>CM051827.1:5000000-7500000 GCA_028451465.1 Erethizon dorsatum | reverse complement strand
TTGTCTCCAGTCTTTTATGTGAAGCCTTTCCCAGCTGCCCTGGAGAAAACAAAGGACTCTCTCCATCACATTTTCATTTGTATTTCTGCACTTTTCAAAATATTTGCAATTATTTATTTGCCTGTGTTTCTCCTCACTAAACAACCAGTACTTCAAAGGGAGAGATGGTATCATTTTCATTCTTATGTCTCCTCCAGCATCTAGCACCATAGTTAGTGTCAATACTTACTATTTAAATGGATGAACTGACGAAGGATTGAGTTCTTGGGTGAATGTCTAATTCATTAGGGAAACAATTATTTTTCCTAGGAGGAAAGAGCTCAAGAAAAGTACAGTGTTGATTTTCCCACTGTAGCTTTTTCTCTGGCTGCTCTTGTCTTCATCCACCCACGTGCAGGCAGAGCACCAAGCGGTAGGCACAGAGAATAGCAGGGTCAAGAGAAGTTATGCCAATCCAAAATCAGAAAATTTGCCTTCTGTCTGTGAGCTAGAGCTGGTTACCTGGGGAACCAGATTTATCTCCACATCCTCAATGAAATACATCTCAATGAGGGCACTTTTAATAACCAATTGATGTGTAATTGCCTGTATAAATTATGTATCTCATGTCCAGCCCTGGTGTGTTGAGTGAATTATGGAGAAAACCTCTTCTCAGGTCTATTATGTGACTGCCATGATGCAATTGTAGGGTTCTTCAGAGAGTTTTAAAGGGGCCCAATTCACTTCCTTCAGGCTTTTCAGACATTCTTTGAAGGGAAGATGAAAAAAGGATAAATAGTCACTGGAATCTGCACCCACATAACAGAGAAGCAGAAATGGAAAGCCCTTGAATTTCAGCCTTTGAAAGACCTTAGAGGCCACCCAGTCCTAATTCCTAAGTAAAGGCTTAATTACCCACAACAAGACATGGAAGGACATGTTTGGCTCTGTTGAATATCTTCAGTAGTGTGAGGTGGGGTTGTGGAGTGGAAGAAACAAGGTCTTTGTAGTTAGATGAATACAGGTCAATTACTATGTGACACAGACAGGAGAATTAGTTTTTCTGGGATACAATTTCTTTATGAAATGCAAAGGATGGTACTTATTTCATTGGGTTGCCATGATTATTAAGTGAAAAAAAATGAGGATAGCATTTGGAAAATAATGAATTCATGATAATTTTTATTTCCTTCGCCCAACCATAACTCATGTTTCCCTCTGGTTCTTCTTTTGGGATTGGGATTCTTGGGAATGGTGAGGTGACAGCCACTTCTTGAGAAGGAGGACACAACATGGATGTCACCTCCACTGATGAGGAAAGGAAGGAGTCTTCCAGTTTCAGGTGAATATGGGAGGCAGAAGAGGCAGGCATGTGGGAAGCACGAGGTTCAGTATTTGTATCCCTACTTTATGGAAAATCCTGGAAGGTAGAGTTAGGCCAGTTCAGGGGAGAGCTGGAGACCAGAGAAGTGACTTCCTTGTGTGCAGTCTGGGGGGAAGCCTGTGCCTCATCTCACAACTCTATCTCATGCCCATGTGGACACTAGAGAGCAAAAGTAGAAATGCAGCCCATGTGGGTAAAGAGATGACTTGAGCTCAACATCCTGGGCCTCTCTCTCCATAGACAGCTGGATGTTTGGCAGGGAAAGCAGAAGTGACTAATTTCAGGCCCTGGGGACTGTCAGGGAGATGTCGAGTCCAGCTGTAAGATGTCCCTATCACCACTCCATTGCCTGATGTTTAGTATAGACTCCAGGCAAAATGCAGAATGTGGCCAAGGCTCGATGGGGCCGTCAGTGCCAAGAAGAGAAGAGGCCTGGTCAGCAACAGTGGTCTAACAGATCAGGACTGAGCCAGGAAAACAAAACATAAAATCACCAGTGGGACTGTTTTAAATAGGAGAACTCTAGGGGTAAATTAGCGCACTTGATCGAGGCTAAACACATAGTAAGTTGGGAAGCCAGAATCGAACCTTAGGTCTGGATTGCAGGTGCCTTGGATAGAGCTTCTAGGCATAGAACATCTCCCTAATGAATTAAAAGCCATCTATTTCCTGCTTGCTCAAAGGGACATCACAAGAGACAGCCACTCTATATTGCTTGGACAATAGATGCACTCAGTATCTTTCTCTCGTCCCTAAAACATGCTTCATTCCCTAAATGGAGTGAAGACACAACGTTTGGACAGAAAACTTGTTTGATTAATCTCTTGGTGTGTGACATTGTGTTAATTGATACAGAAGGAAAGTTCCATAAGGCCCATCCATGCTCTGCAAGATCTCAGAAATCGATAGTGTCACAGATGCTGATGGGTACAGATCATGTGGAAAATCGAAACAAAACAGAGCAAACTTGGATCGAAGATATTAAACTATGAAGATGCATTTATGAAATAAAACTATCATGTGCAATAAGGTGGAAGGTGACTTGTGTATCAGGGAAATAGATGATGAGAGCCTGAAGGCGAAGGATGGGGTAGAGACAAAAAGCCTGTGTTTAGGGAACTATTTGAATCTATCATTTGCTGGCTGTGGGACCTTGAGCAATTCAGTTCACTTCACTAATCTTCAGTTTTCTCAGGTATGAACAGGAGCATTTTTAGGACACCATGGGTTGTTTTTATAGATTAAGTGAAAACCTTTCCAAGTCTTGCACAGTGCAACCCTGGGGAAGTGCTGAATGTCGTCATTGTTGTTCTTTATTTTTCCTTGACCTTTGTGGGTCCTGTAAAGCCCATCAGCTCTTCCTTGATCCATCAGATACAAAAGACATTCAAAGGAAGCCTGTGTTTCCTTCTAGGCTTCTTTGAAGAAGAACAGATTTCGAAGCACCTCCATAGACTCCATGCCAGGACTCAGTTCGTAGGCACTTAGCAACGGGGTCAAGCCCAGCCTGACCAGAACTGTGGTCTGGTGGGAGACACTTGACCATGAGCATGGGGCAGGGCTGGGCAACCCTTCCAGATCTGCAAATTTATCTCCCTATCCACCACCACACGAACAGGGAGCTTTAATTTTCTCTACATGATGTCCTGTTTTGTTTGAAATAATGTTTTAATAATTTTCTAACTTAATTCTACTCTCTTTAAACAGGATTCCTAATGTAAGATACCAAGAATTAGCAACAGGGATAATTTGCTATGTCATGTTTCAATACATTAATAATCTAATTTCAGACCTGGTTCATTTGAAAGGGAACTGAATTCAGTTTTGCCTTAATTACAGTCATTCTAACTCTCAGATATCCGTGTTTTATCCTAATTATCAAGGATTTTAATATGAATAAACAGGTAATGACATGGACTCTTGGTCTTTCATACTTTAGGTCAAAACGGTCTTTCTTCTTGAATGGCTCTAACAGGTGAATCACTGGCCGAGGAGTCCTCTTCACAGTGAAGATTTTTTTTTTTTTTTTTTTTTTTTTGTGGGTACCGGGGGGTCGACCTCAGGACCTCGCGCGCCAGCAGGCGCCCGTGCTGCTGAGCGATATCACCTGCCCCTTTTTCGTATGTGGGTTCCGGGAGTCGAACTCGGGCCCTCGCGCTTGCCGGGCAGGCGCTTAAGCCGCTGAGCCATCTCACCGGCCCCAATGTGAAGATTTTTCTGAAGGCCTTTTTATTCCCTTGGTAACTTGCTGAGACATTGGCTGTTACCCATAGTACCCTAGACACAATGAAAATCATCTAAAATTGTAAAATGGGTGGAGATATTTGAGCAAGAGGTGCTGAAGTGGCTAGGGGTGTCCCTATAAAACTGAATTCAGAGGAGAGTTGGAGATAGGGCTGGTAAATCACTTAGAAGATGAAAGGGCTGATCATGGACTTCCTGGCTCTGTCTTTCTCAATTAATCAATTGTACGTTTACACTACTTCTTGGTTCCAAAAGTCTTTAAGGACTTAGAACTAAAATGTAGTAATACAGAGGCTAGTGGGAATCTTTTCTCCTTTGCCTTAATACCATCTGAATGGATACTTATGAATATTAATAGTTTATTTTAATTGAATGCTTATTATTTGCAGAGATTTTGCGCATAGCATCCCTAATGCCCATAAAAATTCTTTGAAGCAAATCTTACTAGTCCCATTTATTGGACAAAGAAACTGAAAACCATAATTATTAATACACATGCCTTGTAATTGCACATCTGATAAGGCACAAAGCTAGAGTTAAAAACTAGACCCTCTGTCTTACCCTCAGTTTTCAACTTGGCCTAAATCTCCATAAAGCTGAATCCCCAGCAGGAGTCAGTTTACGGAGCTCTCAGAGAGGATCCCTTGGTTCCATGCAGGGTCCCGCACTGGTTAGTGGAGGCTGGAACAGACAGGCACAGGCTGCTGAATATTTGCACAGGAGCCCCTGCTGCACGTGATGCTGGCTCCCTTCCACCCAAGCCACTCTGAGGCAGAAGGGCGCTTCCTCAAACAGCTGAGTCCTGGGGGAGCCATTGCCACAGCTGACTTCTGAGTACAGAGGGCAACCGGCCTGTAGCGGGGGAGGGAGGAGTGTTTTTCAGAGCAAGCTGGCTCACATTTTTCTGTAAAAGACCAGGTGGTAAGTATCTCTGTACTACACTGTCACAGACTCTCAAGTCAAACATTTTAGAGACAATAGGCTTAGGCAATATAGGCTTAGCTGTGTTACAATAAAGCTTTATATGTAAACACTGAAAATTGAACTTCATGCAATTTTTATGTCACAACATTATTCTTCTTGTAACATCTCCAACTGCCCACTTATTTTAAATATAAAATCATTCTTATCTCACCACCATTTACTCAGCAGATGGTGGGCCAGATTTGGCCCAAGGCTACAGTTTGCTGACCCCTCTTTTAGAGTCAAATGATTTTTTAATCACCAATTTATACTAACAGTTAATTATTTTTAGTGCTTTTTTTATACCATGGGCTATGCTGTGCACTTGATTTTTTTCTAGGTTAGGATCTTTAAAGTTTAATTATAAAATAATTCCTAGATATAAAATTATATACCTAACATATATAAAAGATGTAATTTGTAATATTATAATGAGCAAATGTGCAAGCAACATCAACTTAAGAAGAATAAATTGTGCATACCTTTATGGCCACTGATCTCCCCGTGCTGCGCTCTGTTTCAAAAAGGAGGTAAATTTTGTATCTCTCAGCACTGTTTTTTCTTTTATGGTACAATATAACACAAGTGCAGAAAAACAAACATATGCATAGTTTAATGCATAATTATACAACCAATACCTATTTTTTAACAGCAAGTTAATAAAAATAAAACAATGCTGGCACTTTTGCCGTAGCACTACTTGATGAATGCAATCCTATTCTCCTGAAATTAGAGATTCTTTTTACGGAATCATAGTCTACATGTGTATGCAATCCTTAAAAAAAAAAAAATATATATATATATATTTCGGCCCCCCATAAAATATATATATATATATTTTTTTAACAGCATAGAATCATATTATATGTATTATTTCCAGCCTGATTTCTTTCATGGAGTTCCTGGTATCCTAAGATGTTTCCATTTGTAGCAATTTGGTGCTATCTTATAGTGGGTTAGCAGTATTTTGTTGTGGTTTGAATTTCCATTTCCCCACTGCTAATGAGATTAAGTACTTTTTCATATGCTTATTAATCATCTGGATTCCTGCTTTCGTGAAGCACCAGTGCATGTCTTTTATTTATTTCACTTTGTATTTTCTGTTTTACTTTGCTCTGAACATGTGTGTTGTCAGTTGTATAAGACAGACTTAGTGGACACAGAGAGAGGCTTCTGGAAGTGGGGGAGGCAGGAGGGACAGGAGCGGAAGGGGGTGCACGAAAGGATCAAGATGTGCGGGTCGGTGAGATGGCTCAGCAGAGTAAGTGCCTGCCTGGCAAGCGCGAGGGCCCGAGTTCGACTCCTGGAACCCACATACGAAAAAGGGGCCGGTGATATCGCTCAGCGGCAGGGGCGCCTGCTGGTGAGCGAGGTCCTGAGGTCGACCCCGGTACCCACAAAAAGGCAAAAAAAAAAAAAGGATCAAGATGTGGTACGTACGTGAACTGATACCCCTCAAGGAATATATTCATTACGTAGTGCCAACAAGTACAAATAAAGGCTAGGAAAAAACCAAATAAATAAATAAATTCAAAGAGATTCTATTTTAATTTTTTTGTGGTATCTTTTAATGATACAATTAATTTCTTATTGATGCTTTTTTCTTTTTCTTTTTTCTTTTTTTTATTTATTTATTTTTTGTGTGTGGGTTCCGGGGGTCAACCTCAGGACCTCTCGCGCCAGCAAGCGCCCGTGCCGCTGAGCGATATCACCCGCCCTTTTTTTGTATGTGGGTTCCGGGAGTTGAACTCGGGCCCTCGCTCCTGCCAGGCAGGTGCTTACTCTGCTGAGCCATCCCACCGACCCTGCTTTTTTCTTTCTAATCAATAAATTCTTTCCGGGCTGGGGATATAGCTCGGTGGCACAGCGCCTGCCTGGCAAGCACAATGTCCTGAGTTCGATTTCTGATGCCCACAATAAATAAATAAATAAATAAATAAATAAATAAATAAATAAATAAATAATTTCCCTTCCTGAGATAATGAAGATTTATCCTATGTTACCATTTAAAACCTTTATAATTTTAATTTTTTGTATGAAGTTCTTTAATTCACCTGTGAATGTCTTTTGCCCTTGACCTGAGATAGTCTTAAACTCTCCCCTCCCTCCCTTCCTTCCTTTTTTCTTCCTTCCTTGGGAATATCCAGTGGTCTTATAAATATCTATTAAAAAGTGTATCCTTTCCTAATGATTTAAAATGACAACTCTGTCAGAAAGTAGCTGTTTTTTATCCCGTGGTCACTTTTCTGGGCATTTTATTCTGCTCCATTGATGTATTTGTCTACTTTACAAATTTTGCTATTTTAATTAATATGACTTTAAAATAAACCTTCATTTCTAATAGAGCTATGTGTTTTAGATTGGGAAAATGGTAAAAAAGAGATTGATGACCAAAAGTTAGAAAACTGGCCTCTTTCAAATATTGACTTATGAATGAGGTGTATTTCTGTACTTATTTAATGTACCTACAATTTCCCTAATAAAGCTTTATAATTTTGTCTATAGTATTTTCTACATAATATCTTACATATAGATTCCTAAATCACATTTTTTGCATCTTGTTTAAATTATATGTTTAAATTTCATGTTCAAATTCATACATATAAGGGTATGATTATTTCTTCATGTTAACTTTATATTTAGCAATTTTATTTTACCTCTAAAATATTGTATATATACATAATGTATTTTCTATGAGCACATTCATTTCACTTACAAAGAATGAAAGATTAGTTCTTCTTGATCTACCTTTATATGATTTTTATGCTATGTTTTAAGTGATTGGTTACACTTCCAGTAATATGTTACATAATTGAATTATTAACTATTTTTCTAATATCAAAGAGAAAGGTTTGTATAGACTTCAAAGATGGTCGATAATAATTCCTGCCTCCTGGAGTTCAGATGTGCAATCTCTTGGCTTTTAGTGTGAACTCCTATTTTAGCAGCCCGCTTCTGCGAATTTGATGGAATTTATCTTCTATTATTTAGGCCACAGAGTTTTGCGACGTTCACTTACTCTTTACTGAGATGCGGTTCACATACTACAAAGTTCATTCATTTAAAGTGTTCACTTCAGTGAAAAAAAGTTGTGCAACTATTACCACAATCGAATTATAGAACATTTTCAGTCCCTTCAAAAGAATTACAACAGCAGTAATTACATATGTTTCCACCTACCCCTCCGTCCTAGGCAACCGCTAATCTACTTTCTTCGAAAATTTGTCCACGGAGACGTATCATATAAATGGAATCATATGACATGTGGTGTTTTGTTACTAGCAAGTTTTGATTAGCATAATGTTTTCAAAGTTTGTCCATGCTGTAGCATGTTACCACCACTTCATTTGTTTTTATTAGGGAACATTTGGGTTATAAATTCATGAGTTGATGGGTATATCTTTTTTCCACTTTTGTTTATTATGGAATATTCTGCTGTGAACATCTGGATACATAGTTTATTTGGTGTGTATGTTTTTATTTCTCTTGGGGATATACTTAAGAATGAATTATCCAGGTCACATGGTTATTCTGTTTACCATTATAAAAAAACCACCAACATAGTTTTCAAAGTGGCTCTACCATTTTACATTCCCAACAGCGATATATGAGAATTCTAATTTTTCCACATCTTTACAGACACTTGTTTTTGCCTGCCTTTTTAATTATAGCTCTGCCAATGGATATGAAAAGGCATCTTACTGAAGGTTTGATTTCTATTCTCCTAATGGGCTCATAAGAGTTTCATGTGCTTATTGGCTATTTGTTTATCTTCTTTGGATATGACTAGGCAAATCATTTATGCATTTTGAAATTAGATAATTTGGGTTTCTATTACAAGAATTCTTCACATAATCTGGACCAAAGCCCCCTATCAGATATATAACTTACAAATATTTTTTTAAGTCTCTGGTTTGTCCTTTTTTTTATTGAGGATATTTTGCAGAATAAGTCTTAACTTTTGTGTAGCCTGATTTGTCTATTTTTTCTTTTGTTGCTGTGCTTTTGGCACACTAAAAAATCATCAAACCCAAGGTCACAAAGATTTATTCTTACACTTCATTACAATACTTTGTATGGTTTAGCTCTTAATTTGAGCCCTTTTGGCTATGCTGAGTTAAGTTTTGTATATATTATGAGTTAGGAGTCCATCTCTTTTTCTGTTTTTGGATATCCAATTTCCCCAGCAGCATTGAGTAAAGAAACTATTCTTTCTCCACTGAATTATTTTACATCTTTGTGAAAAATTAATGTGGCCACACATCTAAGGGTGTATTTCTCTATTTTCAAATTGGTTTAATTAATCTGTGCTAGTTTAATTTATGCTAGTTGTTTCCACACTGTCTGATTGATGTATTTTGACCATAAATTTTGAAATTTGGAAGATGAGTCCTTTAACCGTTTTTTTCCAAGGATTATTTGGGTATTTGGGGTCCCTTGCATGTTCACATAAATTTTAACCTCAGTCAATTTCTGCAAAAAAGGCAGCTGGGATTAAATAGGGATTATATTGAATCTGTTGATTATTTTGGGGATTATCATTACTTTTACAATATATTCTTGTGATCTATGAACATGGGACAACTTTTCATTTATTTAGATCTACCTTAAATTCTTTTGGCAATGTTTTACAGCTTTCGATGTATGACTTTCTGTATGAGCTTTAAGAAAAATGTTTTCTGCTACTAATAAGTGTGATGGTGTACAGAGTCTGTTCTGATTAGTTTATTTATTATTTTTTCACTTTTTCCATTTCCTTGTTCATATTATGTTTAGTTGCTTTTTACATAATTGAAATTGAGATATTGCTGTCTTCAATCATTAGTGTTTATTATCTCTTTCTTCTTTCAATTACATCAGTTTTTGCTTCATTCATCTTTGGCGCTCTGTTGGTAAGAGTTTATGGATTTATAAATGCTGATATTACTGATGAATTGACTCATCATAAAAACGTCCTACTTTATGTGTAATATTTCTTAGTTAACAGTTTATTTTGTCTGACATTAGCCACTCATCTGTTATTCACACTGTGTTCTGACTGTACGGTATATCTTTTTCCAACCTTGTACTTTCACTGTGTGTTTGACTCCAAAGCATGCCTCTTGTATAGAGTTTGCCCTTATTTTACAAATCCAACATGGAAACATTCATCTTCTGATTGAATTGTTTAATCCATTCATAAGTAATTTTGCTGTTAATGTGATTTACATCTGCCATTTTACTTTTTGTTTTATATGGGTTTTATGTCTTTTTTATTCTTCTTATCCTCTATATTTCCATCCAGTATACCATTGGATAGTTTGTAATGCAACACTTTAATTTTTTAATGACTTAAAATTAGATTTAGAATTATTTTCTTAATGATTGCTCTCATGTATATATAATGTCATTTAAATTACCATAATTTCAAAGTTATACTTAGTTTTTCTGTATACTTAGTTCTTCTTAGTTCTTCTGTTCTTCTCCACTTCTCCCCCACCTTTTTCCTATATTATTGTTACACATTAAACCTAAGTATGTTACAAATACAATACTTTCCTGTAATTATTGCTTTGTATAGAAGTCTGTCTTAAAAAAGACGGAACAAAGAAATGAAAACAAGTACAAATTCATAAAATTTGTTATATTAGTTTTCTTTTTAAAAATATTTGCTCATTCTCTTCATTTCTTCTCTTGGAGTTAACTACTTCAACATAATTTTGTTTCCACTTACCTTCCTTGTGCTGTTGTTACTGAGCACATCACATTTGCATGTTTTAAAGGAAAAGAATACAGAAGGATGTATTGTTTTTAAATCAATCAAAGGTGGAGAGGAATAGAAATGAACAATTATATTGTCATTAGTAGTTATCTACATAATTATATATTTGCTGGGACTTTTTATTGTAACACATACATTTGAATTACTGTCTGGCATCATTTTGCTTTCAGTGTGAAGAGCTTCCTTATTTTTTGTAATTTAGGTTGGTATCAATAATTCTTTTAGTTTTAGTTTATCTGGGAGTTTTTAATTATTCTATTTTTGATTGACATAAAAATTGTATATATTTGTGGAATATTGTGTGGTGTTTCAATACATGTGCACATTATTTAATGTTTACATCAGGGAAATCATATCTATCCCCTTAATAATTTATCACTTCTTTAAGATAAAAGCATTCAATAAAACTTTTCTTCTAGCTTTTTAAAATATGCAGTATATTACTTTTATCTGTGGTCACCTACTCTGCAATAGAACACCAGAAATTGTTTCTCCTATCTCATTATAAATTAGTACGCAATGACTAACCTAGTACATTTCACCCCACCCTATTCTCTCCAGCCTCTTGAACTACCATTCTACTATCAACTTCTATAATATCAGCTTTTTAAGATTCCACATATGAGTGAGATTCCGTGATAATTTTCTTTCTATGCCTGCATTTTTTCACTTAACATACTGACCTCTAGTTACATCCACTTTGTTGTAAATGACAGGGTTTCATCCTTTTTATGGATGAATAGTATTTTGTTGTGTATCTAGACTGCATTTTCTTTATCTATTCATCAATTGATGAACACTTAGGTTGGTTCTATTTCTTCGCTGTTGTGAATAGCAGCTTTGATAAACATGGGAGTCTGGCCATGTCTTCAACATGCTGATTTTGTTTCCTTTAGATATATAGCAGTGAGATTGGGTGGATCAGATGGAAGTTCATCAAATCTTGGTAGTTTTTGTCCATCATTACTTCAATTGTTTTTTAGTTCCTTTCTTTCTTTCCTTTACTACTGACACTTCTATTATGTGTTTGCTGATGTGCTTTTGTCTCACATATCAATAAAACTTTTTCATTTAAAAAATATTGACTTTATATTTAGTAGTTTTAGGTTCACAGAAAAACTGTTCATGAAGTACAGAGGGATCCAAATACCCTCTGTCTCCCCCCACTCAGAGCCTTATTCATTTATCGTCAGCATCCTTTACCAGATTTATAAATTTGTTATACTCAATTAACCTACAATGACATATCAATATTACCCAAATCCTATAGTTTGGGTACATTAGTGTGCACTCTTTATGTACCTTTTTGGGTTTTAACGAAGGTATAATAACATGTAACTCTCATTATAGTATGGTACAAAATAGTTTTATTGCTCTAAAATTTTCTGTGCTTTACTTATTTTCACCTCATCAAAGTCTACTAACATCTGGCAACAGCTGATCTTTTTTACTGTCTTCCTGACTTTGGCTTTCCCAGGATGTCACATAGTTGGACACATACAATGTGTAGTATTTTCAGATGGGCTTTTTGTCACTTCATAATATTCTATGCCATTTTATGGCCTGATAGTTCATTTCCTTTTAGCATTGAGTAATAGTCCACAGTGTGACTTGCCACAGATTATTTATTCATTAACCTACAGAAGGACACCTTGGCTGCCTTCGAGTTTTGGCAATTATGAATAAAGCTGCTATAAATATCCAAGTGTAGGTTTTCGTGTGGACATAAGTTTTTAATCAACTTGGTTAGGTTCTAGGAAGCACAATTTATGGGTCTTACAATAAGAGTTTGCTTAATTTTGTAAGAAACTGCCAAACTACCTTCCAAAGTGGTTGTACCATTTTACATTCCTATCAGCAATAGAGTGTTCTTGTTCCATTCTTTCCAGCATTTTGTGTTGCCAGTGTTTTGGGTTCAGAGCATTTTAATAGCTCTACAGCGATATCTCATTGTTCTTTTAATGTGAAATTTCTTAATGGCATATATGGTAAGTATCTTTTCATATGCTTATTTGCCATGTGCATGTACTCTTTGGTGATATATCTGTCTAGGTCTTTGGTCCATTTTAAAATTGAATGGTTAGTTTTCTCACTGTTGAGTTTTAAGAATTCATTGTATATTTTGCATGACAGTCCTTTATGAGATAAGTCTTTCATATATTTTCTCCCAGTCTTTGGCTTGTCTTCCTACTCTCTTACCAGGGTTTTCTGTAGAGTGGAAATCTTTAGTTTAATGAAATCCAGCTTAAGCATTATTTCTTCCATGGATCATGCTTAAAAATGTTACTGCCATACCTATGGTCATCTGGATTTTGTCTTGTATTATCTTTTAGAAGTTCTGTAGTTCTAAATTTAATATTTAAATCTACAATCCATGTTTAATTACTTTTCGTGAAGTATATAAGGTCTATTCTAGGTTCGCAGCATGCAGATGTCAAATTGCTCCAGAAACATTTACTGAGGAGATTATCTTGTCTCTACTGAATTGCATTTCTTCCTTTAACAAGGATAAATTGACTATTTCTGCAGCTTTATCTTTGTGCTCTCTATTCTGTTACATTACTCTGTTTTTCTAGTATTTTACTGGTATTATACTTTCCTGATCACTCTCTCTTCATAGTAAGTTAAGAGGTCGGAGAGTGCTAACTCTATAACTTTCTTCTCTTTTTTCAACATTGCTTGGCTTTTTCGGTGTCTCTTGCCTCTCCACATAAATTTAAAAAGTAGTTTGTCAGTAGTCACATGATAATTTTCTGGGATTTTCATTTGGATTGCATTGAATCTATGGAAAGTTGTGAAGAACTGACACTTTAACAACTCTTTGTGTTGCTACCAATAAATAAGGAATATCTTCCCCATTATTTATTTGATTTCATTTTCAGAGATTTATTTTACTTCATTCTTTCCTCTCTCCGGTATTTTTTAGATTGCTTAATATTTATTGATCTACCTTCAAATTTGCTGATTCTTTTTTTTTTTTTTTTAATGTCAGCTGAAATCTATTATTTAGCCTCTCTGGTGAATTTTCATTTTTTTGTTAATAACCTTTTTCAACTCCCTTGCATCATGGCTGTTTATGTCTCTGAATGCCTGGGTGGCTGAACACCAGGAAATTCTTGTTAGCTTGCCCTGAATGAGCTGGTCTTCCTGGGGCTCTTAAGCCAAAATCTTTCAGTTCTGTATCCACTGAGCCTATGAATGGTAAAGTCTTGGTGGTTCCTGAAATACTCTCAAGCCATCTTTCTTATTATTCTGATACAAAGTACTTGGGTTCTTTACAAGGCTAATATTTTCAGCATTTATCTTCTTTACCCCAACTTTACAGATGCTTCTTTTCTGGCAAAACTGAGAACTTTTCATATGGGTTCTTTGCTCCTATTTCTCTCTGTAAATCTGGCTGACAGTTGCCTGAAGCACCTATGCCACAAGTTGAATGTTGGGTTGCCTTTAAGATTCATCAGATTAATCAGTCCACCATCTTTAATCCCACTCTCCTGTAAACTCTCAGGATATGGGAAAAATGTAGACAAATTTTCTGCCAGAATGTAACACATATAGGTTCTAATCCAACTGCCAATGGAGTCCTCTTTCCCACCTGAAACCTCCTGAGCCTGGCCTTTACTGTGTACATTTTTACAAACATTTTTGTCCTTTGAGCTTCAACCAGAATCTTCCATAAATTTTATTTTACATCATATTAGGCTTCTATTACTGGCATTTCAAAACCTTTCTATTCCACCACCCCACCCCTGTAAACCACTTCTAAGATTTCTGAACCACATTGTCAGGTATAGTCATGGCAACGACCTCGCTTCTGTATGTAAATCTGTCTTTGTCACCTTCTCATCCCTGAAGCATAATACCTGATGCCCACAACATAAGACAAAATTTACTTTGGTTCATGATTTTAGTCCACAGGCAGAAGTGGCATCATGGAAGGGTTTGGAGGATGAAAGACACTCACCTCATTGTGAGCGAGGAAGCAGAGAGAGAAGAGAGATGCTGGGGAGGGAGATGTACTCCCAGTGACCCATTTCCAACCATGCCCTAACTCCTAACAACAAGTGAGCTATAGTGCCCCCATAATCCAGTCATCTTCCCCAACCCACCCCTGAACACACATGTTCTATATGTAAATCATGTAATAATACATATGTATATGTATATATATATATACTTAAAATATGACGGGAGCATGGCAAGAGTTTGCACACATGCATATGCGAGCAGGATTTGGCTTAATATTTATTTCACTAGAATTTTTAAATCTGCATTCATTAGTAAGATTAACTATCAATTTTCTTTTTAAATTTTGCCTCTTGGATTTTGGTTTCAGGGTAATGCTTTCCACCTATTAGAAAACATCTGTCTTTTTCTACTCTTTGGGATATGTTACATTTCATATCGAGTTGGAGTTTTTCTTGTTTTAACATTGGCTGTAGTTCATTGATAAAGCCATCTGATCCTGGAAGTTTCTTTACAGTGAAAATTTCAATACAGATAAAATTTCTGCAATGCTCATACAAGGGTTTAGATTTTTTTATTTCTTCTTGAATCATTTTTTATGAATTATGCTTTTCTCTAGGACTTTTTAGATTTGTTCTCAAATTTCAAATACAGACATATAGTATTTGAACAGTATATTAATATACTCTCTTAAATAACTGAAATTGAATAGGATGCTATTATATTTTAATTTCTGATATGCTTGTGTCTACATTATTTTTACCTGAACAATCTTGCAAAAGGTTTATCAATTTTATTAGTGTTTTTATACAAACAGTTTCTGGCCTTTGTTTTTCTGTTTCCTGTATATTTTATGTTTTATTGATTTCTGCTCTTATTTCTTATTTTCTACCTCCTATGGTTTCTTGGGAGTATTTTATTTTCATCTTTCTAACTTCTTGATATGAATCAGTTAGTCTCAAGATAGTAAGTACTGTTACGCAGTAACTCAGCAACTGCAGGTTTTATATACATAGGTATACTATTATACAACACTAAGCACCAGATTCTATTCAATGTGTATTTTCCTGCGATTTTTCCATCCACTTAACAAATGACATATATTTTATTTTATATAATTTTATTTATAACTTATTATTTATATTTACTTTTTATTACTTAATAATTATACATTTATACTATGCACGCAGAAAAATAAGACTACAGCTCAATGCGTTTTCACAGCATGACCAGTCCTAGTATCCTGGCACATCTAAGAAAATATGTTACCATTATCCAGACTCCCTCTCATTCTTCTCCCACAATCATGCCCCCCACACCAAAACAAAATGAAAAGAAAAAAAAAAAACAAAAAAAACTACATTCTACTTCCAGCATTTGTGTTATATTTAATTTGTAAATATGTATTAATTTTAGTAGGTTTCAACACTCTAAATTATTTATTTGATGTTCTACTTACTCCACTACTTCTATATTTTCCTAAATACATTATTTAAAGTTGCTAGAAAGTCTTTTCTTCTGACCTTAATATCTGGCTGACTTGTAAATCAGCTTCTAGTTTATCTTTTCTTCCTTTTATTTATGTATGATTTCGTCCTATCTTTCCATATGCCTAGTAATTTCATTTTTAATGTTGGCTATTATATTTGAACACATGTTAGAGTCTTCAAAGATAATTACTTTCCTGAAGAAATAGTTTGCTCTCTTCTGCTAAGCTTATAGAGGCTGTTACGGTTTAGGTCTAAAATGTCCGTCAAAAGTTTCATGTGCCTGGAAGGTGATTGGATCATAGCAGTGCTCTACTCATCAGCAGATTCATCCATTCATGAATTCAGTAGCTGAATCAGCTGCTAGGAGGTGGAGCCTGGCTGCAGGTGGGTCACTAGGGGCGGGTCACTAGGGGCATGACCCGGAAATGTGTGTTCTTTTCCTTGGCTTCTAGCTTTCTCTGTGCTTCCCGCTGCCTTAGCGTGAACAGCCTTCCTCCATCATGCCCTTGCATCATGCAGTTTCTGCCTCAGAGCCAACTTACCATGGACTGAATCCTCTGAAAACTATGAGCCAAAATAAACTTTCCTCTTTTAAACTGTGGGTGTCAGGTACTTTGTCCCAGAAATAGGAAAGATGGCTGATACAGAGGGGGAAGCACAAATATCTGAATCCAATAAGGGATGAATCTTGTTTAAGAGTGCATCAGCAAGCAGAAACACTAAAATGACACCCAGGATTTGGAGGCAGATTTATTTTACATCAGCAGGCATTGATTGGGACCACTCACAAAATCTCAGGCCCTGATCTCTGGTGGTCTAGGGCTTATATGGGATAAGTAAGTAGGAAGTACAGAGGCAGAATGGCTTGTCAATTGGGGATTGGTTTATATAATGTGGATCATAGTAACCAGCTATGCATCACAGTGACCAGCCATTTGTATGAGACAGAAGCAACCAGAACTGGAACAGGAACTATTACCTGGGCAACTAAGAAACTGAAGTATACTGGCTGGGGGGCCCATTTTCTGTTACAAGAGTGGCTTGAGTTATGATAATATTCAGTCTACCTATGGTTAGCTCTATTTTTAAACACTCCAGAGATTTCAGTAGCAACATTTAGAGAGATAGAGGAATATTCCCACCATTGATGACAGTAAATCACTCAGGACTTCTTAAACAGGTTCTACAAAACTGTTGTACTATATATACACACACATATATGTGTGTGTATATATATATATATATATATACCAACATCAGGAAAATTTCTGAGTCCTAAAGCATTTATGTCCATAGGAAAATGATTGTGATTATGATTCATTAAAGAAAATAGATTTGTGAGAAAAAACCATGGTAATAGAGAACCCCAATACTCATAATAAAGTTTCCAAGTTTTATTGACAGCCTCCTTACCAAATGGACTTGTGAGCGTGGGTGTGCACACATACACACATACACATATGTGCATGCACACACAGACACACTTCCCTAATCTCTGATGTTTTCCATCTGTCAGGGAGAATGAATCTTTCCAATCATTTTTAAAACCATTCTGTTTTTGTGAAGCTTTGCGCTTGTACCCAGTGAAAGCTTGGCAGGAAACATACGCTTCTTGCTGAAGTTCCTGAACACGACAGCTGTGCTTCTCTCACACAACTTGGGAAAATGTTCCCAGACTTAATCAACGGGCACAAGGCAGTAGAGGGGCTAAATACAGCTTCTGTCACACGGCATCCATAAATGTGTCAATTTCTCTCTTCTAGATCCTCTACCCAGCCTCTTTTTCAAAAATCAGTCTCTATTTTTTCAATCTGTTGCACTTTTCTATCTGAAATTGTGTCTGTTCTTATAATGTATACTGCAGTGTCTTGTCCTCTTGGCCATGCAGCAACTCAGTAATGTCCACTTTTAATTTATATCATTTATATTAAATATAAGGGTATATATATATATATTCTTTCATTTGAGAGTGTTTCCATAATTCTTTTTAGTGTTTGTATCAGATACACTTTTTGAATATCATCAACAACAATATGCATATTTGCTGTTGAATGTTAGTGATTAGTTGTTAGATGCCAGGCCCTACATTAGGCTGTCTACACTCCCCACCATCGTATCAGTCATTGTATATATTGTTACATGAATTATTCACATAGGTGTTGTTATCTCTGTGGATGAGAAAGCTGAGTGCTACTTATATTAAGTGACTTGCTTTGATAACACGGTTAATAAAGTTTTCTCTGTTCGTCAGCTTTCTGTTACTGCAGGAAACACCTGAGATAATTTATCAAGAGAGAAGGTTTATTTCAGCTCAGAGTTTCAGAAGTTTCAGTAGATGATCACTTGGTATCAGTGCTTTGGGCCCCGTGGCAAGGCAGCACATCAAGGTGGGTAGCACACGTAGGTCAAGCTGCTTACTTCATGACAGCAGGAAAGCAAAGAGAAAAGAAGAAGAGACTCGAGTCTCACCATCCTTTTCTAGGGCATGTCCCCAAAGACCCAACTTCCTCCTACTAGGTTTCACCTCTGCAAGTTTCCTCCATCTCCAGGATCTGGGGGTGAGGCAAGCCTTGAACGTGTTGGCCTTTGAGGGCCACTTTGCTTTGCAATGATAAGCTATTTTCAGCTCAGGTGTAAGGATTTGCATGAACTGTGTATGGATATAATTTCTTAACCACCTCATGCTGTAAGTTGGTCCCTCAATTAAGGGAGGTAATATTAACAATATTTGCTCCTTTATTTAAAAATCAAAATTTACCCCTTCTTTCCCCTTTAGGTGGAGCAGGACTTGCAGCCAGATACCTGGGTTTGAATTCTGCTGTTACTGATGAACATCTCTTTACTCTTTGAGAATTATTTAGCACCCTCTGAGCCATTGTTTCTTCATATATAAAATGTTTAAAATATCTACATTACATTATTTCTCAACATACACGACATGATTTATACAGAAGTGGCATATTTATTTTATACTTACAGTTCATACATATATATATATACACACATATATATATATTCAAGTAAAAATATATATTCAATAAGACACTGACTGTATTTGAAGCTCTGCACTATTGTCACTGATATGATATGTATAAGACAATTTAAAAACCTCATTGTCATTACTGGAAATTTCAGTTCATGACAAGTAGGAAAACCTGGAAAAATTATAGCTCATTACAGGATTTAACATAAACTGTGAATGTAGTTATCATTATTATAAACTTCATCATCATCATTTACTCTATCATCAAATAATGATACTTTGACATTGACTTTTCAGTGTCACCATCTCCTTGAGAAAGGGCTGAAAGTTAAGAAAAGAAAGTCATTGTGAAGAGCAGCAATTCATATGGCGATACTTCCTGTTCTCTTGTGACCTAAGTCCTTTCATTTCAGGGCAGTTTTCTTGCTACTTGGCTCCTTGTCCTGTATAACTCTTGCTGTTCTTACTGCAAATTTTTGACTTCCACTATTAAAAGTTCTTTCATCTGACTTTTTTTTCTTGATTTCATCTTATTATAGAACATTAGATCATCATAGAGGGTCTAATGCAGGATTTTTAATTGTAAGACAGATGTTTGGAATAAATAAATGTCTTGTTATCATATCTTTGTAAAAATCCATGACTTTTGAGTTTATTTATCAAATGAACAAAGCCAATCCCAGTGATTATTTAATTACTCTATTTCCCCTTCATGTTCTGCTGAATATTCACAGGTATAATTTTAATATGCGTGTAGTGCAATTGATTATGGTCACACATTGTGTCTCTATACCACAGCATCCATGAGATATCCTGTCTACATCTGTATTTCTGGGTGTCATGACATAAGATTCTAAGAGCCAACTTGGTGGCAATAGGTTGGGAAATTTGAGGATAAGTATTGCTGAGTTCAAATGAAGCTTTTTAAATATATTCTTTCTACTTCATTATATGATATAGCTACTATGATGTTAAAGATAAAAACTAGGAAGTAATTGTGAAACATTATAGGGGAAATAGTTACTCTAATATTACATGTCATGCTCAGAAATGCTCACTTTGGAGGTAAGTTGAAGAAATCCACTTACCTAATTTTCCCAGATGCCTAGAGAGGTAACATGAAGAAAAAGTTACATTTATTTAGGGCTGAATGATCATTTCCCTTGATTCTGCCTCAGTTCCTCTTCTCTTGGCCAATCTAGTCTGGTGACATGGAGCCGTTACTGCCAGAGATCAAGTGACAATCACACATAGTAAAATAAATGAATGGACTAAACTTCCACATCTTTTTGATTGAAGCTCTTCTCCTTCACCCCCTTGGCCTTTGAAATCTGCCAAATGAAACAGAGATTGTGGCTATTTGGCATTTATTAAATATTTATTGAGCACCTTCTACGATCAGACATTTTGCCAGGCAATACGGATCATAAAGGTGATAGGTAGAGGTAATAGACTTCCACATATAATGTACAATTACTGCTCATTCTGAGGAAAATGATGGTGGTTAAGAAAAAGTATCTTCCTTTTGGGGTTAAGCTAGGAATTGTAGTACACGTGGAAATATTTAGTTTTGCAAAACAAAAAGGCAGTTATTCCAAAGAAATGCTGTCATTTTCACTATGCTTGTAAGACGAATTGGGTTGAAGTTTTAGATTTTTATTTATTAAGCTATAGATACATACAGAGGAAGATGTTTTAATTAGATTAACTCTTAAAATAATAATGCAATATAAAGTGAAAATGTTACTTTGGCAAATGTCTTTAGAATCATTGCAACATATTGGTACTGTTTAACCTTGTTTTGTTTGGGTTTTATATAGGTAAGAGGATGTTTGTACATACTTAATCATTTTAAATTTGTTTCTCTATGCTATACTTCCCATCAGTCAGCTAATCCAACTTACAAAACAGAAGAAATCATTGGAGAGAGGTGGTAAGACAAGTATATAATTAAGTAAAATGTTTATAGAAGCATTAGCTGTAACTTAAATCTTGAATATAATAATAAGTCTAAAATTTCCCATTAAAATTTAAAGTTAAATTGACTCATGCCCTCAATTTGAGCAGACGACTTTGTCAGTGTTGAATTCCAGGGGATCATCCAATTTTGGGGTAAGGATGAGGACAAGAATTTCTATGTTTTTCTTACATCCCAGAAGCTCATCCGTATTAACTTATGCCAGAAACTGATTTAACTCTTAGCCACTCAGCATTTAACCAACTTTTAATTTCAGATTGTCTCTAATTTGTAAGGTTTTTATGAACTTGAAAGTGGTCAGAAAGCTTGAAGTCTTGGATCTAATGAGATCCTAGAGGTCACTAGGTTTAAAACTTCATCCCTGAAATAGTGCTTTTAAATGAGTGCCAGGGAAGAGAATTAGCACTCTCTGATGGAAGTTCCTTGATGTGACATGACATCCTGTCAATTTGGGATAATTCTACTTGTTATGATGACTTATGTGTCCACTGAGTTGTGTCTTCCTATAACTTTCACCCACCGCCCTTTGGATCTCAGAAACTATATCTGTTCTCTCTCATTATTGAAGATTTTTGAGGCAATCTATTTGAACATTTATTTTTGATACTAATATCCAAGTGACATAGAAATATTTAAACAACTAGTTCAGATTCTCATGTACATTATATTTTAATACCTGGGTCCTTACTGACTCTGTAGGGGTTGTCCCTCCCAGGGTTAGCCAATTTCTAGAGATAGTGAACACCTGTTGATTTCAGGACCTCAGGAGAGGAAAGGCCCAGCCATCCATTTGTAAGACTTAACCCTCTTAGCAAGGATCATTGTTGCTGGTCCAGGAACAGCTCATGGTGGAAGAGGTGGTTAGAAATTCTCTTCTCTTTCAATCATAGGATGATTGCTCCCTAGATTATAACGGTCGTTTTAGGAAAGGGACATCACATATCTAGTAGAGATACACTATGTGATAGCATGAATAAGAGAAAGTCTCAGGTGGGTTTTGCAGGGCTACATTTGCTTTGGCCAAAACAGTCATCATTGTGGCTATCACTGTGGTTTAGGTAACGAGCATATTATCTCATATCTCTATAGGTGTCAGTTAAAAGTGCCTTTGATGTTTGTGGGAAAAAGCAAAATACCTAGGATTCATCTATTTACTCATTTATTCAATCAATATTTGCTAGGCCCTTATATATCCAAGAAGCCATGATAGGTGTTAAAGTTACTAGCAATCCATATATCAAATGATTCCTAGTTTTACTGAAAATTGATAAAAGCCAAATTAAGCACACGAGACATACTTTTACAGTAATCAGATAGACAAATATTTAAAATTCTGACAATATGAACTGTTGGCCCAAATATGCCAGAGGTTCCTTAATACCTACTCAATTAACATCACTCTTCACTGCTACCATTTAAAAGGCTTCATAGTTATTTCAATTAAATGCCCTTCTATTACCCTGCTCATAACATAGGCATCAGTACAGATGATCACTCGGCGCTTTTCAGAAATATCCTTCATTTCAAGTTGTGCTTTTTTCTCACTCTCTGCCAATCATAATCCAACCCACCATTTAAATCTATTCAATGTCGTATTGTCAATCAAGCCTTTTTCTAAGCTTCGAAGCATACTATTAATAGTACTATAATAATGATGGCACCTAACATACAGTGTGCATTTACTAAGCAAGAGAAACTGTGCAGCTTTATCTCATTAATACCCACACGATATCTGAGATGATACTACTATTCTTTTTTTGCTGAGAAAGAAGAGCAGGGTAGAGAAAGTTTCAGTGACAATGCCAAGTATATTATAGTGACAGGTTGCAAAGATTTTTAAACTGTAAGGATTATTTTATTACAGACCCATTCCAGGTCTATTTTACAGATAAAAAAAATAGAGGCTTAGACATGTGAAATACTTACCCAAGGTAATTTTATTATTCCAATCTCTATGCTCAAATTTTGTCCATTTTTATGAATGTTATTGGAAGCTTAGTATTTTCACAAAAGTTAAACCTCTGCTGTCATCTTAGTTACTTGCATAATGATCGTATCTCTACCAGGATGTGGTAAGCTCTTTGTGGTAAGCTCTTTGCTCTTTGAGACTCTAACTTTGAAGGCTTAACTTAAAATCCTCACATAGTATATGCTTAATAAATATTTTGACATATATATTAGTACAAGTCAATTAATGACTCTGAGACTCTTTTATCTCACTTGATAAATGAGGGAAATTAAAAAGCTCTATCTTACCATCTCAAAGGGTATTCAAGGATTTGGTGATATTTGTTTATGAACATGTTATAGGAAGTACATTCATTGTACCATATAGCTCTAAAATGTTATTACAAAAGAAAAAGCTGCAATGGAGACTTAATTTGCATCTGCTTTCAAGCAATCTTTATCAAATGTACCTGACAGGATAAGTTTCAAGGCTCTTAACAAAGGCTTTTGCCTTCTGGACACTGTAAATCTGTAGAAGTCAGTGTCACTGAGAATGTTGCTTGGGGGTTAAATATTAAAGCAACCTCTGAGATCGGGTGATGAACTGAAATCAATTGCATGCAGCTGTAGGACACCTGCCTCCTACAACTGTGAATTAACAGCTACCCAGAAACTAATGGTGAGCACTAATTTTTAGAAATTCCTGCATATATATATCTATATTTGTAAGAGAAAGACAAATCTTCCTTAAGAATGGTAAGCATTTCATGAGAAGGCAGAGATAATACAATGAAAATGCAATCAGCCAGTTTGCATGAGTGGGGTCTTCTCCTAAAATAGATGCTGTGTAAGAAATGCCAGTCTCTTTGCTCCCCTCTCATTGGTGCTTACAAAGGTCACCTCCTGAATTTTAGGTCAGCAATTCAATTTGACGATTTGGCATTGGGCAACTATTTCAATATGTGTGCGTGTTTTTTTTTTTTTTTTTTTTTTTTTTTGGGTACCGGGGGGACAACCTCAGGACCTTGCGCGTTACCAGGCACCCGGGCCACTGAGTGATATCACCGGCCCTTTTTTTGTATGTGGGTTCTGGGAGTCGAACTCAGGCCCTCGCGCTTGCCAGGCAGGCACTTATGCCGCTGAGCCATCTCACCGGCCCTGTTTTTTTGTTTTTAAGAGGCACAAGAGAAGATTTTTCCACACCACATTCCTTTATAGCACCTATGGGATAGTTAAGGCATGATGTCTGCATATGGAACAGATATACCATAATAAATGCCATAGTTTTTTAAAATCATGTTAAACATACTTATTTCCTAAATACTTATTGTTTTATGTTCAAAATACCCAAATCCTTTCTTTTAGCTGCTTGAGACATATGATGAAAAACCATTTACTGTGGACATTCTACTATGCAGTTGCACACCAGAACCTCCTCTATCTAAGGATACTTTAGTTCCCATTGGTCAACCTTTTCTCATCTCCTCCACGCTAACTTCCTGACAGTCTCCTCAGCCTGCAGTAAGCACCGTTCCACCCTAAACATATATAACATCGTTTTTTAGATTCCACATGAGTGAGATCATGTCATACTTGTCTTTCTGTGTCTGGCTTATTTCATCAAACATAGTGACCTCCATTACCATCCTTATTGCTGCAAAGGGCAGAATATCTTCTGTTTTTATGGCCGAATAGTATTTGATGGTATGTATGTGTCACATTTTTTTCATCCACTCATCAGTTGATGGATGGGCACTTAGGTTGTTTGCATCTCTTGGCGATTGTAAATAGTGCTGCAATAAGTGTGAAAGTGCCAATGTCTCAGTGACATACTGATTTTATCTCCTTTAGATATAATACCCCACAGGTGATTGTTGGATATTGTAGTTGTACTTTTAATTTTTGGAGCTATCTCCATACTGTTTTCCATAATAGATATACTAATCTACATTCCCACCAATTGTGTGCAAAATTTCCTTTTTTTGCACATCCTCATCAACACTTGTCATTTGTGTTTTTGGTGATAGCCATTCTCACTGGAGTGAGGTCAAAGCTCATTGTTTTGATTCATGTTTTGATTTGTAGTTTGATTGCAATTTGATTTGTGGTTTACCTGATGTCTATGTAGGTACATTGCCCATTTTTAAATTGGGTTCCTTGGTTTTGATATTGTGATTTTTTTAGTGCCTTAGTTTTAGCCACTTTTCAGATATATAGTATGCAAATATTTTCTGCCATTTCGTAGATATCTCTTTACGCTGGCTGTTTTTTTGCTGTGCAGAAGTATTTCATTTTGGTAGAAATCTACTTGTGTCTTTTTGCTTATGTTTCCTCTGCTTTTGTCATCTTGTGTAGAGGAAGCCCTATCCTATTCCAATGTCCTGAAACATTACATCTGTTTTAGTCTGGTGTATTCATAGCTCTTAAATTTAAGTTTTTAATCCATCTTTAGTAGTTCTTTTTTTTTTTTTTTTTTGTACTGGGAATCGAACTCAGGACCTCACACTTGCCAGGCAGGCACTGTGCCGCTGAGTTATATCCCTGGCCCTTTAGTAGGTTTTTTTTTGTGTGTGTGTGACTGGTGGAGATGTAGTGTCTAGTTTCATTTTTCTGTGTGTGTGGATACCCTATATTCCTGGCACTATTTATTGAAAAGACTGTCCTTTCTCCAGTGTGGTTCTTAGTGCATTTGTTGGAAGTTAGCTGACTGTATATGTGTAAGTGGACTTCTTTGTTCTTTATTCAATCTCATTCCCTGTATCCTATCTTCATGCTAATAAAATGTTTTGATTACTATAGCTCTATCATATATTTTGTTCAATATCGCTTTGGCTTTTATGGTTCCACACAAATTTTAGGGTTATTTGCTCGTTCTGTGAAGAATGTCATTGGTATTTTGATAGGGATTACATTACATTGGTAGATTGCTTTGAGTAGTATGGGTAATATTTTAACAATATTAATTTTTGTAATCAACGTATGACTATAGGATGTATTTCCATTCTTAAGTCTTCTTCAATTCCTTTGACCACAGTCTTGTAATTTTCGCTGTAGAGATCTTTCACTTCTTTGATTAAATTTATTACTAGATATTTTTTAATATTTTGGTAACCATTAAAATGAGATCATTTTCAAAATTTTATTTTAGATAGTATCTTTTACCTTTTAATGTTGACTTTTATCCCACAACTTTATTGAATATGTTTCTTAGTTTTGGTAGTTTTTTTGGTGGAGTCTTTGTGGGTTGTATACAGATATAAGTTCATGTCATCTTCAAAGAGTAACAATTTGACTTCCAATCTGGAGCCTTTTTATTTCTTTCTTATAATTTTTCTGGGTAGGACTTCCAATATTATGTTAAATAAAGGTGAAAGTGGGCATCTTTCTCTTATTCCAGATCTTAAAGAAAATTTTTAGTTTCTCCCCATTTGTTATAATGGTAACTATTGGCTTATTATCTGTGAGCTTCACTGTGTTTAGATTTGATCCCCTCTACCTCATTTATTCAACATTTTTATTGGGGAAGCGATATTGAATTTTATCAAATATATTTTCTGGAGCTATTGAGGTAATCATATTATTCTTTTCCTTCATTCCATTAATGTGTTGAATCACATGTATGGATTTATATATGTTACACCATGTTTGGTTTCCCGGGATAAATCCCACTTATAATAGTGAATAATCACTTTAATTATTTAATAATCATTTTAATATGCTGCTGGATTTAGTTGCCAGTATTTTATTGATAAATTTTGCATTGAAATTATTGGCTTGGCCTATTGTTTTCTTTTCTTTTTTTAATTTTTCTTTTTTGTGGTGTCCTTCTCTGGTTTTGGTATCAGTGTAAAGTTTGCCTCATAAAATTTATTTAGAAAACTTTTCTCTTCTTTATTTTTTATTTTTTGGAAATATTTTAAGAAGAATTGGTATTAATTCTTCTTTAGATACTTGGTAGAACCCAGCAGTTAGGTTATCTGACCTTCAGATCGTCTTTGGTGGGAAATTTTTCTTTTTATTATTACTGATTCAATCTCATCCCTTGTTATTGCATGTTAAAATTTTCTATGTATTCATGTTCAACCCTGGTATATATGCCCAGAAATTTGTCTATTTCTTCTAGCTTATTAAATTTATTGGAATATAATTTTACAGAATAATGTCTAATAATCTTATTCATTTTAGTGGTTCCAGTTGTAATGTCTCTCTTTTCACGTCTGATTTTATTTATTTAAGGATTTTTTCTTTTTCTTAGTCTGGTTAGGGTTACTTCAATTTTGTTTATCTCTCTGATGAGCTACCATTTCATTTCATTAATCATTTGTATTATTTTAATCTGTATTGTATTTATTCTCCTCTGATCTTTATTAATTCCTTCCCTTGACTCATTTTGGGTTTAGTTTATTCTAATTGTTCTAATTTCTTTAAGAAATGATGTTTTTATTTAAGATCTTTTTGATTTTTTAAGGTTGGCATTGACTGCCATAAATTTCCCTCTTAGTATGACTTTTATATATCCTCTAAAGTTTTGGTATGTCATTTCTCATTTTCACTTGTTTCAAGAAATTTTTAAATCTTCTTCCTGATTTCTTGACATACTGGCTGTTCAAAAGTTGTCTAATTTCCATGTGTTTTTATAGTTCTGAAGGTTGTTCTTGTTGTTAATTTCTAGTTTTATTGAATTTGATCAGAAAAAGATGCTTGATATAATTTCAATTAAAAAATTGTTGAGACCTGTTTTGTAGACTGTCGTATGGTCGATGGTCTGTCTTAGAGAACATTCCATACGCTGCTGAGAACGGTGTGCACTCTGCATCTGTTAGGTAGAATTTTGTATAGATGTCTATTAGTTCTCTTTGATCAAGGGTGCAATTTCACCCAGCTACTTCCTTGTTAATTTTCTGTCTGGATTTTCTTTCCAAAGAGGTGTAAAACTACTACTGTATTAGAATCTATCTGTCTCTTTAAATCTGCTAATATTTTGTATTATTGGAGTGTACCAGTGTTACATGTACATACATTTATAATTAATATTTCTTCTAGTCAAATTGCCTTTCTTACTATAAAATGATCTTCCTTGTTTCTTATTACTGCTTTTGACTTAAAGTATATTTTATCTTATGTAAATATGGATGTTCTATTTTCTCTTGGATTTCTTCTATGGAACATCTTATTTCATCTCATTTTCAGTCTATATGTGTCCTTGTTACTGGGTAGCTCCTTCTAAAAGTGGCTCACCAAATAAATGTTACTGGGCTTTGTGGTGCTCGCATCTCCTCTTGGAGTTGGATTCCAAGTTCCTCTCACCTCGAACTAAGAATTGAATAAAACAAGCAAAAAAAAAATATTTGAAAAAGTAAAAGTGAAGAGAGAGGGAAAAACTGGCTCTGCAGAGTAAGCTTGGGTCAAGGAAAAAAGGAAAAAGCAAGATGAAAGTGCACCCTGGAGAACACAGGTGGGCGATCATGAGGAAAGCCATGATAGTGAGTTCTTCTTGGGGTTGTGTCCTTCCTTTTATGCTGTCCAAATCTTGAGGAAACCTGTGAGAACTTCTACATGCAGGTCCTGAGAGGCAGTGCTGGGATCCCACACCTTTCTTCCCAGCCAATCTAAGCCACACCCCATCTTCTATCATACTGTGTTTCTTCTATCTATAGTGTGTTTCCTGTAAGGACATATTGTTGAGTCTTGGTTTTTTAAAACTACTCATTTACTCTATATCTTTTACTTGTAGAATGTAACACATTTCCATTTCAAGTAATTATCAATAGGTAACATCTTACTATAGTCATGTCATAACTTCTTTTCTAATTTTGTTATTTCTTTTTTCTCCGTCTTATAAAGTCTTCCTTTGTGGTTAATTGATTTACTTTAGTACTGTGTCTTAGTTCCTTGCTTATTATTTTTTATTTGTCTATTTTAGATTTTTGGTTTCTAGCTATCATTAAATTTATTGAGATGTCTTTTCATTATTTAAAGCAATTTTGAAATTAAAGCAACATAACTGATCATAAAGATAATAAACAATGAAAGAAATAGAGAATATATACTAACAAAAAAACTACATTTCTGGGCTATTCCTGCCCACATTTTGAATTTTTGTTATCCTATTTATATTTTTCTGTATGACCTATCTTTTAACATATTAACTTAGTTATTATTTTTAATTGTTTTTTTAAACTTCATACTAAAGATATTGATTCGTGCACTGTACTTACAATATTAGAGCATACTGACTTTGTCTGTATAGTTTCATATTATTTGATGCTTTCTTCTTATTAGTTAACATCTCTTTCTTTCAGTTTGAAAAAACTCCAGCATTTCTTGTAGGAAAGGTCTAGTGGATATATATCCTCTCTCTCTCTTTCTCTGTCTCTCTCTCTCTCTTTTTGTTTGCCTGGGAATATCTTTATCTCTCTTTCATTTCTAATGTGTAGCTTTGCTGGGTACAGTATTCTTGCATGGTGGATTTTTTCTTCAATGCTGTGAAAAATTCATGCCATTCTATCCTGGCCTGTAAGGGTCCTGTAGAGAAGTCTCACGTCAGAAAAATTGGGACAACTTTACATGTCATTTGTTTCTTTTCTCTTGCTGCCTTGAGAACCTTCTCTTTACTTCATCTTTGAGAGCTTGAGTATAATATATCTTGAGGTAGACTAGGTGAATTAAATCTGACCAGTGACTTTCAAACTTTTTATACCCAGGCTTGCGAAGCTTTTTGTTATTAACTTTTTAAATAGGATTGTTAAGTTCCTGTTGAACCCCAATACTCAAAATATTTGTTCTTTTAATGCTGTATTAAACTTTTTGTAGCCTTTCTTTATTCCCCTTCAATTTTTCTCCTCTCTGTGAATATTTTCAAGTAGTCTTTTTTAAAGCCCACTAATTCTTTTTCTTTGTTAGATCTAACCTGATATTGATAATTTCTATTGCATTTAAAATCTTGCTTAGTGTATTTTTCAGCTCAAAAATTTCAGTATGCATTTTTAAAAAATTGCTTCCAACTCTGTTAAGTTTTTCTATTAGAGAATTTAATCATTTCTTTATATTTTCTGAAAGCTTATTGTTTTCCTAGAAAAGCTGTTTTAAATGCTCCGTTAGAGAATTCTTCTGTACAGTGGTACCTCAGTTCACAAACTTAATTCTTTCTGTGATTCTGGTTGCAAACCAAACTGGGTGAGAACTGAATCAGATATCCCCATAAGGTCAATATTGACCTTAACCATTAACCGCTGAATTTGATTTGGTTCTGGTTCAATTCAGTTTATGACCAGAATCATGGAAATAATTAAGTTCATGAACCAAGGTAGCACTGTATTGGTTATTATCTTGGTTTCTGGCACCTTTTTTTTGCCAAGTAAGATCATGGTTTCCTGAAAACTCTTGATGCTTGATGTGTGATACTGTCTGGAATTAAATTATTAGGAATTTATTCCAGTCTTCATAATCTGGCCTTGATTTTCCCTGTATTTCTGGAAATTTTAATTAGGTTGCTTATTTTTATGAGCTTGTAGTCCTGTCAACTACTGTGGCACTAGAAGGCACCCTAAGCCCATGTTTGCCATGTGTCTTCTGTAGTGCACTGTTACTATTTCAGTAATAGAGGGCAATCCAAGCCCGGGTTCTTCGCAAATCTGTAGCTGGGGTATTGTTCAGCATGAACCAAGGGAGTACCTAAAAAGGGCAATCTATTCCTCTAATCCTGTGTTCACCAGTGCCATAAAGCTATTTCAAACTCTAAGCCAAAACCAGGAAGCATGGAGTAGGACGAAGGCCTACACTTCTATTGTCTGTCTACTGCTGAGGTAGACTTGTAGCTCAAAACTGCTGCAACCAATTACAGATCATTCTGATTGGAAATGAAATCCAGGGCCATGTGTTTTTCCCTGGAACTGATGTTGTTCCAGAGGCCTGGACATTGGCTTGGGAAGGGGGGACATTAGGATTTGCCCTATGTTAATGTTCACCAGCTTGGCACTGAGTTCCAAGGCAAGATCTTGTACTAACTACTTTGTCGCAATCTCCACAAATGGGGTCTTTTTCTACATCATGTTGTCTGAGATTGTGGTAGTCTTGGCCACCAATTTTGATAGAGAGCTGGGTAATGCCTCAGTTTCACATCCATAAAGACCTTCAAAGTTTCAGGGGTGCACCCCAGCCCATACAACAGTTGCCACTGAGTCTCATGGTGACTGGGACCTGCATTGTTAGGGTAGGGAAATTTGCCCCATGTCCACTCCAAAGCTGGACCTGATTCAGACCAAGCCACCTGGCTTATGCTGTTCCAGCAGCTAAATCTATAGGTACTGAAAATTGGGTGCATGGAGCTTGGCCTGGTCCTGGGTTTCACTGTGATCATCCTAGTTCTGGGTTTCAAGTCTAAGGCATAGAGTTAATTTCCTCTTTTTCCCCCTAGTGGTAGAAATCTCCTTCTTACTCTGGGGTAGAGGGGTGACACCAATGGCTGTTACTTTCCTGCCTTCTTCAACACGTCCTTTCCTTTTATTATTCTAAAAGCAGGCCCTATGCTTTCTCACTTGGCTTCCCTAACACTTATGAAGCTATTTTGGTGCATGAACACTATTCAAACTGATGTGTCTGTGGAGAGATGATTAATGGAGAACCTCCTCAGCCACTATCTTGCTCCAGCTCTCAAGTGATGTACTTTTAAATAGTCATCCATAATGGGAAATACTGAGACAATTTTCTAGAATAAAAACTGAAAACTTCGGAATGGGAACAACCACCATAAACAAATGACAAACTCAGAAAAATATGAGACAAGGCAAAGGAAATTTTCCAAACTTCAAAAGACTTTAAATATTAAGCAAAAAAAAGATGGACTTTCCGAAAGAAAACATGACCAAAAAACATGAATAGGCAGCTAATGGAAAAAATAAATGAGAACCGTAAACACATCCACGTATAAGAGGACTATTTATGTATCGTGGCACTGGGAATTGAACCCAAGGCCTGTGTACTGAACTACACCCCAGACTTTTTGCCTATTTGTTTGTTTTTGAAACACATTCTTGCTAAATTGCTAAACTGACCAGACTGGGTTCAAATTTACAATCCTTCTTCGTCTCCTCAGAGTGCTTTGATTATAGGTGTGTACCACCATGGCAGGCTTATACAATGTTTTTAGTAAATTCCTATCCTGTGTGTTAGTAGAAACTTTCTCCCTCATTCTGGATCCATTCCTCTCACATTACACACACACACACACACACACAATGAATTCCTAGCTGATGAACTCTCCCTCTGCATAATGTCATCCATTCAGTGATGACCAGTTTACCTCGACAAGTACCCTCACTCCGTTCCTGTTTTTAAGTTCTATTCAGAGCTCCCCTCATGAGCAATTCCCCAACTATCATTTTTCTGTGTCCATAATATCATTATCTGTAGAGGAAAAACTATTTAGTTAACAGAAATTGAAATGACAGTTTCATTTTAAAATTTAATTTAATTATGACAAGGCACTTAATGTGAGATCTACTTTTTAAATAAATTTTAAGTGTGTAATGCAGTATCATTAATTATATTTTACAGTAGATCTCTAGCATTCATCTAGATAATGAAGAAATTGTACCTTTTGATTATCCACCCCTCACTTTACCTTCCTTGGCAATCTCAATTCTGCTTTCTGTTTCTATGTGTTTGACTATTTTTGGAAACCTCATGTAGGTGGAATCATGTAGTATTTAACTTTCTGAGACTGGCTTGTTTTACCATAATGTTCATATTTATTCATGTCACATAATACAGGGCTTACTTCTTTTTAAAGATTGAGTAATATTTTATTGTACAAATACACAGTCTTTTCATCTGTTGTTGGACATTTACATTTTTTACCCATCTTGGCTACTGTAACGAGTATAGGTTGCTGATATGTCTTTAAGATGCTGATTTCAATATTTTTCATAAGTAACCAGAAATAGGATTGTTCAACTATTCTTTTATTTTGCTCATAATTTGTAATTTGAATTTTTCATATAAGAGAAACAATGTGATTTTTAACTTTGTGTGTCTGATTTACTTCACTTAATATTACAGTCTCAAGGTTATCCATTTTCCTACAAATGACTCAGGTTTATCTTTCTTTATGAAAGAGTCGTACTCCATTGTGTATAAGCACCATATTTTCTTTATCCATTTATTGTTGATGGGCATATATGCTGCTTCCAAGATTTACCTATTATGAATGGGGTTGCTATCAACGTTGTTATGCGAGTATCACTGTAATATGATGTCTTTAACTGTTTGGGGAAGATACCTATAAGGAGAAGAGCTGAGTTGAATGGAATTCCTGCTTTTAGTTTTTTGACGAATCTCCAACCTGATTTCCACAGTATTTGTATTAGTTTCCATTCCCATGAACAATGCAGCAGGAGGTCTCTTTCCCTGCAGCCGCACCATGAATTTGCCTTTTCTCTCTGCAATTTGCTTTTTCATTGTTTTATTTTTCCCTTGTGCAGAGACTTCAAGTTTGATGTAGCCTAACTTTTGCTATTTTCTTTTGTTGTCTATGCTTTTGGTGTCATATCTATAATACCATTGTCGAGACTAGTGTCACAAAGCTTTTCCCCTATGTTTTCTTCTATGAGTTTCACGGTTTCAGGTCTTTTAGTTGAGCCTTTAATATCTTTTATGTTGGTTTTAAGTTATGGTAAAAGAAAAGCCCCAACTTTATTCATTTGCATGTAGATATGCAATTTTCTCATCACCTTTTGTTGACAAGACCATCCTTTTTACATTGCATATTCTTGGCTTGCTTGTTAATGATCAGTTGATTATGTAAACATAGACTTATTTCTGGGCTTTCCTTTCTATTCTGTTGGTTCATACATCTGTCTTTAGGCCAGTACAATGCTACTTTAATTACTACTATAGCTTTGTAATATACTTTGAATTCAGGAAATATGCTGCATCTAATGTTCATTCTTTTGGTTATTTGTGGTCTTTTGTGGTAAAAAATTAATTTTAGAATTTTTCTATTTTGGAAAAAAGTCATCGGAATTTTGAGAGGAATTATATTGAATCTGTAGATTTTTTTGTGTAGTATAGACATTTTAACAATATTAAATCTTCCAATCCATGATCACAAGATGTATTCTTTAATTTCTCTCATGAATGTTTTATAGACGTCAGGGTACAAGTCTTTGATCTATTTAGTTAAGTATAAATGAGATTTCCTCCCCTTTCAGAATGTTCATTGATAGCAAATGCAAATGCAACAGATTTTTGTTTGTTGCTTTTATATCTTACAACTTTACTGAATGTATTTATTCAAAAGTTTCAAAAGATTTTTGAGTTTTTTTTTGGTTACCTACATATAAGATTACATACTCTGCAAACAGAGACTCTTCCTTTTCCTTTCTAATGGGAATGCTTTCATTTTCTTTTCTTGCCTAATTGCTCTAGGACGTCGACTGCCATGTTGAATAGGACTGGTACCGTAGTCTGGATCTGGAATGTCTCCTAGAGGCTGATGTGTTGAGGCCTCCTCCCTAGTAGGAAGGACTTAGGTCTTCAGGGGTGAGGCCTTGGAGGAGATTTTGGGGATCCAGTCTGTTCCTGTCTCTCTTTCCTTTGCTTCCCACCTGCCATGAGGTGACTAGGTCTCTTCCACTATGCACACCTACTGTGATGTACGGTGCCACCTTAGGCCCAAAGCAACAAGGCCAGACAGCCATAAACTGAAACCTCAAAAACTGTGAGTCAAGTGAGACGTTTATCTCAGGCATTTTCTCACAGTGATGAAGAGCTGAGTACCAAAAGTGCCACCAGTGGGCATAGTTGCTTGATTATTAGAGAATAAAATTTTCAATTTTTATCCAATCAAGAATATCTTTTAATGAAAGTGGTGCATTGAAGTATCCTATTATCGTACTGCTGTTTCTACTTTCACTTCTGTCAGTTTGACTTTTATATTTATGTGATATGATGATGGGCGAATATATATTTATGGTTGTATTTTCCTGGTGAAATGATTCTCTTATCATATATAATACTCTGCTTTGTTCTTTGTGAAGACTTTTTTATTTAAATATTTTGTTTCATATAAACATTCCCATTTTCTCCTTTGTTTACCATTTGCCTGGAATATCTTTTGCCATCCCTTAAATTTTGGCCAGTGTGTGTATCTTTAAATCTAAAGAGAGTTACTTATATATAGTATGTCATTTGTTCTTTTCTTCTCCTCAGCTAGTCTATGCCATTTGGTTATGACAATTAACCAATTTACATTTAAAGTAATTATTAATGGGGAAGGATTTACTATTCAGATTTGGTTAAATTTTAAATTTCTGTCTTTAGTTATTTTGCTCCATTTTTCCATTTTTGCTGTCTTCCTTTGTGTTTTATTGGTTTTTAAGAATAAATGGTAATGGTGTACTTTAAGTGCTTTCTGTTTATTATGATGAGACTCACATAAAGTATGCTATTGGATTCTGTGTTACATTCATAACGACTTAACTTGAATCACATAAAATACACTATACTCTTAGTTTTCTCCTCCAATGATTTATGTTTTTGATGTCACAATTTATAACTATTTATATTGTATATCCATTGATGTCTTTTTATATTCTTAAGTATTCTTAATGTTTTTGCCTTTCATTTTTTACTATAATTAAAAATAACTTACCACTCATAGTATGTCTTACATTTCTCTCATTGCTGAGACAAAATACCTTACGCCCAAAATTAAGGAAGGAAAGGTTTATTTAGCTCACAGTTTGTGGAGGTTTCAGTCCATAATGAGCTGGCTCCAAGGCAGGGCAGCATGGCAGAGGAGCAACAGTTCACACGCCAGAAGACAGCAAAAGCAACAAGAGCAAAAAGGGAGGAGCACAAGAGAAGATTCTTTTTGTCCCTTATATTGTATGCAGGCTACCCGCCCTTGGGTGGGTGTAGCACTCACACCCAAAATCCCAGCACTAGACAATGAATCAGTCACAAACTCGAGATTCAGCTGCCTCCGGAAAGCACCCCCCCATGACTGCATGAGGCTTTGGCGGGACATCCAGACACAAACCATAACCCAGTAATACAATATTTTATATTTGTATATATATTTAGCTTTATCAACAAAATTTATACCTTCATATGGTATTGAGCCATTGTTAAATATCCATTTGATTCAACTTTAAGGATTTTCTTTAGCATTTCTTTTAAGACAAATCTAAAGGTAATGAATAACCTCAGCCTTTTTTCTGGTAATATTTTTTCTTCCTTCCATTTTAAAGTACATTTTTATTTATTTATTTATTTATTAGGCATGGTATTCGAGGTTGGCAAAGTTTTCTTTTAAGTATTATGAATATATTATTCTACTCTTATTTGACCTGGAAGGCTTCTGCAGAAGAATCTACAAATACTCTTATGGCCACATGCTAGTATGTGATGTTATTTTTCTCTTATTCTGTTCATTAGTCTCTTTATGTTTGAATTTTCACAATTTGTTTATAACATGTCTCAGTGGGGGTTTCTTTTTATTGTCTTATTTGAAGCTTTTTTGGGAACAGGGGGATTCCTGTACTTGAATGTCCTTTTTCTTTCTCAGATTTATGAAGTTTCCAGCAAACATTTCTTTGAATAAGTGTTTCACCCTTTCTTTCTAGAATCCCCATAATGCATACATTGGTCTACTGGATGATGTCTCATTAGTTGCTTAAACTTTTTCTTTTCTTTTTAATCCACTGACTAGATAATTACAAAAGATTTATCTTTTGAGTGAACTGATTCTTTTTTCTGTTTGCTATATGATATGGCTTGACCTCTGCTTTGAGATTTTTTTGTTTCCTGTGGGTACCAGGGGTCGAACTCAGGACCTTGCGTGCCAGCAGGCGCCTGTGCCACTGAGCGATATCACCGGCCCTTTCTTCATATGTGGGTTCCGGGAGTCGAACTCAGGGCCTCGTGCTTGCCAGGCAGGCGCTTACGCCACTGAGCCATCTCATCAGTCCCCTGCTTTGAGATCTTGAGGAAACTGAAAAGTTATATTTTTTTAGTTGCAAGATTTCTGTGTGGTTCTTAAAATTTTCTCACTGAAATTTACACTTTGCTCATGTCTTGTTTTTCTGAGCTGATTTAACATTTTTACGATGGATGTTTTGAATATTCTGGAAAGTAATTACTATAGCTCCCTCTTAACAGAGTCGATTCATGGAGTTTTAACTTATTTGTTTGGATCATGTTTCCCTGTTTCTCCCAGTATTCATGGACTTTTTTTATAGAAGACCCTCACTCACACCTGCAGAGAGGTTGTGTGGGCCTCTCAAAACTCCATGCTAGTCTAAACCACTGTGTAGAGGATGCTCGGACCCGTCAGCACTCCAAGGTGACACAGATGAGAGAGAAGGCAGTCCCTTGGCAATCCCCAGGAAATCCTGGAACATATACTATGTGATCCAATATTCTTTCTCCTCTAGGAGCTGGGTTTTCCTTTTTTCCTCTCCTCTTCCCTCCTTTCTTTTGCCTGCTTACTTTGTGGTGAGTCCAGGCAAGAGCTATGGGAAGTGCCCATGTGTTAATTCAAATTACCATGTTTGTTCTCCGTAACATCTGGGCATTTAGCATATGCCAGGCTTTATCTGTGCACTGTGACAGGCAAGGTAGAAGCCCGCGTCCTCAGGCAACACCCACACAATTTGAGTTGTCAGAAATATGATCCAACCCTTTTCCTTCCCATATAGAAGTTGAGAGCTGGCATTTTATTTTTTAATTTTTTTCTTTCTTTTTTTTTTTTTTTTCCTGCTCACTCTGCCCAGCCAAGGGGAGGAGTTGTGGCATGTGTCCGTGCTAGCTCAGACTGCCATCTTTGTTCTCTGTAGCACCCAAGGGCCTAGCGTACGCCAGGTTGCCTCAGATGATGGTTTTTTAAGTGGAAAAAATATTGAAAAATCTCAATACTGACAGTTTTGTGCCGGTGATACAAGCCGTGTTACGGTGAATATAATTAAGCCCTTTATAATTGCATATCATGAACTTGATCGTAGTTCAGAAATCAATTTCTGGGGCAACATATCATACACACTGTTTTGGAAAATATTTCCTAAAAATCACTTAACAAAAAAAAATGAGATTAGAACTTTCCTAAAAATCACTTAACAAAAAAAATGAGATTAGAACATTTTTAGGGGAAAAATGGAAAAGACCATCCACATAATCCTATTTCCATAGTAATGCAAAAATAATCAAGAAGAAGGAAGAGGAGGGGAAAGGGAGGAGGAGTAGGAAAAATTCAACATTAGGAAAGATATCTACCAAAGCTGATAAGTTAAGACAGAATTCCAGATTTTCATGTTTTTCTCAGCAAATCTGTTTTCTTCATTCTGAAGACAGTCTATTTCATATGCACAAAACTAGCTAAAAAACTTCAATGAGCAATTCTAAATGGACTTTGTCTTACAGCTGCCTTCGCACAGAGAAGAAATAGAAGAATGCTGGTTCCTGCTAAACAATCAGAAGAAACAGCGACTGTAAAATTAGTGTCAGAGTGGGCCCTGGAACCATTACGATTTAAATCAAGGCAACAGCAGACTCTGTCATTTTCCCAGTTATGAGCTCTCAGTTTGAGCTGATCAATTCCATACAAAAAAGAGAGTGTCACAGAGTTAAGCCTCAAATTCAGCTCTTAGTGCAATTTTCTCTTACTAAATTTAATGCTGGGTGTATTGTGATCAGGAGCAAATTTACATTTGCTTTGTCCATTAAATGGAAAGGTGAAGTCTATGCAGTGGTCAAAGCCATGAAACTACAGAACAATGGAGGGCTGTAGGTGGTTTTAGAGTTCTCAGCCATCCAGCCTTTGCTGTCTTTGACACTTGAGTATTTTTTCCTTCACTTCTTTATTTCTGGTTTAAAAAGATTTTTTTTTATTTTAAAGAGAAAAATCAATAAAAATGATGATACAAAATTTCAAAACAAGATAGTAGGAGAATAACAATGGTTAATACATTGCATTTTATCTTCAAAGTGGTTGCTCAGATTACAAGATATAGGCATGAAAAATGGATCAAACAGTACAGGCACAAACCTTTCTTTCAATGAACTAATAGGAATTAGTACTATAACTATCTTAACTACTATATATATATTTTTTTTTCTTTTCATTTCCTTTTTTTCTCCTTTCCACCACCCCAGTTTATCTTTCATTTTGAACAGTTTCTTCCCATTTCACAATATCTGTTATACATTTTGGATCTTATTTATTCTTTCTGCTTCTTACACTAGGGAGACAATATGATGTTTTCATATGTGACTTTGATTTATTTCACTTATAAGTATGGTCTCAAGTTGCATCCATTTAGCTGTAAAAGTCTCAAGTTTATCCTTCTTTATAGCTGATTAGTACTCCATTGTATAAAAATACCACATCTTTTTAATCCATTCCTTGGCTGATGGGCATTTGGGTTGTTTCCAAGATTTAGCTATTACAAATTGTGCTGCTATAAACATGGGTGCACATATATCACTGTGGTATGATGTTTTTAATTCTTATGAGAAAATACCCAGAAAGGGAATAGCTGGGTTGAACGGGACCTCTAATCCTAGTTTTTTGAGGAATCTCCACACTGATTCCACAGTGGTTGCACCATGCTACACACCCACCAACAGTATATGAGGGTTCCTTTTTCCCCAGAGCCCCGCCAGCATTTGTTATTGGTTGATTTCTTGATGACAGCCATTCTTTCTGGAGTGAGATGGAATCTCAGTGTTGTTTTAATTTGCATCTCTCAAATGACCAATGATGTTGAACATTTGTTCTTACAGTTATTTGCTATTTGTATTTCTTCATCTGAGAAGTGTATATTCATCTCAGATGCCCATTTTTGGAGTGGGTCTTTGAATTTGGGGGGCTGATTTTTTCAATATGTTTTATGTTCTGGACAGAAGTCCTTTGTCTGAGGCACAGTTGGCTGAAATTTTTTCCCACTCTGGGTTGTCTTCTCACTCTGTTGGTGATTTCTTTTGCTATGCAAAAGCTTTTTAATAAGATGAGATCCCCATTGTTGATTCTTTGAAGTATTTCCAATGCAGTTTGGGATTTGTTCATGAATTATCTGCCTTCCCTTATGTCTCCAAGATTTCTATGTATGTTCTCTTCCAGGAGATTTAGTGTTTCTGTTTTAATATTTAGATCTTCGATCCATTTTGACTTTAGTTTAGTGCATGGTGACAGACATGGATCTAGTTTTAGTCTTCAGCATGTAGACAGCCAGTTTTTCCAGCACTGTTTATTAAAGAGATTATCTCTCTTCCAGTGAACATGTTTGACCCCTTTGTCAAAGATAAGGTTGTTGAGTCTGTTTGGAGTTGTGTCTGCATCTTCTAATCTGGTCCACTGATCCTCCGGTCTGTTTTTTTTGCCAATACCATGCTGATTTTATCAGAGCAGCTTTGTAGTATAATTTCAAGTCAGCCATTGTGATGCTCCCTGATTTGCCTTTTTTGTCCAGAATTGCTTTTGTTATTCTAGGTCTCTTCTGGTTCCAAATGAATTTTATGAATGTTTTCTCTAGTTTGTGAGGTGTGCTAAAGGTATTTTTATAGGGATTGCATAAATCTGTGCAACAATTTTGGGACTAGGGCCATTTTCACTATGGTGGTTCTTCCTATGCATGAGCAAGGGATATTTTTCCATTTTCTGATATCCTCATCAATCTCCTTTCTCAGAGTACTGTAATTTTCAATATATAGATCTTTTACTTCCTTGTTAGATTGATTCTTAAGTATTTCATTTATTTGGATGCTATAGTGTAGGGTGTGGTTTCCCTAATTTCTCTCTCAGTGAGTTTGTTGTTTGTGTACAGAAATCCTATTGATTTTTGAGTGTTGACTTTGTATCCAGCTATGCTGCTGAATTTGGTTATTAAATCTAGAAGTCTTTTGGTGGAGTTTTTGGGGTCTTTTATGTAGAGTATCATGTCATCTGCTAATAATGATAATTTAACTTCTTCCTTTCTTGTCCTTATTCCTTTTATTTCTCTCTATTGTACAATTTCTCTGGCTAACATTTCCAGAACTATATTGAAAAGAGTGGAGGTAGTGGGCTTCCTTGTCTTTTTCCTGATTTTATCATGAAAGCTTTCAATTTTTGTCCATTTAGTATGATGTTGGCTGTTGGTTTGTCATAGATAACTTTCATCAGATTGAAATAAAGACCATGTATTCTGATTTTCTGTAGGGTTTTTATCATGAATGAGTGTTGAACTTTGTCAAAAGCTTTTTCTGCATCTATTGAGATGATCGTGTGATTTTGTCTTTGGCTCTGTTGATACGATGTATTACATTTATTGATTTGCATATGTTGAGCCATCTCTGCATTCCTGGGATGAATCCCACTTGGTCATGGCATATAATCTTCTTGATGATTTGCTGCATTCTGTTTGCTAGTATCTTGAGGATTTTTGCATTTATGTTTATTAGGGAGATTGGCCTGTCGTTCTATTTTTGGTAGGGTCTTTCTCTGATTTTGGTATCTGGGTAATACTTGCCTGCAGGAATGAGTTAGGGAGTATTGCTTCCCTTTCAATTTCATTAAAGAATTTGAGGAGTATTGGCATTAAATCTTCTCTAAATTTCTTGTAGAATTCAGCAGTGAATCCATCAGGATTTCTTTTGGGCTTTTCTTTATTGGTAAGTTTTTAACTATGTTTTCAATCTCATTAACTGATATTGGGTAATTCAGAATTATTATATCTTCTTGATTCAACTTTGGAAATTCATATGTATCTAGGAATCTGTCCATTTCTTCTGTGTTTTCTATCCTATAAGAGTAAAGATTTTCTAAGTAGGTATTGCTGATCTTCTGAATTTCCACAGAATCTGTAGTGATTTCACCCTTTTTATTACTCATGCATGAATTTGAGTATTTCTTTCCTTTTTTGGATAAGGTTTGCTAGGGGTTTATCAATTTTATTTATTCTTTGAAAGAACCAACTCCTTGATCATTATTTCTTTGCATCGTTTTCTTAGTCTTCATTGCATTAATATCTGCTCTGATCTTTATAATTTCCTCCCATACAGGGCTTTGGGTTTGTCTTGTTCTTCTTTTTCTAGAAACTTGAGTTGCAAGATTAGGTTGTTTACTAGTGCTTGTTCTGTTTTCCTGGTGTGAGAATTCACTAGGATTAATTTCCCTATTAGTACAGCTTTCATTGTGTCCCATAAGTTGCGGTATGTTTTATTTACATTCTTGTTTAGTTGTAGATATTGTTTAATTTCTTCCTTAATTTCATCTGTGACCCATTGGTTGTTTAGGAGGGTGTTATTTAATTTCCAATTGTTTATGAAGTTTTTGTTGTTTCTTTTGTTATTAATTTCCAATTTCATAGCACTATGGTCAGAAAATATGCATGGGAAATTTTCAAATTCTTTGCATTTACTTAAGCATATTCTGTGGGCTAGTATATGGTCTATTTTAGAGAATGTCCCATGCACAGCTGAGAAGAATGTGTATTATGATGAAGTGGGTGGAACACTCTGAAAACATCTACTAAGTCCATTTGTGCACAGGTTTGATTCAGTTTTGATAATTGTTTGCTGGTTTTTTGTCTCTTTGATCTGTCTTTTTGTGACAATGGGGTATTAAGTTCTCCTGTTGCAATTGTGTAATTGCTTATTTGATTTTTCATGTCTATTAATAATTATTTTATATAGTTGGGTGCTCCCATATGAAAAGAAAAGGTTTTAAAAGTCTCTTGAACCTTCAGATTAAATTTGTGGGCATCAAAAATGCTTTAACAAATTATTCAATTAAAATTATGAAGTCACAATAAGTCATTTTTCCTTGAAATATCAAAGCTAATTCGAGTGGAGTAAAATTACCTTTGGAATAGGAATACTTTTAATTCTTGTATTAAATTTTCAAGATACATAAGAGTCTTTTAATGTATATGTGCAGAATAAAATATATAAGCAGTGTATTTGTCTAGATTTGGAATGTCCCCCAAAGCCTCACGCACCAGTAGGCAGACCTTTTGGAAGGTGATTGGATCATGATGACTGGATTCATGCACTGGTGAGTACAACAGCCAAGTGTGCTGTTGGAAGGTGGGACTTGGTGGGAAGAGGTGTGTCACTGGGGTCCTGACCTGGAAGGATATATTTGAGTTTCCTGTTCCTCCATTTGTTCTTTGCTTTGTGGACACCATGACTAGAGTGGTTTTCCTGTAGCAGACCCTATCACAATGGTATTTCTGTGTTTGAAAATGTGCACCATGGATGGAAATTTCTGAAACAGTGAACCAAAATAAACTTCTATTTAAGTTGTGGGTGTTTGCTACCATGTCTCAGTGACAAAGAAAGTGTTTAAGACAGTAGGAATAACACCAAAGTATGTACCATTTGTTTTAAAACTAACATTTTTGAAATCCTCCTATCCTCTGCTTTCCAACCTCTTTGTTCTTCCATCGATTTGCTGATTATTATTTTTTTTATTCTCTTGGTTTTATATGTGTTTTTCTGTGTATATTTACTATATATTTATTCCTAATCAGAAAATTGTCTGACAGAATATTTTTAATTTTTAAAATGTATTTGTATTCTTTAGTTCTGGATGTTAAACTCAGGACTTTATGCATATGCTCTGCCAGTGAGCTGCATCTCCAGCTATTTTTAAGTAGTATAATGGAGGGCAGCATATTCAATGACTTATTTTTTTTTACTCAACGTTGTCTGGTTGCAATTTACCTATGTTGCTTTAGATAGCTGTAGCCAGTTCACTTTCCTTACTCTATAGTATTTTATTAAATAAATAACAAATTTTTCTATTTTTTTATTATTGGACATTTAGGTTGTTTATAGATTTTTATGACTTCAGTTTTTGACGTCTCCTTTGTGTGGTGTGTAAAGCTTCTCATCCGTTACTCCTTGTCTGTCCTTCCAATTTTATTTCATTGGGCTTTCCAACAATAGCTCCACTTCCCTGAGCTATTGACTTATTTCCTTGTTTCTGACCATGGAGTTCCCTTGCCTTAGAAAAAGCCCGTGTCCAGCTACTCTCCCCTGTGAGCTCAGTTCAAGGGTTTTTTAATCAGACCACCTTAGAAGCCCTTTTGACCCTGACCTGAGGCTTATCACAGTGCTTATTATAATATAAATGATGGCTGCTCAGCTCAGGAAAGAAGCTATATATTTCATTTCTGTATAACTAGAGCCAAACACACATGAAACATCTGAATATTCAACAGTTCTGATTGTTATTTCCATCACACTGCCTAACTTTATACATCTAAAAAGTATCATTTTATAAAAGTACCTCATCATTGATACACAATTCATATATTCCATTATGCCCTTCAAATAAGTGATTTCTAATTTGTGAGTCCATGGAGCACTTATTCCACCTGCTCTCTGTTATTACTTCAAAAAATGTGACATCAGAATTAATAGGGATTATGGCACTGCTTTCAATAATACACACTTTAATTCACACAATCAGCACAGACAAGAACAAAAACACCTCCTGGATGATATTCAAAGTTTGCCAGGAATATCCAGGTCATACTTTGAAAAATATTCTCTTAAATGAACTGAGAATTTAGTGTGGTCTTCCACAGAAGGCTCACACATTGAAATAGCTGTTTGTTAACTGATGTGTTGTTAAGAGGAAATTTTGGTAATTTCTTTTTGTTAGAAGTTTCAAATTTTATAACCTCAAAGTACAGCACAAAATATCAATGATCTATTGTTAAAATTTATAATAATAGTCTAAATTTTAATTTTCAGGGTAACATCAGTTATGTCTAATATGTCTCCTTAAATTTTTTATAAAAATGTGCCATGAAAATGAACAAAATTATTTCAATGACAACAGAACTATAAGCTGAAATTAAGACAGATTAATGTCAAAGCTTAGGCAATTTCACTAGCTGCTTGGAGGGTGTTAGGTAAAGTACGTGTTGTTGTACTACACTCCACTTCAAACATTTTGATCTAACACTGCCTAGAGACTGCCTGGGAAGGTGGAGGAATCATGTAACTGACCCATCTTTATGCCCTCAAATCCAGGATATTGAAACTGCATTATTGGGCAAACTAAATACAAGACTCTAAATGACATAAGAGGCATGTTACAAACAAGAAAGGCAAAGGTCCAGCAATGTCTGCTTTCATCAATGGACCGCTTTCTGTGTATGTTCAGAGACCAGAATTCTCAATATACAGCATGCCATGAAATGGGTGAGTGCAGAAAATTTTGTTTGCATACTATAATCCTTTATCACTTAAGAATAAGGTTAAAAGCAAGCCTATGTATTGAGGAAAGTGACTTTTGACACTTTATTTGATATAAAGATCACAGTAAGTGTTAAATTTTCTTATTTAGAAGACTGTACTAGTAACAGAAGCAAAGGTAGAATTACTCCAAATAGTGTGCTAATTATCAAAATTAACTGAAAACTCATTTGTGTCCTTCTTACCTACTCCTGATGACAGTTCAGTACTTGTATCTCAGAGGCCCACAATAGAAGCTGAGGACACAAATTAACTCCCCTCCAATTCACACCCACCATGATCCTTCACAATTCTGGAAAATGTAAAGCTTGAAAAAAATTTCACCTTTCTCTAATGAATAACGAGAAAAAGTAAAAGCAGTGTAGAGCATAGAAAAACATTTCAGTGCAAGAAGAAACAGTACATAGCTCAGAATACTTGAAAGTAGTTATGGCTTAGGAAAAGAAATGGTTTCTAAAGGGAATAATAGCAATAAAAAAGATAAGATTCGTACTTGAAGTCCATAGAAAAACATGGTTTGACCTTTATGGAGTGTGAAAAGAAGGTATGGTAAGAGACTAAGATGAAATCGAGGGCTTGAAGGAGATGACTGATGAAGTAAAGCACTGAAAAAGAAACAAAAGATAGTAGTAGGAATACACTTGTGCCAGTCAGATCAGATATGCAAAAGACTAACTGATGATACCTATCAAAATTGCAGAGTACAAGGGTAAAGAGATGCAAACAAGAGTAGAAGATTATAAATATAGGAGAAGACAGCAGAGATGCAATTTAATAAAGTAACATGAATAAAAGGAAGTAAAAGATATTAGAAAAGAGTCAATAAAGAAGACACAGAAAAAATTCCCATATGGAAGGAAAAAAACCCAAGTCACGATTAAAAAAGAATTGATCAGTTTGCCTGAATTTAAAATAAGTCCCTACTTAAATCTTTCTTGTCTTTTTTCTGTTTTAATGACAACAATTTAGAAGCTCATCTGGAACAGTATTAACAAAACTTAAAAAATCAAAGTATATTAACTTCAGCTTACCATATTGCTTAGATTTCAAAAGGTAAATATCAGTCTTTAAAGATTTTAAAGATGAAGTGGCTGATAACGTGGGAGTTGCATACCTAGCCCCACTCTCTTTGGTGGATGAAGGTAATAGGTAAACATGGACACATTATTCATAAATATTTATTCCCTCAGACTGAGAAAGACTCATTTAATATAAGATTTTAAGTCTAAATAACTGATGAACATGTACTTACAAAAGTGAATATAAAATTGAGCTCTACTTTTGAATGAGAGAAGTATATGGTAACTATAATGACAAATTCAATCCCTGAATCAGAATTTAATTTACACATCGTGCCCAGTTCAACTTGGAGACACCTCAAGGATCTGACGTTATTTGTCTCAGATCATGAAGGAATTTGTCATTAAATGTTATTTGATAAACTTTAAAGCACTGACCCCGGAAGGCATAAAGAAAGTGCACAATAAAACTGATTTTATAGCAAAAGCCATGATTTCCTGTTCTGCAAAAATACCAAAAGCTAAAGAGACGAGTATCCCTGAGGTAAAAAATTTTCACAACCTATGAAAGACAAAAATCAATTTCTTTAATTTATGAAAAGCTCATATTTTCAAAAGGCAAAAATGTTAACAAGAGAGGAAAAAGGGCAAAGTGCGCAGACAGGGCATTCATGAGCAAAGGAAAAATGGTTGATAGGATCTCTAAGCTCCAAGGAAATTTTGTAAGAAAAAAGAATACTTACTATACTTTGGATTTGTATGAAGACATTTTATTATTTTTAATTAACAATATTCCCTTCAAATACTATTTTTGAATAAAAGCATATGAATTTATATTCCCTCAAACTCTTAAATGTTTGTAACTTAAGCCTATTACAAGACTGAAATTCTCCTGGGTTTAATAAAACATATTTTACAAAGTGAACACATGATAATATGATGTCAAAACTTCAGTGAACAATAAACCATTCATTGGAGTACACAGATCAATGTGTTTATCTTGTTTCTAGTCTGGTCCTGATTACATTCCTAATTCTGTTTCTGAATTTTGATTTATCTCTGGGATTTTTATTCCACTCGCCTAAACCTAAAAGGTGTGTTGAGCATTTCAGAGCAGCCGAAGGTTGGTAAATGAAGGTTCAAAAACGAAGGCCAAGGACAGAAAACATGAATATGCCTTTCAGGATGAGTCTACATTTATTTTTGGGTGAATATGCCTTCTGGGTGAATTTTATTCCATGGCGTTTCTCTCTTATTTTACTCTTTTCTATCAAAATTTAGATATTATTCTATCTCTTAAATGTTAGTAATAAGAGAAAGCATGTATTTTCAATGATTCCATCTAGTATTATACTGGAAAATAAGCCAATGGAAAAAGACAAAATCATACAAGGAATGAAAAAAAAAAGAGCACAAACTTCCCTTATGACCAAAACAATGTGCTTACTTACATAGAAAGATTGAAAAGTGTAAAAATAAACTCTTAGCAATATTGACAGATGGCTAAATATAAGATCAACATAAATAAATCAATATTTTCTATACATGCTTGTATTAAGTAATTACAAAAGTTAAAGTAAAAATCCCATTAATCGTAGTGATGATAAGCTATAAGAGATATGGGAAGAAGGCTAAAATATATAAAATGTTCAGTGGGGAAAAGTACAAATGTTGTAGATGGAGATAAAAGAGGCCTGAGAGCTATGTCATGTTCATGGAGTCAAGGATGAGTCATCGTCAGGAACATGACAGTTCTTCCCAGAATATTTTATAAATTCAATTTAATCTATAGTAAAATTTAAATATCTTTCGTATTGTTTTATTGATTTTGAAAAATTAATCTTAAAATTTACGCAGGGCTGCAGATAGTCTTATGAAGAAAAAAACAGCCTGACTTGCCTTACATTTTTTTTTATATTTTATTAATTAAAACAATGTCTTATTAGTTGGGGAACTGATAAATAAAAGAGATATCTCAGTAAAGAAAGCCTAGAAATATTCCTACGTATGCAAGAAAACATGCTAGGCAAAGATGTAACACTTAATCAGTGGGGAGATAAATGTAAGTAGTCTTAGGCAAAATTATGATATGTCTGAAATAATTTCAAATAATTTAAAGGCATATGTATCAGAAAGAAACCTTAACACGTTAAAGAGAAATTTCATTCAATAATTTTTGCTCTCTGAAGTAGGGGAGGATTTCTTAGGATGCAGAAAGAACATTTCTTAATAAAATATTGAATAATGTGCATCATATATGAAACTTTAAAACATCTCCACAGGAAGGATACCTTAAATAAACAAATAAAGAAGCCAAGTCACTGTCTAGAACACATTTGATATTCATATAACCAGTAAAGAATTCATGTTAAGGGCCGGTGAGATGGCTCAGCGGCTTAAGCGCCTGCCCGGCAGGCGCGAGGGCCTGAGTTCCACTCCGGGATCCCACATACAAAAAAGGGGCCGGTGACATCGCTCAGCGGCACGGGCGCCTGCTGGCGTGCGAGGTCCTGAGGTCGACCCCCCGGTACCCACAAAAAAAAAAAATTCATATTAAGAATGTATAATACACAAATCACAAAAAAGACAAAATAAAAGAGAGTCAAGGCATGTGTACAAACAAATCATAAGAGACAAATCTTGAATGGCCAATAAAAATGTGGAACACTAGTTGAAAATGACCAAAAAATTCTTCTCACTAAGATATATGAAACTATTATATATTTAGGAATAAGGTCCACTTTTATTATTATAATTAAACCATTTTAATTAATAAAACTACCAAATTACCATCTGATTTACAGAATTAGAAATAACAATGCAAAAAAGTCAAGTGATATGACATGTTAATAGTCACTCAAATGTAAAAAAAAAGCCTCAAATTTAATATCCTTCTATCTATCAAAATGAGAAAAAATTAAAATGTATCTACTGATGGAGTTTGCAGTGATTGAAACACTCACATGTCTTTCAAAAATGTATAAATTTCTAAAATGTACTGAAAAGAGTATATTGCCAAGAATGTAGCAATATTCTAAATTTCACATTTGCAAACTCAGAAATTGCATTTCTATTAATCTATCCTAAAATATAAAACTAAGAAATCTGTCAAGAAATTTCACACAATTTTATAATGACAAAAAATAAATGAAAAAACAAAATAAATGGCAACAATAAAAATAAAAAGTATTCGTTTTGGGCCGGTGAGATGGCTCAGCGGCTTAAGCGCCTGCCCGGCAAGTGCGAGGGCCTGAGTTCGACTCCCGGAACCCACATATGAAAAAGGGGCCGGTGATATCGCTCAGCGGCACGGGCGCCTGCTGGCGCGCGAGGTCCTGAGGTCGACCCCCCAGTACCCACAAAAAAAAAAAAAAGTATTCGTTCACAAAATGAACTAATATTAAGTATCAAAACAATTTAGTATCAGTACAAAATCAGAAAGTAGAAATGTATGATAGTATGATTCTGTGTACATAACACAAAACTTTAAAAACCTAAACAAAACTATTTCTGAGTAGTGTTTATGTGTTTTCTTTGTCATTTTGTATTTTCTCCCAATTTTCCCAGTAAGCAAATTTTACATCTGAAGTTAAAAACACAAACATCTTGCTTATACTTAGGCCACTGAGATTCTGATCTTGTCAATGTATCATTCTGACACTGGTAGTTCAGGTCTGTCTCTCTGTCTCCCTGTGTCTGTCTGTCTGTCTCTCTGTCTATCACTCTGTCAGTCTCAGCATTTATCAGTGAAAATAAAATATGCATAATGTGTACTTTTATTCTTCATATTTTTTACAGAATTTAGACTATTTCTCCTTCCTCTAAGGATTGAGATCTTTTTGATACCTGTAAAGATAAAATTGAACTTTTAAATTGTTTTGTACACAATATGATTAAAATATTCATGCAGAAAAAACAAATAATTCCTTAACTATATATTCACTTTAGTAGGTTATTGGCTTTAACAAACCCTTGGACAATAAATAGAATGGGAAATAATTTTATGTTAAAAATTGTGCTCTATGTGAAATCTATTTTACCTGGGGGGAAATGGACTGAGATGTGGCTGTCAAATTGGTGAAGTCAGTGTTCCCTGACTGGGAGGAGAGTCATGAGCAGTCTTTACCAATGTCTTCATTCATTCATTCATTGGTTCATCCATTCATTACTTATTGCCCAAAAGCCATGATATATGACCAACATCTCTGAAACTTGGACATCCATAAGTACAGTTAATACTCTAACCATGTAAACATAACACAGGGTCATGCATCATGGAAATGTGTAAATATTAAGAAACTCAGATGTTGCTGGGAAATGAGCAGATTTGAAGGGAGTCAGAAGCAGTGTGTCTTCACTGTAAAATTCAGAACTTATTAAGTAATGAGTGATAAAGGAAAAGATTATAATGAGATTCCCAACTACGACAAAAAATCTATAGTTCAGTTTCTACACAGATTAGAGACAGTGGTCAACCAACAACTACATGATTTGAATTCTGAAATGTACATAAAGGGCAGTTAATGGTCAGAACCCATAATGATTAGGTCTTATTTTCTGGGGTGGATCAGAATTAAAGATTTTTTGTTTTGTTTCTGGTGTGTGTGTGTGTGTGCTTTGTACTTTGTTTTATTCACTACTTCTGCTGTTCTACTTCTGCCATCATTCTTCTATGATTTAGCACTGAAGTTTGTGAAGGAGGATGCTAGGGAAACACAGAATATATACCTTAAAGGTATATCCGGTGCAGGTCTAAGTAGACTAAATTTAGTGTATGTGAGGCTTACATGGCCAACTGTCAGACAACGTGGCCTTAATATAGAAATAAACACAATAGTTTTAATTTGAGAAAGAAGCAGAGTGTTTTATGTGATGAAAAGGACATACATATAGTTCAAGTCACCTGCTATGGCTTGGGTCTAGATGTCCCCCAAAGCCTCATGTGTCATAGGTGGGGCTTTTTCAGAGGTGCAAATATCTAGAGTGTGTGATGCTGGGATTAAGATGCATGATTACTAAATCAGTCCACTGGTTGGTTTGGCACCACCCTAAACCCAGGTGCCTGGATAGAGTATAAAAGTGGCAGAAAGAAGCTGCTAAGGTCCCTTGCTTGCTTTGCTACCTTCTGTCCACCATGGACTGTTTCTTTTCTGTGAGGCCCCTCTGCCCAGCCACCCTGCCTTGGAGCCAGCCAGTTATGGACTGAAACCTCTACAAAATGTGAGACAAATAAACCTTTCCTTCTTTAACTTTGGGTGTTGTGTAGTTTGTCTCAACAATGAAAAAAGTAACTAAAACCTCAACCAAAACATTTTTGTGTGAACTTGTGCAACTATATGTGTAATGATTGCTATAGGAATTGTAAAACATTTTATGTCAGTTATAATTCCAAATACAATACTCATTGTCCTTTCCTTTCTCTTCGTTTTCTTTCTCTTTCTCCTAATAGCTAACAAAGGTCTTCAGACTCTATTTCTGAAATTATCAGGAATGCTAGAAAAGGTATGTATGAGTCTTTGGAGGTGAGAAGGGACTAAATGATTTCCTGAGGACATTCATGTAAACATGCATAGATTCAAATGTAATGAATGTAGAACCTAAACACTAATTAACTCATTAAATGGTTTACTGAGAATGTACAATAAGACAGCTACTGTCATAGTAGATTGGAGGTTACAGAAATATGGAAAACTTTGGCTCTTACCCTTACAAAATAGAGAAACTAGTGAAAATAAAAATAAGATATAATTGTGGTGTGCATAGGTACCATTCTACATAATAATTAGGCAAAATTATAAATGATAGAAATCCATGTTCCCAATCAACATTAATTTTACACAAACAAACATACATTTTACAGCTCTGAAAGCAATACTTACCTAATATAAATCAGATTCAAATTCACTTTTTCTCAAATGCTATTTACTTATGGAGAAATTCTCATTGTTTTCACATTTATCCACACACTGACTCATTGATAAACATCAAATGCCCTGGGTCTGAAAATCCAACAGCCACAAGCCCTTAGTGTCTACCTGTCTTACAGCCATGATCTTTATCAAAAACTCCCTGAATTTCTTTGGTGCACTCCTGTTTAACTGGGATGATCTTGGAGACACATGCAGCTTTCTGTTCATCTCTTCGGGCCCATGGCACTGAAATCACAAAAGTGACTACATTTTTGTTGAAAGTGACGGTATAATCTCCCTCTATAGACTGGCCAGAAAGAGGAATGGAGCAAGAAGCAGTCAAAATTAGAATGGCTTTTATATGATTATAAATTTGTGTCAGAGTAATCATGAGAATAAAATATGGTCATAGAGGAAACGCAGGGGTAAAATTTTGGAACTGGCACAAGGCAGGTTTTCTCAAAATTTAGAGTGCATGATAATCCCATTAATATCTTATTAAAACTCAGATTCCTAAATTCCTCCCAAGAAAAATGCCTCATGAAGGAGCCCCTTTCATACTAACACAGGTAGTACTGTCTTTGCGGAATACTGTTTAAGGGAAAAGCACTATGGAAGGCTGGTCCTCATCTGTCATACGGTTAGTGTGGTGGTTGGTAGTTTCAGCTGCCAGACTAGAAAGAAAAGCAGCTAATACCTCAACTTGAATTACTTTGCCCTTAGTAGCTCCTGAGAACAATTAGTCTGTAAGTGGTTACATCCAGTTCAGCTTGGTTGGTCTTCTGCGAGGGGATATGGAGATACCTGGAGGAGTGGGCAGAAGTCATATTTATTATTTCCTTTACACTCATTCTCACTTTGGACAAAAAGGTTTTAAAGGTTTGGGTCCCAGATGTATTTACATGTGCAAAATGTTGGTTTATAATTTTAAAATCAATTCCCTCTGATTCTCCGTAGCTTGCTGATGCATGGAGTTCCATTATAAAGAACTAGTTTTTAATTTTGTTTTCCATTTCCATAATCAAGATTTGAAAGCTTAAAATTCAAACACCTAAGGAAGGGATTTGTATTCAAATCTGGTGTAACGTACATGTGATTGATACTGGAATCTGTCAGACAGCACAGGACCTGGTTATCCTCTAACACAACCAACCGGTTTCTCTTACTAGAGGAGCGGTGAGATCACTACCAGGAAGAAAGGGAGAAATAAGAAACTGGCAGATCCCAAAGACAGGAAAAATTTCATAAATTTTCCTTAAGGCAGTGCAAGAAAGTTGCCCTTGCACCGAGTAAAAGGAGCTGCTTTGAGGTTGAGCTATGAAAGGAACCAGGATACAGGGTTGTTTCCTCATCAGAGCGCAGAAGGAATCCTCAGGTTGATCTGAAGCACAGAGGCTCAAAACACTGGAGCAGATATGATCCTAGTTAAGGTCACATAAACACACAATGGGAAAGACTCCAAGCCTGCAGTGCAAGAACAGGGCTGAAATAAACCTCCATGCAATAGTCATTCTGAAAATTAGAGTAACGCCGAAACAAACATAACCCTTAGATGCTGTCTAACTCTGGACTGTAGGAAGGGAGTGAAGGCAAATTCACAAGACACTTGGGGAAAGCTTATATTAAGATCCAGTTTAATGTTTTGGTTTTTCAAACTAGTTTGCACCAAGGCTTTTTTGTAAATTGTCTTAACCTCACATTTATTTTCCATGTGCTATTTTATTTTGATCCTTTAAATGGAAGGTGACACCATATTTCCTAGATTTCAAGAACACAATTGATTTTTTTAAAAGTCACCAATTTCATAACAGCTTCTAAGAGGTGTGGAGCAAAGAGAGTCCACAATATTAAATGTACACACAGGTGAATACATGAATGAAAAATATTTAGCACACTTAAGAGAAGATATTATGTAAACCTTTCCTTCTCTCATCTGCTCTTAGCTGTACAGTTATACACAGCCCTAGAGGCCACAGAACAATGCGATGTCACCTGCCAGAAATCCAGGCAAGTAAACAAGCAGGCATTGGGTTGGCACTTTTGGGTCATCCTTGCATTTATAAACCTATAAAATAAGAACTATTTTCAGTGCTGCTTAAGCAGAGCCCATTATGAAAATCCCATAGACAAGAGGAATATTTCTGCATACCCTCAAACTGAACAACGGAGTTATTTCTAAGCAATCTATTTAGAAAATATGTTCCCTCTCCATTCACAGCCAAGGTTAGAAACTCAGACAATTTGGACACATTTTCTGTTTCTTGTCCATAGAAGTTAATTTGTCCAAGGCAGGAAGGGGTTTCCTGCAAAGACCTGCTTTTATCAACACAAAAATACCTACTAATGGACAAATGAAATACAGCTTAACCAGAAAATGTCTAGGATTGCCATGTGGGAAAGCATACCTATGTTCTAAGATCAATGGGAATCTGAAATACTTTGTTAAATCTTTGCTATTAATCCTTAAGAAATGCAGGGATTCTGCTGCCTGTGATTCAGTTGTGATGCTCTTTTTTTCCTCCCTCATTTATAAATGCTGTTATGATCAAAATGGTGAAGGTCCTTAGGGATGGAGCAGGATTACTCCATTTATCTAATGTTCTGGAGCTTAGGCCAAACCTGAGCTTCACTTCTTAAGAACAAGAATTTCCAGAGGGACCAGTTAGCTGACTTTGCTGTTAAGGGTCATTTCATCTTATAAATTGGGCTCCATTGCAGTTCAGGATTTTCACCTTCAATTTCCAAGTAAAAGTAATAGCTCAACGCCTTCCCTTAGCACCTGTTTTCAGAGAATCATGTGTGGCAAGGACTGAAACAGTATAGGTCACAGGAAGTGTGTGAGGAATTTCTAAAAGTAGGTGGAAAAATGTTCCATCTACTCCTTTGACTTCTTACATTTTGCTACTGTGTGTACAGATTTTAAGTTAAATATTTCATTCATATCTAACTGCAATGATCAGTGGCACCCAAAATGATGAAACATATCATGAATTTACAGAGTAATCTAAACTTACAAGATGCCTAGGAAGTATAATTTCTAATTCTCGTGGTTGTGATGACTTCCAACATGGCCATCTCTCTTTGAATGTTTAGGAATAGGTATGGCTCTCCCTGATGGGTGGTAGTAAACCTGAAGACTGTTTCGTGCCATTTGTTCCCTTAAGATGTGTCACCCGTGACTCCTTTGGGATTTGTATTGGTCAGCTCCCCTGTCGTTGGAACAAAATACCCAGCATACACAATTTAAAGGAAGAAAGGTTTACTGTGGTTCACAGTTTGAGGTTTCAGTTTATTGTCAGCTGTCTCCAAGGCAGGAACATCATGTCAAAACACCACGGCAGAGGAAACAGCTCACTTTATGGCAGGTGGGAAGCAGAGAACATGGGAAGAGCTCCAGTGAGATATATTACTCCAAAATCTACACCTCCAGTGATTCCCCCTCCTCCAACTGGGCCCCACGTCCAAACAGCACACTCTGGTGTGCACATCAGTGAATTAATGTCCTGTTGAGTGTAGGCCCTCTATGGTCTAATCACCTCTCTGTGAGTCTCTTAATCTAAATCAAGTTGACAATTAAGATGAACTGGTGCAAGATTTCCAAGACTTAGATAACTGAGACTTAGAGTAACAGAACACTTACATCAGTAATAAATAGGGAAAAACTGTATGGATTGGAACAAAAACCAGACCCAATGCTCTTTTTCTTTTCTCCTGTCTGCAATGTTCAGGACAGAGGCCATTCCGACTAACCTGAACACCATTAGCACCAGACACAGACACTGATCATGGCAGAAGTTGATTAGCCCTCCTCTAATACGTAGATGGAGGAGTTTACTGGACAAGGCCATGCATACAGGGAAAACCAAGTTTCCTTATCAGAATGTCAGGAAGCAGAGGTCTTACCAGGAAGCCAGATAAACAATTTCTTTCCTAGTCCAAGATTGGGGCGGAAAACTCATTAGACCAAGACTTCCTTGTCTTCGTCACAACTATTTGTGTGTGTGTACACACACACACACCAACACAAATTTCTGAGGATGGCACTTCACAGTTAAAAAGCCCATGACTACTTGTCTCCTTGGTAGTGAGCACCATATGCATAAGCATCCCGAGAGGTCCCCAGACCCAAATGATAACCCAGTGTTTTGTTCCTTGGCCCCACCTCTTCTTACAGACTACATTCTTGTTTTCCTTCATTAAGTAGTTCTTAATCTTTCATTGATTATTCAGTTAATAATGATTCCTTGGGGATCTATTAGTTGCAGGACCGGCTAGTAGTTGAAGGGCATGCAGTTATGCTGTTTTCAAGGTTTATTGCTTTCCTGGATGTATCATCTTGAATGGACACTATAATACAAGCGTAGGTTATGATATGGAAAATGCTATGTAACTTATAAAAAGTAGACTGAAGTTACTGTGAAAGGCTTGGGGATGAGGGTGGGTGTGATATTAGAATGAAGGATGGAAAGGAGATATGTTTTCAGGTTCTCAAGAGATAGGAAGAACTGTACTTAGGGCATTTTGAAAGCAAATATACTTTCACATGAAACGTGGGTCATTCATAGAGGAGTATTGACTGAACAGAAATAAATAGCTAAATAACCAGAATTAGAGTTGCTTCACAACGGTCTTGGTCTCTGAGGCTGAAAATTGTGGACCAAATCCTAGGAAATCAAACAAAGGAGTTTCAAATACATTGTATTTTGGGAGAAATGAACACAGGTTAATGTACAAAGAAGGTGTTTATGAAATTGTGATTTTTTTCAATATACTTTTTTTTTTTTTTTTTTTTTTTTTTTTTTTGTGGGTACCAGGGGGACGACCTCAGGACCTCGCGCGCCAACAGGCACCCGTGCCACTGAGCGATATCACCGGCCCCTTTTTCGTATGTGGGTTCCGGGAGTCGAACTCGGGCCCTCGCGCTTGCAAGGCAGGCGCTTATGCCGCTGAGCCATCTCACCGGCCCTTTCAATATACTTTTATAGCTTATTCGGGAGGACAACACTGAGTAATCATATTCCATGAGGGATCACAACCGGCATTCTTTTATCCTTGACATCAATCTGATTGGCAGGCTCCTCAACCCAAGCGCTTCACAGCGAATAATCTATCACCTGGTGCAAAGTGAGGATGTTTGAATTTATTTATTTATCCATTTTTACCTAATGAGTTCTTACGAACACTTGTAATATGCTGAGCAGCATTCTGAGCTCTGGAGATTCAGAGGTAAGAAAGAGACAGAAAATCTCTTCCCTGAAAGAATATTTTCCATTAAAAACTGATAAACACTAAATTGACATATATGCACCCTAATAAAATTTCAAACAGTACATGTCAAAAGAAAAATATTTCAAGATAATATATATAAGAGGGCTATTTTGAATGAATAGTTGTATAAAAGTTCCTTATGAATGAGTAAACTTTGTGGAAAGATTCGAGTAAAAGGAGGAGGAAGCTATGTGGAGATTTGGGAGGGATAATATTTACTTCATGCAGAGCAAATAATGAAATGCAAAGGAGATCATATAGGACTTTTTTTTTTGTGGGTACTGGGGGTCGACCTCAGGACCTCGCGCACCAGCAGGCGCCCGTGCCGCTGAGCGACATTACCGGCCCTTTTTTCGTATGTGGGTACCGGGAGTCGAACTCGGGCCCTCGTGCTTGCCAGGCAGGCGCTTACGCTGCTGAGCCATCTCACTGGCCCTCGTATAGGACTTTATAGGCCATACTTTTAGGGGTTTGGTTTCTAGTTTAAATGTGGAAAAAAAGCTATGGAGCATTTTTTGCTATTTTCAAGTATAAAAGATCACATTTTGCATTTAGTGAACAGACTACAGCAGGAGAAACGGAGAAATAGTTAGGAAACTCTTATGGAAATCCAGGTGGGAATTACCTGTGGCTCAGAATAGGGCACATTGGAGAAGGTTGACAAAAGTATTCTGGTTGCTTTTGGGAAATTTGAAACTTGAATTAACAGGACTTGCTCATGTGCTATGAAATGGGCATAAGGAATTTATTTATTTATTTATTTTACCTAAGCAACGAGATCAATGGTAGAAACATTTACTGAAATATGGAAAATCTGGAGATAGGGTGTGGTTAAGAGAAATGTTTTTGGAAAATTAAAGTTCAGGTAAGAATATAGTTATATGCCTGGAACTCTAGGGAGATAATCAGTGATAGAGACACTCAGCTGGGAGCAACTTAAAACCATGGAACTAGATGAAACTACTCATGGAAAGAGGTTAGGGGAGGAAAGGAGATTAAGAATAAATGAGAAATGCCAAAGTCTTTAGAGGTCAGTAAGGGAAGGAAGAACTGGGTTCGAAAGACCAAAGAAGATGAGAATTGAAAAGGGCCATTGGGTTTATAGTAGAGACACAGATTGTGAACTTGACAAGAGCTACAGTGATATTGACAGAGGGGCAGGGAAACAAGTGAAGAAAGTCAAGAGACATTTGGGATGAGGAAGTAAAAATGGTGAGTATGAACCACTAGTCTGAAAGTTTTGCTATTAGAACCATAAAGTTTGCAGGCAGTCACTGGAGGAGTGGGAATGCTTTCTCAGGCTAACTGTATCACCACCTAAAACTGTGTGTGGCTGGGAGTGACCACTGACACCCCAGGGAGAGGAAACTTGATGGGCCAGAAGAGGAGGGGATGGCTACAGGAGCAAAGTCCTGAGGAAGACTTGAGATGGGGAAAAGTTTTCAAGTGGTGGGTTTTGCTATTCATAACAACAAAGAGAGGGCAGCCAGTGTAACATGGAGGGAAGCAGAGAAGGGGTGCAGCTGGAAGATAGGTTGATAGAACTTATGGTGGGAAAATGAGGTCATTCTCTTCTTATTCAATGTTTAATTGAAGGAGATACCGAAACATTTGCTCTAGAGAGAGCCAAGGAAGGAAATGAGCATAAGCAATATAGTCACAGCAAATGATCCCAAGCACATGGCAGCCCTATGTGAAACCCAGATACACAGTTCCTGGAAAACAGGGGGAGCAGATGGGACCAGCCTGACAGGCATCCTCCAGAGTGCGATGGAGGGATACCGGGGGAGCTCTTTTTAAGTAAAGGCTGATGCTGAGCCTGAGGCTGATTCTCCATCTGCTGACATTCTCTGCTGTGACAACCAAAGGGCAATCTTTCTAAGTCGTCGGAAGACAAGATGCTGTCCCCAGAAAATGTGCTTGTGTCTGTGCACTGGAACCCACCAGCCCTCCTTCAAAGCTCAAGGTAGTGTGTTTTAAGAAACACAATAGGAGGGAGGCTTGAAGGAGTCTTGAGGGAGTCAAGTTCTAGCTTCCTCTTTTTTCCAAAAGGTGTGATTTTGGACACATTAAAAAAAGACCCTCTGAACTTTTGATTAGTATAAAATATAAGGAGACAGAATCAACAAACTGCTCTATGAAATCTACAGAAAGGGCTTCAGTGTTCCTCAGCCAAGAGCCCAGGTTTCTACCCCTATTCTTTTCTTCCTTTAAAAAATTTTAATTGACATATAATTATTGTGTGTATCAGTGGTAGGCAGTGTAATATTTTGATATATGTATACAACATGAAATGATCAGATTAGAGTCCTTGGCACAACTATCACCTCAAGTGGTTATCATTGCTTTGTGTTGGAATATTCAGCACCCTCTCCACTAGCTACTGTGAAATATACGATTAATTGTTGTCACCTTTATTTGCCCATCTGTAGTATAGAACATTAGAAGGTATTTCTCCTATCCAGCTTAGCTCTCCAGCCATTAACCATTTTCTCTCCCTTTCCCGTACTAGCCTTCCTAGCTGATTTTTACAACTATCTACTCTATACTTCTATGAGATTGACTTTTTAAATTTCTGTAAGTAAGAACATACAACTACCCTTATTCTTGCCAGTTCCTAGGGCAGTGAATTTTGGAAATTAGTTTGAAAAATAGGTGGGCTTGTTAAAGAAGCTGGCTAAATCAAAGCACACAGAATAGTATTGAGAGGACCAGGCATTCATCTTTAAACTATGCTAAAGCAAAGCAAAAACCAAAAAGAACCAAGTAGTAGAGACTGCACATTTCAGAAGAAGTTTCTTGAAGTGAGAGTGGCATATCCCAGGTTAGTCACGAGGAAGGCCTTCCTCCCTACTAGGACTGAAAGCTGCATAAGATATCCCAAAAAAGTGGCTGAAATGTGCATCCCTGTATTCATTGATTATGACACACATGACAAAGCTTCTGGAAAATTTGGAATGTACAAATTAAGTTTGCATTCATTTGTCTCAAAACCACCACTATATTGATACTCTTGGATTGTCTTATGCTGGTATCATATTCTTTTACTTTTGCAAATTGTCTCGATTATCTAAGAGAGGGGGGAAAATGATGGAGAAAGCAATAGAAAACTGGCATTTACCAGGAAATTGACATAAATATTTACCATGTATCCAGAATTATTTCATTTGTTTTGTGTTGAGTCAGAACTGACCCTCTTTTTTACAGTAAAAAGAGGTGCAATTTCTGGGGTCCAAAACTCTCATATACTTCCAAGTACTTGAAAGCCAAAATGAAGAAAGGGCAGATAAAACAGAAAGCAAACACTGTTTTAGTTTCTCCAGCCAGAATATTGAGAGCTGTCTACGAGAAAATAGATAAAACTTAATTTTCCTCAAGTATTTAGGAAAATATTCTCTTGTTCTATTTTATTTTATTTTTCAACTCTGTTATAAATTTCTTTTGAAGGCAAGTGAAGTGTTGGAGAAGGATCAATAATGTTGTGCTTACAGCATTTTATTGATCTTTTCTCTTTTTTAATTTTTATTTGTCCAAAGGAAAAAAAAATGTAGGAAACAGGTTAAAAGGAGGAAGTCATGATTTTTCTTACCATCCTTTTTTCCTTTCTAAATTGTAGTTCAAACAAAAACTCTCCTGGCAAAGCAGTTACTGATGGTATGAATCAAAGTCGCCCTTGCCTTGTTGGTGAAAGCAGGCACCTGATGGTTGGGTCCAAAGAACAGCCTTTCATTACAGAAGAGAACAATGCTTTGTGACTTCAGAACACTCTGAGAGGGAAAGAAATTCAACTTGGACTTTTTCCTATTTTCTATGCCATTTAATGCTCCAACACACCCAAGAAATTCAAGAGGTGAGGATCCAATTAATGCCTTATTAAGGAGGACTGCGTGAACATCCTTGAGATTTTTGAGAGGAAATGGATTACTGAAAGAAGTTTCCTGTAGTGAATTTAGCATTTACAAACATCCTTGTATATAACTCCCTAAATGCACCAAATATATTTCAATTATTTTTACCATAATAAAGTCCCCAAGGACCATCTCAAAATCCTGGGAGACTCTCATGTTCATGCAACCAATGAAGTAGGCATCTTTTCTCCTTTACCTACTTGAAAAAAAATTTTAAGCAAATAGTTTCTGAGGGCCTTCTGTATACCATACAGTGTTGTAGATTCTTTGTATTCATGAGTACATCAGTGAGAAAGACAGACTTCTTGTGAACTTTCATTCTAGCAAGGAAGACAGGTAATAAACAATAAATATATGAAAGATATAAAACTTAAGAACAGTGTGCTCCTAGAACAGACACTTTATCTAGTGTGCTTCCACTCATACTGTTTTTGTAACTATTAAGCATTTTGTGGGAAAAATAAAAATGCAAGTCAGTGAAGTTGGAAGGGGTGTCATGCTGTCAATTTCCTCATTCTGTCACTCACCTTCAGTGCTGATTTTTACTTCAGAAGTGCTCATGAGGTTTGCTTAATTGGTAGGTAGACTAAAAGTGCTGGTTGGAACCACTGGTGCTTTGTCTTCCTGATGCCAAGCACAGGGAACCAGGTTTTCCCTGTGGGTGGCAGCCACAAATCCCTGTTCTGACACTTTCTTCCTCACCCTGGGCTGGCTGCCTCAGCCAAACATGGCTGCTCACCATCACCAGAGTGGCTGCCACCAGTACTGCAAGTCTTCAGGGCATCTCTCTCCATGCTAGGACATGCTACAGTGCTGGTTTCTTCTATCACAGAAGTCCACTATTTCTTGAAGGATCATAATGACACTTTTAATAAGAGGTAAATGCACAGGAAGAGAAAGAAAAACATATAGGTTCAAGGGAAGCAAACCTCATTGGCTATTGGTTTTAGAACATGTCTGGGATACATGCATACCCATGTTTATAGCAGCACAATTGGTAAGAGCTAAATCATGGAAGTGGCCCATACATCCATCAACAGAGAGTGGATAAACAAAATGTGGTGTTTACACACAATGGACTACTCCTTTGCCATAGAGAAAGATAAACTTGGTCACTTGTAATCAAATGGATTCACCTTGAGACCATAATGTTAAGTGAAATAAATTAGACACACAAGCTTAAATATTGCATGGTTTCTCTTATATGGGAAACCAAAACTATAAATAAAGAACAAAATAAAAGGCATAATAGGAAGTAGGGAAATAGATCTTAAATCAGAAAGGGATCAAGAGGGCCAGTGAGATAGCTCAGCAGTGTAAGCGCCTGCCTGGCAAGCATGAGGCCCTGAGTTTGACTCCCAGAACCTACATACAATAAAAGGGCTGGTGATATCGCTCAGCGGCATGGGCGTCCGCTGGCTCACAAGGTCCTGAGTTCGACCCCCGGTACCCACAAGGAAAAGAAAGAAAGAAAGAAAGAAAGGGATCAAGAGATGGGGGGAGGGCCGGTGAGATGGCTCAGCAGCGTAAGTGCCTGCCTGGCAAGCACGAGGCCCTGAGTTCGACTCCCGGAACCCACATATGAAAAAAGGGCCGGTGATATGGCTCAGCGGCATGGGCGCTTGCTGGCGTGCAAGGTCCTGAGGTCGACCCCCGGTACCCACAAGAAAAAAAAAAGAGAGAGATGGGGGAAGGGAGGGAGGGGAAGGGGATTAGAAAAGGACTTAAGATGTGTAATGTGTATGTACCAATTCCACATAAGGAATATAAACATATACTATAAATATGTACTAATGAAAGGAAAGAAAGAACTTGATTGACTTGTCTCATCTGAACTTGACTCTATTTCTTCTTTTTTCCCCCCATCTACAGTGTCCCACAAAAGTCCTACTTTTACTCTATTCCTACCCCTCTCTCTTTCAAGGATTCTATAGGCCCTAACTTTGGCTTTTTGGTAAAACTAGTTGTTTCCTGTAGCAAGGCTCTATTTTTTTTTTTCTTTACCAATAATATGAAACCAGTATCTAAAATAAATTCTCTAATGACTGTTATGGTTTGTGTCTAGATGTCACCCCAAAGCCTCATGCAGTCATGGGGGGTGGGCTTGCAGAGCTTGTGATTGATTCATTGTCTAGTGCTGGGATTATGGGTGTGAATGCTACACACACCCTGGGGTGGATAGCCTACATACAATATAAGGGAAAGAAAGAGTCTTCTCTCATGCTCACTCCTCCCTTTTTGCTTTTGTTGCTTTTGCTGTTTTCCACCGCCATGAACTGTTGCCCTCTGCCATGTGTCACTCTGCCTTGGAGCCAGCCGAGTATGGCCTGAAACCTCCACAAATTGTGAGCTAAATAAATCTTTCCTTTCTTAATTTTGGGTGCTGGGCATTTTGTCTCAGCAATAAGAGAAAAGTAACAAAGACAGAATTTGTTACCGGGAGTGGGGCCATTGCTGTGACTATACCTGACCATGTGGTTCAGGAGCCTTTGGGAATGGCTTGTGGAAAGAGTTTGGAAAGGTTCGGAGATGTCACCTAAAAGAGTGGAGCTGGAATGTCTTAGGCTGTTCTATATGGGAAATTCTGGTCAGAGTTAAAAGACCAGAAGGCTGATAGAAATCTTGTCAGTAAAGACCAGGCTTGGGAGGTTTCTGCTGGGAAGGACTGCATTGGCTGTTGGACTCCAGATGATGTGTGTTATGGCTTGGCAAAAAGTTTGTCTGCATTTTGCTTGTGTCCAGAGATTTTGCCTGAGACTAAGGTTAAGGGCAGCAGACTAATTAATCTGGCTGAAGAAATTTCAAGTCAGTCTAACGTTGAGGCAGTGGCATTGCTATTGTTGGGGGCTGTTAGCTAGATTTATGCTGAGAAACAAGATCAAAGAGCCCAGCAGCATGATTTAAAATGTGAGTTTGGCCAAAATGGAAGCTCCAGTAAGGCTGTGGACTGCAAAGATAGAGCTAAGAATATTTCGATTGCTGAGAAGGAACAAGAGAATACAAAAGATGGCCTGAGAGCATCATAAGAAGCAGCAAGTCTCCACCCTTTGCAGCCTCAAAACTGCAGAAGTGAAAGACCTTGGTTTGAGGAGAAGGCTGCAGAGCACCATGTTCCAGAATGGCGGCAGCATAGAATTTGTTCCTCAGAATTGGATTCAGAGTGCTGAGCGACCCAGGCACTTGATCCCTACTACCAAGAGAGAAGAAAGCCTGGCTACTTCTCCAGCTGGCACCAGACCTTGTCATCATCCACGTGGTGCTGGTTTTAGACGCATGCAGAATGCAAGAGTTCTGAGGTTAAAAAGGCTTCTGCCCAGATTTCAGAAGAAGGCCTGGGAGTCCAGGCAGGGTGCCCCTGAGAGGGCAACATGTGAAGCTGTGAGTGTGAAGCCAAAGGGGCAGTGGAGACCCCAGAAGTTTGGAGAAGCCAGGAATGTGTATCATCTGAGGAAAGCTGCAAGGAGGGAGCAGAGTGGACCTAAGAGAGAAGCCATGGGAGCTACAACCACTGGAAGTGCCATGGGGCAGAGCAACTCAGTGTTTTGGAGCTCACAGTTTGCCACAGGTTGTGTTGGATGCTGCACGTGGAACTACTGGACTTAATATTTGCCCTACTGTATTTTGGACTTGCTTTGGTCCCATTCCTTTGTATCCCCTTGTTCGTAACTTTTGGAACGGAAATGTTTATCTTGTGCCATTGAATGTTGGAAGTGTTTAACTTTCTTTTCATTTGTACAGAGCCTCACAGCTAAGACTTTGCCTTAGATCTCGGAGGAGGCTTGGGACTTGCACTTTTCAGCAATGCTGAAACTTTCAGGACTTTGGCAACTCTTAGAGATGGACTAAAACGCCTTTTTCATAAAGGATGTTCACGAGTCTTTGGGGGGGCCAAGAGTGGAATGTTATGGCTTGTGTCTAGATGTCCCCTGAAAGCCTCATGCAGTCATGGGGGGTGGGCTTCTAGAGTTTGTGATTGATTCATTGTCTCATGCTGGGATTATGGTGTGAATGCTACACCCATCCTGGGGTGGATAGCCTACATACAATATAAGGGACAGAAAGAGTCTTCTGTCGTGCTCGCTCCTCTCCTTTTGCTCTTGTTGCTTTTGCTGTTTTCCACCACCATGAACTGTTGCCCTCTGCCATGTGTCACTCTGCCTTGGAGCCAGCTGAGTATGGCCTGAAACCTCCACAAAATGTGAGCTAAATAAACCTTTCCTTTCTTAATTTTGGGCGTCGGGTACTGTGTCTCAGCAATGAGAGAAAAGTAACCAAGACATGACAGTGAATCCTTAGGTAGAGAGCATAAAGTCTAAAGACCTTTTACTCAAAGCCATAGTCAAAGACAGATACTCCTCTTCTTGTAGCTTCAGAGTAAGAACATGCACTCTAAAATGGATTTCTTCGGTTCAAATCTCAGTCTTGCTTCTTGCAAACAGAATAGCAGTAGCAACCATCTATAACATGGGGATGGTAATCTTGTTCATTGATGGGCAAACTTTTCTTAAAAGATCAGATAATAAATACTTTAGGTTTTTGCAGGCCAGGAGGTAAAAGTGAAGATATTATGAAGGTCCTTATGTAAACCTTTTAAACTGTAAAACTATTCCTAGCTCACACACCATAATGAAATGGGAAATTATTTAGAAGCATGGACCACAGTTTGTTGACCTCTGAGATGACTCATTTTATCAGATTGCTATAAAAATAAGATATGCAAATATAAGTAAAGTCATGAGATAATTTGCCACATGCACTAAGCATTCAGCAAGAGGATTTCCCCCTTTCTTCTCTTGTAAAGAAAAAACCAATTTATTAAAAAGAAGGAAAACATACAGTCCTTTTTAGCCTCATAGTTTAACCTCTTTTTTCCTTGATGCCCAATTTTCAATAGCTTTGAAATGGCTTCTTGGTTAGTCCATCTCTCTTCCTTCTCTCAACAGAAATTAATTGCTTTCCCCCTCTCTTTATAAAAAAGAAATCTTAACCATCCTGATGAATGTCATGTATGTACTGCCTGACCTCTGTCCCATTCCTTACTTTAATAATGGGTGTGACTATCCAGAAGATCTTTACTAGTCCTTGAAAAATTCTATTTACATACTCAGTAAAATTTATACTGAATGAAATGCCGGGAGGTACACATTCCCTGCCTGACTTTTTTTTTTTTTTTGTGGGTACCGGGGATCGACCTCAGGACCTCACGTGCCAACAGGCACCCGTGCCTCTGAGCAATATCACCAGCCCCTTTTTCGTATGTGGGATCTGGGAGTCGAACTTGGGCCCCCGCGCTTGCAAGGCAGGTGCTTACACCGCTGAGCCATCTCACCGGCCCCCCTGCCTGACTTTTGCCATTGTGAGTTGGTCATTATAAGCACAGAAGTGACTGGTTTCCTAATTAAATAAATATTACTTAATATATTGATAAATGAATAGGATGGCTTGGTTCATTAAATGCTGCTTACTCTTATAATCTTAAATATCTAGGTTTCACACCTATAAATTAAGTTAAAATACTAGTGACAAATCCTAATTTTTCTTTCAAACATTATCTTCACTAGGTAGTTCTATGTAGAAAAAAATTGCATCACATTATTGATCAATTAGCCATTGGCAAGGGCTATTTTGAGCTATAAATATTGGGAGTCCCCCATAATGGACAGGGTTTACTATCAACAGAAATCCAAGTGCAACCTTCTCAGAGCACCAACTTCTGTCTTAGTTACTTTCTCATCTTTGGGACAAAATACCCAACACCCACAATTTAAAGGAGGAGAGATATATTTTGGCTCACAGATTCAATCCATGGTTGGCTGGCTTCAAGGCAGAAACAGGATGGCACAGGGGCATGGCAGAGAAAAGCTGCTCATGTCATGGCATCCAGGAAATGAAGAGAGAAAAGAGGAGCTGAGGACAAGAATGCACCATTCATGTTCTCACCTTCAGGGACCCATCTCCAACCAGACTCCACTTCCTAAAGCACATTCAACTACGAACTCAGCAGTGGATTGATCTACTAATGAGTATAGTGCTTCCATGACCCAATTACCTTTCAAAAGCCCCACATTGAACACATGAGACATTGGGGAGACATTCTAAATATAAACACATACATTTTACCCACAGACCCCCAAAGGATCATGTCAGTCTTATTATGTAAAATCCATTTAGTCCATCTCTAAGAGTCACTAAAATTTTAACTATTCCTCCATTGCTGAAAGTCTAAAGACTTTGCGACTCAAGGCAGACCCTTATCTGGAAACCACTGTAATGATCAAAAAGAAAGTTAAATACTTCCAACACACAATGACATAGGGTGAACATTTCCACTTCAAAAGGGTGGAATAGGGGGATGATGTGAAAAAATCAAACCAAAGCAAGACTGCAACCCAGTAGAGTAAACATTAAATCTTGTAGCTCCATGGCCAGAACTAGACAAGTTGTGGTGAGATGAGAGCTCCAAAAGGCTTGGGTAGTCCCAAGAGTAGAGCATGGCTGGCTGCAGCCTACATAGCTTCCCTTGAGCTTCCTCCACCCACTTCCTGTGGCTTTCCATAGCAGATGTTCCACATTCTTGGCTTCTCCAAGTTTCTGAGGTCTCCATTTTACCTTTGGCTTCACTCTCACTACTTCATGCACTGCCTCCTCAGAGACAATGACGGGCCATCCAACTCTTCCTTTGAAATCTGGGTGGAAGTTTCTCAACTCCACCACTCTTGCATTCTGCATGTCTGTAAAACCAGCATCATGAAGATGATACCACGTTCTACCATCTGCTTGAGCAGTAGCCAACCCCACTTGGATCATTGCTGCCATGGTTTCTGAGTGCCTTGGTGGCTGAATTTGGAGGAAAATTTCCCTCTGGGGCCCTGAATGTGTAGGGCACTCTGGGGCTCTCTTTTCAAATGAAAACTTTATAGTTCTACACCCTTGAGCCTGGGAAGGATGGAGTCTTGCTGAATCTTGAGATGTTTAGCAGCTATCTTTCCTAATGTCTCAATCCAAAGCATTTGGTTTCTTTTTAATGCTAATTTTTTTAACAACCACATCTTGCATGGCCCCAACTTCATATATGTCTTCTTTCTATTGAAATTGCCAACTTTTCAAATCATTTAGCTCTACCATTGGTTCTTGATTCTCACTGTAGATCTGGCTGAAAGTAGCCAGCAGTACCCAGGCTACTACTTTGGGCTACCTTGCAATTTCCTCTACTAGAATAGTCTGTCACTATTAATCTCAGTCTCCTACAAAGTTTCATGGCATGGACAAAATGTAGATACATTATTTGCCAGTGTGTAACACACATTAGCTATAATTCAATGCCACTGGAGTTCTGATTCCCAACAGAAACTTCCTGAACCTAATCTTTTCAGTCTGCATTACTGTCGGAATTCTGGTTTTCTGAGCTCTGACCAAAATCTTTCATCAAACTCAGCTTACAGCATCTTAGGGCTTCTCCAGACAGCTTCTTCAAACTTTTCCAAACTCCTCTCACATACCAGTTCAAAACATTTCTGAACCACATGGTCAGGTATAGTGACATCAACAACCCTACTCTCAATACTAAAATCTATCTTAGTCACTTTCCTTATCACTGAGACAAAAAACTCAACACCCAAAACTTAAAGAGGAGCCCACAGTTTCAGTGGGCTCATGCCATGGTGGGCTGGCTCCAAGCCAAAAAAAAGCATGTGTGGAAGGATTCAGCGGGGCAATGCCAGTCACATCCTGGCAGTCAGGAAGCAGCTTGAGAAGGGAGAAGCTGGGGATAAGAATAAAAAAGACCCTGTGACCAACCTCTAACCCTGTCTCCTAACAATACATTTAGCTACTCAACTCATCTGTGATCCACTGGTGAATATAATGACCTCATGATCCAATCACTTTCCACACACATGAGAATTTGGAAGAATTAGACCTAAACCATACCAATTTCTTAGCTCTCGCTCTCAGTTGCAAGAATACCATGTGGAACTCTGAATTTCTGTGCCTTCTGCTACATGTTTCAACTCTGGTTTCAACAAAAAACAGCAGCAGAACTGTCTTCATGAGGAGAAGTAATTTTGTAAATGATGCCGAGGCTCAGAGACGTGAAATGAGTTCATTAAAGACGGTACAATGTAACTTAGTCATGATTTAATCTCAGTTCTCTCTGACTGGGAAGCCCATGTCCTAGAGCGTTTTCTAATTCATTATGCAGTTTCTGTCTGGGGCCAAATACTAAGCTCCAGCTAACCTTTCATGTGAATAACTTCTCTGATGGTTAGTGGTTGAGCTTAACGATGACATAGCTGACTATAAGTAAATCTGAGGCTTTGTGTTTAGTGAGTAAGACTGGCCAACCTGGTGAATAGGATGAAAATATGGGCTGGATCACATCTAAAATTCTTGTTAGATGAAGTGAGGCTTCTGGACTTAGGTAAGATACATTTTTATGTAAATCTCTGCTAAGTAAAGTCCAAGTTTACTTAGCAAAAGTATTGCTTTTCTCTGAACCTGATTTCCCTAAATATACAATGGCACCAGTAAGATCTACTTCATTTTATTATACAAATTAGTAAGAATGTATAAAAAATACTTCACACAATTCTTGGTATCCACTAAATTAGCCCATCAATTGCCTAATTTCCATTGTCATCTTCATTGTCGATATGATATATTCTGGAATGGAACTTGGATGAGAAATTAGATTTTCAGAGTTTGGAGTAAATTTTCTTCAAGATCTTCATCCCTATATGGCTTATCCTCTGTGTATATCTACAGAAAACCTAGATTATAGCAAGAAAACCTAGATTACTTCTTTTAGTCATTATCTTCAAGGCTAGAGAGTAGCTTGATAAGAAATTCTTCTAAACAGAGTCAGTTGAGAGGAAAAAGGAAACTGTCACTCTAACATGAGGAAAAATCCACCATTTTGAATCTTTTAAAAGATGTACAGTATTTCTTTTTAAAGATAGTACTTTAATAGTATCCTATCAGGTATTGACTACTATATGGTTACAAAAGAATTATTTCCACCTGCACATATTTTTTTTCACATTTTAACATCTGTTTTGTTCTTGAGTCACTTCCACAATGTTCTACAGATTTCTAAAAACTATCTTTTTTTTTTTTTTTGTGGGTACCGGGGGGTCGACCTCAGGACCTCATGCTTGCTGGGCAGGCGCTTAAGCCGCTGAGCCATCTCACTGGCCCTCTAAAAACTATCTTTATCTTCATTTTTATTTTTAGTACTGCCTGGATGGAGTAGCTCAGTTTTTCCTTGACCCTGTATTTGCCTCACATCAGATATAATCAGAAACAGAGGGATTTATTTATATAATTTATTTATATATACCAACTATTGTTCTCAGAAGTGGGGATACAGGTGACCAAGACAAACAGACTCTACCCTCTAAAACTTGCATTCCAGTGGTACCTACTTATGAGTACATAAATTTAGCTTATCTTAACCTTTCTAAGCAGCTAGCAGAGAGGCATAAGAACGTCTCCTATTTTCACGTAAAATTATTCATTTCCTATTAAAAACTAATGGATTCAGATATAACAAAATTGAAATTTATTTTTTGAGTACTTTACTATTCAAAAACCTCTTGGGTAACATAACCATTTAAAAATGTAGCCCTTAACCATAACTAATATGAATTCGAATTGGGCAAAACACATCATAAATACATGGGTAAACAATATCACATTCGAATGACAATCTGAACAATGCTAAGAAAAGTTGTCGTGGGGGTTGGACATCTTTGGAGGCTCATTATCCAGAGACATTCTCCGAATTCACTCTGTGAGTAAGGAGCAGACAAGGCAATTTTTGTTTCTGCTTCTTTATTCTTACACTGTAAGAACAGAAACAAAAAATCTTAGGAAAGAAAGCCATCCCTCTTCTTTCTTTGTAAAAACCTGTGTGACCTCTCTTCCAATCAGAAAAGGGTTTCCCTTGGCAACCGTATCACTCACCCTTCACAACACAGCTCTGTAAATAAAAGTTATTTTGAAGAGACCAACTAAACATTACTCTTTAGCAAATTATTTGCTTTCTCTCATTCCAAATTAGATGATGACATGGATTCCTATTGAAAAAGAAGTATATTTTTATGGATTATAAACATTTTGAGAAAAAAATGCATCATTTAAAAACACATTTACTTAAGAACTAGTGACACCCTTTAGTCTAGCAACTTACAGCCCATAAAACATTTGTCTTTTATTTTTTAATTCTTTGGGCTAGCTATATCAAATATAATATCATTTTGGTTTTCAATATGATTAAGGACAAATGATGGAATCGAGTAGAATAGCATGGCTTTCTAAGTCATAGTTAATTGCATATAATTAAAGTATATCTAAACAATACGTGGAATAGTTTGAAAATCAAACGCTAAAATATTTTCTCCAAGAGAAACATGATAAGACAGACATCATCACAGTGATAGTTTTCATCAGGTCTAACTCATATTTTTTTAAAAAAAATCAGTTGCAACATGGAGTGATTTAATGATTTCTTCAGACACAATGCTTTGCTTTTAATATTGCATGCTGCTTATTTCACACCAAGGAGAATGAAAATGTAGACACCATTACCTTTGACTTTTGTGTAGAACTTAAGTTTCAGAAAATACTGAGTCAGCAAGATTTCTCTTTTCCTCTTCTGTAGAAATCTTGCTGCATGAGGTATCTCTGATGCTCCCTGAAATGCTGCTGGGTTTACTTTCTTTTCCCAGCCAATGGAAGAAGTGGTCATAGCAAGTATTTTAAGAATGCATGAACAATTTCTTCCATTTTCACAGTCCTGTAACTTTCCATTCATTCACAACCACAACGTGAGAGCAGGCCTGAACTCATTGAAAAACTTAATAGTTACATGGAATGAAGAGCTTTTCAACACTGAAACGTTTGAGGAGTTGCAAACTCAATGGATTTTTGGTGCATCTGATGCAATGATTTTGCTTGAAACTAAAACGAAGCTGAGATATCATGTCTCCTGAGGGCTTAAACCACCTTTCTTTTCAGAGAAGCCCATTGTGCAGCGGACAAGGCCTTAAATTTCCCCTAGCATTTCTTTGCTAGGCCATGTTGAGGCATTAACCAACTCACAATCCTACTCCCTTAAAATGCTGGCACTGCAGCTGAGCTATAATGTCATTATTCAATTTACACCTTTCTCAACTTATTGCAATGTCATATTGCTTTCACTATCCCACTCACCTGAAAAAAAGAAGGTGGTATTGAAAGCAGAAATTATTTAAGCTAATTAGAAGTTGTCACCATATAGAGATGTAATAACAGATCTTCTGTGGAACTGTAGGGACTAGAGCTTCAAGGCAGTTGAGAAAATCCTTGAAAGCAGAGAGGGGGCTGCAGAGCTCTTGCTGACATTTTACAATTCTTCAGTGAACTGCTTTAGATCTTTCTACAGAATCTATTTCACTACATAGAAAGAAATCCTCGCTGTGTTCCATGTTTCCAGTGTTCCCTCCCATCCATTCCACCTTCTGTGTTCTCATAAGAATTTTCATGAATTTTCATTTTAATTCAGTCAGCAAATTTTGTTGAGCTCCTGCCATTATATGTTATTCATAGTGCAAAGATCTGGGATATCATGATAACCAGCAGAGCTACAACTGATCCTCATAAGTCTTAGGTTTTATGAAAGTAGGAGATAGACGTCCTATTGTGTGTAAAACTATAACTGTGATCCATGATTATAAAAGGAGCTTAAAATGGTTTTTCAATGCTGTCTTTGTTAATAAACAGATCAATGGGACAAAATCAAGAGAAGAGAAATAGACCCACACAAATATGGTGAACTGATCTTTGATGAAGGAACAAGGGGAAACCAAGTTAAAAAGAGAGACTGTTCAAAAAATGGTACCGTAACAATTGGACATCTACTTGCAAAACAAAACAAAGCTAACAAAGTAGAACCTAGACGCAGACCTTGTACTCTTCAAAAAGATTACATCTGTGATGGGTAGTTTCATGTGTTAACTTCACTCGGCTAAGGAATGCCGAGAGAGTTGGTAAAGCATTTTTTGGTGGTGTGGTTTTGAGGATATTTCTGGAATATATTAACATTTGAAACATTAGGCTGAGTAAATACCGCTCTCACCAATGTGGATAGGAATGGTTCAATCTTTTGAGAGCGCGCACAGAATAAGAAAGTGAAAGAAGGTTGAATTTGCTCTCTGTTTGAGCTGATACATCCATATTCTTTGGTCTTCAGACATTGGCACTCCTAGTTCTTGGGCCTTCAGACTTGAACTGAGGATGACATTATTGTAACCCCTCCCTCCACTCTCGGGCTTTTGGACTGTGACTCAATTATGCCACTGGCTTTTCTTAACCTTCAGTTTGCAGATAGCAGATTGTGAGGCTTTTCAGCCTCCATAATTGTGAGTGATCAAGTCCTGTAATAAAATTCTCTCTACGTATGTGCAAGCACATTTATATCGACTTCTGCATTTGTATCTATAGCTGTCTCATCTGGTATCAGTTCTGTTTCTCTACAAAAACCCGACAAAAATACAAACTCAAAATGGATCATAGGCCTAAATGTGAAAGTACAAAACTATAAAACTTCTGGAAGATAACAGAAAAAAATCTAGGTGACTTCGGGTATGGCAATACTTTTTTATATATAACATCAAAAGCATGATCTATAAAGGAAATAATTAATAAGTTGGACTTCATTAAAACTAAACACTTATGCTCTTTTAAGATACTGCCAAGAGAATAAGAAGACAAGCCACAATCTGGGAAAAAAATATTTGTGAAAGACATCTCTCATCAAGGACTGTCACCGAAGTATACAAAAACTTTGAAAATTCACATTAAGAACGTGAATCAGCCAATGAAAAATGGGCAAAAATACGGTAGTGTGATGCTCCTAGCTTTGTTCTTTTGCTGCACTGCATGATGGTTTGGGCCACTGAGGGTCATTTGTACTTTCACGTGAACTGCAGGATTTTTTTTCTGGTTCTGTGAAATATGTTTTCATGGAGATTATGTGGAGTCTGTAAATTGCTTTTGTCAGTATGAACATTTTGACCATACTAATTCTTCATGGGACGTGTAAATGGGACATCTTTCCCTTTATTTTCACTTCTTTAATTTATTTTATCAGCGTGTTGTAATTTTCACTTAGAGATCATTCACTCCCTTGATTACATTTATTTCTATAGTTTATTTCTAATATTGATATTTTGAATAGGATTGCTTTCATGAGTTTTTTCTCAAAATTTTATTTTAAAAATGCTATTGATTTCATATCTTGCAACTTTGCTGAATTAATGTCAGTCCTAATTTTGACTCTCTTCTTTCTTATTCATATGCTTTTTATTTCTTCTCTTGCCTCACCCTGGCTAAAACTTCAAACTGCCACTACTATATTGAATGTAAGTGGTGAAAGTGGGAATCCTTGACTTGTTCCTGATCTTAGAGTAAATACTTTTAGTTTTTCCACATTCAGTATATTCTTGGCTGTGGATTTGCCATATATAACATTTATCAGGTTGAAGTATTATTCTTCTATACCTAATTTGTCCAAGTTTCTTTTTCTACTGTAAGAACCATCTATTTCACATCTGGTTGTGTGTCCAAAGGAAGAGAAGAGCATACCTAAGAGACACTATGCTTTCATATTTATAATTTATTGTTATTCACTAGTCGCAAGAGGTGAGATATAGAATCAATCTAGGTACATATCAACAAATTAATTTTTTAAAAATGTGGTACATATATACAATAAAGTATTATTCAGCCATAAAAAGTGCAATTCCCGCATTTGTAGCAAGATGAATGGACAAGGAGGACATTACTGAAAGAAACCATACACAGAAATGTAGTTATCATATTTGTGGATGCTAAGAAAGCCAATCTGAAAGTAAAATAGTGATTACTAGAGTTTGGTAATGGTGAAGGGGAAGGGGAACAAAGGGAGTTTGAATTAACCGTAACCTAAATACAGGTGATAAAAAGGATAAGCTCTGGTATTCTACAGCACAGTAAGATAACTACAGTTTACAATAACTTATTGCATGTATTTCAGGATGATCTAGAAGAGAGGAGTTTGAGAGCTTCAAAATAAAGAAATAACAAGAAATAGAGATAAATTCTAATTATCCTAATTTGATCAGTGCATGCTGTATGCACGTGTAAAAATATCACACTGTACCTCATTAATATGAAAAATTAGTATACGTTAATAGAAAAAATAAAAATAGGAAAAATTATGAATAGATATTTTACCAAAGAATTTTACACATAGGAAATAATCCCATGAAAACAGCTTAACGTGACGTGAAGAAGTTGAAAATTAAACTATAATGATGTACTGCGGCACAATTGTGAGAATGGCCAAAACCCCAAACGGTTACCAAAAGCTGGTAAGGATGAGGAACAACATGAATCCTCAGGTGAAAATGTAAAATGGTAAAGCCACTTTGGAAGATCGTTTGGGAATTTCTTTCAATATTAAACCCAGTATTACTCTAAAACTCAGCAATCGTGCTCCCTAGTATCCACCCAAATGAGTTGAAAACCATATCTCCACAAAATCTTTCACCTAAATGATTTTAGCAGCTGTATTCATAGTCTTTAAAAATTTGAAGCAATTGAGATGTTCTTCTATAGGTGAATAGATAAACCATTTTAATCTAGATTAAATACTATAGCTCCATGATAAAAATAGTTGAGCTCTTAGGCCATGAGAAGACATGTTGGAACCTTAGCTGCATATTACTAAGAAGCCAATATGAAAAGACTATACAGTGTAGGAGTTCAGTTAAATGCCATTCTAGAAAAAGAAAAAAATGAAAGCGAAAATAAAAAAAATCAGTTTTTCAGGGGTTGTAGGGAAGGAAAAAAGAATAGGTGGTGCACAAAGGACTTTTAGAAATTATACTGGATGGTATTATAATGGCAGATAAATTGTTACACATTTTGCAAAACCTATAAAAGGTACAACGAGACTTAACATAATATTCACTATGGTCTCTGGGTTATATTTGTGTGTCAATTTTAGTTTATCAATTATAACAAATGTCCCACTCTGGGGCAGGCCAATGGAAATAAGGGTGCACCTCTAGGGAAGGAGAATTCTCTGTATTCTATGCTCAATTTTTCTGTGAATCTAATTCTGGTCCAAAAATAAATTGTATTAGAAAAATTTTTATTAAAAAGGAATATACACAGGGGGATAGGCACTTATCATTAGGAGAAACAGTTCTAAAATGATGGAATAATGACCTCGAATATCCTCTTTTTCATAAAAGAATAAAAATTCTAGCAAATATTATGAAAGACAAATTTTTTTCTGAACTCTGAAGATTATCCAAAGGCTTACAACAATCTGAATAATGTTTATTTAAGAAAAATGAAGTCTTTCAGTAAGGACGTCAAGCTTTGCGATGCATTATTTTGCCTAATTTTCATTTTTTTTTCCCTGTTTCTGCAGTAGCCTTGACAACCAACAATCTTCTAACTGTAGTAGATATTAAAACCAGATTTTCAAGAACAGGAACCAGGACAAATTTAGAGCACTCCAAAGGTCCCATTTCCCATGAATTACCACTATTTTACCTGTCTGGCAGCTACGTGAATAGTTTCACTCACAAGAATGATTCAGAGCTTATTTACCTGACCTGATTCAGAGCTTATTCTGTATGAAGAGTCTTATCCTAGAACATTTGTTAGTAACAATCACTGGAAATTGTTTTACATTGCAGGTGCTTGAGGTTATAAAACCAGAAACAAATAAATGGAGGGCTACCAAAAATCTTAAAAGAAAACAAAGAGATGTTAATAGAATTTTTTTTGAAGCTCTGACATATTCTCAGATCCTAAAATGGAAATGTATATGTGCCAAGGTTTTACATGCTCAGAAAGAACTGAGAAGGCTCCTAATTTTTTTTTTTCTGGTTGATTTTGGGACTCTGCATAAGCAGGGATTTAAGATTAAGATAGAATTTAAACTGCCTACCTAAGCATTAAAGTTGTGCCTTAACAGACAAAACCACTTGGCAGGACTGGAAGATTCATTGGCTCAAGGAACTGACCAAAATATCTGTTAAATTACTAATTGAACACTAAGCTAACAAAGTGAAGGCTTCACTGGTTACACTTAAAAAATAATACAAATTTCATAAAATTATTTCAGGAATGTCACTAAACAAAAACATAACAGAAAGAAATAACAGAAAAAAATAAATAGCACAACACCACAAGACCCTGAGGCATGACCCTCTTATTCTCAGAATTTATAAGAATATATATTCTATAGGAAAATTTATTAGCAGACTCTGTCCATCAGGATGCATAGAAATTTGACATACTAGGCTAAAGTAATAAACTAGATATCAAATATATTCAAAGAGCTAAAGAAAACCACATTTAAAGAATTCGAGGAAAACCTGCGAATAATATCTCATAGCATAGAGAATATCGATAAAGGGAAATTATAAGAATAACCAAACAGAAACTCTGCTGTAGTAAATTACAATGTCTCAAGTTAAAATTTTAGTAAAGAAACTCACTGTATGTTTTAAATGGCAGAAAAGAAGAATCAGCAAACTTGAGAGTGGTCAGTGGAGACCATGAGATCTGAGGAACAGAAAGGAGAAAGGAATGAATTAAAGACAGCATCAGAGACACGCAGGATACCGTCAAGTGCACAAACGACCACAATTGGAATCCTAGAAAACTAAAGAGAAATTAGCTAAAAGAATAGTCAAAGAAATAATATACAAACCATTGCAAAATGGTAAGAAAATTAATGTGGACATTCTAAATGCTCAATGAACTCCAAGTAGGAGTCCTACTCCAAAAAAGAGCTTCAACTTTATTCCAAGTAAACTTAAAAGTTTTGCACCAAGACACATTATAGTCAAGTTTGAGTAGCTAGAACACACATAATCTAAAAGGAGGAAGGGGATGATTTATCATGTACAAGAGATCTTCCATAAATCTAACAACTGACTTTTTAGAGTCAGAAACATTGGAGGTCAGACAGCAGTAAGACGGCATACTCAAAGAATAGAAAACTAAAGGAAGTAAAAAGAGGGATAAGCTTTTAATCGACACTTTTGTATCCCGCAAATATATCTTTCAAAAAGGAAGGAAAAATTAAGATACTCCTAGTAAGAGAAAACCTGAGAGAATTCCTTGCTAACAGACCTTCTCTAAAAGAACTAAAAATGTTATACTTTAAGCTGAAATGAAAGAAGTCTGGACAGTAACTCAAATTCACAGGAAGAAATAAAGAGCTCTAGTTAAGGTGACTATGTAGATAATTATAGAAGACAATATAAATGTACATTCATTTATAACTTCATTTCTGTATGATTTATAACACAACTTAAAAACAGTAATAAAAATTATACTGGTAGGTTTAAAAAGCTTGAAGATGTAATGTGTATGAACTAATAGCATAATAAAGGATCATGTGATTTGTTAAGATAGTTATACTACTAAGTTCTCTTAGTTCATTGAAAAGTTTGTGCTAATATTGTTTAGACAATTGAATGCTGATATCTTGTACTCTGTGTAACTAAAGATTACAATGCAAATGCATTAACCATTGTTACCCTTTTATTATCTTGTTTTGAAATTTTGTTCTATTTTTTTCTTTTTAAAATAAAAATAAAAATAAAAAGGAATCATGAACAGAGGTATAATGGAACACAATTTTTATGACAATTTAAGTTAAGTTGATACTATTCTTATCTAGATTGCTTTAATCTAACTTATTAATTGTAATTGCCAGGCAACCATTAAGAAAATAACTAAAAACATGGTAAAAATAAGGTAATTAAAATTGTATAGTAGGAAAGAAATATGTTACATAAAAAAGCAGTGATGGAAAAATAAAGGAACAAAAATGATAGAAAACATATAGAAGAAAAAATTTAAAATGCCAGATATAAACTTTTTCAATAAAAATGCATTAAAAGTGAATGGATTAAAGGATTTATTCAAAAGTCAGAGGCTAGCCTAACTGGATAAAAAAATTCAATTACATCCTGTGTAAGAGACCCGCTTCTTGCTCAAAAAATATATTGAAAATAAAAGTATGGAAAAATATATCATGCGAACAGTAACTCAAAGAGAGCTTGACTAACTATACTAATATTCAACAAAATAGACTTAAAATTAAAAATTTTATTAGAAAATAAAAATAACACTTTGTAACAATAAAAATACTATCTGTATTGGTCAGCTCTCCTGTTGCTGGGATGAAATACCTGACACCTGCAACCTAAAGGAAGACATGGTTTATATGGCTCATGGTTTCAGAGGATTCAGTCCATGGTTTTCCGGCACCAAAGCAGAAGCATCATGGCAGAAGGTCATGGTAGAGCAAAGTAGCTCAATTCATGGCAACTGAGAATTTAAGCATAGAGGAAGAGTGCCAGTGAGAGAAATGTCCTCCAATGTGGCCCCCACCTGCTAACAACATATTCAGTTATGAACACAAATGGATTAATCCACTAATGACTATAGAATCCCTAAGATCCAATCAGTCTATAGGAGTCTCTTAATACAGTTGATAAGATTGAATGGCAGAAGCCCACCCCTTGTCAACTTGACAGCCAATCACATCTCCTTCAACCTTAATCTCCAGTAAACCAAAACTAACAAGTTAATAATTCTATCTAATATAACACAACTATCCTGTGTACAACTGAAAATGCAATAAGCCTTTCTCCAAGTCTCAACAGTTTTAGCAATGGTCAATAGTCTAAGTCAAAGTCTCCTTTGAGACTCAAGGCAAGCTGTAAGCTGTGAATCCATGTAAAAATCAAAACCAGGTTACATATATTCAAGATAAAATGACACAGGGTAAATACTCACATTCCAAAAAGGTGGAATAGGGGATAGAAAAGAATCAGACCAAAGTAAGCTAAAAACCAGCAGGTCAAACTTCAAGTGATACAGCTCCATGTCTAGTATCCGGGACAGCTGGGTGCATGGCATGAACTCTATGGTGCTTAGATGACCCAATCTAAGCACTTGTTAGTTGCAGCCCACATGGCTGCAGTAATAACAGCTATGGACCTCAGTTTCCCATTTTCAATCATAGATAGAAAAATGAGGCACAAGATCATAAAACACATAGAACAGCAAGCAGTTCTGAACATTTTTCGCACCAGAGACTATTTTCACAGAAGACAATTTTTTTTCATAGACAGGGTTAGGAAATTATTTTGGGATAATTTGAGCACATTACCTTTTATTGTACACTTTATTTCTATTATTAGTACATTGTAATATGCAGTACAATAATCACACAACTCACCATGAAGCTGAGGTAGGTGATCACACACCAGCAGGGAGAAAAAAGGCTCCGAGTCTGTCTCTTTCAAAATCTCTGCTAATGTTTGAAACATGTCAAATATTTTAATATTTACTCATTGCCTCCATAATTCCAGTTTGGCTTTGAATGCAGTCACTTTATCTGCTGACATTAATGCAGTTATAGTTCTCTCCCGAAGTCACATGAGTAAGCAAGTTTTTGCGACCCATTCTGTGTCACTAAGGTGTGTTGCCAGTGGTGATTAATTTTCTAAAAGAAATCTCTGGAGCAGCTCATAACTCAAAGACTCTGGCTAGTGATCTAGTTTTAGAAAGCCATCTCACTTCTGTATATAAGAGAACATGTGTGTGCCATGTGCCCTTCTCCTCACAGAGCTGTGGGAACAGACATGAGTTAAGGGCATGTATGTTAATGTGGCTGATAATTTTAATCACATCCCAAAAAACATCATTGAATTCAAGTGACATTTTTTTGGCCAGCCAGCATTTCTCTATGAGCAGCACAGTGCATAGACTCACTTTCAGAACTGACCTATTTGACCCAAGTAGTAAAACCAGAAAAATGTGCAGTCATGGTAGCAACTCCATCCATGTATATACTGACACAAAATGACCAATTCAGTTTTTCTCTTATCTAATCTTTCAAACATTTGAATGATTCTGCAGCTGTGGTGTAGGGTGGCAACAAAACTGTACATACCGTACCTTTATGCACATCCTTTGGAAACATATATAACACAAAAACTAGTACTATTGCCTTATCAGTATCAAAATACTCATCAGCCTGGATTATGTACCACCTTAACTCAAGAAGGATAAAATGGAAACAAAGCTTTGTAAATAAGGAAGGGAAGGGAGGTTGAAGGCAGGGGAGAGGATTAAAAAAAAGGAGGAACCAGGATATATCATGTACAGGTACAAATTCTCTATGATGAATGTGATCATTATGTATATCTAAACTGTACCAATGAACTTAATTTAAAAAAGAAATCAGAAAAAGCCCACTAAAAGGAATATGCACATAGGAAGTGCTGTGTTGTTTAATCCAAGGACATCCCAGGAAGCCAATCAAACTGTGGCAAGTTCCAGGGGGTAATGCTCTCCCAGCCCTTTTTTAATTTTCAATTTTGAGACAGGATCTTGCTGATTTGCTAAATTGCTCAAACTGGGCTCAAACTTGAAGTCATCCTGCCTCAGCCTTTGAGAGTGTTGGGATTGTAGGCATGAGCCACTATCCTTGGCTTTGATAAGGAATTATATCTAGAAAGCACACAAAATTATATCTAGAAAAATTTATAAAACAGATTTTTTAGAATTCAACAATCAGTGTGCAACCTAAATAAAAACAGGCAAAGGATCAAGATAGATATTTCACCAAAGAACATATACAAGTGGGAAAGAAGCATGAGGTAAGATTTTCAGCAGCATCAGACAACTCAAATCCATACTGAGGTATCAATTCATATCCACTAAGGCTATTAAGATTAAAAATGAAAAATAATGGTAACAAAGCGAAAATCCAACAATAAGAAGTGTCATGGAGGATGTGCACAAGTTGGAACCTTCACACGTTGCTGGCAGGATGGTAAAATAATGAAGGCACTTTGGAAAATAATTTGACTGTTCCTCAAGAGGTTAAAAATAGAGGCTAAACAATTCCACTCCTCAATGTACACTCAAGAAAATGCTAGCTTATGCATATCAAGAACATGTCCATGAATATACATAACATGGTATGGATAGCATCCAAAAAGCGAAAACAATCCAACTACCCAAATTTTGAAAATAAAGCAACCTGTGATTTATCCAGAAAATGGCATATTATTTGGCCACAAAAGCAATGGAGTCCTGATGCACACTACAGCATGGATAAACCTTGGAAATATCATGTTAAGGGAAAAAAGCACATTACACAAAGGCTACATGTCGCTATGACTATTTTTCTGAAATGCTGCAAATAAAGAAACCCCAAGAGCCAAAAAGTAGATTAGGGGTTAACAGGATGAGGGAAGGGCCCAATGAGGTGTGGCTGCTAAAGGGTAGGGTGTTTCTTTTGGGATTTATAAACATGCCCTAACATTAGATAATGGTGAGAGATGCACAACTGGATTTTATTTACTTTTTAAAAAGTCAATGTAAATTTTACATTTTTTTTTTTGTGTGGGTACCAGGGGGTCGACCTCAGGACCTCGTGCACCAGCAGGCGCCCGTGCCGCTGAGCGATATCACCGGCCCCTTTTTCGTATGTGGGTTCCGGGAGTCGAACTCGGGCCATTGCGCTTGCCGGGCAGGCGCTTAAGCCGCTGAGCCATCTCACCGACTCTAAATTTTACATTTAAAAAGATCCATTTTATGGTTTGTGAATTCTATCTCAATAAAGCTGTCATTTAAGGGCTTTGGCTGGGTTAGCAGCCGTCATGATTTATCTGCAAAGGGGGTGTTTCCTAAGACTCAGGATTTCTAGTGTAAAGCAGGGAGGAGCCCCAGGAAACAGGAACATATTGGTCTTTCTGATCCAAGGGAGGAGTGTGTGAGTGTCCTTTACATCTGAAGGACAGTAAGGAAAGTAGCAAAGAACAGTGAGTTGAGAACTACATATCCCAAGGCCTTGTGGTAAGAGGAAGGACTCATTTAAGGGAAGGAAAGAAAAATGTGGCTGAGGACCTGGCGTGGGAGTTCATCTGAACTCTAGCCTGGGGAGAGTAGGTTGGGTCATGCTGCATGCTCATGAAGATGATGTAAAGCCCCTTGGCGTTTATGTATCTGACTCCTCAAGTGTAACACAACCTCTGTGAAAACACAGATGGAGGCTTAACTGCTCCTGTCTTCCTCAGCATCAGGGATGGCGCCTGGAACCAAGGGGGCCCACAGTCGCTGCCCGGGGACCGTGTGTGAAGTCCAACTTCGTGGTTTCTGTCCTATAATTCTACGACGTTCAGACAGTAGTTCTGCTGTTTGCAGAGTCCCAGCTCTACTTTCATTTTTTTCTCCTGTGCCTGTTACGTGTCAGCTGGAAAGACGAGACTCCACAGAGCCAAAAGGAACCAAGACTCAAAAGCAAGGACGCTGGTGGGATGACTGCACTCTCAAAGGAGGGAAGTGACAGCCAGAGCTAAGTTTCTGGCTTTTAATTAAGTAACTGGCGTTTGAAACCAGCTACAGCCTCTCTGCTCCCAGCACACACCTCCCTCACAGTAGCACACGCCTGCCTGCCTGTTCCTGCCTGTCACGACAGCAGCACCTTGTGTTGTCACAAGGCCAATAGCAGCTCCTTGGTAGCAAGTGAAGCAGATCCACGTGTCACTGGAAGCACAGCAGAGTCAGGGGAAAACCAACAGAAGAGAGGTGCAGAGCTAGGAAAGGAGCTGAGATTAGGGGAAGGAGGGACAGGGAAGAAAGAGAGCATAAGAAATTCTAGAAAGTGCACTGCACAGGGTGAAAGAGGCCAAATGAAATCAGTCAGGAGGAGTGGGAAAAGCTAGAAAAACAGCTCAGAAAGATGAGCTGCACAAAGAGAACAACTCTGTCTTTCTAGTCAGAAGAATGTCTCAAATTTTTGCCCCTGCTGAGATTCAAATGCAGGCAGCCCAATCACTAAAGTGTTGTTCATGAATTCACCAGGCACTCTTGGAAGTTGCTGATGAGCCCTAGGCGAGAGCAGCCCAAGGAAAATCACCCTCTTCTCCCCTTAAAAAAGCCCATTCAACGCTGCTTTCTTCTTCCCTGTCCAATTATTCTATTTGCACTCAAAAGGAAAGTTGTACTTGAAGGCATATTAGAAAATATTTATTTAGAATGCTATTTACCACATTGTGCCAAGGTGACAAGGCTAGGTAATAAGGAGGGGGCACTTTCTTCAGAAAAAGAAAAACGAAAATTTAAACGGTAGCATCAAAGGCAGCATTTCTGTTTCAAAACACAAGAAAATAACCTTATAATGAGGAGTCATAGAGAGAACTGAAGATGCTGCTGTTAGTACATATCCATCTTCAAAACCCTATTGTTCTAGTTGAAAGGGAGAGAACAGGAGATGGAAGGAGTCGGTAAATTAGAGGAAAGGGGAGAAGTATGAATAAGTTATGCTCCCTTAAAGGCACATAGGCGAGATGAAATTCATATTTTAAAAGGGGATCTTTCTGCTGTTATTAAAACTTAAAGAACTTTGCAAAGCAGCTAAATTACTTTGTACCATTTATTCTGTTAGCTTAGTTTCTCCATTTCAGTTTGTAGCCTGAGACTAGAGGAGGGGAGGGGTCAGTTTTCCTTTGATTGTTTTTCTTACTTGACTTACCCAGTTTCTTTCATTTGTTGTATACTTTCGTGCATTTTGCACCTATGCCCACACCTTTGCTTCAGAGAAAAGCCACACTGTCCTAATTCTTTATAGGAAAATCTAAACAAAACATGCAATAACTCTTTTAGGAAGAACAAACAGCATCTGGCCAGTTTTTTTTTACTTATTTATTGAGAACCTACTATCTACCAGGGACTATACTAGGCACCTTCATACTTTGTCATCTAAAGAATTTGTAACAGTGGAAGAGTACAGGGCCTTCTCTTCTTTGGATCATTTATTTTCCATCATGAGTTATTATAGCAAAAACACCAGCCCTCCTACCCATGTGCTGCCATCTCTTTCCCTACTCAGAAAGGGCCTTCTAAATAGATTCTTTTGATTTAGAGCTAAGATTTTCAGTGTGGGGCTCAGAGTGGCAGCATGAGCAGCACCTAGGGACTTCTAAGACATGCAGCTTTTTGGGGTCTCATTTTAGTCCTGTTGAATCAAAATCCTAGGGTTGGGGCCAAACTGTGTGATTCTTTTGCATGCCTCAGTGTGACAACAGTTGCTTTGCAAGACGAACAGCAAGCTGCCAATCCAAGTTCTTGGGCATAGCTTCTTCTCAATATAGAAATGAAAGTAAACAGGTTGCAGCAAATTCAGAAAGTGGGTGCAAAGGGAGAAGAGATATAGAGAATGGAATCAGGTGACTTTCTCTAAGGCTGATTCACTTTAGAAAATTTAATCAAAGACCTATTAGAAAAGCCAGAGAAATCAAATCACATGATATATTTCTAAGATTGCCTTACCTGCAAGCAATAATTCTCCCCACCATGGTTGATCAGAAGACAGGTATATTAAGTTGATTATTTGTAAAACCTCATGACTCTTATTTGCTAAATATTAATTAGTTCCACCCTCTTTCTTTTACAAAAACTTCCAAGGCTTTGTAGCTTTTTTTTTCTTAATTAAGATGCAGAATCATTGTCATTTTTACTGCTTTGGTCATTGATAGGATGCTAGATTCTGGAGCTTTATGGTGTGCCATGGCTATATTATGGTGAATTTAACTGAATTTATTTTCTGAAGGAAGATTATATTTTATTTGTATGAAATAACTAGATATGATTTTTCAGATGCAATGAGTGGAGGCATTATGGCTTCTTGTCACTGGACTAAGGAAAATGGGGCAATGCAAAGGAGGTTGTGAATTGCATCCAGCAAGACAAAGTGTTACCTCTCCTTAGGACGCCATCATCTCCGAATTTTTATGTGTCTACTCTCTGATTCTCTATTATATCTATTTCTTAGTCCTTAGCTCCTGGGGAGGAATCAGGTACACACCAATATTCAGAAGATGCTGGAATGCTTGACTGGTTCCCTCACTGGAATCTCACTGCCTAATCAATCCTATCCTGTTTGCTCACTGGCTTTGAAAACCAAGACCTGGAATGAAACTAAGGGAATTGGGAGATAAGGAGAAAGAGGACACATTCTAGACTCAGATCACTTGATTTCAGAGTCATGGAGCAAAAAGTGAAGTTTTTTTTACCTTCTTCTTCATCTCTTTTGTTCCCACAAGCAGTGTGTTAGAGATTTTACCCCATCTGGTATGGTTTAACAGATGCCAGGATAAGATTAGTTATAAATTATAATCTCAGTGATGATGCACCTGTGAATTCAAATGTTTTTGAATAGCAGCATATTTGGAAAACCCAAAGGAATGGAAATGTTTCTGTGGTAGTCAGTAGACTATCTGTTTTTATATGGCTCTGTGGCTTGCCCTTCATATTCCTTCCCACTGGTTCCCACATGCTACTGATGCATGGGAGTCTTAAAGCAAAATGATGATTGATGAAATTCTATTAGCTTTGCTGTGACAGGCTGGGTTTTCTGTGAAGCAGACATCAGCACCCAGGTCTTTAGTGAGCATTTTTGGGGCTAATACTTGTGGAACACGGTCAAGGAGGTAGGAAGCTGTAGAGAACAGCTGGGGTATGACACTGTCTCAGAGACTCCACTGTGACCCTATGGATAATTTGGCCATCTGTGATGTCCTTCAGGGTTATGCCTCCTTGGAACAAAAAGGAGGCAGAGCTGGACATGAATCTACCAGTCATCGGTTTGGGCTTACTGGAAGGAAATGTGACTTTGGATGAGAAGGTTTTATTTAATCTGGCTGAGACAATCCTAAAAGAGCACCGACAGCTGAGGGCTCTTCTGGAGGCATTTCTAGGAGGCAGAAGAAGGAATTAGTCCTGACCAACAATCTGGGTTACTCAGCATAGCATCTGTGACAACAGGGGAATGTAAGTCCTCTCAGGAGCACCTGGGTACAGTCACCACTCTAGATTCTGTTAGACCTTGAGAGAGATTCTTGGCTTGCCTGCAGCTAAGGCTTAGAGGTACACCTCGAAAAGAATGTGGGCTGATGACACATGGTAACTATTAGACTCTTCTTGAAAGTCCAATTGTAATGGGCGACTGAGAGACTAGAAAACTAAAACTATTCTGAAGAATACAGGCCTTATAGAATGCTGTGGATTTTACTCATATCTATAACATTGTTCTTGCCATTCCTCCCTTAGAGGTGATCTTGCTTATATGGAAACCCAGCCACATTTGGCATGGTTTAATGGTGTTCACTGGGGCTATTTACAACAATCATTACAGTTCTGTTTATACCTCGGAGCAGACTTTGCATAGTTTAAGAACATCATCTGGCTCAAAGGAGAGCTGAAATGCAGAAATATAGTTTTCATATTGACAAGGAAAGCTAATTCTTCATACAATTATTTTAGTAAAATACTATCAGAAATCCATCCAAGCAGATAGTCTCCGTATAATATGGTGACTCTCTGCAGGTTAACAGGGCCAAAAACCATGTGCTACCTCATTATCAAGTTGCTATATATTGCATCATGTAGCATGCAAAAAATAATAATATAGTTCTATTTAGATTTTGCTGCCTCATTATCTTGATGGATGATGATTCCACTAAATAAGAGACATATGACTTGAGGCAGTGCCCAGAGGGCAAAAGACACGGAGTTTGTCACAGGGAGATACACTTTTCAAGTCTTAGCTCTGGTTCCTATTAGAATGGTCTTGGGTGATTTGTCTTCTGAGCTTCCATATACTCATCTAGAAAACAGAGACTAAAATTTCACCACACTCATAGAATTACTTTGAGAGTTAAATGTAAGGATACATCTTGCTTGTAACACATTTCCTGGTACATAATCATAATTCAATCCATATTAGCTATTATTGTTACTACAACCCAAGAGTTTTTGTATTTCTGTAAACAATTAAATTCTTACTACCAATACACCTGACTAAAGAAGCCAAAAGAGAGATTTGGGATCCTCCTGAGCCTGGGCCCTCTGGGCCTTCCCTGTGTTCCCAAGAGGACCTGACTTCACTTATCTTTGCAGTGGAACCATTACTTTGAATAGCATAAATTACCATCAGCTAGAGAAGGCAGCAGGATTTGTCTCCTTTAAGGAGGTGACTTACATCTCAAGCAACCTATTTTATTTATTTGTTCTTATTCACATTAGTGAAATAGAACTCACAGGATAAACTGTCTAAGGGTTCACTATCAATGAAATTACATTATGAATGGAATGGCTATTGCCTACTGACATTTTTTTTACTCCAGCATTTGTTCTTTCTTCTCTAGACACCCAAGGCGATAATGCGCTTCTGTATCTGGATTATACTGAAGCATCTATGGTTGGTAAAATGGGCAGTAGTCTTCTGTCCTGCTCATCTGCAAGTTAATGGTGCATCAAGCAAATTATATAAAGATCCGATATTAGTGCCCAGCTAAATATTCATTCAGGCAAGGCAAATTTCCCAAGCCTGAAACTTTGTGTTGGATTGCTTAAGAAGACAGTCAGTAGAGACTCACTAATTTGGATGAGTACCTAAAGCTGACTAAGACACATTACTGAAATCTCATTCCAATTTCTTCAATCATAATATTTGATATACTTATAAAGCATTTGCAAATCATCAAAATCTTTCAATATTCAAGATTGTATTTTATAGATTATTTATGAATATCTTATTACAGAATCCCATTTATATATCTGATGGGTTTCTAGCTAGGCAGTTGTATAATTCCCGTCACATTTTGTCTTACAAAATTTCACTATGTGTAAGTAAATGTATTCCCCTCTTCCATCTGTCTACTTAAGGCGCTATCTGGTTTAGAAGTGCTTCTCACCCAAAGGGATAAAAAGCAGAGGGGCCAGCTGAGGACAGAAAGGACCTGGAAATATTATAGTCCCAAGAAGACATAAATGTTAAAGAGAGAACAATAGCTAGGAAGAATAATATTTCATCCATCATGAACCACTAACTTACAATGGCTGAGACCCTGCCAGGTACTGAAGATACAACAACAGGCATCACTGACACGCTGCTGGTTCCCGTGGCTTTGGATGCACCTGTTCTCAAGGCTTAGCCATTGTCATATAACATCTAAGAGACGAGATGGAAATTGTCCCTTGGTCTTATGCATTCAGTGACAGCATGTGATTTTTCTACATATGGACTATATTTACATTTATATGAATTACGTAGGTGGCTCTTACCTGTTTGACTTATTATCAGATTTCCGACCTAGAAAGTAAGAATAAGATATGGATTCTTATGAAAAGAAACTAACATAACATTAATAAGGCTGTTTTATTTTTATTTTAACTGGATCCTGCCTTACTTTCAAAGCAGAGCCTATGAAGAGAGCAAATAACTGTTGGACAGTATCAGTACCATTGTATAACAAGTATGTAACTTCAGATTTTGGTGGCTTTGAACACACATGTACACCTGAATGTGTAAGTTCTAAATAATCTGTCCAAAACACATGTGCTGTGATATGTTAGTGTTACTAGGAAAACATGGCTCATTTTTGGGAGATATGCTATTCCTGTTCAATGTGGTGACCAGCAGAATAGAACTTCTGATACCAGAGAATCCCTGCCCAATGGAAATACATTTATCTGCAAGCCTGATTAGTTTTGTCATGTTTATAATTCATATAGAATAGCCCATCTTCTAATAGTCTGTGGCTGCCTATCGCCAGCTGTTGAGATAGATTAATTACACTGAATTCTCACAAGAGTAACACTGTCTGCATGTCCCTCTAGCAACTTCAGGGACACAACCTATCCCATAAGGATGTCGTCTCTCCTAGGAGAAACAGCACACAATCTGATTTTAATTTTGAGATTAGTTCTCATTGTCCCCAGTGAGGCCTCATTCGCTCTTGCCTAATGATAGTGATGGGGAGTGACCCAATTCTGAAGCTCTGAACATCATTCCCTTGAGAATGCAGGCTCCAATCTACAGTGCAGCTAAGGAAATGAAACCAAGGTGCAGAGCTAACTTAAGAGTCAGCTCTTCTATGTCTTCCTCTATCATGAAAGATAATTACATCAGGCAAGTCAGATCATTGACTTTGGATTCATAGCTAGTCCTAATACTTATTTCTAACATATGCGTTTATACCATATACTTCTTTTATTTGCATACTTACCTGTGGACAATGACTGACACCAAACCTTTAAGTAGTACGTAGGTCTAAGGTGGATTAATGGACTGTGAGGGGTTATCTGATAGGTTTCTATGCATAACTACTTAAGTCTCATCTATTTCCAACAGATTATGTTAAGCTTGATGGAAACAGAATCATGAAAAACTGATAATTACCTTCAAGGACTCTGATTTAGAAGACATAGATAATATGAACTCAAATAATCATAATGAATGTCAGAACATGATAAAAGTAAGAACATAGTAGATATGCAAGTACATTTCTGAAATTAATCTCCTATCCTCTATTTCTATTATCATTCCTCTAAGTCATAGGTTACACTTTTCCTCTCTTGTATGGACATCTAAATAACAGTCTCCAAATTTATCTCCTTGACTTCATTCTCACTCTAAATCACCTGAGTGTCCTAGATTGCAAGTTTTTGGAGTAGAAGTATGGATAGACACTGGTGCTAAGATTCTAGAGAAGATGAACTTGCCTGGTACATAGTAGGTACTCAAAATAATTTGCTGAACAAATGCATGACAAAAAAATGGAGTGGAAAGTGTGGTTCTCACTGGTTGAGATCTTCAGGTAGAGATTTAGAGAACATATACTTAGGCTGGTCCATGCAAAGGAGCAAGGATTTTAATAAGTGAAGAAGACAGAAGGTGATTCTTGTAAGGACATGCACCACATATAGGAGGCCATGGGTTCCATTGTGCATAGTCTTTAAGGTACCTTTGGTGTCTGGTGTTATTTAGATTCATGAGGAGCTTCTATTGGCTAACCAAATTAGTCCTTATGTTTCTAAGGCAACACTCACCTGGAGAATCTCAACTGTGACCAAGAAAAGCTCAGTGAAGGGCTAATAGTATGGGCTTTTTCAAATACTATTACTGAAGCATCATACTTTGTCCTGAAGGCTTGGCAAAATTCCATTCCTGAGATGGAGCCAAGTCCTGTTTTAGCTTCTGTTTCCCTTCATCATGAATCTCTCAGACTTTCTATCTGACAGATAAAGCTCTTTACCACCAAATTATTTTTCCAGTTGGATCTATAAATTATTATTAGATGGTAAAAATAGGTGTTTAAACTGACTATTAGCTTTAGAAGTCACAGAATTAAAGACATTCCTACGCAGAGAAATGTCTTTGTTAAATTCCTTTAAGAACAAAAACCAGAAGAAAACATATAGGAGGGTTATTGAATTTACTGTCTCACTTTAGGGACTTTGCTCTTTTGGAATCTGGAATTTCAAATGTCCTTTTGAAACATTTGCTTGTAGGAGTCAGCTCTCCTGGGATGCACTGTGGTTTCAGTAACAGGGTAATGATGGGCTTTGATAATTCCAAATAACGACTTGAGAAGTATAGAATACAGTACGGGTAAAATAATGAAGGAGGCTGAAACTCTACCACAGTAATTCAACTCATGTAGATAGACTAGCAAATGTTTTAGAATCCAATCTTTATCCCCCCCCGTCAATTTTCAGGTTTATTTCCTGAATGGTGTAGAAATTGCTGCTATTCAGAAGCAGCCGAAGTCAGGTGAGATATGATTTTACCAATATTATTATTTGAGACTACAGATCAGATGATAGGTATGGAAGTCTAACTTTTCTTTCTTTAAAATATTGTCACCTGCACAGTATAGGATTTTGGAGATTATTACCTGATTCTGAGAAATCACCTGGCCAATGCAAAAGGAGAAGGAATAAAGATGTCCAAGGGCAGGGAGATTTACAATTTTCTTGTTTCTTGCTCTATGGATACTTCTTTCTTTTGCAGATGATTTTTATTCCCTTAGAGTGCCTTTTTACTAATTCATTTTCATTTATACCTTCAAGATCTGGCAAGTTTATTCAGGCACCAAAGTACACAAGGCTTATATTAGATATGGAGGACATTGAGATTCATTAATTTGCTTATTCTTTCCACAAAATGTTCTTGCTCTCTTGGCATATGCAAGGTATGTTCCTGCTAACAAGAAAATTATAGCATAAAGGAAAGAGAAAAGAGTTCTGGGAGCATAGCTCAATGGTAGAGTGCTTGGCAAGTATAGATGAGGCCTTGGGTACAATCCCCAGCACTGGAGAGAAGAAAGAATAGAGAAAAGAAGACCAATAAGACCAGCTGGCAGATTACTGTGTCAGAAATATGATTAACTATGTTGGCTTACAAAGGGGAGCGTGGTCACATCTAACTGTGTTGGTGAGGGTGGGGTGAGTATTGAGTATCAAGAGGTCTTCCATAGAAAGCACCTGCAGGCTGATAGAGCCTAGTGAGAAACTTCACTTATAAGTAGTTCACCAGTTGCATATTACTTGGGGTAGATTAGCCTTCTCTTGTAGCTTTTATCATTCCTATTTCCTAGCTAAGGAAATAAAAGTACAAAAGTGGTTAACTCTTTAATTCCTTCAATGCATTTGTTATATACTATTTGACTTAAATTTAAATACCTCAGAGGTAGGGTCTATGATTTTTTTTCCTATTTTTCCTTTTATTTTTGAGATACCATGGGGATTAACAAATTTTCATTCCAAAAGTAGCTTATTATCGAGAGGAATTTATTTAATAAGAATCCTTATTAAATAAGTCTTTGCACATATACACTTCCCTGGTTTTGATCTCAGTTTTCTAAAACACTGTTTCCATTTGCATCCTCATTGTAGAGAAGCGGTTGCAGGTGACTTGAATAAAGATTGACAGTTACTTTCTGGTAACCAGTCTTTCTGTCTTTAGGAATAGATTTTTCCCTGAAGATTGGAAAAAGAGTAGTGACATTATCTAGTTCATTGGTGCTTCTCTTCTTCCAATAGGGAGAATAAAATACCATATGCACATACACAAAATTTCAGACACTTTCTTGGTGTTGAGAGACTCACTCCTCATCCATCCATGTCAATTTTTAAAGGTCTGCTAATGTGATACAAAGAACAAGAGTCAAGAAGTACAGGTTCAAGTCTCATCTTTGCTATTAACAAGTTGGTTCCCATTAGATATCACATAGTAGCTTTGCATTTAGTTTCCCTCTCTCTGTAAGTTTAGTTGTAGATTCCCTGTCTCATAGAAATTTTAGCAGATTAAAATAAGATGAAGTAAAAGATGATACTTCATGGAATTGAAAAAGTCATGAAATGTGTGCATTATTGTTAAAGATAATGATATTAACAAAATTGAAGAATGATTTATGATAAAATGAAGAAGGCAGCAAAGTAGTTTGTTTAAAAAGAGAGCAGTCTAGTTGGAAATCTTCCCAGGAAAGCTACAGAAAATATGTTAGGGTCAGAAAAAAAGCTGACCCTGATTTCAACTAATAAAACTCCTACACTTTTACAAAATCTGAAATGGGCTCTGATTAAACTTTTTTAAGCCATTACGTTGTTACAAAAGTGGATGCTCTTCATGCGTTTCCAGATGATATACATTTATCGGAGTTCTGAGAAATCAAATTCTTATCATGTTTTAAAAAAATATTATTGGTCTTTTCTAAGCTTTCACATGTCTGCTCAGAAACACTCCAACTTACAGAATGCCAAACAAAATTCACCATACTACTTTACAGATTTTTTTCCTTCTTAATTGTTAACATGAAAGCACTGCTGAAGATTGACAGATCTAATATCTGAGTGGATAGGTGTGATGCCCTAAGACTGCTTGACAAACACCCCAAGGATGATCCTTCCCAGATAAACTAGTAAGGACTCTGCTGTTATAAACCCACAGCATGCAGTCCTAAAGAACTCAGAAAGTTTTAAAACAAAGGTGATTTCCATTTTTAGACTTTAAATTTAAAACCTTATACATAGTCACATCGTCTGCAAAACATTTAAATCAGAAAAGGCGTACATATGCATTTTCTTCTATTCTATAACTCACTATCTACCTTCTCATTACCCGCTTCCCATTTAAGCTGGTAAGTTGGTCTATGGTAAACCTCTTTGAGCGCCTGGTCATATGCCTGACCTAGAGGGACATAGAATAACGTGTAATGAATGAGAACTCAAGACAACTATTAATCCTCCTGGGCAAAAAAGTTCTAATTTTTTGCTGTTTTCTAAATTCTGGCTCATTGTTGCAGCCTGAGAACAACAACAATAAAGATTGATAGGCAGATGGAATGAGTTGAGAGATAAATAGCACAAGTAAGGAGGCAGACATGCAATAAATAAGTCCACTGATGTGAAGCTTCTCTATGTAAACAGTTTCTCGAGTTGGTTGGACATGGAAGCCCAGCTGTTAGCTAGGCAGGAGCTTAGGTGGAAGAGAAGAAGTAATTGGACAGATAAAGCTAAAGGGGTTGACTTGGTCATTTATACTTTTGTGTACTCTCCACTGGCATTTTGGAGAATAAATGCCCAGAGACCCATCTCCAGAATGTCTACAACAGCCACTCACCTGTAATGAGGGCTATGAATCACGTTTCTTTTGTGATACAGCCTGATTTGTCACTGCATTTGACAGCTGTCCATCACAGATGCTGTGAGAAGCCCACTTGGCGTTATTCCTCTGATATTTATCAAATTCAATCCAGCAACAGACTTTCCATGAAAGTGCAGGCGCAGATTGCAATCACCCAATTGTATTAGAGTCCCATATAATTTGTTTTCCATTATTGTTCAGGGGAAGTTTTATTCTATTAACTCACATCAGACCTGACTATTTTTAACACAGAAAATTGACACTATACACTAAGAGGTAGTGAGCTCGGCTTGAACCGCAGCCTTTTCCCTGAAACGATAGTGATATCACTCCTCCTTCTACATGGGAAGCAGTGCTTTCCCTCACATGAGAGCTAATCAGCCTACTGCAGTGTATAATGGGAAAACTAAAAACCCTAAGGGTGTCGAGGCTGCTAAGAATTTAATAATGGATCAAATACTGTTACCTTGTTGAGAAGATTTAAAAAAAAATTATGTAGAGTAATAATATCTTTTCTAGTACTTTTCCTCTAGCAGGATTCCAAAATATCATATGAGCTGTGTACAGCACATGAGGAAATCACTTTTCCTGGGCATGACAAGAAGCCATCTCTAGAAGGGTTCACGGAAGAAGACGGGTAGAGTCCAGGTGAAGCAATGCACTGTCCCCAAGGCAAAATGTGATGGGAAGATATTCCTGGAATGGCCACCAGCCCAAGGTTTTGCTTTCAAATTTTATGGGCTGATATGCCTTTGGAGTATTTTTTTTTCTCATGTATGTGGAGGATTTGGGGTTTCTTCCTGAAGATTTTAGGTTCCCTTCAACTTTTATGTACTTCTTCACCATCTCCTTTTTTTAAAAAAATTGGAGCTTAGTGTTGAGCACAGAGTGGGTATAATATCAAGATGGAACCAGTTTTGGTAAGAAGTCTTCCTTCTTACACAAAAGGCATGGTAATCCTGTAAAGAAGAGAGGGAGGATGTATGGTTATCATTACTTTATAATTCTGGAAGTGATAGCAGAGGTAGAGTCATTCATTTCCTTTAGGTGATACAGCCAATTAGTTCCAAGGGTACAACTTAACATGAGGTTGCCATGAATCCTATTCTCTTTTTGATCAAATACATTGTCTCGTAAAATGTGCCAAATTTGCAATTCCTCAACAACTCTCTGGAAATATTGGGCTTGTGCTCTTTCCCAACATGTAATTTCCTTTTTGCAAATTAATTCTCTCAATTCTATTCAAGGTAAGCTCTTAGCTAAGAACTTAGCCACTGACATAGGGCAGTTGTAACGTATCCTCCCTATTCTCTGCCTAATGCCCATGGCCAGGCACTCAGACATTTTGCCTTCAAGATTTCCTGTTGGTTAATTAACTTGTCTTCTTGGTCACTGTGACTATTAGTCTTGATTGTCACAGGATTGGTCTGGGGGCCACCCAGTGCACTGGTGCAGCACACTTTTGGGTGTGTCTGTGTGGGTAATGGAGGCAGGACCTTGAGTACTATTTCTGGTCCCTCACCTCTTTCTCTCTGGCAGGGTCTGCCTGCTTTGCTTCCTTGCTGCCCTGAACTAGGCATTTTGCTCCACTATGTCTTTGTACCCTGAGGTTTCCACCTTGGAACCAGCTGAACATGAACTGATCTCCCTAAAACTGTGAGTCAAATTAAATTTCTCCTTTAAGTTGTGGGTATCAGGTATCATGTCCCAAAGATGGGAAAACTGACCAATACAGTTGCTGTGCTCTACTTTAAGGTCTTTGCTTTATTGCTCCATAATCTTTAGCTGGTTCTTTCCTTTTGCACATTTTAGGTTATCATCACATACCAAATGACTCAAAGTGGACAGATTGTGATATCATGGTATATCATGCTTAGAATCAAGAAGTATTAGAGAATCTACACAAAGAAGATAGGGCCCCATAAGTTATATCCCTTCCCTCTGACATTCTCCTGCAGGCAAGGACAGTACCACAAGCTGTAACATTTACGCTCTCAATACAGGAAAAGTAGTGGAAATCATGAGATCTTTTAATACACGATAAAGTTATTTTCCTTTATGAAATTATTGTGAATTATTTCCAAGGGAATAGCTGGGCAGACATACTAACATGTCTTGTAACTCCAAAATTATCCTCTGTTTCTAAGGAATATTTGTTTTACTACATTAACCGGAAGGTTTAAATGGAAACTCTCATCTTCTCTGACCATTGTCTGGTTCAAGGATCCTTTTAAACGTATATCATTGGCCCAGGGATGGATATCTGATATACATTAGACCAGTCACAGCCATAATACAGGGTTTTCAACATACTACCAGTAAAAGTATGTTTCTCAGGGGTGTGTGTGTGTTTGTGTGTGTGTGTGTTGACTCCGAAACTGTAGACTTGACAGATATTGGTGACTAGTACACTATAAACTCCATGGCGCAAGATGGAAAGATGGAAAGAAAGGCAGAAGGAAAGAAGAAAGGGAGGGAGGATGAGAGGGACAGAGAGATGGAGGGAGAGAAACATGAGATGGAAGAGTGAGGAGAAAAAACCTGCATCAGTCAAGTGCAACACTTATGTGATCACTTTAGCTTAATTGCTGCAATACTATACATTGCAAGTCATTTAGCCTGGAAAATCTCCCCAAATCCATCACCTCTTAGGTAATTACTGTTTCATTATGCTGACTTTATGATGATCCATTTACAATCCTGGAATGAGAGGCTGGCTCTTCTGGCACTTTTGTCAGCCAGTCTCCTGAAAGAGTTCCCTATATTAGGTGCTTTCACAAAAAGATCCACAGAGGAAACACCAAGCATGCATCGGGGAAGGAGTGGAGAAAAGAGGGGGCATAGTAAAGAGAATATATTATGACCAAGTAGGTCAAATTGACTCTGTCATTTCTTTCAGTACAAGTGACCTGGTTAATAAAAGCATGTACAGTGTTTTCCTTTTTTTTTTTTTTTTTTGTGGGTACCGGGGGGTCGACCTCAGGACCTCGCGCGCCAGCAGGCGCCCGTGCCGCTGAGCGATATCACCGGCCCTTTCTTCGTGTGTGGGTTTCGGGAGTCAAACTTGGGCCCTCGCGCTTGTCAGGCAGGTGCGTACACCACTGAGCCATCTCACTGGCCCATGTCTATGGTGTTTTCTTGGGCCTCAAAGCTATGTCTGATTTCTGAAAAAGTTGAAACCTTCTGTTCTAAGCTTAGAATCATGGTCAAAGCAATAGTCACATTGAGACCTTACACGAATCTGGGCTTCAAGTCCATTACCTGGGTAGAAGATGATGGAAACTCATGGGAGCCCATGATAGTGGAATTCTTTGCCAATTCCATTAATAAGGAGCAGCCGTCAGTGAGAAAAAGTAACACAAATGTGTAAGGTTTGGGTTTAATGAAGTGGAGAAGAAGTAAATATTGGAACAAGTAGTATATTTTATACGTCAACCAGTGTTGGGGGACTTTTATTGAAGTTTAGATGTTGCAGCAGAATAGGTGGCTGGAGCTTCATGACATTATGTAACTACTGCAATTGGTAAAAGTAAGATCAGAATTCCACCATCGCGTACAGTGGTCCTGTGTCCAGGGCACGCAGGCATGACATTACTAGGGCTAGACATGTCCCAGAAACCTGTCAAAGGTGAGAAGCAGGAGTATGTTCACATGCAGGGCTTTGTAGAAGTTGACTGGGCATGTTAAACCCGGAGAAAAGGGGACTCCAAGTAAAGACTACACCTACCTTCACAAAACCAAACCGTAATAAATTCATGCTTCAGTGCCACTGCTAGTATTACTAAAATAGGCAGTTTTAGAGCATATTCTTTTCAGAGAGCACTGTGTATTTCCTATACAAAATGTCAAGTAATCTTTACAGTGATCCACTGAGATAATTATAATTTATTTTACTAGTGGTAAAAACTGAGGCTTACAGAAGTAGAAAGTTTGCCAAGGACTATCGGTTACCGTAGTGGACGATTGGAATTGAAACATAGGCCAGTATCATTTCACAGAACATTTTATCAACCCCTACTACTGTTAGGGTGACTCACAAATTATTAAGATTATATATTGCTTCTTTCATTTTCACTTAGAGGTGGTTGCTTATTCTGGGGTAATTAATAGAAACAAGGGTAAGAAGCTTCCAGGGAAATACATTTTAAAATCTTGAGGCCTATCCTTACTAGGGAGAGGCTCCCTCATGAATTGGTAATTGTCCCTAAAGAGGAGACACCCATGCATGAGTAGTTACATAAATACATTTGTATGAATGCTAGGAGAGGGCCCTTGGTCCTCAAATGGGGACTGGGCCTTGAAGGTCTTTATGTTCTTTCTAACCAACATTCCATAGGGAATTTCCTGTTATTTTGGCAACATTTAACCCCATGGTACCAAGTATGTTTCTGGATCGAAGGTGAGAATTAATGAGCCATTCCTCTTTCACAGAAAAATTATAAATGTTTTTTAATAAAGTAATGAGAAGAGAGTATAGATTATTAAGTACACTTGACTGTTTAAGACAGCATCTAGAGTTACACAGCAGCCTCTCGCCTAAGAATGACCGTGTGTTTTAATAATCGGTCGCTGTTTATTTGACACATGGCTGTCTGGGCAAATTTAAATGATGTGCATTTAGGAACCTTTATATAAACCACTACCTTAGAAACATAGTCATTTATCAGGGACTAAGTTGCTGTTAATAACCTTCCTCAGGGGAATTGCAGGCAACTGTTTACGTATTTGGTGATTTTGGGCCTTCAGTCAGACACGCTGGGAAACTTAATCTTCCATTTCAGAAGAATAATAGGATGTTATGTGGTAGAACAGTGACAGGGTCTGCATTACTCTCCCTAAGGATTAGGACAGAGGTGGGTTTGTGGTGCCTATGAATTTTGATTTAAAATGAACTCAGTTTTGCTTTAGAAGAATCTTTATGAAGATGAGGTAAGAGCCTTCTTGTAGAAAAGACTATAGATTGTTTCAACTATAAATTGGGTCGACTTGAAACTCATCTAGTTTAATCTGATGGTTGAAAAATTGACCACTGTTAGTTTTATTGATGAAGAAATGGGCCCAGAAAGCTGAATTGCTTTGGATAGAGAAGGCTTGCTCAAGGTCTAACAGTAAGAAATGGAAAAATCCAGGTATGAGTAACACCAGGGAGTTTTCAACCCAGAGGTAGCGATGGAATAAATGGGAAGCAGAGGAGTAGCTCTGCCATCTGTGTGATGAAGTGACTTGCTAGGTGGTGCAGTCAAGGACTCCAGAGATGCCTGGGGGTTGGGGCCATGAGGCGTACCTCACAGAGGTTGTAAGGGTTTACAGCATGGCATAAACATGACAGTTAAGTTGTCAATGGTGAAATCTGAGGGATTTTGGAAAATTTGGCTCAGACTGGGAAGCAAAGCTGAGTATGAGACAGTTAGAAAAAAATTGTACAGTGCCCCAGACAGGTATGGAGGGTGACGTGTGATCAGACGGTCAGGGGTGTTGGCCACCACTGGGCTACCACGTTATGTGAATGAAGAGAGAGGAAGTCCAGCCAACGACGGGTCCATACTATGTTAAGATTCTAGAATTTAATGAATTTTGGAGTTGTAGTCTGTCTAGATAAAGTAAGAGTCAATAATGGTATACCTTTTATGAAGGACTTCCATAACTTAGCCCCAGTATTTGGGATTGGGGGTTAACCAAATTGTCACCTCCTACATGAATCATTTTCCAAAATTTCGTTTGCTTCATTAGTTTTGGTGCTGCTAGAGTAGCAACTTAACACAATGTCTCCAAATTTTTCCTTTACACTGACCTCTCCTGATACACATTGTTATATGGACCGATTCCATTTCTAAATAATCTTAGTAATATAGACACCTAGCATAGTTTTCAGGAAAAAAATTCAAGTTATATTAAGGAAATAGATGAAAAATAATGAGTATTGTATGTATGTATAGTTCTTTCTAATTATCTCAACATTTGCACATCAATTATTTCTTTTGATTCTCACAATTATCCTAGAAAAACATCTCTGATTATTATTCATCTTTGTTTTCTTGAGACAAGGTCTTGCTATATAGTGCAATCTGGCCTTCTACTCACTAGGTAGGCCAGGTTGGCCTCAAACTTACATTGATCCTCCTGCTTCAGCCTCCTGAGTTCTGGGATTAAGTCATGCCCTGCTTATTATTCATCTTTTAAAGATGATGAAATTTTTTTTCATATAGGTTAATTGTCCAAGATCATGTAACTAGGAAGTGACAAATCCAGGAAGACCTTTTCTTTCCATTGCATAATGCACTCCAGGGAGGGAAAGAAAACCAAACTGCAGTATCTCAGATAATTGACTTAAAATTCAAATCCATTTTGCTCCTGTCTACTCAGCTGTTGTACTATGATGAAATTAATAAAATAATATACAATGACAACTGGCATCTATTTAGTTGACTAAGCTAAAACCATCATCGTGATTAAATCTATATCCCATCAGGGCAAAGACTCTGGGTAAGTGGGACAAGTGATGTATAAACAAAAGACCTCGGAACTACAGAAAGGGAAATCATCAATTCTGAGTGAGGATACCTTGTAAATTTCTGCTAAGAGCTTGGTGTTGAGGCAAAATGTTGGAATATCCATGGGAACCTGGAAAGCTAAGAGAAGAAAAGGTTTCTTGATTAGATGGAATGATTTGACTCTACACACAAGGCAGTGTAAGTATGTAAACCTGTCTAAGGACATTCTTGGACCAATAATCTGTGGTTGGAATGGGAGTGGTGGATCACAAGGAGAGGCAGGTGTGCTTGGAATGACATATTGACCACGATGAGCTATGTGCATCATGACATGATATTTGGATGTACCACTGTGAGCACAGAGTTCTTGCAAGGTTTTAAGCTGAAGAATTACTAGGCAAGATGCACACTATAAAAAAATTATCTTGCTGACTATGTGGATAGTGAACAGATTCCAACACAGACCAGCAAGTAGAAGATTCTAGATCAGTGCTCCTCACACTTCAATGTATATATAAATTGCCTGGGGATGTGGCTGAAATGTAGCCTCTTACTGAGGAGTTCTGGTTGGGGCCCAATATTCTGCATTTCTAACAAGCATCCAAGTTTTGAGAACCAAAGGCCTAGGTGACAGAAAACAAGAGCCTATAGTGAAGCCATGATGGTAATAATGGAGGAAAGGAGATGTCTCTGAGACATTACTGAGTTCCAAGAAAACCAAACTTTATGTCGCTTTTGCTGTCTCACTGAGTCTTATAAGGTGTCCCCTAGTCTGCAGCCCGTAGGTTTCCTATACTTCCAACAAACTTACTATGCGATGAGTTATTTGAACATCCAAGCAAAGTTTTTAAAATAGAAATTTATCAGATGTGAACATATTTCCTGGCTCTTGTCTATTGAAATTCCCTAAAGGTCACAGATGATAATCATAATCTTATGACACTCCAGGGAGCACACCGCGGGTAGCTCTAACAAATGCTCATTATTGAGCTCAGTGTGTTCCTGAAACACATAAGTATATTGACTTCGTTGTTGTTGTTAAAGCAGATCATATTTTTGGTGCTGGGAAAGGAAAGGTGAAGCTTGAAAAGCTGGTCTCTACATGAATATTTTATGCTTAATAATCTTCTGTAGTGTGAATAATTATGGAATTTATCTTCCGTAAAGGAGTGAGATGTTCATTAATCAATGTCCTCCCCCATAATCTCACTTTAGAAAAGTAAACGTAACTTAATTTTTAATATAAAGAGAATATTCTTACCTGTAAGCTTAATAGCAAATCTTGAGCCTCCAAAACCTTGGGCTCAAAGTGAAAAAAATCTAAGGTTTTAAGAATTCATTGACAATAGGTGAAGTTGTGGTCCTTTGAAAATGATACAGTCTGGTGGTAGGAATGGTAATAGCTGACACCTTTCTTCCTCAAGAGAATGGAAATAAATTGGTTCTAAATTCGATTGAGTTAACTTTGATTCTTTGAAATTGCTTTAGATCCCTGAGCCCACAGAGCCTGGGCATGGACTTGCCTTAAACCCTAGCAATAAAATGTCCTTTTAGTTCTTTAAGTCTAGAAATGAAAAGGCTGAATTGTCTAAGTAAAGTTCATTACTTTTAGCGATAGACAGATATAAGTTAAAACTCCCCTGGTCCCATTATATATCAGAATTATTGAGTCATTGTGGTCAAATTATGCAATTGTGATGGGTTTCAACATCTTCATTCATAAAAATGGTGAAAATCGTGTGTACAGGGCTTAGATGGAACCTAGAGCTATCACAATGCTGGTGTTCTTTCTCCTTCAGTCTTTTCAAATTAAGGCTTCCTTTGAAACTGAGGATAAGAATATGAAAGATCTGGCTGATGATAATTATAAAAAAAACAGATTGTCATCTTTTAAAAAGACAAATCATGGCTTTAATTTCCAATTCACCTGGATATATGAAATATCTCAGGCTGTCAAAGAAAATGTGCATAATATAAAGGGAATACTGCTTTAGTTTTGGTTAGGGCAGGTGCCATTTTGTTTTGTGTATTCTGCCATCTTTTGGTTGACTGGATGAAAAGAAAGAAATTGCTGCCTGGATGACAGGGTGGAGAGAATATTGATCTACAAGTCATTCCCAGTGGAATCAGCTGTCATGGGAATTTTCTTAAAAGAAACCTTTCTGTCATCTCAACCTTGATCCCTTTTTTTTTGTTTCAAAACATTGTCCCTTTTCTCCATCATTGGCTAGGTGTGTGACCTGTGGTAACTCAGTCATCCTCTTTGGGTCTGAATAAACTAAACAAAATCCTGTATTTTCAATATGACTCATATATATCTTAATAAATGAAGTTCTTATTTATGGAATAAAGGGATTCGTATTAGAAATGTTCTTAACAATTTTAAGAAAAACAAGTGCAAAATAGAATATAACCAAGATACAAATGAATGAAATAAACTTGAAATATAATTTAGCTTATCTATTCACCTGTGTGCTGATGATAATTATAAGAGCAATATTAATAATCACCATTCTTTTGGATTATTTCTTAGAATTGATACAACATATATTCTTCAATTGTTTACCTAGTTTAAGGATATTTAAGTAATCCTGTTATTCACAGATTGAAGCCCAATTCTATTTTCTAGATCCATAATTTTCATTTATCTCTTCATAGAATATTTACTGAGAATGTAATATGTATCAGGCACTCTACTAGATTCTAGGATTGTGATAATTGCCGAAACAGAAATATATTTGTCGGAGAGGAAAAAGGATGGCGGATGAGTAAGAAGCACGCAGAGAAACTCTCTAAAAGTTGCCATTGGACCACAGGAATATAGTGACCGGGAGAGCGCAGGAAGGGGGGAGATGCCTCCCCGGGACCCAGAAAAGTTCTGAAGTGCAGCTTGGGACCCCCGGCACCAGTGAAGGGTACTTTTCAACAAAGAAGGAACATGCGCACCTTCTACCATCCCAGGAATCGCGGCGTGACAGAACCTGAAAGCTGCGGACACACGGTGACAGCTGGCACCCAGGGAGCCCCCACGGAGGATCGCAAGACAGCGGCGGGGCAGGGGAGTGGCGGAGAACTGCGCTGGCCGGCGGTGAGTGAGTGTCTCTCGGCCACACCTGTCCCGCGCCAGAGAACAACTGGCCGGGCGCCATTGTGGGGGGTGCAGCGAAAATCAGAGCGGTGCAAAAACAGCTCTGGGAACTCGTGCTCCGGACAGGGCAGCGCGGCGCCTCTCAGCCCCACGAAAGTGCGCTGAGGGCGGCGGGTGAACGAGACTGGTCTCTCAGCCACACCTGTCCCATGCCAGAGAGCGACTGGCCCGGCGCCATTTTGGGGGGCGTGGCGAAAATCAGAGCGGCCCGAAAGCAGTGCGCTGACAGCGGCAGGTGAAGGAGACCGGCTCTGCCTGAACGTCCACGCTCTGCTCACCGCCCGCCAAAGGGCCGCTCTTGGCTCGCTGGGACCGACCTGCACGGAACAGGACTCTGTCATCACACAGTGCCTGCCTACAGCAGAGTCAACACCTGGAACTGATTCTTTTTATTTTTTTTATTTTATTTTATTATTATTTTTTTCTCTCTCATTAGTTTTTTGTTCTGGGGAAGGTTTTTGGTTTTTTTTTTTTTTTTTTTCTTTCGTGGGGTTTTATTTCTGTTTTGTCTGTTTGCTTTGTTGTTTTTGTCTCCATTTTTGTTTCTGTTTGTCTATTTGCTCTTTCCTTCATTATTCTCTCTGGTTTTTACATGAGTGTAAACAGCGCCTCTAACCTCTTTGTGATTGTGGTTGTGATCTGTTCTTCCTTTTATCCCTTCCTTCTCTTTTTCCCACCAGTCCTCTGCACCAGTGTCCCAATGTTAGTGGGATCCCTCTTGGTCCTCTAACCTTACATCTAATTCCTTCCTCTTCTCCCAATACTCTATTTCCTCCTTAACTCATTTCAAATTTAAAATCCTGAGGGGAAAAATTGACACACTAAGGACTTGTATACTGCATATAATTTTTCTGGTGTGTTTTAGATTTTGTTATATAACCACAACTCTACTTTATACTGCTAAAAGTGGTAAATAACTGGTTAGCTCAGTCTGTCATTTTCTAGGCTGTGTTTGATGCTTCAGTTACCATTATAGCCAAATGTAAAATAATTGTTCTAAACAGCTTTCCTTCCTGGCATTTCATGATTGATATTGACTAAGGGACACAGAAAATACAGTGGCACAGTACCAAAGAATCAAGGACTGGGCCAAACAGGTAGCAACTTCTCACATCCAACGAATTGAAGAGGTAAGATCTGGCAGAAAGCTCAAAACCCAAAAGCAAGCTCCACTTGGAAGATACTGCAGAGAAGTAGTCATCTTCTAAGGATCTTGAACACTAGCAATAATGTAACCTATCATAGGTAATTTACAAACATCACCCCAGGAAATAAAGAAAGAAAAAATGAGAGACACTTAAACAAGATGCAACCCCACACATCCAATTCACCAAAGGCAAACCTAGGGGGCAATGAGGTGGGACAATCCAAAAGCCACCCACCTGGCCTATCTGAAGGGGTAACAACAAAACAACTGAATGAGGCTCTGGAAAAAATTAAAACAGAAATAATTTCACAGATAACTGCAGAGATAATGTCCACAATGAAGACCATGCTTAAGGACACTAGAGCTGATACAGACAAAAAAATAGATGAGCTTAAGAAAACTATAGAAACCATGAATGCTCAGCATAGGAAAGAAATGGAATCCATAAGGCAGATTCAAGCAGATATACAAGAGAACAAAAATTCCATTGAAAGTATTTGTAGCAGATTAAGCCAATGTGAGGACAGGATCTCAGATATAGAAGACAGGCTTACAATTAGTGATCATGAAAAGAAAGAATTCTTAAAAACAGCAAGGGACCATGAAAAATCAATTCAGCAGCTGCTAGATGACTCAAAGATAAACAACTTAAGAATAATTGGAATAAATGAAAAAGCAGGAGATAGCATTAATGACATTAAAACCTTGTTCAAAGACATTATTACAGAGAACTTTCCTGGAAGAGAAAAAGAATTTGACCCCAACATAAAGGAAGCTTTCAGAACACCAACTAGACATGACCAAAAAAAAACTTCAGCCAGACATATCATATAGTCAAGATCCCAGAAATTCAACAGAAGGGCAGAATCTTAAAAGCTGTTAGGGAGAAGAGACAAATCACCTATAAAGGAAAACCCATCAGAATCACAGCTGACTTTTCAGCACAAACCCTCAAGTCAAGAAGAGCTTGGAATGACATATTTCAAGCTCTAAAGGAAAATAATTTTCAACCCAGATTGATGTACCCCGCAAAACTATCTTTCAAAATTGATGGAGAAATAAAATACTTCCATGACAAAGAACATCTGAGAAAATTTATGACCACCAAACCAGCACTCCAAAATGTTCTGAAGGACATTATAGAAAGAGATAGGAACCCCAACAGAAGGGATCCACCAGGCAGGGCAGATGATTAAATAGCAGGAAAGGGGAAAAACAAACAAAGAGTGGGAACCAACAACAGGATAATATCATGACAAGTATAAGTCAATACATATCAGTTTTAACCATCAATGTTAACGGTCTCAATTCACCAATCAAAAGGCACAGACTGGCAAAATGGATCAAGAAGCAAGATCCAACAATATGCTGTATACAAGAAACACATTTAATTCAGAAAGAAATTCATAGACTGAAAGTCAAAGGATGGAAAACAATGCTCCATGCAACAGGAACCCAGAAAAAAGCAGGGGTAGCTATTCTTTTTGCAGACAAAGTGAATTTCAAGCCAAGAAGGATTCAGAGAGATAAAGACGGTCATTACATCCTTGTAAAGGGAACAATCCAAGAGGAAGAGATAACGATCATAAATATATATGCATCAAATACCAATGCACCCAACTATATAAAACAAGTACTAAAGGACATGAAAAATCAAATAAGCACTAATACAATTATATTGGGAGATCTCAATACTCCACTGTCACAAAAAGACAGATCAACTGGACAGAAAATCAATAATGAAATAATAGAACTGAACCAAACTTTGGAACAAATGGACTTAGTAGATGTCTACAGAGTGTTCCACCTCACAACATCAGAATTCACATTCTTCTCAGCTGCACATGGGACGTTCTCCAAAATAGACCACATACTAGCTCATAAAACCTGCTTAAGTAAATGCAAAGGAATTGAAATTATCCCATACATATTATCAGACCATAGTGCAATGAAATTGGAAATCAATGGCAAAAGAAATCACAAAAACTCCCTAAACACATGGAAATTAAACAGCACCCTCCTGAACAACCAATGGGTCGCAGATGAAATTAAAGCAGAAATTAGACAATTTCTACAACTGAATGATAATGACAGTACAACATACCGGAACTTATGGGATACAATGAAAGCAGTCCTAAGAGGGAAATTTATAGCATTAAATACTTATATCAGGAAAATAGAGCAAGCGCAAATAAACAACTTAATGGTGAACCTCGAACTTCTAGAAAAAGAAGAGCAGGTTAAGCCAAAAGCCCGTACAAGGGAGGAAATTATAAAGATCGGAGCAGAAATTAACGTATTGGAGAATAAAAAAACAATACAAAGAATCAATGAAGCAAAAAGTTGGTTCTTTGAAAGAATAAATAAGATTGACAAACCCTTATCCAACCTTATTAAAAAAAGAAAAGAAAAGACTCAAATCCATGCAATTGAAAATGAAAAGGGTGATATCACGACGGACCCTGCAGAAATCCAGAAGATCATCTATACCTATTTTAAAAATCTATATTCTACTAAGATGGAAAATGCAGAAGAAATGGACAGATTCCTAGATTCGTATGAATTACCAAAGCTGAATCAAGAAGATTTAAAAATCCTAAATAAACCAATATCAACCAATGAAATTGAAGATGTAATTAAAAACCTCCCAACAAAGAAAAGCCCAGGCCCTGATGGATTCACTGCCGAATTCTACAAGAAATTTAGAGAAGACCTAACGCCACTACTTCTCAAACTTTTTAATGAAATTGAAAGGGAAGCAATACTCCCAAATTCATTCCTGGAAGCAAGCATTACCCTGATACCAAAACCAGAGAAGGACCCAAATAAGAAAGAGAACTATAGGCCAATCTCCCTAATGAACATAGATGCAAAAATCCTTAATAAGATACTGGCAAACATAATCCAACAAATCATCAAGAAGATTATACACCAAGACCAAGTTGGATTCATCCCTGGGATGCAGGGATGGTTCAACATATGTAAATCAATCAATGTAATACACCATATTAACAGAACCAAAGACAAAAATCACATGATCATCTCAATAGATGCAGAGAAAGCTTTTGACAAAGTCCAGCACCTTTTCATGATAAAAACCCTACAGAAAATTGGAATAGAGGGTCTTTATCTCAACCTGGTAAAAGCTATCTATGACAAACCAACAGCCAATATTATACTAAATGGCCAAAAACTGAAAGCCTTCCCTCTAAAATCAGGAACAAGACAAGGATGTCCACTGTCCCCACTCTTATTCAACATAGTTCTGGAAACTTTAGCCAGAGCAATTAGACAAGAGAAAGAAATAAAGGGAATAATGATTGGAAAGGAAGAAGTTAAATTATCATTATTTGCAGATGACATGATATTCTACATAGAAGACCCCAAAAACTCCACTAAAAAACTGCTAGATTTAATAAGCAAATTCAGTAGTGTAGCTGGATACAAAGTCAATACTCAAAAGTCAATAGCCTTCCTGTACACAAATAACAAACTTACTGAAAGAGAAATTAGGGAAACAATACCTTTCACAATAACATCCAAAAAAATGAAATACCTAGGAATCAACCTCCCAAAGGATGTAAAAGACCTATACACTGAAAACTACAATACTCTGAAAGAGGAGATTGAAGAGGACATCAGAAAATGGAAAGATATCCCTTGCTCCTGGATAGGAAGAACCAATATAGTGAAAATGACCATACTTCCAAAACTGTTATACAGATTTAATGCAATTCCAATCAAAATTCCAACAACATATCTCACAGAATTAGAGAAAACAATCCTAAAATTCATTTGGAATCAGAAGAGACCTAGAATAGCAAAGGCAATTCTGGGCAACAAACGCAAGGCAGGGGGCATCACAATCCCCAACTTGAAATTATACTATAAAGCTACTGTGATTAAAACAGTGTGGTACTGGCAAAAAACAGACCTGAAGATCAATGGAACAGATTAGAAGATGCTGAAACAACCCCAGACATACTAAGCCACCTTATCTTTGACAAAGGTGCCAAACACATTCACTGGAAGAAAGCCTCTTTAATAAATGGTGCTGGAAAAACTGGCTCTATACATGCCGAAGTTTAAAATTAGACCCATATCTTTCACCATGCACTAAACTAAATTCAAAATGGATCAGAGATCTAAATATTAAAACAGAAACATTAAATCTGCTGGAAGGTAGGATAGGTAAAACCCTTGAAGACATTGGTGTAGGCAAAGACTTTATGAATAAAAACTCAACCACACAGTAACTATCCCAAAGAATCAATAACTGGGATCTCATCTTATTAAAAAGCTTTTGCACAGCAAGAGAAACCACCAGCAGAGTGAAAAGACAACCCACAACGTGGGAAAAAATGTTTGCCAGCTGTTCTTCAGATAAAGGATTACTATCGAGAACATATAAAGAACTCAAAAAAATCAGACCTCCCAAATTTAAAGACCCACTCCAAAAATGGGCATCTGAGATGAATACACATTTCTCAGATGAAGAAATACTAATGGCAAATAAATATACAAAAAAATGTGCAACATCACTAGTCATTCAAGAGATGCAAATTAAAACAACACTGAGATACCATCTCACCCCAGAAAGAATGGCTACTATAAAGAAATCAACTAATAAGAAATGCTGGAGGGGCTGTGGGGAAAAAGGAACCCTTCTTCACTGTTGTTGGGAGTGTCGACTGGTACAGCCACTGTGGAAGTCAGTGTGGAGATTCCTCAAAAAACTAGGGTTGGAGGTCCCATTTGAACCAGCTATTCCCCTTCTGGGCATCTTCCCAGAAGAATTAAAAACATCGTACCACAGTGATATATGTGCACCCATGTTTATAGCAGCACAATTTGTAATAGCCAGATCTTGGAAATAACCCAAATGGCCATCAACTGAGGAATGGATAAGAAAGATGTGGTATTTTTATACAATGGAGTACTATTCAGCCATAAAGAAGGATAAACTGGAGACTTTTATAGGTAAATGGATGCAACTCGAGAAAATTCTCATAAGTGAAATAAACCAGACACACATGTGTAAGCATCGTATTGTCTCTCTAGTATGAGAAACTGAAAGAGTATAAGATCCAAAATGTACAATAGACATGGTGAATCAAAAAGAAACTGGTCAATAGGAAAGACTGGAATAGGGAAAAGAAAGAAGGGAAAGGGGAAAAAAATTGTATATATATATAAGATGGTTAAGATAGATACACTACCAATTTTACTTAGTTCATTGAAGAGTAAGGTTTGAGCCAATAATGTTTGGACAATTGAATGCTAATGTCTGGTATCCTGAATAACTAACTTAAAGATAATAATACGTAATGCATTGACCATTGTTACCCTCATATTATGTTGTTTTGAAAATTTTTTTTGATTTGTTTTGTTTTTTTCTTCTCTTTAAAAAAAAAACAAAAACAAAAAAAAGAAATATATTTGTCCACAAAGAACTTCTCTTCTATTGAAGGAAGGCAGAAAAATATACAAATAGATGGTGTAGAATGTCAAGAAGAAAAATAAGGCAAGGCAATGTGAAGAATTTGACTGCAAGAGAGAACATAGAATTGGAAGATTTTTAACAGGTTAGATTTCTCATTAAAAAGATAAAAGAAGTGAGAGAGACAACAAGTTTGAGTACAAGTTGGGGAAGCTCTTTACTGACAGAGAGAACAGCAAGGGCAAAGGTCCCAGGTGTCAGTGTGAATGGCTTCTTGAAAAAGATCGAGGAGACACCATATATCTGAGGCAGAGGAAGCCAGGGCCATGGAAGAATTGCCAGAGTTTGGATCTTGAATGTCATAAAGGCCCATGTGCTCAAAGCTTGGTCGTCAGCCCACGGCACTATTGAGAGGTAGTGGAACATTTGTATGTTGGAAATTAGTGGATAGAAGTCAGGTCACTGAGGGGGTGTCCACTTGAAATTGATAGGAGGGCCTGGCCTTCCTCTTTCTCTTTCTTTCTCTTCCCAGCTGCTGTGAGGAGACCACCTTCATCTACCTCATGCTCCCACCGTGACATACTATCTCCCAACAGGCCCAAAGCAATCGGCCAACCAACCACAAACTAAAACCTCTGAAATTGTGAGATAAATACAGTTTCCCTCCATAAAAGTTGGTTATCTTAGCTATTTTGTCACTGTGACAGAAAGCTAGCACAAAGAGGAGAAGGGAGGCAGAGCACTTCCGTTTTGGGAGCTAAGTTAGGGACGTTTATATTTTACGAGTGATGTGGGAAGCCTGAACTAAGCTGATTCAAAGGGCCATTCTAGTATCTGGCAGAACAAACTCTGTGGGGTGAAGAGCTGAAGTAGGGTACTTCCCTCATTGCTCAGGCAAAATACCCATTGCCCACAAATCAAATGAAGGAAAAGTTTATTTTGCTGCCCAGTTTTAAGAGGTTTCCATACATAGTCAGCTGGCTCCAAGGCAGGGTGTCATTGCAAAGGGGTATGGCTGAAAAAAAATACTCATAGGATGGCAAGCAGGAAGCAAAGAGAGCTCAAGGGAGAAGGGGTGGAGACAGAACCTTCCAGGCCACAACCCAGCGACCCATCTCCTCCAACCAGGACCAGGCCTCACCTTTGAACACGATGTTAACTATAAACTCACTAGTGGATCCAGTCCCCTCCCCTAAGCCCCACCTCTGAGCACATGAGGCTTTGGGGAATATCTCAATATAAAACATAATGGCAAGATAAGCACACAATTTATGATCCAAATCATGGCACTTCTGAGAGTGAAAATTCACACTACTCATTTATGAGGAGAAACACAAGACGTTGTCCTGGGCAAACCAGGATGTTCGCTTATACGAAAGAGGAGAGACCTGGTGGACTATGACAATTCCCTGGGGAGGTGATGGTGACACAGCACACTCCCTGCTTATACCAGATGTCTTCCTTTTGCCTTTCAGGAAATGCTCTCTACCTTGTTCACCTTGCTGTCTGCCCAAGGAAACTGCCATAGAAGGAAATCTTCAGAGGGCTCCTGTGTCTAATGGTGCCACAGTGGAACTCCATCCGGAGATCGAGGGAGTATTTGCTCCTCTGACTCCTTCCATAAAGGTAACCAAGAATAGCTGTATCCTTCCAGAAGGTCACTTTCTTCTCATGCAGCCTGCTTACATGACTCTAGGCTCTGATAACTCTGTCCTTCCCTGATTGCTTTAGGCCTGGAGCTAGCACCAGCTGCCACTGCCAGCCCAGGGTTCCTGTACCATCCCTTGGGGTTCCTCGACACCCCACCTGCACCTTTATTGTTTTTCTGTAAATAAACTTTCGTTGAATTATCCTAGTTTGACTATGCCATCTGCTCTTGTGGGAGAATACCTGGCAGCCTGTCCATCCCTAGATAGCACTAGGTATGAATTGCTGCAAGATGTGCCTAGCAAACGGGACCTCAGGTACACATGCCTTGGAATGGCCTCCATAAATCACAGTGTGTATTAATTTCTTAAGGGAACAAAGGAAAAGCAAAGACTTCTCTTCTCTAACTTCCATTTAAACTCAAGAATTCATTAAGCAGCCCTTGAAAAGAGGTGTTTGAGACAAATCTTAAAATACTGTTTTTCAACAGCAGCCTGAAAGGACTGTTTTATATTTGAAAATAGGTTACCAGATAACTTTGTAATGAGGAGAGTTTCTCAGCAAAGGCATTTCCAGATTGTGTCTCTGCTTTTCAAGGAGGTTTCCTTCTTTGCACACCATGGAAAGTGTTTCACCTTAAGGAGGTGGCAAAGAAGAGGCACAGTTGGGTGATGCTGAACCACAGCTCTGTGATGTTGAAAAAAGAGATCAGAATGAGAATGATGTAAATCAAAAAGAGTTCCTTAAAGCCAGAGTGAACAAAAAAAATGAGCTTGGAACCAAATAAAATGCAAAATAGCTTTATAGTAAGGCTCTGGATAATAGAGATGTTGTGCATTTGTTTCAAGGACCTTGGAAGACTGAGTAATACAGAAACTGCATGTCTTGCACCTCACAATGCCAGAAGAGACAGGGTCAAGGCAAGGTGAGGGAGTGATTATGCTTAGTACAAGCCCTAACCCAGCAGCCACCTTAATCATGATGCTTTTCTCTAAATCTCTATTTTCTAGGCACTCAGCACAGTACTTAACAATGTTTTAGAAATTCGTGTATGTTTATCAGATAAATAAGCAACAGAGGCAATGGATGAAGTAAGCATACTATTCCTGACCCTCATGACTTCCAAAGTGAATTAAATTAGTAAGAAGAATTAGCGGAACAAATAGATTGCCTGCTGTGGCATACCCTAAACAAAAGGGCTGTTTGTCCAGTATTTTTTATATTCGACCTGGTGTTCTGAACTAATGATTCCAGTATGAGTCATGGTATGATGTTTTCATCATGATAACGCTATTTGTTTCTAACTTGGAATGCTGATTGTATACTTTCTTATTAATTAGGATAAAAATAACTTTATTACCATGCTGGGGGGGTGGTTAACAACATTCTAAAGGAGACATAGACAATCTCAAGGCTAGAGAGAGCAGAGCTAATGGGTAGCTAGTTGGGGCAAGCACCGTCCAGACTTGGTAACAGTAGGAGGAATTCGTAGGCAGAGGAATAGCACGGGGTCTCAGGAGGAGCTAGCTGCCTTGATTCTTAGTCTGCTATGGATTCGGTCAATGACTCTGAAGCTCTGCTTCCAGAGAGCCCCAAATTCACTCTCCACTTATTTACCCTTTAGGATGAATAGAAGTAACTGAATTATTTTTCTTATAAGCATTACTATTTGAACTGTATCTCATGGCTCTCCTCCATAAATACATTTCAAACTTCAGGAAAAAGAGTGGTAAGTGGGGATTCTTTCCTTGCTCAGGTCCTAACCCACCAGCAGGACCAATTTTAATATAAGACAAAGCTTAGGTCATTCTTAGTATGCTTCTTTCTCTATGGCATGAGAAAAACAATGAACACACATGGTTCATCCTATGTATCTTCTTACTAATTGATTAATTGGCTTAATTTTGGCCTTTAAAATGTGAAGAATAAATTAAGTCATGTACCTTAAAATGAGAACAAGTAGATCTTCTTTTCCCACAAATAAGATATTCCCAGACCACAAACTGAGCAAACAGAAAATTCTCAATTACAACACAAGTGTCTCAAAATATTAGCCCATCTCTTCCCAAAATCTAACCCAGGTATCCTTGGTCTGCTTTGTACCCCAAACATTTTTAATTACACTCAGTTTCCTGTGTTACACTTTGGGCATCTTGATGTATGCAAATTATCTAGGTAATTCAGACACCAAGTATATTTTTCTAGATACTATCCAACTATTTTAAGTGAAAGAGTTTCTTTGCTCCAATTATCTGAGTAATTTAAGCCCACAGAACCAATCTGAGTTTGTACCCAGTGTTAATGCTCAAACCATTTTCTTTCTGAGTGATAAAAATTTTAAAAGAACAGGAAAAGCATTAAATGAATATATTTTTGTAGTCGTTTGAAGGTCTGTAATGAGAACAGGAAATGCATAATTGAACACAGAGTAGTACAAGGTAAGTCATCAGTGTAATAAATTGAAGCACACAGTCGTGCAAAGTAATAAACTGGAACATTTTTGTGTGAGGTCAGGTGTGCTGCTTTGAAGTTGGTCTGCAATTTGCCTTTCCTAGGATAGAGCCGTCTTATGATTCTGCATGCTCATTGATCTACAGTCATTTAATGAGGCAAAGGGCAACCAACAGGTGACACTAGGAAATTCGCTCTAGTACCCACAGGGCTAGAGATCAGCTAGAGCCTTGAACATGCAAAATTAGGTTTCTTTATTCTGTAGCTGATTATCAGACAGAGCCTAATTTACACTGCAGCGTCTTACAAGTGTCTTAATATTGTCCCTTGACTGTTATTGCCTATAAGTGAAATTACAAAGACTAACCAGGAGTTTCCTGCCAGTTGCTCAGTTTTGGGTTTCTGGTCTCAGCTTTTTCAAGATTTATTAATGAAGAAAAAAACTTTTCTTAGTGGGTGAAATTTCAAAAGGGCCCCTCCAAATCCTCATTTATGCCTCATCGTAACATATTGTGTAGAGGTGTTTAGATCATGAATGAGTTGATGCAAGGGATGTTTTCTGGGAACTATGTCAGGAAAAATAAAGCCAAATACAACAAATAATAATGTAGTTAAGATCTAGGGTGTGAAAAATTCTGGCAGGTGTCTGAAAACAAGTAAATTCCAATTAGCTAGGGAATTCTTCCTCTAGATGTTTGATGAACTTGACTTCCAGCTGGGCTAGAACTACTACTAACATTTCGCTCCTTAATGACAGCCAGGGAGATTTTAAAATGTTTTATAAACATTAATGAAGCCTTAGAACCTGCCTTTGAAGAAGACTTGAATGAGTGAGATTTGGCATCTCAGATATGGAAGGGGTACTTGTTAGGAACAATCTGGTGATGCCTTTATTTGAGCTCTGTTCAGTTCTGGATGTAATATTGCATCTGGTGTCTTAATTCATGGCATACTTGTTCATGTCAGCAAATCTCCCCAGGGAGGAATGTAATTTTTGCTGACTTTGAAGGCTTGCATCCATTGTTAATTAAATTATTCAACAATTTCTTTGGAGCACCTGCTGTGTGTATCCAGCCTGGATGCACAGGACTCAAATATTTTGAGACCTTGAAATGGGCCCTGGAATGAGTCATATCACGGTGGAGGAAAGGAGGGAAAGCAGAGACAAAAGAAGCAGGACTGTGAGCTACTGTAGAGAATGCAGGCCCACTGAGGAAGAAGAACTGGGTTTTTAAGATCCACCCAAATGTTCAACTTTAGGGTTATTTCTGTTAACATAGCCAGAAGATGGAAAGCCTGCGAGCCGAAGAGAACTACATCAGTGAGACACTTCTTGCATTACCAGTTACATTTGGAAAATCAGCTCCTGCAAACCCAAGCTGTTGTTCAAAGTTACTTTGTACTGAAGCAAAAAATTACACCTGATTCCAAATTAGAAACTGGGTGTTCAATAACAGTAAATCTGAAAACTTCCAGAAATGTTCATTCTTTCACTGTTAACAACTCACACTCTTTAACAAGAAATCAGTGATGCTGAGTGCATGGCAATTATTACCCTCGTTTGGGGGCATTTACCATACTGAGACGCTGTATATGTTAACTTGATCTCACAGTGACCTTTATAAGCTTCAGTGAAGACAGAAGAAACAAGGACATTGAAAATACAGCAGCTGAAGTTGAAACCAAACCCACTTGGCTCAATTTGGTTAAGTTTACTACTAATGAAGCCAAGATGGAGGGAAAGATCTGCCCTAACTACTTAGCTTTAGGAATCTCTCTGACTCCAGCATCTTCCAACAAGTTTGGTTATGTCTTCAGACACATTCAGAACAAAGGATCTGCTACCTGGTAAGACCCTGAGTGTTTGTGTGTGCCCTGTTAGGATAGGAGTTAGGGTTATTTCTTGGAAAGCAATATTAGTCATGGCTATCGCCTACTGACATTTTGGGGAGTCACATTCTCCATAATTGTGCTGTCCTAGTACACCAAGAAATCTTATTTCTTCCCATCAGGCTACTTCTCCCACTCTTGCCTTCATTTTCACCCTCAGCAGAGTTGGCTTTTTTTTGATGCCCCATAATGAGGTGCCAGCAGCTGAAAATAAAGGCCACACTGATATGATTCTATTCTGAGACATACAGGAAAAAAGTGGGCTGCCTTGGACAGACTGCCCTAACTTAGTCTTCTCATTATTTAATAGGAGATTCCTTATTTTAAATTGAAAGCTGCATTATTTTCTATTCTTCTTTAGCATCTTGGTCCTCTTGTTAGTCCATTCATTCAACCATTCAATTAATACTTATCGAGTGCCAGACATTGTGCTAGACGAGGGGATAAAACTGTGTGCAAAAGCCCAAATAAAATCACTGCTGTAATGAAACTTCCAGCCTATTGGAAAAGACAGACTTAATTAAGTGATCACACAATTAAATCTAAACTTTTTTGTGAGAAGTGCCTCAGAGAAACAGTACATAGTGTCTTAACATAGGTAAGTGTGATTTTCCTTCAGCTGGGGTTAGGTCTCTTGATTTTAAAACATGAGTCTTGGCTGGGGGTATAGCTCAGCCGCACAGCACCTGCCTGGCAAGAGCAAGGTCTGAGTTTGATTTCTGGTACCAAAAAACATAAAAATAAAAATAAAATAAACCATGAGTCTTATGACTATTCGTACTGTTCAAAACAATTTGGTTCTTGTTTTTTTTTTTTGTAGATTCACACAGTATTTTTCTGTTATTTCTCTGGTGGTCTCCAGGACCTGGGAGACCCTGAAGGGACTATAGTTATATGGGAGAGTAGACTCCATAAAACATCTCCCAGGAAGACAGGATCTCGCAGCTAGCTCAGATCAATTATTTACTCACCCTGGCTCTTTGCACAGTTTTCTTGGTGTCTATTCATGTTGTCCTTACCTGTGAAATGGGCATAATGATTACCACCTTTACAGTCTGTGTGTCATGCTAATCTGCTTGGAAACTTTATAAATTATAATGTGGGATACCAAAATAAAGCAACACCATTGTAACCATTTTTTGTCATGGATATATTGGCAAGAATGAGAAGAGCTGAAGCGAGTAAACATGAAAATTCCTCGGCCTTTTTCTTACTTTTGTCCTTTGATTCCAGCTTGGATCTAGTAAGGCTATGGAAAAGAGCTCTTCATTTTCACCCAAGCAGGCCTTGTCACAGCATGAGCTTTTGCTTTGCTTAGGGTGACCATAAATTTCCTCCACCAAAAATCAGGACACATAGTGTAACATGAGCTTTTTTCCTATTGGTTTATGACTTTATTTCTATGCAGATCTGTAATACTTACAATACTCTGAGATATAATTGTAATGTTTCAACTCTAAACCAAAGAATAAAACAATAAGATCATATCTTCTAAGAAATGTGAAAAATGACATTAGCCTTCCCTTGTCCTCCTTTGTGAACAACGGTTGCATATCGGAGTTTCTTCTAGTTCTGTTGGCTTTCGATGCAGGATGAATAAATCTCTCCCCACAGGTCATCTTCTGAAAGGATGATCATCTAGATTCTAAGATATTTATTTACCTCTGCCATGATTTAGTGACAAACTCTTCCTTCCCAGGTTTCCCCCGCCTTTGCTGCTAACACATCTCTCCGGATTTATGATGCTACCCAATAGTGGAATTTGCGAGTTCAGACCATGTTGCCGGCACCACCCTGGGTAAGCCACATTTGTCACAGGTGTGCTTGAGCTTATTTGCATTACTTTTTTTTTTTTTTACTAACTATACTTTTAAAGCCAGCTGTTCTTAGCTATGGACTGGTAAGCAAAATGTCTTCCAAATCTATTAGCAACACAAAATTCTGCCTTTAAAATCAAGAGACCAGAAACTAACCTTGCCCAGCTCCTGACCAGACCACCACTTTCAGTCTGAACCAAGATATTCAACACTAGGAGATGGGAGACTTGAAGGCCTTTTAACAAGATCTTATCCAAAAAACAAAAAACAAAATAAAACAAAACACAAGTAATTGAAGGATCTTAGAGTATGAGGGGTCAAGAAATCTTCCAGAAAGGGCAGCTCCAAGCTCATGTTAAATAAGTGGATCTTTTTTAGCTCTCAATAACAGAATATTTATGACTTGCGAGAGATCAAATAGTTTGAGCAAATGATTAGGCAAAATGGATCAAAGGCAGAGTCAGGCTTCAAAAACATCAAGTCAGTAAGATCAGGGCTGTAGGGCCAAGGGGAAGGAGGAGGTGTTGAAAAGGGGAAACATCAGGCTGGCTACAATCTTAGCGGGGCTTCAGCAAAGTCTGTGTTTCTGAGGATGACACGCTGCTGCTCTTCATCTGTGAAGCGCTGTTAGTAAGACGAAACTAAATTCTAAGTCATTTCAAAGGCCATTTGCAAAACAAATGATATCTTGTACCTGATATGATAGTTTAAAAGGGAATGTAAGCTCCTGGGGTCATAAAAGATTTTCTATTTATTTGGGATATTTTGTTGTTTGTATTTGTTTCTTTTTCTTTTTGTGGAAACAATACTACGTAAGTAAACTCAATTTAACTTCAGTCTTACATAATATACTACATTTCTATAGGACTAGTACCTCCATGGGTGTCTACTAAATCCTACCACACTGTCAGGGGTTTCATTCCCCTCACGATGCATTACCACACTGCTCCTACTCAATCCTTCTTTTAAATCCGCTACAGCTGCCGACCCCCACCGTCTGTGTTGTGAGGCCTTTAGTACATAATGTCCTCCTCCCTTCTGAACTCACAGCCCATCCTGAGACTCTCTCTTCATCTCGTGCACCCCCACAGCATCTCCTACCCTGAGGCCTTTGTTGTTATTCAGCAATGAATTGTTTATTTTTTCATACCTTCTCAAAATTAAGATGCTAAATTGAGGGAAGACATTCCATGTAATACACATTAAAAGTGTGCAATTTGAGGGAGTGTGCAAATTTGGGTATGACATTTATTTGTCAAATGGATAAATCTGGATAACTTTTTAAAAATCCGGTGACCTAATTTTATAATGTGGAATAACCCCCTGCTAGGTGCCAGAGTGCTCTGAGGTACTGGATGCACGAGAACATAGTTACTCGCCAAAAACCTCTGCTCAGATCCCTCGTCACATAACCTGGCCTGATTGGATTCAGTGGGATGGGCCTGAGTGGGTGCAGAGGGCCATATGTGGGCAAGGACACCTGAAGGACCAGGCCATGCAGAGCGGACTGTTTCAGACATGTTATCAATAACCAGAAAGACTCAAGGAGAAGGGTAAAGGTGTTGGGGGAGGCCCATCAGTGAGTGCTGAGAGTCCAGGCAGCAAGCAGAGAAAGTAAGTGGGAGATAGACAGGAAGGCTGGCAGCAAAGAAAATCAGAAAAAATAGAGCAAAAAGTAAAGTGGACATGACAGTGGGGTAGAGAGCAAGGGAAGCTAAGTGCTCAGAACTCAACCCAGGAGTGCTGGGGATGTTTTTTTCTGGTGCTTACAATAGCAGCCAGAGCAATGGCTACATGGTAGATATTGCCTTAAACATTCTCCTGCCCAATACTGTGCTTTCTTGCACTGGTTTGCCAATTTGCATAGCTACCTTAAAGTTATAACGGGACAAGAAGAGTCTGTTACGAATAGTCCCTATTTATGGAACCGCTTAGAGAAGAATGCTAGTGAGGATTCTATATGATGCCTTGCTGTGTTCATTGACCCCGGTTTGCAGGAAAGCCTGGTCAGCTGGCTTCCCTGCAAACCAAGACTCTGACCCAGAAGAGAGGCCTGGGCTGTGGGTTTGAGTGCACTGATGAAACTGCATTTTCACACTATCCCCTAAGAAAAAAAAAAAAGGTAATACTCATGGAGCTGGTTTATCTAATCTGAATGAAACTGCATTTTGAAATACCAGCAATTTGGAGGGCTTTTCATGCATTAGATTTAGCTCAATGAATATCAAAGGGAGGAAAGGCTGGAGGGAGAAAGGCAGAAGAAATAGTCACTATCATTTGTAACCTTCGTAGGACAATGAATCTCTGCACTTTCTCTTCTAGGAAAGTAATTTTTATTTTCTTCTTATTTTCTGCAATAAAAAGGCTGAAATCAGATCTTCCGGTGTCCATCTAGCTGAATATCTTGTGCTAAGTTGGATAAAAAGTTTGTCTTGGGTCTCCAGCATTTGCTACAGATTATGCATTTAGATTCTCTCCCTCTCCCCCCACCCTCTCTCTGTCTCTCTTTCTCTCTCTCAAGTATTCTGCAAGTATTGAGCTTGTAGCAATCCCAGGAAGTCTCTTCTTTCTCCGTTTATGGGATTGAAGATAGTATAGCTTATGTTTTTACAGGTACTCTGAACCTGGATTTGTTTTCATCTTCTACCTTTTGGACTAACACCAGTATCAGCCACTGGCTCTCTAATGCAGTAGGCCCAACCCGGACTGCAAACTGAGCTGAGATGTATAAATGACCCCTTGAAGTGCGGCCAAAAATTGCAGTTGCCTAGGTCACTGCAACCAGCAGTGCTCGGGACAAAGTTACTAATAGCAAATAAATTTTATAGCTATATTTTCCCTTCCCCAGAAGAGATGGATGCAACCCTGCCTTTTGGTAACTCATCTCTCCTTCAGGAGTGGGAGATCATTGCTTTTAAGTGCAAATGTGCATTTAATTGCACATTACATTTGTATTTATCATATCATTTCATCTTTACAATAAGTTAGATGAAAACAGTTATTACAAATCCCATTACTATAGATGAGTAAACTGAAACTAAATGATTGCAGAGGATACAAAGTACACTAGGGAAATGTTTGTAGGTATCAGTTCCAGATCTGAGTGAGCCACTGGCTTCCTGACCCTAGCCTGATGCTTTTGTATCACAGCTTGTGTGCTCCATCAAGCACACATACTATATTTCACAATGCAAATAGGACAGCGGGTTAGACGCTGAGAGCCAGATTTAAAAAGTCACTGCACAGATGTAATATGACTGATCTTCAACTGGAACTGCATATTTTTTGTCTTTGGTAAAAAGATAAAATTCTGAGAGTGTTTTGCATTCTTTATACAGATAGTGGCTTTTAGGGTCATGAGAAAGTATGTATAAGGACATGGAATTGCAAGGGAATCAAAAAAAGAAAGCATTTATTAAATACCTTCCTTAAGATCAGTACAGTGTAGTGCTTTTAATAGATCTCCAGTCAGCCACACCTTGGATAGGTCCTTTCGCCTCTCTAATTCTCTCATCTGTAGTGTTCTGATAACTTCTTCAAAGTTGTAGAGTAAATAAAATGGGTTGATGCGCATAAAGTATTTACGATAGTACCCAGAACTTATTAAATATTTACTGTTATAATTGTTACTGTAATGATAATCTACATATAAAGAGAATGAAACTCTGAATTTTAAATACTTGGACAACATCACACAGCAGATGATGAAGTAGGACTCAATCCCAGGTCCAAGTGTAGAGATCTGGAAGAACTAAAATGACATATCTGAAATATTCTCATGTCATTACCTGGGAAAGCTTTAAATTATTCCATAAGGCATTCCAAGGCAGCATAGGCAGGCAAGCCACATGTGAGGGGTTGGTGGAGAACTCTACTGGCCAGAAAAAGGTAGATGGTAGACCCATGAAAGAGAAGGAATATAGTAGATAGCAATATCCATTTAGCACCACTGTCCTTAGGAAAACAATAAATTTCCTTGGAAATAGAAACCAAAATAATTAGCAGCCTACTATATGTGAATCTTTCACATAGCATTTTTCCCCTATGACAGACCAGTTCTTGTTTTAAGAATTCTCCTACACAATATTTTTAAAGACATTTTCTCTAGTTGTCCTAATAATTCACGTGAGGAGCAGCAGATTGTTCTTTCCTATTGATTACAAGAAAAATTATCATTTCAGGGCCACAAGAGTAGCCATCTGCACACCGTGTTGTTTCCGCAGGCCTTGATTATCTTTACCTTTTCTATTTTAGGTTAAACAATCTTGGAGTTAGGCCAATCAACCATGCAGGTTTTTGGCTTCAAATAAATTACTCATGGCACACCGGTTCAAAGCTTTCTGTGGCGAAGGCAGGTGTCTGGCCAGTGGGCTAATCTGGACCTCAAAACTTGTCGTTGGTCACAGGAGGAAGACAGAAGCAGCCAAAAGATGGGGCTGTGGCTTGGCCTTTCTTAGGGCCTGAGCTTCTGTTTTTGCTGATCTTCCATGCTTTCTATGATTCTCTTTTCAGCTGGGTTTGAGATGTAGCACAGAGGAGGAATGGGTCTATTACGCACTGCTATGTCTTTCTTGAACTTTTCTAAAATAAACACACACACAAACAACTCTCTCTCCTTTCTTGCATGGCAGGAAGTCTCTATGTGTAATTCTATACCAAAGAAAAGCAGAATATATTTTCTAAAAAGATCTGTGAGGGAAGGAGAAAAAAACATACCATGTCCAATATCACATTAGATCTAGGCTTTTAAAAGGACTAATGCATTGAAAAGCAAATATATTGGCACTATCCACAACCCTGACATTTTGACAAATACCTTGGTATCTGCCTGTGTGATCCAATTGATTATCTCTGTGAGTTTCCTTCAAAGCTAGTCACCTCTGTAGCACCTTCTTCGTAGCCCTGTGAAACTCTGGGGCCTGATGCCAGCATGCTATCTGTATTTTGGCATTCTTTGCCAACTTCTTCCATTATTTTCATCCCCCAAAGACAAGTAGCTCTGGGGATGCAGTGGGAGCTGCCTGCAGAGTGAGGTAAATATGGTTAATTTCTCAGTTTTGTTAGGAGAGCCCTTACAGGGAAGAAAGTTTTGTTAGCAGGAATTCAAAATAATTCATTTTCTTCTCTCTTGAAATTTTCACTGAAAAGACTGTGTCCAGGTGAGTTGTCCTGGCTGGTTTCAACTCTGTCATGTGAAAGACAGCTGTAGAAGGAGAGGAAACTGCATAGTCACGCCAACTCAGGCGCAGAAAACTTAGCAAATGTTATTTAATAATGGTTTCCCAAGGAGAAGAATGGAGAGAAGGAGAGTATTTTAATCCCAATAGAACCCTTTAAAGAAGACAGATACTGGAAATAATTCATGGTAACTTGCACTAAGGTATAAAGAAATTGTCTTCATTCGTTCGCTCAGTAAATGTTGCTGGAACTGTACTGGGTCTCAGGATTTGTGCTAAACTGGGTTACAGTCTTTTGCCTAATGTGTGTTGTAGAGGACCTTCCTTTGTATTGCATTGTTTAGACTTTGGCAGGGAGAACAAGATTAAGGCCTGGAAGCTTGCTATCTACTTTTCTTCTAAAGAGAATACATTAGAATTTGAGAGGCATTTAAGGGAGGAAATTAGGAAAACGATTGACACAGAAAAGCAATGCAACGTATCTCATCTGTGTTCACAGACCAGTTCCTGTTAATAACATTAGCATTCTCCCAGTCTGAAGCTAGCCTACTTTCAAAAGTTTTCATTCATGTTTTCTCTTTTCTATGTTAACCAATGTAATTCAAAATAAAGTTATCTTTTGCCTGGAAAACTATAGTAGCATCTAAACTGTTGTCCATTCCAGAGTACCTCCTACGCAGCTATGAACATCAGCTTTGTGGGACCAATAACACCCTGGTTGAATTCCCTGCTTTCCAGCTCTTCCCATTCAAATCCAGTATGTAAATAATCACTAGATTTGCCATACCTATCCAGGACTTTCTGCATACTATTCCACACTAAGGTCTTTAAACAAAAGATATCATTACTGACTACTTTATCTACCATCGTGGAGACTCTATAGCGCTTTGTACCTGTTGTGTGACATTCCTCACTCCCGCCAAGTGTACTACATATCAGTTAATCTGAACTTTTGATCAGTCCCTGAAACTCTCCAGGCTATCCTGTCACTTGGTTTGAGTTGTGTAGTTTTCTTCCTCTGCAGTAGTCTTGAAAATTCCTCTTTATTACATTTGAAAGTAATTTTCAATAAGCTTGTCCTCTGCGTGAACTTTTTGTACCTCTGTTAGCTTTCCTTTACTATAAGAAAGTACCTGGGATAGTCAATTTATAAAGAGAATAGGTTTATTGTGGCTCAGAGTTTTGAAGATTTTATAGATGGTCCTTTTGCTCTCAGGCGTGTGGTGATGAGGTAGCGCATCATAGTGGGCATGTGTGGTAGAACCAACTACTCCTCTCATGGTAGTTAGGAAACAGAGAGAGAAAGAGACCAGGGTCCCATTCGCCCCTTTGAGTGTATACCCGCTCTGACCTGAGACAATCCACTACATTCCACCTCTTAAACTTTGCACCAACTTCCAATAGTGCCAAGCTGAGGACTAAGCCTTTAAAACATTGTCCTCTGGGGGACACTCCAGATCCACGGTCCTCTGGGGGACACTCCAGATCCATGGTCCTCTGGGGGACACTGCAGGTCCACGGTCCTCTGGGGGACACTCCAGATCCACGGTCCTCTGCGGGACACTGCAGATCCACGGTCCTCTGGGGGACACTGCAGATCCATGGTCCTCTGCGGTACACTGCAGATCCATGGTCCTCTGGGGGACACTCCAGATCCACGGTCCTCTGCGGGACACTCCAGATCCATGGTCCTCTGGGGGACACTGCAGATCCATGGTCCTCTGCGGGACACTGCAGATCCACGGTCCTCTGGGGGACACTGCAGATCCACGGTCCTCTGGGGGACACTGCAGATCCACAGTCCTCTGGGGGACACTGCAGGTCCACGGTCCTCTGCGGGACACTCCAGATCCATGGTCCTCTGGGGGACACTGCAGATCCATGGTCCTCTGGGGGACACTCCAGATCCATGGTCCTCTGCGGGACACTGCAGATCCATGGTCCTCTGCGGGACACTCCAGATCCATGGTCCTCTGGGGGACACTGCAGATCCATGGTCCTCTGGGGGACACTCCAGATCCACGGTCCTCTGGGGGACACTCCAGATCCATGGTCCTCTGGGGGACACTGCAGGTCCACGGTCCTCTGGGGGACACTCCAGATCCACGGTCCTCTGCGGGACACTGCAGATCCACGGTCCTCTGGGGGACACTGCAGATCCATGGTCCTCTGCGGTACACTGCAGATCCATGGTCCTCTGGGGGACACTCCAGATCCACGGTCCTCTGCGGGACACTCCAGATCCACGGTCCTCTGGGGGACACTGCAGATCCACAGTCCTCTGGGGGACACTGCAGATCCACAGTCCTCTGGGGGACACTGCAGGTCCACGGTCCTCTGCGGGACACTCCAGATCCATGGTCCTCTGGGGCACACTGCAGATCCATGGTCCTCTGGGGGACACTCCAGATCCATGGTCCTCTGGGGGACACTCCAGATCCACGGTCCTCTGCGGGACACTGTTGGGAGTGGTGCTCATCCCTTCACCTGCACGACATTCTGAAGGCACTGGGTATACTCTCCCTTCCACCTCCCCAGGGCTCTCTTGTTTATACCTGCCAGTCTGAGAACTGCAAGTGTTGTGCCTGTGCCTTCCTCTCCCCAAAAACTTCAGGCCAGAGACATCATCATACTCATTTTGAAGAAGTAAAAAGTAAGCTGGTGGTGCAAGCATACAAACTTGGGGGAAAAAAAAGGATTTTGGAGTAAATATATTTGCTAAAGCCTACCTTAGTTCTTCAACAGGAATTGTCCATAAAACAGACATGAACACAGATAAAATGATGAGAATTTTGAGGCCTACAGAGAGTACAGTTTATCACAGGCTCCTTTAGAAGAGGAGGTGACACAGAAGGTGGGCCTCCTTCCTAAGTGTACCAATGGTGGTACCATTGTTGCCTGTTCAGCTTTTGCCACCTGGCTCTAGTACTCTGAATTCGCTTACCACCATTTCAGCATCCCTTATTGGAGTTTTGTCTCTTGCGGTTTTGTTGATGTTGTTGTTTGTTCATTTTAAAATAAATTAAATAAATAATTTAATGGCAATAGGTGCTTACTTTTTGTATAACCCAATACACTTGTCAATTGGATCATTGTATTCCAATTGATGGTAGTCTTAGCCCATCTTGTGCTCCTCTACTAGAATAGTACAGGCTAATTGGTCAAGAAAATAAATGCATTTTTCACAGTTTTGGATACTGAGATATCCAGGAATGAAGGGCTCACATCTTCTCGCTGCAGTATACCACCTTGGCAGAAGGGTAGAAGCATGAAAGTGGAAGAGTGACCAAGAGAGGAGGAGGAAGCTGAATTTGCTTTTATGGCAACACGTACCTGCACTAATCCCATTAATCTAACCAGGTAGGCACAGCCCTCATGAACTAACCATCTCTAATTAGGCCCCATCTTCCTGCACTTTCATTAGGACTTAAGTTTCTAACACACAAACTTCTGAGGACATTTTTAAACCAGAACAATGGCATCCCTCAAATCTGTCATCAACAGGAAGTCCCAAATCTGATTCACCTGGGAACAGGTCACCTGCAGTCAGGTCCAGCAATTCTTTTCTCAGAACACATTATGTTCAACACAGGTCATACTAACACTGAGGTAGTTGAGGATCACTCACCCAAGAGAGTGTAATATGGCCACTGAAGAAAACAGTGGCCTGATGATTTTATCATCCTGATGATTTTAACATCCCTAGAAAAATAGAGATAATGTGCATAGCAAAGGGTAATGCAAGATAAAGCTCAAAGGCACCTAGAGAGTCTGCTCTTCATTTTCCTTTTACGAGAATATGCAAGTAGATACCGTTGCACCTGGTGCAGAGAAGTAAGCCTGGTTTTCCCTTTGGTAACCAAGGAAGTAGCTGTGAGTGGCAAGCCTTACCTCGAATCTTCATTTCTGCATTTACTGACATTTAGAAGCCCAAATCCATTACCTTAAAATTGGCTAAATGAAATCTTTTCAGTTAATTTTGCCTATAAAACAATTTTCCTATTCAGGAACACTGTACACTGGACTCCATCTCTCATAATAAAGAGGCCATTAATTCTCCGCTACTGCTCTCATTATTTTTATTAACTATTCTCAGACTTTTTGCTGGAGGCAAAATGTATCTATTAGGGCCAGCAAATAAGGATTGCTAACATGCTGAGGCTAGCGCCCTCAACCAGGAGCTCAGCAAAGCCAGCAACACTGGACTCCACCAGCTGGCCTCTGTGCAAAGCATCCCTTCTGTCATGAGCCCTAGAGGGATGGTGGTAAGGCAGGCTGTTAGAGAGACAGGTCCATATTTGGAGCAGATTTGCTTATTCAGTGCCCTCTGTCTTGAATATGCAGCAAAACAGGAGTTCCTACCTAAAAGTAAAAGTTGATCACTGACATTTTTTAGTTTTTTTTTTTTTTTTTCTAATGGAAAAAAATGTTTTTTGTAAGAGGAGGGTAAAAAGGAGGAGGCATTTTGCTATCATTCTGGCACTCCCTGTGAAATAGAATGATATGAAAAGGAAAGTAAAGAAATGAATATTTCTGGGCAATTAACTTACTTAATTCTTACCACTGACTTTGTAAAAGAAAACAACTTTACTGAAATACATTTTGCATATCACAAAATTTACCCACTTCAAGTGTAAAATGCCTTAATTTTGATAAATCTTATCAAGTGGTGAAACTGTCACCATAAATCTGTTCTGAAATGCTTTCACCCTTTTGCCCATTTGCAGCAAATAAAAACCACACCCCTACCCCTAGCCCCAGGCAGCCACTAAGCTCCTTTCTGCCTCTACAGACTTGCGTTTGGAGGACGTGTCATGTAAAGAAACCATACACACGATGTGGTGTCTTGTGTCTTCTTTCACTGAGTCCAAGGGTCAAGGTTCATCCAGGACAAAGCAAGTGTCAGAATTTCCTTCTTTTTTATTGTTAAGTATGGTGAATATAACATGTATGGATCTGATAATTTGTTCATCAGCTGATGAAGCATTTAAGTTGTTTTTAGTGATCATAAATAATGCTACTATGAACATTTCTGAACACCCATATGCAAGTCTTTCTGTGGACATGTTTTCATTTCTTTTGGTTATGTATCTAGGAGTATAAATTGCTGGATCACGTTGTGTTTTATGTTTAAATTTTTGAGAAAATCTCAAGGTATTTTCCAAGGTATTTACAGTATATTGCATTCTCACCAACAGTTTGAGGGTTTTATTTTTGCCTCTCTTTGCCGACATTTGTTTTCCTGTTTTGTTTTGTTTTGTTTTGAAACAGGATCTTGCTATGTAGTTCATGCTGACTTTGAACTCACTATGTAGCCCAGGCTGGACTTGAACTTGTGATGATCCTCCTGCCTCAAACTCCCAAAGGCTGAAATTACAGGGGTGCACTACCACACCCAGTGTGTCTTATTCATAGTAGCCAGTCTAGAAGAAATAAAATGATATTTGTTGTTATAATGTGTATTTCCCTAATAATAATATTTTTAGCATCATTTCTTGTGCTCCTCAGCTATTCATGTCTTCTTTAGGAAAATGCCTGTTGCTCCTTTTTCTTAAATTAGATTATTTCTTTTTCAATAATTCAGGCATAATTTTTTGACTACTGAGTTGAAGTCCTTTATGAGATTTGTGCTTTGCAAATATTTTTCTCCCTATCTGTTGCTTGTCTTATATTTTTTTACTAGCATCTTTTGGAAGAGCAAAGGTTTCAAATTTTGACAAGGGAAATTTACTTTTTTTTTTCTTTCTGGTGTACTATTCAGAAAATATTTCTATATTACAAGTCTTGAATTATTTTTCCCTTAAGCTGTCTTGCTTTAGCTCTTAAGGCTATGATCTTGTTCACACAGGGGTATGATGTGAACATGAAGGTTCAACTTTGTGTTTTTCATGTGGATATAATATTGTTAATGATAAATTACAAGAGGCTAATATTTTGCATAAAGCTTCTGCACTAACCCCCAGTTTACCCAGCTAAATTCAAAATGGAGTCACTCATACTAAAGCTCTACATCACCAGGATGAAATTAAACTATCTGAACCTTCTAAGAAATTGGGATTAAAGAGGAGTCAGCCAAATTTTTAAAACAGGCCACTTCCTACTAGCATAATAATGAAGTTCCGTCTGGCTTTATCTTTTTTTAAAAAAAATGTAACTTGAAGTTACTTAAAATATGGCAAATAGACCCTATTAGACCTTTCTTAAAAGAAGTCATACAAATGACAAATGGGTATATGAAAAGCTCCTCAGCATCACTAATCATCATAGAAATGCAAATCAAATCCAAAATGAGATATCTCCTCATCCCAGTAAGAATGATATTATCAAAAACACTAAAGATAATGAGTGCTGGTGAGGATGTAGGGAAGGTGGAATGGTTATATACTATTGGGGGGAATGTAAACCAGCACAACCATTACAGAAAACTTTATGGCGATTCTTCAAAATTTAAAAATAGAACTACCATGTAATACTGAACAACAATCCTACTAGTGGATACGCATCCAAAGGAAATGAAACTAGTACAATGGACCCTGGAATTCACAGGGATTACGTTCCTAGAGTACCCAGGATTTGTGAAAAACCACAAATTTTATATATGGTCAGAAAAAAACCCCTATAAATGCTTATTTTTATAGTTTAAATCCTAAATATGCTATGTTCTCTGCAGTTATGCAATCTAATTTAATAAAATATTGTATGCAGTACTGTAATAATTTAATAAAAATACTGTACAGTAGTTCAACCTTCTCCTAGAGTGTGTTAAATTTCATCTGGCACTTAGGTTCATTACCAGATGCCTCAGAAGGTGCAGGGAATTTTGGTGGCATCTTAAGGATCTTAAGGCTTTAAGAAGGGCAAAACCAAAACCGAGAACAGTCGAGATAGCTACCGGTAGTACAGCAACCTGTTATGATGCAAGAGTTCTGGTGCATCTGCTGGAGATGGGTTACAGGACAGCAGCCAATCAGCAGTAAAAACTGAATCACCCTCTTAGGTTGGCTCATCCTCAGAGGATACAATATTTACGGTTTCCTAAATTGCATGTGTTTCCGAAAACAATTATTAGTTAGGTTCTAAGGAAAACTCTGTGAATGACTGAGGGGACCTCTGAACTGCCACTTCGCCGGGATATACTGTACTTCAAGGATATGTCTACAATCCCATGTCTATTGTAGCACTGTACACAATAGCCAAGGGATAAAAACAACCTAAGTTTCCTTCAATTGATGAATGGATAAGGAAATGGTAGTACATGTACACACCAGAATACTATTCGGCCATGAAAGGAATGGAATCCTGTCATTAGCGACAATATAAGATAACCAGAGAGCATTATATTGAGTGAAAGAAGCCAGGCACACAAAGAGAAATGCCACGTGCTCTCACTCAAATTCGGAATCTAAGTTGTTCTCACAGAAGTTGAGAGCAGAGTGGTGGTCACTAGAGGCTGGGGAGAGTAGGAGAAGGAAAGTGTGGAGAAAGTTTGCTAAATAATTACTAAGTTATAGTCAGATAGGAACAAGACATTCTGGTGTGCTGTTGCACAGGAAAAGGCTATAGATAACAATAATTTCCAAAAGCTAAAAGAAACATTTTGATAAGTTTTACCATAAAAAAGTACCATGTGTTTAGGAGATAGATACATTTAAACTGATTTAAACATTGTAATAGTGTATATATGCATTGAAATACCACATTGCCCCACTAATATGTGTAATTTTATGTACCAGTTAAAATAAATGTAATTTTTAAAATTTCATTATTTAAATTTTTTCTATTTTTATCTTCATTTTTAATTTCTTTTTTAATAATTATATATGGTATATATTACATATTGTTATGATGATATATATATTATATTCTTCTTGAGAATTGGGACATATATAAATTGCATCTTGATCATTTTTACTTTCTCTCCCTTATCCCTACTTTACAAGGAAAGTATTGTTAAAATAACCAACTTGCTTTATGGGGGTTTTTTGTTTTGTTTTTGCTTTGTCTATAAATCAACTGTGTCTGCTGAGGTCATTGGAACACTTATTCTGTTTTGAGGAATAAAGTGTTGCTAATTCTGGAATTGAAAATAAAGCCAATTAAGTTCATAAAACTATATTGTAGCAATTTTGTCCTTTAGCAATATTGATGAAGGGACAAGACAATGGGGTTTAACTCTACTCATGGTCTTATCAATGAAAACGATGTCCATTATTTTTAACATCGAGAAACATAATTTAGATGTACAGACCTCCCAATCACTATTCAAGTCATTGACAGTGTGATAAATAGGTGTTTCACTTATTCATTTACTCATACAACAAATCTTCATTGAGATTTTGCAATGTACAGGAATCCCCAGTCCATTGCTAGCAGGCACTTATGACATATCCTTCATGTTTTTCTAAGGACGAACCCCATGTTAGCTGCTACTCCCCATCTTCTGAAAAATGCCAGTTTGACCACATGTTCCCAATTACCTGCTCCCTCTTTCCCACTCCAGCAGGGCAAGGATCAGAAGTCACAAAGACTCTGGTTTTGAAATCAACAAGAACTATAAAAAAGCACCCAGCCTGAGGCAAAAACCTGTCTCCCGTAGCAAACTCTGTCTTGATTTGTTACTTCACATCTGTTCTCTTACTTACTTGGCTCTATTCCTTTACTTCCCAAAAATTCTCAGTTCCTGAATATTTGGTTTATCTTTTCACTCCCTGTTTTTTTCTGCTTCACTTTGTTTTGTTCTGTATTTTGAGATTCTCCTCACTCAGTCTGCGTCTGACCTTCTCTACAGATCTGTGTTTTGACCTCCACTCTTAACTTGACCTCTTTGGTTTGTGTGTATTTCTGCTAAGAATTTTGTGATTCTGTCTAAATGCTCAGCTCAGTCCTGAGTATCAGAAACTTGGCTTGAACAGGAACTGTCCTTTTCCTGAGTCCTTAGGCTCTGCTATTTGCTTCCATTGATACTGCGCAGGTCCAAGAATTATAGGTGTTATGTTAGTCACTATAACATATATCACTATAACAAATATTTGATGTAAACTTTTCATGAGAAAAGATTCATTTTGACCTACAGTTTTAGAGGCTTTGGTCCATTATTGTTGGCCCCACAGCACACGGCATGAAACCATTCACCTAATGGTCATGAAGTAAAAGAGAAAAAGATCAAGCTCTTGCAGCCCCCAGTGATCTAAAGACCCTGCCCCAACCAGGGACCACATCTCAAAGGCTCTACCCTCTCCCGAAAGCACAAAGCTAGGGACCGAACATTCAACATATGGGACTTTGGGGCACTCCAGATCCAAACTACAACAGGTCTATTAGTTTATTGTGTGGTGCTCTAACAAAATACTTGAGACTGAGTACTTTATAAGTAAAGATGTGTATTCAGTTCATAATTCTGGATTTGAAAGGTCCAAACAGTAATTTGGTGAGGCCCTCCCTTGGCTAAGTCACAACATGGTGAAGTGGAAAGAAAGGGGCTACAGGAAGAAGAGATAAGGCAAGTGAAGTGGCTTCACTTAGTATCAGCCTGCTTTTATGGAAAAGAATTCACTACTGTGAGACTCAACCTAAATGAGGACATCAACGTTAGTGCACAGCTGAATACGGAGCCCGAATTACTGTCAGGCGGCCCCACTTCTTCCCCACCCTCTCAGCTCCACTGCACTGGGGACCATGCTTCCCACACATGAATCTTTGAGGTGCACACTCAAGCCATAGCAACAATTTAGTGACAACTAAGGACATAGCCTGTGGGCTATGACTGGGTTAGAGCTCGGGACATGTCCTTTACCAGCTGTGCATGTAGTACGTAACCTTGGACAGATTATTCAGTCTTCTCGTGTGCCCCTCCACAAAACAGAAATGATAATTATATTTACCTACGCAGTCTGTGGTTAGAATTAATGAACTAGTGCACATACGATATTCAGGTCCAATATATGCTAAGCAATATATTTGAGTTATTCTTTACTACGGCTATATCCGCCCTAATAACCCATCTTCTTGCCTCTAGGTTGGCTCCCTCACAATCCATCTGAAGCATTCTATCTTGAGTAATCTTTCTAAATGTATGGTGTCAAACTTCTTGCTTGGGGGAAAATGTGCAATTCTGATTTTACTTAAAAGGTCTTTCTTCATCTTTCCTTTGCCCCTCCTTAGAGTCATTAAGCCAGACTTCTTGCTAATGCTCTGGTCATATTTTACTTTTCTATACTTACAAAACTCCATTATTGTTGCTGCTTTAGTATCACAGAGCTCTGCAGTCATTCATTCTGCTCCTGCTGATTGAAACATGCTATATCTCACTCCTTTACCTAGGTAATACGGAGTTATCCTTCAAGTCTTAGTCATCAACTTTGCCAGGAAATTTTCCTAATCCTTTAACACACAGTAGATATCTCTTCGCATGTGCCTAAAGAACATTAAATTTCCTTGTTATGGAATGTGTCATACTTCTTGTAATTGTACCTTTCACAGGTACCTTTCACTTTTACCAGATTATAAATTCTGTGTGTGTGTGTGTGTACGTGTGTATGGTATTTGGTATCAACTCCAGAGGTGTTGTGTCACTGAGCCACACTCTCTGCTCTTTTTATTTCATTTGATTTTTATTTTAAGACAAGATCTCACTAAGCAACTAAAGCTGGACTCAAATTTGTGATCCTCCCACCTAAGTTCCCTGAGCGCTGGGATTATGGGTGTGTGCCACCATGCCTAGCTCAGATTATAAATTCTTTATACCAGCATCTTCTTCTGCCTTGCTCAGAGTTTTACTTCTAATGCCTAAAACACTATTTAGGACATAGTAAACCCCTAGAAACTGTGTATCGTCTTCCAAACAGTGATAGCTTGTCTGCGGTTTTAAGTAAGGGACAGGCAAGCCACCGATCAAAATCTGAGAATATTTGTTACCAGGTATGAGAGATAATATTCCATGCATTCCATGAAGTATCTTTCTTTAGAAGACAAGACTAGAACAGAACAGTTAATTGGAAAGACAAATAAACAAGATTACAGAGCACTCTTACTATTCCATTTATCTTCGTAAGTCATAGACCTTGGGTAAAAATATCAACTAATATAGGACAGATGGAGAAGGAAAAGAGGAATGTTGGCACAAACATAGTACCACTGAAAGACTGGCATCCTCTCCTTTTGGATACCCAGATGGTGGTATGTGAAATTGCCACCTAGTATAGGGTCCATAGATGCTTTTCATGGGAGTGTCCCCATGCTTTTCATTTATCTGTCACTTTTGCTTACTCTGATTTGTATAGTTAACTAATTTGGCTTGACATAATCAGGACACGACCATGAGAAACAAGATTACATTTTTAAATATTTCATTTAATAAGAAAGTACTGGATGCAGACCTTTATATCTTTTTATTAGGTAAGGAGACATGGACTACCCATCATTACCCACAGGGTTAGCACGAATTTATATTAAAATTCTCAAAGATATGTGCAAGATCTACACTTTAACTAATGGAAATTGATTTAGAATTGTATTCATTTTTAATGAGCTGTAATGAACATTTTTTTACATGGCTTCCAATCACACATTAACCCTTTAAGTGGCATGCAGTCTAAGAGAAACATGTATAGTATAACAACTTACACTAGTGTTCATTCAGCCAAGTGTGTTTTGGCTTTCCCACAGTCTCTTGGATGCAACATAGCTAAATTCAACATGGTGGATTTCTCAGTGGTAGCCCTCATTCCCTATGAAAATTCAATGCAAAGAGTTCAAAGTCAACTGATTTCAACTGTACTTGTTTGGTGGAAAATCAAGAATTTATAGGAGACCTATCTCATCTTTATGACACTGTGGTTTCAATGAATTGAAAATCAAATTCTATAATGGTTCTTTTGTGTTTAGTTCAATTTCTAGAGACCAGAAGGAAGATTTTTAAGAACCAAAGAAACTTCTCTATACTTTTCACATGAGATTGCTTTAAAGGTAATGTTTGAAAAAATGTGAGCTTCTTTTTTATTGGCATTGTCTGTGATACTTTTCAGCATTCATTACATTAAGTCAGTTGTTATTCATCAGTAAAATATGACCTGTCAGCAAAGGAGAAAATGTGTCTGATGTTTATAAGCTGAAATGGCTTTTGTTTCATAAAGGAATGACTGATTTGTATCTTGCCTTACAAAAGTAGCCCATATTGGACTAACCAAAAGATATGTGCTTGGAACACTAACAATAGTAGTTTATAGTTGCTACAAAGCAATGTATTGAGAAAGCTACTTCTGAACACTCTGAAATGAACTACAAAACATAATTGTCTTTGGTGGAACACTAATGATAATATGACACAAGTCTCCATTTCACTAGTATGATCTCCACATTTAGCAGACCTGTCCTAACAACTCTATGTGATCGGTAGTAGATGGTGATTTTCTCCATTGTTACAGTTCATGGTATCACAAGTGTGACCTCCTCTGCCTCATCAATAGCCACGGATTGAGTACAGTTGTGTAAATGTCACTAAACTGGGTCAGGAATATTGCTGAACATTTCTTACATTTTGAGAAAATGAACTCACCTGCTCTTCAGTGTTGACTCCTACTGGTCTCCTTCCTCTTTCAAGGTCTTATCTAGAAAGAAGCAAAGAAAGTTTCTGTAAGTTCAGGAGCTTGTTACGGTGATTTTTTTTTCCCTTGTAATTCTAGTCTACAAATATAGACCCCAGCCATCTGTTAATTCTTTTACTCATATACAGGTGGCATAAGGAGAAGTGATACTAACTATGGATTAGAATCTCATAGAGCACTACAACTTCAGTCTTAGTCACCCCTGGGCCAAGGAATATGGTTTCCAGGTGAGAAAAAAAAACCTAAAAAACAAACAAACAAAAAAACTACTTTCTCTAGATGAGTCTGCTTCTGCCTTATTACCATATTCTTAAATTTTAGTAATTGCATTCACTCTAATATAATGATTGTCAATCACTCTTTGGATGTTGGAGGAATATAAGAAGGTTAGACACTGAAAGAATCAATGATTATCCCTAAGTACCAGAAGAAACAAGGAAGTATGCGTTAATTGAGTCATTAATTCATTCATTCAATGAATGTTTTTGAGTGTACAAATTCAGTCACTTCTGTAAGCTTTGGGAAATCAAAGTTGAAAAAGTATAATTCTCTTCTTATGAAGTTTAATAGTAAAGAAAAAGAAAAGAAAGAGACCCAAAAAGGAAAAGAATCTGCTTCTACATTAGAAGTGTATAGGAATTATAATAAAGCATAGGGAGAGAAACACCAAAGTTTATTTGGAGAGGGAACCAAGGAAGGTTCCACAGGGAGAGTTTGCTGAGCCCTGAGGGATGACTGCTTCCTAGTGCCTATGGTGAGGGGCCCTGCGGGCAGAAGAGACAGCAAGAGTGAAGACAAAGGGCACGATGTGAAAGGGAAGTTCTCCATGAGAGCATGCACCAGTGTAACAGCAGAGGTCATTCCCTCTCCATGTGACCTGGAGGACAAGTAAAAAGTATCTTTCTAGAAAGGACAGCAAGTGTAAGAGGTGCACATTCATCTGGCTAGACATCTTTAGAATGCGCTGGCAGGGCAGCCACAGTGAAGCTGACTCCTAGTGAGGAACTAAGCCCTGTTCAACTGTCTCTTTTCTCTTGTGAATTTAACTATAATCAAGCTAGCAGATTGTGACTTATGTCATTCTGATTAGGCAGAAAAGATCTGTGAGTGTGATTCTGGAAAAGGTCTCAAATAAACACCCACTCAGTGGGTCTTATTTGGAATGTCATGTACTTGCTCCTTTCCCAAATCAACTGTGCCCAGAAGCATCTGCTTCAGTTCTCGCATGTGTTCAGGCATTTCTGTGAGCTTTGAAGCTCAAATACCTTGCAAATATTGTGAGGTTTATACGGAGGCACATTGTAGGCTGACTTGGAAGTTCTGATTCCAGTAAATGATCTCATAATTCATTAGAAAACAAAATTTGCCTTTGTTGAATAAAGGTAGCAATGCAGCAGGTCTGCAGGAATAGCAGACACCATAATACATGGAGTAGAAATAATCTGAAAAAAAAAATACTATTGCCTTCCTATTTTACCTGAAGCCATCAATGGTGCACAAGTATTTGATATCTCATTGGGCATTGTCTGATAGGGCAATGATACATATAGGATACAATTTGTTGAATTCTGTTTCTCTGTTGGGTAAGCCATTAATTAGTAGATGTGTGATTCCAGATTGCTGAAAAAAATAGCTCTGGAAAATCTCTTTTTGAATGATGGGCTTATTAAGATCATCACAGAGCAGACTTCCTTGAAGGGTCATGAGTACTTCTTGCTATCATTAATTAGAGAATTTTCTCCATAAGTTAAAAACAGCAATTATAACAATAGCACAGAGCAGAAAGGGAGGATATCACTTACAAGATGTAATTTTTCATTTTCTCTTGTATAACCAGCCTTTTAAAGGCATGTCTTGGTTTCTCAGTGTATAAAACATAAAAATATATATGACATGTAAGGCATGGTATCATTAAATGGAAGTGCCACCGTGGTTATTAAGGTTATATGGTAATCTGTGTGGCCACAAAGGATGCCTTCTCTGAATCCCACCCCCAAAACCAAAGAAGGTACCATGTGGTTGCAGAATGAGACATAGAAGCAATTTCTGTGTCTCTTAGGAAAATGCTTCAGCTCCTGAGGGCCTTGAGTAAAATGTATCTTTGCCATCAATTGCCCTATTTAATTTCATTTATTTTATACAGTGTAGTTGGATTTGGCATACTTTTTGAAGGTAACATGCAAACTCCAATCTGAAAAGCATGTTTATAAAATATGCTATAACAATGTTTTCCAGTTTTTGCAGGATAAAACTTATTTAATCTAATCCCAGGCAGGTTGGAAAGGATGTGCTCCAATAGTGACTAATAGTGGAGCAGTGTGTGGGCCAGGGCTTGCTTTGTTTTAAGATAGTTGATTATTCCACACTAAGAATCCTCTCTTCTCTGAATATGTGGTGGGAACCTTGCTTTACAGCATGGTCTTGTACAGCAAAAAAATACACATGCCTGTAGGTACACACTGCATTCACTCAAGCATCTAGCACATGGTTGGAGAGAACTTGCCTTGCGGTTGGCACTGTTCTGTGCACCGGGAATTCAACAAACAAAGCACATTCAAATTCTCTTTGTGGATTTTACCTATTAACTGGCTAGAGGAGGCCAGAAATATCAAATAGCAAATAAAATATATAGTAGACAAAATGTGGGATGTTCTATGTAGAAAAATAGGCAAAGAAAGGGAAATAGGGAATATTGGGAGGATTATTTTAAATAGAACAGTCATTGATGAAGTGACTTTTAAACCAAAAAGTTGATGAAGCAGAACCATGAGGCTATGAAGGAAAAAATATTCCTGGTAGAGTGTTGTGGCTTGTGTCTAAATGTCCCCCCAAAACCTCATGTGGTCATGGGGGGTGGGATTTTCAGAAGTGGCTAAATCTAGAGTTTTTGATTCGTTCACTGTCTAATGCTGGGATTGGCGGTGTGAGTGCTACACCCGCCCTAGGATGGGTAACCTGCGTACAATATAAGGGAGGGAAAGAGGCTTGCTCCTCCCTTTTACCCCTTTCTTCTCTTGTTGCTTCTCCTGTCTTCTACAGGAAGTGGTTGCTCCACTTCCTGCCATGAGTGGTTGCTCCTCTGCCATGTGCCACCCTGCCTTGGAGCCTGCTGATTATGGACTTAAACCTCTAAAGACTGTGAACTAAATAAACCTTTCCCTCTTTAACTTTGGGTGTTGGGTATTTTGTTTCAGCAACGAGAGAAAAGTAACTAAATCATAGAGCAAACAGTGAGTGAAAGGGTGCTAAACCAGAAGAAACCAGGAGAGAGGTAAGAAGCATAAGATGAGGCTGGGAGGTAACAAAGGGCTTTGGAGATGTGCATGCTGTGCTTATGTGTATGTATCTGCGAGGGTGGGGAGGAGGAGAGCTTGCTTTATTACCCATTTAACATAGCTGGTGTAAGACACTTTTAACAGATGAGGGACCTCAAGGTTGAAGATGGTTCAGACCAAAAGTCAGTATGTATCCTCCCATTTTAAACTGTCAGAGTTTGGAAAATTCTATCTGGTTCAGGAATAAGTCAAAGCCATTTCTTGCTCAGATGTATCTATTTAGTAAGTGCTGGTACTGTGTATGTGTGGAAGCATCTTAAGACCAATGTTATCACATGGTTCACCTTCCTGCTTTCCAGAGCCTTTGAAGAGACTTTCCCAGGAGGACACATCAATAGCACTTGCTGAATGAGTGATACATAACTGGAGGTCCTCAGGGCTGTGTGATGCATGATCACACAAAATTCTAGAACGAAATTATATGCCACACAAAACTCTGAATGACAGAAACTTATGGCTTTCCTTTTGTTTAATCACATCCTTGCGAGAAAGAGGATTGGCACACATAAGTGTTTTCACATCATATGAATGTGAGTATAAAGAGAAACCCTGTTTAGGGAGGGTCATTTTAAAAAATCACTTTTTCTTAGATAATGAATATAGAGGCAGCACCCAGCTCATCACTTCAAACCGTTGAGTCATTTGCTACTTGGAAAGAATTGAGGACTGTTGAAGGTTTTATAGAAGAATTAATTAAATATGTATTGAGCCAGCTTAAGATGGAAATTGTTATAGAAAAAACTGGCAACAGTTCAAACAGCAAATGTTTCAGTTTATGATGGAGATATTTTACTCCCACCTGGATTCTGTGTGCCATTAGTCCATTCAAACTGGCCAGGCACACGTCCTCTGTACAGGGATGATAATTGCTGTAGCTGCTCAGCGGCTGTTCTGGGAGTCAAGTAAAATACTGTGATTCGAACCAGGTGTTCCCTCACCCAGAAGGTATGGTGTGCAGTGAGATCTGTGCATTCACCTAAGAGCTGACACTTTGTGATTGCCGGCAGGTAGGATTTGAGGCCCCTGGGATAAACACTTGCCTCTGAGTAGATACGCATTTACAGTCACACGCAGGACATGCGCACAGGCAGGAATTGCATGCTCCTCCGCAGGCGCTCTTCCTGGCTTTGAAAGGAGGGGGTGATGAAAAAGAAGAAGGCATAGTTGAGAAGCAGCATGCTAGGAGCAAAGAGCAAGTGGCTTGGAATGAACTAGAGCGAGAGCCACATTCCGATGGTGTCACTTATTATTTGCATGACTGGCCTGACATTACCTGGATGTGAGGCCTGTGGTCCTATATGTTCTTATTGTTTTGAATATAATGCCTATGTTGCGTCTGTAACATAGCAGATGCATCTACTTCTGCTCGAATACTCCACGTATTCTTGATATTCTGAAAAATCGTGTTCTAAAATAATGAGGTAAGGAGACGATAGGGTTGGGCTCAAACTATCCTAAATCTATATAATTTTCTAACAAAACACTGACAAAATATATGCTAACAATTAAAGAAAGTTTAGTCCTAATAAATAAAAAGTAATATAATTTTTAAAAGAAAAAAAAAGACATAATTTGACCAAAGGATGGAAACACAGTAGAATGGAGAAAAGGTCAAAATACACAAAACTTATCATAATCATACTTCCAAAATAGAGTATGTGGTAAGAAATAACTAGAAGGAAAAACACAGGGCAAATGTGAATACTGTGTATGTTACCTCTTGCTGCATTCATCTGAGTTAATATAATTCTTGTTCAGGTGCTGTTACTTCGCACAAAATTTAACTGACTAGGAACAATCACTTATTAGTCAATAAGATTTCTGAATTTTTAAAAATCGCCTTCTCTTTTGTGAATGACCTAATTTACATTATAAAATATAAGATAGAGAACAGCAGACTGTACTTAACATATGCCTCTGAAAGTAATAACAGTACAGAATTGTGAAGAATAATGTGATGGTGCAGGTGATGTATTAAAATACTTGGCATACTGTCTGACACCGAGTGTATAATAAATACATGTTTCTCTCATAAAGCAAAATTAAAAGGAGTATAAGCATTTAGAATCTTCTGGAGAGACAGAGAGAGAAAGAGGGAGACAGAGAGAGAGAGAGAGACCGAGAGAGAGAGAGAGAGAGAGATCAAGGAGTTTAAAAACCTTGCTGTGCTTAAATTATGTTGGAGTAGTTCCCAGTGCCAGAAATGGGAAAGCAGCACTAGAGAATAGTAGTTATACATAGAGAAAAGTATTGCAATTACTAATTGCTGCAGAGCAAGGTCCATGCACAACAGCAAATCCACCCAATGCCTAGTTACTATCTTGGTTTCAAAGACAAATGATACTTTTCGCCATGCAAGGGTTCATTAAATATTAGTCATTACACACCAGAGTTTCGTATGGAGGATCCCCATGAATTGTGCCTTAGGCAATTGCCCATATTGGGGCTCTAACAAAAAAAGTCTTATTTCCATTCTCTACTGTTGTATAGCATTAGGTTTTGTCATATATTTGCCATTAGATTATCACTTAAAATCTAGCCTTGAGTTCTAGAAATAAACTTGTGATGATGTTAATACAAGTAATGATATTAAAGATATAAACCTAAAATAACCTACAGTTTGTAAGTTACTAAGGATGTCCAACTGCTTATAAGAGTTGGGAAACCATGATGGGAAAACCTCTCTGTTCTCTAATTCACTGTGGACTTTGTAAACATAGGTACAGACATACCTCGGTACTCATCGGCTTCAGAACATGTTCCAATCTTTTGGCCATTAAGATAAAATTGAAGAGTAGAGTTAATCCTGCCTTTACTCAGAGGATTTGCATCTGAAGAGTCAGTCAACCCAAATATGTACAGACTATTTTTCATATTATCATACTGTAAACAATAAAATATGACAACTATTGGCCTATCAATTACATTGTATTTCATATTATAAGTAGTCAAGAGATGATTTAAAGTACAGAGGAGGATGTGTGTAGGTTATATGAAATATTATGTCATTTTATATAAGGGATTTCAACATTTGTGGATTTTGCTCTCTAGTGGGGGTCATGGGACCAATATCCAACAGATACAAGGGTGAGGGAATTGACTAGGGGAAAGAAGTAGGTCAATTTATGATCTAGGACAACTATATGCTCCAAATGAGGAAAACCAATAAAAGGGAAGTGAGTTTTATTTTATTTTTAAATTGTTTTGTGGTAAACCAAAATTATCCCCAGCCTCTGACAAAGGGTCTAGTTGTCATGATGTGTTGAGAGCTTTCATGAAATGCAGAGAAAGATCATTAGCTTTAGCCCAATCATCATAGACTCCACGGAGGAGGTGACTCTTGAAAAAGCAATGCAACTTCGAAAGGTGGAAAGAGCACTGAGAACGCCGACGACCTAAAACTTGGGACTTACAATCCAACCACTCTTATGAGTGCAGCATGCCCCACCTTTCACGTTATCTCACCTTTTTGAGGATCCATTACTCTACTGTGAAAGGCGAGTGCTAAGTTAGATAATTTTTAAAATGATTTCCCGCTGTGGCGGGTCTGTGGTTCTCTTCCATGAAAGAAGTATGAGGAAGGTTGGTTCTTGTTGCATGGAGAAGGAGCTACCACATGCAGCCGGGAGGTGTAGACAAAGAAGGGGCTGAATTTGGAAGACTGCAAGGAAGCCATTCAAAAATACTTCACTATTAAAGAGGAAGTCACACCATTGTAAACCAGGTCTTATGAAAGAAAGGACACTTAGTCACTCACACGATGTTCTGCTTTGCTGACAGGTTGCTGCAGCCTTTCCCTGAGTCTGATTCTGGGAACGAGCTTCTGAGTTCTATGATATCAGCCGAACTCCTGATGCAAATTACACTGCTCGTCAGATGGCTGCTATTTTTAGCCATTACTGTATGTGATTTCTCTCAAGGACAACAGGAATGTTCATAAACTATGCAAAGGTCATGATGGTGCTTAATGGAGAAATAACTATTTGTTAACAGAGCATTAAATGTTTAATAGCCATTAGCATAAAATCTTTTTTAAAATTTGGGAATATTTTCTAACATGCCTCTTTCTATTAGCCAGAGGAGTACTGCATTATTGAAATTCATAAAGGTACCTAGTCTTTTGACCCTTCCAGAATCTAGTAGGTTTTTCACCTAATTCTCTGGAAATGTCAAACTTAATTACTCTATTATTATCTCTTAAACAGTCGCTGTATCTCCTCATAGACCCTGTGCATAAACGTTTAGAACAATTACAGGCTGAATCACTTTGCCATTCCGTTATGAGTGGAGATGGAGTGGGTGTGCCGCTCCTTGTTAAGAAGGGGCCTCTGACAGTTGCAAAGGCTGCACAGCTTGAGATGCCTCGAGAAAGCCAAGCACTCCAGCGTCCTATATTTACATCTGTGCTCAGAACTGCTGGCCATGGAGTCATATTTTACCTCTGTGTATCTCTGCAAGGGGAATCTAAGGAGGACTGGTAGAAACAGGAGGCAAAAAAGAGAAACAAGTGGGTGGTGTTGCTACTCAGAGCTTTGCCAATCAAACTGAGAAGAGCTGCAAAGGAGGAAGAGCCAAAATATTTTCAAGCCAAGTTCTCTCTCCCTGTGGCCAGCGGGTTCAAGCAGAACTCAACCTTGGTGCCAGGGAATATGGAAAGAGAGCTGCTCAGTAGAGCAGAAGAGGAGATCGGGACAGGTACATCGCAGACCAGTTCAAAAATGCAGCATTTCTTCTTCTCAGACCGTTACTTACTAGAGCTGAGCTTATTCCCTATCTGCAGGGAAGCAACCCAAAAATTAGAATTCTAGAGTGTGAAGGCGGACCAACTGCCTCTCGTGGGGTTAGAGCACCCCAGCCTGTGGGAAGAGCCCTGACCTGGACTCCTGAGACTGAGGGGAATGCACTGAAATGCTTTGACTGGAGGAGGGAATGCTATATTCGTTATTGCAGAAACTTTTATCCATTTTGTTTTCTCATAGCACTTGTGTTTCCATTTTACAAATAACCCCAGAGGCTTTGAACAGAGTATTTCTGGAAGATCAATAATAATTACAATAGTAGAGAAGAAAACAGAACAAAAGTTGGCATTGCTTTTTTAAATTAGAATAACTAGTGACAGTCATAGATCACAGATATTTAGAATACTCAATCTGGCAGGGACCTTAGACTAGACTAGGGTCCCTCATTTGTTTTGCTAATGAAGATAATTACAGAGGTTACATTACCTCCCCAAGGTAACAATTCTGGGTGGCAGAACCCTTTCTAGAAACCAAGTACACTAACCTCCAGAGGAGATCTTTCCTGATTACTCTTATTTGTTATCAATAACAATCAGAATAATAGCAATTACATTTCCCAAACTAAACAGCTTGAGGTAATTTTTTATTTGAAATGAAAAATGATTAACACAAACCTAAGAAAAAAAACGTGATTATATGTGAAAATATGTTCTCTTTAAATACTAAAATGGTAAAGTTGAAGCTTTGGGGCTCGCGTTTTCTTGGACAACAGGTTTGGGTTTTAATTAACATCATTATAATTATCTACACGCACATATATTTAACAGAGCTGATACATGCATTTATCTTATTGACAAAATAAACCATATGCTGCGGTATGCCTGTAGTAGTTATATTTTTTGTGTTCCTGATGCATTATAATACTTTGCATCAGTTTGTATTTGTCTTTCTGCATCTCAAATGCAAAACCTCTTATTGTTATGATGAGTTACAAGTCAGAATACATTTATGTCAAAACACGCAACATTTAAGATTCAAAACCTTTTATGTTTAATAGACTTATTTATAACTCTGAATATTATACAGACCTTTTCACATTTACTAATTCTGTGACTTTTAATTTGCCAATATAGGTCTGTTTTATAATAAATTTCCAGGGCTGAATATCCATTTAAAAAGAAGTAAAATGATTTCAACAACTTAATCATATTCCTATTTAGATGACCTCTGTAGGCGTGAAGTTAATATCTTCCTGCAAGGAGGGAGTGATGGAAGGGACAATTCATGTTACTGATGTTCCTTATGTATTTCATTAGAGGCTGATTTCTGGTCATGCTTTTCCCTTTTCTATTTCTTTCTCAATTTCTTCTTGGGAAAAAGTCTTGCAAGGTCCCATTTTACCTAGTATTTGACCACCTTTGTGCTTCACTCATGGGAACAAAATGGAAATGACTGCAAAGAAGTTATCTTCTACCTTTCTCTGTGTCACCTTAACCTGTAAAGGGCTGCTATTCATATCAGGAATCATGAGACGTACTGGTGAAACCATGGTAAATTGCACCTTCTCTCACTCACCAACCCTCTTAATTAATGTAAAATTATTACAGTGATTGCATATTGGGACTTTTATTCTATAAAAATAAATAAATTGCTTTAACTATCACATTGCCTTATTTGTTTTAATTTTCCTTAGTACCTGTCCTTGCAACATACCTTTATGTTTGGAAAATGCTTTAAAAATCTTTTGATAAAGAAAGATCTCATAGAAACACTACAATCCTGGGCCGGTGAGATGGCTCAGTGGCTTAAGCTCCTGCCCGGCAAGTGCGAGGGCCCGAGTTCGACTCCCGGAACCCACATACGAAAAAGGGGCCGGTGATATCGCTCAGCGGCACGGGCGCCTGCTGGGGCGCGAGGTCCTGAGGTCGACCCCCCGGTACCCACCAAAAAAAAAAAAAAGAAACACTACAATCCCAGCTACTTGGAAACTTGTTGCCCACAGGTGTTCCTGGGTACTGTCTATAATCACACCAAGTGTGGCCCATTCAGGAGAGAAGAGTGGTGTGCACTGCCTACTGGGAACAAATCAATAAGCAGGTCTGGATTTGTGTACTAAACTTGCATCCAGGGTGGTTTTGCAAGTAAGAATTACTCAACTACCAATGTAGTTCTTGCTCTATATGAGCACATGCATGTGTACCCAAGCAAAATGTCTGGACATGAATATTGACTGAGTTGATTAGCAGGGATCTACTCCACGGGGCTTGGAAAATATTGGGCTTCTCTTCAAAGAAACCAGAGGTGCCAGATAAGGCCTGTGAATAAAAAATATAATTAAAAGCATTAATCCTATTGAGTTTCGAGCTTTCTGCTATAATCTTGCACAAAATAAAAAGGTCTAGAGAGCACAAAAAAATGTATTTGGGACTTTGGTGGATTATTTTAAGCCTGTTAGAAAATTAAACTTAAAAATACAAATGTGACAAATAATTGGAGGTCATATCTTATTCATTTGTTCGTTCTTACAGTACACGTTTTTGACTGTCTGCTGTGTGCCAGTCTCCTTCCTAGGCACCTCAGACAGAGGGATGAACAAAACCCACACGACTACTTCTTCTGGAACCCATTTTCTTTTGAAGAGAAAATCAATGTACAGCATGTGTTGTTAGCAATTCTGAGGCAAATGTTAGAATAATACTTGGTAATAGCCTAGAAATATTCACAAATTTCTGGATTATATTGTTTTCTAGCAACATACATATATTTCATGTTCAGATGCTGTTAATTGCCTTTTCACTGGTTAAATCCCAACCATCTGCCCTTTATGGTTTGACTTGTGGAGCTGAGTTAAGGCCTGTTTCTATCTCCAGCTTCATGTTCCAAAGCCTTTGGAGGTTGATGAGTGCTGCATTATTGCCTTCCGTTTGGGTTATTACCACCATAACCCCTAGATCTCTCTCAGTACCAGCTCTAAATAAATTTAAATCTCAAATTCTTGGACATTAGGCATTATGAAGGTATGAAGTCTACACTTGACCTCATATCTTTTCATTCCAAGTTTATAATAAAAAAAAATCTCAGGAAATTTATATCTCAGTCTTATAGGATTGAAGAGGAATGATCCACGTAAATGAAATGAGACTGCTGTCTTTATTACGGCGGAAGGCTGGTGTGCAGCGTGGAGTCCTGGAAGTTAGACCATTAGCCATTTTGTCCCCTCAATGCAAAGACTTAGAATGGTACGGCTGCTTATTCAGTTCATGGGTTTGGGCTACTGTAGAAGCTGCTTGCATCTCTTCAACTAAATTATGGCCCCACATGGAGAAAAGTGTTGAGCTCTGTTCTGCAAGAATGTCTGGCCTTGGCCTTACCAGCAGGTGACATTTTCTTGCAGTAGAGGAGAGAGCTCCTTCTGGAGTCCTTGCCCAAGACATCAATGGTTGTTATTATTCCTTCAAAGAGAAAAGAAAAAAAAATCCCCACAAAATATGTTCTTTCCCTGACTTAAATTCTTTATCGCCTGAAAGGCAAATGGGAAAGTTAGATCCGGCTTTTCTCTTATTGAAGTTTTTGATTCATCTCTACATTTCCCTGGAACAGTAAGTGCATTAGCCCCTGTCCCCACAGCCCACTTAATGTAGCACAACATGAGAAGTGGGTGGCCATATAACCCCCATTCCTGGCTCAGATCTCTTAACAAAAAAGGACCTAGGCCCACAGTATAGGTCCACAAACAATGGTCGGAGTGCTAAATATGGGGTCTGCACAGCTTGTCCTTTCTCTTCTTTTTAAAATTTAACTGTAATTGAAGGGAGGACATAGGCTCTCTAGAACTTGAAGCCTAAGCATCTTCTGAGAGACTGTGGAGTCAGGTTTCAGCTATTTTGATGCAGAAAATAAAGTTTGATGTAGTATTGGAAACAGGGAGGTAATAGGGATCTGTTGAACATGTAATTATTATTTCTCCTTCCCAGACAGGAAATTGAAATCAAACTGTTTTGATTTTCCATTTGATAATTCCCATTTCAGCTTTTTCTCCCCATTTTTGCACATTGCGTTCATCAGCCAAGGCTTCTTCACTGAACGTGTATCACTCACTGGGCCATATGCTGAGACCTTTTGAGGCACAAAGGTGGCCAAACCCTGGCCTCATGGAGCCTATGTAACTGCAGAGAATGCAGGTGTTGCACACAGTGTCACAGAAGTCCTGGCTTGCTTTCAGTTTGGGGAAGCCCCAGATACCCAGGTTACTGTGAGAATGTTCAGTGTCTGTTAGAGAAACTTCCCTGAGCAAATGATATTCAGGCTAAGATCAAAACCATGCTTGACACTGGCTTAGTCTTTATCATATTTTGGTTGATTAGGGAAATTGAATAAGTTTAAAATCTCTTTCTTCTTTCCCTCAAAATGAATGTTTTCAGTAGTGACACAGGTGCTGAACGACATTGGGCTGAAGGTCAGTAGTAACTTTTAAACTCAAAATAAACATCCAACAATATTGCAGAAGAGGCACTTTTAGATTTTGCTTCACCTTTGGCTCTTTCCAATCACAGAAAAAGGAGGATCAAGGGCCGGTGATATCGCTCAACGGCACGGGCGCCTGCTGGCGCGTGAGGTCCTGAGGTCGACCCCCCAGTACCCACAAAAAAAAAAAAAAGGAGGATGGTACGTGAGAATGTCCCCACACATCCTCTCTGAAGTGAAATATAAAGTTTCCTCTGGATGTCATTTTGGTAGCCCTTGTTTTGGTGATGCACTTGCTGATGATACTGTTTCTTAAACTATTACATCATCCCCTCATCATCTGCCTTTTTGCCTTAACCTGCAGTGAAGTCACAAAACCCTTGAACTATAGCTATGGTGAGAACCATTAGCAGTGGCTGGATCTCCCACGATACTGGCAAAAATACAAAAGTTCTTTTAAGCATGGACTGTTCTCTAGTGTTGTGGGATCAAGAAAGTCAAAAACTACAAATCTGGGACTATTAAACATAACAAGCAAGGCAGATCTATTTTCCTCCAACAAAAAAGGGCACCTCTGAGCCTTCACATCTGTTAATATGAAAAAGAGTCTGATCCTGAAAGGAAGGAACTATGAAGTTAGAGGAACTTTGTGTTGTTGCTTTTGTTTTGTTTTCTGAATAGGACTTCAGCATATAGTTTTCTAATGCACCTTGTGGCAGGTATACAATGATCCAATTCCTATCCTTTTTGAAGTTCAGTATCTCTGTAAATTCTAATTGCTCTTTTGAGCTTTTCTCTAAGTCAGTCAGTGGTAATTAGCTCCCAAAGTATGAACTAAGTCCTGAAGTAACTCCTAATTTTAAATGACTCATGATAACTGGATTTATATAATTTAATAGTTGGGACCCCCATTCTCTATTCTTCTTCTGTTGATTTTGGATGGAGTTTTGCTTAATCAGGAAAAAGAATCATAATACATTTACAATTCTGGATATAACCATTTGGCAATGAGGACAAGCTACTACTCATTCACACTTATTGGTGGAGTTCCATCTACTCCAGTGACATCCAATCCTAGAAAACATTTTGGGACTTTTAAAAAATGAAGAAATTAAAAGTGATGGTGCAAGAAAATTAAAATATATATATTATCTTTAATCCCACCACCCCAAAACACCAATTCTTGTTTGTACCTATAATTTCCTGGAGTCTGCCTATGTGCATACATATTTTATCTATTGTAATTTACATATTCCTTTGCATGCTCATTTTTTTCTCTTAAGATTATATTTCAAACATTTTAAAAAATCAATTTGGAAAGTCATAACTCTGATATTACTCTGCAGTAGTCTGAGCAGGCGTTTACTGCCTGAGGAACGCCAACAAATCATTTCAGGCTTCTGTCAGTCTCCAGTGACACCATTTAGGTAGAAGTGGAGGTAAGAAATAAAAAATAATGTAACCCTGCGAGGGAAGAAGACAACGGAGTTGCCAAGTGCTGTTGTCTGTCAAGGTGTCTCTGGAGTGGTCAGGATGAAAGCCACACAAATTACTGAAAGCAATTTTAGAAACTTGAGTCACTTCAAGTGTGGGAAAGGAAGATGTAAAGGATAGTGTGGTCTGGAGATATCTGTTCTCTTTTCAAGAATTTGTGGTAAAAGTGGTTACTTGAGAGGGTTTGTAGATTTCCAAAAAAATGGCCATTTGGTCTGGAAAAGATGGGAGATGCTGGCCACACCGCATGAAGGGGGAAGGCAGTTTTCCCTGAAGAGCTCAAAGCTGATGTGCAAAGGCCTTCCTCTTTACTGCCTTAATTGCCATTTGTCCTTGTCCTGACCTTGCAAAAGGTGTCTTTACATTGTGTGTGGTTCTCAGAGTGATGCTGTTTCTGAAGTTCCGCATCCTGAGAAAGTAGCACTGCAGCCTGGCATAGTAGCACACTAAACACATGTGTGCTCTGTGTGTGCACACAAGGTCAGAGTGAGGCAGTTAATTCTGTATAAACCCAAGTTCTTCATCTCATGTAACTGCAAAATAAAACTACAGATAAAAGCAGGGAGTTTGGAGAGTGATTCTTCAAAGTAAGAAGAAGAAAAAGAGAAAAAATTTCATGGTGGACCACAAGGGGATCCCAGAAGTGGAATTGCCCACGTGCTCATTTTTTTTGGCCCAGAGGAAGTTTTCTAGAGTTCAAAAGAATGGAGTACTTAGCTAGAAACCACTGACTTTGCATTTTTAAGTTTTTCCAACTCCAGCCCTGAGGTGAGGGGAGAGCTGTTAATTAATTAATTTAGCATATCTTCTTCTGGGCGGAAAGGTCCTTATTTCACTCTTTACTTTTTTATTTATTTATTTATTTATTTTGAGACAGGGTTTCTGCTATGCCATTCAGGCTGGCCTTGACCTCACATTGTAGCCCAGGCTGGCCTCAAACTCTGACGATCCTCCTGCCTCAGCCTCCCAAGTGCTATCATTACAGGTGTGCGCCACGATGCCTGGTTCTCTCCTTACTTTAATTTTTATCCTTGTCTTATGTTTACGTTGGCATTTCTAAGCTTAACTTGTTATTTTCTTTGTATTTTGCTTGCTCTATCTTAGGTCTTCCCTGTTACAAAGGGTGCACAGAAGACAAATTTTTACCTTATTTTGTCCTCTTTAATGCTGGTGATTTTGCTTGGGATATGACACCTAGAGAGACAGAGATCTAGGTTTCTGATACAACTGCTAGCACTGAAAGAAACCTTGAAGATTTAACTCACTCTTTGCTTTGGTAACAAACAGTGGTAAACGGACCTTAAATGTCCTTTCAACTAATGGTTGGAATTGTTGAGGTCAGCCTAGGGTTCTTTTGCTCAATTCGGATGGAAATCATGAATCAGCAAAGCAGAGCTCTGCTACCAGTCCTGATGTTACCAGCTAATGCTGGATGCCAATTGTTTACACAACCAGCTGCTGGTCTGTGCCACTGCTGGCCATCATTGTCCAATGTAAGCTTGTGCTGGACACTGCAGGTCGACTGTCCCATGGACGTGGTCTCTGTGGCAGGTCTTTGTTGCCTGCTGGTCCCTGGAGTTCTTTGGTGTTAACAGCTCTGATTGTTTACTCATCTGTGTTTGGAAACCGACTACTCTATTCACACTACTCAGGATAAAAATACTAAGTAGATATACATGACTTTGGAGCCCACATTACTGGGGAAGTAAATCATGAGCAGGTTTGATACTGCATGGTGGATTCAACGGGTAGATTCCAGGCTCTTATGTACAACGAACAAAGGATTGCAAGTGTATAACCAATGGTAAAAGAAAAGCAGCTATGTACATTTATTGATGATCTTGGGAAGATGTGCTTAGGGCTTGTCTTTACTGACAAAAATGTGGCATGAATGTGGTATATTACTGCGCTGGGACAACAGGAATATAGGGACACACAAATAAATCAGGCTTTCAGAATTTAAAAGATGTGCACCCCAGCCCATGTGCTGGGTCTTTGGGTATGATTGGAAGGAGTGATTGACAGGGTGCTGAGTCATCTTCAGGACTTCCAGTGTGCAGGACCTTCCCAGAGTTGACTCTGATTAAATTACATGTGTGAGATGCAGGCCATATTTATGAACTTTTAACATGGTTCTGGTGGGTAAAATTTACTGAGGGTCAGGCCAGGAGCTCTGACAGGCATGTGCTCTGTTCTGGGGCTTCATACATCTCCTGAGTCTTTATAATATCATCTTCTGCCTCTCTCCTCAGAACTGTGGAAGGAGGATTGACCCTGAGGTGTTGCCCAAACTCCAGTGCGTGGAGGGGAGTGACCTCTCAGCCTCCACTGTGCTGCCTGTTCTAAGTTTAGAGAACACCAGAGAGTCTCGCTTGTATCAGGAGCTGTGCTGCTGCACAGGGGGGGTTGTGCACAGTGGGGAAGCTGTCCTAGACTGAAAAGGAGAAGTGCCTGGGAAGTGATTGTCACGCAGCAGCTTGCAGGCCTGTTTCAGTGAGGGTGAGCGCTGAAACCAGGGAATCTTCTGCCTGGCTTACTGTGAATGTCAAATGTGCAAATACAGGGCCCAGATCCCTCCCTTCCTAGTGTAGCCACTCCAGGGTGCCCTCTCTGTTCTTCAGAGATGCAACAATATGGACTGAAGTGGCGGGAGAGGGGGAGGGGCACCTTGCTGCTTGGCTGCACTCACATTGGAATGGAAAGCAGCAGTCTGATAGTGAGGGAATGACACTGAAGCAAACTGTCCCAGTCCACTAGGGTGCAAAGGGGTGCAAAGGGAAGTGAGTGGGAGGGGCAGACAGCTGCTGGCTAAGCCATAGCCCCCTCTGCTCCAGACAGCAGGGGAAAATGAGTTAGGTGCTTCTGGTCTGCCCTAGAGTGAGAGTAAGAAATAGGAAGTGTGAGCTGCACACTTTTTATTGCCTTGCGTATCCCTCGCATCTCTGATTTGTTTACAAGAGGGTGTTGCCAGGCTGGGTAACATCACTACTACCTCAAACTCTCAGCAAAACCCAAGAGTAATTTTCTCATAATTCCATGCTCATGAAATATGCTCACATCCTTGTCGTGTGTCCTTGACATTTCTCATTCTTTTCTTCCTTTCTTAAATATGCTGGATGGGCTCTATCAACATCATCCCTACTTCCCTTAACAATTCTGTTTTATTGATGGCTGGGTCTGCACAGTGAAGATGGGGACTTAGCTAGAAATCAATGGGCAATGATAAAAAACCGTCGAGGGTTTATTGTAGGCTGAGCACCATGTTAGACATGGCCTCTTTGTGATATTTTTAGTCTTTAGGTATGGTATAAAAAGCACTACTTTCACTTTTTAGATGATGACATGAGTCTAAGTCAAATAGCTGACCAGTGTTTCCCAACCAGTATGCCACGGATAGAGAGAACACAGCTTCCTTTGAATCCCAAATCCAACTTTTGTTGAATTTAGCTGTGTCAGTAACATGCTCCAACCAAAGGTCCTGGGCAAATTTTTGTGTAGAATCCCCTAATCTGAGGGGAAAGAATAGAGAATAGAACTGTCTGTGGTTAAGAGCTATGAGGAGTAGATTTTGGATGCAATTTACATAGAGATCCAATGAATGAATATTTGAGATACCTCTAATGGTAAGAGTATCATAAATCTATCATCTCAAAATTGTTATTTAAATTATGTCATGGTCTACCCATACATGACTATTTCACATATTTATAATTGTAGCTTATTGCCACTTTGGTTCTGCTGTTTAGTATTACTTCATAAATGTTTTGAGGTCTTTTACTTACTTCAAATTACCAAGTTCAATCTCTTATTCCCCCAAACTCCAAACACATGCAGAACATATGGTAAAAAATAAAATTTAAATCAAATGATGATTTACTTTTTTAATAAATATCTTTTTGGAATAGGTTAAATGTGAAACATGATTCTACAAAATTAAGACATTCCATGTTTTAATTCTCTGCTTCTGTCTCTTTCTTTCTCTATTTGCCTATCTTTGTGTCTCCTTCTCCCTCTCCTCCTCCTCTCCCGCCCCCTCTCCATCTCCATCTCTTTCCCTCCCAACCAAATTCAATGAGAACTGAATCAAATTTCCCCATAAGGCCAACTTTGAACCTAACTACTGAATTCAGTTTGAGACCAGAATCATGGAAAGAATTCAGTCCATGATCCGAGGTACCACAGTATATAATTTTTTTCTTTCTCAACGAAGCATGTATGGCTGATTCAATTTGCAAATATGCACACCTTTGAGTCATTGATCATATATATTAGCGTAATGTCACATCTACATTTCATTAATTTCACAAGAAATCTATACATTTTCAGCTCTCCTTGCCCTGTATAAAAGTGCATTGTGTATCCATAAAAGTTGGAAAGTAAAGGCTTCAGTAAAAGTCTAATTCTAATTAGAAGAAATAAATGGAGTACTATGTGGGAGGAAAAGCCAGGCACTGTCATTTATTGTAACAAGTTCGCCATATTAATTTGATGAGTCTTTTGTGCGGGATAAGGGGATAAACACCACATGCAGACCACTTTGATGTGTGCCATTGCCCTGATTGACCTAGGCCTGGAACATAATCAGCTCCTACTCCAAAATGCTTATAATCTGTAGGCTCTTTCATTTATCCCCAGAGAATTAGCAGAATGAAGTTATCTAGACAGAGGCAAGGTTGTATCCCACAGCTGCCCCACAGGTTTACAGCCAAGATGAGCTACCCAGATACTATCAGATGCTTAGAGTTTTGCCCTTGCCCTTTCTGACTAAGGTCACTTGTTTTATAACTGTTATTTATTGCAGATTGGATCCGCCTGGTTTATTGTTCTGCTAAAACCTTCCTAATCATTTTCCCTTTTAACTGAGTGGTCTGATATTCACAAATGGCCTTAGGATTTGACAGTCATTGGAAAACTGAAAGATGGAGAGCCCGGAAGGTGAGGCAGCCACTGTGCTATTTTCTTCTACTTTTTGCAGGAAGCAGGTGACAAGACCCCAGGTGCTCTAATCTATCCTGTGCGCCTCGTGGATGTAGAAGAGGGGGTCTGCTGGCAGGCAGCAGTGTCTGTCCTGCACACGACCGAGTCAGAGCCCTGCCTGACTTACCAGGGAGGCAGCTGGCCCCTATTAAGGCAGTAATCAGCCAAAACAGGCCCTGATTAAGGTGAGCCCTTGATGCCACAGCTGGTTACTTTCTGAGAACTGCCCAACTCTGGACTCTGAAGTGCTGAAATGTGCAAAGAAACCTCTCCTTCCAGAAACAAGCTATTGTTGGATTGGTGATACGCATATGGCTAAGCCTAATGGGCCTTGACTCCATTTCCTGTTCAAGATTGCTTTGTCCTGAGCTCTAAATATCTTCTCTCAGCTCTTAGCAAAGGATGATTAGCACTCTGCCCATTTCCATTTTTATCCCTTTGGCCTAGAATGGCTCAGTAACTGCCCCTCTAATTACAAATTGAAGGGTGACTGTCCCAGCCAGCCTGTCATGCATGAGAACTCATGTGTCTCCTTAAACCTATGTAGTCTTTGCCTAACATACCATGATGGGCTAGAAAGCACTTAGGCTTTAGAATCACATGGGAATCCAAACATGTACCAGATTTTTCATGTAGTTTTATGTGATATTAAACATGTCATGTTACTTCACTTTGTTTTGAAATTCTCGTCTATCAAATGAAGCTAATAATACCTAATTTTCAGACTTGTCTTTAATAATAAATGAAGTAAGATCGATTACAGTGCCTAATACATGGTGAGCTCCCAATGAATATTATCTTAAAATTATTAGCTAATGTAATAATTTATAAACCCCAGTCTTGCGAAGTATGCTTAATCCGTGTTAACTATATTTACTGATATTAATAGTATTATGCACTCTGTGATGATATTCTTATCAGGAAATGATGATTAAGGGACCAAGGAGCAGTTCACTCAGGTGGTAAACTGAGAGAACAGAGGGACCTATAGAAAATCCAGGGTGATTATACCGAAGCAAGACACAAGGTGGGCAGAAAGACCCTTGCCTATTGGTCTGGATGCACAAAGGCTTAAGAACATGCACACACTGGCCAGAGCAAATGTCAAAGCCTGGAGGAAAGGACAAAGTGTATTCTTTTAACTGGGCAAGAAATCCCCCTATACTTACAGTGGTTTCAGCCAAAAGTCAGAAGAAATATTCTTTGGTTTCCAAATATGAATAGCATTTTAATTTCCAGATGCCAATATGAAGTCTAACGATGTGAACTGGGACAGGAAAATGGGTGCTAGTTAGACTTGATAGAAAATCATAAATAGCAGATGTAATTGAAGGAACAAATAAAGTTCAAAGAGAGTTTGGGGTGATTTAGTACTGTTGTCACACGTGATCTTCTCCATGTATCTTGTGCTTTACAGATTATGGAAATATTTGCCCACACTGTTTATTAATAATGTGATATATGTATGGATATTTTTATTATTTTTTCATGCAGATGAAAAAACTGAGGGGCACAGTGGCTACTGGATTTGCCCAAGGTCACATAGAAGATAAAGCACAGGATCAGGTATCAGTTAAAAATCCAGCCTTCTGCTATGAAGAATCACTCCTTAAATTGTATTTTTACTTTATGCCAATTCTTGGAATCCCTGAGTTCTACATTGGAAGGAACTCAAGTAGGCAAGGTGGTATCTCTGTCTTTAATTGGCTACACATGGTAGATATGACAGTGAAAGGAAATAAACTGTAGGGTAGTATTTCATAAATATTAGCTCTTACTGTGATTAAGTCTCGATTTTAAGATATCACGTTATGGTACAGTCGCAAGTTACTTAACAATGAGGCTAAAAACATAACTGGAGCCCGCCTCACATAAAGAGAGGTTGGGGGAGAGAAATAAGGGGCATCATCACCTATTTTTCTACCAGATATTTGGCTTTGAAGGCACTTGAAAGACCACATGGGTAGCAGACCGTTTGGAAAGAAAGCAGGATTCATTGCTGGGATGGAGAACAGAATCATTGGAATAAATATCTCTGTCGCCAGCAGCCTCTGGAGCCGGTACCTGGGCACTGATGTAACCAACAGAGAGAACGCGCTTGCTGCAGGGCAGTAGGGCCCTCATCTCTCTTCTGAGGGGTCTTATGCACTGATGGCCCTCCAGTGATGGCGTATCTCCGTTGGGAATGCAAAAGTTGTCTTATACAACAGAAATCATGTTATTCCTTGGTTATAATCACTGATCTCATAAACTGTAGAGACAGAGGTCCGGAAGGAAGACTTATTCAAACTCCCAGTTTCACAGATCAGACTACCGAAAATTAAATAAATTATTAGGTTTACTAAAGATCACTCCCATGAAGAATGGCAAATCTGGAATCCTAGCCTACAACTCATTTAGTTATTCTATGTTCTTCTCTTTATCGAGAGGTATACATTTGGTTTCACCCATTGCATTCTCTGGCTGTCGGTTACATTTGACATTTATTGAGCATCTATATTGTGCCAAGTACTGTGCTAGTTACAGTGATAATGTATGGTATCCACACTCAAAATGTATATACAGGAGGGCAGGAGAGAAGGATCAGAATATACCAGATGACCAGTGTCTCTAGACTGCTGGGATTTCTCCCACGGTTACTTGAATTCCCAAGTATATTCCATTATTTGATATTTATGATAGTTTCAAAAAAAAACCTTGCATTTTATTATTTTCCTCTTTATATACTCTTCATTTTTGTAACAGAATATTACTTAGTTTCTGCCACCACAAATACTTCTCTCTCTTTACAGAGACAGAAAAAATATATACATGTGTAAAGAGGCAGATAATATGTACATATAAAGGCTTCAATTATTTCTCCATGCCTACATAGTTTTCCTTCCAGCAAATTTATGCAACACCCATCTATACTCATATCGTGTTTATGCTACTCATAACTTCTATCTTATTTCATCCCCTTTACTAAACTTGAGATATTTGGGCAAAAGTGTAAGTCAGATTTATCTCTATATCCTTTTCATCCCTAGAAGAGTCTACACAGAGAATGAAATCTCAATAAGTTCTCTTATAAATCAATATAGACATGGAATAATTTATTTAATTAGAGTCAACACTCATGGATGGACTACGATAAGCCTGCTGTGTGGTAGGTAAGTATGAGATTTATTAATCGTTACACAGACTCGGCTTTGAGCACGTAGATGTAATTGATCCTTTTCACTTGATCCCTGAGCTAAATCTTCAGTGATTCCTAGATATTGCAGAAGCAGCGTTATCTCCATCCTGCAGATCAGTAAGAGTTGTCTTTGTGTTGGGCCTGGAAAACACTCTCGACACTGACACTTCTTTCTTTGTCAAGTCAGATCTTCAGGGAAATGTGAATACACCTCATTTCCTCCTGACCCTCCCAACGCATCAACTCTAGATAAAGTTTTTGAGTAATTGTTTTGGTTGAGAATCAATATTTTGTTTTCCATCCTTGTGTATCTAGCTAATAATACTGAGTTCATAGGTTTCAAAGCAAAGTCGCTTTGCCACCTCTTTCTTCACAGTGAAATACTTTCTCAAGGTTACGCTTGTGTGTTTACAATCTTTCTGAGTTACTATTAAAACCACTTTCTATAGAGTTTCCACTAATTGTTTTTCTTTCCCACATCTAATATCTGAAAGTATTTACACATTACCTCATTAATTAATGCTCATCCTGCTTGGTGCTCACAACATTGATATACAGTTCCATAGAATGAAAGTGGGAAACATGCTTTTTGAGAGGATTCAGGACATCTCCTTAAAGCATAATACAGCAGAGGTCTGGCTGGGCTTTTCCTGCCTTCCTTCACCGGCCTTACCAAGTATATAGGAAATCAAAATCATCCATATCCAATAGGGTTGCATAATGAGGTCAGAGTCCAGGTCTCATCTTTCTAATTGTAAAAATTAACATCAGTAAAGCATTTTATAGTTCACAAAGTTCTCGTACCTGTATTATCTTATTTGCTAGACACAACAATAATACCAAGAGGATATTATTATAATTTCATTACAGGTAAGGAAACAGGTTCAGAAAAATTAAACAGCCATGCATGTTCCCATAGTCATGAGGCTGCAGAGCAAGGGTTTGAGTCCAGATCTTTTTGATCTCAAAAGTTATGATTTTTTTCTCTATATGACCCTTAATCCCCGTGAAATAGACTATGCATTCTGTACTGCCACTGAATATGCAAGAAGTACTCAAATTTGCCAAGAAACAGGACCCTAAGCAACCCCTCATTCATACAGTATGGTCAATATTATTATGGGACAGAAGAAGCAGCACAAATTAATGATGAAGGGGTCAATTACTCAATAAATGATGTTATGAAAATAGGCTAGGTTTATAAGGATAAACCGATCAATTCAGATCTTCATATAAAAGTAAACATCAAAAAAACTAGATGAATTAAAGACTCATATTAAAAAACAAATAATTTGGAAGAAAATATAAATGAGTGATTGTCTAATCCTTGATAAGGCAAACTGTCCTTGCCCAATAATGGGAGATATCTCAACGAAGCAATCAATATACTCAAATAGACAAATATTAAAACCTCTTAATGTCAGAACCATAACCAAGAAATAATAAAAAAGAAAACATTTGTAACATGCATAGCAGAAATGGTTTAATACTCTTAATATACGAAAAGCCTATGGCAATCAATGAGAAAGTCATTAAACAGTTAATAACAGAAAATAAAAGGGGACTATAAATATGTGAAAATGTGTTCAGCAGTTAATAAGAAATATGAAATCAAAGTAAAAAGCTACTTTTTAAAGTTAGATCTCAGTGAAACAAATATTGCATTTTTTTTTAATATGTGGAATCTAAAGAACATGACAAGAAAGTAGAAGGTAAAGCCATTATTAGACAAGAGAAGGGAAAGAGGGGAAGTAAAGGGTGGGAAATAGGGGGCATACATATGATCAAAATACATGACACACATTGAACTTACCCCCAAAACATGCGTGAAACTAGGGATGAGGATCCGGCTAGAGGGTTGATAGGGAAAATGTTATGTTATGTGTATATACGATCTGTCAGAATGAAACTTATCAATCTGTATCATCAATATTTACTAATAAACAAGTGGAAAAATTAGATGTTAAAAAACTGTATACTCACAATCGAACAAACCCAGAGATAAAATGTCTGTAAAGAAACATTGTGATTGATGCACACATAAACAAACTGATGTAGGGCTTTAGAAATGAATTTGAACAACGCATTTAGAAAATAATAAACATATTCATATCCTTTAACTTGATAATGCTGCTTGGAGGAAATCAATTTACAAATGATCAAAGACATGAACAAAGATGTAGATAAAGTACCAATTTCAGTCTTATTTAAAGACACATTAGAAAAAGAACTCTATTGTCATAGTTACAATTTATTCCACTACTAAGAACAGGGCCTTGCATGTGATAAGAACTTCAAAAACTTAGTTGAATGGTAGAAATAATGTTTGACTGCAAGCTACTACTTAATAGTTGAGAAATAGGTAATTTTTAGTATATCCATATAAATACATTCACTAAAATATTTTGAAAAAAATTAAGTGGTAAAATAATATTGATGTATCATTTAAGAGAAAACAGCATATAAATTCATACACACAGTGAAATATATGCAAATATACATGCAAATACATGTACACATCCAGAGAGGAGACTATTAGATGGAAATATGATAAAATACTAATGGCAATTATTTCTCATTCAAATTATAGATAATTGTGATGTTCTTAATAGGAGCAGTCTATATTTCCTACATTTCATAGAAAGGACATACCACATTTAATAAGAAAGCACACAGAACAATCTGAAAAGATTTGTATTAGCAAATTAATTGTGATTATCTCTCAGCGAGGATGTATTTTTACTTTTTTGGAAATTTTCTGCAATAAGCTTATATTGTTCAATCAGAAGAAAAGTTATTTTAAAAAGAAATAAAGATCATCATTCAATAACACAAAGAATTCAGCAAACAACTTTAGAAAGTCTGGACATCACAGAGTTGATATTAGAGATACTGGTGAAGTAAAATGGGACCCTGACCAAATGGTGTTAATGGCCTGGATTATGATTTTCCTTGCTAAGCAACTTTTAGTGTCCTGTACACATACTTTGAGGTTTGCCATGTGATTTGGCACGGCCAATGGACTTAGCAAATATGACGCACACAGAGCTTGAAATGGGCTTGTACTGTTGGCCCAATTCTTATACACTGACACCTCTAGGAGAACGTATTCCATCTGTCCTTTTGAAGGAACGGAGATATGTGGCTTAATCACTTTATCACTTCAGCTCACCGATTAGCCACTGCCCTAAATTCAGGTGACGTCAGCTGAAAGGAGAACTGTGGGTCGTCCAGGCCAAATTGCTGATCTACAGACATTTATGCTAAATACATGTTTAATGTTATGATGCATAGAGTGCTGAGGTATTTTCTATGCAGCCTTACTGTGACAATAGCTTCTGATTCACAGGGGTATAATGGCTATTTGCTGATTGCCAAGGTCATGCCAAAATCCCTGCTTCAGTTCAGGTCTGCGTGAAACATTTCTCTTGACAATCAACTTCCCATTGTTCAAATGTCATTTTCTCCAGTCAACTGAGAGCCCACAGAAAACACACACCTCATGGGGGACAAGTGCTCTCTTAAAATACTTGAACACTGGTTCCTGGAAACATCTCCAGCCCCATGTCCCATGGTTATTAATAAAATAACTGGCATAAAGATCAGCTTATAAATCTCTCATAAGTTTGGTTAACCTTGCTGCATGGTTTCAATCAAATTGGGCCAATAGCAAGTTATAATTTCTGGGACTGGGCAGTGACACTGGACCCTGGGATCTGATTAGTAAACGAAGATATTGGCATTGTATGGTGCTTCCTAGCGAAACAAAAACTGTTTTTCTTTTTCCTCCCTCTGGCTGTTGTTGTAATCTTTCTACACTCTTTTAACCTTCAACATCAAGCATTACACCAAGTGCATGAGTCAGGGGCACGCCAAAACTTAGTGGTGGAAATCCACTGTTTATGAACTCATTAAACTTCATTATGTTTCTACCCATACACCGATTCAGGGACAAAGGGCCTTGTCAGTCTGACAGGCACATCAGGCTGTCAGACTGATATCATCTATTTGAATTACAAAAGTAATAACACAAAGCCACCATTTACTGACCACCTAAATGGCACCAATACTGTGCTATTCTCTTGACACATATGACATCATAATAACCCTCTAAGGTAAGTGTTATTTCCTCCATTTCACAGAAAATGTAAAACAAACAGATTAGCTGAGGCTTAGAGAGGATAAGACAGGAAACCAGCTGAGGTCATAGGTGGGCGCACGGCAGAGTCAAGGTTCGCGCTCACGTCTTTGGAACCCTTAAGCTCATTCTTCGTGACCACGTCATTCTATTTCCCACATCAATGTTTTGTAGTGAGCAGACATGCTGGTTTCTTCATGTCCTGAAAGTTATATTAACCTTGTAAATCAATAGATTGTCGCTGAGATTTTGGAATAAAATGTAGCTTCTAATTAGCTCTAGGTTCTTACTCATTTGTGACACAATAAAGACTATCATATTTGCCTTTCATGCACATGCACCAACCTTAAAGCACTTCAAAAAATATAAATTCTCACCTGGCAATCTGTAGTCCCTTTACTATGAGAATTTAAAGGACAATGAATTTTCTTCTTTCAGTGCTGGATAATATGGTACCTTCTGGTTCTGTTAGTATGTTATGATAGTTACAGATGCACATGATTTCATTATAATTTTTACCATGCTGTTCTTGGGCATATGAATGCAAATATAAATATAAAAATATGGTCCTCATGTAGCTAATTATCCTTATTTTGCATCAGAACAAACTCTCAGTCTATTCCCTCCTCCCCTCCCTAAGCTTCCCCATCACCATCCCTGGCTCAGCGTTTTGGCTGAAGGGAACAAGTACAGTGCTGTGCCCGGGGTGCCTCTTCCCTCTCACTCTTGTATCCTGCCCTGTACACAGAGGGCTGCCACAGGGAAAGACTACAGTGAGACAAACACATTAAGATATCACTAATTCATGACATCTTAAAATCCCGTTTTCTATGCATTAGATTGTATTTTAATAGGGATAGTGATAAACCCATATATTAAATTTTGGCAGTAGAAATCTCAATATTGAATGAAATATTATGAAGTGGAATACTTGTGTAACTGTGTTTTTTTTTTTTTTCCAGTGTCCCTGAGCTTACATTTATAGGTGCTGTTTCTCTCAGCAACACAGCAATTTCTTTTACAGTACTCATAGTAGTAATTCATAGCGAAGCTGCAATAAACTCATGCCTTTCCCAAACTATGAAAAAACTAAACTTTAAGAAACTTAGAACCTTAGAACCTTAGATTATACACTAGTACATTGCTTTACATTCTATTTTTTCCAACGCCATTTTGATATGAATTCAGAAAGTTCTGTGTCTTCCAGCCATGAGATACAGAGGAAAATACAGGGTCCACTTATAACAGGGTCATGTCCCAGGAAACCCATTTTGGTTTGAGAATATGAGAGGTAGAAAATGCACTTCACATTCCTAACTGACTGAACACAGCACACAGCAGAGGATCAGTTCTTTCTCTTCATGATCGTGTGGCTGGCTGGGTGCTGTGGTTTGCTGCTGCCACGCAGCATCCTGAGGGATTATTTTACCATGTATCATTAGTCCAGGAAAAGATCAAAATTCAAAATTGAAGCACAGTTTCTAATGAATACGTATTGCTTTCACATTACCATAAAGTCAATCCATAATAAATCAGGGATTGTCTGGAATTACAACTCATTATGATAGCAATAGTACAAAGTTAAGTAAGCAAGAAATATTGTGTCCACTTTACCTAAGGCTCAATCGCCATACCCAAATTAATGTTAGGCATATAACAGGTAGTTATTTGTTGAATATGTAAATAAGTAAATATTTTCACACTACACATACAGACACAATCACACACATTCGTTGTACAGACACACAAGGACAGGCACACACACACACAGTATGAAAACAAAACCATTTCCTGAGACTTTTACTGAGAAGATATGTTTTTATATTGTGTTTCCCACTTTGTATACCCTTCTGGAAGATTCCAGAAAGAAGAAAATGGTGCCCATTCCTTTTTCTTTTTTACACAATGTCGAACATGATGAACTGGAGGGTTGCTCAAGCAGTTTTCTTAAAGAACACTGATTTAACTACCTACATGCTTGTGATGGTCATTATTTCACAGTCCTAAATCATGAGGGAGTCATGATGGCCCAAAGGCCTCACTGAGAAATTGGGTATGGGACAGATCTAGTCCCATTGGGTTTCTCTTTGCTAAAGGATCCAGTTCAAGTCTGTAGCTTTCTTTCCCAAGGGCCTCACATTATACTGACACATGACTCACCTGTTCATAATTCGGGATTCAGGAGTATTTCTGGAATTAGGACCAGGGTAAATGATTTGGAAAAAAGAAGGAAGTTAAATGGAAGACAAATACCCTATGTTTTACACCTACCCACTGATGTCTTAACCTCACTTCAGTGTTATGCTTTGAAATTGGTACCAGCCAGCACATCCTCTAGCTTGAATTATCATATTCCTCAGAGAGTCCTTAGCAAAGAGGAGACAATAGCATTTCATGAATTAGTCTTTACACAGTTCCGGCTCGCAAGTACCTGAATAATAAGCATGATGCCAGTCACTATGGAAGGAAATATTACTTAGTTCATTCTCCACTGAACACTTAGTTATTAAATACTTGCTACTGTGTACCCAACACTCTTCCAAACTCTCCAGGTAACGTAGGAACAACAGTATTTTTTAAAATCATATTGACGTTCAGCTTACTTTAAATTGGCAGAAAATAAAGAAAAATAAATAGATAAACAAATAAATTATTCAATAAGACTATTTGCTCCCCCTCGCCATGATAAATGGATGAAGTAGGGAGCTAGGGAGTACTTTTTTAATGTGGCCACTTTGAAACATGTTCCAACCTCTTGTATTAGAACAGAGACACAGATAATATGCAAAGTGCTTATTATGTGTGTGTTGGTGGCATGAAGCTGATGCAGATGGACTAAGCACTGCCTCTCTTTTCCCCTTCATGGTCTTATTTGAAAGCGATCAGCCGCTGTGCCTCTCTGATACGTTTCCTCATAAGGGAAGCGAGGCACCTTGGCAGGCCGTGAATCCTGCCTGTCCTGTTTGTAGGCACAATGAAAACTAAATGAAAATCTGCTGGACTTTGATGGAGGCTGCTAAGAAAGCTGTGCTCCTGTGCTCCTCATCCTAGTGGCCTCTTTGTTGGGTCGTTTTGGTTGTAAAGGCAGAGTTGTATCTGGCAATTGTCCACAGACTCTCCACAGTGGGACAGAATCAGCCCCTCTTTTCCCTCCCTGTTATCAGGCAGACTTGCCAAGCAGCAAAATTTCCACATGGCAGTCACTCTGTCTACCCAGGTACCCTTGTGAGTCTTCTGACATCATGAGAGAGCTTCATGGGCTCACCTCAGAGCAAAGAATCAAGGTGACACAGAAGAAGGGACATGAGGTATGAAGATGGCCACTTAAAAGTGGAACCCAAAAGGTCAGGTTGGCAGAAAGTCTGTGCTTGCTCGTAATGAACGTGGATTTTCATTACCAGGGCTCAGTTTGGTGGGATTCCTTGTGTTCCAAGGTTTAAGGTAAGAGTATGAGGTGAATGCAAGTGATTCTAAATTACTTTGTTTGATCCCATGACTCAAGAGAATTGTTTCACAGTACAGCCTGCGTTTCAAGACAGAGAAAGAGAGCAAAACAAAACAAAACAAAAGCTATAGGAAAAGGCAACACACACACACACACACACACACAAATGGTATTCTATTCTTTCGAAGTAGATGGAGATCATTACAGAAACAACCAGACTAGACTGTACTCAGAGCAGTTTGTTCTGGACTACAATTATTTCAGAATCAGGTTCTCCATAGCAGATTCTTTACATAGAAAAACTTAATCACCTATTACATAAAGGAGTTTAAGTGCAACTATTTGAATCAGTAAGCTGTTGGTTCTTATATGTTGTTGTGACCTTTATATATTTCCAGGACATTTTTTAAATACATGACTTTGAATATTAAAATAGAGTAATCATTTGATTATTTAAAAGAAAAATAATGAAATTCAGTCTATTCATAACTAACTGAAAGTATTTCTGAAAGTAAAATAAAAAATTCCTATATTCCTATAAAGTGAATCTGCCAATACTTACCACAAATGCTATATTCAGTTTTCAAAAAATAAAACTATTCTTGCCAATGTCAGGAAATAGACATATCTGATATTATTGCCTCTATCCAACAGTGGACTGGAAATAATATACAATGCAATAAGACAAGAAAAGAAAAGTATATAAATAAGGAAAGAAAAGAGATTATTATCAATAGTTAATATTCTAATTTCCATAAAATATTCACTATAATATATAAAACATTTGGATTATTAATAGAAATCAGTAAGATTTCTATATCAACCTCAAAAATATATAATATCTCTATACATTGAAAATAATCAACTAGAAATTAGAATCCTTAGGATAATAAGCATTGATGTTGGCAACAAAAGTGTAAGGTACCTTGGAAATTATCAGAGGTAGGTCATGCAAGATTTGTGTAGAAAAATTATAAGCCTATTAAAGGAAAACAAAGGATATAGGAAAAATAGTTATAAACCATATTTATGAACATAAAGAATGATATAATTTAACCAGGTTTCAACGCAATTTCAATGCAGTCATGGCTTATTGTTCATAAAATTCATATGAAATAATAAGAATGGGGGATTACTGAGAAAATTTTAATGAAGGAAATGACATGGAATTCAATATAACAAACTTACCATAAAGCTACAGTAGTTAAAATGTCAAGATTTGGATTCATAAATATTTATCTAGGTTAATAGGACAAAGGAGAACTCTGAGAATCAGCCCAAGTATATATGGAGGTTTATTTAAGAGAGAAAAGATTGTGCAGATTAAGAAAAAATAACTATTTAGTAATTTGTTAGGCCAAATTAGCCACCATGATTTTAAAAAGTTGTGTCTGTACCTCACACTAAGCAAAAAAATAATTTCATATTCATTTAATTATAAAAAAAATTGAAAAATCTTTAACAGTGTAATAGCAGAGTAAGAAATCATATCTGGAAAAGACATAAAACAAAGGAAAAAAATAGATGCACTTTGCTACTCTAAAAATGACAACTTCAACAAAAATAGTATAAACAATCTGGAAAAAGAACTTATAACTGGAAAAAAGACACTTACTTTTCATATCACTAAAATAATTAAATATTTTGAACATAGAGAGCTCACTGAAAATCAAAAAGACATGTATGACCTGGAAAATAGAAATAAAAGTGAAAAATCTGGACCCAGAGCTTTTCAGTATAAGAGATCTGAAAGGCCATTATGTATATTAAAAGATGCTTGGCATATTAAGCAGTCTTTTCTTTGCATAATTCTCATATGCTCAAATTTTTGTCACTTAAGCAACAGAAGTGCCCCCCAAACATAATTTCACTTTCAAGCACTATCTACACAAACTACAAAGTACTCATGCAAACATCACTTATAGCTAGCTCTTCGGTTCACATATCACTATGCGAGTAACAGATGCTCATCATGATCAATGACCAATTTCCCTACTTGTTTCGATGTCTGTAATTGCTCATTGCATATCTGTTAATTAGTTTACACATAGATTGCTTTGCTTCTTAGTCTGCTAGGAATTGCACCACATATAATTTCATGCAAAAATGCATGAAGATAGCCCCCTTCATATCTGTGAAATATACATCTGTGAATTCAGCCGACTGTGGATCCAAAATATTTTCAAGCAAAAACAAAGACATTGCATCTGTGCTGAACTTGTATAGAGTTTTTCTTCTTATTACTTCCTAAACAATACACTATGACAATTATTTACCTAATATTACATTGTATTATGTATTATTACATTGTAATATTACATAAATACAGTAATCTACAGATGATGAAATCTATAGGATGTGTGTAGGTTCTACACAAATACTATACCAATTTATATAAGGGACTTGAACATTCATGGGTTTGGTATTTGGCAGGCCTGGCAAAAGGGGGAACTGATCTCCCATGGGTACTGAAAGGTAACTACTTTTGAAAGAAGAAATTGGTTAACAAACGTAAAAGTGGAACAATGAAATGAAAAATGATAATACTGGGAATATAATATGAATAAAAAGTAAATGAAGATAAAGAAGAACAAGCTGACCACAGGAATGCTGACATCGCCACTTCTTGAGAAAATCTAATTTGATGCCAGAACTTACTTGCAGTGAGGGCAAACTTATCTATGCGAATAGTAGCGTGGTTATAATGAAAAGGATAAAGATGCCCAGTGGAAGTGACACCTGCAAAAAAACTTTACGACAATGAAACGCTCAGTGATATTTGCACTGTTATAATAAAGAAAGTATAAAGGATAAAATATTCTAAACTTAGGAGTATGACAATTTGCCAAGGCAAAAAAAGAAAAATAAATGCTTTCTATGTATCATGCTATATAACAAGGAAGAAGACAAGCATCATTTAAATAGCTCTTAACAAAGTGTTTGCAAATAAATAAAACAGTTCAATTCTTATTATTTCTAGTGTTTTAAATTACTGTGCATTTAGTAAATATTAGACAATTTTAAGTATTTGGACAGGAATTTTTAAAGGTTAACTAACAATTGTAATTTTTCCATTGATTAATTAGATCACTTTTGGTTTCAGCTTGCACAATTATTTTTGTAGCCCCATGCTGCTATGCAAAGTGAGTTTGGCCTGTGCTCCTAATCAGGCCAGTGCACATCCAGCTTCCATAATACAGCATTTCAGGTCCCTCAGATTAGACATGTTTAAATACTGCAATTTGGCGTGTTACGCCTTGACTCCATGGTCTTATGTGACCGAAGCTCACTGGGGCATGGACACAGAGGAGCACAGGAATATTAATCCAAAAAATAATCTACTAAAATTACCCTCAGATTTGACCAAGTCATCAATGGATACATCAGGCATGTGAGGTCATAACTTTTTCCAGTCCAGGAATTTTTCAGTGAGGTAATGACTGATGACTATGAAATAGATAAAATATTGTTAAACAATATCAAAGTACACCTTGATTATTTTTAGTTATACTGGCCTGATCTCCTATAGAGGGATAAGAAATTACTAAATGTTTACTTATAAAAACCACAAACTTCTTTTTTTAATCTTTGATCTCCATGCAATTTTTTGCCTAGTGTTGTTTTCAGAGAAATGTATCATCCCAAGAGCAGTCCCAGGAGTTGCCCATTTCTGTAAGTAAATAAGATGTATATCTACAGTTTCTTTGATTATCATGTTTTTATTGTAAGGGAAGTGGCTTGATAGTCTAACATTTGTTCAGAGCCACATAGAGTATATATGTAATAATAATCCAAAAGTGTGTTCGTTTTCATTTAAAAATAGGTAAATTTTTAAAAATAGTTTATCTGTTAGGTGTAATAATTTCTATATAAAACTTTCAATTCATTGACTATCCTTAGTTGTATCTATTTTGCTCATAAAGCTATTCGATAAATATTTTAATTTTAAGTATTATATTTTGTTATATTTTTAAATTATAAAATTTCAATTTGGTTATTTTACATAGTTTTTTTTTTCTATGTTACAACTGTATTTCTATTTATTTCAAGAGTATTTACCTTTGTCATAGAACATAGTTATAATAGATGGTTTAATTCTTGATTAATTTTAACATCTGAGTCATGATATCTGTTAATTGTCTTTTCTATTTAGAGTTGATCAATTTCCTAGTTCTTGATATGTCAAAAGGTTTTTATTGCAACTTGGTGTTTTTGAAAATTTTACTGTTAGACTTTGGGCCTTCTTACATTATTCTGGAGAATGTTGCTATTTTGTTTGTAGAGCAGAAAAAACCTCATTAAGATCTGACCACAAGTTCTGTTACACACTCTGTGGATGATGGCTCAAAATGTCATTTTATTTTGAAAGCCTTTATTATGTTGCTTTGGGTTTTTCTCACAACTGTGATGTGTATATATTCATCAATTTTATATAATAGCTTACTTTTCATATACTTTCTGTTTAGGGTTTTTCCACAAATGTGGTTGTCTTGGTTCTTTCAAGCTGCTAGAACTACAAAATTAACAATATCAATCATAAAATGTGTGGCCCAAAAATAACAGAGAAATTTTTCTCACACTTCTGGATAATAGAACATCTTGCATCAAAATTCCAGAACAGGGCTGGTGAGATGACTCAGCGGCGTAAGCGCCTGCCTTGCAAGCGTGACGGCCCGAGTTCGACTCCCGGAACCCACATATGAAAAAGGGGCCGGTGATATTGCTCAGCAGCACGGGTGCCTGTTGGCACGCAAGGTCCTGAGGTCGACCCCCCGGTACCCACACAAAAAAAAAAATTCCAGAACATTCAGTGTTTAGTGAGGGCTCACCTTTTGGTTCATAGAAAGCTGGTCCTCTCATTGAGAACTCACATGGTTAAAGGGGTGAGAGAACCCCCTGGAGTCTCTTTTTTTTTTTTTGTGGGTACCGGAGGTCGACCTCAGGACCTCCTGTGCAAGCAGGCGCCCGTGCCCCTGAGCAATATCACTGGCCCTTTTTTCGTATGTGGGTTCCGGGAGTCGAACTCGGGTCCTCGCGCTTGCCAGGCAGGTGCTTACCCCGCTGAGCCATCTCACCGGCCCTGGAGTCTCTTTAATAAGCACACTACTCATTCATGAAGACTCTGCCCCCCTGACCTAGTAATATCTGAAAGCCCCCACTTACCAATTCCAGTACAATAGAATTATGTTTAAACATAAATTTTAAGACAACAGAAACTTTCAATCTATATCAATGGCTAGGCAGAGCTTAGCAATTATGTCAACTTAAATGCAGAAACAGGACATTTGTTTTTGCTACTCCACAGCCCATTGGATTTTCCCAAATTCTTTGGCACCCAGGTTCTTTTAATTTTAGCAAGGAAGGCAGATGCCTTCTGGGAATATCATTATACAAAATTTTGTTACCTGCAACACTAATGCCAATGTTATTAAGAGTGACTAGAACCACTCTGGAAACAAAGAAGTGAGACAAAAAAAAAGAAGAAAAATAATGGTTACCTATATTCTTTGTTGTCACTCTAGACCCACCCAACTCCCTTTATAAAATTTCATTGAAAAGAGGTGTTCTTACAGCATTACCCACACACATACACATACACACAAACACACACAGAGACATGGATAAGAAATAGTGATTTTCTTTTGAAAATATCCTTAGTCATCTTAATTCATTGTTTTATACAATTGAAATAAACTGTATAGTACTGGCTGGAGGCTTAGGTGTGAAATGGGTGGCATAAACAATGGTAGTGAATGACAGGTAATTATGGCCTGCTTCTTTTTTATTATTAACCTTTCCATATTTAGAGAGAAAAGGCCAATTATTCAGTTTATTCAATTGAAATTTTGGAGATGCAGTAAATCATAACTATAATGCTGTGACAATGAAAGTAGACATTATTTTCTCTATTTTGCTTGGCATGTGTGAAAGGAAGCAAAGTGGACTTTTTATTTTAGTGATTTTTCTATCAGAGGTTCTGCAACCTTATTTAGCTATTGTTAGCAAAGCTGGTCAGAAAAACAGCACTTGTTATTGTTCAGGTAGAAATCAAAATTGGAAAGCAAGTCCATCTGAACCAAAGGGTGAAGGAAATAACATATTTCTTGTTCTTGAGGAAAAAAGAGAAAAAGTTAAAGTCCAATAAAAGTTTTCAATTTAGATATCTAAATACTTTGGAAGAAATTACTGTAGCCCTTATATAAAAAAATAAGAACCTATTTTAAAACAATTACTTTTCTCGTACCTATCAGAAAACAGTAGTAGTAGGGAAAACCAGATCTGCTTACCTGCAGAAGGAGATACTGGAGTCCTTAATCAGCAGGAATATTTAAATACTAATTATGACAAATGGCTGGAGGCTGCATGTGGGCTAAAGGGAAAGTCAGAATCTCCTCAGGGCCCTAGTCTTGGGAGGGGCACGCTTTTGTGGGCTTTACCTCTAGAAATTCTGATAGAGGTCTGAGAAATACATTCCAGTTCCAGTAGGAATGGAAGAAGAATCATCTTGAAACCCACCACTAGCCTCCATAACAAAGCAGAAAAGCATTTGCCAGAGTCTTATCCCAGCTAGGGGAAAATAATTCTTCACACAAGTCCTTCGGTCTCATATAAAGAAGGAAAAACATAGTCAAAGGGGTAAGAACTTCAGATAAATACATCAGAAACATAGCAGTCAAGGGAGGCAGCAGTGGTTGGAAACGGGGAGGTGGACGAGTCAGCACACTTAGAAGACTACAGTACTGAGTTATAGATGAAAGTGCTGCAAGACGGACTCTCAGAGGACAACGGAGGGAAGCCCAACGTCAAAGAGAAGGAGAAAAGAAGGGCCGACTACGGTAACTTCAAGGCTGTGGTATTTATAGGTACAGCAAACATTAAACATATTTCATCTCTTAGCCAGATAAACATAAATCCTCACATTAAAGGCCTATTTACCTTAGTTCTAATCCTTATACTGATGTCTAGATTATAAGAAAAATGTACAAAGCATGTCAAAAATAAAAAGAAAAAAAATTCCGAAAGAACAGAGGGACCAGAAGAATCAGCCTCAAATATAACAAAGATTTGGAATTATCAGAAATACTATAATTAATACAGTAAAGGCACTAAAGGGGAAATCCAGTGTGAATAGAGAAAGGGAATACCTAAGAATGAGTTAAAAGGAAAACTTAGTAATCTATAGAGACAAAGAATGTCTTTATGGACTCATGAATAGTCGTGATATATTTGCAAAAATAGTAAGTGACCTGCGGTATAAGTCAATAGAAACTTGCCAAACTGAAATGCAAAGAAAAAAACTAATAAACAAACAAAACCTCAAAAAAGGAAACAGAATATCAAATAATTTTGGAACAATATTAAAATGCATTCTGTATGAAGAATTAGAGTTCAAGAAGAGAGAATAATGAAGAAAGATGTATATTGAAGTAATAATGACAGAATTATTGAAAAATTAATGAAAGACACAAGCTACAGTTCCCAGAAGCTCAGAGCAAAAAGCAAGATAACTACTACTAAGAACTACTACTACACCACATGTGCGCACTCACACACACACACACATACACACATGTATACCACTAAGCACATCTTATTCAAATTGCAGACAGCCAAATTCAAAGGAACTTGAAAAAGGAAAACAAAACAAAACAAAAACAAAAGCTTCTTAATTAGAGAAAAAAATAAGGTTAAGGTTTGCTATAGATGTTTGCATAAACCACCAAGCAAGATAGAGTATAGTGAAGTATTTAAAGTGTTGAAAGAATATGCCAGTGACCTAGAACTGTGTATCTGGTGAAATTATCTTTCAAAATGGAAGGAGAAATACTTTCCCAAACAAACTAAAATTGAGAGACATATTACCAGCAGACCTTTCCTGTAACAAACAATAAAAGAAGTTCTTCAACCAGAAAGAAATAATACAGATAAGAAAACTTGATCTAAATTAAAAAGGACAATAGCTAGAAAATAATAAATGAAGGTTAAATAGAATGCTTCTTCTTACCAAACTGGGAATTGAACCCAGAGCCTTACACATGCTAGGCAAGTGCTCGACTCCTGATGTACATCCTCAACACACGACAATTTTTTTCTTTTCTTTTTTTTTTCCCGTCTAGTGGGGATTGCAAATGCTAGGCAACCCATCTAGCACTGAGCTACTCTCCTAGCCCTTTTTATTGTCAGTTGTTTAAAGTAGTAACCTGATCCAAAAAAAAAAAAATTGATACTTCTGTCCTTATTAAAACCAAAATTTTTCCTCTGCAAAAGATTTCAAAGAGAATTAAAAGACAAACATCAGGCTTTGTTAACATGTTTGGAAGGGAAATAATTCTTACTGCGCAGTAAGTCAACCCAACTAAAAGATGGGAGAAGATCTGAAGAGGTATTTCATCAGAAAATATGGAGGTGTCACATAAGTATACGAAAAGATACACAACATCATTTGCCAATAGAGAAAAAGAAACTAAAACCACAGCAAGAAATTACTACACAATAAATTAACAACATCAATTGCTAGCAAAGACATAGAGCAACAGGAATTGTCATTCATTGCTGATGCACTACGGAACAGTTATAGAGCTAAATATAGTTTCACTATACAATCCAGCAATTGTTGTCTTAGGTATTTTCCCAACTGATTTGAAAGTTTGTCCATAAAAGCCTGTATCTGATGGTTTATGGCAGCTTTATAATTTACCAAAACTAGAAGCAAATAAGATATTCTTGAATAAATTAATGGATAAGCAAACTGATATATTTTCTAGTGGACTACTATTCATTAATTTTGAAAAGATACAAAGTATTCCAATTGAAATGAGTCAGACTCAAAGTCTGTATACTACATAATTCCATTTATGTGATAATCTGGAACAGGCAAAAATGTTCTGATGGAAAACAGATTAGTGGTTGCCAGGCTTTTGGGGCAGAAGAAAGATTAAGTAAACAGAACACAGATTTTTACAGGATGGCGAGACTATTTTGTATGATACGCTAATGGTAGGTACATGACACTGTTCAAATCTATTGAACTTTATAGCACTAGAAAGAGTAAATCTTAACTATGCGTGTTTTCAACAGTTAGTTTAGAAGACTTAGGACTACGCTGTGATAAAAATAATCTAAGTGCATTATAAATGTATGAAGAACCGTATTTTCTTTTTTTTTTTTTTTTTTTTTTTTTTGTGGGTGCTGGGGGGTCGACCTCAGGACCTCGCGCGCCAGCAGGCGCCCGTGCCGCTGAGCGATATCACCGGCCCCTTTTTCGTATGTGGGATCCGGGAGTCGAACTCGGGCCCTCGCGCTTGCCGGGCAGGCGCTTAAGCCACTGAGCCATCTCACCAGCCCAGAACCGTATTTTCTCATGTGCAAGGTAAAGGGGTTGACCTAAGTGACATTAAAAATGAATGGAATCTGTAAGGCTAAAGATCAAAAGAACTGTACATAACAATGTTTTCTAACAAATAAAGCTTTTTTCCTCACAAGGCTACTGTTAACATGTCTGAGAAGTATATTGGAACTGAACAATTAAGAGGATGACAGATAGAGGAATCCAGTTTTCTCACTGTTGAGTGTCCAAAGTTACAGACAAAAAGGATATGCCAGGGGAGGTGCATAGAATGAGTCACACGATGGTATGTTACAGTTGGAGACATCAGTGTAAACCAAATTTAATATCGATACAGATGGATATTTATGGAAATTATAATAGATACATATATAGGAAAAGTGAATATGGATATATATATCCATATATTTTTTTCCCTGCTATGCCAGCTGACAGGTCCAAGACACAATGGTTCACCCTGTAATAGTAAACAAACTAGGGCCTAGATCTTGCATTCTACTACCACTCTGCAGTAAAAGGAGCAGAGTTTTGGGGAAAAATGGCTAATCCAGGAGTGAGCAAGAGATACACAAAATGTGCCCTTAAGTAAGGAAATATTAAAAAAAAAAACACAGTGATAGAGGCATGTTGAAGGGATACAGAAGACAAATGACAGATTTCTCAATGGCCAAAGTTGGAGAAATTTGAGCAACAAGTAACAAACAAAGATAAATCATTACTGGGTTATAATTCAGGCACAAAATTGTTAGTCATAAATCCGTGCTGATATAACTAAATAACTGAATTTTTAAAATGGAGAAAATACGGCAGAGTATAATTCCCCACACCATATGTATTGGTTGTGCGAAACAACTTTCTGACAGACTGCAGCATGGCTAAAGGGGGAGAGAGAGCAACTTCACAATGGAGCACTTAATAAACACTCTATCAACCGGACGGTGAAGGTTAACATCCACAGGACAGATCGTGTCGGGGGGGTGTACCTTGATGTGATGTGTTGAGAATGGTACTTCTGCTTCCTTTCTCTCTGAAAAGCATAGCCTGAGAGTAAACTGTCTTAGTTACTTTCCTCATTGCTGAGATAAAATACCTGACACCCAAGGTTAAAAGAGGAAAGGTTTCTTATAGCTCACCGTTTTTCGATGTTTCAGCTCATAGTGGGCTGGCTCCCAGGCAGGGTGGCATGGTAGAGGGACATTGCAGAGGACGAACAGTTCATTGTAGGCAGAAAGCAGGACGTCAGCAAAGCAGTGAAGCAGCAGTGACAACAGCAGCCCTCTTTCTGTCCCTTATATTATATCCAGGCTACCCAGGGTGGGCCTTCCCATTATCCACACCCAGAACTATGTCAAACCAATCAGTGGACTAATTTAATAATCACTCATCCTTAATCCCCGCATCACACATTCTAGATCCAGCCATCTCTGAAAAAGCCCCACCTATGACTGCACGAGGCTTGGGGAGATATCTAGACACAACCATAACAGTAAATATGAGAACAATCATCATAAAAATCCGCATGAAAGTACAGTCTACCAAATACCTGACCAGTACTCCTCAAAACTGTGAACATCATTACAAATATTAAAAACGTGAGAGAGTCTGTCGTAGGCAAGAGGAATCTAAAGAGACTTGGTGACTAATTGCAATGTGGTGTCCTAGAACAGAAAAAAAGCCATTAGGTAAAAACCAAGGAATTTGAATAAAATATGGACTTAAGTAATAATCTGTTGTTATTGGTTCATTAATTGTGACAAATGTACCATAATAATGTGAAATGTTAGTACAGAGGAAACTAGTGATGGGATACATGAGAATTGTCATTTTTCTCTTATTAAAAACAATATTACATCTTTTTATGATTGCTCTAAGACACTGACTTTATAACTTTTTAAATCCTCTAGATATTTGTATTATTTTAGATATGTTCCATTAGTATATTTATGTATCAGTAACAGCCTGTTTACTACAGTTTTATGATAGTTATTTATCTGGTAATGCAATTCCTTCCTAATTACTCTTGTTTTAAGAAATTATTTGGATATTTTCACCTGTCTCTTTTTCTACTTGAATTTGAATCAACTTCAATAGTTTCACAGATACATAATAAACAATATTTTAATGGATTTCATTAAAACTACACTGACTTGAAAGGATCAGAATTTGAATATTGATTATTCCTATGCAATAAAGGATATATGTTCTGGTTTATATCAGTTTGGTTACTTCCAATATAGTGTGAAAGTTTTCATCATATAGATTTTGAAAATTTATTATGTATTTTGTAATATATTCTATTAGGTATCTTTGTAATACATTTTATTAGGTACTTTTATATTTTCATTTTGATTTTATGGATATTCATGAGATATTTTTATGTACTTTTTGACTGATACTGCCTATATTACATCATCTTGCATTTATTTCTTAAGTGATTTTTGTTTGAGCAAAACTAAAGGCTATTTATGTTTGTAATACTAAAACTATTGTTAACCAACTCTTGTCTGTTCTTAATATTCTAATAATTTCTTAGTTGATTGTGTTGAGATTTTCAAATGTACTGTAACTATATACTCTGAAAATAACATGTTATACCCCTCCTTTTTTTCCAGTTGCTCTCTGCAATCTATTATGATTGTCCACCTATCAATTTAAGATCTCCCTTATTCATCATTCTAGCTAGGTAATTTCCTGATTCAACCTTTTTTATCTTCCTGATTTACCCCCTACTTTTAATTTCACACCCTATCTCCAGCAATTTTCTGAAGAATGGTATATGGGATATACATTTTCAATATAGAGGGCTTAGCACCAAGTACATGACTCATAGTTTAGAGCAGGGATTCTTAGAACTAAGGACTTGCTACTACTTGAACACAGAAGCAGCCTACTAAACTAAATATGTTGGCAGAAGGAAGAGTGTAAAATCTGAAAGCAGTTTCAATGAATTCTACAATCCAACGAGGGCAAAACAACAGTGGACCTTTATAAAAGAGTGTTCTACAAATGGCAGAGAATATTCCCCACAACTTGAAGTTTTGGTGGTGTAGAGTCTCAAGGGGGTTTATGAAAGAGGATGGGCACAGTGCAAAGACCAAGAGACTGCAAGGACAAAAGGCCAGGTGGCAGCTCGCAGCATTCTTGCTTGTTAGGAAAGGTCATGATAGGTGGAGTAGTGTTAAACACCCATTCATATTACTAATTCTGACCGAGGAGCCGGAGAAATTGAGAATGCCCAAAAGGGCAGTTCACCGAAGAAGCAATACCGAGTGCAGTAGAGGAATACAGTACCTTAGTTCATGAACACTTCTGTTTGTGAACAATCTGGTTCAAAAACAAAAGCAGTCAGCAAAATTTTGCTTCTGTTCATGAACTGTGCATTAGGTAAGGAACCCGACTGTGGCCATCTTCCCTGCATGAACAAGAATGCAGCCATCTTCCTCAGAGTCACGGAACGGATTAAATTTGTGAACGGAGGTATCACTATAAAGTGGAATGAGTTGCCTGGACATATATTTTACCTAAGGAAATGTGGAACAGTAATTTAAAGCTTCAAAAATATTTGTAAACTGAGACTTGGATGGCAAAACCAGAGACAATTTTTGCCTTGTGACAATGGAGTTATTTCATCAACAGGGTAGCCGTAGACTTTGTGCTCCTCCCTTCTTCTGTAATCTCCACAGTAACAAGCCTCAAAATGGTAAAGATGTGGTGTCTTTAGATCTGATTATGGCACCCAAAGCTGTTTCTGACCTGCCTTATACAAAGAAAGGTCCTACTTAAAGTCTTTTACACTTGATTAATAACCATCTTCCGCAGAGAGGAACTGCATGTGTTTGCGTGAAAAAATATTTTGCAAAGATTGAAGAGGGAAAAAGAATTTCTTCTGCAACCAACTTGCAGGAACAAAAGCTCCTTAGATCACAGACTGAGTATAGAGCACGGCAGGCCTGATTCTGCACTTGATTGTTAGGCCAATGCTGCAGGCAAACCCTGTGCAGGTTCCTTGACCACCGTCTAACCTCTCCCAAATCCAGCTTCCAAATCTCTTATCTGTCTGCTTCAGGGCACCAAAGCTATTGGACTGTAGTCCAGGGAGACACAGGAAATTAAGAAGTATCAGGCTATAATGTATAGTTAAATTTTGTACTCCTGCATCTGTAATGTGTTTTCAAACAGGAGGGGAATAATGATTAGAGGGAAAAGACAGAAATACAAGTCACTTACACAAACTTTGATAATAAAGTAGAAATTCTGCAATAGCATTGTGGAGAGGAGCACATACTAATTCAACATGTGGTGAAAGTAATCCTGCCCTTGTTATTCCACTCAGAACACTGACATCTAGTGAAAGAAAGTCTGAGACATGAACCCCTTGGCTGCCATATTGTGTTAATGCATTTCCTTCTACTGATAGCAATACCGTTTGCTACAATGATAATACTTGCTTATAACAGCTCTTATAAGAAAAAAGAAATCATGAGAGCTAGTTGTATGAAGAAAGACACCAGCCACTCAATCTTTCACAGCAGACAAAACTGTTATGAATTTTTATTTAAATGGCATGGATAACTTTTCTTCATGCATATAATTACTGTATAAATATGAGGTGATACATAGAGTAAAATTTGCTTGGCTTACAAAGTTTGGGTTTCTAAAGTCTTAAAATGATCTTCAGCTACTTCATCACATTTAAAAACAGCATCATGCTCACGAAAAAAATCTAAAATATCTCTAAAATAATTGGAATATCTGTCAACTCTGCACTCAGGTTCCAACATGACAGTGATGTATCAGAGATGGAAAGGGTGTAGATATCACATTAATCATTTATATATTCTATAAGCATTTATACAAAGTGGATAGATTGAGATCGTAGTAGTTAAAGAACATAAGACTGATTGTTCTAAGCAAATTAAGAGAGGTACAAAAATTGGACTGAAGTGTCTAAAAAGTTGATTCTCCTCTTTGCCCATCCAGGTAACCTTCATATAGAGGGTGCCTCCAGGATTAGGATTCATTAATGTTGGGAAATGGTCTCTGTCCTCCACACTGTCAGCCTCGTATTGCTGTTAAGTTCAGTATGAGAACCATACATCTGATATATTTCACTTTGCCTTTTAAATACCTGTGTTGTCATATTCTTATAAGTGTAAATTTTAATTGAATATTCTTTATTTTTTCTCTATTTTTCCTTATTTTTGTTTGTTTCTTAACATGAGAGTAGTTCACATAAAGAGTTTTTTGCTTATGTGTATTTTCTTTTAAGGTTTTTATTTTTTCAGGTTGTTTACGTATCACCTGGGGATTTAGTTCAAAACGTGATGGTCTAAACCTTGTGCAGGAGGTACTGAACTACTCTACTTGGATAAAGCCAAATGAATCTGTTTTAAGAAAACCTGCTCCCCAGGTTATTATGAATGTGTACCTTCTGTTTCATATGTAGATGATTGGTAGACCAGTCCAGAGGGGTTGTTATGGTTTAGATGTAAAATGTTCCCAAAAACTCTCTTGTGTTCAGAGGTGGGACTTTTGGAAGGTAATGGGATCATGGAGGACCTATACTCACCGATGGATTACTCCATTCATGAATTTATAGCTGAATGCACTATTAGGAGGTGGGCTTTGATAGGAAGAGGTGGATCACTGGGGGCCTGACCTAGAAGGCTATATTCTCATACATGCCTCTCCTCCCTTCTCTCTCTCTGTTTCCTCGTTGCCATTGATTGAGCAGCTTTCCTGTACTTGACCCCTCTGCCATGCTATTTCTGCTTTGGAGATTGGAGACCATGGACTGAATGCTCTGAAACCATTAGTCAAAAAACAAATTTCTCCTCCTTTAAGTTTTGGGTATTATGTCCCAGAGACAGGAAAGTGACTAATAAAGAGGTGAAGTAATTTACTGAATATTTCAAAGCTAGTTTGTGCACAGCCTGGGACTAAAATTGAGGTCTGTTCATACACTGACTGGTTTTCCTTATCAAATAATACTTTGACCAAAAACAGCTGGTTGTTTCTAAAGAAAATCAGAGAGGTGGTATGACTGTGCTGTTTTTTTCTGCTTTTAAGCCTTGATTTTTATATCTCAACTTAGTTACATGAATGTCTTAAAACATAACACTTTGCTCTGTCTCCTCAAACCTAACATCTCAGGCTTCCATGCTGAGCTCGCTTGACCGTTTATCACATGTTTTTGCTGGCAGCCAGCAACTAGGCTTCTTTCTCCACCCTGCACCACAGAGCTTCATTTGTGCTGATTACCCTGCATTTCACATAAAAGTCATTAAGAATTCTGTTTTAGTGAATAAAAGAATGTAAATGAGGTAATTATGAGCTTCACTTACCTTACTAACCTCATGCATTGTGCAATCATTAATGCTTTCACATGATCTGTTCACTGGAATAATCAGGAAGATGGAAAGCAATATTGTTGGGAAAGAAAATAGTATTGAGGTTTATTCTGTGATGAAAAATTTTTTTCTCAATTTTGTGGGGAGGTTAGGTAGGATCTTTTAATGTAAACTGTGAAAAAGACAGTTTGAGAAATGGCTTTGTGTTGCTGATTCTAACCTCCATCTCCCTTTGCATAAATTAACTTCAAGTTGCAGAGGTTTTCTCATGAAAACGTTTCACACTTGGAAGCAGGTTCATCTGAAGAACTCTTTAAGATACATCCACATGATTTCTTTTCACTTACCGGACAAATGCATCCTCCCACATAATATATATTGGCTGTTAAGCATTAAAGAGCAGAATGAAGTCAGGGCACTTAAATCACCATGGATAGATGATAACACAGTGCCCACATTTGAATGTGGCCATGCCTCCCTCCTCTTCTACTGTGAGGAGCACGTTACATTGGTCATGCCAGAGCCTCCACTCTATGAACCTCCTTCTAACCTTCATGCAATAGTGAGATGCCTGTCTAGGTGACCTGCTAGGCGTGCGGGAGAGAAGGCACCACATGACCCAGAAACATCCAATCATGTGTTTTCCCTTGTGCAATGTGAGTTGTGCAGGTAGAAGAATCTGACCCTAGTAATTCCTTCAAAGTAAAGATTTGGATGAATTGGATGCATGGATATGGAGGACAGATAATGCCTCTTCCTCTTGGATTACAAGTCATGAAAATGTAGACTAGGGGCTGCCAGAACAGTCCTTTATTACTCGAGGAATAACTTGAGTGAGAAGGGTGGAGTAGAGCTAAGAGAGTCAGCTTTCTGGGGATAGCATTTGTGTCCTCTTCCCACTGGATCCATAGCTGAGTAATCCACAGACTTTCTGGTCAAATGGGATTTTTTTTTTTTGGAAAGCCAAAAATTTAGTTTTAATAAAGTTTTAAATAATTATAACAAAAATGGTTCTCACTAATACAGAAATTGATACTTCCCAGTAAGCTATTGCAGGTGTCAGGGCCTAGAGTAGAAGCGAGACCAGCTGAAGTGGGGGGGAAGATCAATAGGGGATATGTAGTCCTTAATTCTCAGCTAAAAAAAGTCCATCTTTACCATGTAGAAGTGAAAGAGTTGGCTAAACTTTCTCTACCTAGCTTTTACTAAGTGCTACTTAGGGTAGATCACTGAGATATTTGGTGAAAAATTGCTGAGCTGCTGAAGTCTATTATGGCCTTGGGCAAGGTTTTAAAAAGTAATCATTGGTCTCTTTTATTTCTTCTTTGAAAAGGAATAGTGTATACCAGAATGAATCTTTCTCAATATGAATAATGGCTGTTACTACTGATGGCCAGATCATCATTGGCACTGTAGTTGGTACAAAGAAAGGTGAGAAGATAGAAAATCATATGCTGAGATTTAGAAACAACAAGATGAAGAAATGGGAGACCAAATACATGGACCCCAGCCCAAACCTCCTATGTATGTGAAATGCTAGTGTGATAGATAATATTCCCCTGTAAAGCACCTTCCACTGTAATCCAAGCCAGTGGTATTAGGGGAAAATCTCTCTGCCTTAAACACCCATCTGAACGCAACATAGAAACCATTAATTGAAGATTTAGGGCCTCTCCAGAACCCTGAAGCCTGTTGCTGAAAGATAAAAACTGTAGAAGTAAATCCTTCACTAGATTTCTGGCTTTGGTTGCTGACACAATGAACCAGCAGAATAAAACAAAAAACAAAACAAAACAAAACAAAACAAAACAAAACAAATGAAAAAAGCAAAAGTAGTAGCTTACTAGACTCTTCACGCAGACGTATTGCTAGATTTGTTATTAAGTTTAATAAACAAGAATGAGTGGCTGCAATCTCAAAACCTCTGAATCACCAGCTCCTCCCTGGGTATTGTTATAAAGAATGGTAAGTTCTGCAGAAACTCTTAAAGCACAAAATTGGAGGCAGTCAGATTGTTTCACCAAATAACAGTCTTGTTTGTGTATATAGCATCCACTTCATTCCCCTTTCCTCTTCCTTACAGAATCTTGATTTTGCTCAGGTATTCCTGAAGATGGTACAGAGGATGCTGACCTTCTCTGGCGTTTGAAGTCTGTCACAGAAATTACTGACACTGACCTGGTCAATTTCTGGAAGCATATGTTTTCATGTGTGTTGGGGGGAAGGTACATTTTACTGGGGAAATTCCAGGACAAGTTTCCTTTTTTATTAAGAAATGCACATGAGGGCTGGTGAGATGGCTCAGAGGTGTAAGTGCCTGCCTGGCAAGCATGGGGGCCTGAGTTCAACTCCAGAACCCACATACGAAAAAAGGGCTGGTGATATCGCTCAGCGGCACGGGCGCCTGCTGGCGTGCGAGGTCCTGAGGTCGACCCCCGGTACCCACAAAAAAAAAAAAAAAAAGAAATGGACATGAAAAGAGACAATTTCTGAGAACTCCTGGATATGTAGTATCTCCCACCTGCATGTGACACCTGTAAATACAGGATAAAAATACACTGGTAGCTAGGTTCATGAACTTCATTCATTCCACAAGTCTGGTCATGAACTGAATTAGTCATGAACTAAATCAAATTTTCCCGTAAGGTTTCATGTCAATAAGATTAATCTATTATCTTCCCTATGAACATGGTTGCAAACAGATTTTGGTCGCAAACCAAATCAAATTTTCCCATAAGGTTCCATATAAATAAGGTTAATCCATCCTGAACCATATGTATTTTTTTAACCACAAAAATCTGAAACAAATTCCAGTATAGTACAGTATGAAAAGTGAGAACACCAACCTGGCATGGAAGACAAGAAAGTGGTTGAGGAGGAGTTTTCCTCTCTTCTCTGTCTCTTAGCTGCAGAGTCAATTGAGATGAAAAATCTGTCTAATGTCACTTGTGTTTTCCTGCGCTGCATAACCCTCCAGAAAGGAGAGACCACGTTATCATTCATCAGATGCAACACTTTGTTCTTTACAGTTGTGTCAGGGTGGTGCTTCTCAAGGAAATCCTGGGACTCTTTCCATTTTTCCATAATGGGTTTCATCACATCGCTGCTAACCTCCTCCCTGTCTTCCTCTTCCTCAGTGGATGCTCCTTAAAAAGCGCCTTCTGCTGCTCACTCTGGAGTCCAATGAGTTCTTCCATCATCAGCTCCTACTTATGGTCCTCAACAAGCTACCCTGTGTCTGCACCATCGATGTCCAGACCAATACTCTTGCCCACGGACACAATCTCCTGCACTACCTCTGCATCAGACCCTTCAACGTCGTGTTCGGTGACACACTCTGGCCACAGTTTCCTCCAGGCTGAGTTTAAGGTCCAGTACCTGACATCTTCCCATGCATAATCAATGAGATTGATGCAGTGGAGGACATTGAAATGTTTCTTCCCGAACTCTTTCAGAGTCAACAGTAACATTAAGACACCCAGTGAAGGGTACCTTCATGTACAGCTTCTTGAAGTTGCAGATCACTTGCTGGTCCATGGGCTGCAGAAAAGGTGTTGTGATGGGGGGAGGAACTTGAGCTTTATGAAGTCATACTCAGCGTCCATATCATCCACCAAGGCTGGAGGGTGTGGTGGGGCCATTGTTCGCCAAAAGGCACTTTTCGGGAAGTTGGCATTCCATGAACAATTGTCTTGTGACCAAAGATTTTGCATTGGCCCTTCATATGACAGGCATCTGGCCTTGTTCACATTCTGTTCCTTGAATGCACAAGGGGTCTGGGAGTGGTACATGAATAGGAGCTTAATCTTCAGATCGGTACTTGTGTTCATACACAGCAAAAGGGTCAATCTGTCCTTCATGGGCTTGTGCCCTGACAGCACCTTTTCCCCCTGTGTGATATAGGTTCTGTTCACCAACTTCTTCCAGAAGAGCCCTGTTTCATAGCAGCTGAATGCTTGTTGAGTGGTGTATTCTTCTGCCTTCATAGATGCTGCAAATTCTTTCTCCTAGGCTTCTGCAGCGGCCTTGTCAGAACTGAATGTCTTATCACACTGTGGATGCCACTTCTCTTCAGGAATTTATAAAACCACCTTCTACTGGCTTTAAATTCACGGATTGTTGTACTTGTAGAAGGATTTTCTTGCAGAAAATCACTGCGCAATTTCCTGGCTTTTTCTCAGATCATAGCTTCACTAACACTATCACCTGCCAGCTCTTTCTCATTCAACCACACTAACAAAAGTTTTTCCACCTCTTCCAGTGCTTGTGTCTTCTGGTTGGTTAATAGCATTGCTCCTTTCATCACATCAGCTCCTTTGATGTCATCTTTATTCTTCAAAATATTCAAGGTGGTTGACTTCACCATCTTGTACTCTGAGGCCAGATCAGTCAGGTGAATAACATGCTCATGCTTTTCTACAATTTCCTTCTTCAATTCAATGGTTATTTTCTTCAAAACCTTCTTATCATGCTTGCTCTTCACTTTCTTGTTACCTTTATTATTGCTCTGTACATTCTTGTCACCTTCATTACTACTCTGCACAATCTGGTTACCTTCATTACTGCTCTGTACTTTCTTTTTACCACCCTGCTTGCTCTGCAGTTTCTTTGGAGCCATGCTAGATTGAATAATACTAGAAAGCACACAAAAATCTTCATGGCAATGTGCACAGGTCAGTCTGTGACCATGATCTCAACTAAAGGAAGCCACCACCACGTGTTAGAGCAGGGAAGATCTTGCAGCTGTGTTCATCAACCAATCTAGAGTTTTTGAATGGAAGCAAAATTTTGCTGAACACTTTCATTTGTGAACCAAATTGTGCGTGAAGAAAAGCATTCATGAACCAAGGTATTACTGTAAACAGAATAAAAGAATATATCTTCAGTTTCTTCTTGGATATAGAAAAGAATCATTTTTATGTGTGTGCTGATGGTTGCTTATGCTATGAGAGATAGAAGACCTATTTGGAATTAAGTTTTATGCAGATAATATTATAGTCTGCCAGAATCCTTGGGTAAATAACTACTGCTCCACTTCCAGACAGTCCATCACGGCTGTGCTCCTCATCCCCATGGTCCCCAACCACAGATACACAGTCCAAGGTAGACCAACATTGTACCTGGATGAAATGTAAACTACAGTGTTTCACGGGTAGAGTGGTATGTAGGGGTAGTGAAATATCCAAAGCAAGTCCAATCAGAATCCTGACATAAGAAGATTTAATATATAGAGATTCTAATGCAGGAATTTTAGTCATGTAGGTTGGCAGGCAATGTAGATCTTGGCTTGTCACTTTTAGCAGCCATCTTTTCAATCATATGGGTAGAAATAGACTGAGAAAGGATCTAACACATAGACTGAATCAGAGCCAAAAGAGAAAGAGAAGCTCATATCGTTACATTATTTGAGTCCCTATATCTATTCATTCCAAGTTATCCTTAATTTTTATAGGTATATGAGATTATAAATCCCTTGCTTGGCCTAAGCTTTTTTTTTGTAACCTGGTTTAGTACATTTAAAACAAAACAGTCTTGACTAATAAAACACCAGAGTAAAACACATGGGAAACAATATAAAAATAGTGAGATAATAGCAAAGGGGAGACCAAATAATGTTAGATTATAATGCTAGATTAACATGGACGTTATCACCCCACTGAACTAAAATGCCAATGTTAATAAAATGGACTGTTCTAAGTGGAAGTCCATTTGTCCTAGTTAGATAAAATCCACCTCCAGGTGTCTCAAACCTTCCAGAATCAAATATAGGAATCTGATCCCGGTGCTCTGATCTAAAGAAACTTCAAACCCACCACACATCCAGTGCATAAAGCAAACCCAAAGCAAGGATTTTCCTCTGTAAGTTATTAATAACCTAATTCCACCCACTAGTAAACTTGATCCTAGAACAGTTGAGTGTAAAGAAAAGCTACTTTCTCTGAAATCTAATACAAATACGGAAAACAGACAGTGAACCTGATCCCTACACAAAAACTCAATTGCATTTAAAAAACTGGATTGAAAAATTGCATTGAAAAACTGGATCAATGGGGGCCGGTGAGACGGCTCAGCGGCTTAAGCGCCTGCCTTGCAAGCGCGAAGGCCCGAGTTCGACTCCCGGAACCCACATACGAAAAAGGGGCCGGTGATATCGCTCAGTGGCACGGGCGCCTGCTGGCGCGTGAGGTCCTGAGGTCGACCCCCCGGTACCCACAAAAAAAAAAAAAAAAAAAAAAAAAAAAAAAAAAAAAAAAAAAAAAAAGAAAAACTGGATCAAATATGTGCCCAGAAACCACAGAAAATGATGGTTAAAAAGGTGAAGTATTTGCCATGCTGAGTGTTTGGCTGATACTGGCACATGTAGTCACAAATTGGAATTTGGATTTATTAAATATGAATCTTTTCAGGGTCCAGTTTCCTTATCTTAGTTCTACTGTATGAGAAAATCTGCAGAGTCTTCTATTTAAATGTTTTATATTATTCTTGAAATTCTGTGTGACACATGGCTGAACACATTGGTTTGAATGCACGGAAATTTTTTCCATTGTTCTCTCTTGGTGTTAGTCTGGAACAAGTCCCATGGTTTGCTGCTCTGATCCCAGAACGCCCTGTACTGTCTGAAGAACTTGTTGTCTGAGCATTCTGTTTTGAGGATAATATGGTTAAGTTTATGGCAGGAAATCAGTCACATGAGTAGAGACAATTATCATTTCCATAGTCTTCCAAACCAGAAAATTCTGGTGCCCTTTTCAATGTCACCTTTCTGTTTAATAGCTTTGGTTAGCTTCCTACTGCTTATAGTTTTCCATTTATCTTACAAAATTTGTTAACTGTGCCCCAGAATATAAATTCAGTCTCATCTACACCACCCACAAATGTATCATTGCCAAACCCTTTCCTTGCCATAAAAGTTTGGTTCACACTCCATTTTCACTACTTAAAATTTTCCTGGCCTTATTTCTTCACTATGATGATTTCTATTTTTCATTCAGAACACCACTTAAATGATACCTTTTAAAAATAGTATCCCTCTCTTTTCAGTTAGTATTCGGTTATGATTTTGAAAATTATTTGTATCTGCTATGGTCCATACCTCATTACACTGCAGTTTATTTATCCATTATCTGTCTCCTAATGACCTGTGCTTTCTTTAATATTTGTGGACTTTTTGTTTATCTTTTCATCAAACTCAGTGATATCTAGCCCTTAAGAGAGACTTTCAAAGGATTTGCTAAGTGAATGCATTTAACAACTTGTGAAGTAAGTAGAGTTTGAGAGAGGAGTCAAGAGGCATGGCTAACCACAGAAGCTAAAATGAAAATAAAACAGAGGAAGATGCAGCAGGAAAAAAAAAAGGACAAAGAACAGTTAAATATCCATGTGTCTTCTATTATCAAATGTATCCAAAAGAGTATTTATTGAAACTGAATACAAGATATTTCTGTTTTCTGTGAAGTGTTCATCTTCGGATAATGTTTAAATTTTATTATAGTGATCTGATTGAGGTACAATGGTTAAATGACAATATAATATAAACCAGATGATAATTGTTTAAAATGAAAAAGTCAACAAGTGTGAACACTGACAAAATAGTCTTTATAAAGGAGACATTACTTCAATTACCTGTGGAGGGGGAGGTGGGATTTATAGAGGATTATCAGAGAGACAATCAGAGCTGGAAAGATCTATAGTGAACTTTGGGAAAGTAAGCTCCAAGACGCAGAAATTTTGTCTGTTTCACTTGCCATTTCATTCTCAATTTTCACAACTATACCTGGATGTGGTAGATGCATAATAAATCCTTGCTAAGTGAAAGAATGAGTACAGTACATCACGTGCTCTCATTTTGTCTTTAAGTGCACTAATGTTTCTACACAAATGAGATGAGGTAGGAGCTTAAGTGCTTTAGAGTCAGAATTTCTGGGTTCAGATTGCAACTGCACTACTTACCTAAACTCCCTAGGCCTCAGCTTCTAACATATAAAAGAATGGTAGTAATAAAACCTATTTCACAAAATTTTATGCATACTTATATATTTGTATCTGAAGTACCCCCCCATGCACACACACACATACACAGCTCATGTATGGAAGGCTTTCTGCATCCTCAATGCAGCAGTGTTCAGGGATAGGGCCTTTGGGATGTGATTGGTTCATTTTCAATCAAACCTCCTAAGTGAATTAATGCATTGATGACTCATAACTTAATGGGGTATTGAGAGGTGGTGAACACTATGAGGTAGGGCCTAGTAGAAGAAGTAAGTCTTTGTGAGTATGTTTTTGAGCAGTATTTTGTCCCCGGACCTATTTTCTTTCTGTCTCCTTGCTAGCTGGGCAACATGAGATGAGCATCTTTGCTCCACTATGTGCTTCCCATGATAATATTCTGCCTCATCACAGACCCAGAAAAAATGGATCCATGTTACCATGGACTGAGGCCTCTGAAACCATAAGCCAGAATAAACCTTTAAACCTTTAAGGTGATTGCTCTGAGATATTTTGTTACAGCAACAGCTGACTAAAACAATAGAATGCAGTTGGCACTTATTATATATTACCTATTACTATTAAGTTACAGTGGTAGTTCATGGCAGGCAATAAACTAGAATCACACCTTATTTCCAGTTCAATTTCATTTCATATAGATGGAAAAAAGTATTTCAAAATGAGCACAAAATGTTGTTTCAATCAGGTTGAGTAGCTATCCGTTGATATGGATATAAAACCCCAAAGACTCCCATTTGATAAAAGGGAATGGAATAGTTTTTTGAGTAGAAATTCCACCTTATATAAAGGCCTATGGAAACTCTGGGCTATTCCACTTTCAATGCATCTCATTTTGTTTCCATCATTCCTTCCCTGAATCATGAAGAAAGTGGTACAGACATAATGATGCTGATACACTGGTGCTGGGACTGCAACCACATTGCCACAGGCCAGAGATAGTAGCTTGGCTGGGCTGAAAAGTGAAGAATTTGGAATTACTTTTAAGTAAAATCCATTGAGTTGACCTAAAAAATTTGAAGGTGCTGAACTACATTACTCAAATATGAAGTCAGGGCTTCAAGGTACCTTTGTACCTGATGCTGAAAGTACTGGAGTATCTGACACAAACTTTAAGGGTGACTTCAATTTTTGTCAGAACTGCTATAAGAAAAGTGAATAGAGATGAAAATACGCAGAAAATACAACAGGGCATGGTTTGTAAATTAAGGAATACTCTTTATAAGAGGAAAACAAACAGAATAATTTAAAATTTCACTGCACAATTGAATGCTCTTTGCTTTGCATAATAAATGAGATGGTTGACACTCTATGGTTTCCTGTTTTTCAAGAGAAATATATTTTGAAGTCTTATTAAAAGATAACCTATTTCCTTTTGACCAGTTTCTTTTTGATTCACCATATCTATTGTACATTTTGGATCTTATTTACTCTTTCAGTTTCTCATACTAGAGAGATAATACGATGCTTACACATGTGCTTCTGGTTTATTTCACTTATGAGGAAAGAGAGACTGGAATAGGGAAAAGAAAGAAGGGAAAGGGAAAAAAATTGTATATATATATATAAGATGGTTAAGATAGATACACTACCATTTTTACTTAGTTCATTGAAGAGTAAGGTTTGTGCCAATAATGTTTGGACAATTGAATGCTAATTTCTGGTGTCCTGAATAACTAACTTAAAGATAGTAATACGTAATGTATTAACCATTGTTACCCTCCTATTATGTTGGTTTGAAAATTTGTTCTTCTTTTGATTTGTTTTGTTTTTTCTTCTCTTTAAAATAAAAAAAAAAAAAATAAATAAATAAATAAAAACTTTCCTTATAAAAAAAAAAAAAAAAAAAAGATAACCTAGCCTACATGGTCATCAGAAAGCTCCCAGAAGCCAAAAAGTTGATAATTTGAGCATAAATGAGTTAGAAATGTATGGTTCCAATTTGCTTTCAAATAAGTGAGAAAAAGTGCTCCTGGCAAAACCCATTTTGCAATTCTACTGGACCAGAACCTGTAAAATATACTCTGAGGCACAAATCACCTGGAGCAATGTTCAAGGAGACAGCAAGGTGCTGCAGAGAGAGAGGAAGGCGGGATAGATTTATCTGGTTATGAGCCTTTTATTCAATTCTCTCAGAGAGACTTGTTCTGATGATGGCTGTTCTTTTCCACCTGGTGGGAATGTGACAGAACAGTTGTTAGTTATTTTGCAATCTCATGAGAAACAAGTATTGAACAGAGCCTTGGAAATTGCAAACTCTTAGTGACAGTGTTATTGTCACACCTTGTGATGGGGAGGAGGCTAGTCTTAATTTCAGCCTCCCTAAAATAAAATTAATACCGGTTCAATTCATTGCAAATTGCTGTCTTAGAAACTTTAGAAATTATTTGTACAGCTAGCATAGGGGACTTATTTAAATGCACTGTTAGTAATTATCCAAACTGGGAATGGAGTGTTTTTTTTTTTAATTTTGTTTTCTTTTGCCTAAATAGATTTGAATTTGTGTTTGAAAGTGAAAGATTATAACCTCATGAGGTTGCAACACTTTAACTAATTGGATTTGAACATGACTGTGATCAAGAAAAATGTATTTTCCCATTTGGAAATGTGGACTTCAGAGACTTACAGGAAACTGAGAGTACGTACAACACAGACACAAAGAGATCAGTATGGAGGTTGAAACTGTTCTCCACACAGTATTTAAATGATTGATGTGAGGAAATCAGTTCCCAAAGGACATCTTAATTTGCTAATAGTGGAATGGTCACATGGAGGATCAGCCCTTCCCAGTGACATTGAAAAGATTAAGCAGGATTTGTGCAGATTTAGAAATGGTAAGTACAAACAAGCAGATGTCATTGCCACCCAGTTTCATAAAATGGCAAAATTCGTTTCTGAAATTGGAAGGCATGAAACAGTTGTTTCAGTGGTGGACTGGTGAGGAGAAGGAAGTAGAAGTAAAAGTTGAAATTGAGCCATAGAAAAGTTATATTCTAGTTTCAAATTTACTTTCTCTTGATGGTACATATGTATCCATATATCTATATCTATGCATCTATCTACATAGTATCTATTCTTTCTCTTGATATACTATAGTATCATATATATTCTAGTATAAAATTAACTTTCTTCACACACACACATATATATATATGTATTTAGAATTTTAGATCTGATATGTTGAAAACTGTTTTCCTAAATAAACTTGATATATTAATAATCTTCCACATACTCACTAAATATATGTTGATTGAATAAAATGTGTAGCATATGTTGAGAGTGTGACTTAGGAGACAATACAGGGGACAGTCACAATGACGTCTGTATATCAAGTGTTATGAGGTGTTCAGTAAAGTAACATTAGCTGTTATAATCAACAACTCCAGAAGCGTAAGATGACTAAAACTCATGAAAGTTTATTTGAGGCCAAAGCAGCTATTTTTAGTGGGCAAACAACTTTCTTTTTGATAGTTTTTCAGGGCCCTGAGCTTTTGTGAATTTTGGTTTCAACATCTCTATGGCCTTGAGTCCTGGGTTCAATCTTTTCTATTCAGTGGGCTAATGGGAAAAGAGAAAGTGGAAAGATCACAACCACTTTCTCGCCTTAGCCTGTAGTTGGCACGGTTCACTTACATTCATATGTATCAGAAATGAATCATAACATGTCCCCAGTTATGCAATGAAACAGATGCATATTTGCCAAATGGTGCAGCCACTTTCTAGCAATAACTGGAAAGTATGAATCTTACAGGTATACAAGTCTGCCACAATTCACCCTCAGCTGCCAATTCTGCTTTTGTACTTCCTGCACCCATTAATTAAATAGTTCATCAACAATTGAATAGGGAGACAACTGAAAATCAAACCCAATTTCGGCTTCTTGTTCAATATTCTTGTTGAATCTCCTTATCAGATCCATATATGGATAGTTTCTCAGATCTGGGACTTTATCAATCAGACTATTATTTGTCCCCTCATTATCCCCTAATATGAAACATTCTAGTATTTTATAATTAAATAAGCATTTACTTTTTTTGGAAAGAAAGATTGGGAGGCACAGAGAAGTAACTGATCTAGAGCAATGATGAGTTATTTCAGGACAGACATTTAAAAAGTAGAAGGGTGTCTTTCTGTATAATTTAATATCACACAATACTTATCATCTGATGCCAGAGATAGAAGTCTGGGTATTTCGACCTTAGAAATTTACTATGACAAGGACACCAGTTGCTCTCTATGCCACAATTAGAAACACTCCACTAAACAAAATCAATTTGTAAATTTATATTAAAACACTGCAAGCAAACATATACATAGAGAGAGACACTTTTATAGCATTGAAAAATAACTGATATAGTGAATACAACTGCATCATTGATTAGCGGTCCAATTTCTAAATCAACCTCTTGAGTAGAATGAAAACAAATGAACAATTTTAATGAGACAGTTTTCTGTTCTTCTAGTCTTTCCTCTTTGTTACACTGGTTTCTTTTGCAGGGGTGGTTGGGTAGCATTTTACTAGTTTACTGTCAAATATTTTCATCTAGAAAGATATGCAGTGTCCATTTCTTATTCTGCAGCACTGAACTGACCAGGAAATTCTGGGAACATCAACATATTTTCAAGTCATTTCCAACTTTCCCTTAAATTGGTGCCAATATTTGATTATCTGCTCTAACAGAGGAGAATAAGGATGGGCGAGATCCCACAGTCATTTATTTTTGGCTTTAGAATATAATGACAATTTTTCATTTTTCCTCTTTTTTATCTGGTTTTACTTAACCTAATATTAAAATGAATGTTGGGTGTCAAGCAGTTCAGTGTTAAAATTCTATAATAGATAATCTACAATGTATAAAAGTTAACCACCATATAATCAAAAATTGATAACAGTAAAATGTTTTTGATTTTTAACTATTTTATTGAGATATGATTAATATACAAAATGCTATACATATTTCATGTATGTAACTTTATGAGTTTGGATATAAATATACATATATCTGTGAAACTAGTACCATAACCAAGGCCATAAACTTATCCATCACCCTAAAAATTATCCTCTGTATCTCTTATTTACTTTCTCTTTTCCATTTCAAAAATTTAATTTTTTGTAGTAGGACCATTTAACATAAAAATCTATTCTCCTTGTAGTTTTTTAACTGTAAAACATTAGTATGGTTAGTTCAATTACATATGTTATATAGGATTTATTACTCTAGAATTTATTCATTTTTATAATTGAAAGTGATATCCTTTGACCAACCCCTCTCCATTCTGTCTCCCCTATCATGCATCTTGTGAACACTATTGTACTCTCTGGTTCTGTGAGTTTGACATTTTAGATACCTCATAATGTCCAATTATGCAGTATTTATCTTTTTGTCAGGTTTATTTGACTAAATGTAGTATAATGTCCTCTACATCCATCCGTGTTATTTCAAATGGTACCTTTCCCTTTTCAATGGCTGACTGCTATTTCATTGTCCATATATATCATGTTTTCTGTATCTAGTCATCTGTCATTGGACATTTAGGTTTTCTCCATATCTCGGCTAGTTTGAATAATGCTGCATTGACATGGGGGATTTGCAGCTATCTCTTTGACATATTGATCTCACATCCTTTGAATATAAGCCCGGAAATGAGATTGCTGGTAAAATAGTAACTCTATTTTTTACTTTTTGAGACATCTCTGTGCTGTTTTCCATAGTAGCGCCATCAAATTACATTCCTACTAACAGTCTATAAGGCTTCCCTTTCCTCCACATGCTGCCAACAATTATCTTTTGTTTTTTGATCATAGCCATTCTAACAGGTATGAAGTTACATCTCCTTGTAGTTTTGATTTGCATTTCCCTGAGATTTAGGGGTGCTGCCCACTTTTTCACATACGTGTTAGCTATTCCCGTGTCTTTTACTGAAATGTATATTCACGTGCCTTGTCCATTCTTAACTATTTTTTTCTATGTGGTTATAAGAGGTTTTTATATAGTTTGGATACTGAACAATTATTAGATGTATGGTTTGCAAACATTTTCTCCCAATTCATGAACTCCTTCATTTTGCTGTATAGAAGCTTTTTAGTTTCATTTGATGACACTTGTCTACTTTTACATTTGCTTTCTGTAATTTGGGGTCACACCCAAAACCTTACTACCAAACCTAATATCAGGAAGACTTTTTTGTGTTCCCTGTAAAAGTTTTATTCTTTGGATTTTTACATTTAAATCATTAAACAATTTGAGTTGACTTTTGTGCCTCATGTGAGATGAGAGTATGATTTTATTCTCTTTTTTAAAAATCTGTACATCTAGGGCCGATGAGACGGCTCAGCGGCTTAAGCGCCTGCCTTGCAAGCGCGAAGGCCCGAGTTCGACTCCCGGATCCCACATACGAAAAAGGGGCCGGTGATATCGCTCAGCGGCACGGGCGCCTGCTGGCGCGCGAGGTCCTGAGGTCGTTCCCCCGGTACCCACAAAAAAAAAAAAAAAAAAAAAAATCTGTACATCTAGTTTACAACAATAATGCCCTTTCTCCATTGTGTGTTAATGGCACCCTTGATGAAGAGGAGTGGACAAAACATGCGAGGGTTTATTTCTGGGTTTTCTGTTCTATATTTTCCTATTGTTCTATATTTTCAAAAAAAATATTTATTTTTATTTGCTGTTTTCTTGAAAATACCATACTATTTTCTTATCTATGGCTTTGTAACATATTAAGAATTCAGAAAGTATAACACCATCAACTTTGTTCCTTGCTCAAATTTCATTTGGTTATTCAGCATCTTTATGATTCCAGATGAATTTTAGGATAATTTCCAGTTCTGTAAAAAAAAAATGCCAGTAGGTTTTGAATATGGATTGCATTGAATTTATTGATCACTTTATGCATGAACTTATTTTTATTTGGAGAATATAGTTTTGTTACTTCTATGGAAGATGGCTTAATCATTTGACTCACCTATGGCATCATCAAAGAGAAGGTTAGAATGACTTTAGCATGTGCAAATTCCTAAATTACCCCCTTCTTTTTGATTTTCTCAAAAGAATTGAGAAGTTTAAGGTTTTACTTGAATGTGGAAACAAGCAGCAGCTGTCCATTTAATGTACATGTAAGTGAGTGGTCAGAACATCCTAGTTTAGATGGACTCTTCCTGGATTGGGCAGGAAAGTGCAGACAGAAAAACAAGGCCAAAAATAGTTATGTAAATATAATGTAAATATAGTAAAGCACACAACCTAGATCACGTATATGGTATACATAGCATATCCTATTGCTCATCAGGCTATCATGAATGAAACAAGAAATCAAATCAAGAGCAGGAGAAAATGATGACATTAGGAGACGCAATAACCACAAAACAGGTGAGACTGACTCAAATGTAACACTGAATACTGCTTTACAATAAACTTTTTAAAGTAAGTAGTAGTACTTTCTAAAATAATAAAAAGTATAGTAAATATATAAACTAGTAATATAGTTATTTATGGTCATGATCAATTATTAGGTAGTATATATAATTGCATGTACTATACTTTTATATGACTGGAATCATATTAGGTTTATTTTCACCAGGATCACCACAAACACATGAGTGATGTGGTGCTGTAGTACATTACAACATCTACAAAGTGGGCATTTTTCAGTTCTGTTATTATCTTATGGAATCATTGTATGTAAGGTTCATCACTGACCAAAAACCCAAGCATGTGGCCCATGTCTGTTCTTACTGGATTGGCTCACGGAAGCCTGATGCTGAACTCCACACAATCATTTCCCTTGAGTGGGAGAATATGCCTGGGCTTTCAAAGTGTCTGATGTCATGAGATAGAAGTTATGTCTCTTTCCATTAGGGAATTCTTCATCAATGCAGTAAAACAGGATCCTGAAAGAATTTACTTGGGAGTTATTTGGAGGTTAAATGTGTGATCTAGCTCAGATTATTAATCTTCATTACTTTCCCAAGATGTATGTCAGATAATGTCTTTTGACCACAGTCAAGGCTGACCAATGAAGTAGGTCCTGCCCATCCAGCCCTGCCAATCAACCTGCCAATCTTCCTACTGCATGAAACATTTTACACAAAGCTAGTTACTCTAAATAGCCATCCAGAGTAGAGAAGGATGTAAAATGAAAATGGTTGTATGTGGCTATTGTCCACCTTGGTAATAAGCTAATAAATCTGGACTCTGAGATTCATAATGGAAGAAATATCTTTGACTGAACTTCCATCATTGACAACCTTATTCAGGAGTAAGAATTCCTTGTTTTTCTTCTTAGCACATCACCAACCGTATTCATTTCAACATTAGTTCAGGAAAACAAAAGCTGAATATAGTGAAAAATAAAAGCCAGTGAAATCCAACCAAATAGGAAAGTATGTAAATGCAAAAGCAAATGAATTATTCACAAACTCTGCAAGTTGCCTTTTGTTTCTAAAAAAAAGTAAATAAATAAATTTTTAAGGAATGAAAGTTGGTAAACATCAGACCAGCTTATGAGGTAGCTGCACAATCTCTCTAGGAGACCATTAGGCTTGAAAAAATTCTCAATGGCCTCACAAAATTGCACCATGATCTCGTGGTTACAGCAAATTTTTAGGTCCTTTATTCACTTTTGAAATTTTATGGTACATTGGCTATTCCACATAAATTTTATTCATTGTATATGTGAGTATATGTGTGTGTACTTATAAATGGGGTTCCATTAAAGAGGTTCAAAATCAAGGTTTAATTTCTGATGTTAGGGTGGTCTAGATTTCATGAGCCTTTAGCACTGAATTTTAAGGTAAGTGCATAAGAAAACTATCTAGTCTGAGGGACATTGGAGAACCTGGAATCAAGAGACAGAGCCAGGGCAGAATGGAAACAGCTTAAGAGGAAAGAGTAGGCATGGTTGACCTACATGACTGAATACTGGGTTTATGGCACAAATATGGAGCAGCTAAAACAATTTAGAGTTTCCAGGAGCCAGGTAGAACTCTTTTTAAGCCCTGCACTGAAAAATTTTAACTGAATACAAGCTGTTTCTTTACAAGTTATGTTTCCAGAGTGTCTGTTCAGTGTACTGCTGGGAAAATGTGGGAAGGCCAAGAGGAAATAAAGAAAGGGAGAGAAAAATTATATCAAAGATCCAGGAGGAATGGTATTTTTAGCAGTGAAAGGGAGACATGGAATAGATGAAAATAAGTGCATCAGAAGAAAAGAAAAATATGTTACTTGAGAAAATATGTGTAAAGATAAATGAAAAACAGAAAACATCTCGGGGAATCCCATAGCTGGAGCTACACTGACATGGCCTCCAACAGTAACGAGTCTTGCGGGAATGTGCTAAAAAGTATGAATTCTTCCAGTGAGGAAGGGAAGACAAATTAAAGCTGGAAATAGGCTTTGTAATATAGAAATGCTCTCAAATACCTTCTCTCGTTGGAAGCTGTTAATTTTTGTACCATGTCGATAGACCAAAATCTTTTATAAGGAAATACCTACTTAAAGATTGAAATGCGTTTTCTAATGTCATATGGTTGATTAATAGTAAAATTGGGATTAAATTCAAGTCTGCTGACCATACTTCTGATACTCTTTTCTAACATGTGGATGCAAGTGAAGATAAGATAAATTTATTCAAAGATGAAATTCAGAAATGGAATTGAGCTTGAATTTCTTCAATGGTGCTAACAAATATTGCCAAATACAAAGAATATTTAGTGTCATTAGGTTTCTTTTGTAATTTGTCCAATTATAAAAGATACATAAAATAAATAAGGAAAATCCATGTCTAAATAATAACAGGTTCCACTGATTTATTAAGCCTGCAATAACATGGAAACCTCCCACCTTCAACTCCAGGGCACCGCATCTCTGGACAGATCACAAGCTTGGAAGAAGGTTCACCAACCTAGAAGAAGGGTGCTTCTCCACTTGACAGTGGGTTGATCCTTTCTCCTAGCAGGCAGACCCACCATGGAGACCATAAAAAGGTCCTCCTTCCATAGCTGAGGGAGAATTTTGCATATGTGAGATGTTTTTATGTGGTCTTGAAAAGAAACAGCAAAAATAGTGCATGAAAGTCTGGTCTGCATTCCCATCAAAAGCACAGAGTTGAGAGTCTGTAATATTATAAAGGTTGCATCAATCAATCATTGAGATTTTCCGGACTTAATTTTCTTTAACACTTGCAATTTACTGGACCCATTGAATTCCAAAGATTGGTTTTAAACCAATACATATGGAGATGTTTATGTGTACAAATACATATTAACTATATTTGGTATAATATGCTCTCTTGTAGAAGTTCTTAATCATTTTAACAGACTATTATCACATTTTATTTATTAACTCATATATTTTGTTGTAAACACAATTAGAAACCCTTTTCTTCTCTGATAAACCGCTTAATGAGTCCAATTATCTAATTCTTGAGAACAAAACAGCTTCTGTAATTTACTACAGGTTTCAGAGAAATAAGTGGATTCTATCAAAAGTTTGTTCCTATCAGGCAAAAATGTGCCTTTACTCATATAAACAAGTTCATGTACAGAAAGTCGATAAAAGACTTAATATTACTCTGTAGAAATTCTCAGATGAAGCTGGTCAAAAGATCATGTAAATGAAGAGTCAGAGAAACAAAGGATTATCAATGCTTAGATACAACCAGGTAATCTCACCACTTAGCAGATATGTTTTCTACACCACCGTGGGAGGCGTACGAATTCATTAGCTGGAGTAGGCCTAGAAAGCAAGTCCCATTGACTTCTGAGGAAACACTCCTGATTACTGTGATGCGAGATGAAGCAATTTTCCTGGTTTTTCAGTGATACATTTTTGGCACCTAAGTCCTTCATAGAAAAGCAACTTTTACTATGTTTTTGTTTTCTATTATTTTGCATTATCTTCAATTCTAATCATTTTTGTATGTAAGTGAACACATAAACATGGCTTAAAGAATCAAAAGATGCCTACAAAAATAACAGCAACAACAAAACCTAGAAAACCTTTGTTGTTACTGCTCGTCACTCATTTCTTGTGTCCTGTGAAAAAGAGATTTTAACTCCCCAGGCCGGTGATGGTGAGACCGAGTGTCCACACTACAACCCAGAACCCATTTATTTATTGCAAAGTGCCAACACTGCAATTAAACCTGAATACTGGCATTTTAGTTGAGAAAAAACAACTCGTATACTTGGCTTGCATGCGGACACAGATGGCTCTGTGTGCCCGCGGTGGCACATATGCCAGAGGTCGGCCACCACTGCTCTAGGCTGGTTTTTGCTTCTTTTTATAGCCCTAATATTTGTATCTATTTTGTTTATACTGCAATCTCTTTATTCGCTAAATTTCAACAGTGCCAATAAGCTACCTATTGTAAATAGTTCTATTACATTTTCTTTCCATATCTCCAGTTCTAAAAATATAGTAATATTTCATTTAGGTTAATACCATATTAATTGTATTGGGATTTATGACCATACAAACATTATTTTGTCCAAGTTGAACACTACTGGTATGTCACCTTCCCTACCTTTTCCCCCAAAGTAGTTAGTGCTTGCTTTTTTGTCTCCTTCATTTTCTGTAAATCTTTGGCCAATGCTTTCCATCCCTACTAGCAGCCTTGTAAAATGTCAGTTGATAAATATTTTTTCATGGCCAAACCTGTGTGTTTGTTCACCATTTTTCTGTTTCCCTTGAATTGTTGTTCCGTGACCCCCCATTCACTGCTTTGCCCACACAGGTTGTTCTGAAGTTGCACCTCGGCTTGGTTTTCCAGTCCCAGTGTTGCTCTTCACACTTGGCCGGGAGCTGCCTCTACGTTCCTTCAAGGGGGTCTGCTGGGCCATACTTTGGGGTGGTTTGGATACACTTTGTGTATGTCCTCCAGGATTCATGTGTTGAACTTTAGTCTGCATTGTGAGGTATGAAGGGAACTGTGGTATTTAGAGGTGGTTAGGATTAGATAAGGTCATCAGGATGGGGCCCTCATGAGTAAATCCCAGTGGTTTGTAAAAGGAGGGAGAGAGACCAGCAGAGACACACATAAGGGCTCTTCTTTCTTGGCATGAAATGCACATCAGCACTCATGGGTTGAGGCTACCACCAGATACCTTGACTTTTGACCTTCAGAGCCATGAGCCAAAATATTTTTCTTGTAAAGTGATTTGCTTCAGGTATCTCATCATAGTGACACAAGACAGATTGAGACCTCCTTTCTCCTTGGTTTATCCTCCTATACCTTCTTGTAGCAGAGTTCTGAGAGAAAAATATTTTGAGTCTTAGGTACCAAAACTTCCTTTCATTTTGTCCTAAAATTCGATTCTTAGTTTGGTGGTATAGAATTCAAGATAGGGCATTGTTTTTCTTAGCACTTTGAAGCTATTCTTCCATTACCACCCATCTCTCAGTAGCATCTCATATGATACTATTAGTTTTGCTGTTTTGTGTATTTTGAATATCTTCTGAAGGTATTCTTTTTATTCTTATTTTCACTTATTGGTCCCTCTAATTTGAAATCATGTTTTTTGAAATTTATTCACTGAATGAGTTACTTGATAAATTCTGTCAGTAATTTTCTTCATTCTTCCTTAGCAAGATGAAGAAAGACTTCTGCTAGTATGATGTAGAGCTTTCTGAATTTGCCCTATAATTATCTTATTACTACAAACAATTCTACTACTTTGGGGAATTTTTTTCCTTATCTTCAACGATTTTTAATTTAAACATTTTATTTTTGAATAGTTTATTGATGTACAGAAAAATTGCAAATACTGAATAACATTCTTAAATATCCCATACCTAATGCCCTCTGTTGTTAAACTTTACATTAGTATAGTACACTTGTTAAAACTAATGAAGCAGTAATTACAATATTGTCTGAATAGTATTAAGTTAAATACTTTACTTCTATTTCTTAGTTTCTATTCTCATTTCATTTTTCTCTTCCAGGATTTAATCTGGGATATGGTGATGTATTCAGATAACGTTTCTGTTTAGACTCTGGGATGTGGCAGTGATTCTGATTTGCCTTCTTTTTGATAACCTTACTAGTATTGGCGACAGCCTTGAATAGTATTTTGTAATATGAGTTTAAGCCTATATATTATCCAAATTTCACATTCATATAGGAGGGGAACACATTTTCAGTTCTTTTTATATAGAAATTCAATTAGTCTCATATTAATTACTAACTAGTTCACATTTTCTCACAATATCATGTAGCACTTTCCATAAATTTGTCCATTGTACCTGTAAAAATCTACATTGGATGTTTTATTTTCCTCCACTGAATTAAATGTTTGGACTTGTGCCAGTACTGTAGTTTTCTTTTTAATTCTGTATATCTACAGGTTCAAGTATTCCAACTTTGTTCTATTCCTTCAAATATATATATAATATATATATTAATAATATATATTAAATAATATATAATATGTAATATATAATATATTTCCATATATTAACCATAGAAATTTTAGAAAGAGTTTTCCAATTTGCTTAAAGAAAGAAACAAACAAAAGCTGCTGAGATTTTAATTTGGAAAGCCTTTGATAGATTGGAGGAGAATTGACATTTTAAAAAATTGTTCTTTCAATCTATAAGCACTCTATTCCTGCATTCACTTAGATCTTTGATTTCTGTCTGTAATGTTGTTAGTTTTATGCGTAGAGGTCTTCAACACCTTTCATTACACTCATCACGAAGTGTTTGATGTTTCTTTCATGTTTTTATAAATAGCACAGTTTCTGTTTCGTGTTCTAATTGAATTTTGCTGTTACGAAAAAAGATAGAATTGATGTTTTGTACTTTGACCCTGTATCATGTTTCCTTGTTTAATTCACAGTTTAATCCCAAAGGCTATTCACAGACAATTTTTGAGTATCCAGTGCATACCCATGTTATCTACAAGTAGTGAAAACTTTGTTTTTCTCACCCAATATTGATACTTTTTTTCTGTGATTCATTGTACTGACTGCAACCATCATTACAATATTGAATAGATTTGGGGTTAGTGGACATCTTTATCTCCTTCAATCTCAAAGGAAAAGATTTTTTAAAATCATTGTTAAGCATATTTGTTGTAGTTACTTTTTAGAATACTCTATATGAGATTGAGTAAAAGCTTTTCCTAATTTTCAAGAATGGTAAGAAATATTATACTTTTTAATCATGAATTGGTGTTGAATTCTATCAAATGCTTTGCATTCATTAAAATGATTACATGGTTCTTCTGCCTTCATTAATGTGGTGAATTACATTGATTCGTTAATGGTGGAGCAATTTTGCATCTCAAGAATAAATGTTACTTGGATATAATGCTTTATTTCTGAATTTTATTTGTTAATATTCTTTTCTAACCATATTCCTAAGATAGCTTGTCTTTGTTTTTACGTTAAAAATTTTTAAGCCAATCTTTATGGCTTTTAAAATTCTATAAACTTCTTTAAAGTGATTTTTAAAATTGTGTGATGTCCTTTATCTTTTCTCTGGAAACTTTATGAAAAATGTGTACCTTGTTAGTTTGGAAACCTTTACTAATGAAGTAGTCTGGGCCTGGTGCTTTTTTCTTTCTTTCTTTCTTTCTTTCTTTCTTTCTTTCTTTCTTTCTTTCTTTCTTTCTTTCTTTCTTTCTTTCTTCTTTTCTCTCTTCCTTCCTTCCTCCCTTCCTTTTTTCTTTGTTTCTCTCTGATTGTTTTCACCAGTACTATGGATTGAACCCAGGGCCCCAAGCCTTTTTATTTTTTATTTTGAAATAAGCTTTTACTAAATTGCCCAGGCTGGCCTAGAATTTGTGTACCTCCTGCTTCAGCCCCCCAGAGTGCTAGAATTGTAAGTGTGAAACACTACACCTGGCCTCTGTGTTTTTTTGTATAAAAGCAGTATTTAATTAGAGATACTTCATAATGCATATAAGGATATTCAAACTTTCTAACTTCCTATTTCTTAAGTCAATTTTGACAATTTGTTTGTAGGAAATTTACTCATTTCTTTTAAGTTTGCAGATTGACACAAATAGATTATCTTCTTGTTTACTTCAGTATTGATTCTTATTCATATTTTCAAAGAATTAACTTCTGTTTTTTTCTTCTGTTTCTCATTTAATTGATTTTTCGCTCATATTTTTATTATTTCCTTAATTCTTGTTTATTTAGGGTTAATTTTGCTCTATATTTCCATTTTCTTTTCATGATTTCTTTACATTTTCAGTCTATTCTATTTCTATTATATATTTAAGGTTGTAAATTTTCCTATGAGTACATCCTCAGCTGCACTACAAAAGTTTTGCTACATTTTATTTTATTCTTCAGTTAAGATGTAATTCTAACTTTCATTGTGAATTAGAAATGTATTGCTTGGGGCTGGTCAAATAGTTCAGCAGCATAAGCACCTGCCTGGCAAGTGCAAGATCCTGAGTTTGACTCCTAGTACCCACATATGAAAAAAGGGCCGGTGATATCGCTCAGCATCACGGGCGCCTGCTGGCATGCGAGGTCCTGAGTTCGACCCCGGTAACCACAAAAAAAAAAAAAAAAAAAAAAAAAAAGGTGTTGCTTAATTTGTAAGCATTTGGGGATTTTTCTGATCATATTTTTACTTGTGATTCCTAACTTATATGCACTATGTTAAGTGAATGCACTCTGTATACGAATCCTTTGAAATTGTTTCAGACTTGCTTTGTGATTCAATAAATGGTCTATTTTTGAACACAATCTGCAGGCAAGTGAAAAATGTGAATTATTCAGCTGCTGACTACAGTGTACTACATATGTCAATTAGGGTAACTGTGTTACTCAAGTTGTACTTATTAATTTATGCTAACTGATTTTATCTGCTGTTTATTAGGTAGTGAGTAGGATGTGTCAAAATCTCCAACTATGGTTGTTGATTTCTATTTCTTTCCTCTATTCACTTTTGCTTTACATATTTCGAGGCTACATTTTCAGGCACATGCACATTCAGAAATTTCATATTCTCACATGGAGTGGAATTTTTATGAAGTTATTATGAAATAACTTTAGTAATGCTTCTTTCCTTACAATCTAATTTTTAATAAGATTAAGATTTTCTATTATTTATTGTATGGAGTGTATTTTTCAATCTTTTTTTGTACAATTTAATTGAGTTCTTATGTTTAAAGTATCTATAAAATATAATGTAATTGGGTTTTTAATATAATCCAGCATGAAGATCATTATATATTAATAGGTTAAAGTATTTAGTCTGTGAACTTAATGTCATTTCGGGAATGTTTGGTTTTATATCTGCAGTGCACTTTTTATTTTTTATTTATCTGTTCCTGGTCTGTTTCTTCTTTTATTACCATCTTTTGGATTATCAGGTACTTTTTGTAATTTCTTTTACCACATTGAATTATCTTTTCTTTTTTCTTGTGTTTGTTATTCCAAAAAAAACAACATCCACTCAGCACATATTAAAGTCTACCTAATATTAATTTCTCTATTATTTATTATTTATGATGTATAGATTTTTATTCTTTATTGACTTTGATACTTTGATGATATGTTTTCATTCTTGTCTTTTTTTTTTTTTTTTTGGTAGTACTGGGGGTTGAACTCAGGTACGCTTACTCTACTACTTAAGTACTTCCCCAGCCCCTTTTTCAAAAAGCTAATGTGCCCAGGCTGGCTTTTAAATTGCCGTATGTCTCCTTCAGCCTCCAGAGTAGATGAGATTACAGGTTTGTGCCACCGGACCAGGGTATGTTCATTCTTATATATCTGAAGTCTCACAGGTATTTTTATTATAGTTTGAAACAGTTAATAGTCACTTAGTTTTATCCAAGTATTCACAATTTTTCCTTCTTTATAACTGGTATCCGTCTGAGGCAATTTCTATTTTTTCACTGAAAATCTCTTTGTACAATTTATTTCTCGGTAGATGTGCTGGTAATGAAATCTCTTTTTTTTTTGTCGGTACCGGGGGGTCGACCTCAGTACCTCCCATGCCAACAGGCACCCGTGCCGCTGAGTGATATCACCGGCCCCTTTGTTGTATGTGGGTTCCGGGAGTCGAACTCGGGCCCTCGCACTTGCAAGGCAGGCGCTTACGCCGCTGAGCCATCTCACCGGCCCTGGTAATGAAATCTCTAAGTTTTCTACTTTTTTATTTTATAAAAAGTCTTTATTTTGCTTTTGTTTCTGAAGTTCCATTCATCTGGTCTAGATTTCCAGGCTGAGAATCTCCTGCTAGCACTGGGTATGTCTCCCTACATTGTCTTCTGATTTCCATATCTTCTATTGAAAGGCAGAGGTCAGTCTCATGGTTTCCTCTTGGAAGGTGTTATACTTTTCCCTCTGGCTGGTTTCAAGGTTTTCTTTTGCTTTGGTTTTCAGGAGAGCTGCTGTGGTATGCCTACATGTGGTATTCTTTATACTTATACCCCTAGGATTTTGTGTCTCTTCTTGAATCTGTTGCCTCAAATTTTTTTTTTTTTTTATTTTAAAGAGAAGAAAAAACAAAACAAATCAAAAGAAGAACAAATTTTCAAACCAACATAATAGGAGGGTAACAATGGTTAATACATTACGTATTACTATCTTTAAGTTAGTTATTCAGGACACCAGACATTAGCATTCAATTGTCCAAACATTATTGTGTTGCCTCAAATTTTTAAAATCATATTTTGAAAAGATTTACACAAAATTTCTTAAAAAATATTTCCTCCTCCTTGCTATACTCTCTTTTCATTCTGGTACTCAAATAATAATTATTAGACTTTTTCACAATATTTCATTTGGTGCTTATGCTACTTTTTGTGTTCATTACTTTTCTCTCTTTTCTATATTTTTATTATTTTTAAATGTTAAACAACTCATTTTATTTATCTGAGAATTATAACTTTTTAATAATTACTTTTTTCTTTTTGTTGTTCTGTTATCTTTGAATTTATTTGTCTTGTTTTATATTTGTTAATTTTGTTCCTGTTAGAAGCTTTAATCAACTTCTATCAACCTCCTCATGAATGGTTGGTTGGTTGGATGCTGGGAGGAATAGATAGACAGACAGACAGGATAGGTAATAGATAAATAGATATTTAATAATAAGACACTAAAATATAAATTGGAAACAGAATATACAGGGTCATGTCTTATGAATTTGTGAGTACATTGCAAAATAGCATTTAAAAACATGTATAAATTGACAGGTAAAATTGCACACAACATATTATTTGAACTGTGTAATACATACATAACAACCTTTAAAAAAATCCAGAACTCCCAAATATCCATATTTTTTTCTTTTTTTATTTTATGGAAAAAACCCAAAATTCCATAACAAAATAATAGAAGAATAACAATAGTTAATACATTGTGTATTGTTATCTTCAAAGTAGTTATTCAGAGTACAAGATATAGGCATAAAATATTCTCCATATGATATTAGCACAAGCCTTTCTTTTCAATGAACTAAGTGAAACTAGTAGTATAACAATGTTTTTTTTTTTTGTATTTTTACTGTATTTTTTTTTTATTTTTTTCCTTTTCCCTTCCTTCCTTTCCCTTCCCCCCATCCTAATTCTTCTTTCCTTTTGAACAGTTTCTTCCCATTTCACAATAGCTATTGTACATTTTGGTCCTTATTTATTTTTTTGGTTTCTCACAGCAGAGAGAAAATACAATGTTTACACATTTGAGTCTGATTTATTTCACTTATGAGTATGGTCTCAAGTTGCATCCATTTACCTGTAAATGTCCCAAGTTTATCTTTCTTTATGGCTGAGTAGTACTCCATTGCATAAAAATACCACATCTTTTTTATCCATTCCTCAGCTGATGGGCATTTGGGTTGTTTCCAAAATTTAGCTATTACAAATTGTGCTGCTATAAATATGGGTGACCATACATAGCTGTGGTACAATGTTTTTAATTCTTCTGGGAAGATACCCAGAAGGGGAATAGCTGGGTCGAATGGGACCTCTAATCCTAGTCTTTTGTGGAATCTCCACACTGATTTCCACAGTGGTTGCACCAGTCTGCATTCCTACCAATAGTGGAGAAGTGTTCCTTTTTCCCCACAGCCCTGCCAGCATTTGTTATTGGTTGATTTATTAATAATAGCCATTCTTTCTGGAGTGAGATGGATTCTCAGTGTTGTTTTAATTTGAATCTCTCGAGTGACCAATGATGTCGAACTTTTTTTTGTATATTTATTTGCCTTTTGTATTTCTTCATCTGAGATGTGTGTGTTCACCTCAGATGCCCATTTTTGGATTAGGTCTTTGAATTTGGAAGGCCTGATTTTTTTCAATTCTTTGTGTATTCTAGATATAAGCCCTTTGTCTGAGGGCCAACTGGCAAAAAATTTTTTCCCACTCTGTGGGTTCTTTTCACTCTGTTGGTGATTTCTTTTGTTGTGCAAGAGCTTTTTAGTAAGACAAAATCCAATTTGTTGATTCTTTGTAGTATTTCCCATGCAATCTGGGATTTGTTCACGAAGTCTCTGCTTACACCTATGTCTTCAAGATTTCTACCTATTTTCCCTTCCAGTAGATTTAGTGTTCCAAGTATCTATCTTTATAGCTAATTTCTTAGATATTTTCATTATTTTTTTTAAAGTGGCTTTTGCTTCTCTTGCCTAGTGAGGAAAGGATGTATAAACTTCATGATTAGTATTGTGGAGGTGATCGAGGAATATAATTTTAATTTGATGACTTCTTTAAAGAACTTCACAGCAGACATGTTTATTCACAGTCCTTAGACTCACATAATCCCTGCCTTGACAGCTCTGTAATAAAAACTTATACAAAGGACTTTCCTTGGTGTGCTGATGATAAACAGGAAGCTGGAAGTTTAGAAGCACCTGTGTACATTTTAAGTTAAGTTCACTTTCCCTCTTATAATTTTCTCACCCCTACCTTCTTGCTAGCTGGTGCCTTTCATTCTTGATCTTATGCAGGACTCTAAGGGCAAACTGACCTGCTGTTATTCGTGAGTCCTTTTGAGGTACTCGTTTGTGATAGTTTTCCACCCTGCCAAGTCATTACCATGCTTGCATCTCTACAGAAGGTAGTGATAGGAGATGCAATGACTTCCCCATATTTAGGGCCAAGGCCTGTATAGGAAAGTGTTTTCCTTTAAAATTATTGGACCAGGGCGCATGTAAACCGATGATGACCTGCCCACTGCAGCCACACAGAGGCCCAGAGAGCTTGCTGTTCTGGTGCATTCCCAGACTGGTCCTCAGCTCTCCCGGTGCTATCTTCTCTTTAGTTCTGAGCAGTACAATTTTTGCTCCTTTTTTTTAATTTTTATTTTTTTGTGGGTACCAGGAGTCGACCTCAGGACCTTGCACTTGCCAGTAAGCGCTGTGCTGCTGAGCAATATCACCAGCCCTTATTTTCCTTTATGTAGGTACCGGGAGTCGAACTCAGGACCTCGTGCTTGCCAGTCAGGCTCTCATGCTGCTGAGCTATCTCAACGGCCCCAGTTTTTGCTCTTTAACACAGATCCTAGAGAGCAAGAGATGAAGGTGGATCTGAAGTGTTGTTTTTATATTAGGCATTTTGAGAACTCTCAGAAGTCAAAGGTAATAAATTTTCCTTGTGATGGGCACTAAGCTTATACAGAAGAAAAAAGGGGAAAAAAGACATGATTATTGCCTCACATTGTTAGACACTGGCTTGGAATTTTTAAAACAATTACATATGTATTTTAAGTGTACTTTGAAGCAATATTTTTCTAAATGTTTAAACAAAACAATAAGGACTTGCCAGAGACTTTCTTAAAGGAAAATATCAAATTGTTGTTTTTTAAAAATCTATTCTGTATTCACCATTCATGTAGTTTATTTTAATGCAATAATTCACAAACTAACGCAGATCATGAATAATAACTAACTGAGTCAACAAAAGTTTGCTTTTTAAGTTTTCATTCTCACTTGGCTTTGCTTTTATTTCACACAGTTCTAGCTGACAGCCAAAAAGTATTTTGATTAAAAGCATTTTTAGTTGGGCACAGTGCGACACACCTGTAATCCCAGCATTTGAGAGGCTGAGGCAGGAGATCACTGTGAGTTCAAGCCAGCCAGGGCTATGTAGTGAATTCAAGACCAGCCTGGATCAAATAGTGAAACCCTGTCTCAAAAAAGAAAAACAAAAACAAAAAAAAACATAAAAAAGCATTTTTGCAATAAATAATTATACTTTTTAAAACAGAAGAATGAATAATATATATAAGAACTTTCAACTTTTTTATTTTTTGTTTTTTTCAGACTGTATTACTATGTAGCACAGCCCACCCTTGAACTCATGATCTTCCTCATAGTGCTGGGATTATAGCCCTGAACTACCACAGTGGTTTAAGAACTTTTTCCTTTCTCCTTTCATGCCAAGAAGCTATGAAGAAAGGTATCATACTTAGACAAAAGCTTTGTATTGACTATCCACAATTATATCAACAATTAATTTTCAAAAACTGGCTAATAAGTAATCTAGAGGGCATGGTTAATGGTCACTTGTAAAAATCACTTTAAAAACACAAATACTGGGCCGGTGAGATAGCTCAGCGGCATGAACACCTGCCTGGCAAATGTGAGGTCCTGAGTTCAACTCCCAGTACCCACATAAAGGCAAAAAAGGGCTGGTGATATCGTTCAGTGGCACAAGCGCTTGTTGGCAAGTGCGAGGTCCTGAGGTCAACTCCCGGTACCCACATAAAAAACAAACAAACAAACAAACAAACACAAATACCTGGGCTTGGGATATAGCTCAGTGGCACAGCCCCTGCCTGGCAAGTGCTAGGTCCTGAGTTCAATTCCCGGTACCAAAAAAAACCCCAAATACCTAAACTAAGAAGCAAATTAACTTGGCTAGTAATTATAGACTTGCCATCTGAGATTGATATAAACAATCATGTTCCTGACCTGGGACAGAGGAGATGGGGTGTGGAGCTGAGGGAAGGGTATATGGGCTAAGTTTTCTTGTCTAAAAGTGTGGTCCACAGATGACGGGTATTAAAATAGATGAGAAGCTTGATAAATACTGATACCTGGGCTTCATCCCCAGTTGATTCAGTCAGATCTGAGGCTCTGACCAAGGAATCTGCATTTGGACAATGACTCTGGCTGGTTCCAGGTATAACATTTGCAAATCGCCTGCTGGGGAGGATGGAGGAGGACAGGTGAGATCATCAACAGAACTGTGGTGTTTGTGGAAGTGAAACTGAATACGGAACATGCAAATCCCCACAGTACAGCTGGTAGACGAATGTAATCTCTTCCCTATTCAGACCTCATTTCCTTTCCCAACAGTGCCTTCTGCTGTAATCAGGAATCATTCACAGAGTTATTTATTATTTTTGACTATCAGCTTGATGGAGAGAGGCACAGGCTCTAGAGTGGACACGTAAGACCTACTTCGCCAGCCTCTCTTGCCTTCCCCTTCCCCCACAGGAGGATCTGTGTGGATCATTGATTTTGATTTGGCTTAGATTAGAGATCGCAAAATTAGTCTTAATTAGGTTGTGGAACTGAATTCAGTACCAATCAGGAAGGGCGTCATAAAATATGAATATATTTGCCTTTCACCTTATCTTGTTATCTTGAAGGATTATAGTTACAAAGAAATATGAGAAAATATGTCTTACCCCCACCCTGGCCTCTGTCTGTAGCCCCAGTCCAACCAGCATTCTTGAAATTGAGTTAATTTCCCTTAGAAAACTTTTCTTTTCCTCCACTTATTTTTAGCTTCAGCCTAGTAGCCTTTGTTATAGAACTTGTGAATTACAACCTCCTGAAGCAATGGGAGCTTTCAGCTTTCACTGAGGGTCTCTTTATGCTGCTTTTACACACATCTTTCTCACTAAAGCCAGTTCCTCACATTTGAGGAGCAAGCGATGCCCATCCTCTTTGCAGTACATTCCTGCCTCCATGGATTTATGCATCACCTAAGTTCATCACATCCTACCCTCAGGGTGGATTTCCTAATGAAATTTTAAAATGGGAAGGGCATTCTCTCATGGAGAAAGGACTAAAATTGACTGTTTACATGTACGCAAAGTACACCAAAGTTCTTCTGTAATGCTGACAGAAGGAGGGGTGGGGATGGACGGCAGGTGATGCTGTTTTGTACATCGATAGAGAAAGAAGTGAGATGAGCTAGGTTTAACTGAATGTTAGGCACAGATCAGAAAAAAGCAGCAAGGAATTAGATAGAAAACTAACTGCCAATTTGGACTATAGACATCTAAAAACATGTTTCTCTTGTCCTTGGAACTGAACTTGCTGAAGAGGCTGTGAGGTATAACCAGTAAGAACTTGAGTTTTGATGTCAGATTACCTGGGTTTAAGATTCTGACTTGGCTGTGTACAAATTGTGGGATGCTAGGATATTGTTTTACATCTTTGTTCCTTAATATCCTCCACTGTGATAGATACAAGACAGATAATTATCCTTGTTTATTAGGCTTTTTTATGGGATTAACTGATGTAGTTGAGTTTCAACATTTCACATCTAATAAGTACTCAATAATCCTTCAGGAGTCATGCTATTCTGATTGCTGCTTTGGTCTGTTGTCCATTATAGTGACCATGGTTACCACGCTTTTCGTGCTTGTAAGCCACTACGTAGCCCCTGATTCCAGTCACTCCTGTTGCATTTGGGTTCCTGCAATACTCACAGTAAAGTCTGGAGCAATTAGGGAGCTCCCTTTCCTCCAGGCTAGGCTCCCTTCACAAATTTACATCCTACATTTGTGATGAAATCTGTTTTGGGGACACTGCCCGTACCCCCACCAGTGTAGGTAAGTAGGCTTTTAATGACTAATCCAGTCTAACTTTCCAGTCTCCCTGGGCCTCCATGTCCCTTCATCTACAGTAAACCAAGGCCAGTCTAGCTTTTCTAGCTCACTTAATCACGGCCACCTTTTGGTATAGATTCCAACCAACCAAGAAAGAGACAGAACCCTTTCTAACTCCCTGGCTGCGCTGAATGCAGATTCTCCACTCAGTGTGTGTCTATCAATAAATTAGCTTCATACAACTCTCTTTTCCTTTTACGATGATCTCAAGACTTCCATATCTATTCCCAAAACTATTCCCTGGATTTCTGTGCCTAAATTAGGACACTTTAGCAGTTCTTTTGCAGTCTAGCAGACATTCTCATGGGTCATGGGCCACACATTGTACTTTAGGGTCCTGTTGATACTTAATTCTAGGCAGGAGTCTAGAAACAGAACAGGGTGGTGGCAGTGTGTCCCAGGGAGAATCAACACTGCAGCATTATTTTGCCAGGCACCTTCCTCAAGAGGGGGCCACTATAGTCTCCTTAGGCAGTACCGAGTTAATACTCTCATGGAGTGTGAAGAGGCTGATTTTACTGGGGGTAGGAGGGTGCTTCAACTGCCAAGTAGTCTCACCAGAATTTAGAGGCTCAGTGTCCACAGTCTCATTGGGCCTTCTCACACGCCTTCATTCCACCTTCAGTATTCCACGGCTTTCCAATCAATGCCCTCACTAATAGATACCAGGGAAGACTGGAAATTAAATTTGCATTGTAAATCAGCCACTCACAAGATGAGATACTAAATTTGGTTTTCCACAATCTCAGCCCTTTGCCTGTAGGAAGTAAGGATCACTTTTAGAACTGATACAGAAGCTTTAAGCCGTTATGCGTGGGCTGAGAATTTGAATCATTGAACTCTACCTTTCTTTCACCTTGGCCAGCAACTTAGGAGCAACCAGCCGATCTCACTATACTTGCTACTTTGACAAAAACGTTGGAAAGTAAGTATTATTTAGATCCTTGCTTCTTATAAGTGTTTTATTAACAGTCTCCATTTATGATATTTTACGTATCTCTGTTGCCAGGGTGTGGACTATTGAGCTCATTTCATTATGAGTTATCATTGTCTTTCAACCTAATCAGAGTTGAGAGCCAAAAGTGGGACCCTGAGAACCAACTTTAAAAATACATCTCATGATTCTGTTCCTCTAGAATGACTATCTGTACTAAAATGCTCTCTTAGTTGGCTAGGGCTGCCATGACAAAATAATATAGCGTGGGTGGGTTGAACAACATCCATTATTTTCTTACAGCTCTTGAGGCTGGAGGTCCAGCATCAAGGTACCAACAGGGCTGTGTGTTGAGGCCTGTGGTTCAAGATGGCCACCTTCGTGCTCTGTCTTCTCATGGCCTGGTCTCTGGGCACGCATATTCCTCCTGGCTCTTCCTTTTCACATAAGAACACCAGGCCTATTTGGTCAGGATCCCACCCTTTTGATCTTATTTAACCTTAATTATCTCCTAACAGGGCAATTTGTTTATTTCCAGATATTAGTCACACCGACATGTGTGTGGGGGGATATTAGGCCTTCAACAAATGAATTTTGAGGAGAACCTCAGTTCAGTGGGTAGCATCCCAGCATGGGGGAAATGTTCTGTAACCACCAAAGAGGCAGGGAGTAAAATCCCTTCTCAAAAGAGGCCTAAGACCATTACCTTTCTTATAAGCAACTACACCATCAAACATAAGGAGGCAACTTCCAGAACTCATGGATTCAAGATCGTGCTGATAACACACTCGTCAGATCCTGCAGAAGCACAGGTCCATGCCTTACCATTTTCCTCAGAGAATGCTGGATTTTCAGCCCTCTCCTGTGTTGACTTCAGTGCTTTTGTAGGAATTCACTGAGAATGCCATTTTATCCTCACATATAACTCGAGACAAAGTGACACCACTTTTTAGTAGTTTCAACTCCCTGAAAATTGCCAGTCTAATCTCTGAACAATTTTAACGACAATGATAATAAAATAGCCGCTTCTTACTGAAAATTTATTTTGTGCCACACACTGGGTTGCACGCTCTCATATGAGCAGTGTTCTTGACAAAAGCTTCACATAAAACAACACATTTTTATGATTGGTTTCCAAAAGTAAGGCTCAGTGAAATTAAGTAAATTGCCCAAGTCATGAATGAGAGAAATCCAGACAGGTCTGAGGCCAAACTTCAAGACTTAAACTAGTCACATACTTCGATCTGCTCAGCGGATCCTTAAAAGAAAAATTGTCTTTTTGTTACACATTTACCATTGATTTACAAAATGAGATTCATATTTTATTCACCCTATAATAAACTTAGAGCCCAAAGATCTCTCTTACTGTAGCAAAACTTCCTGCAGTTGATCTTTTCTGTGAGGACAGACTGTGTCCCAATTAATTTTACATGTTTAGAGAGGATAAATTCAACCTCTGAGAAAATATACTGCACCTGTTAACCAATGCTTGGATTCTTTTCTGCATATCTTTATATTTTTGCTGCATACCTTTTTACAAAGGGATGTCTTTTTACAAATCACTATCAGCAATGAATTGACAGCTGCAAGCAAGGTGGGGCACTGCGTGAAATATTTCAAAATATCTCTAGTCTCTACTGCAACCTCCTTCTCATTTTGAGAATATTTTTTAGAGTGGATTCCAACTCTTTTCAATTGCTCAACTCTCTAAAAACTATGGACATGGCATTCAAACATGTTCTATTTATTTATTTACTATTCTTTGTCTAAACTATCAAGATCTCATGCCTATGTTCTACAACAACCTCATGGATGCCTGGTCCCCTTTCTATTTCTTTTAACAGGCTATTTTCAGTGCAAAAGTCAAATTTGTCTTGAAAAATGTAAATTGAATCATGAGGCTAAATTCCTCCCATAGTGTCACTTCTCACTCAGAATATAACCAAATTTCTTCTGGAGCCAACAAAGTTTTGACGATCTGACTTCTGTCTGCCTCTCTGATCTTTTCTTGTACCTTCTGCCACCTTGTTCATTCTGGCCATCTGTTCTGCCCACACTACTGGCCAGCTCCCTTACTGTCTCTCAAATATGCCAGGGCAGTATCTGCTTTACAGCCTGTGTACTACGGAGTGGTCTGCCTAGATCTGTGCTTGGTTCCCTCCCTCATATGGTCCAGCTCCTGGCACAAATGCCACCTCTTCAAGGAGGTTCATTCCACTGCCCTCCTACAGCAGCTTGCTCATCCAGTCAGACTCCAGGCCTGTTCAGTTGCATCCATTTTTTTTTACTATTTGTCATCACTTGACGCATATTTACATCTTCATCTGTTTATTTTCTGTCTTGCCCTGTGTTACTGGACTCTGTGAGCTTGGAGATTTTGTCATTTTGGTCCTATCTATGTCCCCATGGGTGAAAGCATTTTGCACATGGAAGCAAGTGACTCTGTGGAATGGATCAATGAATAAATAAAAGAATATATTTATTATTGAGTAACTGTTTGCTTTATAAAACCTACATGAAATAGAAATTCTCTTAAAAGGATGCCCTAAAAAAAAAGAAACACAGCGAAACTCCTGATATTCTCCCCTGAACCCGACTGGAGCGTTTTGTTCACCTCTGAGGCAGTCTACAAACAGAGGTCACAGAGGAGAAGGAGACTGCCCGACCTTTTGTTCATTTAGTTTGTGTTGCACAACGGTTCAGTTTAGCCTCCTCTTGATAAATCATTCTTTATCTCTAGCGCACAAAATCTGAAAAACAAGAGGAAATTCATGGGTTGTTCAAACTCCTGGTGGTCACGTGTGTCTGGCCTTCCTTTTGACCCTGCCAGCCTGGCTGGCCTTTCTTCACACTGCGCTGAGTCCGACGTGTGTACACCATCCCCTGAAACAATTTGACTTTCAAACTGAAGAACCTCCAATCTTTTTAGCCTTCTGATATCTGTTTTCTCCTTCCTGACATTCAGTGTCTGAGTTTGCCCTGTTAAACTGGGTTCTGTCCTCTTTTGGTTCAGCCTCCTAGCTCAGCTGTGTGCATGCCTCGGAATTCTGAGTCCTCACAGCTCCAGAGCGGCTCCTCCCCTCATCTAGGCTATGAAACCAGCTTTCCTGGACCACTCACTGGTCCTAATCATGAGAGGAAATTTGGGAAAAAAAAAAAAAAAAAAAACCTTTCTCTTGTGATCGAAGAATTCACACTAAATGGAAAGCAAGATAGGAACATAGTTAGAAAAAGAAAGGCCACTAGACTCATCATCATTTGCCTTTTACTGCATATCAGGAAAACACAAAAACCCCTTTGAAAAGACAATTGTTTTTAATGCAGAAAGATCATTAATTCTGAATAAGCCTGATCTTTTTTCTTTTTCTTTTTTTTTTTTTTTTTTTTTTTTTTTGTCTTTTTGAGACTCACTTTGTAGCCCAGGCTGGCCTCAAACTCGCAGCGATCCTCCTGCCTCAGCCTCCCGAGTGCTGGGATCACAGGCGTGCGCCACCATGTCTGATCTTAATGTGTTACAAAACTATACTTTCTGATTTTAAAATTCATAAATTAACATAGTTGATTTTCTGATATGAGGGACCAGATATCCAGAGGAAACTTCTATAACCAGCAAAATCTCAAGACCAGGTTTTAATCTGAAATGGTTCTGGATTAGATATATACCTGTTCATGGCAGGAATAAATACACGTAAATAGGCCTTACTTTAAAATTTACTCTTTAAAGTTTCAAACTGATGATATACCAAGAAAGATAATCAAGAATTTTTAAAATACATAGAAAAATAAGCCTCCATGAGAAAGACCCTTCAGATAAGTAGATCATAAAATCAGATCTAAAAACAAGATAGCTATTTTAAGAATGGTTATAAAATATAGTACATATGTTAAATGAAATAAAAGTGTTATTAAAATACATTAAAGAACAGTGAACAGTTAAATAAGCTGGCATACTTGATAAAGAATCAAATATAAAAGCTACAAAGAAAAAGGATTATCATGGAAATAAAAATTTACTGACCTGGCTAAATAGCAGATTAGGGAATTCCCTACTGGAACATGGAGATAAAGAAATAATTTACAATACAGCACAAAACATTAAAAAAGCAATGGAACGTGTGGAAAAACAAAGACACTGAGGCTAGAATACCAGTGTCTTAGGAAGTGAAAGAGTTGGGGAGAAGCAGAACCTGAACAGAGAGAGTTTTGTAATTAACGAGAGACACAGAATTGACACCTAAGATTTAGGAAGAGCAGTGGATCACATGCCAGAAGCACACAGAACTCTTAATGTGAAAATGGAAAACATATTGTATGTTGGAAATCTGAAATACATTTGCAAGAAAAACAGATTCCCTCCAAAGGAATAAGGGTGGTATGGATGGTTGGATCTGGACAGCAACAGTGGAAGTCAGGAAGGAGTCAAATGCCTTTAGGGTTGAAAGAAAGGTCCTGATAGCCCAGAAATCTGTCTATTACAGATGAGAGAAAAACAAAGATGTTAGGTAAACACAGAAAGTATTTACCACATACTATTCAAGGAACATACAAGAAATTTGCTTTAGAAGAAATAAGATTATGGAAGTCACCTATGGATACAAAAGAATGATAAGGAAATAGCAAACATATTGATGTCCAAAACGAAGATGATTAAGCAACAGCAGTATGAGCAAAATAAAACTAATGTACTAGAGATGATCTATATATTTGGTTAAGGTAAATATGTTTGTTAAAATTTGTAGGGTAACTACTAAAAATGTAAGAGTCAAATATAAAATTTCCAAACAAGAAAGGAAAATGAAAACAAAATTCCTCTATCCTGATTATGGCAAAAATTGAAAGAGAGAAAAAAACATAAAAATTAAGTATAAATATAAAAACAAAGGAGAGGATAAAATTATTCTAAATTTATGAGTAATGACATTAACGTGTTCAGATATACTTCTCCACTTAAAAGGTAATTCTCAGACTATATTTGGAAAAATCCATTTATAAAAGACTTAGAGTAATATATGATAACATAAACTCCCATATGCATTGAACAAATTAAAATTTCAAAAAATACAAAGAAAAAAATAACATAAAGAAAGACATTCCTGCTACGTTACTATCAAACAAGAGAGTGCATTACAAAGAACATTGCTTCATGGAATTTTTTTTACATTGATTAAAGGTTAAATTCACCAGAAAAATGTGAGCTTATCCATAGCAATAATATAGTTTTATAGTTTCAAAGCAGTATATCACAGAATTGGCAAAGGAAGTGTTAAATTAACCATCATATCAGGGATTTTAACACATCTCTCTCATGAATGAATAGACCAAAAAGATAAAGATTGGACAAGTACAGAATATGTGTGAAAAAGAAATAACTCTATGGAATACTGTACCCCACGCCTACAGAATGTACCTTCTTAGAAAGTGTCTATGGAACATTTAAAGTTGAAGAATCATTTCCACACAGAACATATTACTTGGCCCTCTCACAATTAGGTTGTTTGTAACCATGAAATGATTTTTAGAACACAAGATTAAATATTTAAAAACACAAGATAAAAATAATTTATGGTTCAAAATAGAAAACATTTGAAAAATTGGAAATAATGAACAAAATTATTATAAACATAATCACCTACAAAACTTAGGCATGTCTGCTGAAACAGTAATTTGAAAAGCTGAAGTTTAAATACTTAAAATAGAAAAGAAGAAACTCTAATATATTGAACAAAGAGACTAATTTGGTATGATAGAGGCAAATAGCAATAGATGAAATTGAAGAAATAAGAACAAAAAGAATTAAAGGAAAAAAAACAGAAAGTAATTACACCAAATGTAAGGAAGAAATGGACAAGGCTTACATGACAAAATTTGACATTTTTCCAAGTCTAATAAAGTGAATAAATTTCAACAAGCACTGATCAAGATAAAAGAGAAAAGGCACAAATCACCAATAGTAGATTTTTTTTAAAGAGCCATAAAAACAGACATAACAAATTTAAAAAAATATGCACAAATATGTGTAAAAATTAGGAAATATGGGTTAAAACATAAAATTACAAGTTGAGATTAAATGAAACATGTAAATTCAACAAGTTAGTAGAAAAAATAAACTTCCTAAAGAAAGAAAATACAGATAATTCCAATCATTTTCATCCTCCTTTAAGAATAGAGAAAATTTTATTTCCTGAGATAGATTTCAAAATTGGAAAGCATACCAGGGATGACCACTAATCATGGTTTGTCTACTTGAACGGATTAAGAAACACCTACCAGATTAGTAGAGCACGGTTCAGAATGGGTCATTGGAGGCTTGATATATAGGCCAACAAACTTAGGGGAAGAAGACCCACCCCAGATATGGATGATACCAAGTAATAGGCTTGTAGTCTAGGTGGGATAAAAGGGAAAAGAAGAAAGAAATGTCCCCATTTTGGAAGAGCTCCAGTCTTTACTATCACCTTAGTTCACTGGTTGCCAGTTTCTTCAGACTTCCAGCGCAGACTTGCACTATCAGTTCTCCAGACCTTCGGCTGGTGCTGCACACTTGATACCCTTTGTTCTGCAGCTTGCATCTTTTGCACTGAGTAGCTACTATATCATCCAGCTCTCCAGCTCTCAGAGGGCTATCAAGGACTCTCGCCTCTGATTCTGTTAGCCTACCTAACAAATCCCCTTGCATAATTATATATATACTTTCTATTTATTCTGTTCCTCTAGAGAAATCCAACTAATACAGAAGACAAGAAAAAAAATGGGAAAAAAAATTGGAGCCAATCTCATCCAGTAACATACTGAAAATCTTCAACAAAATATTAGCAAACTAAATCCACCAAGGTATAAAAAAGGTAATTGGAATTTATATGAGGAATACAATGCCAGCTCAGGTTTAGACACTCTATCAATAAATTAAAATTTAGTGTTTTGTTAGGTAATAGAAGAAAAATCACAAGATTATTCAAAAGGTAAAGGTACAACACTGGATAAAATCAAAACACCTTTGTGTTTTAAAAAAGAGCAACAAGACTTAGACTTTTTTTTATTTGATAAAAAATGCTTATTGGGTGTGTTTATTACAAAAACAAATCACACGCAGTAGTGAAACTTTGAAAGCATTTATTCTTTTGAAATACAGGAAGACATCAAGAATCCCCAATATTATCCTTTTGATTTAACATCATGAAAATGATTATAATATGCAAAAAGGCCATTTAAAAATTAACATTATGGAATTAAGAAAAACACTGACATTATTTCCATATAGCATGATTATCCTCAAAGAAAATTAAAGCCAAAAACAAATAAACAAAAACAAACCAGTAAACAAATTAATACCTTGAGGTAAAAAATAATATAGCAGTTTGACATGTTTAAATTCAATAGCAAAATAATAGCCCACATATCATTTTATATGATGACAAAACTTACAAAAGGAAATAAAAATATAAGCAGCCTAAGATTAAATCTAATAAAAATCTAAGGAGCCTAAGAGTAAATATATAAATTAAACCTAATAAAAAATAAGGAGCTTAAGAGTGAATGTGATATAGAAAATTATGTCTTAGTAATTATATTAAAGAAGTACAAATAAGTGGAGATATATGTTGGTAAATAAAACCAACATAGTAAAAATATAAGTTAATTGCAAACTGATCTATAGATAAAATATAATTCTTACAAGATTTTTCTATGCAGACTGACAAGGTGATTCTAAAATTTATTTAAAGAATGAAATACAAAGACTCAATTTTGAAAGAGAAAAATATTGTACCCTACCCTCCAAATTATCATGAGTTGTTAAGAATCCAGAGAAATTGGCCAAAGAACAGAATAGAGAAACAGACACATGCCTATATGTAAACTTAAAATATGACATTAATGACATAGTAGAACTTAGAATGTGATGGAGATTTCTTCCAGAGATGGAGCATTTTACTTAAAAAAAAAAAAAATCAGTGGACTACATACTGTAACATGAAACACAAAACTGTAAAATTTAGAAGATGACTCTAGGGGAATATTTTAATGATCTCATATAGAGAGGACACTGTAAACAAGTCTCAAAAATATAGCCATAAAAGAACATAGATAAAGATAACTACCTTAAAGGTAAGAACTTTAATGTCACCAAAAGATATTATAGAATGAGTGAAAAACAGACTAAAACCTATGTGAGCCTATTTCTCACTCATATCCATGACAAATGGGCCATATATGCAATATGTGAGTCATTTTTAACTGTAAAATCTTCAAAAGGCAAGCAACCCAATAGAAATGTAACTTATAAATATAAAAGGTGGGCAGGTGAAATAGCTCAGCGGCATAAGTGCCTGCCTGGCAAGTGCGAAGTCCTGAGTTCGAGCCCCGGTACCCACAATAAATAAATAAATAAATAAATAAATAAATGTTTACTAGAACATTGAATTAGTCAGCATTTTGTGGCTGGAACAAAATACCTGACATACACAACTTAAAGGAGGAAGAGTTTACTGTGGCTCGCAGTTTCAGAGTTTTCTTCCCCATGCTAGATCAGAGGCAGAACCAGCATGGTGGAAGGACATGTTGGAAGAAAGATGCTGACAAGAAAGATGTTGGCAAGCAGGAAGCAGAGCACAGGAGAAAAGCCAGACAGGAAGTGGCCAAAGACAAAAATAGTGTCCAAGGTCATGATCCCATGACCAACCCACTTACTGCAACTAGGCCCCACCTCTGAAGAGTCCATTCAGCTGTGAACTCATCAATGGGCTACACAGGGGCAAGGTCAGGGCTCTCACAATTCCATCTCCTCTCCAGGGGTCTCCTCATCCAGTCAAGCTGTCAGTTAATCAAGATTAACCAGCCCTGTATGAAATTCAAATAGTCTATATAGTTTTTAAAAATGCTCAATTGCTTTAGGAAAACCATAAAATGAAAATGAAAACCATAATGAGATAACATTTGGAAACCAAACATTCACCAAATTTGAAGCCTCAGTATCGGAATTTTTGATCTTGTAAAGCAATCTGAAGTTTACTGCATTGCTGGTGGGTTGTAAATAGATAGACTATTTCAAAAACAGTTTGATCTAGTCTTTTAAAAAGGACTATACTATATATACATTATAATCCAGCAATTATACTAATGGGTATAGAGTTTAGAGAAAACAAGGTGCATGCAAAGGAACAATATACAAGAATAGCTACACCAGCTGTATTTACAATAGGATTGTTCATAAAAAATAAAAGGAAAAATAAAATACACTTTAACCAGCTCTATGGAAAATTTTGGTGAATCCATACTGTAGAAATATTACACAACATTGAAAATGAATCACCTACAACATTAACACAGGTGCACCAGTCATGCCCTAGCAGGAAATAAATGCCACATGTAAGTAATGAGAGGTCAGGACAGTACAGTGAAGAAAGTATTTACAATAGGATATTTAGAAAGTAGGACATGGATAACCCCAAAGCTAGTGACAATGTGGGCTATAATTTTCCTTCTGCCTGACAGGGAAGAGCAAGAGAGACGAATGCTAAAACCATGAGCAGAGGGCTGCCTGGCCGTGCCTGTGGCCTTCAGTGTAGAGGAGCAGCAACCCTGAGGACAATTCACTAGAAGCAAGTGGCAGGATAAATTCCCATCTCCCTCCTTCTCCAGTGGCACGTGGGCTGGTGTGTGAGGTTTGAAAACAAATCCCGAATTGCAGCACTTGCAGAATATGAATACCACTACTCTTCCTCGGGTTGATGAGACGCAATGAGATCATCTGAGGTGTTCTCGCTGTTGAAGAAGAGCTGAGGGATGAGGTCTGAGGGCTTCAAGGTTTGAGGCTGAGAAGGTAAAGAGGAGGAGACGATGTTGTAGGAACGGTGGGAGCACAGTGGAGTGCTGAACTCCATCTGAGGAATCGTTCCTGGTTGAGTCATCACTGTGTCCCAGGCCACTGATTGGCAGGTGGGCAAGGACAGGTGCACGGACCCCGCAGTCAGCTAAGCTGAGCGCCTCGTGGGCTGGAAAGAGCCGGTCATGCTGAGGGCTGCGTGAAGTCTGGGCGCAATGTGCTGAGAAGAGAGGAGGGGAAGCCCCAGTAGACACTGTACTGCGGGGAGTGCTTCCCCCGCGCAAAGGCGTAAAGGAGCTGTGGGGTAAAACGTTTTTGGGTTTTTGTTTGTTTTAAAAAGAGGAAGTAGTATGGAATTTGTATAAGGTTGTGAATTATCAAAACGTGTCATATAATGTTTTTTGATCTTTGGAAAACCAGGTATTGGGATTCTCTTTGTAGGTTCTTTTTGAAGACTAGAAATGCCTTTTCTTCTTTTGAAAATGGTCAGTATTTTATTTTATTTTTTTTTTTACTGCCACACTGGGTTCTCCTTCCCCACCACACACACAGGCATTTTCTTCTATGAACCTGTAGGATATTAGTGTAAAATAATTCTCAAAACAGGAACCCATCAAGTATTTTTTTCAAGTATGCTATAAATAGTTCCAAATAATGTAAACTGGATGTTGCTCTCCAAGGAAAAGCTATCAGAAGTCTGATTAGTTATTCAAGAAATAGCCACCCATAATCTTGTGCGAGTCACATTAATCTTCATTTATTCAACCTTACTGAATTTTTCTGAAAAAGGGTCATTAAACATTCTCTAGTTGTGGGAAGGTTCCTACCGAGGGCCACTGATTACCATTTACACACACCCACACACATATTTATGCATATGTATCTGCATATGTGCATATTAACACAGATATCTACATATGTCTGTGTGCCATGTGTTTCTGAATAGGGTGTATGAATGCTGTTCTTCTGTACAGCTATGGCTTTCAAAATATGGTGCGGTAAATCTATCCTGAATATGCTGCATGACCACATAATTAATTAATTTTCCAGAACATGGAGTTTCCCTGATGGGCAATACATACTATAAGAATATTGCGGTTATTCAAAATTAATTAAACCTAGATTTCGAATAGATTAACATCTAATAACCAAGACAAAGCATTTACATAAACAGCGATTTTTGCTTTTTTGTTGTTAGAAAATGAACCCTCACCAAAAGGAGGTAGCAAGGGGACTTCAGTAGTTTGAAGGAGGGAGAGTTTCCATTGGAGGCATAGCAGGGAACTCTACGTGGATGAGTAACATTTGACTTTTGTTTTAACTACAGGGTTAGAATCCCTTCAAGAGCTGAGGAATTGGGAGGAATGCTCCCTGACGGGAGGACAGGATCTCCTGTTGAGAAGAAATCACTAAGGTGATCAACAGAAAAGCAGGTACAGTTAAGGTCTGCATTTGCGGGGGCTTTCATCCGATGGAGATTCTGCTACTGGAAATTAAAAGACTTCATGTGAGGGTTCAATGTCCAAGGTAAATTTATTTCAAAACTCAACACTTAATGAGATGTTCGTTGTATTTTAAAAATTTTAACAGTTATATTGTATAATTATGTGTAAGTTACTATATTAATATTATAATGACATGTAATTACACATTTATGTATTATCTTATTATAGATATATATTATGCATTAAGATAGTTTTAAAAATACTAGAAGGAAATGCAACTTCTGAAAATTCTCCTGCCCAACATAGCCTATGCCAGGCCAGTACTTCAAAAATAACTACCTTTTACTTCTTTCATTTTTGGCTTTAATACTTGCTGCCACCAAAGTAGAGCATTTATTCCCACATTTCTTAACTTACCATGTTTGGAGAATATCCATTGATTGGCATAAAAGCTGAGAATTCTACCTTGTGTGAATTATTCTGTCACACCTCCTTTGCCTTCTCCTCCCAATTTTAGTAATTTTATTTTATTTTGTGCTCAGTAACCATGTTAACATTTTTCCTTCAAGTCTCATTGTTATTGAATAATTAATAAAACCACAGAAAAATGTATGAAGTATATATAAGATATAGCATGATTTTTAATCTTCTCTATGTCTGTCCTCAATTGCACTGCCTATCTGAGCCCTTCAGAATAACTATGATTCTGCATTATGTGTTTATTATTCTTTTGCTTGGTTTATAGTCCTACCAAGTATTTAAAACTTTAAATAATGTATTCTTTCCTTTATCACACTTTTACACGTGACATACATAGGCTTGCACAGAACGCCTTTCTCCGCATCTTGCTTTTTCTGCTCAGTTTTTGTCTGTGAGATATATCTAGATGATCACATGTGGCTATAGCTCATTTTTCCTGCTGTATAGAATTCTTTATATGGAAACAAAATTTATATAACCCATTATGTTGTTTACACACATTTGCATTAACTCCAGTATTTTCACTAAAACAAATAATACTGCAATGTATCTTCTTGAACATGTTTCCTTATGCACAAGAATTTCTCTAGGGCAGAGGTTGGGAAATTGTTTTAGTAAAGAACCAGACAACAAATATTCTGGAATTTTAAAGCCACACAATATGTCTATTATGTTCTTTGTGTTTTTGTTTGTTTGTTTGTTTGATTTTAAAACCACTTACAAATGTAAAAAATGTCCTTAGTTGTGAACGATATGAAAACCATTCCTCCGGGTGGGATTGGCCTAGACCATAGGTTGCCAACCTTTCCTTTGGGTAATATTTTTGAGTCATTTCAATGACTCGCAGTAAGCAAAACATTTTGTAATACAACAGAGGCACATACAATATAGGAACTCACAAATGCGTAAATTAAAAGTGCTTCATGACACCATGCCTGTGCTTTCTATCTGTTTTATTTCTATTCTATCCCCTAGAAAAAGTTGTTGTTATTACCCATTAATTTTACAGACTTCTAACTAATAGGGTCCAACGCGTAGTTTGAAAAACATGACTTGGGAGTTGAATTTTTGGATCCTAAGGTGGGCACATTTTTACCATGTAATGACAAACTGTTCTCCAACATGGACAAAACAATTTGTACTCCCATTAGAAGTATATGAATTCTTTGACGCATGTAATTTTATCAGAATTATAAATTGTGACTTTCCGTTAGAAATGAAGGTATCTAATCTTAGTTTCTTTACAATTTTAGTTTTGACAGTATACACATAACATAAATTCTACCATCGTAGCAATCTTCAAGTATATAGTTAAGTGGCATTAAGTACATTTGCTTTGTTGTACAATTGTGCCCACCCTTCATCTCCAGAGCTCTTCATCTTGTAAAACTGCAATTCTGTGTATATTAAACACTAATTTTGTATTCTCCCCTCCTGGCAGCCCCTAGCAACCACCATTCTACTTTCTGTCTCTATGAATTTAACTCCTCCAGGGATCTCATTCAAGTAGAATCATATAGTATTTGTCCTTTTGTGATTGGCTTATTTCACTTAGCTTACTATCTCAAAGTTCATCCATATTATGCATAAGTTTTTGATTTATATGAATTTTAGTGAACTTGATCAAATTTAAATATATTTATTTGCTATTGAGATTTTTTCTAGCAGTATGTTTCCCTCCCTCCTTTCATTTCCTGTCCTTTAAGGATTTATTTACATATTTCATATTCTAATCTTTTCTTACTTATTTGTACTTCAAATATCATTTCTGAGCTCTGACTGACATTGGTTGAAGGTGCTTTTGTAAGATGAAAGTACCTCCGCCTTAAGACACCTTTAAATTGTAGATAACCTGATAATTTTTTTATCACTCGCCCTCTTAAGGAGACCAGTGTCACATCATGACTTGCCGTGGAGTGACACTCTGTCATGGGTTTCCCTGGTTATCTGCTGTTAATTCTTCCAAGCCCCGGAGTCCTTAGTCAGAATTAGGTTTCCTGTGCAACTAGTAAAGCTGAAACTGCAAAGCTCCTACTTGTGCAGGGCCAACTTCATATTTGTCTCGTTGTATTTTTTTTATTAAAGAACTCTTAAAATATTATAAACTTCAGATATGCACAAACATAAGAACTGCCTGAGTTCAACCCTTTGTGTATGTTTTGTAATTTTGCTTAGTCAGGACTCAGTATCTTTTCCTCTATGCCTAGTTAGGCTTTGGAGATGGTGGTCAAAGTTCATCCATGTTTTTCCATAACTTTTATTTATTTATTTACATTTTAAAATTTATTTTTAACTGATATATAAAAACATAAACATTCTATGTTTAATAGGGTAGCATGTAATGGTTCAGTACATGTATACATTGCACAGCATTTATATCAGGTTAAATTTCTTTAAAACTTTCAAAATCCTTTCTTCTACCTTTTTGAAATATACAGCACATTACAGTACACACACCTTTGACATAAATATACAATGTAAAGCGTAAAATACCAAATACACACAACAATACAGTAAATAAACTATTTTTACTTTTACAGTTATCTTAAAATGGTGGCACAGTGCAGTACAATGACTGGCATCTAGGGGATTATCACGTGCGCTGATAGGAAAAAAGTTACTAACTGGAGGAGGGAGGGGTGTTGGGAGATGGTGGAGCCACATCTACCATCTTTTCACCTCAGTCCAATCTATCAGTTGTTTTCACTTCTGTTTCCATGGCTATTGCTTTGCGCTTCCTAGCAGTTCTTTCCACATCACCATTGCTTTTCCTCTTGCTTCCAGATGCTCTGGGCTCCGATTGAGCACTGTACTACTGTCCACTACGCATGTGCAGTAAGCATGCAGCAGCACAACTGACAATATCCGCCAGACACATGAGCTACTTCCACGATTTGTTGCATTTAGGAATGTTTGTAATGCGAGGTCCATTCATATCTGTGAAAGTTTGCAACTGGAATGATCTAAGTTGGATCTTACTGTATTGTTATTTATAGCCACCTAACTGTACACTAGCACACCAAAGTTTAACAAAAATTATTGAGGCAAAAGCCAGCCTCGATGATCTTATTACTTGTACCAGATTCTTGCTTTTATTTTGGGACTTCATTGTCTTGCCCACTCAACAATATATATAAAAATATTTTAAAAAATAATATTTAAAAAATAATATTTTCACTTGTTTAACAGACTCAAATGGATGATTGATCAGATCACCTTAATTGATGTTGATGAAAACAGAAGATACTAAAGACTCTGTGGCAATGTAATTTAACTTATATGTCTTGATCTACTAACTTACATAAATTATCTTGACTTCCAATTAGGCCAAATGAGAACTGCTGAGCCTCTAGCCTTTTCTCCAAGTGACTTCACCCATCACTCAGTCGCAGAATTAAATACCATAATTTGAACGGTAGAAAAGTAAATATTGCCCATTATCACTTAAATCTTATATATGAGTAAAAACATACCCACCCACACACATACATGTGCACAGCTAATCTTTGTCATTTGCAGATTCCATATCTACTTATTTGTAACCTTCATATCAGTGCTCAATACATGCAGTACTCCATCATTCATAGACATGTGCAGAGGTGTGCCTATTTTCCAAATATGTTACCTACATGCTTTTTCCCAGCTAAGGTTGAAAAAGGCCATGTTCTGCCGTAGTATATACACTCTGATACTGTAAGACAAGTATCCTTTTCGTGTTCAATTTAGTGCAATATTTTGCACAGTTTTAATCCTCCAAGAATAGTGCTAAAAGTCCGTCTGGTGTTTCTGAGTACAAGAAAGCTGTAATGTACCTTATGGAGAAAATTTGTATATTGGGTAAGCTTCATTTAGTAAACTTCTTTCAGGCATGTTATAATGCTGTTGGTTGTGTGTTCAATGCTAAGGAACAAACAATGTGGTATACCCAGGAAGAGGAGGAAGAAATTCGCTGATCTATATTTGAGGCTGCTCTGAAAATTGCTAACGTAACATGAGTAGTGCATAATGAAGCTATATGGAATGATGGCAAGGTGGCAAAATTTGTGGGTTGTGAGATGATGACCAAGTTAAAAAGTCAGGAGAATATTGTACCTGCCTCAGATAGTGATAGTTGACATGCATAGACATTTCAAGAGGTGATGTAGCATAAAAAGTGTGAAACTTGTGGGTGACACAGGTTCTGCAGATCAGGAGCTGCAGAAATGAAAACAAACCAAAAACAAAACAGCAACAACAACAACAAATAACCCAAGAACCTTGCTAAGTACTATTTGTGCAAACAAGTTTCCAATACTGACAAGAATGGATTGTTTTATAGTGGCAATGGCAAACCAACCTACACAATGGAAATAGATTTTATTTGAAGAAAAGTTGAACACAGGCTGGAGGGAAGCTAAACTTGTATTTTCCCCATGAACAATGGCAAAAATTCAGTATTTACTCATTCAGCATTCATGGTTAGTTTACAGAACATAAGTACTCTGAATAATAAAAATTGATTATATGTGAATATGTATTTTTATCTCTACCTATAGTATGTTGGGACAATTGGAAAATTTTATATGGATGTGTTATTAGATTACATGGAAAAATCATTAACTTTGGAGGAATAAATTTCTGACTATTGATGTGTTTATTTTAGAGAAGTCTTCTGAAAAACAGTATTGGGTTGTCAGAGTGCCTATAGTTTTAAACTACTTAAACATAAAAGTTAAGATCATTGAAAATTATTATTTCTCTAGGAAATCATTTTCTATTCCAACATTATTAACATCTTCACTGCATTTCTCTCACATCCTCCTTCCTGCCTTATTCCAGTTTTCTCTTCCCCAAAAATAAATAGACTTTGAGGGTCCTACACTGTTCCCCTCACCCATGTCTCTTAAATTTTGTTTCATATGTGCTATTTTTTTCCATTGGGGTGAGTTTTAGATCTATATCCTGTGTAGTTTTTCTTTATATTATCTTCCAACTCTTCTACCACATTTTGTTGTTGATATTTGTAAGAAATTATATTTTTAAGCATTTCTTTATTTTCCTAAAATTTTCCTTTTCTATACAAGCATGTTTCTGTTTTATGGATAAAATACAAGGGCTGATCAAACAAAATGCAATTTTTAAGTTAAAACATGCACTACAATAAAAGACACACTGCCATTAATCTCCCTCAAATACTCTCCCTCCCCTCATACTCACATCCCAAAGTACTTGCCATTTTCTGAAGCAGTTCTGGAAGTCCTCTTTCTTAAGGGTTTTTATGAGATGTGATGAAAACTACAGTGAATGGTGCTGCTGGATGCCATATAATGGAAAGGCATGCTCGTAAAAACATTACAGTGTGTTCTCACCCACCTTACTCTCTGGATCTGACACAGTGTCATTTCAGGCTCTTCCCCAAAATCAAAAAGACTATGAAAACTAAAGGGTTTCAATCAATTCAGGATGTTAAGGTAGCCGAGACAATGCAACTGAAGACACTCACAAGGATTTCCAGAACTGCTTCAGAAAATGGCAAGACTGGGCCGGTGACATAGCTCAGTGGCATAAGCACCTGCCTGGCAAGTGCAAGGTCCTGAGTTTGACTCCCGGTACCCGAATATAAAAAAAGAGAAAATGGCAAGAGTGCTGATATACTTATGTTTAAAGTGAAGGAGATTATTCTGAAGGGGGTTTAATGGCAATTTTTCTTTTCAGTAACATACCTATTAAAATTTAAACATTCATGTATTTTTCAATCACGCCATGTATATTTTTGAAAATTTTACTGAAATACACACACACACACCTGTGTGCACACAGATTGTATAAGATAGGTGCTACTGTGTACCCATGAGTGTTTTATGCTAGAGTGTGTAGACAAAGGGGGCAAGTGTGCGCACCTTCATTTCATATACCGTTAAAGATAGATTTTTGTGTGTGTGTGTGGGTACTGGGGGTCGGACTCAGGACCTCGTGCTTGCCAGGCAAGCACTTATGCCCCTGAGCCATCTCACCGGCCCAAAGATAGATTTTATTGTGGGATGCTCGCCTTTATATCTATACAGGGCTTTTATAGGGCTGCAAATGTATTCATGTAATGTGTATTATCTTTGTAAGAAAATCTGAAATTACAAAGGTATATAAGGTAAAAAGCAATTGCCTTCCTTTTCCTTGCATATTCACCAACTCTATTTTCCAAAAGAAATCATTGTTTAATACTGTATAATGCCATACCCATGTTCTTCTGTGTTGGAATACATAGGCAGGTCTTCTTTATTCTTTAGTGTTCATCTTTTTATTTTCATGTTTAACAACGAGTTTCAAACTTTTGTAAAAGTTGCAAGAATGGTCCAAACAATGCCAATATGGAAGTTCATTATTTAGTTCACTGAGAAATCTGCATATCACTTTCCACAATGGTTCTGCTAATGTATATTCTCACTAACAATGCACAAGCATTCCCCTTTCTCCTCATCGTTGCCAGCACTTATTTTTCTTTTTCTTGGTAAAATTATTCTAACAGGCATGTGCTGAACTTTTATTGTAGCTTTAATTTAATTCCCTAATGATTAGTGATGCTTAACATGCTTTCATGGAGCCTTGTTTGTCTTTTTAGATAAACGTCTGTTAAGTACTTTGCTCATTTGTTGGTTGGTATCTTAGTTACTTTTCTCACTGCTGAGACAAAATACCTGATAGTCAAAGTTAAAGGAGGAAAGGTTTCTTTGGCTTACAGTTTTTAGAGGTTTCAGTCCATAGTTGACTGGCTCTAAGGCAGGGTGGCATAGCAGAGAGGCATCCAGAGGAGAAACAGTCCATGGCAGAGCAGGCAGAAGGCAGGAAAGCAGCAAGCTGCAAGTGATGAGCAACGAGCAACAACCTCAGTAGCTCCTTCTGTCCCTTACATCTCATGCAGGATAGGGCAGGTAGCACTCACACCCTTAATCCTAGCATCACACTATGAATCATTCCCAGCCTCATGTGCTTGATCCAGCAGCACATACCCTATATCCAGCCACCTCTGAAAAGCCCCACCTATGACCTCATGAGGTTTTTGGGGGGACATCTAGATATAAGCCATAACAGTCGAATCATCTGATTTTGTTTTCTTTTGAGTTGCTTGAGTTCCTTATGTATTTTGCTAACTCCGTAACAGATATATGGTTTGCAAATATGTTCTCCCATTCTGTGGGTATCTCTTTACTTCAGTAATTGTTTTCTACCATGAGATCCAGTAGTCCCAATTGTGGGTGTGTATTAAAAGAAACTAAAATCAGTGTTGAAGAGATTTTTGTTGTCCCATATTCATTGCAGATTTAATCACATTTAATCACATTATCCAAAAAATAAGATCAATGTAAGTGTCCACCCCAATGGGCAAATGAATAAAGAAAATGTGAAAAAAAAAAAATATATATATATATATATATTTCATTCTTACAAAGAGGGAAATTCTATTACTTGGGACCATATGAGTGAATCATCTGGAGAACACTATGTTAAGTGATATATGCCAGGCACAGAAAACGAAATATGATATGATCTCAGATTATATGTGGTATCTAAAAAATGAAGCTCGGGACCGGTGAGATGGCTCAGCAGTGTAAGCACCTGCATGGCAAGCGCGAGGGCCCGAGTTCGACTCCCGAAACCCACATACGAAAAAGGGGCTGGTGATATCGCTCAGAGGCATGGGCGCCTGCTGGCGCGCGAGGTCCTGAGGTCAACCCCCCAGTACCCACAAAAAATAAATAAATAAATAAATAAATAAATAAATAAAATAAAAAGTGAAGCTCATAGGAAAGAGTAGAATTATAGTTACCAGGAGCTAGGGGCAGGGGAGGGTGGGAGGGAATGGCAAGTTATTGATGAAAGGGTACAATATTTCAGGTAGACAAAAGTAATAGGTTTTGTGTTCTACTCAAAATCAGGGTGACTGTAGGCAATAATATTGCTTTGTATACTTCAAGCTAAGAGAGTAAATTTGAAATGTGTTACTATAGCAAATTATAAGTAAACAAAGTAATAGGTATGTGATTTAATCATTCCACATTATATATATATCAAAATATACATATATAAGTACAATTAAGAGTTGGTATGATAATCAAAAGTAACATTAATAATAATTTAAAATTGGATGAACTAAATATGGAACAATGTCCAAGATATATTGCTATATGAAAAACATAAGGTGCAGGAAACCTTAGTAAGTGTGGTCCTATATTAAAAAAAGTCAATATATATTAAAACTCACCCAACTGTATTCTTTAAAATCTATGCATTTTAACTGTTTGTAAATCAGGCCTCAGTAAAATAATATATGTAAAGAAAAGAAGTCCTATATATTCTATTCACATTGGTGTGTGTTGGTTTGCTAAGGCTCATAACAAAATATCACAGAGTGTGTGACATTAGAAACAGAAATGTTTGTTTTCTTCAGGTGTAGAGGCTGGAAGTCCAAAAGTAAGGTGTCAACACCTTAGATTTTCCTAAGTTTTGTCTCTATGGGCTGCAGATGGCCACCTTCCTGATGTGTCCTCCCAGGGTCTTTCCTTCATGATCCCAGCTCTCTGGTATATTCAAATATATCTAAATATCTCCTCCTTATATGGACACTGGTCAGTTTGGATTGGCACACACCTATACATGCCCTTACTTAACCTTCATTGCCTCTTTAAAAGCTCCATGTCTAAATATGCAGTAATCTTTCTTTATTCACAATATCACTTTCTGAAGTTTTAGTTACCTGCCATCTAAAAATATTAAATTTAAAATTCCAGAAATAAATAATCCATAACTTTAAAATTGCTGAATAGAGTGATAAAATCATCCTGCTCTGATCTGTCCAGGGCATTAATCATCTTTGTACAATGTATCCACACTGTATATACTACCTGCCCATTAGTCACTTAGCAGCTCTCTCAGTTATCAGATCAACTGCCAAGGGATAGCAGTACTTTTGTTCAGGTGACCCTTATTTTACTTAATAAAGGCTTGAAAGGACAAAAGTAGTAATGTTGGTCATTCAGATGTGCCAAATGGAAGCCATAAGGCACTTCTTTTAACTGAAAATATAAAAATACATTTAGGTATTTTGAGAGAGAAATAGATACCAGATTGACACAATTTTATTATAATCTCAGTTATAATTGTTCTATTTATTATTATAGTTATTAATCTCTTACTGTACTTAATTTGCAAATTAAACTTTATTAAATGAATGTACATATAAATAAAACCAGCATAGGTAGGATTTGATAATTTCTGTGGTTTTAGGTACCCACTGTGGGGTTTTAGAATGTATCCCCTGTAGATAAGGCTGTGGGGACCCCTGTAGCCACAGGTACTGAGTGTTACTAATTCAACATACTAATTTTTGCAAGGGAGAAAATTCAATTCATAGCAACCAGAAACATCAGTGTTAACAACCTACTACATTTATCTTATAACTCTACTTATTTATGCACATTACTATTGTTTTTTTTTTTGACCACTTGGAAGTAAGCTGCAGGCATGAGTTCTCATTATCCTTTAGTACTTGGTTGTACATACCCTAAAAGCAAGGATACTCCTAGAAAAGCATAGTATCAAAATCAGAAATCAATGTTCAGATTAATATCGACTTCAAATTCTTAGACTGACTGTTTGACCCAAAAATGCCCTTAAAATGCTGATGGTTCTGTTCAAACTCCTCTGTAGTGTTTATTCGCCAAATTTCTGTGATAACTTTCTATCTGGAAAGTAACTCCAGTTTTTTGTTTGTTTTCTCTGGCCTTAAATTTTTTTGAATAGTATAGGCAGGTTGCTTCGAGGAAACGCAGCCTGAGTTTGTGGGGTATTTCCTCAGAATTAGATTTGGGTTGGCCATCCTCAGCAGGAATAACACAACTGTGATGCTGTGTTCTTCCCAGTACACACTAGAAGACAAAGGATGTCTCACTGCTGAAGCTGCTACACTGTGTCACAGGTTTAAGATGATGTCTCCCAGGTTTGCTACTCTAATATTAACAAGAATTTGTATTCGTTAATTACCATCTGTTTAAATTTTACTGTGAAATTTTACCATGGTCTTAGTCACTTTCCTTGTCATTGACACAAAAGAGCGGACCCAGGCAACTTAAAAGAGGAGAGATTTATTTAGGCTCAGTTACAGTCCATGGTCGCGGGCTCCAGGACTGAAACAGCATGCAGTGGAGGAGAGCTGATCTGCTCACAGTGCTTAGGAGACAGCAAGGAGAGAGCCCAGGCTGGAGAGCTCCCCGCTTCCAAGTCCGGCCCCCAGTGACCCTCCTCTAAACAGGCCTCACCTCTTAACCGCTGCAAGTCAATCCAGTCGCCCTCCACAGCCCTCACCTCTGAGCGCAGGAGGCCTCTAGGGGACATTTGAGACCCAAACCACACCTGTATAGTAGACATTTCTTACCTCCATTTATTGATTGATTAATCAATTTATTGAACAATTGATTTATATCAGTGTGGCCTTATGTGTTCCTATTTTATGCAATGTATTGCGATCTGTTGCTATGATTATTTGGTGCTTAGTCTGCTCTCTATTTGGCCTTGAAACAAGTCTGCATTCTGTTTGGATACATCTACATTTTTCTATGGGGCAAGTGCCACGGTAGTTCGTCTGACTGTACAGGCAGAGATTATATAGGATGTTTTATGGTTTATGAGGGGAAATCTTAAAATTTAACTGTACTTTCTGATAAAGAAAAGTCCACAAATATTTTCCCTCAAGAAAAAAGCCTTTTGAAATTTAATTTATTTATTAATATTTCAAAGTTCATCAAATAATCAAATGAGGTAAAATCCACATCTTTTGACATTCATCCCTTAGGCTTCAGTTTCTTTAATTCTTGGTTATCCTTAGCCAGGTAGTTTCCTTCTATATGGACATCTTAGCTTCACTTATTTTTATATTTTTATGAAGAAATCAGGTTTATGAGATAGAATTAGTAAATATATAAAATAGTATCCAAATATTATATTCCTGTTGTGAAATGGTACAGATGCAATAGTTTCAATATGAAGCTTCCATTCAAGACTTTCCAATGATCCTTTCTGTCATTTTCTCTATAGCAGGAAAGGTGGTAGAAACCTCTGTCTGCCTCCAGAAAATGGATTTGGAGATGCACTAATATTGTAAAGTGCTTCAAAGACGCAGAGGGCTAACTTAATGGTGAGGAAGATTGGGCACATATGAAAAGTACTATACTGTGATAGCAATATTCTCTTAAATGACAAGTCAGGGAGGAGTTTATCAGGTTCTATGTCCTGCCTCAGTTATTAACACTGAAATGGCTCTTGGCTTCAGTCTTTGCAGTAACAACCAAAGGCCATGGGAGGTTAGCCTGAACCAGCTAAGGTCAGTTAGATGCTTATGATCAGGAATTCCTGTAACAACAACAAAATGCAGTAAGTAGTTTTTGAACACTGAAAACAATTTTATCTAATAGCAAAAAGCTTCATCTGTGTGGCTGGACTTTCAGTATTAAAACAATATTGTCCAAGCTTATAGGACATTATTTATTATCAATAATTATTACATTGGTGCATTTGGGAAGGAGGAAATGAAAGCTGTTTTTATCTCATTAGCATGTTTTCACTGTTAACTGTTTGTAATATTAGCTCCCTTTGATCTTCCTTTTGATTATAGTGTGCAAAGCTGATATAATCTGTTATTATTTCCATTAATAACTAAGTATCTCTTGTGGTTGACGAGGCAATTTGTTATTATCAGGCTGCCTTTGTGCAGCGCAGAGAGGTTTCCACCCGCTCCCCCAACCCGCCTGTGTAAAGCAACAGGCCTTTATCTGCTTTTAGCAGCCCGGAGGTGTTGCCCTCTTCAAAGGGGCACCTTAAGCACTGCTGGACAGATAGGAAGCACCTTGACCATGGGATGGAGAATCTAGGCTGTAGATTCTCATCTGGACACAGTTGCTACCTCACTAGTTTTAGCAAATATGGTAATGGAACCCTTGCACATTGTGCTGACCTGGGTCAGCAGGATAAGAGAAGGAGAGATAAGAACAAGACTGGGAAGGGTAGTGAAGCAGAAGTTTCTCTTGCAACAAGCAGTGTATTTTATTTTCATCATCATGTCCTTGGTACCTGGGGCCTCCACACTTCAAATTTTGGCAGATTATGAAGGCAAAAGATTTTACAACTCGAGAGGCTTTATTGTCAAGTTTCTATATTTGTCTTGAATTTATGTGTCTCTGCCATTCTCGTTCCCAGAGACTGAGATATTTGACAGACTTTGACACATACAAGGATAACTTCCCTCTACTTCCAAAACGACTCCGCCTCCAAGAATAATACAGTGCTTGACTCATTAAGAGAGAAAAGACTGAGTAGAGTTGAGTTCAAGATATAACAATTTCACATCATTTAAATAGAGCAGGAGGATTTTCAAAACACAAACTTTTCCGAATGGACAACTTGACTATCATCTATGAGAACCAGCTTCATTTTTTTCCTAAGTATATTGGTTCCCAGTGCAGGTTATGTTCTTATAGGCTCACTGGACATACGAATTTAACCAAAGTGCCTCTAACAACAGCGCAAAGATGACAAGGGAGATATTGAAAGTGGCAAAGTCAGTTCGAGAGAGCCGTTGACAGCTACTGAATTTCCGAAGGCAAGTTGTGTCTGTGGATACATGCACTGCTGCAGAAATAGATTCCGGTGATCTTTGCATGTGGTCATGAAACACTACTTACACGATATGCATATGTGTCAGAAAGAAGAGAGAGAAGAATGAACGAGTTAAGTTGGAAGAGCCTGTCAGATCCTCGGGGTCACTGTTGCCCTCTGTGATAGCCAAGGGGCTTTGGAATGTTCTTGTCACCTGAGGCTTACAGAGTCCATAACCAAGGCCCTTGGAGATGGGAAGGATGAACAGTTTCAGTATGTGTTGACCCCACCAACAAATCTCGACTCTTCAGTAGACCCATCCAGATCGTGCCCCCGTGGTAGTATATTCTCTGGGCTAGGTTTAAGCACATTAAACTCCCCTCCACTCAGAAATGTACAGTGAAAGCCCCTTTACTAGCCTGGTGGGCTGGTTGGATGGTACCCGGCTGTGCTAAGGCTGCTTACTCATTCCCACCTTAATAACAACAAGCAAGAAGTAGAGAGAACAACTTTTCCCTTGATGGCTAATTATGGACCTTTACTGAGCCAGGAGCTTTGTGCATGTTGTCTGTTTTTAGGTTATGTCACAATTCAGGATGACTCTGGTATTTCTGCTATTTTAAAGTGTTAAAACAAGTAGGAAGGAGGTCATTAGCCTGAGGATGTCTCTGTACCCAGAGCCCTTCCATAAGCAAACAGAAGCCTGACTTCCAGGCATTTCATTTCATGTAAGTGACTCAGAAAATAAAAAGAGCCTCAGCCAACCAACCCATTGGTTATATAACTAGGAAACTACCATCAGACCGTACCTAAATTAGGCAAATGCCTAGCTGTGGCCAATCAAGGGTTTTCTTTCCTTCCCATTCACTGCTGAGGCTGCTGGAGGGGAGATCTCTGAAAGCTCTTCCGGGTTTGGGTGCTACAGGATGTACGAATGGTTTTTTGCTCAAATAAACTGTTAAATTTATTTTGTCTAAAATTTTTCCATTAAACAATCTATACAGCAGGCATTTTGGGACTCTGCTAGCCAAGACAAGTCAGAATGTTTTTCTGTGGATGCCTTGTTTTCTGTAAAAATTAGAGTTAACTAATATTTAGTGGTCAACTACATTGATTTCAGTCTTTCTGCTTAGAAGATTTATTTTTTCATACATTCAGCAGTTCCAGATCACCCCGTGTTTGAGGAGGTGGAGAAGAGGTATAGCACATTATCCACTCCAAGCCACTCTTCCTCCTTAAGATACTGTATGCTGTCCCCTATTATTATCTGACTGGACACAGAAATCATCAACAGCCTGAAGGCTATTTCCTGTCTCACCTCCAGTGCAGAGAATTTTACTACAAGTAACAATACTAAGCACTAGGAAGGGAAGTCGCATTCCATGTGTTGCAAGGTGTGGAATTTATCTTCCAGGGAAGCTACACAGTTTTTGATATGACTCATTTTAATATAATAGAAATCAGTTATGATTTGTTAATTTTATTATCCCTCTACAATGAAGAAATAAATCTCTTTAGTTGTGTAGTGTTGGTAGAGGCTTTATAGGGTGTATACTAAAATTTGGCCAATGTTCTTCCAGAACATGGCCTCTGAAAGCAGATAGCATCATTCTACTATAAAAAACAAAGGGGTCTCCTTCAGAGACCCTGAGTAACTCTGCCAGCATTAAGTCACTCCTGGAGATGAAAAGACTTCCTCAAACCCAAGTTACAATTGTTACACTAGAGTATATTTACCTGTTATTTTACCTATTAATTTCATTCTTGAATGAAGTAGAAGAAAAAGCTATCAAATTAGACTCAGGGTGATTTAGGGGGTAATGGGCTTTTTGACGTGAAATATCTGACTTCATGGTTTGAATCATAACCACTGTAGGAGATGTCAGAGAGATCGAGCTAGACCAAGGCTAACTATTAAATGGAATTGCTTTTTTGAGCTCCTATTATTATAACAACATGTTAGAGAGCATAATTTAAAATCTACAGTATATAATATGTGTAAATTGATTGATATGTCTGTTGTTTGTCAATATGAGAATAATGATTGTCAGCTTTTAGCCATGCATTCTTTCATCTTAGAAACTCTCACATCTTGGAGATGTTTAAATTTGAGCTCCCAGGGTCCTTTGGCCATGCTGCTCTGATGGATAGCTTAGAAGAACAGCCCGACTGCCCTTGAAATGTACTGTGAACCTGCAAGCCCGAGTGCACTGGAGTTAGAGTCAGATGAAGGTTTGTAAATGTGACCTTGGACAACTCACATCTCCTCTCCAAGTTTCAGTTTCCCCAGAAGCCTAACTTTACAGAGAACCCATATGATTAAATGGCATACATATGGGAGTATAACATTTTCCATAAATATTAGGTCCCATAAATATTTGTTGAACCTGACTCTATTTGCAAATAAAATTTATGTTATATGAACATTATTTTTTTTCTAACTGATTAGGAAAGCTTTTTCACTTTTTTTTTTACTCAATAACCAGATCACATTGGTTAAAGGGTATAAACTACCTAGAGGTTTAAGAAAAGCACAAAAGCTGTTTGCATTTCTGTGACAGCCCAGTTCCAAGAGGACAGATGTAAAATCGTAGAACACTGAAGAATAATGTATTCTGGCTAAGCCAGACCTGTAGAGCCTTCCAGGAGCTCCTGTTATTAGCCAGGCTTGTCAAGAACTAATCATTAGCTTTCAAGTTTTGTAAGACTACTCTGAAGGTTTACTTTAACCTTACTATACACAAAAATGTTTGTATTGCTACCCACTGATAAGAAAACTATTAGCATTCATTAAGTACAGCCATAAATCTCTCCCTCTTGGAAGAGCAATAATGCAGCCTTCCAGCTGCCATAATGAATGCAGTGTTTAATCTCTCCTTGGGAGAGTGTCCTAACGTCCATCAGACAACTGCTATGGTTATATACCCTGGGAAAGCATGGCATTCTGGGAAAGGGACTAGTGACAGAGGGGTTATACCACGGCCTCATTTTAGGTGCAGAAATCCTCCTGATTACAACTGAAGCAGAAGGCTTAGTTTATGTGTTTGTTTGTTTTGTTTTGTTTTTAAAGGAAGTGAAAAGAAAATGGACTTGATCAAAAAGGTGGAGAATTCACCTTCTCCAAGCACCTGCTGACATAGCAGGTACTATCGAAGGAATTTTGTATGCGTATGAGCTCATTTTCTCCTCATAACTACTTCTAAGTTATTGCTCCACCAATGTTATAGAGGAGAAAAGAGGTACTCAGAGAGGTGATTCAGGGTGCTAGACCATAGATAGAATTTGACACAAACAGAATCGATTTGAATTTAGCTCTCACTGGCTCTAGAGTGTAGTGTTCTCTTTGGTTTTTTGTTACCAGGTGCTGTCCCCAAAGCAGTATCTTGTTGCTTATTGTTCGAAATCAAACTTCTCTGTGTGGGGAGGAGGACATGACCTCCAAGGTAGAGCATGAAGGTTTGGAGATGATTTTATTTCTCTCCCAGAATACAGTGTGAAGTGTTCTCCACCTCACTTGGCAGACACAGCGTTCCAGGTTTTCCTTAGACCAACATCCCTGGGTTGCAATATTCTCAACAGACTTCCTCTGGGAGTTCTGTCTTCTACGTGCAAGTTCCCTGAGTGGAGAACATCTGGTGCCCGTGTTGTCTGATTCAGCTGCACAGTTGAGCCTCAGAGCACCAGAACCAATGGCTCAGGGACAGGAAAGTGTTTCTCTATGGGCCAATAAGAAACATATCACCTGATGCTATGCTAAATTATCATCCAGATGGGAGAAGGCCTAAGCAGTTGAATGGTTCTTGTCTTTTCCTTCTCCATAAGTTTCTGGCAAAAGCATCTAAATTTCAAGCCTTTTATAACCTCTGAGTTTCTTGAGCAGATGGTAATGAATGAGCTACATTTCCAAGGGGAACTGACAGAAAAGAAAAACTAACTTCTCCAAGTCTGAAATATAACTTTCCCATAAGCAATGTCATTTAGTGACCGTGCTTGTGATGACCTTGCAAGATACTTTCCTCCCCTGGGAGAATGTGTAATGTAGAGGTTATTGTACCAGGAGTGCCAAGTCTCAGAAAGTGCTGCTTTGATTACTTCATCTCGAAAAACTGAAGGTCACCGTCAACGTCCACTTCAGCATCTAGAACTGAGCACCCCTACTCTAAAATTCTGAAAGTACTCCAAAATCTAAAATGTTTTGAGTACCAACAAGCCACAAATGGAAAATTCTACACCTGACCTCATGCAACCATCAAATCAAAGGCTCAGTAAAAATACTGTACAAAACTGCCTTGGCCTATGTGTGTAAAGTGTAAATGAAGCATAAATAAATACGTGCTTCTACTTTGGTTCCATCCACAAGATATCTCTTTGTGTATATGCAAATATTCCCAAATACAAAACATCTGAAATTCAAAATACTTTGAGTCTTAAGCATTTTGGATAAGAGATACTCAACCTGCGTAGAAGAAATGGTGGACATTTATCCTCTATATCAAGGGAAAACAAAAGCAAAAGAAAATTAAAACAAACAATGTGGCTTGATATTTCAGAAAGTTAAATTGAAATTCACATGTGAGAAAATGACTTACAAATCACATGAGAAGGTAGAAAGCATCTCTAGGGGCGGTAGAGGCAGCATCTTATCTTCTTTCCCAGCCCATGATGGCTCCATGGACTGGGAGCACAGTTTACCTGTTCAGTTTCTCTGGCTGTAGTTCATCCCTGTTGGAGTCATAAATATTACACCGAAATGTCAGCCTTAAACAAGGTTCATATGTGATTGCTTAAGTTGGTTTAACACTTATTTAAATTTTACGTGTTCTGCTAATTTAAAGACATTGCAGACCTGTTCTGTAAAGAATGGCAAAGGAAATGGGGAATCCCATTTAAAAGGAATTGTTCTTATAATTATTTCATTATCTCTGCAGCGTTTAAGTCTCTAAGTTGGCTGTGAGTCGTATTTTTACTATTTCATTCTTCTGAAAATGAGCAAAAGGAACATCCATGTACTAAAAAGAAAATGTGTGTGTGAGAGAGAGAGACAGAGAGAGACACAAAGACAGAGAGAGGAGAGGGAAAAAGAGAGAGAGGAAGTGAAGTAAAATCTTTCTTCAGCTGAGTAAGAATAAAACCTGTGTGATCATCTCATGCTTAATAAACATAGGAAATTGTATTTTAATCTCAGTAGAAGTTTGACCATTTGCATGTTTTCCGTTCCCTTGAGGCACTTAAAAAAATAAACAAGTGAAAGAAGATTGCCAGTTTCTTCTCTAGGAGGAGCTGGATGGATGCCACAGTTTAGGATGAGAGAAATCTGAAAGGTCAGTGCTTGGAAAGGGGCCAGGCACCAGCTCCAGTTTCCTGGTGGTTTTTTAGTCCTGACACCTGGTGTAGAGAGGTCTCTCTATTCTTGCTTCTTTACTGATATAAAAGTGCGCAGTTCCCCACTGTGTTCTAAGGTTCTGTGAATATCCTTTACTTTTGGGAGTACCCATATTATCAAAACACCTGGAAACAAATTTCCCCTACTAATTTTCATTGTACAAGTAGTGATTTTTATTGAGTTTTTGAGAAGGAGGAAAAGCATAGAAGAGATAGTATTCCATGGGGGCAGGGATTTTCGAGTAGACTGATGATCTACCTTAATACGGTGCTGTAAATAACAGGGATTAGAGTGGCCAGTTCCATAGAATACTAGGAATTGTTCCTAATAGAATGTAGCTTTGCTTGATATTCATCAGGTAGCAGCAGTCATCTGACACTTGTGTACTGGGACCTCAAAGTGCCTCTTGCTCAGTGATTTAACTTCCTACTTAATTAATAAAATTAGTTAAAGATTCTGAATATAATTTTATTTGAGCATTTGCACACAGAACAAGAGAAGTCTGTATGGTAAAACATCATTGATTTGATTTTGTTTTATTCCAAGTACTGCCTAAATTTATTCATTGTCCTCAAATCACCCAGCTATATTTTCTTTATTTACAATGTTAAATTAACCTAATGTGTGGATGCTGAAGTTCAAGGGAAAACTGTATCTCTTGGGTGCTTTCTCATGTTTGATGCATAATAAAAATGGCAAATCAGATGTGTGAATCATTCGGTGGCATGAAAGTAGAAAGGAGGGGGCCGCTGAGATGGCTCAGCGGCGTAAGCGCCTGCCCGGCAAGCGCGAGGGCCTGAGTTCGACTCCCGGATCCCACATACGAAAAAAGGGCCGGTGATATCGCTCAGCGGCACGGGCGCCTGCTGGCGCGCGAGGCCCGGAGGTCGACATATGGCACCCACAAAAAAAAAAAAAAAAGAAAGAAAGAAAGAAAGAAAGAAAGAAAGAAAGGAGAAGGCCGGGCATAGTGGCACACACCTGTCATCCCAGCACTTGGGAGGCTGAGGCAGGAGGATCACTGTGAGTTTGAGGCCAGCCTGGGCTACAAAGCGAGTTCAAGTCCAGCCTGAACTACATAGTAAAACCCTGTCTCAAAAAGACAAAAAAAAAAAAAAAAAAAAGAAAAAAAGAAAGAAAGAAAGAAAGAAAACAGAAAGCAGAAACAGATAGGACTATTAATGAAGTTCTATTTTTTTCCAACCTCCCTCTACTCTGTCCCCAAATATTACACAAAGCTTTAAAACATCATTGTTAAAGATTTTTTTTTTTTTGTGGGTACTGGGGGGTCGACCTCAGGACCTCGCGCGCCAGCAGGCGCCCGTGCCGCTGAGCGATATCACCGGCCCCTTTTACGTATGTGGGTTCCGGGAGTCGAACTCAGGCCCTCGCGCTTGCCGGGCAGGCGCTTAAGCCGCTGAGCCATCTCACCGGCCCAAAGATTATTAAAAGAAATATAATATGCTGTGGTTTCTGCTCTTTTGTCTCAACATCGTAATTCTGATATTTTAATTCCTACTCATTGCAAGATGTTTATTTAGATACCTGAATTCACCTGGAAGAAAGTACTCCAAGTCTATCATGTGGCTAGAAAACCCGTACATGTACCACCAGTGATACGTTCTTCTTTGCCTTCCTCTCTTCCCCTCCCTTTTTTTCTTCCTTCCTCCCTTCCTCCCTCTTTCCCTTTGTTCCTTCCTTCCTTCTTTTCCTCAAAATAGTCTGAATGAATCATAATTAATATATAAAACTGCCCAGAGCTGGAGGAAAATCTACTCGACTTAAAATGTGCAATCTGATATGTTGAGAGAAATACATATATCTCTGAAATCTTCACATCTGTGTACATAATAGATAAATATCACACCTAAAACTTTCCTTGAGCCCTTTTGTAATTTTCCCCTCTTCCTATCTCCTCTACTCCACGTCTCCGGATAACAGTGATCTTCTCTTATTTTTTATTACATTTTCAATTTTCAATTATGTCATATAAGTACTCTATTGTGTACTCTATTTGTTTTGTTGCATAATAATAATATATTGTGGTGATATCGCAGTGTGTTTATCCATCCAAATCTTGTTAGACTTTTGAGTTGGGTCCATGTTTTGTCTACAACATGTCAAGTTGATATGAATATTCATAAACAAATCTTTGAATGGGGATCTTATTTCATTTCTCTTGGCTAAATGACAGTGAATGGGATAGTGGGCTTGCATGTGGGCAAATGTTCAACTTTAAAAAAAATTAGCAAATTTTTGTCCAAATTGGTTGTAATATTTTACATTTTCATCAGCATTCTATGAAGATTCTAATATTAAAATGTCCTCCCCAACACTGGGTATGTTTGTTGTTTTAACTTTTAGATACTTTAAAACATTTGTGAGAATATCTCATTGTGGTTTTAATTTACATTTTTCTATTGACTAATGAGATTGAGCCTATTTAAATGTGTTTATTTATAACCCAGGTATCTTTTATGGTAAAACGTTCATATTTTTATTAGGTTGTTTGTTTGTTTCACTATTGGATTTTGAAAACTCTTTACCTAATCTGGTAACAAGGCCTTTATTATTTATGTGACATGCAAATATCTTCTCAGGCTATTTTTATTTTCATTCTTTTAATAATGTGTCTGAAGGAGAAAGCTTTTTACAGATTCCGATTTTTAAAATTTTATGAATTGTGCTTTTGGTATTGTATTTAAAAATTACTTAGCTACCCCAACATCATAAAGATTTTCTTTCACTTTTTTTCTATAAGTTTACAAGTGGTAAGATTTATGTTTAGGTCTATGATTCATTTTTAGTTAATTTTTGTAGGTGAGGTAAGATATAAATCAAATTTATAGTTTTATACATGAGCATTTAATTGCTTCTGCACCTATTGTGGAAAAGGCTATAATTTCTTGACTAAGTTTGCATTTTGTCAAGAATTAATTGAGGGCCAATGAGATAGTTCAGTGGCATAAGCGCCTGCCTGGCAAATGCAAGGTCCTGAGTTCGACTCCCGGTACCTACATACGAAAAAAGGGCCAGTGATATTGCTTAGCGGCACGGGTGCCTGCTGGTGCTTGAGGTCCTGAGTTCGACCCCCAGTACCCACAAAAAGAAAAAAAGAATTAATTGAACAAATGTATGCTGGTCTATCTCTAAATTTTTCATTTTGGTGCTATTGATATGCCAATGTCATAGTACAATAAATTCAGAAAATATAATTACTTCAAGTTTGCTCTTTTTCAACACTGTTTTGGATATTCTAGTTTCTTTGAATTTCCATACTATTTTAGTATCAGCATCTTAGTTTCCAAGGAAGCCTGAAAAGATTTTGGTTAATATAGTATTGAATACATAAACTTGGAAGAAGTTACCTTAGAAATATTGAATATTCTCATCCGGAAACACTGTAAATATCTTCATCAATTTGAGATTTTAGTAATTTCCCTTAGGAATTTTTTTTAAAAATTTCACATGTTTACATGTTTACATATTTTACATCAGATTTACTACTAAGAATGTTATGCATGTAATGCTGCTTGTATAAGTGATACTGTTGCTTTATTTCCTTTGTTCTGTGCTACTATATACAAATATATTTGATATGCTGTCTTTTTATTCAGTTCAATCAGTTTAAAACACTTTGTAATTTCTTTTTTGATGAATTCATTGATCCATTAATTATTTAGAAGTTTATAACTTTCTTTCCATGTGTTTAGAGATCTTCCAAAGATCTGTTTTCAATTTCCAATTTTATTCCAATATGGCCAGAGCTACTATTTCATATTATCTGAAATATTTTAAATATATTTGATTATTTTAAGGCTTCGAATTGCTCATCCTTGAAAAATGTGTATACTTGAGTAAATGTGTATTCTACCATTTATGACTGGAGCGTCATTTAGATCAAGTTAATTGGTATTGAAGTGTACATGTCATTATTTTCTGCCTACTTGGTCTATTTGTTATAGATATAAATTAGTGAGAAAGGAATTTGAAATCTCTGACAGAATTGTGGAGTTATCTATTTCTTCTTGAAGTTGTAATAGTTTTTTAAAATAGATTTTTAGAGAAATTCTGAGCTCTGCTTCCTGCCTGCCATGCCATGAACTGTTTCTCTTCTGCCATGCCCCTCCGCCATGCAGCGCTGCTTTGGAACCAGCTAACTGTGGACTGAGTCGTCTACAAACTGGCAGTCACTATAAACCTGTGGGTTTTGGGTATTGAGTCTCAGTGATGCGAATGTAACTAAGACAATTCTTATATACTCCCATCACTTTGTATGCATAGGCATTCCCCCATCAGTGTCTCACACCAAAATTTTAAATTGGTTAAAATCAAACCTACATTGTACATTATTTTCACCCCCAAAATCCATAGTTTACATTAATATTTATTGTTTGTGTTTTACTTTCTATTGGTTTGAACAAATATATAAGGATATGTATCTGCCATTTTGTAGTATCACATAGAATAGTTTCCCTGCCCTAAAAATCTTATGTTCTGCCTCTTTTTTTTTTTTTTTTTTTTTTGTGGGTACCGGGGGGACGACCTCAGGACCTCGCGCGCCAACAGGCACCCGTGCCGCTGAGCGATATCACCGGCCCCTTTTTCGTATGTGGGATCCGGGAGTCGAACTCGGGCCTTCGCGCTTGCAAGGCAGGCGCTTAAGCCGCTGAGCCGTCTCACCGGCCCATGTTCTGCCTCTTTATCCCTCTCATTCCCCTAACTCCTACACATCCCTGATCTTTTCAGTGCCTCCATAGTTTTGTTTTATTCAGAATGTCATACAACTGGAATCGTGCAGTAAGTAGCCTTTTCATAGTGGCTTCTTTCATTTAGTAATGTGCAGTTAAGGACTCCCATGTCTTTTCCTGACTTGGGGTAGCTCATCTATTTTTAGAGATAGAAAACATTGCATTGTATTGATGTACAATAGTTTATCTAACCATTCACCTGCCAAGTCATTTCATTGCTTCCAACTTTTGACATTTATAATTAAAACTTCTATAAATGTGGGTGCAAGGTTTTGTGTGCCCACACACTTTTAGTTCCTTTGGTAAATACTGAGGATTCCAATACTAAGGTATAATGTGGCTGAAATGTATGGTAAGAGTATCCCTAGTTTCTGTTTTTAAGAAACTGCCATTTAGCCCTTGGCCATTCTAATAGGTATATATTGGTATCCCCAATTTCCTAATGATATAAGTTGAATATATTTTCATATTCTTATTAGTCATATGACTGTTATGACCTTTCGTTCATTTTCTAAACATGATATTTGATTTCAAATCGCTGGGTTTTAAGAGTTTTTGTTTATATTTATATGAATCCTTTATCAGATATGTCTTTTGCAAGTGCATTTTTCCTGTCTGTGACTTGTTTTGTCATTCTCTTCATAATGTCTTAACCAAAGTATTAGCTTTTAATTTTAATGAAGTGCACATTAGCAATTATCTTTATCATGGATTGAACATTAAGTATTACATATAAAAAAGTCACTGTCAAGCCTAAGATTATCTAGATGTTCTCCTTTTTATAGTTTGATCCATTTTTAGTTGATTTTCGTAAAAGGCTTAAAGTCTGTTCTGGATTCACTTTTCCACATATAGATATCCAGTTCTTCCAGAACCGTGTATCGAAGAGACTGTGCTCCATTTTGCTGCTTTGTCAAGGATCAATTTATCGTAGCAGTGTGCATCTTTCGAGGATCTGTTTCACTGATATGTTCTCTAATCTTTAAACAAAAGCACACTTTCTTGATTACTGTATCTTTATAGTAAATCTTAAAAAATGGAGGGTTGGACCTTGGACTTTGGTCTTCTCTTTTTTTTTTTGTGGGTACTGGGGGATCGACCTCAGGACCTCACGCGCCAACAGACACCCGTGCCGCTGAGCGATATCACCGGCCCCTTTTTCGTATGTGGGATCTGGGAGTCGAACTCGGGCCCTCGCACTTGCAAGGCAGGCGCTTATGCCGCTGAGCTATCTCACTGGCCCTTGGTCTTCTCTTTTAATGCTGTATTGAGAATTATAGATCTTCTGCCTCTCCAAGTAAACTTCAGATTGAGTTTGTTTTAATCAACCAACTCATCAAGATTTGACTATGGTCACATTGAATCTACAGATGAGCAAACTGGAGAGGTGTTACATTTTGACAATATAAATCTTTCTATTCATGAACATGGAATATCTATTTATTTCTTTGAATCTTTCTTAAAAAATTGTATTGTTCCTCAGACAGATTTTGTACCTATTTTTTGAGATCTATGTTTAAGTATTTTTGGTTGGGTGCTAATTTTAATAATATTGTGCTTTTTATTTCGAGCTGGAATTGCTCACTCCTGGTATATGGAAAAGCAATCGACTTGTATATATCAGTCATTTATTGTGTGAGTTTCTATAATTGCTCATTAGTTCAAAGAATTTTTTGTTGTTTCTTTAGGAGTTTTCTACATAAATAATCACCATTTGTAAACAAGTGCAGTTTTATTTCTTCTTTCCCAATCTATACATATTTTGTTTCCTGGGATTTAGGAAGAGAGATCATCTAGATAGCTGAGAGTTATAATAAAGGAAAAACAATAATAGCACACACAATTTATTTTAGAATTTTAAATCCATTGAGTTTTTCATCATATGTAAAGCCTTGTGCAACAGATTAAACTCAACATTTTCTTGAATCATGCTTCTTTCAAAATTCAACTGCTCTTTCTTCATGCTCATATTCTTTAATCTTTCCATTATTATTGAATTAGTAATACAAGTACATGTGGCTGCCTAAATATACTGTAGAACAACATTCTTGCTCTGTGATAGCGGGTGGTATGAAAACAAATTTGAGATGTGGATAAGGGAAAATTCACCTATATAAGAAATAAAACAATTAGAGAGAAGCGACAGCAAGACCCAAGCCTGTGATTAAAAGAAATAATTCACTGTACTAGCAATAAATTCAGTGTTCTGGCTTCATGCTGAGAAATCAAGCAAAGCCTGGATAGGAAAGTAAATTTTCTCTTTGAGGAAGGCTGCCTACTGCTCAAGACACAGGCATGAATCAGCCTTGAAAATATTTTTCAAGATTCAGATGGTGTCTTCATATTTCTCCATGTTTGGTTCCTCTCCACCTAACCCATTTATGGATATTTCTTCTCGTCCTCACTTTGTAGTACTCAGATTCACCCTGATTACGTAATTATGTTATTAAACAGAAGAAAACATCTAATACTAGAACTAGAAGAAAACATATATCATATTGTCCAGAGTTGAAAGCTAGGTTTTACCTCATACCCAGTTTCCAAGTAATCAAAAGTCAATATTTGGAAGGCAAAGTAGTAAAGGAAGTAAAACCATGTTCAAACTCAATAGAAAAGAATGGATAATGATTTATATCAAGATTACAGGCTAGAGGATTAACATATTCATAATGTGTTTGCCAGGCTAGATTTAATCTGATGATTTCATTTTTTAAATGAGAAAAATGGAGTTCTGAAGGTAAATGGTTTCCCTAAATCATGTAGTTACTATTGGCAGTATTAAAACTCAAATCCATATCCTTTCTCAGTTTCTTTGTGTAAAATTTGTTTTCCTCCAACACATCACCTTTTAAAATACTAAACTAGGCAACAAAAAAAAATACTAAACTATTTTAAAATTCTAGGGTAAAACATTTCCGTACACTGAACTAAAATTCGATCTAAACTGCTGTGGGTAGAGTAGTGGTGCTCAGAACCACTGGAAACCTGATTTCCAAAATTTGAACCCCAGATATGTCATTATTCTTTGTTTTGCTCTTATAGTGCTATAATTTTCCTAACTGTAAATTGAGTTTATTACATCAGTAAATTCAAAGACCTTGAATCAAGACTTTCCACAGTAAGCGCTCAATATAAGCTTAATCACAATTTTTACTTTTATGGTTTGGAGAATATACTTACTCAAGGTGATGTTTTTCAAAATGAATCAAATCTAAAATTAATTGCAATATGAACTGTTCTTCCCCTACTGAGGTCCTTTAATCTTTAAATGCTACACCAAAATAAAACCCATTAGGTTCACTAAAATTATAACAAAATATTAGCAATCATACCATGCAAAAAGATAAGTCTCAAAATCTGGCTAGTATCTATATTTATTCAAATGTTTTGCTTGTTTTGAGTACATGCTGTCCCTTAGAGTCCTTTCAAGAAATAGAGTTCTCATTAACTAGAAACATTTAGCCCCATCAATCTTCCTTAACGTTCTTGTAAAGTTCAAGGGGATTCTGCTGAGAGAGAGAAAGAAAGAGAGAGAGAGAGACCAAGGAACCTGTTTATAAGATTCCCAAAACTTCAAAACTGGAGAGTGGTGCCTGATATTTTCCCCTTTACATAGTAATAGTATAAGGTTCCTCCCTTCACTGACATAATTCTCGAAGTTTCTGAAAGCTTCGTTGGCTGATCTCTGGAGCGTGCACAACTGTGTAGGGTGTTAGCCTTCCCATCTTGTACTGAGAGTGACCCTGCGTGTGTCCTGGAGTGGCAGGTCTAAGAAAACAGAGAATCCACCCAGAGAGAACGCCGCTTCGCTAAGGATTTGGTGCCAAGGATTCCGAAGCCTTGGTGGCCACTTTAATTGAGACTCTGCCTGTGTACTTATAAAGATGGGGTCCCATCTTGGAACAGGCAAACTGAAAGTGTTTGTCAGGGCTTCAAGGCCAGAGGAATTCCAAGCCTTTGTCATAAAATAACATTCCTGCAGTGTGGTAATTTGATTTAAAATTTGCGGATAAAAATATCAGTTGTGTCATTGTTATACTATAAAGTCATTTCTTGTACACTTTTGTGTTTTGGAACTGTTTTTAAAATAAGTTGCATTGGGCTGATAAGATGGCTCAGTGGCATAAGCGCCTGCCTGGCAAGTGCGAGGTCCTGAGTTCAACTCCTGGTACCCACATATGAAAAAAGGGCCGGCGATATCGCTCAGTGGCCCAGGCGCCCGCTGGCGTGTGAGGTTCTGAGGTCGACCCCTGGTACCCACACACACACACACACACAAATAAATAAATAAAATAAATTGCATCATGGTGTATTGTGTGACAGGACTGTCATATATCTACATCACCTGGTCCAATCAGTGTGTGTTCCATGGGGCTGTGTGTTGAATGATCATGTGAACTCCCAGGTACGGCTTTCTAAGGTAAAATTTCTTTTTATTTTTTTCAATTTTTATTAGTATGGGTTTGCAGTATATAATGATTATATTCTTTGTGAGGAGTTGTACTTACCACATCTTAATTCTTTTCTCATCCCCTTCACCTTCTTTCTTTCCCCTTTCCCTCCATCTTCTTTTCCCCCTCCCATCAGAGAAAGCTCAGTCACCCTCCTTCCTATTATCTATCTTTTATTTTGCTCTTTGTTTTTATTTTGTGCTTCTCACATAAGAGAAAACATGCACTATTTAAGCTTGTCATATTTATTTCACTTAACATTATGGTCCCAAGGTGCATCCATTTTCCTATAAATGACTCAAGTTTGCCCTTCTTTATGGCAGATTAGTACATCATTGTGTGTATATCATATTTTCTTTATCCATTCATCTTTTGATGAACATATTGGCTATCTCCAAGATTTTACTTCATGAATTGTGCTGCTATAAAAATGGGTATGCATGTATTGCTGTAATATGACAACTTTAACTCTTTTGGGAATATACCTAGCTAAGTCAAATGGAATTTCTAGTTTCAGTTCTTTGAACAAAAGCCCTAATGATTCCCATAATTGTTGTACTAGTTTACATTCCCAACAACAATATGGAAGGGTTCTTTTTTCCTCACACTCTCACCAGCATTTTTTATTTTTTAATTTCTTAATGATAGTTATTCTTTCTGGGGTAAGATGAAATCCCAGTGTGGTTTTAATTTGAATTTATCTACTTGCCAGATATTTTGAACATATTGTATTGTATTTGTTGGTCATCTGTACTTTTTGTACTTCTTCCTCTGAGAAGTGGCTTTCATTTCTGTTGCCCTTTTATGACTGGGGCTTTTATTTGGGAGGAGTTATTATTTTGAGTTTTCATGTATTCTAAATATCAGTCTTCTGTCCAAGGAATAGCTGACAAAATATTTTTTTCTTATGCTTTAGGTTATCTCTTCACTCTGTCGGTTGTGTCCTTTGCTGTGCATAAGTTCTTGAATTTGATATGATCTCATTTGTTGATTCTTGGTGTTATTTCCTGTGCAACTGGGGTTCTGTTCAGAATGTCCTTGCCTGTATCTACATCTTCAAGAGTTTTATCTATTTTATCTTCTGGCAAATTAAATGATTTTTTCAAATTTAGGTTTGTGATACATTTTATTTTTACTTTCATACATGGTGAGAGCTATGGGTCTACATTCCATGTTCTGTGTAAGCATAGCCAGTTTTTCCTACACCGTTTGTTAAAGAGGTTGTTTCTTCCTCCTCTGCTCTGGACTGTTGATTCACATGTCTTTTTTATGCTGTTTTTATCATGGTAGCTTTGTAATATAACTTGAAGTTTAGGATTGCAATTCTTTCTGTTTTGTTCTTGTTGCTCAAGATTGCTTTTGTTATTCTGGGTCTTTTCTAGTTCCATATGAATTTTAGGATTTTTTTCTCTACTTGTGCAAGGAATGTTGTTACTATTTTGATTGGAATTGTGTTAAATCTCTATATCAGTTTTGGAAATATGATCATTTTGACTACACTAGTTCTGCCTATCAAAGAACAGGGTGTATCTTTCCATTCTTCAATGTCCTCTTTGGTTGTCTTTTACAGAGTACAGTAGTTTTCATTGTAGAGGTCCTTCACTTTCTTGGTTAGGATAATTCCAATGTGTTCAATTTTTCTTGATGCCGTTGTGAATGGAATTGTTTTCCTAATTATCCTCTCAGTGAGTTCATTATTGGTGTACAAGAACACTACTGATTTTTGTGTGTTGATTTTGTATGCCACATTACTGAATTTGCTATTAATTCTATGGGCATTTTGGTACAATTTTTAGGTCTTCTATGTGCTCCTGTTTTAATGCAACATATATCACAAGAGTATTTTTGCCTCATTAAAGGGTAAATTCAGTGTTGCTCCAAAAGGTAATGTAACAGCCAAATATTTTGAGTAAACCAACGAGCTATTCACGATTGCAAAACATTGCAGAACAAGGCTTCTATATATAAGAATGAAATAAATGTTATTCATCATCACTGTTACTATTATTTTCATTTGACCTATAAAGTTATTCTTATTTTATGCAATGCAGGTGTTTTGAATATTTGAATACATATTATATTTCCATAAACTGAAACATGCTTCAAGATCACAATGTAGTTAGATGTTTAAGGGTTTCTTGATCAAATTTTGAAAAATTATAATTGATGATTAGTTGTGATATGATTCTAACCCCCATACTGAGAAAGTGTGTAGTTTTTTAATTTATATCCAGCATTCTGAAAAAGAGAGTATAACAGAATTGTGATATGACATTTATATGTGGGGTATAATAGTTAATAGAGAAAAAAGAGTCTGTAGATGACTGACTCTACAGAGACAGAATTTTGTAGAAAAGATGAAGGAAGAATGATTATGTCATTATAAGAAAAATGTAAATGCATTTTAAGGTTTCATTTTATTTTTAATTCATAAATAATAATTACATATATTTATGAGGTGCGATGTGGTGCTTTGATATTGTTTGTTTGATATTGTTTTTCTTTGCATCATCTTGGAGCTGTTGAATTGTTATTTCTTGGTCCCTTGTTATTTTTAAGAGATCTTTCCTTTTGTGATCACTAGCCGCAATCCTGTATTCAAGGTCTGAAAGTCTATCTTCAGTTTCATTCAAGCGGTTTTGCCAGCTTTCAATGGAATTTTTAATTTCCTTGTTATCTCTTTGAATATGTTTCATGCATTCGATTTCTTTCTTTTTTTTCTTTTTTGTGGGTACCGGGGGGTCGACCTCAGGACCTCGCGCACCAGCAGGCGCCCGTGCCGCTGAGCGATATCACCGGCCCCTTTTTCGTATGTGGGTTCCGGGAGTCGAACTCGGGCCCTCGCGCTTGCCACGCAAGCGCTTACACCGCTGAGCCATCTCACCGGCCCTCGATTTCTTTCTTATGTTGTTCATTCAAGGTTTCCATCATTCTCTTATGCTCCTCTATTTTTTTTTTTTGTCTATATCTTCTCTAGCTATGCTGAGCAATTCCTTCATTATGTTTGTCATTTCTTTTTTTTTTTTTTACCTGAGATATTATTTCCGATCTGATTTACTCTGTAGCCTGGTGGATTTGTTTCTTTACTTCACTTGCTATCTTTTCAGAAATTTCTGGTGTGTGTATTCCAATTTCTTAAATGTCGATGTCTCCTGTACTTGTTTTGGGTGGGCTAGAGGTCTGAGATTGCATTTTGCTTTTTCATCTTGTCATTTTCTATTTCAAAAAAAATTTTTTGATTTTGTTTTCTGTGATGATCCTTGTGAGTTTTTGTAGTAGGTAGCTATATCACTAGCATCAAGGCCTCTCTAGGAAAAGCCTGTTCTTCAAGGATGTCTTCTGTGTGTAGGAGATTCTTAGTTTGTATCTGTCTGATGATCCTACCTTCCCAATTAATTGAGAGTGGGATGTTTGTATCTGTTTGGCTCTGTCCCCAGTCCTTAGGCCTTGGTGACGTTATTACCCCAGAGCTTCCCAGTATTGTTACGGAAGTGAGAACAACTGATTGCAACACATATGACATCCTAGCTAAAATAGTGCAATTAGCAATAACAATAACATCAATCACAATTTAGAAATTGACAAACTTTTGTGACTGTTCATTTTGTACTTTAGACCATATGAGCAAATTCTAGTTATGTAACAGAACCAATTGTAAATTCAGAGTCTGTATGCAAAATGTTTCCCCTTGATAGAGTGGTTTTACCCTGTGGTGGGGAAATTTAGGGATGATATTGTATAAAACAAAGATAACTGGAAAGGAGGTAGAAGCAAGGTTGGAGGACAAAGGACGTTTGGAAAACTAGAGAAGGTGGTAGAAAAGAAAGAATAAAGGAGTAATCGAGGGATTATCTGACTTGGTCTTTGGGTTTAGGGGATGGGATTAGTTTTCTGTGGCTGGAGTTCTCCCCAGATGCTTAGAAAAGAGAAAAACAATAACAGAAAGAAAGGAGAATAAGGAAGAAAGAAAAAAAAGAATAACAAAAAAATTGAGAATAAGGAAAAGAAAAAAGGAAAAGAAACTAAAATAAAAACAAAAATAAACCAAGATAAATAAAATTAATTTAATTTAAAAAAAAGAGAAAGAAAAAAGAAGAGGGCCACCCCACCTACCTGTTTCTATCCCATGTGTCTTTGTCCCTAAGCACAATGCTGGTTCGCCTAACTTACCACCTGTTGGCTCGCATTTCAGTCTTTTCAATCTCGCTAGTTTCGCCTGTCCATTGTGTGTGTGCCCTAGTCAGGGTCCTACTGTGTGGCTGGCATTCCCCAGGTCACCAGGTCCCGTGGTGTAGGGGGGGAGGGCCAGTCACCTGGATTCCTCCTGCGGGCCAGTTGCTGAGTCCTGGATTCTTCCTGGGCTCGCTATCCTAGGAGTATTGATGTGAACCAACTGTTGGCTCCTATTTTTACTTCTGCTTTAGACTTTTCCAGGCCTCTAGTCCCACCTGTCTGTCCTGTGCTCCCCAGCCAGGGCCCTTCTATGTCACCAGTGATCTTGGAGGCCCACTGGGGCCCTCTGAATTGAGGGAGGGGTCGCTGGCTATTCCTCAGTGTGAAATTGTCTCCTTCCAGGGAAATCTTCTAAAACTCCACAGTAAATTTTATTGTTTAGATATTTATTCAGGAAAGTGTTTCCAAGTCTTTTCCTCTGGATATCCACCCTGTGCATCTGGCAAAGTCTGGATGCACGTTGTACATTGATGACATTTTCATCCTGGAAATGCATTGTCTCCATAATTCAACACCTGCCACAAGGCACAACATCAGACCCACGATGTGCTTTCGAACATTCTAGAGCCAATATATTAGGATTTATCAGAACATATTTCTCAAAAGTAGCAAAAAAATTAATTAAAGTGTCCCATTTTAGCTTTGCTAGCAACAGCAGGGCACAGTAGACCGCAGAATTGATTAGTTATTTATTAAATAAGAATAGTGGTGACAGAGTTTTAAAATATCAAATTAGTCTAACTGAGCTCCTAGCAAAATAGAAAAACCTGAGCACAAGTTGGGCTGCACACACTGTAGGGGGCCATCTATGAAACTTAGAAATTACAGAAGTTCTTGCTGATGTTGTCTTCTACCAAACTTTTCAGACTCTTGACCCTTAATAGTTGCTCTAGCTTGTTTTGCTTGTTGTATATCTTTTACCCCAATTTACCCACCAAATCTGAGATGATACTTAGGAAATCAAGGATTTAACCATATTAGATCTGGCCTAAAAATGCGCATGGCTCATGGCTCATGCTCATCAACTGACATAATCATGGCTGCTGAAAACTGAAAAGAAACCCAACCTTGACAGCAAGTGTGATCAGGAAAGGAACGGGAAGTTTGAAATAGAAGCAATTGCATATCCTATTAACGTCTTCTATGGATCACTGGGTCACTATTAATGGTTGGCAACTAATTGGCAAGATGGAATTAGTAGCTTTAAGGAGCTAGACAGTGAGTTAGTGTTCTGAGCAGCTGCCTTCTCATGGCAGACGAGAATTCCTGTGGACTCTGGGATGCTGCCTGTGAATTTTGAATACATGTATTCACTCTGAAAAAGAGATTGCTGAAGAGGTAGTACCTATAACTTCTTCTAAAGCTTGGCACCATTCGATCTTAGAGCATAATGAATATTGAATGTCTCTTATCTCGTCATCCATAGTTTCATTTTTGAACATTATGAAGAATCAACATCTGTTTATTGGCAGCAAGATAAGTCTACTGAAGCAAGGAAAGAAGAAGAACAGCCACAACAGAGTCTGGGAGGAGTCATCACTCCCTAAGTTTCTCTCTGTGCTGATAATGCCTCCAAATGGATGTACATATCGTTGTATGAGGCATTAATCCCCTGCTTCCCACTTACCCTGGAAGAGGTTTGATGCCTTGCCAAAGCCTTTCAATTATGTAAGGTGTTCATTATGAGACTAGGTTGGGGAAATGGAGGCTGTTTATATCTCTAATTACCTCTATTCGGACTTTCCTCTACAACTAATTGGCATGACCTTGGTTGTATCTGCTTTTGAATATCCTTGACATCCATCTGCTACAAAGATGAATTAGTTATTTAGGTAGCAATCAGATTCCTGGTTTAGCCAAAGTGCATGTATTTTTCTTCAGGCCTATTAGGCTGAGGATAAACTTTCAGGCTAATGTACAATGCAATCACTACCACACTGGAGATGGCAGGTCCCTAAATATTTTCTATTCACTAATGAAAAACTTCTTTCTAAAATAAGAGGGATAGAAAAAAGAGAGAGGCAGGATGAGGGAAAAAAGTCAATAAAAACTTAGACAACCAATTAAGAGTTTAGATCTCTGCCAGTTTTTATTAGCTCCAACTTTGACTTACACTGCTAAGGTCAGCAAGTGGCACATAGGAAGCAGTAGAGCAGGTTATGGAGGAGTGACATTAGGGTCTTGGGCAGAGGGAACATCAAATTCCTAAATGATGAAGAAGATACAATTGGCCCTTGTGGTAGGAAAAAGCAAAGTTAACTACTGGGCAAGGATAAACCTCTCAACAAACTTCTAACCAACGGGAGGATTCTCCCACTACTACACAATTTGTCAAGCTTTCCACCAAATCTTTCAGCTGACTGTTTCACTTCCCCATACTGAGACACACACAATTCTCAGTGAAATAAGTAAGGACAAGTAATAGTGGGGAATGATAGCAACATTTCTGCAGTGTGAACCTTACAATATGTGAAACTGGGGGAACAATGGGTTGAAAGGGGTGGTGGGGGAAGGTGAAAATGATCAAAGTATATTATGTGCATGTATGAATGTGCCAAAAGGAAACCCATTAATCTGTATAATCAAAGTGCACTAATAAAAAAGATTTGAAAACAATTGTGTTTATACCTTACATAAATTAAGACATAATATGAGATATTTGGAAGGTGTATGCAATATGAAATGTTTTTAATTGTTTTTGAAAGGGATATTTAAATTTGTTCATTAAAAACTGAGACCTTCACCCATCATACTGTGAAGAGCTGAATCCTGCTAACAGCCACTTGAGTGAGCTGGGGACAGACCCTTCCTGGTCTAGCTTTAAGATGATTGCTGTCTTGTAGGATGACCATATGCAGTGGTTGCCCACATGTGGCAATACGGGTGGAATTTCAACTGGATTGATATTGGGATATGGCTGTGGGATTAGTGGAGCACAGCTCTGGGTGTGTTGGATGACTCTAAGAGACCTGAACTTGGGGTCTATGTCTGGTCCATCACTCCTGATTCTCTGGTGCTGTTCCCCTGCTCTGTTCAAACATCATGAACTAAGCAGATTCACTTCATCATGCTCTTCCACCGTGATTTTCCTGACTTGGAGCTGGCAGACCATGGACTGGATCCCCTGCAACTTGAGCCAATTTAAACTGCTCCTCCTTTCATTGTCAGGAAGCTGACTAATGCACCAGGACTGAGGGATTTTACTGGACACAGGACTTTTAGGGCTAAAATGAGGGCATTCTGGAAAAACTCAGATGGCTGTTCACCTCACTTATAGACAAGAAGTCCCAGCTAATGTGTATGCAGATTACTAGTCACAAAACTTTGAAAAAATGTTATTTGAATCCACTAATTCTGGGCTAATTTGTTATGTAGGATAAATAAATTTGACGCCTGGTATACATATGCTGTCAGCCAGAGTTTTACCAACAAGGCAGAATTATGAAAAGATTTAGTCTTTCCTCCAGAAAAAGGGTTTATTAACAAAATCATAAGGCTTTAACTTAAAGATTCCACAATGAAATCTACCTGTTGTCAGTAATTATATGTGAATGGGGATTCCAAAAGGCATTTTAATGTTTTCCTCTTAAGTAAACTGACAACCAAGATTAAAATGATATTTTAAAGAAAGATGTTAATATAAGGGTCAAAGGGCAAAAAAGAAGAAATGAACAAAGAAGACCAATTTAAAGGTAAAGGAGGGCCGGTGAGATGGCTCGGTGGCGTGAGTGCCTGCCTGGCAAGCGCGAGGGCCCAAGTTCGACTCCCGGAACCCACATACGAAAAATGGGCCATTGATATTGCTCAGTGGCATGGGTGCCTGCTGGCGCATGAGGTCCTGAGGTCGACCCCCAGTATACACCAAAAAATAAAATAAAATAAAAAAATAAAATAAAATAAAGGTAAAGGAAATGTAGAGAAAGAGAGAAAAAAAAAACTTTAACAGAATTACTAATGTGAATATACTCAGAAATGTATAAGAAAGTGTATCCATGAAATCAGAACAAGTGTTTCACAAAAGAGCATTAATAGAACAACTAATCCTGAAAATGTAGAGTAATGAGAAAGATGCCAAATCCACAGAGATGTTAACATATAAAGATACTTTCTCAGAACACTGAATAAAAGAGCCAAAGATATAAAGATGAAAAAGAATTAAGCATCAGCCTAATAGGAATTCCAGAAAACCAGAGAATGAGAAAACAGATAGAAAAAAAGTCATCAAATTATTTTTTAAATCTATCTTGAAAATTCTATCTTAAAAAGCGCTGGCAAACATCCAAGAGAGTAAAAAAATACATACATCATGAACAATGAAAACCTGTTGAAGAAAAGCTAATATCATGAAATTTAGGACACTATAAATAGTGTTAATAACCTAAAGTAATTAGAGAGAAAAGTTCCAATATTACAACAGATAAAGAATGAGAAAAGCCTCAGATTTCTCAAAAGCATATTTGCATGCTAGAACAAAATAGTAACAATACATAAGCAACATTTTAGCTATCCTCAAAGAAAATGATTGTCAACTACAATTCTTTTTCCATAAGGAAACAAAACATAAAAACACTTGACAGTAGTTTGTTAGGAAGGAAATGGGGTAAACACAAATACTGGCCACAGTTTGCAGCAGTTTGATATGAAGTACAACAGACCTGCGTAGGGCAGAGAAAGGGCTGTAGGTCTACCATAGTGGCTCCCAATGCTCAGCAGTACTTTGAGAACCCCTGTGTTTCTTTCTGATCCCTGAATCCAGGTGTGTCATGTGACTTCTTTGGCCATGAAGTTCAAAAAAAGTAACAGATGTGATACTCAGGCAGAAGCATTTAGAACTGGAGTTTCTTTCTCCATATTCTCTTTGTTTGCAGTTAAACACGAAGGCTTGTGTGAAAATAATGAGGCTTTGTTGTCCTCAGTTCTGTAGGACTAGGACGGACAGAACTCTAGGACTACTGACAGTAGATATGGAGGGTGATAGGAAATCCTGTTTGTTTTAAGTCACTAACGGATTTGAGTTAGCCATCCTGATGAATGTAATATATAGTCTTCTGTTTATGCTTCATATGAGAGATACTTTAATACATTTATGTGATAAAACAAAAAGGTGGGCCGGTGAGATGGCTCAGCGGCATAAGCGCCTGCCTGGCAAGCTCAAGGGCCCGAGTTTGACTTCCGGAACCCACATACGATAAAAGGGGCCAGCGATATCACTCAGCGGCACGGGCACCTGCTGGCGCGCAAGGTCCTGAGGTCGACCCCCGGTACCCACAAAAAAACCCAAAAAAACCCAAAAAGGCAACAAGGTGGAGAGGTAGAATATTGCAGGCACAAGGACAAAAATAAAGACACAGAGGAGAGAAAAAAGAAAGAGAAACTGAAGGATAATAGACTAATGGAATAATCGGTCTTCAATATGAAGAGAAAAACTACATCATTGTGACAGAAGGGAATGAACTATAATAGTATATAACTGTAGATATAATCAATATGATTAGGAATTTTTCTGTATCTTCTCTTTTCTGAAAAAGATTACTTGTTGCACATTGTTGAAATTATGGCAGGGTACATGGTGGGATGTAAACACATGAGTTAGGTTCAGTTGAGAAGATAGAAGTCACATTATTCTAATCCAAGAATGAAGGATTTTACCTCAGGGAATTAGAGTTTTATACAAATATGAAAAGTGCCAATGGAGAAAAGGCAAGCAGCCAAAATGAAAAATCTTCACTTTCAGTTACAAAACAAGAGATTCCTAAGGGTTCACATTAGAAGCTTCTGGGAGTTTCAAAAGCCTTTACAAAGATCTAACCAAATATCTCGGCCTACATGAGTAAAATGAGGGTGCTGAGACTTGTTGAAATCCTATGTCTATTCATCAGTCTGCAAATGCATCCAGAAAGTGACAGCTCTACTTCCTCCTAACCTGGAAATTCACACATGAATGGTGGATACTAAGTGCACAGCAATGCCTAGGAAGGGGATTCTGGAAATTGTAGTTTCCTCCCTACAATTCAGAGGACATCCATAAAGGAGGCAGAACTTATGGCAGATTGATGACACAATCCAACATGATGAGTAGTTTTTAACATTGGTTTTTGGCAACGGTATCCCACGGTTTAAATGTTCTTTCAAACATTTGTAGTATCTTGTAGCGAAAATCCTGCTTTGCAATGTAGAACACCCCCTTCCCCCACAAAAAAAAAAAGCCTGTTTCCTAGTTTCCCTTGTTGTCAGATAGTGAACAGCTGTTTTAGATTTTTTAGTCAGATAAACTGTCAGTCAGATACCATAGAGAGTATTCAGGGGAAAGAGGCAGATCACACAACATCTGGCTTTCCCACACAGATTGTAGCAGCACTGCTGTAGGCTCAGCTAAGGTTACTCACTTCTTACTTGAAAGCCCCTGGTAGTAGAATACCCAGAAGCTCCTTTAGTACATGTTATGGTTTGGAAGTGGGTTGGGTGTAATTCAAGGGTCTGTTGCAATTGAAGGCCGGATCCACAAGGTTGCAGTATTGGAAGGTGATTGAAATTTTGAGAGGCGTGGTCTAATGGGAGGTCCCTGGGTTATTGGGGGAGTGCCTTGAAGAGGACTGAGACTAAAATCTCTGTTTATGTTTGACAATATATGCTTTATACACACACACGCACACACACACACATACTGCCATGAGGAGTTACAGCCAAGGGAGAGGGTCCTCATCAAAACCAAATTGATGCAGGCATCATGCACTCGAACCTCTAAAACTGTGAGCTAAGTAAATCTTTTCTCTTCATCAGTTGATTGCCTTGGGTATTTCATTAAAGCAGTATGAAGCTGACCACCACAATGGACTTGGGCCATGATGTGGCTCTGGGAGTTATTCCTGGAACGATAGCCTAGCATCTGTTCTTCTTTCTGGACTTACAGGCTTGTGTTTTTAAATGAAGCAGGGTTTCCATTGCTTGAAACAATAACAAGGCCATTACTATACGATATGGGGGAGTGTTGAAAGCTTAGAAAAGCTGCTGTTGGTCTGAAAGGAGATGATTAAGAGGCATCTGGGGAGACAGCCAGAATACCAGCTAATGTCGTAGCATTATGTTCACAATGATCTCAGTCTATGAGATTTTTCTCAAACGGTCTAGGCATCACAGTTTGCAAAGTAGAGAAAGAAGATGTTAGATTAACTCAGAGTACTGCTAATTTTACAGTTGAAAAAATTAAAGAACTGAATAGTCAATCTATAGTCCAGGCAAAGAGGTAATAGAAATGGAAATTGGACCTATGTTCACTTGGGTCCACATGTAGTAATGAGTCTTCAGAGGCGATAGTTTCTACCTTACAGATTGCTTCCTTCATTTAAGAGCTAGGAAGCCACTCCACGGAATTCTTTTCTCAATGAGCGATTAATCTTTGTTGACAAATATGGTTCCTTAAATGCAAATATTAAGACATTTAATGTGAATCAAGTTCATTGAGCAGTTAAATGTTTAATGTTTTGTTACTTGGAATGAAAGAGTTGTCGAAATCTATCAAATTTTTCTGATAAATCTACTTACAGTAAATTCTCTGATAATTCTACTCAAATTTGTAGCACTGTTTATAAATTTTGCTAATAAGAAATGCAGTTGAGCCACTAAGTTAAGACACACAGGAACTAATGCCCACTGAGGAAGTACAGCAAATAAAATACAAATGATCACATCACACTGCTCTTCATAGTACAGGTTGAGTAACACCTATAATGCTTGAAACTGGAAGTATTTTAGATTTCAGATGTGTTTTGGATTTTGGAATATTTGTATATACATAGTGAAGTATCTTGGGGATGAGACCCAAACATAGATATGAAATTCACTTATGTCATATACATCAGTGGTGGTGAACCTATGGTATGCGGGCCACAGCAGGCATGCAGAGCCTTCTCTGTTGCCCCACAAGCCAAGTCACCCCAGCCTCACCCCAGTGCCGAGCATCAGATAGCAGCACATGCAGGGCCCATGCGCATGTTTGGAAAGGAGTAGCAGCACCAGGAGATGAAGGCATGAGCTGCGACTCATCAGCCATAGTTCGTCCAAGTTTTTGCATGGCCGATCAGTATTCAGGCTTAATTGCAGTGTTGGCACTTTGCAATAAATAAGTGGGTTTTGGGTTGCAGTTTGGACACTTGGTCTCTAAAAGGTTCACCATCACTGATACCTATCCCATTCATGTACCCTGAAGGTCATTGTATACAACAAATTTTTAGTGCACCTCTAGTTTGACACTGATCCTGACATTAAGACAGGTGTTAAGTTTTCCACTTGTAACATATTTGTGCTCAAAACTTTTCAGATTCTGGCACATTTCAGATTTGTGGGTTATGGATGCTCACCCTGCATCCAAACTTGAATGTATCCAAGAAGCAATCAGAAAGAAGAAACATCAGAGTTAAGTCATTATCTGTAAGGAAAATATTTTAACAGCATTTCTATTTCTTCATTTCTAATTCCTCCAAATCTTCTACATTTATCTATTCATAAATAATTTTTGTTAGATGGTTCTAAATAATGGAAAATTTGGAATAAACAAAATAGAAAAGGTCCCTTCCCTTAACAAAATGTACTCTTTTGTGGGAGAAACTGACATCTAGCAAATGATCAAATATATGAAGCACCACAAATCCTGATGAGAGTGCCAAAGGAAAATAATAGCACAGAAAGGGCATTAAAATTTAAATTTGGGAAATTAGAAAGATCTTTCTGAGAAATTCATTAATTATCTCAAATCTGAATAATGAGGCACTTAAGGAATGAATGTTGCTTCATTACAAATAGAAGAAATAGTATGTACAGAGGTCCTGAGACAAGACTTAATGATATATCAGTCCCTGCACAAAAGCTAGAATTTGAGATAAAAATATTGCAAACCATGTAGTCAGTTTTAATATGATTGGTAGTCAAACTCCTGTAATTCCCCCAAAGCACACACCTGCCCACATGTACACAGGCACAGAGGGCGCATGCGCACTTAGACGCGCTCGTACTTTAGTACAACTTCTAAAAGCTCACTTGTGCGGGGGCATTGGAAAGCCACATTTCTAAACTTATGCATCAGCCCCAATAATAAACGTTTATAAAACTTTAGCCAATTGCAGATAGCATATGCTGAGGTGCAGGATCTGAGCTGACTGACCCTGCCATGACGATTCACTTCGTGTACAATCTGCTCTGCACGTGGCCGCCTGGTGGCTTAGCCTTCCTTTTCCTGTTGTTTTGGTGTGAACAGTGTGTGCCTGTTTCTCATCATTTTAAATCTCTCTGGCCCTAGATTAACCTTCTTTCTTGAGCCCTAAGTTTTCTAATAGGGGAATGACTAAAAGGGATTTGAGAGCTTTCTAAGCCTTGCTTGTGAAAGTACATTCTGACTACACTTCAAATCTGCAGCTATAAATTTATTTGTCAGCGAAAGTACATTGTACTTTCAGTGCATAAGCAGGAGAAATAAAATACCCACTATGACACTGAAAAAAAGAGGCGACCCCTGAAGGACCCATTATCAAATAAGCAGTGCCTGTTTAAATAAACGAGGAGGCCTGTGGCATCTGCTGGAGAATTGTAATTGGTGACAAAGGAAAATAAAAATATCATTAAGTGCTATTTCCAAAGTAGGGCTGCATGAGAGGGGTGGGGGATGTTGAAGGAAAAAACCAAAAAATAGACTGTGTTCAGCTCAGAGAGCAGGGTAGATGCGAACTGTTCATTTTATTTATGTTTTTGAAGAAAGGTAGTAGAAATGCTAATTTTGCCATTTTTAAAATCACATAAAGCTGAAATCGATGGAGCAAAAGCAAAAACCCACAAGGCCAGCCAGCCCTGTGGTTTGGATAATGCCCATTGTGTGGTTCATTAATTGTGTGTCATTTATCATCTGTCTCTGTCCCTTGAGAGCTTCCCAGGAGCAGGGCTAAAGCCTCCCTCTGAAGTATGCTGAGAATTTGGATGCTGCTCTGGGAGTCGGGGAAGGTAGATTTCAGCCTTCTGAGACACAATGCCTTTTTCTAAAATCAGAGCTACTGTCTGAGACTATTTACAATCTTGGAATGTAGCCATTCCTATGCACATATGCATGCTTTATCCTAGTGGCATCAGAGATGGAGGGAAGGAAATTTTCAGAAAAAGAGAGTGTATGTGCGTGTGTTTACATGGGGGTGAATCATACCTCAAATCCTTAAAAATAATATAAAACAACAATACAAAGGAATTAACCCACAATAATGTATTAGCTAAATATAAAGCCAAAAACATACTAAACTAATAAGTACTACTATATGGAAATGGCCAGATATCAGATGTACCTTAAGACAAGATGCTTGTTTCTGTCTAAAGGAAATAACTCTAAATATGGAAGATACAGGTGACTCAGTTACTTCAAGCAACACTGCTGTCAGGAATATAACTTTTCCAAAATGGTGAATAATTCTTTTCAAAATTTCTGAATTAAACTTAAGAGAAGTATTTCCTTAATTTGTACAATAGTTTGTATTCCAGAGAAATTCAATGTATATTAAAACTATGCATGAAATGCTTCTGTTGTTTTTATGTAAAATTGAACTGTAGTTTAATCACAGATAATTATGCATAATTTATTATCCCACTCACTATAATTGTGTGCCTCCATGATGGAAACATGAATGTATAGGTATGAATGTATTGATATTTCTGACTTTCACGTCTGCTGTGATCTCAGTATGCATGCATCTTAATTTCTACTCAATACCTTTACTTAAAGGTACAGGTAGCATTTCAAATTTGCTATGTCTGAAATGAAACTCCTGATCTCTCCCCTACTGTCATCCACACTCACAAAATTTCCTTTTCTCTACTTTTCCTCATCTTAGCAAATGTCACCTTTATAGTTATGGTAGCTTAGGCTAAAACTTGGGACTTTTCTTTGATTCCACTTTTTCTATGTCCCCTACATCCAGTATGCCAGAAAATCCTGTAGACTCTATTTTCAAAACTATCTGGAGCCCAACAATTTTTCTAATGCAGCCAGCTTCAAGTTACAATGCAATATCCAAGGCTACTAACTTATATGAGTAAAAAATTTATTTAGCTTACAGTTTTAGAGGTTCAAAACATGACACCTTCATCAGCTTAGTTTGGGCAGAAGTGGCACCAGGCACCACATTGTAGCAAAGTTTGAGCAATGCACGCATCAGGAAGCAGAGATAAACTGAGAGCTCTTGGACCAACACTCCCTTCTCAGGGGATATGACATAAGGGCAGTGACCTAAAGGCCTCCCTCTAGGACCCATCTCTTCAGGGTCCACAGCATCTTCCTCTACACTTCTGTTGGGACCGAGCCTCACACACGGACCTTTGGGGCACTTACCCAAATCAGAGCAGGCAGTTACCACCTGGGTCCAAGAAGCCGATAGCATTCACCTGTACTATGTCAAACTTCCCCTCATTTGCCCCCATTTTTTGTCCTTGCCCCTCTACAGTCTATTGCAACACAAATGAAACTATAGTCTGGCCAGCACACATAGTGGCTCCCATTTCACTCAAAGTCCTGCTATGTTTTTCCCTGCCTATTTCCTTATCTCTCTCAACTAACTCCAACCTCCCTTCACCAGGAAGCTCAAAAGTGCTCCCCAAATATTCCAAGCACACTCCTGGTGCTGGGGCAGTGCTTGGTTCTCAGTCTGTAGGGACTGCTACCTATCTGTGGGTAGCTCATTGTCTCTCCACCTTCAGTTTTCTATTCAATGAATACTTATGATTATGTCCTGCAGGTTTGGGATGGAAGGGCAGTCCAAGAATCAAATCCAATCTGAAATCCTTACAAATGCCAGAAAATAATGGAAAGTACAGTTTGACTGAGATTTAGGGGATCCAAAGAGAAATACATTGGAACTGTTGTTGTGAGGGATTTTGAGGGATGTTTCGCCTTCACTAAGGGGTTCAACTTTCATTCTATAGCTAATGTGGATTTGCAGAAGTTTCTGAGTAAGCACTGAAATAATTCAAAATAGTCTGGGATGGGTTACTGGGAGAAAGATAGATATTGAACAGCTAAGCCACAGTGCTATTGTAATTGTATGAGTGCTACGCAATAAGGCACTAATATAGAAAATGTATTATTGAATTAGAGAGATTATCCACAAAAATCTAATCATAAAATATGTCAACTAGATTGCTTTGGAAGGCAAGTGTTATTTGCTCGTATAACACTTTCCTAGTGAGGCAGATCTGAATCTCCATTCATTCAGTGAATCACATCACATTACATCACATTATACCATATTATTAATTTCCCCCACTCTAGTGCCTTTCTTTTCTTTGTTTTATTACATTTTATCTGCTGCAAACTAAAATACTATATACCAGTAAGTCAGGAAGCATTTTCAGAAAAGGGCCTGCCAGGAAATATTTGAGACTTGCAGACCATTCAGTTATTGTTGTAAGTATTCAACTCTACCATTACAGCTTGAATGTAGTCATAGGTAGTATTTTATAAAAATGCATGTGGTTGTGATCTAATCAAACTTCATTCTCCCAAACACATAATAGGCCAGATTTCATTGTTGGTAGTTAACCACCCCTTGCTCTGTATGACAGGTGCCTTGTTTTTTCCTATATACTTATTTTACCCGCTGGAATGTAAGGTCTGTGAGCTTGGTGATGGAAGGTACCTTTGTTTATTTGGTTGATTACTCTGTCCCCAACCTTTAAAATAATGTGGGCAATAAGGTTTATTGTGGAAGGGTTAGAGTGGCTTGAAGTTAAATGGGATAGAAAGAAGATGAAATGTTCCATATCCTTGTCTTATCTGTTTTGATAGTTGTAGATATTTCCTAAAATGAGCATAAGTATATCCTTTATTTAAAAGATAAACATTGGCACTCTGTCACTCACAGATAATGTTGGAGCTTCTTAGTTGTTTCAAAGAAGGCACCTATGAGCTGGTGTAGCAAAAGGTCATATTTTTAAGGTTAAGAAGTGCAAATTATAAGAACATTAGAATAAGACTGAGACAGGAATCAATGAGTCAACTGGAACTCCAGAGAGCTAATTTGCATGAGAAGCATATTTATTAGATGGGTTGGTTTAGGCAAAAATGCATCCTAGATGCCAAGAACAGGACATGATTATTTTCTACCGACCACACCTTCAGCCTGTAATCGAATCTACATGAGAAGACAATTCACAATAAGTTTTCTCTGTAAACCCAAAATTGCCACACGGGGGCTGGTGTCATAGCTCAGTGGCATAAGCTCCTGCCTGGCAAGTGCGAGGTCCTGAGTATGACTCCCGGTACCTGCATATTAAAAAAAAAATGTAATTCAAAATTGCCACACGGAGGTGTAGTTTGCTCTAAAATTAATCATATCATTTTTATAGCTGTGAAGGGGAACTGAGTTCCCAGGACCTAGCTAAATCCTTCACTTCCTCTTTATCCAAATAGTCCTATTTTTTCTGTATTGTATATTTCATGTATGCATAAATTTGCACTAAAAAGGGAGTATTCAGTGCAAACCACCGAGTTTCTTAGTTTTGATGATAATACCAGAATATCTCACTTTCTGACATTCTGAAATATGTTTTGGGGTCAAACACATTCTATCCACTGGATAGCACTGCATATAGAATGCAACTCTTTCTTTCTTCGATTCTTCTTTCTGCCTGATTCTATTGCTGAAAATGAGTAACACATGGGTCAACTTTTAAAAATAAAGTTTCATATCTTTAATCAGGTCTTAGTCAAGTCTTAACCTTGTGAAGAGTCATTCTATTTAAAATGAATTAATGTCTCAGCTATGATCCATTATATATTTATTTCATATTATGACTTTTAGAGGTTAATGTTATCTGCCTGTTTCCAAATCCTCATTGTTCCTTTAGCTATTATCCACAAAGCTTTTTCTTCTCACCTCTAGCCTTTCTCTACAACAAACTTTCATTTAAAATGCACTAACATCCTCACTTTTGCTCAAAGCAAAGACCTCATGTACTGGTATTTTTGCATTCTATTTTAACTTTCTTCATACATGTAATGTTCCCCAAATGCTTTTATTCCTCCATCTGGAATTTGAACTCAGAGCCCAAATGACTCAGTGAAAAGCCCATCTTCCTTATTTCCTATCTGAATGAGTGCAGGCAATTCAAGTATTCTATCTGTGCCTCACCTCCTCATCTGTGAAATCACAACAGTAGTAATATTAACTTTCAAGTTGATATAGGGATGAAATGAATGGATGTAGTTTCTGACATGTAGTAGGTACTCAACAAAATAAAGTTCTCAGTATTTTTACTTGTCCTACAAATCTTGTATCAGAGGTTGCTCATCTTCTGTGAGGTTTTCTCCAGAGATAGAAAAGACAGTGTGTTGTTATCATGTGACTTAACTGTATGTAGCTATTATTACATACAGAAAAATGAGAAGGCAATGGAATTACCCAGGGTCAGCATGGAGAAACAGGGAGGTAGAATTCAAGGAAAACAAGGTCAAATTGAGATTAGTCTGGGTATTTTGCTGCTTCTCTGAGGGTAATCTGCCTCCGGATTTCTTGCATGTCTATAAGCTGCCTTCACACAATGAAATTCAAAGGCCAGAATTAAAATAAATTATTTTATTGAAGTTTTATGTTAATAAATTGGTTAAAGAAGGATGCTGCTCCCTGTGGAAAAAGACACATGTCAGAGAGATGGAAGAAAGAAAATGTCACACGGCACAGAAATTCATGCAGAATGAACTATAGGTGCAAGCTTTAGGAATAGAAAATAAATATGGATAGAGAAGGAAAAATCTATTAATCTCAACATTATGCCATTTAGCTGAAGCTGTTTGTCCCCAATGCCAGGAACTCTGAATCTGCCAGCATCAATTGTGACTTTGCATCTGTATTGGATGCGTCTTTTAGGGGTTTTAGCTGAAAATTAAGCTGTGGAGGGGTGAAGAAAGAGGAGGGCAGCTCATTGTTCCTGGTCCCTGGACCCTTCTCCAGTTTGGAGTACGTCAGAGAAGCTTGGCCTTCCAAAGATAGCCAACTATGTATCAGCTACATATGCGTGTGGATGCATATTTTAATTTTATATGAAGCCTAAAGTAAATAGAAGTAAAAATCTGTTATGAAAAAGCAATAGCTCTCTGAGCTCCCTATTATAAAATAGTAAAGGAGACAGTGATTCAGAGATTTAGTGTAGACTGTACTCCAGGGGCATCATCCTGCTGCAATTCTACAACTAAGAAAAGATAGAAATTAAAAAATATATATAATCTTACAAAAAAGGTTTGACCATATACTATACTCCAAATGTATATTCTAAAATTCTGTATCTTTACTCCTGTCATTTTCCCACATTTAGTTTTTTTTTTTCATTTTTCCCACTGTCAGACTTAGACAAAAAGTAAATTCTTTCATAAAGTTTTCCTGTTTACAGCAGTCTAAGATTACCCTTTAATCTTCTGAATTTCTACAATGTTAGTTCTCCATCCTCATACAAATGACAAAAAGCAATACGAGCCCTTGAGAAATTACTTTCATTTTTCACTTGAAACTTTTTATTTGTTATTTATTTCCTCTTCTATATATCTACAATGGTTTCTTTGTTTATATTTGTATTAATAGATTGCCATCAGGAAACACTGTTGGTATTAGTTTATCAGATAATATTTGGAAAATGTAACAATTATGAACATAATTTTTAAAATACTTTGCATAATCTCATAATTGTTAGTCTTTTTTCTCTTGCTATGACAAGATACCTGCACCTGGGTAAATAGTAAAGAAAAGAGATTTATTTAACTCATGGTTTTGGTGGTTCAAGAACATAGTGCAACTAAACTCTCAGCTCTGATGAGGACCCATTGGCTGCACGATGTGTCAGATGGCACTGTGATGCAAATACGTTTGGTAAGATGCGCACGTGGGAAGGTGAAGTCAGAGAATGCAGAGGGACAGGCTTGCTCTTTTACGGCAACTTAGTCTCCCAAGTAGTAACCAGGATTCCATGAAAATTAATATCATCTGAGGGCAGCATCTCTAAAGATTTCATAATCCCCCACCTATGAAAGTAGCCACCACTTCTTAATGTCACCACACTGGAGACGAAGCTGGCATGTGAGCTTTTGAGGGACAGATTCAAGCCATATCCAAATCGTAGCCATGCTCTTTTCCTCCAAAGACACAAATGAGTTAAAAGTGAAAGGATAGAAAGACATTCCACACAATTGGTTACCAAAAGGCTCTGGGTAGCTATTCTATTACTAATTCTATTATTAGACAAAAGACACTTTATGTTAAAAACTGTTACAAGAGACATACAGTCATATCACATATTCCTTAATGGCTCAAATCATCAGGAATATGTAACAATTGTGAACACACATGTTCTGTACAACGCAGCCCCAGAATAAATCTAACAAATATGACAGAATCAAAAGGATACATATTTTTAGCTACGAAACAATTCTCAATACTTTTTTTTTTTTTTTTTTGTGGGTACCAGGGTTCGACCTCAGGGCCTCGCGTGCCAGCAGGTGCTCGTGCTGCTGAGCGAAATCACTGGCTCTTTTTCCGTATGTGGGTTCTGGAAGTTGAACTCGGGCCCTCGCGCTTGCCAGGCAGGCGCTTACGCCGCTGAGCCATCTCACCGGCCCTCTCAATACATTTAAAAGGTTAAAATGAATCTAATTATTCTCTCCAATCTCAATGGAATGAAGGTAAAAATCTATAAGGGGAGGATATTTCTCTCAAAAAATCCCTCTTTTATTCTATCTTCAAACTACTTATTTATATATGCACACTTTGTCTATTTCTATATATTTATATATAAACTGAAATGTATATATTAACTATGTTGTATATATTTAATACTTATTAATAGTCATTAAATATATAATTACTTATGTTTATATATTAACTTGTATATTTCTATATTTATATATTAACAAATAGGTGGAAATTAAAAAACACAGCATTAAACCACAAGTGGCAAAAGAAAAAAATCACAAGAAGAATTAGAAAATACCTAGAGATGAATGAGAATGAAAAAAATACCAAAACTTACAGGACGCAGAGCACTGCAACCTTATTCACAATAGTCAAAGATGGAAAGAAGCCAAGTGTCTCTCAACCGATAAATGTATAGGCGAAATATGATGTATACATGCAATGGAGTATAATTCAGCCATCAAAAGAATGGAGTTTTTTTAAAACGCCTGATGAGATAAGCCAGACATAAAGAACCACTATTGTACGATTCCTTTGATATGAATTATTTTAAATAAGGGAATAGAAAGAGAAAGAAAGTGGGTTAGAGGTTGCCATGAGCTGGGGGGAAGAGGAATAAGGACCTTTTTTTTTTAGTGCATACAGAGTTTCTGTTTGGAGGTAATAAAAAAAAGTTTCATTAATAAATACAGGTGTGCTTGTACAACTTTGCAATAATAATGCAGATCACTTAACTGTACACTACTCCCAGCAATAGAATTTGAATTTCTGGGTCTGGAGCTGAGCGCTGCTTTGTTATAGTATTTTTTTCTGAATTAAATCCTACAGCTGATGACCCAAATGTGTAGTCAGGGCTGAGCTTATCCCTGGATGTTTTATTATTGGTTGTTTTTGTTCTTTTTGGTGTTTGTTACCATTTTAAGTGAATCTCACTTTTATTTTACATTCTGTTAGTTATATATGCAAAATCTAATTCTAAATACTAATTCTTATTGTTTGTAATATGTAGTCAGTTGAGATCTTATATTTTCTAGGTGAAAATTACACTTGATTTAGAATAAAAGGGATGAAGTACTGATAAATGCTACAATATGGATAAGCCTCAAAAAAGTCTATGCTAACTAAAGAAGCTGGAGACGAAATGTGTGATTCCATTTCTATGACATACCCAGAAAAAATAAATCCATAAAGATGCGAAGAAGATTTTTACCAGGGCTGTGGGGGACATTGGGATTGGAGGTCAAGCAATCAATTTATCAAGGGCTTTTACTTTGGAGTAATAGAAATGTTCTGCAAGTAGTTACAGGTGGTAATTTCACAGTCTTGTGAACATTGAATTTTCCCTTCAAAATTGTCCATCTTATGTGAGTTACACCTTAATAATTTAAAAAAGCCAAGTCCAAAGGAGTATTTTGTAAAGATACAATGAAATCTTTCAAATGCCAAAAAAATCTATTGCCATATTTATGCGTATACGTAGCTGCACTCTCTATTATTCTGTCACTTTTTTCTATCCATTCAGAAATACTACAGTGCTTTGCTTATTGAGGCTTCATAGCAAATTTTAAAACTGAATAGTATGAGTTGTCTTTATTATTTGTTTTATTATTTGGCCAGCTATATCTATATAAATTTTAAAATGGACTTGTTCATGTTTACCAAAAGATAAATCCTATCGGGATTTTAAGAAGTATTGGTTTGACACTATAGATTACTTTGGGGAGAATTGACATCCTACTACAGTTAATCTTATGGATGAATACAGTACATTTTTCCATTTATTTAGATATTTGTTATTTCTATTATCAGTAATTTGAAGTTTTCAGCATACAGTCTTGCACCTATGCTGTAAAGTTTGTGTTCAAGTAACATTTTATGGGGTAATAAAAATGATACTGTTTTATTTTTAATTTTTGTTTTACCAGTTACTTATCACCAATATGTTAAAAATATGTTTGACTTACTGGATGTTAACTTTCTATCCTAGAGCCTTGCTAAACTTATTTAATAGTTATAGGATATTTTAAATTAAATATTTTTCTAGATTCTTTGGGATTTTTCTTTTTGCACAATTACATCATATGTGAATGGGGGCAGTTTCGTTTCTCCCTTTAAAATTTGTGTACCTGTTGTGTGTTTTTTCTTTCCTTATTCTACTGGTCTTGGTTGCTAGTACTGTACACTGTGAAATAAGAGAGGTGAGGCAAGGATGGTTATTGGTTCTCGACTGAAGGGGAAAGCCTTTGTTTTTTTTACCTTTAAATAAAATTTCTCCCTATGAATAGCTTTTATCAAGTTCAGAAAATAAATTCTCCACTATCACTAATTTGTGGAGCGTTTCTCTCATGGATATGCATTTTTTACAAATGATTTTTCAGCATCTCTTGACATAAATATTATTTCTCCTTCAGCGTACTAGTGTGGTGAAGTATACTGACTTTCCAATGGTGAGCCAGCTTTGTGTGATAAACTCCGCTTGGTTGTAGCATACAGTTCTCTTCATATATTGCTGGATTCAATTTGTTAATATATTTTGTAAAGCTTTATTTTGAAAGCATTTGAAAATCACATAGAAATTGCAAAAGTATTAATGAAAGTTCCTACACATCCTTCACCTATTTTCCTTCCTAATATGTTATGTAACCACAGCACAGTTACCAGAAGCAGAAAAGCAATGCGGGTACAATAGTACTGAATAAACTACAGACTGTATTTGGATTTAATATATTTTCCATATAAGTGTGAGGGGTAGTTATTTGAAATCTCATCACAGGTGCACATCCGTGTAGCTACCACCAGAATCAGGGTACAAACCCAATCCATCAGCTTTGAATTACTGCTGTACACCCATTGGCGCCAAGATCCCTGGTGGAGGGCCAGTGAGATGGCTCAGCGGCGTAAGCGCCTGCCTTGCAAGCGCGAGGACACGAGTTCGACTCCCGGATCCCACATACGAAAAAGGGGCCGGTGATATCGCTCAGCGGCACGGGTGCCTGTTGGCGCGCGAGGTCCTGAGGTCGACCCCCCGGTACCCACAAAAAAAAAAAAAAAAATCCATGGTGGATGCCCGAAACCTAGTAAAGCACTGAATCCTGTAATTTAACACCTTTCCAATTTTAACTAAGCACTTACCCCACACTGTGGCTATAACTTTTACAGTTTGAGATGTGACAGCACAACTAACATGAATTTTATTTTCCTTCACAATTTCAGGGATAGAAGATTCCTTCTTACTATGGATTTTAGCAATCTCAGCATGCAAATCTTTTTCTTTCCTTATTAAATCAAGAACTTTCACCTTTTAACTTAATGGAAGCACTGTATGGCTTCTCCTTGGAGTATCTAAATTTTCAGGATCACTACTCTTATGCTTTAGGGCCACTATTAAGCAATATAAGTGTTACTTGAACACAGCACTGCCATACTGAAACAGTTGATTTGCTAACCAAGACAGCTACTAAGCCAGTAATGGGGCAGGTAGACTGTACAGCGAGATTATGCTGGACAACGGGATGTTTCACACCCCAGGCAGAATGCAACACGGCAGTCAGATTTCACTTAGAGTGGTATATAATTTAAAAAAATTATTTCTCAAATTTTCCATTTAATATTCTCAGACCACAGTTGGCCACAGGTAGTTGAGACTGCTGAAAGCAAAACCATAGATTAGGAAAACTGCTGTCTTACTTGCCCCCACTCCTAAAGAAAGCCCTAGTGGCCATTGATCTGTTCCATTGTGATGATTTCATCAATTAGAGAATGCTGCATAAATTGAATTATCTATTATGTAATCTTGGATAATTGGTCCCTGTCTTCACTCAGCTTCACTCAATTTCCCTCGAGATCTTTCCAGGTTGTTCATGTATCAATAGTCTCTTCTTTTTACTAAAAATCCCAGCAACATTCCATGGTATGAAGGTGCCATAGTTTATTCAACAATAAAAAACTTCCAAGCTATTTCCAGCTTTTGGCTACTACAACTAAAGCTGTATAGGTTTTTATGAGCACATAATTTCTGTTTTCCTAAGTTAAATACCCAGGAGTGTGGTTGCTTAGCCAACTAGCAAAACTAGTTTCTGTAAAGGCTGTGCCATTTTTCATTTCCACTAACAATAACAGAGACAGTTGTACTGCATCCATATCTGCCCTTGGCATTGTCAGAGCTTTTTAATTTTAGTCATTGTAATAGGGATATTTCATCGTGGGTTTAAGTTGCCTTGAGAGATGATGGTGTTGTAAATTTTGTCATATTCTTATTTTATATCCATATATACTCCTTGACTAAATGTCTGTTCTAGATTTTTGCCCATTTTCTATCTAGTTTTTTTATAGTTTTCTATTCATATTCTAGATAGAAGTCTTTTTACCAGATATATGATTTGCTAATACTTTCTGAGACTTTGGCTTGTCTTTTTTTATTTTCTTAACATTGCCTTCTGGATATTGCAAGTTTATAATTCTGGTGAAGTCCAATTTACCATTTTTATGAATGGTAAGTTGATGTTATAACCAAGAAGTCTTTGCCTAACCCTAGATCACACAGGTATCCCTCTGTGTTTTCTTTGCAAAGCTTTAAAGTTTTAAATGCGTTCAGATCTATGATTCATTTTGAGTTATGGTTTGTATCATACAGGAATGTTATGGTGTGGATCTGAAACGTCTCCCAAAAGCTCATGTGTTAAGGATGTGGTACTCACAGCTGCAATGTTACAAGTCATGGTCTTTGAGAAGATGATTGAATCACAGAGGTTCTAACTTATGAGCAAATGAATCCAATGATGATTCATAATTTGATGGTGTTATGGGGAGGGGGTGGAAACATTAGGAGAGGGAACCTAATTGGGGAAGGTAGATCACTGAGCACATGCCCTGGAAGGGTACGTATCTTGTTGCCTGTCCCTTATCTCTGTCTTTGCTTTCCAGTACCACAAGGTAGCAGCTTTATCCTCCCCATGCTTCCACCATCATGATGTTCTGCCTTATCTCAGGCCCAAGGTAATGGCGCCATCAGACTGGGCTGAAACCATGAGCCAAATGAACTTTTCTTTCTTTGTTTTTCTCTAGTATTTTGTCATAGAGATGGAAGAGCTAACTAGGCCAATAAAGTTCAGGTGGAAAGTTTTCATTTAGATTTGCTAAGAATCGAATGTCCCCTTGAAAACATGGTGAAATTTAATTGCCATCATCACAGTGCTGGGAGGCGGGACATTTAAGAAGTGATTAAGTCATGATAGTTCCGTCCTCAGGAGTAGGTTGTTATCATGAGAGTGAGAGAATTGGTCCATTTCATCCAAGTTGTCAAATTTTGAGGTTTGTAATTTTTCCACCAATGTTATTTGCCTGCATGGATCTATACTAGTATCTTTAGTTCTACTTTCATAATAGGGATAGTATAGGTCACCTTCCTTTTTTGTGTCTCCTTCCTTTGGTTTTGTAGGACTAGAGGATTTCCCATTTGATTTGTCTATAAAAAGAATCAGCTTTGGGGTTCATTTATATTCTCTCTTATTTTTGTTCTTTGAATTTCATTGATTTTTTTCCATTTTCTTTATATTTCCTTATTTCTCAGTCTGGGTTTGCTCAGTTTGGGTTTGCTCATCTTTTCCTGGTTTTACAAGGTAAAGTTTAGATTGAGACCATTCTTTTCTAAGACAAGCACTTAATCCAATAATTTTCCCTGTATTGTTTTAACCAAATCTCACGAATTTTTATGTTAGATTATTTATTTTTACACAGTTCATAATACATTCTGCTTTCCTTTGAGATTTCGTCTTTCACTCATTGAATACTTATACCTTAAAGACATTTCACTTTTAACCTTTTGCTATGGTTTGAATGCATGTCCTCCTTCTGAAAGCCATATGTTGTAACTTAGCCACCATTGTGTTGATAAGAGGAGGTGGAGTATTTCAGGAGATGGGTAGGCTAGGAAGGCAGTCTTCAAGGATGTGACTAGTGGCTTTATAAAACTAACCTAAAGGATTTTTTCACTTCTTTTACCATTGGAAAACACAACAAGATGGCACAATTCATGAAGAAAAAGTGGGCCTCCATGAACACTAAATCTGTAGGTTTCTTGATCTTAGAATTCTTAGGTTCCAGAACTATGAAAAATAAATTTATGTTGTTAATATATTACTGAGTCGACAGCATTTTGTTATAGAAGCTCCAATATGCTAAGATGCCTGTCTCTATCTGAAACTTCAAGTGAGAGTTTTGTTGCTGTCGTATAGTTGAGTCTGATTTTTTATTATTATTATTATTTTTTTTTTGTGGGTACCGGGGGTCAACCTCAGGACCTCACGTGCCAGCAGGCATCCATGCTGCTGAGTGATATTACTGGCCCTTTTTTCCTATGTGGGATCTGGGAGTGGAACTTGGGCCCTTGCACTTGCCAGGCAGGCGCTTATGCTGCTGAGCCATCTCACCAGCCCTGAGTCTGATTTTTTAAATGAAATTTGAAAATCTACACTTTTTAACTGGTGTGCTTAGATTGTATTTAACATAATTGTTGTCAATGTTCACATTTAGTTCTGCTGCTTAATTATTAATTTACTCTGCACTTTCTGTTTTTCTTCTCCTGTTTCCTTATATTGACTTTTTCCTGTTTAAATATTACTTAACATTTCTCTTTATCAATTGTGTTGTGGACTCACCTATCTTTGTGTCTCTCCATCCATAGACTATCTATCTGTATTTGCACTAAAGACACTTAGTTTTTCACAATTTACACAGAGTTAAGGTATTATACTTCAAATAAAATACAGAAATCTCACAATAAAGGCCTTTCTTCATTCTCCCTGCCTGCTGTAGCTGTCATACTATTACATGTACTACATTGAAATGTTATCACAGGTTATTATTTTTACGTTTAGAAGTCATTTAGTTCAAAGAACTTAAGAGAAAAGAAGGAGTCCATTATTTTCTCAAGTAGTTACTATTTCTGATTCTTTTGGCTCATTCCTGAAGCATTGGTGTTTTTTTCTATTTTCCTTTTTTATTCCTTCTTTCTTTCCTTCCTTCCTTCCTTCTTTCCTTCCTTCCTTCTTTTAATATGCTATTATACTATTTAGGGATTTGTTGACTTTGGGTTTATATATTTCTGTCTTTCACCAAATCTGAGAAGTTTTCAGCCATGATATCTACATTATTTTTCCATATTAATCTCTTATCTCTTCTTCAGGAAATATAACATGGTGCCATATTTGGGTATGAAATATCACCCAAAGGCCCATGTGTTAAAGAATTCATTTCCAGATTGTGGCATTATTGGGAGAAAGTAGCACCTTTAAGAAGTGAGGCCTATTAGATGAAAATTAGGTCCCTGGGTTCATGACTTTGCAGCGTATATTAGACCCTGGCCCTTTTTCACCCTTCTCTCTTTGTTTTCTTACAGCCATGCATGAAGCAGCTTTCTCTACCATGTGCTCTGCCATGATGTGCTGGCTCACCATAGGCTTAAAAGCAATGAGCCAACTCACCATGGACTGAATCTCCATAACTGTGAGATCTTTTATCCTAGTAAGTTGATTATTTCAGCTATTTTTTACAGTAAAACAAAGCTGACTAACACACATGGTTACCAGATATTTTGCTACTATCTCAGAGTAGAAGTCTCTGTTAATTTTAATTCAATCTCCTATAAATTTATTATTCTGATGAAATAATTTTATCGATGCTCAAGTTCACCAACCTGATATCCACAAATCTCTATCATTCCTATTCTTTCAAATTCATTTAGTTAATGATTTTTATTTAAGGTTTTGTAACTTTTTAGTTCTAAAATCTCAATTTCTTTCCTTTTATGATTTCTATTTCTAGGCTGAAAATCCCTACCTTTGTATTCATTTAAAGAATGTCTTCCTTCATTTCATAGAGCATAAGAATAAAAATTGTTTTAAAGACTTGGTTTAAGACTTTGAATACCTAGGACATCTTTTGATTTTATTTTCTCTTGATAATCGGTCACATTTAGTTGGGTCTTTACATGCAAATAAAGAGTTTATTTTATTCTCAAGATTGTGAAGCAGGTGTCATGAACTCTGGTTTCTTCCATAGTTGGCTGGAGCTGGGATTGGAAGACATATTCATACAGGGCCAGTTAGTACATATGCTAGGTTTTGAAGGCCATGCAGTTTCTATGGAAATGTTTTCCTCTCAAAAGCATATACAGACAATGAATAAATTAACAGTTATGCTGTGTTCCATAAAGATTTTCTTTACAAACTGATGGCGGGCCAAAATGTGCCCAGAGACTGTAGTTTGCCAACCCGTCTACAGATTCTTCATTACATTTCTCTCATCTTAAAATAGTAGGTCCACTTAAATATTGGCTAACTGACAAACAGGCACCTGCAGAATTTCTGGATGCCAGGAATAAACTTAAAGGTCATCTCCTCCAATCTACTTATTTCTCAAGTGAGGTTGAGAGAGATAAAATGGACCAGGGTGAAAAAGGCAGAGTAGGACGTGTAAGAATTGGCCTCTGCATGCCAGTTTTTCCTGGGTCATGTTATCTCCCTTATGAAGGATGAAGGAGCAGAAAAGAAAACTGACAAAAAGAATGAAAAATATTGGGCCTAGAAAAATAAGTAATGAAGAATGTTAACTCTTTAGAGACCCAAACAGTGCTAGTACTGGTTTCTCATTATACCTTGTACCAACTACCAGCTACTTTCTCCACCAAGATTATATAAAACCTATAAAAATGATTATTTTAAAAATATAAAAATAAATGTTAAAATCCCAGGAAGAGACATGCAAAAGGCTATGATTTGAAGGAACCGAGGAGTAGACACATAGTCGATCAGGGATGAGAAAATACAGCATATACACAACCTGGATGCATAGAAAGTTAACACAAGTGTGCCAGGTGAACCCAGATCTAGGATGAGACTGTGAAAGTCTGGATGCACAAGGAGAGAGTGAATTTTATGAAGGAATGATAGCAATTATTATCATCCTTTCAGCATCTTTATTCTCATCCTAGGTAGCTTGTTGGTGGTTTTGCTTTAGTCCAATGGGCAAATAACTGCTTTAATATTATTGTATCTGAAACCATAGTTCTGAAAAACCAAGCCAGTCAGGATGTCCCTGTCACTGTGGCCATCACTACAGCTGGGAGTCCCGGTAACATCTCATAAAAAGTATAAATATTACACAAAGCACGTGACTGTGATCAAGAATACTAGTGTACTGCACATGCCTATGGTATGAGGTCTTTTTTGTTTTTAACTTAAAGGGTGTGAGGGGAGAGAGCACTGAGAGTGGTTCCAGGAGAGTTGCCAATAGATGGCTGAAATTTTGGGGATCTGTAGAAGTTAACATTACCTTTCACAATGGACAACATAATTATAAATCTTATTGCACTGAAAATAGTAATATTTCATACTGCTAAGAATTGTAGATGTCAAACATAGCTCTCATTAATTTCACATACATTATCTCATTCCTCATTATTCCCCATTCTGCATGAGAGAAGTGTTATCTTTTTATTTAAATTTTAAAGCTAAGGAAACTGAATTTTTTTTTTTGAGATAGGGTTTTGCTATGCAATTTACATTGGCCTTGAGCTCACTATGTAGCCCAGGTTGGCCTCTAAACTTTGGTGATCCTCCTGCCTCAGCCTCCCAAGTGCTGGGACTATAGTCATGCACCACTGCACCTGTAAGAAACTGAGATATAGAGATATTAAGTAATTTTTTCAAAGTGATCCAACTTATTCACCATGAAACCAAAAGGTTTTTAGCTACTATCTTCACTGCAGTTCTCAATGTTAACAGTACACTGGGGTAAGTTTAGGAAATTTTAAATATCTTAATGCCCAAGCTACAATTAAGTCAGAATTTTTCAGAGTGTGACCCAGGTATGTATGCATATATGTATGTTTACTTTTTTTACAGCTTCCTTGAGTGACTTTAATTTGCAGCCAAGGTTGAGAAACACTACTTCGCTGTTTCCCATTACGTATGCTACATAAGAAAGATGTATGATTCTTTATGGAGACAAGGAAGGCTATTTACAGGGTAACCAAATTCAATTTCTTAGAGCGGAAACTAGGAAACAACTAATTACACCTGCCTACAAGAGAGCACAAAAAATCATTTGGAAAAATCAGGAAAATGAAGCAAAGAGAACAAGATTAGAGAAAAGAATATAAGTATAGATCTGAACTACTCTGGGGTTCAGCTATGGCCCTTCTTTGCGCATACTTAGCTCTTTCATCTCTTCGCCAGTGTTTTTTAAACACAAGAAAAGAAGTTGTGCATACATCACACCTCAGTGTCCCTTAGTACTATTTCTCCAAGTACCGATGATTATAAGTGTGATCCGGCAAAACATATTTTACTCATTGTAACTGAATGGAACCTCTACGAAACAAGAAATGTCTGTTGTCACTGGTTTTAATCTTATGCCCAGAGCAGAGTGAACACTGAATTAATTTGATCTTCCTTAAAACAGAAGCTATGCCTTACTCATCTGGACTTCTCACAGCTCCTAACTCAGCTTCTGGTTTATACTAAATGTTCATCAATTTTCTCAATTTGACAAAGAACTCAAATTTAGATTTTATTGTTGTTTTATCAACTGTTATTATCTGATTCACTGGCCCTTTCCATTTGCATGAGTAATCGAGAACAAAGTTGTAAAACAATATATTAACAGTACTACAAGAGTTTATGCACCAGAAAATGTATGCAATCATCGTTCCTTGTTTTTACTAAGGTTACACCATTATTTACCTAGGAGAAGGGTCTCAACCTGGCTGCTCTTCGGAGTCTCTGAGATCTCACCCCAGATCAATTAAATAATGTTGTCTAGGGGTAAAAATGAGGTATGTTTATTTTTCCCAAGATTTTCAGGTTATTATAATAATTATCCCAGGTTGAGAACAACTGCGGATGTGCTACAGACCTGATATTGCTTCCCTATTCTTTTTGTTCTCTTTGGCTATGGCCTGGGTTATCTAACAGCTATTCCAAGATCCAGCTGTTAGTTTTAAGCATTTGTTCAGACTCATTTTGTCAGTTAAGATCTACAATCAAAGGCAGCAGTGGAACCTGAGCAGTGTGTAGGGCAAAATCAGAGAGGGAGGGTTCAAGGTGGCGCCTCATCAGCAGGACCACAGCCTTTCGTAGTGTGTGAAGGCTTTGGGGGACGGAGAGCAAAAGCCCATGAGTTGAGAGTAATAGACAACACTGAGAGAAGATAAACGTATTACTTTGCAATCACCTTGGTCCTAGAAATACTGGGAGTGGCTGGACATACAAACCCAATATTATAAGCAGAATTCTCAAAGATCTCAAGGAAGCTTACCAAGTGAGAATTGCATAAAGTCTTACATCAAATGAGCCATTCTGGGATGTGAACAGATACTTGAACTTTCTTTAAACAACCTACCATGCACATTCTTAGTTCTAAAAATTGGTGTTAATTGGACCTCAGTGCCTTCATCTGAGTTCCTGAAGCAGCTGGAGTAACCTCCCATCCGTATAGCAAGTGTATAAATCCAATTCTCTGAACACTTTAGGAAAAACCAGCTCCCATTTTATCTGCAAGTTTGTACAGGCAGAAGAGGTGGCAGGCAGGTGGCCTTCCCAGTGTGAAGCCTGATAGAGAAGTTGGAGTTCGGATTATTCCTCTGGGGGAGCCAATACCAAACACCTACTTCTCTCTCATTCACTGCTCACCATTTTAAAATACTAAATGGTGGGTATCCATTTGTTTTAAGACCACCTTGCTTCTCTTTCTCCATGTTTACCTTCTACCTCCCTCCCAGATACATTCATAGAATAAACCGCTCAAAATTTCTTTCTGGAAATCTCTGTCAAAGGAAAAACATTTGACTTGCTACTTACTGTTCTGCTGAAGTTGAGAAAGAACTTCAGTACCCCCCTACTTATTTTAATAAATCCAGGCAGTGTGCAACATGCCAGCCGCTTCCTCATTATTCCTTTTGCCCATTTCCCACCTCCGTCACTCTGACTTCTTTTTCTAGGCTTCCAGGCCTCTTGCTCGGTCTCCAGTGAACACCCCAGAGCAGAAAAGGCCCCACTTCAGCCCTCTGATTATAAATTACTCTGTTACTTCCTGGAGCAGGAACCTTATCTAAGAGTGGAATAGGAGACATTAAGGAGATAAACATGTCCAGATAAGAACTGCAGGGCTTCAGATGCTCCCTGGGGCCAAAGGAGTCCCGCTGGACTCCTGCTTGGTATGAAAGTGTTCTGGCGATGTGCTGGGCTTGCCGCACCTCCACACCCCAAGGAAGCAGTAATGAGGGGAAGCAACAGGATAGAAATTTCTATATGCATTTGGTAAGATTAGACTCTGGGTAAATGTGTATTCTGATGATAGGACAGGGAAGGTATTATTTATTTTGCTTTGTTTTGTTTTCTGTTTATGTCCAAATGTCAGTTATTTCATGCATGTCTTGCCAGCTGCCTCGGCACTAACTTCTTCAAAGCTTACCTACCATGTACTTAGCATAATCTTGTCACCAAAGTGGTATAGCCTAAAGAACATTAGATGTTAAAAACAAAAATTAGTAATTTCATGGGAGTTATGAGGTTTTCTAAATCCTGTGTGTAATCATTCCAAGCATTTTCTAATCCACTGTTAAATATTATAAGAAAGAAGTCTGCCTGTTTCCATCTCCCCTTTTCCTCCTCCCTTTTCCTCGTTTTTTCTGTAAACCATGTTGTAATTATGTAAGGTACTTTGATAAATGCTGAGGGAGAAAATCCACAATAGTCTAGACTTTTTGATGTGTCCTAGGGATTGACATTTTTATATAAAAAATGCTTTGGTTTATTTCAAAGTCTCTCCATGCGTATGTCTTTGTTATAAGTGTGTGTATGTGTATGTAAATGTGAGTGTACATATGTGTATATGTGTGTTATGTCTGTGTGTATGTATGTGGTGTGGTTGGCATCTAAAAGGTCTCCTAAAAAGCTCATTGTATTGAAGGCCTGGTAGCTTTTGAGAAGTGATCACATCATGGCATCACTAGCCTAATCAACAGATTAATTCATCAATGTATTAATGGATGAGTTCATAGTTGATTGCACTATTAGGAGGTAGGGCTTAGTTAAAGAGAGTGGGTCATAGGGCCATGGCCATCAGACTATATCTCATCTCTGGCCACTTTCACTTCTACTTTTACCCTGTCTGCTTCCTAGGCTGCGATGAGATGAGTAACTTTCCTCCACCACAACCTCTGCCATGATGTTTCTGCTTCACCACTGACCTAAAAGTAATACTGCTGGCCTACCCTGGACTGAAACCTCTGAAACCATGAGCCCAAATAAATCTTTCCTCTTTCAAGTTGCTTTTTCTGAGGTATTTGGTCACAACTACCAAAAAAAAAAAAAAAAAAAAAAAACAAGAAAAAAAAAAAAACACCTAACACAGTATGTATATCTATATAGATACACTTTTCCTAATAAAATAATTGAGTCTTATTGTAGAGCTTAAGAACAATAGAAAAGCCAAAGAAAAAATAAAAATCACCCATGACTCTACCACAGACAGCTAAAATATTAGTATATTTCCTTCTAGCATTTGATTATGCTTAGTCTCTTTCTTGACCTATTCTTATAGGTTAATTTCAGCCAGGTATCACATTTTCAACAGAAGTCTTCAGAACAGGCTGGGAATCTCCTTCTGCAGACATGGACAAAGACCTCCCTCGATTTAGCTCTCTCTGGGCGTGGCTTGCCTTGCAAAGAGCTGTACTTCCCCTTGAATGATGGGCCCTATAAATATTAAATGTGAAGGGCTTGCATTTTTGTCTCTCAAGCAATTTTCAACATAGAAAGTATGTAAAGACACATCATTAAGCACTCAGGGGAGACATTTCAGAACATTCCGTGCCCACTAGATTTAAACTAAAACTTTGAAAATTACCGCTCTCTATAGGATGTGAGTAATCACTCTCACACAGACACACTGGGTGCAGCCTGCACAGGGGGAATTATTGTATGTTAGTGCACCTGATACTAAATAGCATTGAATGATTTTAAGATTTGGCAGGAAATGGAGAGTGCATTAATAATTCCCTTTGAATAAAAAAATTATCTCTCTCCCTTTGTGAGCTGGCAATCATTCCTCCTTCCTTTACCCTTTTTTGGCTTAATAGCATATTTTTTTTAACCAAATGTATACTTGGTCACAGCAGAGAGAAAATGTAGAACCTGAGACATCTGCAAGCAGTTTCCAGGGCACACCAACTGCTCTGGCTCTTTGCCCAAATGAGATGAGCTGTGGTTCTTCCCTACAACTCTTGGGAATCCATTCTTCCCTCTGAGCCTTTGCTACCAGTAATGGACCCTCTAAGTGTCATGCACCAGCCTCCCATGTTTGACTTCTGGTGTTATCCCACATGCTTCCCTATCACCTGGCACTGACTCCAGTACTCCTAAGACTAACTTCATGCGCCATGGTGCAACCACACAGGACTCTGTGCAGAAGAGCCTCATGCCTGGGTTGAATGCCATAGCTACTATCTTGATGTTCTTCATAATTTTAAGCCAAGTATAGATGCTCCTCAATTTATGATGGCAATATGGTCTGATAAAACTTTTGCAAGTGGGAACTCTCCCAAATTGAAAATGCACTGGATACACCTATCCTACTGGCATTCTAGCTTAGAAACACAGTATACTGAGGAGTATCGGTTGTGTCCCCTCACGATCATGTATATGGCTGATTGGGAGCTGGGACTTGCTGCTGATGTCCAGAATCATGACAGAGTATTGTATTTCACTTCACTAGCTTGGGAAAGATCAAAATGTAATATTTGAAGTATGGTTTCTGCTGAATTCATATCACTTTGCACCTTGTAAAATCAAAAACTCACAAGACAAAAATTATATATTATACATTTCATTATACATGTAAGGTCAGAGGTCACAAATTCCTGCCTTCAGCTGCCTTTTGGCCTCCCTGAATTTGGTTCTTAAATCTGTTCTATCATTTTTATGGCTGGCCTTGGCCTTTCTCTCCCTGGCCAACATAGTAAACACCTGCCACTCTCTGAGTTAGGGTGGAAGAAGCCCTCTGACCGCCTTCCCTCTGCCCCAGTGGAGACCTGGGTGCAAGTCTGGCTAGGATAGGTCTAGATATGCACCCCTAGCTTTTGAAGCCAAAACAAAGTGGTAGCCATTCCTGCCCTGGAGTGGCAGCTCCACAGTGCCTATGACAACTCACTGGAGAGGGAAGGGTCTTTTAACTAAAGCTGACCTCTTGCAAGCTGATCTCAGTGCAAGGTAACAGCCCTTGGGTGTTACCTCACTGCTCTCAGAAGGAGACACAGCATTTTAATTTTGCATGGGCTCTCTGAATTGTGTAGTCAGATTTGGGTTCTGTCTTAAAAGGACTGTACTTTACAGTGTCCATGAAACTGCATGCCTCAGAAACTCTGACCCTGGCCACACAAGTGGGCCTGATTTGTCCATTTTTTTTATCTATCTCTTATCTGTTAACATGCACTAAGTTTCCACCTCATTTGATTTCTTCCCCTGACTGATAAAATGGCAAAAGTGAGGACCTTACTGTTCCAGAACAACCCTGTCCCAGTGAGTAAGAACCAACCTGAAGGTGCCATAAGATCAAAGAAAGAGGCAGACAGATCCAGGTTTGTGAAGAGTACAATTCACTGAGGACTTACAGGAGTGTGGTCCTAGGCAGCAGCAAGCCCGCTGGATCCAACGGTGTGGATGAGACAGAGCTTATATAGTGGTTAGGACAAAAGTGACTTCAAGCTGAAAAGTTCTTGGCTTATTTTGTTACTATTAAAGGCTTTGGGTTGTCAGCTTTTTGTTGCTGTGGCCACATACCCAGATAAAACTATTCAGAGAAGGAAAATTTAATTTCAGTTCATGGTTTGAGATGTTTCAGTCCATGCTTGGTGTCACTCCATTGCTTAGGGCCAGTGGTGAGGCAGACCATCATGTTGGAAGGGCATGGTGAAGAAAAGCAAGTTACTGTCCTCATGGCTGGGAAGGAGAGGGAGAGAGAGAAAGAAAAAAAAAGAGAGAAACAGAGAGAAAGAGAGCCAGAGAAGAAGAGGGGGACAGAAACCATATAGTCCCCAAAGTCATGCTCCAATTACTCACTCGATTCAATGAGGTCCCACCTCCTAATAATTAAACCAGCTATGAACTCATCACTGCATTAATCCTGTGATGAAGTTGGAGACCTCACGATTCAATCACTTCCCAAATGCCCGTCAGCCTGCCTTTGTAAGACATTTTAGATATTAGCTATAAGAGACCAAGCATAGGTGGTCACTGACAGAAATAGGGTTCTTTCTGTAGCTCCACATACTGCTCTAACAGTTTTGTTTATTTATTTTATGTTGGGAAACTTAAAGGAAAACTAATCAGGGTTACTCGGGGGCAATCATGGCAGTTACAACTCAAGATGGCTGCATTCATATCAGACTGAATCCCTGGAACGATTAAGTCAAGCAGATGGCTAAATAGGAAGAATAAAACTTTTGAAGTGAGTGAATTTAAAAGCTGAAGGACAGGAGGCAGGAATGGCAACCCATATGGGTGTAGAAGTCACCACAGCGGTGGCAGAATAAAGACAGTGAACCAAGACATAAGCACTCCAATGGATGAAGTGTATGACAGGTAACCAGTGGATGACAGGTGCAAGCTGGAGTGGGGAGTGGCACAGACTGTTAGTAGGAATCCTAAAGGAGTTGGGTAGGAATCCTAAACTGAAATGACTCTTTGAAAGTGGAGCTAATCACATCATTCAACCTCTTCACCTGTAAAATGGGCAAGTTGAAGACCTCAGATTCTCCTTATGAAAGGAAACTGATCTGGGTAATTGATGACTCTGGAGTCTAAAGTCCATGCTTTTCCAGGTACTTTTTAATTTTTCTTTTCTTTTTTTTTTTTTTTTGTGGGTACCGGGGGGTCGACCTCAGGACCTCGTGCGCCAACAGGCACCTGTGTCTCTGAGCGATATCACCGGCCCCTTTTTCATATGTGGGATCCGGGATTCGAACTCGGGCCCTTGCGCTTGCAAGGCAGGCGCTTATGCCGCTGAGCCATCTCACCGGCCCTAATTTTTATTTTCTGAAAAGCATATGCTTAGCATACTGGTTCAAAATTAAGCGAAGTTGAATTTTTATCCCAAGTCTATAAATACTATTCATATGACTGGACTCTGTAGCTTTAATGTAGCCCCTAATTTTTTTGGAAATTAAGATAATTATAATTATACAAAAAAGTTATTGGGAAAATTAAATGTCACAGTTCCTGGAAAATACTGAACAATCAACACATTTTAGCTGTTACTATAAAATGACAGAAATATTTCTTGGTTCCTGTATTGGTTACTTTTCTCTCTTTCCTGAGACAAAATACCTGATTCCCAAAATTAAGGAAGGAAAGGTTTATTTAGCTCACAGTTTGTGGAGGTTTCAGTCCATACTCAGCTGGCTCTAAGGCAGGGTGGCGTGACCGAGGGGCAACAGTTCATGGCAGCAGTAGACAGCGAAAAGCAACAAGAGCAAAAGAGGAGGAGTGAGACAGCAAGCCTCTTTCCCTCCTTTATACTGTGTGCACGCTACCCACCCCAGGGCAGGTGTAGCATTCACACCCATAATCCCAGCACTGGACCATGAATCAATCACACATTCTAGAAGCCCGCCCCCATGACTGCATGAGACTTTGAGGGGCCATCTAGACACAAACCATAACAGTTCCATTCATTAAAGTATTGAAAGTGTTTGACATTTTCCATGTATGTTAATATTTTGAGGTACTAAAACCTCAGCATAATGCTGATTAAGTATATGCCTCTGGTGCTTATGATCTTTTCAAGAGAAGAGCAGAATCACATTTAATCACAATGAAAACTTCTCCATAGTCTAAGAATCTATTTTTCCCTATTTTTGTCAATTCAATCATATTATTTAGGAATATGAAAATAATCACTTTTCCCAAAGTGATTATTTTCTACATTTAGGAAATAAACTGGAACATGCCACTTTCTTGAATTACATATTCATGCCTCAAATATAGTAAAACTTTTATAATAACTTATGTCAGTGGTAGAGAAACATAAAAGTATTTCCTTTTGTTTGGAAGTTGACTCTCCACAGGGAAGCAATACCTATTACAGAAATAAAGTAAGTAGAATGATGAGAAGACAGAATTCTTTCAGATCAAAATCTGAGGCTTCACCATTCATCATTTTTCAAATTGGTGAAGTTAGGATTGTAATATTTTTCTTCCTCCTCATCATTTACCCATTAATTCACACACCCCACAGAGACATTAGGGATGGAGGTAGATAACGTTATCAAGGTCAAGAAGTTTTGAGTGAAAAACCCATAAACAAAACAAACAAACAAACAAACAAAAGACTAAACACTTTAAAAAAAATAAGGCTCAAGCCAGACATGGTGGCTCATGCCTGTAATCCCAGCGGAGAATCACTGCGAGTTCGAGGCCAGTTTGGGTTGCAAAGTGAGTTCAAGTTCAACCTGAACTGCATAGTGAAACTCTTTCTCAAAAAGACAAGAAAAAATAAAATAAAATTTGAAAAAGTAAAATAAAAAATAAGGCTAAAGGCCCATTCCTCTCTCTCTCTTTGTTTCTCTCTCTCCCTCTCTCTCTCTCTAACATTTTGGTGTTTTGAGTAGAAAAGTATATCTAGAGATTAATAATTTGACTCAGTCTTAATGATAAACTTAGAAGAACCATGTCCATTACCATGTATCTAACTGCCTGCTCATGCAACAGGTCACCCACATTCCCCTAAAAAACCTTGTCTTCCTACTCTACAAACTGTACAATCAATACTAATGTTCATCTCCAGGTACACAGTTGTTTGGGGCCAGGCGAAACATTAACCTGTCATAAGTCCCTTCAGAGTTTCCAAATTTCTTTGAATGTCTGATTATCCCTATTTCCTAAATACTCCCCTGCATGTATTACTAGAGTAAGAATTGTGGACAATTTTCTTCTCCAGCCCCAGGAAGCACTGAGTTTTTCCAAGCTCACACAAAGAGGGGTGCAGAGACATGGAGTCTAGAGAACAAGGTGTGGCCAAGAACAGCCTTGGAGCACGGGCACCCAGTTCCTGTCCTCACAAATCACATTTAAGCCAAACAAAGATATGTAGTAGTTATTCTTTGATAAACACAGCTGACACGTGGCACAGGAACAAAAGTCATATTGTCAATACGCTCTAAAATATTAATGAATGCAATTTTGTAAATAAGATTTTTAAATTGGTGTTATATCCATCAAGATGTTTTAATACTTAATTTCTTTAAAAAATCTTTTGAAATAAAAGTCAAACAGAGAAGATAAAGAACTGAGGAGTGAACAAACCACATCAGGATGACATTATTTCATTACGTAAGTCAGTATTGTGATTTTATTTTTCCTAAACTCATTCTGCTTTTGTGTTTGTGCATGGAAGTGCATACCTGAGTTTCTAAAAATACTTCAAAAATTAAAATAATGACATCAGGGTGGCTATGCATTCGGAGAGGAGGGTGATCAAGGTCATAATCCCAGGCTTACTGTGAAGGTCAAGGTCACTGGTTTCCCTGACGATGCACATAGACAACGATGAACACTACAAGATGTGGGAATAAGAGAGAAAACAGAAAAGCAAAAACAATGACAACAACAACAAAACCTGGCTTTGCAGGATGGACAAATGATTTTCTGCTGCTATTCACCCTTAATGCTGCCTACACTAGGGATAAACCTGGAGTTTATCTAGATCTGATGTTTTGTATATAAGTTATTTTTTAAAATATACAGATTCTCAACTAGTAATTCTGGGGTAGGACCCAAGATTTTGTCTGTTAACCAGCTGCCAAGCCTTGCCAAACTGCTGACCTATGGGAAACAGGACTCCTAGAGATCCTGCTTGCAGGCAGAATTGCTTTAAGACACTTCTTTCATGCTCACTAAAAGAATTTTTCTTAAATTATATTTTGCTTATTTCTTCTAGGATCTCATAAAAGTCATACAAAAATGTCTCATATCTGACATTTTTATACTATATTTTGTCGTATTTCTTCCTAGGTCTTTCTCACCGAAGAATGGCTGGTTCTCTTCATCACTTTCATATAGAATTGAGGGTTATGGCATACACTAACCTGTCCCCTTCTCTTTCAGCCTTATATATCTCAAACTTTATTCTCTCTTTTTATCTTCTTTATTTTTTTTAGTTAAGTACATCTCCAAATGTTATGGAGATATTTCTTAAATGTTTTTCCTTAAAATTTCCCAAATGGCTTGCTTTTACTGTTTTTGTCTTGTCTGTCTTGGATACAGGACATTCCAGCACTGCTGATATCCTCTGATGGACAGTAACACAAATATGCATGCCCAAGCAGCTACCATTTAGAGACATAAACCTTGGAAGATACGGTGTTTCATTTATTTATTCAAAGGCATTGAGAAAATGCCAGCATGGAAATACACCGTGGGAGCATTCTCCAGATGTTGAGAAGTGTGGCCTGACTTTCGGGCCACTGGTGAATGTTTTCTCTTCTAATTTAGTCATAGCACCTGAAAGGAATCTTGGGTCCCCAAGCATGAAAGATGCAAAGATATGGTGAACTGAAAGGCCCCTGTGGGTACAAGTCTAAGTTGATTGACTGTGACTCTACTGGTGACATTCATTTCCTGTTTGCTGCCAGTGCTGAAATCATGGTTAGACAGAAGAGCAGAAGTTAATTACCTCAGGGAAAAGGTCCCTGCGTTAATTGTCACGTTAAAGTTCACATTTCATTAAAGCTTCCAGCTCAGGTTCATCCCAGCAGCTGGGCTCAGAGGAGCCATGGAATCCATGTCTTTGCATAATGACTCTTCTCTAGAGGAATTTGCCACCTCCACTGAGACTGAAATGAGGAAACATTTAACTTAAACTGTAACTCAGAAACCTCAGCAGTTCCAGGAAACCTGGAGAGAGAGGAAACTTCATTTTGTCAGAAGAGAGGAAGATTGGGCCAGATCAGAACCGGAAGAGCTAGCTGCATGATGCAGTTTTTAGTGGACTGAAGCATCAGCAGGATCTGACAAAGATGGTCCTGGATCATGGGATCAACTCTCCACAATATTACTGATGGCGGTGACACTTAGATTAACAAAGAAACCATGGGAAATGTCACCATTTGGGAAAGCAAGTGGGTAAAAGGCTTGAAATCAGGAAGTCCCTGGTAGCATCAATTACCTGGGGTGGTACAGGCATTTTTATGAGCATCTAGAGAACCAGTCCCATCCCCACCATCTATGCCCTTCTGCCCTGCTTCCTTCACATTACATTTACAAGGAAGATGTGTAGAATAAAATACCACTCCCTGTGTGACAACAAGATAACATGAACCCTAATTATGAACCCACATTATTTACTTAATGGTTTCAATTAATGTAATCGCAAACAAATCAAATAGTCTCCCTGAGATGCAATCTCTCCATTTGTAAACTGGAAAAAATATTCATCTTGTAACAAAATTTTTAAATAAAATATTTTTGTATTACATGAGAATTTGCATGTAAAATGATTTTCACACTATATAGATGGCAGCCACTTAACGATAGCTGAGATCTGTTTTAAATCTCACTCGTACTGATTCATTTATTCTGAGTGCCTAGTCTGAAGCTGCTCACTGCGTCCTGCATGAAGATTTCATATTCCTAGTGTATATGAGGTTTGTCTACCACATGTGAAAGTGAAAGCCAGGTCTCCAAGGAAGGATCTTTCGTCATCTGTTACTTTAAATTTTCCTTAGAGAACTAGATAGTTCTGTTCATTTCAATTCAGTTTACAATTATTCACTTTATGCTAATGCCAGGCTTCCTGCTAGGCACCGTGAAGTGTACAACAATGAAAAAGACATGGCAATTGTCATGAGGAAATATGGTATTTATTAAAGAAGCATCTAGTTACATTATAAGGAAGATTCTCATAAACAGCATACAAAAGGTGAGATTAATGGGGAGGATGAATTAATTATCAGTGGGAGTGATGAGAAAGGAATTAATTCTGTCTCCGAAGGCAGGGGAAGACTTATAAAAGAGGGGATATTTATGCTAGATCTTAAAAGAAAGATGTTTCAGCCTTCCATTTCTGTCCTTCTCTACCTTAAAAGGCAATAGTACTCTGAATCATGCTGAATTGCTGGCAATCAGGGGCGAAAGCCACCCACAGCACCGGACCCTGGGTTTCTGTGCCATCCCGTCATGGAAAAATAAATAAGAATCAAGATATATTACCTACAGGTACAAATTCCCTACAGTGAATGTGATCATCACTATATATACACCCATAAAGTTAATTTTTAAGAAAAGAGCACCAGGGAGTCACTCAGGCCACACTCCTGTTTTCAGGGAAAACCATGAATCATCCAACACAAGTACTTGTCTTTGGATTTTACACCTTGCTATGATTTTAGTGTTTGGCCCCTCTAAAATTCACCCTGAAATTTAATTAACATGGGAACTACTGAGACGTGGTACCTTTAAGACATAATTCAGACACGTGGGCTCCTCCCTCAAGGGGAAGACTAGCACCAATATAAAAAGGTGGGTGGATCCTTCTCTTGTACTCTCTCACCCTCTTGCCTTCTGCCACGTGATGATGTAGCAAGAAGGTCCCACCTTGCTGGCACCTTATATTAGACTTCTCAGACTCCAGAAATGGGAGCTAATACATTTCTGTTCATTATAAATTACCCAGCCCCAGGTTTTCTGCTGTGACAGCATAAAATGTGCTGAGCCACTTTCTTGTAACTTCTCAGGTTCTGGTGTAGTGTAAGGCCAATTCAGAATCATGCTGTAGAAGGTTACTCCTTACCATATGCCTTCATATTCCAGGAGAAAATTAGATATCTTTTCACAATTCTTTTTTATCTATTCTTTATAAAAAATAATTCAATTTTCTACTCATTATTCATCTTCAAATATCTTCCCTAAACCTTTTCAGCTCCTCCAAATCTCCTATAAGTTAAGGCATAGGTAACTGGACTCAGAGCAGTTTGTCCAGACAGGAGTTAGAAAAAAGTCTAAGCTACAGCCAGCACTTAAAGCAAAGAAGCTATTTGTCCTTGACTGCACTTTACTCAATGCTCATTCACTGGTTCACTCAAACATAGCAAGATAAAAGCTGCCCTAACAAGTGTATGAACCTAGAGACTCTCAGTCAGTCGGCCTATATTACCAGTTGTCTCATTGAGAATATTAACAAATTTGGGCTGACATTTGAGATTAACAAACAAGCAAACTGGCTCTCTAACTATTTCTCTATGTCCCAAGACTGTCCAAACGAGCCATCCAGCCTCCTGTTGGTATGGAGTGAGCTGGATGCATGAGAAATACCCATGAAGCAAACCACGCCCTGCCGACTTTCTACAGACTTTCTTCCTCCTGGCTTAAACGTGCTTCACATCATAATAAAGTAACATGATACTCAGACATCTTCTAATGAGGCTCCTTGACTTAGGTTTTTCAAGTTTTATTTATCTGAGTGGTTTTCCTTAAGCCTGTATGAAGAATTGCTAAATTTAATATCCTCTCTCTTTTTGTTAGGAAACCAGGACCCAAAACTGTCAGTCAACTAAGACCTGTGTGTTAGTGCTTTAGCCACATGAAATCACAGACATATTGCAGTTTGGGCCTAACTGAGTGTAGCCTGGATTAACACGGCTGACAGTATCAGCAGTTTTTTATAGTCCCTGAAAAGAACTATTTCCTGAATGTCCAGGGGGAAGTGGGAAGTTATTGTTTCCATTCACAGGTGATATGCAGCATATCTGTTATGATTTTCACAGGAGTGGGAAAGTCAACTATCATATATCAATCTATTCCTGAGTAACTGCCTAGGAGTATGGGTGTATTTTAAGAGAAAAATAAAGGGTAAAACATCTTCGATCTGTGTAAAATGCTCTCAGGTCTATGATTCAAGAGAAGTGAGATGCTACTCATTAGTCTCATCATGTCTAGTTGGGTCATGTCTTCCATTTGGGTCTTCGTTTTCTTTCTAGAAGAAGGAATGCTAATTTCTCCCCTCCTTCACAATGTATAGTCTTGTGTCCATGACATGATGCAAAGGATGTGAAAAGTCTTTGAATGAAACCATGGGAAGAAAATTGTGTGCTTCCTTTTTAGTTTGGCTTCCTACATGACCAGATTGCATGAATCAGATTCATCTTCCATCACCTTCTCCACGTCCACATAAGGTGTTTTAGGGTTAAAGACAAGGTATACTTGGAGGATTCACAGTTTGAAAGCAAATTAATGCTTACAAAATCAAGAGGTTGGTGATTCCAGTGAGGTCCTGGGCCTGGGGCGAGGGAAGTAGAGATATTCCTGCTAATTATCCACTTCTTGGAGAAGTCATTAGGATTAAAAGGATGAGAAGAACAATCATATCACATCCTAACGTAGACATTTATAGATGAAAGTTTCTAGGATAAGCCCCATGAGTGGTGAAATAACCTAGAAGATTCTATTGTAGTATACTGCAGCAAGGACATCTGCAAAGTGTGATGAAAAAGTTGTAGTTCAGTGCAGTTTGTAAGAGATATACAGAACTCCTTGCTTCAAAACTAGATAAAGAATTGAGCATTATTCTCGGTCTTCAGCATGATGAATATTTGGAACAAAGGTACATAATGGATGTTTCCTTTGGAGCTGCGAATTCATATGCTTGGCTTTAGAAATCCTCAGGAGCAGTTTGGTTTGATGATGGGCTTGCTTTGTCTTCCTACTGAGGTTTATTCAGGCCTTTCATAGCCAAAGGAGAGTTCCAAGGTATTTTAGTGACTTTCATTCTGGCTACAATCTGATTAGAATCACGATGTGCAAAGGATCTTCTCAGACAGGGATCTTTTCACACTGTAGTATTCAGAAGAACACAGTATCAACTTTGAGGAAACTAACTAGGGAATAGAATATGGGCTTCAGAATCAGGCAAAAAAGTCTTTAAACCACACTTCTAACAACTATACGTCAAACGATATTTTCTCTCTTTGTTTCAATGTCTTTACTCATCAATTGGTCATAATCGTCCCCTCCCACTGATGTTGTTGTGAGTATTAAAATGTACCCTGACAGAACCTGTGAGGAACCCAGGTTGTTCTGAGCCATACTTCACTTCACTTTCATTCATTCATTTTAACAGGTGCCTAGCAGGCATCCTGCTAGTTGGAAAAATGGTTATAGAAGGATTTGTACTATTTCAAGATAAAATTTAATTTGTATTTAATAAATAATTATTTAGGGTTACTAAAGGAGGAGGAATTCTTTATAGATGGCTACTATATTTTTAAACAATATTTGAAAAGTCATAACTTCTTCTTTATATTTACGCTTTTTTTTGTTTGCTTGCTTGTTTTCATACCTATGGAAATAAAGGTAGTATCAACATTACTATTTGAAGAACTTTATTTATATCAGTGGCAAATATCTTCCAAGTATCTAAGTAGCCTGAAGTCTTTCACAAAGAGTACTGTTTCATCATCCCGCAAATCTTTTAAGATGAACATGAACATAAGCTTTGAGGTAATTGCTTAACTTGAAAAATGCACTCTATTTTCTTGGTGTAAGTGATACCCTGTGTAAAATAAGAAAATAAAGATAATGAACATAATCTGTGATTCCTGTGCTTCTTGGCAAAAGTTGAATTGCCAATGGAGACTAGATCTCAAAATATACCTTTCTGGCAACTCCTACTCATTCCTATGTCGGGAATATCACTGTCCCCTTTCACTTCCTGGTGATTCCTTCTACCTACGAAACACACACCTTCTTGCCTCCTTTTTTGACCGACAAATTTGAGACCTTAACACAGAACAGTTGGAATCTCTCAAATAGGTAAATTCCAAGGTCTTTAATTCTCTGTTGACAAACTGTAACTAAATATGAAGACTGAACTCTTACACCTGAGTTAATGAAATAGTTAAGGAAAAAGACTTCTTGCTCTGTTCAAATTTGGGTTTGAATTCCTGCCATTTAATGATTAGATAGCTTTGCGGACATCACTTCAGTCTCTGGAACTCAGTTTCAATTCATTTCTAGGGCAGAGATCGAAACAGCAATGCTACCATGAGGTATGTTTGGGTGAGTGTGTGTGTGTGTAAGTGTGTGTGTGAGTGTGTGTGTGAGTGTGGGTGGGGTGTGTGTGTGTGTGTGTGTGTGTGTGTGTTTGGCCATTATGGTGCATCTCATAACAAGGCTTTGATTTTTCTTAGCTTTTCTCATAATTAACCTAATTAATGTTTTTATTACATGTGAGTGTCTATGCTTCTCAGTTGGAATGGTAACTATGGCATGGCAAACATTATACAGAAAGAGATGGGGGCTACAGTAGTGGTAGAGCCTAAGATATCTTCATTCCAGGAGCGAGAAGAGCAGAGTACTTCGGGGTGGGAAGACTGCCATGAGAGCCTGCTCATTACTGAGGGTCAAATAACAGCTACTGTACACAGGAAATCACTGAATTTATGGGTTTCAGGACTTGGACAGCTCTGTAGAAGGCAAGGAGCCTCTTCAGCCTTCAGGGGTTTTTAAGGTTTTTTGTTTTTGTTTTTGTTCTGTTTTGTTTTGTTGTGTTGTGTTTTTTGGTACTGGAAATCAAACTCAGGACCTTGCGCTTTCCAGGCAGGCGTTGTGCCGCTGAACTATATCCCCAGCCCTTAAGGTTTTTTGTTTGTTTTTATTTTTTGTTTCATTTTGTTTTGTTTGTTTTTACTATAGCTTTATTTTTATTCAAAAATTACTGTAGCACAGGGCCAGTGAGATGGCTCAGGGGCGTAGGCACCTGCCTGGCAAGCGCGAGGACCCGAGTTTGACGCCCGGAACCCACATACGTAAAAGGGCCGGTGATATCGCTCAGCAGCACGGGTGCCTGTTGGCGCATGAGGTCCTGAGGTCGACCCCTGGTACTCACAAAAAAAAAAAAAAAAAATTACTGTAGCAATGTTAAATACAAATCAGAAAATAGTAGAATTAGGACCACAGAATGTGGAGGAAAATAGGTTACAGCAATATATAAAACATTTTTAGCTGATTGAGAACAAAGCTATTAGGCTTTAAAAGACAGTCTGAGCCATGTTGTTGTTTTTTTTTTTTTTTTTTTTTTATGACTCAGGTGTGAAGGGAAACATGTCCTTCAAAAAGCATGGCTTTCAGAAAGTACTGGGTGGTCACTAGAAACCTTCTGAGATGACACAACAGTTCCAAATACCTTTGGTTTCTTATCTGTCAGATCCTTTAATGGGGTGTAGCTGAGAGAGAAGAGAAGAAGGGTAATCAGCGATATGAATCAATGGAATTTCAGTGAAAGCTCAGTTTATTATTAGTCCCAGTGCCAAAAACAGTCTTCTGAATTTCGCAGATGCAACTGATGTGCTACCTCAGGGGTTCTTGGATTCTGGAAGTTCTCTAGAGTATTCCGAGAATTAGAGAATTTGGAGAATTTCCATAGCATTTATGAAAACACTTTAAGTTTTAGAGGTAAACAAATCTGGATTCAAACCCCAAATTTGTCTTTTTTAGCTGTGTGACCTTTCTGTAATTTATTTAATTTCTTATGGACCAATTTTTACCTCCATAAATTGGGATAATTTTAAATAACACATTGGGTTTTTGAGGTACACAAAGGAGAAAATACACTTGATATATTCCCCTGTATGATCCTCAATAGATAAAAGCCAATGTAATTAGTATTTATTACTTGCATTGCCTTTAGTATGGATCTATTAAGAAGCTATCACATTTTAAATATTAAATCTATTTAAAGAGAAACAGGAATAGGGAAAAGAAAGAAGGGAAAGGGAAAAAAATTGTATATATATATATATAAGATGGTTAAGATAGATACACTACCATTTTTACTTAGTTCATTGAAGAGTAAGGTTTGTGCCAATAATGTTTGGACAATTGAATGCTAATGTCTGGTGTCCTGAATAACTAACTTAAAGATAGTAATACGTAATGTATTAACCATTGTTACCCTCCTATTATGTTTGTTTGAAAATTTGTTCTTCTTTTGATTTGTTTTGTTTTTTCTTCTCTTTAAAATAAAAAAAATAAATAAAAAAATAAATAAATAAAAAAAAAGAGAAACAAATTGGAGATTGCAATGGGAGAGAAGAAAAACTGAAAATTGAGTGAGGTAGCCAGAAAGGAGTTAGGCTGGTGTATTTGGTGGGCACTAGCACAGCAAGGTTTGAGAGTTTGAGGTGAGGAAGGATGTGTTTAAAAATTAACAACCAAAGAAGATGCTTTTAGCGTTTCCTACCTTTCTAATCCCTATGGGATTAGGAGAATTAATGAACTAATATGTATAAAGTACTTAGAGACTATAAAATAATGAACTATAAAAAATACCAAGCAATATTGTAATTTTATTAAACATGGTACAGAATATATAGGAGCTATAGTTTATGCCCTGAAGGCTTAGAATCTAATTGTAATATTCTCATTAATCATCTTGGGCAAAAGAAATTCTAGTTGAACATACTTCTGAAGAATTCAAATAGATATTGCATCTGGTCACCACAATTTTCTTTCTGAATTTCAGAAAAATAACTATATTGTTCTTATTATAAAATATTAATTTTCATACTAATACTAATGATAACAATGCAAGCCAAAGAATAATATGCCAGACAGTCTGCTACATAGTTTCTATATATTATCTCTAATCTTAAAAACAAATTCTGAGGGCCAGTGAGATGGCTCAGCGGCGTACGCACCTGCCTGGCAAGCGCGAGGGCCTGAGTTCAACTCCCGGAATGCACATATGAAAAAAGGGCCGGTGATATCACTCAGCGGCACGGGTGCCTGCTGGCGCGCGAGGTCCTGAGGTCGACCCCCGGTACACACACACACACACACAAAATATCTGAGAGATAGTATTAATATCCCAACTAGAGATGCCGGTGAATGGAGGCTTGGGGACACTCTCCAGGATTACAGAGCTGGGAAGTAACATATCTGACCCTTGGCACAGTAGGCACTAGCTTCTAGACCGTGTTCTTTCCATGATCACTTGAGAGAGTTGGATGGTCTGGGGGTAAGAATGATTTCCTGTAATAGAATTTTTCCAAGGGTATACAGATTTCCATTTAAGAGAATAAAGTCGAGTGATCAGAAAGCCACAGTGTGCCGCAAAACTTATTTCAGCTTTGTAGCACTTTGCAAAAGACACACCGTAGTTGACTTTCCATCCCTTACTTTATGTAACTTGACTTAATAGAGGGTGAAAGATTTCATGCTCACAAAAGCCTAATATTAATATTTCAGTAAAGTGTTCAAGTTGCCACCTACCCAAATGGCCTAAAGATCCTTGGAGGAGCCTAATAGGACAGGAGAATTCCTGCCATTTTAGAGTGCCTTTGACAGCAAAGAGGATAATAATCTTCAACAATCTATCAGGCTTATATTTAGTAGAAATTCCTGGCTTGTTAGCCTGGCTAATCTTCGAGTATTTGAGCAGCAAATGCTGTTATTTCTGATCCTATCTATCCCCGTGGTGAGCAATAGCACTATCCCCACTGCTGGAGCCAGTCCTGATGCGGCAGCCTCATCGCCATGGGAACACCACTTTTACAAAGATGAGAGTTAAGTCCATCCTAAAGAAGTCCCAGGGTTCTCTTGAAGTATGATCAGAATTTTCCAGGGAGGTTAAGTATAATCCGTGATGGATGATGTGAAAGAATAAGCATCACCGAAATTTTGAAAGCCCATGAATTCCGAGACTTATAAAAAGAAAACCTTACCTTCAAATACAGAGATAAAGACAAGAAAGGAGCCCCCCGTGCAGAGACAGTCGGGGTTCACCAGTGGGATAATCTGTGCTTTATGTTTTCCCAGGGTATTCTTCCAGCCCTCCAGTCTGCCTTATTGTCTCGCCTCTCAGAATGCGATCCTAGTATAGAGCAATGTTTTCCCGACCACTCTGCCATAACTCTGCTATACCTTCAGGCTGTAAAGCAGAGTTGCATGTTTGCTTCTCTGTGGTAAAGCACACTTTCTTCAGGAATTCATGGCTCACATTTCTCCCACTTATGCAGTAGAGACTACACTAGGAAAGTTCTGAGATTTTCACCTAAACAAATGAGTCATGTGACATTTAAGATGGCATTTTGGTTCTTAAACAGACATGTTTCATGTGCCTTGAATATAGTGGCCTCTAGAGAAAACCCTATCTTCTGTGTCAACAAACATGAAAGGTATAGAGGAAAAGGTGTGATTTTTTGTTTTGTTTTGTTTTGTTAGATATTAGTCTGTTGCTAACATTTCATCCCTACAGGGAGGATATTTGTCCTGTATTGCCTGTAATGTCAGAGACAGGAATAAGCCCTTGGAAACCTGAGCGTATAGACATTGCCTTTGTTTTGCATCCTAAGAAATTTCCAGGCTGGTGGTTTCAGCAGCCTGGAATGCTGACAGAGCCTGTGGAGTCCTTTGAAGTATGAAGCCAAGAGCTCTGCTGTAGAAGCTGAGGAAAGGATGACACAAAGACAGAGGAGATCCATGCCTTCTGGTGCTGTGAGTCCTTGGCTCTGAGATACAAAAGTAGGGACGAGGTGACAATAAAGGAATCCAAGGCACAAGACATTATTCCCTTTAGATCTGGAACCAGTGTCCCTCAAGAGCAGACATAGAGAAGTGAAGCCATTTTTTTTTAAGATCCCAGAATAGATGGGTGATAAGATTGGCTTGAATCAATCTGCACTCCAAGATCCATGCTATGAAATTTCTATCCCCTTGAGTAAAAATATCAGAGCTATTAAGAGCCATGTTTCATTTTTATCCGGATGTGATTCTGATCTTTGAGCTGCTTACTACATTTCCTTTTGCTCCCTCCCTCCACTTCTCCAGTTGGTGAACTTTCTTCTTCTCAAAAGCCTAGGACATCAATAAAACAAAAGTTTATCTTTTCTTTGCCAACATTAATAAGAGACAATAAACAGCAAAAAATTATACCCAGCAAATAAGATCTTATTGATGACTTAACTTCAACACTGAACCCAGTGCAATTTTTGAAACCAACTAATTTGGAGAAGGTTTTGAAATTTTGCCCTGATTTGAAGATTATAGGAAACTGAATTGAGGGGCTCTTGGGCTGTCTGCTAGCTGGGATATAGATCAGGACTCAGACTTGCTGCTGCCTTATGTTGGCAAAGTAATTTGGGCAGTTCATCCAAGACCTGCCTTCTGATCTGTTAACACAGAGGTAAGAACTCATTGATTGTTTTAGTCTCATTGATTGGGTGCTCAAGTGCTGTGGAACTAGAATGCTGTGGTATCAGACATAGATCAATATCCAATCCACAGGGTTGCTAAAACAGAAACTTCCTGCCATTTTTACTCTTCTTTTAAGAAGTCACTATTCAGATCGTTGTTCTCTTTTTAAGTAGATTATTTCTTTATTAAATTTATTAAATTTGAGTTGTTTGTATAGTGTAGATATTAACTCTTTGTCATATCACATGAATAGCTGGCAGATATTTTCTCCCACTCTCTAGATTGTGTCTTCACTCTTCATTTTGTCCTTTGCTGTGCATGAGCTTTTTAGTTTGATATAATCACGTTTGTTAATTTTTGCTTTTGATGCCTGGGCTTTGGTAATCCTGTCCAGAATATCATTGCTTATACCAAACATAAGAAAAAGCACTCAGTTTCATGAGCCATCAGGAATATGGACAACGAAACTGCAATGAGAAACCATCCCACACTAATTAGAGTGGATACTATTTTTTTAAAATGCTGGCAAAGATATGGAAAATAAAAGAAATTCTTATTCACAGTTGGTAGGAGTGTAAATTTATATAGCCATCATGGAGAACAGTATGGAAGTTTGTCAAGAAACTAAAAATATATCCACCACATGATCCAGATGTCTTACTTCTGGGAGTATATCCAAAGAAAACTGAATCAGCATATCAGAGAGATACCTGCATGCCCATATTTATTTCGTGCCCATATTTATTGCATGTATATTTATTTTTTACCACAATAGCTAAGATATGGCATCAGCCTAAATGGCCATCAACATATTATAGACATACAGAATACTGATTCCTAGAAATTGGGAACGGCTTTTATGTGCTGGTGTGCAGGAAGGGTAATTGGATATGTTCAGTGCATGCCATATTCGTGTGTGGAAAATCATACTGAACTTGGTCAATATGTATAATTAATATATTAATCTTTTTGTAAAGAAAGATTCCTTCTAAATTGCAAACCTGATCATTGGTCCTGTCTGCCATCTCACTACCCTTCAGGGGCTTCCTTTTCCATCATAATGGTAGCAAACTCTGACATTCAAGGTGCCCACAGTCTGGTCAGTCTTTGTCTCAATCTCCTATCCTTTCTATTACATAAACTGGCACTTGCCATTCAGTACATTCTGCTGTGATCAGTGGTTTTCTCATGCACACTGCTGTGGTTCCAAGAGTTCTTCGGGAACAGGCACTGTTTCTTACTCAATCATATATTTCAAGCACTTAATTTAGTACATTTTATAAAATAATAAATGGATTATTTTGTGTTTGCAATTCAAGAAGATATTGGGGATGCAAAATATTTGATTTGACTCACTAGTTACATCCTACCATTTGTTATTTATTTGGGGCTAGGGATGGAATCCATGCTAAGCGCGTGCTTTATCGCTGAGCCACACCTCAGCTCCTTACAACTTTTTATCTCAGCTCTTGAAACTTAAATAACCCAAGTCATGCAAAAACATGCATACTTATTATATGACTCTTGAAAAATTTAAACTGACCTTTGTAGATTACTTCAGGTACAAACTGAATTCCCAGGTGCTTAGTTAGACATGGCAAGAAAAAAAAAAAATAAAGGAAGCTGAGTGTAGACTCTAGAAGGAACCATGTAAATTTCAGAGGGCTTCAGATAGTGAACTCATTGGTAGGGACTGATATCAAAGACCTAGAAACCAATCCAGTGTCAGTACCAGCATGGCAGTGAATGAGGGAGAAAGCTACATTGTTTATTGAGAAAATTCCTACATATAAAACTTCCAGAGAGATAAAAACTGAGCAGACTGTAGAAATCTTCAGAAAAGTGATAGCCTGCTTTTCATCTCCAAATATAAATAGACATTTTGCTCACTAATCAGTTCCCTCTACAGATGTTACTATGTACTTTAAGGTACCAGTACAGTCCTAGTAACCTAAAGAGATGAAGCAGAGTTGGTGGATTTTTTGGTGCTCTTTTACTTCCACATCATCAATAATATGTCATGGTTCAATGATGAGAACATGTCTAGGACATCATTTAAGTACTAAGTATTCACTCATTAAAAATCAACAAAGATCCACTTATAGTTAATAATCACATTTGAAAAAGGAGACTAATGAAGCAATGAGACAATAAATAATTTTCCCAAGATAGCACACAGTCAAGCGTTTGCACTGTTTAAATAACTTGCTATGATCCGAATGCTTAATGTCCCCCAAAGATGCATGTTCTACGGGCTTGATCACCAGCCCGTGCTGCCATTAGAAGTATCCTGGAGGAAGGAAGGTAGGTCACTGCCTTCCTAGGGGATTTTGCCCCTGAAAGGAACTTGGGGATACCAATCCCTCCTTTATTTCTGTTTCCTGGCTCTCAGGAGGCAGAGGCAATCAACTCTCCTCTACCACATACTGCCCATCGCAGTGTCCTGTGCTACCACAGACTCAAAGCAAAAGAACCCTGTAATCTTGGGCTTAAGGTTCTGAAACCATGAACCAAAGTCAATCTTTCCTCCTTTTAGGTTGATTCTGCCAGGCATTTTGTCACAGCTATGGAAAGTGGAGAAACACAGACATCATATTCACAAGTGCTACATTACTCTGTCACCATTCTCTAGTAATCTTTTTTTTGGGGGGGTACTGGGGGTTGAACTCAGGACCTCGCACCTGTGAGCAGGCGCTTGTGCTGCTGAGCGATATTACCGGCCCTTTTTTCTTTTGTATGTGGGTACCGGGATTCGAACTCAGGACCTCGCACTTGCCAGGCAGGCGCTTATGCTGCTGAGCCATCTCACTGGCCCTCTAGTAATCTTAATGTTGAACAATATCCCATTTCTTTTGACAAGTTGGCATTCCCGCAAAGACTACTTTTGGTATAACTCCTAGTGAAAACCTGGATCGACCTCCCTGCCTCAGTCTTCCACTGTTCTGGAAACCATAGGAGCTTGAGATTTATACAAATATTGATTTAGTTTATAAGCCTATTATTTTAGTCTTATGTCAACTATTTATAATAAATTCCAGTTATTTACTCCAAAATTTTTATAATAATTAGATGTAATAATGTAGCGAATTCTACCTGGCACATAGTTAAGTTGTCTATAAGATTTACTTTACTTGCTAAAACAACCTATGGTAAGAAATGGTAAGAAATAAAGCTGCATCCAGTCTCCCATCCTTTTTCAGACTTTTCTCTACATAAAAAATAAATTTCACTCTTTGCAGCATAATATTCTAGGTCTTAGTAGCTCTGAACTGAACTTCCTAGTTTTCTTATGCAGTGATTTTAGGTAGTATATTCTATAAGACTATCAAATAATTTTTGAGATAATTCCCTCAAATTTTCATAGTTTTGTTTACAAATTTTCCTGTGTGATAGGATGCATGCTTTTTAAATATTAAAATTCTTTTACTTAAAGTATATGTCCTTAATTATTGCTCTTGAGCACAGTGGTGTCCTCCTGAATATTTCTACACATTGTCCCTAAAACCAGAAGATAAATAAGGAACAGAAATGAAGACACTTGTGGTCCAGCAATTTTTTTTTTTTAGAAAACAGAACACAAGGTATGCACTCAATGGAAAAATTAGCACTAAGCTACAAAAGAGCTCCCACCAAAGAGACAAACTACTGAATGGGAAAAAAATGTTTGTCAGGTATTCCTTAAAAAGAAGACTAACATCTAGAATACATAAAGAACTGAAAAATATTAGAGCCCCAAAATAAAAGTTCCATTTCAGAAATGGGCAACCAAAATGAATAGACACATCTCAGAAGGAGAAGTACAGATGGGCAATAAATACATGAAAAACTGTTCAACATTGTTGGCCATTAGATAAATGCAAATTAAAACAACATTGAGTTATCATCTTACTCCAGAAATAATGGCTATAATCAAGAAATCAAATAATAGCAAATGCTGGCGAGACTGCAGGGAAAAGGAACTCTTTTATGTTGTCGGTAGGGATGTAAACTAGTACAACCACTATGAAAATCAGTATGGAGATTCCTCAAAAAACTAAAAATAGAAATTCCATTTGACTGAACTATTCCCCTTCTAAGTATCTTCCCAAAAGGTTTAAACTCATGATATTACAGTGATACATGCATACCATGTTTAGAGCAGCACAATTTATAAGAGTTAAATATGAGAAATAGCCTACATGCCCATCAATAAATGAATGGATAAAGAAAATGTGGTATTCATACACAATGAAGTACTACTCTGCCATACAGAAGGATAATCTTGAGGCATTTGTAGGTAAGTGGATGAACCTCAAGACTATAATGTAAAGTGAAATAAATTAGACATGCAATTTTAAATATTGTGTGGTTTTTCTTGTGTGAGAAACCCAAAATATAAATAAATAACAAAATAAAAGATACATAATAGAAAATAGGGAGATCTTTTTTGAATGGGAAGAGGACAAAGAGATGGAAGGAGAGAAGAGAAGGGAAGAGAAAAGGAAGGGAAAAGGGACTAAAAAAGAGAATTGAAGAAAAATGGAAATAGAATTTTGCAAATTGGAAGGGGAACAAGAGTGGGTGGGAGTAGGGACGGATGGCAGGGGAAAGGCACAACCAAAGAATTAACATGTTATGTACATGTATGAACTCCCACCACACATGTAATCATTATGTAGTGAAAAAGGATGATCTCCCATCACAACCATAAATGCCTGTAGACATAAAAAATAGTGGGTGGAGGAGAGGCTTAAATATTCTATGAAAAGGAAGAAAGCAGAGTGGACAAGGCAGATGAATCACACCCAAAAGGAAAAGTCCAATAATAAAAATCCAAGAAAAGAAAAAAAAAGTGACCATAGCTCTGGGATTCAGCTGTGCACAGAACTGGCTCCAGGGAAGTTGTTTATTCAGAGCAGGATACGGTGCCTCACACACACACATTCCTTCTCTGCGTGGAAAGGAAAAGGATGCGAGGTGCAGTGGCGATGTTAGAGGTGGAAACTGAAGAACCTAGAAGAAACAAAAGAGAAACAAGATGAGCAAGGCTATTCTTTCTCCCTTTACACATCATGCATCATCTGTTAAATTAACTGCAGCGGAATATACTGCTGGAGACAGCAGTCTATCCACTAAAACTTTGCAGTGGAAACAGAAACAAAAGCGTCAAACAACTCCTACAAAGTCACTATTAAAAAAATGAGAAATATGAATAAATGTTCTTAGCTTCTGGTTTCTGGCCTGGCATCTCAGGATCTTAGAAGTTTCTGTTATATTCTAACAATCAGTAAAAAGATGAACAAACTGAAAAAAATCAGCAATTTTACTTAAATCCTTCACAGGGCAGCTTTTAAATTGGAAAGACTGACAGATGGATCCAGAAAAACACAATTTACTAGAGCAAATACCCTCTAGTGGAAACTGCAGTGGGTACCAATGTCAGGTAGGAAATTCGAACTAAAATTGACTAACAGAGTGAGGCCTAGTATGGAGAAGTCTGAGAACTAAAAATTCAAGAGGGATTTAGTAATCAGAGGGACCCCTACACTTTCATGACTTCCATTTCTGTGAGCTTGTTTTCAGTAAAGACTGGAGAAGGATCCCCTTGTGGTTCCAGCAGAGGAAGGAGGGGAAAACTTGGTATTTCCTTTAGAAATACCAGCCAAAAGGAGAAATTATTTAGCCAGAGCCTAAAGTGCTGGAGTTTTATCAGAGCCAAACTGAATTGGAGGAAGTAGTTACCCAGCTCTATTTCCTTGTAGCCATCCTGTTGGACCTCAAGGGAGGCAACCGAGACACCCTTGTGAAGCTTACAGTCCAGAGTCAAGGCTCACCAAAAGACTAAGACCCAGTCACGCAGGTATAGAACAGTTCCCCCCCCCACTCTTACCACCACATTCCTTAATGCCTATTTACCGTGTTTCTTAGCACATTGTACACCAGGCCTACCTGTCAACAAAAACAACAAAATTACAAGGCATACTAGAAGGGGGAAAAACAGTTTGAAGACATGGAACAAATATCAAATACAGAGTTAGGTGTGACAAGAATGCTGAGATTTTTTAGACAAGGAATTCTAAAATACTATGACCAAAATGGTGAGAGTTTTAGTGGGAAAAAAGCAGACAAGGTACAAGACCAAATGTACAAATTAAAGAGAGAGAAATAATTTCTAAGGAAGAATTTTTTAGACACCAGAGACAAAAAATTTAAGGTATTGTATCAGAAATTAAGCTTGTTTTTGATGGGTTCATCAGTTCATTGAACCCAAGTTCAGAAGAAAGAAACTCTGAGCTTGAGGTTATCTTATAGAAGCTTCCAACACTGAAAAACAAAGAGAAAAAAGACTGAAAAGAACAAAAGCCAGAATAGAGTATCCAGAAATTGTGGAATAACTACTAAAGATGTGCTATGACATATGAATTACAGGAATAACGAAAGAAGGTGAGAGAGAGAGAGACAGGCAGACAGAAAGACAGAGAGACAGAAAGAGACAGACAGACAGACAGAGACAGAGAAAGACAGAGACAGAGAGAGAGAGAGATTTATTTGTAACAATGACCAAGGGTTTCTTCAAATTATCAGACACCAAACCATAGCTACAGGATGCACAGGATAAATGACAAAAGCTCTGACCTTCTGACCTCTCCTCAGAAGCCATGCAAGCAAGAAGAGAAGGAAATGAAATACCTAAGGTATTGAGGGAAGAAAAACACCAATTTGGACTCTTACCTCTCATGAGGTTGTCCTTTAAGAGTGAAGGAGAAAAAAGGTTTTCTTAGACAAACAAAAACTGATGGAAATTGTTGTCAGTAACCCTCCTTGCAATAACTACTTAAAGGAGTTTGTCATAGAGAAGGAAAATGATATAGGCTGGAAACTTAAAACTAGAGAAAGGAAGATATCACAGAAAGAATAAGTGAAAGTAAAATAGTTTAAATTTTTTCTTATTCTTAATTGACATAAGAAAAAACTATCTGTTAATGTAATAATATCAATATTGTATTTGACTATATATACCACATATGTACTTATTTTGCTTATATATGCTCATATATGTAAGTGAAATAAATGAGATCAATGATACAAAGATAGGAAGTAGTAATTATGATTATTTGATTATCTTAAGATACAATATTCATGATGTGGAAGAGTGCTATTTGAAAATGGAGTTGGAAAATTTGTAAATGTACATTTCAAACTCTAGGACAAACATTTTCAAAAGTGAAAAAAAAGAAAATATAATTGATTGGCAAAGAAAGGAGAGAAAGGGCTGGTGAGATAGCTCAGTGGCATAAGAACCTGCCTGGCAAGCGCGAGGTCGTGAGTTCGACTCCCGGTACCCACATAAAGGAAATAAAGGGCCGGTGATATCGCTCAGCGGCACAAGCACCTGCTGGCAAGTGCGAGGTCCTGAGTTCAACTCCCAGTACCCACATTAAAAAAAGAAAAAAAAGGTGAGAAAATGAAATCGCATAAATGCTCAGTTAAAATTACAAAAGCAGAAAAAGCATGAAAGACAAAAATAGAAAGAAAGAAGAAAGGCACAGAATAGAAAATATGAACATAACAAATATTATTAATTCAACCATACCAATAACCATTTCAAATGTCAAAAGTGTAAATTTTATCTTATTTAAAAACATATTGTCAGATTCAACAAAAACAAAACCCAATAATGTGTTGTTTATAAGAAACTCTCTTTAAATATAAGGACACATATAGATTAAAAGTGTATGATTTGTTCCCTTCCCAGTTGCAAAAGGTCTATCCCCCTATTTCCGATTACCTATCTATTATTTTTCTCTTTGCAGTAATTTTATTTTGAGTTTCTTTATTAAGGAAAGCATGTGATATTTAAGATTGCACGTCTGAGATGTGTTACGTACATGGGCCAACTCCACATGAATAATGTGATTATTATGTACTACAAACACATACTAATAAAAAATAATGATTGAGAAAAAGTATATGAATAGGGAAAGATATCAAGGTAATGCTAATCAAATGAAGAGAAACAGTGATATTAACTTCAGACAGAACAGCCTCCTGAGCAGGATAAGTTACCAGAAATAAACAGGAACATTACATAATAATAAAGAAGTCAATATTAAAAGAAGACATACGGGCGGGTGAGATGGCTCAGCGGCTTAAGCGCCTGCCCGGCAAGTGCGAGGGCCCGAGTTCGACTCCCGGATCCCACATACGAAAAAGGGGCCGGTGATATCGCTCAGCGGCACGGGTGCCTGCTGGCGCGCGAGGTCCTGAGGTCGACCCTCCAGTACCCACAAAAAAAAAAAAAAAAAGACATAATAATGCCTAATGTGTATGTACCTAAGAACAGAACATCCAAATCAACCAAAAAACTGAAAAATTACAAGGAGAAGTACCTGTATCAGTTATTATAATTGGAGACTTCAACATTCCTGTACGAGAAAGAACAATCCGGGAGCAAGAAATCAGATAGGACATAATGAATGCCAACCGTCACAGTCAACTGGGTATGATTGATGTCTACAGACCAACTTACCCAGCAACAGCTGATTACACATTCTTCTCTAGCATATATGAAATGTTGATTAAGACAGATAATCCCCCAATCTCAACCATAGCACAAACCTTAGCAAAATTAAACGCCTAGGGAGTACACACTGTCTGCTCTCAGACCACAATGGAATGAACTAGAAGAGAAAATGAGAGCTACAAAATACGAGGACACTAGACATCATACTTGTAACATAGAAGATGTGACAAGAGAAATTTCAAGAGAACTGTAAACAAATGTTTTGAACTAAATGACAGTGAAAATACAATTTTTTAAAAATTTGTGAGGCACAGTAAATGCAGTACTTAGAGGGAAATTTATAGCATGGAATGCATATGTTATAAAAGAATAAAGATCTAAATTCAATTTTGTAAATTTGCATCTTCGGAAACTGTAAAAGGAAAGCAAATTAAATTTGAGGTGAATAGAAAAAAATAACAAAACATTATCTAGAGTAGAAATCAGTGAATTTGAAAACAGCAAGTCCATGTATGCCAAAGTATTCAACTTGGTTGGTTTGTAAATTAAAACTACAGAGGGATATAATTTCTCATCTATCACGTTGGCTAAAGCTCAAAAATATGGCAGTGTAATTTGATAGTAACTGTGTGGGGAAATAGGCAAATTCTTACAAGTCTGTTTAGAATATAAAATAGTGTAAGATATACAGTGGGAATTTCTCTATATTTAACAATTTCTAGCATTCACCTTTGGAATCAACAATCCTACTCAAAGAATTTACCATAAAATACACAACTAAAAATACAGAAATACATACACTGAGGGAAGCCCATTCCAATTTATTTGTAATTGTAAAATAATTGAATGCTAATGAAATGCTAAAGTATAGAAAATTGAACAATTGTTGGGTTGTACACACAGTGGTTCATTGTGCATCTGTTAAAAAAGAGTGAGGAAGCTCTCTATAAAGTGTAGCATATATTATTAAATTAAGAATGCATATTTTCAGTTGTTTCAGTTATTAACAGTTAAACAAACAAAATACTTAAATTTGTCACCCTGAACCAAGCCAGAGGAAGTCGGGGAGGGGGGCAGTACACAGTGGAGAAAGAAGGGAACAGTGTAATTTTTCTGAACATAAAATTTTGTGTAGTTTTGACTTTTGGAAGTATGTTGATATATTGACATATTCAAAAAATTGAAAATGGAGTTAAAATAGAAAAATGTAATACTAAATGCAAACAAAAAAAGCCTACTATATCTCAGATAAATAATATAACCACATTGAAAGGTGAGAAGAACAAAACGGGTAGTTTTTATCATGAAACTTTGACATTATCCTTAGCAGAAGAGGGAAATAGCAATGCAAATGCACCCTGAACTATTTTTAATAGAGTAGATTTGTTGTTACTTCTTTTAGTGATATGGATGTTGCTATTATGAAAACTACTTGATGCATATTTGGGAATTGAGCAAATAAATAACACTGAATTTTGGGGGGATCCAAGGTTCTTACTATGGAAGAAGAAAGGTTCAAATGTATAATGGGGGAAGCCTAGGAATGGAGGGGTAGAATTAGCATTTGAGGTTGTGATGCACTAAGTGACTAGGGCCTCGTATTTTGAGGGATTTTGCTTTGTTAAGGACATATTTCAGGGGCCGGTGAGATGGCTCAGCAGCTTAAGCGCCTGCCCGGCAAGCGCGAGGGCCCGAGTTCGACTCCCGGAATCCACATACGAAAAAAGGGGCCAGTGATATCGCTCAGCGGCACGGGCGCCTGCTGGCGCGCGAGGTCCTGAGGTCGACCCCCCGGTACCCACAAAAAAAAAAAGGACATATTTCAGTACACTCCATATTAAAACCTTAAGTGTATTTGTTCACTTAGGTCTTCCCTTTTCTTTAGAAGCATCCAAGAAGACCATAGTTTTCTCTTCACATCTTGACCCTCATAAGAGTGAAAGTAGACGATAATAATAGTTACTCTGGTAAATTGGCATGTATGGCAAGCCTCCACGTTTTCTTCAAACTACATGGGATCCATTTTACACTTTTTCTCAGCGTTAGCAGCCTTCATTTTGATAAATACATGAGTAAAGAAATGCGGTCCTGACCTGAATCCACGATATAGTTTTGGGCCAGCAGTTACAGGAGGTTTGAGTCATTTTGGAATTTGTGCCTTTTGGGTTGGTTAAAATCTGATGCTCGTCATTAACTTATTGCAGATTTGTGCTTCTCAGTTGTAAAGTTTGGGGAATCATAATTAGCTTATATGTTGTTCTGGAATTAAACAAGCTAATTTAAAGTACCTAGAATAGTGAATTACACAAAATAAGTGGTACTATTATTTTTATTGTTGCTGTTATGTTTCTTGTGATTATTGTTTTTCTTTAGCATCAACTTCTAAGCTTAGCTTGAAAACACAATCTAATTTTCATTAATAACCCATTACAGATCAGTCAACTATGAATTTATTTAAAACTCTTTAGGAACTATAATTCCTGTTTTACTACTTAACCTAATGAGTTCCATAAACTTTATTACCTGCTGTGTAACATGGCATTTCCTTCAAATTATTTTAACTTAGCTCTTCTAAGCATCAAAGGATTCCTCACAGTTCTAAAATCCTAGTGTTTTGTGTATAATCCTGCTTTGATCTAATTCACCCCTGTGAAATTTTTTGTTGCCAATCATAAGCTTTTCAAACTTATCATCACTCTAGACCAAATAATTTTATTAGCAATTGTTTTAAATTTGATTTCAACCAGTATTATGGCTTTTATCTATGTGTGCTCTGGAGCATCATGTGTTCCATAGGTAGGGCTTTTAGGTGGTGGCTGGATCACAGGCTTGTGATACTGGATTAAGGGTGTGTGATAGTGGCTTAGTCAACTGATTTGTCTAGTGTTGCTCTGGGTATGGATAACTGAAAGGCCCACCCTGGATGTGTGTGGCATCAACTAATAGGTTTGTAGCCTGGGTGGAATAAAAGAGAAAGAAGGAGGAATGCTGCTGCTGCTTGCTGCTTCCTGCTACAACACGGACTGTTTCTCTTCTGCCATGCCACCCTGCCTTGGAGCCAAATAACTATGAACTGAAATCTCTGAAAATTGAGCTAAAATAAACCTTTCCTCCTTTAACTTTGGGTAGCTGGTATTTTGTGCCAGCAAGTAAAAAGTAACTACGATCACAAACAAATCTGAAAGCAATGTCTTACTTCATAGTCAGGTGGAGAAGGCAGGACATGGCAAGACAAAGCCTCCTCTGAGATCTTATCTCTTCGTGGCCATATTACTCCATCCTTTAGGAGGAGTTCTGATAATGTGGGTCTTTATGGTCACCAACTCACTGCATGACTTTAGAGAAAGTCATCCCTAACATGGACTCATACACTAATATTATTAAAGTACAAGATCCATATAGATTCTCTCCATTATGTTGAAGACAGCTTTTCCAGACCTTTGTGTGTGTGTGTGTGTGTGTGTGTGTGTGTGTGTGTACCATTCATATTTTAGCCTTGTTGAGCTTCTGATAAATCTTTGTTCCAAAAATAAAGGTAGCAGAATCAACCATATGCACTTGATGAGCACATTTTGGGGTTTATCAAAGTTCTGACTCTGTGAATCACACAAGAGAAATGTGCCTTATGATTTGTGTCTCTGTGGACCAAAAGTGTAACTGGGTAAACTACACAAAGACATGTAAAAGCTAGAAAACAAGACGGTACATTGTACTTCTGCTTTACAAGTTTAGAAAGATAATTAGGATAAGGAAGAAACTGCACCTCGCTGGTACACTCAAAATCCTGGGAAAGTAGAGGAATCAAATAGAAATACGTGTTTATGACACGGTTTATCAAATATATGTACATATTATTTTATAAAGTTTTTCATGCACACAGTTAAAAAATAGTGATCAATAGTATAATTTACAAAACAGTTCTCCTTTCCCCTTCTCTCCAACTCCAACTCCCAGATACTCTGAGAAATGTTTTTCTAGTATTAATCTCAATATTTTAAAACAATATTTAACCACTCTAATCACTATTTGTTAGTTTTAGATAAGTTTTATTGAATTTTTACTTTATAAATTGATTGTCCTTTATTATAATTCTAAACACATATGCGCTCATAAAGACACATATACTCTTGACCACACTCTCAAAACTTTTCTCTTCTCACATTTCCCAATGTAGTCATGCTGTCATTTTTAGTTAAAAATATACTAGCTTCAGTCTAATTTACTTTTGAGTGGTCGAGTATTAAACTTAACATCCTTTTAAGAACTTTAAGTCTACACTTAATTTTATTTTCCTTGATTTTGATAAATAAATCAATCCTCTCTCCCTCTTCCCCTCCTTCTATTAGTTTCCTAGGGACCTAATATCCATTTACATCTAAACTTTCTTCCAGGAGTGTAAATACCCACACCCACCCTGGGAAATTATCCATTTCTGTTTCTTGGACACATTCTTCTGGAACCTTCTCTCTCCCTCAGTTGGGACTGGTGTTGGCCAGGTTCACTGTACACCTGTTGTCCCCACATTGTTTTTCCAGTCATGTGGGACTTCCTTCACTTCCTGCACTGGATTCCTTATTTCTTGGATACCTTATTTCTTGGATACCATATATTGCTTGTTCTTGATTTGCTTCCTCATTTTGCAGAAAGACTTTTTTTTTAGTAGCCTCCTTAGGAAGAATGCTTGGGAGGTAAATTTTTGAGTACTTACACATCTAAAAATGTATTTTCACTTCATACTTATTTATAGTTTAGCTGTCGACAATTCTCAGAACTATAAAGAGCATTCTGCATTCTCTTCTATCTTCTAATATTGATGTTGACAAAATGAATTCCTGATCTTCCATCTGTTACTTATTTTTCCCCATCTAGGAATATTTAGAATGTTCCCTGTAAGGGTTTTGAAAATTAGTAGTAAAATATGTGCCATGGTTCTTTTACTTTTCAGTCCCAATCCTCAGTATACGTTAAGTTCACTTAATCAAGAAACTTGTGTTCTATAATCCTAGGATTTCATTTTTAATTCTAGGGTTTCACTTATTTATTCATTTATTTTACAGTTTTCCTCTTTTTTCTTGGTTCTTTCTATTTTACTACTAATATTAGATATAGGAGATCTATGACTTTTTAAATAATTTCTCATATTTTCATAACTTTATTTTTTACTTTCTGGACTACTCCCTTGGATTTAGTCTCCAAGCATGAATTGAATTTTTTATAACTCCTCTCATATTCTTAATTTTTAAGAGTTTTTGTTCTCTGAATCTTCTTTTTTTATACTTTATTTCCTTTTAATTTCAAGGATCAAGTAATTGAATCTTGTCTCTCAGAAGATTACACATTTCTTAAGTTTTCTTTTGATCCTTTCATTGCTTTTCTCTTTTCCAGTTTCTCTTTTTAATATTTTTGTTTTGATCTTTATCCTTTATGTGAAAAGTTTGCCTTAAACATCTGACATTTCTTAGTTAATATCACCTGCTTGCTGGCAGGTGGAGGCTTACCTGGCTAGTTTCTTCATGAAATAGGTTCAAAATACACCCAGGATAATCTCCTATCAGATTCCCATAAGCCCTTCTAGAGCCTAGTAGGGGAGACTACTTATGTGGGGAGCAGGTGCCCCATCTTACATAGAGATTTCCACCACTCCCCATTTCTACTAAGCAGTCAGTTGGGTCTAATGGTTCTGGTCTACAATATTTCTTGGTCATTTCTTCTAGAGGAAGATTCTAGTCTTCAGTCTGGACAAGGAAGAATATTTTCCATGTGGCACTGGAGAGGGATCTCTAATAGGGTTGCCAAAAAAAGTGTCAGTCACCCAGTTACATCTGACTTTAGGGTAAATAATTACCCCAACAAAATATTATCGATGATCTCAATGTCAAATTTAGCTAGGTATCTGTATTTTTATTTACTAATTCTAGCAACTGTAACCTGTAATATTTGTAATTGTTGTTATGACAACATCATTGTCATTGTTACTACTCCTTTCAACTACTACTGTATGATTGTTTTCAGAGAAATCTGCACTTATGCTATATGAATATTCTCCCTAATATGTGGAATCTACCAAAGATGATAAGGAAGTGGAAGGATACTCTTATTAGACAAGAGGATGAGAACATGAGGGAGGGGGAGGGGGAAGAGGGGGTAATAGAGGGGAATGATATGAGAAAGTTATATTATACACATTGAATCCCCCAAAAATGTGAAACTGATGGAAGGTGGAGTGAAGGTAGTGATGGGGAATAAAAATATCAAAAGTATATTATGTACATCTACAAATCCGCCAGAATAAAACCATTAATAAAAAAGTAAAAAAAGGAAGGGTTTATCATGTGCATCAACACGGGAGATAGCAGAAGTGATGTATATGACCTGAAGTGTGGAGATTAATTGAACAATAACTATAGACATGACCTCAGGGCCCTGCCTTCATCTTGCTTCCAGAATTCTGCCAGGCAAACATTTTCCATGTAATCCACATCCCTCATGTAAGGGTTTAGGAGATTTTCTGGAGTCAGTATAGCCTGGAGCAAAGCTTTCTCTTCATATGCTGATATGGCAGGTCTCCTAATGAAAAGGACAACTTGCTACTTCCTGTCTTTTAGTGCTGCCCGGAAAGATCTCAAGAGCCTGTGCCACTCAAATATTCGTTAGCCTTTTACTGCCTTGCTCTTTAATACGAACAAATATAGACCACAAGACTGCAGGCCTTTGATGAAAGCCTCTGATAGGAAAGAGAAGAGAAACACAAATAAAAGAATTTAGAGAAAAGGGAAATGCAGACACACACAAAAAAACTCTTGAATACATTATGATATTTCCTGAGAAAAAATGAAAGATACCAAACACATAAGGAAGACCAACAGTGAGGGGCCAGTGAGATGGCTCAGTGGCGTAAGCACCTGCCTGGCAAGCACAAGGGCCCGAGTTCCACTCCAGGAACCCACATACAAAAAAAGGGCCAGTGATATTGCTCAGCAGCATGGGCGCCTACTGGTGCGCGATGTCCTGAGGTCGACCCCCAGTACCCACAAAAAAATAAAAAAGAAAGACCAACAGTGAAAAAAAGAAGAAAGACAGAGAGAGAGAATAATAAAATGAGAAAAGAGAGAATAATAAAATGAATAAAGATGTTATAAACAGTATAACTAAAGTAAAATAGTAATTGAAAGATTAAAAGCTTGGAAAATAGAATTTATAACTCTCCAAGAAAGTGAAATAAACAAAAAGAATACTAGAAACAAAGCTAATAAATTTGCTACTGTTTGGCTCTTGAATGTCCTCCGAAGGCCCTCCAGCCTTGGCCCAGCTGGTGGTGTTGTCAGGGTGGGGTGAATTATTTTGGAGGTAGGGCATAGCATGGGAAGTGAGGTCACTGTGGGTGTGCCCTAGAAGGTGATAATGGGAATCCTGCTCTTTCTATGTTGCTTCCTCTCTACTGTGATAGGAGCAGTCTCCTTTGCCATGTGCTCCTGCCATGATGTGCTGCCTCACCACAGGTCCTAAAGCAAAGGTGCCAACAGAACACTGCCCAAAACCTCCAAAACTCTGAGCCAAAATCAGCCCTTCCTGATTTAAGCAGATTATCTCAGGTATTTTATCACAGTAGCAGAAAGCTGACACACAAGTTAAGGGCAAATTATGGATAAATACAGTTAGCCCAAAACAGGAGTTCAAGAAATGTAGAACTAAGAAAAAAAATATGAGAAAATTCTCAGAACTAAAGGATGCTTGTGAGTGTTTGGTGTCCTGAATTACATTACACACACACACACACACATGCACACCATAGTTTTATTCTTTTGAAACTTTGGAACAATAGGGTAAAAGAAGTTTCAGGAGAGGAAAAAAAAGAAATCATACCAAAGATCTTAGATTAAGAATAATGACAGAGGTTATGGATGTTTAAATAACGCCTTTTAAATTCTGAGGCAAAATGATTGCCAGTCAAGAAATCTATATCCAGCTCAAACAGCAAAAGTGTTAAGCCCTGATTCTCAAATTGTCATGTGTAGCAAAACTTCCTGAGTCCATGACAACTATGAATGGTCACTCTGTTGGTTGCAGGTGGGGCCTGGCATTGTGTGAGTCTCAGATACCCAGGTGATACCCATGTCAACAGCAGTAGGTGTACTGAGATATATGGAGGTTTTCACAGGAAAGCATGGCAAATTAATATTTTCAGAGATTTAGGAAGAAAGATATTTTCAAGTATTAGAGAGATCTGGAAATGCTGGAAAATAAAATCACCTTAGGTGCATAGAAAATAAGCACATTTAAGGAGATAAGACAATTGCTAATTCTATGGACAAAAAATGATGGGTGAGAAATAATGCATACTCATAAAATACTAGGCTCAGTATACAACTATTTGTGTTGGTCATTATTTCAATCAAACATTGTACTAGTTAATGGGAGGTGGGTAGAGATTGCAAAGGAGATGACGGTGGCAACTATCTAAAGTAAAATAATAGATTATAAAAATAAATTTAAAAATCCACATAGGCATATTTGTTAAAATACATGTGTCAATGACTGAAAGAAATGGCTAAACACTATGAAAGACGCTGCTTCAGGGGAGGAGTAAGGGCTGTGAGAAGTGAGGCAAGGGATTGTTGGTTTCTGCATAAGCTTTTCAGCACCACCTGACTTTAAAATTCCTATAAATATTGCTTTGATAAATGTTGAGTATGTGGGTGTGTATGTGTGTTGTATTATTGTAACTGCAGAAAACATGGTAAAACCCTATTTTTGCATCCATCCTGCTGCACTGTGGCACCTTGGCTAATTCTGTCACTTGTTACTCTACAAAAGTTTCTAGATGCTTGAGGAATAGGACCCCAGGAACGCAAGCCCACTGCTGGCTAGGATGCATCTGCATTTCGAGTTCCATTAATCTCCATCAGTAGACAGAGTTTCAGCCCCACAGACTCAGGCAAGGAGGTCAAATCAGGAATGGCAATTTTATCTCACCTGTATCCTTTATTCTTTCTGACAAGCCCCAATAAATGGCCACATGGTTCGTTTTAACAGGCCAGTGGCAAATCCAGAGAAAGGATTTTATCAATGAGAAAAAATGCTACAGTTTTGCAAAACCACAAAAATAAGCAAATATTTTCTCCATGAATCATTTATATAATCACGTGGAATATTCGGAACAAGAGAGAGTCTGTATTTTGCCAAGGCATTGGCCCTCTTCGGGAGAAGTTCTCAGACTTTCCAGCATAACCACTCCATGCCAAGTGCTGCCTGGCCACTCTCAATTACAAGCAATGCATAATGAAGCTACTTAGTGAAATGGAAAATCCCAAACATACCATAATTTCCAAGTAATCATTTAAACCTTTCTTTAGCATTCACTTATCTTTCCTAAGGATTTATTTTTCTCATTATATTTTGGGGGGTAATATTTGTTTAAATACCCTAAGTTTATGCCTTCTCTGTTTCTCATGTAGCTAATAACTTGGAAATGAGTGCAATCAGCAATCTGCTGCAAAGGGGAAAAGGAAAATAAGGAAAAGTAACTTGAGTTTAATAATTTATTATAGGTAATGTCTTAGTTACTTTTCTCATTGCTGAGACAAAATACCTGACAATGAAAGTTAAAGGAAACTTTAACTGGCTTACAGTTTGTAGAAGTTTTGGTCTGTAGTTGGCTGGCTCCAAGACAGGGTGGCAGGGCAGAGGGCATCACAGAGGAGAAATGGTTTATGGCAGGCAGAAGGCAGAAAGCAGCAAGGTAGCAAGGCAGCAAGCAATGACCCTCTTTCTGTCCTTTATATTCCATCACTCAGTGTAGGGCACCCTTAATCCTACCCAGAACTATGCCAAACCAACCAGTGGACTAATTTAGTAATCACATACCCTTGATCCCATACTTTATTCCAGTATCACACACTCTAGGTCCAGCCACCTTTGAAAACCCCCACCTATGACTACATCCAGATACAAATCATAACATTAAATCTGTATCACTCATTGCTTACTAGAGAAACAGATTTAATGATATATATATGAATTTACAAGATTGGCTTACAATGGCTGCCCAGAGAGTCAGGTGTGGAAAAATGCAAAAGGTCTGTTTGCACGGTGGAATTCTGAAGGATCCAGTCAAAGGCCTGGAACTCACTGTAGTGTCCTATGCAAGTCTGTGTCAGGAAGCCCATGGCTCTGCAATGGAAGGCTGAAGGGTCTGTGCTGGAAGACTGAAAGGTCAGTGCTGGAGGCTAAAGAGTCCATGTTGGAAGCCAGGTGAGGACATCCAAGGAAAAGGCAAAGACTGGAGCTCTTCCAAACTAAAGCAGATGCAATCTTTCCTTCTTCATTTCCCTTTTATACCATTCTGGTGATAATCCTCTCTGGGGTGGGTTTTCCACACCCAGAATTATGCTGAGCCAATTTAGTTGGGAGTTTCTTACTCAAATTGGCACAATCAGTCAACCATCACAGGTAATATGCCTGCACTGCACATGAATACCCACTTATGAATTCTGCCTACCCCTGAAATAGAGATAAATCTATTTAAAATCAGACTTCAGAGCTGGTGGGATAGCTCAGCAGCATAAGCGCCTGCTTGGCAAGTGCGAGGTCCTGAGGTTGACTCCCGGTACCCACATAAAATAAAAATAAAAAGATCAGACTTCAACTGGTACAGCAATTAAAACAGTTTAGGAACATCTATATTAGCCACACATCCAAAGATCAGTTGTCCTTGTAATTCATTCATCCATCTCTTTATTCCTTTATGCCTTCTACATTTATTCATTAATTCAGCCAAAATACTATATATCCCAAACTTATGGCAGGGGACGGGAAAAATGAATCAACAATGCACTCCTTACCTTTATGGATCTTATAGGTTAGTTTAATGCAAAGTATAGGATTCATATGGTGAGCTTATGAAATGCATATTTCTGGATTCTTTGCAGTTCTAAGCAGTAGATATGGGTTTGAACATACAAACACTCTAATAGGCATTGAAGAAAAAATAAGGAAGACAATTTCTCAACTTCACTTTGAGAATCACTGGGGGTAGAACTGTTTCAAATATCAGCCTAGCCGGTGAGATGGCTCAGCGGCATAAGCGCCTGCCTTGCAAGTGCGAGGGCCCGAGTTCGACTCCCGGATCCCACATACGAAAAAAGGGGCCGGTGATATCGCTCAGCGGCACGGGTGCCTGTTGGCGCGCGAGATCCTGAGGTCGACCCCCCGGTACCCACAAAAAAAAAAGAAAATCAGCCTAGAAGAGGGTCGTGGCCTACTTGGTAGTAGATCTAAAGAACAGTTTGGAGACACACGACACCAACAGCACACATTTGTTGCACTGCTGTCATTATCTCTGATGCTTGGGCAGCAGTGGCTAGGTACAGTCCTGGAGTAGTCTCTTGAGCTCTTATAGGTCAGTGCTCCAGGATTATCTGTATATTTACAGCATTGTTCCAGAGACTTAAGCAAACTAGAGCTGCTACTATAGTACAGGGCAAGAGCTGCACCCCACTGGGGCATCCATTGTTGAGACTGAGCCCACTGCTCTATGAAAGCAAACCAACCGGATGGAGGATAACATTACTGTGTGAAGTGGACAGCCCATTGAGTTTCCTGAGGATTACTGCAGAACAAACACCAGAAATGTACCTGCTGGAGTGGAGGTTCTCAAGTTCTAGAAGGGATCAGAATCACTTAGACAGGTTGTTAAAATCAGACTTCTTTCCCATATTGATCTAAGGAAAAATGCACCAACACAAATGTCTAGAAAGTAAGGAAATGCCATTTGCAAATGAAATAAAAATTATTTTCTCTCTAGAAAAATGGAATTATGTTAGCAAGGGGAGACTGTGGCAAAACTACCAAACCCACATTATTTCCATTTATTTTCCTTTTATTTTCCTGCACAGAACCCCACATATTGGGAACTATTTTGTCACTATTTTGAGTAAAACCAGTAGGTGTGAGTTTCCTTCTAAAACCTCAACTAAATATAGTTGGAAAGTTTCATGGGATATGAGACGTCTTTTTACCTATCTCTCCTGGTTTTTAGCTTAAAAAAAAGTAAAAGATCCTAAACTTGACTCATGTTTTAGCACCTAAGTACTTTTATTTCCTAATAATAAAAGTAACAAAGATTCATTTAAAAATGGAGTATTAAGCAAGCTACAAACAAGCTATGTATTCACTTAAATATTTGATATATTTGAGAGGAATATTCCTACACCTGGCATTATATTTAAGTATCTTTTCAAACCATTAAAATATTTCTTGCAGAAGAAACAATTTATCCAAAAGATACAGTGTAATATAGCTGGTAAAAAAAGAAAAACTTGTATGTGTAGATAGCAGACTAAGTAAACTTGTAGATGGAAATTAGCTTTTATTGTTTAATCAAGTTCTACAAAAAAAAATGCAGAGATGGGAACACAAAGTGTAATTTCCAAAAAAAAAGTTGCCCTAAGCTCTCATAGAAATGCAAACAATTACAATTCATCTACCTACAACTCCCAAGTGGGTTGATAAATGAATCTCTACTCCTGTCCTAACTTTTGTTGCTAAGTGTGTAAATATTACATTGCTGCCTCTTTCTATCTTAAAGTTGTCTTTTCAACCCTACTTCCACCCAATACATATACAACATCTTAATACCAAACACTGCTTTTCTATATCATCCTGAAAAGCCAGGAACTGAGCCAGGAATTTGGGCTATTGAATAAAATATTTCTCTTTCATTAACCAAGATAGCCTTCATCAGAGGTTTTCAGCTTTGATGGCAGAACAGAAGACTAAGGAAGCTTTAAAACAATATACTAAAGCTGGGGTCCTATCCTTCTGAGATTCTGTCTTAAATATTAAGGGGCCAAGGAGGTCCCTGGATTAGCATCAGAGGCTTCACCTGGAAATTAGTAAAACTTCAAGCTCCATGTTGCTTTCAATGAATCAGAAACTTTGGTGGGGTCATGCAGCAATTTGTGGGTGACCAAGCCCTTTAAGTGATTCTGATGCTCACTGAAATTTAACCTTTCAATGCCTAATGATCCTTTTTTGGAGTGTCCATAACAATAGAACATAAAAACATGTTTTCTTTTCAAATTCTTTTTCCTCAAATTTCTCTGGCTAACATATATAAATTTCATACAAAAATTCAAAAAAAAATGATCTTTTACATAAATGGGTTAAAATCTGTAACTCAAGCCACAGAATCAGCTAGATACATAAAAAGGGAAAAGAAATTGCTTGACTTCACAAATTGTTAATCACTTAACAAGAAAGAGCACATACTTTGAATCAGACACTGTACTAATTGTTTACATGATTTTATATTGATCATTTCAATAATGCACAGAGAAGGCACTATTAGTCCTACTATTTTAATGGGAAAGTAGACATGGGGCATAGCTATTTTCTAATGTATACAGAGATGCCGAGTAACAGATTTATCTTTTAAATACAAACAGCAATTTTCAGGCACTGAGCCTGAAGATAGTCATAAAGATTCAGATATGCCCCTGTTTTGCTCACCTTTTTGAGGTAGTTACCTGACCTTCAACTACCAAAATGTTAAATGTACTAAGTCATAGCTTTCATAAGCAAATTTTAGAGAGTTCTATAGCCAGTATCTCTGTTAGCTTTCTGTCACTATCACACATCTCTGAGGTAAATTAATTTAAAAGAGAAAAGGTTCCTATGTGTCACAGTTTTGGAGGTTTCAGTCCATGATTGTTCGGCCCTGTTGCCTTGGACTTAGTGTGGTGGCACATCATGGCGGGAGAACACGACGGAGCAAAACCACTCAGTTCATGGCCAGAAAACAAATGGGAAAGAGGATGGGGCCTCATGATTCCCTTTGCAGTCCTGTCCCCAATAACCTATGACCTCCCACATGGCCCCTTCTCTTAGAGTTTCTTCACCTGCCAAGAGCATCAATCTGGGCGCCATGCCTTTCACACATGGGCTTTTGAGAGAAATGTAAGATCCAAACTTTTGCATTCTCCTTGCCATGTTGAGCATCTTGGTCAGCATAATAAGGTCGGATGTAGTTTTGTAAAAGGGAAAAGCAACCCAACACTGTTGTAATGAACTTCTGTTCAGATCATGCTCATCTTTGACAGCACCAAAAGCACTCTAAAGAACTTAAGCCTTTTGCATTTTAGTCCCACGTCTCTTAATGTTCTCTAATAGACTCTATCTTGATTTCTGGACTTGGACTGGGGTCTTCGGCTCATGAGCACTGTGGTCCTAAACAGCTCCTCAGAGGCCTGGATGTTATTCCTTCCCATGCAGCAATTGATATAATGTATGGGAAAGTGCCCAGTAAGTAGTAAAGTTCTATCCAGCTGTAAGGCATTACTATTAAGAACGTGCACCATGAGGGAGAGGCTTTAGCAATTAGGAAGAATGAGTCTGGCTTATTTAAAGAAAGACAGATTCTCCATGAAATAATTTCAAATGGTGAGATGAACTCTCTCCATCTCCTGCCTGGCAAGGCAGGGGACCCTGGGGAAATCATCCTGTGTGTACAGGTCTCTCAGTTCAAATTCTATTTCTGATCTTATGTTTTTATAACTGAACTTGATGAGTCTCTTCCCTTTCCCTGATTTTCTAAGCCACACTGCAGCAAACAATTTTGTCCTTGTATTTGCAATTTTTCTCCCAAAGAAATTTCCTACATTGGCTTTCTTTTTTCACCGTAATTTCCTCCTTTTCTATGACCGAAGAGCCCCTCCTCCTCCCTGCCAGCCCAGGAGGCCCATCTCTCCTCCTCTTGCTGCCTCATTAGTTGCTCCTGGCCCCTACTCGCCCACATCCCACTGTGCTCCTGATTATTTTGACCTGGCTCACCTGGGGCTTTCAGTGAGCCAGTGGTTTTCTTACTCATGGGATCCTTTGTGCTCAGGCCAGAGAATTTCTTTCCAACTATTCATCTGCAAACAAATCCTTAAAGTAAAAAATAGTCTGGATATGCTTAGTCCAAAATATAAATGCAACAGCCAGTATGATTTAATGCCAAATTGGGAAAAGAATTCAGACACATGTCTACTCAAAGACTATTATAAGACTCATTTCTCTCCCTACTTTTTGCTGTCTTAGAATCTTCATCTTGAACTTTATCTTAATTTTAACTGAAACTTTTTATTGAATCACAGAATTCCAATGGATACCAAATGTTTTATTGTATTCTAGAGCCATGCAAGGTCTCTAAAAGTAATAAATGGGATTTATTAGCACACTGTCTACACTGAATCTTTACACTAAATAATATGGTCAAGGAAAATACAATGATAATTTACATTCAAGAAAAATAAAGAATAAAACAAAACAATATCTAACAAATTTTTCGAAACTGTCCTCTTCTCCGTAAGTCCAGTTTTGGCAAAATACATCCTATATACCTCCAGAGCATCTCTGACCCTTGAGTTGACACATAGCTGCATATATAAAACTGGCCAAGGGGCAGACTGTTTTTTTGTGTAGGTGACAGAAAAACAGAGGCTTTCTTCTCCTCAGACTCTGAAGCATGTGTGTCATTTTGCCAAATGGAACACTTGCGGATTTCAATTATCCATATGAAATGATTTGTCCTTGTTTTGAGACATCTCCCCGGAGGAGAAAGGAATAGAGTGCTCATAACCCTTTTGTCTACAAACATTAGAAAAGAAAACTCAGATGAGTTGAACAGAAAAAAAGTCTCTTTCTCACTCTAACATCTTTGCTTTCACTCCAGTTATTTTGTGAATTTAGAACAAAGCCTACACCAGTATTCCCTCTCTGCTTATGTATGACAGTAAGAAGGGCAACAATCACCATTAACACAAAATATATCGGATGTTAACTGAAGAGAACTCTATGTTCTAAAGTGAGTAACTGCAGTGTGTCAGTTACCTTCCTGTTGCTGGCACAAAATACTAGACACCCGTAATTTAAAGGAGGAGAGGTGTATTTTGGCTCATGGTTTCACAGTGTTCAGTCCATGCATGGTCTTGGAACTAGCTTCGGCCTGTTCTATGCTCGAAATAGCATGAAACAATGGCATGGTAGAGAAAAGTTGCTCGACACAGGGAAGCCAGAGAGTGGAGAGAGAAAGAAGGGAGGAGTCAGGGACCAGAATACATTTTTCAAGGTCACACAACTCATGACCCACTTCTTCCGACCAAGCTGTATCTCCTAACAGCACATTCAGCTATGAATTCATCAATTCTGGAATTAATCCAGAATCCAATCACATTTTAAAACACTTATCTTTGAACCTAGACTTTTGGGAGAATATTTTAGATATAAACCAAACAGACAGAATGTTTCTAATTTTGTGCCTGTTAGCTACTTACCAAGAGTGTGCCTGCTCTCATGTTTTGCCTTTTTGGTCTTAGCATTTCTCAGTTACTCTTTCTCTAACGACCCTTGGCCTTTGCCTCTAACTTGTCTAGTGACAGCCTATGGTGTTTCCACCTGTATTTTCCCAGCATTCTAGCCTTCTACCCCATCCACTGCGGTTTGGATCTAATCTCCCTGAAACAATGTTGATGGCTCAAATATAGAAATTGTTGACCACTGGTGATGCACCAAATCAGATTGGTAAGTCCTTCCTTGTCCTTGGCTGGAATCCATTAAGAGGAATAAAAGGATAGAAAGAACTGTAGCACGGCCTCTGTTTACTCTGCCTCCTAAAGCTGTGTGGTGGAATTTTATTTTTAAGCAAACAGAAGATTTATTTGGACTTAACCCAGATATTGGAAGAAGAAACTGTGTTTGTAGAAAGAAGAGAAAAAACAGTTTTGGTGCTAGCAAAGGAAATGAGCTTTCACTGTGATGGACAATGAGGAAAATGCTCCTGTGATCTTTTCAGAGTGTGATTTGGGGCCTTTTATCTTTATTCTTCCAAAGCTGAAAGTAATAGCATGGCGCCTGCTTCTGGGAGAGGCGTGGTCTTCCTTTTTCTTCATCTGGAATAAAAAAGCAGACTGGGAACAGGAGAAATGCTTATGCAACTTCTAAATCCAGGCTGGGTACATTAAAGAAACGTTTTCTGATATCTCATGAAGTCTAGTCTAGATTGCTCTAAAAATTACATGGGGAGGGGGCCAAAGCCTTCCATAAAAGTTAAGATGTAGAAATCAAGGTGAATTCATCTGCTGAGGTCAGTGTGCCACGAAGACCTCAGGACAGTGGCAACCAGCGAAGACTGGGGCACTCACTATTCTGGCCTGAACTTCGTCTGCTCCCGCTAGTCGGAAATGACTCGAAATATGTTGACAGAAACAGCAACAAACACAATGAAACAAGCTACTCTTTAACAGTCAGAAGTCTCTTTCTAATGTAGACTCCTCTATCCTATGCTAAACAAGTCACTGTGAAGGAATCACCTGGTGTTTTTAGTCTAAATTTCATGCGTTCCAGTGACGATAATAACGTCAACTCGGAATCGTTCCTCAAATGAGACACCAATGAGACTAGGAAACTTACACTGGTCTAAACCCCTGGGAATTTGGGGTTTTATTTGGTAAGAATGTCTTTCCTACTGGATGATAAATCTTCTTAAGGAAAGCTATTTATTTGCTCCATGCTCATTTGCATCCCACATGGGGTGGGGGTGGAGTTGTTCAGGATCACAACGTAAGAAGCATTCAATAATTGTCTGTAGGTGGATCGTCCAATAACTTTCTGGACCTTAACTTGACTATGCTTTTTGCTGAAAAGCACTAACACCGCATAGTATTTTTATTTAAGGAGGAACATCTTAAACCATTATTTAACGAGAGGATCAGGTTCAGATTTTAGCTGTCAGCTTTATCATTCTTTCAAACTGTAAATGATCCACTCCCTTGTTCTTCTGAGCAAAGTTTCAGGCAGACCGTAAAGCAACTCCAGGCGGTGCGGTAATAATGAGATAGCCACCTCCATGGGGCCTCCGAGGCGTTCCATATGGCTCAGACTTCACCCATGGGTGTGATTAGATCTTCATAACCACCCCCTCTTCTCTACTGAGCCCCATCCCAACAGTGCACGCAACCCCACTGCCTTCCTCACTTATGGAATAATAAGTTTAAAAAGACTTACAAAATTGCTAGCTAATTGTGTCTTATATTTTGTGAGTGCAAATGTTGCAGTCCCTCTTTGGCATTTTAGATCAGACTCTGCCAACCTAAGTTCTGCCCCCGGGGCAGCAGGCTCAGTGATCAGTACATCTACCGGAGCGCACAGAACCAACAAAGGATGCAATTCAATTAGCTTGAAATCTTTACAGTTTTACAGTCGGAATGAAGGGAGACATATCCCAGAAGACTCTCCCAGGAAATTGGGATGTGCATAATGATGCAGGAAGACAGAGATTTCCAGGGTCATTTTTTGATTACTGTTTAGTATGGAGTACAAATAGCTTTGAGGAAACGGCACCCCAGAGGACACTTCCTGTGAGCAGGATGATCAGGCCCTCTGTGATGGTGCTTTGTGTATGATCCACACAGGTCACTGCAAGGATGTTGCTCCTCCATGGGGAAATCTGTCCAGAAGCAGTTGAAGGAAGGCTTCCCTATTTCCTGATTTCCAACATTACCAAACTAGAATTAAATGTGCAAGTATTTGAAAAACTGCCTAACTTTCTTTGGAAGTAGATTGGGATATGTTTAGGACCCTTTGTAACTAGTGAGCAAACATATTTTACTTTTTGGTTCTTACCAAGTACTAATAGTAAGATAGATGTTGTGTGGATATGTGTAAACTAGGTAGTCAGTGACATACTATTTAGAAAAATAAGAGGAAAACAATGAATAAAGGCTAAAGAAAGTATAACTACAAAGTTTTACAAATTTATTTTGCCCAATAAATTATAAATTCAATCAAAATAGGGGTTGATATTGTTTTTAATCTGTTTTACCCACCTCGTATAATCCAGGATGTAGCACACCATTTAACACGTTGTAAATATTCAATAACTATCACATGAACACCTGAACAAATGTTAAATGGTGTGGAATAAAATAAGAATGTTCAAAGAGATAAGAGCTGAGGGAAACTGTTGGTAGTCCAAGTAGAATAGTACTTCCAGGAGCTGGTATCTATCTGGCAGAACATTGATGTTACTGTTCCTTTAAAAAAAAATACACAATTATAAGATATAATCCACATATCAAAATATCACCCACTTAAATGTACACAGTGATGCTTTTAGAATATTGACAGGATTGTGCAAAGACAATCTAATTTTAGAACATTTTTATTGCTGTAGAAGAAGGCCTAAATCCATTAGCTGCCTCCCTGCCTCCCCAGTCTCCTTTAACCACTGAAATAATTTGTTGCTGTAGATTTGTTTCTTCCGCATGCTTCACGTGAACTAAGTCATAGAGTATGTAATTGTCTTCTACTTATATTTTCAAGGTCCATTCATGATGTAACATACAGCACTACTGCATTCCATTTCTGTAGCCAGATAATATTTCCTTGTACGGGTTCACTTTTTATTTGTGTAAATTTGGTTTTTCTAGGCTTTTATTGGTATGATGAATGCTGCCACAAAAATCTGTATACCAATTTTTCTGTAGATATGTTTTCATGTATCTTGGGCATAGACCTAAGAATCAATTGTTGAGTAACATGGCAACTCTACATTTTATATTTTGAGAAATCACACAACTCTTTTCTAAAATTACTAAACTTTTTTTTTTTTTTTTTTTTTTGAAGAGGGGTCTCGCTCTATAGTTCAGTCTGGCCTTGAACTCACGGGGATCCTCCTGTCTCAGCCTCCCAAGTGCTGGGATTACAGGCATGAGCCACCATGCCCAGCTAACATTTTATAATTCCAGTAATAATATAGGGGTATTGCAGTTTTTCTACATTCTTGCTAACTCTTGGTGGAGTCAGTCTTTTGATTATAGTATTCTGTGGGTATGAAATGTTATCTCACGATTTTGATTTGCATTTCCCTAATTACAAATAATGTTGAGTATTTTTTCATGTGCTTATTGGCTATTATCATATCTTGTTTGGAGAAATACCTGTTCAGAGCTTTTCCTTTTTTTTTACTTAGGTCATTTGTCTTTTTATTGTGGAATTATATGAATTTATTTTATATCCTGGGTGTAATCCTTTATTAGATATATACTTTTAAAATATTTTCTTTTGATCTAAGTTCTCTGTTCACTTTTTTGATATTTTCAGTCCAATAGTCTTTGGTTTTGAATTCAGTTAATTCACCCAAGTGATACCTTATTTTTTGGATTCTCATTTTACTGCAATACTCAGTATGTTCATATTTATGTCAGTGTCACAGTGTTTTTATTATGGTAGCTTTGCAATGGGTTTTGTGATAATGAAATGTGAGTCCTCCAATTTTCTTTAGAAAAATTTGGCTTCTGTGTGTTCCTTGAATTTCCATAGAAACTTTAGAATCAGCAGGTCTATTTTTGCAAAAAGACAGATGACAATTTAATAGACATGGTTTTGAATCAGTAAATTAACTTGTATATCAATGATATCTTAATAATATTTAAATTTTCTGATCAATGAACAGATAATATTTTTCCATTTATTTTAATCCTTAATTTCTTTTAATTATATTTAGTAGCTTTTGGAGTACAAATCTTATGCTTTTTTTAAACTTATACTGAAGTACTTTGTTCTTTTCGATGGTTATTTTAAATGTAATTATCTTAATTTCATTTTCAGAATGTTCATTTTATTGCTAATGTAGAGAAAATTAATCATTGCCTTTTGAGGTTATAATTTATAATTTTACTAAATGTCTTTATTGATTATAATGACATGTTTAGTTTATTCCTTAGTATTTTCTGTTTTTACACTGCTTCGTAAAGCTTCTGCTTGGGTGTGGTACCCGCCATGCCTGCTACCATTCTGTTTGTCAAAGCCTACCATCAAGAGAATTCTCAAGTGTTTTCTCCCATTTTGTCACACAGAATATTAAAAATATGGATGCTCAGGGGTCATATTTAGTAGCAGTAATGATTTTACTATTTCATCAAGGTCATTTTTATGTAGAATTTTCTCCCATCCCTTTTATTTTGTCTTTTTGAGACAGGGTCTCACTATGCAGTTCAGGTTGGCCTTGAACTCACTTTGTAGCCCAGGTTGGCCTTGAACTCATGGTGATCTTCCTGCCTCAGCCTCCAAGTGCTGAGATTACAGGCATGTGCCACCATACCCAGGTTTCCCTTTTGTTTTTCTTTCAAGTGCATAGCAGTAATTAGAAAGACTATTAGTACAATTTATTTCCATCATTTTGGTTCATGCCTTGATTTGTAGTTTTACCTTTCACAGCTTCTGAACAATTAGTACAAATGTCAGGACAATTAAAAAGGAAAACAGTACTCTAGAATTTTAAAATAATTTTCACTTTTAGGGCCACTGAAATGATCTCAGGGGCTCTATGAACTACACATTGACGGTGGCTGTAGTATGCCATTGGGAGAGGTTAGAAGAAAAATGAAAAAGGGAGAAGATTCCTCATGTGACAAAATCATAAATGTACAGATGGAAAGCAAGCAACATGTATTTCCTGAATTTTAAGAAAAACAGCTTTGGGCCGGTGAGATGGCTCTGCGGCATAAGCACCTGCCTGGCAAGCACGAAGTCCTGAGTTCGACTCCCAGAACCCACATACGAAAAAGGGGCTGGTGATATCGCTCAGTGGCACAGGCGCCTGCTGGCGTGCAAGATCCTGAGGTTGACCCCCGGTACCCACAAAAAAAAAAAAAAAAAAAAGAAAAAGAAAAACAGCTTTGCTGGAGAGAAGACTAAATATTTAAATAGATCCCATGGAATGAAAATGAATGAGGACAAATAAAATATCAACTTAGTATAGCAGAAAAGAGGAGACTTGAAGTTTGGCAATGTATTCAGGAATCTGTACGGTAATTTGGTTGTTTTGCTTGGCTTGGCTTGGCTTGGTTTGTGACTTCTAAGTCAAATACAGTTAAAGGGCCTCTGAGTCATCTTGTCACCCCTCACCCAGGTTGAAGGTCCTTATGGATGTATGCAGGTCTCAGCCCACACTGTCTTCACTGGCTTTAGAACCTGATGAAGTTACAGAACCCGATGGATCAGGAGTAGCCCATGTGCTATAAGGACCTCCATCCAGGTTCTGTTAGTCAGCTTTACATCACTGCAACAAAGTAGCCAAGGTCGTCAGCTTAGGAAGGGTTTATTTTAGCTCCCAGTTTGGAGGTTCTAATCTGCAAGAGTTCGGCCCAGTTGCTTTGGGCCTGTGGAGAACCAGAACACCATGGTGTGAGCATTTGGTAGACCAAAGCTTCTAATCTTAGAGACAGAAGATAGAAGGAGAACAGGTGGGGGCTGGAGTCCCACTTTCCCGTGAAGGGCAGACCCCTCAACGGTTTCACCACATCCCAGTAGCACCGCCATGGGGATCATAACTTCGATACATGTGTCTTTGGGGGACATGCAAGATCCAAACTATAGCAGCTTCTGAAGAACAGTTATGGATTTCCATTAGGATAATGCACTACCCAGTTAATTTGATTGCAAAACAAGCAAATACTTTTAAATGAAGTTTAAAAAATCATAAATGAAGATAATAAAGAGCACCCGAGAGGGATCAAACCAACTCAGAACCGTCAATAAAGTGCAAACACAACCTAATGAGAAAAATATACCACTAACTTTAAAGACATAAAATCTTATTTTTTTTCCTGTAGGGCTGTGTGAATGAAATGACCAGATGTCATTCAACCCTATGGGTTTGATCCAGGACTTCAAAGCTTTGAAAATACTCATCTCTCTTTCTGCGACATAGTCATAACTTGCATGATCAAGATGCAGGAAATCTCCAGAGAAACAGTGGTATGGAGGGGTGAAAGAATGAAGGAGGATACGTATGTCAGGTTCCTACACACAGATGTTATGGAAAGGACTGGATTTGCAGCAGCCAGTGCATCCACTAGAGGAATCAGCCTTTCTTGTTGATGGAGCTGATATTTTGGTATCTGATAGCCCATATTCTAGCTATCCATGACCTACCATTTCATTTCTTTTTATACACACTCATGCTATTAATTCAAGTAAGAATGATCATATTCTGAGGCTCTGTCTGTTTATCTATTATTCCTCTTTGTATATGTATAGTCAGGCAGCCTAATACTATGCAATATTATTTAATAATTTGCTGGCCAGTTTTGCCTATCTGGAGGAAATAGGCTCTGTTCACAAATTGGGGTAGTAGCCTAACAAAGGCACTTCTACTTCTTGACTATTTTCCAACCTTATTGGTGACAACAAGCAAATACCAACAATTTACTGCTTATGTCCTATAACATATCACATTTATAGAAGGCAGGGCTGGGAATATAGCTCAGCATTACAGTGCCTGCCTAGCAACATGAGGTTGTGAGTTCGATTCCTGGTAAACAAAAAACAAAACAAAACAAAAAACCCAAACCATATTTATAGAAGGCAATATGCCTAACTGAGTATTCTTTGGAAAGTCTTCTTATAAAACTAGTATACTCTTAAGACTTTTTTTCCCTTGACTCAGTGGTTTCCATTTTTCTTTCATTGGTCCTTGATTTGGTATCCATTTAACCTAATCATAATGCAGAAATTGAGATGGGGATTTTATGTTTAATCTTTTTATGGAGTACATAACTTTGTTCACCAGAATTAACAGAGTGGTAATGTTAGGACATAGGCATCGTCATCCTTTTCTCTTTCGTGTATGCAAAAATGCTCTTGAAATTTTGGGTAATGAATCTCCTGAAGAAGAATGGTTTCAAGTAGCACTAAGTAAGCAGGATATATCAGGTTGTTTCTCACTGAGCCAGAAGTGTGAGAGTGAAGGAAAGAATGTCATTTCTTAAGGTTTTTGAAATAGAAATAAAGATTAGGGACCTAGGGGACTCACAAAGTCAAATCTCTCTCTCTCCCTCTCCCTCTCTCTCTTCCCCCCTCTCTCCCTCTTCCTCTCCTCCTCCCACTTCTCCTCTTGGCTTCTCTGATTCCTTTAATTTATAGAGGCAGGAGTTATAATTTCTAACATATATGCTATAGATTAAATCGTAGACTCACACTACATAAAGTGATGCAGCTCTGAATTTGAGTCAGAATTTCTGAGTTGTCTGTGGCTTTCACTTAATTGATTAGGAATTCAGTACCTAAATGATAAACACAAGACAACTGATACATATTCCAAAGATATGTTCTTTAAGAAAAAAAGATAAAATAGATTAAAAGCCTGGTACATTAAGAATAACTGTAAAATCTGTGGCATGAGTGATTCCTAGGGAAGAATTACAAATTATTATAACACGTAATTTATTCCCCTCCTATAAATTGTGTGGTGAACTTTCTAGGTAGGGAGAAGTTACCATATGGAATTCAATGATTCTTGTTATGCCATTCCTGTTCATTAGCCTTATGCATCCATCGATTTGGGAATTATGATATTCCTGCTTAGGACATTCTTAACCATGCATAACTTTAGACTCAAGTGTATTCTTGGTAAAACTGTGGCTCCTTACTGATCTTTACTGGATTTTAACTCTGTGAGAAAGTCCATCCTGGGGAAATGAGTTTCATAAAATAGACTTATAAGTCAAACTGAAGGTTATACTGGTAAAATATTTTAGATCACAATATGGTGGCTTTTGCTAAGTTCCACCCACATTCAACTATCCTTCCATTATGTATGTGTATAAGATAATAAGAAGATGTGTATATGACAAGTGTGGATCTCAGGGCCCAGGAAAGTCTACTGTGGAGTCTCTACGAAGACAAAGCATAAAGGAAGGAAATTTATTTCTGAACTTGAAAAAATAAATGAACAATTCTGGCTTCATATGGCAGCAACAGTGAACCCTAGGGCAGCCCTAGCACGACCTGAGTAGTGGCCACCAAACTGCTGCAGTAGGAACGGAGTCTCAACAGGAATCATTTCCACAGCCAGGTCATTCCTATTTTGTTCTTGGTAACCTCAGAGGAACTGCAATACAGCCTAGGAGGTGTTGGTACCACCATGGACAGCGGCTCATGGAGCGATCAGCATTCCAGAAGGCAGTGGCAGCAGCACCAGCAGCGGCTCATGCCCCTCTGAACATGGACTGGAGTAGAGCATATGGGCAACTGGGACACTGGGCTGCAGAGTATCCTCAGAACAGCTCTAAGAAAATTGGTCAAAAAAACAGGCACCGCAGACAAGGTTCATGGTTCATAACCATAGTAAATGGGAAAGTGGGATTAACTTAGAAAGAAATGACTTGAAAACGCAGGTGAGACATTTCAGAAGACAACCCCATGTATCACCAGGACAGAGCATCACAAGTTGGAATTCAGGTAATCCAGGCAACCTGACACGTACACGTACTTGAACTCAGTCTGATGCATACATATCATGTGCTACTAATGTGAGATCACCTTGTAAACAGATTCATGTAAAGAAAAGCATGTGAAAGGCTGTGTCTATCTTCCCTCTCTTAGAATGAGAGCTCCCTGAGTTCTGAAACCTTTCCTGTCTTGTGTGCTGTCATAACTCGGTGACAGGCATATTATTCAGTATACACTGGTACTTAGTTTGTAATTGTGAAACAAATGACTAGATAAAAATCACAGCACAATGAGTAAATGGAATAATTTTCAGAAAAAATAGACAGGAGACATTAATGTTTTTGAGAAAATGGCGGTTGTCAGAGAACTTTTCTGGAAGTCATGAATGAAACAACAGGGATTTGCTAGATACGAAATCAGTACCAGGGAAGGGCTAAACACATGGCACATCCCATGTAGTTGGAATAATGCTTACGAAGGTATCCTTAAAAAGGTTGCTGGGGCAACCATCCAAGATACTGCTGACTAAAGAACTATTAGTTATTACACCTCCTGAAATAATGGTAGTCATCCAAAGTCCAAATTGTATTTGGTCACAATTAAATACTAGGAAGAAAGCCCGCTGAGTCCATTACTGGGGTTTATGTTGTTGGCCCAGAGCACTGATTTTAATTTTTCTTGTTTCTGGGAGGAACCAAATCTCAGAGTAAGGGAGCACCACTGACAGAAATACTGGAAATTAGCCTGAAATTTGAAGGAATGCTGAGGCATCTAGCCTTCTATTACTGGGACTTCAGGTTTAAGTTCTATTCTCTTGCACATTTAGTTATACTTGGAATTTTTCAAAGCCTAACTGCAATTATGGTGAACTGTCATTTCAAAAAGGTTTTCCTTTTTTTTTTAACTGGATAAACAAATGTGGTATTTACACACAATGGAGTACTACTCTGCCATGAAAAAGATAAATTTGAGTCATTTTTAGCAAAATGGATTCACCTTGAGACCAGAATGTTAAGCAAAATAAATCAGGGATACAAGCTTAGATATCACATAGTTTCTTGTATGTGAGAAAGCCAAATTATAAATTAAGAGGAAAATAAAAGATAGCTAATAGGAATTAGGGAGGTCGATCTTTCTCAAATGGAAAAAGGATCAAGAAATGGAGAGAAGCAGGAGGAAAGAATTGAGAGACATTATGTACATGCATCAACTTCATAGAAAGAATGTAAACATTTTGTACTGAAAAACGTACTAATAAAAATAAATAAATAGTAAACAAAACTCCTCCCAAAATTCCTAAAGGCAAGGACAAAAAGGTTTTTTCTTCATAAAAGGACTTGGGGATATTAATCATCCTCTCTAATTCAGCAACTTGATTGACATGGGTCATGATCTGTATGAAAAATTGTTAGCATGGACATCCATGCTCACCAATCTTGATGTCACACAGACTTAGTTTTTGAAAATACAGGTAAAAATAATGATGGGCTCCCACTCCAGAGTACAAGCACCACTATCAAGAAAGGAAGAAAGTCAAGTTCTACATATCACCTTGCCAGATTTATACTGTCCTAGGAGAATCTAATTCAATTTCACCAGAAGGACATTTGGGTGGAAAAGAGAGCCTAAATTAAAATTTAGGAATTAGCTTGTTATTATAGCTTCTCTGGTCAATCCTTTCCTTCTGTTTATTTATGTAAGTATAGACAACACGACACTGTTTCTCAGTTTTCAACTTGGTAAATTGAGAATTGACAAACATTAATTATATCCAAAATAAATTCGAAGTCAAGACATACTGCTACAGAGTAGATTGCAAAGCTAACAACTGACTTATAGGAACGGAGATCCACCAACACTGATTCACATTTTCCATTTCTATCTAAAAAAGCCACGGTCCCTTGGACCCATCTTCTCCAGCCCAGCACCTCTCCTGGTATCACCTGGGACACATCCTATCCCTTTAGCACAAGCTCTACTTTCCACTCTAGCTTTCTTCAATGTCATGTTGATTCAAGTAAGTCCTGCACAGCCAGGATAATATTTAAGAAGATGAAGATCTATCCATGTTTTTATGGGGTAAGACAGATCAATCAGAAAATGGTAAGGAAGACCTTACAGACTGCTAATAATGTCTATAAATTTCCAGGAAAACATATATTTACTTGTCTTCCAAATTCCTTATTATTTTCGTGTGTTTTGACTTTACCATGCAGGTTAGTAGGATTTGCTATTTTGCCACTAGTCACTCTAAGGATAATATTGGCTATTAGCTCTCACTGGTGAACAGGTAACTTAAGGCATTCTGGAGAGATGGAGACATCTCTGCCACTTCAAAGGGGGGTGATTATGGGTAGGAGATCTGCCAAGCCTTTATGTATTTTTCATTTAAGTATTGGAGCCTAACAGGGAGTCTATCTTTCCTTCTATCTCATTCCTTCTCTTGTCCTCACATGAGCTAAACTGTACATACACACACAGACACCCACGAAAGGACCAAAGGGACCACACGGTGCCCGATAAGTGACAAGGCAGTTTCCCATACTCCAAGTAAGACAACCAGTCCCAGTACATTGTAGGCTGTCCTTATAACACACAGTTCTTCATACTCTATCCCACTAAATTTTCCTTTTTACTCCCTGCAATCTCTACATTTCTACCTCACTTTTCACCCTTCTAAGGGTTGCATAGCCTTCTGAAAAATCCCTAAGGGGAAGAAACAAATCTTCTGTGATGAAGGCAAAGACCTGTGTCCATAAAATTTTCCCAGGCAAAGTCCCAGTCTTCCAGACAATCTATAAAACCAAAGATGTCCACAAGATAGGCCATCTGAGCCCTTATCCCCACACCCACTGCACATTTCTAATCAAACTCCAACTGCCGGTGGTGAGATGGCTGAGCGGTGCAAGTGCCTGCCTGACAAGCGTGAGGGCCTGAGTTCGACTCCCGGAACCCACACACGAAAAAAGGGCCAGTGATATCACTCAGTGGCATGGGCGCCTGCTGGTGCGCGAGGTCCTGAGGTCGACCCCCGGTACCCACAAAAAAAAAAAAAAAAAAACTTCAACTGCCAAAAGAATGCTCTTTAGGTCTCTAAGTAGGAAATGAAAATGTCCTCTAGAGGTTACTGACGGCAGACATTAGCATCTGTGAGATATTCAGTGGTGAAGTCGCTGTTTGTATACCAGAGATAAAGACGGAGGAAGGAGGAGCAGGGAATAGGGTAGCAGTAAAATCTTTTCAATTAACTTATCTCTCTTCTCATTGTCATATTATTCTCAGGAAACCCTGCATCACTGGTACCATTTTCTCTGAGTTCACAATCAAGTAAAAAAGAAAGGAGAGTATGATTTGTATTCTTTTTGTTTATTTTAAAGAGAGAAAAACAATAAAAATGATACAGAATTTCAAAACAAGGTTGATTTGTATTCTTATCTTGTTGGTTTAGCTTATTTTAATAGAGTCCACATTATTTTTACTACTAACAATTCTTATGGCAAATAGATTTTAAATTGTATTATGAATTTCTTACTGTTTATCTAAGGAAAAACAAATGGCATCATGCCTTTTTTTCTGACACATGTGGAAAGCCTCTAGCAAGCACCGCTCAAACTTAATTTATACATTTGTGGGAGGCGGAAGCCAAGACTCTCCTCAGGCCATTAACCTAAACTGGATTTCAGAGAGGAGAATCTCACTTGTACAATTCGAAAAGCAATCTTTGTGCTATTACAGCTTTAATTTTTTTAAAGCTTTGGATTTTTACAAGACACTCTCTCCTGTCTACTCTGTCTTCTGTCTCCCAGCTTCTTTCTCCTTTTTCCCAGAGCACGTGTCTATTTATACCACCACATTCTGGCATGAAGGTTTGCTCAGAAAGACTGTAACCCAGATAATAACTGTTGGTTGCAGATTATTCAATTATAGCTTGTCTTATTTCTCTAAGGATTACTTAGGATTCTTCTTGGCTGCTCTTTGGTTCTTTGTGCAATCATTGCAAGCAAGAGGGTAAAATGGCAATGCATTAAAATTTTTTAATAAAAATAGAAATTAAAGACAATCCCTATAGCTTCATTTCCAAAGGAGGGTAGAGGGGTGAACTTTTAAAGGCCAAATAAAGCTCAATAATCAGGTAACTAAAGGGTTGATAGTGGTAGTAGGTGATGCTACCTTCGAGATCCCCAGAAAATAATAGAATAGCTTCTGCATCAATAAAAACTCACAGGAATGGAAAAAGAGTGTTTGATTCCATGAAAAACTTTTTTCACTAAATTAGTGAGGCCCTTCCAATATTCCTGATGGGGAACACGAAGGGGAAATAACACAAGGAAAATGAATTTGTAACAAGTAAGAGAAAATGTTTGCCAAACTAGAAATTTGCACTTTCCATTTCATATTAGTCATGCTCCTTTTGTATGATCTTGGAAAAATGAAATTCCGTTTTGCATTGTTGACATCTTTATAACAGCATGGCAAGAAATTAGGAAATTTTAAACTAGTCTTTCTACTATCTCTTTCATCTCTACACTTAATTCACTCATTAGCATTCATTCTTTTGCATCTGCTTTGCTTTTATGTTTCCTGAGATGTCTTCCTTTGTGAACTAGACAATCTGCAAAGGCAATGAAGGAAATAAAGGGATCACCATTGCTACTGCTGGTGGAAAAAGTGAGCTTACAGACTGCATGGAAAAGTCAGGGCTGATAACGATTTAATCAAGCTGAGATAAACAAGTGAAGAGTAGAATGCTAAATATATATCCATAAATGTGAAGTCTTGCATATAGGTTAAAAATCAATTGCACCGGTAGAGAAAAAACCTTCTATAGCAGGTGGTGAGATTGATGTGATAATGTTAATTGATTGTAAGTATAATGTAGGTCATCAGTATGATGCGTAGCCTATGTAAGATTTGGTCTTGTCTAGAGCAAGAAAAGTGAAAATCTGATTTTGCTCCATGCTGGTTAGAATGTACTTAGAATTCTTGGCACACATTGTGAGCATCATATTTAAGGAAATGGATACTCAAGGGATGAAATGTTATGGAAGAGTGAAAAGAATAGTTTCCCAAACAAGGATGTATTACTGGCAAATGAAAAGAAATATACTTGGTAGGTGGGTACTAGGGTTTAGGTCTAAGATGTTCCCCAAATGTCTCATGTTCAGGGGTGAGGTTTTTGCAAAGTGATTGGATCATGAGGGCACTATATTCCTCAGTGGACTAATTCATTGATGGGTTTGTAGCTAAATGTGCTGTTATGAGGTGGGGCCTCATTGCTGGAGATATCACTTAGGGTCTGACCTGAAGGATGTTTTCTTGGAGAGCCCCAGGGGCCTCCTCTCTTCTCTCTTTTTGCTTCCTGGTTGTCATGTGGTGAGCAGTTTTCCTCTGCAGGGCCCTTCTGCCATGCCATTTCTGCCTTGGGACCAACCAGCCATGGACTGAATCCTCTCAAAGCATGAGTCAAAATAAACCTCTACCTTGTAAGTGGTGGATGTTGGTTTTTTTGTCCCAGTGATGGGAAAGCGATTCATACAGTGGGCTATAGTCAGTAGCCCAACAGCAATCTTTCAGGTTTCCATTACTTCCAGAGCTATGAAATCATCACACTCATGCCAGAGGGGGGAGATTCTAAAATTTAAAATATCATTTTTAAACTATTTGATTCTAATACCTTCAAGCTGTAAGTTTAAAAGTGAGATTTTACCATTGTTTTCCTCCCACTGTACTTAGGAAAATGTATTTATATTTATACCCATTATATACAATATGTTCAACAATAACCACTTATACAGCTTTGTAAAATAGTTTGAAGTAGGCAAAATGCTAGGTATAAGCCAAGAATTAATTAACATTAGCTTCTGTAGTGTTTACCTCAAAAAACGATACAAAGCTTTGAGTCATGGCTCCAATGAGGAGGCTGAGAAGCCGCGGAGTAATGAGAGGGTGCGCTACACTCTTCAGGCATATGGGCACTTTTCAATTATTTATGCAGTTTAATACCATAGAGAAGGCATGCTTTCCAAAGAACACCTTCTAGTCCTTTGCACACTGGGGCTGGCAGAAAGTAATATGGGGAAAATGGAAGGTAAGGTCATGCTTAAAAGAGCTCGCCTGACCTTCCAGGAGACCCTTGGTATTAAAACAGGCAGTTTGCTTAGCTAATAATAATTGTGCTCAGGACTTGTCATATTCAAAGAATTTTAATTAATCCTCATAACACCCTAGTGGCCTGCAGAAGGTAAGTGTTATTATCTCCATTTCAGAGGAGGCAAAATACAGTTACAGACGGAGGGAGGAAATGGCTTTCCTGAGATAGCAAAGTAAAGCTAAACTTAGAAAGCACGGATACCTGAGCCCACTTGCCTCCTTCAATGAAGTCCCTTCAGTAATGTATCTGGGGCAGAAGGCGTGGGGTTGCTGTTGAAGCTACAGTGGGGAGGCAAATCATTGTGATTCCACTTCTGAATAATAGATTTTTTCTATGATCTGCCCCTCACTATTGTCCTCTGTGCTTTCAGACTAAGGATTCTATAATATTCATTGTTTGCTGTTGTCAAACTCTGTTTTTTGTTTTTGTTTTTGTTTTTTCTCAGAAGGAGAAAAGACCCATCTTACTTGCTGTTTATGGTGAATGTCACCCCAACAGCTTCAGCAGTCATGAGATTCAGTCTAGAGGGTCCTAAAGAGCACAGAGTCTAAATCTTCTATTCCAGCTGGGAATACAGAAGGATGAGATTCAATCCATGTTCCCTTATAAGCCGTGAGAGGAAGGACAGCTGCTTCTTTCCTTTGCCATTTCTCTCAGATATCATGTTAGGACACTGTGGATTACTCAAGACCTTCTGAATTTCTAAAAATACTCTATTAAGAAGGTGAATAAAAATTATCAAGGACCAGTCCTATACTACAGAAGGGATTTAGAATAGGACCAGACATGAAAGATGGGATATATCCGGTGGCTCAGTGCACTAAGGTAAATTGCCCCCAGTTCACGTGAGATGACTTGATATGTGTTTTGGGAACAGATGCACAAGGGCAGCAAGAGGAGAAAACCACCATAATTTCGTATTTAGACTATTCTGAGTTCTGAGGAAAAACAAAACAACCTTATTTCTCATAAATTCCAGGAAGAATAGCAGCAGACACAGCAAAGAGAGTAAAGACCGCAGTCATCAGAAGAAACTGAGTTAGAAGGAACAGAATTTGACAGGACAACATGTATGCATTTTGGATCTGAGTCAACTATTTGTTTTAGATTCCGGTGGGATGCTAGGAGATGGGTTGTGTCTGAGTCAGTCTGCTGGTTGTTTTTCGCTCACACGTTTGTTGTAGAATGAGGTATCAGTCACTTACTTGCAAAGGAGGACACTAAGTGGAAATTATTTTTCCACGTCCCACTCCTCATGTGAATATTCACCTGCAAAGGCTGGTCATGTTTCAGGGGCACTGCATGCACGAGGACCTCAGAAGTGGCTCTTGGAGAGTACAAGATGTCCGCTCAGGTGATACCAGGGGCTCCTAGATGACAACAGAGATTCCAGCCCATGTAATTTTCAGGGTTGTTTTTTTTTTTTTTTTTTTTTTTTGTGGGTACCAGGGGTCGAACTCAGGACCTCATGCTTGCAAGCAGGTTCTTGTGCCACTGAGCGATATCACTGGCCCTTTTTTCCTTTGTATGTGGGTACCGGGAGTCGAACTCAGGACCTCACGCTTGCCAGGCAGGCGCTAATGCTGCTGAGCTATCTCACCGGCCCTCCCATGTAATTTTCATAAGGGTCCTTTCTCCTTAAAACAGTGCTCACCCCAAATGTTTAATATGCTTCGTTAACCAGAAAAGTCCAGTGAAAAGAAGATTCGGGAGATAGCTTTGATAATTCCTCAGATGTTTATGCCCTTCCCTAGAGTCTATACTCACTATCTTATGAGGAAGGACCTCTTTGTGAAGCTGTAGATTTCTCAAATAAAATATGCATCACCACCTTTCCCAAGTCAGCATTCTTTTTGCAAAAGGAAATTAAAGTGAATCACACAATTTTTTTTTTAAGTTAGTAGGGTTGGACTGAATCAAAGAAAGGAACATTTCTCATAGGGTTCAGTTTCTTGTTCATATTTGCTATGGCAGAATGTTTCATTTTGATTATTCATTTTTGTCCTGTTGTTCATCATGCAAAAAAAAGCCAACTTCCAAAAGCCAATCCCACATCCTATACAAACTCGCACTTCCCCTACTTGGTACAATTATATTTATTTTTCAAATACTAGCCCTCCTTAATGTGCTCCCTTTTTGCCTCATAATACTTTGTTGATAAATGTACTCGTAAATGTCAATTAAGTAAATGAACAAATTGATGAATGTACATAAGGACTTTGAAATCAAAGAATCCGCCTTTAAATCCTGGCTCCACCTCTTGTTAGTTCTTCGGCTCCAACTGAGCCTCTCACCTCTTGGAGCCTCCAATTCTCCATCTGTATAATGGGAATAACAGTACTTACCCTGCAGAGTAGTTATGAAATCTAGGTATCATGCATTTAATATACCCAGCATAGTGCAGTTAAAAAGGGACTCAATAAATGCTAGCTATTATTAGCTTACTGTATTATAGTTAATTGCACATGCAATTTTATCTTATAGGCAATGAGGAACCATTAAAGCTTATTAAGCAGGGGAGTGGCATTTGAAAGGTGTATTAGAATCCGAACTAGGGAAAGGTGAAGGAAATGAAAAATTGACAGGTTATCTAGATGAGGATTAAGCAAGATTAAACTCAGACACTTGGTAATAATCACCCTTATGAGTTGAACAGAGACTAGGTGCAAATGCCCAGCAACTGGCAAACACAGTTCCTGAGATTCCTGCCACTTCCTATGGTGCTGGCTGACCCGGTTCATTGCTCTTTCATTTAGGACACCTACTTCCTTTTCTGCTTCCTGTAGCTGAGTACAAGGCTCAGGCTCACTGCATCTCTTGATTTGAGGACATACTCCACTCTGTTTCAAAAGTGCAGCAAAAGCCATCCCTGAAATTTCTGATTTGTCTTAATTTTACTTTAATATTTGCAGTAGATTAAAAAACATGAAATTATGAGAATGGAGTTTTCAGGTGGGTATAGAATGTACAGTGCTTTGTTTGTAGTCAAGCTGCAACTTTCTTTTTTCTAGTAAAGCAGAAAATATTTGAGTAGGGGATGTTGTTGAAGGATTGTCTTATTGCTGCTCAGTAACAAAGAGGGGAAGAAAGGAGGGCCAGACAAATAAAAATTTAAAAAGAGGGATTAGAGTTAGAAGTGATGGGGAACACCCTAAAGTTAGGGTGACATATAGGTAAACAGTGCAGAAAAACTCTCAAACTCTTCTTCCCTAAGGTGTTGAAGAGTTGGAGAAAGAGCTTCATTCCTTGACAGCTGAAGGTCACTAGGCTTGGTGCTACTAGATCATTGTGAAGAGTGCCACAGCCATGCTTCATTTGGATGCAGATCTGAGAATAGAAGCTACACTTTTGTGGGAAATCCTCTCTTGCTCTGCTGTAATTCTAGCTTGGGCTCTGAGAACCCCGAGAGATATTGGGCAAGACTTTCAGGTTTTCATCACTGATGATCTGCTGATGCTGCTCAAATAAAGCCAGCACCCCCAAGGCTCCATTACTCAGATTCCAAAATCTTAGTGACCTTTATTAGCAACAGGATAGGGGATCACAGGGAGCTGAAGTAACCCAATAAGACAGGCATCTTAAGTATTTTGAGAGACTGGAAAACATTTAACCACCAATGTAATGTCTGCAGCATCTGTCTGAGAAAGAAATAAATTGGTTTCAACGTCAGCTGCTTGGACTTCAGAGAGGAATAAAAAGGCAAAGTGAGAAGGCAAAATTGTCGAGCACCTCTCAGATCTATCTTGTAGTTTGTGACTACAACACAAGAAGCAGTGGCATGGCGTAAATCTAATCACATTTGGACACCGCCTTGTAGGAAGTAGAGAAAAAAAGAAAGATATTACAAGACTATAATCTTCTCAGAGATGGAAGCTGGGATGAAAAATCCAGGGAAGGATTATGAAGTTAGCTGCCTTGCTATTAAACACAGAAGAGTAACAGAGATGACCCCGACCTGAACAAGCCCAGCTTGTACCTAATATAGACAGGATTTTTAGCGACAGAGTCCATAGAGCTAGAGGTAGCCTGCCGTTCTGCCTTAGCTAAGCAGAGGCTGGAAGCAGCTCAGCAGAGAGCCTCAGGCTGAATCTGCCTGCAGTTGCCACCTGCAAAAGTTTACAAAGAAATAACATGAAAGACAGCTGTCAGGACCTGCCAAATTCCCAGCCTGGCCCCATCATGCTCCTTTCTATGCTGTTACAGCCACTCGATCACCATCTGTGGGCTGCAGTGGCATCCTGGTGTCTGGCACCAGTCCTGCCCTTTGGTCAGTAAGGATGGAAAAGCAATGGGTAGATGCTCAGTACTCAGTATTAGATGGACTTTTTATGGTTCCTTCTGAGCTCACACCTCAATTCTAGAAGGTTTGACCCAGTCTAGTTCTCAGATCAGTTGCTCTAATGATTTTGTTATATATATATATATATATATATATATATATATATATATATATATAAAACATTATATGTAGTATATAATTATGATATATCCTTAATATACAAAAATATCAACATGATATATTATTAAATACATCAATTTTATCCTAACATGTAAACAGACATTATATATATATATTTATATATATATTTTATATATTATATATATTTAATATATTTATATTTATATAAACATTTATTTATTTATTTATTTTTATTTATTTATATAAATTTAAATTTATTTATTTATATTTATATACATTTTTATAAATATATTTATATATTTATTTATATATATAAAATGATTATTTCTCTAACACACATATACTTGATTAGAAGTTTGAGACTTGGTCACATACATTTCAAATCAAGCAGCTGTCACCCCATTCAGGCTTCAAAACCTGAAAACTCTGGTTTCTAAACTCTGCATTGAGTCAGAAGGTGAAAGAGCAGAGAGAATTGGGTGGAGAGTCTTTCAAGGACTAGACCTGAGTGAGAATTGTTTAATATGTATGCTCAATTTTAGAGGGCACCAGGACCCACATGCCTGTAGGATCTTCAGCCTTATGTGAGGTACATTTTTAAAACATTCTTGGATCAGAACCTGGCCTACAAAAGAAAGGTTTCCACAGCTTTCTGTCATTCTTAGTCCTGCGATGTTCTGCCTTAGGATATCTCAAGCATTATTAACATCAGTGTTCGTACTTTACATAGCAGCTGGGAAGCCTCTCTCTCGGTGCATGAAATTGAAAAAGAAATTTCCTCATTCAGTAATTTTGAGATGTACCCATCCAAAAACAAGACTCAATGCTTCAAAATAAGATTCCAAATCTTCTAAGTTTGTAATCATATTTATTAAAGCAATTACTATTGATAATACTAATACTACTTGCATAGCACATTTATTTGTGAAGCCCTCTGTAAACTCTAGCTCCTGCATGAAAGAGTGAATCATCAGCATTAATTGCAAAGGCACTAAAAGGAAGAGGAGTTGATTTGGGCTTCAGTTTGAGGTCAGAAAACCCATTCTTGGAGTTTCTTTCCTTAATACTGACACCATCTCTTTGGATTTTGGGATTTCTTCTCTGAAGAGGGAGTTAGGGCTGTAAAAACTCTGTGAATATTATAAGGATCGGATCCTGTTTGAGCATTAAGAATCACCCACATTAAGGGCCTGCTACATATTCATAGCCTTGGAGAGTGCAGATAAAAATACGACTTTTGAAATTTTGATTTGTGATCATTTCTGAATCCATATGTACTCATTAAATGCCATTGAATTCATTTTTAATAATGAGGAGGAATTTGACAAATGACCTGTCTGAGCTGAACAAAGAGATTTAGCACAGCAGATTTCACACAGCAGGGAAAATACCTGGAGAGTGTTAAAATCCCATTTGTTAAAACATATTGTATTATCTCTAACTGTCCATTTTAAGACTGGTCGCTTAGGGCAATCATTTGCATGGTACCATACAGTCCTATATCAGTACCCAAAGAGGAAATTTACCCCATATCCTCTAAATAAATAGGCTTGATGTAGTTTTGAGTGCACACAGTCTTAAAAAGACTTTTCACCAGAAGGGAAACCACTCTCATTGTCATATGAAGCTCTGCTATAGGATAAAACTTCAACATATTTATCCTTTTGTATTTATGAGTTCTTTATTATTGAAAGATTGAAATCAATAGGGAAGATCATAAGATATGGCCTTCATATAAATTACAGGCAGAGAAAAGAGGACCTTTATTAACAATCAAGAGTAGAAGAAATCAATAAATATTGAGTTTTTGTGTGCCCGGCACTGTGCGAGGAATTGACAGTTGGTCATTAAGTTGGGAATGGCCACATACGGTCAATTTATTTAATTAGTTTCTATTATTCAATGAGTTCAGCTTTTAATTCCTGCTTTTATTGATGTTGATTTTTATTCTTTTGTTGATATTTGGAAACCATAGCCTAGTTTTTCTCCATCTGTTAGCAGTCTAGAACTTTTCATCCTCATGGCTCCCAATTGATAATTACCTACAGAGAGCACACTGTGTTTAGTTTATAATGTAAGTAAGAAGGTACACTTGCAAAATAAAGTCACAGTGTGGTCCAAATCCAAATATAAATGACTTTTTTATTATCTAGTATTTGAATTATTGTTGATGATGCTAACTAAGCTCCATAACGGTGGCTAACCAACCGTTATCTGTATAGATTACTGTATTTCCATCAGTTTTGTCTTTTGGGAAATAGAAGAAAATCACATGGACCTCAGTTATTTAAAGTTCATTTTTAGCAAATAGCAGATATAATTCCAAAATAATTGGAAGTGGTAAGATACAGAAGGCAATGTGGTAAATATGAGTATATAAAGAAATAGTATTTTAGACCCAGGTAGATTCTTAAAGATCCTTTAGTCCAGTTTACATTACAGGTTAAAATTTCAGAATAAGATATGCTAAATGGCCTCTCCATAGTCACACAGAATATACCAAAGGATTGGCATTTTGCTATTCTTTCTTTTTTAGTAGCTGAGTGGTTCTATACTCCACTGAACCCAACACCTTGAAAATAAATAATTGCTTTATTAACTCTTCTTTTTGCAAGGTAAGTATCAAATACCAAAGGAAAAAATGCATTTTCCTAGCTTGAAAACATAGAACTTTTCTTTTTTAATACTCAACATGTGAATTAAAGGTAAAGAGAAAATACTGAGCAAGTAAAGATCTTTGTCCCCACAAAACTATGACCAGTTGCGTTGACTTTTACTGGGTAAAACCTGGACAAGTAGAACATGGTCCTTCCTTTATTTTTAAAATAGTATTTAACTGACAAGTAAAGAGTGTATATATTCGAGGTGTATGTGGAATGATTGGATACAGGCATGCTTTCTGTGGTGATGATCTGAAGACACAGTTTTCCTGCCACACCTCAGAAAAATATTATCTGCAACATTTGGTTTCTTCTTAGCGGGAAGTAAGATAAATATAATTTTGTTTTTAATAATACTTCAAGACATCTTTCTTCTGCATTTCCTCCTCAAACAAACAAACAAAAACTTTATGTTAATGGTCCTCCATTCCTGAACACTTTGATTCCTTCCTCCTCAATATCCAACACTTTTAATTCTTCTTTAATGTAATTCAATACTCTTGCATCTTCGTTTTTCAATGGCCTTTTCATAACCCTCCTGCAGCCATTCAATGCCCAGGCTGCTATGCTCCACCTTTGAAAGCTCTGTATCAAGTGTTTATTGCTCTAACACTCACTCTGTTGTGGTCCACCTCACATCTAAATCTTCAATCTGTCTACACCATCAACTCCTCACCATCCTTAACTTCTTTCCTGTCTTCACTTTATTCTTTGCTTAGCTTAGATTTATCATCTATCACTGGTTACAATCACTACACAAACACCTTCTGCTTTCCCTCTTGCCCTTCCTCAAACTTCACTGGCAAAACTGCTCCTAACCAACGTATTTCCTGTGCCCTATGAGAGAAAACATTAACTTTGAATTCATAATTATAAAAGTATAATGGGTATTAAACATGTGCTATAAATCCTACCTTGGTTGAAACTTTGATGTTTTATTCTCTAAAGTATAGTTTCCTCACCCCCTCACATGTATCCTACAAAACACATTCTATCTGTTTTTTACATTACCTCATATATCACTGAGGTAGTAGAGACAATTCAACAGGAAATTCTTCACTTTCATTCACAAAATCCTTGAAACTAGCCACCGTTTCCTCTCTCATAGGAATTTCTGACCTCCTGTTAGAGTCTAGTTTCCCCACTTGTGCCTGTTACTTTGTACCAAATCAATTCTATTAGTGATTCGGTTACCCCATTCATTTATTCACACAACAAACACATATTTAAGATTATATAAAACATAAAAATGTCTTTGACTTCTGAAAGCCATAAAAGGGAAACTGCATTTTATTTCAAGTGTGAATTTGAACAGGATATTAAAATGATTTGATGCACATTTTAAAAGATAATAAGGTTATTGTCGAACTATAGAGACAGAGTAACAAAATAAATAGCCATTAGTAGTCTAGTGCAATAGAGAAGGCAAGAGAATACAAGCAGGTGGCTTGGTCAATGATGTTGACCATCAAAATGGTGAGAAATGGTCAGATTTGGGATATAGCTTTCAAGGTAAAACCAGAATATCTGCTCAGTGTGAATGTAGGGATATGAGGCAGAGCAAGGAGTTAGTTATGAATGAAACTTTGTAACTCTGTGCTTCTAAATTCTTCTGAATATCTCTAATTCGATGTGCCATAGGTATCAGATTCAACATTTCAAAAAATGGAGCCCTTTATCTCCAGTTGCTCTAGCAACTGGATTTTCTGAAAAATGGTTTCTTTCAAGAAATGGTGCATTATTATCCGTAGATTTCCTATTTCAAAAGCCTAGGTGTCAGACACTGCACTTTTATTTCTCTTAGCCTCCATATGAAATTTAAACCTAAGTGTCTTGTTTTCCCACTATAAGCCATTTCTATACAACAGCCAGGTTGCTGTTAAAATGCAAATCAAATTACAACTATTTTCAATAAGTTCCTACTTTACCTGTTGTTCTTAGGCTAAATTTGAAATCTTTCTTACGGCCTCCATACTTCTGTCAACCTCTCCAAATTCATACCTCCCCTCTCCCTATTTGTTACCCTGTCCCATTCACACTGGCCTTGCAGTTGCTTAAACATGTTCTTTCTTATCCTAAAACAATGGTTATTCCTCATCTCTTTGCTCAAGCTATTGTTCAGATGGCTTTCTTGTTTTTCCTTTAGGTTTTAGTTTAAATGTCACGTTCTCAAAGAGATTTCCCTGAACCATGGTATCTAAGGAAGGTTCCCTCACATTCCTTAACAGACCACCTTGTGAGGTGGCTTAGCTGCTTTTTTTTTTTTTTCTTTTGAAAACAAATTCAAATAATGCAATAAGGGTTTATTTGCAAATGCCATCCCAGGGCAGTGAAAGTGAGGGAAATGGAAAGCAAGGCAGAAAAGGATGAGGAGCAGATACAGGAGAATGTCCCCCTGCCAGCTTCTGTTTCACTGAATCAGGCTAGCAAGGAGACACAGCAGTGCACTTGCTCCTCCTCAGCCACAAAGAACATCTCAGAGGTGTGTGGGCATCTAAGATCTCCTCTCCCCCACAGAGGAGTTAATCATCCACATTTCAGGACTATGCCATGGACCTTCTTGGCATCAATTCAGGAAGCCAACCTTCATATCTCTCCTTGTGGAATGTCACCTGAGGTCTGGAAGTAGCAGCAGGAAAAAAGATCCAGAGAGTCACCTGAAGGCTTCCGAAGACAGAACCACGCAGTCCACATGGAATTAGTGTGCTGTGGTGTTTTGTATCACAAGTGCTATGCATGTGGGTGACAAATGAGGCCGAGAGAATCAGAAGAGGTGCTTAAGATGTGTTAGGCACACATCTTGTTGGTTTATTTCTGGCACATACTAGATTGTGAGTAGCTGTAAATACCTGGCACCTTCACAAGGTATAGGATGGGAGAGGGCAAGAAGGGTTGGCAAGGAACCCAAGATGAGCAAGAGTGGGAACCTATTACCACTTCTTGTCTTGAAAGGACAATGGGAGGAAACAGTGATGTCAAAACCTGGCAAGGGCCACAGACATGATGAGCCATCTAATAAATGTTATGGGACCTAGAAAAGCAGTAGCTACCAAGACCTTGGAAAGACAAGAAGAGAATCAGAGGGGATAAATACACTTTTCTGCAACCACTCAATCTGCCAGTGCCTCCTAGGGCCAAATCCAACCAGAAGCTGGAAGTCAAAGGAGCTTAAGTCTGATATGTTGTGAAAGTTTGTGTGCCAGGGCACAAAGTGAGATGTGGAAGAGCAGAAAATTGGCTCTGGGGATGGAGTGCAAACCAAGACTACTGAGCACAAAGACCAGACTTTAAACTGTAAGTGCATAAAGCACATTTATTATTCCTTCACTGTCATGTCACTTGATACAAGAATACTGAATTATTTCATTTGGAATGAATGAATAAGTGGACTCAGAAAATATGCTTTCAGCCTTCAACTTTGCTCACTGAAACTATAAAAATGTGGAGACGCTGTAACACTTGTATTTAAAATGTGCTGAAATATACACAAAAACAATATGGAACTAACACTTCTCTAACAACGTATGCAGTAGAGAAACCAAAATAATCAGGATTTTGAATGTGTAAATTTCAGCAGTTCTAGCTATAAAAGTTTTACGCTTTATTATGAATCACATAGTATTGACATGTATATGTATAGTGTACATACACGTAAATGCATACACATATGCTGCACGCTGAGACACGAAAGTAGTCATTTATATACCCACTCATCACAGAGTTTAAGAAATAAAACAGCTCTACTCTTAAAACATCTATGAGCTTTTCCTCTATTTCTTGTCTTTTATTTTCATTTAAGTCTTTAATTCATCTGGAAGTGATTTTTATACATGATATGAAGAAAGGGGGCTCATTCTTCTCCTAAAAAGTATATGATTTTCACAAGTGCTAAGTAGACCATTTTCTCATTTATGTGCAAGGCCAACTTTCTCATGTATCAGATTTTCCTCTTTGCAGTTATTTTAAGTTCTCCATTCTGTTCCACTGGCCAATATGTCTAAGCTTCCACTAATCCTATATTATTTTCAATAGTTTAAAACTACCCTGGATGTTTTGAGGGGAAAGGTTCTTGGCTGATGCTTTTATTTCAGGGTGCCTCAGCAATATTTGGCTCTTTGTCCATACATATTAATTTTATAATCAGCTTATGTAATCCCATGAAAATAATTCTGCGAGATTTTTTACATTATCACTGGGCTTTGTGAAAGAGTGATATTACTAAGTCATCTGTTATGAATAATTTCTGTGTCACCAATTATTTAGGTCTTCTTTAATGTCTTTCCATTTTGAGCTATTATAATAATTCCAACAAAAATTTTGTATGTCTTTTGGAAAATTTCCCTAGATACTTACATTTTATGTTTTCATTGGAAATAGGCTCCTTTCCTTCCTTTTAAAGATCCTATATTCTAACTGTTGACTTATGACCACTGATATTGTACCAGTCAATACTGATAAGCTTTTTCATTAATTTTAACATATTTACCTGTAGATTTTTTACGTTTTCCATTTATTCTGTCATGTCTCTTGCAAATATTGACTGATCTGTTCCTTTTATTCCAATTAGTCTCATGTTTCACTTTTTACTTTTCATTGACTAGATCTTCAGGTACAACGTTTGTATGTAGTGATTTCTATCGTTTATTTTAAAGGAAATACTGTTATCTTACTAACCTCCAATGTTTAGCTTTCTTTCCCACATTTCCTAAACAACTGAGATATTTAGGTCAGAATTAAAAGCAGGAACAAAGAGATGTTCTTATGGAAGAACGTTCTGCCTGCTCCTGAGGCACACGTCTGTCCCTTGGTCCTACCCTGCCCTGGCGACATGCTCACCCCACTCTCCTTCGAAGAAGCCAGCTCAGAGCTTGGAGACTCTACAGCCCAGATTGAGAGATGCTGCCTCAGCTTGAGCCCTGTCCCCTCTCATTTTCCACCAAACACATTAGGGAAATAACGGGATGATTTTGAGGGAAGAGAGAGAAAGAAGGTGCCTGTCCACCCATAGATTGGTAAAGAGAGAAGTTAAATTCTCTTTAGGTAGCTCAATAATTTCTGAAACTGGTAGTGATTTTGGGAAAAAGTAGATATGTAGAAAATAGAAAGAGCAGGGCAGAAAAGAAAAGCTGAAGATGCAATTAGTTACTAGATCTGTTTTGTCAACTATTTTTGTCATGACATAGTCTAAGCTTCCCATTTTATTATGTTTTATTAATATATGCTTGTGATACATAATAATTACATTCATCTTGGGGAATTGGTACATATACATATTGAATCTTAATCCTTTTCACTTCCATTTCCTCTCCCCTCCCTCTACCCTCTCTCCTATCCCCAGATCTACCTCTCTGTTTCCCATATCTTTTATTTTGTTCTTGAAATATTTAACCTTCTGTGTCATATTTAATTCACCTACCATTATGGTCACAAGGTGCGTCTACTTTCTTACCAACAACTCAAATTTATCTTTATTTATGTCTGAGTAGTACTCCACTGTGTATAAGCACATTTTCTTTAATCATTCATCTGTTGATGGGCATACAGGCCACTTCTACAATTTAGCTGTTATAAATTCTACTGCTATAAGTATGTGTATGCACTTACCACTGTAATACCCCCCTTTTGTTAACTCCTCCTTCTGTACGTTAATTAGGATTCTTATTCACCTTTGTTTATGAAATTTGAAAAAACCCAGGCAAAATCCATCTTGGAACAAGAATACCATACGGCATGCCAAAAGTAATCATGGGTCTCCCAGCATCTACCTTTGGCCCTTAAGGAGAAATAAACTTACATAAATAAAAATCTTTTATATTCAGCAATTTCAACTATTAAATGTTTCTACCATGTGAATTTTCCAGGTAGCTGAAGCTTGATAATTTAAATGTATAAAAAATATATATATATTGAATCATTTTGATGGAAATCTTTCTAAAGTATATTGCAAACTTATTTTCCTTACTAAACAGAATATTCTTGACATGAGTTAATCTTTTCTTGATGAGTCAGGACCATTGGTGTGGCTCAAATAAAGTGATGCCCTCGGGGATGATCATAATACTAAGAGCCACATGGCCACCATTTACTGGACGTAGGCCGCCGGGCATTTCCAGTTAGTGTACCTCACACTCCTCTTTCTGACATCTGTCACTTGTCAGTGTGCCTGCATCTAAGGGCCCCGTACTTTGCTGCTTCTAATTCGTAATTCACTGTAACCTTGGAAGAGCTGGTGGTTGCCAGGGGAAGCCAGGAAACCAAGGCTACGAAAGCGGAAGCTCGAATATCTCTGGCTCTGGCCTGAGGAGAGCCTCAACCTTTGCCTCCGCAATGTGGAAAAATACCGGTGTTAGACAATTGTCTTCCTTGAGGTCAGAGTTCTGGTTGGGGCACTGAGGGCATTCTACTTCTGAAACAATAGCAAAAAGAAGATAATCTTTCACAGAGATTTGGAAATTTCTGAATCATGTGTTGGGGAAAATAAATTAGGGTCCCTTCATGGGTGAAGTGCTGGTGAGGCTCCATTTATCTTTTACACACAGATTTCTTAGTTTGTGCCCATATTAAGTAAAATTAGTACGATGGGCCTAGGAACACTCTATCGGGTATTAAAGAGGGAGTTAGTGAGCATGAGGATTGAGTCAAAAATGTTCCTTGAGGTCAGTACATGCATCTGTGGATTCCCTGATTTGAAGACAATGAACATTCAATGATTATTTGTTCTTGTGAGATGTCTGGAAATCTTAAGGAATGCTAATGAATTTTTTGAAATTTATAGACAATGTGTCAACAGAACTGATGGGCAGCAAATAACCTCAAAATACCATTATTTCATCAAGCAAAATAATTTTATACATATGTATATCCCACTGTAACTTTTGATATTAATATAGAGAATACTGTTGAATTAATTCTCAAACTCCCAAAATATGAATATCTGAAAGATTCACCAAAAAACTCTAAAACATATAAGCAGAATTGGATCACTAAGTTATTCTTTCCCTCATCCTCATTCTTCCTACCCCTTTCTAGTTCTGCCTATTTCTTTCTTCATTATTTCCACATAGCTCAGTGATGGAAAACCAGTTATCAAGATTGGATATTGGACCATAAAAGGGAAAAAACTTAACTAATGAGGCAATTCCTGACCTTGAACCCCAAATCTGGAGAAACTGGCAGCAAACTGGCTCAGCGTTGCACCGATGCCAGAGCAGCATCAGTCTCTCCCACCCATGGAATAACTGGAGCTGGACAACGAGAAAGGCCTGAGGCTCAGGTAAACGTATAAACGGAACTTTTCAGAGAGGAAGAAATGCCCCAGGGGGTTGGGGACCAGGAGAGTGGATCAGAATCCTCACTGCTGGTTGCTACTTCCATATCCAAGCACATGGAAATAAGATTCTGAAGTGTCCTTCTTAGGAGACTAGCACTATTTATCTAAGATACCACATTGTACAATCATCCCAGGAAATGCTGAACAATACTGTTTCTAGATTTTTCCTGATGACTTTTGATCTGCTTAACCAAGGGATGCCGGTTAAATTTCTGAGGGCTATGTATTTTATTTGTTAGCAGTTGGACCACCTTGATGACCTGGCATGTGGGATGTGGACACATGACCTTCAATCCAGGCCACATCCTCCTCCACTGTCCTGTGCTGTGTGACTGCAAGGTGGATTTCTACTTTTTATTTTTTTTGTCTTTTTGAGACAGGGTCTCACTATGCACTTCAGGCTGGCCTCAAACTCACTTTGTAGCCCAGGCTGGCCTCAAGCAAGGTGGATTTCTATGCACTGCATCAAGATGGTCCCTCACCCTTTGGCTTCTTACAGATTCTGGCTAATTTCTGGGACTAGCAAGAGATCAAAAAGTGGGATGAGAATAAAATCAGAGTACATCCCTCCGTTTTGCTGCACCACAGCATACCTACTTCCCTGTGCTGGGTGTCCACTTTACCTTTTTGGATACTCTTGTAAAAGCTGCTCGCTACTGCTGGCTCAAGCAATTGATCGTCCTCTTTCAGTTGGCCATATTCCACTCTCCATTTTATAGACAGTCTCTTCATTAAAATTTGTTCGTGACACCTTTGAGTATGCCATTTGTTTCTGCTGCGACATCTGATAAAGGTGACCAATAAAAAGGGAAAGTTCCTGGGGTACAGAGATGGAGGCTGGGGACATACAACTCATGGGACTTGCTCTGGTATGGAAAGTCCTGTTGACCACGTCACCAAGAAATATAAATTCTGACCATTCCCTGGCAAAATGCAAACAAAAGATGTGATGTACTCACTAATGTATAGTATAGTGAAAAGAATATTTTAATTAAAGTCAGAAGACAGAGAGCCATGTCAAAATACTCCATTTTTATTTCTATATATAGTTTGAGAAGCCACTTATGCTCTTTGAGTTATTATTCTGCTATAAATTTGTTTGACCTGAGGATCAAAGGAGTTAATATATGAGAAAACATTTTATAAACTATGAGGCTTGGTAAAATATTGATGTTATTATTGCTAATTTTTTAGATCCTCCACTCTTCCCATTTTTATAGCACTCCCTAAATTACTATATTCTGCAGAATATTTATTTTAATATTTTTAAAAAGATAAGCTTTTAGAAGTATCACACATTATAATCTGTTCAGTCATTTTTTTTTTTTTTGTCTTTTTGAGACAGGTTTTGTTATGCAGTTCAGGCTGACCTTGAACTCACTTTGCAGCTCAGGATAGCCTCCAGCTCACAGCAATCCTCCTGCCTCAGCTTTCTGAATGCTAGGATTACAGGTATGTGCCACCATGCCTGGCCTTCATAGATTCATGATATATTCTAATATGCTAGAAACTCTGATAGTTATTATATTAAAGAGATTCATTTAATTAAGTTTAATTAAGCAATTCCAAACCAACGTACCCAGAACCCCTTATGACCAGCAATTTATATAATAATTTGGCAGAACTAATGGTTCATGCAAATATGCCTGGTAAATGCTGTCACCCAGGGATTTCTCTGTCCGTCGGTAATCTTAAGGCCTTTTCCACTCCACACTACCATCTGTGGGTGCTTAGCATGAAAATCATACAACTCCTTAAAGCCCAAGGGAATAACTAGTCAAGTAATATCTTTTTACCTCACAGAATCCACTAAAAATATTCACACGAACTTATTGATTTATCTGAATATTGATGACCCTTTTCACTGAAACTTCAAAACAAAGTCAAGTATTTTTATAGTTGTTTATAATCAGCAGAACTAAATAGGAAAGCAACTGGAAGTCTTTAGGAGTGAGGTCACATATGATAAATGTTTTGGAGTATATGAAATTGGCAGGGTGCTAGACAAAGTGCAAATGGCAACATTTTTTCCAGAAAAAAATGGAAATTACTGGGTGTTACATCAATACAGATTTAATAGTTAGCACATTTTCATTCTTTTTTTAAATAAATTTTCTATAAATTCAATACATTCTACTACCAAATTTTGTACAGGATATCTCTCAACTCATTAGACTTTTTCTTCCTGAGGAAATGATGAGGCTGTAGTGGGAACCCAAGTTACTAGTGAGTAGAAATTTAAGACAACTCTCTTAAAAATGTGTTTGCTGGGCCGGTGAGATGGCTCAGCGGCTTAAGCGCCTGCCTGGCAAGCGCGAGAGCCCGAGTTCAACTCCCGGGTCCCACATACGAAAAAGGGGCCGGTGATATCGCTCAGCGGCACGGGTGCCTGTTGGCGCGCGAGGTCCTGAGGTCGACCCCCCAGTACCCCCCAAAAAAAAAATGTGTTTGCTACAAAGAAGGAACACAGAAACCGCTGGTGAAAGTCTGACTTGAATAACCGAGACCCTCATTTGTTCCAAGAAAGCTTATTGGTTCTCAATAATCTTCTTTGGTCAATACATTACTATTTCCATTGTTTCTATTGTTCCTACTTCCCTCAGAAGTTTCTTGGTACTGTGATTATAAAAGAGCAAAGATTGCCGAGGCATAGCAGGGAGTAAAAACTAAAAAACACTTGAACTTAAAAGGCAAATGTCAGCATCTCTCTATCCTTTCATTTTTGTCTTATTGTGGTAAAACCCTAGTATCAGAGTGACGTTCTTATAAGATTTTTTTTTTTTTGTGGGTACCGGGGGTCGACCTCAGGACCTCGCGCACCAGCAGGCGCCCGTGCCGCTGAGCGATATCACCGGCCCTTTCTTCGTATGTGGGTTCCGGGAGTCGAACTCAGGCCCTTGCCCTTGCCAGGCAGGCGCTTACGCCGCTGAGCCATCTCACCGGCCCTTTTAAGTATATCAAAGAGTATTTTTGGACTATTGGTACAATGTTTTACAGTCTGCCTCCAGAACTGATTCATCTTGCACTGCTGACACTTTGTTCCTGTTAATCAACAACTGCCCATTGTATAAACTTGTCTTGACCCTCTTGGCTAGAAAAGCCCTGCGAGAACTCGGGCTGATCCACAGTGGAGTCAGTTCTGCGGTGCTGAGGCAGTGACCTGGATTTCCGAGCTCCCCAAAACATTTCCCAGGGAAAAATATCATGGCTAAGTAGGTTTGTATCAGGTTCATACTGTGTACACACACATGCTCTTCCCACACGCCAGTATGAACAGTGAAATCCACTTAAGTGAATGTTCCAACTGAAGATGTGGTAGGGAGCTCTTCGATGTTTGTATCATCACAACTTCTGGTTTCTTTCTTCCTTAATACTCATCTACCCACCCTTGAGAAGCAACATCAGAGGATGAATTTTCCAACGGAATACAGAAGGTACATGACAAATCATGTCAGCCTGTTCTGTCACGTTTCAAAGTCCAGAAAAGGACAGTTACTTTTCAAGGTTCAGGCACATCAAGTAGAGTTCTAATCGTTTTTTTTCTTTTTTTTTTTTCTAAGTGTAATGAGTACGTATCTATGGACATAACCTTGCAGTGAAAGCCTTGCTATATTATTCAGCCTAGAGTTAGATGCTGAATTTGGAAATAATAAAAGACCCCCTACAATCAGTGCAAGCGGATTTAAGAATTTCTTGAATCTGTGGTTCTTGTAGAAAACCCACTTGCCGTGTTGATGATTGAGTGAAGTGAGAAGCAGAGGGTTACAGATTTGCTGTTAATTACAGGAAGTGATGAGTTGTGTTTATCACTAATACACAGAAAGGACCTTATGAATTCTAAATAACGGAAAATACCTGCTTGTCTTGGAAAAGTCAGTATATCTTTAAGTGAAAGGATGATTCCTTAGCAGGTCTGGTGAGGGAGATTACATTAGTTTCCTATTTATTCCCACTGGCAAAGTCAAAACCTGAATATGAACATAGAGGTTTGAGACCTGGGCATGATTTTACACAAAAGATGAATGGTTTCTGTCTCAAATCGTGACTCACCTTTTCTTACAATGTGATTCACCTTTAGAACATCAACACACCACCATTCCCATCAATTTCCTGACTGCTGGGGAGAAGTGGGCAAGTTAAGCCCTTACAGGAGGAAATTCTGTATTTTCTCATTCTTAAAGACTGCTACAAAGGTATTTCGCCCATGTTTTCACTGCCAGAACGAAGCTTGTAGGAGTGTTCACTTAAAAATGATCACCATTGGGCCGGTGAGATGGCTCAGCGGCGTAAGCGCCTGCCTTGCAAGCGCGACGGCCCGAGTTCGACTCCCGGAACCCACATATGAAAAAGGGGCCGGTGATATCGCTCAGCGGCACGGGTGCCTGTTGGCGCGCGAGGTCCTGAGGTCGACCCCCCGGTACCCACAAAAAAAAAAAAAAAAAAAAAAAAAAAAAAAAAAAAATGATCACCATTTAAATCATGACTGTCAAATATATTTTTTGCAATGCTAATGATAGAACCCAGGGCATTAGAAATGCTAAGCACATGTTCCACCACTGAGCTACATCCCTCGCCCAGATTATTCTTATTAAGTGATTCTTTACATGTATTCATGTTATAATGTCAATATAAGACTAAACCTCATTCAGCAAAATTAAAATATTGCTAAAGCAAAGGCAAAATGGGTTATAGTGCATTGCTCCACTCCCTCACTCCCTGTCTTCATTTTGCCCCTGTGCATGCGCAAATGCATATCTGTACACACACACACACACACACACAGCTCTATTCAGAGTTTATTCATGGCATATTTTTTCCCACTCAATACCTACTGTTTCATATCTGAGTCAATCCAGAAATATGTCCCCAGTTTTCCTCCTAGTAAATTCTAGGACTACAAAGAGTCTCTCAGATTACACACATGTAGTTTTTCCTGTAGCTGTTAGATAACACGAGGGGAAGTTTTTCACCACTTTTGATGCTTCATCCCTACCAAGAGGCCCACTTGATCTGACCTGTGCTTTTCTGTACCCCTTTACTCATTACACGAAGGGAACAAAGGGGCCTTAAACTGACAGACGATTTTGGGAAAAGTAAGTTAGGCGTACTGGATTTAGTCTCTCCTTTATTCTTTCTGGAGAGCAGCTGCCTACAGGAGAAACATTCAACTTTACTCCTGCACAGTCTTCATCTTTGTTGGGGCACAGGACCTCATGCTTCCCGGGAATGGGTCCGTTTGTCCAGCCCATTATCAGGGTCCGGTTAGTTGGCCCTTTTGACTGAGACTAAGCCATATCTCCTAACTTAACACTTCACTATGGAGTTTTCCAGCGGACGTTCTGTGAAAGGTCTCAGATGTACCAAAATGTTAGTGCCTTCAGGACTTAGGAGGGCAGGGTGGGAGCTTTTCCTTGTCAGTGCACCTTATGCTCCATCCCTGGCCATAAGAAGCTTCATTTATTTATCCCCGTTTCCACAGAAAAAAATCACTTTCTCTACATGCACTGAGGGTTAAACGAGTTTAGGAAATGGAATTATGGGCAATAAAAATGATACTTTGAGTTTTGTTTTTTTTTTTCTTGTGCTAGTCTTTTGCCTTAATTTGTTCAGAGTAGAACAAGTAAGAGAGTTATTCTTTATTCAGTTTTCTCAGAAATGACGACTTTGGTCCTACAAGGTAGTCTTTCTCCAGTTTTCATTTCTCCCAAGAAGGCTCCTTCATTTTTCTTCAGTCTTCATTCTTGCCCTTTTTTAACATGTGCTCCTGGCATCCAATGCCTTCTTGGTTCTTCTTCCCTTCTCGCTGCCCTGTCCCCTGCTTTGCAACTCCTGGTATGCTGTGTGTTGTCATCAGCTTCACCCCTCTCCTGTACATCTTTCTGCAACTGATATTTCTCAACAAAGAATGGAGTGAAGCACACAGGGTATGGAGTCGATAGACTTTGTTTGAATTCTCAATAAAACACTTCATTTGACCTCGGACTGTATCTATGAACCTTCCAAATCTTCAGTTCTCCCATTCATCATAGGGGGATACTAGTGGCGTCTCCCTTTCTAGATTGTGAAGCTTAAATGACATAAAGCATAAATGTATAACACTTTATACTGAGTACACATGTGGTAAATATTAGCTGTTATTAAAAATAAAAACATGCAAGAAGTTAGGAATTTAGGGATCTTGAGTGCCTTATGATATCTACTTTTTCTTCAAAAAACATAAACATAGAGGATTAGAAGTCATAAATAGAATTAAAAATAAAAACTAAATAATTAAAATTAAAAATCTATATTTTGTTTGTGCTCTATTATTAAAAAATCTGGAAATTGACAGAAAATTTCAAGAGCAGGCAAAAGGATTACAATTCAGCAGTCTTAAATCGTTATGTGCAAAGGGAAACAATATTCAACATGTCAATCATTTCTGATGGAGTCACTCACAGAAGGCCAGGCTCATGTTGGTAATCTTGTTCTTGAGGCACAAAGAAAATGTCACTACCATCTAAAGGAAAGGACATTGATAAAACATTTAAGGAACACTTCTATGAAAATAATCACAAAAATTCACACAAAAGGGAATTTTCTTTCTATGGAAATTAATTTATATAAAATACTTATTAACAATCACAGTAAAGGAGATAGTATTTGAAAAGTAACTTCTCTATGCACATACTTTTTACTGTCACAAAAGCTCTCATATTTATATCAGTATTTTGATATCAGCATGTAGGTATGTGGTATTTCATCATAATCTCCAAAAATGAAAAAGTATTCTGGGTTGGGAGAGTTAGGAAGACACTTAAATTAGAGATGCTTTGTGAAAAAATTTCACAGTTGAGAAGCTGAAGCTTCATTCTCCTTTTAGAGATATCATCATTAATTTATTAAATAGAGTTGTGTCATTAGCTATATTTTGTTAGCATTACTTTATTATCTGAGCAGTCTTCTTTCCTTCTCATAAAGGTTTTTAAATATTTTTCCTTGATTTTTTTGACTGACATGAAATATTGGTACATATTTATGAGGAAAAATGTTATTTCTCATGTGAATACACAAATTGGATAATGATCAACTCAGGGTGATTAACATATCCATTACCCTAATCTTTTAGATTTGCAAATCGCAAAAAGAGGGGATTTTGAATGTAGCATTTTGCGCTATAGAGAATGACAAGAAATTCATCTTGTTTAGTAATAATGATGACATTACCACTTCTTGAATGCCATGAAATGTCTCTATATTAGTTCACTTAACTCTCATAATAATAATAATTCCCCAAGATAGGTATTATTAAGATAAGAGGACTAAGACATGCAGGGAGAGAGTGGAAGGGAAAGGGTATTAAAAAAGAATTAAGTTATGTTATGTACATGTACCAAGTCCCCGTGAGGAATGTATTCATTATGTACCGCAAACATGTACTAATAAAATTAAAAATTTAAATAAGAGAGGAATTGTTATCCCCATTTTACATACTAGGAAAATAAAATGATGGGTTTGCATAAGCTCAAAACCCACACTATTTCTATCCTCAAACATTATTTTGCACAATGAGCCTTGGGAGTAACTATTAAGAATGACCCAGAGTCTGAGCAGTAAAGAATATTTAATTTATCTGTCTACCTATATATATCCTTGGCTCACCATCAAAGAAATATGAAATCAAAAGGCAGCAATATAAGTAAGAAATGCTGATAAATGCTGGCATATTTGGAAATGTTTCGACCTCTCCAAGAGATACACTCAATACACTGAAGAGTCCCCCAAAGTCAGTACACCCAGACCTTCAATAGTTCCCATGAACCCCCTGGAAGAAGTGGCTAGTAAGCAAGGAATATTTGCAGAGAGTTTTTCAGAAGCTCATAAACCACTGCACCATCAATCCCACAGTCCCCAGGCATAGCTTTTAAAGAGAGCACGCTGAAGCGCAGTTAATCAGACTGTAGTTAGCACAGAGAAAATATAAACGACAGTGAAGAGCAGGTCAGGGCAAGAGTAAAGGGCAAACCCCAACCATCTGCCTTATTTCTCTTCCTTTCAAGGACATAAATTTCGCATAAACATTCTCTATGGTCAGCAGGCAGAGCTCTGGATCCTCTGCAGTTGAAACAAAAACAGAGACCTCTCTTTCAAATTATGGCTTAGGAGCCACAAAATATGACTCTAAGATGACTCATGCTATCAGAAAGTTAACTTATATCAAGATTTTTATATTATGTACCTCGTTTTAATACAGTCTCAGGCATAGTTCAAGAAAGAGGGAGACATTGCGAGTAGAAAGTCTGCCTTCATGCATTTGCTTCTTCAGTGGAAAACCTGCTTTTTTAGTATTACTGATCATAGAGGTAAGGGAAATAAATGCGTAGAACATGACTCAGTCTACACTTTACTCTTTTAGTCAATAGCTGATCCATTGCTAAGCTAAGGAATAGGAGGGAGATGAAAGAAAACAAATATAAAGACTTTGCCTATGTGGATCTAACACACTTGTTGAGAAGACCAGCCCCAGGCCGGCATCAGTGAAGTTACTGCTTACACTGCTGCTAATGCAGAATGAAAATTCTTTTTCTCAGTGAATCACAAACCAAATTGGACAAATAATATACTGCGTGAAACAACTGGAAATGTGCCCAAGTAGACCTAGAAAAGGGGTATCATGGCATGGCTAAGTTAATGAAAGTTAATTAGAGTCATATTAGGACATCCCGAAGTCCCTTCTGAAGCAAGGGGATGCTCCAAAGAGAAAGTGGGATTCAGTTCTGTTCACAGCTGCTCCTGTGACCCGGCTGCATCTGAGGGTCTGTGGGCTTATATGCCCATTCCAGTGCTTTGCTAAAGGATCCTGAATAACCTTAAGGAGAGTTGATATCCTAGACTAAAATCTCTTAGGTGTGACACCTTTTACTGCTCAGCATTTGAGATGAGCACTGTCTCCGCCCCTCCGCCTACCAGCTCTCTCTCACTACAGATTACCCCTGTTTCTTCTTGGAGTCTCAACGCTTTACACCTCCTAAGGATAAACCTGGCACTTTTACCATCCAATTAGCAGAGAAGGGAGCCGCTCGGCTTACAACAACACAAAGACTCCTGTATGAGCCCCACAGAAAGCAATACTGAAGACATCTTTATGCACAGCTGCCTCTATTCTTCCTGTGATGGCACGGAAAGGCTGAGGGAACAATGTTAGCTGCCCGAGGTTACCATTTACATCTGGAATGGCTTGAAGGAGCCAGATAAGATGCTCCTATTGGTTCAGGTTCATAAAATACCTCTCACGATCTGGACTTTTCTAACAATTATTCACTGTTTTTATTTGTTTGTTTTGAGCAAGGGGAAGGGAAGAATTTTTTTCTGTCTCATTTATATTAGGAACTCGGAGAAAAGAATATTCTTAAGGATAAATCTCCCAGAAAAGAGTGGAATTTATACATTAAACTAAAAGGTACATGTATGCACAACTTCTTACATTTCTATCCTGTGATTCAGAGTGTTCTACTTTCTGTGTATAAATTGCCTGTGGGTTGAAGATGAGGAGATTAGGGTCCTCTTACTGGAGTAGATCAGAATTCAGCATAACCTCAGGTCATTCCGTTTGTGAAGAAGAATAGCTCATGCAACAGTATGTGTTAAGGACCACAGGAGATTAAAAGACACACAGGGTTCTTTTCCTGCTCTCTGGAGTTATGTTTAAGTGAGGCAGTAACCATGCATACAGCCTCATTTTGCAGTTGGTTGGCATCTTTTGTTTTGGCAGTTCTCAAACAAGGACTGCCCCACCAGGGTTATTTCTGTTTTTTTGTTTGTTTGTTTGTTTGTTTGTTTGTTTGTTTTTTGGGGGGGTGGTATTTTGTCTTATCTGATTGCTTTAAATAATTATACAGGTATTATAATTTGGTGGAGGAATAACTATGTAATAAAGACATTAATGCTTAGAAATCAAAGATGCTAGCCATCTTGTAGTGTGCCAAAAAAGGAAAAGCTGTCTCGTGTGAAACATAAAAGCAATCCTCTCATTTACACTTAAAAAGGACTGTATAGACCATCGTACATTAGTCTGAGGACTTTTGACGAAGTCTCTGCCCTCGGCCCATTCTTCGGTATAGTAAAAGAGAGTTCCTTAGTAAGGCATGGCTCGTCACGATGTGCTGCCTCACCACAGGCCCAAAGCAGGAGAGTAGTGTGGGTTGCGACCTCTGAAACCATGAGCAAAAGTAAATCTTTTCTTCTTTAAGTTCGTTCGCTCAGGTATTTTGTCACAGTGATGAGAAGCCAACTAACACAAGATGTTTGAAGGCTTTTTTCATCTAGTCAGTTCTGGGATCCAAGATAAAGGAAAGCCAATCTCTGTGATATTGTGAGCTGTGAATCAGAGGAGGTCATCGTGGTCATGAAGATGGCTCTTACACTTCTACTTGAGATGTGGAGCATCATATCCATTCACGTTCATTGATGAAAGAAAATTATATGGCTAAGGCTGGTAGCACTAGAGCAATAGTGTGTAAGTCCACTTTCAGAAAATCATAAGAAATGTTTTGAAAAATAATACAATATATTTTATGGGACATGAGGGGAGAATGAAGATTCTAGTATGACAGTATTTCTTAAAATTGGCTGTGGAAATAAAAACTTCTGACCATCACTTACCCTATAATAGTTAATTCTCAGAGTATCTTGGATTGCAGTCTCATAAGAGGGTGGAAAGGATAAAATAGATAAATTTTTGTGTGCCAAATTGTATTTTCATCTCTAAGAATCTTTCAAACCTAGAAGCATTATTTATTCTTGCAGACAAGTAAACCTAAGCAAAGACTTCCATATCTGCCATCACCACTCCTCAATATCTAGCTACTCTAGCTTGAACACGAGGTGTGAATAATCAGAAGGATTTTTATTTTGAGCCCTTGTCTTTTCTATTTTTGTGCTGTCTCCTGGGGAATGTGTCTAATTTTGACACGGCACTGATCAATAAATGATCCTTGAATCCCAGCCAGCTTTCTTCTAAGCTTCAGTGCTACATTTTCTTTTAGCCTTTGAACAATTTTGTTTCAAATCAACTACATCTGAAACCACAATGGTCTTATTCAACACCTTTATTCTTTCATTGTTTCTACTTCCAAACCAGATCTATCTGATTCTATTAATGATATCATCATCATGCCTGTCACATAGTCTTATATATTTGCATGGGGTTTTGGTCTTAACTCTACTTTCCCTTCATGCACTTCCACTCAAATACCACTTTCTGCTAATCATTTATGCATATTCTCTCTTTCTATCTGTTCCTGCTCATGGAAGTCTAAACCACAACTTGTCAATATGGGGAGAGTATCCTATTTGTAAGAAATGTAATAGTTCAATAAACTTTATGGAAAAATTTAAAGTTTTTAAAAATAAGCATGAAATTTTATTTAAAAGTTATTTGTATTGGGCCGGTGAGATGGCTCAGCGGCTTAAGCGCCTGCCCGGCAAGCATGAGGGCCCGAGTTCGACTCCTGGATCCCACATACGAAAAAGGGGCCGGTGATATCGCTCAGTGGCACGGGGGCCTGCTGGCGTGCGAGGTCCTGAGGTCGACCCCCGGTGCCCACAAAAAAAAAAAAAAAAAAAAAAAAAGTTATTTGTATTAAAAATTTAAGTCTCCTTTTAAAACATTGGCAATATGGCAAACAATAATTTTATAGCTATTTAATTCATTATATAGTCACTACATTGCACATCTGTAGTATTAAATAGACTCAATTAGCATATATAAGGATATCACTAATATTTCTATACATAATAGAATTTGAGTACACAGAATGCTTAAATTATAAGTCATCTGAAAGAACTTAAGAGATGAGATTGTAAGTTTGGTAAATTCCAAAATTCTTTGAACTACTAAAAATGGTTAGCACCATTTAGCAATCATTTCGTCAAGCTTTCTGTTTAAAATGTTAGATTCTAGAGACTCACAACTATAAAGAAATGTCTCACTAAATTATGTGTGTGTAATTTATGCTGATTTACAGTTTGAAGAGTAAAAACAAATTTTCTTCATAGTTTTATGTTATTTAATTGTATAGAGTGATTGAATATAACTTCTCAAGGATATCACTGTGATGTGTGATTTTGGAAGTTTACTTGTGAAACTTTTTGATAGGAAGGTTGAAATTATGATTTTATAATATTCTTATAAGAAATGAATTTTAAGATAGAAATTTACTTGAAGGATTCATAGTTTAAATCGAAAGTTTGAAAATTAGATACAAATCTTAAAATGTTAAACATTATGAATACCAGAGTAAATAAACACACCAATAAACACACCAATCCATTTAAAAATATAATTTAGTATTTATTATCCTGTTTTGGACTCTCACTGAAATCTTATATCCATTTTTTTTTCAAGGAAAGCAGAATGTTCCTGAAATTACTAAGTATGAAATCTCCCCCATTTTCACACTCAGTGTCTGTTTCCTATTTACTCATAACTTGTAAGTTCTTAATTTTTATAATGGAAGTTAATAGTTGTTACAATCATTATGTTCTTTGAATCCTGTCTTATCTGTTCCTGGCTATATATTTTCTGGCAAGTTATCAACTTTTCTACCTCATGTTTCTCATCTATTAAATAAGCAAATATATGAAGTTCTTAGAAAAATTCTTGTCATAAACAAAACGCTGACTGCGTGTTAGAGGTGGTAAGTTTTGTGTCCCATGCACTGGGAATATGTTTTATTTACAGGGATCATCAGAAAATAATTGTTTTGGTATCACATAGAAAGCTGAGGCTCAAACTAATATGTTGAGTTTTCAAAAGCTGATCTGAAACTCGGTCTCTTGGGCCCCAACATCTATTCTGCTTCACAGATGTTCCAGAGCAGGGATCTTCATCTTAGAACTTAGAAAAATAGGGAGAACTTAGAGAAAAGATGAGAGATATCCATAATGAAATATTTTTAAGATGGTGCTAAGTGTCTTCCCCTCACTGCTTCCTCAATCATAGTATGTCCTTATACTATATTTTAAATTTTCCTAGGTGGAATATCTCATTTCTCTTAAGTATGTCATAAAGTTCTGAAGAAAATGATCGTAAAGTCTACCTTTTAAGTAGTACTTGTAGCACTTAATTAAATATTATAACTTAAATATGAGTGTGTTTCCCTAGTATTAAAAGATACAGTTGTGCTTCAAACAACACCGTGAAGATAGAGAAGACAGTTTTCATTTACTAATGTGGTTGAAAGTTTAAAAAAGGAAAATTTCAAAAAATGTATCTAAGGTCATACATGTTGGTCATAGAAAGCTAAGTCTAAGCTTAGCAGTAAATCTTCAATATATAAGTATTAAGTAAAGAAATTCAAATTAGACAAAAGAAGAATTGTGAGTATGGGTCAAAAACAAGTGTAGCTTAATAAAGTTGCAAAATATTCAAAGATTATTGTATTTTTAGGATTGGAATTCATTTTGCTTCATAAATTCCAAATGACATCTTAGATGCCATCACCTGCCAGGCCCTCACACCTGAGCCAGGAGAACCTAGGAGCCGTAAACCTCACTTCCAATCCCTGGGGTCTCCCCAGCACAGGGTAACAGAGTTGATGACCAACAGACACACCTGACTGAAAGAGAGACCAACACCCATGAGTTTTGTTTCAGGACTGAAGCAATGCTCTTCCACAGAGACCAGGTGAAAGCCAGCCTTGGGAGATAAGCTAGGGGAGGGTGACAACTAAAAAGGGATCTCCTGGGATCACTTGGAAGACCCAGGATAGGACCAGGAGGACTGCAGGGCCTGTATTCTGCAGTGGGAGGCCAAGTTTCATCATCAGAGGGAGGAATCCTGGAGAAGGCATTTAGTCTAGTGGTGTATTTGGGCTATGGCACTGCTGCCAACATCCAGCAGAAATCAGTGCTCTGAATGACTATTTGTCAATGAAAGGGGGGCCTAATTGTCTTCCCTAAAGTTAGAGTCCTCTTTGTTTAGGGCTGTTCATGAGTGGTTCCTAGAGTTTGTCAATATCCAGTTGATATTTGATGCCATTGTTTTTGCTGAATTTACTACCATAGACAAGGTAACATAGTAGTGCCAGCAATTGGCTTTTTCTCTATGCCAATACCTGTATTGTCTGTGGAGTCATAAACAATATTGTGGCTTGCTCCCAAAGACCAGGGCACTGGGCCAAAGAATTTGCAAATGCCAGCAGACACACACACACACACACACACACAACCAGAAACACGAAAAAACTAGGCAAAAAATACCTCCAGATACTCCCTACTACCCCAAAATTGGTACAGGAGGCATCAAGCAGGAGGAAATCATAAGCTATACAGCACATAGGACTGAAGGGTAGCAATGCAGGTAAAACAGTTTTATAAGTTGCATGGTGAATTTAAAGAAGATATAATGAATCGCATAATGAACATAATGAAACAAATGATCAATGAGTCTAGAGAAGAAACTAAGAAACAGCTAGTGGTGCCCAACATGGAAAAGAATGGAAGTCCATGGAAAATTCCAAACAAAAATCTAGGAGATTAAAAAAAAAATCCATGATTTAAAGTATGGGTAGCAGAAGTGACAAAAGTGAAGACACAGTGTCAAACCTAAAGGACAGGGCTACTTTCAATGATGAAGAGAGGTACTTTAGAAAAAAACAAGGAAATGTAAAAATGGATCCAACAGCTCTTTACTAATTGGAATTAGTGAAAAATCAGAATGCTACACAAAGGGCATAGAAAAGCTGTTTAAACAAGTAAAAGCTGATAACTTTCAAGACATGAGAAAAGAATTTAACATACAGATAAATGAAGTAGGTAGAACCCTAAATAACCATGATCAGAAAAAATATTCTGCACAACATAATAATTGCAATACCAGAAATCCAACACAAGAGCAGAATTTTAAAGGCTGCTACAGAAAAGCAATAAATCATCTATAGAGGAAAACTACCAGAATGACAAGAGATTTTTAAAAACATACCTTAAAGCCAAATGAGTATGGAATGGAGTTTCAAGCTCATAAAGAAAACAACTTCTAATCAAGACTGTTATATCCTGCAAGATTATCTCTTAACATTGATGGAGAAATGAGACACTTCCATGATAAGGAAAACCTAAAGAAATTCATGAACACCAAACTAATGCTCCAAAATATTCTCAAGGATATCCTAGAAAGAGAAAATGCATCTAACAATGCCAAAAGGTCAAATAAAATGAATAAATCAGGTAGGGCTAGCAATTAACTAGGAGGAAAAAAAGCAAAATGGCAACAAGAAATTAATATAATGACAGGAATAACTCAATACCTGTCATTTATGACTATCAATGTAAATAGACTCAACTCACAAATCAAGAGATACAAATCTGCAGAATATATCAAGAAACAAAATCTAAAAATATGGTATATACCACAAACACATTTAACAAAAGAAATCCATAAACATCAAAAGATGGAAAACAATATTTCATACAACAACAATATTTCATTCCAACAAAAATTGGGAACAAGGAGTAGCTATCATATTTTCAGACGAAGTGGACTTAAAGTCAAAGATGATCAAAAGAGATAAAGAAGGATGCTACATATTGGTTAATGGAACCAACAAGTCAACAGGAAGAGACAACAATTAAACATATATGCACCAAACCATGGTGCACCCAATTTTATGAGACAAACTCTAATAGACACAAAAGATCAGATACACATCAACACAATTATAATGGAGGATCTCAATACCATACTATCACAAATAAATAAACAGATAAACTAAGCAAAAAAATCAACAAAGAAGTATCAGAGTTGAACCAAACCTTCAAATAAATGGAATATATATATATATATATATATATATATATATATATATATTATATATATATCCTAACTAAGGAAGTGAAAGACCTCTACTATTAAAATTACATCAGACTGAAGGAGGACATCAGAAAATGGAAAAATATTCCCCATTCCTGAATAGGCAGAAGCAACATAATAAAAATGGCTATACTTCCAAAAATGACATAAAATTTAATGCAATCCCAATCAATGTGCCAACAAAATTTCCCTTAGAGCTAGCGAAAACAATCCTAAAATTTCTGTGGAATCAAAAGTGACCCAGAATAGCAAAAGCAATCATGAGCAACAAAAGCAAAGCAGATGGCATCACAGTCCCATACTTGAAGTTATACTATAAAGCTACAGTGACTAAAAGAGCATGGAGCAAGCACAAAAACATGCATAAGGATCAGTGGAGCAGAATAGAAGTAGCAGAAACAGCACCAGGCAAATACAGTTATGTGATCTTTGTCAAAGGAGCCAAAAACATACATAGGAGAAAAGGTAGCCTCATTAAAAAATGTTACTGGGAAATCTAGACCCATAAATCTAAATCTACAGAATGGGAAAAAAAATTTTCCAATTATTCCACGGACAGAGGACTAACACCATGAATACATAAGTAACTAAAAACAACTAGACACCTCAAAATAAAAGATCCAATCAAAATGGGCAACTGAAATGAATAGACAGGTCTGAGAAGAAGAAGTACAAATGGCCAGTAAATATATTTGAAATGTTCATTATCACTGGTCATCAGAGAAATGCAAATTATAACTACACTGAGATACCATCTTGCCCCAGGAAGAATGACTACCATGAAAAAAGCTAATAATATCAAATGCTGGGAGGATGTGGGAAAAAAGGAAGATTACTACATTGTTGGTAGGAATATAAACTAGTACAACCACTTTGGAAATCAGTGTGGAGATTCATCCAAAAACTAAAAATAGAAACTCCATTTGACCCAAATATCTCCCTTCTAGTTATTGTACCACAAATGTTAAAATCACCATGTTACAGGGATACATGCATGCCCATGTTTATAGCAACACAATTTATAATAGCTAAATCTTGGGAAGAGTATATATGTTCTCCAACAGATGGAGGAGAATGTGGTATTTATGCACATTGGAGTACTACCCTATCATAAAGAGAGATAAACTTGAAGCATTCATACATAAATGGATGTAATTTGAGAACATAATTTTAAGTGAAATAAATCAGACACACAAGCTCAATTTTACATATATATACATATATATATATATATATATGTATATATATATATAGAGAGAGAGAGAATTATATATGTATATATAGAGAGAGAGAGAAAGAATGAGAGAGCGAGCAAAGTAGAAGAGAGATAAATAGAAAGCATGGCGAAGTTCAAAGACTGCCCCAAATATCATATCCCATTGTTTTAAAAAGATTTCAATATATATGCTAATTTGTTTAGTTTATACTACTAGTTAATCTTAATTGAAAAGCAAGTTTTACATTACTCCCTGTTTCTTTTCTATAAGAATCTTCTCTGCTTTTTTCTTGTACTCTGAATAACTACTTTGAAGACAACGATCCACAGTGTAATAATTATTATTACTCTCTTACTACTTGTTTATGAAATTTTGTGTTATGTTTCATAAGACAAAAGAAAAAATTATATGTTAGTATCAACAAAGATAAGCAAAAACTTGCATGTATTTTGTACTTACAACGTCCTAGTGCTGCATTAAACATTTACATGAATTATTTCATTTAATATTTACTAATTTTCTGATATCCTCTTCAATCTCTTTTCAGAGTACTGTAATTTTCAATATAGAGATCTTTTACTTCCTTTGTTAAATTGATTTCTAAGTATTTCTTTTTTTTTTTTTTTTTTTTGGATACTATTGTGAAGGGTGTTGTTTCCCTAATTTCTCTCTCAGTTAATTTGTTGTTTGTGTACAGGAGTGCTATTGATTTTTGAGTGTTGACTTTGTATCCAGCTATGCTACTGAATTTGCTTATTAAATCTAGAAATCTTTTGGTGGAGTTTGGGGGTCTTCTATGTAGGGTATCATGTCATCTGCGAATAATGATAATTTTACTTCTTCCTTTCCTGTCCTTATTCCTTTTATTTTTCTCTCTTGTCTAATTGCTCTGCCCAATGTTTCCAGAACTATATTGAATAGGAGTGGTGATAGTGGACATCCTTGTCTTGTCCCTTATTTTAGAGTGAAAGATTTCAGTTCTTATCCACTTAGTATGATGTTGGCTGTTTGTTTGTCATGAATGGCTGTTATCAGAGTGAGGAAGAGGGTATCAGAAACTGGAAAGATATCCCTTGCTTATGGATAGGAAGAACCAACATTGTGAAAATGGCCATACTCCCAATATTGTTACACAGATTTAATGTAATCCTAATGAAAATACCATTAACATACCTCGCAGAACTAGAGAAAACATTCCTAAAATTCATTTGAAAACAGAAGAGACCTAGAATAGCAAAGACAATCCTGGGCAACAAAGGCAAGGCAGGAGGCTTCGCCACCCCTGACTTGAAATTATACTACGAAGCTACTGTGATACAATCAGCATGGTACTGGTTAAAAAAAAAAAAACAGATCTGAGGATCAGTGGAACAGACACACTCAGCCACCTTATCTTTAACAAAGGAGTCAAACATGTTCACTGGAAGAAAAATAGCTCCTTTAATAAATGGTGCTGGAAAAACTGGCTCTCTACATGCTGAAGACTAAAACTAGACCTATGTCTATCACCATGCACTAAACTAAAGGCAAAGATCTAAATATTAAAATGGAAAAAATAAATCTACTGGAAGAGAAAGTAGGTAGAAATTTTGAAGACATATGTATAGGCACAGAGTTCAGGAACAAAACCCAAACTGCTCAGGAAATACTTCAAAGAATCGACAACTGGGATCTCATCTTATTAAAAGCTTTTGCAGGGCCAGTGAGACGGCTCAGCGGCTTAAGCGCCTGCCCAGCAAGCACGAGGGCCCGAGTTCGACTCCCGGAACCCACATACAAAAAAGGGGCCAGTGATATCGCTCAGTGGCATGTGCGCCTGCTGGCGCGCGAGGTCCTGAGGTCGACCCCCCGGTACCCACAAAAAAAAAAAAAAGAGCTTTTGCATCTCAAAAGATATTACCAATAGAGTGAAAAGACAACCTACAGAGTGGGAAAAAATGTTAGCCAATTGTACCTCAGACAAAGTACATATATTTAGAACATATAAAGAACTGAAAAATCTCAGACCCCTCAAATTCAAAGACCCAATCCAAAAATGGGCATCTCAGATGAAGAAATACAAATAGCAAATAAATACATGAAAAAATGTTCAACATCATTGGTCATTTGAGAGATGCAAATTAAAACAACACTGAGATTCCATCTCACTCCAGAAAGAATGGTTACCATCAAGAAATCAACCAATAACAAATGTCGGAGGGGCTGTGGGGGAAAAAGGAACCCTTCTCCACTGTTGCTGGGCGTGTAGACTGGTGCAACCACTGTGGAAATCAGTGTGGAGATTCCTCAAAAAACTAGGATTGGAGGTCCCATTCGACCCAGCTATTCCCCTTCTGGGTATCTTCCCAGAAGAATTGAAAGCATCATACCACAGCGATATATGTGCACCCATGTTTATAACAGCATAATTTGTAATAGCTAAATCTTGGAAACAACCCAAATGCCCATCAACTGAGGAATGGATAAAAAAATGTAGTATTTTTATACAATGGAATACTACTCAGCCATAAAGAAGGATAAACTTGAGACTTTTATAGGTAAATGGATGCAACTTGAGACCATACTCATAAGTGAAATAAATCAGACTCACATATGTAAACACTGTTTTGTCTCCCTGGTGTGAGAAATTGAAAGAGTAAATAAGGTCTTGAATGTACAATAGACATTGTGAAATGGAAAGTAATTGCTTAAAAGAAAAAAGGAACTAGGAAGGGGGAAAGGGGAAAGGAAGGAAGGGAAAAGGGAGAAAAATGCAAGGTAGCTATACTATTAGTGTCTCTTAGTTCATTGAAAATGAAAGTTCATGCTAATATCAAGTGGAGTATTTTTATGCCCATATCTTGTAATCTGGGTAACTACTTTGAAGAGGACAACATGTAATGTATTAATTTTTGTTATTCTCCTATTATTTTGTTATGAAATTCTATTTTACCTTTTTTCAATAAAATAAAATAAGTATTTACTAATTACCCATCTACAAAGTAGATGTAACTTTTTGAAATTTTTGTTGAAGTATAAACATACATAAAGAAAAAAGCACAAATCATAAGTGAATTGTCACAAACTGAATAAATCCAAGTGAACAATTTGCAAATCAAAGTGACCATTAATCACACCCAGAAACCGTGAGTCCCCTACTAGGATACATTCTCCCAATAGTGACCACTATATCCTGGCTTTGTTGCTGAAGGTTAGTGCTGCCTATATTTGAACTTCATATGCGAGGTGTGGTCAAAACATACAATGAATGTTCAAAATTTTTACAGTTTAACACAGTGAAAGACCAGTTGCTATTACCACCCTCAAGATCCTCCCTTCACTTCGAAGGCACTTACCCCATCGTTCTTGGTCACTTTCTGAAGCAGTTCTAGAAACCCTCTTTCATGAGTCTTCAGTCACGCTGTTATGGAATGAGTTAGGGAATATTTCTTCTGCTTCTGTCTTCTAAAAGAAATTATAGAAAATTTATGTACAATTTCTTCCTTGAATCTTAGGCAGAATTTTCTGTAAATACAGCTGGTTCTGATGATTTCTGTTGGAGGATTATTAATTAATGATTCAATTCATTTGATCAATATAGACTTATTCATAGTGTCTATTTTGTATGTACTTTGGCAGATTGAATTTTTCAAGGAAAAGGTCCATATCAACCAAGAAACCAAGTTTGAAGGCCTAGAATCATTCGTAGCATTCCTTTATTATTTTTTCAATGTCCATCAGATCTGCAGTGCTGTAGCGACATTTCCTCTCTTATTTCTGCTATTAGAAATTTATGCCCCCAACTCCCTCTCCCTTCCCCTCTCCCCCTCTCTCCTGTCTTCTTTCTTTCTCCCTCTCTCTCCCTCTCCCTGTCCTTCTCCCTCTCCCTGTCCTTCTCCCTCTCCCTGTCCTTCTCCCTCTCCCTCTCCCTGTCCTTCTCCCTCTCCCTCTCCCTGTCCTTCTCCCTCTCCCTCTCCCTGTCCTTCTCCCTCTCCCTCTCCCTGTCCTTCTTCCTCTCCATTTCTTAATTATCCTGGCTAAAGCCTTAACTATTTATTGATTATCTCAAAGAAGGATATTTGGTTTCATTAATTTTTCTCTATTGATTTAACTGCTCTCAAATCCATGGTTTTCTGTTGTAATTTTTACTTTTCTTCTGCTCCCCATAGATTTGTGTGCTCTTCTTATCTGGTTTCCTAAAGTGGACACTAAAATGATTGACTTTATGTCTTTCTTCTTTTCTGATGCATGCATTCTGTGCTAAGAAGTTCCCTCCATCACTATTTCAACTGAATCCTACAAACTCTGAGAAGTATTTTTATTGTCATATAGTTCAAATCTTTTCTAAATCTCTGTTGAGATATATTCTTCAACCACGTATTATTTAAAAGTGTATTGTTAATTGTGATATTTGGGGATTTTACAGTTATCTTTTTGTTACTGATTTAATTTAACATTTTAATTCCACTGTTATCTGAAAATCTACATTGTATTATTTGTGTTCTTGTAAATTTATTGGAGTATATTTTATGGCCCAGGATGCGATCTATTTTGGTAAATATTCTATATGAACTTGAGAAGAATGTGTATTCTGCTATTGGATGAAAGACACTATAGATGTCAATTATTTTGTGATGTTTGATAATGTTACTGAGTTACGTTACATCATTATAAATTTTCTGACTGCTGTCTCTGTCCACTTCAGATAGAAAGGTGCTAAGACTTCAAATATAATATAGAATTCATATATTTCTTTTCCCTGGCAATTGCGAGGTCCTGAGTTCGATTCCTGGAACCCACATACGACAAAAGTGCTGGTGATACTGCTCAGCGGCGCGGGCGCCTGCTGACGTGCAAGGTCCTGAGTTTGACCACTGGTACCCACACACACACAAATATCTATATCTATCTATCTATATCTATATCTATATCTGTATCTATATCTATATCTATATCTATATATATATTTCTTTTTGTAATGCTCTGTTTTTAATCTCATGTAGTTTGACATTATGTCATTAGATGCATACACATTAAGGATTGTTATATTTTCTGGGATAATTAACCACTTTATAATCATATAAAGTGATTCTTTATCCCCAATATCTTTCTTTGCTGTGAAGTCTTCTGTATCTGAAACTAATATAACTATTTCTTTTTTGTTTTCTTTTGCCTTGCTTTGATTAGTGTTACCATAGTATATTTATTTTCTCCATCAATTTACTTTTAACCTATGTGGCTTTGTACTTAATGTGGGTTTCTCATAGACAATGTATAGTTGGGTCTTATTTCTGATCTACTCTTACAATTTCTGACTTTTGTTTGGTAAAATTAGACCATTAATATTCAAGATGATTATTTATATAGTCAGATTAATATACATCATATTTGTTACTGTGTTTTGTTTTCTTTCTTCTTTGTTTCTATTTTATATTCCAGTTTTTCTACTTTCTGAGGTATTAAATATTTTTTGTAATTCCATTTTCTCTCCTTTCTTAGTATGTCAGTTATAATATTTTTTCTTAACAATTGCTCCAGAGTTTGCAAAATACATTTACAACTAATCCAAGCTCACATTCAAATAACACTATGATAACTTAGAGATATGACAGGACTTTTTAATAACAAAATATTCCTAATTTTTCCCTTCCATCTCTTGCATTATTACTGCCATTCATTCATCTCACTTATATAGAAGCATGCATAATTGAAAGCTTTTCTGCTATTAATCTTCTTAATAAACTCTTATCTGTTAGATCAATTAAGTATAAGGAGAGGAAGACTTTTTTCCTTTACTTTCACACAATCCTTCTTTAATGTTCTCCCTTTCTTCAGGAACGTCCACATTTCTTTTTAATTTTTTTAAAATTAATTTTCTTGGTACACTTTTGTAATACGTACTGATCATATTCATTGTAGGGAATTTGTACCTGTATATAATATATCTTGTTTCTTCTTTTTTCCCCATTTCCCTTCCTTCCCGTCAACCATTCTTCCCCTCATTATTTATAAATGCTTTATTTCCATTTATTCTTCTATTCTCTTTTTCTTCCTTTTCCCTTCCTTCCTTTCCCTATCCCCTGGTCTTTGTTCCCCTTTCCATTTGAACATTTTCTTCCTACTTCTCAATATCTATCATCCATTTGATCCTTATTTGGTTCTTTTACAGACAGAGGTATAAAATTATAAACCAAGAAGAGCAACACTTCTTCCATACAGAAAAATTTTAAATAATTTGTGTAGGTACTTTTTCCTAATAGAGATACAGCATAAATTCTCTCTCTTTAAGTATGGACTGGGCATAGAGACATTCCTACTGAGGGATGGAAGGGTAACTTCACTGTAGAGAACCTGATTAACAATATCTTGGCCAGGGGATCAAAGTTAATACTCAAAGCCTCATTGATAGTGTGAATTCCTGAAATGATATGATGAGAACGTCATGCTGCCTCTGTGATCTGCTTCTCCCAAAACTACAACTCAGTGTATCCACAGGAGAAATATACAATAAATCCTAATTGAGGGACATTCTAAAAAGTAAATGACCATTCCATGTCAAAACCTTCAGAGCCATCAAAATAATATGATAAAATTCTCACAGACAAGAAGAACATAAGGAAATGTGGTGCCCAAACATAATGTAGTATGCTAGATGAGATCCTGGCACCAAAAGGTAAATAAATGGTATCGGGTATAAACTAAGGAAATTTGAAGACTTTAATCAATAATAATATGTCATTATTTTGTTCATTAATTACAGTAAATGTACCGTACAGAGGTATGATGAGAACATTAGGTGAAATTGATACAGGACATATAGAAAATATAAGTACTCTTTTCAATTTTTTTCTAAATCTAGACTAATATAAAATTAAAAGTTTGATTTAAAAATCACCTATGACAGTACACAAGTACAGTAAGTAAAATATAGAGATAATTAAGCAAAATCGATGAGACTCAAATAAGATGTTTTAAAGGCTCTGTGGAAAACATGAGAAAATTATATCCAGGCAAAAGGAAAGGGAGCTTTAAAATGTGTTTAGGCAGTATTTACAATTTAGAAAGATGTGGTCTTTGTCCACTAACCCTACTAAAGAAATTACTCAATCTTCCTTAGGCCTTCGATTTTCTTACTGTACTCAAAAGTAAACATTGTCTTCCAACATGCATCCCATTGACTTGATGCGGGCACTGTTGAGGAGTTCAAGTAGGTAAGTGTCTTGTGTTGTAACTTGTTCAGGACTAAGTTACGTTTGGGGGAAGATGAAGGCTAGGGAACTGAATAAAGGCAGTTTGAATACTCCGAGTGCAAAATAATTTACATATCACAAAATACTGAAAGGGTGAGGAGATGGAAGGAAAGGTAGAGATTTCAGGCCTCATATTTAGTGACTGATTTTATGTCAGGTCTAAATAAATGTACAGGGGGCCGGTGAGATGGCTCAGCAGCGTAAGCACCAGCCTGGCAAATGCGAGGGCCCGAGTTCGACTCCCGGAACCCACATACAAGAAAAGGGCCAGTGATATTGCTCAGTGGCAAGGTGCCTGCTGGCACGCGAGGTCCTGAGGTCAACCCCTGGTACCCACAAAAATAAATAAATAAATAAATAAATGTACGTTCACTCACCACATAGACATTTATTAAGCATTTATTATGTCCCTTTCACCGTGCTCTATTCTTAAGATAAAACACTGAATAAGACAGGTGCTGGTCCTATTCTCATGGAGCTCACCTTCTGTAGGGCAAAACATACTAAACAAACTGTTGTAGAAACATTGTTTAATAACGATTATGAAACATGAATTTTAAAATATTATTACTGTTATTTTGGTGATAAAATCACCTATGCGGGTTAGGAGGCTTTGCTGAAAAATGCAAGAAGTGGAAGGAAGAAAAATATGTTAAGACAAAGAGCTGCTGAACTCTATGTAGGACATTTCAAATTTGTAGAAACTTTGGTGTAAATATCCTTTGACTGAGAATGTATTTCCTTCAGAATTTGTAGCCAGTTGAGAAACATAACAATCATCCCACCTGGCAGGTTACCAATATCAGCCCTAGACCACGTAGATCCTGAATTTTTAGCACCTGACACCAACACCATGAAAATAAATAAATTAAAGATCTTAAAAGAATAGAAGGGCCATTGATATAGCTCAGCAGCATAAGCAACTGCCTGGCAAGTGCGAGGTCCTGAGTTTGGTTCCTGGTACCCACATAAAGGAAAAAAAAAAGAATAGAAGCATTACACTAGTTAAATATTTGGAGGGCAAGCTGTACTGACCATACCACCATAATTGTTTTTTGTTTGTCTTGTTTTTGGTTTTGTTTTCCAGGAAAGCAACTGTGGATTTTTTGTTTGTGTTACTGACATATAATTTATAAACAATTAACCTTACAATTTTAGAATTAGATAAGCTTTCCTCCTTGTATATGTAGAGTTTTAATGTTTATGTATCAGTTAAAAATGAACTTAGTTTTTCCCTTTTATTATTAGTGCCTACTCATTTTACAAAATATTGGGTTTCATTGTATGTAATATATTTTGATCACATCCTGCTAAATAGTCCCTTCCAGTGTTTGAACACATAGATACCTGCTTTATCACCCTGCTTTCCAGCAATGACTTTCTCCTTTCTTGTACTGTCTCAGGCTCCTATTTCCACCATGGGCCCTATTTAAAAGCCACAATTCCAGAGAATATATTATTAGAAAATGATAGAACAGGAAATAGAAAAAAGTATGAGTATGGAGAGAAAAAAAATTTTTCTGTAATACTAAGTCTCTCTAGCTTTTAACATCAGCCCTAAAATGGAGATAGTAAGCTGTTGTACAGAACTGTTGAGGATTACATGAAATACCATGTGTAAGGTTGTGAGCAGAATAAGAACTCAGAGGTAACTATTAATAGTATCACCGTTATTGCACAACCATTAGTTTCTTTATGATCTTACTAAGCACATACGAAACTGGATTCCTCATTTCTTCTAATCACTTGCTTTCCTACATCTTCTCCGCATTACTTCTCACTTTCGTGTAATTTTGTTTTTCCAGAATTATTTGTACAGCTCTATTTTTTTTTTATTTCAGCTGCCTAAAAAGAAAACACGGAGGTGAGGAAATGACGCTTATTGCTACTTGCAAAATGAAATTAGACTTTGTGAAACAAACCCATGTGGGGGCAACGTGTTTCGTGCAGTACGTTTGGAGCTCTTGCAGACTGTGGTGTTCACAGAAACCAGATGAGGCCCAAGAGCCTCGTCATAGGCAGAGTCCAAAGCTACAGGGCACTTAGTGAAGCTAAGTTTCGCACAGGATCCGCAGGAGGCTGCCATGTTGAATCTCTGTTCCTCTGTCCCTGGAGATCTTCAGGGGGAGGTGATGCATGCCATTCTGCAGCTGGAAGATTCAGCAGGAAGCTGGAAGATTGAGGCTTTTTTCTAGGCCTGGAGCACCTCATTATTCCTGAAGCAGCTGTCACATACAAGAGGCATGGGGTGAGTCAGCATGGCAGGGCATGAAGTAGCATCTGGGTTCTGGGCCACCCAGTTGCCTTGGCTGGATGGGTGGGGGTTCATATGATTCTTAGGGGTGTGTTAAGCTCAAAAGCATCTGACTGTAGTAATTACCTGAGAACCATATGACTAATCTTCACACCTAACATATGGTGCTGGAGACATTATTTCTAATGAGTGATAAATGGCAGCTACTTAGTTTTTTGGAGAAAAAGGGATGCAGTTGCAATTTGGCCATGAGTGTCTTTTGAAACAGCATTAATAATAACATTCTGTGGATAGCTAGACCCTACTTCATTGATATTTCTTATAGGTCTTATTGCCTATGTGTATTATCAGTGAAAGACTGGTATTCTTAGTCTATTCTTCCATTAGGGAAAATTAGATATTTGAAAGCAATTGAAATACTCAAAGTCATGAAGGGATGGTATAGGATACTGTATTTAAGGAGTTGTGAAGGGAGAGTAAAGAATATTGATGTTTACAAAAACCTGTTATACATCCTTACACATAATGTTTCTTGAACAGGAGTTTGTTTCCTTTCCCTTCTTTATCTTTCTTCTTTAAGTTTGCATGACCCAAAAAATTAAAAAAAAATTTAATTTCATCTCAATCCTCCAGTGGTTCTCTCTCCAATAATTAAAATCTTTCACTCTCTTTCTTTCCCCCTCCTTCCCTTCTCTACATCCATCCCCCACCAATATTCAAGGTATTGACAGAAATATTATCAGGGAAAGAGTTAACCAATCAAAATCGACAGATGGTGAATCAATATAGCAGATCCTAGAGAAGTAAGAGATAAGAATTTCTGCCTCTGCCCCTTTGCCTTTGGGAACTTGAGAAAAGGAAGGAAACATTACTTCTGTGGGTCAGTGCCTGATTTTTCACAACTTCATGTTTCTCTCATTCTTTGCTAGCCCCACCACCTGCTGGAGTCTGACCTGACAGAGTTAAGGTGAGCCTGACAGGAAGTGCTGAAAGGATGTCAACAGAAAAGTTCCATGGTAGAACATGCTGTGCTCACAGCCAGAGCTTTCGCACACACCTGTCCAATTAAGAATCTGGGACCATCCTAAATAAATTACATCGCAGCTTTTACTGTGAAGTGAAAGGAGAAGCTGTGTGTTCCTGCTTCAGCAGGACTCCTCCTGGGAGCCTAGCAAATGTACCTGGCCCGGTGTCTGAGGGACGACAGAGTGGGGCTCATCTGTTCCTTCCGGGTGTGCAGCAAGATTCATGGCAACCACAGTACCTGCCACCTGGCAAGCCTCCTGCAGGACGCCACATGCCCATGTCCCCCTAGGTTTTGTGTACTATGAATGTGTCTTCAATTATCTTTTCTCTACTCATCTTCGTGATGCCTAGAAAGTTTTTCTGTTAAGTGGTTAGGAGCCTGACGCACAAACCAGCTGGTTGAAATTTGAAGCTTTGTTTTGTGTTGTCTTCCTTAAATAAGCACATTTGGGAATGCCAATATACAAAAACCCCTTTAATGTGAGTGGAGTCTAATGCTTTCTGATTTGTGATCACCTTTATAATCATACCTTAGACTTTATCATTCCTTCTTTCCACCTTCCTAAATACAGAATACACAACACACACACACACACACACACACAACACTACTTGCCATCAAGGGGGAAAGGACTGTGTTATCCACTTCTGGGAGTTTTCCATAAACACATAGGTATTAAGCAAGGACCCAGCTTAAATCCAAGATGTATTTATAACCAGGATCCTGATGTTGCCTCCTGGACTTACCAAGACAGAATTCATCAGAAGCGAATAAATATCAGAAGGAAGCTAGAGATTCTTAGCAAAATATATGTTACCTAGATATTCTCACTGGTTTAACTTCCATAAACTTAGAACAAACAGCCACGGGTAAGACACTCTAAGAGCTAATTAACTCAATTGCATGTGAGAATTGAGTAGAGAAGATTCTAAGCTTTGATACCAATTTAACTGAATGAAGCACAGAAGAAAAATCTCATTTCCACTAGTCAAGGGGCTTCAGCTTTGAGGCACCTAAAACCTCTACTCATGACTATTCTCCATCCACAGTGTCTAGCAGTCATGAGTTTGGAAGCAAAAAGACAGCTGCAAACATGTGGGCAAGGGATGCGGGGGTCAGGGCATGGGTAGGTGACGCTGGGACCATGTGGTAGGAGCTCTCTTGGTGTGAACCTTCACTCCAGCACAGCAACGAGGATAAGGAGACACCCTCAGGAAGCCATCACAGGGGCAGAGTCCCCAGCACAGAGACGATGAGAATGACAGATGTCACACTCATGAGACAGAGATTAGCAGACGTATTTGTAGGTGTTCTTCAACAGCACACCAGCTTGAGTTATAAAATAGCCCATTGTACCTGATTATTTATTGCCAGGCAATTATGTCCTAAAGAAATAGATTTAGCCATGGGACAGCATTTCAAGAGAAATGTAATAAACAGCAGAAAGTCGCATAGCCATTAAGAGAAAACTCTGTGGAGGAAATCGCAGCTTGTGTCTCTGAATGGTCATGAAATCCTACTATTGCTTTTGTGTGATTATTTTAACCCTTTAACATATTACTATGAGTATCTGAGTGGTTTATGTTCTCTTACAGGCATGTTTTCTGTGTAACTGCCTTAGTTTGAATCCTAGTTGTGCTTGTTACTCTGTGACTTTGCTTGAGTCTGTAAATCTGTGTGCCTCTGTTTCCCTGGGTGTCACACTAGAGCATAGGGTTTTAGTGAAAATAAAATAAACTTTTATGAGTAATTCACTTAGGTGAAATATATATATATATATATATATATATATATATATATATATATATGAATATCCTATACAGGATTGAATTCTTTTTTACCTAAATATTAGTAACAGCAAGTAGAGTCATACTGATTCTAAATCAAAAGATGCAAAAGCAAAGTAAGATAGAAGCTGAGTAACATGGAAGGTTGTGTCCACAAACTTGCCACGTATATACCTCTAAAGGTGACTGTCATTTAAGTGGAAAGAATAAGATCAAAATAAACCAGAACTTTACCTGATCCACTGGTGAGTTTAATCAATAAGCTTTCAAGAGGACAAAATAGATCTCTAGAAAGTCAGCTAGAGTTGCTAATGTTGTCTAAAATGTTTCCAAAAAATGTTTTATAGAAAAAAAATAGAAAATTGTGGAAAGGTAGTTCTAATGAATTGTTGGGTGATCAAGCAAAATTGTAGAAAGTATTTTCTACTAACTGAAAACCTTCATATCTACCATTTCCATCATTTACACCAGTTTAGGAGTGGCAGCACTGGATTTCATCATAGAGTATTCTTGGAAAATTAGTCATGCAGGGAGCATTGTCAAGCAGATTCAATTTTTCTCCCCAGGTGGTTTTATTTACTTAGTCATATTACTCAACTTCTACTATGTACCTCGCCTTGTACAAGAAGAAGGGGACAAAAATGTCAACCCCAACAATGAACGGCCGGCCTCCAGGAAATGAGAGATGTAAGCAGATAAATATGGCACAGTGCGAAAAAGGCCTTCATGGAAGAACACGGGGACTGGTGATGCAGGCTGGGGGTGGGGCAGGATGCAAAAAAAGAAAGGGTCTAAAGCAGTGGTGGCAAACCTATGGCACGTGTGCCACAACCGGCTGATTGTTGCCATTGAAAGCTCTAAAAGTTTCGCCATCGGAAGTCTAGAGGATATAAGCTCTGATTTGAGGTTTTAAGGTTAGTTAGAGTTGGCAAGGTGTAGAGGAGTGAAAGAACAAAACAAAACAAAACCCCACACAGGGAAGCCAAATTAATTCAAGGAGATAAGAATGAGCAGGGACACTGGGAAATTCTGTTCAACACCGTGCGACGAGACAATGGACACCAGGAGGAATGGTGAGAAATGGGCCTGTAAGAATAGGCAGCGTGAGGACATAGGTCACAAGGAATCTAGTGTATCAGCCTAAGTAGCTTGGACTTCTTACTTGGTGAAACCAAGAGAGAAAACTGGAAATGATGATGAACAAGCAGAGGTTTTAGATGCTCGGCTGTGATCGGTTTTTGACTCCAGCGATGTAGAAGCTTGGGGCACAGCATGACGGATCCAGACTGCCTGAATTAAAACCAGGCCCTGTGCTAGCAGGTACATGACCTTGAGCAAGTTATCTTAACGTTTGATGACTCAGTTTCTTTAACTGCGTCGTTCTTCTGTGGCAGAGAGTTGCTTAGATGATTGTACGAGTCTGTACATGCATGGTTCTTAGAACAAGGCATGATGCATTTGATGGATGCGAGTTACTGGTCCACCACCATTCTCACTGGAATCTATGAGGCTTCATTGTGCAAACTGGGAACTTCAGCAAAAGCTGTGAGGAAAGATCAACTCTCCCCTGAAATACAAAAAAGAAGGAGTACCAGAAGAATTATTACCACCAATAACAAAGCATTCATTGAACATTTGTTAACTCTAAGAAAAGCAACTAATTAGTGGAAGAATTTAGACTGGGTAGGCTTGCTACATGGATGTTTACAAAAACAAAACCAATCAGCTATTTTAGACTTCTGCATATACCTTTATTTAAAGCTTATTTTTTTTTGTGGGTACTGGGGATCGAACTCAGGACCTCGCACGCCAGCAGGCGCCTGTGCCGCTGAGTGATATCACCAGCCCTTTTTTTTTCATATGTGGGTACCAAGAGTCGAACTCAGGACATTGCGCCTGCCAGGCAGGCGCTTATGCCGCTGAACTATCTCACCAGCCGTATTTAAAGCTTTTTATTTTGTTCTGCTTTTTTTTTTCCTCTGGGTATTCCTCCTCCTAGAATTTATGTCATTCAATATGCTGAGAAAAACACATATGAACAGAAACTTAGAGCGATATTGATAGAAAAATACTGTATGTAAATGGTATTTACTGATATGTAACTATTTTTTAAAATTTAACAGCATATGTTGGAGGTCTTTCAATAGAAATATATAGAACGTGTCATCTTTTTAAAAACTACAGACTTTCCCATTATATGGATATATGTTCATTAACTACATGTATATTGATGGTGATTTAGGTTGTTTCTAATAATTTATTTTTACATAAAATAATGTGATTTATATTCTAGTGTATACATGGTTTCACACAAGCGGTGTAATACTTACAGGTGGTGCTTTAGTCAGGATTATGTAAATTTTTATGAGATTATAAAATTGCAATATTGTCCTTCCAATGAACACTGGAAACTACTGTGTTTCAAAAATTCCAAGAAGTAAAACAAAATGAATGTCAATTATGTAATTAACATTTATATATTGTAACATTCAGAGTAAATGTAAGAAAAAGCTCAGTTCTACTCTGCATACTTTTTATATATTTTTGATCCTCTTGTGTATAAAACACAAATGTCGATTTATAAAACTTCGAATTCACTTTTACTATTTCAAATAAGTATAGACCTTATATTTCTATTTTTGCTTTTATTAGATTAGCTCCTCTACCAATGCTTCCTTTGGTGCTGAGATCTTCTCCCTGCAATTTAGCCACAGATCTCAACACAACTTTTAAAACTTGATCATGCTGATCCAGGACCTAATGCCCTTTAATGGTTTCTCAGAGCATCCTAAAACCTACTAGGAAAAAACAGTAGTAAAAACAACAACGTAATAGCAGTACAGGTCAGGCTCTTTGCAGAATGTCAAAGAGCTCCATCTACATCGTGCTATATATTCTCGAGGGAACTGGTCAGACCAAGGCGAAGGGAATGGTGCCACTGGCCCTGGGCAGCTCAGACCCTTTCCACTTTAAAAGGATCACTGTTCATTCCTAGGGGAAAACCCACAAGCATGAGTTGGAAGAGAAAAGCATGGGAACATTGAAAGCATTCAGGATTAAACTTGATGTTATTGAACTCTCCTTTGTTATTCTGTAAAAAGATGAAAATAGTATAATATATAACTCATTTGTAAATAGAGTTAACTATTGCAAACATGTGTTCTCTAATTATTGCTTTTTCGCTTTTCTTCTATTCTGGGCACAAGACAGATGCTATAAACCTCAGACACTGTCTCTAAGATCGCAAAGCCCAGATGAGGGGTCCCCATACCACACTCTGGGGACCAAATACCACCCGCTGCCTGCGTTAGAATGGCCCATAATTGCACGCTGAGAACTGCTCTTTTCCGTTTTCTTTATTAAATGTTAGTTCATTTTATATACATATGTATGATTTTGAACTTTATGAATATACAATAGCTATAAGAAATTGCCTTCTAGGAAGCAGGGTGAAAATTTCAGTGGAATTTGAAGTTTGAATAGATGGGGTTATGAACTGAAATCTCTGATATCATCTTCATGATGTAGTGTTAATTCCCCAGAGAATAAAATTCCTCTTTAATTTTTTTCTCATTCAAAAGGTAAATGTGTAGTGTGTGACTATATGTGATGAGGAGGTTTCACGTGGGTAGAAGTGCCACTATGGCTGTCAACTTCACTCAGGAGAGAAAAAGCCCTGTTTCTACTCATCAGTTTGTTCAGTCAGGACCTTCCAGTTCTCATTAGGGAAGCATCTATCAAATTAGGTCCATACAGAACTACGTGAAGGTGCCTGCCTTAGACCACATCGTCAGAGTCTGTGAATTAATATTGAATGAGGGACTGCAAAGGATATATGGCTACTCATTGAGGAATGAGACATACTCATGAATGATTTCTTTCTATAGAAAAACATCATTAACAAGTGGAGACACCTGAATGTGAACAGCATGAAATTAAAATTTAACATGATTGTTGAGAATAATACCCATAGTCTCCAATAGAACTATTTCATCTGTCTAACACCATACATTTTTGGGTGCTTGAAAAAGTCAAAAGAAAATTAATATTTCATGATGTGAGGAAATTATAGGAAATTCAAATTTCATCATCCATAAACAAAGTACCTGAACAATCCTTACATTTCCTTACATATTGTCTAGGGCAGGCTTTGTCCTATAACAATATGATGGGGCTGTAGCAATACAGATTTTTGCCATATAGACACTGCAGCAGACTGAGCATCCTGAAATGTCAAAAATATTTACTGCCTGAATATTTACCAAAAAATGTTTGTTGACCCCCAAGCCAGGCAATGTTAGCATAATGCATGTACATACATGTGTATCTATGTACACACACTCACTGACATATGTATGCATTTCCGTATTTAATGCTAATATATGATATGTAAACTGGCTAAAATATTTTACAGACACATCCCATCTTTGAATAAATGGATTGCTAAGGTATGGTCTAGAACCATTAGTGGGCTATTGAGTTGGGAGATTTCTGTTTGGCTGATCATGACTATAATAAGGATGACAGAATCTTGCTGGCTTGAGTAAATGTTTTATACTGGTATTCTTGGATTATTTAAAAATATCAGGGAGTCAGAAACTCATTGAGCTTCTTAAGCTGGTTGAAAGAGCTCATCTCCTGAGCAATGGATGTCTGCTTACTTATCAAATGTCTGTGTAAGTGGTGGAATTTGAACTTTTACTTTATTACAAATTGGTAGAGATTGTAGGTGTTCATTCACCTCAAGCTACTAGCATTACCTCAAAGAAGCAGAGTTGTACAGAACCGGATTGACAGAGAAGTTCATAAAATTTACTTGACTGCCGTCCAATGTGTTTCATACTTAACCAGTAAACCATAAATAATTATTGATATTTGCAAATCATTTTAAGAAGAATTTTCAATGGTGCTTTCTCTTTTTGAAAAAAGGAAAAAATCTAACATATCATTAAACTACATTTATTTTGTCTTTCTGAATCCTAACTACACAGAGCACTAGTAAATATGTGGGTAGGAATACAGTGAAAGGTCTTTGATAGGAGTCCTAAATGATTGAAAGCAGGCCATGAAAGCAGTGAAAGACAAGACCTGTGGGTATCATTTTCATGTAGAAGGAGAACATTAGCTGATTTGTTGGACCAGTCTCCCAGTTTTCTTGCTCTCCTTTCCTATTTCCTTCCCCTGGGTTTATACGTGAATAATTGTTTTGTTGCTCTTCAAATGTGGAATTAATTCTCTTGGTTAGCTGAAATGGATATCATGTGGAAATTAGTTTGATCAACCCTAAAATCAGCCTTTTTGTGTTTATTCCTTCATTTAATCAACAGACATTTGTTTATTGTCCATGCAATGCAGGGGAATTTGCTGGAAAAGAAAAAAATATCCCCAAATGTACATTTTTATAAGGCTCTATTCCTTAAAAAGATGTCTCACAGTCCGCTACCTCTAATTTATCTTTATATAACCCAAATTTCTCCAGGTCCCCGCCAGCCTGTGAAAGGGAGCATTAACAGAAATAATTCAAACCCTACTGGCTCATTGCTCCCATCTATATAGTCAAATAGAAGTTTCTCATTTTTTCTATGGAACAATCATTTCTGGAAATACCCAAAAGTGTGCCATATGTAATGCTTAGAAAAATCAGGGTTTATTTAATTTCTTCATTCTTACCTGTGTCCAATATCCATGAAATCGCCAGAAAGTGGCAAATCCTTCTCCCACTGATCTTAGCACTCTCATTCTTGAGATTTAAGTTCCCCAAATGTCATGTCCTGATGGCTTCTCTCACACGAACCTAAGTGCTTCTGAAACCCTTTCTGTCCTTCCATCCTTACTACTTGGAATCGTGCTCTCTTACCGTATAAACAGGGACATTAGCTTGTCCATCTCACTCTGTCATACTTCATCCAGGGACACTTTGTTTCCTGCCCGCTGCATCTCAAGAGCTTCCTAAGTGAGTAATCCTGTCAGCAAAGTCTGCATACCTTTCTCCATGGCAGCCGAGACGTTCGTTTTCATGCTGGGGGGAAGGATGAGGGTGTCATACTCCAATCTATCTTCTCTACCCCCCACACCCTCCAGTCACGCCTGCCTTGAGTGGGACTAGCTGTAAATATTTGCTGACTCATTTCCATCTTGCAAAGAAAGGTGCACAAGCAGAACCCTGAGGTCAACTGGGATACACTTACTTCATGGGAAACCTTAAAGGTAAACTCTATAAGCATGTTTACATTGGATCAGAAACAATGTGATGAAATAGCATGTCCCTGGTCACCCAGTTATCAAGCACCAGTGCAGACATTTGAATCTCTGTTGCTTTTGAGTGAGTTCTTTCTGAATTTCTGACCCCAATTCTTTTTCTTCTTAAATTTTATTTTTCTTAGTACATGTTTACAAAATAGAGTGATTATATTCATCATGGGGAGTTCGTATATGTACATAATATTTCTTAATTCTTTTTGTGTCCCCTTCCCCTCTCTTTCCAACCTCTCCCTCCATCTCTCAGCCCTCTTCCCATTAAGTTAAATAAATCAGGCATAAAGCTTAAATATCACATGATTTCTCTTATATGAAACACCAAATACATAAACGAAATAAAGAAAAAAAATAAAAGATAGATAATAAGAAACATGGAGATAGATCTTTTCATTGCTATTACTCAAATGTTGGCTTGAAAAAAAGACTTTATTGCCTGGCTTTTAATGTCTTAGCATACTTGAAAAAAAATGAAAATAAACACTTTTCATTTCTCCCCCTGCCTTCAGTTAGGAGTTTCTACAGGCATCCTAATGCCGAGCATAATTCAAAAGTGTAGAGGAAGGAAACCCTGCTTGGTCCTGAGATAATGTCACATCCCTTGTGTTAGAGCCTTTTCCCTTTATAGACAATGACTGTAGAAGCACATAATTGAGAAGGAATATTTTGCTCCTGATCTGCCGTCTGAGGCTTGAAGTAGAATAAAAGCTGTTAGCACTGGAAAGGATTTAGTGAGTTCAAAAAGATTAGTTGCCAGGATTTTGCAATAATGGGTATTAGTTGCTTGAGTTCTTGTTAGGATATCCTGAAGTACTGAAATATTCAAAACCATTCCTCCCTTGTGTTGGAACTGTAAATACTGCCTTATATCTTCAAACACCAAGGATTCTTTTCAAAAGAGAGAGAGCTGTGTGTGTGCGCAGTTGTACCTACACACACACATGTGCACATATGCACACACACACATCAGTTCAAGAGGGAAAAAAGTAGAATATAGTACATAATAACTAAGGGCAGGTTTTTGTCTTAGTTTAGCTAAAACAAAGGAAATACCACAGCAAAAACTACAAAGCACAAGTTGGCAGGCAAATCTATTTGTTTTGTTTTCTTTTCTTTAAAGTTATAATATGAAAGGGTTATTAAGTCTCTTTGTGCCAAAAACCACTTTATAAACCTGATATGGCATAAGAACCTGTTTCCTGAATAATGGTGCTTAAATGCATACAGTAAAATAAATAGGAATATAAAGGAAACTATATTAAAACATAGTTATCAAGTTTAAGTCATATAGTTTACATGTGCTTCTTTGTTAATACATTAAATGACAAAATCAGATAATGATAAAGTAGTAATGTGACAATATCCATGGCAAAATCCTGGTTGCCTTCAATCATAATAGAAAAAAAAGGTTGAATTTCAGCTAGAATTTAGTGTCAATAAAGATGCAATATTTTCTCTACCCAAATTTGTGAATCCCCTGGGTTGTACCTTTAGATCTTTTAGGGAGTTCGTGGAATCTCAGTGTAGACCCCCTGCAATACAGTGACAATGGGCAACTATAGATTGAAGATGACAGCCAAGTGTAAGCGTGTCTCAGCTTTTCTGCTAGGAGAAATTAAATGCAGTTATGTGTTCAGCAGGTGTCCTACTTCTGTCTTTTAGGTATTGCTTTTTTTTGTCTGCTGCTACCCAGCTGTTTCTCCAGCAGGATCCCAGTGACATCATAATTCGCTATGTCTCCTTAGTCCCTATGTTTAAAAACTTCTCTCTCTCTCGCTCTCTCTCTCTGACATGATCAGCATCTTGAAATAAATCCCCAACTATGACCGAGTTCCTATTTAGGGGCTTTGAGAAACACAGAAAATGCCTTTGAGCTGCTCCTTTCTGAACTAGCACAAGCACTTGGTAATCATCTCTACAGATGGCCTCTGGGAGGACAAAATGCCATGCACTAAAGTGGTAAAGGAGGGTGGCAGACAAAGCAGAGAAACTCTACCAGATTCTGGACCACAGAAAAGTGGGGGTCAGCTGCTGCCTCTGAATGGAACTGTAGAGAAACACAAGCTATCGTGAAAGTCATCAGCCAAACCTACATGCAGTTTTACAGTTCAATAATGGGCCAGTGGACCAACAAGAATGTGGATCTGAATCCTAGATCAGGAGTGTTACGAAAGAACTGCCAAGACGTACAGCGAATACCATGAGCGTGGTGGTCTGCCCTTTCACTGTCATTCTGGAATCCTGTTTAAAAGCACTACCTAAGAATTTGCTAGGAGAATGATGATAGCACTGTTTGACTTTACTCTTTCTATTAATAAAGGTACCAGGCTCTGCAAAATAAAATGTTAACATGAAGTTTTGTGATTTGTAGAGCTACAAAAGATAATCTCAAAAGTTATGGTTTTAATATTTCATAGGGCGTTAAATGGTTTTGTTTCTAATCTTAATCTAAAATCCCTCTATGTTCTTTTCTTTTTCCTTGTTTTTGTGCTAAGGACTGAAATTAGAGCCTCATGCCTTCTAGGCATGTCCTGTAGCAATAAACTGGACACTGTCTCCCTCTTATTTTTAAATGCATGTAAATACATAATTCCTCAGTTTTATCACCCTACTAGTTTCCTTATCAATTAATGGAGTGAGTAGAATTTTTTGGCATACATGAATTTTTATTTCTACATGTTTGTAGTACATAAGAATTACATGCATCATAGAGAGTTGATATGACATGACATATCTTAATTATTTTTATTCTCTTTTCCTACCCTCCCTCCCCAATCCTCCACCACTTGGATTCCTTGTCCTGTATTTTTTGTATATGTTTGTAGTACATAATGATCACATTTCTCACAGGAACTTGGTCTATGTACACAATACATCACAATTCCCTTTATTTTCTCATTTCTTTCATTTCCTTTCCCCTTCCTCCACTTCTTGGGTCCATTCCTATATGCTGAAGAACTGAGATAGTAAGATACTATTTCCTATTGTCTATCTTTTTTTGTTCTCTATTTATATTTTGGGTCTCTCATATAAAACAAACCATGTGATATTTAAGTTTTTGTGTCTGATTTATTTCACTTAACATTACGTTCCCAAGGTGTATCTATTTTCCTACAAATGACTCAAGTTTATATTTCTTTATGGCAAAGTAGTACTCCATTGTATATAAACACCACATTTTCTTTATCCATTCCACTGTTGATAGACAAGCTGATTAAAGGATTTAGATACTTTGAATTGTGCTGCTATAAACATGGTTATGCCTGTATCACTGTAATATGATGTCTTGAACTATTTCAGGAAGATACCTAGAAGAGGGATAGCTGGGGGGGTTGCAGAAATGAAATTTCTAGTTTTAGTCTTTTGATGAATCTCCATACTGATTTCTATAATGGTTTTATTAGTTTACATTCCCACCAACGGTATATAAAGTTTCCTTTTTTCCCTGCAGCCTTGCAAGCTTTTTTTTAAATTTGATTTCTTGATGATAACCATTCTTTCTACAGTGAGTTAGAATCTTAGTGTTTTAATTTGCATTTTTCAAATGGCCAGCATGGTTGAATATTTTTTAATGTACGTATTAGCCATTTATACTTCTTCTGAGACGTGTCTATTCACTTCAATTGTCCATTTTTTGGTTGGATCTTTTATTTGGGGAAGGGCCTAATTTTTTGACTGCTTTAAATATTCTAGGTATTAGTTCTTTGTCTGAGGAACAGCTGGCAAATTTTTTTCCCATGCTTTAGGTTGTCTTTTCATTCTGCTGTTTGTTTCCTTTGCTGTGCAGAAATTTTTAATTTGATATGATCCTACTTGTGGATTCCTGGTAATTTTTTTTGTGTGTGCAATTGTTGTTCTGTTCAGTGGGTCCGTGCCTACTCATATGTCTCAAGACTTTGACCTATTTTATCTTCCAGCAGATTAAGTGTTTCTGATTAATATTTGGATTTTTGTTCCATTTTGATTTTAGTTTAGTAGATTGGTGAGAGATACGTGTCAAGGTTCAATCTTTTGTGTGTGGATTACCAGTTTTCCCAGCATTACTTTTAAAGAGGCTGTCTTTCCTGCAGTGAAAGTTTTTGGCCACTTTGTCAAAGGTCAGGTTAGCTGAGTGTGAATGGTACGGTTTCTGCTTCCTCTCTTCCATCCACTGATCCATGAGTCTGTTTTTTTGGTGGTTTTTTGTTTGTTTGTTTGTTTTTGACTGTGCTGTGCTGTTTTTATTGAGGTAGTATTGTAAAATAACTTCAAGTCTGGGATTGCTCAAGATCGCTTTTGCCCTTTTAGGTCTCTTCTTGTTCCTTCTGAATTTTGATTATTTTCACTACTTCTGTGAAGAATGTGATTGGTATTTTGGTTGGATTGTGTTAAATCTGTGTACGAACTTTGGAAGTATGGCTGCTTTGACAATATTGGTCTGAGTATCCAGGAACAGGGTATGTCTTTCCATTTTCTGATGTCTTCTTTGATCTCCTTTTTCTGAATACTATAGTTTCCATTGTAAAATCCTTTCACTTCCTTGGTTACGTTAATTCCTAAGTATTTAATTTTTCTTGGTGCTATTACAAAATGTATTGTTTCCCTAGTGTCTCTCTCAGTGAGTTTATTATTCATGTATTGGAAGTCCTAGCTAATGCAACAAGAAGAGCAAAGAAAATAAAAGGTATATGGAGTATGAAAGAGGGAATGTAACTGTCTTCTTTACCAGACAGTGTGGTGGTTTATGTAGAAATGAATAAATAGTTGGAAAAAAAATTAAACCAAACCAAACATACAAAACACTCTTGGAAATAATATGCAATTATAGTAAAGCTCTAGGATACAGAATTAACATTAAAAATCTATTGCATTTTTATGGCATCATGTCTGCAGATGCAAAGTTTCTCATAGAACATGCTTATTGCTCCATTGTGCTCAGCCTATTTGTGTTTCAACTAACCAGGACAAGCTGCTGGTAGAGAACATAGAGGAGAAATCCTTTCCTATTTCTCCTCCTTAGAGGACATATTATTCCTATTTGTCATTTTTGTGTCTGCCTATATTTGCTCTTTGATTCATTATTTTTCATTCTACCAGCTAATTAAAAGCCATCGATTAGGCATTACTCTGTGTATATCTTCATGTTAGATTCTCAGGGATACTAATAGACAAACAACTGCTTAAGGTATGACGCCTTTCTTTCAGGAGTTCATATTCTTCCTTTCTTTGTTTTGCGATGTTAAACTGTCACACACCAGAGCCTTCCTCAATCTAACCCCAAATCATACCTGTATGAAACTTGATCGTTCTTCTACGGGCTTTCACAGACTAGATGCTGCTCTGACATTGGTTCTTTCTTCTAACTGTGGGAATATCAGGCTGCTGACCTTGCCTCATGTCAACTTGTGCCTCTGTAGTACCCACGATATTTTTATTCCTTACTTTTGTGTTTGTGTCTTCTATGACTGAACTAACATGACAGTTGTATCCTAGGTAACTAGAAGAGGCCCCCCACTTACATGTTGAGTATGTCTTACCTGAAATGTTTGGGACCAGAAGTGTTTCATATTTTGGAGGGTTTCTTGGGAGGGGATTTAGAATAATTGCATACACATAATGAGATATACACAAGATGGGACCAAATCCAAACACGAAATTCATTTATGGGCTGGTGAGATGGCTCAGCGGCATAAGCGCCTGCCTGGTGAGCACGAGGTCCTGAGTTTGACTCCTGGAACCCACATACAAAAAAGGGGCCGGTGATATCGCTCAGGGGCATGGACGCCTGCTGCACATGAGGTCCTGAGGTCGACCCCAGTACCCACAAAAAAAAAAAAAAAAAAGAAATTCATTATGTTTTACACATACCTTATGCCTACAGCCTATACACCATTTCATATACTATTTTAACTTATTTTCCAGATGAAATGAAGCTTCATGATATAGAACTCTCCACTTGTAGAGTCATGTTAACACTCAAAAAGTTTCAGATGTTGGAGTATTTTGAGTTTTGGGTGAGGAATGCCCAACCTATAGGAGGTGCTTTTTTTTTTTTGCTGAAGATATTCTTTTATGATGTTTCTCATCTTATTTTCTGGTATGAAATTCCTGAAATGAGACTGTTTAGTGTCACTTGTTACATCTGCAATGAACTTCTAAAGTCATAAACCCAGTGTCTCATCTTGGGCCAAGACTGCACATTTCCCACTAGTATCTGTCCCCTGCTTGAAGCTCTTACTTTGCCCCCACTTGGCCTGAATCCTCCTACCTTTCTTTTAAGTCCTGTCACCTGCAGCCTCCAGGAAACTCAGCCTTTTGTAGTTTTCTCACCTAGCTTTCCTCTTCCTTTGCCATCGTGCTTCCAATGGAAGACGAGCTGGGATAACAACTCATTAAGTTTCACTCTGATCACTTTACCTGTTACCTGAAGAGCATGTGGACAGGGCTACAGAATAAACACCTGTGTAAGAGATATTTTTCTTGATGTTTGCTTTTGTTTGTTGAGAGGGCAGGTGTAGCTGAGAAGGCCTTAGTCTCCTATCACTCGGATGACTGGATAAAATTAGTCTGATCATTTTCATCTGAACTTACCTGTATCTCTTTTCCCACTGTAAAATGTTAAAATCTCTGCTAACCCATAAGAGAAACTATGCCTCCTGCTTCCATTCCCACAACTTCTTTTACTGAGACATCCCTGCCCCGTTCTAAGTGAAACGTCCTTCTCTGGACAGTGCCCAGATCACTCATTCAGCATTTAGATACAATATTTGCTTAGTCATGTTCCTTTTGCTAAGTACGTCCATCTGGCACATCCAGGCTTCAAAAGCATCCTTAGAATGAGGGGTGGCAACTTCTTTGGAGGCAAACTAACCTCGCTTTGAGTTATGGCTCTTTTCATCATTAGTATGTGTCCTGGAGGGAACTGGCCAATTTCAATTCCTTATTTGTCTGATAGAACTAGTGTCACTTGATGATACCTATTAAGAAAGAGTGTTGTGCAGGTTAACTCAGCCGTGAGCCATGTAGTTCTTTGTATACCTAGCAAATTTGTATCTGTGTCAGTTGACTGATTGTGTCAACTTGAGAAGTTTAGAAGCTTAACTAGATTGGCTCAGGAGCTCTGCACCCTAGTGTGTAGAGGACCCACCCTAGGGCAGATTGTCGTCTGAATGGTATAAAGGGGAAATGAGGAAGGATGGACTGGTTTCTGTTCTTCAGAGGAGCTCCAGTCTTCACCTTCTTCTTGGACATCATCTCCTAGCTTCTAGCGCAGACTCTTCGGCTTCTGCCTTGGATCCTTCAGCCTTCCAGCACAGACTCTTCAGCCTTCCATTGCAGACCCACCGGGCTCCTGATATGGACTTGCATGGGACACTGCAGTGAGCTCCAGACCTTGTACTGAAACCTTCGGGCTCCAGTGTGCAGACACCCTCTGCACGCTTCCTCATCCAACTCTGTGGCTGACCATCGTAAGCCAATCTTGTAATTTCTTATACATTTGTATATCTTGTATTATATCTGTTTCTCTAGTAAAACACTGGCTGATACAGTATCTTTATCTACTAGTTGTTGATATGTATGCATGCATAAATATATGCATTTTTATTATTATTTATTATCACTTATTAAGTGGATCCACAGAGAGTGAGATGATAGCATCAGTTGCTTAAATAACACACAGTGATGAGTAACAAGAACACGGTGCCTGTATTTGCAAGCTTTGATAAGACTGAATACTTATTTAGGTGAGCCACAGAGATTCTTCTGGTACTAGGCAGGAAACACTGTCTGAGATAATAGCTATCGCGTTGTAAATAGGCTATAGAGACCTGGATAATCACTTTTCTGGTGGCTTTATAAAGTATGAAGCAGATACCCTATTGCTATTGTGGGTTTTTGTTTTCTTTTGTTTTTGCTTCCCAATATCCACGTTTTTTAAAGCATTTGCTGAGAGAGAGGGAGAGAGAGAGAGAGACACATGCTTGCTGTTCTGCAGGTTTTGATTTCCAAAAATGTTTACCACTTCAGTTCTGCCAGAGACAAAGATCCTTTTCAATTTCTCCAGTCTCCAATTATTCATGAAAAATATCAAACTGAGAAACAAAGGCTTTTATTTAGGGGAAAAAAAAAGAATGCATGGTGTTTTTCAACCTCAGCAACATCAAACAATCCTTCACATCGAATGGTGACAACTTCAAGAGAAAGGGCTGTGATTCCAGCATTTTGCTGAGGAAAAACTTCTTTTCCTGGTGTGCTTTTGTGTTAATAATTTAAAAGTCAGCAATTTCCAAGCCAAATTTTTCTTTGCTTACAACATCTGCCTCCTGGTATGTCAGTGTCAAGAACTGCCCAAAGTCCTAGGACTAAAACATGACATGAATGAATCAATATACAAATTTTTATGGCAGTCAAAAATGCAGTTACAAATGTAGGTAACAATCAGTAAATCCCCTCTTTAATACTGATGTCTCATTTATAGCATTCAAGGAAAAATAAGAAATTATAATTTTGCAAAAATGTGTTATCTTAGGAAAAATGACAATGTGGTTATTATTTATTGTTATTGTCATGTGCCTCAGCAACAATATAGTATATTTTAAGAGATATCAAAACATGTTTTTTTAGATAAATTTTAAGAAAGTTTTGGTGTTGAGGAAGCATTTGAAATATTTTTATTCCTAAGTTTTCATGATAACATTGTTTAATGTACTCAACTAATTAGATGCATATTAATACTTAGCAGTAGGTGGCCAGTGATATAGCTCAGCAGCATAAGCGCCTGCCTGGCAAGCGCGAGGTCCTGAGTTCGACTTCTGGTACCCGCATATTAAAAAAAAATACTTAGCAGTAGGTTTAGTTGAGATGCCAGCTCCAAAACAACAGTGTTGCACATACTAAGCATTAGTGTCAGTATTCTGAGGATTCAGAGTACAAGAGATGGGGCACCTCCCTACCCAAGAGGCTCAAGTTTTAACTGGAAGGGTAGGCAGTTCATATTCAGTGAGCTAAAATTTAAACAACAGAATAAAAGGATATTATGAAAAAGGTGGCACAAGGCAGAGTGTGTTCATGTCCAAATCTGCCACTTGGACTCTGGCACTGTGGTCAGAGGAAGGTGGGACCATTCCAGAAGGAAGTGGAAATTAAGGCAGCAGTGTCTTGTATTTCCATTTTCTTTAAGTTAGAGAATGAACTTGGTTGGTTAGGTCTGGAAGAAACATTTTTTCCTTATCACAAAGTGGTGTTCATGATATGACAATGCACTTTATATTCAATGTTTCTCTAAAAACAACTCTTACAACCTGAGTGGATGAAATGGCTATCTTTATAAAAATTAGCACTGACTCAAAAAGGCAAAAAAGGATTTATACAATCTCAGAGTATTAACTTTGGAAAGGATTTAAATCATAATAAATTCCACACTTTAAGACCCCTTTCGCTGAAATAATGGGGCTTAAATTGAGACAGGAACTGACTCGGCCAGCAGCGGAGGGACACACAGCTCATTAGTGGGGGACGCAGCAGGATCTGGCCAGGTGCTCAGTAGCCAAATTGAGTTCACTTTTTATTATAGCACATCATCTGTCTCCCTTTGGTTTTGCAAAGCAGAATTTAAAAATAAAAATGTATCATATTCAAAACCTAAAAGGGAATTATTGGCTTGTCCAGATTGGAGCCTGTAGCTCAGAGAAGTTAGAATTTTTCCTGTCAGCGGCAACAGTTACTGGTTTTCAAGAATACATTCCCCTAGGGTTTCTCAAAGCTTAATCCTTCTGTTCTTAACTAGAATAAAAAGTGAAGCTCACATAAAAAATAACTAATTTTTCAGTTGCTAAGAGAAAGAACCAGTGGGCTTACTTGGGGAACTAGAATAAGGAATCTGTTTGAGTCTTTTCATATTAAACCCCCCAAACCTCAGTTTCCTCATCTATAAGTTGGAAGTATGAACTGTACCTACTTCACTAGACAAATGGGTTGGTGCAGGTGACAGTGCTTTCTACACAAAAACGGGTTGTGCAGAAGTACATTAACATCTTTACATTGAGCGCAGCAGAATGCCAAGACTTATTTTATAGGAAACTGCTAAGGGGGATTTTGGGCGTTTTGTTTTGTTTTACATTTGCAAGAGAGAAATACTTGTGTAGTGAGTGCTACCCTTTATCACAAAACTGAAAGAGGAAGAGTTCATATGACTGCAGCAAGCAGATAGTGTGTATGTTTTTTGGAAGTTGCGTGGTAGAGGAAATCCAGATGGCCAGGCCTTCAGCAAGTCAGAGCTCTGCAGCATTGCTGCCTGCGTTCTTCTCTCTCCCAAGATAGAATCTTTCATGTGTAGTATGTACATAAAAAAATGAGCTGAGTGAGTAAATTAGGATAATTTAACAACTTAGTATCTCTTGGAACCAAAAGGTTTGCACCATCTTCCAAGAGAAAAGCCCTCTTAAGTGCTCTGGATAAACCCAGGACGGACTTTGCTCAGACCTTCGCTTCTACATGGTTGTCCCATTTACTATTTACCTTCCTTCTGGGAGACAGTGGGTGCTTCCGGGGTCATAAACTGCAGCGGGACAGAGAGTAAACATTTTAGGTGTGTGGGCCACAGGTCACCAGTCAACAGCACAGAGGCTGCTTCACAGAAGTCAGTGAGCACGGCTGGAAAGCAATAAATGAACAGTGAAGCGTGAGTTTCAGAGAATGTTTGCATGACATGAAGTATTATTCTTCCAATTTTTTTTTATCAAACTTTAAAAGTATAATAGCCACTGATAATACAAAAACAGGTGTCAGACTGGATTTGGCCCAGGGCAGGAGTGTGCCCACATTCCGAGGACAAGATGACAGCAAGAGCCCAAGCACCCTGACACTCTCCTTCCTAGGGTACACTTAGGCAAAATTTACCCAGTGTTGTTCTCCGTGGAAAGGAGACGCCTAGCCCTGCCCAGACGAATTAACCTTCTCCTCTTGTAACAGTGGAAACTGAGGAAACCAAAGAAGTATTTATGCTCTGGTGCCCAGAGGTTCCATCTCTGTCCCCTCCCTCTCTCCTCATGGGTGTTCTTTCCTGTCAACCTTGAGTTCAGAAAGCCTTATTCAGGCAGTTGATAGACTCTTTCTAATTCTCACGAGAATCCTCAGGGGCAGAAAAAAGACACACTTAATGCAGCTTTCTGTACTGTAGGTCAACAGGACACAGCCCTAGTCCCTTCCAGCCTTAGAGCTGAGAATGGCGATCTTGATTCCTTAAGCAGTTCTCAGAGGAATGACCAGAGTTCATTAAGAGACATAGCCACTAATCTAGTTAATGATAAAAAGATTATTCCTGCCTAATAAAACAGCAGTAAGAAAGTTAGTGGCATCCTTGCAATCATATGCACATGGATAATTTAAAAGAGAAACACGATTTGTTGCAAAAGGGCAAAAGTCAGACTATTTTATTTAATTCTATATGGACTTTTTATATTTATACAAAAATAGAAATCTGTGTCCATCAATAGCAAAAAATTTTTGTTATATAAGGGGTACTTTGGTAGATGACTCTTAGGAATCTTGGGCTTGTGGAACCCAGTGTTTGGATAAGGTATCTGCTTAATTCATTTTACCTTTTTGTAACCTTCAGATGACCCAAACTTCTCTCTAAATACATCTCCTTCTGTGCTTCCCACCCGCCAATGAGAGCCTGTCCTCTTAAAAACACATGGCCATGGGAAAACGCATATCTTTACCACTCTTCTTGTCAAACACCCGCAGGCACTCACAGACACATACTCTTTCACATGCTTTTACATCTGGTCCACATTCTAGAAATAAAACACTTGTTTTTGTTAAACATGCTGACCTGAAGTTTTGGGTTGTTAATTTTTATGAAATGCAGTAACTAATGTAGCTATGTACCTCCTCCCACCCAGCAAAAACATCGCCCAGATGTTCATCAGACACAGCTGATGGCCGTTTTTAGATACCGCATTTACTGATTCTACAGTATGTTCCCTTTTCTATAGTTTCTCTCAAGCAAGGGCGGTGAACTCAAATCCAATAATCACTGGGCCTTGTTATTATGGCTGCATTTCGTCAAGGATAATAGAGGCCTCTCTATGATGATCAGGGCTTGAAAAGTGGAATCAATTTTCTAATTTGGTTAGCTGAAAATAGATGTAAGAATTCCAGAAGGAATAATATCTCGGAACACAGGGATCCTGTTTTTTGCTTCTGGGCTTTTTTTGTTGGTTTTGTTATTTTGCCTCTAACAGGCAATAGTAGAATCAAAGAGAGTGGGACAGTTTGGGGTTTGACGCAACTTATTAATTATTATTAGTTATATGATGTTAAAAAACTTATTAATTATATAATGTTAAAAAACTCAGGCTAGATTTTCTTCTTTAATTTCTGCATCGCTAAAGTAGAGATGATTGTAATATGTATGCATTATTCATTGAGTTGCCACAATAGAAAATTCTAGCTAGCTAGCTAGCTTAAATCATAAAATGTTGCTTGGGCTGTACATGTTGAAGAACAGAGGTAAGGTAGCTGTCAGGGTTTGTTTCAGTGGCCCAATGATATCAAGAATCCAGTTCTATCTCTGTTCTCTATTGCATCTCATTGCAACACTTTACCCCAATTCTGAGTAACTTCATGGTGACAGAATAACTCCAGCATTTTCAGGGCTCGTGTATCCACACTTTATCAACTCAAAGAGAGCCAGCACCTCTGTGGAGCATTGCAAACAAGATCACATGACACCTTTGACCAAATGACTAAGCTCATAGGAGTATAATGTGATGATTTGCTTGAGGCAGCAGGGATGAAAACCTTGACCTGGAACTGCATTAGAATCTGTAATAATGCAGATAAGCAGAGCTTTGCTGCAGTCATAACGTAACGGTGAAATCTTAGATGTTGAATGTGATGGAAGCTATTCTGTGCCACATGTTAGTCAAACAACTCTTTTTTAACCTATGACTTGAAATCCCAAACTATGTCAGTCTTGTGTCTCCTCCGTCTTGCAGCTTCTGATACTCCCCCTTCATGCACTGGTGCCGCATTTGGGAAGGAAAGAACAAAGCTGAGGAAAGCATCAGGCACATAACGTACCATACTCTCCATTCATATTTCTTTGTCAAAAAGGGCAAATGGGGCCGGTGATATAGCTCAGTGGCATAAGAGCCTGCCTGGCAAGCATGAGGTCCTGAGTTCAACTCCTGGTACCCGCATCTAAAAAAAAAAAAAGTCAAATGGCTATCTGAATACAAGGGTATCTGAGAAATGTGGATGGATATTGGTAAGCACTAAAGATCTTGAGATGGTCTTTAAAATCTCTTTCATTTCTTTGACCCATAGAACATACGCCTACCAAGTCCTCAGAATATACAACCAAAATATCACCAACTTCCTGCATCCAGCACGAAATCCATGTGATACATGGCTTCTCCATCAGATATCCTCATAGACTGTCAACCTGAACTTAAAATCAGGATTACCCATTTCTCCACACACACATTTACAGAATATCTGGATAGAATAATCATACTGAATAGTCTCATTTAGAATAGCAAAGAATGAGAAGTATGGCAGACACAGGATATTAGCTGCATTCCGAAATCTTGAGTTTCTGGAAACATGGAATTTCCATGCAGATGTTAGAGGACGCTCTCCGGATTCTGCATTGCTTTCTGGGAATAACTCTTCTGACCGTGCTCATGAGAGCCCCAGGCTCTGCTGTCTTAGGCGTTCTCTTTGGCCTCCAAAGAGGTCTTACCTACACAGCCTTTATAAGCATGCAATTTTTGAGGATTCTACCACAAAAAGGATTGCTTCTTATTTTTGAACACTTTGGAGCTCAAAGCATCTGTTGTCCAGTTTGTTCTATTTGCTTTCCTAATACATTTCCTTAAAAAAATTAGGCCTCTGATCTTTTTGCTTCTGGTCAGTTACTTGGCTGGGAATCATAAGCAAGCTATTTTTCAAATATAATTCTAGAAACTGACAGATTTTGTTTCCATAACACCCTTTTTCAATTTAAAAGCAACTTCCCTGAGGCTATCTGGTACCAAAGATGAGAAGACCGTACTCTTAATCTGATTTTTTGCCCTGACAATTTTTTCCACCATTGAGAAATTACGCCTTCAGTTTCTTTAATCAATCGAGAAATTTTTCTGGACCTTGATTTCTCAATGTCTTTTGTAAAGCAAATTTTAGTGTTCTGGTACTAGAAGCAGATCAATATCAATATTTGAATATTTATGCTTTGTTTCTTTCTTTTCTTCTTCCCATAATCATCCAATTATTTCTTAATATTATCTTGTTCTATGGTACCTTGGTAAATGTAAAAACAGTAGTTAGCATGCACTATTAGCAGTCTTACCCAGGAGTTATAAAGTCAATAGGTTTGGTCTATCTCTCTAGTTATAGAAGAAATCTTTTTCTCTCTCTTTTGTTTTGGAAGTATATGTTTGTATTTATGAGATACCATATGATAATTTGATATATGCATACAATGTATAATGATCAAATAAGGATAATAAGCATTTCCATCTTTTCAAATATTAATCATTTCTATGTGTATTTTCTTCTGGTTATTTCGACTTATATCAGAGATTATTGAAAACAATAGTTATCCTACTATGCTATAAAAAACAGAACTAATTCCTTCTCCCTAGCTAAGTTAGATAAGGCCCCATGTGTTTCGTCTCTTCCCTGCCTCCTTCTCAGTCTCTAATGACCATTATTCTACTCTATTCTTCTATGAATTGACTTTTTAGTGTCCACAAATAAATTATTACATGCAACATTTGTCTCTCTGTGTCTGGATTATTTCAGTTAATATTATCTTCAATTTCCAGGCTCAGCTCAGTTTTCTTATCCATTGCTTCCTGATTCATAACCCAATGCCATGCGGCTTAGAGTTTTATTAATGTTATGATAGTACACCACCTTTAGTATAAATTTTTCTATGATTCAAGAAAGAATAGACTATGCCATCATAACCAATAAACCTTCAAATCTTAGACTTCCAATACAATGAGTTCATTTTTTACTTAGCTCACTTTTGTTGTAGTAATTGTCTTCTCAAAGGTACGTTAGAGGGCCGGTGAGATGGCTCAGCGGCGTAAGCGCCTGCCTTGCAAGCGCGAGGGCCCGAGTTCGACTCCCGGATCCCACAGACGAAAAAGGGGCTGGTGATATCGCTCAGCGGCATGGGTGCCTGTTGGCACGCGAGGTCCTGAGGTCGACCCCCCGGTACCCACAAAAAAAAAAAAAAAGGTACGTTAGAGGCTGGGATCCTTGTGTCTGGTGGCTTTATTCTTACAATTACTCTTATAATAATGTAATATTACCAACTACCTGTAAGACAGAGTGAGAAATTAGAGATATTATCAGATATTATTTTTATTAGAGGATATTATATAGATATTATCAGATGCTAACAATATCTACTACAGAATCATCCAAAGTACATGGACAATTCTATTAAGAAGGCACAGCATAAAATGAATCCTAAATAAGGAAACAATTATATCCACTATAATATATTTCTATAGACTGTTGCAAAAACTAATAAACAAAACAGATGCAAAGTACTTAGAATGGTACTTGCCCCATCACTCCAATAGCTTGTACTTACTATTTTTATGTTTCTCATTACTACTTTCTTATATGAGATTGGAGTTGGAATGCATGTCTTGAAGATTTTCTCTAGCCTAAACATTGTATATTATCAGTTTCCTCATTTTACTCTATGAATGAAATCTAGATGAGAACATTTACATTAGGAAGAACATTTTCAATTTCTGTAAGAATATTCTGCTGTTATGAATTTTATTAGTAGTTTCTCTGACATTCTGTCTCTTGACTTCCAGGGTGTGTGTGTGTGTGTGTGTGTGTGTGTGTGTGTGTGTTTTCACATCAAGCTATCACTAAGATTGAGAAAATAAATTTGACCATAGATGTTCCCTCTTAAAGTCCAAGAGGGCCTGTTTGGTCTGACTTCCATTTCCTGGTGGGTTAAAAGTTCTAATATCATCCAAGAATGAAAAAGTAAAAGTTTTAGTCAGCTACTCAGCTCATAAGAGTTCAGGTGGCATAGGTTTGTTACAGATAGACTAGAAACCAGGACCATACAGAGGCAAGGTGGTGGCCCCTTCATATTTGTGATACTGCATTGTGTTTCATCTGTCATTTTCTGAGTGTACAATAAAGAACTAGACCAAAAAGACAATTTTCCTATGCAAAGAGAGTTCCTTTAGTGCCAGAGTCAGACAATAGGAAGGAACAACGTAGATAAATTCCCCAAAGTCTCAGTGAAGTGCTCATGAAGCACTTACACAGATCTAATATATGAATGTAAGTAAAATAATCTCTTAAATCTATAAAATGACATGTATAACACTGTATGTATATAGTTATTAATTATTCAAAAAATTGGAAAACAAAAAGAATAGAATAAATGGTGTATGGTGATTAGGTATAGGTGACAGGGAGAAATGTGAGAGGAAGAACATTTCTGAGGAGCCAAAGACAATAGTAGTTGCTTGAATATGTGTTTCCTTGTATGAGCTTCCAGAAAATAGAGAACCACACACAAAACAAAACAAAAAAGCTACATAAATAATAAGGTATATGGGGAAAAAGTAATTTTTCCTCAACCTTCGTAAGTTTTAAGTTTGTTTATGAATTTGTTATGTCAGTCTCCCATAACAAAAGGCAGACCAACAAGAGAAAAACAAGTTTTTCATGAAAAAAAACAACTCTCCAGAACATAATTCTCTCAGAGCAGTGGCTTGAGACTCTTCCTTAAATCACGTTTTAACAAGCAGCCACCAATGTTAGGGAAGTCACAAACAGAAGGAACAGTCCTAACTTCCAAAAGGCTGGAAAATAGAGGGAATGAAAACACACAGAAAATGACCCAAAAAGCAAAGTTTGCTCACAAGGTCCACTCTTGAGGCACTGCAGAGCCTGCTACTAAGACTGCCTTCATAAAGGAGGATTTATACTCTGTCTTTAGGCACGAAAAAAGGGTAGAAAGACCTTTTGCTTTTGTGAATCTCTGGCTGCCCATCAAGAAAACAGATGATTGGAAAGAATCCCTCACCCTGCCTTCATCTCAACAATTCTTAATATTTAAGGAGAAATATTTTGGTTTCCTTCACATGTTAGTATACACCTAAACTATATGGTAAATAAGAAATAAAGAATAAGACCCCAACCAAACCTCTAGCCAACCTTATCAAAAAAAGGAAAGAGGGCCGGTGAGATGGCTCAGCGGCGTAAGCGCCTGCCCGGCAAGCGCGAGGGCCCGAGTTCGACTCCCGGAACTCACATACGAGAAAGGGGCCGGTGATATCGCTCAGCGGCACGGGCGCCTGCTGGCGCGCGAGGTCCTGAGGTCGACCCCCCGGTACCCACCAAAAAAAAAAAAGGAAAGAAAAAGCTAAATCTATGCAATTAAGAACAAAAAGGGTGAAAGCACAACAGACCCTACAGAAACGCAAAAGACCATCAATGCCTACGTCGAGAACCTAAATATCAGGGAAAGCACAGAAGGAATGGGCAGGTCCCCACATATACATGAACTAGCAAAGCTGAATTAAGAAGATACAAAAATCCTAAACAACCCAGTATCAGTCAATGAAATTGAAGATTAATTAAAAGCCTACCAACAAAGGTCCTGATGGATTCACTGCTGAATCCTTCAAGAAATTTAGAGATCTAATGCCATTACTACTCAAACTCATTAATGAAACAAAAAGGGAAGCCATACTCCAAAAGTCATTTCTGGAAGCAAGTATTACTCTGACACCCAAACCAGAGAAGGTCCCAACCAAAAAAGAGAACTACAGGCCAACCTCGCTAATGAACATAGACACAAAAAAATCCTCTATAAAATATTGGCAAACAGCATGCAGCAAATCATCAAGAAGATTATACACCATGACCAAGTTGGATTCATCCCAGGGATGCAGGGATGATTCAACATATGCAAATCAATAAATGTAATACAATGTGTCAACAGACCTAAGGATAAAAATCACATGACCATCTCAATAAGTGCAGAAAAAGCATTTGACAAAGTCCAACACCAATTCATAACAAAAAAAAAAGCTACAGAAAATTGGAACAGAGGGTCTGTATCGCAATCTGAAAAAAGCCATCTGTGACAAATCAACAGCCAACATCATACTAAAAGGACAAAAACTGAAAGCTTTCACTTTAAAATCAGGAACAAGACAAGAATGTCCACTATCACCACTTCTATTCAATATAGTTCTGGAAATATTAGCCAGGGCAATCAGACAAGTGAAGGAAATAAAAGGAATAGAAATAGGGAAGGAAGAATTTAAATTATCGTTATTTGCAGATGACACGATACTTTATATAGAAGACCCCAAAAACTCCACCAAAAGACTCTTAGAGTTAATAACCAAATTCAGTAGCATAGCTGGCTGACACTCAAAAGTAAAAAGCATTCGTGTACACAAATAACAAACTCACTGAGAGAGAAATTAGGGAAACCACATCTTTCACAATAGCATAAAAAAATGGAATATTTAGGAAATGATCTAACAAAGAAGTAAAAGATCTTTACATTGAAAATTACAGTGCTCTGAAAATGGAGATGAAATAAGGATATCAGAAAATGGAAAGATTTCTTTTTCTCTTGGATAGGAAGAACCAACATAATGAAAATTGCCATACTCAAAAAGTTGTTATACAGATTTAATGCAATCCCAATCAAAATATCAATAACATACCTCATAGAATTAGAGAAAACAATCCTAAAATTCTTTCAGAAGCAGAAAATACCTAGAATAACAAAAACAATTCTGAGTAACAATGAGAAGGCAGGGGGCATCACAATCCCTGACTTGAAATTATACTGTAGAGTTACTGTGATAAAAAATGCATGGTATTAGGAAAAAAAGAAAGAAAAATAAAACCTGACCCAAGGATCAATGAAACAGATTAGAAGATCCAGAAACAATTACAAACATACTCAGCCACCTTATCTTTGACAAAGGAGCCAAACACCTTCACTGGAAGAAAAATAACCTCTTTAATAAATAGTGTGGAAAAACTGGCTTTTCATATGCCAAAGATTAAAAATAGACCCATGTCTTTCACCACGAACTAAACTAATATTGAATTGGGTCGGAGATCGAAATATTAAAACAGAAATACTAAATCTGTTGGAAGACAGAACAGGTAGAACTCTTGAAGACTTAGGTGTAGACAAACATTTTATGAATAAAACTCCAGTTGCACTGGAAATATTACAAAGAATCAGCAACTTGGATCTCATTTATTAAAAAGCATTTCCACAGCAAAAGAAATCACCAACATAGTGAAGAGACAACCCATAGAGTGGGAAAAAAATTTGCCAGCCGTTCCTCAGACAAAGGACTAATATCTAGAATATATAAAGAACTCAAAAATTATATTTACAAATTTAAAGACTCAATCCAAAAATGGGCATCTGAGATGAACACACGCTTCTCAGATGAAGAAATACAAACAGCAAATAAATATATGAAAAAACTTTCAACATCATTGGTCATTCAACAGATGCAAATTAAAACAACACAGAGGGGGCTGATGGTATAGCTCAATGGCATGGCACCTGCCTGGCAAGCTCAAAGTCCTGAGTTCAATTCCCAGTTCCAAAAAAAATAAAAAATAAAATAAACAAACAAAAAAACAACACTGAAATTCCAACTCACTTCAGAAAGAATGGCTATCATCAAGAAATCAACCAATAGCAAATGCTAGCAAGGCTGTAGGGAAAAAGGAACCCTTCTCCACTGTTGGTGGGAGTGTGGACTGGTACAACCACTGTGGAAATCAGTATGGAGATACCCCAAAAACTAAAACTAGAGGTTCCATTTGACCTAGCTATTCCTCTTGGGTGACATCTTCCTGAAATGATTAAAAGCATCATAAATGACAGCGATATATATATATACCCATATTTATAACAGCACAGTTTGTAATAGCTAAATCTTGGAAACAGTCCAAATGCCCATCAACCAATGAATGGATAAAGAAAATGTGTTTTTTATACAACGGTAGCCTTAAAGGATAAACTTGAGACATTTCTAGGTAAATGGATGCACTGTGAGACCATATTCTTAAGTGAAATAAATCAGACACACTTGTAAATATTGCATTGTTTCTCTTGTGTGATAAACCAAAAGTATAAATAAGGACTAAAATGTATAACAGATACTGTGAAATGCGAAGAAAATGTTCAGATGGGAAGGGGAACTAGGGAGGGGGAAGGGGAAAGGAAGGAAGGGAAAAGAAAAAGATGAGAAAAGAAGGAAAAAATAGAAACAGAGCTTTTGTAAGAAAGGATGGGAAGAGAGGTTGAAGGGAGAGGAACCAAGTGGGAAAGAAAGAAGCAGGATGTATCATGTACAGGTACAAATCCCTATGATGAATGTAATCATTATGTATACCTAAATTGTACCAATAAACTTAATTAATTTTATTTTATTTTATTTATTTATTTTTTTTGTGGGTACCGGGGGGTCGACCTCAGGACCTCGCACACCAACAGGCACCCATGCCGCTGAGCGATATCACCGGCCCCTTTATCGTATGTGGGATCCGGGAGTCGAACTCGGGCCCTCGCGCTGGCAAGGCAGGCGCTTACGCCGCTGAGCCATCTCACCGGCCCCTTAATTAATTTTAAAAAGGAATAACCCCAACAAAATTCTAGGAACTAATTACTTGCACTGCTACCACAAAACTTACAAACAAGCAAACAAAAGCATCTGGGAGTTGGCGGGGGCAGGGGGCAATAGCAACCATTGTGGGTGTAACAAAGAAGATGGTAACCAGTCAGGCCTAAAATTTCTCTAAAACCTCTGTAAAAGGAGATCCTACACACTGAGCAGAAATTATTAAAAGATGATTTTAGTAGGTGAAAACATTGAATTCAAAGATGGGGGTGTGAGGTAGATGTGAACTTAGGTAGCAAATTTCATAAGACAGACTTCTTGAAGGAGACAAGAGCAAAGGTTAAAAAAATATCTTCTGGAGGGCTGGTGAGATAGCTCAGCGGCATAAGAGCCTGCCTGGCAAGCGTGAGGTCCTGAGTTCAATTCCCAGTACCCACATACAAAAAAAAGGCCAGTGATATCGCTCATAGCCTGGGCGCCTGCTGGCGCATGAGGTCCTGAGTTCAACCCCAATACCCACCCACACACACACACAGAAAAAAAAAAAAAAAAAAAAAAATATATATATATATATGTATGTATAATCTTTTGAAAATTAGGTAGAAGTGGAAATTTTAAAGTCTTATAAAACAAAGAGCACTTTGCGGACCCCAAACACTCCTTTCTGCCACAATAAAAATAAAAGCTCAGTAAAGAGGCTGGACTTTGTCTTATTGGTAGCAGAGAGTATCAGTGGAAAAGGAACTTTGCTAAAATAAAAAATAAGAATCAACTCTCCTAAGCCTTTGAAATTGTTTTCTTCCCCACCCCAACCCCCAAAATTTCAAGGACAAAGCAGAATCAAAATTATAACACAACATTGAAAACTAAGTTAAATAGAAACTTAACTATTGGAGACCTGAAAAATACTTTGAATCAGAAGTTCAAAAATAAAGACAAATGTACAAAAAATACAGGATGAAATGAAAGTGAGTTTCTTGAAGTCAAGGAAAAATGTTAAAAGACAAAATTTAAGTAGATAGTAATAAATTACAAGGTGAATGAATATTCAGTAAGGGGCTTTGAAGAGAGGTAGGAAAACAACTACCAAATTTAAAATTAGATACCAAAATAAGTAAAAATATTTAGGGATAAAATGATAGAAATAGAAGCCTGGAAAAGAAGGAATAAATTAGTATATTTGGAGTCCTGAAGAAGTTAAGCAAAAGAGTGGAATAAAACAAGTATTTAAAATTATAATCTGGAAAACACATGCAGAAGTAAAAGAAGATTTACTTTACATATATCAAAAGGATCAATGAAATACTGGGAGAAAATTATCTGGAAAAATCTACTCTGGAATATTTCCTTAAAAAAAAATAACTTCAAAGATTTAGGGAAAAATTCTCAAGGCTTCAAGGCAAAAATACCAAATAATTTATGAGGCAAAATAATTACCTATACTGCCTAATTTTCTAAAGTTAAAATCACCACATAAATCACTGTTTCAGGTAAAAAAAAAAAATCAACAGTTACCAAATTGTGGGCAAAAGTATAATAAGAAGCAGGATATTTGTATAGTCTCAAAATAATCATCTAGAACATGCTTATTTTCAAAATTAAGAATGAAAATTTTAGCGATAAAACCTTTCTGATCACCTCTAACCAAATGACTGTAGCTAATACACCAGCCGTGAAATTTGTGAGCATCACACGTCTTCAGGTCCTAGGCCACCAGAGGAATGCAACGTCACTCGGGTGACGTCACGACCTAAAATGGATAGCACGATTTTCGTCCCGGGGAGACATCAGGCAACCAGAACTGAGGCATGTTCTACAAAAACATCCGGCCAGTACTCTTCAAACATTTCATAACCATGAAAGAAAATGAAAGCCTGAAAAGTCTGTCTTTGAGACAATTACATAGAGTGTGTGATCTGGATAAGACCTTGCACTAGAAAAATTCCATTGTATTAGTAGGACAACTGGTAAAATTTCAATAAGACTTGTAGACTAGATAATAGTATTTTAATAATAGTTTCATGAATTTGATTAATATAACATAGATTTTTAAAGAAAAGTTCTTGCTTTTAGAAAGTACAAACTGAATTATTTGATAGTACATCTGCCAATTACATACAAATATTTCCAATACATATATATTTCATATGTGTGTATATTTATGTATATATATATGGGTATACATAAAATGTGTGTGTTTTATGTGTGTTTATTCATTTATTCATTTATTTATTTATTTTTGGAACCAGGAATCAAACTCAGGATCTTGTGCTTGCCAGGCAAGTGTCATGCCAATGAGCTGTATCCCTGCCCCCTTATGTGTGTATATTTATGTACATAATTATATGCATGTACATATATGTATACATGTGTTTATATGTATGTACATTTGTATAACAAAAGTGAGAATGAATCATGATGCATGATGCATGAAGTTAACCCTAGAGAATTTGAATGAAAAGTATTCAGGATTCTTCAAACTATTTTTGCCTACATTTTATAATGAGAAATTTTTTTTTGAGACAGGGTCTGACTATGTAGTCCAGGATGGCCTTGAACTCACTATGTAGCCCAGGCTGGTCTTGAACTTTTGGCAATCCTCCTGCTTCAGCTTCCCGAGTGTTGGGAATACAGACATGCACCACCACGCCTGGTCGAGAAATATTTTTAAAATAAAAATAAAAACAAAAAGAATTTTTAAAATTGAGGTGGAGATGACTTAGTCTGTATTATGTTGTTATATCAAAATACTAGAGACAGTGTGATTTATAAGGAACAGAAATTTATTCCTTCCAGATCTGTAGGCTGAGAAGTCCAAGGTTAAGGCATTAGTAACTAGCACAGGCTTTCTTGCCGCTTTATTCAATGTTGGAAGGACAGAGAAAGGCCAAGAGAGAACAAGAAATCAAACTTGGTGCTGCAGGCCCTTTTCTGTAATCACTATATTCCATTCAGGAAGGTGGAGCCCTCATGACCTAAACACCTCCCATTAGGCCCCACCTCCCAACACTGTTGCATTGGAGACTGTTTCCAGCATGCTTAAACCACAGCTGAAAGCAACATTTCTAATATAAAGAGCCCTGCTATTACATACTGACTGAACCATTAAAAAATACCTGATGCAACTTCCCAGGAAATATTTCATTTACACAGTCATAAATAAATCAACTAATTCTCAGATATGCAGTTTAACTTGGTTCACTCAATCCAACTTTCACATTAACATCCACACCTAAAAGCACATAGATGTGTACATGCACTTTTTTTCAAAATAAATGGAAGTGATAATATACCCTGCAGGGATATTTGATAATTTAAACCTGAATTCAATCCATCTGCTCATAAAAGCACAGTTAACAATAATAGTATTCATCTCAGACAACTGTCCATATGGGTTTAGAGCCTTTCCTTTATGGTTTTCAAAAGTAGTTTGCAGAAATACTACTGATTTTACTTAATTTAAATCAATTGCAATAAGTAAATTTATCTTTCTATTTTTATAGGCTAAGAACCATTTTTAAATTTTGGTTCAATTCCAGGGTTATCCATAGCTGTGGAAGCATAGAGCTGAAAGGTGGATTTAGAACTGAAATACCTAGGTTACAGAATTTTGATTTTCTCATTAACTAGATTTATGCCTTCTATCAGGTTCCTTTGCTTCTTTTCTAAGCCTCAGTTTAAGTGTGTAAAATTCTGTAAAATGCTTATTATTATACCTATTAATATATGAGAATTAATAAAATGGTATAAATTAAATAGATATACTTTTCTAAACTTTAAGTGTGATTTCTATGTATATTTGCATAGAATAACTTAAAAATATGAAGTTACACATATTTATACATGTAATCTTGAACATTTAGTTAAGATACTAATTTTTCCTTTATTATACTCAGCCTTAGTATGCATTTTTTACTTCATCAGCCAGTATTAGGGAAATAGCTGTGACTCAAGAGTTTTGCCTTCGTGTGAACTTTGATCCATTAGTGAAACTTAAACTTAAGGAGAAAAAAAACTAGACTTTGTTCTCATTAGAGCGATATTCTAAGTAACTAATCGTGTACTTGCTACACTATGTTTATATATTTACATCTCAGGTCTGTTTCATTTTCCTTTTTTTTTTAACCACCTGTGTAAGATTTCTCTTACTACTGCAACAGACTGAAACAAACTTAATGGCTTCATACAAATTTATTGACTTCCAGCTCTCTAGATCTGAAGTCTCACTGAGCGAAAATCCAGGTGTCAATAGGGTTGTTTTCTTTTTAAAGGCTTTAGGGAAGCATCCATATCATGTCTTTTCCAGCTTCTAGAAGCTTCTTATATTCCTTGCCTCCTGGTCCTCTTCCTAATCTTCAAAACCACCAATGGAGTCTTCAGTACTTCCCACTTTGAACACTCTGAGTGTCCTGCCTCCAATATTTACTTTTAAAAACCTCTGGGCATCATCAGATCCACTCAGAAAATCAAAGACAATCTTTCATAGTATGAAGATATGTCAGGTACAATATCCTAATAACCTCAATCAACATGAACATATATGTGGTAAACATAAACTAAGATTATCAATATCAACAAGAACAGAAAGGAGGAAAGGAGGGAGGTAGAGGAGGGAAGGGTATTTAAAAAAGAAACAAGCTGTATTGCATACATGTACCAACTCCCCAAGATGACTGCAAAATGCATGTACTGCAAACATGTACTAATAAAATAACGTTTTTAAAAGATCCTTTACTTAAGCACATCTGCAAATTTCCTTTGCCTTGTAAGGTCATACATGTATAGGTACCAGGATTGAAATATGGAAATCTTTTGGAAAATATTACTTCACCTACCATACTATAGAGATAGATAGATAGACAGACAGAAAGACAGACAGACAGATAGATAGGTGACACGTAGAGAGATAGATGACAGACAGATATCCCATGTGTAAAGTATTTTCTAGATGTTAGTTTAAAATTTCCATTCCATGACTATTCGATAAACATCACTGTCCTAAAAGTTGGGTACAGTGAAACAGCTCAGAGAGTTTATCTTGCGTGATATTCATAAAGTTACTCAAAGAGTCAAGAGGAAGAAATACATCTTTTATCTTCAATCTTTGATTATCTTTATTTAACAATGCAACCCCAATGTCTTTTTTTTCTAAACTTTCTGCCACAGATCTCATTTTGGAATTAGGCTCCTAAGAAATGCAGGTAGTTCCATTTTCTAAGAAGTTAACTGCCTGGAAATCCCAATGCAACATGGAACATTTTTGCTTTTGTGAAATCAGCATACTTGGAATGAGCATAGGTGATACTGAAATCTTATGCTCCTTAGTTTTTCTTTTATTTCTTGATATTTAATGCTACCAAAAACTCTTTTAAAATATGTGAATGCATTACATATATATTGTATTCACACCTTGAGGCAATTTTGCAGAGTGTAATTTTTCAAATTCTGAAATAAAGTGAATTAAATGGAAATATATTTTGGGAAAAGAGCTCTAGAGTTCATATAGCTTTGCCTCCTTCCTGCAGGTGGAATGATCCCCAAGCTCTCTGAGATGAATTGGTCATTGTCTGTTCAGGACACTGTCTAACAAGAAATAATCCCATAAATATGGCAAGTTCATTACTTTAGTACAAAACAAAACATAAGGAGAGTAAATGTTGCCTTAATAAAACCCAAAACGCTTTTTATCTGCACAGATTTGCCACCTGGAGGCATCCAGGGTTTGGTTTACTATCTCAGTTAGTGGAGGAGGCAAAACTAGGCAATCAACAAAGTTCATCAAAGAATCAAAAGCATGCCATTTATTTTCATCAACATTTCATATGTGTTTACTTTGTTGCTTTTTTTTTTTTTTTTTTTTGTGGGTACCAGGGGGACGACCTCAGGACCTCGCGCGCCAACAGGCACCCGTGCCACTGAGCGATATCACCGGCCCCTTTTTCGTATGTGGGTTCCGGGAGTCGAACTCGGGCCCTCGCGCTTGCAAGGCAGGCGCTTACGCCGCTGAGCCATCTCACCGGCCCTACTTTGTTGCTTTTTTATCCCAATGAGACTGAACATTCTTTAGGGACAAGGAATGTATCTCCTCTACTCTGTGTTAATGGTGCTTCTCATCTGCTGTTAAGTACCCTCATCAGTAGTCAGGCTCAGTGTTACTCTCACTCTTGTTACTTTGATTTGATAAAATAAATACTCAAAAATCAAGGATTACCATTAAAGTCACTTGTTCAAGCCGTATGGGGTACTACCATTTACTTTTACGTTTATATATTTGTTTCCTTAACAAACTTCCTTATTATCCCCTTGGTATTGTGGTAAGGCAAACTTTCTCCCAAAGCTTTGAAGCCCTGATTCATTATAAAGAATACACTTTACCTTAAGACCCATACACAAACACTCACGATATGGAAACAATAGTCCTTACCCTTACTACGTTCAAAGGACTTTTTTCACTTTATATTCTTTTTTGTTCTTTATCTACCATTCTCCTTTTTTTAAAAAAATGCTGGTCATGAGCCACTAAAAAGATTTTCTTAGCCAATAATGGAGACTGACATGCTATTTGGAATACATTGCTCTAGAAAACATGCTACTTCTAGGATAGTCTAAGGCTAGCACAGCAATTAGCATGAACATTTTCTATGAACTTGTTAGAATTGCAGAATCTCAGCCTCTCCCATCTCTGGACGTATTGAATTAGAATCTTCCTTTCAATAGGATACCTGAATAATTATAAACTCACACACAAACACACATACAAACACACAATTTTAAATGATATGTATCTTTCATCATAAGTTGTAATTGCAAACAATATAATTCTTTTGTATTTTAAATGTGACTATTTTGGGCCGGTGAGATGGCTCAGCAGCGTAAGCGCCTGCCTGGCAAGCACGAGGGCCCAAGTTCGACTCCCGGAACCCACATACGAAAAAAGGGCCAGTGATATTGCTCAGCGGCATGGGCACCTGCTGGTGCGCGAGGTCCTGTGGTCGACCCCCAGTACCCACACACACACACACACAAAAATAATAAAAAATAAATAAATAAATAACAGTGACTATTTTAAATTAAACTTTTCTATATCTGATGAAATTTGATATAATAATGGTTTTATATTCACGATTAACAATTTAAAAAATAAATAAGAACCTCTATCAAAATTTCTTTTTATTTTTGAAATTAGGCTTTCATTTTCAATTGTCTTCCACAAAGAATTTATCCTAATTTAATATTTTTATACTTGATAATATTTTATTTAACCTTATATCAAAAATTCTTGCTATAAAAATCTTTATACACATATAATTGTTAAAACTTTCTTCTAGATCAAATTACAATGCAAAGGACGAAGTAGAATTAATTTATCACAAAATTCAATAAGTCATTATCAAGTACACAAATTATTTCTTCTTTATGGGAGATGGGAGCAATTTATCTCATAACAAAAAAGATGAGTATATACAAAGTATTGAGTAAAGTAGGATTTAACCAACAATAGCATTTCAGGAAATATCCTGCTTATTCAACATGATGCTGAATATTAAGCTGAGGAGGCAGTTATCACTTTTCTTGTTAAATGTGAGTAGGAAAAGCAGGCATGAAAAGACTGTTATGAAGAAGGATGAGGGAAAGAAGGAGGAGAAGGAAAAAGGGAGGAGAGGAGGGGGAGGAGAAAGAGGAAAATTTTAATTGAGATTAGAAGGAAAATTGATTTTAGAGAAATGTACATAGGGAAGTTGATAGTACATAATTTACTTTCTCCTAACACTACTCTCTCATGCACTCTTTGGAAAGTCTTTGCAAATCCCAGCAGTAAGGGAATTCCAGCTTGAGATGCACCACACTGGTGAGTGAAGGTAACACAGAAACAACTCATCACAGTATGCAAATATAGTACCGTGAAATATCTATTTTTAAAACAGAAAAACAAGCCATTAAATGCCTAGGAGGGAAAAGTAGCGCCACCAGAGGATGAGAGGTTTGATTTCTGAATGATGGCACAGCAAACAAAATGTTTAAAGTCACAGTCAAGTCAAGGTAATATTCATGATAAAAGGTGACCTTAGGCCCAGGCTAGAGAGACTTCTAGGAGGAGCTTATGCTGGGTCTGATCTGCAAAACAGTAGCTTATATCTTTAAAATAAGAATGATGCAAGTAAAGTTTTATTTTGTTTTTGTTTTTGTTTTGTTTTGTTTAAACTGGGGAAACATGATCACGTTTTCCTCAATGATCTGAACTTAGGAGCTCCCAGCTAAGGTTTCCAAATGCCTATGAGGTAAGTAAAGTGTTTCTAAAATACATGACAATCAGTATTAACACCTTTAAAACATCACCGTTTCCCCCATAAATAAATGTACTTCTGTTTTCTAAAATGTACTAAAATGCAACAGTGTTACAAATAATGTGGACTTGTCCTAGCTTACATGCTAGTATGCATGTTTGGCAAGGGGTCAGGGTGGGGAGTCTGTCATATTTTCTTAGTCAACCAGCACTTATCATGAGGGATTGGTCTAAACAGTTTTCTTGCTTTGAAGAGTGAGATTGCTTTCATGGTATGACCAAGAAGTGCCACATTACTGATTAAATTAAAAAAAAAAAAAAAAAGATAGGTCTGGAGAAAGGACATTAGGTAACTTCAAAATTCATGAAGAATGTAAATGAAAGAGGACTTTGTTCTTTTCTGTAAAGGATCTGACTTTAGGCAAACTCAGTGTTTAAAAACCTGGGTTTATACAAAGGCTAAATTTAGAAACTAATTATTCACTTTTTAAAGGATTCACAGTAGGACATAAGCAATAGAAAACTCTCTAGCATATTTAAAATAGAATTCAATTTACATGCACTCTTTGGAAGCTTTCCTATTGCACCAAACAAGGTCACTTTGCAATGGCAAACTTGAAGAAATTTCATAGCATAAATTTGGAATCAGTTAGTAGCCTCTGCCTAAGCTCATGCTACCTGTCACGTGGTTAGACTCAGCAGCCTTGACCACCGCGCCAGCCATAACTCAGAGACAGTTTGACTCAGCCTTATTTGACTGCACCCAGCTGCGCTGCCCGTATTTTCCAGCCCATAAACATACTCTGTTTTGCTTGCCTATTCCAGGAACTTTCCACCTAGGCCAGAATAACCCAGTCAAGGACATGCTTGCCTGATTTCACCCACCCACTCAGACAGCCCCCTCCCTAGCAGAGCCCGCCCAGAACAAATCTGCCTGACAACATACGCCTTAGGCTATGTTACCAACTGTATAATAGCCTACAATCAGCTTTGTATTTCCGCCTTGCAAAAATGCATTTAAGCTAAACTCTAAGCTGACTCTGCGCTGAAGATTTGAGACCTGATTCTCCTCACCCCGGTAGCCTCATAAAGGTTGCCTTCCAACTCCTCAGGTGCAAAGAGTCTTCCATTTGGTTTGATATCAGATTTCCGCAACAACTTTAGTGCACTCTTTAATTTCCATAAATGAAGAAAATGGAGAACAAAACTGGCGTAAAGTTGGATCTATGACTCAGAGTACCTGTAATGCTTACAATTCACCTTGAAAGCACAGCAAGAATAGATACATTTTAAATCCATGAGCCGTCGATGCTGGTACCATGTCACCATGCTCTATGGCCACGGATATTTGGATACAGACCAATTACGGAGCCATACAATCAATAGATGGTAATACTCTATCGGTAATACTAGATGGCAATACTCACCCAAGAGTAGCTCAGTCCTGGAAGATAAATTGCCAAGCCATCAAATTGTAACTCCTTCATAATTTGAATTTGAAGTCCACAATGAGTCCACAATTAAAAGAATTAATCTCTAGAAGAAAAAGACATGAAAGCAATAGCTGAGTCATCATGATGGTAAATAAGTCACTTTTTACCAGTGAAAGAAACTAGATGCAAATTGACATATGTAAGAAAGGAAATTTATTTCCTCAGGCAACTCAAAAGTACAAGGGCAAGTGGAATTCTGAAATAGTTTGATGCAAATGCTCAGAGAATGAAAAGTAATGCCACTGAGAATCTGCCTCTTCCATCTCTTGGCTTTGTTTTCTCCTGCATTAACCTCATTTCCAGGCAAATTTCTACAGAGGCTAAAAAATATCCACCAGACAGGCTTTGGGAAACATTTTTGCCACTAGCTTTAACCAGGTTGGAAAACTGTGAAAAGTTTTCTGGCACCATTAGGGAATAAAGTGAGCTCTCCATTAAAAAAAAAAAAAAAAAAAAAAAAAAAAAATTCTGTGGATGAAAAATCCAACTCATGAGTCTTATGTACATTTCAAATTGTATAAAACTATCTACTAGAAGAGTCTTGATGAGTTCCTTGAGAATTTAGTCTGCATTTGCAAGTTACTCAGGGTTCTCAGAAGCCCTCCAACTTTCTCTGCCTTTCTGCTATTTTCTCCAGCCATCTCCTTAACTGTTAGAGGCCCACGAGTGCAAGCCATCTCATTACTGGTTTTTTGAGCAGATCACCTGTGACTCTCAGTGTTTGCAGTAGTATGAAAATAACAAGGTGTCAATTTCAAAGAACTGTTGTAAAAATTAGTGAAATAATATTTTTTACTCTCCTGGATTATAGTCTGGCACACTGGGTATTTCAATCGTGGTTACCTCTTTAGACTGTGGACTGTTTAATGACTAAGTCTGAGTCCTATGATGGGCATCTATGGGACAGAGGTCTCCTTTATGATACCTCTGAGCTCCTTCTCCTACTATGGTACACAGGACAACAGAAAATAACCTTGGGATGCTGTCAGGAGGTCAAGTGCTAGTGTCACTTTCCAGACACCAAAATATGTGACCTAAGGCAACTCTCCTCGCTCATTTTGGTTTTTAGTTTACTCATTCAGGGAAAAATGAGTATTGGGATGAAATGATTTCTAATGTTTGTTCTCTTTTTCTTCATAGATACACACAATCTTCTATGTGTGTAATTCATAACATAAAGAACTTCAAATCCCTACAACCAGCTAATATATTTGTATCTTCAGGGATAGCAAACTCCAACTTAATCGATGTACACAATAAGGAATTTTATTACTTCACATAACAAAAAAGCTGAACAGAGAGTGATTTTAGAGTTGATTTATTCAGAAGCCCCGTGATATTTTCGAGGATCCAGATGCTTTCTGTCTTTCCACTCTGCCCTCTTCAGCATTTTGGCCATGACATGGTTGTAGCAGCTGCAGGCAATACTCCTGCACATTACTGTTCAGAGAAAGAGAGACTCTTTCTCCTTAAATTTTTTTTTAAGAAACAGAAAAGCATTTCCCAGAAGAACCAGACCTATGATCACTAAATAATTTATCTTCCAAACAGAAACACTTTTAAATGTGAAAGAGAGTGATGTTAATACCTGCTGCAGGATAAGAAGTAAACATCAGAACTGTCCTGGGCAAACTAGGATATATTCTCCACATCTCATTGGCCAAATATATCTCATTTGCATGCTCATTACCCAGCCAGTTACTACAAAGGGGAACATGGACTGTGATTGGCTGGGACTAAGAGTGTGTTGCCACCTCCATGGGAGCAGGGTGGGGTTTTCCTCCCTTGGAGCCTTGCAGAGTGGATATGTGCACAGAGACTGGATTGAAGGCTGGGAAGGTAAACAGCAGTGCCATGCCATCTGTGCATGGCTTCCGGCCCACAGGAACCCCTCGGGTCTCATCCCTCACTGTTCTTAGCGTTGCATTTACTCACTGACAAGCCTGTCACTCAGGCACATGCCATGTTCTCTCTTGCATTTGTTCTTACTTTCCCCTTTGCCTGCACTTATTACCACTCGCCCATAATCCTCTGGCTTTTACCTAAATAATCCTTTCCCATAGGTCAGGCATGTTGGCACACGCCTGTTATCCCAGCACTCAGGAGGCTGAGGCAAGAAGATTGCTGCGAGTACAAGGCCAGCCTGGGAGACAAAGTGAGTTCAAGGCCAGCCTGAACTACATAGTTAGACCCTGTCTCAAAAAGACAAAAAAAAAAAAAAAGATAAATGAATTTTTAAAAAAATTCCTTTTCTATCAAGGTAAAATTTCTCTAACCTTCTTCCTCCAGCCTTTTCAATCCACCTGCGTTGCATAGGTTTCCCTTTCCTTCTGCTTCTATAGGACAAGAATTTCTACATTTTCCATTGCATAGTGTTGGCTTGAGTTTTGATTCCAAACGTGGAACTGAAGGAATGAGAGCAGAGACTATTTAATTTATCTTTTAATCTTTGGTACCTAACCAGGACAAACCACCTGCATAAACTCATGAAAATTGAACGAATATATTTGAACTCCACAACAGGAGTTTAAATTCTTTTCACCGGGAATGGCCTGAGATGGAGAAAATAAACTCTGAGTTTCCAAAATCCTAACTCCTAGTATCTATCCTATCTAATTCAAGTAAAAAAGTCCTCAGCTAGGTGGTAATGAGATTTAGAAGGAGAACAGAGTAGGGCTGTCTGCTCACAGCATCTGGGGTTGGGAGAGACATCCCTATTATTAGGGTATAATTAACAGCTTTCTTTTCATGGGCATTAATTTATTTTGTCATTAAATTAGTTAGAATTAACAGGCCTTTAAATCATTGCTTGTTCCTAGAAAGAGAGATGTGTTTTAAAATGCAAAGTCAAACAAACTTTCTCACTACTTTCTTGCCCTAAAAGAGACAAAGAAGAGAGAGACTGCCTCTTGAAGATGGATTTTTTCAGGCTTCCCTGAAACAGCATTGGGTGTAACAGTGGATTTTACAGGGACTGATGGTGGCTTGTGCTTTAATGACAATGGTACAAGCAGAAATTGTCAATGAAATTGCCATTAAATTTCACAGATCTTGGCATGCTATTTTTTTTTAGTTGCATTATTCTCTTGAATAAAATGAGGTAACAAGTTCTATCTAATAACCCTATGAAGTATCCTATATTAACTAAGTAAAATGTCGAGAGCTTATTAGACTTATAATTAGTACTATTTAAGTTCCTTTCTCTTCATTGTGCTGACATCCAAAGTTTACTTCAGATAAAGACTGAGTCATGGATTCCCAAGAAAAGATTCAGTTTTACTCCCTGCAAGCAAAAACAGAAATAAAACCAAAACAAAACTTCACAATTAGATGATTACATCATTCTTTATATACTTACTCCATCTAATTTGTCCAGACAAATTTCTTTTTTGATTTTCTCTCTCCAGCTTGTTTAAAGTCTATATTCTTCACTCTTCACTCTAGGCTTCTCCCAGAACTATCATTTCTGTTCTCTTCCCTTAACTATGTGAGCCTTTAAGACTACCTAAGAAAATCTCCAATTTAAGTACAAAGCAAAATGGTTATTTGTTTATTTTTCTTTCCAGGCGGAGACCAAGGAAAAATATTGAACATAGCATGTGCTTAATATTGAAAATATATATTATGCATTTAGTTTTTATTACATCTATAGATCTGCTTTTATTTTCCAAACAATATAGCTCCTTGATAGAACTGATTGATTTGCAGTTTGAACTCTTCGAGGTGAGGCTCTTTTTAGAATTTTACGTGCTTAAAGATTATCTGTGCTGGTCTCTTGAGATCTCTTACCGTTCTGGAGCTTCATGGACCTATGAGTCAATGGTCCTTCCTAGCTTCCAGAAAGCATGTGAGTTCTATTAATGAGGACTTGGTCAAAAGGTGTCCTCCTTTATTGATGAATCCAGGATTTGAACCTCAAAGGACTGTAACAGAGGTCCCTCGCAGACTTTTATGACAACTCAGCTTCAGAGTGAGAAAGGAAAATATTGGCCTAGCCCTGAACTTTTCAAAAGATAATAAAGGAGAAATGGATTGCATAAAGCGTGTCTCATATCTAAAGTACGCTGGGGCTGGATGGGTAACTATGTAGACCAGCTCCCACAGGTTGAAATTTTGGCTACTTATAGTCTTAGATCAAGCATCAAGTTTAAAAACTCATAATTTAACCTTGAAGCAAAAACATGAGTAAACATATAACATGGATTCTGGTAGGATTCCTTCCTGGACTGACTGATATTTAACTGAATAAAATCAACCTGCAAATGAGCCACTCCAAGTGATGTTGACAGAGGTGCTGAGTGTTTTTTCCCCTTGATATAAAAAAACAAAAACTGAAAGCTACATTAGTTTTTTGTAATTAAGACTAGCACATTATGTGGCTTTAAAAGACTGAACAGATTGCACAGATGAATTGTATCCTGAGAAACTTTCAGAGGCTGCGGTTTAAATATGGACTTTTACTTTCTGCAGTCTCTAAATAAGTTCCCATTGCTTTTCTGATGGTTGATACAAGTTTTTAAAATGTAAAGTCAACAAAATGTAAGCTAAGAAAAAATAGTTATTTCCTGTTCTTGAATTATTGCCCTTGCCAGCAAGCAAGCATTGATGGGTTTGTGTAGATACATCTCTATAAGTGCTTGGAAGGTGCTTATATCATCTTATGCCTGGTTTCAGATGCAAATACTAGCCATGAACTTTCTGCATTCTTAGGGAAAAAATCATGATGTTTTATTAAAAGAGTTGAATTTAAATGGTTCTAGCCACTTATATATCTGTATATGAGCGAATATGACTAAATTGTATTGAGGGTAAAACAGATTTGCATGTCATTCATAACCAAAGTAAAATGTTTTTGAGTCCCCACCTACTTAACTAGCAGATTTTATATGGCCTCTCTGCAAATACATCCTAGAATCCCCAAAAGTACAGCATGTGGCATTGGTTTCGTGTTTGTCATTGCTCCGCTGTTATTAATGTCCAGGGAGAAAGAAGTCAGAGGTACAGAGGAACAGCAGTAGGAAGGGCCTCAGTGCTGGGATTACAAGTGTGTGCCATCACACAGGCTTTTAAACTGTTTTTAAAACTACAATAAAACTAATCTATTCAAATGTGCTATATTCCAATTACTTATACACTGGTGGGTATCAATTCATTAATTTGTCCTGCTAGACTAACTTGGCTTAGAGCAGAATTTAACATAAAACTTTATTTTCTATATTAGTTCAAATAATTGAACTTTTTATAAATTTGTCATTGATTAGTAAAGATGTGGCTCCACGTCGGTCTTTTTAGTTAGGCCTCCAGTGTCTACCAAGGTAAAATGGTATCAGCAAGCATAACAGTATGCTTCCTTAAATGTCAGGGAAGTCTAGCTTGTGTTAAATTCCTACAGCTAAGATAGTGTGTTATTTTTATGATACATTTATATTCTAAAATTTAGCATTTATAACAAAATTTCTTGTTTACTTTTCCTTTTGGAAACTTTTATAAAGGAAATGTGTCAGTATCTTTGTGTTTATACCTGAAGATTTTTCAGGAAAACATATTTTGAAATTTTATAAGTAATTGAAATAACTGAAGTATTTTGATACTTTGAGTGAATATTTGGGACATGGACAGGCTAAGTGTGAAAGAATTTTTCCCTTATATTATATAAATTGTAAGGCTAAAAAAAAAGTATATTTTACCTAAAAGTTGTGTTCTTAAATGCCCACATGATCTGTTATTACTATTCTCCAAGTTTAAAAAGTCCAGTATTCATTAATTCTAAATTATTAATTCAACATTAATTCTCAGTGGTTGTTTAGTCTAAAACAATATTTCCAATATTTCTATTTCAGTGGTTTGACTAAGTTTTATTAAGTTGTATTCTGACATTGCAAAGAGAGCTGTCAAGAAAAAATGAAGATTAGTTCTTTTTTTTTTTTTTTTTGTGGGTACCGGGGGCTCGACCTCAGGACCTCGCGCGCCAACAGGCGCCCATGCCGCTGAGCGATATCACCGACCCCTTTTTCGTATGTGGGTTCCGGGAGTCGAAATCGGGCCCTCGCGCTTGCAAAGCAGGCGCTTATGCCGCTGAGCCATCTCACCGGCCCAGAAGATTAGTTCTTATCAATATGTTGTGTGATTCTCAATACTGAATTAAAAAGCAAAATGTAGAATAAATTATATTCTTTTTTTAACACAACATAATAGAATTGAAATTTTATACATTATGTAACAGCCTCCTTGCTTTCTTTATAAGGTTTTAAAACATGAAACAATGCTAAAATCCTGAATCTGTTGGGTAGTTTATGAATTCCTTGATGATGATTAATCCCATATAAACAAAGGCCAGTTGGGAGCCAGGACCTTCATCCCCATAGACTCGTAAGAGAAGCCCCTCCCCTCACAGTGTCAGTAGAAAACACCAAGGAACCTGGATTTCTACCTGCTAAATTTCAGACATTTTTAGGAAAATGGATGCACCTGGAAAATATAATGTTAAGTGAAATAAACTAATCACACAAGCTTAAGTACTATAAGAGCAAAGCAGGAGGCATCGCCATCTGGGATTTGAAATTATATTACAAAGCTACAGTGATAAAAGCAGCATGGTACTGCTACAAAAAGAGACATGTGGATCAATGGAGAAGAACAGAGGATATAGAAACAACACCAAGCTCATTCAACTCTTCCATCTTTGATAAAGGTGCAACTGGGGGAAAGACAGCCTCTTTAATGAATGGTAGGAGAACTGCCCTTCCACATATGAAAGACTGAGTCTAGACTCATATATCTCACCATGTACTAAACTCAAATAAAAATGAATCAAAGAATTAGGTGTTAAGACAGAAACATTTAACCAAAGAGCTTAAGACATCATATTATAGTAATAAAAGAGGTAAAACTGTTGAAGTCACAGGCAAAGGTAAGGGCCTTCTGAACAGAACCTGATTACACAGAAAATAGGACCAAGAATCATCAGATGGGCTCACATCAAAGTAAAAAGCTTCAGTACAGCAAAAGAAATGATCAGCATAGTAAAAAGACAATCGCATAATGGGAAACATTTTTTGCCAGCCATACTTCGCATACAAGACTAATTGTCTCTCTCTCTCTGTATAAAATAGACTACCCCCAAAATAAAAGACCCAATAAAAATGGGCAACTTAAATGAATAGACACTTCAGAAGAGGAAGGACAAATGGCCAATAAATACATGAAGGAATATTCAACATCACTGTCCATTAGAGAAATGTAAATTACCCTAGAAAGAATGGTCATTATCAAGAAATCAAATGACAGCAAAAGCTGGTGAGGCTGCAGAAAAAAGGAAACCCTTGTAGACTCTTGGAGAGAATATAAACTAGTACAACCACTATAGAAATCAGTATGGAGATTCTTCAAAAACCTGAGACTAGAGATTCCATTTGACCCAACTATTCCCCTTCTAATTATCTTCTCAAAAGAGTTAAAGACATCATCACATTACACTGATACATACATACCCATGTTTACAGCAGAACAATTCATAATAGCTAAATCTTGGGAGAAAATTTGGTATTTATACACAAGGGGCTACTACTATGCCAAAAGAAGAATAAACTTGTCATTTATGGGAAAACATGTGCACCTTGAGACCATAATGTTGAGTGAAATAAATCAGACACACAAGCTTAAATATTTCGCGGTTTCTCTTATATGAGAAATGCAAAGTATAAATAAAGACCAAAATAAAAGGTAGATAATAGGAAGTAGGGAGACATCTTTCTCAAAGTGGAAGAAGATCAAGAAATGGAGGATAGGAGTGAGAGTGGAAAAGGGTATGAAAAAAGGAATTAAGACGTGTTATATATTTGTACCAACTCCACACAAGGAACATAAACATTACATATTTCAAACATGTACCAAAAAAAGCAAGGTGATCAAGAGATAGATGGAGGGGGAGGGAGGAAAATGAAAGGGGATGAAAAAAAGGAATTAAGATGTGTTATGTACACGTATTAACTCCTCACAAGTAATGTAAACATTACGTACTACAAATGGGTACTAATAAAAACGAAAAATAGAATCAAACAGGATAAAAGTACTGTGGAACTCATAAAAATAAAAGAAAGAAAAATATAGCCTTTCAACAAATCAAGCTGGTGGCATTGGCTACATTCGTTAAAAGACTATCAACGAATGATTTAGGTAGTTTGCATTTTTCAAGGAGTAATTTCATTTCATCTAAATTATCAAAGCCATGTCTGTAGAGTTAGCAAGTATTTTCTTCCTATCCTTTTGATGTCTGTAGGCCAAGTGATGAGAACCTTTCTTTGACTCATAACAGTGTTAATATGTATCTTTACTTTCTTTTCCCAATCTTGCTACTTTTGTCAGTTTATTTCTCTTTTCAAAGAACTATCCATTTTTTGTTGATTTCTCTAGTGTTTTTACTTTTATGACAAGAAAACAGAAAAAGAAAAAATTATCAAAAAAGTTTACTTTGCCTTAAGCCCCACAGTGATACAAAAATTAACTCATAATAGATTTTGGGCTTAAGATAACACATAAAACTAAAAAAATTTTTCAAGTGCATATTTTCAACTACATTGTTTATTTTTTTATTTTTTAAATGTTAAGATACTTGATATATTTTGGGTACAAATTATTATTTTTCAGATATATTTTGTAAATGTATTTTCTTAGTTTATGGCTTGTTTTTTCATGCTCTGAAAAACATCTTTAACAGAACAGTTTTTAATTTCAATGAAGTTCAAAACGTCATGTTATTTTTAATTTCATGTATTACGCTTTTCATATTTCTAAAAACTCATCACCAACACAAAGTCACCTAGATTTTATCCTATGTTCTCTTCTAGAATTATTACATTTTATTTTTTGATCTATAATTCACTTTGACTTAATTATTGCAACTAATGTAATAAGGTCTGTGTCCAGATTGTATTTTATTCATTTATTTTTGCATATGGGTACTCAGCTATTCCAACACCATACAAAAGGACATCTTTTATCAATTGAATTGCACTTGTGTGTTTATTAAACCAGTTGACTTTGTTGATATATTTTTGTGCTCTCACTTCAGTTCTATTGAACTATCCTTTCACCAGTATCATATTCTCTTGCTTATTTTGGCTTTATAGGAAGGCATAAATTTAGGCAGTTTCAGTCCTCCAGCTTTGTTTTCTTTGGCATTCTTCTTTCGGGTGTTTACACTTCCATATAATTTTATAGTCAAGTTGTTGATATCTTTTCTACAACTTTCTGGTATTCTAATTGGAATTGCATTGAGTTTGTAGATTCAGTGGGGGATAATTAAAATGTAGCAATATCAATGTATCCTATACATAAAAATGGAATGTGTCTCCATTTATTTAGATCTTCTTTCATTTCTTTCATCAGTTTTATAGTTTCCAGGTATAGATTTTGTACATATGTGATAGTTAATTGTGATGTCAACTTCAGTGGAAGTGGGAATGGTACCACTCATTATTACCCTACTAGCAAAAATTTTGCCTCGGGTTCCATCAAACTTATGCTCTGACTGCCTACAAGTTTTAGTTCCAAAGTGGGAAAGGCTTGTACCAGGAAATACAACAATGATTATATTAAACTGGAAGCTAAGACTTCCCCCTGGTCATTTTGGGCTCCTCATGTAGCTGAGTGAGCAAGCTAAGAAGGGAGTTACGGTATAGTGTTGACAGGGGTGACTGATCCAGACTACCAAAAGGGAATTGAAAAGGAAATATATATATGGAGTACAGAAAGTCCCTTATGGTGTCTCCTACTATTACCATGCCCTGTTATTAAGGTAAATGTATAACTACAATAATCAAATCCAGGCAAGATGACAAACAGCCCCAAACCCTCAGTAATGAAGATAGGGTTCACCCAACCCGGTAAAGAACTGAGAGCTGCCAAGATGCTCGCTACAAGTCAAGAGAACACAGAAGGAGTAGAACAAGAAGGTAGTTATAAATACCAGCTTTGACTGCATGACCAGGTAAAGAAATGAAAATTGTAATTTCTCTTTCCTATTTTGTTAATATGCTTTTGCATGTATACACATATATTAAACAGGTACCTTTGTTTTCTTTCTTGTAACATAATGTTGACAGATTTAATATCAGATCTTAGGTATTGTTAAATCTATATGATAATGTTTAAATTATAAAATGTTAGGACAAGTGTAAGCATCCCCCCACCAAAAATAAATAAATAAATAAATAAAATAAGCCACAATTTGTCTTCTATTATGGGGAGGAAATCAGTATGTTTTCCCTTGGATACAGGATAGGTAAATCATGTTATGCTTCCTTATGAACTTGTTATTGTATTTGGAGATTAAATGTGGCTTAAGAAAATGTGTCTGATTGTCCAATTAACAAGGGGTGGATTGTGATAGTTAATTGTAATGTCAGTGTGAATGCATTAAGAAATGCCTAGTGGATTAGTGGAGCACAGGTCTGGATTTGTCGGTGGATCATTGATATGTAAGCCAAAAACTGAGCGGAAAGTCCTACCCCAGATGTGTGTGGCACCAATAGGCTTGTAGCCTGAGTGGAATAAAAAGGGAAAGAAGAAGGAAGTCTTCCTTTTGGCGTCTTCAGAGGAGCTCCAGCATTACTATCACCTTTGAAAGTTTTTCCCGTTCCTTCAGTCCTCCAGCACAGACTCTTCAGCCTTCCAAAGACCCTTTGGCTTTCCAGCTTGGACTTGCACAGACTCTGTGGTGAGGTCTAGGATTTCAGCTTTCAACTGCATCTCTGATGCTAGAGCACACAGATGGCCATTTTGCATTCTTCCACCCCAATTCCACAGGTAGCTAATGCAAGCCAACATAGTAAGCAATAGTAAGCCAACCTCTTCTACATAACATATTTTTTCCTCTACAAACCCTGACTGATACAAATATTTTATTAGATTTGTACCCAAACATTTAATATTGAGGTGAGGAGTACCAAAGTAAATGTTGAATTTTTAATTTCAAATTCCACTTTTTCATTACTGGCATATAAAAATGTAATAGATTTTTATGCTAATTTTGTATCCTAGAGTGTTACTATAATTGCATATTATTTCCAAGAGGTTTTGTATGTTTGGTTTGGTTTAGTTTTTTTTTTTCCCAACTATTTATTCATTTCTACATAAACCACCATATTGTCTGGGAAAAAAGACAGTTACATTCCCTCTTTCGTACTCCATATACCTTTTATTTTCTTTGCTCTTCTTGTTGCATTAGCTAAGACTTCCAATATGTTGTTGAATAAGAGTATAAAATGGAAGTATTATTGCCTTTTTTTATCTTGGAAAGAAAGCTTCCACTTTCTCTCCATTAAGTATGATGTTAGATATAAGTTTTTCTAGATGTCCTTTTGCAAACTGAGGAAATCCTCTCTAGACCTATATGGTTAGAATTTTTTTTTCCTCAGGTATCATTATTCAACTTTGTAAAGTTATTTTTTGCATAATATTTTTCTTCTTTAACTAGTTGACTAGATGGATCACATTGATTGGTTCTTAAATTAAAGCTAGCTTTGCTAACTGTAATAAATTCCACATATTCATAATGAGTAATTTCCATTGTACATTACACATTTTTTTGCTAATATTTCACTGAGTATCTTTGTAACATTCAAGTATTTTTGCAATATCTATATTCACAAAAGATAATTGGCCTATAGTATTCTTTTGTTTTAATGCCCTTATGTCCTTTTGGTCCTAGGGTAATTCTGATCTCAAAGTAAGTTTAAAAAGTTACTTCTCCATCTGTCTTTCTGGAAGAAATAAAAGAATTTTCTCCCATGTTTGGTAGAGTTCACTAGTGAAATCATCTGTACCTATTCTTTAGTCCCTGAATAATTATTAATTATTGACTAAATTTCCTTAATAATTATAAGACTGCTAGGTTATTTCTCTCACATTGTGTAAGTTTTAGTAGTTTATTTCTTTCAAAAATTGATTCATTTTATGTAAGTTATCAAATTTGAGTACAGTTGTTATGTTCTATTTGTTATAAACATGTTTCTTTTTAAAATTATTTTCTTTTTCTGGCTTCTGTAGTAGTATTTAAGTGTTGTATGATTCCATTTTCTCTACTCTTTTAAAACATAATTGCACTTCTTTTAAAAAAGTAAATCTATATTGTCCTGAAGTTTGCAATATGGATTTATAAGTAATCTACACCCATTTTCTAACAGAAATATGCCACTTTAAGTGCAGTGCAGGTACCTTATAACACAGTATTCCTCCTCTTAGATCACACCCCTTATAAAATGACTTTCATTAATTTCATTTATCTATATGATATAATTACCCAGAATATTGTTGTTTTGGTTAGTTTGATAAAAGCATTTATTTGCTCAATCAGAATAAAAAAATAGATATCATTTTATCTTTTTTCTCCTAATGTTCTTCCTTTCTTTAGATAGACCAAAATTTCTAACCTACATATAATTTTCTCTCCCTCTGAGCAAATTTTGTTCTTTCTCATGAGACTGGTCTACTGGTGATAAATTCATTTTTTCTTGTTTGGTATTTAAGCTTTTGGGAAAAAATCAAACTACTGATTTCTAATTGGGTTTTTGGTTTATTTTTTTTCCTTCCAACTACTTAAGTATTTCACTCTACTTTTTATAGCTAGCATTGTTTCACAGAAGCAATCCAATGAATTTTTTGTACTTCTATATTCCTGTATTCCTTCTTATATTACCAGTCTGTTCTTTCATGTTCGCTTCTTTTATGTTAGTGCTCTTTATGTACTAATCATAGCTTTTTTTTGTTCCCATTAATTCTCTTTCTGATAATTCCAACCTCTTTCTCCTATCAATTTCTGGTCATGGTATTTGTTTCATGTCTTTAGCCAGTTTTTCTTATCTCCTACCATGGTATCCAATTTTTTGTTGAATTTGGAAATGATGTATCAGTTAATAGGAACTAAGGTGATTAGGCTTTAGTGTAAGGTATAATGTCAATCAGGTTAGGCAATAGACTATCTTTATAGTTTGCCATAAATTTACGTGCAGAAGGTTTCCTCCAGTTTCCTCTTTTTTCTAAACTGTCTTTGAGTTTCTCTAAGGAAGCCTTCTTAAGTAAACTGTGCATCTTTCAGCTTCTCAATTATAATCTCTTGTTATCATAATGGAGACCTGTTTTATAGTTGGTTGGGCATCAGAAAGGGAAAATGTTTTGTAAACTTTTGTTTACAAAACAAAATCTGTTAAAGCTCAGAATTTTAGCAGGTCCAAGTCTTTAGCCTGTGACTCTCAGGTGCACGTGTTAAAATGTTTATTCCCTCATGCAAGACTGGAAGAATAGAGCAGACTGGAGATGCAGAACTGTCCTTCCCCTAGGTCAGATAAGATTCTAGCAAAATAGCTTTTCATAAAGGATGTCCCTTGTGGAGAATATTTTAGGTATATTTCCAAACGATTACTGTTTTCCTTCTTTGGCCTGAAATATTAGAACATTTTCATTGATCTTGACTTTGAGTGACCACTAGAGCTCCTGCAGTTAGGTTTCACCTAAAAGTGCATTGCTACATATTCCTTAAGCCTCGAACTAAGTCTTAAGCAAGTTTACACCCTGGATCCAGAAACTCTTCAAATCTGTCATTTAAATGTTCTTACATTTAGATGTTCAGATAGGCTGCTCTCAGCTGGGGCTTTCTGTATTCGTCTCTATAAATTTGGGGGCAGCACTTTGCCCTGTGACCTCACTTCTCCTATAAACCTAAGAAAATTTATTTTGAGTGTGTTTAAAATTTTTTTTTTAAGAATAGGAATGATAACTTCCAAACTCTACATGTTGGATCTAAAGTTGAAAGTCCCTGAATTGCTTATTCCAGAGCTTTGTTATTTCCAAGAGTTGATTTCCTTTAATGCCTTTTCTGAATCTATTATGATGATCATTATTTTTTAATGTAATTTATTGATTGATTTTTTAAAATATTAAAACAAACTTTCAGTCACAAGCATGAACTACTCTGGTCATAATGTATTGCTCCCTTGTTTTCCACATTTGCTAATATTTCCAGATTTGCTAATATTTATGTAAGATTTCTAGTCATTTATACTTATGAAAGAGGTGGATCTCTAAACTTGTTTCTTTTAACTAGTTAGTTATCATATAATGTTATGTCTTGTTCTCATAGATATTTTGTGACTCTTTGCCTATTCTTTAGAAGGATGTGTATAAAATTGTTTTATTTTTTACTTAATTATTTAGATGAATGCATTTGGGAATGTAATTTTTCAGGAGCACACGTTGACTGACAGATTAAATTTCTTTAAAAGATAAAGAATATTTAGGCTTTTATTTCTTTTATCCATATTTATAAATTATGTTTTTCAAGAAATTTCCTTAATTTATAAAAAAAATAGTGACTTTTTTGTTTATAACATTACTTTGACAATTTTCAATATGTATAAAATCTGAAGTAACATTGCTTTTTCTTTCCTAATTTTGGAAATTTGTATCATCCTTTTTAATTTTATCACGAGGATTTGACAAATTATATTAACATTTTTATGGATTAATTGGCTTTGGACTTTCTGTTTTTCTCTTCAGTGCACATTTTTCTATTTTACTGATATCTGCTTTACTTTCACGATATCTGTAATGATTAGATTTTTGTGTCAGTTTATCTGTGCCATGGTGCCCAGATGTTTGATCAATTCTTATGCTAGATGTTTCTATGAAAGCACTCACTGGAAGAAATTAACATTTAAAACAGTGGACTTTGAATAAAGCTGACTGACTTTCACCATGTAAGTGGGCCTTACTCATCAGTAGAAGGACTTAATAGTACATGGACCGACTTGTCCTGGACAAGAAGGACTCCTGCCAGCAGAGAGCCTGAAGCTTTGAGTTGGGGCTCGGCACTGCCAACCCACAGCACTGCAGATTTCCTACCATCCCTCCACATTCACACAGGCCAATCCCTAAAATCTGTTTCTTTCTGCACAGCCCCCTCACTCTCTCCCCATGTATCCATGTGTACGGAGATGTTCCTGAGTTATGATTGCTTACCTTATATATATATTTTTTATTTTAGGATGATGTGAAAGCATACACATTCAAAAGACAGTCTACCTTTGATTTTGAACTTTGGTCTTTTCCAGGGCTGGGAATTCTCTCTTACAATGCTGTGTGGCATCTGTGAGTTTTCAGCCAGTTACGCAACCAAAAGTGTTGACCACAAATATTCAGCATGCTATGTTACTGAGCTATCATAGACTTCGCTTAGGTGGTTAGGTATATTAAATGCATTTTAACTTAATGATATTTCAAATTTATGATGAGTTTATGGAGATGTAATCCCACTGTTAGCTGAGAGTCATCTGCATATACATCTCCCTGGGAATCCTTCCTGTGTACATCACGTGTACACTGGCTGCCCTGTATTGTGATTATTGTCTTCCCGGTACCAGGGAACTGTCAAAATCTCTGCTGGCTTTTCTACCTCTTAGTTTTGCCCTCCACTCAACTTCTCAGTCTTTCCTCCTTTGTTGCTTTAGAATTGGCCACTTTCCCCAGGGAAAAAGCAGGACGCCAACATCAGACTCCACTCCCTCCAGTGAGCTTCTTTTCTGGAGCTGTCCCCAGTCCCGGATGCTTCAGACCTTGTTGGTACTTTTAAATGGTGTATTTCCTAGTTATTTCTGTTAGAAGTAAGATATTACTTCGTAGCCAAAAATTGTGTTCGCTCAGTAACTCTATGAAGTAGGTGGCGTTGCTCTTAATCCGATATCTGAATCAAATGAAGCTCCACATGATTAAACTTCTATATAGAGTGTGTCATGTCTAGAATTCAAACCGAGTTGTATACAGCTGCAAAATACTGGCTCTCAGCCACACTGACTCCGAGAAAGCAAGTTAGCGATCCATGCGCACTTACCCAGTGGGTAACAGGAAGGATGTATGAAAATAGGAATTCAAGCAAATAACTGGTAAGTATTCAGTGTACATTGTGAAATGTAATCAAATTATCAGTCCTTTAAAATTTACCAGTGCTGTTAAACTCATCTTGCAGATAAGAAAATCAAAGCTCTGAGAGGTAAATTATAACTTAAATGCAGTACTAGCAAGTAACAGTGAAATAAAACTTGCAATTTTCAATATTTATAATTTCATTTGATATAAAGCCTTTTAGATATTATTTTCTTTAAAAAGATCATATCATTTTTCATAAACCATCCTTTTGACTTGTTAGAAAAAATACTGAATACAAATTTTACATGGCAGCTTGGTGTTGCTTCTGGGACAAATTCTCTATTTGTGAACATGCTCTGTACTTGATGGGAGGGTACTTGATTGAAATAATGGTTCTTCCAGGCTTCACAGGATTTTTTGTGTTTTGAAATCTAACACAATTTCTGAAAGATCCATAGACAAATTTTCAATTCTAAGAAAATGACAGCCATAATACTAACAATTGATAGCCACTGAATCAGACAATTTAAGAAGACTATTCTTTTCTTTGTTTATCATTTCCTTACTTTTTAAAACTTTTTCTGATATGGCTTTAATTTCCATTTATACGTGTACCTAATTCTTTGCTTTATTTTAATTACATTTCTCCATTGAGTAAAAGACCATCACAGTCCTTGCCTTACCTTAACTCTTTAACCTGGCAGGTAAAAAGGAAATATTTCTCTGCCACTGAAAACATTGGTAAATATTTGTTGAGTGCCTAAAAGAAGTCAGTCACTGTGTTAAGTAAATAAGAGGCTTACACTGTAATTGAATGCACAATTTTAAAATCCTGCACATAATATAATATACGATACAGTATATAAAAGTAACGATGGCAAATTTGTGCTATTTTAAGCCACTCTATACAAAACAGCAAATTCAAATAATTAACATATTAATGTCCTATTGCTACTGTAATAAATTTCCGTAAACTTAGTGGCTTAAAACAAAACACATTTGTTAACAATTCTGAAGATCAAAGTCTGAGTCATGTTTTACTGGACTAAAATTGAGCTGTCAGAAATACTACACTCGGGCCGGTGAGATGGCTCAGCTGCATAAGCACCTGCCTGGCAAGCGCGAGGGCCCGAGTTCGACTTCCGGAACCCACATACAAAAAATAAATAAATGCTGCACTCACTCTTTTTTTTTTTTTTTTTTTTGTGGGTACCAGGGGTCAACCTCAGGACTTCACGCGCCAGCAGGTACCCATGCAGCTGAGCGATATCACTGGCCCTTTTTTCCTATGTGGGATCTGGGAGTTGAACTCGGGACCTCACGCTTGCCAGGCAGGCGCTTATGCTGCTGAGCCATCTCACCGGCCCTCATTCTTAAATCTTTAGGGTGTGTGTGAGTCAGCTTTCCCTTACTGTGACAAGATGCCTAAGGTAAGCAACTTTTAAGAAGGAAAGGATTGTTCTGGGTGACAGTTTCAGAAGTTTCATGCAGTGGTCAATTGGCCTTGTGTTGAGGCAGCATGTCATGGTGGGAGCGTGTGATGCAGGAAGCTCCTCACTGCATGGTGACCAGGAAACAAACAGACAGGAAGAGGGATCAGGGTTCCAAGGGCCCCTTCAAAGACAGACCTTCCATCTCCTGAAGGTTCCACAACCTCTCTATAGCAACACGGACTAGAGATCAAGCCTGCACATGGGCTTGCAAAAGCCATTTATGATCCAAAGCACAACACAGAGAATCCATTTCTTCCCATTTTTAGCTTATAGATATTGCTTGACTTCCTTGGCTTATGGCTCCCTCCTCTGACTTTAAAATCAGCAGTGCAGTATCTTCAAATATCTGACTCCGGGTGCCTGATTCTGGCATCTTATCTCCCCTCACCTTCTCATCCTGCCTCCTACTATTAATAACCCCTGTAACTACATTAGGCCCATTAGGCCTACTCAGATAAAGCAACATAATTCCTTCATCCTCAAATCCTTAACTGAATCACATGAAAATTGCTTCTTCGCATGTAAAGTAATATTTTTCCAGTTCTGGGGATTAGGATAAAAACATCTTGGGGTGGGGGAGGAGGCATCATATTGCTTGTATTGAAAGGTAAAAGACACATATAAACATCAATTTCTGGAATCATGAAGACCACAGTAAAATTACTTTCCCTCTGAAGCAATAAAAATGCAAGCCAAACAGCTAAGCTCAGTAATTTCAAAACACTAGCCAGAAAAGAAAAAGAAAAAGAAAACCCGCAGAAAGCCTGAAAATCATCTATCCAACAAAGAAACTAAGACTTGGTGAGACTCTGAATTTGAACTTGGAGCTTCCTCCATTTCTCCTCCCTTCCTTCCCAGCTCAGTGAGGCAGTCACTAAAAGCCAGGAGCACACAGACAGTGCAAAATCTCCTTGCTTTGGGAACTTTTTAAAAAGCGCAATCCCCAGAGCCCAGTCTGTATGTTGTCCAAGTTGAAATTCTCTGAGAAATCAGTGTGGTGGTTATTCAAGCTGACTGAAAGCTCAGGTGTGTGTGAGGGAGGAGGGGTGGGAATTTACCCTCAGGGAATCTCCAAGTGCCAGCAACATCTCAGCTCTCTGGGGTTGTCAATTCCTGCTTGGGGATTTCAAACAGACACAACATAAGGACATTTTAGCAGCTTCAATATATTCCTAGAGATCTTCAAGTCATCCTGAGACTCTTTGGATGCTTAAGAAAGACCTTAGGAAGCAGAAAACAGCCACTCACCTCTAGCTTATCTTGAGGCCCTGTGTAAGTAAAAGTGACAGCAAACTTCTTTCTGAAGTTTCAAGTTGTGTCTTTTCACACAGATCCACTCAGAAAATAGAAAGAAGACACACAGATACTGCAATTAAGAAAATCTTCTAAACAAGTCATGCTTAATCCTAGCACTTTGGTGGTGAAGCAGGAGGATTGTAAGTTCAAGGCTAGCCTGGATGACAGAGTAAGACCCTCTCTCAAAACATACACAAGCAAAACAATTAACATTTGGCCACAACATTCTGGGAACCTAAGCATGAGTTTTAGAAGCCAGGTTTAACATAGAATCAAGAAATTAAAGAAGAGAAATGCTCACAAAGAACTGAGTATGCTTGCAATGACATGTGTCCTTGAAATTATTAGGAAATCTTGACACTGCATACAATCTCTGATTCTTGTGAATCTTACGTGGAAGTTCATGTCCTGTGAACTTCCTGTCATTTTATAGGCAAGGGACTTTACATATATTGAACAGCAGGTAGGAAGGTCCTGCGATGTGGGAAAGCCTAAGGAGGAATGGGAAATGCTTTGCATAGTTAGAACAAAAGATTAAAGGTAGGAGTAGTCAGCTCTAAAGCATTTTAAATGCAATAGCAAAATATTTGAACTTTATTCTAAAGGCTAAGAAGTAACTAAAATGATTGAAAGAAGGGAATGACAAAATCAAATGTCAGCTTTTTCTTCTTGTTATTGTTGTTCCTAAGAAAAATTCATTCTATGAGTGAGACTAGATTAGAAGTACAGATAAGACAAGAATATAAGTTAGGGTGAGGTTGCACCAAATCATGTAAATGAAGGAAATAAAGACCTAACTAGGCTGAGGGAGGTAAGACACTAAAAAATAGATTTTAGAGTCTATGAGTGATGGCTATGAGAGTCTATGCGTGATCTAACCAAGAGGAATTGATAAGTAAGAGGAGTAAGGAGACTTATTTTAGCCAACCTAGTAGACAGTGATGCCATTTTCTGATACAGAGAATGTGAGATAAGAAGTAGATCTGGGAAAACAGGAAAACACATCAAGTTAAATTTTGGAAATGTTGAGTTTGAGTTGCACGTAAGACAATGAAAGAGGCTGAGAAATAAAGTTGTGATGAATTTGGAGTTTGGAGAGCCACTGGCTTGAAGAGAATATCTGGAGATAATAGTCAAAGCCATGGCGCTAAGTGAGGTCCCCCAGGAGAGCGTATGTAGCACAGGGATTGGGGGGTGGCCTAGGGATAAAATCTACAGAGCATGGGAGAAAAAAATGGGAGAGGTGATGGTAGAGCAGCCAAGAAAAGCCAAGAAATCAGCATTTCAAGGAAACAGCAGTCAGCTGGTCCACTGCTTTATAGGCCTCAAGTATTGTAAAGGCTGACATTTTTCACTTCCTCAACAATGAAAATGTAATCAGTGACTTTTGTAAAGTTGTTTCAAAGTTGTAGGAAAGAAAAGCCAGGACGGAAAATTAGAGGGGAAGAGGAGAGATCAACACTGTAAATGGGAAACACAGAACATGGGAAACTTTTTTTGTTAGTTTAGAAGAGAGAAGACCCTACAGCATATTTCAAAGCTCATTTTTACATAGAGATGATTAAATTTTTTAATTGAGAAAGAATGGGAGTAGAGGGGTAGATCCAATATGAAGAAGAGGAGAAAAAGTTATTGCAGAATGGCTGTCTTAGTGCATGAGTGCTGTGAGTTATCTCCTGTGGAGAAGTAGGAAGGCAGGGCATTTATAGAGCAAGCAAAGAGGTGTAACCACCGGTGTTGTTAGGGCTGGTGAAGGTGGGAAACATTTGCTAGGGAGGGTGGGAGAGAGCGGGGCAGGGGGCTGTGTTGATCTTTGTTGAGATTACAGATAAAGTACTCACAAGCCTCCTGTGTTTGAATATTTCTCTCTAGAAATGTTTAACAGCTCAAGTGTAGGGCAGAGAAAAAAGAGACATCCAGAGTCAATTTCAAATTCTAACTACACAGTGAAGAACTGAACTTCACACCTCCTCATCTAGAAGGTAAAGAAACCATAATGACGACAGAGGCCTTGTTCGTTTTATTTTCCATTTGTGTACCTATCACCCAGCATGAAGGCTTGCAGATTTAAGGAACTACAAGATGAAAATGAAGGCATGAAATTTTAAGCCCTTCAGTTATTTTAATTTCAACCCTTATTGTTCTGCATATTCTCCAATACATTATCTCAGTCAGTGCTTACATTCGTGCTGTGTATACTAGAAGAACATTAAGGATGTAGACGGTGTTTTACATCTGATCACATATAGGATTACATTCTATGAATCACAATTGCATAAATTTAATTTGCAATCAGCATTGGCACATACAGTACCATACAGTCTATCTCAACATCAGAATACTAAACTAACAACGATTTCAAAAATAAAGAGATTTATTTCATATGATAATGAGTCTAGAGCAGTGCCGGGAAACTTCTGGAGCTTTCAGTGATACAAACAACCAGTTCAGCACACGTGCCATAGATTCTCCACCACTAGCTTAGAGGTAAATTATACCTAAGTTGGTGTTAGCAGCCATATAGATTTAACCTTTTTACTGCTCTGATCTTCCAACTTCAGCAATTGGCTTCCCATTCTTTGACTTGCTTTGCCAAAGAAAAATAAGTTCCACAGTTCAGAGCACAATGTCCTAAGATAGCCATATCCACAAATAGATCTGGGTTTTGATCTTTCACCACTTCTTTCTCAAGAAAGAGAGTCTTCCCTAAAATCTCTTAGACTTCCCTGGGGTCCTGCTGGCAGAGGTGGATGATGTTTTTACTAAAGCAGAGGCTGAGAAATCAGATATCTGACATTGTTGACCTCTACTATGAAAGTCCACCTTGTTAGGAAAAATAGTGACCAGGGATGCACCGCTGGGTCAGCAGCCTGCAGACCCCATGCCGCATGCTTAACACAGATATATGGAAAGTCAGTGCTCTCAGAACCCTTAGAAAATTGCATGCCATGGCAGTTTGGTCCTGCCATTGCCATCTAGAGACAAATTTCCCCCTTCCACAATCTTCCTTTTGGTCTCTGGTTACCCTAGAGCTTTCACTGGGATACCCAAGACAAGTGAAGTGGCCCACATCCTAAGATTGCCTCTCCCTCTACCAGCGTCTGTCTTCTCACTCAAAATTCACATTCCAGTAGGTGTTCTGGCGATTGCGGTAACTAATCCATGCTTTAAAATGCAAAAGATAAAACCTTGGTTTTCTTTCAAGAACAGTTTACAATTCGAACGATAATTTCCTTCAACCAAATTATTTTGTGATTAGGTTAAGTTTGGAGGAGGGATTTTGAATGTGGAATATTAGAGAGGTAGAGTGTATTGAGGTGATTTTCCCCATTCTGAACCTAATTATTTGTTGCTACTTTTCTCTGAGAAGGTGAGTGGGGAGGAGGAGTGTTCTTCCTTGCCTCCATCCTTTCTCCCTCCCTCCTCAGGAACTCAGCTGTACCCACAAGGAGTTTAAACACAGAGAAACCATCGGTCAGAAGGCAGTGGCTCCAGTGATCTAGGATAAAGCCTGTTATTAAGATGCAATCCTCCAACACAATAAACATTTCTTAAGTAAATACAGCGTATAGACAAGTGTGTTGGAAACCTAGTTATTTTGGGACAAAGTCATGCAATGCCACTTAAAACACACTGAGGATATACAGAGAATGTGTGCTGTCTCATCACAGTCCTTCCTGCTGCCTTCAGCTTAGGTCAGCTTCCTGGGAGATCGGTTTCCTCGATAACCATTGTTTAAGGTCCAGCACCGTATTAGCATTGCCTTTACTGTTCCCAAATACTCAACGCATCTGTTTTAAAAGCCCATCCTTCAGTGTAGGGTTGGGTATGTCTTCCCTGAAATGCTTGGCACCACAAGTGTTTCAGATTTTGAAGTTTTTCAGACTTGGGAATATTTGCATGGGCTGCTGGTTACTACTGGAAACTATTTAAAAGTTGTGAATTTTAGAAAACTTTGGATTTTGGATTTTTGGATTAGTAATGTTCAATCTGAATATCGGATCTACTTTTCTTTAGGACAAACGTCCAGCAGCCATAGTAACTAAAGCATCAAAACTCCGAAGTGTAGGAATAGGGATATAGGTAAGAATTACATGTGCATTACTATGCTCTTATGCGCACATTCCTTGTAAACAAAATGAATAACTATTTTTTCTCAAATGCAATCAAAATTTCTTTAATCTACTTTTTTCAAAACAATCTGTCTTTCTGTAGTAGCTTCATTAAGCTCAAGATCAAATACAATATGTATTACATCTAAAATCCTATACTGGCCCCTCTTTAGCCATACCTATGGGTGTTGTGTTTTTGCCAAACTCACCAACTCATTTTAAGTCTTGACAGGATAAAGCCCATATTTTTTGTAGGTCATAAATATCTGCACAGCAAAGTATCTGGAACACAGAGATGTTTTCTCAAATCCGAAGATGTTTTCAACACTAGCCACTAGGCCTAGGTACCTACCCAGCCAACCTGGAAGGCGGCACTTAGAGTACAAGAGGTAAACGTCTTACCCTGAGAGGAAAATGCAATTACCTGCTCCATCTGCAAATGTGGGATCCAAGGAGAAACTTCCAAAAAACAAAAAAAAAAAAAACAAAAACAAAAAACTCTTTACATGTTGTTTTTATCAATGTCTTTGTTTAACCTGGCATCTGTAACTAGATTCAGTAAGGAATGGATTAAAAAGCTCATTCAAAAATGCATTAATTCTCTCCTAGATATAAAACCCTGGAAAGAAAACTGTCGAGATAGGGGAGGCCTCTTGGAATTACTTTCCTAGGATTGCCCTAATAAGGTGCCTCAAACTGGGTGCCTTCAATTATAGAAATTTATTGTGTTATAGTTCTGGAGGCCTGAAGTCTAAGATCAAGGTGTCAGGTATGTTGGTTCCATTTGAGGTGTGTGAAAGAGTATGTCTCCCATGCCTCTCCTATGGCCGACTGGCAATGTTTGGAATATTTTTAGCTTAAAGATGCATTGCCCTGCTTGACTGGCTCTAGGTCCAACTCCCTTATTTTTATACGGATACTGGTCATGTAAGAGTGGGACCTATCCTAATGCTCTCATTTGAGCCTGCTTACATTTTGTAAAGGCCCTATGCTTTTCAGTGCAGTCATGATTGAACCTATGACAGTCTCAGCCTAGTACTCATCATACACACTACTGTTTGTCCTCTATGAAGGAATGAGGCTCAGGTACCTACCTGTCTTTTCAGCACTAGAGTTTGAGCCCTGGTCATTTGATGGAGCTCAAGTTTCTAGTCTTTGGCCACATTGTTGATCTTGGAACAAAGACCTGCTTTCTGTCCTCTGGTGTCACTCAGATCCATCGGGGTAGAAGGAACACCACTGGACTGCAGTCAGTCTACGCTGGCCAGCTGGCAGACGTGGGAGACCACGAGCATGTCACAGATCTGAAACCTGAGCGCTGCTGCCGAGCATGCTGCCCCATTGCTCCTCTTGTGGGATTCAGGGACGGGTGGCACGGCACACACCACTGGACGCCTGTGAACTCAAATCTTAGAAAAAGGTACTCCCAGTCTTCTCCCATCCCATTACCTCCACCCCAAAACACTATATTCCCAATGGTAACCGTGGAGAAGATGACTGCTGTTTGACTTAATTTTCTCTCTTCCTTCAACTTCCAAAGCTCATTCCCTTCTTCACATCCAGCCCCCTCTCTTTTTCTGCTACAAAATACAAGGCAGCCAGACCTCATTTGGCTGTGCTTTAATGTAGCAGGATCATTGATTATATAAGTGCAGTTCGGGGAATAAGATTTGTTAGTTAACTTCTGCTTTCTGAGACTGGTTTGGTGATTAAACTCTCAGCAGTTTTCGAAAAGCTTTAGGGAAATGTGCACCAACAGCAGCAGTTGCGTATGTGTGCATGTGTGTGTGTGTGTATTTAACATATATACTTCAACTAATAGAAGTAGAAGTTATCTTATTATTTGCTAGATCAGGCCACCTAGCACATCTATTGTAACAGCCTAACCTGAAATCCAGTGTGGCCGTTCCTATAAGAAAAACTAAAGAAACGTGAACACTTTTCTCTCATCCCTGGACACATCATCTATCTCATTTTATAGGAAAACAAGGCATTATTAAGAAAAACAAATTTTTTCTATGACATACCTAGAGCTTCTGAAGTTAGTGTGATATCAAATAAGGTAACCATAAGTCACCTGAATTATGAGAAGGCTTTCACTCTTCCCTGAAATAACATCCTTAGGAGAAGAACAGCAAGGCTAGGCTGTATGCTTATGAGATTCTGCCTGCTAAGGATGTGAACTGAAATATACTCAAATGCCTGAAATATTCAAGCATTTGAAACACCTAAATGTGTTGGTCTGAAATTCAAAAGTTCTAATTCAAGGGTTTGTGTTAGATATCTTTACCCTAAGACTACTGCCCATAAACCATGACTGAAAAATGCAGGCTCCTTTTTTCTTTCCTTTTTAATGAAATGTTCTATATATTCAGAACATGTTCCCCAAATGCACTGCCAAAAATTCTTTTATAAGCTAAACACATAGATTGAGAAATAAAACACTGCCCACACTCTGAAGCCTCTCCATGTTCCTATTCAGTTTCTTCCTCTTCCTCACTATGCTGAGAACCGGACTTTTTAGCAAGATCTCGAGTGCTTGCTCACCATTATTTACCTGGAGACAAACGTCTGAAATGGCAAAGGAGAAGGCATAAGAAAAAGAGATTTTATTATTTCCTCCTGAAGCCTGGATGTGTGGACAGAGCCTCTGATCAGAACTGTAACAAGTTAAAGCAGGAACATGGGCCAGTGGAGATGATGCCTCATGGAAATCCACGGTGGAGCAGCCTACAGAGTTCTTCGGTCTGGAAAGAATTTATTCTTTTTCCTCTTCCCAACTGAGATTAGACAAGCATTTTAAATGATAGCTGTACACATAAAACGACACCCTCAGCTGTTGAATTCTTAATTCAAAACGGGTGGGGGACCAGTTTTTCCCAAAATCTTTATGCCCATATTCTTTATGATGTGGGCTTCTTTGTCTTAAAACATGGTAGCATCCCAATATTGCAAATAATTTTCTTTCCAGGTACTACTTCTGCTTAACATAGTTAGATTCTGTCATTTTCTGTCTGTGTCTCAGGCACCTTACAGAAGACATGCAGGTAGTTGCAGAACTATATCATTTGCCTAATATAAATAATTTTTACTTGATAATTTTCACATCCACATGTGAAAACAATATTTTCAAAATACTTCTCAGTCAGAAGTGGAATCAATGAAACATGCTGTGATTATAAAACATTTAGTGCTTTTGATCAGAGCAGATTTTCCTCAAATTCCTTCTCTCCTACACAACAGAAATCCACAGGGACAGTGCTGTTAGGTACACCTAGCCTCACTCCCACAAGAACATGATTGAATAAATTATTTTGAATAACTAGAGTAAGTACTGGATTTGGAGTGGAAACAAAATTCAAAACTAATTCAAGAACACTTACTAGATAAACTTGTAAAATCATCTACCATCTAAGAGTCTCAGTTTTATCACTGTAAGATCTTTGTGGCCTTACCTACCAGCACAAAGACCCAGAGAGATCGGAGAGTGCCTTGTCACAGTGAAGAGCTATATAAAAATAAATTACCATGTCTCTCTTCGTGTTGCCTGAGGCCAAGAGATGTCACAGTTTTGAGTCATTGTTTTGTCTTGAGAAGTCTGTTGACTTACTATGCTAGAACATGCAATGTCTTGCTAGAATTTTAAGCAGTTTTGTAAATAAAAAGATCAACACCAATCCATTTTCTGAACTATAGGAACTCTGTCTCATTTTGTCATAATGTTGATCCACTGATCCTATGACCATAGGCCTTTTGCTGGCTGGTGGCTGGGATAAAGATGCTGTCTTCGGCGGTGGAAAAAGAACACGCACACATAGCTAACTGGCCTATTGCAGGGTCAGATGCTGAGCCATGGACTCACTACAATTATATAACTAACTGAATCTGACACACATCCTGAAATACATACTCCATTTCCACAAGATATGCAAAGATCTTGCTCCATCTGAATGTCTAATTAGCATTTCTTGACTGCTTGAGCAGAATATCCATTGCAAAGACTGTGTTTAGGGTGAAGGAATAGCACAGTTATATACGCATAAACAGAGAACTCTCGTGTCTCCGTGAAACCCAAATCTGTCTTCCTGAAATCTGTCACTCTAATTCTCATTTGACAGGAGTTGTATTTGGGAGATGATTTAGCCTTGTCATTAATAGCACATGTTTTTGCAATCGGATGTCCTGACTGCCATTTTCTAGCTTTGTGATCTTAGAGCTGCTAAATCACTCCCTATGTGTGCCAGGTTCCTCTATAAAATGCATAGAGTAACACCTGTTTCAGATTGCTCTTGGGAGGATGAAATGAGATGTTTTAAGAGCTTAGAACACAGCACATACCTGTATTAGGTGCTCAGTGAACTGAGGTTTTTACTATTCATATTGGGTTAACTTAGGGAGACATGTAGGAGTTAATAGATTCCTTTCCATTATCCAATGCTAACATTTCTTCTGGCCTTCTAGCAACACTGCCATTGCGGATGTGCTGTTTATATTCTAAATTGTGAGGGAGAAAATCCCACATGATCCAAACTATTTTGTGCCATTAAAGCACTTATGTTCTAAATGATGGGCAATCAAATCTCATGCTTCAAAGACTAGGTGGATCGTTAAAAAGTCTACATTCTTTCTGAACACGAGTGCTCCGTAGCAGATGGTACTGCCAGTGATATAGTGTCCTCCCTGCAATGAGCAAGGATGGCTTAATAATGCCTTACCTTTGCAAAGCAATTTCTGCCTTAGTTAAGAATGTGTGCTCAGAAGTCAAATTACACAGGTTAGAATTCCAGCTTCTGAGTTTACTCGCTGTCTAACCTTGGGTAAGTTATTGAACCTCTTATTCGCAGCTTCTCCAGCAGTGAAATGGAGAGAGGAACACTTTTCTCCTGAATTTCTTGTTGTTTTTTTTTTTTTTTTTGTGGGTACCGGGGGGTCGACCTCAGGACCTCGCGCGCCAACAGGCACCCGTGCCGCTGAGCGATATCACCGGCCCCTTTTTCGTATGTGGGACCCGGGAGTCGAACTCGGGCCCTTGCGCTTGCAAGGCAAGCACTTATGCCGCTGAGCCATCTCTCCGGCCCTGTTGTAAGTTTTTGATAAGGTAATGAGATGATACATAGAAAGCTTTGAGCCATACCTGGTGTATAGTTTTATACTAATTTTATTATCAGTGATGATATTATAAATGTGCGAGTCTATTTATTTTATGCCCCATTCATAGCATAAAAGATTAGCAGGAACTGATATTTTATATCAAAAGAGGATAATAACCCCATTATCATTTCTAAGCAAACTCTAGCCTAACCCCTGTTAAAATCTTTGGAAATCATTACAAAATATGAAGAAAACAGGGAAGCTGTGTAATACCAGCAGAAATGTTTAGCTCCTGTCAATGACATAATGGTTTTTTCATTTATTTATTAAATGATTAAGTCCTAGCTACAGCAGGATGTGGGAGTCTGAACCTGGTGTCTCTTCTCTTTGATCTTGGGATGCTGCTACCATGTGGAGTTGCTTTTAGTCCTCTCAGCCAACAGAGCAAGGAGATACCCACAGGTACACCAGACATTGCATCGCCATCTATGCTAGTCAAATGTCCAGCCTTGTGACAAATACCTGAGATAAACAACTTATAGGAGGAGAAGTTTATTTTAGTTCTCAGAGCTCTCAGTCCATGGTCTGTTGGCCGTATTTCTTTTGGCCCAGTAGCAAGTAAACACATCATGGCAGGGTTTAGTACTAGAGGAGCTGCTCACTTCATGCGGACAGGAAGTGAGAGAGAGGAAGGGGCCTGGGTCCCAACATCCTCTTCTAGTGCATAACCTTCTCCCGTGAGACCCAACCTCTTAAAAGTTCCACCATCTTCCAATAACAACACAGGCTGGTGCCAAGCCTTCAACGCATGGAGCAGATCCAAACTATAGTATCGTTTCGTATCTATATGAGCTAGGCATGACTTCTTGTGATGTCTCTAAGTCTAATCCAATACCATACAGATCACTGCAGTCTCATATCCTTTTTTATATTTAACTTCCCAGCCTAACAGTAATTAACCTGCCATCAGTTTAATAGTTCAATTCCAATACACGTGTACGGCAATGTCAGAACTGCTATGCTGTATTCCTACTAGGAGTAATCCTGTACCACGTAGTCTTCTACTCCTATCAAATAGAGTATGGCCTTGCTGGCGGTCTGTTGCTTTGCTCTGATGGACAATATTCATTTCTGGTCACATAAGTCAGCACCTCTCCCTGCCCCTACTTTCAATTACCTGTTTCGTATTTGTATAATGCAACTATATTGTTTTCTCAAATTTGACACTCTATCTAGAGGTCCTCTGACATTAAAAATATTTTTTTTAATTTTTATGCATTAAAAAATGTATCTTGTGCTGCAGTTCTATGGATGTCAACAACAGTGCCATATACCCACCATTTCAATAAACTGTCAAGTATTTTCTATAAGGTATGCCCTGTCTTTCATCTATTCATCTCTACACCTCCATTTGTCCAGTCCCCATTGTTTTTGTTTGTGTTATGGTTTGTGTCTAGATGTCCTCCCGATGCCTCATGCAGTCATAGGGTTTTTTCAGAGGTGGCAGAATCTCGAGTGTGTAATGCTAAAATTATGGGTGTGTGATTAGTAAATCAGTCCACGGATTGGTTTGGCATAGTTCTGGCTAAGAATAAGAGTGTGAGTGCTACACCTGGCCTAGGGCAGGTAGCCTGCATACACTATAAGGGACAGAAAGAGTTTTGTCTCCCCCTTCCTTTGCTGCTTTTCCTGTCTTCCTCCTCCATGAACTGTTGCCCCTCTGCCATGTGCCACCCTGCCTTGGAGCCAGCTGATTATGGACTGAAACCTCTACAAACTGTGAGCTAAATAAACCTTTCCTCCTTTAACTTCGGGTGTCAGGTACTTTGTCTCAATAATGAGAGAAAAGTAACTAAGACAGTTTGTTTGTTGTTTTTGCACTACTGGGAATGGTACCCAAGGACTGCAACACACTGGACAAGAGTTTTACCATTAAGCTACACCCCCAGTCCTTTTAAATTGTATTTTGAAAAAAAGTCTCACTAAATTGCCCAGATTGACCTCAAACCTGCAATCCTCCTGCCTCAACCTCCCATGTATTTGAGATTACTGATGTGTGCTGCATTCTCTGCTCCACTGATTTTTAAAATCTTTTTACTATTTAAGGTTGCTTTTTCCGGAATGTTTCATACAGTCATATATTAGGTAGATTTTTTCTTTCAGGCTTCTTTCACAAAGAACTAGACATTATGATTTATCCACATCCTTTCATAGCCTTTTCATGTCTATTTATCATGGACTATTACTATCCCACTGTATTGAGATACCATAATTTGTTTATTCACTCATCTATTGAAAGGCATCTTGTTTGTTTTGAATTTTTATGAGATTATGAATAAAGCTGCTATAAACATTCATATGCACTCACATACACACTCATTCTGTGTGTGTATAAGTTTCCAAATCAGTTGTGTAAATATCGAGAGGGCGACTACGGATCCAGTAGAAAGACCATGTTTATCTTTGTGACAGTTTCCCCTACTAGACTCAGAAATAGTGATACCACCTGCATTCTCACCATCGACGAATGAGAGTCCCTATTTCTCTATTCTTGCCTTAAATTGGTACTGATAACTTTTCTTGGATTTTAACCATTTTAATAGGTGTATCATAATTTGTTTTCAGTCTGAACAGTCTGTCTGATGGCCTTGTTAAGACTTTAAGGGGCAGGGAATGTAGCTCGGTGTAGAGCATTCGCTGCGTAGTATGCACAGGGTACTGGCTTCAATCCCAGCACTAAAAAAAAAAAAAAAACCTCAGCTGAACTTCCCGACACTTGCTCTCCACAAGTGTGTATAACTGCAGTTCAAATCTTACCCATCCCTCAGAAAAATCGGTCATCTTTTCTGCACACCACTCTCCGCCCCACCGCCCTGCTCTGGGCTCCGACTCTAATCAGCTGGTCTGTGAACTTCGGAGAATTCAATAAGCAGCAGTCCGCCGCCACGCGTGCCTGCAATCTCAACACTCTGAGAGGCCGAGTCAAGAAAACTCCAAGTTAAGCCCAGCATGTGAAGCTTGACAATTTAGTGAGACCCTGGCTCAAAATAAAAAAGTTAAAAATAAAAGGTCTTGGGGATGTAGCACAGTGCAAAGGACCTGGGTTCAACCCCCACTACCACCACCAAAAAAGAAAAAAAAAAAAAATTCCTTTATTTATTGTACAACCAACACATGTTCTCATAGAAAAACGCTAGAAAATACAAAGGATTATAAAAATTTAAATCTGACCTAACCCATTTTTCATGTTCAATCTTCTAGGTTTTTTCCTATAACTTTGTTTGAAGTTATAGGAAAACTGTTTTGTCACTTCTTATGTTCTATATCTCCGTCTCTATCTGTGTGTCTCTCTCTTATTTATTTATTTTTGAGACAGGGTCGCCCTATGTGCTTAAGGCTGGCCTCGAACTCACAGCAATCCTGCTTCAGCCCCCTAAGTGCTGGAATTGCCCACCTGTGCCACTACGCCCAGCATTCTCTACATATATTTTTTTCTTCCTTTTTCTTTCTTTCTTTTTTTCTTTCTTTCTTTCTTTCTTTCTTTCTTTCTTTCTTTCTTTCTTTCTTTCATTCTTTCTTTCTTTCATTCTTTCTTTCTCTTTCTTTCTTTCTTTCTTTCTTTCTTTCTTTCCTTCCTTCTTTCTTTCCTTCTTTTCTTTTCTTTCTTCTTTTTTTCTTTCTTTTTTAAAAGAAGAAAAAATAGGTGTATCATAGTATCTCCTAGTTTTAATTTGCAGTTCCCTAATGACAAATGATGCTGATTACCTTTTCATAAAATTGTCTTCTGTATGCTTTTTCTTGGGTGAATTATGTGTCAGATCTTCCTTAATTTTTAAATAGGACTATTCATTTTTTTAATGTCAATAATTATTGTATATTTTGAATACAAGTCATATCAAATATGTTTTTTTCAAATATCATGCTCCAGTTTGTGTTTTTCTTTCCATTGTGTTTATAGTATCTCTTAGGGAGAAAAAGGTTTTAATTTTAGCAAAATCCAAATTATCAATACCTTTATCATGCTTGTAGCGTTGTATTTAAAAACTCATTACTGAATCAATGTCACTTAAATGTTTTTCTTTTATGTCCTAGGAATTTTATAGTTCCCATTTTACAGTGGTTCTAAGGTCTACTTTCAGTTCATCTTTGTGAAAGATGGAAGAGTTTGAGTCTAGGTTCTTTTCTTTTTTCCTTGTGGTACTAAGGATTGAACTCAGCGCCTTTGCACCAAGCTACATCCCCAGCCCCTTTTTATTTTTTGTTTTAGGACAGGATCTCTTGCTAAGTCACTATGTTACCCAAGCTGGGATTGACTTTGCAATTCTCCTGCCTTGGCCTCCCAGAGTCGAGGATTACAGGTATGCACCAAGGAGGCAGAGGCTCCTCCTCTTTTTCCTCCTCCTCCTCTTCATCCCTCCTCCTCTTCCGCCTCTCCCATCTCCTCAACCCTCCTCCTCTTCCTCCCTCTCCTCCTTAATGTAGATGGAGGCATCATTTGATGAAAGCGTGTCCTCTGTGCATTGATTGCCTGTGTGCCTGTGTCTACTGTGAGTCTTTCTGTCTTTCTGGCCTCTATTCTGTCTCACCTATCTACATGTCTAGTTTTTCTCTAATATCATGTTGTCTTGATAAGTGTAGTTTCATAGTAAGGCTTGAAAACAAGTAACGTGAATCCTTCAGTTCGGTTTATCTTAGTACTGTGTTGCCTGTACTTGATCTTGTGACTTTCTACACAAACTGTAAGATCAATTTGCTGGTGTCTACAAAATAGATTGCTGGGACTTGGATCGAGATCTTGTTGAATATAGAAATCCGTTGTAAATAACTGGCATTTGAACAATATTGAGTCTCTCAATACATGAACATGGGATAGCTTCATATTTTTGCACCTTTGTTGGTTTTATCTGAATTTTATAATCCCTTTCACATAACCTAAAATTTATTAGATTTATACCTAAGTACTTTGTAGTTTTTGGTTTTATAGTAAATGGCACTGTTCTATATTTTGTTTAAAATTTTAGTATTTGATTGCAGATGTTTAGAAGACCAATTGACTTTTCTGTATTACCCTTGTATTCTGAAACCTAGTATGCACATGTACTATTGCTGGGGTGGGTTGTTTGTTTGTTTTCTTTGTTTTTGTTTTGTTTTGTTTTTGTATTTTTCTCCACGGGCAATCACATCAAATAAGGAGAGTTTTATTTTTTCCTTCGCAATTTGTGTATCTTATGTTTCCCTATTCATTATAGTATCTAGTACTTCTAAAATGATGATTAATGTAAATAGAAAAACTGGACATCTTTGTATTGATCCTGATTTTAGGGTGAAAGTGCCCAATTGATACAATAACATAATTTTTGTTTTTTCACTAGTTCAGGTGAAGGAATATTTTGATTGATTTTTCAAATACTGAGTCAGCCTTCTGTACTTGGGATAAATACAACTTGTCATGATGTGTAGCTCTTTTTATGCATTGTTGTTTATGCAATTGTATTTAAATTGCTAACATTTCACTGAGGATTTTTGCACCTATATTCATGAGTGAAATTAATGTGTGGCTTTCTTTTCCTGTAAATTTTGTAAGCATTTTGATATTAGATTAATGCTAACCCTAGAGAATAAATATGGAAATGTCTCCTTTGCTTCTATTTTCTGACAAAGATTATTGAAAATTGGTATCATGTTTTGCTTAAACACCTGGGAGAATTACCAGTGCTTTCCTCTTTAGAGGAATTCTGCTTATTTCTATTTCAGAAAATTATTATTTACTGATCCAATTTCAGTAGTAGCTGTAGACTTATTTCTTTTTTTTTTTTTTGGCACCGGGAATTGAACTCACAGCCTCACACTTGCCAGGCAGGCGCTGTGCCACTGAGCTATATCCCCAGCCCAGACTTATTTAAATTATTCTCTCTTACATGAATTTTAGTGTCTTTTAAGGATTTGGTTCATATCATCTAAGTTATCAAATTTGTGTGCATACATCATTTTTAATGTTCCTTTATTATTCTTGTAATATCCATGGTATTAATGATGTCTCATTTTTCATTTCAGATATTGACCATTTGTGTCTATAAAAGTTTGTCAATTTTATTGATATTTTGAAACACTAATTTTTGGTTTCCTTGATCTTCTCTGTGGAATTTGAGTTTTCAATTTCATTGATATTTTAATTCTAAATGTAATTATATCCTTTTCTGCATTCTTAAATTGCTCTCCTTTCTCTAATTTCAAAAGATCTGGATTTCTTCTTTTCTAATGTATGCATGTAATGCTATAAATTTCCCTCTAAACATGACTTTTTCTGCATTCAACACTTTGTTGAATTTTTTATTTTCATTTAGTTAAAATAAATTAAAATGTCTTTTGAGAATTCTTTGACCCAGTTATAAGTTAGAAGTATATTTTTTAGTTTCTAAATATTTGTACCTTTCCCAGCTATCTTTTTGTTGTCAATTTCTAGTTTAATTGTACCATACTCTAAAAACATATTTTGTATAGTTTCTGTTCTAAACTGGTTAAGGTGCATTATATAACCTAGGCCTAAATATTGTCTATCTAGATTAGTGTTCTGTGGGTCTTGAGAAGATGTAGCTAGCTATTGTATAGAGAATTCTATAAGTGTCTATTGGATCAAGTTGGTTGATGATGTTGTTTACATTGACTGTATTCTTATTGATTTTCTGTTTGCTTGATTTATCAATTAATAAGAACCTCATAGTCTCCAACTATATTTGTGTATTCCTGTCAATTATCAGTGGGTTGTTTATTTGTTGTGAAACAGAGTCCTACTATGTAGCTCAGGCTGGCCTTGAACTCACTATGTAGCTTGGGCTGGCCTTGAACTCAAGGCCATCTTCCTTGCCTCAGCCTGAGTGCTGAGATTGTATGCATGTACTACCATACTTGGCAATTATCAGTTTTTTGCCTCACATATTTTAGTGTGCTGTCTTTAGTTGCAAGGACTTTACAGATTAAAGTTTTGTCTTCGTGGAGAATTGACTCTTACCATGACGTAAAGACTCTCTTAATTCCTGGTAATTTCTTTGTTATAACGTCTACTTCATCTGAAACTAAATATAACTATTCCAGGTTTCTTTTGACTATTAATATCGTTGTATATCTTTCTTTGTCCCTTTACTTTTATCCTGAGTCTTTATATTTAGGTTGGGTTTCTTTTAAAGAATAAATATACTTTAACAACATCTTTCTTTCCTTTGGTCTACTTTGATCAGTCCTATATAAAGTGATCATTTACATTTTTGGTTTAGTATGCATTTTTTGCGACTGTCTTTTGTTCATTGCTTTTGTTAATTGTTATTGTTTTCCTTCTTATTTTTCTGATTTCTCTGGTTCTATTGAGCATTTGATAAGATCCTATTTCCTCTCCTCTCAAATATACCTCATTTTCAGATTTTTAATGGTTGTGTTAGTGTTTCTGATACTTTTAAGTCATGTAAGACCATCTTCAAACAGCAAGATCATGAGAGGCAGAAAGGAAGAACCAGTTTAGAGTATTCTAGTTCCTCCTTTCTGCTTCTTGTGATCTTGCTACCATTCATTTCACTGCACCATATACTGTAAACACGCAATATAGTGTTGCTCTTATGACTTTAAACAATTTCATATAAATTAATAATAAGCACACAAGAATTTATTTTACCATCATTTACTAACCTTGCCTTTTGATTTAGGGCTGAGTTTTTGTTCTGAGTTTTTTATTCTTTCTCCCTAGGAAACTTTGTTGAATATTTCTTCCAAGTAAATTCAGCGGGCAATAAATTCCTTCTGCTTTTGAAAGTCTTTTTTTTTTTTTTTTGTGGGTACCGGGGGTCAACCTCAGGACCTCGTGCACCAGTAGGGGCCCATGCTGCTGAGCAATATCACGGGCCCTTTTTTTGTATGTGGGTACCGGGAGTCAAACTCGGGCCCTCGCGCTTACCAGGCAGGTGCTTACGCCGCTGAGCTATCTCACCAGCCCTGAAAGTCTTTACTTATCCATCACTTTTGAAGAATCATTTCACTGGCCCCAGAATTCTAGAATATTTTTTTCCCTTGACCCTTGAAAGATTTAACAAGACTATTTTGTGCTAGTCTGGTTCTGCTGAGATGCCAGCTGCATTTCCTGACCCTCCATGGTGAGGAGTCTCCCCTGTCCCTGTCCCCACCAGGCTTTCCTCAGATTTTCTCTTTGCCTTTGGTTTTCTATACTTTAAATATGATATTCCTCAGTGCTATTTTTTTTTTCTGTTTATTCTGCTTTGTGTTCCCTGATCTTCCTAGGTCTGGGTTTAATGTTTGTAATTAAGATTGGTAAGAATTTAGACATTATTTCTTTAAATATTTCTTCTGCTCAATTTTTCTCTCTTCCTTCTCTTTCTTTTATAAGAATTGTATATCTCATACCTGCCGAATGTTCCCTACAATTCTTTAATATTTCTAATGGTTTTTAATTATTTTTCTCTCTGCACTTCAGTTAGGGAAATTCTGTTGAACCGTATTCGAACTCTCTGATTTTCTCTCCTTGCTTGGCTCAGCCCCATTTACTAATGAGCCCATCAAAGACACTGTGCTTTTTTTTATGTTGCAGTGTTTTTATTTCTACTGTTTTCTTTAAATTCATTCTTAGTGTTTCCATTTCTTTTTTTATATTACCCATCACGTTGGGCATGCTGCCTTCTTGTTTCATTAGAGTCTTTAATCTTAGTTGTTTTAAATTCCCAATTTGATGCTTCCAACTTTGTTGTCATGCCTGAATTTGGTTCCCATGCTTGTTTTATCTCTCACACTTGCTTTTGTCATGATTTGAAAATTTTCTTGCTACTGGAAGCTGGCCATTTGTATGGAATAACAGGAGTTGGAGTGAATGTTTATATTAATATGGCTTTGGTATGAGCATTTATGTTAATCTGGCTAGGAGTTGGGCCGTGTTTAATATTTGCTGCAGCCATATGTTACAGAGCTGCACGGTCTTCTAGGCTTTTGTTTCCCCCACGACCTTTAACTTCCCAAGAGCTCTTTCTCAGAGTTCGTGCAAGAGATTCATTGAAACATTCATTTCAATTTAAAGCCATGATTTATTGTTAGTCTATTCCCATCATATTTTAGGAAACTATATAAAGAAAGGTAAGCCAGTGCTTCTACATAAATTAGGTGCAACTCAACTGAACAGACCACCTGGTGCTGAAAATTAGAGTCCTTGTCTTCTTTTCTCAGTATGGAACTACAAGGAGGAGAAGATTTAACTCTGATTACTCATATTCTCATTTGTAGAGCTTTCTAAAAACTCTTGCTCTGATAAGCAATGAAGGGAAAAAAAAGAGTACAGACATGTGCAACTGCAGGATTATTTAAAACTGCACCAAGAAATGAACAATAGGAAGAGACAATTCTCTCAAGGTCTTTAACTTATTTTGGTAGGGTATATCAAATTAGTGTTTTGACCAATTGTAGACAGAAAGCAGCAGGAGTTTCTGAGCAGGTGTAGCGGAGAAGACAGTGAATTAAGGATCATTCATGTGTCCATTTCCCCCAGGAGTGTTTACCAAGTATTATCTGCTGCCCAGGCCTTCTCTGGTGTGGCATTATTAACTCATTCTGTGATATTATGCAATCTTTTTTTTTTTTTTTGAGTTTCAGTTTCTGTACCAGTGAAACAAAGAGAACCATCTTTGTTCCTAGTCATTGTCATGAGGCTCGCATTGTATAGTGCCTCTGGATGTATTTTGAAAAGTACATAATAACATAAGATTCTATTGTAGAACATTTATATATGCTATGCTTATATATAAAAAGATACATCTAAGCTATATTTCAGAAGTTTGCAGGAATTATAATTTTTATTAATTCACTCATTTAATTTCTTCTTTCCCTAGTCCCATCTTCTAAGCTATTTTATATCAGCTTCCCTTGTGGAAGAAAGCTCAGTTTTCCTGGCTCTGTATTGTAATCTATCCTTCTTGTACCATTGCTTTATCTGAAAAAAAGAAAATTTCTTGCTAGTGTCAAATATTTTTGGAAGCAAATTTTTCTCTCAGTTGGTGGTGTAGACAGAAAAGGGGAGCCAAAGAAAGTGGCTGAGTTAAAGGCGGAACTTGGAAGAAGTGACAATAAACTTCACTTTACATAATTCCCTTCCTGTCAAAAAGCACAGCCCCTTTAGATCTGCAATTAATCATAGCAATATCAGGTCTTAGACCATCCTACTTCTACTTAGCAGAAGGGACTACTGAGCTGTGGCACTGTCCCCTTCCTGACATTCTTCTTTGGTTTGTCGTAAAGGCATTGTACAGAAAAAGTGATTTATCTGTATCTACTTTCTTCATACGGAAGGAACTCTCCAGCCAGAATTCTGAGCCTAATTTCCACCCATTATGCTTAGTGGAGCAATATGCGGTGCTGTCCAGAGTAGATAAAAACTGGAGACTTTCTCCACATTATGCTGAATGGATGAATGAGAAATAAATTAAGTTCTAAGCACCGCAAATGAATAGCGGCAAGGTACGTTGATTTATCATAATCTACCAACTCTCTTTCCTCCAGAACCCCAGTCTGTGTGCACAGTGAGTTTCGTCTTGGGAGCTGGATGAGTCATGCACACAGAGAATCTAGACTTTAAGAAAAAGCTTTAGTTTGACCTCCTGGAGCCTATTAACATGTCCTGCTGTCTTTTCATTATAGCTTCTCCCATTGTACTGGAGCCCAGAATGGCATGTTTTAAATTTAACTAATAATTAACAGCATCAGACTCAAAGGGAGGCACAAAGACAAAAATTGAAGAAAGGAAAAAAATATGAGAAAAAATGATCTCTCCTTGGAAATAAAAAAATAATATGCTATTTAACTTTTATCCTAGAGAATAAAGAATCAGAACTTTCTAAAGCAAAGTCATGGTGTAAAATGTTGAATATGATGTTACATAAAATAATGAAAAGTGGAGAAAAGCAAAGGAAATATACATACTATAGATAAATTTTATTTTTGTTTAAAAAAAAAGAGGCAAGCATCACAGCGCGTGCCTGTAATCCCCACACTCTGGAAAGCTGAGGCAGAAGGCTTGCAAGATCAAGGCGAACCTGGATAATTTAGCCACTTACAGAGACCCTGTCTCAAAACAAAACATGAAAAGGGATGGGGATGAGACAGTAGACATGAGGAAAGTACAGACCCTGGGTTCGAACTCCAGGACCACCTCTACCACCACCATAAAAAGGAAACATCATAAATACCTTCCCCCTTTTTTGGGGAGAGGGGAACTGGGAATCAAACTCAGGACCTCGTGCACCAGCAGGCGCCCGGGCCACTGAGCGATATCACCAGCCCTTTTTTCGTATGTGGGTTCTGGGAGTCGAACTCAGGACCTCGCGCTTGCCAGGCAGGAGCTTATGCCACTGAGCTATATCACTGGCCCCTCCCCCTACCTATTTTTGACCCATGATATTACCTATTAGAATCTAATAGTAAAAGGATTAGAGGTTTTAGGCTCACAACCTTGCTTTTGTTACTGTGGGATTGCTGTTGAGTCAAGTCTTCTTCACACTGCAATTAAACAAATACTGATTTCGGGGCAATGCCAGTGACACTTGATTATTTCAGAAATTTCAGATTGTTTGTCATATGAATAAATATGAATCCATAAGATTATTAATAAAATGATGATCAATGACAGCATAAATTAATAGTAAATTTTTTAAGCCAGGCATTTCAAAGGAAAAGAAGTATACTATCCTTTGGAGACAAAAATAATACCTTAAAGAGGAAAAGTCTAAAATAATACCTTTGGGCCAGATGTATAGCTCAGAGGCACAAGTGTCTGCCTGGCAGGCACGAGGTCCTGAGTTTGAATCCCCCCCCCAAAAAGTGACTAAAATAACACCCTTAAAATGACTGAGACTAAATAAAACAATCAAGTAGTTTGGGCTATTAAAATGTATACTAAAAACTGAAAGTTCATTCATCTTGGTGATGTCCACACTATTTCTGTGGGACAGTAGAAATGAAGAATTTTCTCTTCACTTTGGAAATAGAGAAACTGCAACCAAACTAAAAATCAGGCATACCATAGAGATTAGAATCTAGATAATGTGGTCATCAAGACAGAGCTTTCTTCAAAATATTACTGTCCATGTTAAAAACACACACACACACACACACACACACACACATATCAAAAACAACTTCTGTTATTTGATGTGATAATTCACATTTATTTGCAGGTGCATAATTGCCTGTTTGGACTGAATACCTGTAAGATAGTTAATAAGAGGAAGACTTATAAAATAACATCAACTCACAAAACTAACCATTTTCAGGTGTTCACTGAAAAGACTATTTTGTGTGAATTTTGTCAATTTGCACAAAGTCCCGTAAGGTAGTATTATGATGAAGAAATCAATACTCTCAGAGCGCTTCAGAATCCAATGAGTTTAAGTGGCCGGGCTGGGATTTGTACATGGTGCCAGTATTATTCCAGAACCTGAACCCCAGGGCCCAGACTGTACTCCCTGGGCCAAGCCTGAGCTATCCTTCTTGGACATTTTCAATGGTTTCAGGATACGTTTTTGCATTAAAGTAAGGCTCCTGGTATGGATTTGTCATTGGAACAGATATGCATCTAGGAACATTCTCCTACCTGTAAGAACGATGAAAAGATCTTGAAACGTAGTTTTGCTCTGGCTGACTGTTAATGCTTTTGTGTGTCTTTCCTTTCGAAATTATGGATTTATCTTTAGGAGCACTTTTTCCTGGACAGAAGACAAGGAGGAAGAGCACACTGATAGAGCCGAGGAGTTAATTAAGGGTGGCAGATCAGCACGCTGAGATAGGCAGGTGCCTCTCACAGGAAGCTCACCCCTCAGGCAGGGGAGCCGGCCTCCAGCACCAGTTGCTAGCGAAACCTCCCTTCCACCTAAAACGCCAAAAGTGTGATTCTAGTCGGGGGCAACTTGTCTGCATAAATCTTCCTTGAAGCAAATAACATCACTGCAATTTAAGAAGCACTGATAACTGGAGTGAAAAAGAGAAGCAAGAGAAATACTGAATCTACCTTTCTTTGCTAAATCACTAAAACAATCATCCCAAATATCTTATGAAGTGTGTATTCATGATTTGTGTTTTACAACTTTAATGGGAAGGGAACTATCAGGAAGGAATATTCTCCCAGCCCTCTTACATATATCAGCATCTGGATATCATGAGTATTTGCTCTACCTTGGTGAAAGTTATCCAAACACAAGAGGTATAGCCAACTATTCTAAATATTAAATTCCAAAGGGCTTTGGCAAGTTTTGCTTCAGGTCCCAGTCCTGATGCAGGGTCTTTATGCAGAAAAACAAAATATTTTTGTTCAGTGGGAAAATAAAATTAAAGACTGAAAAGAGTGCTCGGTGAAGAACCATCCTTCTTCACCCCTGCATTTATTTGTGCACTCTTAGAAAACGTTACTGAGCACCTACCATATGCATTTCACCTGCAGTTCTCTTTGTGCTTGTTTTAAGCCTTCCAGCTGCAGCTTCCTACCAGGAACAACAATACAGGCAGACACAAACAGAGCAGAGAACAGTAACACGGAACCTGTAGTGGCTGGGGCCTGCAGGAGAGAAGCAAGATGAGGCACTGCACCGTGTCCTTCATGTAAACTCCAAAGACGTGGTCAGCCTCCACCTGGCCTTGCTCTCCCACTGGCCCACCAAACAGTACCTTGCCCTCACTTCCCCTCGATGCTCAAAACATCTCTGGGAATTGGTTCTTCTGATGCACCGACTTTCTAATAGCCTCTGATTAATCCCAAGAGGCTTTTCCTAACCTGCAAGTTCCAAATATTCTGTTATAGAATAGTGGAACAGCCTAGCAAAGCTTGAAATTGTCACGCCTTTCTCCACAGGGTCCCACAAGTCATTGAGCAGGTTGACCTTGAGCCGCCAGTGTGTGCACACCATACTTCTCATATGCTGTACAGATTCTGCATGTATTATCTATGAATTGCATAACTAGGACTCAAGCCGCTCCCCCATTACATGCTGGTCTGCATGTTTCCATCTTGGCACACTCTCTGAGCTCAGCAGACATGGCTGGACTTAGATCTGCAGCATTTCTGGGCTACCCCATCCAAAGCAGCTAATTCTCCATGTCACAAGGTATGAGAGCGGAGACAAAGTTCACACCTGCCTCCCAATTCACTGTTTCGGCACATAGACTCACACCATCTAGCTTTACCAATAAATCTCCAACCTATTGATGGACGATTTTCTCCTGCCTGAATACACATACAAACACACAGACACATGTGGATACACACACAATTACCCTCTAATATTCTCCAGTATCTGACACTAAAACTATCAAGTCATCTTCTCATGGCCAATGTGCTCAGTGTCCTCCCACTAGCAGATCCTTACAAATGGGTTATATAGGAAATAGAAAAGAAGAAAATATTTTTATTAGGCATATTGCCCAATTTTCCTGATCCTATTCCCTGAGATCTTATAACCCTAGGCTGAATATTGCCCTTATTTTGGTGATGATATGGTCATGGCCTTTAGGGAGCTTGCAGTCTAATTAGAAAGTAGATATCAACCAAATAATTAACTAAAATAAAACTGATATTGCAATACAGAAATGTGCTCCTCCCCCTATGAGAAGTCACTGATGTAAGTATATAACAAAGAGATGTAACTTAGGTTTGATAAATGTCTCTCTAAGGTAGTGTTTAAGCTGAAAACTGAAGGTTGAGTAGATGTTACCTAAAAGAATTGCAGACAGAGAGAAGGACGGGCAGGTTCCGGGGCAAGAGATCCTGGCATAAGATGCCTGCTGAGATAAGGCCAGGTTTCTAAGGCATAAAAAGTAAGTTACTGGTGTACTAAAGCCCTCAAATATTAGTTATTTCTTTTTTCCATTTTTTTATCATTATCCTTGGCTAATTAATCAATATGAAACCACTGAATTATTTTATGGGCAGAGAAACTCAATTAGGTTTTTACCAGATATGAGATATGGATGTAAGAAAGATGAAGGACACAAATTACTGAAGATGATTCCTCCTAGGTTTTTGTATTATCTCCTGAATGAGTAACAATACCATAAACGGATAAAGGAAATATTAGAAGACCAGAATCAGTAGAGAACACCCGTTTTGTATCAGACTTTACTCTGAAGAACTTTTAAGTCTTCCAACCATATACACCAAATAGGCGATGAGGTGGTCAAGTCCAGAGCATGAAGGAGAACTCAGGGCTAGAGGTATAAATTGGCAGGTACTTGGTGCATAAAGACAAGTGAGGTTGGCATAGAGAAGAGCGTGCTGTGAAGTGCAATGTTTAGGAGCTTCATGAATAATAAACTAGAGTTCAACGATAAAAAAGCTGAGGCTCTGAAGCCAGATCGTTTTTGTCTAAGTTCCTATTCCTTCATATGGTAGCTGTACGGCCTCACACAGTTTACTTAACCTCTTAGGACCACAGTTCCCTCCAGGATAAAAATGGAACTAATAATACTTATCCCTTAGCGCTTTAGGGGCATCAAAAAAATAACCCACATAAAGTTCTAAGAACAATATTTAAAACACGATGAGCATGTAATGAATATTGCTTCTTTGTTTGTTTGCTCTTCATTATTACTATTCTCACTATCATCATTATTATTTATGTGAAGCATAAAAAGTGATTCTGCAAAAGAGACAGTGAAGGCACAGCCAGTTAGATGACCAAAATTTGAGATCCAAGAAAGCAGGAGCTTCAAGAAATAACGTCACCAACAGTGTTGAATTCTGCCACACGATTCGTTAAGATGAAAACTGAAAAATGTATGTTCTGTTTACTACCATGGAGATTCTTGCTCACTAGACATTTCTTTGAAAAATTTGAGCATAAGTATAATTAACACATAAATTAAGATAAAATTCAGAAATCAACCCCCAAAAGAGAAGATTTGCAAGGATTTACGTCCTCTGAGATAACGGGAATGATCAGGCTCCACGACCCAGGCCAAGGCAGTGACCTTAAAGCAGCAGGCAGGATAGCTCCTCTACTGTAATAGGAAGGAGGAGACCAGGAAGACCACAGGCAAGGGTTAGGGCATGAGAAGCTGAGGGAGTTCAATTGGCTTCTATGTTCTCTTCAAAAATGCAAGCAAGAGAGAGAGTGTGTGAGAGTTTGAGGTATGTGGGGTGAGAGGGGGAAACATGAGTAGTCAGATGTTCTAGGAATGTGATGGAAGCTTGAAGAATCCTGTAAAGGATGGGAGGATGAGCCAGTGATAAAAAGCATTGTGACCCTTGGTAGTTCTGTGGTACCATTTGAGCTCAGGGCAAATAAGTCTAAATTAGAACCAATCAGTCTTTTTGTGACTTTTCCGTCGCATCTTGATCTCATGATAGAATCACAAATATAATCAGGGTCACTATTTGAACAAACAGGGGTGGTAGTTAATAGAAGGAAAGGGAGTTTAGGGTGCTATTAAAATGATGGATGGTGAATGATGGAGGGAACCGGTGAAGGACATAGCAAGAGCAATAGAGGTGGCCCGATAAATCCAACTATGACATCAAGACAGCTGATCAGAAAGCAGGAGGGGGGCCGGTGAGATGGCTCAGCGGCTTAAGCGCCTGCCCGGCAAGCGCGAGGGCCCGAGTTCGACTCCCGGATCCCACATACGAAAAAAGGGGCCGGTGATATCGCTCAGTGGCACGGGTGCCTGCTGGCGCGCGAGGTCCTGAGGTCGACCCCCCGGTACCCACAAAAAAAAAAAAAAAGAAAGCAGGAGGGATCAGGTTATGGGGAAAGAGCTGGGTACTTACATTAAAATTTTGGAAGGGTGGCCACCACCCTCAGACTGTCCCTGTCCAACAGCTTACATCCTCTTCTCTCCAAAGTTCCTGCTTTACTCTCTGCTCCCAAACTGGGGACATCCCTGGACCAATGACTGACCCAAATAAAATATTTTTGTAACCACCAAGCTCAGCTACAGTGGTGTTACAGCCATTCTTTTTCTTGCATTCTTTGCCTCTTGAGTCTTTTTTTTTGCCCCCAACCCAATAGAAATTCCATTTTCCCCTCTTCGATGTTACTGGTGATCTCTCGTCTACAAAGTCCAGTGATATTTCCCTATTCATCATCTTCCTTAAAGAAAAGTAAAGGCTTTGAGAAGCAAAGAAGTAGGAAGGGAATTTTAGGTGGAAACATGGTTTTAAAATAAAGGCATGTAGGCAAAACCGTGAAAAGATTATTCAGGTACAGTGCAAAGCCCATGGCAGTAAAGGATGAACTGTGGATATAGCAACAGATGAAACTGGAAAAATAAGATGAGAATGAACTAATTTGACTTTTCATACTATGTCTCCCTGTCTAGACTTAATTCTGTAGACAGTGGGGGAATATTAAGAACTTTTTAGCAGAGAAATGACGTGGACATAGTGCTGTTTTAGAAAGATGGGTTTGACCATGTTTGGAATGAATTAGGGCTAACAGCTATGCATCTAGATTGGAGAATTGAATCTCATTGATTGAAATCTCACTCAACAAGTTTCCTGTGGATGTATGCCATCATCCTATGACTTGGTCCTGTGGACATGCAGCGTGCCAACTTTAGACATAACATAGAGTACAAGTGATGTGATACGTGTTCCTTAGGTCATTGAGATTCCAATAATGGAGGGAGTGGGGAAGAGCTTTGGACAACTAGCTCCAATATAAAGCATAAGCAATATTTCAAAGCAGATAATTACTAACTGTTGTGTTTCAAAAACCATTAATACTAGCTGAAGTGCAGGATGAGAAGGCCTCTCAGAAATGGCATGAGTAGGGCCTTGCAGAGGGCTAGAATAACAGGTGGTTTAAGTTATTAAAACTGAACAAATCTGGGGCCTCTGTCACTATTGCTCTAGAGACTGGCTTTACAACTCCCAGCCCCAGAGACAACATCAGCTTGGCATTTCAGATCAATGGTGTGAAGAGCTTAGATATGAACCATGCTTCAACCTCTAAACTTCTGACTTGAGGGAAATCAGAACTACATGGCGGGAACGACCTGATTCCTTCCATGATGAGATGCTGTTGACTATTGATCTACTAGGAGGCTGCATTGACGAGCTGTCCTGTTGGCAACTAGGGAGCAGTGAAAAGAGACAGTGCGCAGAGATAGTGGTGGCATCCACGAAAGCAGGTATTCAACAGCCCATCTCAAGGCCACCTCAAGAGACCAGAATTCTACTTTGTTTGGGTCCAGGGCTTGGGGGTAACAGGATAGCACCCTACGGAGAGGCAGGGAGAGCTGCTGGCAAGAACAGAGGAATGGTCAGCTATATCGTCTTGCTCTGTCTACTTGGGCAGACAATTTCCTCTGACTTATTGTCCTGACCAGTAAATTGAAAATGATAACTCGTGGACTTCTGTTACCATGCTAACTAGAAAATGAGACCCTTCCGGTCAAGGACTTTGAAGTCATGAAGAGAAAGGATCCCTACATAAAACTTCCAGAGGGAAGAGTCGGCACCACGTCTGCCATCATGCAAAATGAGTTAACTGAAACTACATATTCTCCTTGTCTATGGAAAGTTTGTTTTTCAAATATCGTTCATTGTAGAGGTGATATAAATATATGCACAGGGAAAAGTAAAAGATAGAAAGGAAGGAGAAAAAAGGAAGATTTTTTAAATGCCCACATCTCTATGTTTGCTTTACTTAAGAATTGTGTTTATTTTTACCACTTATATTTCTTGTGCCTACACCTCGGGAGTAAGTCGGGCCTGCTCCAAACTCTGAAGCTACAAACTATTTGTGCAGAGGATTCTGTGTGCAGTCAGCTATCGACCAGCAGCCAGCCCACCATGGAGCACTAAGCGGTGAGAGGCCAAGAGGCCGCTGACAGGCATCAAGAACAAGTGCAAGCCCCGAAATCTGACCGGTTGGGAGAAATGGAAGCAAACAGGCTTTGACTGGGACGGGGCCAGGAGCAAGCTCTGAGCCGGCTGCTGGAGTTGGGGTGGGAGACGCAGTCTAGTTGGGTGACAGAAGTTTCTCCACGTCTAGGAGCTGGAAAAGCTAAACAGCCTCGCACGCACTGCAGGTCTTCGTGCCTCAGGAGCCTCTTATCTGATGTGTGACTGCAACTATTTTCCCAAGAAAATTAAAATGCCTTAGTCAGTTAACCTGAAATTCCCAACAGTGCTGTGCCTGTGGATTAGAAGTTTGCTCACAGGCTGGGGGCGAGAGCGCAGTGAGCCCGGCAGGGCTGCGGTTCCACTGCCACCTAGTGGCAGAACAGAGCTGCCTCCTTGCCCCTCGTTACCGAGAAGAACATGGGGCAACAGGGAAGGAAAGAGACACAGATGGAGTTAATTCAAGCCTCAGGCAAGATTAGAAAGTCTAACTGGGTGATTAGTCCTTCTGCTCGCCACCGCTGCACTGGGCGCTGCTACCCGCCCTGAGAGCCTGGCACCTGCTCCTGGAATCGCGGGTGTGTCCAGGCTGCTGTAGGGGCGCCAGCTGGCCTGGGAGAGGCATCGGGCGCTCACTAATCTACTACGAAATCAACGCACTCTACTCAAAGACCGTAGTCAGTTCTGTGATCCTCGCCACCCCGGCACACCCACTAAGTCACCTGAGGATGCACCCTTTGATGGCAGATGCGCTGGTTTCAGTTTCATATGTTTAAAAAGTGATGTTCACTTACGTGTGCTTGCAGTGTGAATAAAACGAAGGCTGCTGCGCACAAGCAATTCAGCACATAAATAAATAGCTGAGGAACAGTATTAGAGCCCATAGCTACTTTTATGTGTCAGATTATGTGGGCTGTGGTGCACAATGCTTTCCTCAAATTCAACTCTCGATGTTGCCGTGAAGGTTATTAGTTAGATATTATTAACATTTTAATCAACTCAGGCTTGAGTTAAGCTAATTATACTCCACAGCGAGGGTGGGCCTTATCCAATTCGTTGAAGGCTTTCAAATAAAAGACTAAGCTCCCTGAAGAAGGAGAAGAAGGACTTCTCTTTCCAGATGGCCTCCAGATGCCAGCTGCGACATGAACTCTTCCATGAGTGTCCGGATTTTCTGGCTGGTCCTGCGGATTTCGGCCTTGCCAGATATACTTACATGAGAAATAGATAGATAATGAATAAGGTGATAGGTGACAAATACATCATAAATGAGTAGATAGATACGTGGTAGATAAATAGATATATGACTAGTAGCTTATAAATAAATAACAGGTAGATATCAGAGGATGATAAAGGATAGACGGATGATAGATAGACCTATGTAGATATACTGGACACTCCTTGTTTGAGTCTCTGGAGAACCCTGATTAATAAACACAGTTTTGAAATACGGGGCTGTTCAAAGCATTCCAGCAACACAGAAGAAAGATCTGTTCTTCCTGGAGGTGAGGGGTGCTTGCATTAGAGATAATACGTAGGATTCTCTTTCTAGGACAGCTGTACTGTATTGAAGCTCTCCAGAAGAGGAAAGGGAAATAAGCAGAAGCAAGCTGATCAGAGACTCTGTGCAAGCTGAGCGAAGTTCAGTTACTCCAGCCCATGGTGCTAAGGATGGCACTGCGGACAGTGAGATTGGAAGAACCAGGTCACAAAGGGCCTTTGTCCCATGCACCGAGGTATCTGATGCACGGCTGTCAAGTCCTGATGTGCAGTAAAGGCCAGAATGAGGGAGTCTGAGCCACTTCCAAGACTGCTCGGAAGAGCACGGTGAGCCGTATGAGGCACGCTACAATCTTTAGCTCAAATTCTAATAAGAATTCTCTGTAGGTGTGAAGACTCAGCAGTGGGCTACAGGGGACCCTGGAGAAACGGAAATGAAATCAGTCTTCTCGCTGCTCTTCTTTGATAACTTGATGAGAATGTAGTGGAGTGTGGTGGCTGAGAAGTTCCAGTCTGCCACCGAGCTGCCCTGGTCATTGTCCTTTCTGCTATCTGAGTCATCTTGAGCAAATTACTCCAACCCCGATTTCCTCATTTACTAACAGAGGCTAAGAAGTGTACCTTCCTCCCCAGCTGTGGAGAGGATTAGGTGAGACCACGCATGCAGAAAGTCTAGCACAGCACTGGGCACCATGTAAAAGTTCACTAAGCATTATTTGCTACTGGGATAGGTACTAAAGCAAGACCCTAGCACTGCTCGTTGTGAGGTCACCAATTATTTTTTAAAGGTTAGTTTCTACTCCACCCTAACCCCTCTCTCTTTTCTTTCAAGTAGTCACGGTGGTATAGTATGGATTAGGAGTATAGATTTCATTCTTGGAAGGTGAATCGCAAGGGTTAAGTTATGTTCATGTTTTACCAAAGGGAAGAACAAAGACATTGATTCCAACAATGCTAACCAATAATCCCAGGTACAGAGAAGTTCAGAGAGCACAGGACTTCCATATGCTGGTGTTTGCCTTATAGCCAGAACTCGGGCTCTCAGAGCCTCTGAAGGAATGACTATAAGCTTCCCAAGCAAGTGGAACTTGTTAAAGGGTACGTAGGAGGTGTTGTTCTAATGTTATGTTTCAAAGAAACACATTCCATAAAATCGTCCCTGTCTCAAGCTGCCTTCCCTTGTCCTCGGAGCTCTAAATCCCTCTTGTGGATTGTGGGTGGGAGGTGCAGTGATCATATGGCGAAATGATGGAGGAGGAGCGTCACAGAGAGACAAAGAGCCTGCTGCAGCCTGACACTCATTAATACACCCTGCTGGAGCCCCTGAGGCAAGAGTGACAACTGGACAATTGCACCTGTCATCTGCCTAGAAATCAGCATCAGCAAAGCCTTTTCTCCTACAGGGTGAATGCTTGTTGAGTATTCCTGGGGCACTGACAGACAGGTACTGCACAGAACATGTGATCATTTGAGAGATTCTCATGGGCATTAACGGAGGCATTAAATATGCACACACATCGACTTACACTTGTGTACACACACAACCACAAAAAACCACGCCCCCGCCTTTCAAACAAGATTTAGTGTTCCTGTCGGCTGTCTGTAGGAAGAGGTCCCGGACGAATCTCTCTCAGGTGAATTCCCCTAAGCTTAGGACTCAGCTTCCTCTGATCCACTGGTGTCTTCATTCAGGAAGACGCTGGAAGAAGGAGCAAAGCTCTGAGACCTACTGGGCTACAAAGAAGTTCAGAGCCAATTTTGTGCACAATTGCAGCAGCTTCCCTAAGACTGGGGTTTGGATAAGATTACCTCTCCCATTCTTTCTTTCTTTGCTAGCTGCTAGCTTTTTATCATGTGCAGATGATATTCTAACATTTGATATCTACACTTTTACTGGAAATCTTGCACAATAGTAAAGTAATAGTATTACAGGTGGAGCATCCCTAATCTGAAAATTCAAAATCCAAAATGCTCCAAAGTCGAAAACGTCATGACACCACAAGTGGAAACTTCCACACCTGACCTCATGTGACCAGTCACACACAAAACACAGGCACACAAAAATATATTATGAAATTACCTTCAGGTTAGGTGTATGAGAAGTACATGAAACATAAGTGGAATATCTTGGCTCCCATCCCCAAGATATCTCAATATGTAAATGCAAGTATTCCAAAATCAGAAAAAAATTTGGAGCACTTCTGGTCCCAAGCATTTTGAAAAGGGATACTCAACCTGTAGTACTAATAGCATCATAAGAGTTCAACTGGTATGCTTCTTTCCAGAGAAATGCACATTATACTCCCATATCTGATGTATAACCATGAAAATTCTTTCCAAAGGCCTTTGCTTTTACAAATCCTCTAATTACTATTTCTATAAATACCAGAGTCACAAAGTAGATCCTATTTCTTCTAATGTCAACCCTAGTTCCTAAATGTCTAACTGGGTGAAGGTTGGATTTTGGAAGATACTGATACTTTGGTGAAAGAAATACAGGTCTGGGCTGTGCCTCTTACTGATATATGGTGGAGTCTATGGAGAAGGCTTAGTTCACCCAGTAGTTAGGAAGACAACTGAGGACCAGAGACTAATGCAGAATGGGATATTAGAGACCTTGGCCATGACCCTACCATGACATGACTAACTTTGGAACTGCAAGAGTCACCCAGACCTCCAGAACTCAATTTTCTTCTCTTCAATAGGATTGAGTGACCTTAAATCATATACTTTCCAAAAATGTTTAAAAATAAACATTTTTAAAATAAATTATTATAATGAAGCCAATAATAGTAATAAAATAATATTGTGTTACTAAAATGGGTACACATAGCGATGAAACATTTAGTTTCCTTCTTTAAAATTAAAGGATTTCCCCTAGTGGAAGACAGCTTCAGCTGTGCAACCTTCTTGAAAATATCCTCAGCTGAAGGAAACTGCATCAGCCCAGGTCACACCTCCTTCACACAGGGGCAGCCTTCATCTAAGGATTGATTTTTACGGGGATACCAAGCTGTGATGTCCTTGATCCAATTCATGACAATGCCATGGGCCACCCTACTCCAGTGCTCCCCTGAGATTAACTGAGAAGTCAGTCGGGGCTTCCTTGCAGCTTGGCTTGCTTTCTGTCCATTCATGCTTCCTTTCTCTCCCTTCCCCCTGTGTTGATGTAAGGCCACTTCCTGGGCTCTGCTTACCATTGATCTCAGAATATTCTTCCTGGGAACCCGGTTGTGATATTAACTAACATTTATTGCACCCTCATGATGCTTCAGGATTCATGATAGGCTTTCTGCATTCAACATCTCATTTAGGTCCTGCCACAGCTGAGCACAGGAAAGCAGTAGAGTGCAGGGGGTGATATCACAGGCATTGGTATTAGTTACCCCAAGTAGAGAAACTTGGACTATGCTTTACCTTCTGTAACCCTGTTTTCTCATCAATCAAATGTGTCCTGTTAATAGAACTAAGCCCCAATGCCAAAGGCAAACATTAAATATGATAACATATTTTCAAAGAGTAGCTTTCCAATGGTGTTTAGTTTTATAAGAATTTACCTCTCCATCTCTACCAAAATTTTTTATTTCACAACTTATATTAAATATTCCAAAGAAAAAATCCCACTGAAATAATCAGTGTATTATAGTAGTAAGAGAAGGGGTGTAGAACCTGCCTGCTTAGGACCACGTCCACTGCTGCATTCTGCCTCATTTTTCCCAATTGCTACTATGGCAGATTGAAGGTTGAATGTGCTATGTGTGAAGGGCTTGGAATGGAACCTGGTACCTACTGAAGCTCAGAACAGGTTAGCTACTAGAATGTAATGGCACATTGGAAAACATAGAGAGCTTATCTTTATCAGTGAAGAATGGATTTGAACGGTTTCTGATCACTGATATAGAAGTGCCATCGATATTCAGATGTCCAGGAACACGAGTTAAAACTGTTTCTCCAACACACTGAAGGGAAAAAGTAAAACATCAGTTGAGGCTCTAAAAGAATTACTGACTTGCAAAGAGTTATGAGAATTCACACAAGCCTAGATTCACAAAAACCCTGTAAAAGGTGGCAGGTTATGAGAACTTTAAGGAATTTTCAGGGGTCATTTTGAAGATGTTTATATTAATCTCTTGTGAGCATTAGTAAAACAGTGCATGTCCCATTTAATGTAAGTAATTGATTATTAATATTAAGTAAATATAAAGTACTTAAAATGATGCCGCACACATAGTAATTGGTACGAGAAATTCAGGCATAATTATTGTTGTCTCTATTTTATAAATTAAAGCAAACACATGCTGAATAACACTTAAAATCCTGGGCTTTGACCCACATTGCTCCACTGCAAAACATGGCTCAAACATAAAAGTGGAAGTAAGTGGTTGACGTGGGAAGTAGTGGGTGTGCTAACCTGGCCCGACAGCTCCCCAGACCCTGCAGCTACACAATGGACCCTGCAAACCAACGGTGTTCAGGGGAGCACAGTTCAAAGACCCATAGAACTTGAAGATCCTTGTAGTTCCAGGATCCTAAGATCACCAGTAAGATTTAGGCCAATCCAGTCAGGTCTCCTCGTCAGGCAGCCATTTATAAGATGGCTGCTCTGCGTTAGGTACGCAGCTGACCACTTTGAACAAAATTCTGGACAGGTTTGACCCCCATCCTTGGAACAAATAAAAGCAACAGCGAGCATTCTAATCTTTCATTTTATGTGGTCTATGTCAGACATCTTAGCCACGCAAGGTAGAGAAACATAGCAAGTATTCCATCCCCCATCATCTCTATTAGGTCCTTGCTGGCAAACTCTAGGAAAAAAATCATGTGATCAGCATAGGCCCAGCTGCATAGATATCAGATGCAAAGAAGAAAATAATTAAGTTTATCAATACTTAGAAGTCTTGGCCTTTGGAAAAGTGTAGAGTCTCCCAATAGGAGAGAAGAATTCTTTGCCATCTGCTGCCTTACAGAGTTCATTTGCATTTTTTCTTACAGTCAACCACAAGTTTCTTGACCTTGGCTTTCCAAGGGGGACTTAACCCTGAACCCAAGAGCCACTGTAGGAATTACTGCTAAGCTTTGCCCATCTGGCTGTGCCAAACCCACACCTTTGTCAGCTGGAACCAACAACCCATTCTGTTTTAGTTTTTTCTTCTGGGTCAAACAAGGCTTTGCCACCCAATGAATACATGATCCTGCCATGCTGACCGAGGAATAAATAGTGAGAATCCCCTAGGGCTGCCTATGGGTACCTGCACTGCTTGTTTTTTTCCAGTGGTGACATCCTGGTATCTGCAGGAATTACAGGAAGTTAATTTAGTAGAAATGACACACCATTTCAACACAGGAAAATTAGCCTTACCGGAGCCTCCATCATCATAAGTATCCAAACTCCTGCCCTGGATCTGGGTGAGACCTTACAGAAGTCCAGCCAGGCAAGGAATCAGCACACAAAGCCGCATGGCAGGAAGCTGAGGGAAAACAGAAGGGACATGGAAAGCATTGGGCAGTCCACATCAACAAGTCCATCTACATGTAGAGAAAAGTGGAAAAAATATTGAACAGTACAAGGCACAAGATGGGAACTGGACATCCCAAGTAGGACTTGGAACCGAGGGTAGGGGTGAGTTCTGGAAGGAGTCACTGAGGTGCTCTGGGAATGCCACAGGCCATTCACTGGAGGCTATGCCTGGTCCGGGGGGTCGCAGCAGGTCAAGGTTATTGAGCTGGGGGGTAAGGGTGGACCGAAAGAGAGTTGGTGCTGGCCACAGCGGAGATTTGCTCAGAACCTTCTTTCAAATGCATTCCTCCTGGGCTTTTTTTTTTTTTATTTCAATGTGAAAGCTCCCAAGGAAGCCAGGATGAAAACGTGTAATGGGTTCACTGCACGGAGCTATTTGTGTCCATTCTGAGCCAGGGAGTTCATGAAGAAGAAAGAATCAATACCAAGGAGCCGCAAGGAAGAAACAGGGCCAGGGTCAAGGCTGCTATTTTCTAGCCTGGGCAGAGTGTCTGTGGCCTCTGGCTTCCAGACATGATTTACAAAACTAACCCACGTTGACTCTGCAGATTAGTGTCAACACTTATTTAAGGAAAAATATTCTTTCTGTCCCCCTAATGGCTTCTAGCTCTTGACATTGTTTTGCTTCTTTTAATTCTAATTGACATTCTTGATATAAAACTATAAAAGTAAAGCAAAGATGTAGCAAAGGTCATGGGAAAGAGTGTCCCAGGCTGGAAAATCCTCTTAAAAATCTGGGCCCTCTGCAGGGCAGACTTTGAGCGTCACCTGCTGTGACTTGGTCCTAGCCTGATCCTGTGACTTCCTTCACATTTATCACCTGGGAGTGCTTTGACACAAGTTTCAGAAACACCGACTATAGTAGCTTAAAAAAATGGGAAAACCACCTATCTTCTGTAATGACCCTCCCAGAGTGGAGAGGGGGTGGTACCTGTGGGTATTTTCCAGCTGAACTAAACCTGTACCCCATGGTTCTCCTTAAAGCTTGAGTCGTGTTACACCAGGAGAGGGAGAGGAAGGAAAGGGAAAATAGGCTTTCCAAGATCCGTCCAGCAAGAATCCGCTTATGTTCCATTGGCTCCACACACCTGAGGAGAACCGAGGATGGGGGGGTAGGTCCACGAGGCCCGCTGCATAGCACATAGGTAGTGCGAAAAGAGAGGAAGACAGGGAGATAGAAGCAAAATAAGAAGAAGGGATAAATAGTGGAAGGAAAAAAGAGAAGAAAGGAGGGAGGAAGAGGAAGGGAAGAAAAGAAGGAAGGGACGGAAAATGCTTGGTCTCGAATTAATAAGAAATGAATACAAGTTTTATTCCTATGTTAACTAACTGTGGAGACTTGAGAAAGTCTCTTTCATTTTAAAGTAGTGCTACTTCCATTTACTTCAGAGGTATGTTATGAAGTTTAAATATTTAAGACATACAAAAACTGTTATAAGCCACCCTGTAGAGCTAATCATTTTTAAAAACAGTGTTCCAGTATGGGAGCTTGATGGGTGACAGCCTTCTGGCATTGCAGGTTAATTTCCAGGAGCAACTGTAATGTGGCTCGGGCTCGAAAAGCCTCTGCCTCTGAATCTGACGTAAAAATGAAATAAGATGCCTGGATGCCGTTTTCAGTTGTGGATTTTATGCGCATTGCAGATATTTTAATGAGGGCATAGTGCACTATGGCCACAAGGTGGAAGCAGAGCTCTTCCCGCGGACTTTGGCGTTCCCAGGGAGGCAAATTAAAATACAGCGAACTAAGTTTTAAGTATGCAAGCATTTGTTTCTCTTTGCAGATATCTCATTTAGTCTGTCTCCTCTGCGGCTGGAAATCACACATCTCGGTACAAACATGTAGTAGAGGCTACGTCAGAGGGATTCGGGAGCCCAGGCATAAAGCACAGGTAGACTCCAGGCAGTTTCATCACCCGGAAGATGGAAACCGTAGTACCTCTGTATCGGGGTGTTGTGAGTACTAAATCATGACAGGAGAGACTTTACAAAAATTGGGGGAATAAATTAAGTGCTCCATTGGTTGGTGATGTCATCTCGATTTTCTCTTCTCAAAACATCAGCAGCTGTGGCAGAAATGGAAAAGAAAAGAAAAAATAGTGTTTTATGCTAAAACTCTGATGGTTTCCACTGCCGCCTGCTTAAGAAATGGCCAGTTGCCTCCTGGGGGTAGAAAGTCCCTTTGTTGAGTTTCCACGCTAGGGAGGGGACAAAATAATCAGGGAGTTAGAGAAGATGTAGAACTCCACAGGGGAAGCCAGAGGCTAAGAACAGATCCCAGGCAGAGCTGCTCGCATGGACTCAGCCAAGAAAAGTAAGGGACACGGTATCATTACTAATTCTGATTTTGTTTCCGGTGCTGCTGATTAAACCCAGGGCTTCGCATGTGCTAGGGCTGTCCAGTGATGCTGTTCTTAAGAAGTGTCGACCTTTCCCGAAATGGTGGCACACGCCTATCATCCCAGCTGTCCAAGAGGCCAAGGCAAAAGGATCACAAGTTCGAGCCCAGCCTGGACAATTTAGAGATGTAAGGAGACCGACCCTGTCTCAAAATAAAAATTTTAAAATGGGCTCGGTGTGAAGGCCCTGGTTTCCGTCCCCAGTCCTGGAGAAGGAGAAGAAGGAGGAAGAAGAAAGGGGTGGGAGGAGAAGGAGAAGAAGCAGAAGAGGTTTTGAATTACACCCCCCAGTGCTGTGATGTTTCCGGCTGCTCAGCCTGGCCCCATCTTGCCCTCCTCTGCGCTCTTATCTGTCTATCTGGACAGGGACGTTAGCTCTTTGTTTGAGGGCCCCAATATAACTGTCTTTCTAGGCCTCATTCTTTTCCTCTTGGTAGACGGAGGAGATTATTGGGCTCCTATTTAATACCCATCCCAAATGTTTCTTCTCCCCTCAGCTGACTCATCTTCCTTCACAGCAGAGCTCACGCCTGCCGCTGAGTTCAGCCTCTGTGTCCCCAGGGCTGTGCTCAGTACTCTTCTGGGTGTCACTGCCACTCCTTATCTCTACTGTCCCGAGAGTGTTTGTTGCCTTGTCCCTCTTCAGTCAGCTCTTTGAGTTTGGAGTTCACAACTTTGGATCCCGAGTTTCTAATCAAATGCCTGGTGCCCAAATGGTGCTTGACAATTGAACTGGACCAAAACTAGTCCAAAAGACCATTAATTGACTGATTCTAAGTATCTTGCTCTTTCTAGTTCTAAAAGCTAGGTCAGCTATACGTCTCTTTCTTGATTATGTGAATAGAGGGACATATCGTGGAAATTTTGTTCTATGTCTTATCTTTTTGCTTCTCTTTGTATAAAAGTTCTCTGAAATGTGGTAAGGTATTTTTTCTTTTCTACGTAGGGGAAAGGATAAAATACTAAGCAAAATAAGTTTCGAGTGTATTCTGGGACTTTTGGAAAGAACTTGTCTCTTTCCTAATGTTGGATGCTAGGATGAGCAGGGACTTTGTACACAGAAAACAAGGAGCAAATCAATGGTTTGGCCAAATACGTGGTTTACAGTGGAAGGTGTGGCATGTACAGCTTTTGTGTAAAGAAATTTTAATATCTCATACTATTACGCTCATGCAAACTCTGTTAGAGTCAATGATAAGGACAGATAGAGCTTGGAAGTGTCCTTCTTCAGTAGAGATAGTGTTAAATGTCCTCTGACAAAGAGAGATTGTGTGCTCTGTGTGTGAGCTTGCACCAACTCACCAAGATAATCTCCATTTGCAGTAATGTCATTTTTCATGAACTTTTTCCAAGTCCCAAGTCGAAAACAGCCTGTGGCCACTATCCATCACCTCGGAAGCTAGCAGCAAAGACATCCTTGGCAAGACTTCTGCTCTCCAAGCCAAACCACTGACAACTAAGCTTTCACACAGGCGTCCTGGCCCGCTGTACACTCTGCTCACCGCACAGGCAATGCCCTCCATCACTGCGTCACAAGCAGGCGAGGGAAGGGAGTGGGAAGCTGGGGACAGAGGGCCTCGGAGACCAACTTCAAAGTGCGGGCAGTGATTTGTAGAGCGTCAAAACCAAGTTGTGGCAGAGAGATCACAAGGGGAGCAAAGTGAGTCAAAACTTTAGTGTCTTTGTAAGACCAGTGGGGAAAACGTGTGAGAGGATGTTGTGAGGGTGATTTTTATACAGTGCTTTATAGATCTTTCTCCTTTGCCTGTGTATTAGACACTGTTGAACCCATCTTTTCTCCATCCAGATTTGCATTGTACTTCATCTGTATATTTTATACTATCTATTAGTCAGTTGTATGTTAGTTAGTAATTCTATGCCAATTTTTCCTGGCAGACCTTGTGGGGCAGATGTTATCACTTGTCTGCCTGTATCTCTTCCACCTTAGCTGGATTAGTGACTGATACATTCTTCTTGCTTAACTAATATGGATTTAACTTACTTAATTCCATTATTGAAAAGGGGGTATTGCTAACAAATAAACAAAAAGAAAACATGTACAATGAGGAGTCAATGAGAGAATCTAACAAAATCCAAGAAAATACATTCTGACTCATGGTGACCATTTCATGTCATCGGATGGATGAGTGTGCTTTAGTTGACAGTTGGGATTTTTTCAAAATATTAATGGTATGAGCCAAAAAGAAACCATAGCGATGAAACCACAAGAAGTGGTTCAGGCTGAGCTGGATCTCACCCACTAAGGGAACTGGCAGCACCAGTCGGACCGCTTCCATGTCCAGACAGAAATCCGAATCTTTCTCTCCAAATGGGCAGCATTGTGAATCTCCAAACAAGATGCAGAAGAAAGGTTTGGCTGTGAGACGGCTGAGAGTCACAGAACGTTGAAACAATGGATTGTTGAAGCAGAGAGTGTTGAAATAACATGTTGTTTTAAGAGTTTTCACCGGGAGGCTGATATTTCAACACATTGGAATACTTCCTTGCTGTAAAATGTTTAGACTTAAAAACTAAAGCTAGATAAGTAATAGGATCTTCCAAGCCAACAACAACAACAACAAAATCATTCAAGTTAGATAAATTCCATGACTGAAAAGTTGGGGTATTTGTAGTTAGAAATGTTCCCAGTGGGCCCACCCCATGTTGCTTATTTGTAGTGACAATGGTTTTGAGTAGGAGTCACTTTCCAAATCAAAATGTTAGGCTAGTAACTAAATTTCAGGTTCCCCACTTCTCATGAAGGTAGAACTGAGAAAATTTATGTTTCAGTGACAAAATTTGATTTTCTGAAAATTAGGGAAATTAAGATAAATACTCCCATTCACCCCCAACACAAATTCGTATGTTATTTACTGCACAGTGATTTAGTGAGTGTCTGTAAGAAATAAGTCTTAGCCAGGCATGGTGACCCATGCCTGTAATCCCAGCACTCGGGAGGCTGAGGCAGGAGGATTATTGCAAGTTCAAGGCCAGCCTGGGCTGCCAAAGTGAGTTTAAGGCCAGCCTGAACTGCAAAACAAAACCTGTCTCCAAAAGACAAAAAAAAAAGTCTTGTGCTAGTATCTTGTCCATTGAATTTAGGCAATGATTCAGGTGCATAAAATTAGAGCTTTTTTCATCCAAGTAGAGAATATGATTCTCATTTTGAAAATAAAATTGATCTCAAACAAAAAAGCTACACCTCTTCAATTAATGTCTATAATGGGAGTACTGGATTTTTTCCAATATTTATTTATTCCTTGCCTACCATAATTTTCCTTGTTTGGGTTATTGTTTATACATTCTTTTGCTTATTTTAAAAATGTTTGGGCCGGTGAGATGGCTCAGCGGTTTAAGCGCCTGCCTTGCAAGCGCGAGGGCCCGAGTTCGACTCCCGGAACCCACATACAAAAAAGGGGGCCGGTGATATCGCTCAGCGGCACGGGTGCCTGCTGGCGCGCAAGGTCCTGAGGTCGACCCCCCGGTACCCACAAAAAAAAAAATAAAATAAAAAAAAAATAAATAAAAATGTTTAATTTTATTATTAACATTATTTTAGACAAATTATAATTGTACACATTTATGGAGTACAATGTGATATTTTGATATATATAGGTAGAATGATTCTGTTTCTGATTTATCAATAGGAATAAAATAATAATGATGATGATTGTAAAAGTGCATTAAAATACAGTGACTTCAATACGAAGTCTAGACGTTTAGAGCAGCTCGGAGAGACAGACCTTCATGAACATGTCTCTAATCAAACTAGTCAAGGTTCTGCCATACAAGAGAACAAGACTCAAAGCAGTGTATTCTTGGGATTTTACATTTGTACATAGAAAATGCAATGTAAGTATAATCACTTTTTCTTCCTGGTTCTATTAGAAGTGAAGGTAAGTAGATTACAATTTTTTAAGGATGGTTATAATCTAAGACCCAAGAATGCCGGAATTTTGTCCTAAAACTATCTACCCCGCTCTCCAACTTCAGTTTCCAAGTGTTCTGCATGAAAACATCAGAAGACTAAGAATATCATTTATTTAAACTGGGTAAAGAAAGACTCAGTCCTAAACACAGAGCTCTTCGAGATCGTTGGTTTCCCATACCTGGCTTGAGCTAATGTTCAAGTTAGGCTAGATCTTCTAACATCCACACACCCCAAAGCAGCCCCTAAAGCTTAAACCTCACTCCTCTACTCCACTTCCACCTTGGGAAGATAAGTGGGCAGCACAGTGCATGAATCCATGGAGTGTACAGTGTGTGGAGAGAGAAACACAAAGGCTTCCCTAAGTAATTAGGCCCAGAAGAGATGGAAAAGATAGTATACCTGCCACATGCATGATTAGTGGGTGCACTGGGGGCCATGGTCCAGCTCATTAGCAGACGCCCTTTTCCATGGAGGGGAGCTAGGATGGAGGGGACAGAGAGGAGGGGGTTCTCTCCCTTGGTTCACCACAGCGGAGGTCCAGCCGGATGAACCTCCGGCTGAACAAAAAAAAAAAAAAAAAATTTGGACAGTGTATGTAGAAAACCTGCCATTGGAGATAGGGATTAGCATTTCTCCACTCACTACTACAATCCCAGATCTTTTTACTCCCCACTTCCTAACATAGTTATGTCACAGTTGTCAGTGAAACCAGTAACTCTGCACACACACAACTATTCAAATTGTGACAGTTAATCTTTTTTTTTTTTTTTGTGGGTACCGGGGGGTCGACCTCAGGACCTCGCACGCCAGCAGGCGCCCGTGCCGCTGAGCGATATCACCGGCCCCTTTTACATATGTGGGATCCGGGAGTCGAACTCGGGCCCTCGTGCTTGCAAGGCAGGCGCTTACGCCGCTGAGCCATCTCACAGGCTCACAGGCCCCTGTGACAGTTAATCTTGACTGTCATCTTGATCAGCTTGACCAAAGCGGAGATGAGTGAAGCACATTGTACTAATTGTGTCCGCGTGAGGAGCCGCTCTCCTCAGCCATGGCCGTCCGCCATGAGGTTTCTGCCTCCAAGTAGCCCAGCTGTGGACTAGAACTTCTGACCTGACTTTTCTCCTGTAATGTACATGTCAGGTGTTTTGTTCCAGCCATGAAAAGCTAATACACTAATATTCTTAAAAATAGATTTACATTCTTGTGAATATCCAAATGTTGCTCATTATTATATCTTCACCTTTTTGTCAACCTTCTATAGTTGTTTCAGGAATCAATTGCCCTTTCAATTTTCTCTTTCTTTAGTTTTCTATAAACAGGCTAATTCATATTTTTCCAAAGAACTTCAATCTGTCTGATATAAGCCTATTGATATTATGTTCACAATACAACTTTTCCTTATTTTCCTGGAGAACTCCCAGAGGTATCCATCTTGATGCTCTTTTCTAATCTGTACAGTTTTCTTGAGACCTCCTATTCATCTCTAACCCTGAGTACTCCTTTTTCTACTCACCTGTGTTGGATGTCTTTTGTGCTGGATATAATACCCTCCTCTCAATCTCTTTCTCTAATTTTTGTTCAAAACCATATTCTGACACCATCCTATGATAAGATAGAATTTCAGCCTCGATATATCTGAAATATTCTGTCACTACATCTGATAATCTGTCTGAGTATAGAATTTGATGCTCAATATATTCTCTCAGAATTTTGAAACTAAAGTTTCCTGTCTTCTTACTTCCAGCCTTATTGTTTAGAATCTTGTGGCTGAACAGATCCTAAAGGTTTCAGGAGATAACAGACCAGAGTGGTGAAGAATTGAGCCATGGGGTTCAAATTTCTCTCTCTTTTTCCTCTCCTCTCCTCTCCTCTCCTCTCCTCTCCTCCTCTTTCTTCCTCTCTCTCTCCTCTCTCATAGAGTCTGATGAAAGTCTATTAAATAAGTCGATGTCTTGACCATTATTCTCATGTGATAATTTTAACTTAGCAGAGAAAATGTTTTGGGTAAAATTCAACTTTGTGGGACTTCACTTTTTCCTAAACATACTCAGTTTTCCACTGATGGCCTGCAAGCAATACTGAGCACATCCCACAAGACAAGGGCAAGGTCATGAAGCGATGGTTCATCCATTTCCAGAAAATGACCTCTTATTATAATCTTCAACTTGTACTCTTTAAACTATAATTTAATTTTGAATACTAAAAAATAGTCATTGAGAGTCTTTTTCCTGCTGAGATTCTTTCCAACCCTGAGTGCCTCAGTCTCGCATTGGAGCAGGTTGTGGGGGAGGCGCTGTGCACCTGAGGATGTGTACAAGTCCAAGTCATGCAGGGGAACACAGAATGGTGTCAGGTATGAATCAGAGGAAAATATCCCATTCCTGAGAAAATAAACAAATATGATATAAACAGATGAAATTAAGTAAACAAAATTCATAGTTTTTGTTTCTGTTGTGACTAAAGATATGTCTGTGTGTTTACAATGTGAGAGTGGATTACAAACCTATGAAATCCACCATGAGCCATTTTATACAGATTTGACCGCAGAGCTCCTTGATTTTTTTTATTATACATTAATAGCTTCAGAAATAATTGAACAAGTTTGAGAAAATCTGCATTGTATTTCATTCCTAATCATTCATCCTATGGACCTGCATTCACATTTTGCGGTCTCCACATGTAAAGAGGAAGACGCACTTAGGCTTGCAGAATGAACCTACCAGTTAATTAAAAGGAGAAAGTGAGGAGGAGGGGTAGTGAGACAAGTTCACTAGTTCAGGTTAATCAAGAAGCAAATTCCACATTGGGATTAGACAGGTGAGGCATGTATTGATAGAGCAGGCAAACGCTGAGAAAGCTGACGGGCAGTAGAGCAGGTCTCACACTTGGGAGGAGTCCAGCCTCCCACAGGGATGGGTCTGCCTGAGACCTGGTTGCACTTGGTCACTGGATGCAGAGGGCAGCAGATGGCATCGTGGCAAGTGGTCCAGATGGAATGGGCGGCCGATCACACTGCCCTGGGCGGGAGGCCTGTGGCCAACCCCACCAACAAGCACCTCGTTGAACAATCATACTACGCGGATGTTACACGTGTACGATTTGGTAATGCTTCATCCTCTGCTATGATCCAAACATAACAATTTATTGTTTTGAAGTAGATTTCCCTGGGTTTATTATGGTAATTAGTGCTAGGAATGTGCTTCACACCCATAGATGTGAGGCTGCATTTTGGAAACACTCTGATTTAGAGATGGAAATTGTGGACTGTTTGTTCCACATCCTTGGGTACCTTATGTAACCTCTCTTCTCAGTTCCTCTGCCTGCTAATTGCTGCAGCTACTCCATCAAAACATTCTAAAGGCTCAAATAATTTGTGTGAAAATTCTAAGTAAGAACTGTAAAAATTGTTGTTAGCAGGAACTGAGCCTGGGGTGCTATTTTCATGTAATATGAGTCTTAGGGAAGCAGAAGCTCTTCTTTCATTTAATGCGTGCCTATCTCTTAGAACAGAAATAAATAAGAGCCAGGTTCATGTAATTTCTATTAGAAATTCAATGTTGTAAACATAAACAAGTCTTTTAGGCTGAGAAAAAATTTACCACATACTCAAAGTCTAACTCATGTGTTTCTTTGTATTTTTTTATATCATGATAGAGTAGAAGCCTATTTAAGATTGTCAATATAAACCAGGCACAGTGGCACACAGCTGTAATCCCAGCACTCTGGGAGGCTGAGGCAGGAGGATTGCAAGTTTGAGCCCAACCTGAACAAGACCTTATCTCAAAATAAAAATAAAAAGATAATTGGGGAAGTAGCACAGTGTGAAGGCTCTGGGTTCAATCCTCAGTGGAGCAAAAAAAAGAAAAAAAATTGTAATTATGCATCTTTCCTTCCATATATCTCATTCTTTCATTGTTGCAACTATCTGTCATGATTTCTTTTACTAGAGATAAGAATAATATTACATGACATTTACTGATGACTTACCACTTTGCAGACATTCTGTGACCAGGGGATCTAGCTCCATATATCATCCACTGTATCCTAAGCACATAATGACTTTCTGGAAATAGTATTGGCTTTGTAATCATTAGTACCTTTCATTTGAAAACAGAGATAAAAATTAACAGAATTCCTTTGGATTGTATATTGAACACTACTTAAAAATTGAAGTCTATAATCTTAAGATATGTTGAGCTAGAGGAAGAAAATATTTTATTACAAACTTTCCTTTATTAGTAGGTGATGCTATGCACACTTGGTGTTGGAAAAGATAAAATAAACAATGATGCAATAATGACAAAAACCAAAGGTCAGATGATTGAAAACCCAATATAAATTGGACATGATGACTACTATCCAATATTAGCTGTAGACACACAGTGGACTGGGCAAATCTTTCATTTCTCATTTAATATTTTCCTACTTTGCATGACAGATTCATACATTAGGTATTAGTGTTTAACAGGCTTTGCTGAAAGAAAGGTTGGCCTCTGGTGTGGTGGTGAAGAGAACATCTGCAGATTGGCACAGATTTAGGCATTCCACTTAATAAATGGGTAACTTCATACACTTGCTTAAACTCTTTAAGCTCCACTTACTTCAAAAGTTGGACTGGGAGTACTTGATTCAATAATTATGAGTATTAAGCAAAACAAAGCATTATCTACTGTGCCTGATCCAAGTAAGCATATAATAATTACATTTTTTACTGTAAAAGATACTATTTGTTGACTCTTTTGTAGTGCTACTTTTGTGAAGTTTTCTTCCTTTTATTGGGATTCTCAATATTTCTCATATGTTACGGAATCTCTACCTGGAGAGAGCTTTCTCCGTCCATCTTCTTAAACACAAAAGAATCCAAGTGCGTGGCTTTAGACGACGCACCTAGGGCCAGTCCCACCCAGGCCTTGCCATGGGCGTCCTATCTACTACGATGTGCTCTGTAACTCCAAAACATAATTCTGCAGTTGGGAATATGATATCAGTGTGACAATTAATGCCACTTCGTAGTTCACGTGTAAGTCACAAAAAATGAGAATCAGTGGCATTTTGTTGAGGCAAGCAGCTTCTGTAAATAAGCAAGAGTTCTTCACACTGAACACAAATGAGTTACCCAACTGATTACATTATTCAAAAATTATCAAATCATTAAATTAGGTAAAGGTTGACTTGGGTGGCAATTCTAAAACGCAAGTGACTCTTCCCCTCCTGAGAGCTTCAGAATCATCTTTCCTGTCTCCTTCTCTGTTGAGCAAGCAGTGCTTTTCCTGATCTAAGCCATCTATTGATACGGCAGGGAAAAATTAAGTAACACGGTAATGAAAGGAACATGCTCTTAGCAACATAAAACAAAAGCACGGTCAACCATTAAGCACCAAACACTTTCTCCAGCACAACACTGTGTAATAGCTAAGTGTAATAGCCCACCAAATTCAGTATAATAGAATGAAACTGGAGTCCGTGGTGGTCTTGGACTGCATTGGAAACAGTGTTCTATTTACGTAAAATACTACTAGGAAAGTGCTTAAGGTAAACAGTCCATTGTGTGGCACAGTGGAGACTGGGAGATAACCATTTAAATTCTCTTTCTACTAGGGAATGGGTCATTACTTTTGTAAAGTCTACACCGATTTTAAAAAATATAAAATTGTTTTACTCTTTTTACTTGCCTTACTAGGTATTTAACAGCTATAAATAGAGTTAATGTGAGAACATATATAGGACAATACCGAACATATAGTAAAATTCTCGTTGAATATTATTTTCACCTAAAACAAAGGGTTTTTTTGTTTGTGAAAATTAGGGGTTGAACCCATTTGTACTAAGCTATAGATCCCCAGCTGCTTTTTAATTTTTATTTTGAAACAGATTCTTGCTAAGTTGCTAAGTTACCCAGGCTGAGCTCAATCTTTCTATCCTCCCGCCTCAGCCCGCCACCCAGGGTTGAGGTTACAGGTTAAATTAAAATACAGTAGTTTTGATGGTAGTTGCTGCTGTATATAAGATCCGTCCTGCATAGGACAAGAAGACAGCAGGTTTCTAACATACCGTATGAGAATGAGCTACTAGTGAAAATGTAACATTGACATTCACTGACCAAGAAAAGTGGAGAAACAGCCTGAATGAGATTTATAGCCAGCGTGGTAGAGTTTGAGAAGTGTTAAATTAAATGGAAGACGTTACCTATTTTAGTCAATCTTTGGTAAAAGCTAAATTAAATTTTTCAGACGCATATTTGACAAAGGTACCTGGAGGGTGAACAAAGTCAGGGGAAAATAAGAACAGACTTGAACACTAAGAGAAGTCAGGACTGTCCAGTTTTACTTCCAAAAATCTCAGAGAATAATGAACATGGAAGAGAGATAAGAGGACCCCAAGGGAAATTATAAAGCTGCCATCTTTAGTGAGGTAAATAGATATTTTCAGGTATGGAATCATTTAATGGAGTTCTTAACAAGACAGGAGGAAGATGAAGGAACTGGAGCAAAAATACCAAAAAGAAGAAATTTTCATTGTGATGAGCGATGAAAACTTTAAGCAATGATCAAAGCTTGCAGTCCAACTCTCTCTGAATAAGCAAAGCGGAAGAGGATGGTCTCCACAGGCATGAGTGACATCACAGCCCACAGCTGAGGTAGGGCAGCACTAGAGAGAAATGACGCTGAGTGCAGAACTCCTTGACGATACGTGGAGAAATCAGCATAGCAAGTGACTAAGCCCAGTGTGATTATTAATCAAAGAAGGAAAAATACAAAAGTGGAGCTGGAGCCATAACAGTTTAAAAGTGAGCCACAAAGTGGAATGCCTGGAGAAGAAGCTGTCCACACGACATTCCTCGCTCTAGAAATTGTTCTGTCCCAAAGGTGACTGGAACTTAACTCAGACTGTTAACGACAAAAGGAAGAAGAACAAACAAGAACATAAAGGAGGAGAGGAGACATTAGTGACGTTTTTAATAGAAGCAGAACAATGGTACTGTAATCAGAAGCTCAATGCGCCCTGTAAGTTCCCATTAGAAAGCTGGGCCCTGAAGTGGCCGTGACACCTGGGAAGAATGACAGGAAAGTCACAAAGTGCAGCCAGGACACAGGAGCACAGGGTAGGAGGACATTCCCCAAATGAGAAAGTGAAGCTTACTTATTCAAAGATCTGGTTGATGGAACAATGCTCTTCTGTTCAAAAGAGTACAAAAATATGGTGGATGGTAAAGGGTACTAAAATACAGCAAAATGTGATAAAACAAGTAGAATTACATGAGCAAAGGCTAAGCAAAATAAATAAATAAATAAATAAAAGAACAAAATAAGAAAATTCATGTGACCAATAAGTCGAACGGCACATAAAGCTATTTCTATGTTGTTAAGGAAGCTCTCCTGTTAGAATGTACATGGCAGATATTGAAGAAAAGGGACATCAAAGAATAAGTGATGTGCTGGCTTTCTACAGTCCCGTCTTTTGAAGAGGATACCACATTTGCAATCATAGAACAAGAGCACTAGTAGCCCATGTGAGGAAAAATATCCTGGAAGCTAAAATAAAATGTAAACCATGAAAGTCAGAGTTGAGAGAAATTCTAACTGTACTAAAGATGTAGATACTGAAGAAAAAACAAGCAAAGATCCATAGTTCCTGTTTTGGAAAGAAGAGTTAAAAATAAAATGTGAAAATAGAATAGAAAACAATAGCAATAAAACAACAGATGACTTTATAAGGTATCCGTTATTTTTCTAAATATTTTGCATGCATTAGCTGGTAATGGAATCACAGTAACTCCATCAGGTCAGGGTTATGAGAAGATTGTGGCATTGGGAATTCAGATAAGAACTTGTGCAAAGTCTCACAACTAAGTAAGGAAACCTAGACACACATCCAGGTGTTTGCATTTGGAATCTTTATGTCTAACCATTACCTATGCTGCCGTTGCAAATGAAAATTTGGGATGCTAAGCACAAGTATCAAATCTTATAATGTATAAGTTCATATTAAAACTTTAGACAAATTACATGCAGTTTGTGTGGAAATTTCAAGGAAAGTATGTGTGTGTGTGTAAACTGCAGGTGTAGGCGAGGCCAAAAAAAGAAAAACAATACTTTCCCAAGACAAATATGTGAGGAATAGCAGACTCCACCATATGTATTCTGGGTGTCTGAATACTATATAATAAAAGAATGTCCGTGCAGTTAATCTTGACATGGTTGTGTTTGTGCTTTTTTAGGAGGGAGCTGTGGGGTGGGGCTGCTTAAGGAACATAGAGCAAGAGAGCAAGTTGCAAAGACAGCTATGGGACCTTACAAAGTGAAAGTGGGAAGAAGGAAAAAAAAACTATAATTACATCACCTTCATCCATTCATCCATGACCGATATTTAGATTGCCTCCATATCTTACTGATTGTGAATAATGCTGCAGGGACCACAGGAGTGGGGAATCCAGGTATCTCTTCAGGACAATTACATTATCTCCTTTAAGGGAAAAAGAGAAAATGAGAATCACATTCTTGGGAATGACCTGGATGTAGAAAAGAGCACCAGATACAATGAATATAAGGACAACATACTTCAGAGATGAAAAGAATTAGATCTTTTTTTTAAAATGAAACTAAAAACAATAGGCATTTGAGAGTTCTGACAAGAAAATTTTATTTTCTCTCTGGATATTTTAAAGGGCTCATAAGATGAAAGGGTTGTAAATAAGTTAAATGTTTTAAAATTTAAATGGGATGATCTATGTAAAAGTAAGGATTACACAATGCTGTCGTGATGTTAGATATTATGTAGTCATTATTACTGTTATTTCCATCATCATTATGGTGGCACTCTTTGGAGGCCACTCCGTTGATTTACCCAGCCTTGTTATGGTTGGGGCTGTTCTTGCTCACAGCCTGCCTGTCCACCCACTGGAGACCCTAGAATGGGTATCATCTACAGATGTCAACTATACATCATATCATGAAAGTACAGTGGGCTAATTACTCTCTACTTTCACCTGATATGACAAAGTCATAAATTACAGCAAGAGAGATTTAGGTTCAGAATGACAAGAAGAATCGTTTCTTGTTGTTTATCCATGTAAACACATTACTGAGGGAAATGGAACTCTCTCTTCCCTGTGGGATGGCAACCCATAGTTTCTTGCTCTCAGTTGTGGAGGAGGGGCTTCTCAGAGGCAGGAATGGTACTACTGGAGCAGGTGATTTTTGGGGAGCAGTCCAAATCTTCAGGCTGGATTATATAAATTTTCATCTTATGATCAAAATGTGCTATTAATCTAGACAACCACAGCTGTGTTTCAAGTCCATGTATCCTCAAACAGCCTTCACAAGTTAGTGCAATTTTTAAAATACTTTCACTTCTGGCGGTCATCTAGGTCTCTGAGAATGAAAGATTAATATATCTCAATGATTTCAGGTAATACAGAAATCAACACTGGATTTTTCTGGTCTTAGTTGATATTACACTTTATTTTTTATATTTATTTAATTTTTTTTTTGCTCACTTAAGCCTTCCTTTCCCCAGGCCAAAGCAAATTAGTTTGCTTCATTCACTCAAAATATAGGTTTTGATGTTTCCTTCCTTATACAACTAACCTCCTGCTAAAATCCCCTATCTTCCCAGAGGCTGTGAAGGTGTTTTCTGCTTTCTTATTCTCTCAGCTGGTCCCAAAAAGTCGTTTTCCCTTTCGTTAAGAGGTATAAAAATGTCAGTGCCACTGAAAATACAATATCTTTATTCTCATGGTCTAGGAGACAGGATGTGGTGAGGGTCTTAAGTGTCAGTCATGTCAGGTTTCACTTCCTGCATCATAATGAATCCAACATGGGTCTACCAGGTCCTGTAACGTCCTAGCTTTTCCAAGGAGATCTTGCTTCTAATCTGACCCAGGCTGCTCTCACTTCAATTACCCAGGGAAAAAGTTAAAAATACCTGGCAATAACCCTCTCCTTCATCCACCTTCTGGCCCTTCTTCCATCTCCAGGGTTATAAAAATGAAGGAAATTTGTTATGACGGATTCACATGGCTTGGGAGTTGCTTGCTGAATGATTTCATAGTCTGGCTATTAGCTGTGAAGAAATATAATGCCATCCTTACATATCTGGTTTTAGTTGGGAGGGAAAGGCTCGAATGAAAATCTCAGGAGAGGCAAATAGGAATGAAGAGAAAGAAAATTAACATTCCCAGGACTCAGGCTGATGATTTAGTGGGGTGATTAGATGGAGTATTTATCGTGCTAATGTTGGAGTTTGATGATTCAGCTCTTTAACTTGTTGTTTGTGTACCAGGGTAGAAAGTGACTCTGAGGAAAACCACATTAGACCAGGTGGAAGGAACCGGTTGGAAGAGAATGTACAGCGTCTTGACGAGTTGATTCCCCTGGTGGAGGGCTGAATGATGAGGCGGGCAGCCAAGAAGTAAGAGCTGTGGGTTCAGCCTCCGGTCCTATTACCGCGCCCATGGGTGGTCCTGAGGAAAAATGCCCTAATTAACGGTTCTAGGATGAGGCCGCTGATGCTCTGAGCGCTGTGGCCTTGTGGAAAGACCCAACATCTTTGTTTCTCAGGTTCCTGAAGTGGAAAAAGTGGATAATAACTGTATCTAAATGAGATAATTATGAATTTTGTTAAGCACAGTTCCCATCATATGACAACAGCTGAAAATGAGAAGAAAAATAAGAAATAAGATAGAGAAATGTCTGCAAGAATCTCTTGATTCAACACAGGTCTGTTGAATGCCTCTTATGAATCAATGCATGCACATGGCATTTGACGGAGAGAAGCAAAGCTTGGGCACTTCTGCCCTCCGTGTTTACATTCTCATTGGAAAGACAAAAGTAATTTAACAGCACTTTCTTTATATAAATGTGATGAAAGTTCAAGAATTCAGGAAGAAGGGTAATTATAAACTGGAGTAACAAATCTCAGGAAAGTATGGGAAGTATTGAGAGAAAATCAGGAAATATTTTGTGGTATTTCAAAAACCTATTACAAACAATAATTAGAGTGAAAAAGAACTAACCTTGAATCTGCAGGTCTGGATTAAATCTAATGCCCATCTCATTTTAAGTGGGTGAGTCTAAGGTATCTTTCACCTGCTTTCATGTGCATTTCTATATCCATAAAGTTAATGTAAGACATAACACTTGGATTTTTTGTGAGCAGACAGCAGTACAATGTATGTTAGAGTGACTGGATGTGGTTCCTAAGAAATAAATATGAAAAAATACAATGTCAATTCTTACTTCTGCTCTTTCCCTCCCTTTTCTTTCCTCTGTTCCCGGTAACAGCAGCTCTCATTTTTGACTCCTTCAGTTCCTATACTAGTGGTGTGTAAGTAAGCAGATTTACCTGGATAAAGCAGTGCTCCGTCTGTCTCTCCCGCCTAGCTGTCCTGCCTGCTCCCACACAAGAGCCACTGTCTCTGAGGGCCCTGCACGTGGCACTAAGTCTTGCTCTCCACTCTGCAGAACTTCTTTGGATAACCCTAGCTCACTTCCCTCTACAGTCTGGAAAGAGATGACAATACCACTTCCTGTCGCAGGGAAGCTGGGAAGATGAATTAACTGGTGCAGGAAGTTATGTTCTGTAAGAGGAAAAGCTCTGTCTTGATTTTACAAGAAGACCTCTGTGCTGTGTTATCCTTCCCTTTCCCGGGTGGCTCTGTCACCACACTGGCATCTAACAGGCCTTTGAGTGCTATGATAAAGAGGTCCAGTGTTTTCCCCTCAGACCACTCCAGGGCTGCTTTTCTCAGTCTCAACAATTTCACAAAGCACTCTCTTCTCCTCATACAGTATTATAGTAGAAATGAAAATACTGCAGCAAAGTCTACAGGTGCAGCATAGTTGATGAGGGGCTATCGTGAACAAACCGAAGTGCACAGTGCTTCTTGAAAATGCAGTTTCTTTTTTGTTCTAATTTATTTCTATGCCTTGAAGAAACCTTTTAGTTTTGCACTGTAGCAGAAATGTTCCCATTCTTCCACAGGCAAAGTGTTGATATCTCATGGTTATTTTTAAGGTCAATTTTGTTTCACAATGGAGTACAGGTTAAAGAGGTGTTTTACCTACAATGTATAAATCTATTTTTTAAGTCTCAGCTTCACTAAGATATAATACATATGCTATATAATTCACTCATTTAAATCATATAATTCATTTATTATTAATATATTCAGAGTTGTGCAACTAACAAATGAATTTTAGAACATTTCATTGCATCAAAAAGAGATGCCATGTCCATTAGAAGTCAGAAGTCATTCCCCATTTTTCCCAAAGCCACTCTCACCCCAGTCCTGGGCAACCACTAATTTAATTGACAGCTCTATGAATTTGTCTCTTCTGGACATTTTGTTTAAATGGACTCATACTTTCTGTGCTCCTTAGTGACTGACATCTTTCATGCAGCAAGTTGATTTCAACATAATCCATGCTGTAGCATGTATCAGTACGGCATTTCTTTTTATTGTTGAATAGAGTTCCAGTATATGAATATACCACATTTTATTTATCCATTCATCTGTTGATGGGCATTCGAGCTATTACCATTGTTGTCTAGTATGAATATTCAGTGCTCCATGAATATTCATGTATTCATTTGTAAGCATCGATGTGGACAGGTTTTCATTTTTCTTAGGTATATATCTAGGAATGTGACTGCTAAGTCATATGGTTGCTGCATATTTAACCAGTTAAATGACTTTCTGTTTTACAAAGGGCTGCAACACTGTACATCCTGACCAGCAGTGGAAGAGGAGGATTCTTATTTTCAATAACACACGTCACTGGCTGTCTCTATGATTGCATCCATCCTACTGGATGTGAAGTCCTCTACTCTTTAGCGTTGCCTTTTGATTACTTCTTCTTTGATTTTGCTGGTTTAAGTTACTAATCAAGTCATCCTCAACTCATCTCTAAAATCCAAAAAGATGTCTGGTCCTGTCTGTATCCCAGGTGAGAACAGCTCAACTCCGGGGAATGTGGTAAAAGGGGACTATGTCCACCACGACAAGGGGCTGATGATTTTAAGTGGATAAAGGGGGTCAGTCACTCTCTTTAGGCTTTTATTTCCTCCATATCCATCATCAATTTTCCCTTGTGGAGTGGAGGAAAAGCATTAATGAAAAGACATAAAATCATGAGACGCAAACAGAGGAATGTCTTATATTCACAAATTCGGGACTTTCCTGAACAAAATAGGCTACCACAGGAAACCAGCAGCTGTCAACACACAAAGCAAGAGCACAGGACTGCCTGAGGGCAGGAGTGGTAGGCAGAGAGCCTGTGTGTCCCGGACACATGCATGCTGTGGAGAAAGAAGCCTTGAGTTTCTCACTCATGCATAGAGGACTAGCACTCCTCGGTAGTATTTTGTCTTCTCTTTTCCTCTCAGGGCATACTGTGAAGCCATGTGCATAACATTAATATTGATCATGATTATTAAAGTTAACATTAATGAACACCATGTTCAGGCATTGGAATAACTATTTCATGCATATCTTGCAACAAATCAAGAGAATGTGTGTGTGTATTATTCCAATTTTACTTCTAAAAAATGAAATGAGACGCAGATAGATTAAGAAACGTACCAATGGTCATCCAGTTAGCAACTAGTAAACACAGCCCTGAAGTCCCTATCTGCCTGATCTGGAATCCTACAATATACTCATATGTCTCGTAGACTCTGGAAAGATATTTATTGAATAAATGGATAAACATTTTCAAATATCAATTTTTAAATGTCTATGTAAAGAGAAATAATAGTTTCGGGAAAAATGTATGCGTGAACAAAAAAGACTTGTAGATGATCTAAAAACTAATTTATCACTTATTTATCAGTTAATCATTTAAAATCTGCATGCGTCTGCATCAAAAATTGCTTCTCCATAGGCTTTGCCAACATGTGGCTATAGTTAATACGGAATTTATAGTCATACCTTCACAAATCCCAACTGCCACCTGCTTTCACAGAATTTATGAAAACTTCCGAAGTCTAACTGAGTCGTTCCTTGCAATGACTCGGCATTTCATCGCTGGAGCTTGAGAATAATCCTTTGGGCTACAATAGCCATATGGCATCAGCAAAGTTTTTCCTGTTGTGCCAGGTACCCTCTTCAGGATTTGCCACCTGATAAGCTAGTTCAGACAGCAACACGCTTGCCCCTCCCGGAGGTCCCACCATGGAGCGTCTATATTTGTGTCACAAAGCCTGCATGCCTTCTCAATGTCTGACAGAACTTTTAATATAACAATGCTTTGCTGAATTCAGCACAGATGTGGAGAGAGGGCTCCTCTCCTATACTTTGTCATGAGAGCATCGATACTCAACTGGTCGTGCTCCACAGCCTCCCAGGATGTGTGACATTTGCAAACAACTCATTTATCTTGTAGCCACACCTTGTTTTCCACAGGGCTCAATACAAGCTTTTAATGCTTATCTTGGGAACCCAGAAGACCTCAGACGGCGCTCTAGACGTTTCATGTCTGTTCTTCTTGCAGGCTCCTTTCCCACATGCTGTTGAACTCATTCAATCAGATGCCAGAGGGCTGCTGGTCCCACTCCTTACCAGTTAAACACAGACACATCTGAGCCTCAGGGGTGAGAATGGCTTAGGCTTAAGCTTTGACCACTTTTGTATTGCTTTGTAAACTCTTACATTATTTTGGAAATCTGATCACATTTTTTTTTAAGTTTTGTACAAAGAGAAAGGAAACATGTTTTATTCTGCCAAATATTATTTGAGAATTGCAGCTTAAATATTTTTCTCCATCTCTTACATGCACCAAATCAAATAAGATTAAGATGATGGTTTGGAGGCAGCTTATTAAAACAAGAACACACTAACCTCATAGAGATGGAATGTGTTCTACTATTAAACAAATAATAATGTGTGTTTGTGCATGAGTGTGCATATGACTAACAGAATTTGAAACTTAAGAGGTGGAGAAAAAAGCAACAGATCCATGTTTAAAGGATAAGCTCAATGACAAAGATGTACAAATCAAAGCATAAATTAAGTTGTCACCATTATTTTTATTTTTTAACCAATGAACACTTACTGGTTTCTTACTATATACAACAAACCAGGGATATCAAGAAAAATACATGTCATGTACATTATAATTACAATTCAGGAAGACATATATTATAATAAAATAACAGAAAAATGTATTCATAGCAAAAATAAAGGGCAGAAAATGTTGAAACCTCCCAGAATTGTCAGTGATAGGTTCATACAAATAAATATTGAACTACATTTAGAATCTAGAATTTGGACCCTTTTACAAAGTATATCAAAAGACATGTCACTAAATAACAAACTCTAAATAAGAAGTTATAATTAGATGGAGCCCTTCTGGTACAGGGAGATTTTGATACAGGCTTAACCTTAGTTCTATGTGATCTGGTTGAATGACATGTGCTAGCTCTGGCTTCCCAAATCCACTTGGCTGTCTGCCCTAGAGCCCTCAAATTAGACAATATATCTTTACACAGTATCTAAGCCAGTTATTAAAAGAGCAAGGCATACCCTCTAACCCACCAAATGATAATTTTGGGGGTGGTTCCATTGCTGGAGACCTACTGTGTGTGTATGTGTTAACTTTCTGGCCCAGTCTACTCTCCCATTTTGGATTGTTGTTCATCTGTTCAGGTCCATGAGGAGTTAAGAGAGGGAACTCAAGCCAACCTGCTTGTCTAGGCCAGGGTGTAACTCCTGCCACTCAACTCTTCATCTGTAGTGAGAGCCTCAGTTCAGTCTCTCGGCACAGCTTTTGCTCTCTGGAAGCCCGGGCTATCAGGGCTGGTCTATCAGAATGGGCAGCCGTAGCTGTCAACACCACCTCAGCTTTAGCTTGCTATGTCTGCCTTCTACCAATGTGGTGCAGTGAGTTGTTGACTTCCCCTGAGTCCCCTCCGTCTTCTCTATGCAACTTAGATCTCTCCTTTGAGCTCTGGGTTCATCCAACATTTTCACAAATGTCTCCATTTCTGTGACTCGCAGTTTCCACAAATTCAAAATACTCAGTGAAAAACTCAATAATCTCCTCCACCCTTCACCCTAATAAGCCCCAGATATTTTCATTGCATCACATTTCATGATTTCTACACAACTTTCCAAACCAAAACCCGGAAACTTTTCTCAATTGTTTTCATTCACCATCTACAAGCTAATCATTAGGTGTCATTGAGTCTATCAAATTTTTCTCATTTCTACTTCTTTCTCCATCCCAAATCCCACTACCATGGTTCACTTGTCCAACATTGTTTTTCTAGATTCTAGCAGCAGCTTCTTTCTAGCATTACATTTTACTTCTTGCCATAAGCTAGACTATACATGGTAGACAATAATATTTCTGCAGGGTACATCTGATGCTGCCATTTTACTACCTTAATACTTTTAATGCTTCACCACGGTCTATAAGATAAAGGGGAAATTTCTAATGTGGGAACTAATGCCTTTGTAATCTATTCTCCAGCAATGCAAATTACTGAAGACTTTCCAAATTGGACCAAGATTCCCCCCACCCATTCTTTCCATTGCCAAATCTTGTCCTTCTGTCAATGTAGGAAAATTTTATTAAAATTCTAGGACTCAGTTTTACAGTTACATCCCCTGCATAGTTTTATTTGGCAGTCTCCTTTATATTCCCACACAAATTTCTATGTATCTCCTTATACCATCACCGTAACTTATACATATTTTAATCAAGGTGCTTAAGTATATGTATTATTGTCAATTTTTGCTTAGCTCCTGTCGCCACTAGACAATGAACAGTTCATGGCATCTTTGATTATTCTAGATCTAGTAAAGAGTTTCTCAAGATTAACGATATTGACATTTAGACCAGCAGTCTGTGGAAGGTGAGCTGTCTTATTCACTATAAGATGTTCAGCAGTGTCCCTGGCCAAATCCACAGGGGCTAGAAGAACACGCTCTCTGAACCCCCATTAGTGACAACCAGAAAATTCTTCAAGTATTTCCAAATGTTTCCTACAAAGAGTGAGGGGTGATTAACTTATCCCAGGTGAGAACCACTGATCTAATTCAGTGTGGTATATGGTCTAATTCAATAGTTCAATGGAGGAAAGAAGATAGGGAGAAGAAAACATATCTAAATGGCAGCTAACAATGTGGTTATTAAAAATAAAGCCAAAATTGCACTTACTCATGCATTAGTTGCCTCTAAACCCAAGATTAGACTATGCTTATTGATAACACTGGTAGCAATGTGGTATAGGCAAAAGGAAAAAAATAAAAGGGAAATATGTTCAGAGGTAGCTTGGCAAGATGTGCTGTAATTTGTATCTGAAATGTCTCCCAAAGACCCATGTGTTAAACGCTTGGTCCCAAGTCCATGGAGCTAGCAGCAGATATTGGGACCACTCCCTAGGGGGCCTAGCGGAATGTCTTAGGTTCTTGGGGGTGTTCCCTCAAAGCAGACTATGGTGGTGGTCTCTTCCTCTATCTCTGCTTCACTTCCTGATCATGAACTAGCAGTTCTGTTGCACCATACTTTCCCCATCTTGATGTGCTGCTTTCCTACAGGCCCTAAAACAAGAGGATCAACCAACTATGCACAGATAGCTTGTAAACTGAAAGCCAAAATAAATCTTTTTGCTTTATAAGTTGATTATCTGCAGGATGTTATAGTAATGAAATGCTAATACAAAAAAGAAGGAGAGAGAAAAATAGAAAGTAAGACTTACATTGTTTGGAAAAAAATCAAGTACCATTAGTAGCACCTAAGTTTTGTCATTTGCATCAGTGATACCCTTTTTGTGGGTAAGACCACAGCCTCTGGAACAAAGTGCTGTATCCTGGGCTCACATCATACTCTCCCTTGCTACCCAGCTTCAGATATCACACCTGTAAAACGGAGATAACAATACTGCCTCTACCAGGGGTGACTGTAAAGAGTACGTGATAACCCACAGAAGGGATGCAAATGAGTATTTGGTGCATTCTAAACACTTCATAAATAATGACTATATATAGTCTTTTCTTCTGTATAAACTATTGTTAGCACAGGTCTAGATAGAATTACGGACCCAGAACTGGACCAGAATGAATGTATCTAAAATTAACACCATGGGAAAAAAGATGGACACAGTTGAAGAGCCATCAAAGACTAGATATTTCTTGCCATTCAAATATTCTGCTTCAGTGTTTAAGTAAATAGATTTTTATTTTCAGGCCACATATCCTTACATTTTTTGTTTGTTTTTTCCATGTAATATCTAATTTGAAAGTAAGTTTGAAATCAAGCACTGAGTCCTTTGTCTCTCCCTGTCAGGAGGTCACACTTGGTTTCTTACAAAGGCCATTAACCAAGAAATACTCAGGTACAAATCCCAGGAGAGCACGGCTGGGCTGGTCTAAGCGAGGCTGGTGTATTTGCTGCCGTTGTCCTTGTCGTAACTTCTTCATGCAAGGAGCCTTGGACACTGGATGGGGGCAAGAGGGTGAAATATTGAGGGACACGGGGACTCTTTGCCGGTCCCCCTCAAAGGAGGGTGGGTGGAAGGTAGGTCAGAAGTTACACCAGCTTAACTGTTGCAGTGTGTGCTTGATGGGCTCCACAGTTCTACCAGGGTGCTACATCAGCATCGGCTTCAATGGGGAAGAGAGCTTGCCCCCTAAATGCAAGTGTGGCTTGTACTCTTAGAGAAAGAGCATGTGATCTGATGTAATACAAGTGTCAGGCTGATGTATGAAGGAGGTTGTAGCATTTAAGAAAGTAGCAGCTGATTGTTTCCTTTTGCCTGGCCATTCCTTTCTAGTTTACAGAGGTTAAGCTTAGTGTAACCAACATGATTATTGAGAAGAGAAATTTTCAGGATTTTAGTTCTGATTTTGTGACTAGAAACTTTTTTAAATCATCATTTCAGTTGCCTGGACCTCATTTTTTCATTTGTAAAGAGGGACATTCAAATATCTAATATCTAAAAGTCCCTGTGTTTTGGGGCCTTCTCTTTGGAGAAAGACAATGAAGACTTTCTCCATAGCGCAGTGGTAGTCTTCCCTGAGGATGGCATGAGGGAGAGTAATGGATCTGCCCTCCACTACTCCATCCTCTTGCCCCCTAACCTCCAGTGCCCTAAGTTTGCCCCGGTATTTTACATAAGGCTTCATATGTTGTTGATCTGTGCTTCTGTGACATTAAACTCAAAATTATCCTTGTCTATTTAGTACTCCCCTCTTGAATGTTTTTAATGTGCATCATTAAAACTTTTCTCATACTGAATTAATCCCACTCCTCTCAATATATAGATCCTAGATTTTTAAATTTCATTGTGTGTGTGTGTGTGTGTGTGTGTGTGTGTGTGCGTGCACATGGACTCATGCGCACACACACTGGGGACAGAGCAGCAGGAAGAGGATACAGAGTAATAATGTTGCGAGTGCTTATAGGGTGAGAGAACAAAGGAATCGGAAATAAGAAAATTGAATTCCAATCTTCATCAAAATATTTGTGTATTTAACTCTCTGTACCTTCCACACTACCCCTACACATATGAGTCTTTAAGTATTTATTAGTCATTTTCACATTCCCCACAGGGACTCACATAGAAATGAACTGATTTGGATCACTCCAGCTGTATCCTGAAATTTTACCAATAATTCCTTGGATCAAACATCATCATGGATCAACCTTTATTCTAGCAAAATTTTTCTAGTACCAGGGATCAAACTCAGGGCTTTTCATATGAGAAGCAACTGCTTTACCACTGGACTACTCCTAGCCCACCTGTTCTTTTTTAAAACTATATATAATACGTGTGATGTTGTGTTAGTCAGACTTCTGTTACTGTAAGAAATTCCTGAGGTACATAAATTTATGAAGAGAAAAGGTTTGTTTGAATCACAGTTCGGAAACATTCCTGTCCAGGATCGATTGGCCTTATTGCTTCAGGCCTATGGCAGCACATCACAGTGGGAGTGTGTGGAGGAGACAAATTATTCACCTCATGGCTGGGAAATTTAAAAAAAGAGGAAGCAACCTAGTGATCTAAAACCTCCCACTAGAACCATCTCTTAGAACTTCAATACCGCCACCTAGGGGAACAAACACACACACGGGCCTTCGGGGGATTCGGAAGATCCAAACTATAGCAAGCACTATTCTAACTACTTTCTGTGTGTTTTCTCCTTTAATTCTCTGACAACTCTATGAGGTAAATACTTCTACTTCTCCATTTTAAGATAAAAGTTGCAAAACACAGAAAGGTTAAATGATGTCCCTAAAGACTCAAAGATGGTTAGTGGTGGAGCCAGGGTTCAAAACCAGAACCTCATTTTCCTCTCCAGTCTACAGTTCAGCCTGTGGATGCAGAAATGATCCTGAAAAAGTGACACATACGACCCGACCATTAAACATTTCCATATGAATTGGTGGACCCGACATAGGTGCATTCCTAGGACCTGAGACAGGAAAAGACCTTCACAGGTATTATGGTCTGGTTGTGGTTTTCCCTCTAGTACTCATGTTGAAATTTAATCCCCGTTGGAAAACATTAAGAAGTGGAGCCAGTGGGACTTTTAGATCACGAGGCCTCTGCACTTATGAATGGATTAATTCATTTCTGTAACCAATAGATTGATGGGTTAATGGTTATCTCTGAAGTGAGTCTGCTATGAATGCTAGCGGCTAAGTCTCTCTGTATTCCCTTTCGCTCACCCAGTGACGCCTTGTTCTGCCTTAGGACCCCGTCTGCAAGAAAGCTGTCACCAGATGCAGCCCCTTCCTTAAGCCAAAGTAAACCTCTTCTATTTATCAGACTGTGGCACTGTGTTATCAGGAACAGACAGCAGACCAAGACAAAGGGGTGGGATGAGAAAAGTTGGAAGAGTTGATTACAAAATTCCTCAGTTATATTGGAAAGAAGGACAGTGAAAGTAATATGTGTTTCTGCATAAGTAGTTCTACTTTCCCTGCAAGGTTTTAGTTAATAACTAAATATCCTAATCGACTGGCCTCAATCTGTTCCTTTTGCAGATGTATACAGCTGTTCATCAGATGTCTACAGAGCTTTGAAATAAAATCAACAAAATGGAATAACTGCAAAAGTAAGATTTGCTTACATGCTAATGAAAATAGTACAGATAATTTGGAGAATAACTTGGCAGTTTCTTGGGTAGCTAAATGTATACTTCACATATGATCAAGCAGTTACATTCCAGGTATTTATGAAAGAGAAATGAATGCAAGAGACACTTTATGTCTTTACAAGCACCTATTCATGAATGTGGACAGAAGTATTCATAATAATCCAAAGCAGGAAACAACCCTAATGTCAATCAACTGTCACATAGAAAATCAATTCGTAATACATACATGTAATGAGATAGTATTGAGCAACAAAAAGAAATGAAATCCTGATACATGCAACAACATGGATGACTCTCATAAACAACATTCTAAATAAGAGAATCCAAATACAAAGCACCACATATTGTATGATTTTATTTTCATTTTTTCAAATCTTTAGAAAAGGTAAAACTAGACATGTAGAAATCACTTGTGATGGTTTGTATGGAGAGCAACCCCTAGAGGTCTCATGCATTCATAGGCAGAGCTTTTGGAAGCTTTTGAATCATGGAGCATTATAACTTGCTCTTAGGAGGTGGGGACTAGTTGGAAGAAGGGGGTCACGGTGGGGCATAGCCTGGGAGGGTACATCTCCCTTCCTGGGTCCTCCCTTCTCTCCTTGCTTCCTGGTCTCCATGATGAGAGCAGTTTTCCTCTGCCAGACCCTTCCACCATACTTTCTTGCCTTGGAGTCAGCTGACCATGGACTATAACCTTGCACCAAAATAAACTTCTCCTCTTTTAAGATGTGAGTATCAGGTATTTTGTCCCAGCAAGGGGGAACGTGACTAAGACAACACTCAAGAATTTGTCTGAGCCAGAATTGTGAACACTAATTCATGGCAAATGAAGATGAAGGAAACTTATTCAGGTGGTGAAAATATTATAAAATCAGATTATGATGATGGTTGTATAATTGCACAAATTGACTGATATGAACTAATTGTTCTTTCAAAGTAGGTGAGTTTTTCATGTAAATTATACATCAATAAGTCTCCTTACAAATACGTAAGCCTTCCTGTAGACTTCCTAAGTCAGAGTTCCCTAGTACTATATTTTTTAATTGTGGGAATATATATATATAAAAAATAAAATTCACCATTTTGATCATTTTAAGTATACAGTGTCAGTATTAAGTTTGACCACACTGCTGTGCTATCATTATCATCCTTCTCCAGCACATGCTTGAGATCAAACTGAAACTTGTGCACATTACAGAATAATCCCAAAATTTCCCATCCTCCAAACCCTGGCAATTACATTCTACTTTGGTCTCTACAAAGGTGACAGTTGTGAGCCAATAGAGAGAGCAATTTACTAAGGTCAGGAATGAACTTTGATTCAGTCTCAGCTTTTTTCAGCCCAAAAGTTATGTTCACAACCACTTTGCAGTAGCAGCCCTGGAAACAGACTCCACTGGGTCATTTGAGTAGTTTGATAATGGTTGTAAGTTGGTGATACATTTAGTAAAGAACCATACTTCCATTTCAGAAACAAGGCAAATAGCCTTCACACTTTGGAGTATAATTAGCAGAATCTAACAGATAAAAGGAAGACTAACAGCTCGGGCAGCGAGTAAGCTTTGGATATAACCTGGGACTTTCTTCTGCAAACACTGAGCCATTTGGAATCAGTTCAGTTCTATTTAAACTAAATCTTCTTAAACTTCCCTGTATTTTCTTCCACACATCTGGAACAGAAAGGAAAGACCAGTTTGCCATAGCAACAAAGCCAGCCTGGTCTTTGGCAGTGGCTCTTTTTAAGGAATTTTCTCTCAGCAAATCCTAGGCAGGTGTCAGGAGAGGGGAGACAAGAACTCCTGCGTGTTTCCACCCCCAATTCAAAGCAGGCTTTCCAGGAAGATGTTCGCTATGGCCTGAAAGCAAGTCAAGCAGCTCTTTCACAGAAAGAAACTGTGTTCAGATGCAAATAGCAATCTTCAAGGGATAGATTTGTGCTCTCAGCTCTGACAGCTGCTTCATCACCTAGGTTTTCAAATACTTGGCTACAGCTAAGTGACTCTCCTATTACAATGTAGGCACCTGTTTGTTCCTTTCAGGGGCTTTGTTCTCTGTTGTCTTGGTTTCTATTAATAGAGACGTTGAGGACAAATACAAAAAGAGGAAGAAAGTACTCAACATGAGGCCAGCTTACTGTCCACAGATCCAATCAGTTCAGGGAGTAAAACAGAACAGAGCATGAATATATGAATGACTTATAAAGTAGCATGGCTCTAATGGCCTTCCTGAGCTGCTCTGTGTTTGTATGCTATGCACTAAAGCTTACCTGCTGCATTAAAAGCAGTGATGCTCCAGCCAGGCGGCACATTCTGTAACAGCAGGGTTTGTGTTATCACCTTCGTATTCTATCCATCTTCAAACACCCAAGCAAAGGTTTTGGCAATAATACTTTAAAAATGTTTCTGCGTACTCTTTATTATATCATCAAAAATAGTGTAAGATTTAGTTTCTCCCATTTTAGTGATCACTGTGGTTCGGATAAATGTCCCCCAAAGGTCCATGTGTTACAGGCTTGGTCCCCACTGGTGCCATTGGGAGGTAGGGCCTGGTGGAGGTCCTTAAGTCATTGCAGGTATGTTCTAGAACGGGATTGTGGGTCCCCAGCACCTGCCTTTTCTCTCTTTTCTCTCCTCCTCCTCTTCTCTCTCCTCTTCTTCCTCCTGTCCCTGTCTCTTTCTCTCTCTCCCTCTTTCCCCTTTCTGGCTTGTGATATAGAAATGAGTGGTCTTGCCCTGCCATGTGCTCCTGCCACAACATGCTATCTTCCAGCAGGTCCAAAGCAATGGGTGCCCCTGGTCATGAACTGAAACCTCTAAAACAGTGAGTCAAAATAAACCTTTTTATCAATATAAATTAATTATCTCAGGTATTTTGTTATAGTAATGGAAATCTAACACAATGATGTTAAGAATGATAAGTAGTATCCCTTTTTCTACTGTGGATTAAGTATATATATGAACACCATATACACACATATCTTCTCAAGAGGATAACTTTGGGTTGCTGAGGTTTGTGAACTGTGAAGGAGTTCACAGAAAATTACTGCTTTAATGCCAGGCCTATCAAGAGGATTCGGATATAAGCTCCCTGTAGAGAAAAGAATGAGACTTGTGCTGTGATAGGGAGGGAGGACTTGTCAAAGGTGCTATCACACTCATTGAGAGGTACAGGGTATAGGATGCAAGATGACACAGATCTGTACTTCCTGTGTGTACAATTCCTGGAGGTACCTGCACTTCAAATTCTGGAAGGTCCTCTGAAGTTCGTGGAAGCTGGTCACTAAGCATCGTGTTGAGAGTTGTGGTGAGGATCCACGTGAAGAATTTACCTTATATCCAGAATCTGTGTGAGCCCAGTGACATGGAAGAGCCTTATCTACTTGACTATGACAGTGTGTGGCCGAAGAGGAACGAAGGTGCTGGAGGACCATACAGACTATCATGGGTCTCCTTATTTCTCCCCACTTGGATACTTCATGTTTGAATCTTTACACCAGGATAGAAAGAAAAAGGAGCTACCAAATGATTTGCATTGCACATCATAAAGACTTTGGTAAATGAGGCTTTGAACCAGATTTTACTTGTATTAGTGAAAAAGTGATCATTACAGCAAACATTTCATTATTTGACAGGAACTGTTGCAACCACTCATATTTACTAATCAACTCATTACATTTCACATGGGAGGAAACTGAGACAGAGAGAGTTTATACTTATCCAAGATTTCCCCACTCAAATTGCAGGGTCAGAATTTGAAAGCCAAGCAATGCTGCTCCAGAATCTGTGCTTCTCATTTAAGTAAAACAAGATGGACAACAGTTATAAGTCTAGGAGAAATATATGATGCATGCATGTTAGTGTCAGATGAGATTACACCACACACACACACTCACACATAGACACTCACTCACACGGGCACACACTCACACCTTGTTTTCAGGGAAGACATCTGTGCTTCTCCTGATTGCCTTGGAATAATTCTCTGTTTGATAAATATGTACTGCTTTGGACTGAGGTACACTGGCTGTCATTCGTGTATCAGTCAGAATTATGAGTCCACAATATGGAGATGCAGGGGAGTGGGTTAGGGTTTCTTCTATGGTCCTCTTTTCCCCCACATGTAGGTTCTTATTCTTCTGCCCATTGTCTTGGACATGCTCCTACCGCAGCAGGTAACAGATAGGTGTGACTGAGTGTTTTCTCCTCCTTAGTTATAGTACATTCTAACAGCCATGTATGTCTTGCAAACAAAGTGTGACATCAAGGGAGCAAAGATTCAGTCGAAGCCCTGAATCCTATTTCTTCTTTCAGGAAGTATAGGTGTATTTCCTCCACCTACTTTTTCTTATTTTTTTGTTTCAGTATTTCCTGCGTAGAGTCACAGATGACAACTCGACTATTTCCAACATCTTCCTGTCCCCTCACCAATCGCTTGCACTCAGGCCTGTGGCACAGCCTGAGAGGTGTGTGGTGTTAGCAGATGCCACTGGCCCCTGTTCAACCCCATTAGCCTGCGCCTGGGAAGGTCTAAGGGGATTCACTGCCATGGTCCAGGTAATTTATTAACCTGAGCCTTTTAAGGGTGTGCAAACCATTCCTTCCCCTATTTCCATCTGTGATTTCTATCACATCACAGAGTTAAGTTCACGTGGACTAACGAAAGGAAACACAGACGGAAATGGCTTTCTTCCTCTGAAAGAGCCCTCCCCTCCTCTCTCATCTTCTCACTTTCTCCCATGTGGGAGCCCATAACTTCCCCTTCCACTTCACTCATCTCCATTTGTTATTTCCTTCTGCCCCAGCCCCTTCCCTTTAAATTAAGAAAATACTGTATGGCCAAATAATATATTCAGCCTTGGTTTTGATTGTTATCTCTTAAATAAAAATATAATTTCTCAAAAACTGGTTTATTACCTTGGTTTTCAAAGTTGTTGCAATAAGAACAGATTTGAAGAGGGCCTGGAAAGAACTAAGAGATCAGTTGGGAGAGCACTGCTGTGATACAAACAGGAGATGATGGTGGCTTTCGGAGGGGCGAGTAAAAACCCGGCTATGTTTAGATATGATGGCAAGACAGGGCTCTCTTCGGAGGAAACTCCTGCTCAGGAGAGTCATGTGGCAATTTAGGGTTGGCCATTTCTAAAGTAACAGCATTCTGGTTAGAGCTAGTGTCATTCATACTCAGTGGGCAAGAAGCAGATACCAACTGTTTCCTGAATCTGCCTTGTGGAAGGGCAGGACAAACATGCGTGGACTACGTGTGAATATAAGCAAAGTTCTGGTCCCAGGGACAAAGTAAGCTCACAGATTTAAAAACATGTTCAAGGGAGAAATGTATTTCTGGTTGTAGATGAATAGAATCTCTGGAATAATTTCTGAAAGATAAGCTTTAGATATAAGGACATGAAAATTTTGAGAAATAAGAAAAATAAATAAATTGACCAATAATATTTGACTTGAGAGATAAAATAATAACATTAAAATATTGAGAAGGGATAAAATGCCACAGTGGAATAATTGAAGCTAAGATGTCATGCTGACTTATCATTCAGAGATACTGACTTTTAGTAAGATGCATAGATTTAGAAACTACTTAAAGAACGGAACTTGTGTGTACCTTGAAAAACAATAGAGGAGAAAACTCTGTTGTCTCTGGAATTTAAAAACGTTTGAGTATTGTTTAGGTACTTATTTCACAGGCTGTAAATAAGGGCACCACTAGGTTAAGCTCGCACTGGGCTTGAGCCTGACCTTGAATTACAGTGCACATAGGACGAGACTTTAGAGGAAGATTCTCCAACCTCAAGTCTCAGAACAGAAGGAAACAAGACACCGAGAGTGCCAGGAAAAATAATTCACAGCATAATTTCACCCTTGAGAGTTTCGTGTAGTGAAATATTCATATATAAAATATGAATGCTGAGTAGCCTAAATGATTGGACCTTTAATAAATGCATAAGTAATAACTGAAAGATTTGAAGATAACCTTAAAAGAGATTGTGGGAATGAAAATCTTTATCACTGAAATGTTGTAAAATCAGTAGATTTTTTAAGTACTACATTCAATGTACTTTACAAAAGTTGGTATGCTGAAAAAATAAGTATCTAGAGAAATTATCAGAATTTTGTACAGAAACCAAGATACATTGAAATAGGAAAGATAAGATGGTGAAAGTAGTGGGAAGCACTGTCAAAAAAATTGAAAATATTAAGAAGCAATGCACTTATTTATTATTAAATAAAATAATAAAAAATCAACAAATCTTTACAGCAATAGAAAAGAAATAATAAACATAAAATGAGGACAGCAAAAAGGGCTGGTGATATAGCTCAGGGGCATAAGCGCCTGCCTGGCAAGTGTGAGGTCCTGAGTTCGGTTCCCAGTACCCACATAAAGAAAAAAGAAAAAAATAGACAGCAAAAAATGCTAGAAATCTCATATACTTCATAAACAAACAACATATACAATTGCAGCAAGTATGTGGGTTGGTTAACCTTTCCAGTTAAGACATTTCAAGTGTGTTTAAACAAATCCATTGATATGGAGTCTTTAAGAAATTATTCTTAAATATAAGGGAATAGAATGTTAAATATAAAAGAATTGAAAAATTCAATTGTAATACACATTTTACTTTTAAATGTAACGCTTTATTATTAAGTAGTAGAACTTAGTACTCATTTAAGAGTTTCAGGCCAATAAATTAGTATTTTAAAGACATAAAGTACCACTAACAAAAATGTGTTAAAGAGTTTCAGTTCACTGAAATATTTACAAATGCCTAATCTATGTATATAAAATAAAAGAGCCTCACAATACATGAAATAAAAGTTGCCAGAATGAACAGAAAGAATTGACAAACCCAGTAGCAGAAATATTTTAGTATATCTCTCTTAGTAATAAATTGATTAATAAGGTAAAATAAGTAATAATACACTAAAGATTGGCCAACTATGGCTACCAGTTTTTCTAAGTACTTTTCACTGGCACTGAGCCATTCCCTTTGCTTGTGTGTTCCTGGTGGTTGCCTTCATGCTACAATGGAAGCGTTATGTAGTAGTAACAGATTATATGGCACACAAAGCCTACAGTATTTACTATCTTGGCTTGTACAGAAACAAAATTTAGCAACAACTGTGATTTTTTAAAATAAATTAATAATTAAATGTCATCATTTTACATACAAGAAAATAATCAGCACATAATCATATTACAAATAACCATCACTCAAAATGTTTCTGTCACCCCAGAAAGTTCCATTTTGTCCCTGTTTAGGCATTACTTCAGCTCCTGCTCCCAACATAGCCATCTAGATGAAATAGCTTTCTCATTATTATCACCATAGATTAGTTTTACCAATGGTAGGATCATATAGCATGTACTCTTCTGTCTGGTTTTAATTTTGCAGAGTTTTTAATTGTTTATTTTAGATTCAACAATGTTGCAGCATTACTAGTTATCATCAAGCAGTACATGGTGCAGAGTGGTACAGAGGCAGATTCTGCGGTCATTATGTGAGGTCATTATGTGCCTACTTCACAAGTAGTTTATCTATTTTCTTATTGATGGGCTTTTGGGTTAATACCAATTTGGGGTTATTATGAATAAGGGTGCTATGAATACTCTTGTAGGTCTTAGTCACTTCCTTATCATTGAGACACAATACCTGACACCCACAAATTAAAAGAGGAAGAGTTTGTTTTAGCTCACGGTTTCAGTACCTGGCCAGCTGCCTCCAAGGCAGAAATGGCCCTGCAGACGGGCACAGGTGAGGGCAAGCTGCTAATGTCATAGCACCCAGGAAGCAGAGAGCAAAAGGAGGAAATGGGGAAGGAGATATATCTTTCCAGGTCCAGCCCTCAATAAATGAACTCTATAAAAACCCCACCTCCGGGCACCAAGTCAGTTCTCGCATGCCCATAATCCAGTCCCCTTCCACAAGGCCCACCTGTGAGTGCATGAGGCCCTGTGGAACATTCTTAGTCTAAGCCATAATATTGTACAGGTCTTTTGTGGACATGTTACATTTCTTTATTCAATATCCAGCTAGGGTAAGTGTGGGTTAATTTTGTAACCACAAAGTAGTTTTCCAAATCTATACCACTCTCACAAGCAAGACAGCAGATATCAAACTGCTCCATAGCCTGGGCAACGTGCGATATCGTCAGTCTTACACAAAAGTCACAGGTACGGAACGATTAGAGTTTAAAATTTCTTACTGGCTTGTAATGCTAAGCAACTTCTTCAATGATTAACTATTCCCATGTCTTTCTTTGGAAGTGTCTGTTTAAGTCCTTGTCTATTCCGTATTGAGTTGTTTTATTATTATTTTATTATTTGTTTATAAGATATTTCATTCCTTCCATACTTTGCATATCTTTGAACAAATGTGTAATTGTGAGATATTCTTTTTTTTTTTTTTTTTGTGGGTACCGGGGGTCGACCTCAGGACCTCGCGCACCAACAGGCACCCGTGCCGCTGAGCGATATCACCGGCCCCTTTTTCGTATGTGGGTTCCGGGAGTCGAACTCGGGCCTTCGCGCTTGCAAGGCAGGCGCTTAAGCCGCTGAGCCGTCTCACCGGCCCGAGATATTCTTTTAATGTTCTGTTTGCCTATTTATTTATAAGGTGTCTCTGATTAGCAGAAATATTTAATTTTTAGTAAGCACTATTATCATGTATTTCTGTTATGATTCTTTATGTAATTTATGGATGTAGCGGATATATTTAATATTCTATTTCCAAATGATTTTTGTGCATAAGGTGTATAATGAGGGTTACAATTTTTTACCTGTGAATACCCAGTTTTGTAACAAAAGATGGTAAAAAGAATTTTCTATCCACATTTAATTGACTTGACAACATTGTTAAAAATGAATTGGACACAAATATGCATCTCTATTTTAGAGTCTTTATTCAATTCTAGTTAACTAGTTATGTAATATTACACTAAAATTTTGCTTCAATTATTTGGCCATAAGTTAGATTGTAACACCAGATCAACTTTTCCAAATTTGTTCTTACATGTCTTATGAATTCTCATATAAAAATTCAGTGCTCCTTCTCAAAATGTTTTTGTATTAACTGGAATTATGTTGAATCAATCAACGAACAACTTTGTGTAGCTTGCACATGTTAACAATTTTGAATCTTTTAACCCATGAACATAGGAACATGATCTATTTACGTATATGTTCATTTAATTTCAGCACCACTACTTTACTTTTAGCGCCTTGCACATATTATTTTAGACATTTGGTTTTTATGCTGATATAAATAAGTAACTTTTTAAAACTTTGCTTTCCAATACCTATTAGGTTAATGGTTGCCTTTTGTTCTTCTGTAACAGCAGCAGACCTGAGACTGAATATTTGTAAAAACAGAACTTTGTATTTTCACAGTTCCAAAGTCTGGAAACTGAAGATCAAGGTGCTAAGTTTATATCTGATGAGGGCTGCTTCCAAAGGTGAGATTTTATTGCTGTGTCTCATGAAGACAAAACAAAATATTGCTGAGGGTCCAAAAAGGAATGAATTCCCTCTATTAAGCCCTTTTACAAAGGCATTAATCCACCCATGATGGGTCCCCTTCATGAATTAAGAAGGCCACATCTACTAATCCCAGACACTGCAGATTAAGTTTCCATCATATGAAATGTGGGGGACACTTTCAGACCATAACAGTGGTGTAGGAATACCAGTTTTCATCATCTTTATGTTGATCCTTTAGGGCTGTTTTTGTAACAGAATTATGTTTCTTACAAATAGCCTTTTTCTTCTATTTATGGTTTATTGTTTATTGTTTATTATTCTTTTCTTATTACTCTAGCTCTGACTTTCAGCACAATATTCAGTAGCTGAATAAAAGAAATGAAAGAGAAATCACAAACTGTGGGGAAAAGTTGAATATTTCACCAGAAATGAAGATATTTAACTATATATGCTTTGTAGATTTTCTTTATTTAACAAGGTTCTATTTTTGGGTTGTGACAATTTTTTAAAAACCTTATGAATGGGTACAGAACTTTGTCAATTTTTTAAAATTTTTATTTTGTATTTCTCCTATATTTCAGTTTTGGTTTTCCACTTGTATTTTGATGATATACCAATTGTTTGATCGAGTTTTAGTTATTAAACTAATTTTGCATTCTTTGAATAAATTCACTTGGTTGTACTGTTTATCCTTTTTGTGCATAGATGGATTTTATTCAATAATATTTTATGTAATGTTTGGAAATCTATTCATGAGTGATTTTGGTTTGAATTTTTTTTTCTTGTAAAGTCTTTATCTGGCTTGAGTATCAAGGTTATGTTAGCCTTATAAGGAGGAAAGTATTTGTCTTTATGAGGTGTGATCAAATATTCTGTGAATGCTGATGCTGACGCCTTTCAATGGAGAGGCAGGCTGGTAAAAACTAAAAATATCATGGATGTCCTCATCCGCCTTACTCACTGGATTTGGCACTGTGACTGCTGGCTCTGTCCCCGAAATCAAAATTTTTTGAATTGACTCAGGACCTCAAGTCAACCATAACAGTGCCACTAAAGACACAAAAAAGGACTTCCAGAATGGTTCAGAATGTGGCAAGAATGATGTGATAAGTACGTTCAATGGCAATGTGTCCTTTAGTGTAATAAATTTTGAAAGCATTCTCCATATTTTTTGATAAAACCAAGTAATATCAGTAAGACCCACAGTGTATCCTTTAGTTAGTAATATTGGTGACTCATATTTCTTCTTTTCTTTTTCAGTCATTCTAAATGGTTTATTAATTTTGTTAATAAAACAAGGTTTGACTTTGTTGATTTTCTTCATTGTTTTCTGATTTATTTCACTCTCGCTCATGATTGCTTCTTTGTACTACTTCTTTTGGATTTGTTCCCTCCATCCCCTTATCTTTTCTTCTGTTTAAGAGGCTCCTTAAAGTGGAGCCTCTGGTAAAGGATTTTTCATCATTTTTTGAACTAAACATAACCACTAAAACCAATAAAATTTATTCCACACAATGCTTTACCTGACTGACAAATTTTGACATGCTGTGATTTCATTGTAATTGCATTCAAAAAATACTGTTTTGGGAACTATAGCTTGTTTTAATATTGCACACCCTAATATTTTAGGAATTAGATTGTTTTTTCTTTCATATTGTCATGATCAAAGAACATAGTTGATGATTTCAGTGTTTGAAATATACTTAGATGTGTTTTATGATCAAGTAAATGCTCTATTTTGATGAATACATTTTATTCTTTTTGAGAGAAGTTCTCACTATCCCATTCAGGCTGGACTTGAACTTACTACGTAGCTCAGGCTGGCCTTGAACTTGTGACAATCCTCCTGCTTCAGCCTCCCAAGCTCTGTGATTATAGGCATGTGCCACTATGTGAATACTTGTAAAGAATATGTATTTTGCACTTTCTTTTTATTTATTTATTTTTTTGTGTGTGTAGGTACCGGTGGTCGACCTCAGGACCTCCCATGCCAACAGGCGCCCGTGCCGCTGAGCTATATCACCGGCCCTTTTTTCGTATGTGGGTACCAGAAGTTGAACTCAGGACCTTGCGCTTGCCAGGCAGGCGCTTGTGCCACTGAGCTATCTCACCAGCCCTGCACTTTCTTTTCAAATATTTGTTTTTGCTGTATTGTGTTATCCATGCCAATTTGGTTAAATTAGTTGATACACTTTTTCAAATGTTTATGCTTTACTGGTATTTTTCTACTTTTAATCAAATGGTTGTTTAGTCTTTATGTATAATAGGATATTTTTTATGTACATTTGTTTACATTTAAATTTGTCCATCTTTTTATATTTCAAAAAAGTTATTATTTGGCACAAATGTACTTCTGAGTTTTTGTCTTTCTTGAAGATCTGTCTAGTTTTGATAGTAGCTTTTGTCTTGAAATTTATATAACTACCTTATTTTCACTAATATTTATATTATGTCAATTTCCATCTGCATATTTGTGCTTAAAGTGTGGATCTTATAAAAAGTTTTTTTTTTGTTTTTTGTTTTTTTTTGAGAAAGGCTTTTTTTATGCAGTTTAGCCTGGGCTTGAACTCACTTTGTAGTCTGGGTTGGTATTGAACTCACAGTGATCCTCCTGGCTCAGCCTCCTGAGTGCTGGGATTACAGGCGTGCACCACTACACTTGGCCTATAAAAAGCATTCTTGCTTTCCTAGCTAGATGGATACATTTTGCTATTTAGTTGGAATATTTTAGTCCCTTTAATTTAAATTTAACTATTGATGTGATTGAGTTTTGGATTACTATCATTTTTTACTTCCCTTTTCTCTCCTCTTCCTTTTGTGGCCTTGTTATTAGTTTAATCAAGAAGGATTTTGAAGGGTATTTCCTAGTTGATTTTAGCAACTGCTCAATAGAGTTATAATAATCTTTACATTATTGACATCTATCTTCAAATATTAGACCACTTTTTACATTATTGTCATCTATCTTCAAATATTAGACTACTTTTCGAACAGTGTAAAAATCTTACACAATATAATTGCAAATACCTTCTATACATGGTAAGTTTGTTATCATATACTTGGCTTTTATGTGTTTTATAAGCCTGATATTACAGTTTTTGTTTGTTTTGCATTTATATTATTGTTTTTTCACAAATTTAAAATTATACAAAAATAAAGATAAAATACCTGTTATATAATTCAAGTTTTCTTCTGTTATTTTTTCCAGTGTCATTAGAGGTTCTTTAATTTCACTTATTTTATGTAAGAGTAAAAATGTTTGGAGATATGAAGTTTTGTCCTAGTATTTCTATGTCTGCCTATTACATTGTTAACATGCACATTTTTCTCATTTTTATTGTTTCCTCAATGGTCTGAGTATCTAGGTTGTTTTATGATTTAAAAGTTACTCAGAGAGTATTTTCCATGTTCTGAGTTTGGTTTTGGCTATTATTCAATATTTCTTTCTGGGTTGAATTTATTATAACCAGATAAGACAATAATTCGTATTAGCTATTTGGAGGCACACACAAGCCCTGCCTGACTTAAGATGACTAAGCTTGTTTTTTGTTTGGTATGGTTTGGTTTGGTTTGGTTTTACTTTATCATTATGCACAATATATGGATATGGTAAACTCTACCCTGAATTTTGATCTTTTACAGGTGACATATGGTACCATGCTCTGTCCCAATGCTGAGAAGCAGACTGAGACGCAGCTCCCAGCCAATCACGAGATCATGAGGATAAACAGATCTTGCAGAGCCAGTGTTGCTGGTGTTTCTGTAGACAAAGTATATGGCATTGTACTATATTTTGTGTTTCCACAGCCCACCATGCCTACAAAATCTCCATCTGTGTATCTTGGACCCATAAAACCATTCTGTTTTTCACTTTCAGTAAAATAGTCAATAAGTTACATGACAAATTCAACACTTTCATATCAAATAGCCTTTTTGTTACATGATTTTTCCCAAACGTCGCCTAATGTAACTGTTCTGATAGTGTTTTGGGTGGACTGGACTATGGTATGTTGAACATTAGGTTAGTTGCATTACATAACTTACAATATTCTCAAGTTATGGTGGGTTTACTGAGATGTAACCTTATGGTAAGCTGAGGAACATCTGTTACGACTTTTTCATTGAGATCAGCATTTTTTAAATGTTCTATGAATATTTGGGGAAGCATGTACATTTTTGGAAGATGAATATATGTCCATCTCGGCCTTTCAAATATGTTAAATTCTTGACAACTCTTTAGTAGGTTAAGTATATCAAATTAATAGTAACCTAGTCTTTATTACAAAAAAGAGAAATACAAATGAAAGAAAGAAAAAATAAATGGAAACATTGCATTTTAGAGACATAGCATATGAAATTATCAGTACAATCAATTAATAAATTGTGGATACTATGAGCTCAGAAGTTAATGGTAAAACAAAACTCTTCAGCCTGGAAAGATCTCTGAAACAGAAAATGTGTTGAGTCAGTAGAGATGCTTGCCAGAAAAAGAAGGATTAGGTCCTAGGACAATTTCCAGCAACTAGCAACACCAGGGGTAGATTGCACAGTTGGAAAACACCTGCTGGAACTAGAACTATGAGTATTTTTATAAACTTTGGGGAAGGAAACCATAAATAGTTTACATTGTACCTACATAGGCTATTGTTAAGAGGGGCATGACTATGGAAAACAGGGAAAACTTTAAGATAGAAAGGCAGTTGGTAAGGAGTAACTTTTGATTCTGGATGAGTTGAGGCTAAACAGTCCAGAAAGTTTCTACATAAACAAATCTGGTTGTCCTTGCTGGTTGGACCTGATGAGATTTGAGTTAAGATATTAATGTACATTCAGGAATGACTGATTAACATCTCCCCATCTAACTTTCCTTTCATCATCCAGCCCCTTGTGGTTAAATTTAAGACATTTCAGAATTTTTCTTTCATAATTAATGTAATGCACCCCAGTATAAAGCTACAAATATGATTGTATAGTTATTGAAGGTATTTTTCCTGTCAATTTGTGTGCTTCTGTAAACTGTATAAAGTAGTAACATCAAATAAACCTCCTCATAAATAAAATTCTCATTATCCAAATGTACCTATCTAAGCATATATTATAAAGTGTCACTACTTTAACTATTAGATATGCAAAGAATAAGTATAATGTGTGTCCTTTGTTATGATTTGCAAAATATTTTTATATCTTTGTTTTTGTATTACATATGTTCACTAACTGAGAACATATATACTTATAACAACTATATCCCACTGTAGCTTCAAGGTATGTTCTGACATTTAATTAAAGAATTACCTCTAGAAAATGGTTACAAGGGAACAAAATTTTAAGGGTGAGTTTTCTGAATCAGCTCTGGGGTGTCTGGAATTCATTCTCTAATATAATTATTTCAAAGATGGTGGTGACTCTATTTCCAGTGGTGAAGATAGCATTGATAGTCCATGGCATAAACTGCTTATAGAAAACCCCAAAATGTGTCCATCGGATATTCTTAATTTATCACATAACACACACTCGCACACACTCACACACACACAGCTGCATATACGTTTGTAAGACTATGTACTTGTCAGTGGGTTGCTCCTAATATTGCTGGACAATGTGATGAAAGCAAGAATATCGTCAGAAATTCAAATTCCTGCCAGAGCACGCTAAAAATTACCCAAGAGCTTTCACTACGCGTGGCCTGAGAAAGAACCGTATCCCGTGTAGCTGTAAGACTAAAAATGCAAGAAATGAAATGCGGAGCACCGCACTGGGGTTGGCTGAATTACAAAGCAAGTTCAGCTTCCAGCCGTGTAGGCTGTGTACTTTCAGAGAGGGCACTGACCGGGGATGAATGAGATCCTACAAATTGGGAAGGTGATGTGTGGGAAAATCTCATAAACTTGGAAATATTGGGCTCCTAAATTCTGATGCGCCTTCGTTGCTTGGGGTAGAGGTTTTTCCAGTCTCCAAAGTAACTGACCTGTGAAAATGCAGTAGAAATATCATTCTTTTTTTTTTTTTTTAATGTAGGTATTGGGAGTCGAACTCAGGACCTCACACTTGCCAGGCAGGCACTTACACTGCTGAGCCATCTCACTGGCCCAGAAATATCATTCTTAACTCCAATGGCAGACCTTCTCACTCCCTGTGGCCATGGTTTAGTTTTTCAGCCCTCATTGAAATAGACTTCTCCACCCACAGTGGTAACAATCTTCCCACCTCCATATGAGGGAATCAGCCTCACATTGTCTGAGATCAGGGCAATGGCTTCCCTTGAAGCAACTACAGTACCATGAAAGACAATGTTGATGCCCTGTATGACCCACCTCCAGCTCTCCTCTATTCTCCAACATCTGTAACTAGACTCCAATCTCAACAGCCTCTTAAAGGTGAGTTTCAGAGTGTGATCCACGGGGAGAGGCAATATACTCCAAAAGAACTACCTGATTTTCTAACTTACTCAGCCAGAAAATGGGGAGCACATATAGGAATGGATACTAAGTTATGACATAAAGATGGAAAGCACATAAAGTTGGATCACAGCAAATTTATAGATACAGACCTACTAAAAAGAGATTATGAATTTAACCTTGCAACTCAAGGGGTTAGAAAGGACACTCACAGTTTATTTTGCAACTGGGCTGAATCATGGACGCCCCCCAAAAAATGTCCTACTCTGAGCAAATTAGAAATGCCGGACATATAGTGGTTTAATAGAGAGGAAGGTATTCAAAGACTCAGAGAGATTGGAATGTTGTGGATTTGTCTTCTAAAACCTGCTTACCAAAACTGGGCGTCTACAGACAACACACCCTTGATCACTGCCCTGGGAAATACGTGTAGGAGGGGAACACCAGTATAGTTCTTTGTAGGCCAAATCTCACAGTGGAAGCTGTAATCATTGAATTTAAAATTGCAAACGCAGTTTAGTAATTGATCCCGGAGTGGCAGAGGCCAAGCATGGTACTCACTTGCAAAAAGCAAGTATAAGGATCCTCTCATGTTTGTTTATTTTGCCTCTGGAGCACATCTCCTTCCTCACACATTATTTGAATGGCAACTCCCAATTATCCTTCCCATTTTATTTGGAACTCACTTCACCTTGGAAGTCCTTTGTAATTCTCAGAGTGAATGGGAACTTTCACTAATGTGCTATGAGAAAAAAATTTTCATGCCTCTTTCAGCACCCATTACTCTTTGTTGTGTGTAAGTGTGTAGTACTGGAAATTAAACCCAGAACCTTCACACTGAGCTCCATCCCCAGCCTTTTTTTTTTTTTACTTTTATTTATTTATTTTTACTTGTAGACAATGTCTCATTGAGTCATTAAATTGCCCAGGCTGGGCTTTACTCACAGTCTTGCCTCATATTCTCGGAGTATTGGGATCACAGGCATGTGCCCTTATTTCTGGCTTCTTTATTGTAATTCTATGTTTACTTGTTTTCTCTCTTCTTTCTCTATACAATGGGAGTATTGAGGACAAGAATAGGTCTTCTGTCTCTTTATCTCCTAAATATATCATGTAAGGCACTCTAGGAAAAACACTTAAGTCAATAATTTCATGAGTGCATTTAGTTTTCTAAAGGAGATATTTAGGTTTTAAAGAAGTCACGTGTTTTGATCAAAACTTTGACATAAATTCATGGTAGAACTAGAAATAAAAGTGAGGTAAGTATTGATTTATCCCTGCTTTTTAAAATAAATAGGGCCGGTGAGATGGCTCAGCGGCATAAGCGCCTGCCTTGCAAGCGCGAGGGCCCGAGTTCAACTCCCGGATCCCACATACAAAAAAGGGGCCGGTGATATCGCTCAGCGGCATGGGTGCCTGCTGGCGCATGAGGTCCTGAGGTTGACCCCCCGGTACCCACAAAAATAAATAAATAAATAAATAAATAAATAAATAAATAAAATAAATAATTACATTCTTTATTACATGACAGCCTCATCTGTCACATGATTTATTTATTCACTTTTAAAAACATTGTTTACTGTCTTATGAGCCAAAAGCATCACAATATCTAAGAATAATCATAGACAATATTCTCTACTTAAATTGAGTTCTGTATTTCTCAAATCATTATTTGTTAGTAATTGTTAAATGTATGGTCTAGGGCAAAAATTAAAATAGATGTTATTTTCAGTTTATGGGGGAAAAAATCTTATTTTGTACGTCTTGAGGATTCCCTCCAGAAATACACAATTCCAAAATGATCATTTTTTTAAATGTTACTGCTAGAGAGTCCATTTTAAATTGCCTAATTTTAAAAAAAGAGTTGTGGATCAGTAATAAGAGCGATTCACCATAAAACTCAAGGTAAAGCTAAATGTATTGCCACTTCCAAAAACATGTGTCTTTGACTTTTTTTAAAGCTACCTTCTTCTTATTCATTTGCATTTAAACCAACTCTGTGCAAACTTGAACAGAGTAAATGTTCATATATTCTATGTGAAAGCAATGACTTCAGTGGACTGTGGGTTGAGCATGGAAGGTGGTGAAGATTTTAGCGTCATAAAATAGCTTCCTTGCTTACTAGTGATGTTTATAGCCTTTGAATTTCTGAAGTTATCTTGAAAATACTTATAATTTTTTTATCTTTATTACTTCCAAAAGAAGAGAGAATTTTAATTTAGTTTAATTTTAATTTTTTTAAAAACTCAGTGGACAGGGCCGGTGAGATGGCTCAGCGGCTTAAGCGCCTGCCCGGCAAGCGCGAGGGCCCGAGTTCGACTCCCGGATCCCACATACGAAAAAGGGGCCGGTGATATCGCTCAGCGGCACGGGCGCCTGCTGGCGTGCGAGGTCCTGAGGTCGACCCCCGGTACCCACCAAAAAAAAAAAAAACCTCAGTGGACAAAGTGTTTTGCTTAGTAACTGAGAAAAGGGTTCACATTTTTTGGTTTCTTGGAATCTCTAGGCATATTTTTCAGGATACAATTTAACCTCTGAGCTCTTCGGTATAAGCAATTTGTTTATCCGTGGTTGGGAATGGATGATAGTTTCTAGTAGCTTCAAGGAACATATTATATTTATTCTTAATAAATTTACCATCAAAAGCACACCTGACAATGACTGATGAGGATATTAGTCAACTTTTCAAAGCAACTCTGCTTCAGTCTTTTCCAAGTGAAGAAGAGGAAAGTGTTTCATGGCACATAAACATAAATTAAAAATAAAGAAATCTTTCACTGGGTTGGAAAATATTTGTCCTGGGAAATATTAAGTCCCAGCTGATTTCACTTCTTCTTTTTTGGTGCAACAATGAAGTGAGAAAAGAGGTGACTGATATGGCCTGTGTCTGTCTGAGTAGCACTGTGGGTGATGAAATGGACACCCCCAGAGTGAGAGGGCTCTGGATGTCATATGCCTTGAATATCGGAATGATCACTTGGGTGTAGTTAGAAGTCTATAATGTCCCCACGAGAAAAAAATTACAATATTTTAATTTTGCATATTATGTAACACTCTGTGAGCATCTGTTTTAAAAATATGATAATTCATTAAAATAGGTTATATATAACTTGGGATAATGATACTTGTTCAGTATATTACAATGTAAAAGCAAATAGCAGGAAGGATCTGAAGTGAAAGTTATGCCATGTATTAAACAGAATTAGGAAAGGAATTTGCAGAGAATCTTGAAAGAATAGAAGAATCTTTTCATTCAAAACTTGGAGGAGAATATAACACACAGGGCCATGAAGTAGAAGCGGAGTTGGCATATTCAAGAAAATGCAGGAAATTTAACGTGGTTAGAACATAACGAAGAAAGGAAGGCTGTAGGAGAGGTACGTGAGGCACAAGTTTCGTAGTTTCTTTTAGGCTCCTCTCAGGAGTTCTGATGTAACGTCTAAAGAAATATCTTTAGAAAACTTTACACAGAAAAAAACTTAATGTGATGCTCATTTGTAAAAGGTCATTGTGCCTGCTGTGCAGAGAAAGGCATCAAGAAGAGCAGGGTCAGGTAGAACACGTGAACCATGCAGCCTGGTGAGCGACCATGAGAGAGAGCAGTAGGCGAAAAAGCCGGTGGAAAGCTGTGGGTACAGCTGTGGGCGTGCTAGGAAATGCTGGCTCCAGAACAGAGTATGACAGCACTTGCTGACAGATTAGATTTACAGAAAGAATGCTTTGGGCCTGGGTCATTGGATGAATCATGGTAGTATTTATTGATTGGAAAACAGTAGAGCAAGAAGCATATTAGGAGAGAAAGATGAAAATTTTGGTTTTGTTAGATTACTTTAATATGTCTATTTGACAGTAAGTAGAAATGTCAAGTAGGCAAATAAGTTTCCAAGTCTGAATTCATTAGAGTTAGGGCCAGAGCTATAATTCTGAGAACCATCATCATAGAGTATCTAAAGTCGAGTTGCCAAGTGAAAGTGAAAATGAATAAAAAGAGCAACGAGCCAGGCAGTGACCTCAAGGGACTCCAGTATTTGGAAGAAAATTGAAGAGGATTTAGCAAAGGCAACTGGAAATCAAGGGGCAGCCAGGGAAGAGAAGAACCTGGGGAGTGAGTGTCCCTGATATCTGATGGTCAGAGTGCTTAAAGGACAGGGTGGCCCCATGTAAAAGGCTACATGAAACCTGAGTAAGATGAAAAGAGAATTGATAAGTGGGTTGGGTGAGATAATATCTTTTGTGACCTTTACAAAAATAGTTTAAACGTGAGAATGGAAGGAAATCTTTACTAGGGTGTGTTAAGAGTAAAAGCATTTTAAAAAGTGGTGGCAGTAAATATAGACCAATCATTTAAAGATTTTTTTTTTTATGTGAAGTGCAGGAGAGAAATGAGATGTGTGCTAGAAGTTGCAAGTTATACAAGAATCAAGAGAGGATTTTTTTGTTTTTGCTTTTGAGATGGAAATGGTCACAGGTTGTCTGCGTAGTGAGGGAATATTCCGTGGAAAAAGAAAAGCGGTCTGTTTATTTAGGGAGGAAATTCCTTCCAGAGGCACACATGGATGGTGTCTTATGGCTAAGTGTAGAGGGTAAGAGAGGCAAGGCCAAGGGAGAACGCCAGCAGACTCCACTACACATGAGAAGAAAACTCAAAAACGAGGAGAGTCCTTAGTCAAAACCCCAGCCACAAGCTTCTATCCTTGTAGTAAAAGGGATAGACAAACATATTCTAGTGCGAAGTGAGAATTAAAAGGGCAGCCTTCGCTCATTTGGAATAGATATACAGAATCTGCTTCAGGAGTCTGGTTATTTCCTAGCTCGAATGATAAATACTTTCCAGATCCCGCTGGTCAGGCCAGGATCACTTTGGGACAAATTTAACCCCACTGAGTTTTCCCACCACATAACTTTGGTGCAAGATTGCAGAGGGGACGGGTGCAGAACTGGTTGTCATAAATGTCCTTTGGATTTATAGTAATGTGTAATTCATTTGCACTGATTATTTTATTGATTGTTATTCACAAGATCGTGAACTGTATCCTGTTAATAGCCTAACAGGTAAAGATCAGGCATTGCTTCCAGCATCTGAAGGCAGCAGGAACCAGCCTAGACCTATGCAGCAAGCATAAACCAACTGGGGGCAGAAACTTGATAAATCACTCTGAAGGATATGACCACAGTAAGAATAATTAAAAACTGCCTAAGATACATTACATATATCAAAGTGTAGCTATTCTTTTACAAAATAATGAGAACTGTTAAATTTTTAACATCTTATTCACTCTTCACTTTTAAATTGGGAAACACTAGGTAATACAGAAATGTGGATACATCATTTATATTTAACAAATAATCTAAGTGAATATCCTTGTAACTCTACAAGAGATAAGAATCATACCATACTACTAGAACAGCCCTATTCTTCTGCCTTTTAATCCTGTCTACTCCCTTTCTCTAAGGAATAGTCACCATTCTGACTTTTGTGATGATCGTTGACATGTTTTTCTTCATAGTTTGATCATCCACTGAAGCAATTCTAATTCCTTTCCTCTCACACACTCTGTTAAAGATCACACTTATTCAATGATGTGAAAGCACAGAAGGACAGACTTCATGCAGGACAATTACAATAGCTATGGGAAACAATGACAATGGGATTTTGCAGTGGAAGGGAGAGATTGGGATCAAGTAGGAATACAGTATGGGAAAATGGGAATCCATAGCCAAGGAACAGAGCGGGTGTCAGTGGGTGGAAAATATCAAGAATAAAGGGATCTGGCTGGACTGACAACAAGTTTTTTTGCTGAAGACAGGCCAGGATAGTGAAAGATGAGGTGCCTGACCATATATCAAAGATGATCATATATGAAGAGTTTGGGAGGGGTGCCTTTTGCTAAATTGACTTGGTGGAATTCTCTGCTAAAATTGGGCTTCATAGGGAAATGCATAGAAGGATCTAGGAGAAGGCTCAGGAGACTAAAGTTTGGGTGAGCAAATAATCTTTTTTAACATGCACATACACATTTGTACACTCCAGAGTACTTCCGTGTTCTTCAGATTTTCTTCCTTTTGGCAATGTTCATTTGTGGAATATAACTACTTACCTTTACATCTTAAAATAAGAATTTTCAGTGACTCCTCAGGGTTATGTTCCAGAGAACTAGAGGGATGAAATGAACAAGTGGCAAACAGCAGGTAATTATTCTGATGTAAACCTAGCCCCATCGCAGTATTCAATGTCACACTTCAAGAAGAACATGATAGTCCTGTTTCTACATGAACATCCTTCCTGAGGAATCTTACACATGAAGAGATTTGTTTTCCTAGATTATCTGTGGAAATGTTGTGGAATTGGTGAAATTACCCTGCCTGTGCCACCTGTATCCTTAATCCCTGACTTTGGCAGCTGGTGGCCTCCTAAGTATTGCCCAACCCCCTAGTAGGTGACCACTCCTCTTTACAAGGGTTTAAGACATCAAGTTACCTTTTCTTTAACAACTACCTACATTATTCCCACTCTTGAACTGAGTGAGAGAGATCATGGCCATTTGACAAGCATTTACTAGTTTTACTCTGTGTCAGTATAGAAAATAATCAATAGCCATCTACTCTTTGGCTAGATGTTCTATATTATTAAATGTATTATATCATTTAATCTTGACATTAATCATGCAGAATAGAGCTCAATATTTTGCATCCACTTTATAAGGAAGAAAAACTGAAACTCAAGGCAAAATGCTTAGTCAATGTCAGGGAGAATTTTTACGCTGGTCTGACTTGTTGGAATGTATAATAATTTCTCTAATGAAAGCACATGGTTCTGCTTTTCATTAGCTATTTAATGCTTAAGAATTAGTAACAGACATTATGGTCAAATAGTAGAATTTGATCATAAGTTCATTAGTGCTTACTCCAATTTCTGAAATTTTGAGGCCTTTTTATTCCACTTATGACTCAGGGCATTTGTACAGGATATAATTGCTGGTTTTATGCCTGATTTGTTGCCCCAGTTATGTCTCAACAAGATAAGTTTAGAAGTATGGATAAAATTAGAGAAAGTAAAAATTTAACAAATATTGAATTAAACAACAAAATGGTGACATTGAGGAAGTCGGCCATTTTGAACAAGTAGTGCAAAGGATAATTTTCCATTAATATATACACATTAGAAATTCTGAGGAAACTCCTTATAATAATAACACTAGGTAATAGGGAAATTATAATACATAGACTTTTAATTTAAAGTTTTGTATGCTCATACAAATAAGAAGATTATGCAAGAGGAAGAAAACAAACCAAAACCAACCAGCCACCAGCACCAACAACAAACAAATGCAAAATCAAGAATGGGGTTAAGGATGCTAACACCCCTGCCAAAATGAAAATAATAGTTCTGTTCTCTTTCCAAGGGTAAGGAATAAAGTCATGAGGATCCCACAATAATCTTGCATCTAATAAACAGGGTAATACACATTTTGAAGTATTATAATTAAGATATAAAACAATGAAATATTTTTAAAAATTGAAAATGAATTAGAATTATAAGTCAAACAAAAATATAGCATCCTTAAACTTGAAAACAAGCAATATAACTTTTAGATTTATATTAAAAGTTTGTCTGGGCCGGTGAGATAGCTCAGCGGTGTAAGCGCCTGTCTGGCAAGCGCAAGGGCCCGAGTTTGACTCCCGGATCCCACATACGAAAAAAGGGCCGGTGATATCGTTCAGCAGCATGGGTGCCTGCTGGCACGTGAGGTCCTGAGGTTGACCCCCAGTACCCACAAAAAAAAAAGTTTGTCTAAATAATTTATGTATAATAATAAATATCATATCATTTTTAAAACAAAATGGCTCAAACAGAGGAAAAACAAAACAGTTAAAAAGTTAGTAAAATACAAGATAAATCTAGGTAAATGACCACAATGAAGACAGAAAAACAAAGAGAAAGAAAAATATAAGAGTGAGGTAAAAAGCCATTCAAGATAAAATATGAAAGCCTAACATATCTATCCTTATCCTAGAATGAAACATCGAGAGAATGAAAAACTCACTATTTGGAGATGACAGCTGAGAATTTTCCAGACATTTGTGAAGACACACAGGGATCAGATACTCCACCAACTTTTAAAAAGGAAACACCAAGTATGAGGCATACTTCAGTGAATCAGCAGAACAGCAGGGAGGAATGGAAAATGTAGAAAGCGCACATATGAGAGGAAAAGACATACAGACAGAGAGACAGAGACAGAAAAAGAAAGATACAGAGAAACACAGGGGCCTATGTTTAATACTTCACAGAAATAAAAATCTGAAAATACATTTATGTAAAAAGTAATGCATAAGTTATGAATACAAATGAATCTACTGGAATTTTAGAAATAAAAATTTCATTATTAAAATGAAAAACAAAGTGAATGGATTAAAGATTAAAAACTGATGAAGTAAATTGCAAAGGAGAGATGAAGAAATTATCCAAAATCTTGTAAAAATAAACAGCAAAATAAAAATAAAAGTAAATGGGGTAGAAGAGATCTGGAGTATGAGAAGGTCTAATCAAAGACCAAGAATGACAAATTTTTAAAGATGACTTGGAGGCAATTTTTACAGAGCTACTAGCTGAAAAACTTCCAAATCCAATGAAATACAAGCAAACCAATAACAAACAAATAAACAAAAAGATTGAAGATGCCAAATAAGTCCAACCCACGGTAATTAAAAAGAAACAACAAAAAAATGGGTACTTTATAGTCAAAGTACAGGACGCCAAAGCCAAAGAGAAATTCAGAAGTAGCGAGAGAGAAAAGACAGTCAAATGTGGAGTCAATGAAAAGCCAGAAAAAGGGAAGAATATTTTTAAAACAAAACAGAAAATAGCCCCCATGACGTAATCTATACCTGGTGGAAACATCCTTTAAGAAAGAGAAAAAAATCTCAGAGACTGCACTATCCTGCAACAGGTCTTACTAAAGGAAGTTCTAGAAGATGCACCTAAGGCAGGTGTGACGAGATCCCAGAGAGACAGCTTGAGGTGAAAGAAGGAATGGATGGCAAAGAAAGTGACCAGTATAGGGGTAAACGCAGAGCCTGTGACTACAGATTTATCCAGGGAGAGACAGCACGCAGGATCTCCCGGCTCCTCTGGACCCAAGCTGCAGAAGCCCACTCGTTGCAGTCACGACCGAGAAGACTTACTGTATCTGCTTCCCACACCCAGCCTGCACCCGGCGTGATTGCTGCTCTTTGTCCCACATGTTGAGCATACTGAGGACCTTGTTTCCACCGCATTGCAAATTTAAGATAAAAATTCCATGCTCACAGGAGAAAGTCGAAAATGTCAGAGCCTGCCACTCACCCTCAGTGCCATACAAAGAGAGAAAACTCACTCTGGGGAAAGCTGTTCCCCTACATAGCTTCTGTGCGGTGCAGAAGGGGCCCTGACCAGGAACAAAAGGCAGACCTCAAAAATAAAAGGGCTGCAGCTCTAGCAGAGGGGACAGCCATTTAGAGTATGGATGACTCCATTATAAGTGTTCTGTTGAAAACAGTGGAAATCTTGATGGAGAGCAATCGGGAGGCTAGCAGATCCATGACACAAGCAAAACAGCAGGGCAGCCATAAATGTAATAGAGGAAACCAGGAAGATCCCTCCTGGAATCACAGCCGACACTGGGTCAGGATGGCTGAGTGCACGCACTAGGCTGTCTCCACAGGGAAGGAACCAGTGCAGGGCACATTTGAAAGCATTTTCCATGCGGCACAGACTCGTCAACACAAGGCGAAGCCTCGCTAGCACATGGTGTTAAAGGCAGCCTCTGACCAGGCACTGGTTGAGAGGAAGTAAGCTTTAAAACAACATCGTGCTCATCTCCGGAGATCTCTAAGACTGTGCTTGGGCTTAATGTTGTGTCCCCTGGAAGCCATCAGATCAAGCCTCCAACCTACTAGACTTCGTGAAAATGTGGGACAGAAAATGTCAGCTCTCGGAACCATCATAGCAGCTTTGAAACCACACATTCATCCAACACTAAGGGATAAAAGTCATATTAGCTAAGGAAACTTAAGCAGAACCTTTGATAAGTAGATGACGTACACCATCCCGGGGGCCACCTCTAGGTAAAAAAATAAAACACAGCTTACAAGTTAAAACCAAGAACGGGAAGAACTGATCAAGGATATCAGAGGCTGCACACTATGGAGAAAATAGTTCAGCAGAACTCATCCAGGCAAGTCGTGAAATAATAAACAAATTACCAAGTAAAGGGCAACATGACAGAAACCACTTCTGAAGATGAAGGAGACTCAGCATGCACAGATGCTACAATATATTATCTAAAATAGACAGTTTTCAACAAAAATTAGGATGCACACAAGGAAATAGCAACGAGCAAGCCATACACAGGAGAAAATCAGGTAATAGAAACTGCTTCAGAAGTGGCTCAGACAGTGGACCTAGCTGGCAATGAACTCAATCAATGACTATAAATATATTTAAAGAACTAAAAAGTAATATAACAAAAAATAAAGTATGGTATGGTTATAATGTCTCATCAAATACAGAACAGCAATTGAAAAAATATAACATTTTCTAAATATGGAAATTAATGGCATTGAAAAGAATAATAACCAAAATGAAAATTTTGTTACAAAGCCTTATTTATATTTAAGCTGCCAGGAAAAAGAATCTGAAAAGTCGATGGTATCATTTAGGTAGTATAGATTCTAAAGAATGAAGAGGGAAAAAAATGTATGCTGATAAATAGACAAAGCAATGCAGAAAACAGTTCAAAGAATAATATTGGCCCAAAGCATCTCAAGTTTTATTTTAAAAGATGAATTAACACATCCAAGATCTACAAGGTTCAAGTAGTAAAACTCCAAAAAGGTCTGCTTACAGACAAATTACAAAACACAGCAAATAAACCAACAATGGCAACAACAACAAAAAGACCGACTCTTCAAAGCAGCCAGGACAAAGGACATATGTGCAGAGAAAACCCAATAAGATTAACAGCTGACTTCTCATTGGAAACACGGAAATCAGAAAGAAGTAGGCTATCATAAATGAAAGCAAAATAAAAAAATCATTCTCTAGTAAACAAAACAGAAGAGAATTATACAAGCAGAAAGAAATCCGAAAAGCATCTTTGTTCTTCAGGTGGAAAGTAGACATAATTCAAATTCACATTTTAAAAGATTCCAGTAAAGGTAATTATACAAGCAATTACAAAAGACAACATGATTACACATTTTTCCTCTTTTCTCCTCTTTATAAAAATTACTGGTGGAATATACACAGCATAAAATTGGCCTACATCATTTTGTGGTGTAGACAAGGGAATTATATACATCCACATTGTCACACAGCAATCACCACTCTCCATCTGCAGAAATTTTTAATCATCCCAAACTTAAAACTGAATATGTTTAAACAATAATTCTTTCCCTTGTCCCCTCTAGCCTCATTTCTCTATGAATTTGATTATTCTAGAAGCCTTATATAAACAGAATCATATATTTGTCCCTGTGTATCTGGCTTATTTCACTTTAGATAACATCCTCAAAGTTCATCTATGTAGTGTCATGTGTCAGAGTTACTCTTTTTGAGGACATGTATAATTTTGGAAGCATTTATATTTATTTGTTCATTGATTCACCCATTGATGGGCATTTAGACTGTTTCCATCTTTTGGATATCAAAAATAATATTACTGTGTATATTTATTGTGCAAATTCCTATTTGTATTCCTGCTTTCAGTTCTTTCTTTGGGGCACATGCCTAGGAGTGCAATTACTGATCCTACAGTAGTTCTGTTTGTTTTTGTGAAGAAGTATTAGGTTGTCCTCCATGCTGGCTATAGCATATTATATTCTCACAGGCAATATCCAAGAGTTCCAATATCTCCACTTCCTCAGCCACACCTGTGATTTGTTTTTCTTTTTATTTAATTTATTTATTTATTTATTTATTTATTCTTTTTTTTTGTGGGTACCAGGGGGTCGACCTCAGGACCTCGCGTGCCAACAGGCACCTGTGCCGCTGAGCGATATCACCAGCCCCTTTTTCGTATGTGGGTTCCGGGAGTCGAACTTGGGCCCTCGCGCTTGCAAGGCAGGCGCTTACGCCGCTGAGCCATCTCACCGGCCCTGTTTTTCTTTTTAAATACTAATCATCCTACTTAGAGTGAAGAGATATCCCTTTGTGGTTTTGATTCTCATTTCCCTAAAATGTAATAATGTTAAGCGTCTTTTCATGTGCTTTTGGCCATTTGGCTATCTTGTTCAGAGGAATGTCTATTTAAGACTTTTGCCCACTTTTTGACTGGATTGTTTGTTTTCGTTGTTTTTGATTAGCAAAAGTCCCTAGGCATTCTAGACATTAACCCCTCCTCAGATACATGATTTGAAAATGCTTTGTCCTATTTATTGAATTGCTTTTACCTTCTATTAATGGTTTCCTTTGATGCAGATTTTTTTTAATTTTAATGAAGTCTTATTTATCTTTTGTTGTTGTTTTGTCTCTGCTTTTGATAACATTGTTGGGAAATCCTGGTCAAGTTTATTGTTGCAAAACTGCCCTATTCCTAGCTACTATTCTTAGATAGTATTGATAATTTAACAGCACTAAAATTCCAATTGGACATGGATGTCTTTCCACTTATTTTGTCTTTATTTCAGAAATGTTTTGCACATTTCATTATACAAATCATTTCCTTAAGTTTATTACTAAGTATTTTATTCTTTTTTCATGCTACTGTAAGTGGACTTGTTTTATCTTAATTTTCTTTTCAGATTATTCTTTTCTTGAGCCATTTAAAAACCACTACATAGAATAAAATGTTTGAAATTGTATTTTTAAGTTATAACATACAGAAGTGTAAGATTCAATAAAAATGTCAATAGTGTTTAAAACTAATTTTCTAAGTAATTGTTAGAATATCAGCAAGTAAATACAACTATGAATAACACTAACATACTATGAATCAAAATAGATTTAACAGACCTTGTAGGAAACACTACCAAGCAGTAACGGAATGCATATTCTCCTTGAACACATAGGAAACATTCTGAAAATGCACCATTTCCTAGGTCATAAAATAGTCACAGATTTGAAAGGGTTAAATTCATACTAAGTACTTTCTCTCACCATACTGAAATTATAACTAAATGGTTACAGAAATAAATTTAGTATGTTCACAAGTATATGGATATTAAATTACACACTTTTTAATAATCAATAGATTAAAAAAGAAATCACAAATAAAATTAGAACACTTTAGAGGAATGAAAATCGAAGTACAATATACCAAAGCTTGTAAGAGTGCAATTAACAGAAGGAGCATTCTAGCAAAAAAAAAAAAAAAGCTGATATTAAAAGGATAAAATATCTGAAGTCAGCAAACCTACCTTCCACAATATGAAACAAGAGAAAGAAGACTCGATTAAACCCAAAGCATGCATAAGGAGGAAAATAATAAAAACTGGAGGATTAAAACATGAAAAAGGAAATAGAAATACAAAAAGAGAAAATATAAAAATGTTAACAAAACCAAAAGTCAACTCTTGGAAAAGATCAATAAAATTTGTAGATCTCCAGTTAAACCAACCATGAAAAACAGAGAGAAGACTTTAACTTATTAAAATCAAGAATGAAAGAGAGGCTGTGAGTACTAACTTTACAAAAATTAAATGTACTATAAGGGACTACTATGAACACCTGTGTGCCAGCAGTTTTGAAAGTTTGGATATGATGAAGAGATACACGGAGGGACACAAATTACAGAAACTGACTCAAGAATAAATAGAAAAATTTTAAAGCTTCTTAAAAAGAAAACCCCAAGCCAAAATGACCTCAGTGGCAACTTTTACAAAATACTCAAAATAAAATTAATACCAGCCCTTCAAAAATTTTAATGAAACATTATAACAGGAAGAGATTCTTCCAAATCTTTTAGGCTAAAATTAGTCTGATATATAAATCAGGGAAAGAAGTCGCAAGGAAGTGATGAGGTTATCATATACACAATTATCTTTAATGAAGTGCTAGCAAAGTAAATTGAGGAACATATAAAAAAAAAGAATTTTAGACCATGACCATGTGGATGTTATCTTAAGGCAAAATCAAACATCTAAATTTTAGACTTCAAGATGATGGAGTAGAAACCCACAGCAAATCACAGCTTCTCTGGTACCTGGAACTAAGACACCTGAAAGACAACTACTTAGCAAGGAGATAAAGAGGAGTTTAGGAAATAAAAATAGAGCCCACCGGAAACCTATGAGCTGTGATCAGAAAATACAGTGAATGTTCACTTAAAAAAAATAAATTTATTACAGCAAAAGACACATTGTAATTAATTCCCCTTAAAATATTCCCCCTTCCTTCCAACACACATGGCCCATCACTCTTGCTACTTTCTGAAGCAGTTCTGGAAGTCCTCTTTTGAGGGTCATCTTTAGTTGCACTATTATAGCTGCCTCAATATCTTGAATCTTTTCAAGATGCTTACTTTTCTTGTTCATTCTGACTTTGGGGAAGTGTCAGACACAGTGAATAAGGTGAATAAGGACCAGTTGAATTTTTTTTAAGCTTATTGGTACAATTTAGGTATACATAATGACCACATTCATTATAGGGAATTTGTATCTGTACATGGTATATCTTGATTCCTCCTTTTTTCCCCATTCTGATCCCCCCTTTTGAAACCCCTTCCCCTACCCATTCACAAAGCTTAGTTTTCATTTTATCCTTTGTTTCTCATTTTTTCTTTTCCTTCCTTCCTTTCCCCTCCCCCATCCCTATTTGCCTTTTCCTTTTGAACAGTTTCCTTCCATTTCACAGTATCTATTGCACATTTAGGTTCTTATTTACATTTTCAATTTATCACACCAGAGAGATAATGTGATATTTACACATGTGTGTCCAATTTATTTCACTTAAGAGTATGGTCTCAAGGTCCATCCATTTAGATATAAATATCTGAATTTTATCTTTCTTTATGGCTGAGTGATACTCCATTATATAAAAAGAAAACACATCTTTTTTATCCATTCATTTGTTGGTGGGCATTTGGGTTGCTTCCAATATTTAGCTATTACAAACTGTGCCACTGTAAACATGGGTGTGCATATATCGCTGTGGTTTGATGACTTAATTCTTCTGGGAAAATACCTAGAAGGGGAATAGCTCAGTCAAATGGGACTGCTAATCCTAGTTTTTTGAAGAATCTCCACACTGATTTCCACAGTGGTTGCAGCAGCCTGCACTTAATATCCTTCCTCTACACAAATAACAAACACACTGAGAAAAATTAGGGAAACAACACCCTTCACAATAGCATCAAAGAAATGAAATACTTAGGAGTCAATCTAACAAAGGAAGTAGACCTTTACATTGAAAACTACAGTACTCTGCAAAAGGAAATCAGAGAGGCTATCAGAAAATGGAAAGATACCCCTTGCTCTTGGGTAGGAAGACCCAACATAGTAAAAATGGCCATACTCCCAAAACTGCTATACAGATTTAATGCAATCTCAGTCAAAATACCATTAGCATACCTCACAGAACTAGAGAAAACATTCCTAAAATTCATCTGGAACCAAAAGAAACCTAGAATACCAAAAGCAATTCTGGGCAACAAAGGCAAGGCATGGGGTGTCACAATCCCTGACTTGATATTATACTGTAGAGCTACTGTGATAAATACAGCACAGTACTGAGGGAAAAACAGACCTGAGAATCAATGGAACAGACTAGAAGACACAGAAAAATCTCCAAATGCACTCAGCCACCTGATCTTTGACAAAGGGGCCAAACACATTCACTAGAAGAAGGATAGCCTCTTTAACAAATGGTGCTGTAAAAACTTGCTTCCCACATGTCAAAGATTAAAACTAGACCCATGTCTATCACCATGTACTAAACTAAAATAAAAATGCATCAGATATCTAAATATTAAAACAGAAATGACACCAAATCTGGAAGATAGAATATGCAGAACTCTGGAAGACATAGGTGCAAGCAAAGACTTTATGAACAAAACCCGATCACACAGGAACTATCACAAAGAATCAACAGCTGGGATCTCATCTTATTAAAAAGCTTTTGCACAGCAAAAGAAATCACCAACAGAGTGTAAAGACAACCCACAGAGTGGGAAAAAAAATTTATGCCAGCTGTTCTTCAGACAAAGGACTAATATTTAGAACATATAAAGAACTGAAAAAAATATCAGAGCATCCAAATTCAAAGACCCAATCCAAAAATGGACATCTGAGATGAATGTACACTTCTCAGAAGAAGAACAAATGGCAAATAAATATATGAAAAAATGTTTAACATCACTGGTCATTTGAGAGATGCAAATTAAAACAACACTGAGATTCCATCTCACTCCAGAAAGAATGGCTGTCATCAAAAAATCAACCAACAACAAATGCTGGAGGGGCAGTGCAGAAAAAGGAACACTTCTACGCTGAATGTTTTTATGAACACTCAGTAGCAGAATTCACCATTTTTTATTGCACCATAAAATACTCACAAAAGAAGACTTCCAGAGCTGCTTCAAAAAGTGTCAAGAAGAGTATGTTAAGAGTGTTTGAAATGAGGGGGAGTCTTTTGAAGGGGATTAATAATAATGTAATTTTACTGTAATTTTTAAAATGAAAATTGTGTGTCTTCATTAACACTTGTAAAAATTATGGAGAAACAGAAGTCAATGCAAATAAAAGAATGAAGCAGTCTGGACCATTAACCCTAGTTCCCAAGGTGAAGAAGGGAAACTGACGCTGTAAGCCCAGCGTATTCCCATAGATGACTGGCATCCACAGTGATAAACAATACACTGGGAGCGTCAGGCTCAGGAAAAACCCACAGTTAAAATAAGCTGCAAATACAGTGTGGAGTAGCTTTGAAGAAGAAATCCATTGGCATACCTGCCATTTTAGGAGTGGTATAATCAGGAACCAATTTGAGCAATAGTTTATTATTTAAGAATGACCGAGTCCAGGAACCAGAAGTTACAGGCACTTCAGTGTCTCTGGAGTCAACTTTTGCAAGAATGGGTGTGAGATGGCCACAGGAGATAATCATGGAGAGGAGGAGGGCCCTTCCCAGAGCCCCTGAAGAGTGTAAGGACTGGTGAGCTGAAACTGTGGAGGACATGGTTGTCCTACCTCTCGTGGAGAGAAATTAGGCTGATCTCAAGTGGTTTTTTGAGGCTGCCGGTTCTGAAAGCATTGGGATTGGAAGTAGGTTCCCCTTACTGCCTATTTGCAGCATGGAGCTCAGTGGTCTGTTTGCTTTCCCCACTCACCAATGTGATCAGGGATGTGTCTCTCTTTGAGCCTTTGCCAGGTTTCTGGGTCTACACAGGGGCCTCTGGAGCCGGTGGAGCACCCCACAAGCCACCAGATGTAAAGCTAGTTGAGGATAGCACCAGTTCAGGACACACAGAAAGGCACACATACTAAAATCCTCTGAAGTGAAAATAGCCCTGAGGCAGACAACATACCATTGACTGACCCTGCCTACTGGGAAAGATGGGGGAAGACTCAGCAATCACACAGCAAAAACTGGGTTTGCAAATATAACAGGTCTCATTTGTTACTCTCTATTCCTGCGCCATATCTGGTGGATTCTGATACTAGATGTCCTGGAACTAAATTACCTATTTAAGCATCTCAGATGTGCATGACAGTTTTTTATTCACTTCTGTATTTGTTTGTTTTTTATGTTTTGTTTTGGGCTTAAGTTTTTGTTTCTGTTTACTTTATCTTCTTTTTTCTTCGTCTTTTCTTTTTCTTATTTATTGTTTTTAATGTTACTTTTACCTGATTCTATTTATTCCTTTAAATTCTTTAATTACATTTTACCACACTTTTCTTCCCTCCTCTTCATCTTATCTTCTGTTTCTTTCTTTCCTTCTTAAATTTTACTTATCTTTCATTTTTCCTTTCCCACACCTCTTGCATTTTTATCACCATTACTATTAAACTATATCAATTTTTAGCTGTTTAGTTTAATCTAAACTATTTCTGATTTGCTTCCTATTGTTGATGGTGGTATAGTTGCTGCTTTAAATTGGCTTTTTTTTTTTTGTGGGTACCGGGGGTTGACCTCAGGATCTCACGTGCCAGCAGGAACCTGTGCCTCTGAGCGACATCACTGCCCCTTTTTTCATATGTGGGTTCTGGGAGTCAAACACAGGCCCTCGTGCTTGCCATGCAGGCGCTTACACTACTGAGCCATCTCACTGGCCCTAAACTGCTTTTTACTATATATTAATATCTGGTTTGTCTTTGGGTCTATATTAATATTCCCAATTTATTTTCTATTGTGAGTGGTGGCACAGATTTTGTTTTTAATTAGTTTTTAATGTATGTCAATATCTGTTTTTTTCTTTATGTTTTTCAAATTACTTTGGTTTGTTTGTTTGTTCTCTCTAACTGGGGCTGAGGGTGAAGCACTCAAAAGAAAGTTACAGCCTCGGATAAAAGTGGAAGAGATATCTATCCCAATCCATGCAAAAATCTCAATAGAGAAACACAGAGTATGAAAAAAGCAAGGCAATATGACTCCTCCACTTGTTCATAATACATCAATTATGGAACACAATGATATCAAATTGGACAAAATACCAGGCAAATAATTTAAAAGACTAATTTTTAAAATTATTAATTATTTAAATATTCTTAATAATTTTTAAAATGATTAGCAAATACAGCTAAATTAATTAAGGAAGGCAAAGTAGGATATGAAGGAACAGTTCAACAGAAGTTCTAAAGAAGAACCAAACATAAATTCTGAAAATGAAAAGTACAATAACTCAAATCAAAAGCTTAATGGGAACCTCCACTAATATAAAGGACCACACAGGAGATAGAGTTTTTGGGCTGAAGATAAGGTTGAAGGATTAGTGCATTAATAAGGGACATTAATAAAGGGTAAAAACAAGAAATTATGAGTAAAATATCCAAGAACTCTGGGACATGGTTAAAAATCAAATTTATAAAGTTTTGGTTTAAGAGAGGGCACCACAACACTAATGGTATAGAAAACATGAAATACAATAATAGCGGGAAATTTCCCAAATCTTGGGAAAGTTATAAACATTCAGATAAAAGAGACATTTAGAACCCCAAATAGGCATGGCCAGATAAGCATGTCTCCACATTGTATTATAGTTAAAGTGAAAAACATACAGAACAAGGAAAGAATACTGAAAGCTGTAAGGGAAAAATGCCAAATAATTTATAGAGGCAAATCCATCAGAATTACTTCAGAATTCTCTGCAGAAATTCTTAGGGCCAGGAAGGCATGGAGTATTTCAAGCCCTGAAAAGAAATAACGGCCAATCTAGATTACTACATCGAGGAAAACTATGCTTCAAAATTGAAGGAGAAATAAAGACCTTGCAAAACAAGCATAAACTAAAAAAATTTGTGATCATTAAGGCAGTATTCCAGGAGATGCCTAAAGGAATCTTACACACAGAAGAGGGGAATAGATAAGATATAGAGAATTAAGAAAGAATCAAACATTGGACAACAAAATGACAAGAATTAAAACATAACTTCCTATAATAACTCTGAAGTCAGACTTGTGTCACAGACTGGATTAAAAACAAAACCCACTCACTTCTTTGCTGCTTGAAAGAAACACACCTCACTAGTGAACACATACGCAGACGTAAGGTGAAGAGATGGAACAACAATATTCCACCCAAATAGAACCCAAAAACAAGGAATAGTTATATCTGACAGAGCAGACTTCAAGACAAAATTGGTCAGACAAGACAAGGAAGGCCACTACATACTGGTAAAGGGAAAAATCCACAAAGAAGATTATAACAATTCTAAATACATATACTGTGAACATTGGTGCACCCCATTTCATAAAACACTATTCAGCATAAAGGGACACATAGGTCTCAGTATGATAATAGTGGAGGACTTCAATACTCCGCTCTCACCAATAGATAGGTCATTCAGATAAAAAAAAAAGTCGGGGCCGTTGAGATGGCTCAGCAATGTAAGCGCCCGCGTGGCAAGTGCAAGGGCCTGAGTTCGACTCCCAGAACCCACATATGAAAAAGGGCCAGTGATGTCGCTCAGTGGCACAGGCGCCCGCTGGTGCACGAGGTCCTGAGGTCGACCCCTGGTACCCACAAAAAAAAAATTCAACAAATAAACATCAGAATTATGCTACACAATAGATCAAATGAACTTAACAAATGTCTATAGAACATTCCATCCAACAATCATAGAATGCATCTTCTTCCCATCAGCTCATGGGATGTTCTCCAAAATAGGTCATATTTTAGGCCACAAAGAAAACTTTAACAAATAAAAAATGTAAATAACTACTTGTATATTAGGAGACCATAATGGAATGAAACTAAAAATCAACAGCAAGAGAAACCACCGGAACTATAACAATACATGGCTATTGAACAGTTCACTTTTGAATGATCGGGGGATCATTGAAGAAATCAAGGAGGAAGTTTAAAATATTTTAGAATTAAATGAAAATGCAAGCACCAGAATCTCTTGGGTAGAGCAAAAGCATCTCTAGGAGAGAAGTTTATGACTATGAGTACCTACATAAAAAAAAAATAAATAATAAATAAGACTTAGAAGAACAAGTATGAATCAAATCCAACAGAAACAAGGATATAATAAAGATTAGAGCTGAAATTAATTAGATAGAGGTTAAAAATAATACACAGAATCAATGAAACAAAAAGCTGTTTCTTTAGAAAGGAAAACAAGATTGATAAACCCTTAGCCAAACTATCCAAAAGCAAGAGACAGAAAGGCCTCAAATCAACACAATTGTAGATGAAAAGGGGGATGTTACAGCAGACACCACTGAAAATCTGGAGGATTATTAGGGGACTACTTTGAAACCTATATTCTAATAAATTGGAGAATCTAAAAGAAATGGATAAAATTCTCAACACATATGACCAATCAAAATCAAACCACTAGGATATAGAAAAGCCAAACAGATTAATAACAAGCAATAAGATTGAAGCAGGAATTAAAAGTCTCCAAAAAAAGAAAAGAGTCAGGACCAGACAGGTTCATGGCTGAATTCTGCCACTCCTTTAAAGAAGAGATAATACTAATGCTCTTCAGACTATTCCGTTAAGTAGAAAGGAAAGGAATGCTTCCAAATATATTCTGTGAGGCAAGCATCATCCTGATGCCAAAACTAGACAAAAACAGTGACATGCACAAATGAAAGGTATAGAATCAATATCCTTGATGATTACAGATGCAAAAATCCTTAATAAGATACCTGCAAACTGAATTTAACAACGCATTAAAAAGACCATAGACCATGATTGAGTTGATCTCTATTGGGGTGCAAATATGGCTCAACATATGAGAATAAGAAAGCATAATACACCACATACATAAAATCAAGGAAAAAAGCCACACGTCTTATTTCAATTGATGCAGGAAAACCTTTCAACAACATTCAGGCATCTCTTCTTGATTAGTGCCCTAAAGAAACTAGGTATTGAAGGTTCACTCCTCAATATAGTAAAGGCCGTGTATGACAAACCCACAGTCAGCATCATTCTAGGTGGAAAAAACCTGAAACCAATTTTCTTTAAAATCAGGAAAAAAGGAAAGGATGTCTACCTCAAAATCCCTATTCAATATAGTTCTTGAAATTTTAGGACAGAAATTGGGTAAGAAAAAGAACTAAAAGAGATACAAACAGGAAGTGAAGAAGTCAAATTATATTTGTAGATGATGTGATCCTATTCTTAGAAGACCCTAAAAACTCCACCAAAAAGCTATTAGGGCTGATAAATGAATGCAGCAAAGTAGCAGAATATACAATCAGCATTTAAAAAATCAATAGTGTTACTGTGCAACAATAAAGAACTAGCTGATAAATCAAGAAAAGTTTCATTTGCAATTATTTCAAAAAATTAAATATCTAGGCATCAGTCTAATTGAGGAGGTTAAAGACCTCTACCATGAAAGTTTCACAATACTAAATAAAGAAATTTAAAAAGACACCAAAAGATGGGAAGACCTCTTATGTTTGTGGAATGGCAGAATTAATATTGTCAAATGGTCATATTACTAAAAGTGATATACAGATTCTATAAACATTAAAATATCAGTGGGATTCTTCAAAGAAATAGTAAAAAAGTCCTAAAACTTAATTGGAAACACAAAAGACCCAGAATAGACAAAGTAAACCTAAGCAAAAAGATCAAGGCTAGAGGTATCATGATACTCGATTATACTACAAAGCCAAAGTAACAACAACAACAACAAAAAAAAATGGTACTGGCATAAAAATATACATGTAGCACAGACAAACAGAATAGAGGATACAGACACAAACCTATGAAACTACAGGCACTTGACATAGAGCCAAAAATATGCATTGGAGAAAAGGGCAGTCCCTTTAGCAATGGTGCCAAGAAAATTAGATATCCTCTTGTAGAAGATTTAACCTAGGCCCTTTTCTCTCACCCTTTACAAAAGTCAATTCGGAATGGACCAAAGACCTAGGTATAGTACCTGAAACTTTGAAACTGCTAAAAGAAACAGGGGAACACCTGAAGCAATGGGCACAGCAAAGACTTCCTAAATAAATCTCCAGTGGTACAGGAAACAGCAAGAATCAATAAATTACATCAGCATCAAATTAAACTTAATGCACAGCAAGGAAATAGCCAACAGTATGAAGAGACAGCTTACAGAATGGGCAAAACCTTTGCCAGCTACTCCTCCAAACAGGGATTAATAACTAGAATATATAAATAACTCAAAAAACCTTAACATGGAAAAATCAAATACCCTAATCAATAAATCAGCAAATGAACACTTTTCAAAAGAAGTACAGATGGCCAATAAGTATATGAAAAAAATTTTCAATATCTTTAGCCATGAGGGAAAGCAAATCATTCCATTGTGTCCCATTCAGAATGGCTATCATCAAGGAATTTTTAAAAAAATGCTGTTGAGGATGTGGGAGGAGGCTTTTCTGCATTAGTGAGATGTAAATTTGTACAGCCATTATGGGAAATCAGTATGAAGATTCATTAGAATCTAAAAATAGAGCTACAGTTTGATCAGATATACCATTTCTTGGCATATACCCAAAGAAATTAATGTCAGAACAATATAGGGATAACTACATACCTATGTTTATTGTGACACAATTTAGAAGAGTCAAGATAAGGAAGCAGCCCTCAATACCCATCAACTGATGAATAGGTAAAGAAAGTGGTGGCACATGTCTACAATGAGGTATTATTCAGTCCATAATGAAGAATGAAATTTTGTCATTTGCAGGAAAATGGATGGATCTAGAGACCATCGTCCTGAAAGAAAGAAGCCAGATTCAGAAGGACTAATATTTCATCTTTCCAATAATAGTGGACTCTAAAAAAGAATGGCAAGCATGTAGAAGGGAGGACTGTAAGTAGACAAGAGGTAAAGAGCAAGAGGAAGAGAGAGAGAGAAGTGTAAGGGCCAGCGATAGTGGGGTGGTTATGCCTCAAACTATGTAATGTGCACTTGAATCCCTCTCCCAGAAAAACAATGGGAAACTAGGAAAAGGCAGAACAAGGGGATGATGGAGGGTGCGGAGATCAAGTATATTATAGTAATGTGGCAGTAACAATTCACAAAATGAAGTCCGTTAATCTGTATAACCAATGAAAAAGAAAGACCAAAGACAAAATATCTAAGTTGTCTTATTTCAACTTAAGTAATAAATTTGTACACAACCGTATACTTTCCTACCAGAGAATTTATGTTGTGCTGATTTTACAATTAAGTTCTATCAAGAAGAAAATTATTTTTATTTTATTTTATTTTATTTATTTATTTATTTTGTAGGTACCGGGGGTCAAACTCAGGACCTCGCGCACCAGTAGGCACCTGTGCCACTGAATGATATTACTGGCCCTTTCTTCGTATGTGGGTACCAGGAGTCGAACTCAGGACCTTGCGCTTGCCAGGCAGGCGCTTATGCCGCTGAGCTATCTCACCGGCCCAAATTATTTTTATTGCACTCAAATTTCATATTGTAAAGATTGATTCGTTCCAAACTAATCTTATGCCACTGGCCAAATCTTGACAGCCAAACCTCAGCAGATTAGTAAAGAAACCAAAATCTTAGGCAGCCTAATACCATGCACAATGCTTAAGAGAGAGGCTGAGGTACTCAAATCATAACATTAAGAATGAGAAAGTAGGGCCATTGAGTATGGCTTCAGCTGGCATAAGCGCCTGCCCGGCAAAGCGCGAGGTCCCGAGTTCCGCTCCCGGAACCCACATAAGAAAGAAGGGCCGGTGATGTCGCTCAGTCGGCATGGGCGCCTGCTGGCGCGTCGAGGTCCTGAGGTGACCCCTGGTACCCCCCCCCAAAAAAAAAAAGAATGAGAAAGTATATAAAATTATAGATCTTATAGACACTGAAAATTAATTATGGGTGGGCAAATTCCTTTTTGAAAACAATTTTAGAAGGCTGGGCAAAGAAGAAATAAAAAACAGATAACTTCATTGGTAAATTCCTACCAAATGTTCCAATCTTTCAATCAACTGGAGAGTAGAAAAAGTGAGCATGACCCAACTTCTTTTGTAAGATCTTGATTCCAAAATTTGACAAGGGCATAGCAAGAATAGAAAATTACAAATGAAGTTTTGCCATGTGTATAGAGGGACAAATCCTTTAAAAATAACAAATTGAATCTAACCATATATAAGAAAGTGTACTACACTTCCGATTTATTTCAGGAATGCAAGATGATATAATATTTGAAGATCAACTAATCTAATTGTCCATGTTGACTGAAATAAGAGAGGAAAATTCTAATTTTGACAGAGTAGCTACAGCAAAATCATTTGAAAAAATTCAAAACCCACTCATGATGAACGCTCTTCACAAACTAGGAATAGGACTTACTTAACCTGTTAGTCTAAACTGTAGAAAGTAATAATTTAATAGTAAAACATTAATTTTCTTTCTAAAGTCAGTGATGAAACTGGATTTATGCTAACACTACTTTTATTCAAAATTGTATTAGAAATTCTAGACAATGAACGGAAAAAATTGTCCAATTACTGAAAAATAATTTTTATGATTTATACTCAAGGTGACTGTATATGTAAAAAAATAAAATCATACAAAAAATACTAAATTAGTAAAATGTACTTAGCAAGAATACTGATATACAAAGGAAATGTGCAAAATCAATTTGCACTTTGTATAAAGTTGGCCACAAATAAGAACAACATTTTAATGATATTTATGGCAGCATTAAAACCATCAAATATTCATAAATGAATCTGAAGACAAATTTGGCAAAATGAATCTAAACTGCAAACTATAGAGATCCCTTCCTGGTCCTCATCGCAGTCTGGAAGTTTATATTGTAATCCCATGGAAAAGTTATTGAAATTCTAGTTGAGTTAATTTTAATCTACTACTTCCAGTGCAACCCATGGTGAGAATAAAAACACTAAGGTATATTTGTAGTTGTGGGGAGCCAAGGGGGTCCTAAGTCAGGGTGATGGTTAACTGGAACAAAGGCCTTGACCCAAGGCCAAACCCAGGTTTTATTAATTCTCAACAAGGGGAGTTGGCTCAGGGATAAGTGACTGTGAGAACTGGCAGGAAGTACATGAGTACCGTGAGCTGTGCTAGGTAGGTGGTCTGAAATCACCTCTGCAATATGCAGATAGAAGGGTATGCAGAAAAGGTAATCTGCATAGCACAATTTGAGGTAGTATCTAATGTTTTGGGGTTGGCGTTTCAGCTCTGATGTGTAATCTTTTATGCCCGGGGAAGTCATAGACTCCTTATCTCAATGCTTGATCCCTGCTGACAGGGACAGCGTGGAGCAGGCTCTCCCTCCTGCCTGGGCTCACACATGTTTTTGGGAGCTACAAGGGCAGAGTAACACTGACCTGTCGCCTTGCTTCAAAGACCACATATCAGCACCTCGGCTAGAGTGATTTGCATTGCTTAGAGCTAACTGAAGGGATAAGGAAAAGCCCCCAGCCAGCTCTGTACATATCAATACATGGAAATAGGGCCAGGTTTAGCCAAAATGGAGTTAATCAATCTTTCAAGGAGAGTTGTCCAGGTGGTTCTTCACAGCAAAAAACAATTGAAACACATAAGACCAAAATAAATGGAGGTCCACATTCCATTCATGGACCCATAACCATCATACTGGAAAAGTGCCAGTTTGTCACAAATAATATATTCAATGCAATCCTAATTAAAATTTGAAATAGCACGTGTATGTGTGCACGTGTGTGTGTTAATATGTATGTGTGTAAACTTCCAAGCTGATAGTTCCCAAAGTCTGGTCCACAAAAGACCAAAAATAATAAAGTTAGCAGACTTACTATGATATACCATAGTTCACTATAAAATCCATTATAACAGGTATAGTATATGTGCACATATACATATGTAGACTCATATTAACACTTCATTTATCACAAATATGACTGTTCAGCATAAATAAAGAATGGATTTTTCCAATAAATGAAAATGGGTGAGTTGGACAGATATAAGAACAAATATGTATCTTGATCCCTCCCTACCACTATATACAAAAAAATAAATTCAGAAAGCAGATCTAAGTATTAGAGGTATAAAAATAAATTTTTAGAAATAAACATAGAACATCTTCATGCCACGGGTAAATATTTCTTACATTAGTCACAAACATGCTAAGTATAATTGAAAAGAAAAAGATAGATTATGCTATAGTGAATTAACTTCTGCTCATCAAAAGCCACCATTATGAGTTGGAAAAAGACAAAGAACAGAGTAACATCACATACACCTACCCAGTGAAAGACTCCTATTACGAACATACAAATAACTTAAAAGTCAGTCAGGGGCCGTGAGATGGGCTCAGCGGCGTAAGCGCCTGCCCAGCAAGCGCGAGGGCCCGAGTTCGACTCCCGGATCCACAACGAAAAAGGGGCCAGTGATATCGCTCAGCGGCACGGGCGCCTGCTGGCGCGCGAGGTCCTGAGGTCGAACCCCCGGTACCCACAAAAAAAAAAAAAAAAAAAAAAAAAAAAAGTCAGTCAGGCAAGTATTAATTGGAAGAATCCAATTATCTAATAAATATATAAAAAAGTACTCACCTTAGTCATCAGGGAGATGGAAACTAAAACTTTAAAGAGATTTCATGTACATACGCACCAGAAACAGCTAAGACTGGAAAAGATGAAAAATAAAATGTTGAAGGTTAATAGAACAATCAGTGCTTATCTACATTGCCAGCGAGACTATAACTGGGTAGAAACATTGGCGGGATCTGTGCTACACTATCTACTTATGCTAACTATAGTCCTCCTCTAAGACCTAGGGATTCACTCCTTGATTTACACCTACACAAATGTCTACTTTTTAATTAAAAGAGTGTGCTAGCCTTGTTCTTATAAGCCATTTTTAAACAGGGTAATCATTAATTGTTCTCATCAGCAAAATTTGGAAATAAATTATGGTATATATATATATATATACAATCAATATATATAGTATCGATAGTTACTATATTATCTATCTATCTATATCTATATCTATATCTATATCATCTATATCTATAGGTCTTTACACACAGCTATGTACCTGAGCATCACAAATACATACATTAAATGGGGTAAAGTCCCACACACAAAATAATAAATACTACATATTCCATTTACACAAAATTGTATAATAACCAGAACTCTTTCTTGCTGCTAGAAGCCAGAAGAGTGGGGATCCTTTGTGAGAAGTGGTGCTTGGGGGAGTTGCTTCTAGATACTTTCTGCTGTGACTCTAACATGGATGCCAATACAGGTGTGGTCCTGTGCTTGGTGTGTGAAATTTACCGAGTTGTAGATGCCTAGTATAGGTATACTCCAAGAAATGTCTAGAGAAAATTTTAAAAGAACACCTAAGTGTACCGCCATGTAAGTTTTGAAATACCATCACCCTCTGAAATGTTTTCAACACCTATTAAGCTAGGAGCTGCAGTACTAGTGCACAGACTAAACTAAACAAGAAAAATTCACCCATATTTCCACTGTAGCAGCGCCCCAAAACCACATGAAGCTGTCTCCACCTCTCCCGTATCTTTCCAATCTCTCGTGAGTTTTAATAAGTGAAACAGAATTCACACTCAGGAAAATGTTGCATTTGGGCCCCAGCTTCTAACATATTTAAACCTACCAGCAGATGGTTAGAATAGATGCTGAGTGCCAATGCATCACACCCCATAAAAGGAGGGGAGCTCGTGCAACACACACGGCCATGTTCTTGGGGCAGTTACACAGACATCAGTCTGCCCTGGAGGTGGTGTCTGGACCAGACCCCTGGGTCCATCAGCATGTGGCAAAGTGATAGACATATCAGAACTGACTGCTGCCGAAGGAACGTGGGGGTGGGGGGCAGGTACAGCTCAGGAAGGATGTTTTCAGCCACATCAACATTTCAAGAGGCCAGAGAATATGATCAGTGAAGGTAAACAAAAGAGAAGCATTCAGAGAAATAAAGTAGAGATCCAGGGAAGAAAAGAGCCAAAGAATGCAAGAAAAAAATTCAAGAATTTCACATATGGAAAAAGAACCTCTGTAGCTTTACTAGCAACAAAACACAATATTATATTTAGAAGAAACCTTACAAATAACTATCTCTAGTCTACTTACTAGAGAGATGAAGACTTTCAGTTCCAGAAGAGCTAAGAGAATGACACACTGCAAGGATCTTAAAGCAAAGATTTGAAGGATTATGAAATCCATTTATAAACTGAAGGGAACTGAGCCAATTATTTCATCTCTCTGTTTATTCAATGGTAGAAAATAGCAGTTTGGTGGGAGATTATAGTAAGATTGTTCTATCACACACCTAGCACAAATCTGTCTGTATACCATGCCCTTAAGGGTTTGTTTTTTTATTCCTCCTTGTAACTTCTTTAAAGGCAGAAGTCACCTGTTGCTTTCTCCATATTCAGCACACTGCCTGGAACATATATGCACTCAATAAATATTTCTTGAATAGAATAAAGACAATATTAGTATGTACCTTTTAACCAGAGTCACAACTAATGCTTTCTTTTCATTCTAGCTGTTTTTTTGAGGTCACATTTGTCAGAGAAGCCATATGGACAGACTAGCATCTGCTACCCCAGGCCGGAGTGGGTCATAGCAAGTTGGAGAACTCCAACATCTCCTAAGGGCCATATGAATGGACCCCATAAGAAAGTGTAAGTTTCATATATACCTGCCCCTTTATTTAGACCACACTGTTATTCTTCCTGCATCTGTTTGCAATTACTCATGCCACCATTTCCTTGGCGAGCAAGCAGAGGCTAACTAAACGAAAAGCTGCAGGGGTGGTATGTGGGTATAAATTCCTCAACCCCTTATGCTTTTCATTCAACTAAGCATAATTCAGCCTTTTAAAACAATGCAATTTCCTGATGCTCTATCAGAATGTGTAGAGGCTGTTTTGAATCACCTCATCATTGCTGCTCCCCCACCTCCTTGATTAAAAGAGGAAAACAAAACAAGTGCTATCGATTCCAGATGGCTTGCATATGTTTGAGGGCTGGATTTGTTTTCATTTTTCTTTTCATTTTTATGGTGAGTGAAGACCAATACAAGTCACCCATTAGACAAATCTAGTTCAAATCTCTATGTCACAGACATATTGAAGCATCACTCTCACGAGAAACACACACAGCACACTGTGTGTGCAGAAAGACATTGGGAAATGGTGAATTCTGGCTGAAAAATCTACCAAACATCAAGTAGAAAGTAAGGACATAAAGGGATTATCTAGCGCAGCTCCCGTACTGTATAGCCTAAAAACTGAAACCAAGTGAAGTGAACACTTAAACCCTGGTCTCTTGAGGCTGAACAAAATTTAGCATCTCTTTGATCTAATACATCTTCCTTTAATTTAAATAGTGTGAACTTTAAATGAAATATTATCCACATGCTTCTGATAGGGCTACATTCACTACACCAAAAAAATAATTTTGTTTGAGGCTGTCAGCATTCAAGCCTCCCTCCGACCCTCTTTACGGGCATTTATATCTTTTGGAAATCTGAAGTGGTATTTTTGCCAAAGGAAAGTAAAAATCCCATTGAACTGGGACTTTTGTAGTAAGGAGAGAAGAAAAAGAGAGAGAAAAAAGAGAGAACAAGAAGGAGTTGAGATTGGTGGAGAAGGCAGAAGGGAGGTGATAGAAAAAATTAACACCTGAATGTTTTTGTTAAATTGAAGCTGCATTTTCTTGCCCCTATTCACCCTGATGATGTGCAGCAGGTGAAACTGTGACTTCTAGTTTAGTCTTAGGAAAGGTGAACCCTAAGAGTTAAAACTCCACTTCCCAAAGTCACCTGATCAGATACAGAGAATTAGCCATCTGTGACCATTTGATTACTGGAATGTCTTGATGTTGCTAAAAATACCTGTGGAATGATTTCTGTTAGGACCTGGGTACACATCTTCTAATCTTTCCCCAGGCTTCACTTCTGAATCGTAACAAGCCCTGAGTGGCTCTTGAAACCCAAAATTAAATGGTTTTCTATATTTGTCAGTATTGGGAATTAGAAACAGTCAGCGCAAACCCAACTGTATGTGTTCAGTTAGAAGTGGCATGGCAGTCAGCCCAGGCTCAATCGTCAGTTGATCTTGTGACCTGGATTAGACCAAAGATGTACAGAGCGAATATCAACACAATGGTGGAATATATGGAGGAGATTTTGAAATGCAGGAGATAAAATAAACCATGCAACCAGGAACGTTACGGTGACACTTTCACCAAGCTACCTTTCATCTTTCCTCATCCACTATTGCTCCAAGTGAATATTTCCTCCTATTACAAAGCTATTTAATAATGCCTTGGAGCTGAGAGAGCCATTTCTCAGGTGGTACAGAGCCTTAAGCAAAATGATTGGATTTCTTCCTTTCTATCTATTCTGCATATGCCATCGATACTAATATATTGTGGCTTCTTTCTCCCAAAGTCCCCCTGATGTCACCTGGACATACATTAAAGTTTGGGGAGGAAATGTGACAGGTGCTAAGAATCCTAGTAGGTCAGATGCTTTGTGAAGATAATTCTGATCAGAATGAAAAGACTATGGTTCTCGTGGGTAGATGGAAGAATAAGACGTAGTCCAGTAAGACATTCTCTCGTGAATGTTTGCACTGCTACAAGTCTGTTTCCAAGGAGAAATGATCACAACTGGAGAAATCAGTTCTATTGAATCTTCAGCCTTCAGTTTCAAATGAGAGCACAGAGGATGCTATGCTTACAGTAAAAATGAGTGTTGGGACAGCCAGAAAATGGTGCCGTATCCTCCACATTTTTATTTGCAGACTATTGGTCATTTATTCCAAATCAAGTAGTTTTTCAGTCTGGGCAAAGTTGGCATTCTAAGCTAGATATGTCTATATTGAAAGAACCTGTTCTGTGCACAGAATGATGATGTTTAGGAGCATCCTAAGCTTTACTTTGCTAGTAGCAAGCCTCATCTTTCAATGATATGCTAGCCAAAAATGTCTCCAGATATTGTCAAATGCCAACTAAAGAGTAAAACTGCTCAGTGGAGAACCAGAATTCCAAGGACTCCAAATGCGTTTTACAAGACTATATATGAACCGCAGTGTGGTCTGCGGATTAGACCAAAGCCACGTTGGTTCACCTCCCACCATCCTTGATTGACAGTTACCCAGGACCCAGGCGCACTCACGCTGGAGCCCCGCTCTGTCCTTCCTCTCCATTCCCTGTGCCCACACAGGCCTGTTAGCCTCTGTCTGACCTCGAGGTCCTCAGTTTGGATTGTGAAGATCCAAGGAGGACAAAACGAAACTGCACAGCAGAGATGGAAAAATGAACAATGGATAAAGTCAAGTTTTAAAAGCAAACAGAGTCTGGGGATGGGAAGAAAACATCTCTCTCTCTCTTTCTCTCTCTCTCTCTTTCTCTCTCTCTCTCTCTCTAAGTTCTTGGGCTTTCTCAGGTCAGCTTCCATCTGAATCTGGTTTTCATTTGCACACCCTCAGCCATGAGCTTCGTTTCTCCTCATAGATAATTTGACTTGATTACTTTCTGAAAGGGCAGACAGAGCCGAGGAGCCCTGCATTCATTTACTTGTCACTCCCAGTGTTGGCTCGAGTTGGATTGAACTACACCTCCCCCTTCCAGGAATGACTGTGAGACTGGACTGAAACTCCTCTGGGAGGACCTGGGAGGACCTGTGCTGTTCTGCCCTCTCCTGGAGTGAGGTCAGCAGTCCCATGTATGTAGAAAGGTTGACACCATTTGACAGAAAAGGCTAAAATGGCCGCTTATGCACCAGGATTGATTTTGGCTCATTCCCTTGATAACAACAACAGCCAGGATATAAGATCAAACTATTTGACATTGTGAGCACAAGAACCCTTGGATTATATGTTTTTTGCTATTTCTCATGACACCTGGCACAGCATCAAGACATAAAATTGTTTGACAAATATTTGTTAATGTATTGTCATATCAGGTAGAACCCATTCTGATGAGAAAGTTTGATAAATATTTGTTAATGTATTGTTATATCAGGTAGAACCCATTCTGATGAGAAACTGAGCTACAAGTGATGATACATTGTCTCAAAATAATATTATGAAATCTCTGAGAATACACATTTTTTTTTACATTGTGGTAACATAGGACCAGATACTTTTAAAATAAATGATCTATTTTCATTTCAGTGTAATGCTATTTCAATTCTACCATCCCTAAAATGCTCACTTAAAAAAATCTGCATTTCTATGCCACTTTTTAAAAACTCCAGTCTTCAATTAATTCTCCCCCTTCTAATTACAGCTGAATCTGTTTTACAAAGTAAACATAAAAAACTGGTAACTTATTTTTACATATTTTAACTAACAAGCTGTTTTGTTTGTATTTTGTTTTCATTTTATACAAATTCCTTCGGTCAAAGCCTTTCCTTTCCAATACTTCACATGTCCAGATCTTGCCCCACCCCTTTCTCTTTCTCTCTCTCTCTCTCTGAATGGAATCCAGGTGCTCTACCACTGAGCTACATCCTTAGTCCTATTTATTTATTTATTTATTTATTTATTTATTTATTTAAATTTTGAGTAGAACTGGCCATCTAGGACTTGAAGATGTAGGACTTGAACATTCACTTATCTGCCTCAGCATCCTTAAGTGCTGGGATTATAAACTGTTCAGACTTTTTGTTTTTTGTTTTTTGTTTTGTTTTGTTTTGCTTTTTGTAATGCTAAAGATTGAGCCTCTGGCCTTGAGTATGCTAAACAGGTGCTATACTGCTGAACTATTAATAGCCATACCTCTATTAACAGTCTTATACTGTTATGGCTGTCATACTTCACATACTTGCATTTCTTGCCAGCTCCTGTTTGAAATATCCCAATTTTGTGTTCAACATATAGCAATTTGCCCAAATTATGTTCCCATTTATGGTGTGAAAAATGGTTAACATTCAGCTACTTCATATGGTTCAACCTGTGATCTACTGCTCATTCTCTGCTTCTAGATTCAGAACTAATACTACATTATTCCTGTTTTATGACTAGAAAGGGGTCCAATTCAAGATTAACACATGTGCTAAGAGTTTTGGTGTAGTTAAGACTTCAAAGTTGTGGTTTAAAAAAGTTTGGTTGTTTGAGATTTTAAACGTGGCCATATGTATAGGAGAGAGTAGAGGGGCCTGGCCAAACTTGGGGTTTGAGATCAGAAATATTTTGATTTGAAAAGTCATTTATGACTTCGTGTGTTTGGGCAAGTGGTTTAATCTCTCCATTTAACCTGCAGTTTCTTTGTCTGCCAAGTCTAGATGACAATAGCGACAATATTGATCTCATAGAGTTTCTGAGAAGTACGCCATTTTGTAAAAAGTTTACTCCAAAGGCTTGCATGTAATACGCATTTGACAAATAGAAGCCAGCTATTATTACTATCATCATAAATATTGCCCTTAATAGTTAATTGTGAGATAAGAAGAATACGTAATGGAAAAAAAAATCTATCTTCTAAAAAACTTCAAAGAAATGAGCAAAAAATTAATTTATATTCTCAAATATCATTTGTCTCAAACATGTATATACATGATTGTGTGTGCATGTGTATGTGTGTATGTGTGTGTATGTATGTATTTTGGGTTGGGAGTGTATGTGTAGGAATGCTTTCTTGCATTCAACTTTTAGTTTAACATGTAACCTCAATCTGACAACTGAAAAGAACCAGTGAGGCTAAGTATTATAGGGAGAAGAAATCCATGGTTGAGAAATACCCACCCTCTGTCACATTCTATTGGCTCAAGGTTGCTAACATTAAGTGTAGGAATGTTGCTTTCTTTTTTCTTCTGGCAAATGAAAAGGCCAAAGCTCAGAATCGTTGGGAGTGACAGCATAATTAATCAGGTTCCATGATTCAAACTAGGTGCTGAGCCTACCCAGGATTGTGAAATTTTTAAATGACCTCTTTGTCCTCAGTAGTGCCAGAGTGGAATTCCTGTGGAATCGCTTGCTTCTTGGCACCTGGTATCCAAGGAGCAAAACTGTGGGACAAAATGTTCTTTGGAAAATGAGGCCAGGCTATGCTTTTATTTCCTCTGAAAGAAAGAAAATAAAACATGTAATTTTACTGAAACACAGCAGGTTTATCAAAATACACTATGCACCTCTGGCAGGTATCCCTCTGTGAACAACTGGAACAACTGGATCCAATTAGATTTACCTTGAGGACTCCTTCCCTTACCATGCCAGCTGAAAAAGAGGGCTGCAATGTACTCTTAGAGTGGAGAGCACTGAGGACTCTTATGATCCTATTCTTCTGTTCAAATCTCCTTCTCTTCCACTTCCCAAACTCTTGCATCAATAGAGAACATTTTCTTAATCAAATTGTGGATGAATAGGTACAATTAGATGTCTAAAGTAGCACAAGCAGATACAGTGAGAATGAGAATCAGGGTGTCTCACCCTTTCACTGAATTCCCTGCATTCTAACAGATCCCTAGCAGCAGAGACTTGCTGCAATAGCCTTCTCTACTGCTGATTATATCAGCTTAAAGTTGTATCACACTTTACGAAGTTCACACTTTATCTAAACATTCCATTTTTGTTATTCCTGCCTACACTACTGTGGGATTTTCATGGAGAGAGATGGGACACCAAGGCCTTTTTCCCAGGAAGCAGCTTAATTTGAGCAGGCACAGACTCAGTGGATTCATATCCAAAGGCTGAGTGCCGAACATAGTGTAGTTGCACACTTTTGTATAAGTTTTGTGTCTTTGTCTCCCTTATATAGGCATACACTAACATTTTACAGTCTGGTTGGGTGTACATTAACATTCTACAGTCTGGCTGGGTATGAATTATGTTGTGGAGTTACACCAGAACTATACATGCATGCACACAGGCAGATCTCACTACACTGTAAAAAGTTCCCACCCCAACACGTCAGGAGAGGCCCTACCACAACATTACTCTGAAAGAGATTAGAGAAGTACCATGGGTATCTATGAACAAGAAAATTGAGGCTCATAAATGATAGGGGCTTTAGTATACAGTCACAAGAAATTGAGCCTCCTACCCAGGGCTCTTACCTCCAAATTGATTACGTACCAGGATGGGATCTTACTGTCTGTTCAAAAGACACACGACAGAAGTCAGTGGTGTTAAATAATTCATCTGAAGGTATGCAGCCCCCAGACTAAATAACTTTCCTGCAATATGAGTGACTGATAATCAAGGCCTTTTGCTGCAATTTAAAGAGTCAGCTTTGCTGATCTATAACTTAAACACCAAAATGGTGAAATATGCCTGTATTGCTACTGTCTTGCTCAGTGAATAGTCTTTAACACGTTTATTATATTCTTAAAATCTTGCTGGACATTCTATGTACATTTAATATTTACCTTGTTTGAGCTCTATGGGTTGAGTAGTTTTAGATTAGGAAATGAACTTTTTCAAGAATTATAAAATGTCCAAGTCACATTGACAAGGAGTCAATATAGAACATGCAGTGATTTGAAAGCTTGTAGCTATTTACATTTATTTATGGCTTGACCCTATTTCTGGCCAAGACAAAAGGGAATCCATAGAGTAAGAATTAAATCCCAGGTCTGTACTACTCTGAAGTCCATAATCTGTTTTCCACTGCCCAGTTTCTCCATTGTAAAGATGACCAGCACCTACAGTCTCTCCTTCTCTGAAGAGGATTAACAGGACTGATTGCCAGCCATTAAGTGATCTCTACAGAAAATACATACCCATCGAAGATACACAGCCTTATTATTGCTACATCTTCACTTCGTTCACCTTCTCTAAACTTTGCACAGTTTGCCTTACTACCCACCTGAACTCATAGTTATGCTAATCCTTGCAGAAATTAAAAACGATATGATCTATAAAATAGTGAATTGGGTCATTGCAGCTTAGTTTAATGTCAATTTCCCAAAACGTGTTATTTTTAACTCAGAAAGGAGGTTCCATTTAAAACATTTTTCACTACAAAAAAAAAATGCAGTTTCAAATCCAATAAGATAACACAGCTATAATCAGTTTCCTGGAATACTGATTTCCTCTATAAAGTCCCTAGTGTGGGTGAAAGCAGAACGTGAGTGGTTCAGTGCCCACTTAGCCTCAGTTCTCTGTTATTTTTTTTTCCTTAGTTTACCACCTTCTTTCTCTAACTCTCTTCAGGGCAGAAATCCCTAGTCTCCTTTCCCACCTAGCTAATCCTCCTTTAAGTTGAATGCCTAATAAAGAGTCCAGAGCTTCTCTGCTCCAACTACACAGTTGTTTTGTTGGTCCTACCACAGCTACGTCTCATGATATGTTCTTTTTTTTTTTTTTGTAGGTACTGGGGGGTCGACCTCAGGATCTTGCGCGCCAGCAGGCACCCGTGCCGCTGAGCGATATCACCGGCCCCTTTTTCGTATGTGGGCTCTGGGAGTCGAACTCAGGCCCTCGCGCTTGCCGGGCAGGCACTTAAGCCACTGAGCCATCTCACCAGCCCCTCATATGTTCTTATAGCACACCTGAGCTTTTCTGTCTACACCTATAGAAACATAAGCAAGGCATCATTCCAAATAGAGAGTGGAACTCCCCAAAGTGTACACAGGCACACACAGTATGATAATGTTTTAGTCAGTAATGGACCACAGATAAGATGGTGGTCCTCTCTCAAAATTTTGTCCTCTACTCCTTAGACAGAAGACTAAACATCAATATATAAAGAACACAAAATATTAGACTCACAAGACAAAAGTTCCAATCAAAAAATGGCGATTGAAATGAATAGTTTTTTTGTTAACAGAAAAAGTACAAATGTCTAATAAGTATGTGAAAAAGTGTCCAGCATCTTTGGTCATTAGAGAAATGCAAGTCAAAACAACACAGAAATTCCATCTTACTCCAGAAGGAATAGCTATAATCAAGAACTCAGAGGACATGAATGCTCGATAGTTTTTTGGGGAAATGAAATTTCTACATTGCTGGTAAGAATGCAAATATCTACAACCACTATGAAAACCAGTATGGAGACTCCTCAATAAAATAAAACTAGAAATTCCATTAGACCCAGCTGTACACCTTCTGGGTTTATTCTTGAAAGAGTTAAAGATATAATGTTACAGGTATACATGTATAACCATGCTTATAGCAGCATAAACTCATAATGTTAAATCTTGAAAGTGTCCTATATATCCATCAACAGGTAAATGGATAAAAATATATAGTATTTATATACAATGAAGTACTACTTTGCCATAGAGAAGGATAAATGAGCAATTTATAGAAAGATGAATGCACCTTGAGACCATAATATTAGGTGAAGTAAATCAAACACACATGATTAAGTATTGCATGGTTTCTCTTATATGAGAAATACAAAGTATAAATAATTTAAAGAGCAAAATAAAAAGTAGGTGATAAGAAACAGGAAGGTAGACCTTGTAGAAATGAAAAGGGGATCTGGAGATGGGGGAAACTAAGAGGTTGGGGAGGGGGAAAGAAAGTAAAAATGGTAAAAATGTGATATGTATATGTACTAATTCACCAAAATGAATGCAATAATTATGCATCCAAATATATACTAATAAAAAAAACTAAAAGTAAAAGATGGTGTCCCATAAGATTATGTCACATAGTAATGTCGCCCCCCTCTTAGTTTTCATAAATAGCCTCTACAGTATTCACACAACAGCGAAATTAACTAATGGCACATTCTCAAAACCATCTCTGTAATTAAGTGACACATAATTGTACTTTAGAATAGTGGTTCCGGTGACCATGTCTTATGGTCATTACTTAAGAAATAGTGCTTTTCAAGGGGATAGAGGAAGTCTCCTTCCTGTTATCTTACAGATTTCTATTACATATCAACATATTAAATGATATGGGGAATTCTGCAGTAGAGATACCTATTTGGTTTTGTTCAATCCAGTCATTATTAACCTTACGTGACCGTGGAGCTATGTTTTCCATTCAACAATAATGAGCATCTTCAAGCATAAGTTGTTTGCGGATCATACTTTCCAAAGTTCCATGAGGGTATTCTTTGAGCTCTCCCCATTTTAAATTTTCAAAGTGATTCCAAGTGTGACCTCCAAAGAATTGAGCCCCCAAGTTATCCCTTCATTTTGAACCCTCAATAAGAGTTTCCACTTCTGCAAACTCTCTTTGCTGGTGTTATCTCCATCTCTAGCACAAAGATGCCGTTCAGGTCTTGCCTCAAATGTTTAGATCCACAGAAAGGCTTTCCCTCAATAGCTCCAGTTAAACTCCCATTATTAGAAAAAAAAATCCTATAGAGTTGTAAGAGTATATACTGAAATGGGAATAAATATAACGTGAAATTTGGAGTTTAAGTGGATTTTAAGTTGTCTCCTTCATTCTCTGCCATGTTTTCAAAATTTTACACAATTACTTTTAAAATACAAAAAAGTTCTAACATAAGAAGAGGAAAAGATGGTTCCAGAAAGAAATTGCTGATCTCTTTGAAGTGCTCACATTAACTGCTCTAGCATCTGCATTGATCTTGCTTGTCCCTTTTCAAAGCACAACTGTAAACTTTATGAGTTTCATTGTTTTATAAATGTCATTTGCGTTCCATTTCATATAGAAAAATCTGCAGATGTTTTAACTTTGCACACTTATACCATCTGGTGTTCTAAAACTTCACACAAATGGTGTCTCCTGACCCATGGGATTATTATCCTATAACTAAGCCAGCACTGCCCTGAATATGGTACTTGCTTCTACTAAAGGCAAGATTTGCTTTCTACCCAGTTTGGTGTAGCGTTTGCCTAATCTTCATCTCTTGAAAATGTGGCATGTAATTTGACATCAGATGAGTTTTTTTTTTAAATATTCAATTCATTTCAACACATTTAAGTGTAACATTCCTCTATAAAGTTCTGGATAGAAATAGAATGTTTCAATGTATTCACTGAGTAATCAAGCACCCACAGGACCTAACAATAGAGAGTATAGAAGTCTAGTAAAACCAAGTACAGCCCCTGCTACTCCATACCCAGTATGTATTTATGGCTTCTTTAATGCTTACATGTGTTCTAGAAAGGGAAATTCAATCAGATTCAGTCCCTTCTCCATAACATCCCTGCACCACAATACTGGCTGCCAAAAGAGTGGCCAGGATAACAAAGGCAAGGCAAGGGCTTTGTATTTCATACAAGCCACAGTACAGCATTACTGACATGTCCTGAAGTACTGATCTTCAGGAAAGAGTTGTCTACTCTATTTAATGAAGGTGGCACTAAAATGCTTAGGGTCTCAACCTCAAACTCTTCTGATTTCCTCCTGCAGTATAGAAGCTCTCAGAATTGGGCAGGGCCCTTTCTGACAAATTTTAGGCAATGTGTTGCTCTCAAAATTGAACAGACAAGTGAATACAAATAATCACAGCTTCCTAACGCCAAAGATCAGACACCCTTTCTGGAGACAATGCTGTTGCAGAAGAACTTAAATTGTAATTGAAAAACCTCTGGAGATTCAGAATGTACAGGCTTAAGAGTTAAAAATTTCTAAGAGTGCATTCATAAGAAAATCCCCATGCTTTCATATATTTTACTTTCAAATGCCCAACAGGTTGTTAGAATGAACATCAGAGAAAAATTTCCTCATGCTTTCCTTAGGGGAAGGAAAAAAGCAGACATTTTTGAAATATGCCCAGAGATGTTCTTTTTAACAAATCCTACCCTTCAAGAAACAAAACTACTGGGCCGGTGAAATGGCTCAGCGGTGTAAGCGCCTGCCTTGCAAGTGCGAGGGCCCGAGTTCGACTCCCGGAACCCACATACGAAAAAAAGGGGCCGGTGATATCGCTCAGTGGCACGGGTGCCTGTTGGCGCGCGAGGTCCTGAGGTCGTCCCCCTGGTACCCACAAAAAAAAAAAAAAAAAAAAAAAAAAGAAACAAAACTACTTTACCAGAGTGTAAACAGCTTGAGTTTTACCAGAGTCTAATTACCTGGAGAAAGTGCCTCATGCCTGCTTTAATCTTTCATTTAGGGAAATGAAAACACCCTAGTCCATCTAGGTTTCTTGTATCACTGAACAGTGGGTGGACAGAAAGGCATGTGTGAAGGTCATGGCCCAGGAGCAGGGCCACTAAAAGAGTGAGCACTAATTATAGAACTACAGAAAAATTTCCTTCCTCCACGCTTATCAATAGAGTTTCCATTTACAGGAATAATAGGAATTGTTACTGAAAGAATTGCAACTACCAGAACTTACTTAGAGTAAGTCTCTAGAGAAACCCAAAGATAACTAAGAGACAAAAACAAGGACATCAGAGAGAATTTTAGCTTCTGGTACCTAGGGCTACAGTAAATAATAAGCATAGACTAACTCCTAGCCACAAAAAGGTATAGCTTTACAATAGAGAACTACATGCACAGTTGCTTCTACCAAATACACCATGTCCAGCACTGAATAAAAATTACAAGACATACTAAAAAGGCAGGAAACATAGAGAACGAGCAAGTAATCAGATACAGACATGACAGGGATTTTGGAACTATCAGACCAAGAATTTAAAATAACTATAATGAATATGTTAATAGGCTGAGGACCCTATTAGGAAAAGTGGACAATAAGCAAGAATAAATAATGTAAACAGGGGCATGAAAACTCTCAGAAAAATCAAAAGCAAATGATATAGATCCAGAAGTACTGTAAGAAAATGACTAATACCTTTGATGAGCTCATCAGAAAAATTCACTTTGCGAAAGAATGAGTTAGTTCTCATGAACAAATGTGAACAGAAATTTCCCAGATTGAAATTTTAAAATAAAAATAGCTTTAAAAATAACAGAGATTATCAGCAAACCATTGTGGGACAACCAAAAGACTCTATCTATCTATTTATCTATCAATCTATCTATCAATAGAAAGAGAAAAAAATGAAGCAAATGTATTTAAAGTTATAATAGGTGAGAATTTTCCAAAATTAATAACAAAGACCAAAGTACAAATACTAGAATTTTAATGAAGATCATGTAAGTTAAATGCAAAGAAATATACAAATAACCATATCATATTCAAATTGCAAAAAAAAAGCAAATACAAATGTATGTTCTTACCTGTAGGGGAAAAACGATTAAAAAAAAAAGACAACTCCACTAGAATTCTTATGAGGAAATATGAAATCAAGAAGAAAGTGAAATAAAATATTTAAAGCATTGAAAGAAGAAAATTAACCACCTATATTCTGGATCTAGTATAACTATAGTTCTAAGGTGAACATGAAATAAAGTTTTACTCATAGAATCAAGCACTGGTTAATTTTGTCATCCACAGACTCAGCCTGCAAGAAAGGTTAAAAGATGTTCTTCAGGGGGAAGGAACAGAATATGTCAGAAACTAAGATCTGCACTTAAAAAAACAGCAAAAAAGGGAAATACATGAAAACTAGAAATATAGAAATAAAAAGTGCTTTTTTTCCTTTGTCCTTGTATGTGCAATAGATAATAATTCAAATTTATAGTAGCAAGAACATATTTGATAATTTTAGGATGAATAAGAGGAGTAAATGAGAGAAAAGAAGGAGTTAGAAATCATTTTACAGGTACCTGCCCTACATATAGTGCAGTATCATGTTAGTTGAAAGTGAATAGCTAATAGTCGTGAATATACATTGTAAACTCAAGCACACTAATTTTTACAAAGTATAATTTATATATGATAAAAGAGGAGTGAAATGCAATCACATAAAATTCTCAAATAACACTAGAGAGTCAGAAAACAAGAAGGTAGGAAGTAAAAAATGAAACATGAAACAAATAGAAAACAATATCATGTAGATATTACCCAAGTATATCAATCACTTTATATGTGAAATGTGAAAATATAAAAATAAAAAAAAATATAGATTGTTGGGGTAGATATAAAAAACAAACCAATTACATGGTACCTACAAGAAACTGACTTTAAACATTAAGACACAGATTAAAAGTGAAAGTATAGTGAAAGATATCTCAAAACTATGCTAATCAAAACAAATGTTCATTAGCTACATTACTTCCAGGTAAAGACACTTCAGGACAAGAAAAATGACCAACAATAAAGAGAGCGATTGTGTAATGCTGAAGAGATCAATTCTCTATGAAGACATAACAATTGTTACTTGTATTTCTTTGAAAACAGGGCATCAAAATATATGAGAAAAAAAACTGATAAAATTACAAGAAACAAATAATAAATACTATTATATTGGGGGAATTTAATACTCTTCTGTCAGCATTTCACCAATTCATCAACAGAAATTCTCCAAGTATACAGGTTTATGAACAACATCATCAATCAAATGTATCTAGTTGACATATATAAAGTATTCCATCCAACAACAACAGAAAATATATTCCTTTCAAGCTCATGGAATATTCAGTAAGACAGATTAAATTCTGGACCATAAGACAACTTTAGTGAATTTTTCTTAGATAATAGATCTTGTACAAATTATGCTCTCAGACAACAATGGACATACAGTAGAAATCAGTGTTGAATGCATGTATTGGGAGAAAATTAAAATTCTTCCATCTTAGGAAACTGGAAAAAGAGCAAATTAAATACAGAGAACAGGGCTGGTGAGATGGCTCAGCGGCATAAGTGCCTGCCCTGCAAGCCGAGGTCCTGAGTTCGACTCCCAGAACCCACATAAAGGAAAATAAGGGCCGGTGATACCACTCAGTGGCACAAGTGCTTGCTGGCAAGCACAAGGTCCTGAGGTCAACTCCCGGTACCCACATAAAATAAATAAATAAATAAACAGAACATAGAGAAAAAGCGATATTAATAATAATAATAATAACAATGCAGGCATAAATTATATTTAAAATAGAAAATCAATAGTGAAAATCAACAAAATCAATATTCTCACTTTAAAAAGATCAATAAAATGTATAAACTTTCCAGGCTAGACAAGAGGAAGAAAGAGATGACTCGTTATTAATATGATGAATAAAAAATGGGCCATCAAAAGTGAAGCCACAAATATTAAATAGATCCACAATTTTCATAGCTTAAACAAAATGTTATAATACTTTAAAGAATGCAATCTACCAAATCACACACAAGGAAAAAGCAGATAATTTGAATTGATTTATGTCTGATAAATAAATTGAATCAGTAATCAATAACCTTCCAAATGAAAAGAGACTATCCATAGGAGTTTGTTGGTAAACTGTACTAAAAATTTAAGGAAATATTTCTATCCATTCTCTACAATTTTGTTAAGAAAATATAAATAGGCAAAATATATTGTATTTCCTTTTATGAGGTATACATTAACCAAATACTAAAACCAAAGACATTACAAGTAAAAAAAAAAAAAAGTAAACCTACAGATCAATGTCATAACCACAGGTGTAAATAGAATGAAACACTGTACAAGGAGAATTATATGCTGTTACCAAGTGAAATTCTTTCTTGGTGTGCACGTTTGGTTCAAATCTGAAAATCAATCAATGTAATCCATCATATGACAAACTAAAGAATAAAAATTTTCTGATCATATTAATAGATGCAGAAAAAGCATTTTACAAGATAAAGCACCCAATCACAAATAAAACCCAGCATACAAGAAAGGAAGACTGGGGCCGGTGAGATGGCTCAGCGGCTTAAGTGCCTGCCCGGCAAGCGCGAGGGCCCGAGTTCGACTCCCGGAACCCACGTACGAAAAAGGGGCCGGTGACATTGCTCAGCGGCACAGGCGCCTGCTGGCGCACGAGGTCCTGAGGTCGACCCCACGGTACCCACAAAAAAAAAAAAAGAAAGGAAAACTTCCTCAATCTGAAAAATGACATCTATGGAATAGCATCATACATAAAAGTAAAAAAAAATAGGTTCATTTCTTCAGGCAAGGCAAGGAAGTCCTTCTTTACTATTGCTATTCAACATTGTGTTGAAAGCCTTAGCTAATATGCTAAGACAACAAAAGAAAATAAATGGTATATAAATGTGAAAGGAATAAATAAATCTGTTTATATTCATAGATAACATAAAATGTTCAAAATCTCCAAGAATTAAAAAAAAACTTTTAAAGTTATTATGAGATTACAGGAAGATGGTAGGATGCAAAGTCAATTTACAAAGTAAATTTCTTTCCTATCAACCAGCAATAAACAAGATAAATTTGAAATAAAAACAATATTTTCATTATCACCAAAAATGAAATACTTAGCTATTAATCTAATAAAGTATATACAAGATCCATATGAGGAAAACTATTAAAATAGATGAAAGAAAAATTTAAAAGATGTGAATAAAAGGAGAGATATTTCATAATCACAGTAAGAAATATTAATATTGTTAAGCTGTCAGTTTTTCTCAACTTCATACCTTTATTGTAATCTCAGTCAAGATCTTAGCAAATAATATGTGACTGTAATTTAATGACAGGCTAATTCTTAAATTTATATGCAAAGATGAAAGGCCCAGAATAATGAATACCAAAGGAGCAGAACAAAGATGAATGGCTGACATTACATAACTTTAGGGCTTACTGTAAGGGCTGGGGATGTGGCTCGGTAGTGGAACACCTGCCTTGCTTTCAGGAGGTCCTGAGTTCAATCTCCAGTACAACCCCCCCACACACACACCTAGTGTAAGCCTCAGTAATCAAGACTGTTATTGGAGAAAGAATAGAAAATCAATAGAACATAATTTACTGTGTAGAAATAAACACAAATATTGTCTTACTTTCTCATTGCTGAGACACAATATCCAACACTCACAACTTGAAGGAAGAAAGGTTTATTTTCATTCATGTTTGTAGTCTGTGGTTGGCCAGTTCCAAGGCAGAACTGGTATGGCAGAGGGGCATAGTGCAAGGGTCTGTTTAAGCAAAGCTACATACATCATGGCAGTCAGGAAGCGGAGAGAGAAGGGAGGAGCTTTACAGAAAAATACACACTTCCAAGTCACGCCTGCAGGGATCTGCATCTTCCAACCGGGGCCTACCCCTCCTCCTAAAAGCAAGTCAGCTATAGTGCACCTATGGTCCAATCACCTTCCACGCATGAAAGATGTTAGGACATTCCAAATCTAAACCATAACAAATATAGTCAACCGATCTTTTTTTTTTTTTTTTTTTTGTGGGTACCAGGGGGACGACCTCAGGACCTCGCGCGCCAACAGGCACCCGTGTCACTGAGCGATATCACAGGCCCCTTTTTCGTATGTGGGTTCCGGGAGTCGAACTCGGGCCCTCGCGCTTGCAAGGCAGGCGCTTACACCGCTGAGCCATCTCACCGGCCCAGTCAACCGATCTTGATAAAAGATAAAAAATAATTAAATAAGATGATAGTCTTTTCAAATTGTGCCTGAACAATTGGACATACATATGCAAAAAAAAATTAAACTTGAAATGCCCTTACACGAGTCACAAAATTTAACTTCAAATGGAATATAAACCTAACTCTAAAGTTCAAAACCTTACAACACTTAGGAGATAACACAGAGAAAAATCTAAAGCCAACTTTCTTGATACAACACCAAAACATGATCCATGGAAGACAAAGAACTGGTATGTTGAACTTCATTAAAACTACAAACTTCTGCTCTGTATAATATATTGTTCAGAGAAAAAAACAACCCTACGACTGAGACAAAATCCTACAAGAATGATATCTACCAAAGAACTGTTATCTGCAACATACAAGTAACTCATAAAACTCAACAATAACAAACCTTAAATGTATTAAAGAATTACAAATTAAAACAACAATGACATATTACAACATGTCTGTTGGAATGATTAACTCCAAATCACTGACAATATCAGCTTCTTAAGAGGATGCAAGGCAGTAGTAGGTTTCATTCATTGTTGGTGGGAATGCAAAATCATATAGCCACCTTGGAAGACAGTTTGGTTGTTTCTTACAAAGCTAAATATAGTTTCACTCTGTAATTCAGGGTTTGCAGTCCTTGGTACTTACCTCATGATTTCAAATCTTGTGTCAACACAAAAGTTTAGACATAAATGTTTTTAAAAGCTCTATTTAGAATTGCCCACATCTTGGAACTAACCAAGATGTCCTTCAGAGATGAATAGGTAGAAGATGTGGAGGTACATAGAAACTCCTTGTAAGTTCTGCTGAACTTTTTAGTAAACTTGAAACTGGTCTAAAAGACATTAAAATCAACTCAAAATGAATCAAGAAGCAAATAACATTTTAAGGTATAAAATTTGTAGAACATAACATAGGTGAATACTTTCAGGACCTAAAGGTTAGTGAAAAGTTTCAAACATGGCAGCAAATATATGATGCACAAAACTGGATAAATTGAATTTCATCAAAATTTAAAACTTCCATCTTCCATTGAGTCTATAAATACAAGTGTTTTAACATAATGGCATGTATTAAACATTATAAATAAATGAAAAAAGAGTCAAATGGAAATTATGGTTAAACAGTACCACAACAGAAATGAATAGTTAACTAGGGGGACTCAGCAGCAAATTTCAGCTAGAAAAAGAGAAAAAGCAAAATGAAATATAAAGTAAGAAGAAAGGTGAGCAGGGCCTCAGAGAACTGTGGGACATTGTCAGTCACCAAAGTAGATGAAATAAGTGTCTCAGAGAGAAGAGAGACAAAGTGTTAATGATTCAAAGTTCCAAAATTTGATGAAAAATATTAATGTGCACATACGAGAAGTTTGTTTAGAGAGCCTCTCTGAGATTTGGTGTCCAGACACTGGAATATAGCAATGCGAGGAAGAGAAGGAGGGAAGTGGGTCCTTGGGATCCACGAAGGATATGAAGAGAGAATTGAATCCCATGGGGCAGGTGAAGAAAGAGACTTCAGTGAAGAAGAAGGAGATGGCTGGTGGCACTTTCTCCCTGAGCCCAGACTCACAGCGTGGGAGGGGCAGCTTGAACCTGTAGATGAATGGTGACTACTGGTGACCCCAGAGGCCTCCACAGAGAAAAGCACCAGTGGAACAGGGTAATAGATGCAGCAGACTGCAGTGGCTGCTGAATTACTTGGGTTCGGACATCACCCAAGAGAAGGCGATTGGCAGGTGGCCATTTTGAAGAGGGCCCAAATGAGCTCAGAACTCAGAGCAGCTGCAGACTGGCTCCATCTAGTGGCTTCAGCATTGTTGTGAGGCTGTTGAGTTTGAGCTGTCAGGGAGCCACGTTCAAGCCACAGGGAGGCATGTGGAGGGCTGCAGGGTGAGCAAATCTGGTTCCAGCCTCACAGCCAGAGACCAGCCTGAACTTCAGTGGAGCTGGCAGTACAGGCACCCTGGCATTATTCACTGCCCCTCCGTGGATGTGTGGCTGGCTTGCTGGAATTAATCAGCTTACATCTGGACTCTGTCTGCCCACATTTTCTACCAATGGCAGCCCAGACACACCGTGAAGTAGACACTATTTTTCTTGTTTTCTTCCTAATTTTTTCTTTTCTCCCTTTTCTTGTTTGCTTTCTGTTGTTGTTGTTTCTTTTGTTTTGTTTTTTCTTGATTATTTTTCTTCTTATGTGAGTGTGAATGTGGTTTTCAGCTTTGCTTTTGTTGTTGCTCTGTTCTGTTCTTGATTTTATTTCTTCATTCTCTCTTTCCCTCCTGTCTTCTTCACCAGTTTCCCAAAGTTTGTGGGATCTTCCTTTGTCCTCCAGCCTTTCTTCCAGTCTCTTCCTCTCCTTCTATTTCTCTATTTTCCCCCTACTCCCTTTTAAATTTTCTCCCCTGGGGGTGAAATTGCCATACCGAGGGCTTATTTACTCCACACAATTTTCTGGTCCATTTTAGATTTTTTTTATAACCACAGATCCAGTTCATATGATTAAAGATGACAAATTAATAGGTACCTCAGTTTGTTGTTTCAATCCAGGAATTAAATAAATTAAAATGAGAAGACCCTTAAACAAGATGGAACCCCAGACTTCCAGCTTAACAAAGGCAAACGTGATGGAATGAAAGCCACCCACCTGGACTCTCTGAAGTGGTACTAACGGAAGTAGCAAAGCAGATGAATGAGGCTCTAGAAGGAAAGAAGAGATGGCAAATCCTTTGCTGTTGTGAAGGTTATACTCATACTTCCATTGGTAGAACTCAAGTACAGACAACAGCTAGTTGCCAAGAGTAGTTGAAAAATACTATCATCCTGGGCACAGCATTTTTGTGCTCAATTACTCTCAAGGGTTTATAGGGTATGGACAGAAAAGGAGAGTAGATCTTAGTTGTGGTGTTCATATTTATTTGTTCAGAATAAATGTCTCTCCATACTGGATTTCCCCTTACAGTCCTCCCCTGACCCACTCGTGGCTGACTTTGCACACATTTTGTTAGAGCAGATGCTATAAGATTATTAGCAGTTTTTCCCTACTACCCTTGGGGTCATTCCATCAGTTTGGGTCCAGGAATGAAAACAGCTGGCATAGAGCCAATGCACACCATAGCTTTCATGGCTATATGGCTGAGAAAATAATTGTTTTATTATAAGCCACAGAGATTAGGAGGTCATTTGTTACTGTAACAGTCTCAGGTATATTGCACTTATGAATTTTCATTTACAACTGTCAAAATCTACAAGGCTCTCAAAGGAAATTATTTCATCTTTCAGTTAGCAAATATTTATCAAGCACAAACTACATGGTATTATACAGGCACAAGAGACATGAATCCTATACACATACTAGAGATGTAGTTAATAAATAATATCTGCAAAAAAGTGCTCGCAAATAAATAAGGTTAATATTCCAATAACAAGATAGATGATATATATTAAAAGTTTAAAAAAGCAAATAAATGAATGAACAAATAAGTACATAAAAGTTAGTGGTCTATAACTTCATGGAAACTTATAAAAACATCTTAATTATAAAACACATAAGAGCATCTAAATTATCTCACCAACAGAAGTATTTTTTAAAATATCAGTGGTGGTTTGGGGGGCTATAAATAGGGTGGGAATATTTTTTATTCTTTAGCTGTTAGAGGTTTAACTAGAACCTACTGGGGACCCAACAATGAATGGAGAGATTACTAAATTGTGGCACAAACCATGGGCTGGGTCCTGGCAGTCATCCAGATATGCTTTATTCCTTAGGGGTCACTTCTCAAATTTTTTCACCAGTTTTTTTAAAGACTCAGTGGCTTCAACATAAATGTTTTGGCAGGTTTAGTTAAAATTTCTTGTTTCTTCCAATTCACTTTGCTTGCAAGCATCATAAATTTCCTTGCCAATCTGTCCGGGATGGTGGTATAAATTTGTTGGTGTGGACCATGTCATACACTATGGCAAAAAATCTAACTCTAGCAACTTGGTGAGTAGCATTTGATGTTGTGGGGAATTGATGGATCTCCCACACAAGGTATTTTCAGCCTTTATTAAAAGCCTAGAAATGTACCCACATCCTTCACTGGAAAGGTCACAAACCAGAATAACTGAAGTAATTAGGAGCTGAAGAAACTTCAGAGGAAGTATCCATAGGTATCTGAGATTTTGGAGGGATTCTGGGGCCAAAATCTATGGCCACGACTATCCTGTAATATTATACTTCAAAAAAATCCACCAGCTCTATGGAACAAACATTCTCCAATCCATTCTTCACCAGAAGACTAAATGAAAAGTTATTACACAGGCAGTGGGATCCTAAGCTACAAACTCTTCAGAAGCATCACTGACTCTCAACAAAAATTGAAAAGTCATCTTAACCTGACCTGTAGCTTGTAAGGGAAGTTGCCTTTTCATGTCTTTCAAACTCTTATGATGATTTTAAATGCTCTTTTATTCCAAAAGTAATGTGCAGAAGAATGATTTGAGAAACCTGTGGAAGTCAGGAGAAAAGGGAATTATGTAATTATTTCCACTATTCCAAATAGTGGAATTCAGAATCATTTTCTTTCATTGCAAGCCACATGTTTGCATTTTGGTCAGGTCCATATTGCACAGAAAGTCAATGTTGATTTGGGGAGCTGCACTGAAAACCCAGGGAAGTATTGTACTTCCAAGTTTCCCAACCAAGATGTAAAACAACACAGTCAGTGGACCAGCTTCACTTTGTGGTTTTCAGGAGAGACACATTTAACACAGTGTATTTCTATTGAGTATTCTGCCCGCATGCCCCATTTAGAGTCTTATGCCCCCCCTTTTTGTTCTCATTCATTCATTCATTCCTCTAGCACTCATTAGGTGGTAATGCATAAAGGGCAAGATCCTGGATTCTGGTGCAAGATTGCTTGGATTTAAATTTTGGCTGCAACACCTACAGGCTCCATGACCTTGGACAAAGTACTTAATCCCACTGTCCCTATTTACACATCTGTAAATGTTGATAATATCAATCATCTGACAAGTTGTTATGAGGAGTAAATGAATTAGTAAAGTAAAGCACTGAAAATAATACTTGGCACATTAATCACCACACAAACATTTAAACTATTGTTGAGCCCCCTACTCTGGTAAATGCCTTATTGAAGGAGATGCAGAAGACACACAGATGAGCAATGTGAGGGTCACATTCTCCATAAGATGTAGTGGGTACAAGTAATTATAACCTTAGGTAGAAAGTTCATGACACAGAAGAGATAATATAATGACACAGGTTCAAAGGAAGGGTGAGATTAATTTCAGCTGTGGGCATGAGATGGGTCCATCATCAAATGAAGAAATGGAATGGAAAAGAGCAACTTGGCCTGTACTTTCTCAAAGCCCACTGTTATGGTTTGTGCCTAGATGTCCTCCCAAAGCCTCATGCAGTCATAGGTGGGGCTTTTACAGAGGTGGCTGGATCTAGAATGCGTGACACTGGGATCAATTCATGGTGCAATGCTAGGATGAAGGCAACTATGATTAAGGGTTTGAGTCCTACCTGTCCTTAGGGCAGGTAGCCAAGGTAAGATATAAGGGGCAGAAAGAGCTGTGGTCCCTTGCTTGCATGCTTTGCTACTTTCTAGCTGCCGTGAACTGTTTCTCCTCTGTGATGCCCCTCAGTCAAGCCACACTGCCTCGGAGCCAGCTGATTATGGACTGAAACCTCTATAAACTGAACTAAATAAATCTTTTCTCCCTTAACTTTGAGTTTTGGGTATTTTGTCTCAGCAATGAGAAAAGTAACTAGATCCTGAAAATCCTTTTGCTTTCAGTCTCACCATGCTTAGTATTGTCAGCTTTAAAAAAAAAATAACCATTCTAATAGCCATTTCTAACATGTAGTAGTGATACATTAGTGTATTTTGAAGTATACTCATTTCCTAATATTTTGAGATTTTGCATATTTCTAAACATCTCTAACTGATTTATGAAATAATTCTTTTGTGCTCAAAGAACATGCTTTTTATTACCTAAGTTATTTATTTATTTGTTTGTTTATTTATTTATTTATTGAGACAGGGTCTTGCTATGTAGCTCAGGCTGGCCTTGAACTCACTATGTAGCCTAGGCTGGCCTCAAACTTGTGGCAGTTCTCCTGCCTCAGCTTCCTGAGTGCTAGGATTACAGGCGTGGTCAACTACACCTGACTCATTTTATTAAGAATTGGTTTGTGGCCCAGGATATAATTTGTCTTGATAAAGGTTTCATACGTACTCAAAAACAATTTGTACTCTGCTGTTGTTGGGGGGTTCTGTTCTATAACTTTCAATCATCAGATCAAATTAGTAGTATTGTTCAAGTTTTCTGTATCCTTACTAATTTTTGCTTGCATGTTCTGCATTTGGTCTTGCTTTGTTTGCATTTCTTGCTATCGCCCTGTATGTAACTTTTGGAATGGAAATGTCTATCTTGTGGCATTGAATGCTGGAAGTGTTTAATTTTCTTTTCATTTGTTCAGGGACTTGTAGCTAAGAGTTTGCCCTAAATCTCAGAGGAGATGTTGGACTTGGACTTTTCAGCAATGATGAAACTGTTAGGACTTTGGCAACTTTTGGAGATGGACTAACTGCCGTTTGCATAAATGGATGTGCACGAGTCCCTGGGGGGCCAAGGGTGAAATGTTATGGCTTATATCTAGATGTATCCCACAGCCTCATGCAGTCATAGGTAGGGCTTTTTCAGAGGTTGCTTCATTTAGAATATGTGACACTGGTATTGATTCATGATGCAGTGCTAGGTTCAAGGGCACTAAGACTAAGGGTGTGAGTGCTCCCCACCCTAAGTAGCCTGGATGCAATATAAGGGTTAGAAAGAGCTGTGGTTCTCCCTTGTTTCCTTGCTGACTTCTGGCTGCCATGAACTGTTTCTCCTCCATGATGCTGTTCTCCCATGTGCCACCCTGCCTTGGAGGCAGCTGATTATGGACTGAAACCTCTACAAACTACGAGCTAAATGAACCTTTCCTTCTTTAACTTTGGCATCAAGGATTTTTCTCAACAATAAGAAAGTCAACTAAGACACCCATGCATATACATGGGTTCCAGATGTATTCACTGCTTACTGCCCCATGCACCTGGACTTGGATATTTAGCTAGCTGCCTTTGTAATCATAAAAGTAAAGAGTAGGCCTTCCCACCTTCCCCAGAGGGCCAGGACACATACACTACAACCATGAGCTGAAGAGTTGTGCTCAGCACAGCATATGACAAGAGCTCTACTCCAGGGTAAGTGTGTGGGTCCTGGAGGAGGAAACCTTCCCTCAGCTGAGCAGCCAGCCTCCAGACTCAGCCTCACACTACTCCTCTGATCCTTGGTGACAGCCAACTGAACCTCTCATACTTTTACAATTTTATCAAACTAGTCTTGATTTTTCTCCTCCTTAGTCATCCTAATCAAGAGTTTTCTCCCTTCCTCTTCACCAGGCCACCTCTTATTTACCTTTCATAGCTTACACATTGCTTCCACCTGGAATCCGTTTCTTCCCTGAGTTAGATCTCCTGTCGAATACTCTAGTAGCGTTCTGAACCTTTCCTTCTGCAGTACTTAGATGGGAATAGTTAGGACGTCTTTACCACGCTCACTGAGCTACACTCTTGCCCCAGGAGTTGTCATTCCTCCTCACTCTGATGTTAGCGACAAAGGACCCTAATCAGATCTTTTTTTCACTATTCTTTCTTCAGTGCTAGGCAAATGCCTACTACACATGATGAAATAAGTACTAAACAAAAACCCAGCAATATCGAGTTGTTGAGCCTTTTATCCCAGTCTTTTCGAGATTTTTGGAAAGTGATTAGGGAACTAAGTTGGCCTTTCCTACTACAATGAGCCTGACAAGGCCAGTTAGAAAGTCACACATCCTGTTTGTATCATAATTCTCTTTTGTGATTTTCTTAAGTAGATTACTCCAGAAAACTCTTACTTGAGGATGGAGATTTAAGAATGCAGCCGCACAGCTGAGAAGGGCAGCTAGTAAATGTATCACCATGAAAGAAAGAGAAAAAAAACAAGAAGTGAAGGAGGGAAGAAAGAGAGAACAGTTTTTAAGATCACTAAAATCTGTTTTGGTTTTTTCTTTTTTAAAATTTCATCTTTACTAAATTTCATTAGTTTTTTCTAGATTTATTGAGGCATAACTGAGAACTTAAAAATTACACATATTTAAGATGTAACTCTGATGTTGTGATATATCTATGTATGTGTGAAATGATTATCACTCTCAAGCTAATTAGTATTCCTATCATGTCACATAATTCTGTCTGTGTGCTGAGAACATTTAATTCTCTCAGCAAACTGTTTTGGTTTTTCAACTCACCCCAAGTATCCTTTTGCTCAAATTATTTGTGTTCAATTTTGCATACTATATCTGAACAAGCCCTAACTATAAACACATCCAGCATGAGTTTGAGCCGGGTAAAGGTATATAAATGTCAACAATTTGACTACAAGTACAATTTGCTGGAAGGAGAGTTGAATCATTAAAATCCATAAAATCTGATCTGGGCTGATTCACTTTTTGAACTGTTGCATTTCACGAAGGTTGTTTTGTTGGGTTTTCTTTTTAACTGCATTTGACTGCTTCAAAAGGGAATTCCACTAGCAAATCCCAGATCACATTTAGTTACCTGCAGCAGGAGCAATGGGTCCTGGACTGGCAGGTGGTTTTGTGTTGCCCCATCGGGTACCAGCCACAGATCCAATGATGTGGGGAATAAAGGCAGATCTCATGATATTTCCTCAGATATGGAAAATAGAAGTTTGTACTCTTTAGTAAAATGTTATAGGACAGAGTCCTCAAAGTTTCTTTGAGCAGCAACACTGGCATAGTTTTAAACAATGTGCACTAAAAAACTTGAAAAAATGTAAGACTCCTGCCATTCAGGAATTCCTATAATTTAAGTGAGGAAGAATGTGACACACTTGTTAGGAAACTAAGTAGCTATAACATACATAAACTACTTCAGTAATACCACAAAAAGGATAAGACAGTGTGTATTATATCAAGAGAAAAGGACAGGAAGCCACAGAGAATTTAAGGGAATGGGACATGGCTTCATGCTGAACTGAGCAGGAAAAAAAGCTGGGGCTTAAAATCAGAGGAGGCTGGGACAGAAGGCTCTAGACCCAGTTGAGCAACAAGAATTATGTGGCAGTGAGGATTGCAGTTTGGTGGAGGAAACAAAAACTTATTGTAACAACAACAATGATGATGTACTTATTTCATACACCACAGTTATATAAGGCAAATAGAAATATTATCCTCATTTTACAGATGAAAGAACTAAGTAAGTATCTCTAGGGAACTCAGTTTGCAAGTGGGAGAATCAGTAATGAAGCCAGGTCTTGTTAAACCATTTACCACCAAACTATGCTAGGAGAGAGCAGAGGAGTTGATGCTCTGGAGACAATGTGAATCCAGACCTGTCGTTTATAAGATCGAGTAATAAGCTCAGGCAAGCAGCTTGACTTGCCAAGCTTTCTTTCTGTCATCATACAAGCAGATACATTCATATCTGCAAGGCCAAGCATGCTTAGAAGGGCACCTGGCATTCAATAGAATCATGACACATGTAGAGTTTCTTCTATTTGTCTGTAGCCAGGTCTCCTGCTGATCCTCTTTTAGATAAATAGGCAATATCTTTTAACTTTACTCTCTCTCCAGGAGGGCAGCCTGAATCATCTGTCAGTGCTCCTCTCAGGCTCTGGCTGGGCAGTGGGTAAACACAGAAGACACCTCTCTGAACGGGCTGGCCTTACACCGGGTATCCTTCCTGTGGCATATTTCAAGAATGCTTGTAACCCCTTTCCTCTCCTGCCTCCCCATCAACATGCCAACACACCCTTGAAAAGACCCTCAAAACCCTGTTCCAGCAGACAACATAACAATCAAGCTAATTAATGGTCCTCCTGTTCCCTCCTGGTCCAAGTGTGTGCTCCCAGTGGTTTAAAGGAATGGAAGAGCAGGGAGCACAGGGGGAGAATTTAGGACTTCTGGGACTTGACCCCAATGCTGTCTGAACTTCAAGAGTCAAAGCAAATCCGGGGGAAAACTGCAGAGTCTGTTGTAAGACCAGCCCCCAATCAATATGTTACGATTTCATTGCTCATTACTCCTGTGTGTGCCGAAGCACAGTGGGGGAGGGGTGTGGACAGTGATGGAGTCTGGGAGGAAGGGCCTCCATCACGGCAGAGAATCATATGGAAGCAATTAGTACAGCCTTCGTTCAAAAAAGCATTAAGGTGCTTGTAGCACCAAGGCTCCAGTGACCCCTAGGCTGGGGCCATAATTCACCAACACTTAATACCATTTACCCTGCAGATGTGCATTTTATACAGAAATATCAGCTTACCACTTTGAAAAATTAACCTATTGAAGGCTGTCAAATTCTGACGCCCTCACGGGAGTATTATATATTGTCTGTACAGCTCTGTTTCGCCTTTTAGCCCCAGAGTCTGGGATGCCTATGTTAATTGGGAAATGAGGTAGCTAACAAAGGGGTGGATAGTGGCAGAGGGGTGAAAACTCAAATAGAAGTGCTCATTTTCCTAAGGAGAAAATATGCTTTCCTTCAGTTCCAAAACACAAAGGGTTTAGGAAAGCGACATCTTCTCTACCCCAGTGTACACATACTGAGTATCTAGAACTACTAAGTCAGAAAGCCCAGAGAAATGAAGAATGGTGTAAAATAGAAATTAGCCCACAGAGAAAGCAGATGCATTTTGTACCTAGATGAAAATCTAAACAAAGAGTTTTTGGTACAGTGGGGTTGAAGGAGAAAGACAAGGGCTATTTTGTTAAATGTATTTTTTCAAATTCTAAGATTATGTGACCCCAATTTAAAAATTTTAATGGAAACACCAATATTTGCCTATCCAAATGATACTTAAAACACGAAGAGTTAATGTTTTCAAGGCTGACCAAAACAAGTACCCTCTGACAATGCTGGTAGGAAACTAATTTAACAAAATTAAAACCTTAACAGAGCAATTTAGCAGAAGGTTTCAACAACCTTAAAATATGCATGCACACTACCCAGCAATTCAACTTACAGTAATTTTACATTAAAAATAAGAAGGATATGGAATTTGATATTCATGTGAATAAATTTGGTCAGAAGTTTGTTTTATGAAGAAAAGAACAAATGGATAAAACTTAGAGTCCTACAAAGGGAATTGGTTAAAACACATGAGTATAGTTTATCAGAAATCTTGCTGCAGGAAAAATGTCAATCAACATGAAAAAACTTCAAGTTGCAGTACTAATAGATTTAAAATAACAAGCTACAAGTCACTATTTGCATCGTGACTAGATTTTACAAGCATATTTGTATGAATTTGCACTTCATCATGTTAATGACACCTTTGGCTAGTGAGAATACATGCTTCAAAATTTTTGGTGTGTTTGTTATTTCATTGAGCAAGTAGTGTTGTCATTCAGAAAGGAGGGTTAAAGCCAAGTTATAAAGTTGGAAGCATTGGGTTTTCCATCTTGTCTCAGTTCTGAAGCCTGGTAAGGAGGTCCTCTGTCCAAGAGGGCTCCAGTCTCATTACTGCTAAGCCACAGCACCCTTCTGCTGCCCAAATGACCCCATCCCACATTTTGAACCATAATAATTTACCCTAAGTGGTATAGCAGGTCAGGACAGAGTAGCAATCTCAGGTTTATGAGGAAACCTCCACTGCTGGAGATGAGATCTGGGGACGCTGAGACCCTGAAACTCACCAGAGCAGCCTTTGCCCCTTAGCCAACTCTATGACTGTGGATTCTGTCCCCTGGTTGTGGCCACTGGCCAAATCTGAGCACACTCTGTGTTTAGTTTCCACTTATCATGGGGCAGCACAGGCACTGACTGATCAACCTGATCATGAATAAGGCCAATGCCTGGGAAAAAGTAAACCAGGAGAGTCAGCAGCTCCAGGGAGAAACAAGGGCTGTGCCAGCAGTGCAAGCCTCGATAAAAGCCCACTGCTATTGTAAACTACAAAAACAGCATGGGCTTTTACTCTGAATGTAACTCCTTCCACACAGCAGACTAGAGTGAGAGGAGAAATCCAGTGCAATGCCTGCCATATTTGAGAGGGTTTCATCAGGAGCTATTTTGGACAGGGGTTAATTGTGTAAGACCGAGCAGCAGAACAGCTGCAGAACAACTTCACTTCAGAGTTTCCAGTGTTACTGTACCACAGTGACTGGGTGAGAGACAGGCACAAGAGGCAGTCACAGGGAAGATACTTGCCAGACATAGACTCCCCACCCCAGGAAGCTTGAGCTCAGGCAGAGAGGGATGTGGGGGTCCTGCCCTCTTCAGTGAGAAACCAGGCTGGAAAGCTAGGCAGAGAAAACCATGACTCAGGGCACACAGAGGGAAGACAGAAACTGGAGCTGGAGAGTGACTACAGCCCTAGCGTGGAAATCATTGACCAACCACACCCAGTGGTAATGGCAGGGAAGGATCCAGCATCCACACACAAAAACCTAAGTGTGGAAGCAAAATATGTCTTAGCAGACTCACTCTCCCTCCCTGTATCTTCTCTGGTGGAGTCCAATACCTCAGACCCCAGAAAGAAACATTCATTCAAACCATGGAAGAATATTTTTAGACTCATTGCTGTTCTTTCTATTCTTCTTTTTCTTTTTTATTTGATATCTGTTTTTCTTTTTTCTTTTTTTGCTTGTTTCTCCTTTTCTGTTAATTTTATATAATTCTATTTTTTTACCCTTCAAAGAAGTTTTCATTTCACTTTCTCTCCTCCTTCTTGTCTTTGCTTTTCAAATTTTACTTCTCTCATTTCTCCATATCTTACCACCTCCATTTTTACTAGTATTACTATTAAGTTTTATTAATCTTTAGATATTTAGTTAATTCAATGCTGTTTTGCTGCATTGTTTTCTACTGTTAATGATAGTATAGATGTTGCATTTAGTAGACATTTACTGTATGTCAATATTTGGTTTGGTTTTGGTTTTATGTTAATATTATAAATGTGTATTTCTTTTTTGTGGGTAAGAGTGTCCAGTGGTAGTGTTTATTGGTTCTTATGGTATCTCAACATCCAGTCTGTCTTTGATTCTGTTACTGTTGCTGATTTTGTTGTGACATAATTGTTGCTGTTAATTGGTTTTTACTGTCTATCAATATCTTTATGTCAATAATACTGTGACTCACTCCCAGAGAAGTGGGTGCTGGGCCAACTTCACCACATCCTCCCATTACAAGAAACAGAGGTGGTTGGATTAGGACAGGCAAAGGCCTACAGTTAAACACACCCAGAGTGAACCACTGAAAAACACACACTGACTAAAGAGATTTCCATACTAGGAAGAGTCTTTCCACTATAATCAAACCACGAACCTCAGCAAACACACACACACACACCCCAAAATAGAAACATGAGAAGACAAAGCAATGTTGTGCCTCCAAAACTTTCCAACTCACTCCAAAACCTTCCAACTCACCCGAAGCAGATTGATGGGACAATCACTGGGGAGGAAATTGAAAGCCAAACAGCTTGAGCATATGAAACGATAAAAGAGGAGATAAAAGCAGATCAATAAGGTGCTCAGTGAGCTCAGTGTTGATGTAACTAAACAGATAATAACATAATGAACAAATGATCAGTGAGCTTATAGAAGACGCTAATAAAAAACTAGCTGAGCTAAAAAAATGGTACAAAACATGAATATCCAGCATAGAAAGAATTAGAGTCCAGGGAAATGTACCAAACAGAAATCCAGAAGTAAAAATTCAACTGAAAGTGTGGGCAGCAGAAGTGACCACTGTGAGGACAGAATGACAGAACTAGAAGGTAAAGTTGACATCAGTGCCCAATTACTCAGATACCTTAGAAACAAGAAAAGACAAAAAATGGGTCCAACAGCTGCTAAATGACACAAAGAAGTCTAATTTAATATTTACTGGAATTAGTAAACAATCAGAAGACAGAATGAATAGCATAAAAAACAGTTTTACAGAAATAGTAGAAAAGAGAAAGGATTTAACATACAGACTAATGAAGCATATAGAACCTCCAAGGGCCAAAACCAAAAAAGAATTCCTCAATAACATAACATAGTTAAAATCCCAGGAGTCCGACATAAGAACAGAATCTTAAAATTCATTGGCAAAAAGCAACAAATCACTTATAAAACAAGACCCATTAGAATTATACTAGACTTCTCAACACAAACCTTCAGCAAAGCTCCAGGAGAGCTTGGGATGAAGTGTTTGAAGCTCTAAAAGAAAATAATTTCCAACTCAGACTGATATATCCTGCAAAAACTCTTTCAAAATTGATAGAGAAATAGATCTTTCTATGACAAAGAACACCTTAAGAAATTTATAAACCAGTTCAACAAAAATTCTCAAGGATACCCTCAAAAGATACAATTAAGCCAAAGATGCCAAAAGGTCTAATGGAATGAATACACCAGGCAGGGTGAGCAGTTAAGCCGAAGGGAAAGAAAGAAATAAGCAACAGGAAAAGAATGCAATGAGAGTAATAAGTCAATACCATTCTGTAATAACTCTTAATGTGGAGTCTCAATTCCCCAATCAAAAGACACAGATTGGCAGATTGGACTGAAATACAAAACACAATGGTATGCTGCATACAAGAAACACATTTAACCCAAAAAGACATTCATAGACTAAAAAAATCAAAGGGTGGAAAACAATATCCTATGCAATAAGAACCTGAAAACAAGGAGGAGCAGCTATCCTGTTTTCAGACAAAGTGAACTTCAAGCCAAAACTAATCAGAAGAGGACTGTTCTCATGTTGGTTATGAAAACAATTCAACAGGAGGAGAGGGCATTTATAAATATGTGTTCAAAGAACACTGGTACACCCAACTTCATAAAACAAACACTATTGGACATAAAAATCGGACAAACATCAATGCAGCTATAGTGGGGGAACTCAATACCTCACTATCACAAATAGATCAACTAGACAAAAAGTAAACAAAGAAAAATCAAAGTTGAAAAATACCTTTTAACAAATGGACTTAGTAGATATCTACAGAGTGGTCCACCCAGTAACAACAGAATACACATTCTTCTCAGCAGCACACGGAACTTTCTCCAAAATAAACCACATACTACCACATAAAGCAGGCTTCTGTAAGTACAAGACAATCAACACTATCCCTTGCATTTTATCATATCATAGTGCAAGGAAACTAGAAATCAATAGCAAAAAAAAACCCACAAAAATTATGCAAACACATGAAAATTAAGCAAAATGCTCTTGAATAATCAATGGGTATAAAGAAAAAATCAAAGACTAAGTTAGACAGTTCCTAGAGTTAAATGATGATACTGGTACCACATGTCAGAACCTGTGGTGCACAATGAAAGTAGTCCTAAGAGTCTAGTTTATAGCTGTGACTGTCCACAGAAAGAGTGAGCCCAAATAAATAACCTCGTGATGCACCACAAAGTCCTAGAAAACAAGAATGATACAAATCCAAGGCTAGTAGAAAGAAGTGAATTATAAATATCAGAGTAGAAAATAATGAAACTGAGATTTTAAAAATGCAAAGAATCAATTAATCAAAGAGTTGGGTTTTCAATAGTATTAAAAAAATAGACAATCCCTTAACCAATCTTTCAAAAAAGAAAGAAAGAAAGAAAAAGAAAAGACCAAAATCAGTGCAAATAGAAATCAAAAAGGCAAAATCACAACATACATTCCAAAGTCCAGAAGATTACTAGTAGCTACTTTGAAAACCTATATTCCAATGAATTGGAGAATCCAGAAGAAATGGATAATTTCTGTATACATGAATTAGAAAAACTGAGCCAAGAATATATACTCTGAAAATCCAATAACAGGCAATAAAATTGAAGTAATAATAAAAACTTACCAACAAACAAAAGCCCAAGATGTGATGGATTCACTATTGAATTCTACAAGAACTTCAGGAAAGATGTAATGCCAATACTAGAACTCTTTTTTTTTTTTTTTTTTTTTTTTGTGGGTACCGGGGGGACGACCTCAGGACCTCGCGCGCCAGCAGGCGCCCGTGCCACTGAGCGATATCACCGGCCCCTTTTTCGTATGTGGGTTCCGGGAGTCGAACTCGGGCCTTCGCGCTTGCAAGGCAGGCGCTTAAGCCGCTGAGCTGTCTCACCGGCCCCTAGAACTCTTAAATAAAACTGAAAGGAAAAGAATACTCCCCAAATCATTCCTGGAAGCTAGCTAGCATTTCTCTGATTCGAAAGCCAAAGGCAAAGATCCAGTCAAAAAAAGAAAAACTACATGCCAATCTCTTTAATGAACTTAGATGCAAAAATCCTCAATGAGATACTAACAAAAGAAAGGGCAACAAATCACTGAAAAGATTACGTGTCATGACCAAGCAGGCTTCATCCCAACAATGCAAGGATGGTTCATCATATGCAAATCAATAAACGTAAGAAGTTACGTGAACAGAAGCAAGGACAACAATCACAAGATTATCTCATATATACAGAAAAAGCATTTGACAAAATCCAGCATCCATTCATATTAAAAACCTTGAGGATAATAAGTATAGAAGGACCTCATTTCAATCTGATATTTTTATGACAAACCTACTGCTGATATATATCATAGTAACTGAGGAAAAACTGAAAACTTTCCCTTTAAAATCAGGAATAAGACGAGGACGTCCACTATCACCACTCCTATTCAATATAGACCTTGAAACTTCTGCAAGTGCATCCAGGCAAGGGAAATATATAAAAGATATATGTATTGGAAAGAAAGAAGTCAAATTGTCATTATTTGCAGATGACATGATTGTTTACATAGAAGGCCCAGAAATTCCACCAAGATATGCCTAGAATTAGTAACCAAATTCAGCAATATATCAGAATATAGAATCAACACACAAAAATCAATAGTGTTCTTGTACACCAATAATGAACTCACCAAGAAAGAAATTAAGAAGGGGGCTGGTGGGATAGCTCAGCGGCATAAGCGCCTGCCTGGCAAGCATGAGGTCCTGAGTTCGGCTCCCAGAACCCACTTACGAAAACCAGGTACCCACAAAAAAAAAAAAAAAAAAAAAAGAAATTAAGAAGACAATATCATTCTCAATAGCATCAAAAAAATTAAATACTTAGGAATTTATCTAACCAACAAAATGAAAGACCCCTACAATGAAAACTACAATATTTTTTAAAAGGTGATCAAAGAAGACATCAGAAAATGAAGAGATATCTCTCATTCCTGCAGAAGCAAAACAAATATTGTCAAACTGGCCATACTCCTAAAACTGATATATAGAATTTATGCAATCCCAATCAAAATATCAACAGCATTCCTCACAGAAATAGGAAAAATACTCCTAAAACTCATATGGAACCAGAAGAGACCCAGAATATTAAAAGCAATCCTGGGTAACAAGAAAAAAACAGGAGACATCACAATTCTGGATTTCAAGTTATATTACAAAACCACAGTGGCAAAAATAGCATGACAGTGGCACAAAAACAGACATGTGGATCAGTGGAAAAGGATCCTAGATGCAGAAAGAACCCCAGACACATTCAGTTAGATCATTTGACAAAGGGAGGAAAAACATACAGGAAGAACAACAGCCTCTCTAGTAACTGGTGTTGGGAAAACTCATTATACACATCCAGAAGATTGAAGCTAGACCCGTATCTCTCACCATGCACTAAACTAAAATCAAAATGGATCAAATATATAAATATTAAACCAGAAACAATCTACTTGAAAATAAAATAGGTAAAACTCTTGAAGAGATAGGCTTAGACAAGGACTTTCTGAACAAAATCCCAACTGCACGAGAAATAACATCAAGAATTAACAAATGGAATCATACGAAATTAAAAATCTTGTACACAGGAAAAGAAAAAAACAACAAAGTGATGAAATCACCTACAGAGCAGGGGAAAAAATGGGTAAGTACACCTGTTGAGAGAATAGATTTTAGATTCTCTTATCACATACATAGAAAACAAGTATGGAATGTGGTGGGTATGTTAATTTGACTGTCGCGATCATTTTATTATGCATATGTTTATAAAAACTTTCTGTTAGTCATCTTAAGTATAGAAAGAAAGAAAAGGAAAAATGAATGGAAGGAAGGAGAGGGAGAGAAAGAGAAGGGAAGTATGAAGGAAAGAAAGAGAATTACCTAGAACAAATCTGTCCTGGTTCTCAAATGTATCTATTGTGGAGGCTATTTCCCATTTGGAAGAGCTTGAGCAGGTTTCTACAGTATTTTTAATCAAGGTTTGAGTGCTGAGAAAAGATTTGGAGCTGGCTGTGAGAAGGAAGATGATGCCTGAACTTTCTAAAACCCTGTAAGGATGTGTTTCTTAGAGTTCTCATAATTAATCTTGAGTCACAGTTTATACAAGTTTAGGTGATCAAACTTAATTTTCTTTAGATTTTCCACTTAGAAAGCAAGACTAACAGGCTATTTCATTAGCCTTCACAAGAACTCTCAGGCAGGTAAAAATGTCCACATTTTACAAACGAAGAAATTGAGGCTAGCTATGGACTAACTTGCCTCCCAACCATACTTTAGCCAATAAACAGCACAGTGTAATTATCACTGGAACCCATATCTCCTGGCTCCCCTTTCATGACTGAACTCTTAACTGTAGTTTATAAAGTGCAATTCCTTGCTCTGTAATTTGGAATTCAACATCAGAAGTTTGGTGATAGTTTGCGAAATGTTTCTTAAGTGATAAAAGAGAATCAGGGACCTCCTGAGACCTCCTGTTCCTCTCTCAGATCCCTCAACACTCAGAATAAATTATCTGGCATTAGAGCAGACATCTTTTCATTAGTGTGTCTTTGAAAAACATTAACATACAGGAAAGAAAAATTCCTCCTCATAGGGACAAATGTAATCTTATCAGAAGCTAGCAGGACAATAACAGGAAGAGGGAGGGGATTCTGGAATGTAGAAGAGAGGTGGGGCAGAGGGGCAGAAGGCAGGCTGCGGGGGAAGGCCCTTGGGAGGCTCCTAATCAGCGGCTGGCAGCCCTGACCTTGCTGTGAGCTGGAAACCTGGGCAGGGAGCCATCACTCCCAGAGCCAAGAAAGGAGAAGCACACGTGCCCAAATGGCTGCCACAGTGTCGTTGTAGATTTGGACCCTAAGACTGTACATGGACAAAGACATATTTATGCAGAGTTCATTGATTAATGACAGACAGGGGAAGCTCCTAGCCACTAAGATGATGCAAGTGGAATCTTAGACCTGAAGCATGAGGAAAGAGACCTTCAAGAGCACTGAGTCCACGGCAACGGAATGGAGCCCATCTCCCATCCTGTGCTTAGAACCTCTATCGCGGTATCCATCCCTTTTGTCACTAGTCCGAAGAAAGTATATCTCAGTTGATTCAGCTGTAATGAAACTGTATCCTTCCTCTTCTAACACTCACCTACTCCAAGGTCTTCCTGGCCAGTCTATGCCTAAATTTTCTCAGATCAGTACCAGCTGTTAACAAAGGAAGTCCCCCTTTTTTTGACTGTTCCATCTCAAACCTTGGATGGTCCAAAATTACTTTTGCACATTGCACCTAAATTTCAGGCAGTATAAGCTTATTTACTTCATTCTGTTCTTATTCTACAGAAGGGAAGGACAGGCCATCCTTGGGCATAAATAATCCTTTAGACACTTGACAGAAACAATTTGGCCACTGGAAAGAACCACCCAAACATGCAGATCTGTCTCAGAAGGAAACTTGAGGGCAGAGTAAATATTCCCAGGACTTGACAATATTATGCCTATCTAATTATGTCCTATACAAAACTATAAAACCACTCAGTTCAGAAATTTGATTTTTTTTTTGTCCTGAATATTCTATTTAGCATGGTGTACCCATCCTTACAAATAGCCGTGTGCATCTGTTCCTAGAGCTCTTGCAGAATAACTCACTTTGCTGGCCACTTTACTTTGCTTTAATTGTCATCTTTAATACAGTGTTCCTTATATCTTTCCATAATATTCTTCTCCATTTTTAAAAGTATTTAATCTTCTTTCCTCCTTAGACTTTCTGAAGTTAAATGACAAAATGGATAGGGGTGTCAATATAAAAAGCCCAGTGCCCTGAAAATCTTAGATAGTTTTCCTAAGAGATGGGTCTTTGAGGGTAATTAAGAGATAATCAGTAGGGTGGGACAATGTGACAAGCTAATGGTCTCCTGCTCCCAAAGAAGAGGCCTCAGAGAAACAAGAGAGGTTATTTTCAAAGCCAAAGACCATTAATCTGTCACAATGCCATCCTCCAATGGCTTGGCTGCTGTTATGCCCAATAATTAGAACAATAAGTAAAACAGAATCAGTGGGGAATAAGGGTAGATTTCTGCAGCTTACCAGCAAACCAACTGATCTGATTTAAGGTGAGGAGGGTTACCAGTGTGTCCGAGCCACTGACCCTGGCCAGGTTCTACTTTTGTCCTCATCCACTGCTTTTCTTGCAACTGAGATGCTAATTTTGCTATTCACCCCCACCACAGCTGCATGTCTCTTTATCAGCCCACCCTTACCCATTCTTCAATGCTTAACTCAGAATTCTCCTTTGAGACATAACCTTAACCTGCTACCTCATATCGCTTCCAACCCCAGTCCCCAGAAACTCATGTATTGTCTACCTGTTCTGCTCTATCATTATTATCCTAACTTATTTTGTGACATTTTTGCATGGTGATCTCCTTCTATGTCATGGCTTAAAATCATAGGAACTACTATTTACCTACTGGGCTGTAAATCACCAGTCAAGAGAGATTCTACCTCACACATATTCATGCAACTTTACATCCCAATGTGTGTTTTCAATACATTTCTGCTATGAGGTTGACACTTTCCAATGTTTCTCTTTCTCTTGGCCATGGTAGGGAAAGAACAGTGTCACTCAGAACCTGGCATTTATAACCTAGAGCAGGTGAGGAGACAGAAACTGCTCTTGTTCAGCCTATAGTCATGTGATTATCAGAACATGAGACTCAGAAAAAGTAAATTCTGTGTGTGTGTGTGTGTGTGTGTGTGTGTGTGTGTGTGATATCAACTGACTCAGCTCCCATTCCTGTGTCATTCAGACTATTTCTAAAATCATATTAAGAGACGTCCTGGATTTGGTGTCCAGGTTATTTGTTAACTGACTGATTGATTTCTGACTTAGTACTTCTATTTGTTTTTCCATGAATTAAAGAAAAGAGAGAAGAATGTGATGACTGATTGTTGATAGATTACTGACAAAATTTTCTTTGCAATACTTAATATTTTAATCCTCTTGTGTCTTTCTTCTTTTACTTATATGTTCAGATTTTTGGTTAACTATATGCTTAGTTAAAAATAGCTTTGTTACTGTATGGAAAGTAAGCATATAAAAGAAAACTATGATAGAATTTGTTAACGTATGCTCACTGTCATCTCTACACTTTAAACCAATTCTCTTTTTCTTCCGACATTTCCAATTACTTTCAAAGTTGAATTTTGACGGTCAGGGAAGATGCTCTCGCAAGGACAATATCCTCTCCTAAGTTGGTAGACTAGAAATCAGAACATTTGAAGTGTACGGTGATCTAGAAATGATTCGAAGTGTAGAAGAAGATGTATGCAAATACAATGCTATTTTACCTAAGACACATAAGCTCCCTTGCATTTTGGTATCTGCTGGAGTCCTGGTGCCAATCTCCCTCAGAGTCCATGGATGACTATATTTCTCTTTTATCACCGATTGATCCTATCATCGATTTTTAGAATGCATTTGTTTAAGTTCTTACTTGAAAGGTACTACAAGGCATATACAATCTGAACCATATGCTTTTAGGGGAAAATGATTTACCAGTTCACAATTATCTTCCTTCAAGAGTAGATGCACCAAGAAATGAAATCACTGTCCAAGGTCACCTGAAAGTCAGTGACAAAACCAGGCTTCATGCTTTGATGCTGTGAGCCCCACTGTTTTGCCCCCGAATTCTCACTGCAAGTGAGTTATAAGGTTGTATCTGTGGACTAGAGGAACAGTAGGCTGGCCAGCAACCTCAATCAACCATTACTTCCCTGGGCTTCTCTGCTATTTTCCTCAAGCATTTGAGAAAATGATTTAAAGTTTAAGTCATAGACTATAAAAACCTAGTAAAACATTGTTCCTATATTAGTTTCAACATTGTCTTTACATGCCAATAGCAAGGACACCCCTCATGAGCTACTGATCCCAGTCTTTAGATGGGCTACTGCATAGCTGTAGTGAACCATGCAACTTCTGAGATTCTTGGCCAATGCAGAAATACAAAAAGCTATATATGGTAGGCTGAAACTTCTTGGATTTTGCCCAACCCTGAAATGGATTGCAGGTGTTTGTCTCAAAGATGGGAACAGATAATGAATAAAACATGCCTGGAGTCTTGTGTCCAGAAAATGTGACAAGCCTGAATATGATGACTTCAGGAATGATATGAAATATGAGTTTGAGCTCATCTGCAAATCCCTTAACAAATCCAAGATGCTGTGGCTGGTATTGCTGTGTATTTGCTGTAGCTTGCCCTGGGTTTATGGGAAGACAGGGAGAACAACGGGGGTAGAAGGATCTGGAAGGAAAAAAAAAGGGAGGAAAGAGATAAAAGAAGCAGAAATCAAGTTCTAATCATGAGCCCTTAAAGTTAAAACTCTTCCTGGAAATCTCACTGAAGACCAAATTTGACCTTTATGTTTTTAGTCAGAAGAAAATAGATAAAGATAACAATATTCTCCAGTTCAACATATTATATAAATATACCTGGATTTATTGACTCTGATGTTATTGCATTTTTCTATCACTGGTGATTCCACTTTTGCTTGGAACATAGAGACAATTCTTACTATAGTTTAGTCTAAACTTCAGCATTTAATGTCATTATGTTTAACATATGAAAAGCTATACTGACACATATGGAAAGTAAGATAACTTTTTATGATTTTTTGTAGGAAGTTATATTTTTACCCACATGAGTAAATGAAAAATCTATTGAAGAGAGAGATGAATTGATACGAAGATTTTAAATTTCGTCTTACACTGTCACATTTAGTACCCTTCTGTTGAAATTCCAACTGCTGATTTAGACAGAGACCAGCAGGTGTAGCTGTAACCCTGCTCTGTTTTTAGCATAGTTTTCTTACTGGCAAGATGGTCTTGAGCCACTGTGGACTTCGAACTTCTGTTTATAAACTCATACCCTCAAAGAAGGGCTCTGTCTCAATTGGAACTCTTGCTCTTTAAAGAAAAGTTAGTACGTTGAATCCTAATTCAGTTCTTGATATTTTGATAACATCGGAGAAATATATAATCCTGGTACAAGTTAGCACACCCACAGGAAAAGAGCAGTTTAATAATGAACTCCTAGTGATCTAAACTGGTACACGCAGCCTTACCAAATGCTAATCCATCCCATTGTTAGTACTCTCTCTTTAGTATGTCTAGAGACACAAAGATGTATTCAAATCACTAGCTCTGCCTTTCTGACTCTCCCTGCTAAAAGCTTGAGGAAAGTACTTAACACAAATACATCACACACAAAATATACAATACAAAAATATATCATGCACAAAAGCTTGAAGAATGTACATAATACACTAAGAAGACACATAATGCACAAATACAAAATTTGTTACAGCCAGAGGAGTAACTCCCAAGTGCCAGCACTTAATTATTTTACAATATTAGTAAATTTACTTTTATTCTCTGAGTCTCTGTCTTTTAATTTCTCAATGTGAAATGACAATAAACCTATCTAAAAGAATTGTTATGGGGGCAAGCAATATAATATATAGAGAGAATATCTGATAAAATATGTTGTAATATGCCAGTTATTTTTATTAATGATTCTGATTTTTGTCAGGATGAAAATGGCTTCTGTGTAGAGCTCATCTCATTGGATCAGTCTGTACAATGAAGGACCTCCCCTCTGGGCCTTACCTACAGACCCTATTCCGTTCTGTGTGTATCTTCTTGGTCATGTCATTGCAGAAGTTCATAACCGATTTTTCTTGTCAGTCTTGACTGAACACCTCATAGTCAGAGATTGTGCAATTTCCATCTCCTTCACCAAAACATTTGGCATAGTGTTTGGCACAGTATAGTTGCAAAAATGTTTGTGGAATAAATATTGTTGAGTGAAGCACAATTCCATATGTTTAAGATAATGCGTCCATTCCATGTATATATTTGTTTCTAGGAGTCATCAAACTAGAAAACAGTACTATTCAGGCACACTGGAGAAATTTGGCATCACATTAACTCTAAGACAACCCCCTAATTTATGACAAATGAATCAAGACACAGGTAATGAGAATAAAATACCCTCAAAGTAATATATTATAAACTACAGAGATAAATTACTATGTAACGGCTATTGTTCTCCATCAAGAATTTTAATCACTAACATGAGAAATACTGCATAGAGAAGGTGAAGAGTAATTGTGTGTAAGAAATGTGTGGCAAAGACAGCTAAACGTGAATCAAAATTCAAGCTCCTACCTCCATAGGTTAAAGTTGCTCTCATAATGTGCTCCTCAGCCGTGGCTATATATCCTGCAGTCCTTGCAGATTAGGCAATGGAACCAGTTCATGCAGAAATAGAAAAATGCATGTTTGTCCTATTGAGGCCAAGGTGGATGACTCTCTTCTCTGCTATGCAGACACAGAAAACGCCAAGACTTTGAGGTTATTGTAGGAGAGCATGGTGGGAGGAGTTTGGGTTACTGAATCACTGTGCGGAGGAAAATCATCAAATGCTTGGAAATTTGCACTGGACTATATTGCCATCAACAAGAAATAACCCTGTTAGATTAAGCCACTGCAATTTTGAAATTTACTTATTATAGTAATTAACACCATCCTAACTAATACAAGATATAAAAACTTCTCATGATTTTAAGTGACAGGGTCAACATCAAATACGTTCTTCAAGTTACGGAGTTGGAGCTGAGCTTTATGGAACAGGAAATATACTTCACATAGAACAACCCATATGACCAAGTATACCAGTGCAGGAGACTGAAAGCATAAAGACAGGGAATCAGTAAATTGTACAGGAATTTTGGAATGGTCCCATCTCCAACTTCCATCACTAAGCATTTGTTTACCCATTCGAGTTTTTAGCTTGACTGTTGTCATTAAGTTACTATGGGCCAAAAGATCCACCTCCGTCGTTTTTCTTGTGACAATCAGGTATTTCATTCTCCAAAGCCAACTTTGGATCCAAAAAGATCAGATCCTGCCAACCGCCCAGGAATGAGCGTGTGTTTAAACTTCATTTTTCATGGGCGATTTCTAATATTACTATGGCACAATGTGACCTCAGTATGAGATCTCGGAGTCACTTATTAAAGCCAAGATTTAACATGTACATCCTGAGTTTTAGGCTTCTTTTAGAGCTGGCATCAAGAGTTGATGATTGTACAGCTATTATAGCTATGTGTGTAGTGTTTTACTAACATCCATAAGTACAGAGATTATATATTAGTTCTTTTCATATTCCTCTCTAAGCATAAGTAAAACCTTAACCTTAGTAAAAACAGACTTACAGGTTAGAACAGGATGGCATGAAAATGCCATACCATTCAGTATCTTAATTTTCCATCAGGGTGATTTGTTGTTGGGGAAAGGGTAAAGTTGAGGGGGGGGGCATTGTTGAGAACCAAAGATTCAGAGATGATATGTCCAATTAAAGATAGTTAGCAGTAGTAAATCAGGAACCAAATATAATAAAATGTAAAATTAGTTACCATTCCTTTTGTTGCAGTGAGAGACTTGCCAAGGAAAAAAATACTAACACTCTATGAAAATACTAAAGTTTCTCCTAAAGTCCAGGAAGTCACGTAAGGCTAAATGTCTACAAAAAGTGAGTCCAAGGAAAGCATCTAAATTTTTCTTTTTGTCAATTTATCTGTTTTACTTCTCTGTACAGAATACTTTGCTCGGGATACCTGTACACATGATGGAAAATTGCTATCCATAAAATATCTCAAATTTATGTTTCAGGTCAGAAAAATAGATTATTCTGAGTCAAAATCTTCTAGATCCTATTCCAAACACAATGGTTAGAATCCAACTGGAAGAATGGGTTTTGACCAGAGTTGGGAAGGAATGGGCACACTGTGCAATGTCAAACTGGGTAGTTTACAGAAGAGATGGAAAGAGAATTCCCAGAAATGGTGTTCCGGTTCGATAGATAAGTAAGTGTTAAGTGACTTGGGCAAGGAAAACACAACCAGTTAACTCAGAAAAGAGAGCAGAAAACCAAGAGGTCAAGCAGCTTATCCCAGGAGATCAAGCCAGTTAATGGAAGAGAAAGGAAGAAAGCCAGCTCCTTAATCCTGTTTTGGTAGTTGTTTATTAAATATTTTTTTCCTCATCATTTCAACCCACAAAGGAGATTCTCAGTCCCTGAAACCATTCTATTCAGGAATCTGTCTCAAAAGTTCAACTCTTGGCATATATTTCCCCTTGAGATACTAACTACCACCCCAGGGGTCATCTTAGACAATTATTTTTTTCTAGGTCCTGTTTTTTTTTTTTTTTTCTCCTTTCTGTTTCATGTAGACACTGTGCAGATGGTCTCCTGTCAAAAAGATCACTTGCTAGAATTGTCAAAGCAGATGCCAAATTGTACAATTTGGTACAGATGGTATTTTGGAAGGAAAAGTGACATTCATCACTAGGTTGAATTTACACTGCCTACATATGTTAAAAACAAGACAAAGGAAGTGAATCCCAAGTGTTGATCATAGTTTACCACTTCTGGAGTTCAGATTTATCAGGTCAGTTCAGAAGTAGATGAAGGGTTGGTGAGATGGCTCAGCGGCATAAGTGCCTGCCTAGCAAGCACAAGGTCCTGAGTTCAACTCCCGGAACCCACATATGAAAAAAGGGCCGGTGATATCGCTCAGCGGCATGGGTGCCTGCTGGCACACGAGGTCCTGAGGTCAACTCCCAGTACCCACCAAAAAAAAAAAAAAAAAGAAGTAGATGAAACAGAAGCTTAATTAGTAAAGGTGACATTTCTGTCAGCTGCAATCTTGATGAGTGACACCTTAAAGAATCTGGACCCAAAAGCTCAGATCATTCCCTTTTCTCTTCTCAAGAGGCTTGATTAGCTGGATGGAATCTATTGTATCTCATATAACTTGTGTATCAAAATGACAGTGAGATTACCCCAGAACTGCAGGCCAGACCTGTCCAAGGAGTTTCTGAAGACATTTTGGAGCAGGAGATTGGAGTTCTCAGAAGCCACCCTTGCACATCTCCAAAGAAGAGAATCAACATTAAGTAGCAGCATGAAAAGTGAGTGCTTCCAATCCAATCACCGCACATGGTTGCAATATGAATTGCTGAAGATTTTACTTTGATCCCAAAAATAACATTCTTCCCAACCGGATTTCTTGATAAATGCAATTTGTCGTCTCTCAGTAGTAATAACAAATGGAACACAAAAGAAACACCTCGAGAGATTCAACATGGCTGAATAGAGGAGGAGCCTCGTTCAGAGCTACTCAGAGAAATTCAACTGAAACACAGGTAACTGGAAGATAGGGGAGGACACACACCCTGAGACTAAAATCAATCTGACCTAAGAGAGTAATAGATCAAGCAAAGCACGGATAAAGGACTTAATAAAACAGCCAGCCAGCCCACCTGGCGGCCAGTGGGTCACCGGATCGGACGACAGCCCATCATACTTAGAATCTTAGAAGAAGAGGAAAAAAAAAAAAAAAGGATATACTAAAATAACGTGGTTAAATCAAGCCACACAGGATAGACTTGGGATATAAGGTCTCCTGCGTCTCCTGCTTTCCTCCAAACAGAAGATGCTACAGTCCAGCAGTAAATTCTGCCTACATGAACTCCCTCCCTGACCATCAGCCAGTTTTCCTTTTCTTCGTTTTTTTTTCCTTTCCTTTCTTTTTCTTGGTCTTTTCTTTTCCTTTTCTTTTCTCTTTTCTTCCCATTCCCTTTGTGCACCAGAGTGCTAACTGGAACCACCAGGAACAAGATTAAAGACTACAGGGGTGTGCAGTAAATGGAACAGCTAACCCCTGCCCCATGACCTGTGGTTAGAGAGGCACAGGGAATTGAACAGCCCTGCACCTCGGGACTGTGCAGCCCCGGGCTGTCCCCACGCTGTCAGGGGCGGGAGCAGAAAAGCACCCCACAGCAACCCCCCTTCTCACCAGAGGAAGTTACAGACTACAGCAGAGGCAGGTGACAAGGCAGCAGAACTTGCAAAGCAATTAATGGGACGTTAGCACCCCACCTCGGGAGAGGAGTAAGAATTGGGACTGAGCAGCCTTGGACTGCAACAACAGGAGCAGAGGACCAGACGGTATCACAGCATCCCGCCCCACCCTGCAACAAACGACCTGAGAGGACAGAGACTCGCCAGTGGAAGAGGAACACAGAAGGCTGAGCAAGGACCAGGAGGAGTCAAAGGTGCACCGGACTGGGAACAGCCCTCCCCTCTGTCTGAAAATAGCACAGTAACTTGGAGTGAGATGCCTCCAAGAAAAACAGGTTAGGGAGTGGGAGGCCACTAAGGGACAGACAGAAAGTACTGGCTGAAGACTCAGGCCCCAGACCCCCACATCTGGGGGCCAAGTTCAGCCTCAAATCCAGCACAAACTCTACTGCAGACTGGGCAGTGTTATCTAGTAGTTTTGGACTCTTGGTGGACACCAGAGGAATTTTTTTTTAATTTAATTTTGTTTTTCTTCTTCTCTCTCTCTCTCTTTTTTTTTTTTTTTTTTTTTTTTTTTTGCTGGTTTATGGTTTGTTTCCCATTCCTTCTTTTTTTTTTTTTTTTGTCTTTTATCTGTATTTTTGTTCTAATCTATTTATCTTCTTTCCCCCTTTCCTCAATTTACCCCTCTGGACTTAATCATATTTTCATGTGAGTGAATATTAGAGTCTCTCTAATTTTTCTGGTTAACTTCAATAATCCTTTGCTTACTCCTTCATTCTTTCTCTTCTGCCCTCTTTTGTAGCTTCCCAAAGTTTGTGTGATCATCCTTTGTCCTCCAGCCTGGCTTCTACATTATTTCTTTTCAGTAATCTCTGTTCTATCCACTATCCTTCTATAATTTCCCCAGCACAGGGTAAAACCATTCTACCAAGGAGAAGCAGTTTGCATATAAGCTCCCAATTTACTATTGGTTCTGTTATATAACTGTATATAACAGAGTTTGCTATTATGGTTAAAGGTACAAAATTAATAGTTACCACAGTTTGTCAGTTTCTAAACTATCTTTGATGCTATTGTCAGTGTTAATTTCACTACTTATCTAGGATGTCATATCTGTTTTAATCAGTTGTTCTCACCTCTGTAACAATACTGGGAAGTTCTGGGGTAATAACATCACCACACCCCAGCACCAAAGGACTAGGGATTGAGCCAAACAGATACCAACATCTCACTCTTAATTAATTGGAGAGGTAGGATCTTGGGACAGACACAAATCGAGAACGTCCTACACACAGAAGACATCCTGAAGAACAAATAGTGCCTACAGAGACCTTGATCACTAGTAAAGCTACCTACTACAAAAACTTACAAGGATCAACACAGAAAACAAAATAAAAACTTTTGAAATAGAAAATGACAAGATGCAGAAGCAAAATGCAACCTCAGACCTCCAGCCCACACAGAACAACTCAAAGAGACAATGAGATAGAGGAAAATGGAAGACATTTCTGAAATGATAGCAACTGAAGTAAAGAAACAAATCCACGAGGCTATAGAGGAAATCAGATCAGAAATAATCTCTCAGGTAAAAAAAAAGAAATATCAACATTTATAAAGGAATTGTTCAGCAAATCTAGCGTAGAGATAGGTAAAAAGATACATGATAGGAAGAGGATGAAAATTGTGAATGGTCAACATAGGAAAGAAATAGAATGCGTGAGACAGATTCAAACAAATATCCAGGAAATTAAAAGTTCCATTGAAAGCTGGCAAAACTGCTTAAATGAAACTGAAGACAGACTTTCAGATTTTGAAGACAGGATCACAGCTAGAGATCATGAAAGGAAAGATGTCTTGAAAATAACTAAAGATCATGAAATAACAATTCAACAGCTGCAAGGTGATGCGAAGAAAAATAATATAAGAATAATTGCTGTCAATGAAAAAGCAGGAGCCAACACAAATGACATAAAAAAAAAAACTATTCACAGAAATAATAGCAGAAAATTTCCCAAGCATGGGAAAAGAACCTGGCATACAGATAAGTGAAGCATATAGAACTCCAAGTAGCTATAACCAAAATAAATCTACACCCAGACATATAATAATCAAGATCCCAGAAATAAAGCACAAGAACAGAATATTAAAAGCTGGTAGAGAAAAGAAACAGATCACCTATAAAGGAAAGTCCATCAGAATCACAGGAGATTTCTTAACACAAACCCACAAGTCAAGAAGAGCTTGGAGTGAAGTATTTCAAGTCCTGAAATAAAACAACTTTCAACTCAGGTTGATATACCCTGCAAAACGACCTTTCAAAATTAATGGAGAAATAAGATACTTTCATGTCAAAGAATAACTGAAGAAATTCATGACCACCAAACCAACCCCATGAAGAGTACTAAAAGATATTCTAGATGGAGATAAAAATGACCACAATTCCAAGAACAACAACCAAAAGAAACCACAATTCAGGGCAAGCAATTAAACAGAGGGGAAATGCAGGGAACCAACAGCAGGAAAATATCATGACAAAGATAAGCCAATACATATCAGTTATAACCATCAGTGTAAATGGCCTCAATTCACCAATCAAAAGAAACAGACTGGCAGAATGGATCAAAAAACAAGATCCAACAATATGCTGTATACAAGAAACACATTTAACTCAAAAAGAAATTCATAGACTGAAAGTCAAAGGATGAAAAACAATACTCCATGCAACAGGAACCCAGAAAAAAAGCAGGGGTAGATATTCTGTTTACAGATAATGTAAACTTCAAACCAAGAATGATCAAAAGAGATAAAAAGTGTCACTGCATATTGTTAAGGTTAAATTTCAAGAGGAAGAGACAACAATCATAAATACGTATGTACCAGGGCCAGTGATATAGCTCAGCGGCATAAGCGCCTGCCTGGCAAGCACGAGGTCCTGAGTTCAACTCCTAGTACCCACATTAAAAAAAAAAAAAATATATATATATATATATATATATATACCAAATATGGGAGCATCCAACTATGTAAGACAAATATTAATAGACATAAAAATCAAATAAGTGGGCCGGTGAGATGGCTCAGCAGCATAAGCGCCTGCCTGGCAAGTGCAAGGGCCTGAGTTCGACTCCCGAAACCCACATACAAAAAAAGGGCCAGTGATATTGCTCAGCGGCACAGGCGCCTGCTGGAGCATGAGGTCCTGAGGCTGACCCCCAGTACGCACACACACACACACAAAAAATCAAATAAGCAATAAACATAATTGCAGTGGGAAACCTTAGTACCCCATTGTCACAAAGAGATAGATCAACAAGACAAAAAAATCAGCAAAGAAATATCAGAACTGAGCCAAACGTGTGAACTAATGGACTTAGTAGATCTTTTCATAGTGTTCCAACAAACATCATCAGAACACTCATTCTTCTCAGCTGCACATGTCCTCTAAAATAGACCACATACTAACCCACAGAACATGCTTAAATAAATGCAAAGGAACTGAAATTATCTTATGCATATTATCTGACCATAGTGCAATGAAATTGGAAATTAATGGTAAAAGAAACCACAAAAACTCCATAAACACATGGAAATTAAATAATACCCTCCTACGCAACCAATGGGTCACAGACGAAATTAAGGAAGAAATTAAGCAATACCTACAACTAAACGACAATGCAGATACAACATACCGGAACTTAAGGGATGCAACGAAGGCAGTCCTAAGAAGGAAATTCATAGCGGTAAATTCTCACATCAGGAAAACAGAATAATCACAAATAAACAATGTAGTGTTGCACCTCAAGCTTCTAGAAAAAGAAGAGCAAGACAAGCCCAAAGCCCATACAAGGGAGGAAATTATAAAGATAAGAGTAGAAATTTATGCAATAGAGACTAAGAAAACAATACAAAGAATTAATGAATCAAACAGTTGGTTCTTTGAAAGAATAAATAAAATTGATAAACCCTTAGCCAACCTTATCCAAAAAAAGGTAAGAAAAGACCCAATTTCATGCATTGAGGAATAAAAAGGGTGAAATCACTATGGATTCTGTGGAAATTCAGAAGACCATCAATACATACTTTAAAAATCTTTACTCTCATAGGATGGAAAACACAGAAGAAATGGACAGATTCCTAGAAATGTATGAATTACCAAAGCTGAATCAAGAATATATAAAATTCTGAATAACCCAATATCAGTTAACGAAATTGAAAATGTAATTAAAAACTTACCAGCAAAGAAAAGCCCAGGTCCTGATGGATTAACTGCTGAATTCTACAAGAAATTTAGAGAAGATTTAATGCCAATACTCCTCAAACTCTTTAATGAAATTGAAAGGGAAGCAATACTCCCTAACTCATTCCTGGAAGGAAGAATTACCCTGATACCAAAACCAGAAAAAGACCCAACAAAAAAAGAGAACTACAGGCCAATCTCCCTAATGAACATAGATGCAAAAATCCTCAACAAGAGGCTGGCAAACAGAATGAGCAAATCATCAAGAAGATTGTACACCATGACCAAGTGGGATTCATCCTAGGAAGGCAGGGATGGTTCAATATGCACAAATCAGTAAATGTAATACACCATATCAACAGAGCCAAAGACAAAAATCACATGATCATCTCAATAGATGCAGAAAAGACTTTTGATAAATTCCAACACACATTCATGATAAAAACCCTACAGAAAATTGGTTTTATCTTAATCTGATAAATGACATCTATGACAAACCAACAGCCAACATCATACTAAATGGACAAAAACTGAAATCTTTCACTCTAAAATCAGGAACAAGACAAGGATATCCACTATCACCACTCCTATTCAGTATAGTTCTAGAAACATTAGACAGAGCAATTATATAAGAGAGAGAAACAAGGATAGGAAAGGAAGAAGTTAAATTATCATTATTTGCAGATGACATGACAGTCTACATAGAAGACCCCAAAAACTCCATCAAAAGACTCCTAGATTTAATAAGCAAATTCAGTAGCTGGATACAAAATCAACACTCAAAAATCAATAGTATTCCTGTACACAAACAACAAATTAACTGAGAGAGAAATTAGGGAAACAACACCCTTCACAATAGTATCCAAAAAAAAAAAAAAAAAAAAAAGAAAGAAATACTTAGAAATCAATTTAACAAAGGAAGTAAAAGATCTCTATATTGAAAATTACAGTACTCTGAAAAGAGATTGAAGAGGATATCAGAAAATGAAAAGATATCCCTTGCTCATGGATAGAAAGAATAAACATTGTGAAAATGGCCATACTCCCAAAACTGTCATACAGATTTAATGCAATCTTGATCCAAATATCACTAGCATACCTCACAGATCTAGAGAAAACCTTCCTAAAATTCATTTAGAAACAGAAGAGACAGAGAATATCAAAGAAATCCTGGGCAGCAAAAGCAAGGCGGGAGGCATCACAATCCCTGACTTGAAATTATACTACAAACTACTGTGATAAAATCAACATGTTACTGGCAAAACACAGACCTGAGGATCAGTGGAACAGATTAGAAGATGCAGAGAGAACTACAAACACACTCAGTCACCTTATCTTTGATAAAGAGGCCAAACGTGTTCACTGTAAGAAAGTCTCTTTAATATATGGTGCTGGAAATACTAGCTTTCCACATGTCAAAGACTCAAGCTAGACCCATGTCTATCACCATGCACTAAATGAAAGTCAAAATGGATCAAAGATCTAAATATTAAAACAGAAATGCTAAATCTACTGGAAGAGAAAGTAGGCAGAAATCTTGAAGACTTAGGGGTAGGCAGACATTTCATGAACAAAACTCAAACTGCACAGGAAACACTTCAAAGAATCAATAGCTGGGATCTCATCTTATTAAAAAGTTTTTGCACATCAAAAGAAATCACCAACAGAATAAAAAGAAAACTCACAGAGTGCAAAAATATTTTAGACAACTGTCCCTCAGACAAAGGACTTCTATCTAGAATATATAAAGAATTAAAAAATATCAGGCCCCCCAAATTCAAAGACCCAATCCAAAAATGAGCATCTGAGATGAATACACATTTCTCAGATGAAGAAACACAAATAGCAAATAAACACATGAAAAAATGTTCAATATCATTGGTCACTCAAGAGATGCAAATTAAAACAACATTGAGATTCCATCTTACCCCAGAAAGAATGGCTATCATCAAGAAATCAACCAATAACCAATGCTGGTGGGGCTGTGGGGAAAAAGGAACACTTCTCCACTGTTGGGGGGAGTGTAGACTGGTTCAACCACTGTGGAAATCAGTGTGGCGATTCCTCAAGAAACTAGAATTAGAGGTCCCATTTGACCCAGCTATTTCCTTACTGGGTATTTTCCCACATGAATTAAAAACATCATACCACAGTGATCTATGTGCACCCAACTTTATAGTAGCACAATTTGTAATAGCTAAATCTTGGAAACAATCCAAATGCTCATCAACAGACGAATGGATAAAAAAGATGTGGTATTTTTATACAATGGAGTACCACTCAGCTATATAGGAAGATAAATTCGAAGCTTTTATAGGTAAATGGATGCAACTTGAGGCCATACTCATAAGTGGAATAAATCAGACTCCTATGTGTAAACAACATATTGTTTGCCTAGTATAAGACACTGAAAGAGTAAATAAGATCCAAAATATACAGTAGATATTGTGAAAGGGGAAGAAACTGTTCAAAAGGAAAGAACAACTGGTATGGAGGAGCGGAGAAAAGAAGGAAGGGAATAGAAAAAAAAATACAAGATAGCTAAGATAATTACGCTACTAATTTCTTTAGTTTGTTGAAAAGAACGGTTTGTGCTTATATTGTTTGATCAATTTTGCATGTCTGTATCTTGTAATCTGAGCAACTACTTTGAAGATAACAATATGCAATACAGTAACCATTGTTAATCCCCTATTAGCTTGTTTTGAAATTCTGTGTCATTGTTTTTCTTGTTACTGGCCCCGTTTTTTCTCTTTAAAATAAAAAAAAATAAAAAAGAGAGAAATACCTCATACATACACAACTTAGAGGCTAATAATGAAAGGGAAAAACTGTACAAGAGAAATTGTTCTTTTTAAAACTTTGTTCTTTTGAAACTGCCTAGCTCTGTAACTGCTTCATTGCTTTGTAATTATTTTCCTGACTTCTGTCACCCCGAGAGCGTAACCAAACATGCAGGATGCCTGATTGTACCATTGTACCAAGTTTCATGAACTGATGGTCATTAATCTACCCTTGTAACTGATAATCTCACCCTGCTAGCTAATCAGAAGAACTGACAGGCTGTTCTATCTCCCTTTTGTACCTCCTGCTTGTGCATCATATAAAAGCCCTAGACTACCAGAGATGGGGCCCTGATATTCTGGGAATGATCCTGATCAGTGCCCGTCAATGTAAATAAATCTGCCTCCAAATCCTGGATGTCATTTGTTGTTTCTGCTCGCCATTCCAATAGCACTATTGACCAGCCTCTCTTTGGATGGAAGCATTTGTTTATGCTCTTTCTCATTATTATTTATTAGTCTTTTTGTTTTATCTATAACTTGGCTAATACAGTTAGATATAGGAAGACTGAAGTAGAATGAAGTAGTAGTTTGAAGATTTATATATTTTTCTTTCAAATGGGTTATATTAAAGAAAAAACCCTTTTTTGATTACAAAACATATTCATGTTACAAAGTCCTAAAGAAAAGGAAAGAGAAATGAAGAAAATTAAAGTTACCATCACCAAACTCAGTGATTACTGGCAATAGTTGGAGGATTAGCTCTTCAATTTTGTGTCTGTGCATACACATAAGTAAACATTGTTTTTCTATTCTTTTTCCTCTATGTGAAGAGTTTTGAATAAAAAGATGGAGGCAGTGTATATTGACAAAAAAGAAGTACTTGTTTGGGGGTAATATAATTTTTTAAAGTATATATATTTTATATTATCAAAATATAAACATGTATGGAAATAACAAATTGCAAGGCATTATTTTGTAACATTAATATGTTTATTTAAAAAATACACTAAAAAGGGGCAGGAAGTCTAAAAATCCTAAACTTCTCATAAGCAATGCAGTGCCAGCTCTTCGAGATGCACTAGGTACAACACCCGGAAACACAAAGACCTGATGTTCTTCCTCCAGGAGGAATCAGGCTTCTAGTGAGAGAGGAGAGAATAAATGGCCAAGGGATTCCCAGGTGTAAAGGGAATTCCTGATGCTCTACAATGCAGACACAGCACAATTTCAAATGTGAACTTCACAGGAAAGAATAATGTTTTGCATCATCTTTGTCTAAAAGTAAGTTTGTTTATTTTTGTTCCTGATCAGGCACAGGGCTTGTAGTCGGACCTCCAGTTATTAGTAGTATAAAGATGTGTCATATGTTTTATGGAATTAAAACTATATTTTAAATACATTTCCCATCATTAAATATTGTGGCAATGTGATTCTTTCTGATGATTGCATGCTATTCCAATAAATGCTAGATGCACCATTGTTTATCTAAGTGATCCTTTCATGTTGGTTTCAATTTCAACATTTGCTTTTCAATTATAAATAAACCTACAAAATATTTATTATCTTTTATAATAATTTCCAGTAAGCGTGATTTGGGGATCAAAGTTTAAGGGCATATTTTAAAATTCTTCATAGATTGTGTTAAATCCTTCCACAAAGTATAAACATTCTCATTTGTTACTCTTACATAAGTTAGTTTGAAAGGGATTTAGATTAGATATATGAAAGGGTATCTATATACCGCAAGATTAGATTTTTAGAACACAGCAACAATTATCAGTGTACCTTAGCTCTAATAATTTTAAAAGTTCAGTAGCCTGCTGAACATTTATATTTTTATCCGAAGGAAAAGGAGGCAGAAGCAGAGATAATGTTGCACACTGGCCAGGCAACTGTGATTTCTAATTACAGTCAGGAAATTCACTATCCACGAGTCTATTTACTTAAACACAGGATCCATTTGGCAGCCATGTAGGAGCACTTCTGGGGCTAACACCGTGGCTTTCCAGTCCCTTCACTCAGTGCTGTGCACGCCCTTTGTGTAGGCAGCCCAGCCATCCACAGGCTTTTTGTGTGCACTACTTCTCTACCTAATCAGGCTGAACACTACTCACATCGCTTTGTATTAATCCAGGAAACCCACATTAAAACAGAACAATCTCTGGTTGTTTGTTTAGTGGTAATGTACATAATTAGATAGATAAAATAATTTTTTTAGAAAACTTGGAAACTATAATTGAGAATAGGTAAACAAAACAAAGGAAAAGACTTTGTACTCTAGTGTCAGAAAATACTTCCTTGCATACAGAAAGAATTATTTATGAAACTGGCTTCTCAAATAGAGCAAAGGAAATCCTACTGCTTAGGACAATTGAACCAAGATTTTATGCACAATTCTTTCCTATCAGAGGCTGACACTGAGATGGTGCATACTGTTATTTCTTTCTCCTTCTTTCACAAAAGGATGTTTTTAAAGAAACTAAGATGTTGTCTTTTCTGTTTGAATCCTAAACTTGCTTTGAGGTGCATAAGTAGGCTATTGTAAGATCACACACACACACACACAACTAATCAGCAGTCATCAGTCACACAATCAGACAAATGTACCGAACACTCCTACATACAAATAGCTTCAATGATTTCTAGTAGTTCCCCTCTTTTAGGAACAGCTGTGTGTGTGTGTGTGTGTGTGTGTGTGTGTGTGTGTTTGTGTGTGTGTGTGTGTGTGTGCATGCATGTGCGTATGTGGTATTTTTGGTAACAGTAGTATTATGAATAGATTAATGGGAAAAGGATTGGAGGGAAAAAAAAAGCAGCCTGATATATTATGGCCCAAATTCTACTAAAACTATTTTCATTCTATTCATTTGTTTTCCTTTAAGATGTTACTAGTTGAAGTTGCAAATTACCAAATTGATGATTTCATAATTTAAGACTGGGCACAGAAGTTTCTTGCATTATAAAGGTTAGTAACCTAGGTGTTTAATAGTTAACAAATTAAAACAATTTTCAATTTTTTTCTTTTAATGATGCATTTGAGAAAATAAATTTGAGCTTCCCTTGCTGATCTTAAGGTGCCTAGGGGGAGAGAAAAACCTTCAAAATTCCTCTACTGAGAACTATTTGCAACTGCCTTACCCTTGCCTGGGCGAAAGAAAACCAGTGCAGTCTTTTCATTCTGTTTCTAAGCTGGTTGGTTTCCCATATAGTTTCCTATTTTCTTCAGTTCCTCTCTCTCTACCTTTTTTCTTCCTTCTCTACTTCTCTTCTTTTCCATTCTCTTACCATAGGCCTTCCCTCACCCTTATTTTTTCCTTCTCTTTCTTTCTTTTTCCTTTCCTTCATAATTTTCTTTTATAACTCCAGGGTTGAGAATTCCTAATTCAAACTCTGAGTCTAAGCAGGTTTTAGAGACTTTTCTTTCCATCCGGTTCCAGTTTGGTCAGGGCCATTTGATTCCCTCCACGTTTTTTTGTATATGCCTGTTCTTCCCAACTCTTTCCTTTCCATGTTCAACCTCATAAAAGTTACTCAAAGTATTCTGGGTCTTCTTATCAAATTTATTTGAGTCAAATAAAGGCAAACAAAGATTCAGGCGAAAGAAGACAGAAATTTTAAATGTTCTTATGCTTTTTCTGTCTTGCAATAAGCCACCTGTTTGTTTCAGGCCAATGTCTAAAAGGAAAAGACCAGCATATCACTTTCCGGTGGTTTCTTTGTCATGCTGGAGAGGAACGTATCAATAATCCTTTCTGAGCGGTATGAAGTCTCATTAAAAAATTGCCAGGGGAAGTTGTCAAACATCTGGTCCACAATATTATATGAGTAATAATGCAATTTGATACGGATTCCCTATCATAATGCTTGGTTCCTCACCAATTAGAAAATGTAACATTATAAGGTGCTTTTATTTATATATTTTCCTAGACATGGCATTGGAAACATTACAAAAATCTGCTTACTTCTTTAATGTGAAGTTCTGTTAAGAAAACATGCTTCTGCACAGAACACAACATGGCCATGTGTACACCGGGACATGTATGGGGTGGCACTTGGCCAACCAACTCCTACTGGTATCCTCTTGCATATGTTACGAATTTAACCAGTGTCATCGACTTAGCTTTATGAAATACAAGCATGAAAGGGAGGAAAGAAGAAGAAAAGGAAGGAAGAAAAGAAGAAAATAAGGAAGGAATGGAGGGAAGGAGGGAGGCAGGATGGGAGGAGAGAAGAAGGTCTTGTGCCCTGAAACTGTTCCTCTCGCAGGATTTTGTGAGTTGGCATTAAGCATTTTTTCCTTCCTTTACAGAGGCGAAGACGATAGGTCTGCACTTTGGAAGGAAACTTTTAGATCATCACCAACTCCTGCTTTAATACTGGATTGCGACCCTGCCCCATCTACCCTGCTGGCTCTTTAGGTGACCCATATGTTATCCTTTTCTTTGCATGTTCCTGATGTAACAGATCTTGTGTGTGCGTCCAAAGCCTGGGCTGCTCTCCGCAGTTTCACCCACTGTGCACACTGGCAAGCTGAGCCAGGCACGCAGCGTCCCTGGGCCAGGCTTCTGGTAGAGCTCTGCCGTGGGAGTCAGCCTGTGGTAGACCCAGCAGCAAGGGGAAGGCAGGGAGGAGCTTATTTCTCCAATCCTCTTTCCTGCAGGTCTTCACGAGCCTCCGCCATCCTTCTGTCAAAGGTCTCAGAGGCTGCCAGGAGTCACTTTCCGTGCACAGCTCTCTGGGGTCAGGCAGGTGTTGCAGCTCTCCTTAGGGACAGGGGTGGTACCTCTCCCCTCTGTTACTAGCACCTGAGTTCCTCCTCTTGCTTTGCCTAAACCCTGCTCATGCCTTGCAAATAACTTCCTCATTAAACCTTCTTCAAATTACTCAATTTTAAAGTGCTATCTAGCCTTTGGGAGTACCCTACCGGATACTTCTGGGTAGCATAGACTAATTGATCAGTCTATATAGATCTATCAATTTATTGATCTATCAATAGTGTAGAATGTTCTCACTCTTAAACTATCTCGATAAACTTGTCAAAGAGGAAAAGGAAGCAATGTGGAAGATATAGATAGATATAGACACAGATATATTAGCTCCTTTCCATATATCATAAGTTTCTTTTCTAAAACAAAGGGCTTTATGTTATTTGGGAAAATATATATTCAGGTCCTTATTAATCAGCTGTTTTTTCCTGTTTTCCTAATGCTCATCTACAATAACAGAAAAATGTGTTTGTTCAGTTAATTAACAAATACTTATGGAGGCATTATGACATGTTAAACATATTCCACAAATGTGGAACACAACAATTAATAAGAAAGGCAGAATCACCTTATTTATAAAGGGGTTGCATTAGAGATAGCCAGACGATAAATTACTAAGTCAATAAATAAAGTACTCATAAGTGCTAAGGAGAGGAAAAAATGGACTAATTTAGAATGACTCTAACAGGGCAGGTTGTTAGCTGAGGACACGAGAGCAGTTCCTCAAAAAGAAGAGGTGAGAACTAAGACCTAAATGATGGGATACACAGCAAATAAGATGAGCATCCAGTGCAGAAGGAACCATAGTTACAAATGTCAGGAGATGAGAATCTTTTTTGATATAATTAAAAGAACAATTTTAAAAGGCCATGGATGAAACAAAATATGAACTTGAGGAGAAGAGAGAGAGATGAGGTGGAGGACATTGGCAAGGCTAAATACTGTGGAAATGGACAGGCCACATGAAGAAGTTTGACTCTTACTCAAAGTGTATTTGGAAGCCACAAGAGACCTTTAAGTAGAGGAGTAGCATGATTTGATTTATGCTTTATGAATATCACTCCAGCTGCTATGTGTAGAAAAGACTCTGCGAAGGAGCAAACGTAGAGCCAGAAAAACTCCTCCAGAAGTTACTGTAATAAATGAGATAAAAAATAACATCATTTGGTAAAGAGGGATTGTAGTGAAGATAGTAAGTAGTGATTGGTTTTATATTTTAATAATACAGCTTTATGTTAGCCATTTTTTGCTAAAACAAAGTACCTGAGATCACTAACTTCTCACAGAAAAGAGATATATTTAGCTCATAGTTTTGGAAGTCGAAAAACAAGGAGGTCAGTTCCGGCAAGACCCTCTCAGCTACGTGACATCATGGCAGATGGCGATGGAGGGGGCACGTGTGAGAGCAAACAGTCATCTCAAGAGAGAAGAACCTTCAAGTGACCTAAGAACCTCCTACGTGGCTCCTTCTCTTAAAGATTACAGCAGCTCCCACGTCAGCACACTGGGGCCAAAGCCCAAACACATGGCCCTTTGAGGGGACATTTGACCCATACCCAAAAAGCAAGCTGTCTCGTAGATAGGAAGATGACCGGATTGAGAGAAAGGGGAATCTAGAATGACATCTATGTTTTTGTCTTGAAATTCTGAGTTAATGATGATGTTTACTTAAATAAGGAATAGCTAGGGAAGTGAACTGTGGACATTTGAGACAGTCAAGAGTTTTGATTACCCTGGGTTAATTTTGACATGACGATTAGATGCGAACGATATTGAGTAGAATGCTGGTATGCAGGGGACCACAGAATTCCATTTCCTGGATATCCGGTACTGTTTTAAATTGAAGCAAAGTGGGTGGAAACAAGCATATAATAAGAGAGAGCTAGAAACTTGGCTTAGCTTACTACCCTGTGGACTACTGGTTAGAGCATTTAAGAAAATGTTCTACATTCCTCTGAAAAGTATGTGGGAATTTATTTTTAATGGAATTCAATCTGACACTGAATGTGTTTGGTTTATGAAACAATGAAGTCGCTTATTAATGTGCCATCCTGGTATGTCCTTGAATTCTCTGATTTCTATTCTATTAATCTCAATTAAGAAAGAATAGGAAATGCATCCAATATTTTATACTTTCCACACTGCTCAGAGGTTCAAGAACAGAATAGATTTCTTTCAAGAAATTTTAGTCTTTCCATTAATGTCTTGGTATTTATTTTCAATATAGCCTGAGCTACCAAATCTGGAAGAGTCTTTGATGGCTAATCAGTTGAAGCTTACTGGATTTGCAAGATTCCAGAGAGCCTAACCTGATGAAATATACTCAGGATCTATATTAGTCTATTTCTTGTTGCTAAGGCAGAATACCTGCGACAGAGTAATTGATGGAAAAAAAGTTTATTCTGGCTCATGGTTTTGGAAGCTGTGGAGGGTCATAGTGATTTTTTTTGTTTGTTTGTTTGTTTGTGGGTACCGGTGGTCGAACTCAGGACCTCGCGTGCCAGCAGGCGCCAGTGCCACTGAGCGATATCACCAGCCCTTTTTTCTTATGTGGGTACCGGGAGCCGAACTCAGGACCTCGTGCTTTCCAGGCAGGTGCTTATGCCACTGAGCTATCTCACCAGCCCTGCCATAATGATCTTAATGTTACAATCTTTAAGATCAGATTGTTGGGATCTTCTGGTGTCTGGTGAGGGCTTTGTGTTTTCTCAACATTCACAAACTGAAGGACAAGTAGGCACGTGCACAAAGGAGAAAGGGAACTGAACTCCCTCTCTCGCTAACTCATTTCTGTGAGAAAGTGAGGATCCATTCCTGAGGACTCTGCCCCATGACTCCTGCACAGCCTATTCACAAGGCCACATTGAAGGATTAAGGTCCCAACACATAAATCTGGTGGATATACGCAAACCATATAAGGAATCAAAACTTCATGCTTCCAATACCAGAAAAGATCTTAGACATCACTTATTGGAAACACTCACTAAGCATGCTGAAATCTAGGACCAGAAAGATTAAATTACCTCAGATCTCACAATGGAAATAACAGACAAGTGTAAAATCCAGATCTACCAATTCTCAGCCCAATGTCATTATCATTATCATTCGGTATCATTTAATTATCCATTCCTCATACATTTATTAGGTATTATACCTCTACCAGCTATTTATTCTGGAAAACCAAAATAAATCAGTAGGTTACCTATGTTCAAGTCATTTAAGCCAACTGTGTAGGAAAATTTTTATAGAAGCCATGATAAGTGCTGTAGTAAAATAATAAAAAAAAATATATATAAATGTCCAAAGAAGTTGAGACTTAATCTGCCTTGACATTCTGAAAGACATTAAAAAGCTTTTATAATGAGTCTTGAACAATGAAGAAAAGTTGTTCCGACAGATACATGATGGAGGGGCATTTCAGAAAAGCAAAAAGCCTGCGAAATTCAAACCAGGTAAACAAAAGTGGTGAATAGCTGAGGAAGAAGAGTGAGAAGTGAGATGGTGGAGGTGGACTGGGAACAGATACAGGCCTGGTAGATCCACATAAGGAGGTTGGAGTCTATCCAGGAGGTCAGAAGGAATGCCCAGGGCTTTTAAAGTAGGACAGTAGCCTTGGCTTCAGTATAAGGGTTGAGCAGAAGAAAAGACCATGCACTGATGGGCTGATAGCTACACATATTCAGAGATATTCGTGTAATATTAGACTATGCTGTTGCACTTTGAAAAGTGCCCTGGTACTTTTGCTTGGGTAACTTCATAGTTTTATTCAAAATGATTTATTGATAGCTTATTAAGAATAAAGCAACAAAGGGAGTAAAATATGGTTGGAAATTTTCATCTTTATTGCCATCACGTAATTATAAGGCAGAGGTAAAGAGCTTCAGGGTGGGGAGGGGTCATTATTAGAATGGCTTTTTGAAGTAAATACAATTTTACCTGAAGGATGATGAAAGCATAGAACATTTGTATATAGAGGACCTCAAACATTCTGATCTACATGTCCTCTCTATGGTGTCGCTTAAATGCAAACCAAAAGCAGATTATGATTTCTATTGCTAACATCTCTCCATTATTTCCAATTTAGAAGTCAGAGGAGAACAAGTTCTGTAACAATCTTGCCAATCTAGATTAAGTCTCTATCAAGGCAAAATTTTGGGGTTAAAAACTAAAAGAGGGAAACTGCAACCATTTCTGTTGGGTACATGATGGAAGACAGGAGTCTCGTTCCTATTGAATAATGACCTGCAGAGCATGTTTAGAAACTCAGCCACACTGGGTGAGCGGGAATTCTAAAATGCTGATATACACTAAATCTGACTGTAGATAATTCTGCCTGTTTTTCCTTCAAGCTTCCCAACCTGATGCTTCAACATAAACCATAATCTCCTTGCCTCTAGTCATTTTGAAGTTCTCCCTAACATATTGGCCTAGGTAGATTTTATTTTCTATTTAATTCATCTAGTTTCATTTAAAATAATAACATATTGCAAATTATCCATCAAAGCGTACCCCATCTGTACATTATTCATTGCATTCTCTGATGAGAGTGAATAGTCCAGTGGAGTAGTCTGGAAAAGGACTTAAAGATCTATTGCTCTCTTGGTTTTGTTTCTCTGAAAAGACATTGTTGTCACCTGTTATATATGGCCATAAGCAAGCTCCCAGCAATCTAACTGGAAGTCCAAAGAAAGAAATTAACTGAGCCACTTGGCATAAGTAAGGAAGGTGCTGATAGGTAGCAGCAAAAGCAAACCAGTGAGGAGCGGGACAGGACCAGAGGGCCTTCTTTGTTTGTTACTCAGGAATGCATCTGGCCTGTATCCATGGCTAGATCATATATCTGACAATAGCCTCCCTTTTAATGCTTTGCAGATCCAAGGTATATTATCATACCCTAAGCCTGAACTCTCCAGGGAAATTATGTCAAGCCATAACCAAGGAAGTGGGATTGTAAAAACCATCCCAGGAACCAGCTGGCTGGAATTCACCTTTACCAAACCGGAAAGAACATACTCCAAGAGGTGGCGCTGTGACACTGAGGATAGAGACAGAGCTGTGCTTTCTCTCTGAAAGAATTATATTTAGTATTTATCCCCAGGGGCAAAAAAGAGAGAGGAGAAAAAACGGATAGCAGAAGTCAACTTTATTTTTAGAATTTATCTCTGTGTACTCAGGGTGGACCTAAAATTCTCATAAACTAATCTCCTTGGTTTATTATGCATAGACGACACATTCCTGATGTGGGCAGGAAACAAAATAATTCTCACAGAGTCTTTGTGTTAAATTCATTCATTATTTGGATCTGCTGACCTGTGTGTAGTTATTTTAGAATAGAGAAAATCACGATGACTTCTGAAAGATAAGTGGTGCCTGCAGAACGCTGAGAAAGTGATTTAGCAAACAGTTTGCCGCACTGATCTGCGCTGCTATGGATATAACACTGAAACAGTCACGCACGCAGCTCTCACCTGGAGTGCTGGAGACGCACCTTCTACGTAGTGAGTTCCTGTAGCTTGGAGTCATTTAAAATCTCAGTGACATTCTCTGACCACAACTAAGCTCCCGACTACGTTTTAGGAGGTCTGCTGCAAAACTGGAAAGTAGAAAAGCCTCTTTGTGTCCATGTGACTAAATTTTTTTCTTTGTTTATTTCTAGCCAGGAGTTTCGTGGCATAAACATCAAAGTCCCAGTCTTCATTTATAGAAAAAAAAATATGGCACATTCTTCAGCAAGCATTATTTCCTGAGCATCAAATACGTACTTAATGGTGTTCCAGGTACTGGGGAGAGATCAGAAAAGTAGATCCCAAGTTCTCTTTCCTCAAGCCAAATCAAACAAAACGAAAGATCTTGTGATATCGTCTTGATTATCATCATGGCGAGACTACTGGATTAAATCAGCCTCTTCTATAAGTCCAAGTGGAATCGGTCTGTGTAAATTCTCACAGTTGGGGCATTCTGGCTGAAGTTCATAAAAATATATAATCTCAGAACTTGAAGGATCTGAATGATAGCGGACATTTATTTCACTCTGATTTTCTGTGTTTATGACCGTGTTATGTGCTTGGTGTTCATTATCCTTTTAAACCCTTATAACAACTCAAGAGGTTTGTCCTTATTTTACAAATAAAGAAATGGAGGTCTAGAAAAATTTTGTGATTTGCTCAAAATTAATAAAAGGCAAGGCCACAAATTTGAATCTAAGTCTACAGGATCCCAGAATCTATGATGTATTATACATTTTAGGACCTGAAAAAAATCATTACATCATCAAGTTTAACTATACAACAAATACTGCATCTCCTTTCTCACGTGCCCACCAAATGCTCACCCGGTCTCCCAAACACAAGACACTCCTTTCTGAGGCAGGTCATTTCATCTTTGAACAAGTTTCATTACTAGAAAACCCTGATTATCTCAGTTTAAGGAAAGGCAAAATCTCAAAGTAGATCTGAAAGAGACAGGTGGAAAAATAGAAACGTAAGGGGCGGCAAGCCGTAAAGTCTTCTCCCACATTCATTTGACTGCGTTAGCCCCCTTGACTGATCTGAGAAGATGCTGAGGTTGCAACTCGGGAAGGTGTCCCATTCTGAACTACTTGACCCTCACGTAGAAATCCCAGAAAGGATGAGCGCGGCTGTGTTAGCCCAGTGGGCAGCAGAGTATGCAGCTGACTGTGCACGAGCTGGCATCCCTCTGTTGCCTTTGCAAACACCTGTATTGTGATAGGTGGTGGCTTGTCACAAACCCAGGTGCAGATACTTCTACTAACCTCACAGGGAGACTTCAGATGGCCCCATTGCCAAATGCCACTGACTAGTACGCCTCCGAAGCCCCACAGATCCTGTAATTAAATTCCATACATTGTATACTGTGTTAATCAGCTTTCTTTTGCTGTGAAAAAAATACCTGAGAGCAGCAATTTAAAGGAGGAATGGTTTACTTTGGCTCATGGTTTCATAGGTTTCAGTGGATGCTTGGCTGGCTCCATTGCTTTTAAGCCTGAGGCAAGGCAGAAACATCATCACAAAGGGATATGGTGCAGGAAAGCTACCCACTGTATGGCAGCCAGGAAAGAGAAAAGGGCTGGGGAGAAAATGTCCTCTTCAAAGGCGTGTCCCCAGGGATTTACTGCCCCTACCAGACCTACTGCCCAAGTTTCCACCAGCTTTCAACAGTACCATCAGCTGGGGACCACACTTTGGGAAGACAGTCCACATTCAAACTGTAATATATACTTAAATAAATCTTGTCATTTCCTTTGTTTCCTTCATTTCTTCCACATTTTTGCCTCTAAATTAGGAATATCAGATTGTATATCCTAGAGGATTGCCAGGTAAACTATAGGATGCCAATTTAAATTTGAATTGTAGTTCCTAAACAATTTGTTTTTCAGTACTGAAATGTGTTGTTGATCTGTAATTCAAATTTATCTGAAAATTTTATATTTTATTTGCTAATCTGGTGACCTTAATCTATACAACAACAAATCCAAGTTGATAGAGTATAAATGAACCCATTATTGTATATATGTGTTTTGAAAATAAAGATTACTTTTTAATAGAGAAAACCAAGCTATGCTCAAAATATCTTTAGAACTACTTTTATAATGCAAAAAAACTCCATTAGTAAATTATGAAACTAAATCACTCCTGGATTTGTCTAAATTCAAGTTCCCATATCTGCTTTTTTTTTTCCTTTAAAGAAGCACTTTTTTTCACTCAAAGTAATAATGGTGGTTCTCACAGGGAATGGCTTTACTGCATTCTCTAGCATTTGTTTCCCAGACCAGAGTATTGCTGCTAACTGTAAATGAGTCAAGTTCATCCCCCACCAGCGCTGAGTTGTTATTAACTTGCCATTCTCTGTGTGAACCAAAAAGGTTCCATAAAGCTATACTTTGGATAGAATTTAGTGGTTGGTGAAGTGGAGAGTGTCCAGATAAAGATTCTTGGGAGGCTTCCAAAAATAAAATTGATTTTCCTTCCTTCAGATTTCCAGCATTTTTCTGGGGATAAAGTTGCTACATTCAGCAAATAAATTTAAAGGGTACCCAGATAAATTTTAATTTCAGATAAATTACAAGTAATATATATTATTTATTTGCATATATATATGTTGCTTGGAATACCCTTATGTATTATCTACCATTCATCTGAAATTCAATTTTCATTGGCACCCTGGATTTTACCTGGAAAACTTACCTGATACTACTGAGAGATCCTTTCTATCTTTCAACAGTATTTGAAATATTTGAGATAACTAAAACAAAACAAAGCAAAACACGAAAAAAACGGTAACAACAAAGAAAGAGCAAGCACATTAGCAACAGCAACAATCCCACAAAAACTAACCTAGAGAGACTTCTCTTAAGACACTAGAAACAGTTTGCCTGTGCCCCTCTCAGTCTGGATTCTCGCTTCACCACGCCCTCTTCCAATGGGTCCTCTCAAAATTCAGGTGTCAAAACAATGGTTTAAAGAGGTGGCAACTTTCAGAGATGATTCTGGCACATAGGTTCCTCCCCTCATGCGCAGGATTAGTGCTCTTACAAAAGAGGCTTACTTCACGTTGTGTTTGATAAGCTTGCTCTTCCAACTTCTACTGTGTGCAGATGCAGCCAGAGGGCCCTCACAAGATGCCTGCACCTTGATCTTGAAATTCCCAGCCTTGGAAAATGTGAGAAAATAAAATTTCTGTTCTTATCAATAACCAAGCTCAGGTATTCTGTGATACAAACACAGACTAAGACACTCTCATGTACAAAACTCTTGCATATATCAGGAATGCTTTCCCTGCATTCTAGAAGTTGTGAGGCCTTACCCAAGCTCCCTGTGGTCGATTTCATCCTTTAAGCTTTATTCATTTTTGGTTTTTGGAGGGATTTGAAATTTATGTAGCTCTAAGAGGAACTACATAATACATATGTAATATAGTATATAGACATGTAATATGTATGTAATATATATCATATATATAAAAAATAAAAATTAGTCTAAAGAGTGAATGATTCTTTGCAATTAAAAATATTAATTTAGGAAATTTTAAATGTCGACAAATACCACAAACACTATACAGGTTCCCACACTGACATGAGCATGGAGGGCATGGAGGTGAAACTTCTGGGTGAAAGTCCCCACTTTATCATCTAATAGCTGTGCATTAACCTGTCCTACTCAGTTTCTTCATCTGTATAATGAAATTTATAATAGTCTCCCTCCATTCATCCCAGGGTAGTATGAGGAGATTTGCAAATCAAGTGTTCTGTGTATGTAAATGATTATACTACACTTATGTCTCATAACTGGTTTCCTCTGATACAAAAAGTAACCTTATAATTCTTGGAACTATGGATGAATTAAAATTATGTCCCCTCTGTTTCTCAAATTTTACAAAACAAGGAGAGAAAGAACGAAGTTGCATAGCTATTTGTTGTAACATTCAGGGACCATTGGGGTAGAAATGAAAAACAATAGTTAAATAAAGCAGTGCTTTTTCCAACTGAATGATGATCAAAATCACCTATAGACTCTGTAGATAGCTGATTCCCAGCCCCAGACCATGCTTGCTAAATAAACGTATTTAAGGATATAAATTAGGAGAGGGGCCTGTTTTAAAAACTCCATAGGTCATTCATATGACCTACCAGGCTTGAGAACGGCTGGTCTACATGGAAGATAAATACAGATCCCTGGAAATGTTGAAGTCTTAGCAGATGTGGGTGATAATTTCTTCTTCACCATGTTTTGCAGACCTTCTTCTCCCAGAAAGTCCACAACCCTTAACTCTAGCTCTATTTAGTTTCTCTGTCTCTATTATATTAAATACTGACCGTATAGAGTTTATGGGACAAGGAGCAACAAAACAATTGGAGACAGAGGTCAAGCATGCATAAACCACCCAATTCTATACTTCCACACTCACACAAAAAAACTCACAGGCTGGTGCTCGCCATGTAACTTCTGAGGTGTCAGTCTGGAAATGAGTTTGAGTTTTTAAAAATATTCCATGTGGCCACCCAAACTGTTCCTCTGTAAGTTATTAATGACCTCCATGCTCCGAAACCCAGTAGATATTCCGTCCTCATGGTAGCTGAGAATTCAGCTGTATTTATCAAAGCTTACTGCCTTTCCTTGATTTGGTCCTTCTTTTCAAGCTGCTGGGGTACCACATTCTCCAGAAACACTTCTTCCTTGACAGATCTTTCTCCGATTTATTCTCTCAAATTGGTATTCTGTGTGTCTCGGTCTTTAACCCCTTCTCCTGTTAGTCCATGTTTTCTCTTAAAATGCTTTACTTCACCCTCTTGTTTTACACTCTATCACTAAAACAGGGATCCAGAACTAATATCCTCCACTCTGTCTTTCCCAGCTCAGTATGTGGCATCTTGACACACTTTGTTGCTTAAAAAAGACAATAGAATATTTCTACCGTTTCCATACTCCTCTCTACTTTGCTTACCACCAAATCCTACTGAATTTTGCCTCCTAAATATATTTCTAAACCATCAGTTTCTTTTCCACCATCATCATCCACACCCAAGCCCTTGGGTGTAATCTTTGCTTCCCCTCATTACTCCTCAAACTTGTCCATGTTCTCCATGGAATGGCTAAAAGAAATGCTTAAAGTAATAAATCATGTGATTTCCTCTTTTTCAAAAGGCTTACTTTACTCTTTCCTTGGCTATTCCAACATATGACAATTTTAGTAAAAACTGAAACTTTCATTTACTTAGTTCCTACTTGAGGCTTCCATACTTACCTTGTATATTTTCCCCCTCTGCCTGAGCTGTATCCATACTAGCTTTCTTGAAGCTCTTGGAAGATTTTTCTGTATTATGCCATTCACTCTCTCTGAAGTACTTTTGCTCCTCTCTGGGATTAATTTCCCCTCATTCTTCAGGTCTTGAGTTCATCAGTTCTTCTTCAGAGAACCCTCTAACTTAGAGCAAAAAGTTTTTCTCCATGCATGTCATTTCTACAATCACATATTCATCTGTGGGACTACTTATTTAATATGTACCTCCCTCACTTATGATGGGCTCCATAAAAGCATAAAACATACCGGTTTGCTTACCATTGTAAAGTCAACAGGAAACTAGCATCTACAAATTGATAGATATTTGCTATGTAGCATCAATGAATGTTTGCTATATGAATAAACCAGTGCATGAATGTAAAAAGCACCATCCACGTACTTTCCTCTCTCTGTCTGCTGAGTATTTAGCTTGCATTTTGAGATTTTGCTGTGTTTCCTTCCCATCTTGGATGGTTCTCCCAGGTCTAATTATACCTGAGTTTCCCCAGCTTCTTTTGCATCTCTGGCCAAGTCACTAGGTTTCCCTGAATGTTAATCAAGCCATCTGGAAAATAAGGCATGAAATTGTACAGCTCCGACTAGCAGCAGATGCAGCAACTGAGCTGAGATGTGTTTCCTTTTCAGTAACTAATTGCACACATGGCAAAATACAGAGAAAAACATTATAAATCAATTAGGCTATCACAGCAACATTGTGCTCCATAAATAGAGAGCTGGGCCTTGTGTGGGGAAGTGGGAGATAGGAGCACCTGACTCTCCCCGGGGTGGCCTTGGATAATTACTTACATCTTTGCATTTAATTTTCTCAGATCCGATCCAGGTTACCAGGCAGATTAGTTTACTGATATTTGTTAAGGGGGTTGATTTCCTGGGTTGGAAGGCAAGATATTGCTTCAGGAGGGTGGTTAAAAAGAATTATTGACATAAAGTACTCATGTAAGTGTTTAATGTTCATGCTGTCTTCAATAGCCAAGGTCAGAGCTGGTTAGAGATTTGGGCTAGAATTACAGGAGCGAAGGGAAATGAAGTCACCAGGTAGCTGCGGAATTGGCAACGTCCTCAAATGCCTAAGGCTTGGAAGGCCTTAATGTGGACATCGTAGGAATCAGGTGGGCCTGGATTTGGATGGGAGGGAAAGTGAAGAGGGGAAGATTATAAAAGGTACTTCATGTTCTCCATTTGTCTCTCCTGCTCTCTTTTACTTTCAATAATTGCACTTAACGAGAAAAATATCTGAATGCACTTTTACAGATAAATGTCTCAGGTTTATTTGTTTGTTCATTTGTTTAGCCTACAGAAGAGAGGGAGAGCCAGGGATAGAAGCCAGGACTTTTCCTAGACCCAAGGGAAACTTTTAAAATATAGGTAAATAGGGTTTTTAAAAGAAGCCTGTGGACACAAATGCTCAATGAACATGTAAGAAATTTGCAAATATCATCTAGATAATTTGGATGGGAGTATTGCCTGTAGCACTAAAGTTATTTGAAAGCTGCTTCAGATATTTACTGATAAACCTTTCTCTGATCAGGCCATGTGTTCATTTTGTCTTATCAAACAGTTGTCCTTAGTCCTGGTTGCATACATATTAGAATAACATGGGAAGCTCCTAAAACTTAGTAATGCCCCCAGGATCTCTGGATCTTAGGTACTGGCACTCTTTAAAATGTCTCCAGATAAATATAGCAGATTTAAGAGCTGAAAACTGAAAGTTATTAAAACCAGGAATGTAAGTATATATATATATATATATATATATATATATATATATATATATATATATATGTAACACTGTGGCAGCCCTAAGTATTAGTATGCAATATCTCAGTTTGATATTCACAGTTTGTCTCCATGAGACTGAACAGCATTTGAAGTTTCTCAGACAGGGAGGGGAACAGGAACGCAGCTAGCTCTGACTCGTGCTGAACGTCTTCTCTCAGTCTCTGCTCAGCCCAGTGCCCAGCACATGGAAGTCCCTCAGTGGGTACCGACTTTCCTTTTAAGAAGCCAAGGGATTAGCCATGGCTTGACCACTTCCATTCTCAAATTCCACAGGAGCCAGTTACATCTTGCATATTGTTTAGGATAATGAAACCTAGACTGAAACAGACCCCACAAATCTCAGTCACATCCCACACCAGCTTCCTTCTAGCATTGCCCTCTTGGGTGTGTACCTGGGGGTTTCAGGACCTCAGCCTCTGTCTCTGTAGATCCAGGTCTGTTTGAGTTTTTGGTGACATCCAGTACCACTCTGCACCACTTGCTGCAAACACAGTCCTATTTCCTGTGAGTTGCACCCCCCTCCAAGTCTCCAGAACCACACAGAGGCTTCATGGCCACCTGCAAAGCAATCTGCGCTCTGACCTCAGTGTCCCTGGGCCCATAAATCACATAGCAGAGAGACAGCTCACACTTCAAGCCACGGCCAGGAGACATGATGGGCGAAGGAAGCAGAGGACAAAAGAGGGCAGGGAGAGGAGCAAGGGAAGAAAGGAAGGTCATGTTGATGAACAATATGGGCAGCGGGGAGTTGGTTCTCTAGAGAATGGTGTTTCCTAGACGTCACAGGATTATCATGAGGTGGAGGTTGCAGGAGGCCTGTTTGGGGGTGTGAGGTAAATATCTTATCCTGCTGCCGTGCCTCGAGTGCATCATTCTGGGTAAACAGACTTTGAGTAGAAGGACTCCACTCTGGACAACAAATTAACCAACGAACAGTTGAGAAACGGAAAAAGTTCAAGTCACGATTCCCTATATTTAACAAAGTGTACCCAAACGCACTCATTCATCCAGTTAGTCAGTCAACACACGCTGGTCTAGACGCATCTCTCCGCCAGGCACTGGGCTCAGTGTCAGAGACAGAGCAGTCCGCAGGAAGCATAATCTCTGCCCTCACAGGATTGCAGTCCAGAGGAGGAATGCACACTGACCAAAAAGTACGGTGGAAGGAATATCATGGGAAGAAAAGGCGCATGTTTTATGTCATTATTTTTAAAACACAACTATCAGATTTTTTTGTTATTATTTTTTTAAGTTTTGTTTTTGACACATAACAGTTATATATGTTAATGGGGCATGGTGTACTGTGTCAATATACATATGGTTTGTACAATAATGAAATCAGGATACTTTACATAGCCACCATCTTGTACATTTGTCATTTGAATGAGAACATTAAAATATTATTCAGCCACAAAAAAAGAATAAAGTCTTGTCATCTATAGCAACATGGATGAACCTTAAGGACATTATGCTGAGTAAAATAAGTCAGCCACAGAAAGACAGATGTCACGTGGTCTCACTCACACATGATGCTATGATTTAGAACTAAGATATCTGTCAAATGTCCCAGAGCTGGGATGTGTTCAGAGGTGGGACCGTTTGGAGGTGATTAGATGACGCGACTCTTTTACTCATCAGGGGGTTAACACATTGATGAGTTTTAGCTGAATGTGCTGTGAGGAGGTGAAGACTGTTAGAGGAAGTGGGCTACTGAAGTGTGAGCTCTCTGCTTCCTGGCTATATATAGCGTGAGCATCTTTCTTTCACCACGCCTTTCTACCATTCCATTTCTTCTTTGGAGCCAGAACTGAACCCTCTGAAACTGTGATACAAAGCAAACCTCCCCTCCCTTAAGTTGCCAGTGTCGGGTATTTTGTGCCAGTGACAGGAAAGTGAACAATACATATGAAAACCAAAGAAGTTGATGTCCAAAATACAGAGCAGAATAGTGATTGCCAGAGGCTGTGAGAACAGAGGGTGGAAAGGATTCAGAAAGGTTGATTATCGGTACAAAAATATAGCTAGACAGGAAGAATGAGTACTAGTGTTCCGCTGCATAGTAGGGTAACTACTGTTAACAACATTTTTTTATTACTAACCTCATTATAAACTTATTTATTAACTCCACTTAATATGGAGCATCAGAGATCCATTGGTGGTGAACATATTGCACACGTGCAGCAGCAGGCTGTTTGTAACACTGAAAGCTCTAAAAGGTTCCCCATCACTGTGTTAGGTGGTTAAACAACAGCTAAATGACAAAACCAAGACCTTGACCTGCATATTCTGCCTTGAGCTCTTGGGCCCCTGGCACTCTGTAACCAGTCTAGCTGCTTCCCACACATCTGGGCTGAGGCCCAGGACTGTTTCCATCATACTAAATAACCTGCTATGGAATTTCAGCTTTCTGACCTGTCACAGGCAATACACATTGCAAAAAAGTGGCCTCTGGCTTCTCAGCTCAATGCTTAAGGTGACCCAAATCCAATCATCAACCTCAATTATGAAATGAAAACAGCAACCCACAGAGAAAACCAAAACCGTGGATTTGGGTCAGGTCCAAGCCATCTTTACACCATGTGGTTCACTGAAACCCCAAGCTCGCTTGATGACACCTAACTCTTGGATATACATACTTTTAGAAGATGAAGATATGTATTCTTTGACATGCTCTTGGTGAATTTGAAGCCAGAGCCACTGAACTGTTGCATGATGACTTAACAAAGGGAATTGTACCTATATTTTAAAAGTTGTTATTTGGTAATTATTTTGTAAAGATTATTTCCTTCCTCTCTTTACCAGTGAGTGACATACAAATCAATTTCCCTGTTTTAAGCAGGATTTTGTCATGCATATACTATCCACACTTCATGTTAAAAAGAACTAAACTTTTTTCTTTTCTTATCATAGCTAGTATTTGTTTCTTTTCGAAGTGATAGAGTCAGCCAAATGAAACAGCATTCCATGGGCAAAAATGACCTAGTATTGGTCTGTGATATGGCTTTCAAACATCGCGTGTATGTGTGGTATTAGAGGTTGTTCACTGCAGGAGTTTGACCTCCTAGAATACTCCCAGGCTCACGGCAGTTGCTCTATAAATATTTGCAGCATGAACAAGTTTTGGCTAGAGTCTGTGTTTTTCATCTTAATTTGAAATAAACCTTGAGGTAGAAATAAGCCAGTGAAGGAGAAACATGTAACAGTGGGTGACAACTTTTATCATTTTTTTTGTAACTTTGACTAGGCTTGCCATTTTCATGAAGAAACAAACTCCATTGCAGGGCAACTTTTCCTCTTGCTTTTTCTCTACAGCACGGAATAATGTAGAAGGTAGGAGATTAGAATCAAGCAGGTCTGATTTCAGTTCAATATAACATCATGAAGTTCGTCATCTTCTCTCTACCTCAGCTTCCTTTGGCCTTAAAGTGGACCAAAGTAATTTAACATGTGTGCTAGGTTGCACTGTGCCCCTCTAAAAGTTATTGAAGTTCTGACCCCACAGTAGCTGCAAATGTGACCTTATTTGGAAACAGGATCTTTGAAGATGATCAAATTCAGATAAAGTCGTTAGTCTGAGCCCTGATACAACAGGATTGGTGTCCTTATGAAAAAGGAAACATTGGATACAGAGCCAGAATGTGTACCAGTGAAATGACGTGAAGACACAGGGAGAAGATGGCCCTTTATATGCCAAAGAAATAATCAAGGTAAAAGAAGTTGGAGCGAGGCATGGAACACACAGCCTCAGAAGCAACCAACCCTGCTGAGACTCTGACCTCAGACTTTCAGGCTCCACAACAGTGAGACAAAAAATTTCTGTAGTTTAAAACAACCATTTCCTGTTACTTTCCTACAGCAATCCTAACTCAGTAAGGCAACATGAAATGTCCAGGTGTGCATGTACACACACACACACACACACACACAGTGGCTTTGTGCCCATATGCGTACACATCCATATAGATATATATATTCTATACATATGAAGTCTTATCACTGACACCCACCTGCCCATTTGTTCTTTCTCATCTCTCTCTTTCGAGAAGATGCCATAAGGAAAGGATTTGGCTTATATTAAGGGATGCTTCAAACGATGACTTCCTTGTTCTTAAAGCCAATAGAAGAAGAGCAAAAACTACATTTTTGTGAATGAAGAGAAAGCTAGCTGTGGAGGCTTTACAACATCTGTTCAAGTCTCCCACTCATTCAGGGCCAGATGCTAATGGTGTGTGTGCTTACACATGGGGAAAAGTTTGGCTGATGGTAATGAGCCATTCATTGTCCCGCATTCCAGGGCTCCTCCCACCCGGGCCTGTTTTCAGATGTTCTACATTAAGTGAAATGCAGCACCCTGTTTCCATAGGAACTGGAGGCAAAGGCTCCCAGAAGGCCTGAGGTTTTAACATTGACTGGAGCTCTGGAAGACTTCTCAGGCGTTGGCTTATGAAGAGTGAACAGTATTATTCCCAGTCTGCTGCTACATCAGGCACTGTACTAGGCATTGAACACACAAACCAAACATGTCCCCGGAGGAAGAAATTTGGAGGCTGATAAGAAAGGCGCAGTGTGAAATGTGCTATTACATACTAAATGTGCAGTGCCGTTGACTTTATAGGATGGCCATCTAACTAAGCTTTGAGTCATGGAAAAACATATTATAGAAAAGTAACTTCTGATGCTTCAAAGGCAGCCATGCAGTTCAGTTATGGTGGCAGGAAAAGAGCAAAGATCTGCTTTTCCAGATGGAGGCAGTGTTGGCAATGGCTCCAGGACTCTGCATAGATGACTGAGAAATTCTGGCTTCGAAACTCAGCTGCACTATTGAAGGTGCTCCATGATTTGAGGCTGTGATACATCCCAGAACTCCACCAGTGAAGATGCCCTAAATGTTTGAATTCTCACCACTCCCACAGGACCGTGGATTGTTGCTTCGTTCACAGTGTGAGTGAAATGTCCAGCTCTGGAGAAAATGAGAGCTTATTGTGTAACGAGAGGCACGTCTTTCGCCACCCACATCGCTCATATTCTTGCGCTAAACATCATGTCACACATTCCTGACCCCTCACATCATCCTAAGAGATGTGCGTTATCGAGGATTGATGTTCCTGTCTTTGAACTCAGCCTAAGCTTCTTTATATATTATTAGGGACAGGCGTAAACCCTGGGTCCTGCTGTGAAAGTCATTCCAGTTGTCTGTATGGTCCGTTCTCCCAGCAGGGTCACTCTGTCACACAGAGAAACCAAAAGCCTGAGAAAAGATTTGCAATTTTTGGGAAAATATTTGGCTGAGAAATTTCACTTGATTTTTTTACTATTTCCATTGTTCTTGCTTGTGTTTCTGAATGACAAATCCATCCCAAATAGACACCCTCCAGAGAACCTGTATATGTGTGTGTATACACACTCTTGTGTGTAATTACATAACAAACGTGTGCACGTTGTATGTGTACATGTATCTATTTTATATAATGTATATAAATATATTATATAATGAAATCTGCATTGACTTTCCTCTTCTCCAGACTTTCCTGTATCTACCAAAATGCTTTTGGACATAGCTGGATCTAGAACAACACTTAATTCAGCCACTTTAGCCAGGGCAAATTGACTAGCTAAGTATCTGGTTGTGGGCAAAAATAATTGGTCATCCTATCACAAGGCCAAAAGTATATAAGAAAATAGTTAAGCAAACTCATAGAAACTTCCTTTTCAAATGAAAAATATCTAGAAATAAAAATGATAAGACAAAAGAATCTGGTATCTCTTAGACTCCAAATCCTTTTTATAATCACTTATTTCCTCACATATTGCATTGGCTCGGGGCATACTGACCGGAATAATTTTATATCACAGGCTGGCAATAATAAAACCTATTGCAACATATCGAGACAATACTCATGAAGACCACAGCAGCACTGATTCTTCTGCCTTCCTGCATATGGGTGCCCCAGGGGTTCTTACTACCATTGTGAGAAGCTGCTCCTGCAGTGAGGAGAGGTGGGCAGGGGCCAGGCAAGGTCCTGGTGATGTTTTAGTTCCACACCGGGTTACCTAGAACAGAACCTCATAAGCCAACAAGATGTTTATCAAAAATCCTTTGGGCTGGTGAGATGGCTCAGCGGCTTAAGCGCTTGCCTGGCAAACGCGAGGGCCCGAGTTTGACTCCCGGATCCCACATACGAAAAAGGGGCCGGTGATATCGCTCAGCGGCACGGGCGCCTGCTGGCGCGCGAGGTCCTGAGGTCGACCCCCCGGTACCCACAAAAAAAAAAAAAATCCTTTGTGATAAAGTTGCCTACAATTCTCTCACACGTGTGTGTGCACACGCAGAGCTCTTACACTGTTCGTTCACTGTGGGTAATGTCAGGAAGTCACACTTATGAAAAGTTTCCCCATCTTGCTTTACAGAGGCTTCACAACATGCTGAAGTTCCTCACAGCACAGGGTCTGTCCACATAACCTCAAAGCAAAGGCAAGAGATGGTTTTCTCACCAGCAACGAGTAGCTGGGCACACAGGGTCCCAACCACTCCCTCCCACCACTCACCACCATCAGAGGACATGGCCTGGATGAGAGCCGGCAGGCTCCCTGGAGAGCCAGCATCCACACCCCAGAGTAGGAAGGGAGAGACCAGACCATCTAGACACACAGAAGAACCAAAAACACCCACTGGAGCCTCTGCTCACTTCATAGCCAGGCCTTCTCCTGATTCGCTCTCCCCCAGATTCTGTCTCTGATGTCCCACTTGTACAGGCACTGACAAGAGAGAGCTTATTCTCACCCTATGATTTAGAGTCAGTGTCAAGGCAGTCATTAGACTGCTCTGCGTTCCACTTTTTCCATGGTTGGGGTCCTGGGCTAGACCTCCCTCTCCACCAGACTCCATTCCAAGCACCTGGTGCTGGTTTCCCCAAAGGTCAACATCTTACATATCTTGTAGCCAATGCTGCTGCAAAAGTTTGCACTGAGTATATTTATTTTATCTTTACACTTTTACAAAATGTTTTTACAAATTCTCTATGATGAATGTGATCATCATACGTATATCTAAAATGTACCAACAGAATCTAATTAAAAAAACAAAATGTTTTTAAAAAATTGTGGACCCTATTTCTTAGTTCAAATATGATAAACTATTAAATCAAGTTTAAAAGATCATTAATCTGTGGTGTCCTGAAATACACATATTTCAATTATAAATTTCCAAAAATATAACACATCCCAATGCCTTTTTTTTCCAAGTACCTTTTTTTAAAGGTTATCCTGTAGTTGCACAATCTTAAGTTTCCATGTAGAGATCCCTAGTGGTGCACATTTTCTTCGCCTCCCTGTGGGGTAGCACCGCATGTCTGAGTTTGGGCCAGTGGAATGAGGGTAACAGGTCTGGACCCTAACAGCTTCCACATGATCCTCTATGCTTTCTCTCATTGTTCATCATTTATGGTTGGAGGGGATGTGATAGAGAATTCCAGCTCCCAGGAGCTACATAGTCACAAGGTGGGGCAATTCTGAGTTCCTGAAAGACCTATTATGAGATAATAGGCAGAACAGCTCACACTCCACCACCATGGACTAATGTACACACAGATGCTGTTATGGTCTGGATCTCGCATGTCTGCCAAGAGCTCATGTGTTGGAGGCTTGGTCTTCAGCTAATGGTGCTACTGGGATGTGGTGGACACCCTAGGAGGTGGGGCTAGGTCACTGGGAACATGCCCTTAAAGGGCTATTGGGACTCTGGACCATTCCCCTCTCCCTCATTCATTCTTTCTCTCTCTCTCTCTCCCCCAACCCAGCTGCCATGGGGTGAGCAGCTTGGGTCCACAACACACTTCTGCTCATGATATGCCACCTCACCGCAGGCCCAAAACCAATGGAGCCAAACAAGCATGGACTGAAACCTCTGAAACTGTAAGCCAAAATAAACCTCTCCTAAGTAGGTAGAAATCTTGAAGACATAGGAGTAGACAGAGACTTCATGAACAAAACACAAACTGCACAGGAAACACTTCAAAGAATGAACAACTGGAATCTCATCTTATTAAAAAGCTTTTGCACATCAAAAGAAATCACCAACAGAGTGAAAAGAAAACCCACAGAGTGGGAAAATATTTTAGCCAACTGTCCCTCAGACAAAGGACTTCTATCTAGAAATATATAAAGAATTGAAAAATATCAGGCCCCCCAAATTCAAAGACACAATCCAAAAATGGGCATCTGGGATGAATATGCACTTCTCAGATGAAGAAATACAAATAGCAAACAAATGCATGAAAAAATGTTCAACATCACTGGTCATTCAAGAGATGCAAATTAAAACAACACTGAGATTCCATCTCACCCCAGAAAGAATGGCTATGGTCAAGAAATCAACCAATAACAAATGCTGGTGGGGCTGTGAGAAAAAAGGAACAATTCTCCACCCTCGGAGGGAATGTAGACTGGTGCAACCACTGTGGAAATCAGTGTGGAGGTTGCTCAAGAAACTAGGATTAGAGGTCCCATTTGATCCAGCTATTTCCTTACTGGGTATTTTCCCAGAAGAATTAAAAACATCATACCACAGCGATATATGTGCACCCTTGTTTATAGCAGCACAATTTGTAACAGCTAAATCTTGGAAACAATCCAAATGCCCATCAACCGAGGAATGGATTAAAAAGATGTGGTATTTTTATATAATGGAGTACTACTCAGCTATAAAGAAGATAAACTTGAGACATTTATAGGGAAACGGATGCAATTTGAGACCATACTCATAAGTGAAATAAATCGGACTTGCATGTATAAACATCATATTGTCTCCCTAGTATAAGAAGCTGAAAGAATAAATAAGATCCAAAATGTACAATAGATATTGTGAAATGGGAAAAAACTGTTCAAAGGGAAAGAGGAACTGGGATGGGGGAAGGAAGAGAAAAGGAAAAAAAAATATATATATATATATACACAAGATAAGATAGTTATACTACTAATTTCTATTAGTTCATTGAAAAGAAAGGTTTATGCCTATATTGTTTGATCAATTTTTCATGCCTATATCTTGTAATATGAGCAATTAGTTTGAAGAGAACAATAGGCAATGTACTAACCATTGTTAATCTCCTACAGTCCTGTTTTGAAAATTTGTACCATTTTTATTGTTTTTTATTGTTAAAATAAAATTAAAAAAATAAACCTCTCCTGCTTTAAATTGACTTTCTCAGATATGTTGTCACAGTGATAGAAAGCTGACAGCAAAGATAGGAACAAGAAGACCTTTGCTCCATTAAGTTTTGAAAATGTTAGCATTACTCATTATAGCAGTTTGCTTCTTAATCTCTGACCATTTCTAGAATAACCATTCCCTGACACTGGTCCCCTGCACAAACCATAGAATTTTGCCTGTATCTAAGGGTGTTTCTTTCTTGCTGGTAGTCCAGACTTTCCCCTGCCTCACTGAGAATCCCTGAGCCCAGTTCTGACAGGAAGTAGGTATTTGCTATGTCTTATAAAAAGCTTGGGCTAAGGAGAGGGCTATGGGAGAATAAGAATCTGCATACCATAAAAAGAATTTCTTTCTTACTATTATATCCCAGTTTTTGTTTGTTTCTTTTTTTCCACAGAGTCCAGTGGAATACTCCAGATTGGCCTTGACAAAATGTGTTATGTAGCCCAGGCTGACCTTGAACTTGAAATCCTGACCCAGTCTCTCCAGTGCTGGGATAACAGGCATGCACCACTACACCCAGTCTATATCCCCTTCTAACTGCCCACACTTCCTAATTTGAAAATTCTATATCTTTCTATAAAAACATGTTGATTTTTAAAAATTATTTTTCAATATTCCTTTTTCTTTCATAAAAATTTGAAATGGTAAATGTAGTTAGGTAGCAATTCATTAAGAATTTACTCCTGAGTGTTCAGGTATTATACTTTGTATTTGCCTTAAAAAAGTTATACATGTTCCAAGAGTAGACACTTCTGGAAAGTACATATAATTATGTTCTTTTATAAAGAAAAAGTAAGGAAATTTGGACAAAAGAAGGCAGAAGACAGCTTCTCCATAAAATATGACCTGATAAACTTGGGAAAAGTAGATCGCACATTATAAAGTATTTATTTCTTTAAAGTAATGTAATTCAAAATCAAAATACCTCTAGATAGTTTTAATATTTTGACCTTTCAGGTACTTGGGTTACTTATGCTTAAATGCATTTCCCCACCCTGAATGGATATTGCAAGGTTTTCAGAAGTACAGAGGCCTGGGTCCCAGTCAATTCTTTAAGTCAGAATCTCTGCAGACAGGTACCCCAGTTGAAAAGAGCTTGGTGATTTTATGTACATCTAAGGTTGAGAATCATTGTTTCTCTGGGTTTCCCCAATTACTATACCAATTGCCATAAAAATTTCAAATATATTCATTCATATTATGTTAACTAATATTATTTCAAAGCTAAATATATTCAAGTCAAATATGCCACTTGGACATACGCATTAACTCATTTGCTACAATACTCCCTTGAAATTTGAACAAGAAATTACACAAAAGAGATTATGACGACTGTTATCATATAGACTGTAAAAATTAATGAGATAGTGGGTATAAAGTAAATATCAAAGCATGGCAATAAATGTCTAGTGTTTCTTTAGGAATCATTATTACATAGAACTAACTGGCCTTTTAATCCCTGACCTCCTATGGTTGGTTTTGCAAAACTGCAACTAGAGTGATGCTTTTAAAATGTAAGTCACATAACTTCATTCTACTCGAAGCAACCAGCTTTTGATGTGACTCAGCGTATCAAAAAAAAATCAGACTCCAATTTTTTTTGCAACTATATTTATAAAGCCATAGAGCCCACAGGTGTGTCCATTAATGAATAAATCAATGGATAAAGAAAACTCAATCTGAACATAGAATAGAATTTACTAGAGGCTAAGAAGGATCCAGGGAGTGGGGAAGATAGAGATTGGATAATGTTATTAAAACACAGGAGGAACAAGTTCTATTGTTCTGTAGAACAATGGGGGATGGTACTTCACAATAGTCCACTGCATATCTTATGAATAACTGGAGCAGAGGTGTTCAAAAGCTCCAAACACACAGAAATGATAAGGACATGGAAAGCTTAATCACCTTATTTTTATTTGTACACATTGTATACATATTTTGAAGTATTTCACGGTACCTTGTAAATATGTACAATCGTGTTAATCAAGATTTGAAGAAGGGTCTAAGGAAATGTAAACACCAGCCACCCTGCTTTATCACCACACATTGTACTCATATATTGAATTATCAGGCTGTGTCCTAAAAATATTTACAATCAAAATAATAAAATAAATGATACATCTAAAAATGTGGCATATACCATATATACAAGGCAATATTATTCAGCCATAAAAAGAATGGAATTCTGTCATTTACAGCAACATGGCAGGAACTGGAGGAACTACACGAAGTAAACTAAGGTTGGCACAGAAAGATAAATGCTGTGTGCTGTCACTCATCTGTGGAAACGAACAGCTCATACCGTAGAAATGGAGAGTAGAGCAGCTGTCACTGAACATAGAAACGGTGGAGGCATAGAAGCAGGCTGGATAACAAGTTCCAAAATACAGTCAGATGGGAGGATTATGTTCTAGTGTTCTCCAGCACAGTGGGATGACTATAGCTTACAAAATCTTCTTATGCATTTAAAAACAACTAGAAGAAAAGAGTTCAAATATTCCAAACACAAAGAAATGGTAACTTTCAGGAATTGGAAATGCTGATTGCCTGGATTTAATTATTGTACCTTATACATATATAAAATATTGCACTATATCCATAAATATGTACGATTATTATGTGTCAATTAAAATTGAGAACAATTGATTTTTAACAAGCTCATATTATAAAGGCGTGCGGGAAGCAGTGGGACCTGCCCTGCTCACTGTGCCCGTATGCTCTGCTCCCTCTCCTGCATTTGCGGGTGCGCTCCAGCTGGACTGGTCCCACTGCTTTGTCGTGAACGCAGTAGACATGGCCAACCCTCTGTACTTGCGTTCCTTGGCCCAGAGTGCTCATCCCACAGTTGTTCCCCGGGCTGCTTCTTCACCTTCACCTTCTAGGTCTTAATCTAATCGTCACATGATTCTAGCAGCATCTAAAGCTAATCTTCTCTCCTCGGCATATAAAATGATCTGGCAAATTGAGCATCTAGCTCTTCATTAAGAACCCAACCTCCCTTTGTTGCTTTCTTTCTTGCTTGCTTTATGGTACTCTTAACCGACTAATAGCCAGGCATTCTCTGTGTTTACTTTACTTAGAATATGAGTTCCATAAAAACAGGATATTTGCCTACTCCGTTTTAAACCAGACCCCTAGTATTAAAAGATTGTTGGACACTTTCTATGTCTTCCATAAACACTGAATTAATGAATTAGTTGTTCATCACAGAAGTACATAAAACGATCTCCATGAAGAACTCGTCTGGCCTGAAGGATGATTAAGTATTTGTTCATTGACTTGAAGTGGGATTTTACCTCAAGTTGTGGCCCAATAAAACGTATCATGGATCTCTATGTCAATTTCATAACCAGAAATTGTGATTCCAGCCATTAAAACCAGGGAGAATTTGGGCCAATTAATTAATGCTTTTATCTTATTATGTCCTCACTTTGAAGTGGAGATGAGATAAATCTACTTTGTGAGGATATGAATTAAATTAGGTTGGCATGCTATTTCCAAACTTCTTGATCTATGAAGGGCAATCATTGAATTTTGTGGTTTTTGATGTTTCTCTAAGACAAAGAGAGAAAGAACTGCAGCTCAATTTCATGGGAGAAGGGAATAATGCCTTTGTATATGGAAATTTGCTTACTCTATTTTGTGGAGTTAATCTTCCATATTGGTATCTCTTGCTACTGAAGGATGAATGATGACGTGACAGGAATATTTGAGAAATATCTGTCAATATAAGAGGAAATAGTCCAGGTCATGTTTGAGGAAGACTTCTCCCTACCCTGACAACCTATAGTTCTTTTTTGACACTGTAGAATTTCTATCAATCAGACCACTGGTAGACACGTCAGTGGGTAGAAGCATTTGAAACAGAAAAAGAAAAGTAAGTGTGAAAGGAAAATTTCCATTTATTATATCCCACATTCCCAAGACTTTCAAACTTTTGATTTATGAGTAGAGTTTATAAGCCTCAAGTAATGCACAACTTAATAACTGTTTTGCGCTGTCTTTGCCACAAGATGGATAGAGGGTTAAATGATCGCAGTCTTCCAGGATTGAAGGCTGTAAAATCCAAGATAGAGAAATAAAGCACAGTGACACAGTGTAAATAACAGGATGACATTCAGAAAAAAAGAATGTCGGGAATAATAAATGGAAAAAACTTCCTTACATCTAAGATCCACTGGCTGAGGAAATGGTCTCCAAGGGAATTGTGGGAGCCTTCGAGCCTGGGTTATTTTGAAATCTGACTGGACTGAGCCCCAGAGGCCAATGCCACAAGATCACTTGTTCTCTTTATGAGAATGTGGCAGCATGAGTCAATGGGTCTTTTCCACCCCAGCACCAGTTTGTTGAATCAGAACTTGAGATTGTGTCTCTTACTCAGGTAACACACTCATTTGGTGGCAGTTCAGGAAGCCACATATGGTAGTTATTTCTGAATGCTTTCTCCACAGGGAAATACAATAAATAAATGGTGATGCTAATCCTTTCCCCTTCCTTCCTTCCATCCTTCCTTTCTCCTTCCTTCCATCCATCCTTCCTTCCTTTTTTCTTTCCTTCGTTAGGTATTTGTTCATTGACTTAGGATGGGATTTTCCCTCCTTCTTTCCTTCCTTCCTTCCTTCGTCCCTTCTTTTCTTTCCCTCTTTCTTTTTTTCCCATTTGTCCCCCCTTTTCCTCCTCCATCTTATTTTTGGTTTGTTCTTAGACGCGCATGACAGCTTGACCAAATATTTTTCACTATCTATCACTAACTCCAAAAGAATGAGTCAGCTCTTAAATTCTCAACTATAGGTGAGCACTTGACAAAGGCCTATATGGTAAAAGAACAAAGAAAATAACAGGGAAGATATTGCAAAATAGCTAATGTAAATGGAATATAAATGCAATGAATTTATAATACTAGTATTTGTTAGATATATCATTTTAAAATATCAGAGATACCAAAAAAAAAAAAACATTTAAAATCAATGGGATGGGGACGCAGAGAGGGACAGAAAATGTCTTCCTCAGTACATAATTCTCCAAAATACCTCTCACTACATTTCATATCTATTATGTAACTTCTTCACTTTCCACTTGGTTTTGCTGTACATCAGTTCACAAACCCATCTCTTCCTGCTTCTATTATACTATTTTTCCCTGAAATATAATTGAGTACAACAGAACCACAGGGATCTCCCCAGGACAGGACGAGGCAGAGGCCAATATGACCTTATGAAAGAGTTACATCAGAAACACCTGGGGAGATGAGAGACCAGCCAGGGCCACCCACAGGAAATGGATACCCACATAGCAATCATCATGTTCAGAAAGCGACAGTATTCAATTCTACCCTCATAAAAGGAAACTGAGATGTAGAGAATGGAGAAGAGAAAAGTGCCTGACCGTACTGTAGGAGAAACACACACTGGAATTATTTTGAATTTAGACCAATAATCCCTGCATCCTCAGAAGGAATGCTCTCCTGGGAAGTTTGCATTTCTGTTTACATGCCTGCTTTGGCTCTCACTGGGTGGGAACAGGCAAAGAGTTAGTGGCTGGCTTAATGTTTACAGCACTTTATCAACAAGTATATACATTCAGCCACCCAAAAATGCAACTTATATATTTCTCTGGATTTTTAATGCCCAGTATCTTTCAGACTTGTGTGTGTGTATATGTATTTTTTTCTTGTGTGCTAAAGTTCTTAACCACTGTTAATAATTTAGTAGCATCCCTATGTAATACTGTACATAATTCACATTCCACTGCATATGATCCTGTATGAAATGGGCAGAGAAACTTTCTTTATTGTCTGAAATTGAAACCACAAGGAAAAAAGAAAGTAGGCAATTTTTCACATAATACAGATAATGTGATTGACAACCACGGATTTTTTCTGTAGTAAATTTTATTGGGAATATAATAGCCAAGTTAGAAAACCAAACAATTCACAAGAGATGTATAGGTGGATTCCTTCCAATTTGGTGAATATTTAATTAAATCACATGAATTTTTTTTCATCACCTGAATCTCTTTCTTTTCTGTCTTCATTTTTCCTCACTGTGAAAAAAGGAAAAAGAATCTAGCCTCTTCTGGTTTGCAATCCACATGGCATTTTCTCAAGACATTATTACAGAGACTCTCATTATGAAATCTATTCTATAACATCTGCAAGTCTTGTCTTTTGCTGGAAGAAGAGTTGTTGTAGTAATTGACTAATTGGGAGTGAGATGTGTCCCAGCATTCTGCATATTTTATTAATTAGCATATGGTAAATAGGAAGCTTCTGCCCTCTATTTATAGTATAATTGAATATATTTCATGACACTGGCTACACATCTGGCCAAACTGCAAAGCACATTTGCAGTAACCTTCCCTTTTTGAACTCCTAATGTATCACAGACTCCAGAAAGATGTCTGCAGATAACGAACACACGAAGCAGTGACAACTTTCCTAAAGGACACTTCTGCAGATTTCCAAGGCCAGTGGCAGTCTGTAGAAAACGGGTGGATGCAGAAACCTTGAACAGAACAGCACAATAAAAGCCTTTAATAGCAATGTAAATTTAGAAATGTGATGTTAAAGCCTTAAGAATTTTGGTGACCACAACCAATTAGACAATGTCAGCAATGGATTCTAATTCTCTGTATTGTAATAAATATAGCAATATTCACATACATCTCTGTAGAAAGTCCTGAGTTCCCACATGTGGATTCACAGTTTGCAGAAGACTGTTTTCCATTAGCTGAGAGGGAATTTGTTCCACATTTTTAAAAAAGGTTTGAATTCTTTACATGGAGAGAATCAAAATTATACATGGGAATATTGGATATAAAATGCATACAAATCGAATGACAGCTTCACAGTCCAAAGAAGTAACTAACCCTAAATTACAATGTCCAACAATTTCAGAAGAGAGATCAGCATGAGCTTTCTGGGCAGTATTTACGATGGGATTGGTGGAGGGGATAATTCTGATCAAATTAGTGAATTCTTTCCTTTCAGTTACATGTTGTCAGCCCGTGTGTTTACTCTTCAATGTTCGTGGTTCCACATTAGCACTTCTCAATTTAATATGTTCATCAACAGGCTCAGTGCCTTTGTGCGCTCACATCCTCCCTGTTTTTCCTGACTTTCTGACTTTTAGATCAAGAATTCTCAAACATCAGCATCCCAAAGAGACCTCTAAGTAACTAATGCACAGACGCAAAGACTCCCAATGACTGAGTCCAGATCCGGGTCTTCAAGTCTGCATTTTTAGCAACAATTACACAGATAATTCCCATGCAAGCGATCAGTGAAGTTCACTTTTACATAACCTACTTGAGAAATGTTTCTCTATTTTATCTTCTTTCTTCTCTGAAATCATAAATATATTGGGGGTGGCCTTTACAAATAATACTTACTGTTCATTACTGGACAGGACATCATTGTTCTAGTACTCTGTATGGTACCCACATATTTAGAGGCTTTTAGAATGAGTAGTCCTCCAGTGAAATGCAATGGACACCTAATCAAAAACTCTGTCCTAAGGAGAGCTTGGATGCACAGCATTTATTATGTTCTAAGATGCAAATTAGATAGGAAAACAGGTGCCCTGATACCATCAGGTGTATTGTAATAAATATAGCAATATTTTTATATTTGTATTATTATATGGCCTTAATGTCATTTGATAATACTGTATCAAATAAGGCTATATTTTTAGAATCCAATGATATTCTGACATTGTTGAATTAATTATCAGATTGAAATCATGAGTTATCTTCTATCACTAATCAGTAATTTCACTATCAGTAATTAGTGGCACTAAGGGATTTCACTGGAAGCTGTAGCAAAAATACTGGGTGGTATCTAAATGTTAAAAACTTTTTCAATTTTATTATGTCCCTTTAGCTCTGAATTACCTGAAAATTCTTAGGAAACTTTGTTTTTGTGCTAATTTCCCAAAATCATCTTATTTCTATACGTTAGTCTTTTTTTTTTTTTTTTTTTTTTTTTTGTGGGTACCGGGGGGTCGACCTCAGGACCTCGCGTGCCAGCAGGCACCCGTGCTGCTGAGTGATATCACCGGCCCCTTTTTTCATATGTGGGTTCCAGGAGTCGAACTCCGGCCCTCACACTTGCCAGGCAGGCGCTTATGCCGCTGAGCCATCTCACTGGCCCTATACATTAGTCTTTAACTTCAAATTTTATTCCATGTGTGGCCATGAACTGTCTGTCTCTCTGCCAAGCCTACTTTTCTTCAATGAGTGAAATCATCGACAGAAGGGGGGGTGGGTGACTTAATTTAACAGGAAAAAATTATGCAAGAAAGGATTTAGGGTCCTGCAGATGTTTCCAGCTGAAATACCAGCTGGCATTGTAGTTGTTTATGTGGAGCAGAATCCCACAAGCCAATGAAAAGAAACAATCAACTATAGCTGACTCAATTTTTTTATTTCCATTTTTCTAACATAGATGAATATGCTACAAATTGTTTGAAAATAAGAGTCTTGTGGCTAAGTACATTACCATACTCTGCTGCAAAAAAACAAAATTTCCTGGTGACATGACAAATGTCTAGAAATATTGCCTTCTGAAAGTTGTTAAAATATGGTGGAATCTCTGCTCAGTATTTTGACTGTTGTTGGTGTCACAAATACTTATAATATCAGCTTTGTAATGTACCTTCTCCACAGAATGCAAAGGTTTTTACAAATAAAAGAGCAATTGGAGAAGGGCTATACTATACCTTCCTCATTTCCAGCCATAGTTATGAGGGATGGGTCGTAGTAGATATGGTAGAAATCCATAATATCGAGCTTAAAATGAAAGATATTGTTTCCTATATTAAATGAGTAATGACATGGTAATAATAATATAGCTAATATGTACTCAATATCTGTCACATACCAAGTATTTTATGTGCATTGTCTATATCTCACAAAATTATGTGATCTCAGTATCACTACATGCATGTTGCGGATAACTGGGAACACCGAAATTTTAAGTAACCTGCCTCAAATTGCACAATCAGTGCTATACCTAGGATTCACACTAAGGCATGATTCTAGAACCTCCATGCTCTTAACCAGTGTGCAGTATTAAACCATTCAGTTCTTACACTTTATCAGGATGTGTTTAAGAGATATTAGAAACAATAAGGAAGTTGGAAGAACACACCGACAGGTCCTTCAGTGGTCTAGTGTCTAGATCAACATTGACAGGCCAGCAGACATTGCTGAGTATTTACAAAGTGCAGTCATTTTTCAGGGGCTGAAGATATTGCTGTATGTAAGGCAACCAGAAAAATAAGGTGCGAGACAGAACTTAAACAATGTGTTTTGTGTATTGACTAATACAAGGAGACGGGCAAGCTTGCTGGAGAAGCTCCAGTTAGTGAAGAGTTAAGACAAAATAAGGTGAAGGAGTGTTTTCTACGTGGAACATGCTGATCTATGCAGAGAATCTAATTTCTACCATGTATTTTCAGATGACTTCACTGAAGAAAAACCCCTAATGGGCACTTGGGAAACTTCTTAGGGCTTATAAATTCTCCGCTGCATAAGGTGAGTTGAAAGGAGTTGGAAGCAAAGCATTCTATAGGGTGATTTTTGTGCCCTTGAAGTTCAGCCATGCTACCCTCACATGAACCTCTTTAAAATCAAGTAGCTGAAATCAGGCCATTTGCCTGCAGCTTTGAATGCATACAGACAAAATTTCACCAAAATGCAATCAGCCGAAGACACCCATAGCCGTTCATAGGAAGAAAAGCTTGGGGTGGTTGAATATACCAAGGAAAGCCTGGGAGCTGAGCTATTGTGGTTTCAGCAATCTCCTTAATTGGGCAAAGCCCCAGAGGTAGACTTGGGACATTTGGTAAGATGAAAACATTCCTTTTTGTCTTTGAGCAATCCTGTGCTCTCAGCTTTGAAAAGTAGCCACCAGAGGTCTCCATGCCAACAGCTCACAAACAATTCTACCTTCCTCCCAGATGCTGTTCATCTGTGAGCACGGTTTATGACAACATCTATGCATGGGGTGGAGCTTTCTAATATGTCTCCCATTGTCCAGAGCTACTTCTGACACCCAGCACATGCAGAGCTGGGACAGATCTCACCACATGTCTACTCATGAAATTATTAATGATAACCTTGTGTCCTTGGTATTTGGCAGAGAGATACTGTTTCACATGTGGCTGGCATATATTTAGCCAGGAAAGCTACTCACCCAACTGACAGACAAGTGAGCTCAGTTATCCTTTGGCTGGAAACAAAGCGCATCCCAGAGATTCCACTCTAGCCCAGGATTGGCTGATCCATGAACAAGGTGGTTTGCTAAAGACAAAAAGTAGGTGCTAAGTTCCTGTTTTATCTTGAAAGAGGAATCAACTTAGATATCTCAAGAGCCCTTCACCACTATTATGGGATTTCAAAAATAACATGTTACTTTCTTAGATCCAACTCATATGAAAGTTATAGAGGAAAAATTTGCTTAATATTTATAGTAAATAAATCAAAAGGACATGGTCTTCTGTACAAAAGAGCAGCTGTGACCTGGAAGGGTCATACTTAAGTTTTTGTACTCACCCACCATGCACCAATTCCCAAATCCCTGCTAAAATATTCACTGCCAAATCTCAGCAATCTAATATAGCTAAATGCCCTATAATGTAACACTATAAATTCTCTATGATGCGATTTTTTCTTTCTACTGCAGTGCAAGTAGCTAATCACCACTCTGTGTACAACATAGTAATGACAATATGGAATAAAGTTTGAGGGTTTCACTGAATTAAGCAAATGTAAGACAAACCATTTTTCATTGTCCCAGATAAAAAATATGAAAAAGCCCTTCCTTTATTTAGTTCATCTATCTGGTTGGGTGCGTTCAGAATAGAGAAAATGTCTAGTAATTTGAATAGTGACTTTTAGAAATTTATTAGCTATCAATAGAGAATTAGATATTATAAAAGGATGATATGAATTCTAGGGAATACCCTAGGGCTAAGGTTGAACACCCCAAGAAAGGAGCAAGCTAAGAAGGAGGGCACCTGTCTAGGGCTGGGATTTGGAGTGTGTTGTAGAGAGTGTAAGCAGAGATCATCGAAAAGTGGAAAGTTTTGCTGGGTTGCCCTAGACCAGAGCTGGTCCCACACTGACAGGCCAGGAGGGTGGGTAGCTAAGAGCAATCAAGAAATTGCCCCTTGAGGCAGCAGCAGACTGACACCCATGCGCTGGGAACCAGGGGCTTGGGTCTGGCAGGTTGGAGCAACCCAGAGCACGCTGAGCATGAGCTCTCCCTCAGCCCACCCCCAGCAGTCTTCATCCAAAAGTACGAATGGTGCCAACATCCAGCTCCAATAGCACAAGCCACACAACAAAGGGTGGATTTGAAGCAGAAAGACAATAATTTCACAACTGACACTTTCAGGATTTTTGTGCATTTGTTTGATTGAATATTTGTTTGCTTGTTTTGAGTGAGTTCAAAAATGCTACCTAGCCCCTTCATATATGATGCTTGTACCTGAGGGATGAGAAGAACTAATTAGTACAAAGAAGCTAGGGTTTTCTCAAAAAATAAATCATAGCATCCTCAACACCATTTCTCATACTTAGAATCCAGGAAGACTTACCCCAGTAGACCTACAAGGCTCTGACCAAAGTGCAGGGGAAGATTGGGGAAGTGCAGAAGTTTGGGGGTTAAAACTGCATTGACAAAAGTGGAAGCTGAGGCTTTTACTAGGGATCAATGTAACATTTGTTTAAGGGAGACGCCAGTGTTCTTTACAATGTGTGTCTTACCTGGAAACTCCTTTAGTCTCAGCCTGACTGTCAAAGTGCTTTCATTTGGAGGAATAAAAATCGAGCAGGCTGAGTGTGAACTGTAGAGAGCTGTAACGCTGAACTCCAGTTTGGGTTCCACGAATGCTCCGCCACATCTACCAAGTGTGCCATGGATTCAGTGCACTGCATAGGAGGGAACTGGGGACGCAGCGTACAGTCTCAGTGGCTCCCTCCACACCTGCCACTGGGAGCTCAAGGTCTTCCTCCCGCCCCTCCACAGCACACACACACTCACACACATGTGGGTCACAGGTGCCACTGGGCCTCTCGGATTCACAGGGAGTACTCTGAAGTTGAATACTTCTTAAGAAAACAAAATTTTTGTATTAATACAATTTCTAAAAGAAACAAATTTGTAGGAGTCAAATTTAAGGATTTTGCAAGATCATATTATAAAAAGTCTTACTTTCATCCTTGCTCCAGTCAGGCCAAGTTTCTTCCCCAAAACAACCATGTCATTAGGGTGCTGAGTGTGCTTTCAGATATGCCATATATTGCAATTAAAGTACCCATATTATCTGAAGTTTTAGGAGAAATAATAACACAGTATGCATACTGTTCTTTGTTTCAGCTCATTGTATTACTTTTGAAGTTACATTTTCACCATCAAGTCTATAGCAACCCTTTTTCCCCTATTTTAACAAAGGTTTATCAGTCTTATAGGTGAAAATCTGAACTCACTACTTGAATTTTTATTTCCTTCACAATAAAATTCAACATTCTTGTTAGGTTGAAAATGCATTTGCTGCCGAGTGTGGAAGCATACGCCTGTAATCCCAGCACTCAGGAGGCTGAGGCAACAGGATCTCTGCGAGTTCAAGGCCAGACTGGACTACGAAGTGAGTTCAAGGCCAGCCTCAACTGTGTAGCAAAACCCTGTCTCTAACAGACAAAAAAAAAAAAAAAGAAAGAAAGAAAATGCATTTTCTTTTTTCACTGTTACCCTTCCTTTTAAATTATTGTCCATTTTTCTATTGTATCACTCGTTGAGTAGTAGAAGTTATTTTTATCAGTGTTAAAAGCTCCAAATATATATTTTTTTCTTTTTTTGTGGGTACCAGGGGGTCGACCTCAGGACCTCACGTGCCAACAGGCACCCAAGCTGCTGAGCGATATCACCGGTCCCTTTTTCGTATGTGGGATCCGGGAGTCGAACTCGGGCCCTCGCGCTTGCAAGGCAGGCGCTTACACCGCTGAGCCATCTCACCGGCCCTCCAAATATATTTTTTGAATTGAGTTGTGAAAATTTTTGATTTTATTTTGTCATGCAGTAATTTTTAACTTTTTAGTGTATTTAAATTTATCATTCTTTTATCTTTCATCTCTATGATGGCCTTTGTCACTACAAGATTGTAACATATTTCCATGGTTTATCTAGCACTTTAAAGTCAGTATATATTTAAATATTAAATCCACTTATGTCTTTGGAAGCTATTTTGGTGAAGTCCGTGAAGTAATGTTCCAAATGTATTACTTCCCACATGAATATATGTCTTCTTATGAGAGTATGTAAAAATATTATCTTCTAAGTCAAGTTTACTGATATATGTCTCAATTTTGACAGTCCTGGAAAAAATGTGTTTTTTTGAGCTTCTTCTATTTCTAAAAATATTCTAGAATTCATTTTGAACTTCTTTGAAGGATCTCAATTATGATTGTTAATTTTTTTCCTGTTTTCTATAAATGTTATTTCCTATCTTTCAGTTTAACAATGAATTATTTTCATTTCACTGGGCTTTTGCCTACATTCCTGTGTTGTAGCCTGTTGAGAGTGCCTTTTCTCCCTAGGGTTGCTTTCTTTTTCAGTCCAGTTTAAGTGAAGTTTTTATTTTTAAATATATTTCTTTCTTTCCCGAATTTTGATAGTCACATTTCACTTCCTTCTAATATGTTGCCATCTTCTCTTTCAGTTCTTGTATCATTAGTTTGTATTCTCATTTTATCAATTCAGTTGCTTCGTTACTATATTTTTATAGCAACTACTTAAACATGATTTCCACCTATTAGCACATATTTCTGTTGAACACTGTGCACTTGGCAGTTTCCCTACATCTTCTTTGCTTTATAGTGGTATTTTATGGACATTGTATTAGTTCTTCTTAATTACTGGTATATGAATGATGCAAATTTGTGTAGAATCAGCTATTTTCAGGAGGACTTATAAGACTGGTCCAGGACCATTTCCAAAATCAACCCAAAATTTTTGTCATGACCATGATTGTAAATGTAAGTTTTTAATCCTTACATCTCAGGCAACATACTTAGGCATGAGTCTGATTACAGTAAGAAGTGTGTCGTTTATCCTTCTCTCACAGACAATGCCAACCTCACCATTTTCTAAAGTGATTTCTTGAGGAATGGATTGGAAATAAATAAGATAGATATGGTTGTAGTATATCCTGAGAGTACATAAATCAGACCATAACTGATTTATAGTTTTGAAACAGATAATTTTATGTTAAAAGTAGCAAGAATACTTACTGAGTAACCAGTAAGTAACACATCACAGTCACGAATCACATCATCTCTATGGACTATAAAATGAGAAACTGATGCTAGACCATTTCTTCTAAACTATTCTATGGGGTCCTAATTCTTTCTTATGATAGAAATCACCAAGTCAGTCACCCAAGAAATTCTTTTTTAAAAAACTACCCTGCTTGTCCCCATTCTTAGAAAATACCCTTTCAGTAATAGCCAACAAAACTATAGATTGATGAAAAGAAATCCAGTGACCAAGCTTAAGAGACACTCCATTAGGAAAGTCTCTATTCCATCCACAGAAAGCCACTGGCATAAATAATGAAAGGTGAACCTTTTATATGGTTAATTTATAAACGGATATTTTTCACGCTAGCCAAAGTCCATATCAAATAAATATTAGTATCTGGAATTATTATACTTCTGTGATACTAAATTAGACTGCTGTCTCTATCTTCCTCAATCACTACTATCGCTCTATCATCACTGTCTTTACTACCCTTAATAACTCTATTCCTCCTAATTATTAATGAAAAGAGAACAGCCTACAAAATGATAGTAACTCTTTGTGTCCCAAACATATAATGTATTTATATGTGTATTTCCCTGGACTTTCATAAGAGAATGTTGGCACTTGAAGTAATGATTTCTGCCAGTGAAGATACAGCAAATGTATGAGACTGAACTTTCTGGAAGGGTTGCATGAGGAAGGAGGGAAGAGATAGCCTTAAATATAGTTCCTACAAAGCAGGAGAGAAACATGGAACCATCTCAAATTCTTGAATTTTTCATCTGAACACATTGAACTATCTGATGCCAGGATTGAAAGGCAAGAAAACATAACTTACAATATGTAATACTTAAGCCTCCCAGAGAATGAAGCCTAGTATTTTAAGTCATATTCCTTTCAGTGTAATTATTCCAGCGCCATCCTATTTATGCAATCAAACTCAAAAGAAGAAAAGTGCGAATGTAAAAAGGTAGCATAAGAAAGTTCCTCAGAGATGATGAAAGAGCTCTGTGTCCTAATTACAGTAGTAATTATGCAAATCCGTAGAATCTATTCAAGAGATAAAGCTTCTCGCAACTACATTCGCAATCACACACATACACACCACAACTACATTCACAATCACACACATACACACAACTACATTCACAATCACACACATACGCACAACTACATTCACAATCGCACACACGGGAGTGGTGAATATTAAATACGATCTGTTGTCCAGTGAGCAGCAATGTATCAACGTCACTTTCCTCTTTTCGTATTGCAAAGCCATTACAATAAGTTGTCATCCTTATTGAGAGCTAGAAGAATGGCATAGGGTCCTGAGTACTCTTTTTGCAATATTTTGCTGAGTCTATAATTACCATAAAATAAGGTTTTCTTTAATTAAGGGAATTTTTATCTTACTTGATTATCGGTATCAACGTTGAATGGTTGTCATACGTGGCTTCCCAGACAGAAGGGTCTTGGGAGAGCAGGGTGTCCTCAACAGGGGCCAAAGCGTTGTTTGGAAGTGAGTGTCCTCGTAGCCCCGCCCTTAATCTAGTTCACACCTCCAGACTCAGCCCCAACCCAGTAAGCACACCAACCGAGTAAAGCCAAGTATGCTTTCCAGACCTTTACCTTGCCGTGACCCATCCTACCTAGACTGTGACCTTAAACATTTTGGGAGCCACCAAAGGATTCAGGTCATTAGGAGGAAACATGTAGCAGTAGCTTATGTATCCAGACTGAATAGAGGCCTGCTGGAGACTTAGAGTTTTCTTAATCTTATCCCAGTTTTGTCAAGAATGGTAAACCGGATCTTCTCATTAACCTGATTTCACTGAACAAATATTTATTTGCCACCTTCTGTAAGATATGCCTGAAATTTGATGTAAAAATGATTCTCCATTGCCCAGTGCCTACAGGAGAAATTTCAAATCACCGAGCCTTTTATACAGTCTCCTTCATATGCTTTACTTTGCTCAGTTTGTCTTTCCAGATGCTTTTCCATCACTTTCCTCACCACCATCCTCCTTCTGGTTATCTCCCTCATGTGTATGTGATAACGCAGCTGGAGTGAGACAGTCCAAGAAAGCTTTGTTCACATTCATGGCTGATGAGTGGAATTTTCAGGTGGGCCTCTGGGGTTCTCCTTCATGTGACCATCGCCGCAGATTAGCCCAGGATTTTAATATGTTAGCAGTCGCTTTCCAAGAAAGTGACAGTGAACATGGCAAGGTCTCGAGCTAAGCTCTGCAGTTGCGTGGAGTCACTTTTAATGCATTGGTGAAAAGAATTGAGTCATTCCAAAATCAAAAATAGGAAATAGTCCCAACTTTCTGACAGTTGGAGCCAACTTTAAAGGATCAAAGAGGTTGGAGAGTTACAGAAAATATCAAAGGAAGCACTTTTGAGGTGGGTCATAAAAGGCTTTTGTGAGTTTTCTATACCAAAATATGAGTGAATATGTGCCTGCATCTATGTAAGTGTGTGTGTCTGTGCATGTGTGTGTAAGAGGTATTCCAAGAGGCAAGAGATGTTACAAGAAGGCAGAAGAAGCATTCCAATCTTAATATTTAGCATGAACAAAGGATGGTGCAATGCTAGTGAAAAATTCTAGCTGAACTACTTGAATAATCTAGGAGACACCACCCGAATATGTGTGACTCAGCTAGGCCCCAGAACAAAGTCATGAGCAAACGAATACCTATTGTTTTAAGCCAGTGCTTTTGGAAAGCTCGTTATGTTCCACTACAACTTCACACTGACTTCAGCCTCTTATAAATAGTCATTCTGAATGTGGGAAGCCCACAGCCCAGTCGACTTCTCTATACTTCTACTGTGAAACTCACATGATCATGGGTTTGTGTATTTCTCTCTGCCACTAGATTCTGAATTCCCTGGAATCAGAAATGTGCCCAGGACTTCATACCAAGCATGAGTACATAGTAGACACAAAAGAAGGAAGTGCTAAAGCAATAAAATGCTGAAGGACTAGTCTTCGTCAGGTCAATCTTGTTTGAATATGTTCCTCAAACTGTGAGCACAGGGAAATTTTGTTTCCTATACTGAGAAGAGTGGTGGATCTCATGCCCCAGGGATGTGGCTCACACGAGGTTAAATTTAACAGCAGTAATAGATTGGACTTTTTTAGAGTGCTAAGATTAAATAGCCTCAGATGAGCAGTATTTTACTAGCTCTATCTCTAACCAGCTAGGAAATTTTCACTTGGAAATAACAGAATGTCATCCCAAGCAAAGTCCTCTAAGACTTGGCTTTATATCAAAATGCATTGTAAAAATAAAAACATTTGTTTTATGCAATCCCTCTCTAGAGTTTTGTCCAGCATTATCCAGAGCAAGTCAGATTATTCATGATAGCCTGAAGTTACTTGTATATTACTGGTAATATGGCTGAGAAAAACCAGGATGATCTTATTAATCATCTTCAGATCATAATCTCTCCAGTTTGGAATCATTGTTTTGCATATATTTCAACTGGATGAATCCAAATGTTGAATCATTAAATAACCTATTTCTAAGCATGGATGTAAAGTTACTTTTTCAAATTAAAGAATATCTAGGGGCTGGTGAGATGGCTCAGCGGCATAAGCGCCTGCCTTGCAGGCACGAGGGCCCAAGTTCGACTCCTGGATCCCACATATGAAAAAGGGGCCGGTGATATCACTCAGTGGCACGGGTGCCTGTTGGCGCGCGAGGTCCTGAGGTCGACCCCCCGGTACCAAAAAAAAAAAAAAAAAAAAAGAATACCTAATACTATTTTTCAGCATATGCATAACAATATTACATGTCATCTTTTTTTTTTTTTCCTTTTTATGTGGGGACCGGGAGTCAAACTCAGGACCTCGCGCTTGTCAGGCAGGCGCTTATGCCACTGAGCTATCTCACTGGCACACATGTCATCTTTGAAATTATCACTAGTACTAATTTGAAAGAGAAAGTAATGTTGACTAGAGTGCTAGAATAAGAGATTTTCAATTCTTGTTTGGTCTTGTTATGTTGGTGACTTTCTCTTTGTCTCTTTGCATCTTAAATAGTTGCCGCTAGTTTCTTTATTAGTAATTCCTAGGGTTTGTTGACATCAACTTCAAAAGTCACAAAAATTTTAACTATAAGCAAAATTGACAGCTAGCCTCATTTTAAAAGAAAACACTTCAGAATACCTTATTGAAATACTTTGAATTTATGATCCATTTTAATTTCTGGGGAATAGTGGAACTGACTTGCTCAAGAAAGGCTACAAAACTTTACCAAATTGTTATAGTTTGGGCAAAATACAAATCTAACTCCTCCTTAGTGATCCCCTATTTATTTGCAAGGAAATTTAATCCATGTGACAGTAATTCATCCACACTTACTGCAATAGAGCCTTTTGAATCATCTTTTGAAGTGTCTTTTTTTCTTAGGGCAGATAGGTTTACTTTTACTGGTTGGAAAAGAAGAAATGGCTGAAACTTGAGTGAAAACACAATCCTTCATCATGGTAAGGGCTAGAAAACAGGTTTCTTTGGGGCCAGTTACAGTCCAAGTGTCAAGGGTGATTCAGACAGATGGGCTGACCTCAGTTGTGAGGTATATCCTTTCTGGGTAATGATTAATCTCTCTGCTTGGTTATGCCAACAATAATAAACTAACTTGCCTTCCCCATACTGTAGTTCAGATGTCCTAGGTAGATAACTGGTGACTCAATTACAGATACAAATCCAATTCTTGTACATAGAATACTTGTTGATTTTGTGACATTGGTGTAGATGGGTGAGCTAGGAAATGAATCAGTCTTGTGTTCTATGTTGAGCACGGTGCTGGGTAAACTCCACCTGAACAGGCTGGTCCTCAGCCCTCACACCAGAGCCATGAGTCATTCTCAAAGCTAACTCAGGGAGCATTTTGGCTCTGAAGCCCACTAACCCCAGGGGCCTGAGGTGGGACGAATGTAATTTAGAAGTGCTGGCTTGGAGTAGGGAGTCGTGGCTGAGTGCCAAGGAACTGGCATAAATCATATAAGCACTTGAGTATCATGTTTCATATTCATCATTTATAATGCTGTGGTAATTACCCAACATTTATGGAAAACCTTCATTCCACAAACATAAAAACGCAGCTTTATTAAAAAGAAAACTTTATTTTGAATTTAGACATTGAGAATTAAAATGCAAGAGAGCTGATCTTTGTTGAACCATGAATAAAGAAGAGAAAGAGTGATTCAAATGATTTTTTTTTCATGTTCTTATGGCTAAAACTCTAGTGGAAAGGTAAGAAATTTGAGATAAGAAATTCTACCGATGATGTCATTTGATGTTGGAAAATCTTAAAACTCTCTCGTTCAGCCTTTGTTTCCCCAGTTGCTGCCCAACGTGCTCCTTAGGGTTAATATCAAGATCCAGGGAAGTGTCTGGAAAGCTTTTAGAGTCCTTACACACTCTTCCTATTTTCTCTTAGAACTGCGTGCGCAAAATTCAGAGGTAAAGCAAGACTTAGCGTGATTAAAACTGAGGAATTTCTAAATGGTTTTATCTCTGTAAGAAAACTTTATAATATCTGCAGTACTTCATTTTAATATTTCTAAGCATTGAGAGCACTTATTTACTTGCTTTATAACCCAAACTCACTTTCTCTGATATAAAATGTCCTATAACATCAAAGCATCCCAGGTTAGCTGAAAGTGCGTACATCACCTCCCACAAAGAAGGAGCGCACTTCCCAGGAGGATGCCAATGGTCCAGTTCGGCATCAAATCCAAGATAATTTGTTGCATTTTCTCTGTACTTCTCATAATCTTACCATTAATCCCCAAAGGCTTGGTTTAAAAAATAAACTACATTAACAGAGAAAATAAATTCTACCAGTCTTGGGAAGCAAATTTTTTTTTTTCAGATACTTCGATTTAAAAAAGATTTTTTTTTTACTGGGTAAGTTACATATTTGTACCATATGTGAATGCAAGTGGAATAAGTTAGTTTTGACTGTACCAGAGTTCCTAGGGGGCTCCCAAAATCAGAGGATGAGGCTGGTCACCCTAATTTTTGAGACCTGAATGCCTTTCCTCCTGGCAGTATTCCAGAATGGAAAGTAGCAACATATTTCCCCTATGATTTCTTCTCTCCCATTGGTACTCATTTTCCTCGTCCCGGGAGCTGGTTTGGTTCACCCTGTGGAAGCTGAATCGTCCATTTTGATGTGTGGGGAGAGATGGAGAGGTTGTTGGTATAAGAAAGAGAACGTTAGAGTGGAGTGACAAAACTGTGTGAGAACGCGTGGCTGCTGAGTCCAGCTCAAACCTTAGTGATCATTTTTTCCTATCTACTTTTCTTATATATTAAGTGGGAATTTGGACTAGATGGTTTCCAAGATATTTTCTATGTCTGACATGCAATGATTCTACCAAATTCTTGAATTAGGCCACCCTGAGAAATTGCAATCATCCAAGCTGTAGGAGAAAAGTACATGCGAAAAGGTCGTATTTATGAAGATTTGTCACAAACGAAATATAAACAGAAGTCAGGGTTCTCCAAAGAAGCAGTTCAGTAGGCTAAATACACACTTCATTCATTCATTTCTCCATCAGTCTTACTCCATATGACAGTACGACAGGCAGGAAATTTAGGTCAAATCTGATGTCACAGTCTTAAGACAAATTTCTCTCTCTTCTGGGAAGCTTGTTTTCACTCCTGAAGCTGTTCAGATAAAATGTACTCACATTATGAAGGGTAATACCCTTTACTTCAAATCAGCTGATTTGAAGCTAACTATATCTAGAAAATAGGACGGCCATTGGGTTAAAAAGGTGGTTTAAAAACCAAGTTATCACGGACCAAGGATGTAGCTCAGCAGCACAGCTCTCCGGCAAGCGTGAGGCCCTGAGTTTGATTCCCAGTATCAAATAAATAAAAAATAAACAAACAAACAAAAGATAAAAACCAAGTTATCACAGAAGACTAACCATAGAGATAGAAGTGTTGAGGAATACTTCCTTTCAACAAAACTGTATCAGGGATTCAGTATAATGTAGTCAACTCTAAAATTTGGCAGAGAGAGACGAAAACAGATTTTATGTTTCTGCGTGTCAGTGTAAATGTTTCTGTTATGAATCTCATATATTGTTACTTCACTTAGTGAGAGAGAATAGATCGCTTGCTTGAGAAGATCACTTTGTATCCAATAATATTATGCACAGGAATATTTAAAAGATTTAGTCCAGAAGCCTAAATGTGCCCACATTTTTAATATAGAAATGTATGGAATTCAGTTTTTTTCCAAATAAATGGGCATAAATACAAAGAATCTTAGAATTACACAGAAATTTGATATTATTTTATTCAACATTCCACTCAGTGGCATAATACCCCAGCTTAATATTTTAAATTTTAGCAGAATATTTCTAATGATAGACAATTATCACTTCAAAAATCAGTTTATTCTAAGTTTTACATAGCACATCATTAGAAAGATCTTTTACAAAATGGCCTGTATCTATTAACCCTGTTAATTCCACCCATTGTCTCTTCTTCTTGAAGAAACATGCAAAAAGCTATCAACTCTATAAAGCTAATTCTAGCTCCATGCATAATCTCTAAAATACCTGAAGCCAGTTTCATGTTTCTTTAGCTATGCCCCAGGTAGAACTGCAAATTACTGCTAAACTAAAATATAGTAAAAGATACTTTTAGAATAATGAAACTAAATAAGATATACTAAAATAAACTTTAACTAAAATATAACTGAAGTATACTTTTAGAATAATGCAATCTCAGTTATTCTTTCACAACACAAACAGTCAAGTTCACAGAGAATTCATTTCTCATGCAAACTAGGTACTCATCATTGGAAGAAAAATCATAGCAATGATGGTGAACTGTGTTTGAGTTTAAATTTGAAGGAGAAAGTATGATACTGACGATAGCAATTGTCTCTCTCTCCTCCATCAGCACACACTGAATCAGAATTCATCCTTCCTTTCTTCAACCAAAATTTTCAAGAATGACAAGGAGCTGAAAACAGAGATGTTAGTGTTCCATGGAAAGAAGTAATGTGTCCCACAGAAGGGTTAGTGGGTTGGGGTGTCAGGAACATTAAGGGAGAGGACTTCAGAGAGGCACAGAGATTAATTCCTTAAATAATTCCAGTAATATTTCAAAATTACTGAAAATATTTCCACAAATGGAAATATTTATTTAAATATGCTTGCTCAACCTAATAAGAAGATAAAAACCTGTAAATGGATGTTCAAGGCAATTTTAGCCAGAATGGCCAGATGCCCTTAGAGAGGTGAATAGCTCAGCAAACCGTGCTGCACATGAACCGCGGGATCAACGCAGCAATAGAGAAGACCAACTGTGAACACACACAACAATTTGTCTCCAAGGAATTATGCTGAGTACAAAAAGCCAGTACCAAAGGTCACATTTTGGAAAATTCATTTCATGAGATATTATTCAGGCAATACTCTTAGAGGAATAAAGAATGGATTCCTGATTGTCAGAGTCAGAAGTTGAAGGAAGGGCAATAGGAGAGTGAGGCTATAAAAGAGAGGCAAAATCTGGTCACGGTGGTGCATGCCTGTAATCCTAGCACTTTGAGGCTGAGGCAGGAGGACGAGTTTGAGCTCTGCTGAGGCAATTTAGGGACTTAGCAAGACCTCAGTCATCTCAAAATAAAAAGAGCTGGGGATGTAGCTCAGTGTGAATGCCCTGGGCTCAATTCTCAGCACTGAAAAAAAAAAAAATTGAGTAACACAAGATCCTTGAGAAGTCTTCTATCTCTTGACTGTAGCAAAGTCAGTTTCCTGAGTATGATATTATACCGTGGTTTTACAGATGTTGCCAATGAGGAAAACTAGGTAAAGTGCACGTGGGATCTCCCTGTATAATTTTCTAAAGCTGCAGGTGAGACCATAAGTATCCTGGAATTTAAAATTTAACTTAAAAAATTAGCTGGGTGTATTTTACGGGTGTCTTTCCACATCTCTGTTAACCTATGTCTCTCTCCATAAGTTCCACACTGTAGCTATATAACAAGTAAAATGATTCCTCCTTCTTCATTCATTTTCAAGGTAGTTTTAACTATTTTAAACTCTTTGTGTTTTCATATATATTTTCAAATAAATTTGTGTGTCTAAAAAGACTATTGCTGAGATGTAGATGGGAATTATTTTAAAGCTACAGGTCAATTTGAGAGAACTGGCATTTATGCTGTTTTGAAACCCCTACTTCATAAACACAGCATTTCTACGTACTATTTAATTACTACTTGAGTTCATTCAACCATTTATTTCATGTCTTGCAGTAATTATAAAAGTTTATGCTTTTAATGATGTTCTAAGTTTTGGTTTCTGGTATTTATTGTCAGTATAAAGAAATATGGTTGAATTTTCTGTGTGTTGATCTTATATTCTGAAAACCTGAGAGTTCTGCGTTTGTGGGTGTTTTGGTTTGGTTAATTTGGTTGGAGAATTTTTTGTTTGCTTTATTTTTTTGGCAATTTCCTTAAGATTTTCTCTGAAGTAATCATGTCACCTAAAAACAAAGACTTTAATTTCTTCTATTTCAAACATCCCAGCTTTCTGCCTTGTAGTGTCTACAGCTTCCTGAACTCCATTAAGACTGATGACAGCCAAGCCTGGTGGTGCATGCCTGTAATCCCAGCACTCAGGAGGCTGAAGCTGGAGGATCTCCATGAGTTCAGGCCAGCCTGGGCTACATAATGAGTTCAAGATCAGCGTGAGCTACATAGCAAGACCCTTTCTCCAAAAAACCAAAACCAAAAACAATAAAGTACCCTTTCATTCACTTACCATTATGTGTGACAATAAATGTAGAGTTTTAATAGATGCTCTTTAGCAAGTAGAAGAAATTTCCTTCTATTCCTGTTTTTCTGGGAGTTTTTTTCTTTTTAAACCATGAATGAGTGTTGAATTTTGTCAAATGTCTTTTTTTCTGTAGTGGTTGATATAATCATGTTTTCTTCTTCAATCTGCTACTATAGTGGATTACACTAGTTAATTTTGAATGTTGAGTCAACCCTGAGTATCTGGAATAAAGCCCAGTTAGTCACAGTGTAAAATTCATTTTAAGCATTAACATATTCAATCTGTTAAGACCTTACTGTGAATTTTTAAATCTAAATTAGTAGAAGGATATTGATCTATTATTTTCTTTATCTGGAACTGTTTCTTCTGGTTTTGATATCAGAATAATTCTAGTCTCCTAAAATGATATGATGAAAGATTATGTGAAATTGGTGTTAACTTTTTTAAATGTTTGGTAGAATTCCCCACTGAAGCTATGTGAGCCTGGATATTTCTTTTTTCACTAGATTGTAATCACAAATTCAATTTCTTTAATGGATATAGAACAATTCAACTTAACCATTTCATCTTGGGTAGTTTGTGGTTTTGAAACACTTGGTCCATTTCTTTCACAGCACTGAATTTATTAACCTTCAAAGAAGGTAAGATGTGTCAGCAGTGTGCTATGGTAGCCAGCACTCAAGATGAACCTCTGTCATCATTGCCTCCCAGTATTCACACCTTGACTCATCCCTCACCTCCAACATGACCCAGGAATTTGTCTGTTACTTAATGCCTCCTCTCTTCCCTCCCCCTCTCTGCCCCTTGCCCCTTCATTTCTCTTTGTCTTTCACCGCCTCTTTTCTATGTGAAGAAATCAGCTGCTGTGTTGTATGCAACTCTCTGAAGAGACCCATGTGGCAGAGGCTTTTGCCACCAGCTGCGTGAGTCTTCCAGGATGTGAATCTCCAGCTCATTCAAGCTTTCAGACGCCAGCTGCCCCAGGCAGCATCTTGACTGCAACCTCATGGCAGATCTGAACCAGAGCCACTCAGCTCTGGATCGCTGACTCTAACAAACTGTGTGAAATGGTAGATGTTATTTTAAATGGCTAAAATTTAGGGAAATTTATCAAGCACAAATAGATAAATTAACAAATTTTCATTGATAAAACTTTAAGACCACTGTACCAAAGTAACTTTTCCTTTACCTTTATCGATTCTTACATTAAACAGTTTTTAATAAACTCTCATTGTATACCATGCATTATGTTGAGTCTGGCCATATAAACAATCTTAAACAGAATATTAAGAAGAAAAGGAATTGTCCTTTTCTCTCAAACCAAAATTTAGAAACAGTAGGTGATACTGCTACGTTCTAATGATAATATCTAGAAATTACCACATTAGCCTTTCAGGATTTAATGGAAGAGAGTGGAATCATATTTGTGCTCCTCGAGCAAGTTACCACCTGTAGATGCAAATAGCTTGTATAAAGACCAGAAATCTAAGAGGCACTCAGAAGTCAGAAAGAGTTTTTGCTGTAAGAAGAACATTGGGCTAAGTGCTCTGCTTTTCTCCTCTCCTTCATGAGAACAGTTTATGCTCCCACCTGAACCCTACTTCAGAAATGCGCCATGGAGTCCTTTAGACAGACGGAGTTGAAGTGCCTGCAAAGACTAACAGCATGCTCACAAGCTCGATGAAGCTGGGCTGCAGAATCTCATGCTTGAGTCTGCACTGCTACTGAGCTGAGAGGTCCACCTCGGTGTGATGGCCACACAGTGGGTTGGAGGTACACACGAGTATACAAACCCATGTCTGATACTTTTCTGGCATATTCATGAGGCAGGAGACTGTATGGAAGTGGCTGCTATGGTAAACAAAAGAAGAATGTAGAGCAGAGGACAAAAGACCGTAGCAACTTTGGGTGTTAGAAGCCCTTGAGCCTTTTCCTTAAGTTCTTTTTTTCCTGTCTCTGGGAAGCCAAGAACAGCAGAGAGAGAAGTGAGAAGTAAAGGAATCATGGAAAACTGAACACCTCACCTTTCACACACACCTTTTAGCCCCTGAAAACTGAGTCAAATCTGAATTTGCATGGAGCAGACAAATAATACTGCATATGAGATTTACATTCTAAATGGACTTAGAAATATCTGAAAGTGACCAAAAACCTATGAAATCCATGTGAGCTTTAATGAAAGCCTGGGGAAGGGGATACAGAGCATGTTTGCACATAGTTATTAGAGAAAAGTCATTTGATTCTGTGACCATTCAAGTTGTCAATAAGCAAGTGAACAAAGGTGAATCAAAAGTAGAAACACTTTCCTACCAGCATCTGGAAACTTCTCATGTTTGTCTTTTACTAAAGAAGGAGAAACTGACTTCTAAGATTCTTCTTAGCTGTTCACTTGATCCAGACATAGACAAGAATACAGAGAGGGCACAATATCAGAAATGGTGAGAAAAAAAGTAATCTTGGTGAGGAACAAATGTCAAGAAAGAAACAAGCAATGAACAGAGATTGAAAGCTGAAATCCAAGTCTGTCCTGAGTGTCACGGGGACAACCGCTTTCAGAAGAGCAGTGCTGTCTTTATCTTTAATCCACAGAGCTTCAGCCAAGTGCAGATAATTCTCTCTTGATATCAGCATTTCATATGCATCTTGATCTTACACATGTATACCCCAAATGGTAGGTGCAGTGTAAGGTGGAAAGAGAAAGAGTAGAAAGGATAACTTTAAAATATCATCACCAGTTCATAACAATGAGAAGACTTCAGAACTCTGGTAATCAGAAATGTTGTAGCTTTGAGCCTATGAACATAAAAGTGTTATTGGGATTGTTTAGTCAATCTCTATTGTCCTGAAAGAAGTAAGTTGCTCTTATAAATTACTTATTACTAGCAAGAAGTAACCTACTACTAAATGAGTTTGGCTATGTTTTCACTATGTTGCAGATAATGTCTTTTTTTCATAAGACACTGAAATGTTCAGGGTTGAGAAGTGGAATTTGGAAAAGCCAGCAGACATTTCTTCTAGTTTTAAAAAGTCTCTGCAAAGGGCTCTTACACAAGCCTGCTCACTCCCTGCCTCTATGGATCAAGATAAGAGCCACCTTGTTGTGTGTGAAAAATTGAAATATTGTAGAACTTTTCAGAAGATGTTTGACTGGTGGTGTTTTTGGAACAGCAGAGATTTGTTTCGCCAAAGAGTGTGAAGAAATTTGGGTTCAACAAAAGGCTTGTCGTTTCATTAATGTTGAAGTTGCAAAAAGTAATTTTAAGCCCTCAATGATTCATCTGTAAATGCAGGCAATAATGTCTTCCCTATTTATTATGAAGGACTTATGAAGATTAATCAGTTAATATACGTATTAAGAGTATCACCACTCGCTGTGTGATACACTGATATCCTACTTCTGGTTTCCTTCCGACTATGCCAGGTTTTTCATAAAATTCTGCTCTCATCACACAATCAAAGAGCACTTTCCTGGGGCAGGACAGTTTTCACTCTTCATTTTAAGCACTGCACAGTACAGCACCACTCTGCCTTTTCCATCTTCATTCTTATTTCTCAGCTCTCCAATGTAGGAGCCCTGTAGACCCAAACTGGATAACTCCACTAGGTATCTTGGCCTCCATGGCTTGGTTTACCCCAAGGGTAAATGAATTGTATGCGCCACACTGGCATGGTCAGATTTCTGTACACCCTTGAATGTCTCTCTTGGAAACTCAGAAGGTAATTTCTGTGCCACTGACTTGGGTTGTAACATCATTCATCTATTTTTTTCCTTTCCTATATTTTCTCCTCCAGGAAAGAGGCAATGTGTTATGATTGGCAACATTTTGCTTTGGGCTCTAAAAAAATATTTTATATTTTTTTCATAAGTGAGAAACAGTGTTTTGCACATATAAGACACTCCATAAAGGCTTTTTGAGCAACAAATAAATGAACAAGTGATGCTTAATACAAGATCTGCCTCCTGGCCGCCATCTTCCAGGAAGGTGGGTGCAGAAATGTCTTCTCTCCTTGTCTACCCCAGAGACTTGCTGGAGCAGCATGTGGTCCAGAAGAGCTACACTGCTGAGAGAGGCTCTGGGAGAGCCACCTTGTCCAAAATGAAGAATGCAGAGGTTTATTCTTCAGCCCTGGGTGATAAACCCTTCAAAACTTGAATTCTATAAACAAGGAGTAATTCTCAGGATTTGGAAATTCCTCAGACAGCAGCAGGTCATGGGAAGCCATGCAAAGGCTGTTCAGTGCAGAAATCTGATTCTGGGTGTTTTCCTGAGAAACCAGTCTCCTACGTTCAGGAAGATCCTCCTCTCTGATTCCTTTCAAGCAGCCACAAGAAAACCCAAGTCCATGGACTTAACCTCTTCTGCGCTCAAGTCAGCCTTTCGCTGCCTGGGGATTTCTGAGGATTTCCACTTTAGAATGCAAAACACATTGAAGAGGAAATGGGGATTGACTTAGCCCCAAAAGATAATGCAAGGAGGGGTTCCAAAGGGAGAAAAGAGTTTCTACTATCTTTCAACACTGTGTTAACAAGGAAATCAACTAAGGGCGCACCTGCCCTGTGGCTTCCGCCACAGAACCCTGCTTTCCGCTGCACTGTCTCTTTCAAATCCCCCTCAGCACCACTGAGAACTGATCAGAATTGTTACCAAGACTACCACAAAACTGGAGATCACTTACTCCCAGCAGTGAAGGATCTTATGACTGCTGCTAGAGTTGGCTGTGCTTAGAGCCAGTCCTCACTGCAGACTCCTCGCTCCTGCCCCTTTTCTACCTTGGCTCTGCATGTCAGGGATCACTTAACTACAGGGACAGCTCTTTCCAGAGAACAGAAAAATCATATCCAGGCATGGGGTCCTTTAATGTTAATTTTAAAAAATGAAAGTGAAACCTAATCAAGGGAACATTTCAATTCGGCAAACACAGACTAAAAAATTGAATCAAGAACAATAACTACTTGCTGACATGAAAAATTTCACACTTAGCACATTAAAAAACAGTCAAGGATAGTAGAAATATTCAACACAAGAAAATGACAATAACTAACAATCCATATAGTAAAATGTATTGTAAGTCAAACACTGATAAAAGGATTTCCTTAACATTTTGAGTAACAGGAAAAAGAATGGTAGGAATAATTTTATATAGATAATATATAAGTAAAATTAAATATGGTGAAGATCATTGAAGAAAAGCCAGGATGATATCAGACACCTGTGATCCCAGTACTTAGGAGGCTGAGGTGGGAGGATCTCCAAGAGTTTGAGACCAGCCTGGGCTACGAAGTGAGTTCAAGACCATTTTAAACAACATAGCAAGACCCTGTCTCAAAAAAACAAAAACAAACAAATAAAGATTGATGAAGAATAATATTTGTTGAAAAACCACATTATCATCACAAATTTAGACCTGAATTTTTTTTTTAATGTGGGTACCGGGAGTCGAACTCAGGACCTCGTGCTTGCCAGACAGGCACTTGCGCCAGGTGGTAGAATGCATGGCTAGTATGTTTGAAGCACTAGTTTTGGTCCCCAAAATGAAACAACAAAAAGACAAAACTAAGTATGAGAGGAAGTATTTACAATGAACATATATTAAGAACATTCATGTCTACAGTATGTATAGAACTCCAACAAATGAATACACAAAAAGACAAATCACACAATAGAAAAATGTACAAAAGTTTTGAGTGGACGCTTCATAAAAGTGGACATGAGGATCGCCAGTAATTATGTGCAAATGTTATTCAACTCCATTAATCACATGGTAAATATAATTAAACCACAATGTGACATTATAGCCCACAAGCCACAATGACTGCAATGAAAAAAATAATAAGTATCGAGTGTTGCAAGAAGGTAGAGCAACTGGAATTCTCATATGAGATTGGTGGGAGAGTAAATTAAATTAAGCATTTGGAAAAACTCCACAGTAGTATATACTGAAACTAAATAGATACATGCCCGGCTTACTGAGGGATATCATTTTTAGGTATATACCCAGAGAAATGCAAACAATTACACAAATGTCCACTCCCTGTAGAATGGATAAATAAATTGTGGTATACTTTAATATCACAGAATTCTATGCGGCAAATGTCACAAATATAATACTGAACAAAAGACGCATGGGCCAGTATGTATGTATTATTCCACACAGAGATCCCAAAAGGGGAAAAACTTAGAAGCCATAATGGAGGTTAACCAGGGGAAGCTAGGTCATGTCTGGAAGGGATATCAAAGGAGGACTCCCGCAGTGCTGGAAGTATTCTGCTCTTCGACCTAGAGCTAGATGCACAGATATAATTAGTAAAAATTAGCAGTTGTACACTTGCTATATGTTAATTTTCTTTTTGCATTTTGTACTTCAGTACAAATGTTTATAAATAGTAATTTAAATTTTTTTTTTTTTTGTGGGTACCGGGGGGTCGACCTCAGGACCTCGCGCGCCAACAGGCACCCGTGCCGCTGAGCGATATCACCGGCCCCTTTTTCGTATGTGGGTTCCGGGAGTCGAACTCGGGCCCTCACGCTTGCAAGGCAGGCGCTTATGCCGCTGAGCCATCTCACCGGCCCAGTAATTTAAATTTTAAAAGGAAATATGCAAAGTCCTTAGGTGCAAAAACTAACTGGAAACTAGAGAGAAATTGGCTTGGTGGTGAGGCATAATAAACGACCAATAGATTTTAATTGACTATGATGTCAATACAAGGCAAGGCTGGAAAGAAGATGCCAAAATTACTAAAATAATGTGGTTTCCTAGCACAAGAATTAAACAAATTCAGAATGAAAAAGGTTCTTATATATCATACAGCACAAACTTTTCATTTTATATCTGACAATCAAAGTCAGAAAGATCTTGGCTCAATCCAGTTTAGGTGGATTTTAAGAGACTTGAAACTAAACACCACACTTTTTCATTTTATGACTCAGAACAGATTCCCAAACCCTACTGAGTAGAAAAATCAACTTCAGAACCCCTAGCAAAATTTCAAAAGCTTCAGGTCATCTGACAAAACAGACAGGGAACCATGACTCTGTTTTTTTCTAAATGGCTGTAACAGAAAAGGAAATGTGACAAGTTTTGTTATGGTTTATATCTAGATGTCCTCCAAGAGCCGTATGCACCAGTAGGCAGGGCTTGGGGAAGAAGATTGGATTACGGGGCTTTGTAGCCGATGGCTTGCTACTAGGAGGTGGCGGTCTGGTTGGCAGAGGTGGGTAATTGGGAGGTGACCTGGAAGTTTGTATCTCCCTGCCCAGCTCCTCCTTTCCTTCTCTGTTTCCTGAATCCATGCCCTGAGCAGCTCTCTTCCACCATGTGCTGCAGCCATGCCATCCTGCCTTGGAGTCAGTTATTTATGGACTGCAACTGTGACCCAAAATACACCTCTCCCCTTCTTCACTGTGATGCTTGATCAGATCTCATTTCCACTTCATGTGGGGGAATTGTTTTGGCAGTGATTGGGCAAAGTGAAAACATACCATATCAGATTTCTGATCAGTGCATATCCTCCCAATCTGAATATTTAATAATTTTAAATCATACTCCAAATAAAAAAGCACATGTCTAGTTTCAATAAATTAGACAATCTTCACTGTGAGCCAAAAAGAAACCAAAATGCATAGCAATACTTTTGTGGGATTATGGTGTTCAAAACAGCCCATTCACAAAACTCAAAGCCATTGGAACACAGCTCAGGGGTAAGGAGAGAAAGCTGAGCCCACAGTTCACAGAGCCCCTGTAGCTGAAGTCCTGGTCTCCAGGCACGGTGACTGGCTCCTGCCATCCCAGTCCTGGGGCAGAAGGGGAGAAAATGAAGGTGAGTTCTACCCTGCTGAAGATTAGGAAAGAACCAGGAGCAAGGAGGGAAGGACAAGCACAGAGAGAGAGCAAAAGGAAACCATTTCCTTACACAAGTTGAGCTGGCAAGTACTAATTCCAAAATACCTGAAGAAAATGACTTGTCAAAAAGGACAAACAAAATCAATTGTTTCAGAAATTCACTTTGGAAAATAAGTGGACTGCAAACTTATAAAATGATGTTAAAATCTTTAAGATGCTTTAAAAAGATAAACATGAGGAAATGTGTAAAATAAAAGTAGTAATATGGAACAAAACGTGGGCACTAAAAATAGGTATATATGAAAAACAACCATCCCAATCTTAAAAATTAAAAATATGATCACTACAATTACTCCATAAAAGGACTGAAGTCTAAATTGGACAGGGATAAAGTAGAATTAGTGAACAAAAATAATGAATTATTTAATAAGTAGTGCTGGGAGAATTGAGTATATACATATATATATATGAGTTTATGCTTATATTGTGTATAATGTAAGTATAAATTATTGATTGGCTGATACAGACATGTTTGGATATTATAAATTAATTGAAAATTAAATATTAAAAGTCTTTTAAACAATTAAAAGAAAATATACGTGAATATCTTTAAGATTTTAGGATAGGGAAAATTTTGTTATACCAAATACAAAAAACCAAAATCATAAAGAAAATGTTGGATAAGCCTGAATATTTTATACCTAAAATTTATATATACATAAAGGTGTATAAGCAAAATTAAATGTCACTGAAGCGAGATAGGTTCAGTGTTTATAATTCTTCTGTGCATTACAAATATAAAGAGAAGTATACACAATAAAGAAAAAAATCAAAGAATGGAATACTAAAACAGCCGAAGTATTTCCATGTGTTAATCATGAAAAACAACAAACTGAAGTGAAAACCTGAATGTGGAAACTACATATGAAAATACGCTGAACTATGCAAAGAATCGGAGAAATTCAAAAGTAGTTTCGAATCTATCAGATGGGCAAAACTATCAGTATTTGGTCCAAATGGTGGGGAAACAGGAGCTGTCACTTAATGACAAGAGTATCAATTAGCAGAACCTTCATGAAGAACAGCAACAGTACCCCAAAATCTCAATCCTCTGCGGCCTAGTCATCCATGGTGAAAAGGTATGCACGCTTGTGCTTGCCCTAGTGAAAACGTGCGTGCTCCCAGAAAGTAACGTGTAGTGAGATGCGAGGGTGTCTAATATTACATTATTGTGGCAAAAAGGGAAAGTAATCCAAATGGCAAGTGGTAGTAAAGATAGATGTCTAGACAGACTGTGGCGTATTTATATAATAAAAGATTCTGCAGTTTAAGAAGAATAAGCTACGTATGTATTACAATGAACGTGTCTGGAAGATACATTGAATGAAAAAGCTAGTTAGAAAACTGCATATACTGTGTTTAAGTAAACCAAATAAGAATAATGCAGCATTTTTGGTATCTATAAATTACATAAATTTCATATATGTGTGTATGTATTATATTTAAAAGACAGATATATGGAAATAGATAAACACCAAAAACTTTTCTTGCTGGCAAATTCTCTGGAAGAGAAGGGGTAGGGTGGGGCGGGGCAGGAAGAAAGGGAAAGGAAGGGGAGGGGAGGAGAGGGCAAAGGAGAGGAGAGGAAGCGGAACTGTAAGAAGGGACAAAAAGGGAAGGAAACACCACAGTAAGGGCACTGTAGGAGCTTGCACTTTATCAAGAGGGACTTTGAGAGACGGCATCCGCACCAGCAGAGCAGCAAACACGCGGAGACACCCAAAGCGCTCCTGTCCAGAGCGGGGAGAACAGAGAAAGGGGTCAGTCCCGTGGGAGGGCCCTCCCTGGCTTGTATTCTTTTGCCCCGGGAGCTCTAATTAAAAACAGCATGTTGGGCCGGTGAGATGGCTCAGCGGCGTAAGCGCCTGCCTTGCAAGCGCGAAGGCCCGAGTTCGACTCCCGGAACCCACATACGAAAAAGGGGCCGGTGATATCGCTCAGCGGCACGGGTGCCTGTTGGTGCGCGAGGTCCTGAGGTCGTCCCCCCGGTACCCACAAAAAAAAAAAAAAAAAAAAAAAAACAGCATGTGGAAGTCAGGGGATGGAGATTAGCTTCAAACTAAGAAAGAACTCTCTCACAGTTCTAACTTTGGAGTAGTTAACAATTTTGGGGAGGGAGTAAGATCCTACCACAGGAGTTGGTAAAGTCCAGTGTGGCTAAGCTTGGTGTAAATGTGGCTTTTGGCAGGGACTGTCACACAGCATAGGTTGAGTTGGATCATGGCGATGTGGCCATAATGATAGCACTGTTGACTCTGATAATGAGACATTTTGCTAAGCATTTCAGGTACTACCTCATTTAATCCTTAAAACAACATTAGTGATTAGTACTATTTTACTGTCCTCATTTCGGTTTTGATTCTGGACATTTCTACCTCTAAGGCTGAACACTTCATTCCATTTCCTACTACCATTAGAATGTCAAGTTTTACAAAATCGAATAAATGGATTTCTCTTTTTGAAACTGAGGCACACTAGGATAGATATTTTTAGGTATTCGGGGTTATCCTGAGTCCTTGAAGGCAAAGCACACTTACTAGTGCTCTTGAAATGGTATCCCTGGGTTTCAATGCTATTAATATGATTGACTCAGCAACAGAATACAGATTTATAAGAAAAACTAACAAAATGACGGAAAGGTATGCACAAAAGCAAAGCTAAGTACAAAATGTACTTCTTGAGATTTCCAATGTCTGTAGGTGGCTGTGTTCCACTACCTATGAAACACTGACCTTACCCAGTGTGAATTTTCAGTGTCCCCTGCTCTGGTCCTTATCACTTGCAAAATCTATCATGTATTCTGCTACCCTCAACCAAACCCTTCCCACACAGCTAAGTGCTTGGCACTCACTTTGTCTATCTCTGGAGGACAGAGGTAGATGAGTCAAATGTGCCAGAACTTTAACCTGTGGTTTGAAAGCAGTGTGGGTGTTTGCAAAACCATGTTTTGCTCACTTCTCCAGGCTGGGGGACCTTTTAGGGGTGACACACAAATTGTCCACTTAGCCTCATGTCTCTGATGATTAAGAAGGGCACCTCCCTTAGGACTCTTGTCAATGCAGAGGGGATAAATTACAAGGGAATTAAGTTCACACCAGAAAGTAGCCGTCATTAGACCCTCTTGGCTGTGTAGATTCCTGAAAGTGAACAGGAAGAATTCAATGAGCTCTGGCTCAGAGTTTGGTGTCAAGGATCAAACCCACAGTGTTCTGTGGAGTAAGAGATGAAATGGTGGGATGGGGAAATGGCACGGTGCCGGCGTGTGTGCTGTCACGTAGCAAACACACTCAGTGGAGGGACCCTTAGTGTTCTGGAGAGTCTGCCAGGGGGCAAGACGGAGAGAAAGAACAACTTTTCAAACTGTCCAAGAAGGAGTTCTATGCAGAACTGTGCTTCTTACCTTACTTCCTTCTTATCTCTCTCAGACCCACCAGGACCAAGTTGCTGAGAATGTCAGAGATCATTCCAGTGGAGCCCTAAGCTCCCCAAACCTACATAGTTTCGTGTAATAAGTATGGATCCATAAGTGCATGAAAATATAAGCAGAGTAAGTATTGAATTCCAAAGTTTGGCCCTCAAGGAAATATATTTATAGGCATACACTCAAGGAGGCCACTTGGTCCAGATTCAGGGAGGTAGCTATGCAGAATGTTCAGGGAAACCTGCACCATTGCCCTTCCTCAATCCAGGTTCAACCCCGCTCCCTAAATGTCCCAAAGGGGGCCATTCAGTAAGGATTTCTGCTGAGCAGAGAGAGTAACCAGGGCCAAGTGGACTGAGGGAACTTTACATATTTGAGCAAGAGACACAAAAGAAGAAAAGAGTTCCAGGTGAAAGCTTAAAATTCTAAGTCTAGAAAAGGTTCCTACTCCAATTTATGAATATTAGACAATCATGAGTGCAAAGGCCAAGCGAAGTTAAGTTTTCTCCCCAGATCTTTCATGTAACTCACCTGTGAATTCAAGGCCCCAGTAAGTGTCATTTGAAGCCACACCATGGTATTTGCGTACAGAAAGAAAGTTCTGAGGCAGGGTGCATACTGGGGGCTACCTGGAAAGAATTTAGCTAAAACTGGAGTTCTATTAGAGTAGCTCCTGTGTAGAAGTCATCTTCCACAAACTGTAAACTCAGACCGTGAGGGAATTATTGAGGCTAGAAGTAGCATGTAGAGACACTTGCGGGCTCTTGTCTCTCAGAGTGCATGAACCTCTAAGCTTCGATTTTTCTCATCTTTAAAACTAGAATAGTGGCAGGTATTCTATTCATCTTAGTAAAATGGTTAATTGTGGTCAATTGTGAGATAATTGTGGTGATTGTCTTAGACTGCCTGAGACACTATAACAAAATACAGTGAGTAGTTTAAACAAAGTCATGTATTTCTCACAGTTCTAAAGATTAGAAAGTCCAAGACCAGAAGTCCAGTGACTTGGTTTCTGATGAGGGAATTCTTTCTGAATATCCACTAAGGCTGTCTTCCTGCTACTTCTTCATGTAGAGGAGTGAGGAAGGGAAAGGGTGTAGGGCAAACACTCTTTCTAGGCTCTTCTTCTAAGGGCATTAACCCCATTATCATGGGGGGGGTTGCTCACACAAATCTAATTATCTCCCAAAGGACCCATCTCCAAATGCCAAAATACTGGAGACTAGGAGTTCAACATATGGATTTGAGAGGAAAATAAACATAGGGCCCATTGCAATAATTGAACGAAAATTTTATTTAAATTATAAAATTATCTAAAAGTCTATGAACACATTATGGTATAGCTATGTTATGTTTTATACTGAGATGCCCCCCCCAAGAGCCTCATAAGCTCACAGGGAGGGCTTTTGGAAGGTGACTGGTTTATGAGGGCTTATAGATAATTGGCTGGTAGGCAGTGGGATCTGGTTGAAAAAGGTGGGTCACTGAGAGTGTGGCCTGGAAGGGTTTGTCTCCCTTCCCCAACTCCTGCCTGGGCTGTTTCCTGCCACCGTGCCATGAGCAGCTATTCCTCTGCCATGCACTTCTGTCACACTGTCCTGGCTTGGAGCCAGTTGACCATGTACCATGCAAGCCAAGGCCATTGAAATTTGAGCCAAGCAAACCTCTCCTCCTTTAAAAGTTGTGGGTGTTGAGTGTTGTGTTTAGCAGTGCGAAAGTGACTAAGACGTGTGTGTGTGTGTGTACTCTCTCTATATAGTTTGTGTATGCATAGATAAAAAATGTTAGATCTTGCCACAATACACGTTTGTTTTTTGTTGTTGTTGCTGTTGTTGTTTCCTTAGGGATCATGGAGTTGTACAGAAATTTACAGATATATTCTGTAACTCCTGCTCTCATCTTGCTGTACACAGGGAGAAAGAGATTGACCTGTGTACAAATTGCACAAGTTATTTAATCTCTCTATGCCTCAATTGCTTCATTTGCGAAAGAGAGATTATAATGTAAATGTCTACTTCTTCAGAGTTGCAATGGAGTTTAAATGGAGACTTTCATGCATTAGTTCACTTTAACACAGAGTGAGCGCTTGATAAATATACTTAGTGTTAAATGCTACTGAATGTTAAATGCTCCTGTCATGCTTTGTTATTATTAGTATTATTATTAATCATAGAGTTGGAATATGCGCCCAAATCTCCTGACATCTGGTATTCTTCACAAAGAGAAAGTAATCTAGTCTAGCGAAGCCAATTAAGAGTAACAACTTTTTTAATGATAAATGGTGCTAGTTTTTTCCAGGTGTCTTTGTTGCATCTAAACAGTAAAGTTGAGTTCCAGGGAAAACCAGTTCCTGGAAATGCCCATGAGAAAGCCAGTTAGGAGACCAGAGTCCATGTTACAATGCTCAGCAGGGTTTGGCTGAAACTTTTTGCTAACAGATTCATATATTCCAAAAACTAAAAGGAATATTAACCCTGGTTTGAAACCATAGGTCAGTGATGGCAAACCTTTTAGAGACAAGTGCTCAGACTGCAACTAAAAACCCACTTATTTATCGCAAAGTGCCACCACCGCAGTTAAACCTGAATACTGAGGTTTTCATTTAGCAAAAAACAACCCATACACTAACATTTCTTGTCTTAAAAGAAAAACAAATAACATGAGTGCCATAGGTTTGCCACTACTGCCATAGTGAAACTTCTCTATCAAAATTCAGCATAGAATCTACTCTTTTTAAATATTTTTATTAGTACATGTTTGTAGTACATAATAATTACATTCATCCTGGGGAGTTGGTACACATTCATAACACATCTTACATCTTTCTCCTCTCCGGCCCCCATCCCCATCTCTTGGTCCCCTTCCCTCTTGCAAAATTTCCGTCTCCCTGTTTCCTATTATCTACATTTTATTTTGCTCTTTAATTTACTTGGGTTTTGGGTTTCTCATATAAGGAAAATCATGGGATATTTAAGCTCCTGTGTCTGACTTAATTTACCTAACATTATGATCATAAGATGCATCCATTTTTTCCTACAAATGACTCAAGTTCTTTATGGCAGTCTATAAACAGATGATTGGATTAAAAAAAATGTGGTATTTATACACAAACTATCTACTCTTCTCCAAATATCTTTGCCACAAAGTGGGGCTTTTCTCACCTGGTATTTACTCTCCTTCTGTACTGTCTCCTAGGGTTTGAAATTGCTTTTACATTTATAAATCAACAACAAATCGAAGCATGAGTGCGCACCAGAACTAGTAGTGTTACCGCTTGGTGCTTAAGAACCAAGTTCTCTGCCAGAGGGAAGGTATATGATTTTTCATATCCAGGCTCTTGGCTTAAGTAGAAAAAGTTAATGGATTATCCCTGATGGATGTATGATGCTCTCAGCAGTCGTGGGCTCAGAGCCAGAAATCAGCCCTATGTACAGACAGCAGCCATGTCTGAGGATGCTGGACAGGCCAATAACAGGGCCGGAAACCCATCAGAGACGCCCACCCCCTTACCTCTGGGCCTCATCAAAATTACCTGCCAGAGAGACTCTACTCCAGACCTGCACCTTGTCAGCCTGTTTAGTAATAGAAAACAGCTGCTTCTGTTGGGAGGCAGAGGTGGGAGGAGTGGAAAGAAACAGGGGGAAGCACCATTCATAACTTTTCTGGTTGTGCAGAACTGGAAGTTGCAATCACAGGGCGAGTATGAACGGGAAATTCTAGGGGCCCTATGGGAATGATATTATCCTCCTCTAGGAGGACTGAGAAGAAATCAAAGCTACTGAATTTAAATCACAGGTGACTGTTGATCCTTAATAATGGATTCAGAGTAGAATCTGAAATCTGCTTTAGCAGCATGCCTAGGGCAATGGTGTATGCAGTTTGGACCAGGCAAATCAGACATGGGAACAGTATCTTCATTACTGTTCTCTGGTGCTTAGAACAGTGCCTATCGTGTGGCATGTGCTCAGTAAATATCTGTTGAGTAATGATTAATGAAATTTAGCACCTGAGTTTTCCAAGGCAACATGGAGTGGATTTTTAACAGATCCAGGTTTGACTCAACATTCTGTCCCTTAACTAGCTCCATTGTCTTAGGATAGCTTAATAGAAGTTCAGGTAATGATAAAAGTGATCATGCACTGTGTGGTCATCAGGTCACACAATAATGACATTAATGATTCTGCAGACACGAATGACTCTAAGATTCAGTAGGAAAATATAGAAATAACACCCCTCATATGGATGCTGTTATTTGGATAATTGTCCCCCAAAGTTCTATGTATTAAAGCCCTGATCCCCAGGTTGGTACTCTCATGAGATGGTGAAAACCCTAAGCGATGGGCCCTAGTGGGAGCCTGCAGGTCACTGGGGGCTGGTCCTTGTAGGGAACAGTGGGACCACATTTCCTTCTAGGAGATGAGCAGCTTTAGCCAATGCAGTCTTCCGCTATGTTGTGCTGCCTCACCGCAGGCTCCAAGCAACAGGGCCAACCCATTATGGCTTGAAACTTCTAAAATTGTGAGCCAGCATAAACCTTTATCTTTACAAGTTGATTATCTCAGGTATTTGTCATAGTGATAGGAAGCTACCTAACATAACTGAGAAATGCTTGTAATGAACTACGCCCTTGTTGTTAGTAGGCAGCGAGAGACCCATTCTGGGCTTCCGAGTCCTCCCAGTCATGTACACATCGGAGACATACCACCATGCTTGGCATACAGAAGAGCTCCCCAAGAAGCACTGGGCTGCAGAGACCTAGCAGAGCCAACTAAAACCAGGGACAACGGTCATCTGAAAAAGCAAAACCTGGTTAGGAGTTTACCATCTACATCACTCTTTCTTGCATTTCTATAAAGGCAATTTAGTTTTCAAATTAGATATAATTTTGAGTAATCGCTGTGTACAAATATATAAATACATACATACATGCAGGTACATATACACAGACAGAAAAAAATGGTTAATGCTAGAATAGAAAAGGAACTTAAGATCATCCAAATCAGTATCTTTAAAATTCAAGTATATGTCTTGTACATTTAACAGAAATCAGAATCTCTATATAATGAAGAATTATAAAACAAAAAAGAGATCTTAGAAATTAAGAAAGATGATTTCTACGTACATACTTTCTCAGAGCGAGAAAAAGAGAGAGAAATTACAACTTCAAATGACCAGTCTAGATAGGACATTTAACTTCAGAAGGTGTTTGGCTATCAACAGGATTCCGAAGAAAGGAAGCATAGCTATGGACCAGAGCAGGATTCCAGAATTCTGGCCTTCTATACTGTCCCAGGTTACCTACCATCTCAACTTCAATGCTTCCAAGTCCCCACCTACAGTTCCATGTGGCTTCCTCAGTGAGAATGCGATATCTTTTCCAGTGGGATCTCTGGCTTGATAAGCCACTCTGGTGGCCGGCCATGAACAAGAAAATTACTAAGGAAGTGATTCAGTATTGAGAGACTCATCACAGACTTAATGAAAATACATCTTCTGAAGAAAAAAGGAGAGCTAGAAAAGAATCAACACTTCGTCCTGTAAGGCCATATATTTGTGAAGGACAAGAGGTGACCATCATTCTCTCTTTATCAAAGTTTCCTCTGATGCCTTTTTGATAAAATAACACATTCAATTCTTTTCTTTTTTTCCCCCTCTGAAAGCATCAGAATCTCTCTTAGGTGGTTCGAAAAAACTTCCTCTAGGTGGTTCTGATTCACAACACCCCCACCTACCCAGCACTGGACCCACTGAATACGTTCAAATGGCCTGTCGAGCTGTGGACATAAAACTTTCCTAAGTCCCACTTCACAGATGTAAGGAAGAGCAACTTTGGAAATATTCAGTCCAGGGTGAAAATTTGTCTCAAAATTGGTTTCATTTGCAAAAATATAATTCTTTCCTCTGCCAATGTCACTTAAAATGTTTGTGTATTTACTATGGTTGCCTGGGCTTTCATAAGCAATAGCAGCAGCTAACATTTTAGTTATATTTTTATTTAAAGGAGATTTTATACCCTTTTTATCCTTATCATCTCCACACTGCCTGTATTTCACAAGTGCAAAGGAAGTAATGCTGTAAATTCTCAGGCCTTTGTGAGGATTCGTCTAGTTATGTAAGATATCTAAGCCAATAGGAGGTGCTTAATGTGTGGAAAGTTCTTGCTGGCTTTAGCTCTTTTAATCTTATGACCACACTGTTTGGTCAATATCACATAATCTATACTGCATGGTTATTCTAAAAGTCATGTTTACAATACATTTCCAGTAGTCTGGGAAGCATTCTGTAAGTTTCTTGATAGTGGCATGATTCTTGGGTTTGGTTAAAAAGGTTTAAAAGAAATTCATATTGCATCTAGTCTCTTTATTATCCTGTTTGAACTTGTCCATTGCCTTCTCCCTGAAGTGAGTCTGACTGCCAGGAAACAATCATTTGTGAAATATGTCTTGATGTTTCATTTACTTGCAAGACACTCAGTTTTACTCCAGGATTGAGTGTCGCTCTCCAATGAGGTCAGCGTAATGCCAACCTGAGTCACTGGCTCCTCCTTTCTTCCAAAGAAAGCAGAAGGGCAATTCCAAGGAAGCTTTCTCTCTATTGATTTCTCAGCCTCCAATTTCATTTCTCACATATAGCATCGGTTATCTGATGTACAAATGAGAAGGCACTTAGTGTGCCTCCAGTGCACCTTTTAGTTCCACTAATATAGTAAAACAAATGACTCTGTGTGTGTGTGTGTGTGTAGACTTCAGTGTCTCTAAATGACCTATGATCATCGTTTACTGAGGAGATCAGCTTTTAAGGATGTGAGGAAGATGAATTGGATCAGATACATAAAATGCCCAGCACATAGATCACCAGAGATCAATAAATTAAAATTCCTAATATTATCAACTCCATCAGTGGAAAGCATGATAATAGGACATGCAAATTAGAGGCTAGTACATCAGAGTTTAGCTGCTCTGTACAAGATTTGAGCATGCCACTCAGGAGGGCAGACTTGCCACCCACAGAGGCCAACAATCGCAATTCTCAGGAAATGGACACCACTCTCCCACTCAGGTGCCCTGGGAGGCCTCTAATCTCAGATGGAGAAATTCCTGTTGAAGTCTAGCTCATTTATAGTATGTTGGATACTAAAACAGAAATAAATATCCCCATAGGTAAGAGCTCCTATTCCCCATCCACACTGCCAAAATTCACATCATGGCTGTATCACTCAGAGCAAGCTGTGTAACTTGCACAGCCCAGCTCAAAATGAAAGTGCAGTGTTCCTCGTCCAATAATCAAGGAAAAGTGCCACAAAAAATAGCCATAAGTCATATTTAATCCTCTCTCTCATAATATTATTGCTATTTAATGTCATTTTAAGTAAAAAATAATTAAAATTGTACATTATTTACACAAAATTTACCATTCATTTTTATATTGTACAATACCTGTTTGAATTCAAATCTAAAAGCACTTGTTTTGTATGCAGAATCACTGTTTTAGTCTGTTTTTTGTTGCTCTAACTGCAATGCATCAAGAAAAGTGCTCATTCATGCTGGTGGAGGCTGGGCAGTCCAATGCCAAGGTGACAGCATCTGGCAGGGCTGGCGTGTGGCATTTTCTCATGGTAGAAAAGCAGAAGGGCACCGGGGATATAGTTCAGCGGCACAGGCACCTGCTCGCAAATGCAAGGTCCTGAGGTTATGTGGGCAAAGCGTTCTTGATCTAACTGCCTTCCACTGGGCCCTACCTCCCACCACTACCACACTGGAGAGTAAGGTTTTACACATGAACTGTTGGAGGCACTCAAACCACAGCAATCACTGATATTACATAACATATATTCATAGCTCTTCTACTCTACCCACACTCTACACCTTTGGTTCACTGGTGAGTATGTGCGGATGGGCGGGAAAGGCCTATGGCTTTTCCTGTCTTTCCCTTTCCTTCTCTGCCATCAGCACAACTGTGTGCAGTTGGCTCATCCAGGAAAGAACCATGAGTCATCAGGGCTATGACCGAGTGTCTGCACATTCTTGTTTCTTAGATCCTCACTGCCTTTCTTCTATGTTCAGTGCCGAGTCCTGGTTTGAATAGTGTGGGGCCATCAGTGCCCACAGTTAACCCTAGATGTAACTCATTTACCTTGTCCTTGTGGTTTTCTCTCAACTCCCATGGATCGTGAGTCCACTGCGTGTGCATGGGATGTCACTAACACTGCACGTGCATTGAGCGACAGGGAGGGGCAGACGCGGACACTGTACACACTGTCTCTGCTCACACACATTGTTTTGTCCCACTGGGCTGTAACTACAAAACACACCAAAGATAAAATTATTAAGAATTTTAAGACAGTAACAGCAGAGCGTTAGTCCAAACAAGGGACTTTTCTGCGAATGAAGCCCTATTCAATTGCACCCATGAAAGCTGGCCTTGCTTTCACCAGCTGTGAGTTCTCAGGTGTATTACTAGACCTGCCTATGTCTCAGATCTTTCTTCAAAAATAGGACAATATTGACACATATTTCATATGTTTTTGGTGGAAAACAAGCTTATTCATGTGTAAAGTGCTTGAAATTGTGCTTAGCATAAGGTACAGTTCAATGAGTCCTAGCTGTTATTATTATTATTATTATTATTATTATTAACTATTTCATCATCATCTTTAAGGTTCTTTTAGAGAGCAGTGTTTGAAATATGGCCTTAAAATAATATTCAAGAATGAGCTCTGGATTTTGTATATCTATACCATCTTTGTCCTCCAATTGTCACAAGGATTATGACTTACACATATTATAATCTGATCTCTCTACATTGACATAATTGATATTTTTTGCCAGGTAGTAGTTTGCTGTGGGAGTCCTGTGAATTGTGGGGTATTTCGTAGCAATTCTGGCGTCTACCCAGGAAATGATACCAGTAACCCTTGTCACATTAGGACAAACAAAAATATCTTCAAACATTGCCAAATCCCACTCTCCAATCCTACCCTCTCATTGATAATCACTGTTGTATGTTTATAGAGTACAAATCTCTCCAAGAACACTTAAGGCTACCTTGCCCAACAAGCATGAGAGCCAAACAACACCCACGTGAGTGTGCCACGCTATCTCAGTCCTCTCAGATCCTAACACGCAAGACCCAAAATCAGTATCCTTAGATCCACTACACTCCTAGAGCTGTCTCCTTTATCCTCGTTCTTACTAAGAAGGGAAAATCAAACTGTTTTTACAAAAGAAAGAAAAAGTGGAAAGTTTCATTGAAATCTGGGAACTGTCAAATGTCTGATAAGCAGGTCCAAGGAGACAGAAGCGGATTAGCTCTGTTCCCAGGCTGGAGAGACCTAGGAGGCATTACTGTCCAGAGGATGCTCTGGACCAGCTCCCTCCTCCCCCGCTGCAGTCGCCCTTGGCGTGCCTCTGCTAAGACAAAGCCCTTATGGAAAGTAACATGAGCACTATGCTGGCTCCAGCAAGTTTGATTTATCAGGACTACTGGCATTTACAAAAGCAAGTGGTCTGTTTGGATGAGATGTTTCCCAGGCAAAAAGCAAAAGAAAAAAATCTGGCTTGATTTTCTGTGCTCTTGGAACTTCTGAATGTCATTGGTTCTTCTCAGCAGAGCAAAAACAATGGGAATTCCGTCTGCTGAAGGTTCTAAATGCCCTAGCCATGCCTCAACCCCAGTTCCCATCCCCTGCTCAAGCGCCTTTATTTCCTTACAGGAGGAATGTTAACAAACCCACGCTCTATCCTGTTTTGATTCTGCTTGCTTTCTAACCCTCCTCTCCAACTCTCCTCCTCATGCCTCCATCTCCTTCCCCTCCCCCAACTCCAGGTCCACCCCCATCTGTTTTCTGTTAGGAGTTCATTTTCGGAGTGCAAGCTGGTGGAATTCGGAGTTCAGACCCCCTCAAGTGATGAGAGTCCTGGGGCTGTTGAAGGTCCTTTTACGTAGGCCCTGCCACCTCCCCCTCCTTCCCTCTCTATGCCCCACTCGCCCTTGTGCAATATTATGCTGGAGCCCACATCTGTTTCCAATTCCAAGTTCATTTGAACTGCTCTGGGAAAATGGACACTCTCACTAAAGGCTGGGGTCTTAAAGCAACAGCATGAATACAAACAACTTTATTTGACCAACAAAAGAATATACATGTGTGTGTGTGTGTGCATGCATGTGTGTGTGCATGCATGCATGTGTGTGTGGGTATGTACGTTGTAGACAACCTGGAGTTCTTATTGGAGATCTCTCTATCCATACTTTTATTGGAGATCTCTCTATCCACCCTGGTTCCTGGATGAGGTAATATATAATCAGGGGCCTTTAATTCCTTAATTCTTAGCTCTAATGATCATCTCCTGCCTAATTTCCAATCTGGGAATGTTGCCTGAAATTCCACAATCTGAATTACCAGAGTGGATGTTCCCAGGCTGTCTTATTCTTTGGTTTATTGTCTGATTACAACTGTACATTTCTTTCTCATTCAAATAAAAACTTAGGGAAATTTTTTTGTCTGTCAATTTATTGCCAAAATAAAAGATGAGTGGTAGCTGACGTGTGTCTTTTAGCACGGTAGACTAGTAGCATGTTCATTATTTAGGTGGAACACATGATGAACTTTGGTAGAAGAGTGATGCTTTGACCACAGCCAAATATTCTGTTTCTTAAGAAAAATGTATTTGACAATAATTGTGAAGCCTTTACCTCTGGCTTACAGATCACTGCTAAACTGTGGGGAGAATGAGTCAAAAAACCTTCAAAGTCCAGAAGATCCCAGAAAAATGCTACTTTTCACCAAAAAAAGAAACTCTGGTGATAGGAATTTACCATAATAAAAGGCATATATTCTTTCAGGAACTTGGGATCCAAAGGTTGTTTACTAGTAGTAGCAACATAAATGCTCTTATTTCATCATTTTTCTAGAAACAACCTGAATATATACACCTGTGAGTAATTTGATTGACATCAGTGTCACAAGTACAGAGGACAAGAAACAAAGTCGATGAGAATTAAACTGACCATAGAGTTTACCCATTCACTCATTCAGCAAGTATTAACTTCAATTTAATATTCATATAGTATATATGATATATAAATAACATAATATTCATGCATTATTTACCAAATATAACAATATACTACTCTGGCACGTATAATATATTCAATAAATATTGAGGCAGTAAAATATGTTAGTAACCTCAATACATAATAACACATATGGATATTATGTGAGTAATATAAATAACACAAATATGAATTAATGCATAAAGAATTAATCTAGAATTCTACTCTAGAATGCATAAAACATATCTATATCTTTCTCTATATATGTATATATATTACATTAACTAGTGCTGAGGCAGTACAACCTAGTAGTTCATAGTGTTGGGCTCTGGTACCTTGGATTCTAAATTGAGTCTTGTCAAGATATACTTAGTAGTTGTAGGATGCTGGCAAGTTACTTACCCTACTTGGGTCATGATTTTCTCATGTGTGAGATAAGCATGATTTTTAGCTATCCAAAAGGGTTCTTACAATATTTTAATAAGCTTTTCCTCAAGAAAATGCTTGGAAAAACACATAGGCACGTGCTTAGAGTTTGACAAAGGTTCCCTATTATGTGTTCCATCCATCTGGGCCATGCTGGAGTTATGATCCAGTGAGGGAGACAAGCAAAAAACACGAGGGGTCAAGAAGCAGGTGTCCCTCATGAAGGAAGGAGCTGACGGAGATGCCTTCATTCTGTCCTGATTCCTTTACCAGAGAGTTCAAGCAAGGATCCCTGTTTACTAAGATTTACAGTTACCACCAATTTGACAACAAGAGCCAGTGCTATTATTAATGCCCCCTATTTTTTATTTGCATTCTCATTAAACCTAGAATATCACTGCCTTTTTCTCACCCAAATGGTTAACGTGTTTTGAGAGGAGTGGGATTTTTGACATTTAAAATATTACCTAGTAACGTACTACCTCCCCAACTTACTCTACATAGAAGACAGCTACAAAGAAGAATTTTATGTAGCATCAACTCTGAAGGTGATAAGTTAATTTGTCAGTATCTAATAATACTAATAAGATCCTCTGCAACCTTGATCCCGCCTTTGATTGGAACTTGGGTCAGATTGAGGGAAGCCTTGTTCTCCCAAAGGAAGAAGCTTTTAGGTAGGATTTCTATAAATAATGTATTCCATCTTCATCCACTCACACACCTAACTCTGATAGCGTTTCTCATACAGTTTTACCTATTAATACGAATCCTGATTTTAGACCCACCTTACTTTTAAGCTACAGCTTATCAGGAGGTAAAGAATCCAAAGGTTTCCAGATGAGCATAAAATATTTGTCAAATCATACGAATTGATAGGGCTTCAGGTATCTTATTCCAAATCCGTGCATATCCCAGACTTGATAAAAAAGACAAGACCTTCATGATAGAGTCTATAAAACTTTGAAATCTCATAGATCTTTAGAAAAATCTCTTACCTAAAGACAAAATGAGCTTACAGAAACAATCGTTTCTTCTGGATGTTTTCAAAGGCAAAGCTTCAGTATAAACTTTTTCAATAGGAGGCAAAGTTTAAAAAAAGACAACTCCAAGATGAATGAAAAGGGGAAAGTTATTGGAAAACAAGGTCATCAGCCTAGTAAAGCTGGAAAATTAATTTCTTAGGGGGAATACATGTACTCAGACCCACAGTTATTAGCCGTGATAGGACTGGTGAGAAGGAGATGGATGGGAGAGAGCTATTCCTGACCTGAGTAAAAAAGAGACCAGAGTTCAAACATGGGAGCTACCACTTTCCAGCTTTGTGACCTTGGGTAATTTGCCTAATAAAATGAACTTCAGCGTCCCTGTTTAGTCCATGAAACACAGGGTAGCTTCTCATATTCTGGGCAGCTGTGCTAATTCCCTCGCACGGAATCAGGGTGGCACAGTAGGAAGAGCAGGACACTGGACCGAGGTAGGTAGAGTGTTAGAGACACGCTGTACATGGACTCAACCCTTGCCGTGGGCTTGGTTACCTCATTTTAAAGAGGAGTTGGTTACTAACACCCACTGTGCATGATTACCACTAAAGATTAAATCAGAGTGCAGTGTTTGGCTCATAGCACATGTTCAGGAGAAGTGAACAGTTTTATCATTCCCACAGAACAGAACAGAGGAGAAGTTCCAATATTAGGTGGTCTACTTCTTCCCAGACTCTTCCCTCATCTACCTCCCTGGAGCATCAGGGAATGCTGATATTCCAGGAACAGAAAGCCTCAGACAGGGGGAGAGGTAGGAAGATTTTATAGAGAGGGTTGTTTCAGATGATAGAACACTTCGCCAGTGGGTGGTAAATATAGAGATACCCTGTTTCCCAAAATAGTTCTGGGCCTTGAGGATCCAGGGAATGCAGACCAGCAGCCCACTTTCACAGCTCATGGCAGATGTATGGCTGCCACGGACAGAGGAGCAGGAGAATTGTGTTTGTCTTCCAAGGAATACTTACAAAATAATTGCTGAAGGGGTCTCCTAGAGTTACTTTGACTGTATAAACTGTTTATTTTTGCAGGGCTGATTGGAAAGGCATGGAGAAGGGCTAATGTACTCGGGTTCAGTGTTTATTGCTTCTAAGAGGCTGAACCCAGGGTTCATGGCTGTGCAGTCATTCTCTTCCTGGAATAGATATTATTTGCCACTCCGTTGCCAATGACATAAAACCATATCATCTCATCCCATTTCCTCTTTCTCAAACCTAATGGGTACGTGGAGAAACCATCTTCCTTGAAGGGCATGCATGTCAGGAATGAAGGCGGGTACTCATGTGCCACGCCTGTATCCCAAAGGCTCCTTTGTACGTACTGTCACTAATTGGTTGGGGAGGCAGTGACTGTTTTTAATCAACTTTGCTTCAATTGAACTCGTCCAGGGACAAGTTCAAGGCTGTGACGTTTGTGACTTAATCAAGACTTAATGAGAAAGAATTTTTTTTGTCAAGAAAATGCATCATAATAATTACTAGTCATGACCACAAAAATCTGTTCCTTTTTTTAAAGCACATAAATATTGAGAAACACTATTATTGTTAATAACAACAGTTAACACTGAAAGAACATTGATCAGGCACCAGTCACTATTTTGATATTGGTATTCATTTATTAATTCATAGAACAACTCTCCCATGTGACTAAGTGTTAGCATCCTTATTTACAAACACAGGAACAGAAATAGAGAAGGGTTAAGTATCGGTGCCATTTAGGATGCAGGCCAGTCTGAGTCTGAATTCACCCTCTGAACTCTACTAAGAGGAGGTCACCTTTTCATTTTGACCATAGAAATTTGTTAAACAAAGGAACATCTTAGAAATATTAGAAATGCTGCAAAGCCACAAGATCTAGCTGAAAGGAAAGCCTCTGTGTAGATCTGTTTTCTCCTTGTGTGAGTAGAATTAGCCCTATAGGCAGAAGCTGCACCCCGAATCTGATACTCCTGTGTTCTTCAGCCTTTCCTTTACCCTTTACTTGCCAATCTTCCGTGACTCTGATTTCCTGCTAACTGAATATTTCTTCACATGAAACTTTCTTAGTTCAAATCTCTGGTGCTCCCTGTCTGCTAGTAGGTCTGGGACAGAAGCTTGCCCTAACCCTTTCTCTCTCCTCTTTGTGTCTTCTGCTTCAGCCTTTCTTGAACCTTTGAGGCTCCTCACCTCTTTCATCCATGTTCCCACCCTGGATTTGTGCCCTTGCTCCTTTATTGCAAGCCATTCCCCTTGGATATCCACGTAGCTTTCTCTTGTACATCACAGCCTTGAAATTATGCTACCTGTCTCTAAGGTCTTACTCAAATGTAACTATCTCAGTGATGTCCCCTTTGGGCCATCCCTTCCCTGTCTTCTTCCTTCTTCTTCCTTTTAATTTTTTCTCCAGGTCACTTTCATCCTTCAGTATACTATATGAGTTCATCATCATTATTGTTGTTTATCTACTTTATTTCCCTCACTGCAATATGAGATCCAGGAGGGAATTTTGCATGTTTTAATTCACTGCTATACTGTTGGAACCTAGCAGGCAGCTGACACATAGCAGTCACTAAGGGCTTTTTTTTTAAATAAATGTTAAGATAAAATTATACCAGTGTATACACAATATCAGGTCCTGCTCACAGAAAAATTTCTCCTGAATCTGTAAGTTCTCATAGGGAACCCACTTCATTTTCCATTGAGGATTATCTTCAATAATGTTTCAGTAAACGCAGCAAGGAGTTTCATGGTGTATTTTAATAAGATTCCTTAAATCATTTTAACACATCATACAAAGTGTTACTCAGTAAATACCACTGAGAACGACAACACCACATTTTAAAATGGTATTTTATATAAATTACTATTATCATCTTTAAAACTTTTAAAGAGCCTTTTCATATGAAAATTCAACAAGATATTTATAAATTTATTTCACTCATGAAGAAAGGCAATAGCATGTATTGTAAAATACTACTCTGTTTTCCATCAAAAGGTGTTAGGGCTCTAGGTTCTATTACCTCAAGGGTTACATCTCACATTTTGAAATCCCAGGGTGCTGGCCTATATAGTCACTTGTATGGAGAGGTGTCACTCAGGCACCATTCCCAAGGTTTGAAGTCCTGCAGCCTTCATTCCATTCCTGATAACCTTGCCTCATAGCACGTAGGATACAAACACGCTTTCTAACCTAGTGGGTAAAACCCTCTCCCGCTTATTACCTCAGCCATCCTCAACTAATATTTTAAAGTCATATTGAATACAGCCCTGCTATAGCTTGGATCTGAAATGCCCCTCAAAGGCCCATGTCTTAGAGGCTTGGTCCCTAGCTAGTAACAATACTGAAAGATACACGGTGAGAACTTTAAGAGGAGAACCCTGGCGGCAGGGTTCTGAAGAACATGCATGAGTTTGTGTTCTTCTAAGGGGATAGTGGGACCTCAGCCTCTTTTATTCCTCTTTCTTTTTGCTCCTTGGCCATGAGGTGAAATGTTGTCACCTGCTGCCACTGTGATGCGCTGCCCTGTCACAGGCCCAAAAGCAAAGTGTCAGTTGATCACAGACTGAAATTTTCAAGGCTGTGTTCCAAAATAAACTTTCCTCTTTCTGTGTTCATTACCTCAGGTAAGAAAACTTACATGGTTCTGAAGCTCAGTTTATTATACCACTGCTGTCCTTACCTATCCCAGGAATATCTAGAAGAGTCCACCTTCCTTCTCCCAAGTGAGTGCCAGCAGAAATGATTCAGATCCGTGTATGCGCAGACCGAAATAATTTTCAGAAAACATACAGAAGTAAATATTTATTTCCTGAGACATTATATAAGAGTAATTGGTACTTTAGAAAGAAGGAACATATTTACTATAGCTGCAAAAAGATTTTAGATTGTGGAGAAATTAATTCTGTTGTTTACAACCTAAAAATACGGCAAAGCTTTTTGAAGGAGATAATAGAATATTCGACATTTTTAAAAAACGAAAGCATCCCAAGTCCCACACACCATCATTCTTTTGACTCCAGAATAAGAATATTTCCAAAAAGCCCAAAGAGCTCTTTTCTGTTTCATATAAATTCCAATATAAAAGACCATACCATATGCTCAGTTGGAGACTAGATGAACAATTTGCAAGAGAATGAAGAAACAACTGAAGTAGCATTGTCTTTTAAGTGAGTAGCAATTGATATAGAACTCATAGAAAGTCAAATAGTGATGGATGAAGTCTCCATGGAGCTTCCCTACTGAAATTATTTTCTTTCTCTGTCTAGAGACACTGTGAGGCCCTAATAGAGATGTCAGAACACTTCATATTTTTCTTCCGTAAGAGATCCATTCACTTTGAGCACAATGCTCCCTTCTTTGAGTTCCATTAATCAAGTAGTGAGTAAGTTTGGCACTTTCCCAAACACATGTGATTTCCACAGTGAGTAGGAGTATGACTCACTTCTACTGTCTTGCCAGTGAAAAGCTGGATAGGATAAAGGTGGCAGATGCAGCAAGACCAGCTTCAGGCCAACACATCTTGACGAAATGTCTAGAGTGTACAGGCACCAAGTTATGTCATCAAACTGTCCTCTCTGTTTTCCCTTTCTCTACTTTCTATCTTGCCAGGCAGGTTATAGGGTACAAGGCATATTGATAACAGACAATAGGCGTTTTTAAAATATCATAACTGATTAGATAACGTGCTTTAAGGAATTGTCTAGAAGACTTATCTAGTGGCAAAGGAGTATGTGCTTTTAAGAAGAAGTGTTCAGACTTCTGTTATCAAAATATGTGGTTCACTTTCCCTGGAAAATGACCAATTTAGAAGCAAACTGAATTTTAAATCAACTGGCAAAAATAGAAATACTTTTCATAGCAAGACAATATGTAACTAAGAGAGTCTTACTTAAGTCATGTAAGAATAGTAACTTGAAGCTGGGAGAAAATTATAAGTGTAGGAAAATACTCTCTTGAAAGTTCATCACCAGTGCAAGTTCTGGTGGAAGGTAAAAATAAAAGTGCCATTTTTTCCACCATGTTCTGCCTTGATTGATTGGAGTGTTGGACCACGGTAACACAATTTGTACACATATCCTTTATAAGGGAATGGAGTGATGCCCTTCTCCTATTAGTATTTTTACTATTGAGAGTTGATCATGTCACTTGCTGTAATCAGTGAGACAGTAGTGTATCTGATACTAGTACTTCTGTAGTTTGACTGGACTCTCAAGCTCCTAAAATGCCACCAAAACGTCATGCTGAAAGTCACCACTGCACTTCAGTCCAGGACTCAGAGAATGATGTGTGAAGTAGACCTGAACCTAACTGGAAATGTGCAGTGTGACCCTGAGATGCACCTGCTTATTACAGACTCATGAACAAGGAAACAAGTGACTTTTGTTGTAAGACACTGAGCCTCTCAATAAGTAAATGAAATCCCAAACCTGGTCATGATTTCTTGGCCTACAATTTCTCAGCTCCTAGCAATTTCTAAGTACTTGAACTCCCAAAGACAGGAAGTGGACTTTAAAGCAGTAAGCTCCTCCTTCTCAGAGCCCCTCTCGGTGTGGTCGAGGTGAATCTTAGATGAGGAGTCTTCCCAGTGATGAGAATTGGAGCACATGAGGAGGTAACCAAGGACCTCCCTGTGGTGAAAGAGCAGGGGAGCCTTGCTATATATGCCTAGATTAAAAACAAAACGAACAGGGAAATACTGGTTATTATTTTAACAAATATTTGAGTCACCTTTTGTGTTAGTTACAACAGAAAATACCTTAACATATATTAATAGATATTTGGGAACAACAGACATTGTTATAAAGGAAAAAATATAAAGTAACATAAAGGCACATCTGAAGTATGACGAGAATTTCGCTCTGTGGAGTAGATTAGGACAAAGCTGTTCAGGCAGAGGAAATAGCGTATATGAAGGCCTGGGCCATTTTGGAGCAATGGTGAGAAGACCCAAATCAAAAACAGTGTGGTCTGAAGACAGAGTAAAATTCATCCGAGGGGAATGAAGTGAGGCCAGAGATAAAGGGAGGAGCAGGAAATGCTGAAAGCAAAACTGTGCCTAGAATAAAGTGTGCAGTCAGAACTCTTTAAAAGACTGATAGCTAATTGGTAAGGACTTAATCCCACATGATGACATAAACATCTAATTTCATAAACAATGAACTTATGTAAAACTAATATAAGCAGTTTCTAAGATTAGGAGAGTAGCAGCCATTCTGTTCTGGTGGCTGCTGTATCTCCGGGGTCCAGCAGACTCACTGGAGTTTACCAGGAACCCTGCACAACTGGCTCAGTGAGCGAGTGAATAAGGAAACAGTGAGACTTTAGGGTTCAGTCCTGCCAGATGTGGGATCTACGCTAGTAGAAATTTACTTTTATATGATAGCTTCTGAACATTATATTTTTCTTATTCTAAATTACCTTTGAAAAAGAATAAAAAATAAAAATAAAAAGATAAATTACCTTTGAATGCTTTCTATGTCGCTGAGAATAATTGTTCTCTTGCACAAGACTTTCAGTACCAACTAAAGACTGTTTTTCTTTCACAGACAAGTATTCAGATTTCAAGAATTTGTTTTAAATGTCTGCATGCTTTTATGACTCTAGACTAGAAGCTGCTACAATTATAATAACTTAATTCTCCTTTGAAGCATGTTCCACAAGTGATGTAGTTAGTGGTTTTACTGGAAAAAGCAAATTGTTTTACTATGTCAGCACTATTTATATTTTTTTTGAGTAGCAGCAAGTAAAGAGACCACTCATCTCTAGCAGGAAGAGAACAAAGAACTTAATTATAAAGTAAAATCTAAAGTTCCTAAATTTTTAGGGTGGATAACACCTCTAGGTGAATTCTCGGAAGCATCCATTTTTCTTTTCTGCTCCACCATATTGGTCCCTCATAGATGTTGCCTCATCAAATCCCTGCATTCCCATTGCTGTCAGAGAAATATAAAACCACAAAGAAGTATATCTCAAGAACTCTGGCCAAAAAGGATTCTTACCATAAAAAAAGGCAAGACAAATGTTATTCAATGTGAAATAATAATCAAAACCTATGAATGTAGTTAAGAGGCTTAGTATAACAAAAATAAAATACATTCAAAAATATACAAGACAATGCTGAAAAACTATAGAAACAAACTTTGCAGGCTTGATGAAGAACCAACTAGAAGTTCCAGAAATTAAAAATAGCTATTGAGAAGTATTCAGCAAAAGTCTGAAAAAGCAGATTAAGCTAAAAGGAATGTAGAACTAGCAAGCTATTGATGAATATTAATGAGTAAATTAGAATAGAATGGTGAAAAAAGAGAATAAAAATATGAAAGAAATTACAAAAGAGGCTAAGAAATGGGAAAGCTGAGATATAAAGTAGCTATATCCTCTAGGAATTCAAGGAGAAAGTAAAAATGAAGAGAAGAAATATTCAGAAATGCTTACAAATAATGAACTATCTGAATGTTCAGGCTCAAGGAGTGTAATAAACCCAAATCCTGAGCAAATAAATACATTCTCAGAAGTATCAAGGTGAACTGAAATTACATAAGGAAAATAAAAGATTAGAAAAGCAACCTCAGAAAAAAGACAATTGAATTACAAAGAAACTACAAATAAACTAGAAATATATTTCTTCACAATAAGACTGCAAAACAACATTCAATCTAAAATTCTATACCCACCTGTACTACCATTCAGGCATGTAAAATGAATGCACACTTAAAAATAAATACACTGAAATTGTGTTTGTGTAAATTTCAAGAATAAAATTTAACCCAGAAAAAAAAGATACCAAAAAATAAAAAAGCAATGCTCATAAAAGGGGAAGGTGAAAATATAAATGACATAAGAATTGACTGTAAACATTAACAAGGGCATATAGATATATCAGGGTTAAAATGTATGAAGATCTGTCAAGAGCCATTCTATATAATTTTGGGAGAAAAATGGTTTCATAATTAAATTGTGGTTAGGGCTTGTCTGAGGCCTAGTATCTTGCCATGCGGGCCGGCTATCATATGCAGAAACATAACTCCGTGTGCCTCCAGTCACAGTTGAGGCCTCAGTGGTCCCGTGATGCTGTGATGCCCCAGGGCAAGATTGCATCAGCTGAAGATATCCAGGTTCCTTGGGAAGTGAATAGTAATAAAAAAAAAAGGGTTTCACATTGGGGAAAGGACAAACTTCTTATTAACATGCCATCTCTCCCCACTGTCCTCATCAACATAAGGTCCTCATTAGTTTAAGATCACCACCACCTTTTGAGTCATCCGAAGAGATCCTCATCAATGTAAGATCCTTCTCAGCATAAAATCACTGCTGACCTCTGAGTCATCCTATAATCCCCTCACCATGTTCCTCAATGTAAATGTGATCAGTAAATACTGAGGTTCTGGCTGCCTTGTGGCCCTTTTATTCTCCATGAACAGTTAACTGGCCATCCCAGATCCCTGTTGTACCAACATTTTGTTTCTTGCTCATTCTTTTTGCCACGCACTGTAACACCTTGAAGGAGACTGGGGTCCACTGCAGCGGTCCCTAATAAAGATCCTTTTACTATTCAGAACAAAGATATAGATCTTGACTAACTTTGCATTTTAAGTGCACTAAACATGTTAAAATTTTAAAGATAATGGCTAAGCAAATAAAAATCAAAATGTACTACTTCCAAAGCCATAGAGAAAATACTTTAAAAAGTCCAACAAATAAAACAAAAGAAAAAATGAAAGTAAAAAAATGCTAAATAGGGTTGGTGAGATAGCTCGGCAACATAAGCACTTGCCTGGCAAGCGTGAGGTCCTGAGTTCGACCCCCTGTACCCATAAAAAAAAAAATGCTAAATAATGTGATAATAAATTCAAATATCTTTAATGAAAATAAATTGATTACAACTTCTAGTTAAGAGACAAAGATGCTCAGACAAGGTTTTGAAAAATAAGTTGTAAATTATTCTAATATGGTCAAATAGAACTATCTAGCTTTTAAAATTTTAAACTGAACAAATCACAGAAAAGCAAAACAAAACCAAAGACACTTCATATTCCAAAGACAGAATATGAAAAAGAGCCAAAATTGAAAATTTTGGGGAAAAAAGAGCAAAATAATATCAATTTCCTACTTAGGTTTCTTAAGTTTGAGACAATTGCAGTCTGACACATATTGGCAGACTTAGACACCTAAAAGAAAATCTACTTTGTTTCCAACCTGATCAACAAGACTGAAATATGAACAAAGAGATCCACTATAAAGTGGTGGAAATATAGAGAAGAAGGCAGAGAGGGATAACCTCAAATTCCATGTGGTATCTCTGCCACGGCACTGGTTTACCTTTTAAGTACACATATTTGGGGCAGATAGCACTCAATTCAGCCTGTGATGAAATAACTGGAGTGATAACTAAGCTGACTCCCAAATGACAAGTTGTACAGTCTTTGTCCACCAAGTCAATTGCTTGGTAAATAAAAATTTTAAAAATTTCAAGGAAAAGTCCTCCTAATGCAGAAGCCCCACAGTTTAACACTCACAACCTAATTGCTCAGTGTATAAGGAATCAGGAAGATTAGGTCCATCCCAAGGAATTACTGGAAGCTAATGTCAAGATGCTTGACATTAAAAGTTCGAATAAATGAACAAAGATTTAAAATAGCTACACAAGTATGCACTGTGAGATAGAGGAAAATGTGCCTTTAATCTATTGAAAATATATAAAATCTTGTGATGACATAGAACTAAATGGATATTTTAAATTAAGAAATATAATATCTAAAATAAGAATTTTAGTGGGTGGTTTGAACCAAATAATGAAGATTACAGCTGATAAGCAAAATAATAGAAATTATTCAACACAAAGAATGGAGAAAAAAAGAATATGGGCCTTCAGAAGCTTCTAGGGTATTACATTTTCAAAACTATAATGAATTGAAATCTAAGAGACAGAATAAGAGAGAAGATAGCACAGAGAATTTGAAGAACTAAGAAGTATAAATTACATAAATGTAAAGTAATTCAAGAATTTAGAAAATCAAGGAATTCAGCCAAATCAAAATTTGAACATGAAGATCATCATAGCTCAGCACATCACACACAAGATGTCATAAAACAATGGAAAAAAGAATGACTTGAAATTAGCCAAAGAAATATTACACGTTCCATACAGGGGGAATGAAGGTGAAAAAAGAGTAATTGACAGATTAAATTTTTAAATTGGTATGATATGAGAACTGCACAACACAATAAGGAACTTTAAACCTAGCCTTTTCTGATAATGTCAATAAATAAAATTTAGTAATGATATCAACTCTATTCCCATCCTTATCTTGTCCATTTAAAAAAAAATTCAATAATATAGGGTTCAGGCAGAAATCCTATTAAAAATAATAAAATGTTTAGAAATAAATTTTAATGAGAATACTGCCAACTTTCTTAAAAAGAAATGTATAATCTTACATGTCTTTTAGGAAGTCCTCAATGTTAGAAAAAATTTCAAGTAAAATATCAGTAGAAGAGTAATTGCAAGAAAACAATAGATGAAAGAAAATAATAGATAACAATATATACTAATGAAGTTAGAAGAAAATAAAAGCAACAGAAAAGATAAAAAATAAAATATATAAAATTATGGCACAGCATTCAATATAAAATGGAACTTATAAGTAATAACTGAAGAATGAAAATTTGATGTAACAACACATAAAATAGTTTCTTAAAAATAAAAACAGAGGCCAGGCGAGATGGCTCAGGGGCATAAGCGCCTGCCTGGCAAGCATGAGGTCCTGAGTTCGACTCCCAGTACCCACATAAAGGAAAAAAAGGGCCAGTGATATCGCTCAGCAGCATAAGCACCTTCCTGGCAAGCACGAGGTCCCGAGTTCGATTCCCGGTACCCACATAAAGGAAAAAAAGGGGCAGTGATATCGCTCAGTGGCACAAGTGCCTGCTGGCCAGCGCGAGGTCCTGAGTTTGACTCCCAGTACCCACATAAAAAAAATAAAAATAAAAAAATAAAAACAGAATATTAAGAACATTGTGTAATAAATTTAAAAACTTAAAAGGTAATGATAAGTTATCTAAAATTTTTGAAAATTAAAGTTGAAGGACAAAACAAAATATATATTTATATGAATACAATACAATACAATAAATTCATGTGAATTCCACTGTAAACCATTGATGAGTAATAGAAAGCATATTTACCTAGACACCTGAAACAAAAATAAAGAAAACAGGCACAATATCTGAAGTATATTAAAGACTCTGGATGTCAGGCAACAAAAGATTTAGGAAAGAAACAAGACCTAAGATTTCCCCAACTCTTTTGAGACAGTGAGACAGTGTTCAGGATACAATTCAGAGAGCCACAATCCTGTCAGAGCCTGGGAAATTCCCTCATCTGAGGACATAAAACTGAAAATCTGTGCCAATCAAGATGATGGAGGGCCAGTGAGATGGCTCAGCGGCATAAGCGCCTGCCTGGCAAGTGCAAGGTCCTGAGTTCGACTCCCAGTACCCACATACGAAAAAAGGGCCGGTGATATCTCTCAGAGGCACGGGCGCCTGCCAGTGCATAAGGTCCTGCGTTTGACCCCCAGTACCCACAAAAAGGAAAGAAAAAAAAAAATGATGATGACTTGCCAAGACAGAGAGGCAGAGAGAAGAGAGACACAGTCAAAAAAACTCCAGAGATAAGCAGAAGCTTATCCTTGAACACTCAACAGAATATACATGTGTTATGGTTTGGAACAAAACATATCCCCCCAAAGTCTCATATGTTCAAGGTTGGCCTCATATTTAAATGCGCCATTAGTAGTTAGAGTCTGGTTGGAGGAGATTGGCTATTGGTGAAGGATGTGACCCTTTAAAGGGTGTAACTTTTCTCAGGCTTTTGCCTCCTTCTCTCTCACTGCTTCCTGGCTACCATGAGGTGAGCAGCCTTTTTCTGCCATGACTTTCAGCCATGTTTCTGCCTGGGATCCAGTTGACCATGGACTGAAACCTCTGAAACCATGAACCAAAATAAACCTTTTCTTCTTTAAACTGTGTTTGTCAAGTATTTTGTCCCAACAAAAGAAAGATGACTAATTCTGTGTGTGTGTGAAGAAAGTACTGTACGTTAAGCAGGAGGAAGAGCCTCCAAAATGATTTAGGGATGTAGTAGCTGGCATACAGAGTATTGCCCATCTGGATTGTCCCAAACAAACAAGAAATTCTCATAATTTACAGGATGTTGGGTAGAGGACTAGGAAAGGTTTACTTCAATAGTGGGACAAATTAGGCCTAGGATAAATGCTCCTGCTTCTATCCTACCTAAGAAATCTTCAAAACAAGAAATAAAATGATTAAACTATTTACAAATATGTAATTAAGTCCAGAACAAAACCCAGGAATCTTTGCAGAATATACCTAGCAGTTGACAATGTAAAAGTCACAGCATCAGAATCCAATTGAAGATTACCACACAGCAAAAGGAAATGATAAATATGACTGAAATGGAAAAAATTAATCTGGAAATGTAACCTGGAAATTTGTCATAAATATTAGAACTGTCAGACAAGAATAACTGTACTGCATATGTTCAGAAATTTAAGCAGGCACCTGAAGGAGATAAACATAAGATCATAGCTCTAGAAATGAAAACTGCAATGTTGGAAATTAAAAATATACCAGGTGAGAGTAACATAAATTAAATATTCAGATAAGTGAACTTGAAGTCATAGTAACTATCTAAATGACTCACAGAGAATGAAAGAATAATTTAGAAAATGAAAAATTGTCATTGATCTAGAGAACAATGTCAAGTTACCTAACACATGGATTGGAAATCCTTGAAAGTGAAGAAAAGCAGATGACAAATATATTTAAAGAAATAATGATCAAAATGTTTCAAATTTTGATGAAAATTGCAAACCCATAAATCTAAGAAGCATAATCAACTCCAAGTACAAGACACAGTTAGAAACCTATACTAACACTTACCATAATTAATTCATCAACACCAGTGATAAAGAAAATCATAGAAACAGCCTAGAAAAAAGGAAAGTAAGCTAAAATACAAAGAATAACAGCAGTTTCTTGTCCAAAACAATGCCAGCAATGAAAACAATGTAACAACATCTTCTAAATTCTGAAAAGAAAAAAACTCTAATCCTGGAATTTTGTACTCATTGAAGAAAATACCTTTCAAAATTGACATACAAAAGTTAAAATATGGGCCGATGAGATGGCTCAGCGGCTTAAGCAGCTGCCCGGCAAGCGCGAGGGCCAGAGTTCGACTCCCAGAACCCACATATGAAAAAAGGGGCCGGTGATATTGCTCAGCGGCACGGGCGCCTGCTGGCGCACAAGGTCCTGAGGTCGACCCCCTGCTACCCACAAAAAAAAAAGTTAAAATATGTATCATCAGCAGACCAGAACCATAAGATATACTATAGGAAGTCCTGAAGGCAGATGAAAAATGATGTCAAATGAATTTATAGATATGCCAAAGGAATGAATACCACTTATCTTGATTACTTAGGTGAACATATCAGATAAACCTCATATCTTATTTATATACCTTCAAAAGACATTTGAAGAATAAAAATGTAACATGAAGTTTACATGTATAGGCAAAATGCAAACTGAGAATACAAAGTAAAATACTGGTTCTTTGGGGCTTGGGCTGGTAAAAAGGTTTGAGAAGCCTGGTAAAAAAGAAATTACAAAATGAGAAAAGAAAATTTTTAGAGATTATGGATATTTGCACTATCTTGATCCTGGTTATGGCCTCATGGCTGCACACATGTATCAAAGCTTATCAAATTGTACATTTAAAAGTAAAACCTACAAAGTGAAGTTTCTATATTAAGGCTTTATAGCAAGTTCAATCTACCAAATAATAAATGATCTCTGTTTTATAAATTGTTTCAGGGAATAGAAAAAGTGTGAAACATCTCCAAATCATTTAATGAAGCTAATATTACCTTGAAACCAAACCAGAACAGGATACTATGAGAAGGAGGAAAGACAGGTTATACTAAACCTCTGGGCAGATCCAGTACCTTCCTGTGGGTCCTCTGCTGGGGGAAAAAGGACCAAAGAGCACTCACCAGCACCCCCATGAAATCAGATTTACAAGGACCCTGCAATCCGCTGCTGGCTCCAGGGCCAGGACAGACCTCACCTCACCACTCCATGTGCTCCAGCTGTTCCACTCCAAGTGTACCAAGCAAGCAACCATTTAGAGACAATTTAATTGTAATGAGCCCCCATAGCTAAGTGGTCTTTTATTAGCCCAAATGGAGTCCCATGCGTCAGGAGGGGCCACCTTCCCCTAGCTCCTTTCCAGCCCTTCCCCATTAAAGTGAAATATGGCTTTAATATAGTCACACCTGGGGGAAGTGCTCTCCTCGTCAGCATCCCCAGATGCCCACCCTCCCCCATCCAGGGGTTACCCCTTCTTTCTTTACTCCCCTGGGCTGGGTCTGGCAGCTTTTTGAATGAACTGATGTTTGAAATCAGTAGAAACGTAGCTTATAAAAAGCAAAGTCACCGGTATTTATATGATTTGGAATTGATTTCAGTCATAATTTAAATTAGAAATAGTAGTTAGGTTGGAAAAGAAACAGAACAAATAGACTGTGTATGCTAGTTTTAGAATTTTTTATCTAGTGCATGTTTAGGGAAACTCCAGCATAAATGCTCCATCTGATGCAGGTTTTAGCATCTCTTGGGCTTATGAAGTACAAGAAAGGCCAGGAGGGGTGGAAGCATGCTGGCCTCAGTCTCCGTGGGAACTGCATGGGCCATGGTTAGATGATGACTAATAAAGAAAACAGTCTGGAGCCCAACGTTGCCTCCTAATGTATAGTAAGCTAACAGGAGTAGAACACAGAACTCAGTCAGGGCACATATCTCAGAAAAAAATGTTTTGTCAGCTCTCTAAATAACTTTCCCAACAGTCATACTAGGACACATGTAGCTACTTACAGATACTCCAAACTCTGTTCAATGATACATTCAGAGGTGATCTGTTTTCTTTTTTATTTACTTGTTATTTTTATTAGTCCATCTTTGCAGTATATAATGATATATTCATCATGAGTCTGTACATACATAATACATCTTAATTCTTTTTATTCCTCCCTCCCCTTCCTCCCCTTCCCTTCATCTCCTTGTCCCCTTCCCATTAGCAAAAAGATTTATTTCCCTTCTTCCTACTGTCCCATCTTTTATTTTGCTCTTTAAATTATTTATACTTTGGGTTTCTCATATAAGAGAAACTATGCAATATTTAATCTAGTGTGTCTGATTTATTTCACCTAATATTATGGCTTCAAGTTGCATCCATTTTTCCTACAAATGACTCAAGTTTATCCTTTCATATAGCAGAGTAGTACTCCCTGGTGTATAAATACCACATTTTCTTTATCCATTCAACTCTTGGTAGATACATAGGCTGCTTCCAAGATTTTGCTATTGTGACCTGTGTTGCTACATTCATAGGCATGCATGTATCACTGTGTTAGGATATCTTTAACTCTTTCAGGAAGTTACCCAGAAGGGGAATAGCTGGGTCAGGTGGAATGTCTATTGTTAGTTTTCTGAGAAATTTACATGAGGGTTTCCACAGTGTTTATGCTCAGTTACATTCCCACCAGTGATTTCCCCTGCTGCCAGCATTTGCTATTATTTGATTTCTTGATAATGGCCATTCTTTCCAGAATAAAATGGAATCTCAGTGTTGTTTAAATTTGCATTTCTCTAGTGACCAGAGAGGCTAAGATTTTTTTCATGTATTTATTGGTCATCTATACTCTTTCTAAGAAGTGTCTATCCATATCAGTTGCCTGTTTGCTGATTGGGTGTTTTATTTGGGAGATCTATTTTTTTAGCTCTTTGTACATTCTAGATATTAGTCTTCTATCTAAGAAGTTGCTAGTAAACTTTTATCCCATTCTCTAGCTTGTCTCTTCACTATGTTGGTTGTTTCATTTCCTGTGTGGAAGATTTTATGTAATTTCATTTGTTGATTCATGATGCTATTTCTTGTACTATCAAATTCTGTTCAGAAAGCCTATGCCTATGTCTTCAAGAGTTTTTTCTCTCTTATCTTCCAGCAGATTCAGTGTTTCTGATTTAATATTTAGGTCTTTGGTCCATTTTTATTTTCTTTCTGAATTTTCTAACACATTAGCAAAGATTCAGAACAGTTAATAACTTTGGAACAATCTCACAGACTTCATCTCTGACTCCAAAGACTGTGCTCTTCATGTCTATGCAACGATAAAAAGTAGAGGAGGACATATTCTTCTTTGTTAAAATGTTCTGGCAAGTAGTTAATATGGAGCTTTCTTTGATATTTCCAGTCTCCTTTTTGAAGTAAGTCAACAGTATGGTCTGACTGAGTCACTTAGTGTTCTCTCCCCAAGGCATGGATGATCAAATATCCTTTCACTTATTTGAAATATTGATATTCGTAAGAAATTTTGGCTTGCTGGCCCGTTCTTCGGTTAAATAAAACTGTCATGGTTGTAAATTTCTAAATGTTCTCATTCTCACATCAAAATATCTTAGATCTTTCAGGAGATTCAAGGTCTACAAGAACCAACAAGTGTCTCTAAGCTGTGCCTTGGGGAATTCTATCTAGTTGGCTTCTTCTCTAAGTAGCTGAGTGTTCCTGCTACAGGGTAAGGCACGAAGCAAGTAGGAAAAAAATAATGACTGTTGAAATATAAGTATCTGATTCCAATAGAGAGAAGTCAAGATAGTCTTTGGATTTACTATCTAAAACTTCAGTCAAACTCCACACTCTTTTCCCACAAACATGGCATCATTTTTCATTTTCCTTCTCAGTCTACCCCTACTTTTGAATACTGCGAACCCCAGAAAACATGACATTATTGAGTACTATATTCCTCCTTTCCCTTTAAAACGTCACTTACTTGTTTTGCACCTTCATCAAAACACCAGTGCCTTACAATCAAACCCTGATCTTGCTTAATGATATGAGAGTGAGTGGATAGAGGGAAAGTTTATTGTTTTACTAATGATATTCATATGATCTGCTGTGTTCCCATTAAAACAGGGCCAGGGCATGCTTAGATTTCATAAAGAAGGTGTAAAAGCCAGGTAATATGATTATACTCTTATCACTAGCACGCCACCTTGGAAACAAGCCAGCGTGGCCCAGCAGATAGAAGATATTTTAGTTGGAGAACTGGGAATTCCCCTATAATGTGCCCTTACATAAATAGGAAAGGAAAGCTATTCTGAAATAAAAACCAGACTTATCCCAAGCATATAGAATTTAGGTTACAGATAGAAGAAATTTCTAACAAGAAATTGACTTCTGGAAAGCAGACTTCTGAAAATATGGGAAATTGACCATGACATCCATCAGGACATACATGATACTGCCCAGGAACAAACTACAGGAAACACTCCCTGGGCAGAGTGGGGAGAAATGGTTCCAGCACCGTCCACAGCAGCTGCTCATGCCGCAGTGAATGTCAGTGAAAGGAAAACAGCCAATAATCAAAGAAGTTTGTTCAAAAAGCTAGCAAGAACTTCCCAGTTTAATATTGCTGTGCCTTCTCCATTTATTGCCTAGTTTCCCTCTCCTAAGAAGAAAACTCCTACTAATCTGGACATTGTCTTAGTGAAAGCTTAAGAAAACTCAGCTTCCGTTTCCTATTTCTGATGCCCCCATTTATTTCAGGTTGACTTACAAGCTCCAGCCTCAAGCCCTCAATAAACATTAGAAAATGAGGTAGAACAAGTGATTCGTTTAAGAGGAAATGAAGAGAAGATGAATGGAGAAAGAACAGAAACACCCAACTGCAGTGGTAGGAATCATTAAAATGCTTTCATTCCCATTTCCCTTTATCTTTTCAGGCAACGACTATAGTTTGGTTTCTTCTGCTTCTCAACCCAAAAGATCAAGTTCTTTTCCAAATTAATCATTTTGTTTTAGAACTCTCTTCCCTGTCCCATTTGCATGAGACACATCAAGCCTTCCCTAAAGACTTCCTGTCTGTCCTGCCACATCTCTTACTCTCTTCGATTATTGTGGCCCAGAAATCCCAGTCTTCATGCCTCACCCCTCCACACCTTGCTACTATCTTGTCTTCGGATGCATCGTCTGACGGGTTGAACTCTAATTGCTATTTACTGACCATCCTGTGCAACGGAAATGCTACACTGTGTTGGCCGTGTACCACAGCCATACCATGGTAGCCCTGAGTACCTCAGGGGTGAGGCAAAGGTGGTAAAGAAGATCAGCAGACAGGGAGGAAAGCAAGGCTGGATGAAGGAGACCAATGGCAACACAGGAAGGGTGGGAAAGGTAGTGAATTCTCTTCAGAAAGAGTTAATGGGTTCCAGGCACCGAAATCAGAGTTTCCTGAAAGGGCTTATAAGTCCAACACCTCACTTCAATTGTTTCATACAAATAGATTTTTCATGCTGAGTTTAAAATGACAATGCTTTATGTGTTGAAGGGCCACCTTAAAGAATAAATGACAGAAGAAAGGAAAGGGAAGGAAAAGAGAAGAAAATGTTGAGGATGGCACAGAAAGTTGTGTGAAAAAATAGTCTCTCATTAAAATAGTTTACATAGCCCAGTTTCATCGGGGCTACATAGGTCTATTTGGCAGCAGATGAATAAAAGGGACACTTTCAGCTTTCCTGGAAACAGACTTCGAGTGCTACAGTAAAGATGGGAATATGTGTTCTTTATCAGTCAGTTGAAAATATCACTTCAATACTATAGGGGGCTCTATATTTGGTCACTTTTAATAACTGCGCATAAAAGCACATAATATCTCCATAGAATGACCATTAGTGATGATTTTTTGTTCACTTGCAAAGTATACTTAGCCGAATGTGGTGGTACACACCTATAATCTCAGCTACTTAGGAGGCTGAGGTAAGAGGATTACAGGTTCAAGCCCAGCCTGAACAATTTAGCAAGATTGTTGTCTCAAAAAATAAAAAAGGACTAAGAATGTAGCTCAGCATGAAGGACCTGACTTCAATCCCCACTACTACAGTAAAAAAAAAAAAATGTAAAACTAAAATATATACTTAAACTATCTAAAAATATACTGCAGCCACACGAAATAACCCACCAAAATTCAATCTAAGGTGATTGATGATAGGTAGATGACAGATAGATATAGATAGATGATAGATGATAGATATAGATAGATGATAGATATAGATAGATAGATAGATAGATAGATAGATAGATAGATAGATAGATACATAGATAGATAGATACATAGATAGATAATAGATGATAGGGGACAAAAACATATGCAAGTATGTGCATCTGCAGATACCTAGATAGATGATAGTATAGGCAGCTTGTATGAGGGAAAAATATCTTCTTGCTTTGCTTTTTGCTCGAGATAATACATGGTATATTTTTCTTATATTTGTGGATTTTTCTACATAAATTTTAAACCAACTAAAATTTATTTTGTTTATTGTATGACATTAACTATAGGACCTTAATGATATATTTTAAATTTCTAACATATATATTGAATATTATTTAATATAAATATATTTTCCCAGTGATTTTTTTTTTTTTTTTGGTGGGTACCAGTAGGCTCCCGTGCTGCTGAGCGATATCACTGGCCCTTTTTTCATACGTGGGTACCGGGAGTCGAACTCAGGACCTCGTGCTTGCCAGGCAGGCACTTATGCTGCTGAGCTACCTCACCGGCCCCTTCCCAGTGATTTTTGAGACACATTTTACCACATCTGAATTTTCTGTGCAGTACTAAGCCTGTTTTTAGACTATATTCTGTTATTCTAATTTCCCTTTCCTAATGCCAAAATGTTTGCTTTGTGGCACTGTACTGACCCAGCCCCTTACTAACTATAGAGTCACAGAAAGACCTCTCTCGGTAGATTTTTAAAAATGTTTTTGGCAACTCTCCCACATTTGCTGTCCCATTTGACCTTTAGAATTCATTTGTATGATTATCTTCAATGTCTGCTCCCCAAAGGGAAAATAATTGTCTTTTTGTTGGAATTGTATCACATTCCCATATAAGTTTGGAAAGGGCAGCCAGAACAGCCACTGAACTATCAAAACACATAAGACGTATTTAATCTCAGAGGCATACCAACACGTGGATCTCTTTGATGCCTAGAATTCTGACGTATTTAAGCCTATTGTGCTAAACCATTTTTTACTTCGAAGCTGGACAAATTTGTATTGAAAATTCAATTCTCATTCAGAAATTTATTTGAATTTTCTGAGGTTCGGTTTCCACATCTGTACAATGGGAAAGATAGTATTTACCCTTCAGGGTTACTATTTGTAAGATTTGTTGTGCAAGGTGTGATCAAAATACACGGTGAATGTTTTAATTCGTTTTGAAAAATGTGTTACAGTAAAAAACACATTGCCATTGCTTCCACGTGCTACAAACCCATTTATCCCGTCGTTCTCTCCACCTTCTGAAGCAATCTGAAAGTCCTCTTTTGTGTTGTTAGTTGTGATGTCCTGGCTGCCTCTGTGTCCTTAATTAATTCAAAACGTTTACCTTTCATGGCCATTTTGACTTTGGGGAAGAGCGAGAGATCACATGCTGCCAGATCTAGTGAATAAAATGGATAACAAGACAGTGCAATATTTTTATTTGACAGACATTACCATAAACATTTTGAACTAATTTAGGACATTAAAGCAGGCATATAAAGACACCCACGAAGAAAGACTTCCAGAACTGCTTCAGAAAGTGTCAAAACCAATTGGATAAATGTGTCTGAAGGGAGAGGGAGTATTTTCAAGGGAATTAATGGTAATGTGTCTTTCACTGTAATATTTTTTTAATTTTTTAAAACATGCACCATATTATTTAATCACACCTCATATATCTAGCAGAGTATGTATCAGAATCCCTTTATCTCTCCTTTCTCATAATCAATTCTCAGGCACTTGTCCAACTATCTGTGTTCAGTTTTACTCAATTCACACATTCATGAGCATATTGCAGATGATTTTTAATGCTAGAATTGGTATAACAGGGACAGGGATGGGAAGACAAGGTCACCAGCAAAGTATCAACCTTGTCTAAAGGAGCTTACAGTCTAGTGGGTGGACAAATATTTCTAACAGTGTTTTAAATAAGAAGTCATCAAAGTGATTTTTGTGGAATCCCCATTTTTTTAGAATTATGAATTAATAAAAGTTTTCCATCTCTGAGAGAATTTTAGTACAGAAGGAAGAGAAAGAAGGTGCTTTTTTAAAGGACCTTAACATGAGCCTCCCTAAGTTACAACCAAGATAAGGCCAACAAGCAGATCTGTAGCTTCTTGTAATTGGAATATAAGTGCTTGGCCAATGGATGAGGAAAATGTAAATAAAACTGTATAAGTGAACTCTTTCTCTGATGTGTTTTTTTAATAAACCTCCTCACTCTTCCCTTCAAAGATAGTTTCGGTTTGAACTCATAAACTAGTAGGCAAAGCTCCATACATTGTAAATTCAAAGTTTTAAATTTCAAGACAAACCTGGGTGTTTGTATTTCTGAGCAAGAGTCTCGGTGCTCTGCTCATCTCCTTTACAGTTATAGAGCAACACTGACGATATTTGCCTTGCCTTTCAGTCTGCATCCTTGCTAAATCCTACAATCCCTAACTCGCTCTAAGAGTGGTCCGCAAGACAAGCAAACATTTCTAATAAATTTTAACTTGATAAATGAACGATGTTTTGCAGTACAAGTAGTACGTGAAGCCAAAAGTCACATGATCACAACTGAGCCAGTGCTTTCTCTCTCTCCCTCTCTTTCTCTCTCCTTGCCGTCTCTCTGTGGGATTGTGGGTGATCATCCCCCAAACAGCAAGAAGTTGTGCAAGAGATCTCGTCTGCAGAGGAGAAGGAAAAACGTGGAGGAACCCCTCACTTAAAATGAGATTAGGGAGATGTGTAGAATGTGGGAAACAGTGCAAAATTTTGTAGAAAACACCACCCAAATAAGGCGTTAGAACAAGGCCTTCAAAGTTCTGAAGAAACTGACTTTTAGTCTAAACCTCTATAATAACTAATCTAAAGCATTTGAGGGCAAGAATAATGTTTTATTTAAAAAACTAAAAACAAAACAAAGAAATTAACCAGAAAGTGTTCTATTTCTATTATTTTGGAAAAGTACCTGGAAATATGGCTAAAATAAGAGAATATATCAAGGAACTGAGTATTTTGGATAAGCAGTAAAAGAGAGAGTCACCACAAGGAATATCCTATATAAAAATGTGCAAGGGTCACAGAGACACCGTGACTTAAACTGGATGAGGCCAGTCTAAACTGTAGGATACAGTAATATTCGTCTCACAAACACTTCTGTTCACTAATAATTTGGTTCACAAACAGAAGCGTTGGGCAAAATTTTCACCATCTTCCCCAGAATCATGGAACAAATTGCTGTAAGTTTGTGAATCCGTGTACTATTGTACCTATGATTTTGATAAGGGAGCTCTTCGGAAGAAAAATTAGAAATGTAATAACATTTTCAAGTGTGACTGACCATGTGGAAATTGTTACTGTCATGGTTTTAAAAAAACAGCAAATTTAAAACTATAAGTGTGGTTGAAATTTATAGGAATATCTAGTGTTATTTTTAAAGGAATAATGACTTACTAGCCACTCCATAACTTGATGTATTTCCCTTCCCATTGCCTTCACTAAGTTTAAACTACCCTTCTAATTTCTCAAACATGTCGACTATCTCTCATTCTTTGGACTTTGCACATATGATTTAAATTTGTGTTTTTCCCACTCTTCCATATACTCCAAGGCTTTTTATTTTAGTAACTGCTGCTCATTTTGAGATCTTGGCCTAGCTCTCTCTTTCTTTTTGAAATGCTCATTATAGGATTCCATCGTACCTTGTTATTAAAACATATGTATGATTAGTTATTTATAATTTTATTATATAACAGTATGTCATAAAACCATTATATTCATGATTATCTGTCTTCTTAGGGAAATTCTAGACTGATGAGCAACTTCTCACACCCAGTAGGTGATCAGTAAATAGTTGCCAAGTAAATGAATAAATCCATGAAGGAGACATGGTATATTTAGTGCACTAGGAGATTAACCAACAAAATGAGGATTTAGTCAATAAATATTTATGGTTACACTGATGCTTCACAAAGCCTGGGGATATAGTTGATTAAAAATTTTTGTTTTCCTCATTTTTCTTCAAGGAGATTTCATGTGGCAAGGGAGGGTGAGCAGAAATGTTGTTAAAGATAGAAAGGTCATACAGAAAATGAATCAGAAGTTGCATACCTCAAGGTCTACATTGCACACGGTTGTTCCGATGCATAGAGCTCCTTCAAGCTCTTCATCAGGAGCAGCAGCAGCCTCAATGCGACAGGCCTGTACTGTGTTTTAAATCAAATGAGCAGGTCTCCTCTAGAGTTAATATCCAAATTTCTTAGGATCAGAAGATAGAAGAGGGTATTTCCTAAATCATCCTACAATGACGATATCGCTCTAAGACAGCTGTTATAATCTCTTACAAAACTAAGCATACAAGTCAGCAATTGCACTCCATGGTATTTACCAAAAGACTTGAAAATGTATTTCCACACAAAAACATTCATACAGATGTTTGTAGCAGCTTTACTTATAATTGCCGACACTGGGAGGTAATCAAGATATCCTTCACTAGGTGAACAGACAAATAATTTATATCACATTCAGACAGTAGAATATTATTTATTACCAAAAGAAATGAGCTATCAATCTGTGGAATGACATGAAGTAATATTTAGTAGTTAATAAGTGAAAGAAACAAATCTGAAAAGGCTACATATGTCACATGCCAATATGACATCCCCAAAAGGGCAAAACTATGGAGACAGTAAAAAGATCAGTGCTTGCCAAGGGGAGGGATAAGACTGGAGGGATGAGTAGGTGGAGCACAGAGGATTTTAGCAAAGTGAAAATACTCTCTATGACACTATTACAGTGGCTGTATGTCATTATGAATGTATCCAAACTCATAGAATGTACAACCCCAGCAGTGAACCCCAATGTGATCTACGGACTTTAGGCAATAAGAATGTTTGAACACAGGTTCACTGGTTGTAATAAATGTACCACTGTGGTGGTGGATGGATGAGGAAGACTGCGTGTGAGGGGAGAAGGGAACATGGGACATCTTTGTCCTTTCCTCTCACTATTGCTGTGATCCTAAAACTGCTCCAAAAAATATTTTCAAACACTTACTTAGGATAAATGACTCAGACTCCGTGCATGCCACCTGAAGTTGAAAAGTGTGTCCTAATAAAGAGAATACAGCAATATAGTTTGAAAGACCCACATCTTAGTAGAAATATTTATGCTCCAAAGTTCTTCAGACTAGAAAAGTTAATAAGAAAGGCCTGAAGCACCACAAAAGTGACCTGAAGATTCTTTGAAGAGATAAGTGGTGACACAAACACCTTTTTAGTCTTTTGTCTTTAGCAGAATAAACTTCCTTCCTAGGTAGATGGCAGTTAGTTAAATGTCAGGTTTAACTTTGGTACGGATTGATTTAGATGGTGTCAACATAAATAGCTGTTGGCTTGTGAGAAATCAAACCGCTTCAAAACAAACCCTAAATGTTTTGTCACAGGGAACTTTGCTTTCAGATTGCATTTCCTGTCTTATTCTTACACCCTGTTTCTTTTTGTTATTACCACCAATATTAGCACGTAAACAGGATCCATGTTGCTTCACAATTCATTAATTTTGCTTTTCTTTGCTGAAAGTGACTTATTTCTTTAATAAGGAAGAGAGCTGTCTGATTTGTCCCCCACGTACAAAGTTGATCCCGTTTTAAAATTTGAACATGAAGATTGTTTTTGGAACAAGCGACTGAAGTCTTCTTCAGATGTTTATTTGCAGTATTCCAGTTCTCATCAGAAAAGGGGTTTAAAGATTATGTCTTTTGATCATTGTTGCTTTCTGCCAAGATTGGGATAACGCTACACCTACCGTCCATGAAGATCCCTGGAAGCACATTCACTGAAATATTTTTAGCAATTGAGAAAAATTGAAAGAGTAGAGCTTCCATACATGTGGACTGGCTAAATATGTCATTGAATTTATAATATGAATATAAACAGAACTACTGAAGAGCTGTGACAATCAGATAGACACACGTATATTGAAATGGAACAAACACCAGAACATATTCAGAGCAGTGCAGCAGCAGGAAACACAGCTTTGCAATATGACCTCATTTATATATAAAAATTGGGTCATGGGAGGGCCTAAATAGACATTCTACATTTTATTTTATACCCTTTATCTTGTTCTAATTATGTCTTAGTGGGGCCGGTGAGATGGCTCAGCGGCATAAGCGCCTGCCTGGCAAGCGCGAGGGCCCTAGTTCGACTCCCAGAACCCACATACGAAAAAAAGGGCCGGTGATATCGCTCAGTGGTACGGGTGCCTGCTGGCACACAAGGTCCTGAGGTTGACCCCCCGGTACCCACAAAAAAAAAATAAAATAAAATAATTATGTCTTAGTTGTGTCTTAACTACCCTCCTATAATGAACTTATATTACTTTTATGATAATAAAAATACTCAATGCAACCAAGAACAGGATTCTATTTTCTGATTTTTCATAACTCTCACAATAGCAATAGGAATATCAAACTCTAAGTTTGAGGAAATATTCCTAGCACCCTACATAGCGACAAGCCTCAAGAGGATTCCTTGTCCCCCAACAGTTCTCACAGACAGACACATGAATATCTAATCTGGAACTTTTGGGTGCAGGAACTGAGAAGCCAAAGCTAAAATTGTAACCTCTTCCAAACTGGCTTCGATACCTGCAATGGTAAGCCCAGGAAGAAGGCACTTGCATTTTAATGATTACACATGGCCATATTTTTCCTGTCTTGCTAAAAAAATAACATTTTTAGACATCTTAGATAATATGTAAAAAACAACTCCACCACCCCAAAAAAGTACTTCTTCCCTTAAAAAAAAATTCCCTGTGATGAATGTGACCATTATGTATATCTAAACTGTACCAATAAACTTAATTTTAAAAATGTAAGAGCACTGTTTGCTTAGGTGTGAATGTTTATGCCTCCCAAAATTCGCATTTGAAACCTGATCCCCAGTGTGGTGATATTGTGACGTGGGGCTTTTGGGAGATGATTAGGTCATGAGGGCTCCAGCCTTACAAATGGGATTTGTGTGTCCTTATGAAAGAAGACAGAGGGGCTTGTTCGTTCCTTTGCCACGTGAGGACACATGGAAGGTACCATGCGTGAGCGCCTGCCTTCACCAGTCACTGAATCGCCAGCACACTGATTTTGAACTTACCATCCTCCCACCACGATACCAGTGAATTTCTGTTGTTCGTCAAGTATCCAGCCTAACGTGTTTCTGTTACAGCAGCCCAAATAAATGTAGACAATGTTTAAGCAGAAAAATTTCTAGACCATGCAAATGAACTGAACTCAACTAATCCCAGATCCTTATATTTATTCCAGATCAGACTGACCTCCAGAGCTCTTTTTCCCTTTATGGGTCTCTTCCAGTTTCCCAGATGACATAAATTGACTGGCAGCTTAAAGATCACTGTTACTATTATAAAACTCTCCAGTAGGGCTGGTGAGATGGCTCAGCGGCTTAAGCGCCTGCCTGGCAAGCGCGAGGGCCCGAGTTCGACTCCCGGAACCCACATACGAAAAAGGGGCCGGTGATATCGCTCAGTGGCACGGGCGCCTGCTGGTGCGCGAGGTCCTGAGGTCGACCCCCGGTACCCACAAAAAAAAAAAAAAAAAACTCTCCAGTAATCTTTGCATACTAACAGGAGAGAGAAACAAAAACCGTAGTGATTGTTCGCAAATAGTGCTTCTTTGAGATTGAAGGAATAAGGATTTAACCATTGGATATGGAGTAAAGAGAAGGAAGGCACTGATAGCCATGGGCAAAAAGCTGTGGCCAAAGCCTTAAGAGGATTAATTTCTTGTTCTGGCCTTACCAACCTGAGTGGTGATGCACCAGATACTATGTACATCATCATGAAAAATGTGAGGCTACAGCAGATGCTGTTATAAATCTGTGGAAACTTGGTTCATGATGACTGCGTGTGGATTGTGCTGGCTGTCCCACATCCCATATAGATAATACTACAGCCAGATTATTCTCCCTGGGCAGGGTGCTGATAGGGTTCAGGACACAATACCTCAAAATGCAGTGCATGGGCATTTGTGACAATAGCAGAAACAGGAAGGTCACTCTCACCTTCCCTTTCCCCTACTCCCCTGAGGGAGGTCATAAAACCCCCATTCTGCTGAGACCTTCTCTGTACACAGAGGAAACGAACATCCTTATCTCTGAAGACACAAGCACACAGAGAAGAATCGGAACCAACAAGCCTTACAGAGTTCCTCCCTGTTCATTACCCTTGGATCATATCCTTTTGTACTGCAATTATATTCCTCCTTGACTTTCCACTCTGCGCTGTATAAAAAGGACACAGGTTTCTTTAATTCTTTGGGTCTTCGTTCCCGAGGGCTCCATTAAATGAAACATTTATTTAAATGAATTTGTATGTATTTCTCTTGTTAATCCCTCTTTTGTTATAGAGGCTTTGGTTATGAACCTAATCTTTTTTTTTTTTTGTGGGTACCGGGGGGTCGACCTCAGGACCTCGCGCACCAGCAGGCGCCTGTGCCACTGAGCGATATCACCGGCCCCTTTTTCGTATGTGGGTTCCGGGAGTCGAACTCGGGCCCTAGCGCTTGCCGGGCAGGTGCTTAAGCCGCTGAGCCATCTCACCGGCCCCATGAACCTAATCTTGAGAAATATATTTCTTTGCTCCTATAGTAAAATTACCCCCTACATGCACACACACATGTGCATGCACACACATACACACAAACACATGAAATACCTTCCTGCCCTTCTTGCTATTAAACTCTCATCTTCAGGTATATGCATTCAATTACCTTGCAAGTTAATTCTACCAACCCAGATCATGATAAATTCCTTCCCAATTTGAGACATAGTGCTTTCTTCTCTAAAAAGATTAAACTGAAATAGGTCAGTTCTGGAAGCTCCATATTCTGGTAAGATGAGTCTACTGCTGACATTGATGTGTCTCAAATCTAAAAAATGAATACAAATATAAGAGTAGACTTTTGATGGGATAGTGCATATTTGAGGCATTGACAACTCTACGTTATGTAATGCTTACCCAACTTTGGAGGTTTGGATACTAAAGGAATTAAGAAATAATATGAAAAAACCTAGAAGTAATAATCACCTAAAAGTGACAATTACAAAGAGCGGGGATCACCTACATGAGTGAGCTTGGTGATTCATTCTGGGGCCAGCTTGTCACCACTGCAGTCATAAGTAACCATTCCACACTGCAGTGGAGAAGTTGTTTTGCATGGACAGAGCTACATGGGTGGAGGGGCCACCCTTGTTCTCTGGTTGGCCCTCTTTTACTTTAGCAGCCTTTACAAGCCTTTGTGCATCTTGATAAAACTTCAGATAGCACCTAAACAGAGGCGAGCTCAGTTTTTACCTCCTTTTCTCCTTCTACCTTTCATTTCCTTTGTCAAATGTGAGACTCCCTGCTCAGTTTTCTTCTCTCCATGGAGAAATGGGAGAAAGAAGGTGGTTATTGAATGCTCTGCATTGACACTGAAAATGTGGGTAAAAATTTGGCAAATAGCAAACAATTTTTACTCTTCTTTCTTCCTTGGATCACCATGAGAAGTAGTGCGCATTGATGTCATTAGCTGGCTTATTCAATTTCAACATGAGATGCTTGTTCATCAGTTGATTTGTTAGGGATGAGAAGAATTATCTAAGTACTAAGATTTAGATATTTTAATAGGTACAGCTATGTAAATATCCAGAGGTGTGTGTGTGTGTGTGCGTGTGTGTGTTCACCCTTGTCATCATCTCTTTTTTCATGTGCTTCTGTTAACTTGTAACTTTCACATAGAGCATCTACATGATTACTTCATCAGTAACACAGTATAAAAAAAATACCCATCTCTTTGCTTACCAGTTTGAAAGGGAGGTGGGAAAGGGATAATCTATCTGATCACCAGAGAAACTGAATTTAGGCTAGGAGTCTTGGCAAAGAGACAGAAATTATTCCATGGCTGAGTACATTTACATCAGAAGACACAGCACTAACCCACTAAATTCTACTTAAGGTTTTATGGTCAACTCACGTTACACTAAAATTTTGGATGTTACTATAGATTGGATACCCTATAGAGTGATCAAACATACCATGAAACATTTCCAATAAAAATGTTTTATATTTAGAAATACACATTTTCCATATGTGGTAAATTCAGTAAGTTGATATCAGGAGAAAGCGTTGGAAAATATTCCTTGAGGGTGAGTTCTCTAAACCTCAAAATTAGAGTAATTTGGTTGTACTGAGAAAAATCTATTGTTTTGAACTGAGCTTTTATTGAAGGAAAACCAAGATGTTGGGAGCCTACCAAAATATTTTTCTCTACTTCATTCATTGCTTTTTGAATGGACTAAAACAACAGACATTCCCAGTAACCAAGTCTTGTTATTTTATAATATTAAGCATTTCTAAACTTTTTTTGAAAGTCAGTGCATCATTATTTTGTTCTTAAGCTAATCAGCCTGATTGTACCAGAAAAGCTGACAAGCTTTACCAAAATAGAAAGGTTTCACTGCATTAGAAAACTATGAAGTATAACACAATTAAAAATAAGTGACCCGGGGAAAGGTCAAAGTTTTTGCAATGTCTTCATCTTGCTGTGCATTTTCTGTCACGTCTGTAACCTAGATAATGTTGTGTCCCGGTGTCATAAAAATAGCAGATAAGAAAAATCTTTGCTTTTTCAAATATTGTTGTTATTCAAATAGAACCATATCTTAGTGTGCACTGGCATTATTTTAAAGAAGTTGTTTTGAATGAAATGTACGCAATTTTCCATTCTCTTCTTTTTCTACAGCACCCCCTTCAAAAACCTTTTTTTAACAAAATTAAACCTGATATCAAAGCTTCAAATTTTAATTTAAAAAAAAAGGTCAGTTGCCACTGCTGCAACCTGCAGGAAGTTCCAGAGACCAGAGGGAATGCCAGCGACACAGAAGGTCCCAACTAAGTGCACAGGATGGAAAGTCAGGACTCGCAGCATGGAAAAGTCCAAAGCAACAATAACAATAAGAGTGAACAGGTGGTAAGTTTGGTGAACGAGCATTGTGCTTGGGGACAAAGATGCATGGAACAGAAGCAGGCTGGTAGGGCTGCCCCTGTTCTCTCTCTCTTTTTTTTTTTCTTTTTTTTTTTTTTCTTTTCTCTTTTCTCTTTTCTTATCTTTTTTCTCTTTTCTAAATGGCTGGGGAGAACTCTAGCCACAGAAAACTAATCCCTTCCCCCAAACCCAGAGACCAAGTCAGATAATCCCTTGCTTACACATTCATTCTTTTTCTTCAGCCATCTTCCCTAGTTTCCCAAAGCTTGTGTAATCCTCCTTTGTCCTCCAGCTTTGCTTGTACTTTCTTTTCAGAATTCTTTGTTTTATCCACTATTCTTCTTAAATTTCCCAACCATAAGGTAAAACCGCTGTACCAAGGGGTAACACTTTGCATGCAAGCTCCCAATTTTTGATTGGTTCTGTTATATAATTATAGATTTTGCTCCTATGGTTTAAGTACAAAATCAATAGTTACCACAGATTGTCAGTTTCTAAAATGTGCTTGATGCTATTGTTCCTGCTAATTATACTACACTAGCTGGGTTGTCTTATCTGCTGTAATCAGTTGGTCTCACTTCTGTAACAATACTGGGAAGCTCTGGGGTAATAACCTCCCCACAACCCAGCACCAAAGAATTGGGGAACCAGCCAAACAGATACCAACATCCCACTCTTAATTAATTGAGAAGGTAGGATCTTGGGACAGACACAAACCAATAACCTCCTACAAACATAAGAAATCCCTGAAGAACAGACTTTTCCTAGAGAGGGCTTGATACTAGTGATATAACTACCTACTACAAAAATTTACAAGGATCAACACAGAAAACAAAATAAAAATTTTTTAAATAGAAAATAACAAGATGAAGAAGCAAAATGCAATCTCAGACCTACAGCCTACCTAGAACAAGTCCAGGAGAAAATGAGATGGAGGAAAATGGAAGACACACACCTGATATTTCTGAAATGATAGCAACTGAAGTGAAGAAACAAGTCAATGAGGCTATAGAGGAAATCAGATGAAAAATAATATCTCAGGTGAAAAAAATGACAACAATCATAAAGAAAATGCTTAGTAAATCTAGAGTAGAGATAGACAAAAAAAGAGAGTGATAGGAAAATGAAAGACCAATACAAGAAAGAAATGGAATGCATGAAACAGATTCAAACAGATATCCAAATTAAGAATTCCATTCAAAGCTGGCAAACTGCTTGAATGAAACTAAAGATAGAATTTCAGACCTTGAAGACAGGGTTGCAGCTAGAGATCAAAAAAGGAAATATCTCTTAAAAATAACAAGGGATCAGGAAATAACAATTCAACAGCAGCAAGACAATGCAGACAAAAACAACATAAGACAGATAGCTGTCAATGAAAAAGCAGGAGTCAACACAAATGACATAAAAAACTATTTGCAGAAGTAATAGCAGAAAATTTCCCAAACATGGGAATAGAATCTGACATAAAAATAAGTGAGGTATATAGAACTCCAAGTAACCATGACCAAAATAAATCTACACCCAGACATATACTAATCAAGATCCCAGAAATGGAGCACAAGAGCAAAATATTAAAAGCTATTAGAGAAAAGAAACAGATCACCTATAAAGGAAAGCCATTCAGAATCAGGAGAGCTTGGGGTGAAGTATTTCAAGTCCTGAAAGAAAAGAACTTCCAACCCAGATTGATGTACCCTGCAAAATTATCTTTCAAAATTAGTGAAGAAATAAGATACTTCCATGACAAAGAACAACTGAAGAAATTCATGACCACCAAATCAACTCTACAAAGAACACTAAAAGATATTCTAGACAGAGATAAAAATGACAATTCCAAGAACAACAACAAAATTCATGACCATGAAACCAACTCTACAAAGAGTACTAAAAGATATTCCAGACAGAGATAAAAATGACCAAAATTCCAAGAACAACAATAAGAAGAAACCACAAGGCAGGGCAAGCAATTAAACAGAGGGGAAATGCAGGGAACCAATAGCAGGAAAATATCATGACAAAGATAAGCCAATACATATCAGTTATAACCATCAATGTAAATGGCCTCGATTCACCAATCAAAAGAAACAGACTGGCAGAATGGATCAAGAAACAAGATCCGGGCCGGTGAGATGACTCAGCAGCTTAAGCACCTGCCCAGCAAGCGCAAGGGCCCGAGTTTGACTCCTGGAACCCACATACGAAAAACGGGCCAGTGATATCGCTCAGCGGCACGGGCGCCTGCTGGCACACGAGGTCCTGAGGTCGACCCCCCGGTACCCACAAAAAAAAAAGAAACAAGATCCAACAATATGCTGTATACAAGAAACATATTTAACTCAAAAAGAAATTCATAGACTGAAAGTCAAAGGATGGAAAACAATACTCCATGCAACAGGAACCCTGAAAAAAGCAGGGGTAGCTATTCTGTTTACAGACAATGTAAACTTCAAACCAAGAATGATCAAAAGAGATAAAGAAGGTCACTACATACCTGTTAGGGGAAAATTTCAAGAGGAAGAGATAACAATCACAAATATATGCACCAAACACCGGAGCACAAAAATATATAAGACAAATATTAATAGACATGAAAAATCAAATAAGCAGTAACACAGTTGTAACGGGGGAACTTAATACCCCATTGTCACAAAAGATAGATCAACTAGACAAAAACTCAGCAAAGAAATATCAGAACTTAACCAAACCTGTGAACAAATGGAATTAGTAGATGTTTTCAGAGTCTACTCCCCCGAACAACATCAGAATACACATTCCTCTTAACTGCATATGGACGTTCTACAAAATAGACCATATACTAGCCAATAGAACATGCTTAAGTAAATGCAATGGAATTGAAATTATCCCATGCATATTATCTGACCATAATTCAATGAAATTGGAAATTAATAGCAAACATGGCACTAACAAAAAAAAAAAAAAAAAAAAGAAAGAGAGAGACCTGAGGATCAGAATAGAATATGCAGACACAACTCCAAACATACTCAGCCACCTCATCTTTGACAAAGAGGCAAAACATGTTCGCTGGAAGAAAGATAGCCTCTTTTATAAATGGTGTTGGAAAAACTGGCTTTCCACATGCTGAAGACTAAAAGTAGAGCTATGTCTATCACCATGCACTGAACTAAAGGCAAAATGGATCAAAGATCTAAATATTAAAACAGAAACACTGAATCTACTGGACAAGAAAGTAGGTAAAAATCTTAAAGACATAGGTGGAGGCAGAGACTTCATGAACAAAACCCAAACTGTATGGAAAATACTTCAAAGAATCAACAACTGGGATCTCATCTTATTAAAAAGCTTTTGCACATCAAATGAAATCACCAAAAGAGTGAAAAAAACCCACAGAGTGGGAAAAAATTTTAGCCAACTGTCCCTCAGACAAAGGACTTATATCTAGAACATATAAAGAATTGAAATAATCAGATCCCCCAAATTCAAAGGCACAGTCCAAAAATGGACATCTGAGATGAATACACATTTCTCAGATGAAGAAATACAAATAGCAAAAAAAATATGAAAAAATGTTCAATATCATTGGTCATTCGAGAGATGCAAATCAAAACAACATTGAGATTCCATCTCACTCCAGAAAGAATGGCTATCATCAAGAAATCAACCAATAACAAATGCTGGTGGGGCTGTGGGGAAAAAGGAACCCTTCTGCACTGTTGGTGGGAGTGTAGACTTGTGCAACAACTGTGGAAGTCAGTGTGGAGATTCCTCAAAAAGCTAGGATTAGAAGTCCCATTTGACTCAGTTCTTCCCTTTCTGGGTGTCTTCCCAGAAGAATTAAAAACATCACACTACAGTGATATATGTGCACCCACGTTTATAGCAGCACAATTTGTAATAGCTAAACCCTGAAAACAACCCAAATGCCCATCAACCGAGGAATGAATAAAAAAGATGTGGTATTTATATACAATGGAGTACTACTCAGCCATAAAGAAGGATAAACTTGAGACTTTTATAGGTGAATGGATGCTATTTGAGACCATACTCATAAGTGAAATAAATGAGACTCACATGTATAAACATCGTATTGTCTCCCTGGTGTGAGAAATTGAAAGAGTAAATTAGGTCTAAAATGTAAAATAGATATTGTGACATGGGAAGAAATTGTTAAAAAGGAAAATGGAACTAGGATGTGCAATTGGGGAAAGGAAGGAAGGAAAAGAGGAGAAAAAAATGCAACTTAGTTATACTATTAGTGTCTCTTAGTTCATTGAAAAGGAAGATTTGTGCTAATGTCAATTCGAGAATTTTTTATGCCCATATCTTTTACTCTGAATAACTACTTTAAAGATAATAATATGCAATGTATTAACTATTGTTATTGTCCTATCATCTTGTTATGAAGTTCTGTTTTACCTTTTTCCATAAAATATAAAATAAAATAACATAACATAAATAACAGGTCAGACATGTTTGGAAGCTTTCTTAAGTGAAGTGATCTCAGGGTCATTCAAAAGAGCAGAGAACACTCAACATGCCTGTGCAAATCACTTTTTAAGAAACTTAAGTCTGAAAAGTATACACACCAGTTCCTGAAGAAGTGCAAAGTCACCATGGGTAGCTTGTCAGAAACTGATAACAATAGAACCAAGGTTAAGGTCAAAGAAAACAAAAAGGACTCTTAAAGCTATATTTGGAACAGGAAGATAAATGTGGAAGGTAACTACTTGTTAGAAATCATATAATGTTATCAGATGGCAGAAGAGAGGCAAACCTCTATAAATAATGTTTTACTTCTCTTTTGTTTCCACAAGACGAGTGAACCAACTGAAAAAGATGCTTTTAAAAATCAGTAAGCGGAATCAGAGTAGCGCATGTAGCTGCTTTTAGTAAATTCATGCCGACAATAACTTCTTCCCAGCCAGTAGACAGGCTTTGGAAGCGTGATTCTTGAAACATAATCTGTGATCTTGTAAAAACTACACAGAATAAGGAAGTTCTCCTAAAAGGTTAGGGACAGATATATATCCTATTTTCAAAAGAGAAATAAAGCAAAAATCTCTGACACAATAGACAACATCTATCACACAACGCAACGGCTGTACATGGATTTCAACTCCTTTATTGTTATTGTAAAGATACACGATATTAAATGAACTTTAAAAGAGGTAACTACCAGATAACAATAAACCTAGCTTCCTAACAAAATACTTCCATTTGTGTTCCATTCTCTCTCTTCCTGCCTACACAAATGTACTCATTTGTCTTATTTCCAGGTTGTAACTCAACACTTTTACATGTTGTTTTTTAGTTTATCAGAACATCAATACTAGGGAGTTGTTGTCATTGTTGTGCTGTGTTTAAAGATTTGGAAAGCATAATTCTAAATGCACACATAATATTATTTCATATAAATGTGTGCCAAACTCAACTATTTGCCATAAAAATGAGTTCTACTTCAATATTAGTTGCAAATAAAAGGGTGAAAAATACATACCAACCAAACACTCAAGATAGCTTTAAAAGCAGGCTTTCAAATAGACATTAATTATCAGAGAAGAGGAGGTATTTTCATAACGATAAAAGGGTTATGTCAACAGACGTACAGCAGGATTTCAACTGGTCCTCAAGTAAATCATTAAAATTAATATCTCCTGTTCTTGTTACAACTTTTAATGAGGTTCAGTATTGTGAATTTATTTCTTTCCCTAATTAGCTAGCAAACCAATGAGTGCTAAACAAACACCAACAGGAATTTTGTGGAATTTGAAAAATAACTTTGTAATTATTTGGAAGATCAAATGTCAATAATAGCAAATCTGATAATTAAGAAGAAACAAGACTGGTAATCTTCTGTATGTCCAGATATAAAGCATATTAAGAAGACAAGTAATGAAAATGACTGGCAAATAATAGGCAATAGGGCAATGTAAAGACTCCAGAAGAGACACATACATATGAAAATTTAAATATCACATATCTGTAAAGAAAAGTTTGAACAATTCAATAAATGTGGCCAAGATAATTGCTTTTTTTTATAAAGAGGAAAAAGACACTGGTTACTCATTTCATACCATACACATTTTATGTTCCTTAAAGGCTTAAATTTGACAGTCAATATTTAAAGTTTTTTAGATAAAAAATGTCAGAGAATAGCCTCGTTATCACATAGTTGAAGAGAATTTCTTAGGACATATAATCTCCAAATCTGCAAGGCAACAATAATATGTTTGATTACATAAAAATTTAAAATATATTAATCAAGAAAGTAATGAATAAGGTGAAAAGACAAGCCATAAGCTGGGAGAAGATATTTTAACATATAATCAAAAAGAGACTACTTTCCAAAATACATTAGCTAGAATCACATGAAACTGTCATTTTTGTCCTAGATAAAAAATGACAGAATATTGACAATTTCTTAAAGTCAAACACAATAAAATAATTCCTATGAATCATTCAAAGAACAGGTCAATAGGAAAGTGAGTGAAAGAGACAAACTGGAATAACCATGTGACTAATATCTAAATAAATTCCAACCAAATTAGAATCCTAGAACTCTAAAACAAACCATAATTACATACAATTGTACATCCTTCAAATTGGCAAAATTCATACACCCTATCACTATCAGGAATCCCAAAGTGTTCCAGGCATAGGGCAAAGATATGGGGCACAGAACCTTGTCTTCATAGCTGATTTTCTTTCTTGGAAAAATAATGAAAGATTTATTGTTATCTCAGGGTTTCTAGTAACCAAGCTGAAGATACTTCTGTAAATCAGTGTTTACGTTTAGCATCGTTATCCTTCAGCTTGAGGAACTTCCCGCTAATGTTCCTTGTCGTCCGAGTCTTCTAAGCATGAATTTTCTCTGCTTTTTTGTTTGAAGGCATCTTTATTTCGCCTGGTTTGCTGATGTTGTTTTCTGGTGTGATACTTGCGATGGAATCCAGAACCTTCACACTGAGCTACATCTCTGGGCCTTATTTTATTTTATTTTTTTATTTTATCTTATTGTACTTTGAGACACAGTCTCTCTAAATCACTAAGTTTCCCAGGCTGACCTTGAACTTGTGATTCTTCTGCCTTAGCCTCTCGGAGTGCTGGGATTAGGCTTGCCTATAGTTTTGAATGATATTTATATTTGATATGGAATTTGTTAAAACAACTTTTTTTCTTCAGCACTTTAAAGATTTGGATTAGCTTTTAGTTGGAGTTGTTTCTGGCAAGAACTCAGCAGTCACTCTGACTTAGAATATTTTCCCTTTCTCACTGGCTTGCCTTTCATTCATCCATGCAATGATTCTGGTGTACAGATATGTTTATTTTGTTTCTGAACAAGCTAAAGCTTTCCATTTTTATATCATAGTGATTTATCTATTAATGCAATAATTTTAGAGTGGGAGGGAAAAATCTGAAAATATTTACCTACAAGCCACCTTGCCTGAAATCCTATGGACACTTGTGCTGTCACTAGCTCATGCTAGGCTATTACTGCTTTCAAAATATTTTGCTCTCTGGTAGAATTAGTAAATTCTGATTGCTCCTGATTGTTAAATCTTTAATTGCTTTCAAATTAATTATTTTTAATTTTCAAAAGAATTTTAGCAGGGTATCTTTGGAATACTACATCTATAAAGTAATGTGCATAGATTTGATATATTTGAAATAATCTTTACTTCTAGAAACATGAGACACTTATCCATTGATCCAACATTAATGTAAAGTAGCTGATAATACATTTTTTAAATTTATACACAAGTTCTTTGTGTTGATGAAACCACCTTTGCTTACATAGTAAATGTATGGGGATGTCAAATTGTTTGTCAAGGAGCTTTTTGCATAATTTCTCCTCTTTAATGTTTTTGCCTGCTTATCAGAAATTAAAAATAATTTTATGCTTTCCAGGAAAAGTAAAAGTGGATATGCTGAGGAATAAATCATATACCAAATAATACATACTTTGGATTACAAAGAGTACAACTAATGTAGAAATTATGAGTTCTTTAGACACAAAGTATGCTTTTTTTTTTTTTTTGTGGGTACCGTGGGTCAACCTCAAGACCTCGTGCGCCAGCAGGCACCCGTGCCACTGAGCAATATCACTGGCCCTTTTTTCGTATGTGGGTTCTGGGAGTCGAACTTGGGCCCTCGCACTTGCCAGGCAGGAGCGTACGCTGCTCAGCCATCTTACTGGCCCAAAGTATCCATTTTTGATGAATAAATCATTTTTTTAAGAGAAGAAAAAAAAAACAAAACAAATCAAAAAAGAACAAATTTTCAAAACAACATAATATGAGGGTAACAATGGTTAATGCATTACGTATTATTATCTTTAAGTTAGTTATTCAGGATACCAGATATTAGCATTCAATTGTCCAAACATTATTGGCATAAACCTTACTCTTCAATGAACTAAGTAAAATTAGTAGTGTATCTATCTTAACCATCTTATATATATACATTTTTTTTCCTTTCCCTTCTTTCTTTTCCCTATTCCCCCATCCCAGTCTCTCTTTCCTTTTGACCAGTTTCTTTTTGATTCACCATGTCTATTGTACATTTTGGATCTTATTTACTCTTTCGGTTTCTCATACTAGAGAGACAATACGATGCTTACACATGTGCGTCCGGTTCATTTCACTTATGAGTATTTTCTCGAGTGGCATCTATTTACCTATAAAAGACTTCAGTTTATCCTTCTTTATGGCTGAATAGTACTCCATTGTATAAAAATACCACATCTTTCTTATCCATTCCTCAGTTGATGGGCATTTGGGTTGTTTCCAAGCTCTGACTACTACAAATTGTGCTGCTATAAACATGGGTGCACATATATCGCTGTGGTACAATGTTTTTAACTCTTCTGGGAAGATACCCCGAAGGGGAATAGCTGGGTCAAATGGGACCTCCGACCCTACTTTTTTGAGGAAACTCCACAATGATTTCCACAGTGGCTGTACCAGTCGACACTCCCACCAACAGTGAAGAAGGGTTCCTTTTTCCCCACAGCCCCTCCAGCATTTGTTATTAGTTGATTTCTTTATAATAGCCATTCTTTCTGGGGTGAGATGGTATCTCAGTGTTGTTTAAATTTGCATCTCTTGAATGACCAGTGATGTTGCACATTTTTTTGTATATCTATTTGCCATTTGTATTTCCTCATCTGAGAAATGTGTATTCAACTCAGATGCCCATTTTTGGAGTGGGTCTTTAAATTTGGGAGGTCTGATATTTTTGAGTTCTTTATATGTTCTCGATAGTAATCCTTTGTCTGAGGAACAGCTGGCAAACATTTTTTCCCACGTTGTGGGTTGTCTCTTCACTCTGTTGGTGGTTTCTCTTGCTGTGCAAAAGCTTTTTAATAAGATGAGATCCCAGTTGTTGATTCTTTGTGATAGTTCCTGTGCAGTTGAGGTTTTAGTCATAAAGTCTTTGCCTACACCAATGTCTTCAAGAGTTTTACCTATCCTACCTTCCAGCAGATTTAATGTTTCTGTTTTAATATTTATATCCCTGATCCATTTTGAATTTAGTTTAGTGCATGGTGAAAGATATGGGTCTAGTTTTAATCTTCGGCATTTGTAGAGCCAGTTTTTCCAGCACCATTTATTAAAGAGGCTATCTTTCTTCCAGTGAATGTGTTTGGCACCTTTGTCAAAGATAAGGTGGCTTAGTATGTCTGGGGTTGTTTCAGCATCTTCTAATCTGTTCCATTGATCTTCAGGTCTGTTTTTTTGCCAGTACCACACTGTTTTTATCACAGTAGCTTTATAGTATAATTTCAAGTCGGGGATTGTGATGCCCCCTGCCTTGCCTTTGTTGCCCAGAATTGCCTTTGCTATTCTAGGTCTCTTCTGATTCCAAATGAATTTTAGGATTGTTTTCTCTAATTCTGTGAGATATGTTCTTGGAATTTTGACCAGAATTGCATTAAATCTGTATAACAATTTTGTGAGTATGGCCATTTTCACTATATTGGTTCTTCCTATCCAGGAGCAAGGGATATCTTTCCATTTTCTGATATCTTCTTCAATCTCCTTTTTCAGAGTACTGTAGTTTTCAGTGTATAGGTCTTTTACATCCTTTGTGAGGTTGATTCCTAGGCATTTAATTTTTTTGGATGTTATTGTGGAAGGTATTGTTTCCCTAATTTCTCTTTCAGTAAGCTTGTTATTTGTGTACAGAAAGACTATTGATTTTTGAGTATTGACTTTGTATCCAGCTACACTACTGAATTTGCTTATTAAATCTAGCAGTTTTTTAGTGGAGTTTTTGGGGTCTTCTGTGTAGAGTATCATGTCATCTGCAAATAATGATAATTTAACTTCTTCCTTTCTAATCATTATTGTTTTTATTTCTTTCTCTTATCTAATTGCTCTGGCTAAAGTTTCCAGAACTATGTTGAATAAGAGTGGGGACAGTGGACATCCTTGTCTTGTTCCTGATTTTAGAGGGAAGGCTTTCAGTTTTTGTCCATTTAGTATAATATTGGCTGTTGGTTTGTCATAGATAGCTTTTATCAGATTGAGGTAAAGACCATGTATTCCAATTTTCTGTAGGGTTTTTATCATGAAAAGGTGCTGGACTTTGTCAAAAGCTTTTTCTCCATCTATTGAGATGACCATGTGATTTTTGTCTTTGATTCTGTTAATATGATGTATTACATTTATTAATTTACGTATGTTGAACCATCCCTGTATCCCAGGGATGAATCCAACTTGGTCATCATGTATAATCTTCTTGATGATTTGCTGGATTCTGTTTGCCAGTATCTTATTGAGGATTTTTGCATCTATGTTCATTAGAGAGATTGGCCTATAGTTCTCTTTCTTAGTTGGGTCCTTCTCTGGTTTTGGTATTAGGGTAATGCTTGCTTCCAGGGATGAATTTGGGAGTATTGCTTCCCTTTCAATTTCATTAAAAAGTTTGAGAAGTAGTGGTGTTAGGTCTTCTCTAAATTTCTTGTAGAATTCGGCAGTGAATCCATCAGGGCCTGAGCTTTTCTTTGTTGGGAAGTTTTTAATTACATCTTTGATTTCGTTGGTTGATATTGGTTTATTTAGGATTTTTAAATCTTCTTTTAAATCTTCAGCTTTGGTAATTCATACATATCTAGGAATCTGTCCATTTCTTCTGCATTTTCCATCTTAGTAGAATATAAATTTTCAAAATAGGTATAGATGATCTTCTGGATTTCTGCAGGGTCCATCCTGATATCACCCTTTTCATTTTCAATTGCATGGATTTGAGTCTTTTCTTTTTTTAATAAGGTTGGATAAGGGTTTGTCAATCTTATTTATTCTTTCAAAGAACTAACTCTTTGCTTCATTGATTCTTTTTATTGTTTTTTTAGTCTCCAGTACATTAATTTCTGCTCTGATGTTTTTAATTTCCTCCCTTGTACAGGCTTTTGGCTTAGCCTGCTCTTCCTTTTCTAAAAGTTCGAGGTTGGCCATTAAGTTGTTTATTTGTGCTTGCTCTATTTTCCTGATATAGGTATTTAATGCTATAAATTTCCTTCTTAGGACTGCTTTCATTGTATCCCATAAGTTCTGGTATGTTGTACTGTCATTATCATTCAGTTGTAGAAAGTGTTTCTTCTTTAATTTAATCTGTGACCCATTGGTTGTTCAGGAGGGTGCTGTTTAATTTCCATGTGTTTAGGGAGTTTTGTGATTTCTTTTGCCATTGATTTCCAATTTCATTGCACCATGGTCTGATAATATGCATGGGATAATTTCAATTCCTTTGCATTTACTTAAGCAGGTTTTATGAGCTAGTATGTGATCTATTTTGGAGAACATCCCATGTGCAGCTAAGAAGAATGTGTATTCTGATGTTGTTGGGTAGAACACTCTGTAGACATCTACTAAGTCCATTTGTTCCAAAGTTTGGTTCAGTTCTACTATTTCATTATTGAATTTTTGTCTAGTTGATCTGTCTTTTTGTGACAGTGGAGTATTGAGATCCCCCAATATAATTGTATTAGTGCTTATTTGATTTTTCATGTCCTTTAATACTTGTTTTATATAGCTGGGTGCACTGGTATTTGATGCATATATATTTATGATTGTTATTATCTCTTCCTCTTGGATTTTTCCCTTTACAAGGATGTAATGACCGTCTTTATCTCTCTGAATCATTCTTGGCTTGAAATTCACTTTGTCTGCAAAAAGAATAGCTACCCCTGCTTTTTTCTGGATTCCTTTTGCATGGAGTATTGTTTTCCATCCTTGACTTTCAGTCTGTGAATTTCTTTCTGAATTAAATGTGTTTCTTGTATACGGCATACTGTTGGATCTTGCTTCTTGATCCATTTTGTCAGTCTGTTTCTTTTGATTGGTGAATTGAGACCATTAACATTGATGGTTAAAGCTGATATGTATTGACTTATGCTTGTCATGATATTTTCCTGTTGTTGGTTCCCACTCTTTGTTTGTTTTTCCCCTTTCCCTCTATTTAATTATCTGCCCTGCCTGGTGGATTCCTTCTGTTGTGGTTCCTGGCATTGTAGTCCTTGTCATCTCTTTCTAGAATGTCCTTCAGAACATTTTGGAGTGCTGGTTTGGTGGTCATAAATTTTCTCAGATGTTCTTTGTCATAAAAGTATTTTATTTCTCCATCAATTTTGAAAGATAGTTTGTGGGGTACATCAATCTGGGTTGAATGTTATTTTCCTTTAGAGCTTGAAATACATCATTCCAAGCTCTTCTTGACTTGAGGGTTTGTGCTGAAAAGTCAGCTGTGATTCTGATGGGTTTTCCTTTATCGGTGATTTGTCTCTTGTCCCTAACAGCTTTTAAGATTCTGCCCTTCTGTTGAATTTCTGGGATCTTGACTATGATATGTCTGGCTGAAGTTTTTTTTTTTTTTAATCATGTCTAGTTGAAGTTCTATAAGCCTCATTTATATGAAGATCAAATTCTTTTTCTCTTCCAAGGAAGTTCTTTTGGATAATGTCTGTGAACAAGGTTCTAATGTCATTTATGCTATCTCCTGCTTTTTCATTCATTCCAATTATTCTTAAGTTATTTATCTTTGAGTCATCTAGCAGCTGCTGAATTGATTTTTCATGTTCCCTTGCTATTTTTAAGAATTCTTACTTTTCATGATCACTAATTGCAAGCCTGTCTTCTATATCTGAGATCCTGTCCTCACATTGGCTTAATCTGCTACAAATACTTTCAATGGAATTCTTGTTCTCCTGGATATCTGCTTGAATCTGCCTTATGGATTCCATTTCTTTCCTATGCTGAGCATTCATGGTTTCTATAGTTTTCTTAAGCTCTTCTTTTTTTTTGTCTGTATCAGCTATAGTTTCCTTAAGCATGGTCTTCATTGTGGACATTATCTCTGCAGTTATCTGTGAAATTATTTTTGTTTTAATTTTTTCCAGAGCCTCATTCAGTTGCTTTGTTGTTACCACTTCAGATAGGCCAGGTGGGTGGCTTTCAGATTGTCCCACTTCATTGCCCCCTAGGTTTGCCTTTGGTGAATTGGATGTGTGGGGTTGCATCTTGTTTAAGTGTTGTCTCATTTTCTTTTTTTTCTTTAGTTTAATTCCTGGGGTGATGTTTGTAAATTACCTATGGTAGATTATTTTATTGCTAGTGTTCAAGATCCTTAGGAGATGACTACTTCTCTGCAGTATCTTCCAAGTGAAGCTTGTTTTTGGGTTTTGAGCTTGCTGCCAGATCCTACCTCTTTAATTTGTTGGATATGAGAAGTTGCTACCTGTTTGGCCCAGTCCTTGGTTCTTTGGTACTGTGCCACTGTATTTTCTTAGTCAATCTCAATCATGAAATATCAGGAAGTAAATCTGTTTAGAACAATTATTTCACTTTTGGCTATAATGGTACCTAAAGCATCAAACACAGCCTAGAAAATGACAGACTAAACTAACCAGTTATTTGCCACTTTTAACCATATAAAGTAGAATTGCAGTTATATAAAAAAATCTAAAACACACCAGAAAAATTATATGCAGTATACAAGTCCTTAATATGCCAATTTTGTCCTCAGGAGTTTAAATTTAAAATGAGTTAAGGAGGAAATAGAGTATTGGGAGAAGAGGAAGGAATTAGATGTAAGGTTAGAGGACCAAGAGGGATCCCACTAACATTGGGAAACTGGTGCAGAGGACTGGTGGGAAAAAGAGAAGGAAGGGATAAAAGGAAGAACAGATCACAACCACAATCACAAAGAGGTTAGAGGCTCTGTTTACACTCATATAAAAACCAGAGAGAATAATGAAGGAAAGAGCAAATAGACAAACAGAAACAAAAATGAAAACAAAAACAACAAAAAAAACAGACAAAACAAAAATAAAACCCCACCAAAAAAAAATACCCTTCACCAGAACAAAAACAAATGAGAGAAAAATATAAATAAATAAAAAATAAAAATATAAAAAGAATCAGTTCCAGGTGTTGACTCTGCTGTAGGCAGGCACCGTGTGGCGACAGAGTCCTGTTCCATGCAGGTCCGTCCCAGTAAGCCAGGAGGCCCTTTGGCGGGGCAGTGAGCAGAAGCGTGTACTCTCAGGCAGAGACCAGTCTCGTCTGCCTGCCGCCCTTGGCGCACTTTCCACGGGCCTGAGAGCCACGGCTCCACGCTGAGTCCCGAGCGCCAGTCCCGAGTGCTGTGTTTTTGCGCCGCACTGAGTTTCGCCACACCCGCACATTGGCGCCCGGCCAATTGCTCTCTGGCATGGGACAGCTGCGCCTGAGGGTCACTCACCGCCGGCCAGCACAGTCTTCGCTGTTCCCCTGCCCCGTCTCTGATCCTCCACGGGGGCTCCCCGGGGCGCTGGCTGTCACTATGTGTCCGCAGATTTGAGCTTCTGTTGCCCCGCGGTTCCTGGGACAGGGAGAAGGCACCACAGTCTCCTCCTTCTTCTTTGTTGAAAGTACCCTTCACTGGCGCCCTGAGTCCCGAACTGCGCTTCAGAACTTTCCTGAGTCCAGGGGAGGCACCTCCCTCCCTCCTGCACTCTCCTGGTCACTGTATTCCCGTGGTCCAAGGCAACTTTTAGAGAGTTTCCCTGCCTGCTTCTTACACATCCACCATCTTTTTTCCCCCGCGAATAAATCATTTTTAAAGAACACAAAGGTAGAAGTCTCGATTTCAAGAAAAAGAGATATTAGAACTGTGGGATTTCTTTTTGGTAAATGCTTTGCACTATTTAGAGAGCTGAAAGGCTATTTTATAAAAATAATACTGTAGCAGGAAACGCCCCCCCCAGCCAGTATACTTCAGTTGCCCGGGTGACAGTTCCTGTTGCTTTGGTCTCTTAGAAATGGCTGGTCACTGTGACGCATAGCTGGTCACTATGACTCACATTGTATAAACCAATCCTAATGACAAGCCATTCTGCCTCTGTACTTCCTGCTTGCTTATCCCATATGAGCCCTAGACCACCAGAGGTCAGGGCCTGATATTCTGGGAATGATCCCCATCAGTACTCATTGACATAAATAAATCTGCCTCCAAATCCTGGGTGTCTGTTAGCTGTTTCTGTTTGCCATTGCACTACTCTTTTAATTCTGAAGCTCTATCCCACAGCTAGGTGGAAAATCAACCTAGTCATTTGTGGATTAGACAGAGGCTCTGGGGCCTTACTTATGGCCCAGGTAACATTAAAACCCCCTTACTCATTCATCCACAGGTTTATTTCTGAGTTGCCACTGTTCCTGTGTGCATTTTCTTCCTCAGTCTGTGAGCTATAACTTCTCTGCCAACTTAGGACATTTGAGTGTTTATCTGGAAAGAAGCTTATTTATTTAATTTGTATATCTGAAGGGTTTTATTTTCTGCCATTTTTAAACTACATTTTTATTTTGTAGAGAATTATAGACTAGTCAGTCTTTGTTCTTTTTTCCCCCTTTCTGCTCTTTGTCACTTTATCAGGAGGTCTGGGTTTACTGCTTCTGGGCATGTTAGCTATTATTCTTATTGCTGATTCTTTTAATGAAAATACATATTTATAATCTCTGCTTTTGAAATTCTTTCCTGGTCCTTGCTTCACAAAGTTTTGATATTAGTGCATGAAATATTATGTGGGCCAGTGAGATGGCTCAGCGGTATAAGCGCCTGCCCGGTAAGCGCGAGGGCCCGAGTTCGACTCCCGGAACCCACATACAAAAAAGGGCCAGTGATATCGCTCAGCGGCATGGGCGCCTACTGGCACGCGAGGTCCTGAGGTCGACCCCCCGGTACCCACAAAAAAAATAAATAAATGGAATATTATGAATGGAATTTGCTGAGTTTCTGAAATCTGTGATTTGAAGTCTTTTGTCAGTTTTGGAAAATTCTCTGCCCACATTATTTCAGCCATTGCCTCTTTTTCACACTTTTCCTCCTGCCCTCTGAGATTCTATATGTAGGCATGCCAGTCTTAAAAATCAGGCCCTGCATATCTCTCATGCTTTTTTTTCTGCTAGTTCCTATCTTATCTTCATGCTGGGTTCAAACTGCATATTTTAACTTTTTGGTCTTTTACTTCACAACTCTTCTGTTTTACTGTGTCTAATTTTCTATCAAACTCACCTATTAAATTCTTAATTTCAGTTATTCTGTATTTCAGTTCTAGAATCTACATTAGGTCTTTATTCATAGATTTAAGTTCTTTGCTGAAATTCTCCATTTTTCCTTAGCATAATAATCATAGCAATTTTATAGTCCCTGGCCTGGTGATTCCAATACCTAAATCTTCTTTGGTCTGCTTCTATCGCTGTATATGGTTCTATCCCTTCTAAAGTGGGTGTTGCTTTGTTTTTGTGATTAATTTTGTTTGTTTGTTTGTTTGTTTTTCTGGTGAGAAAGTAGAGAACACATAGATCACCTTAGCCCTTTTTATAATGGTAGGCAAATAAAGTGTGAGGTGGGCTGATCAGCTGAGCTGAGGACTTGATACAGAATTTAGGGCGGTTCAGTCTACCACCAGTGTACTTCTCTCCTATTGTATAGCCTGCCAGGACTTTTAACCAAGAGCTGTGTTTTCACCAGGAGCTCTTTTGTCGTATTATCCAAAGTAGAAAATTTGTCTTTTAGAGGTTACTGGCTTAGCTCTTCAGCGTCTCACCCCACATATCTTCAAAATTCAACAAGTAGACTAGATGTGTGTTTTTAGGTGATGTAAGCCTTTAGTCTTGTCACTCCGGCCAGATTCTGTGATGATTCCTCTGCTTAATATATCACTTGGTCTGAGCTGAACACAGAATTGCCAGAAAAAATACAAAACTTTACAGTTAAATCTTAATTTAAGCTAAACAATGAATTTATCTGGGTCAGAATCAGAACAAAATAGCTGCAGGGATAAGCTCGCCTCTCCATACTTTTCCTCTCTAATCCCTCTTCCCTCATTGCTTTGCTGCATCCATAGCTCCCTGCTGCCTTTAAGTGTTTAAGTCCAGTTTCCTAGTTGAAGCTGATTAGAAATATTGCTTTGCTATACATTACTTCTTCTTACCTGTAAGTGAAAATTTGCACTTAATATTTCACTTACATTCTCACATGAATATTTTTTTCTAACAAGAATACTGATTGATACTTCTGTCTCTGAGAACACCAGAATTATTATGCTTCTCATTCCTCTTCCTCTATCCCATTCTTTTTGTGCAGTAGTGTGGTCTTTAAGTCTACGCATCCCGCAGAGCCCCTTTCAAGAATCATATTTTAAATTAGCACTTAGCACGTGCTATTCCACTATGATATTGATGAAGTTTCCAACTTAATGAGTCAACAAGCAGCTACTCTATTTCCTGTCCAAAGACAGTAATTGCCCTGCCGATGCCTATGTTTAAGTCACAGACAGGAAATGGAGCTAGTTTTAGTCATTCCTCTTTCATGAACTTCGCCTTAGTTACATCATAAGCAAGTCTCTGTCACCTACAGTCCATGGGGCAAGTACAACCCCCAATACCATAAATGAGCTTTTAAAATCATAGAAAATGCTGCCCTCCCCAGCACAGGCCACCAAACTCATCAGGCCCAAGGCTTCAGCCCAGTGGGTGATTGTTTACTTATTTTCTCATTAATTTCTAAGACCTGTTTAAAGATACATACTGTTTTCTCTTTTCCTTAACACCTATCTTAAACTCACCTTTCATTGTTGAATGTTAGTAAGATTATAGGCTCCTATAATTATGAAATTATACTACATCTTGACTGGAAGTCCAGCAGAGTTTTCTCAATTTCCATTTTTGCTTTACTGGCTTGGAAGATCTTTCTCCCATCCATTTACTCTCCGTTGTCCCATTAAAGTACCAGCCAGACCCACACACTGCTTAGCTTCCAAGCTGAAACAAGATTAGGCACATTCAGTTCTGTTAGAGTTTGCATTTTAAAATCTAGCAATCATCCCAGAATTCTAGAAGGCTGAGGCAGGGACTACCCAAATTCAATCCCACGCTAGGAAATTTAGCAAACTTATCTCAAATAAACTTCAAAAAAAAAAAAAAAAAAAAACAAAAGCCTGGAGATGTAGCTCTACATGAAAGCTCTGGGTTCAATCCCCAGTACTGAAAAAGGGAAAAACTAGCATTCAAAGTATATCCTTTCTAACAAAAATAAATTATTTATCTTCCCTATAAAGAAGATAATGACTTTAGAATATATTAACTTTCTTTCTAACTCCTCTTTCCATCTTCTAAGTTATATTTGCCTTATATTTTCTTCCTGTCCTGATTTTAAACACAATCATTTTTATAATCTATGCTAGTTTCAATTTATTAATATTTTTCAGTATTTTGCTTCTCATTTTCTGCGCAGTCTCCTTTTTCTTGTCTTGATTTTTTCTTACTGAAATATTACCATTAGTAGTTCTTTCATGAAGCTTTATGAGTCTTTAGATGTCTAAAAATGTCTATTTTTTCCTCATTTGTGAAAGCTAGATTACTTAGAAACAGAATTTTGGAGTCCCGGTTTTTAACACATTAAGTGTATTATTTCATCTTCTATTACTCAGAATGCATTATGAAAAGCTTTTATGTTTTGTAGGTAATTCATTTTCTCCATGACAACCCTTATACCTTGTTTATCCTGGATATTCTTACATTTTATCACAGTACGTGGTGCATAGGTTGGAGGCTTGATCCTCAGTTTGGTGGTAATGAGGTGCGGAAGCCTTTAAGAAAGGTGCCTGGCAGGAGATCACGAACTCAGTTGAGGATGCACCCTTAGAAGGATCGTCAGGCCTCAGTTTCTCTATGGCTTCTCATTTTTCCTGTGTTGCAACACAATCTTACCCCCCCATATGTGCTTCTGACGTTGCCATCTGCCCTGAGATGACGCAGCTAAGGTGCACCCTCCACAGAGCCTGTGCCAGGACACACACCTGCCTAAATCGGGCTTATCAAGCACACACACAGTTGTCCTCCCTCTGATAGTTCATTATAGTATCAAAAACTGACTGATATGTGTTCCAGTGTGGAATTTAAAAATTGTCTCTATCATCTGTACACTTTTTAGTATGACTCCTTGTGTCTTTCTTCAAGGCTGGAAAATTATCATTAATTATCCTTTCAAATACTGTGTCCTCCCAATTTCCTACTCTCTGAAACATACATGAAATAATATTGGAACTTCTCTTTCTGAAGCATATGAAATAATACTGCATCTTTTATGACCTGTAATTTTTACTTTCTTATTTCTTATTTCATTTTTAAATTGCTTGATATGATAGATTTTAGATAATTTCCTAAACTCTATCTTTCAACACTAATTTTCCTCTTACTAAATGAAATTCTCCATTTTCTACCCATCTAGTGAGTTTTTATTTTCAAGGGCAAAATTTTTCAACTTTAAGATCCCTCTTTAGTTCTTCACCATGTTTGTTTATTCCTCTTTATAATTTTTTCTTGTCTTATGAATTCTATTTCTTCCAGTATTTTAGTTTATTTTAAATCTCCTGTCGGTCTTTGAATGTAAATTATTCTGTTTACTGTGTCAGTATACTACATTTTTAAGTACATCCAACACGTATCATTTGTGGATTCATATTTGTGAAGTTGCCAACTTTTTTATGTTTGCCTGTAACCCTAAAATCAACATTAAAGTAGTTTTCAGTCATTCATAGACTCGTGCAGGCAGAGAGCAGTGAGAATTCCGAGTTGCCTGTTACTCACGTTCCCAGAGGGGTCAAAAGAGGAGCATTATGCCTTCATGTTTCAGCTCTCACGTGACGTATAAACAAATATCCCTTTGAGCTATGTTTAGTTCCTCAGTGTTCATTTTTTTCTGCTTTTTGCTAGGGATATCTGTTGCTCGCAGCCCCAGAGTGTGCTGAGGTTCTCACTAGTGTGCAAAAAGGGCCACGATGTACCTTATGAAGAAGTACGTGTGTTAGACAAACTTTCTTCAAGCATGAGTTACAGGGCTCCTTGGCCATGAGTTTAATGCTAAAGAATTAGCCATCAGTGTTAAATAACGTGTCTTTAAATAGATATGCGTATAAAACAAGGTTATGTATTAATCAGTTGACAAAAATAATGTGAACAGCAGTTCACAGGAGCAAAGCCTGTATTTCCCCTAGGGATAATGGTTCCGTATTCCTTAATGGTGGCGTCTTCATGAAACATAATTAGTGTGATCAGTAAGAACTGACCGCATTAGATTCTCTGAATGTGTGAACGATTTTTGCCTAAGTGTTCATCTTCTGTGGGTGGCACCTGCCACAAGAATTGCATGCAGCCCCAGACTGTGACGGCTCCCAAGGGACGCTGCCTGGGCCCTCCCTGTGTGTTTTGGAACACTTGGGCCAGAATTTATGTAAGTTTTTCAGCTCAGATTTTCTGCTCCTCAATATTGCTGCAAATTTGGGCCTCAAATCTTCTCATAATACAGAAAATAGATTCTGAGTTCTCATGAGTGATTCTGTTTCCTCTCATGGCCTAGAATGGGTGGCATGCTTCTAAGGTTTCAGTTCAGATCTTAAAGATTTTCCACTCTCAATTTAGAGATAGCTCACTCTCTCACTCTAGTTTTAGTGAGAAAGTCCAATTCAGAATTATTGCTGCATATGAAATCTCTGACTTCAGCTCCATTCTATGTAGGTGTTTGGACCCCAGGGCTTGTTCGCACGGTATCTCATCCCTGTCACAGTGTGTTTGTTCTTCTTTGCTAGCACAAAATTGTCCATTTCTTGCTTGTAAGTCTGGTTGTGTCATATATTTTTAATTTTTAAGTATATTTGGCAGCCCCATTCTTGTGGAATAGAGTTAGGGAGACAGCTACATCTGCTCAATCTAAAATCTTTAATAAAATTCTTAAGTCACTTAAAATTCCAGTGTTAATCTGTGTTCATGTGTCTTCCAAAGAACCATGCCAAAGGGTCATGGCCTTTCAGGTCGTAATTTTTAACTACTTATGTGTCAGATACCGTTCTAAGCTCTTTTGATTCTTTTATATCCATTTATATTCTTATTTACCTCTACGATAATATCATGAGGTAGGCTTTGCTCTTGCACTCTCATTTTATAGACAATGAAGCAAGGTCAAAAACAGTTAAAAACTTTTCCAAGGTTACATAGCTAAAAAAAGATGGTCAAAAGTAATCCATACTTTTAAACAACTGGACTACCTGAAGAATACACTTTTCAGTATGCTCCTCTCTATCTGGAATATCAGGTAAGCCTATCTGTTTTTCTTGGCTCTTACTCATCTCTTAAGATCCATCTCCTAACCTCAAATGTCATCATCATGTGCAAATCTCTCCCTTCTCTGGGTTCCATCGTTCTGTGTTATAGGTGGTATTTTTATTACGTTTATTTTCCAATTAAATTATGCATAGCTTTAAGGCAAGAGCTGTTTCATCATCTTTGAGTGGCAGTAGTCATACTAGTGCATGTTACAGAGTCTTTGGTAAATGTTCACAGCACGTGCAAGGTTCCAGAGAAGTAGCTTGCCCAACCATACTGAATTATGATAACAGTTTGATGCAATAGTGTATATGGCTAGTGTTACGGCTTGTATCTACATGCACTCCCCAAGCCTCATGCAGTCATAGGTGGGGTTTTTCAGAGGTGGCTGGATCTAGAGTGTGTGGTAATGGGATTAAGGATGTGATGGTAGGATTAAGAGTGCCCAGCGCTGGGTGTAAGTGCTACCCGCAGCCTGGATAGACTATAAGGGACAGAAAGAGGGCTGATGCTGTCACTTGCTGCTGCTGCTTCCCTACTTTGCTACTTCACTGCTTGCCTTGTTGCCTTCTGCCTTCTGCCTTTTGCCTGCCATGAATTGTTTCTCCTCTGTGCTGTCCCTCTGCCGTGCCACCCTGCCTTGGAGCCAGCCAGCTACGAACTGAAGCCCCTACAAACTGTGAGGTACAATAAACCTTTCCTCTGTTAACTTTTGGTGTCAGGTATTTTGTCTCAGCAACAAGAAAAGTAACTAAGACAGCTAACAATATAATATAATTATTTTGCAGCTTGGTACACTGGGAAAAACATGGGTATTTGGAATTAGGCTGATCTACACTTGTATTCATTTTTGATGATCTACATTTATATTCATTGTTGCTACATTTCGGAAAAGTGTGAATTTGGGTAAATTACAATCCTCACCAAATATCAGCTTCTCATCTTCAAAAGAAGGATCATATGACTTATCATATGCAGTGGTCAGTCTATCAGATGGTCCTCAATGGACCTTTCTTCTTATATTCACATTCCTCCTCTTTGCTGGTATGTTGGGTGTATTGAGTGACTTGCTTCTAATGAATTCTAATGAATACAACACTGTTGCAGGGATGGGGTGTCATTTACAATTTCTGGTTATTACAAGAAGACCATGGTTTCCACCTTAGTCTCTCTCTCACTTAAATATTTCTTGGATTACTTCACTCTGGGAAAGTCAGTTGCCACATCTTGAGGAAGCCCTGGGGCAATCTCAGGTGGTAAGGACCTGAGGACTGCCAACAGCCACTGTGTAACTTTGGAAGTGAGTAGTGTTTCCCAGTGGAGCCTTGAAAGGAGTGGAACCCTGGCCAATGCTTTATCACAGCCTTTGGACAGTCTCTATGTATAAAGTTAAGTCACTTCCAGAGTCCTAACCCACAAAAAAGTATTTGTTGTTTTAAGCAGCTACATTTTTGGGTAGTTTGTTACCTCAGCTCAGCTGACCCACAATGATCAATAATTAATATATCATACTATTGGTGCTATTATTCAAAACCCATATATTAAACCTGTAAAGAGACTAAGAAAAAAACAAAACATAGGAAAGGGCAGGTCTTGAGAAACTTGTAAAATGAAGAAAGAATACCAACATAGACTTATGTAATTAAGAAACATAGTTAGTACAGTTTTCCTATAGTTCATCAGTTGGCTAAGCACCACCCTACCTTATACGTGGAGTTTTAAGAGGAACTGGCAGCTTGTCTGTTAAAATTTCCAGGGAAAAATGAACTAAGAAGAAGTCCTAATGATAAAGGATGTGATCGTTATGCATTCACTGAAAGGATTGATTACCTCGAAGGGTTACCTAGGAGGTCATCTGAGGCCCATGTTGAATCTCTCTTAATTTTATTTCCACTTTTAAACTTGCATGAATAGTTCTGATGATAATTACCAAATGTTGATAAGTATGGAAAATCAGCATTCCACAAATATCCAGCTTGGGCAGCTTTCATACACGTGTGGCTGTTTGAAATTCAGCAATTTCATTAGAATCACATGTTTGCTTAGCGAAATATTAGCCAAAAGCTGTGCTGGGAACACACACGCAAATGCGTGGGTGCGCACACATACACACACACACACACACACACACACTAGCAGATGCAGGAAAGGCGAAATCTTAGGCTGAACTTGGAAGAACTGAAAACTCAGGGCTGGATCTTCTAGTATCCCTCGCAGCTACACTTTGTTTATAGCATCCTTCATCTAACTCTGCATCAATAAAAGGCTCTAATAGTACAGCGATACATTCATCTATTACAAAATCCATCACTGTCTCCACATTTTATTCTTTTATATATTTTATGTTTACAAGTATCTTCGCTCCACTGCGGAAATACCACTGTTCTTGTTATCAATTAAATATATTTAATCTCTATACAGTCTTTCTTAAGACTATTTTATATCATCTACCTTCATAGCATTTTCCCTTTTATCGACCAATCACTGCCCTTTAAGACATCATTAGGAAAACCAGATCTTATTTCTTGCAGTTTCAATTCAATGTTTATTTTTCTCAACTGATACCCTCCTCTCACCTATAATAAGAATGATATTCCAGATCCATAGTGCAAGTGAAAATTCTTTGTTCTTATTGTTCCTTGACTTTAAAATGTCATGAGCCTATAACCATGCATTTTTTCGTGCTTAAAATTATCTTCTGGATCACAATTTGACATCTTCAACTGAATGTGGCAAAAGAGAATGCTAAATGTTTCTGCCAATCTTCACCACTCTTCTGGAATCTTTCACATCTCGGTGATGAGGGCCGCTGGTTGTTTGAGCCAAAGGCTTCTAAGTTGCCCTTGATGTCCCCCTTCCCTTATTCTCTGTCCCTAGAGCATAGAACTGTCTTGAGAACTCTTGTCATATGTCTGTCTCTATCTAGTCATTCAGATCTTGGCTTCAGTGCCGTTTCCTTCAATGTCGTGTCCTTTTCTCACTGGTATGTGGTAACCACAGCAATCACACCACTCTATTTATGTCATCATCCCACTCGATGTTTTCCCTATTTATTTTTTCTTAAATTACTCTCTGTCTCCCTCTGTCTCTGTCTCTGTCTCTTTCCTCTCTCTCTCTCTCTCTCTCTCTCTCTCTCTCTCTCTCTCTCTCTCTCTCTTCCTTTCTTCTACTTTATAAGGACAAGGACCTTGAAGGTCTTGCTAACCCCTGTAATCATAATGATTAGGCACATGGTTGCTGGTCAAAAAGTGTGGAATCCACTTTTTAAACTCCTGGACCTCACTTCTTCTGTTCACAATAAAGCAACAGCAATGCTCCTCCCTTAAATCCTTTTGTGCTCTTCCCGCCTTGTGCCCTCTTGCCCCTCCTCGTACCCCTGACTTCCATCTGTCCTGCCCATTTCTGGTCTTCCAGTGGCCTTGTCAAGGCTTCTCTAAAACTCTGGGTTCCTTTATCTTTGACTTTCCTTCTTACTTTTGGTACCAATTTCTGCCTCCTGTTTTCTCTTTACTTGAACCACGGCAGCCAAAGGTAGCTCAAAAAATTCAGTAACATTGTGCTGATTTGACCCATAATAAGGGCGTATCGCCTGAAGCCAGGAGATCCCATCACTTCTCAGAGGTGCTTTGTCAGCTCCTGTTAATGTCTTATCAAGTGTCCAGAGAACAAAATGTTTTCACCCTTCATAATTCCTTCCCTATTTCTTACAGCAGAGACCTGCATCCATCCTTTCTTTCTCATCTCTTCTCTCCGTTTGTGACCATTCTCTTCCAGTTACCTTGATATCTCTGCATCTTCACGCACGCAATCACCCTTCCTTCTCAAGGAAGGAGATCCTCCTCCTCTTCCGAATTAGTCCCTCTCCATCCTCACCCAGGTTCCCTTGGAACTTCATTGCATCAGTTACTTTCCCTTGTGTGTCAGCATTTTCCCCCTTCCGTACGTAGATCACCATTATTCTAACAGTTTTATCCCCCTTTTCTCACTAACATATGAGTTATCTTGGTCCTTCCCTTTGCATTACTAACGTATTACTTATCTTCAGTCCTTCTTTTTATAGTTATCTACAAAAAGGATGCTAACAGTTGGGCCTCAGTATTTCAACTAACAATTCATTGGCTGATACCTGGCTACTTTGTTTTACTAAACCTCCTGACTATCTGGGTCTCCCTATCCTGTGAGTTCTGGCCAATTTCTGACTAATAATATTTCCAGTGTTCTGGCATTAGCCACTTTTCTCCCTCTTTCTCCATTGGAGATGGTGTCTCCCCTATGACATCAGTTATTTTTATTATAACAATTCCAGAATCTATATTTGTCATCCTGACTCTTATCTATAACCTCAGTAATATGCCTACAACTCTTTCTCAGACATCTTATTAAAATTGTTCCTTGGGCATCCTGAATTCATCAAATTTCAATCCAGATCTGTAGCCATTAATTCATGGCTACCTCCTCTTTTTCCTGATTTTTTTTATTGATGATTCCCTCATGTAATTATTCATCTAATCACAAAACTTTCTTCTAGGCTCAGAGCTCATCATGTTTTCAGGAAGGCCTGTGGTCCCCAGGTTTAGAAATACTGGTCCTAGAATAGTATTAGAGCAGTATGTAATAGTCAGTGGTTCATAACGCAATGAGAAAAATCGGACAGTGCGGTGAGTTAACACAAAACTGAAAGTTACCAACTAGAGGACTAGCCTTTGTTCCAAGGTGGTGTTCTCGCTGCCTTTTCACGTATCAACACAGTCTACGCTTCATGGAGTTAATTGTAGTGTTTAATTTGCTGTAATGTCCTCATGTGGCAAAATCCTATAAGCTTTTATATTCATGATTTGTCCAATTTAAACATCAGGTAAGCTTTGCTATACACTCCTCATTTGCAGTTTTTCTTTTTAATTTCTTCTTCGTACTCCCACAGCACCTACTTCAGGACTTTTATTATCTTTTCCCTTAATAATTACAATAATGTCCTAAAAATTTTCTTCCTTGGTGTTTCTCTTTTCCAAAAACCTTCCATTCAGACAACTGTCAGAGGAAACTTCTGAAACCATGGCCTTGATCATGTCCCTCTCCTTCTCAATACCGCCACGACCAACAGGATTCTCTTGTCTACCGAGATTCAAGATCAAGCTAAAGGGAAGCTCCACCATAAAGAGCTCTCCACGGTCTTCAGGCTTCTGTGTCAAACCTGACCCAGTCATTTCCAGGCTCACTACCTTGTTTTGTTGTCTTCACAGTTTATCACTATCAGGATTCTCTTTTGTATTTGTTTCTGTGTTTACTGTCTGTTTTCTTCCCATAGATATACTAGAAATTCTTCGAGTGCAAGAATTTAATTTCTGTTCGCTTCTGATACTTAAGAAATACTCTACAATACAGTTTCTCTGTAATTGTTAAAAAATATGAACGGAAAACATAAAATGAAATCTCTCTCAATATCTCTTCTTAAATCAGTGGTTCTCACCTGGGATGACTTTTGTCGCCTGGATCAGATAGTGTGTGTGTCTCTACTTTCTATGGCAGCAAAGGAAAACAGAAAAGCATGCATGTAGGAATATCAGCACCAACACACTCCTTGTGACTATCCACTGCAGATAACTGAATGTATCATTTGATATTCACACTTTATGGCAGAATAAGATTTCTGGTCTCTTCACTGGTAGATGTTAGAAGTTTGAGAAGCTATACACAAAAATATGCAAAATTGGTGAATGAGAATACTTCAGAGAATAGGGCAGTGAAACAAGAGACTGTTACTCTGGAAAACCAACCAGCCCCTTCCACAAAGGAACTCACAATGAGCCAGTTGTTGGTTGAGCTGAAGTATTTGCGAATAGAATGCTTTCTGTTGACTGAATGAATGCAGTTCCATAATTTACCAAGTCTGACTCAAAATGGACCAGGAGATATGAGCATGATTTAACTGATCAATGACTACACCCATTTTCCCTCCTGTCACCCACAGTCGTTTTGGTTTTACTCTGTCACTGAGATGTTAGTAAGCCACAGCCAGTTTGTAGGAGAAATCCAGTCATTTATAATCTTAGATAATTGTCCATTTTCCACACCGACAAGCTTTCTGACCAGAGGATTAAGGTCTTCAGGCCAATGAAGACTCCTTCACTGACAGCTTCCTTCCAGCCAGAGGAATTGTACAGCCGTTGGTTGGAGAATCCTAGAATTTATTGGTCTATAGAAAGCCGTTTAGTTTTCTTCCGTTTCCTTTTTTAGGATGAACAAAATTTACTAAGAAATATGACTATGAAAAGTATGATTGAGACTTTCAAAGAGGGACATCCTTTGGTGTCTCTTAGCAATGTGTGTCTGGTCGCTCAAGTTGAAAGAAAGTTTGGCCATTGTTTCACTGTGCTCTTACCCAACACTAAACAGAGGACCCCACCCACCCACCCACTCGGCCAACCCTGCCGAACTTGGCCTCTATGCAGCTGGCAGAACGGTTTACCCTAATTTTGGAAGGAGATGATACAAAACATATAAGACGTACCCTAACAGTATTTTCTATCACGTTCAGTTTCTGCTTGGGGAGTGGGTTTTCTTTAAACAAAGATGTCCATAAATGTAACTATAGCCTCATGCTGAAAATAGCATTCTATTTACTCATCCATCCTTCGAATCATGTGACAAAAACTGTAGCGAAATTGCTCTACCGTTATTAAAATATTATTGTACCCAGATAATGAGGATTTAAGTTATCTTCACTATTCATCGGACGAGAAGCACACAAGTAAAGTAAAATTGAGTTCTCTCAAAAACTCAGCCCATCACGGTCTTCCTAGCCGGGATCCAGGAAGTCCCCTGTCTTCTTAAATCGTGCCGCTAGAGGGAGTAAAGCCTAGCAATCTGCAGACGCGCCCCAGGCCAGAACAGCAAGGTTAGCTGTTCCACCCTTCTCTTTAAACAAACGCTCCTCAGCTCAGTTGCCCCAGAAAAACACCAGCATCTGGTGTGCTGTGTTTATTCTGAGGTTACTACTTCTAAAAATAGCTTTCTGAAAAGTGGCCCTCGTAGCTGGAAAGCACACAGGCAAGGTAGTGGGCCAGAAAGGGCAGGCTCTTGGCCTCAGGGGGGACCCGGAGGCTGGGAATGTGGGATAAGAGCACACCCCAAGAGCACAGAGCATTCCTGCATAGGAGGGCGGCAGGTGTGCACGAGGTGGATGGTAGAGTCAAGATCTGGAGCACTCTGTCCATTTTCCTTCTCCAAGAGTCATCTCTACGCACACGTCCACTGCCTAGGCATTATTATTTTTAGCCATTTTCATCTTTGTTTAGATTCTCCTCTAAAATCCTCTGAAGACCTAAACTAAAGCACTTTCCTGGTGCAGTTTCTGAAGGTTATTCTGGCCACTTGGTTTTGGATGTCCCCAAGCTATACACAGGAGGGAGGCTAGGTACTCTGTCCTGAGGGACCCAGCCCTGTCTCCAGCAGCTCCTCCAGACGACCCCCAAGGCAGGACGTGGAGGCTTGTCTGTGTTTCCCTGAGGAATTTAAGGGAGAATTCGGTCTACTTGGATACTGGAGAAATCTATCGTTGGAACTTTCCGTGTTATTGCTAAAAATGTAAATTCTGAGCTTTTGTGTTAAAAGGCAAAAAAGGTCATACTGGCATAAGGGAATGCCGAGGTCTTAATACTAGGTATTAAGAGTTTCAGTGCCTGGTCTGTTCTTATCTAACTCTGATTTCAGAAAATTCATGGAAGTTTTTGAGGCCTCAGTTATCTTTATTTATAAAACAACAGTGTGAGAGGGGACTTTTCGTCGAATCCTTTCTGGTTCAAAAGTTTCATGATTTTTGTCTGGAAAGGATATGAACTGTTCTACCTCGTCTAGCCTACTACCTAAAAGTCAGAAGAGCGAGGTTTGGGGTAAAGTGCACCCCAGGGTATACGGCCACACTGTGTAGGAGGAAGCAAATTTAGAAGGAAACAAGCTTCATTTATTCTGCCTGATATGGTTATCTCCGAGGCTGGTGCCCATGCAAGCAAGATGAGGGTGCAGAGGAAGGGGAGGGGGACACGCTGTCAAATGTCAAATGTTTAGCAAAGACTTTGAGTGCTTGACAATTGAGACTTCCTGTAACTTTTGTCTCTACTTTTGCAAAAACGGAGGGGAGAGAAGACAGGAGAAAGAGAGAGAGAAAGAAAGGAAAGGGGAGGGAGGGAGGGAGGGAGAGAGAGAGAAAGAGAACAGAAAATGCAACTGCAAGAATATCAATATGTAGGTTTCATGTAAAGATTAGGCAAATGATATCTAAATCACTTACGAGAAAGCCAGGACTCTCCTCTTTGGCTGACTTTAAGAAAATCCCTGGTTATACCTCTAAATGAATGCTGAATTTCAGGCCATCATGATACCCTCATGTGACCATCACACTTATCTGTGTGCTGGGAAAAAGCACAAATGACCCAGGAGAATGGAGCCAGCAGAGGAAGACAGCATGCTGAGAGCTTCTGTTTTCAAAGGCCATACGCTTGTTTGAGGAAATCAGGCCTGGGCACGAAGTAGTGAGAAACAACAATAAATGTAACCGCACACACTGAGGCAGAGCTGAGCTTTATAAAGGTGAGACGCATGTGGACAGAGCACACACCCGTGAGGTGGGGATGAATGTTAGGCAGGGTGTTGTCTGTGTGTATACAGAAGGAGATGTTTTCTGAAGAAGAAATCACGAAAAAAAAATCACATTTCATTGTCGAACACCTCCTCTTCTACGTGTGTAGCCAATCGAGTACATAAAATTCCCCATTCTGTGCCCCAAATCTCTCCATAGTAACTGGAAGACACAGCAAATTCTTATTCACATGGGTTCTGCCCACTGAGGGCAGGAAATTGTCGAGATGGCAAACTGATTGTGAATGGAGGCTCCTCATTTTGTCTATGAAGCCTAGGTACACTGGCTACTGCTGACAGATGGTCAGGCCAACTTCGTAGCCTTTCTGTGTGAACATAGTGCTAGATGTGTCCAGGCCATTTTGAGACCACCATCTCTGAAATGTTTTAATCCTTTAACTACTGCATTGAGGGCCAGTGAGATGGCTCAGCAGCACAAACGCCTGCCTGGCAAGTGCGAGGTCCTGAGTTCGACCCCCGGTACTCACAAAAAAAAAAAAAAAATACTGCATTGAGTCAATGGGCTTCTCCTTCCAAGGTACAAATTCAAAGGACAAGACCGTGCAGTAGCAGAAGAGCAGGTGCCTAGGGAGGGCCTCTGGAAAATCCACAGGCTTGGATAAACACCAGCCTTGCAAAGGAAAGTGAGTTAGAAACTGAGGAACTGAAGGATTTCCAAAAAGGAGGGCCTTGTCTGAGACTGACAAAGGACCACTAACTATTCTTGTTCATGACACCTCTGTTCAAGGAAATTGACCCTCCCAGACTGCATGATGGAGAAAAGGGTCCATAACCATTTCCCCTGGAAATCACCTTGAGATGAATGCCAAGCTATTCCGGCATCTCCTCCCACTGGTGCCTCCTCCCTACTGGGTAGACCTGAGGTGAAGCAAGGCTCAATGGGAGAAACGAGAGACATGGCTGTCCTCTAAACCCGACATTCATCTGCCAAGTGGGCATTTCTCCTGCGTCAGATCCCATAAGGATTTCTCATTCCAAATAGGCAGGAAAAGCAGCCACTGACAAACTGCTGGAAGAGGGGGTTTCCAGTGTGGTGTGCTTTCAGGATACCTCATGTCGTGTGGAAATACTTCACAGTCTCCCAAATTCTTCTCCAAAAAGTAGGAACGGAAACCGAAAGAAATGTTGTACTCCAGTTTTGTCCAGGCTGCCTACAGACTGAAAAATCCATAAGTCTTGGGACTTTGATTTTCTTTTGCTCTCTCTATCCTGCTTATTACTTCCACAATCCCAGGAAGAAAAAATAAATAATTCTTAAGCACTCGACGAGCAGGTAGTGGATGTAAATCAGGTCTGTAGGGAGGGTCCTTGCACCAGTTAAGAGATGGGCAGGAGGGAGTGGCTCCTCCAGAGGCCCAAGCTGCATCCAGAAAGATGGAGGTGACAAGAGATGGAGGCGACAGGGTCCACCTACTGCATGAACCCCAGATGCCAGTGCTGCACTCCAGGCCCATGGAGCTCCTCACATTGATTCAGTCCCTGCTCCTTTGTCTCTTGCTGCTGTGCCTGTTCCTGGCTCTGGCTTTATTCTGGGGAGCCAGCTGCAGCCTGTAGGAAAGATGGCCCTGTCACGGCTGTCTCTAGTGTGTTATTGTTAGTGTTACGTTACAAATACCGTTTCCATGCCAGGCTCCCTTGGGGGTCATAGCCAGGAGAGGCCATGACCCTGTCAATAAACAGAACCCCAATCCTTAATGTAACCGGTTTGCATTCACTGTGCCTGCTCCATGGGTTTATAGATCAGGCTGCCCTCCTAGGCCAAATCCTTCCAGAGAGGTGCCCTTGGAAGCCCAAGGTATGCATGTGCAGAATCAAGTCAGAAGCTGATCCTGGCAGCAGATGGGAGTCGAGCGTAGGCAGGGATGCTGCCTCCCCGCAGCCCCCCATTTGTCAGAATGGGGTGTCTTAGGAGTATTGCCACCAGCCTGACGTTTCTCTGCGAGCCTCCTTGCTGAAGCCCCATCTTCCCTTGAAGACCCTCTACAGTGGAGAGGCCTGAGCTGACCTGTGGGATGGGTGAGTGTGGGAAAGTTGAGAAAAGGAAGCAGAGCATGGAATACCCTGGCACCTGCCATTCCTTTGGGAGATGTGGTTGGCTTCAACCCACTCACAATCAATTTTGCAGATTAATCAACCCAAACTATTGTTTTGCTTCCCAAAGCAAAGCCAGCTGATGAATGGTAAGTAGAACCAAGGGAAAGGGAGGAGAGAAAAAGAACTGGACTAGTGTCATTTCATTCATTCAACAAATACTTCTTGAGTATCTTCCAAGTGCCAGGAACTGAGGATAGTCTGACCAGGGACAGTTTCTGTCTGTCGGTCTGTCTGTCTCTCTGTCTTATTCCAACACCTATGTATCACAAGCTCTTGATTCCAATATAGGGCTTCCATAGCTGTCAGGCTCCATAGAGCCCATTGGCTAGTCCTAAAGACAAAAATACCCTTGAGTGTCTGTTTTCCAGTCTGGAGTTCTGACATTTATAGAGAGAGGGGTGATACTAGACTCTGCCCAGCAAACGCAGCTTGAAACTGAACTACCTGTTTAGCTTGACCTGTTTCTAAGGCACCACAAAGTGTTTAATTCCGGGGGGGGGGGGAGAATGATGAGATAGTTGAGCTAAATGGGTGCTATTATTTCAACTGAGTTAATTAGACTCAATTACACAGCTGGAAGGGGACTTGCAGATGAAGAGTCCAACCCTCTTCTCTCAATGGGGCTCCAAATCCTGCAAGAGAAAGGCATTTATCTACAAGCACAAACTTAGCTCCTGGTCCTGGAAAACTATGGCAGAAGGTGGAGAAGGAGGTGACAAAATGAGAGGAGAACAGAGACAAATGAGAGGAGCATGTAGACAAAGACAGGCTTCCTTTCTTCATTCTGACTCTGCCCAGGAATCCTAGCACCAGGGGGCAAAGATTACATTTCCTCTACGGCAGACCAGTGTCCTCCAAATGGGCTAGCAGAGGCATGCATGCAGTCACTAAAAAGCCCCGAAGGAGACTAGTTTTGTTCCTAGACAGATTGCCAGCATCTAGAAGAGTGCCTGCCCAGAGTAAATGCTCAATTATCTGTTTACCATAAAAGCAAGCTACCCTTCATGGTGGAAGATTAGGAATGAGGGATGAGAGAAAGGAGCATTGAAATAGACCTGAGCTCCTACTTATCAGAGCCCCTCTGAGGGCATCTGTCTCACAGTTTGAGCTTCTAGGTTCACATTCAACTACAAGAAGGAGCTAGTAAAATAAAACAAAGAAGACAGACAAACAAACAAACAAACAAAGTCTAGCCAGGAGCCCCCACTCTTGAGTGTCTGTACTGGTAGAGTTGTAGAATGCACAAATCACCTAACATTGTCTGTTGTTTCAGGAGGTAAACCCCCATACAAAACCAGTATGGCTACTCCTCCGATAAATGTCAGTGGGGCTAGATTAATAAAGATAAACTCAGTTTTTAAATTGCAGCATATATCAAGTGCTTTTGTCAATGAACGGCCAGCTGTGTAAATATTATCATCTGTTGTATTACTTTTGTGATTTTTCGAGAGATCTCCAGTCTCGTGTTTGAAAAACACTGTTCACAGACAGCATTTTATGGACTTCTAGAGAGGAAGAAGGGTTTGCCAAGAGTCACTCAGCCCTTGGTAGCAGAGCTGGATGTCAAAGTCAGGCCACCTCTCTTTCCCCCTATACAACATGCTCTTGTGTAGCATTTCTGAATACCCTGATAGAAAAGGAACGAACAACTCAACTTACTTGATTTCTAAAATGGCACCGATTGTGTGCGAGGCAGCATGCCCCTCACCTGCATTGTCACCAGCGGTACTCACATCGGCTCAGTGAGACAAGTGCTACTGTTATCTCCAACGTACAGGCTAAAACAATGGAGACCAGAGGAGTTACATCATTTTCACAAGGTCAGAGGTTAAGTAAATTGCGGGAAAAGGCTAAAATTCTGTGGCGCCAAAGCCCAGGTTCTCATGCTCTTTGCTGAATACAGCTAAGAGTGCACACAGATACAAATCCCTGGCATCCACTAATACACAGTGTGAGGGCATCACAGCAGTGTTGCTTAGCGCCACTGGCTGTAACTTCCAGGTACTGTGGGCAAGGAGTGGCAGATGCAGAGCCCCAGGAGAGTCCATTAAGGATGACTCCCTTTCATATGGAAAGTGTGGACGGACCTGGTAAGTGGAACTACCTGAGCGTTTCCCAAGAATGTTTCGTCCAAACCCCCCTCCTCAGCAAATAAGAGACCTCAGATGTGGAGCAGAAGAGCCTGCAGTTATTAGTCACCCTGGCTGCTTTTGCACTCAACCCAAGTTGTAGAAGAAGCCTGGAAGACCCCAGGCAGTATCAGAGCAGAGAGAAGACAGGGAACCCGGGAAGCAGGGGTCAGCAGAAACCCCCACCTCAGCCAGGGAGGAGCTGGGCTGAGCCCCAGATGCAGGCCTGACACTTCGCACAAGGCCCCTCCCTGTGGCCTGGTTTGCTGCAGAGGAGGAGGAGGGGTGCCTTTCATGTTTCTGGGGGTGCAGAAGGTTTGCGTGTGTTTGTTTAGAACAAAGCCTACACTTAACTGGCACAAGTGAAACAGATTTTATAAATAGATGTGAGCATGAATGGTTTTTATGATTAGCTTGTTTTCAAACACCATGCTTGACCGGTGCCTGTGTTCAACTAAGTAAATATTTCTATGGTGATAGTATACACAATACAATGGCCATTATTTAATGTTAATACAAGTACCATATGGGAGGTCTTATCATGCTAGAGCCCCAAAGCATAATAAAAGCAGATAGGAATAGATAGGCAAGGGTGGGTCCTGTCGTGCAGTAGGCTTGATAAGACATCTGCTCTTGCAAATGTTGTCCATGCAAGTATTTACGCAGCCATGTGTCTCCTGGGGGATCTTTGGGACCAGATCAGATGGCTATGAGCTCCATTTTTCCTTCTATTCACTTGGTGACCTTGGATAAGTCTCTCTCCTAATTGTTTAAACATCCAGGCCTCGCTTTTCCAATTCTTGGGCCTTTTGCATGCCTCTCAAGAGAGTAATGAAGATTAATTAACACCTGGCAGGATCCTGAGTTCTATAATTAGCACAAAGAAACAAGGAAGGGAGGTGCTGATAGAATGTCTCATTATTTTAAGCACTCTAATATATAAGAGGTAGACAATTCTTGCCTTTTTCATTTACAACTGGAAATTTGAGAAAATTTGAAGTTTCCTGAGATTAGTAAAGCTGCCTTGTAAAGAACAAAGCCTGCTAGGAAATGTACTTGGCTGCAAACATTGTCAGCTTGCTTTTCACTCAGTAGGGACAACTATGATTATAAAGGGCATGAAGCTGACATTATTCCCTCCTGACAAAGGGCAAGTGAGAATGGTAGAGCTCTCGGTGTTGTAAAAAGGGACTTTTTACCATTTTCACAGAAGAATTAACACCCTAATTTGCCTTTTTTGTTTTAACCTAAATATACTCCAACATTTAGTGCAATAAAATATTCATAGTTTGCTTATATTATCTGTCATCATCTTTGGAATTTTCCATGATTCCATAAGAATATCCTGTTTTCAACCTTATCCTTACGCATGTATATATCCTAATGAAAGATGTCAACAGTGAAGAACCCTTTGCATATGTTTTACACTTTCTGTGTAGAAAATGCTTCCACATCCATGCTGTCATACGTCACCCCACACGTCACAGATGACCACTACCAGCAGTCCCAATTTAAAGACAAGCAAACAATCTCAAAGAGGCTCCTTGTCCAAGCACAGAGATGAGCACAGAGCTGGGGCGCAGAACCAAGCCCTTTGCTTTCTAAGTTCAATGCTTACGGAGGCTCCTCTCATCTGTAAATTAGAAATGAGATTTGGCCGAGGCATGAGAATATTTCTGGATCATCAGGCTTGTCCTGATGAACTCTGAACTAAGGTCCAGGGCTCCAGCCATTCTTTCTTTTCCTTCTGGAAAGCTGCTCCTTCACAAGCACTCTGCCATTTCCCCGACTATTCTGCCAATTGATCTGGTTGAAAACGTCATATTAATGCTCCATTTGCTATCAGGGAGAAAGCTGGACATAGGTGAGAGGAGAAAGTGCCTGACAGATGCTTAAGAAAAGAAGTTTGAATTCCCAACTCTGTTGTCCAACATGACAAGACTAATTTACTAGGGTCACTAAAAATCCAGGAACAATGTGCTGTCAAGCATATTTGCAATGGCTGCTAGCGAACTGTTGGTTAGCATGGCACAGGGCGCAAGGCCTGCACGTGGACTCGTATGTAGCTAGGTGAGTAGAGGACTAAATGGACCCATTGTTCTCTCTCCTGCCCTGGCTTAAATAGGCAGATTTCCAGGTTCCAGCCCACAGCACAGTCCAGCCCCCCGCCCTAAAGGTGTCTTCCCTGGTGCCTCCAGAACCTGGAATTAGGACACTTGCCCCATCAGATGCAAGGAAACAGCCTGCCCAGCTCAGAAGCAGGACTCCTTTAAATGGCTGTGGGAAGTGTGTGTGCACATGTGTTTGCACACTTGTGGCCTGCTCATTTAGTCACAGGAGGGGAAGGGGGCTGGCAGCCCAGGGTATGAAGAGTACAGGCTGCACAGCGCAAACGGCTCTGATGCTGAATTCTGCTCTGCTCTGCTTTCTTCACCCAGCAGCCATGCATGTTTCTTATTATTGTGTGGATTTGTTTTGCACTGATGGGTGGAAAAAGGCTGCTGAAGCAATAATCGTGTAAGTGAAAGCAATGACTCGCTGGTGTCCTCTACCAATTTCCCACAGTCTATGCTGATGCCTCAAGGCCCTTCAGGGTTTAGAATTACAGCTTTCAGTAAATATTCTTAGAATGACACTCGCACAGTGAAACAGCATCAAATCTGTCCTGGCAATCCTTCGCAAAGCCAGAACCATGCTGTGTGTCCAAAAGAATGACTACGGCAATAGCAGCTCGCATTTATCGAGCAGGTAGCACATGGCTGACACTATTCTAATCACTTGCGATTATTCACTGATTGAATGCTCGCTGGCAGGAGTCCAAGAGGAGGTAACCGCTATCATTATCCACTTTTGATAAATGGAAAAACTGAGACGTAGAGTGGTTAAGAGGCTTGCCAAGGTCACACAGCAAGTAAACAGAGGAACTGGGGCTCAGACCTAGATAGTCAGGCCTCAGCATCACAAGCACCAGCTCTTCTCAGGAAAAAGGACAGATTTAGAAATTATTATTTCACTCTAACCTGACATCACTCACTAAAGAAATGAAACACTTGTTAAATAAAAGCCAGAAACCCTTCTTTTACCAATCGAGAGCATTGCAAGTAAGAAATGTGCTGTTTCTGTCCCAACATGGTTGTCATATGTAAGCGTATGGTGCAGTTATCATATTTCAAAAGAGTTGAGTAGACACCAGTGGAAAAGCTGTGAGCAGAAAAATCAGCTGTGTTTTGTCTATCAAGATGACATTACTGACCCAGTGTAAGTTAAATTTCCTATATCCTAAACAGTGTTTCTAGTTGTAGCGTCAAGTTGCCCTGAGCCATCCGATCTCCATTTCATCCACTGACCAGTCAGGGGTGAGAGACAGGTGGCTGGAGCCTAAGTAGCTCAAAACTAGGTAACCCAAGTGAGACAGCGCTGCCCTTGTGATTCTGTATTCCCGCCAGCTGAGTCACCACCCTGGCTTTCACAGGAGAGGAGGAAAAGGGTAATTTAGAGAAGAGGGACGTGACAGTCTTGCAGGTGTGGAACAGGAACAAAATATTTATGGGAGACACAGAAATGGGGGCATTTGGAGGCAGATAACAGCAGAGAGAAACCAGCCAGAGGGTCCGCCATAAAGCAAAAGACACTATTTGGACACTCTCTGGTGTTTTGATGTTTTTACCCAGATTTTCTGTGGTGACTTTGTCTTGAAAGAATACATATTTTGAGGATTTTTTTTCTGAGTAGGTAATAAGATTTAATTAACTCTTAATGGTGTAGAGATATCCTAGGATAATAATATTCTAAACAGATTCCAAATCTTATGTAAAAAGTAAATACTGCAGTATCAAGCAATTAACTTCGGGGTTCTAATCAATGGAGATAGTTCTGATAAGTAAGCCACTTTCCCTAAATACTTCTTATTGTTTAATGGCAAAGTCCTCAAATTATTAGAAAGGTGTGACTCATGTCATTTTTCAGCTCCAGCTACATTTCCTCTTCAATTAGAGAAAATAAAAGGTCCATCTATGTACTAATGGCAGGAAAATAAATTGCCGTGGACCTTCCCAAGGACAATAATAAGAGAAACCTTAACAACAATTGTACTCAAGAAAAATATTACACACCGAAAAAAAAAAGAAATCTCTTGGAGGTAATCTAATTTTTTCATTAATCCATGACATGTGTATGTATAAAATAATATATAGCCAGGAAAAAGAGAATATTTAAATGACATAGACATATGGCCTACTTCACTGGATAGTATGAAATAGTGAAGTAACAAGATACAAAACAAAAAAGTGCAACATCAGTCCATTTTTTTTTAAAAAGCAAAAGTGTGTGTGTGTGTGTGTGTGTGTGTGTGTGTGTGTGTGCGCGCGCGCGCGAGCGCGTGTGTGTGCTCATGCTCTGTGTGTGTGTGGTATGTTGGGATATATGAAGAGAAAGACAGACTCACAGGATACATGTAGAGTAAAGAATACTGAAACATTTCTTGATTTTAAGCCTGCACTTTTTACTTCGTCTCTTTGCTTACATATATTGTATAAATTTTGGACAATAAGACGTTAGATACTCAAAGGCTAATGTCCGGGTTTTTATTTTGATGTCTCTGCTTGCTGTTGATAAAAGGCTGGTTCTATTTTACCACCATAATTAATTCTGAGCATTTTGTCCCACACTCATCTCCACTTAACAGTTCTTGGGCCGGTGATATAACTCAGCGGCATAAGCGCCTGCCTGGCAAGCGCGAGGTGCTGAGTTCGACTCCTGGTACCCTCATATAAAAAAACAAAATAAATAAATAAAAATTAAAAAAAAAAAAGTTCTTATCCTGACCTTTTAATAAGATGGCTGCTATCTGGCCAGTTTAGCTTTTTAAGGTGTTTTTTATGTTTCCGTGCATGATTAAGCTTCATAAACCAATACTAGTTATTAGCACTTATGATTCTATTTTCTTTTTGAAGGTAGTTTATATCATTAATCAGCACAGTATATTTTCCCATTTCCTGGGTTGTATGATTTCCATACAGCTACAGTGTCTGAGAACCACGGGTCCCCAAAGCGACATAGAGATTCAGTCCAACTATTTCTTGAATATGAACAGGTCCAGGACATGACATAAGAAAGAGTGAGAATTACACCAAGTAACAAGACCGGGCCACCAATGGTGAGCAGCTCCAAATCCAGCAACTGAGAAACATAGGCAGGAGTAGCAAGGATTTGAAAACAGTAGACCGGCAACCAATTCAATCACAGATGCATCCACACCTCTACCAACTTCTCGCAAAATGCTCATTTGCTTTATTCTTGTTATAGTGTCCCCAGTTGGAAATATCTCACAAATAGAACCCATGATCTTATATATCATTAATCAATATAAATGCTCAGAAAGCAGGGTTGTGGGTATATTTTCCCAGGATCATGATTTTCTTAACTAAAATCTAACCTACTCATTAAAGATCCAACTTAGATAAGTTGTCACTTCATGTCATCCAAGTTCACTGCTTTATCATCAATGTTTCACGCTCTAGACATTTAAACACTTTGTTTTATTTTGCAGGTGAGGAAACTGGAGCAGAGAGAAGACCTGCATCTTGTCCTCTGCTGCCCAAAAGCCTGTTTGGAATCCTTGTGAGATCACGGAATTACTGTTTGAGGTGGACTCCAGGACGCTCGCATTGTTCTGCAGTAGGGTCCTTCCGGGAGAGCTGGAGGTGAGAGTTCAGTGCTGTGTGGCATGGACTCTCAAAGTGGAGTTGACTCCCCCGCTGAGTAGATGAGCACGCCAGGCTTACTTTTGCCAACAATGTCTTCCTTCTCTTACACGTGTGATGCTAATCAGTACCTTGCTGCCTTAGAGACTGTCAGACCTGGTATCTCTGTTTATCTGCAGAACACTCGCTGGTTTCTGAAAACAGGTGTGGCCTGGTTGAGCGCAGCGTAGCCACAGTTTTTTCTTTTTGAAGAAGTTGCTTTGACTCTGGCAGCTTTTACTAACTTTCCAAAAATCACTCAGTCTCCCTTCGGGGCTATTTGTCAAAGTCACTGTTAAACTAGTCCTTTACCTGTTTTTCTCTGTATTTCAAGAGATGTAATACTAGATAGGCAAAAGCTTACTGAGGCAAAAACCTGCTCTGAGTAGCAATTGCATGTGAGTTGTGGCTCACACACTGACAGTGCGCTCTGGTCCTCTACCCTGGTGGTGTGGCTTTTGAGATAAATTACATGAAGAAACCTAGTCCTCACTCGGTAAATTCCAGTGGGTTGCAAGCTGAGGAAACTGATCTGATCACCATTCACCATAAATATGGCCTTACTGGTATAGCGCTCGTGACCAGTAAGATAGTGAAAGCACTTCAGTATTGGGTCAGATTAAGCAAGAAAAATGAATTAGGCTCTGGAGACTATACCAAAAACATGGAATATTAACAGTGGTCAAACGAGTGATTATCTGGAGAAAATCCTGAAAATCAGTGAATATCCAAAGAGTTGCAGAAGCTGTATATATTTTGCTAGAGAATAAATATTTTAAGAAAGTTAAGAGTTCTGACTTTAACTATTGAGCAACTAGCAAGTAAATGCACAAGTTACCACAATCTTTAAGGCTCCAGAGAACAGCACCAGGGTCAGAACAGTAGACTTTTTCAGATTAAAGGGGGAAAGAATCTGATTCCATGGAGGCAAGACATTCTAACAGGAGGCCAGCTAGCAACGGAATGGCTAGAATGGCTCCATCAGAACAATGGCAATTCACAGAAGAGGAGCCCTCGCCAGATGACTGTTTGTCAACCTGCTGTGGAAGAGTTCCTGTACGAGGAGAGAGATTGGATTGGACCTCTACAGTCCTTCTCTAATGTAAGATGCTATCTGTATAATTAATTGCCAGTCATACTCTTAGGTATTGTCCGGGGCTCTCATCTCTGTGTCATTGAAATTTGGGTTTCTCTTCTCCCTAACTGTTAGATAATCGAATGGATTCACATCTTTAAATCAGCAGTCAGTGGAAGTAGTGATGGAGGACAGATACCTTCCTGACTTTCAGTCTGATTAATTAGTGCCCCCAGAGCCTTGGTCTAGGAAGATCTAGGAGACCATGAACCCCATCAGGTTGGACTGTTAGTTAATAAAACCCTGTGAAATAAACTGGTTGCCCATCAGTACTTGCTTCCTCGAAGAAAAAAATATAATTTCCATTCATTTTACTTGGTGTTTTTGTTTGAGGATGGTTTGATCTTTAGTGCTTTTTGTTTTGTTTTTATTCTTTGTTTTGCTTTATTGTTCAGTCTAGAATTCCAAAGTGAATGACAATAAACACTTGGATGCCCAACCTACCTTCGTCTCTCTTATTGGTGATAATCCAAAGTATACGATATGGAGCTGGGGGTGTGACTCAGTGGTAGAGCTCACTCCTAGCATGCACAAGGCCCTGGGTTCAATGCTCAGCCACACAAAAAATAAATAAATAAATAAATATTACAGTATATAATCTGGAGTTAATTTTGGTCTTAGCTCAGCCCCTTCTACACTGTATAGCCTCAAGCACCATGATTTATTTTTACAGGGGCCCATTTTCTCATATTTGAAATGGAATAACACTATTTGGCAAGTCTAGAGGAACCGAGTGAGAAAATACATGTGAAAGTTGAAGCAACTTTCAAATTTTTGCCAGGGTTATTTAGCTTTCCTTAACTGTGTCTAGTGGTCAGTGTAAGAGAGAAAAAGACCATTTTTCACTTTCGCATTAGACAGTTTTTCTCAGAAGCAATATTTCTGAATCTTCCAATATATTCTGCAGAAATACAAATGATGAATGAGAACTGTACTTTTGAGTTTACCCCAGCAAGTGAAATAACATGAGATGAACACCTGGGAAACTATGTTTTTCTCAAAGGCTCAACTCTAGGTTGGCATAAGATGACCAAATAGACAAGTAGCAGGAACTACTGGGTTTTATTAAGCAAGGCTGACAACTAAAGTAATAAACCTGGAAATTCTCAGTGGAGGGCAATCCTCTGTGTTTGTCAATTATGGGAAGTGACATCACCATCATTACTTTTGCTGTAAAAGAAAACTATGCATAGATGGTCCCTCCAATGCCAAGCATCAAAAAGAAAAATTCTCCAGGAGAAGAAACCAAAAATTTCACAAAATGAGGTTTAGCAGAGCATCTCACATGCTTGTGGAAAATAAAATGTGTGACCACACTACTTATCATCTCTGCCAATAAATATTTTCTCGTCTGACTCGAGCCTTTTCTGCATAGCGTTGAGTCTATATGCTTTGTTTTCTTTAAGCAGAATCAAAGAAGATAAGCAGCCACAAAATTTCACCCTATTTTCAAAGGTGCCATTGAAATGTTACACTTCTTAATTGTGGCAAGAAGACACACCCTGAAGAACCAGAGCACTCCACCTTCACAAAGAAACCAAGTACATCGTGGTATCTTGTACATAACAAGAAAAATGAGTCCTAACCTTTAAACCCATTTTTGGGGTTTAAAGCAAGACTAAACCATTACAAAGCTGAGAAGCTGGCTTATTTTTCCACTCTGTCCTCCTTTTTATTTTTTTCCAGAAGTACACCTGAGAATTTAAGCTACTACACACAAACAGTGTTTCACAGTAGGGCCTCATCTCGGTCTTCTCTCAGGACCTCAGGTCCACATATTTCCTCATAACAAACTTTATCAAGACCTTTCTGGGGCCCAGGGTTTTATTGCAGTTCCACAATTCTCTAGTGATGGCCACTAATCCTGTTGAGACATCTGAGTTCATGAACCTTAATTGTGACTTTCATTTCGGGTATCTGCTTTCTGGGTAAAAAGGGAAATTCTAAAGACACAGCTTTATGTGGAAAGATGTGATTTTTGTTGGCCAGGTTTCACGCAGAATGGCAGGCTGGCAGAAAAAAACCTTGTTAGTTGCTGACAAAAATTCTAGTAAAATTGTACCACACAGAAAGCTGTGCATGTTGCCCGTATGAGGACGCCTTGCTAGGAGAAAGATACACTGCATGTTTACAACTTCCCGAAAAGGTGGTTCACTCTTAGGAAAGGGGCTCTGCCTTTACACTGGCACTTCCTCCTCGACTCTCCGGCCTCCGGAGTGTAAACTGAATGCTGGGTGTTCAGGCCATGCGAACAAAATGAAAACTATCTTGCACACAGAGATTGTTAATTTCCCTCATCCTCCCCCTCTCTCGTGTCTCCTGAACACTTCCAATGCAATTGATGGGCGATCGTGGAAACTGTCTCCTTTAAAATGAACATTAAATTGATGGATTTGGGTGGCATTGGACCATTCATTAATTTGGTCCAGTTCGTATGCATTCAACAAATACTTTTGGATCACGGACTGTATGCAAGGCAGTATGTTGGCCACTGGAGACACAGAGAGAAGGAAACATGGTCTTTGTCCCAAGAAGCTGACTACTAAAAACATAAGTAAATAAATGAGTAATAAATTGAGATCCATTTGTGATGGGCTCAGGAATGAAGGGAACTTAGAGCAGAGACAGGCAGTGCATCAGGAAATGCTTCACAGAGAACACATCTCCAGGCTGAATCCTGGAGGAAGTAGACAGGGACAGTCCGTGAAGACACACCAAGAGTTTTCATTTGTGGCAATGATCCAACCTAACGGTAAGAGATAAGAGTACATGAGGGGAACTGTAAGATTTTGGCAAGACCAGACACAGAGTAGGAGAGGCAGACATGAGGAGATGAATTTCGAGAGAAGGTCATTAGGAAGATTACATTGTTTCCTGCATATTTCTGATATCATTTACAGCCTGGCTGCTTAGACTTACCTGTGAGCACCACTTGAATGATGAAGGTCATAAGATTGGTTGGGTGGAATTTCGAGATAACTTAATGTAACACTAAGCCTCTGTGCATAAGTATTTTGCACACCATGTAGGCAGGTCCCCCAGGACCTCTCCAATAAGAGGTAATTAGCTCCAATGGAATGAATCCACAGCTTGACCAAGCAGCACTCTCCCTCCAAGTCCAAGGGTCTGTGATGTTCCCTGACCTTTCTTTGAGGAAAGGTAATGTGATGGTTTCTGCCTTCAAAGTGTTTGTATTTTAATGATAGCATTAGTAATCCATTAATTTCTGCAAAAAACATGTAAGAAAGCAGGTAAGGGTGCTTAATGTAATTCATACACATGAATAATATGAGTGCATATGAATCCCAGCTCACTAAAGATGCAGATAGAAAGCCAGGTTAGTTCAGAAATTCTAGCAGCAGCTGTCAAGGCTGCCTACAGGAGGCTGGGAGGATGGAAAGGAGATTGAGTCACGCAAGAGGCGCATGTGAGAAACACACAGACAGAGTCACCTGAACAGACCGTTGACTGCACTCCGCTGAGAGACTCTTAAATGTGGGTCTGGGCTTCCACTGGGTGTGCGATGGAAAGGTCCTGCTGAATCCCTTATGTATTGGATTTTGTGCAAATCAAATATTTTGAATAACTATCAACAGGAATCACATGGTACATTGTATTTTTAAAAATCACTCTGCATTGTTTGATGGATGTCTGCATATTTTCAGTTTGTTTGGCCAGAATAAATTGTCTTGTAGTTGGAATATTTCCTGTAAATGACACCAAAACTATGGGGACTGAGGGCACTGCTTTAACCAAACCCTGTGGCAGCTGGAAAGGAAGATCCTCAGAGCTAATGGGACTTCAGGTAGACATTACATTCGTTTCCATAGCAAGTAGTGCATGGACCCACTGCCCACCTCTCTTCCTTGTCATGCAGGGTACAATTATGAACCCATCTTCTCCAAATCCATGAATTGTAAGGCAACTTTCATGTAAGAGTTATAAGACCAGATCTCTAAGGTCAAAGTCAGAATGGTTTTTAGCTATTGACATGGTTCTTCTGACTCAAGGAGAAAAATTTTTTCAACAAACATTTAAGAAAATCAACATCTCCACTTGTGTCTCCTTCCTGAGTAAATGAGTTTTTCCATCCTTAGCATTTCTGAGCTATCACTGTGTATTTATTATGGGTTATGTACTTGCATAGCCAGACCTTTGTGTTGTCTCAGAGCTTCCCTGGCCTCATTGGCCCTGGTGCCTTTCATTAGTTTCCTATTGCTGCCGTAACAAAACACCCAAAGTTAACTCTTAATTCCTCTCTTCTCTCTCTTTCTCTTTCTCTCCCTCTCTCTCTCCCTCCCTCTCTCTGTGTGTGTCCCTGCCTCTGCCTCTGTCGCTCTGTGTCTCTCTCGCTCTCTTTCTCATTTTTATTAGTTGAACAAAACAATCTACAATCTTGAACATTCCAGCCAAAACACATTCATTCTGAAGAGCCAGAGATGACAATCACATCTCTTTATTTGGCGTCACTCTTTGGCTCCTTGCAGTCTTTGCTTGGTGTCTCCATACATCAAGAGGTATTTCTAGAGCTCTGCAGGAAGACCCTAGAATTCCTGTACATGAAACACTGTTCTTGAAGGTTAGTCACCCAATAGATTGTACAGCTTTTCACTTTGGTCACCGACAATAAATCAGCCCATTAATAATCAAGATATGTGCATCAATTTCCTATTACTGTGCCAAATTTTCTACTGCATGCAGGGGATAGTGAGGTGAATAAGACAGATGTTCTGAAATTGTGAACAGACACCATCAAGTAAGCAAACAGAATAACACAAGTGAATTATAGGCACTTCTTAGGGATTCCTTGATAAACAGAATAGCAGAATTCATAATACTATAAGGCAAAGGAATGAAGGCTAGAGTCCAGATGAATGATGCACCTAAACTGTACTAGTCTCTCAGGCATGATAGATAAGAACTAAGGCTTGGAACCTACATTCTAACAGTTTTCAGTGTAACTGGGCAGACAGAGCATTACACATACAATGGCATGAATGAATGGTGTCAGTCAACTATAAACATACATCAAAAGCAGGAACAGAGGTGCAGAAGGATTTGTGGAACAGAGAAAAGGAGAAATCAGTTCTTCTGTGAAGGGAATCTGTTGGGAACAGCAGTTGGAGGCGGTGGAGAGAGATGAATGGATGGATACAAAGGGAGATTGGGACCTTCAACAAAGAGTTTCCAGTGCTAAGGAAAAATTCCTGTCAGTAGGGCAAAATCAATCTGCAAATCACATCCATAGGGGTGTACACAAATCCAGATGATACTTTCTGTAGAGATGTCAAGTGTAGTTTTGACATTTAAGTTCCTTGAAGCATGGGACTTGGTTTTATTTACCACTCTAGCGACAGACCCCAGAACAGTTCCTGGGATAGAGAAGGCAATCAGTAAGCATTTGCTGAGTGGATAAGTAAATGAACAATGCAAAGATAGAGGGATCAGTGAGGAATTGCACTTCAGACCCGAGATAGTAATAGGCAGATCTGGTTTACCTCTGCGGAATGCAATACTACCAAGCAGGCTATTATCACCTGCTCTTGTCAGCCTGGGAGCCAAAGGGACCAGGGGTGGGGATCTTAGGTGAGAGACGCAGATTGTGTCTGCAGACTGCAGACCTGAGCGGGGGCGGAAGCTGGGCTTTTCCTACTACACATATCCTGTAACAACTCTCATGGGCTTGCCTTATGAGCTCCATAAAAATGAGTGAAGAAACTAGGGAATATTTCTAAGAATTCCTTTGTGCTTCCAACACCCAGTTGTTATCTTTTGCAGATGATCTGCTCCCCCCACTGCTTTCAGAGGAATAATTCCCACCCCAGCCCTAAAAACTGATAGACCAAGGCCTTAGCCATTGGAAGAAAAGCCCACAGACAGGGAACTGACAGAGTGAAATTCCTTAGACTGCATATTGATTTTTTAATGAAGTTTTAGAGTAATTCATTGCTATGCTCTTTATATAAGTAAATATTTTTCCCTTCATTTTGCCTCAGCTGGTCTTTGAATGCTTTGAGACCTCCAGAGTTCCTGTGAAAATCCTTAGAATTTCCTTTAGTACCATCCAAATCAACTGGGCACTTCAGATGCAGTTTTTTGAACATAGTGAATCATGGGGCACTGTGCTGCAAAGACCAACTTTCCACTTTTCAGGGCAGGAGCTCGAAGTGGGAGGAGGTAGCTGTGAAGGAACCAGAAGAGACTTCTTTCCTCGTCTCAGCTGTCCCCAAGTGAACACCTTCACCTTTTCACCAACTCCACACCCTTTCATTAGGGGAAGACATTATGGTCCTCCATTACCCAGAGCAATGCCCCAGCAAGAGACAAGAAAGAAGATAAAATGAAATAGCCATGACTTTCACTCTCAACTGTGTATCAGGATTGGACGAAAGCACACAGACTGTGTGTGGCCTTTCAGAGCAGTCTCCTCGCCTATCCAGCTGGCTCGTAAAGCACAATGGGTGCAGCTCTGCTGGGGAAGCTTGGAGTGGGGAGCAGTGAGCACGGTGTCAGGCTGCAGAGCCCTCGACCTATAAGGGTGGGTCCACCCATCACGGCCAGTGGCAGAGAACTGGATACAAGGAACTTGTAAGGCAAGTCCATGAGGGGAAGTGAGACTGAGGAAGGAGAGCTGGCCTGAGGCATCAAAGGGCCCTCCTGTGGGAAAGACCAATGATCTGACAAACACTGGCTTAACCCTGTCTCCAGAGTGACTGATGGACAGTTAACTGAATGACTCTGTTTAATGACTGTTTGGAAAAAGGAGGTTAAAACCCCAGTAGAAAATGATCCTCTCATCCCTGCACTCAGCTAGCACTTGGTTCTGCCCTTGGAACAGCGACAATGACTTTCATGTCTTGGGCAGACTGAGGTTAGAAGTTCAATGCAGGCTCTCCGGGGAGATCAGAAATGTCTCCCCTTACTTTGATCTCATTGGTCTCCAGCCTCCCCTACCCTAGTGCTATAAAAGGGCCCATAACTTTCCCTCTCTTGGCTTTCCAAATCCCTGGGGACTTTCCTATCATTTTTGAGCCTTTTAAATCAAAATTCAGTTATTTGGAATGGTTTGATTAAAGTCCCTCCCAAGGAAAGCAAGGGGGTACACGGAGTCCTTGGCAACCTCCGGTGTTTCTACTTACAGTGGGTCTCTGAGCTCCAGGCTCTTTTCAGTTAACTTTCCCAGTGGAGCAAACCCGGTGTTCTCCTCTCACCACCACACATCTCCACAGGGCTTCCAGAGCGAGTCTTCCTTTCCGTATCCTGAAAGGGGCACCCTAAGAGCTAGGTTTTCAAGTAAATCACTGCAGCTAAAAGATAAATAATCTGGAGATACACACATTTAGTTTATGAAAACTAACAAGTAAATGATACAGAAAGAGCTTAAGGCTCCCAGATGGAAATGCATCCTGCAGAAAACCTCGGGAAGCTCAGGGAGACGTCCTCTGCACACCTACTCCCCGCAGGGGCTATTTGTGAATCAGGTGAGGTTTCAGACTGGCTGTCACCCAAGACAGCCAATGACCAAGAGAATCCAGTGAGGTGTCTTCCTGCTGTGCTCAGTCCAGGGACAACTTGGCAGGCAGAACTTCAAGGATGCTCTATAATTAGTTCTGTGGCCAGAGTTACACCAGCACCACTCAACATTGCTTAAGTTGAAAAGACAGCCTTGGAGCATAAGAGCATTCATGAGCCTCAGAGGGGACAACTCATCTTGAGTTGCCAGAGTAATGGGGACAACACTAAGCTAGGAAAGAATAGCGTGCCAGACAGCACGAGCTTCTGTGTGACACTGCCAAGGTTTGAATCTCAGCTCTAACTCTATTGACCCTGATTTGAGGCAGGGTACCTGATAGCTGTAATTTGTTTAATTTACCTCTTTACAAAATGGCAATGTTATTAGTGCCTGTGTTGTAAATTTATTGTAAAGGTTACACATGTTTAGAATAGAGTTTAGCCATAGTTACAATTCAGTGAATTTTGGACATCACTGCTTACCACCATATTTTACCAATAAGATTTCTTATATAAGACAGATTCTGTAATCAAGTTACTAAGAGCTCAAGGGCATTGTTTTGAGTTTATTTTCGATCGAGGGAAAGCTTCAAGGGGACTCAATATAAGTCTTTTAAAACACTGTCTTTTATCCTATCTATTGAACGCTAAGGAAGTATTAGATTATTCTTTATCGAGTTTCTTAGAATGGATTAGTTTGCACTATTCAATGTGACCTATACAAACCTAATATAAAAATTATGTCATCAACAACTTCAAAAAAATGAGTTGAGAACCAGCCCTGCATCTTGATCATACTGAACCTGAAGAAATCATTTAAAAGTAGGAAAATCAAATGACTGACCCTTACACTCTACCACTTTCTAAAAGAAAGAAAGAAAGAAAGAAAGAAAGAAAGAAAGAAAGAAAGAAGAAACAAAGAAGAAAGAAAGAAAGAAAGAAAGAAAGAAAGAAAGAAAGAAAGAAAGAAAGAAAAAAGAAAGAAGGAAAGAAAGAAAGAAAGAAAGAAAGAAAGAAAGAAAGAAAGAAAGAAAGAAAGAAAAAGAGAAATAAGAACTCATCCTAAGCACAACTGAAGCTTGTAAAGCAAGCTGATCAGTATGTGAAGCTAAATGATGAACTCTAAATAGCCCAATATAATATGGTCCTCAGCAGCCAAAATTCCTTTTCACACCATCTTGAAACTTTTCTGTCTAGAACTCTGCCCTATCTGTGTCTCACTAACATTTTCATATACAAATGGCCCTGTCCTATGCAGTCATCCAATAGCTTCTTTTCTGAAGGCTCAGTGTTTACACAATTCCTCATCAACTTCACCCAGAATCACAGCATCTAGAGGCCCAGGGTTTCTCTCACTGCAAGGAATTGGTGGTCTGAGCTCACAAGATAGAGATACTGACCTTGAACCGAGTATTTCAAATAAAGTCTTATCAAGTCAGTTTCTATAAAATCTTAAATATTTAAAACAACAAACCACCATCAATGGCTTCCTACTGCTTTTGGTATAAAAGCCAAATTTTCAACATGGCCTATAAGTTCCTGTGGATTCCACCCTAAATCTCAACTCCATTTTGATGGAGCGTTCTCCCCTCACCTAAGCTGGAGAGCACCAGGAGCATTTACCTGTAGAGCATGTCCATAAGCAGTTTTTCTTTCTGGAACATTCTCCCACTACTTCCATTTAATGCTGACCTAAGTAACTCACACTTACCTTCAATCTAACTCAGCTCTGTCTTGGGCCTTTGGTTGTATGAATTCATAGAATGGATTTCCATATGTAAATTCAGTCATGAATATACCTTTAACAACAGGTTATATTCTGAGAAATGCACCATTAGGTAATTTTAGTTGTTGCGCAAACACCATAGCATATATAGCAAACCAAGGTGGCAACAATATCACTTAGTATAATCTTACGGAACCACTATGGTATACACAGTACACTACTGACCAAAACACCCATGCAGGTCAAGATTGTACATATTTATCATCGCAAATATTTAATTAATTCTCACCATATAGAATACGAAACTCAAGGGCTGGTGAGATGGCTCAGCGGCTTAAGCGCCTGCCCGGCAAGCACGAGGGCCCGAGTTCGACTCCTGGAACCCACATACGAAAAAAGGGCCGGTGATATCGCTCAGCGGCATGGGCGCCTGCTGGTGCACAAGGTCCTGAGGTTGACACCCCGGTACCCACAAAAAAAAAAAAAAAAAAGAATACGAAACTCAAGAGCACAGGTTATATTTGTTTACTCATGATTATATCAACAAAACTTAGTCCTAGTTTATCCTTTGCATATATATTTTTTTTACTTAAAATAAAAAGCAAGACTGATTTTTATGGAATATTGCCAATGTGAAAGTCTTTAATCAAACCTCACCTGCTGAGTCAGAAGGAAATTAATATCCACTTCTAAAACTTGATTTACTGCCTTATTAACATTCTCTATTCCTCTTTACCTCTCAATTTTGTGTTCAGCACTTATCAATATTTAACATAGACTCTATTAAATTTGCTAGTAGTGTTTACCATCTGTCTCCCATAGTAGAACATTAGCTCCATGAGGAAAGAAATATTGACTCTTTTCTTCACAACTATATTCACAGTTCTAGAACAAATCTTAGACCACATTAAGAACTCAGTAAGTTTTATCAAATGCCACACCTCAACACCACACTATCAACCCATTAACTAGAATGTTAACATCTTCTCAACAAAATCATTCATGTCATAACATAAAGAGAGATTTTTCTGACATGGTGAATTTTCTAGACCAGCAGTAGCCAGCGGCTACATGTAGCTACTGAGTACTGAAATGTGACCAGTCCAAAATGAGATGTACTGCAAGTATAAATTATACACTTAATTTCAAAAACCTGTACAAAAATGAAAGCAAAAAATCTCAGGAAAATTTTATATTGATTGCATATTTAAATATCATTTTGGAAATATTGGATTAAATACAGCATATTATTAAAATAATTTAACCTGTCTCTTTTTATTTTTTATGAGGTTATTAGAAATATAAAATGAACTATGTGTCTTGCATTGTATTTCCAGTGGAGAGTCCCTGCTCTAGAATATAATTTTCCAGTGCTTTTAAAAATACTTTTTGTGGAAATGTGGGGATACAGATCAAAACACAGGGAGTTCAGTCTTTTAATCCTCTTTTAAAAGATTTCACATTATTTGGATATAAGAAAGGAGGATTTTAAGAAATAAATTCCCCTTTTCATGCTGCTTTTAATCTATTTCCTTTCCAGACATGAAACAAATTCTGGTGGAATAAGAATGTACTAGGATCCCTGCACTCAAGTGATAGTAAAAGATTATGTACTTGTCTGTTACACTGTCCCAGGTCTGATTGAACTCACAAAGGAAACCGATCCAGTTGTCTTCAAGTTTATATTACTCTTGTCATGATTCGAAGTTGCAATCCTCCTGAAATAATATATGTAGATTCTTTAGAGGTGCTATCTCCATTTTATGATCTGGACTAAAAAGCATTCTTTTTGATGGGCCTCTGGTCAGTAAGATTTGAAGATGATGATATTTGGAGCCTATCTCGAGAGAATCTCACTTACCTGAGGATGACACTTGAACAGTTAATTTCAACATCATGTAGAAAACCTGACTCTATGATAAGGAGAATTAGATATGCCCAAAATAGATGCCAGAGCCAGTGAGCTCGTGATGTGTGTGTACTCATGGGTGCATGTATGTTGGGACAGGGTTGTGGGACAGATAATCAGGGAGAAACTACCGCTGTATCTTTGCTTAAGGAGCAATGTTATTGATCACTTAGAAGTTAGATCCTCTCATCCATCACCACCTTATGAAGACAGATGCACTAGATTAGTTTGAAAGTGATTGTATCTCCCTTATCAGGACTTTCACCATAACTGTTCCTGGTCGACATGTGCTACTAAGGAGTAATCACATTATGGAGATAAGATAGCTGTGATGAAGATTTTCTGCATTTCTTTACTTTCTAAGAAACTCTGTTAACAAAAAAGAAGAAGAGGAAGAAAAGAAAACCACTGTCCTCCGTGAGCCTAATGGCATGGTTTCACTCATTTTATTCAGCCCCTCATCCCATCTGTTTGCAGAATGTTTCTCAAATGCCTCTACAGTCCCGCAAACCCAGGGCATGATCCTGCCTGCAGGGCTGCCCAGCCTACCTTTGGAAGGGGTAGAAGACCTTTCATTTAGGTGGAAGAAGAAGCTACCCTTCTCATATGTGTGACACAATGCCCAAATAGTACCCTGTGCACATTCGGTATTAAAAACTTGTGAAATTTCCTTCAATTCAGAAGCAGCTTCGAGATTCTATTATAGACATAAAACTTAAGTTAGAGAATTTCAACTACTGTCCAAATCACAGGTCAATGACAGGATTCAAGGAAAAAGGGTTCAACTTATTCTAAACTCAATGGTTTACATCAAATAAGATTTTCAGAAAGTAAACCATTAAGTTTAGAGTAATTTACCTAAGCTTTCAGGCTATGTCCTTGGTTTGTATCCAACTTTTGATACTGTAAAAACTGATAAAAATTATTTTACATTTACCGCTAAGTAATCATTAAAGAGATAATTCATTACGTGGTTCAGTGACCCTATCGTACTATATAACCAATTCAAAAATTTAATTATAACTTAGAATACAAATAAGGCTTTCATCTAATTTAAAAAACTATATCCCATCACATTTCTTTAATTACCTTGCCTGCCAGGAGACCCAACTATACTAATGTTCAAATTAGCTGACTACATCAGCCCACTCCAGTGACTCCCAAATAGTGCTCCAAAGATCTCGATCACAAGACGCTTTTCCCAGAAATTTGTTTAATAGCTGCAGATGTTAGAAAAGACATTTACAATTCCACTAACCTAATTCAACAATCTTAAGAGAACCAACAATAAATGTTTGTGTTTGTTGTTTTCAACTTTTCTAAACTTATGTGACCACAGAATTCTGTCTTTGCCTAATACCTGTTATCTCAGAGCATGCAAATTTGGCGGTTGACTGGTTAATTTCTCTCCTTTTTCTAGAGATTCTTCTTGCTTTTCCTACTTGCGTCTGCCTTTGATGCACACATTACAAGGCACCGATAATCTTAGTGTATGGGCATGCATGTGTGGATATATGTACACACACATACATGGAAATGTGTAGGTGCTACTCCATTTTTGCTTTCCCTTCTTTATTGTGCACCATGGCATGTGTGTGCCGATTAACAAGCAAGTCACCATTTCGGTTGGCCTGCCCAGCTGCTGCTCCCCAGTCTGTTCTGGCAGGACTGTACGTGAACAAGAGCCTTCTAGGGAAAACCCAGAGCCCTTCAGGAAGTGGTGTGTGACAATGTGCTCTAGTAGCTGCTGAGTTTCCTTCTGAGTCAGGCTCCCACAAGGGGGTCCCCAGGAATTGACACCTCTCCGAAAAGATGTACCAACGCTGGTGCTGAGGTCAAGACCACCTTTCCCTAGTTAAGAGCTCTCTAGGGCTTTTCCCAAGTCACTGAGATTAATAGAATTCAAACCAGATTTCAGCCCGGGCCCTGCCCTCGCTTCCTCAGGTTAACCCTTCCCTGGAGTAGCCTGGCTTTCTGCTTGGAGTTTCACGTCCTTCCATTGTGACCTGCACATCCCCGTGCTGCCTCCAAAGCAGCATCACAGACACATCCCCATGGGTTCCTTTCACATTTGTTCCCAGATCTTTCTTATGAGAAGGCTGAGTTGAAAAAGTACCTGAAGAACGCCACATGCCTGGAGCCGCAGTAAAAGTGTTCCTTCACATGTCAAGACTTTGAGCTCTTCCGCCCTGCGCTGATCTTCAGAGCTTTGGATCTGCAGGGCTGTGTTGTGCTGGTTTCTACAGAAACACTTGGGTCCAGTGAAAGGCAGTACACTGCCCAGGTATGCCCTTGACCCTGCTCCACACTCAGCCGACAGACCCTCACGCCTGACTTTCCCTTCAACATCCAGCACTGCTTTTTGGACCAAATCAGTTACATACACACAGCACACACACACACATACACACACGCATGCACCAATGTTTCTCAAACCCTGACCCACGAACCAGAATTTCCTGAAATACTTATTGCAAGATTATATTTTAGTGGTAAAATTGGGAAAATCTGAATCTGTAGCTTATGAATAATAATGGTGGAAATTAACATTAGGCTTCTATATACATAGCCAAAGGAATTGAAAGCAGGAACTCAAACAGATTCTTACAGCACATACATGGAAATGTGTAAGTGCTACTACATTTTTGCTTTCCCTTCTTTACTTGTAGACTGTGAAAGAAAGAAAGAAAGAAAGAAAGAAAGAAAGAAAGAAAGAAAGAAAGAAAGAAAGAAAGAAAGAAAGAAAGAAAGAAAAAGATCCGTGAATGTTCATTGCAGCATTATGGACAATAGCTAAAGGATAGAAATAATTTAAATGTTCACAAACACATAAGTAGATATCCAAATGTGATATATACACTTCGTGGAATATTATGCATCCTTAAAAAGGAATGGGATCCTGATAAACGCTACAATGTCAATGAATCTAGAGGACAATGTGATAAGTGAGATAAGCAACACGCAAAAAGGCAAATCTTGCATGATTCTATTCATCTGATTCTATTCATCAAAAGCAGTTAAATCTATAAAGACAGAAAATACGATGGTGGTTTCCAGTGACTGAGAGGAAGGAAGAATGGGGAGTTAGTGTTTAATGCGGACAGAATTTCCAACTGGAAAAATGAAAATGTTCTGTGATGAATGATGGTGATAGTCGCACACCAGCATGGACATATTTGCTGCCACAAAGCCATACATTTTTAAATGGCTAAAATAGTAAATTTCATAATGTATGTTTTTGACAGCAATTTTTACAAATCAGGGAAATGGGATAAAAGGAAAAGGTATTCCAAATTCTTGACGCTATCTTTGCAACTTTTTTGTAAATCTAAAATTATTTCTCAAAAAATGTTATTAAGAAAGACACACAGGGCCAGTGAGATGGCTCAATGGCATACGCGCCTGCCTGGCAAGCGCGAGGGCCCAAGTTCGACTCCTGGATCCCACATATGAAAAAAGGGCCGGTGATATCCCTCAGCAGCACAGGCACCTGCTGGCGTGCGAGGTCCTGAGGTCGACCCCTGGTACCCACAAAAAAAAAAAAAAAGAAAGACATACAAATGGACTGGGCAACCACCACCAAACAAGAAAAGTGTATTTCTACTCTCCATGCTAAACTTTATCGTAATCTCTGAAGTTAGGAGAGCAAAAGGCCACATTTTTAAAGAGGTCTACAATTTAAGAACTACTATTTCTTTAAGACAGTCCTAATGTTTTTCAAATTATCCTCAATCTCCCAGCCTCTGTTAGGAGTAGAATAAAGGCTGTGTGAGAATCCCTGGGTCACCAACTTCTCATGCAGATGTTGCTTTACCCCTGTGCTCTGATTAGGCTTTTGAGCTCAACATGGGCCACTGGGATTGTATGCGGGTCTGGAACTAATGGTGTTGCCAGGTGCCCACTCACTTCCCTGATCCCCTCTCCCTGGCTCCTGCTTTCCTTCCACTTCCACATTTCCACCTTGCAAAAATGGCTCTGTTACTGGGAAATTCAGTAACCATGGACTGATTGGGTCACGACCAAGCTTATTTCTTTCTCTCTTTCCCCGGGTAGCTTTCAATGACCCCTTCCACAAGGGTCAGAGCCAGATTCGTAACTGAATACAAGAACAACAAGCAGGAAAAGGTGACAAGAGCATCAGGCTATAAAGCCTTCATGTCCCAAAGCTACCCACAGTGAAAAGAAAGAAACAGGCTGCTTTGATAGCTGTGCGCACATGAGGCTGGGAATGGAGGCCAGGGAACGAGTCCTGTTTCCTCCATGAAGGCCAAAGCCTTTCCATTCTCAGTGTTTTGTTTTGCCACTGGTAAACAGGCAGAGTTAGAAGAGAAGAACCCTAGGACTTCATCAGCTTGGAAATTCAGTGAGTGAGCCAAGTGACCTGATATGGCCACCCTCCTTGGGAGTGAAACTTACACTTTTGCCAGCTCAAATGTTTTTTGAATAAAATATCTGGCACTAGAATGACTCAAAGGACGCTTCAGCAACCAAGAAGACCACCTTTTCCTACTCTGAAAGGGAGGAGTGTAGGAGAAAGACACCAATGTATCTGAGAGCCATCCAAATCAACCATGTTCTTTGATGTGCATGTACACGGCTTTTTGCCTACTGCCTACTCTGTGTCGAAAAAAGGAAAATGTGACTAGCACACACGAGGTGCCCAAAGAATATGAGGGAGTCTAGATTAGGCCCCAGGGCTGGCTTCTTGTTTTTCTCCTGCCCAGTAATTTCTGACCCTTTGTTAAAGCAAAAAGTAACTCCCCTGGAGGACTTGGTAACACTGAGTCAGCCAGTTCAGTCCCTGGAGCACTGGGATCTGAGCTCCTGAAAGTGAAAGACAGTGAGCTCCTGCTCAGGGTTGGAAGTGTGAATACTTTTTATAACGTTTAGGAATGAGTGGTCCAGCAGCAATACATATTGCACGACTGTCACTGCACAGTGCCAACTCAGCATCTTCAGCCCAGGTGGGAAACAGGCCACTTGAGAGCTGACCCAGAGCCCAAAGGAGAATGGAAGAAAATAAAGCGATACAAACTCTGAAGCATGCGGCTTCCTCTCACTACAGTGCCCTTTACTGGATGAGCCCAGTAACATCTAGGCACAGCGGCTTCCCTATCTACCCCACCTCAGATTCCTCTGTTAGACTGGGGGTACAGCAACCTTATAAGCAGTACCATGAGCCTACCAGAATCTCACCATTCCTCTTGCTGCCTTGCTTCTCTTTTACAATCAGAATATCATTCTGCTCGGTTTGTGGACCTTCGGTTCATTCATGTTGCCCCTGGGGCTGCTGAAATGCTTGTTAGATTTTTTGTGGGGAAACTCGGAAGATGGGTGGGGAGAATTTCAGAGTTGCTGACACAGTGCTTTCATGACTGTCCTATTTTCCCTGACTCTGAGGATCAAAGCAAAAGTTGTTTTTGCTTTTGTTTTTTGTAAAGTTCGTACTGACCCAACCATGTGTGGCTAAAGAGAGGCCAAGCCTGGGGAGAGGTGGATGGCTGCGGCTGATGAATCCAAGACCTCAGCACACCCCTTGCAGGTGATGGGTGCAACTTGCTGGCCCAGGCAGGTTATGAGAAAAGAGGACTCAGCTCACAGGCTGGAACCTGGACAACCCATGACCCTAAAAGGGGGTTGTGAGCGTTTATTGGGCTGAGTTCGAGCCTCAGCTACCTGCTTTGCATTCCAGACTGGAGGGGGCAGAGTGGATGAGAAGTCGTACCTGACAGTGTTCCCATGTCCCTCCACTCATATTTGCCTACAGACCTTGGGCAAGTTACTCAGAGCCTAAATTCCCCTCCTATGAAGCAAAGTTAGCAATACCTCATTAGAAGCGGAGTGCTGAGAACATTCAGATGTCCAGTAAGAGCAATTCTCCCTTTACCTTCCTCTGTTTGCCCTGTGATAGCTTTGTCTTTCAGCATCTTTCTGAAAAGAATTAAAATGAGTAATAGCTTTGTCTTACAAAGTTATATAAAAAGAATAATTCCCTTGCTAAGGTACTTTTCTTTTTCTACTATGTGTGTCATTGACTCATTGCAGATCCCTGAATCCTTGATCTAGTCAATTTTCTTCTCCTTAACCGTATTTCATTTGTTAGGAGAAAAAAACAAATAAACAAAAAAATAACTTGCCTCCTACGCCAGCCAACACAAAATTTCACAGTGTCTCTTAATGCAAATGATTTCCACAGGTCCCCATGCTGGGGGTTTTGGACTCCTGATAGCGAGGGATGTGCTATCAGGCAGTGTCAGTTGAGTTTACTGAGTACGATTTTCATAATAAAGATCAGACCCAGATAATCCCTGCCCACAACATGATGATGAGCTAATCCTGTCCCGATAAAGGGTTCCTTTTCTCCTTTGAGTCACAAGGGATCATCATATGACACATGAGAAGTGGAAAAGCCTATCAGAAATGCCACCACGTGCACTACCCCCTAACTGGGCTTCGGGGTCAGCAACTTCAGGGTTTTGGTTTGGATCCTGACATCTGAGTGAGCCCCTTGTGAGCACAGCAAGCATCAGGGTCATTTTCAGAGCAGAGAGGTGAGCAGAGAAAATACGTATAAAGGCCTCAGTATCAAATGTGGTTCCATGAAAAAAGTACAGGCCAAGTACAATCTTTCTTATTGTAGTTATTAATGGGAGAGAAATAACAAGGATGGAAACAAATATCCTCAATAAGCAGACAAAGGAAGAAAGCTAAGTTCTAGAAAGGAAGGTTTTCTAGGCCCGTATCTGAGCCTGAAATGCATCTGTAGACCCCTCTGGAAATCCTCCTGTGCCTCTTTGTCTTAGGAACATGCCTCTGAGGTGGGGTGCGGAGTGGGGGGCACTGCTCGCCTCACCTCGCTGCTGCTCAGAGCACCCCAGCTCCACAGAGGGCTTTCAGCCCTGCTGTTTGATCTTATCAGCCTGTCAGGGAGGTGAGGTGTATGCGTCAAGCTGTTCATCATTGTGGTTGTCCCCAAGTGGAGCCAGCAAGGTAACACTTGAAGCTGTTTTTGCAGAGAACTGCACAAACAGCAGCAGCTGGTGGCAGCTCAGCGGTTCCACTGCAGTTTGAGAAAACACCCACAGAACAGTGAGGCAGCTCCAGAGACACCACAAAGGCACAGTGACACACATGCACGGACACACACACCACAGCAGTCTAAACCAGAGCTCCCACTGGCTACAGGAAGTGCTCCTGTGCCAGCCAAGAAGCCGAGCAGAGATGAAGTAGCGTTTGTTGGGTGGGAGAGCGAGGAAGGACAGAGGCAATGCCTTGGTGTGTGGATGCCACATTCTTGGAGGAGGGCTGTTTTGAGGAAGAAAAAGGAGAAAAAACCTTGATAGTTCTCACCACTTGAAACTGAGAGTCTCTACTTTGGAAAACTGAAAATGATTTCTTTCTGAAGGCAAAGGCACAGGAAGCAAGAAAGTCCAAATTAAGGCCCTCGTGGAAGCCAAAGACATTTTCGATCTGCTGAGCAGCGGAGCCGTCTGGAACTGACTAATGATAATGGGCACAATTTTTCTCTTGTAAAATAAAAAAGTTTTTTGTTGTTGTTGTTTCTTCTCAAAGCAGAATGGCGACTTTTGGTTGAAGTGTTTAAACCACCTGAATTTCCACCACAGTTACCACTGTCGATCATCAATTTGACAAACAAAATGCAGAAGCAAATGAAACTGACCCAGCGGCATCCAGCAGAGGGAACAGATGTTAAAGTAGACACTGAAAGACACGGGGGCAAACTATAATTAGTATTCAGAAGAGAGAGTGCATAAAGTTGTGAGAGGTACTTATTTCTATCTAGAACTTGAGTCTATTCAATAAACACTGTGAAAGTAGTTAGTACACCTACAATTAAAGGGATACCTATGAATGACTGAAATAAGATTGTTACTTTCTAGAAACACAAAAACTCTTTTCTTCACAGTGTACAAGGTGCATATTTTTATATTATATATTTTTATTAGCACATTTACAGAGGCAATGGTTACTTTTTTTTTTTTCTTTGAGGAATCGAACTCACAATCTCATGCTTGCCAGGCAGGCGCTGTGCTGCTGAGCTATATCCCTAGCCAATGATTACATTTATAGGGGGGAATTTGAATGTGTACACAGCACATCTTAATTCTTTTTGTCCCCTTCCCTTCCCAACCCTCTCTACTGCCTCCAACTCCTGATCCCCTTTCCATTTGGAAAAGCTCTATTGCCATCTTTTTGATTCTCTGGTTTATTTTTTATCTCTTTTCCCTTTCTTCCCTCTCACCCCCATCTCTTTTTCTCCTTCCCATTTGAAAAAGATCCTCCTACTTCCTATTATCTATCCTTTATTTTACTCTTTAATTATATTTTGGGTTTCTCACATAAGAGGAATCATGCAATATTTAACCTTGTGTGTCTGAGTTATTTCATTTAACATTATGGTCACCTGGTGCATTCATTTAACTATAGATGCCTCAAGTTTATCCTTCTTTAGGGCAGAATAGTACTTCATTGTGAATAAACATCACATTTTCTTTATCCATTTATCTGCTGATGGGCATATCGGCTGTTTCCAAGATTTAGCTATTACAGTTCATGTGTAGAAGCACAAAAACTCTTAAAGGAAGTCAGCTATGTTGATACATAATTAGTATGTGAAAGTGGAGAGATTTATCATTACTTTATTTTGAAAGCTACTTTTTTTCTAGAAAAGGATATGAGCAGGCTTCATCTTACAAACTTCTTTCCATCTTCCAGATCTGTAAGATTCCTTACAATTTAGCTTAGCAGACACAAAGACATTACCGTGGATCTGGTAGAAATCCTCCAGCCACAAGCACAGTATCTTAGAGCAGTCCTCCTCAAACCTTAACAGGCACACAAATCACTTGAGAATTTTGCTGAAACACAGGCTATGATTCAGTTAGTCTGGAGTGGGCCCGGAGAGTTGGCGTTTTTTGGTAACATTTGCAGGTACCAAGCATGCTCATGATGTGCAAAGCAGTTTGACTAGAAATGTTTTGAAGAAGGAATCAAATTGTACAAAGTGATGTTCTATCAGCTTTCTTTTATGCAAGATAAATTTATTGCATATCAACCGTGAAGTTGGTTTGTACAAAGCCGGAACAATCCCTTCCCTTAAAAAATATTAACAATCGTAGTTATTTGGAATCTAATAACTTGGGCCTGTTTTGTATCTAGTAGAATCCATGGGAGGCAGAAATCAACCAAGACAGCAATGGCAGTGTCAAGAGTTTCAAGCCTCACAGTGGCTTTGCTCAGTCATTTCCTTGTGGTGGGTGACAGCGATCTGTACAGATGTAAATTTGTACAGCACAGGTTGCTCTGGGAATCAACACAGAGCTCTCAGACACTGGTGGTTGAGCAGAGAGCAGCCCTAGGGAACACAGTGCACCATTTGCCTTTCTCTCCAACAGACCAGCTGCTCCCCAGAATGCCCTGCGGGCTGCCTGAGTGGCCGTGGGCATGCCGATGGGCCCTCGCACAATGGCATTCATCACTGAAATGAAATCTGACACCACAATCGTCATTTTATTGAGAGGATTATAAAAGTCATTTAACCTTTCCACTCGCTAGGCTGATAATTCCCGCTGCTGCTGCTCCCAATGATCTCTCGTTCCTGAGCTTCGCCAGAACAGTAGACGAAGTTATACAGGGCGTGCTAAAGCGCAGGCAGGTCTTCCCATTTCACATTAGAAGTTCATTTCTACCTGATCATTTTCCAACTTCATGCAAATGGAATTTCCACACTCACTCCAGTTTGAAGCAAGCACCTTGATTTCTTCCCCGTTCATGGCGTGAAGAGCATCAAAGGCCCAGAGTAATGATGAAAGGTGGTAATATTCTGCCCACAGATGAAGCCCTGTCTCCACGGTCTCACAGCTGTCAGGGACACAATTGATGTGTCTCCCACGGCAGCAATAGTTTCACACCACCAACCCGTTTTTGTCCTGTTGGGAATTAACCCTGTCACTTTGTCTTATTCTCCATTGGTAAGAAACATTCGCTGCCAAAGATTTGTCATTCGCGATACCATCACTTGCATTTGATATTTAACTGCGATATTTAATAACCCCTAAGTGAGGGACAATCCTGAGGGTGCAGGAAAGACTGCCACATAAAGAAGAAAGGAGCAATTGTTCTTCCTGCTATAACTCCAAGTGAATTATGGTCTACACCATTTGAACTAACTGATTTAATCTAAATCTTGGGAACAGGGATACCTAACCAGAGATTTGAAAGGTTGTCTGAGTACAACACTTCTAGATATGCACTTGTTCACTCACAGTGCAAATATTTAATGAACATTTTCCACGGGCAGTCACAACTATAGACCCTTCCCATTGTTTCAGTAGAAAATACTCTGAAAGGTGGTAGGATCAGCTAGGAACTGCTGTAGGAGATTTAAAATGCAAAAGGGAGAATAAGATAATGTAGCAAACACCTCGAGAGAGGAGAGTTGGGCTCTGACTCTAGTTCTACGCTGAGCAGGCCAGGAGAATCTGAGCTGGACTGAACTGACTCCAATGGGCCCTTGGTAAACCTGATGTTTTATGACTTCATGAGGTTAAAAACCATCTCATCTTCTAAGGACATTGTGTCTCTCCCACCCTTTATCTTGCAAGTGATTGCTGGTGGGAATCCAAGCAGCTCAACATGAGGGACCTGCAGGTGATATGTGGTGTGAATTTCATCACCAGCTCCCCAAAATACATTCCATCTGTCACTATCTCACAAACCAGGAGGGAACTGACCTTACGCAAGCTAAAAGGAAGGTCGAGAGGTCTCTGTAGTGTCTACAGAGGGCATAGTCTGTCTGCTTTAAGAAAATTAAAACTAACAAGATGACCAGGGTGGAAACAAATTACATCTTCAATTAACTTTCCTCTGGATCAATTTGGGTATTTGGGGCAAAGTAAATTGAGAAATGTGTCATAATTATACCGTATGACTTTTTTTAGTTTCTAAGTTTAAAAGAATCTTTGGTCAAATTTTGTCTACTCTATCTCATTTAACTGTCATAATAATCCTGTGTCAGGAGTTATTTCCTTCAAACTATAGGTAAAGAATCTGAGTTTGAGAAGGTTAAATTTCTTCCCAAATACAGACTATCCTCATTTAATGACTGAGTCACATTCCTGCTACTATATATTGATCACTAAATGAGAAAGTGTATATAGTATGTACATTACAATATTCAGAACAAAAAAATGGTCAAAGAAAACTCCAACTTGATGACTTTACTGTACTTTGTATAACTGTTACATGCAGTACTGTAATATGTAACAGAACTTAAAACTATAGTATGGTAGTGTACAAACAGCAAATATTACATTACCATATAAACAAGGTGTACAGTACAAAAAAGACATTGAGGGGGCCGGTGAGATGGCTCAGTGGCTTAAGCGCCTGCCTGGCAAGCGCGAGGGCCCGAGTTCGACTCCCGGATCCCACATATGAAAAAGGGGCCGGTGATATCGCTCAGCGGCACGGGCGCCTCCTGGCACATGAGGTCCTGAGGTCGACCCCCCGGTACCCACAAAAAAAAAAAAAGACATTGGGGCTCTATAAGCAAGATGTATAGAAGTGTACAAAAAAAAGATGGGCCATAAGTCCAAGCGGCAGGTCGTAAATCCAAACGGTTCACCTTAGTCGTACATCTGAATAGTCGTTAAACAGGTAGGTCATTAAAAAAGGAATATCTGTACCACGTTTCTTGAATATAGTAGAAACAATTTAAGGCCAGATCTGACTATTGCTATTCAAACATAGATATCTGCCTGAGCTTACTTATATGTAAAGTATGCACTAAAACGTAGCTTGTAGAAAGAATGTAATGGCATGATGCATTTAAAATGTTAACCTCAGCCAGGTATGGTGGCGCACACCTGTAATCCCAGCACTCTGGGAAGCCAGTCCACGAGGATAGAAAGTTCGAACTCAGCCTAGGCAATTTAGCAATTTAGTGAGATCTTGTCTTAAAATTAAAAAAAAAAAAATTAAAAAGACTGGAGATGTAGCTCCACATGCAAGCCCTCGGTTCAATCCCCAGTACTGCCAAAAAAAAAAAAAAAAAATGTTAAGCTCAGAGCCAGTAAACTGTATTTTCCAAACATAAGGAGGCTCAGACCTGTAGCATGGGACTGAGCGATAAACACTCTCACTCCAGAATGGAACGCTGATGAAACGCGTAGATAAACCCTTACATAAGACCTTTCCCCGAGTGAGTTATCGCGCTCGGATTCCTGTTACTGCCACCGAAAGGCTTTGTGCTTATGAGGCAGATGTGCAGCGGAGGGCGTCCCGTCAGCCCGGCTTGTGTCAGGGCCGATGCGGGTGCTTCTCCTGGAGGGGGACTCCCTGTGTGGAATCTTGACAGGAAACACGCACCCCATCCCCACCACCCTCGTTGCTTTCTGAGGAGCCGTGGGTGATGAAGCTGTTTCCTGCCATTCTGTGCAGAACAGAGAGTCCCTGAACCCTCGGTTCATTATCAGCGGGGGAACCAGCAGTTGGACCCCTGCCCCTTACGGGGAGCGAGCAGCCAGGACCGAGCCCTTTGGCACCTCCTTGTCTTGGTTGCAAGCAAGCAAACCTGTCACCTTCCTGTTTTATCTACACATGGTGTTTGTTTCCTTTGACGTGGATTCTTACACTTTGAGTGGGAGGGATTTCTCGAAAAATAACATTGTTGTACGCAGCCCATTCCCTGCCCCCTGCCACCCCTTTCTCTTTTCTTTTCAAGGCTCCAGGAATTGCTAAATAGCACATCCTGAACACCCAGCACTCTTTAGCTAAAAATACCAGGCTGTGTGCTTATCTCCATGGATGCTTCCTCTCCAGGGCCTTTACAGACGTTATCCAATTTATCCTTAAAAACACCCTGTGAAATAGGATGTGGTCAAAGAATGCCGCCCCAGAAAGGTAAAGAAGGCCTCCAGAGGAAAGGTTGAGGTTCTACACTAAGGCCCTGCAGACAATCTCAGGTCTTTAACTTCTCACATTAAAATTCCATTCTCTGATGCGTAGAAAATATCCCACTCAGACAGGTATGGTGGCATGTGCCTGTGACCCCAGCACTCTGGGAGGCTGATGCAGGAGGATTACAAATTCAAGACCAGCCTGAGCAACTTAGACTTTTAGCAAGCCGTTGTCCCAAAATAATGAGTAAAATAGGGCTTGGAGATGTAGCTCAGGGCAAAGGTGCTGGGTTCAATCCCCAGCACCAGGAAAAAAAATCCACTCTGCATTTCCTCTTCAGAACTGTGAGTTGACATAAAACAAATATAAACCCAAGACTCTTGATGCATACAAAAAGACCGAGTTTAAATGGATTCAGAACCCCTTAGGCTACTTCTGGATGCCTTTGCTTTCATCATATCTTTAAAAATTAGACATCCTCCCAGCCTTTACTCATTTCTAAATTGTTCTCTACACCCTCTCCTACTGATCTCATCTGCCACCGCAGATTTAACTCTCTCCTCTACAAACCAGCAGTAGATGTCATTTTGCCATGTCTCTTGTCATAGTTGAATATGTAGTAACTACTTGACTACCTTCTAGAATCTGTGCGTTAATTTGTCACATGCACTTCAAAAATGTGTTCCAGACAGAACACATGGCATTTTTCCCTATTCTGCATATCCTCCTATATTCTCTATCTCGAGACCCAGAAATAATGATACATTCCCCAAACCTGGGACTCATGACGGAGTCCATCCCCTCTTTTTACCCCATGAAAGTTTTTTCCTGGGTTAAATATCTTCCAGATACCCCTCCAGATTCCCTTCTGCCCACTTCACGTTCATGTCCAAGAAGAATTTCTCATGTACCATACACAGCAGAGCTCTCTGGCCCTCTAACTACCAGCCAGCGGGTCCTGGGAAGAGACTGAAAGAAGGCAGGAGAGCGAGGGTGCTGCATGGATGACGCTCTTTCTCCCTGTGGGTCGCTGTGGACTGACTATTTTCTGTACACAGGGTGGGTCCATGAAGCACCCCTTCCCACACAGGTACCCCTCTGAGTTCTGGGAATGATCCCTTCCTGCAGTCCAGGAAGGTAGAAGCTCCTTACATTGCCAACCCAAGGACATTGGTCAATCCTCGCTGCATTTCTTAACTGACACTCAGCCACTCTAAATAGTCATATATTAAACTTATTATAGCACCCATCTCTAGTGGGGCTCCAATGCCTTCCTGATGGTACCCAAATCAACATAATCACCACTTTCTATCTTTTTCATCCAGTTCAGACAATGTTATATTTTAAGCCTTCAATGTGTCTGACTTTAATTGCTGAGTTACTTTCACATATCTCGCCCTGCAGTCTCCTAGCCCTGTCCACCTTGTCAAAGTCCCATCTAAAATGCCTGTGTGATTACATCAACCCTGCAGAAGCCCATCAAAGATCCCAGTGACCTTCAGTGGATCACTTACTTACTTTTCTGCCTGCTTTCTGAATTCTCTTATCTCTGCTTCCAGGATATCCTCAATGAATATTTATTACATAGATGGGTATTGAATAGGAATTTGGATATTAAGACATATATAGATATCTGCCTTCACAATATTATTTTCCATCAAGGTGCAACTTGTCCTCCTGCAGAAGTCCTCCATACATGGCTATAGGCACGCAAATGCTCGGAACAATGCGATACCATCTACCTGGGCAGAACTGGTCAACAGTGAAGGGTTGCACTGAACTGCAAAATAAAGGCTCTAATTCAAATTTCCTGGATTCAGTTCCTGATTTCTCCACTTGTCCTGTAACCCCAGGTGATTTACTTGATATTCTATGCCTTAATTTTATAAAACACCTAAAATGCTGCCTCATAGATGGTGAATTACAGTAAAGTTAGCTCTTAATATCTTAGCTGTTTCCGAGTTCACCACCATCGTGCTTATGCTTAGCTCACCCTTTCATGAAAACAGAGCTGTACCTGAAAACCTTCTCTGCATTCCCTTCTTTGCCCTGCAGCAGCTTGTCAGAAGCCAGGAGAAAAATGCATTTATAAGAACACATAAAATGCCTTCGTGTATCGTTTCTGTAACTCCCTCCTTCTACATGTCTGCACCTCTCTCTCCTTTTTCTTACAGAAGAGACTCCTTTAACACTTGCCTTTCTTCCAAAGAGTCACAGAGAAATCTCAAATGGGAATTTCAAAAAAAAATTACCAAAGCAAAGGTTTAAATATCTATTTTTGATGATTATAATATATAAACTTACCAGAATTTTTTAAAAACCAAGAAAAAATAGAAAACTACCATTCCAACCTCCTGAAAAAAATCACCCATTAATATTTCACAACATTCTTTCTGGTCTTTTTTAGACATATATTTTTAGATTTGAGAATATACTCTATATACAATTTTATAACCTGAATTTTTTTCATTTTGTCAAATAATAGTCACTGATCAAATTATCAATAAAAGCAATGCAATGATGCCATTAATTTAATTAATTTAATCAGTGCCATTTTGATATTCCATGATTTGTTCATACCAGTAATTTAATTGAACAACTCCTGTTCTTTGTATAAAACTATGATCAACTTCTTTGGTTAAAAAATTTTGTCCAAATTTTCACGCAAATTCCTAGAAATAAAATTGTTGAGTTGAATAATACAGACATCTTAAAGCTTTAAATATACTTGAATATACTTGATTATACTTAAATATACTTTAATATATTCCTGTTTATATTTGCACCAGTAGTATAACAAGGTTATACTTAGAAATAGGGTATCCTTAGCAAGCTCTAAATTTGGATTTTTGTTCATCTTTTTTCACTGAAATTAAAAATCACTGTCTATTAAATGTATGTTTTAAACAATAACTATTAAAACACATTTATATGTTGCTTAAAAAAAAAGATGCACTCTGAGAAATGTATCATTTGGTGATTTTGTCATTTTGTGAACATTGTAGCATGTGCTTACACAAAGACAGATGGTGTGGCCTACTACTACACACTGTATATATCAACCTCTTATTCTGAAGTCTATGATAAACACATCAACATCATAAGATTAAATCAAAGATAATAGAATATTATGCAATCAAGAGATAAAATAAACATAAGAAATGCGAAGCAGTTGCCAGCATAGCACAGCATATTGTTTTACAATAAACACTGTTTATGGGCAGATGAAATGGCTCAGCGGCTTAAGTGCCTGCCCGGCAAGCGCGAGGGCCCGAGTTCGACTCCCGGATCCCACATACGAAAAAGGGGCCGGTGATATCGCTCAGCGGCACGGGCGCCTGCTGGCGCACGAGGTCCTGAGGTCGACCCCCCGGTACCCACAAAAAAAAAAAAAAACGCTGTTTATTTAAGTAGAAGGAATACACATTAAAGTAACAACAAATGTGTAGTATAGTAAACAAATAAGCCAGTGACATAGTCTTTTATTGTCATTACCAAGCATCAGAAATTGTACATAATTGTATGTGTTATACTGTATGGACTGGCAGTGCAGTGGGTGTGTTTCCACCAGCACCTCCACAAACCAGTAATGCCCAGTGCTCCAGTGTTTCAACAGCTGTGATATCACTGAAAAGTAGCTACTTTTCACCTCTATAATGTTATGGGACCACTATCGCATATGCAACTCGTCACTGACCTTCATGTCATTATGTGGCACTAAATATAGATATTAAATAGCTTAACCTCTGTTTCAAATCCATACATTTTCATTTCCCTCAGAGGCTCTGACTTAGAAAGCACTGTGCTTCGTTGTATATCCCGTGGGATATGTAAGGACTGGCTCCTCTTCCATCAGAGACACAGCCCTGGCACAGCACACAACACCCTCTTGGCAGACACCCTGAAGCAGGACCATAGAAAGTCCCTGCATCCTACCTGTGCTCCAGCTCACAGCTCCAGCTGGCTCCTTGCAGAGACTGAGCACAGAAAAAGGGTACACAGACAGCAGGCTTTCCCCTGTGTACCAATGTGCTTATTAAGGGCCAACACATGGGTCATACGTATTCATTAAGTGGATGAGGATTTAGGGGCTTTAAGTCTTAGGGTAAACATAAATATTTCTCTTCACAATTTTTTTACGAAAATACAACATTTTACACTACTAAAGGAGTCTCCTTACATGGCTTCAGGAATGCAAACAAGCACCCAGGTATTATGCAATTCCTTTCTAGTTGGGCAGAGCTGTCCCCAGGACTATGCCGACACTGGGAAACTGCACCTACAGGAGACACACACCACCTGCCTTGGAGAGCTTGCATTTTAGAAAAAGATATGACCAATAAATAGTTGATTGTCCAATTCAATATTTAATTATATTCATGATGAAGTGCCGTAACACAGAATAATAACTAATACCCAGAACATTCAATCTGGTGAGTTCACAATTTCTGCACGAGATGTATTCATGTGTCATAAATATCTTTACACATGGAAATCACTCTACTACTTAACACACACCTGGCAAGATTAGCAATGGCATTTGATGATAACTTCTTTATCTTTCTTGGATCCTTGTGCAATCACATAGTTCTAAGAACAAACAAAACACATGTTGGCTCCCTTAACCCAGTTTCCATGGTAGAGTACAAGATGAATCTCCCATGCTCAACAGATAATGGCTGGGCAAAGATAGAAAGGAAGGATGGTTCAACCTAAAATCTTATTACAGTAAGTTTAGCACATCATGTGCACTGTGTTAGCTTTCCAGTGCTGTGAGAAAATGCCCATGGAAATGAACAGTTTCAGAGATTTCAATCCATGGCCATTGGGCCTGAATTAAGGCAGAACATCATGGTGGAAGGGTGTGGCAGAGGAAAGCTGTTCAATTCATGGCAACCAAGAAGCATAAAGAGGAAGAGCCAAAGAGGAAGGGACTGGAGACAAGATACAGTCCCATAGTCATGACATCATGACTCCACTACCTTCAACTATGTGCCACCTTTTAAGTTTCTGTCACCTCCCAATAACGCCATAGATTAACCCACTGATGAAGTCAGAGAGCCCTTGTGATACAATCACCTTCAGAAAGCCCCACCTCTGAACACCTGAGACTTTTGTGAGAGGTTTTAGATCTAAAGCATAGCGTACCCTCGGTGGCAAACCCCACGTGGCAAGAAGAAATTCAGCCTAAAGAATTTAAGTGATCTATCCAATTCCCAGATAATCATGAAGGGTCTAGGAACTGTCCATGACATCATCCAAGAATCATCCAACTCCTTCAGGCAGCATTACATGTAGTCACTCACGCACCTGGTTAACCACCCAGGAATTAGTCAAGCTAGACAGTGACAAAGAGTCCCCCTTTGGTTTATTGTCTTAACCATAGCTCTTCAAATGTTTGTTCTCATTTGCCAAGATTATGTTCTGGACATGAAGATGCATCTCCCCATAGAGCTCACGAAGGATAGTATCCAGATCTGTTCATCCTCCTCTGCACACCAACCAGATGCAGGGAGTTGAAATCAAAGCTCAGCTTTGGAGGTATTGCCTGATCCTCTACACATCCTCTGTCCCACGCGCACGCCATGCTCCTCAAGCTTCCTTTGGGATCTATTTGATTGCAAGGGCGAACACACAAAAACTGTGGTCCAACAGCCCATTCTCACCATGGTGAGCAACAGTGTCCTATGAACCCTTGACTAGCTTCCGGTAAGAGGAGTAAAAGGAGATCTTTGACACGTAGAGTCTGAGGAGAAATTCTTGAAGGAACAATGGGACATACTGTGGACTATTTACAGACTCTGCTGCCTGCTGTTATGGCTACTGAGTCACCTGGCAATTTGTACTGTTTAATTTTCAGCCCTACAAGCCTCCCCGACAGGCCCCACCATCGGCCTCAGTTATTGTCACTGATGGAATTATCCTGGCCTTCTCCACCCTCTACGCCCACTGCCTGCCATCATCATTTCCCCTATTGTTCACCGCGCCTGGCCCTGACCTCTGTGTATTTATAAAGGCCACTTCCCGCTGCATCATTGTGTGCTCTGTGGCCGTCAGCTCCCCACATTTCCTGACAATGGGGTGGGGGGGTTGTTAACAACCCAAGTCCAGCTCCCAACTTCCTCCATGTCCTGTTTACTGCACTTTGCAAGCATCTCTCTGAATCCACCCACTCCCGTGTATCTCAGCATGAGCTGCAGCAAGAGAAAGCGTATTCTAGTCTCATGGTCTGTCGACAGTAAAGCAGCCCAAAGAACAGGGGCTGGAACAAGTATGATAAGCCAGAATCTTGGAAGGTGTTTTAGTCTCTGGATTAAACTACTAGGGTTCCACGTCAAAACCAAAGATGCTGGACTTGGAAAAACACACACACGCGCACCCGCATGCACGCACGCACACACACACTCACACACTCTTTCCCTCTGCTTCTCAGTATGTGATTTTACCTCTTAGGTTCTGGGGATTGAGGGCATATACCACTCTCCGTAAGACCGTCTCCAGCTGTAGAAGGAAGTATTTAATCCTTCAAACTGGTAAATAAAAAGAACAAGAGATTTGTACATCTATGACTGTTATCTTTCAACTGTTCAGTTCTTTTCTGTTTTCAAACTTAATTTAATACTTTGCACACACAAGATGAGAGAACCAAGGCTTAGAAGGATGAAGAAACTTGGCCAAGGTCATGAGACAGCAGCCAGACCCAGTTCCTACTTAAAAACATTAGAGTTTGAAGCTGTGGTTATTTATTATGTCTTGAGGTTGCCAAAGTCCTTTCTTTTTTGTGTGTGCTTAATTTGCCTTATCCCTCTTCTTCTCTGCTTCCATTTCTTTACTTTCTCAGGATCATAATGGGGTGCAGTACGTCTACCAAAACCATGAACCCTGCTTGGAAAACTCACTACTAGGCCCACAAGACTCACAGCTGATAGGAAACTTTCAAGGCTCAGTCCCCCAAGATGAGGTCCTTGTTAAATCAGGCACTAGCCCAGGCTGGCTGTTTGTGATATTTGATCTCACTTCGGAACCTGTCAGGAACTGAGATTTGGGTTGCCCTGTATTGTTAATTATTGTAATTCGAGATCTGCCTCAAATGGGAAACACAATCAGAAACTGACCGGAGCCACCAACATATCAGGCAATACTGCCTTCAACCCTCAATTGTTAGTTTTGGCAAAGCCATAATTTTCTTTCCTAGCATCTGAGTACCAACAGCCAGATACCCTTCTTCCAGGGGCCCACATAATGATTCACCTGCCCCTGACCATGATGCATTCACATTTCCTTGGGTGCACAAGTTGAGTCTGCATGTGTTTGGCCCAAGCTATAACACCCTCCCAGCATAACAGTCTCCACCCCTGCCCTCTCCCCCACCAAGCTTCCTATTCCATTCCTGGCCCAGCAGCCGCTGCAGACTGTGGAGATCCCAGCAGGCAATGAGCCAGCCTCAGGACCGGTGACAGGGTGAGTAATGCACAGGCCAGCCAGTGGGTCAGGGGGCAGCTGCCACTGGGATTGCATCTCCTTAGATGAGGAGGCCAGTAACTGTGATCACCCATTGGAATTAGTTCCCAGAGCCGATGGGCAAGATAATGCACATTAGCAAAATGTGCCCTCTTTGATTTTATGCCACATGGGGCAAGGCTTGCCTGGAGGATCTGAACTCACCACTGACCTTCTCCAAAGATTACCACCATTAGGTGATCATGCTTATCAGCACCACATCCACACTGTGACTCCAGAATGTGAGGGCTACAAGGGGCCAGATGAAACCTCTTATGTATGAGGAGACAGGTCCCCAGAGGGCCTAAGTGGCTTGCTGGAGTTTGTGGCTAACTCCCCTGTCCACACCAGTGATTCCTTCACTCCATTTTCCACCATGGCTGGAGGGACCACTGGAGTAGGAGGGAGACATTGGAAGCAGGAGCTACAGAGATGGGGATAGTCAATTACTCAGATTAGCTTCAAAAGAACAAAATGCCAACAACAAGAGCCTTTCCCGTCAGTCTCACCCTTACCTACAGCTAGAAACAGAGAGGGTAGACCCCAAAAGCCAGTCCTGGAGAGCAGTACCCAATCTACTATTCTCTCTAACTTACTCCATATCAAGCTAAAATCATAGAATCAAAAACATATAAAAGAGAAAAAATAACATGCCAAAGAAGACAGCAGCATCACCAAATACTCAGTGATAAACCCATATGCACACAGATTTGTGTAGTCAAACAAACACCACTCAGTGCAAAGTAGGTAGGTACAATGAGCATTCTTCTGTCCCTTCACTCCTCAAGGACATGTATCAAGGCTCACTACACACTCAGGCATAAGACACTTTGTTCCAGACACTAGGCTGGATGACAGGAAAATTCATCTGACGAATAATCGCAGGGGGCCTACAGTTCACTGGGGCTAAGAGACACAATAAAAACAGTACAGCCTGATGTGGGAACATATAAAAATATACACACATGCACAAAAAGACAAAACGGGCTTGGCATAGATCAGGGGAATATTAAAAATATCTTTGCAAGGAGATGCTATCAGAGATGAGTGTCAGTAATGACAAATCCTGGGGTGTAGGCTAAGAATTAGGAAGTTTAACAGACAGGAAACAGCAATGGGGCAGAGGAAAGAGGGGTGTGGGCCATTCAGAAAGCCATACAAAGTACAGCACACCTGCAGCAGGAGGCAAGCTCGCCTCTGGGTGGAACCCAGATCGCAAGTGGTCTTGGGTGCCACGTAAAAGAGCATGGCTTTATCCAGGAGATACTGGAGAGACAGTAAAAAACTAGGAAAGGTAATGGCAGGATAGGCTTGCAAGAAATACTCTTGTTCTCAAGGGAACCGTGAATGGAAGGGGGTAAGACTGGTGGTGCAGAGGCTCTGGAACAGTCCTGACGGTTATTTCCATTGCATGGGTGTCCCGCTGGTGTCAGAATCTGAACTCCTCACTTTATACAGTCTATCTGAGCTCTTCCGATGTTGGGTATTCATGATCAGCTACTGGCTCCCCAAAACTGTCCCAGACACTGTAGACAACTTGGTGAGCAGTCTGACAGAATCACAGCCCTTGAAGAGTTGCATTCTTACAGAGAAAGACACATGCTAATCATATCAGATAGTTTCACGTACTGATAAGTGCTATGCACTGACATTTCGATGTTCTATTTTCCCAAGATTATGTGGAAAGGAAAAATACCAACATCTGAGCTCAGAACTAAATCCTCAGCCCATTATCTACTCGCATACTCTTTATGATAGGAGAGCAGAGTTTGAACTCCTGGGTCAGTAAAGAAAGGATTGGAAATCTAGGGAGGTTGGATTCCAGAGGATTCTAACACTAGAAGCTACAAAGCATGATGTTTAACCTTATATGATTGGCTGTGGATCAGTTAATTGTGCAGTTTTAGAAAGTTGAATCTAGTATAAGTCTAAGGATTTTTTTTAAGACACAAACTACCTGTTTACTCATTCTTACATTCATTCATTCATTCCTTCATTCATTCACTCATCCACTCAGAGTATTTCCTCTATCTTAGGTGCTGTGCTCATTCTTCAAGAATGGAGATAAATACATAGCTCCCACCCTTAATTCCCCTCATGAAAAAATCAGACAAAAAAATATAAGAGAAAAACAGGATAGATGCCCTGGAAATAGTTAATGCTTATTGAGTATTTGCTATATGTCAGACGAGGATGTTAAGGGTAATGTGACACTTAACTATCAAAAGACAGCTGTTAGTTACTATTGTCTTTAAGTGAGTCAGAGAGAGAATAATGAGCAACAGTCTAGGAAGAGCCTCTGGGGGCTATAAAGTGTGTAAAGACACAAGGGTGAGCGAGCACACGGCAGGTTTGGAAAACTAGGAAGATATTTAGACTCGACAGAAATGCAGGATAAGTGTTGTTTACCTTGAAATGCTTAGGGCTAGAAGTGTTTCACATTTTAGATTTTAGAAGATTTGCTTATACATAATGAGGTGTCTTGAAGATAGGGTCCAAGTCTAACCATAAAATATTTTCTATACACTGTATACACACAGCCTGAAGGTAATTTTACCTTATATTGTTAGCACACTTGTGTTTTGGGCATGTGCTCTACCACGTAGCTACATCCCCACCCTTTGTTGCCTGTGTTTGCCTGTGTTATGACTGTGCCCCATCACACGGGGACAAATATGGAATTTTACAGTCATGAAAAGATGCTTGATAAGTTTTGAAGTGTGGAGCAGTGCCAATTTCAGATTTTTAGATGAGGGACGCAAACTGTGTCTGTCATTAAAGGACATACCCTGGCACAGAGGAAGGTTGCTTATTTCTTATCTGAAGTTTTATTTTTTAAACCAAACATACCGGCCAAGTAAGAGGGATCCTCTGAGAGCAGTCTTCTCTATTTACTTCTCTGATGTTCACGTGACACAGGATAATTTGAAACTTAATTTTGGAAGTGCCCTCAAAACCTAAAACATGTGCCCCAAATATCCTTACAAATGGTTCTTTTCTATTCTTTCAGGTACGGATCTGATTTCTGGAGACAGCCTAAATTTCTGTTAAAGCCCAGTGTGAACAATACTAAAAAATATTCTGTCAGACAAACGATTTTTGATCAACAGAAGAGCAATAAATTGCAACCAAAAGTTTAATGATTATTTTCTATGGATTAGGTACTATACAAAATAGTTTATTCTCCTTTAAAAAATTCTATGAGTTTGTGTGTCGGACTTGTTTCCCTTAACATTATGTTCTCAAGTAGCACCCAAGTACCTATGAATGCCTCAAGTTTACTTTTCTTTATGGTAGTGAAGTACTCCACTGTGTATAAATATCACATTTTCCTTATCCATCTTTATGTTGATGGACATATATACTGGTTCCAAAATCTAGCTATTATAAATTGTGCTGCTATAATCATGGATATGCATGTATCCCTGTAATATGATTATTTTAACTCTTTTGGGAAAATACGTAGTAGGGGGATAGCTGGATCAAATGGAATTTCTACTTTTAGTTTTTTGAAATATCTGCACATTGATTTCCATAGTGGCTACACTAGTTTACATACCCACCAACAATGTAGTGGAGTTTGTTTTTCCCCATAACCTGGCCAGCATTTGTTACTGTTAGGTTTTTTGATGATAGCTGTTCTTTATGGGCTAAGATGGTATCTCAGTGTAGTTTTAATTTGTATTTCTCTGATGGCCAGAGATGTTGCATATTTTTTCGTGTATTTATTGGCCATTTCTACTTCTTCTTCTAAAAAGTGCCTATTCATTTTGGTTGCCCATTTTTTGATTGGGTCTTTTATCTTGGGGCTTTAATTTTACACAAGCTCAAATATTGTATGGCTTCTCTCACATAAGAAATACAAATAAATACAAATAATAAAGACCAAAACAGAAGAGAGATCAATAGGAAATAGGGAGAAGTTCATATACTTTCTCAAATAACAAATTCCATTGTTTTAAAAATATATCAGTGTATCATAGTTCATTGAAAGGAAAGATTTGTGTTGCTATCTGTTTGTTTCTCTTTATAAGAATCTTTTTGGTGTATGCCTTGTATTTTGCATAACTACTCTGAAGATAATGATACACAGTGTAATAACTATTGTATTCTCTTATTGTTTATGAAATTTTGGCCTTTTCCATAAAATAAAAATAAATAAATAAAAATTTGTTTAATTTGTTTAATTTAAATTTACTTAATTTTTCCTGAAATATTAAAAAAATTCTATAAGGTAATAATGATTATTTTTATTTTTACTTTTGCTGAGGTAAAGTAGTTCTGAGAGGTGAAAAAACTATCCCCGGGTCATATAAAGATTCTGAATTGAAACCTAGCCCTGAAACCAAGCCATGAGTTTTCAACAAGCACATCATTCTATTCCTCTCCAAGACGCTAAAACAATGGTACATAAGTGAAGTTGGCAGCAGGGCCATATTATATCCTTCCCAGAGCTTAGCAACATAAATTCTGAGACTCTTCATCATAACGCAGCAAATGCATGGTATTGTCCCTATATTTTACAAAAATGTGGCTTACAGACAAAGCTGTCAGCCAACAGTTGAGTGTATGGAGAGGTGCTTAACTTCACTAATCATTAGGGAAACACGGATTAAAACCACAGTCGGATAGCACCTCACTCCTCTTTGGTTGACTATTATTAAAATGACAAGCACTAACCAGTGTTGGTGAGGATATGGAGAAAAAGGAACCCCTGTACACTGTTGGAAGGAAAGTAGGTCGGTACAACCACTATAAACTCATTATTATATTTTCTTCATAAACTAAATAAAGAACTATCATTTGACCCAGCAATCTCACTTTTGAATACATATTCAAAGGAAACAAAATCAGTATTGCAAAGAGATATCCACACTCCCACAATGTCTGCAGTACTATTCATAATAGACAAGATATGGAAACAACCCAAGTGTCTATCAAAGGATGAATGTGGTTAAATAAATTATGACCCCAGCTGCTTGGATGCTGAGACAGAGGGTTGCTTGAGTACAGGAATTAGAAGCCAGCCTCAGCAACACAATGAGAGCCCGTAGCAAAAACATATATGGTGTACACGTACAATAGAATATTATTCAGTTATGAAAAGGAAAAAAATCCTGCCATTTGCAACAACATAGATGAAGCTGGAGGGTGTCAGACAGAAAAAGACAAATACTGTATGGTCTCACTTATATTTGGAATCTAAAGAAAGTTGAATTTATAGAAACAGAGACTAGAATTTAAGTGGTGGCTGCCAGGGGCTGGGACAAAGGGGAATGAGATGACATTGGTCAAAGAGCACAAACGTTCAGCTATGAGATGAATAAATTCGGGGAAATCTATGGTGACTACGACAATACTGTTCTGTATTCTTGAAATTTGTTAAGAGAGTACATCTTAAATAGTCTCAGTATACACACAAATAAATAATTAAAGGTAACTGTGTGAAGTGATAAATAGGTCCATTAGCTGGTTTGTGGTAATTATTTCAAAATGCGTACATATACTGACACATCCTGCTATGCACAGGTAATATAGCCAGCATCTGTCAACTTACCCCAACAAATCTGGAAATAGAAATAAAGGTAATCTGTTAAATTGCTATCACCAAATTTGTATGATGGTTAATAAATTAAACATTTATTAATTTTTATTTATGGTTTACATTTGAAGCTTAAATAAACATTTTTTCTCGTCTCAAATATCACCTGCATGAGTAGCCCATAGAGACACCATTGCTATCGTACCTTGCCTGTAGTTTTATCCCAAGAAGGTGTCCCAGAAAGATTTACAACACCACAGTTGGACTAAGCATCTAATCTCCCCAAATAAAGACTGCACATTGAAAAATGACCTTTGGCCTCATGATTTAAAAGCTTCAAAATGCAGAGGAAATGCATCAGTGAGATCCTGGTGATTACCACAGTTGAGTTCCTTAGGTCCTTGCTCTGTTGACTGCAACCCTGTCCAATGCCTTCTTTCAGTTGACCTAAAAGCCATTCCTAAGGCAGGCGGAATCATTCTGAATCACTGATCATTCTGAATTATTTATGGTCAGGGCATAGCGGACCCATCTGCTGATGACACTTCAGTCTTTTTTGTTTTAAGATTTTACATTTTATCCCCCATGTATATTTTTAGGAGCTTGTATTGTATTTGTTTATTTTGCTTTTGAAATTGGTGAGATTTCCCTAAACACTAGAAAGAATGTGAGAAGGAAAGAGAACACCAGAAGAGAAACAAAACTTCAGACAGAAGAGTGCAGGAAGGAAGTGGAAGCAGAGGCCAACTGAATTCTGCTTTCCCACCTTCAACCTGAGACTGCCTCCCTGAGCCAGGGGTCCCTGAGGCACCCAGGTCCTCCAGCAGGGATCAGTGTGTGGATTTCCATATCAAAGAAGCAAAACTGACTGCAGAGGGCCCCAGTGAGAGATCTAAGCTGACAAGCAAGTGAAGTTAGGCGCCTTGGCACAAGTTGAGATACAACTTGAAGCTCTAGAAGCTCAGACCTCATTTTTCTCACCCTCATTTACAAATCATCTAGTGACCAGCTCATCAAGCCACCCACTCCTGTACTTTCATTTACTCCCTTTAAGAAATATGCTCCAGTGTACTGAGCATAGCTAAAATAAAACATCTCAGAAAACACAGCTTTGTTCTGCCCATCAGGCCCCCAAAGGAAAACCTGTGGTTTCCAGGACCACCAGGAGGTGAACACCTGCCCTCTGGAATTCGGACACACAGGAAGGTGGAAACACGGGGAGGATTCATTTCCTGAACTTAGAAACCTCCCAAAATCTGTCTCCCCCTCAACCAAGCTGAATCCACTCAACCAGGAATGACAAAAACTGGGACAGAAGAGGGAAATAGGATAGGTGCAAGAAGCTCAGTATTTGAGACCAGCGCTGGGGTCCCCTCTTGTCTGTGCTGAGGGTGTGTGCAGTGTTCAGATGTAAGGTGAGCAAGCCATGCATAGCTTATGAGGATAACCTGACCCATCAAATGGCTTTCTCTTCTGGGAGTCATAAGGATGCACTTCAAAATAGCCTCTGTAATCAAGCAAGCACGGTGGAATGTTCTCCCAGTCAACCCCAGGAAGTTCCCGATCCAAAGCCATTCATTGGGCTGGAGCTGTGCAAATAATTAGTCTCACACTTGTCCTTAACCCTCCAGGCTGAAAGCCCAGGTGGGCTGAGTCCAGGTGGGACTCTCAGGCTGTACTCTGGTGGCTCAGATGTTGCCATAGAAACAGAAGCCTTTATTTATTTTGCTAAAATGAACAAAACAAAGCGCGGTTGTCCTTTAGACAATAGGATCACGTCATCGGAGCCCTCTGTGCCCCAGGTGACAAGTCCAGTCCTCCACTTGCAATGTTCTAGAGGAGGTGGTCCAGCAGGCTTCCCCGGGCCAGGCTGTCTGACGCTCTGACTGTGTCACCCTGAAGCTGAAGCTGCCCTTGCAGGTGCTTCCTGGGCTGAGCCCCAGCAAGGCTGAGAGTAGAGATTTTTTGGCAGCAGGAGGTCAGGAGGAAAGTCCTGAATTCAGCCAGGCCCTTCCAGGCACAGAAAGAAATGCCCTGTAACAAGGGATCCTTAAAAATATTGCTGTTGTCCTAATTAATAAAAGAACTTATAGACTGAATAAAAGTAGCATCTTGATGGCTGACAACAAATAGCACCATGTTCAGGACCAACTCTGAGAAGATCTGGAAGAAAACAAAACATGCTTTCTCCTCTGCTCCCTCATTCGTGACACAAATCCCTGCCCTGCCTTCTCAGGAAGCTTCTTTCATTTATACCAGTTCCAAGAAACCCTTCCTTTCACACTTGTAATAGCAAAATTGTAGTGATTACTAACATCTATGGGGTCTCCACTTGGGGCCAAGCATTATTCTAAGCATTTTACATGATGACATAACTACTCACAGTGATTCCATAAGGGGTACTCGTGCTATCCTCATGTTATGGGTGATGATGTTACATGGCACAGGGAGGTTAAGTAACGTGTCTAAAGTTGCACAGCTACTGTGAGACAAAGCCTGGATTTGAACCTAGATATTATGACTTAAGGGTTACTTGTTACTTCATACTTTATTTATTATCTCCTATTAATTAATGCATTCCTTCTTTCCTTTATTTTAATTCACTAAATATTTTTGGGACCTATTTGACTAGACACTGTGTGAGAACTTAAAATGTATACTCAAGGTCCTTATAAGGTGTAAGTACATTAAAATATTGTGAGGACAATAGAGATCCATATTGCACATAATGGTTACCGGAGAGGTCTATCATAGGTTATCATGAAGAACACAACACTTCAATTAGAATTTGAGGGAAATGAAACCCAAAGGGAAAGAATTATGTCTTAGTTACTTTTCTCGTTGCTGAGATAAAATAGGCAACACCCACAAGTTAAAGGAGGAAAGGTTTATTTAGCTCACAGCTTGTAGAGGTTTCAGTCCATAATCACCTGGCTCCAAGGCAGGGTGGCACATGGCAGAGACGCAACTATTCATGACAGCCAGAAGGTAGCAAGCAAGGGACCTTAACAGCATCTTTCTGCCCCTTTTATCTTATCCAGGCTACTTAGGGTGGGGAGCACTCACACCCTTAATCCTAGTGCCCTTGAGCCTAGCATTGCACCGTGAATCAATTCCAGCATCACACATTCTAGATGCAGGCACCTCACAGCCCCACCTATGTTTGCATGAGGCTTTGGAGGACATCTAAACACAAGCCATAACAAATTGTTATATTCCAGTGTAACCCAACAGAGTGCATAATTACAAGGAGCAATTTTCTAGATCGTTAATTGTAAAGTACATATTCATGGAACTGTGGCTGATATGAACAAAACTAGTACATTATAGCCAGAAAATGAAGACTACTTAGATTTTGGTTTATCTTTGGGCAAAGGATATTCCATGAAGGTATTTGAGCAAGAGCACAATGCAGAAAGATTAATTTGCAGTGCACACAATGATTAAAGTGGAAAGGGGAGAAGAAACAGGAAACCAGAAGGAGATAGCCACAGAGCAGGCAAGAGATGACCAGTGAAACCAAAATGAGATGTCAGGAGAACTCATGAGAAACACAGAGGGAATATTGAATGGAAGGGCCAGTTAGAATTTCTGAGTATAATGTCCGTGAAGAAGGATGGTATCTACAGGGGGCTGGCAGAACTCTGTTCCATTAAGGGAGAGAAAAATTACAACGAAGTCCTGGCCAGGGGAATAAAGGGGAGGGTTTGTGTGGGCAGAGAATTTGAGCTTGAGACACATGTAAGTGTGTACAGCAGAGAACTGAGAATGTTAAACTACAGCTTAGGAGATTTCAAGTATCGTGAGAGAGATTTAAGCATCATTCACACAGTGGTGGAAAAATGAGGATGGAATTGGCAAGAAACAGAAATTGCAGTCTTTTTATAGTAGGAAGGAAAATAAGGCAGGCTTTAAATTCTCTCTAGGTATCACATATCCCTGATTTATAGCCAGTGACTTAAGCCACAGCCTGGTACAGTACAGGCGTACAATAAATATTTGTGGGAGAAATAAAGCCTTGTATATTCTGGGGAAATTAGAAAAATAGTCTGTTTGGACAGTAGCAGACCTTTAAATTCTACAGGACAACATGTGAGTGGATCAACTACGCTAATGTTTTATCAGAAAGTTAATTGGGAGCATCCAAAGTGGAGTTAGAATATCCCCTTATGATGATGGCTTCAAATTCAGAATTATGAAAGACTCCAGTCCACATTAGCTACAGCATTGAATGTAGGTGAGCTTCATTTATGGTTTTCTCCTCCAAACTCTTGGCAATTCTCTGTTCTAAACTGTCATGACCTTCAAGATGGTGGACACACTAGCCTCCCCACCCCCACCCCTCATCTATGAAATGGGGACAGAATTCTCAGCACCAAATCTGCAAGGAAACATCTTTTCAGACTCTTGGCAGAAGAATTTTAGATGCTATTCTAAACTGAAAACTATTTGTTAGATGAAGTACTTAATATTAAAAAAAAAACTCTTTTATCTCAAGAATCATTTCTAAGAATTGCTCAGGCTGTCTGGCAGATTAAAGAGGGCAGATTCTGAGTTAGGGCCCCAGCTGGCTTTCCCCAAACCAAAGATAATTTAGGAGAAATTTTGTGTGTACATCTGACACAAGACAATATTCAGCAATGGCCAGGAGCAGGCGGTGAGCAGAGGAGTAATTTCCATTTTAATTTTCAGGTCAGCCCTCTGAGATATATTTGGGGCAATGTGATGACTGTGCAGTGGTTTTTCTCTGGTGGTTCTGTTGTAGATCGAAGGATGGCTGAGGAGATAAACAAGCACACAAATAGTGTTACCACAGATACCTGAATTTGTTTCTTCTCATCAAAAGATACACACAGTGGCTCTTTTTGTCTCTTGCCAGGTCCTTTCAAAGATATGGACTTACACCTCCACCTAATTCTCAAATCAAACTTCTGAAAATTTAAAATTAAAAAAGGAAATACAATTCAGTATTTTATTCTATTTTTTTACTCCTTTCTGTTATTGCTTTTTTATTTCATCTTCTTGGATAGTAACTATATGATGAAATTGCCCCACCTCAGATTTATCTAACAGGGGAAATGTTGAAATTTGCTATTTCTTGGGACTTAACACTCAGATAAAGATTAGTTTCTTTACAGACCTAAATCTAGATCTTAGTTAACTAAAATCACCCCACAGAAATGAGATCTATGGTCACCATATTCTAGGGGCATAAAACATGAGAAAACAAATACTGTAAGTCAGTAGATTAAAGGGTTAAAGATAAGAAGAATAGTTTTTAAAAATAGGTTAAAGGTGCAAGTGCAATATGGTCACCATATTCCAGGGGCACAAAACATGAGAAAACAAAAACTGTAAGTCAGTAGATTAAAGGGTTAAAGATAAGAAGAATAGTTTTTAAAAATAGGTTAAAGGTGCAAGTGCAATTAGGATTACTGTGTTTTTATAAAATTTAGATGAGAAGGAGAAATTAAATACCCCCAAAATCCACCTCCAGACTGAGCTTTTATAAGCTTACCAGCATGTCCATTCCACATTCTGCAAACCTACTTCTCTCTATACGAGGTGCGATGGCCACCACAAAGCAGAAACACAGAGTCGGCCTAAGGTCACCTGCTCCAATTGGCTATTCCTTATACCTAATCGATTTCATCAGTGGACAGACCCATGTTCAAGTTTAAGTCTGCTCTCACACACATCTGCAGTGTCAAAACCAGTAACGCCAAAAGGAAATTTTAACACTAACATATTTAGAGTGCTCTTAAAATTATATAATCAAAAATACCTGGTTCCGTGTTTTCAAAGTAAGACATGCTTTCATTGAAGATATCCATGACTATGAATAAAGGGAAATGAATGCGGTTTTCCACAAGGATGTTTGAGATTCTTCCACTTGTATTTTGCATTGGAGATAGAAATTCAGTTCATACTTTGGAGTGAAGATCCCTCTTTGCATCATAGAATTTTGTTTGAGCTACGAACTATCCTACATAAGGTCAAGAGAGTCTTGAGTTTTCCCATTGTTCTTCAAGACTGGAGGATATAAGGAATATATATAGCATGACTTATGTTTCCTTCTTAGTAAACACCCAGAGCTACACTGAAATCCAATGCTCATTGCTTTGAATGGCATGAAAGAGCATTACCTGACTGACTCACATTCCACTTCCAGTCATAGTACAAATGACCATATGGCCACACCCACATGTACTCAGAAGTATTCAGAGAGCTAGAATTTTGCAACTAACCTACTAACAAGAACAAAGCTCTTAGAAATTCATCAGCTTTATTAGCACAGAAGTTTTAAAGGCCAAGGTTTGCTCTGAGGCAGAAGCAGACCCTGTTGTTATCTCAGGATTTTTAACACAAGAACAATCCACCATGGAAAGTGCATTTATGACAAATCTGTGACAGACAGTGATATCAGTTGTGTATCTAAACTTCTATGTATGCCTGGAAGCGTTAACTCCATGCAACAGATGAAGGATGCTACTCAATTGAAGAGAAACTTTGGGACCTGGGAAGCATGGTTAAAGCCCAAGATGCTAGCCAAACCCCTATCTGTCCCTCTTAGATTTCCACAACACAGCTATAAATACCATCAGGGCTTGTTGGAGCAAGAATGTGTGAAAGTCAGTAAGCGTATGGCTTGAAGATCCAAAGCACAGTACATTAACACAGTCTCATTTGTGCATGGGCTATCAAGTGTCAAACATAACTCCCTAGAATCTGTACATCTAGGTGGAGGAGACCTTATGGTCCCTGAAAAGACACCACCTGGTGTACAGCCAATAGCACCCCTACTCAATTTTGAAGATGAAGTTGGGATTCCAATTTTGTCACTCTCTCTAAACCATTTCTCCCCTCTGTACTCACTGTCCTCGTGAATAGCTAGAGAGGTTTGAAAGACTTGACTTTCAAGATTCTATCATGGAACTTTTGTAGTTCCAAGTCACTAAGCCCAGCCATGCTAGTGTGAGTCCAGTATTCTAGACCAGTGAACTTCACTGTTCAGTTCACCACCCTTGGAAGAAACTGACTATAATTTAAGTCTCTTTTCTATGTCATTTCAATTTGGTTGTCATCCACTTTATTCATTCAGCAACATTTTGTCAAACACAAGGCACTGCTAGATATGGAAATACTTGTGATGGCTGGTACTGAAATAGTCTTTGTGGCTTTCCAGTGTGCTATTCTCTTTCAATCTCACAAAAACCCTGTATATTATAAATGAGAGGCAGGTAAGCCAGGCAGGCCTATTCCCACTGTAATTATTAGGATACTAGGAACTGGTGAAAATGAATGACTCAACAATCATTACATGTCTAAAAATTATGACACAGAGCCACTAACCTTGTCTGTTCAATCAAGGACAAGTCTCTGACCCACTATTCCAAACTGTTTCACTTGAACAATATACTGCATTTTAATTGAGCATGATTTTTATAAAATGCCCTCTGAAGAAAAATATCTATTTTGATCTTTATAAAAACCCTACTGAGAATCAAGCCTAGCCAACATAACCAGACAGGAAGTAAAGGCTTGAAACTATGCTCTGGTTAACTCAAATATAGCAAGGTACAAAATTAACAGAATTTCCAAAAACCAAAAACACAGATTATCAACTAGTCATTTAGTTCTGACTGTGTATCAGACAGCCACTATGCCATTTTCTTAACATATATCTTTAAAAAATACCTATAATAACCCTTTTCAGTGGGATTATCACTTGCCAGAGGACAATGCATGAGGCTCAGTTGAATAGCATGCATAAAGTCACATAGCTAATAAGTGACCAGGGTGAAACTCAAACACAAGCATGTAGGATTTCGAAGTCCAAGCTCTTCCCAAGACTTATAGGGAGATGCTGTAATTTCAAATTGATAACCTCAGTTCCAGGTCACACAAAGAGATTCTATTGACCTCTAGCCTTCAGGAGACTGTAATCTTGAATAATGATCTCATTTAGTAATACTGGAAAGGAGTTTGAGGGGGCGAAGTTTGGTAAAGAAACACATTTAGAAATGACATAATCGAACAGGTTGGATAGTAAGGATGCTAGACTAATAAAATTCTACTGCAGTCCTGCAGAAAGATGATCTCCAGCTATCAAGCTGTAGTTGGTATTCTTAAATGTATCCCACACCCTCCTGTATTGGCAAATTCTTCTTCAGCAAAAAGATACTGGCCAATTACACTTCTGAGGGTTCAATGCTTGAGGCAAAAATTAGTCAGCATGGTCAGCTTATACTGCAGGAAGCAATGTACACTCAAACTCTCAGTGGCAACAACAATAACAACCAAGTTTTATTTCTCATTTATGCAAACTCTGTACAGAGCCAGCAGCCCTCCAGGACAAATATTTCTGTTCAATAGATCAGGCCCCAATCCACTTCTCCAATAATCTCCTACAACCCACCTGGCCTCCAACCAGCCCTGGCAAAAGAAAGCCCTGGGGTCAATGTATGTTGCTTTCATGCTTAGACTTAAAAGTGACATATACCACTTCCTCTCATAGTCAGAACCTCATCCACGCTAGGGAGCTGGGAAGCACGTGGATATTTGGGAAGGTGTAACCTTATCCCAAGCCCATCGTGAAAATGGATATCTTTGGTTTCCTTCCAGGACTACTCTACCTTCTCCATCCTACCCCATGCCCTAAGAGGCTAAACCAAATGCAAGGATCAAATGCACGCCTGCCCTTTGACCTCCTGAGCCTGGTCTCTCCCTTGTGCTCCTATAGGACACCCGCAGTAGATGAGAGTGAGGTCCAGATAACGATCTTTTTCTATTCTGGGGCTTTCACTAGGAATGGAGCTGGGGCTCTATCATTTTCCTTCTCTATCTTCGTGAATTTCAAAATCTGCTATCACCCCTCACCTCTTCGGGGACCCCAACAATCCACTCTCACGAAGCTGAGTGTATTACACCATTTGTTGTGGTTTCCCCACACTCTGCCCACATTTTCGTAAGTAGCCTCTGCTATACTCTTCTCAGATTACCCAATTTAAATGCTTATTCTGCTTCAGCCTATGGTCCTGACCTGTACCAGGAAATTGTGAGGATTATACATCTTAAATATCGAGAAGAGCCTCTATTATATTCTATTACTTCAATTATAAATTTAATTTTTAATAGAATCTATTTATAATAACCTCATAAGTTGGTGTTTTTCTTCATTCCTCTATTTCCATGCATCCTCAGTATTATCAGAAAAGTTGATTATTTTTTCCTCATAGAACCCTCTAGTGGCCTCTGATTAACATAGAATAATATCCAAAATCCTTAAACCAGATTTCATTACTCCTCATTAATCAGGCAATTTTCAGCTCTCAAGATACATTGCTTTCAATTCTCCAGACTACAGGTTGGCAAACTACAGCCAAGAGGTTTAATTAAAGAAACATTAATTGAAACATAGCCACATTCATTCATTTATATATCATCTATCACTGTTTTCATACCACAGCAGCAGAATTGAATACTTAACTCACAAACTCACATGGCCTTCAAACCTGACCTTTACGAGAAACGTTGGCTGCCCCTATATCAATACCACAACATTTTAAACAGTCATATTTCACATTGTTCAAGGCAATAATGAGGATGGTCTCTGGCACCAAACTATAAATACTGGATTCAGGTATATTCTACACATTTACCTAGTCCATACATGTCTCCAGTGTTTCCAGCTAGATTTTCCTAAAAGCCTGTTTGCAACTTTAATTAGTATTTCCTTTGCTTTGCCTTAGTTGTTTTTATGTCTGTTTCTCATTTTAGATTTGAAAGAAATTTGAGGATAAGGACTATTATCGTGCATCTTTTACATTTCCCTCAATACCTTCATAGCACTTGGCATACCTTAACGGTTAGACAGATGTGTGTTGAAGAAATGAAAGTCTACAGCAGTAGGAAGCATTAACTGCTCTTGTGATCAGAAAGTAGGATGATCATAGGTTTTAGGGATGCATGAAGAAACTGGCATCATTTGATTGCCAGTGAGTCTATGGGAGAAGGAAACAGGTAGAATTTGCACCATTGTTTAAGACAAAAATGTTGCTTACATGAGGACAACCAAGAAAACAACAGAAACCTATTTTAAACAGAAGCTAGAACAGTTTATGTCACTACTGAGAAATAATATCAAGACATGAAGGAATTATGTGAAGTGGAATTAATCAGTTAAGTAACATAGTAACTTTGTGGGATGGCCCCACATTATTTTAGTGTACATCTATTTTAGTGTACATTGCATGTTTTCATTTTCAGAACTACCAATAATAGTAAAACACTTGTCTTCTATTAACATATTTTGTGTATCTTATACTTTAAGATCTGTCTTCCTTTAAATCTCTGGACAATCTGACCATTTAAATACAGTCTTGTTTGACTATAGGGAAATGATAAAAAAGATCACAAAAATAGGCACTCAACCATATGCTATTTAAAAAGAAAAGAGAAAAGAAGTAATAAAAGAGGAAAGGAAAAGAGGGAAGAAAGGATGGAGGTAAAGAAGGAGGCAGGGAGGGAGGAAGGGAAACTAATCAAGAATCTCATGTCTATTCCTTTCCTGAAGTATTTACGGCAGTGAAAGTCATTCATCTTCTGAATTTCTGAAAAAACTGAATTCTCAAAAAAATATTACAACTGTCTCTTCCTCTTCTCTTCAGACAATCTAGTTAAAGTCCAAGGAATAAATGTTTCTGTAAAACCAATGGATACAATAAAGATAATATAGATTACCAATAAAGTCATATATCTGTTTCAAGCTTCTTTATTTTTCCCAGTGCAAATTCACTTGTGAAGGTTATTTTTCTCCTCTGTCCTTCCCAGTGACTCCACCCAGAGTGGAAGGAATGAAAATAGATGACAGGAAGATGCTGTTTGATTATACACCTGGACAGAACATTCGAGCTACTAACTAGAGTCAATTACCATTATTCTCTCTTATTGCCATTACCCTTTCTTCTATTTCCCTTCTCTTTATTACCTTTCTATGATCTGTAATAAATTTCTTTACTTTTTACCCTGTGGCAGCAGATGATTACATTGAAAACCAAAAGTCAAATTTGAGGCAATGAATTTGAAAATCCTTACTTAAAACCAATTTCATGGAGGACAGGGGAGGGAGAAGGAGGAAAGGGGATGGGAAAAAAGAATTGAAAGGAGAAATGATGAAAATAGAGCTTTTGCAAATGGGAAGGGGACCAAGAATTGGAAGGAACAGGGAGGGTAGGAGGGGCAGGGATGAAAAAAAAAAGGAATTAGGAAGTATTATATACATGTACCATCTCCCCATGATAAAGGTAATTATTATATACTGCAAATACGTACTAATAAAAAATAAAAAATTTTTTAAAGATTAATTTAATTTAAAACACCAATTTCAATATAAAAGTATTAAGAGCCAAGTCTTTCAAGCACCCGAGCCAATGCTTTGCGAGGGAGAAGTATGAAGAAGAACGCATTACTACCTAAAATAATTTTCCTACCCAAAAGAACATAAAAGTTGGATCACATGTGGGAAGCTCATAGGAATGTGACTGGAATTTCCAAGTTCTATGAAAAGCATCTCAACCTTTGGCAACAATATCCAGGGAGAGATTATGAACTCCCAAAAGAAACTCAAAATCCATCTGTAACGGTAGAGGAAGGATGCCACAGTGGAAGGAAAGACTACCTAGCTCCCAATGTTACAGCACTGGAAGAACCAGACTCAAAAAGTGGCCAAACGATTGCCATGAGCGCCAGTGTAGCCATGACTGAGTGTTGATGACGGCGCTGGAGGCCAGACTTCCACAACTCAGTGCAGCGCGGGAAAGGGTGGAGGACAACCACTCATTCTCACCCAAATGGCAGCGGCACAGCATCCCTGGTGGCTCTTGAGAGGCCTCTTAACCGCAAAGCGAGCGTAATCTGCAAGGAAGCAGTGGCTAGTGTGGGAGGTACACTCAGGGTTGCTCAGCAGAGCAGCAGCCCCTTGAGTTTGCACGACCCGATAGAAACCAGGGAAAGACACTTATTCCCAAAATCAAAACAACTTGTCCTCTCCCCTCCAATCAGCTTACTCCACTGAGAAGAAATGAAGAAAGTGGTCAGGAAAGAGTGCGTTTTAATCCTAATTTTGATGGGAAGTGATTTTTTTCATTGGGCAGAGAACCGGTTGAAGGGCAAAGTTCAGTTACTCAAAAATACAATTTAATTTGCACCCTGGACTTGTGGCTTTAAAATCTGTGCTATCTGTAATTGATCATAAGGTGCCAGGAAATACAGAAAGGGACAAGAAGTGCCTGTTGTATCATCAAAGATGTGAAAATAGTGCTGGCTGGCATTGACATGGCTCCAAGTGCTTCATATACATTAGCAGAGTTAATGTTCATGCTGACCCTAAGGGACAGGTAATACTAGTGTCACTTTCAAAAGTAGGGAAATACAAGAATTTATGTGTATTTCCTGGGTAGGTTAGAAGTGGGACTGGAATCCAAGCCAAGGGCTCCAGAGGCTGATGATCAACTGTTCACATCTCTCTGTTGAACAGTTGTCGTGACAGTACCTGGGCTTCCATCAGTCCCTTCACACCATCGTTTCTGGCTTGTGTTCTCCTGTCTTACTTCTGATTTTTCTGAGTCCTTAGCCCTGGTCTTTGGCCAGCATAACCTTTCCTTTCCATGCCTGAGTTTCGTGATTCTGACATAAACATCATTATCTCCTTTCCCTGCAGATGTTACTCCAGCCCCAATCCTCTAACTCTCACTGAAAGGAACAATACTGGTGCCTCTGTCCAACCCTCCCAAGTTGCCCAGCTGATGTTTTGGTTTTCAGAGAAGTACCACAGCTAGCACACTGACGTCAGTGACCCAAGCCCAAGCAGGCCACGGCAAGACTAGGCAACAGAGGTAATGAGTCACCAAGTTTTATACGAGAAAGACCTAATATCTAAACAACTGTGATAAAACAAACTTGAAGAGAGACCAAACATATTTCCTCTGGTTTCAGAGGTCAGGTCATTTACTGATGTGCAAGAAGCAAAAAAGAAAAATACATGGGTCCAATGGGAAAAAACATTCTCAAGGCTGAAATTAAGCACTAAAGTATTAACTGCTTTGAGGAGCTGTGAGGTCTAGGTCTGGAAGGATTCATCAAGGCCTCAATGCTCCCCACCCCAAGGAGGGGTAGAGTGGAAGGGTAGAGTGGGAGCAGGACCAGAAGGCTTCTATAATCTCTAATAAACCATTTTTCTTGAAACACACTTCACCAAAAGACCAGATGGTAATTATTTTAGACTTTGTAGATCTTTTAGTCCCTGTCAATTACTCATCTCTGCCATTCTAGCTATAAAGCACCATAGATTATAAACAAACTAATGCATGTGGCTTTATTCCAACAATAGCTGCTTATTAAAAAAAAAAAGTCAGGGTAGATTTGACCTGCAGGCCATCGCTTGTTCTAGAAAAATGCAAGTTCTTTAGTGGAAAAATAATTTTTCCCTGTATAATTTTGCAGTCATCGTTTAAGAATTATGAGAAATGTTGGTGTGAAATCTGAATTATGGGGAGAGAGGAAGCTCTGAACAGGGGAAGCCGAGAAGGGAGCTACTTGACTTGGAGCTTGTTCTCCATACTTCACCACTTCCTGAGCTACTTAATACCTCACTTTAAGCATACATTGATGAAGTTGAGCAAAGGAAATTATTTCAAATCTTGGAGAATGAAAATTAAGAAAATTATTTCAAATCTAGAGGGTGTTTCACAAAGCCTTGGTTTCATTTGGGACCCTTCCTTCTAAAGGCAGCAATTCTGGCTCAAGAGACTCTAAGGATAGAAGCAAAACTTTTCTCCCAAACTGGTATGTTTGAGTCTCTTAAACCAGATCCTCAGCAGGGGCATTAAGGGACTAGGAGATAAGAGCGGTCCTCTTAGAGCAGGTGGTGTAGGAGTGCACCGTCTGAATGAATTTTAAAGCATTACAAAAACTGAAGAAAACTTGCCCTGTTTTTTATTATCACCACACACAGACAATTCTAGACAATGTCCTTTCTGGCGGGTGGGTGAATGGCCCACACCACCTCATTCCCTCCACCCAGTGGATATAACCCTGGGCCTCAGTTTGAGGGAGATGTGTAACACCAGCCAAATCAGTGAACAGATCTATTTTTAGATTCCAAGATGCTTGAAACTGTGGATAGTAAATATATACATATACATATGCATATGCATATACATATACATACACAAACACATACACATACACATAAACACATACATACACATATTATTTTTCTCCTGTACTTACATACTTGTGACAAAATTCAGTTTATATATCAGTCATAGTAAGAGATTAACAATAATGATAATAAAATAGAACAACCTAACCATATATTGTAATACAAGTTATTTAAAAATTATGAATTATTTTCTGGAATATTTCATTTGATATTTTTAGACCATGGTTGACCATGGGTAACTGAAATCACAGAAAACAAAACCATAGATGGGGGAGAGTAATTGTATTTAAATGTTGAGGGAAAAGGAGATTCTCTACTACAGGGAGACTTCAACCATAAGCCTTTTCTCCAACTACCCTTTTATTTAATTCATGCCCCCATGGTAACCCACCCACAGTTCTGCAGTCACAATTTCTCTGGTGAGTTCACATTTAAATGATGTGTAATTGGCTCAAATTTTGTTTCCTTCTCGCCTCTCTAGGTTCAAGTTTGTTTTACGGTTGACTTATTTGACCTACTAATTTCCAGGGACTTCATCAGATTGTTATACTTCCTATTTCCTTGAATCTTTCTCCCTGTCCAGAGGAGCCATTTGTATCATAGCCTGAGCAATGGAATCCAAGAAAAAGTCATTCGAACAAACTTGAAAAGAGAGGCAAGGGAAAGTGGCAGAAGGAATCAGCCAGGTTTCAGGGTTTCGCCCATCCCAAAGGCCTCTTCCCTGGACCTACTAATGAATTCACAGTACTGCAGTTGCCCATTTCTTTTCTACATGTCTGTGAGCCTTAGAAAAGCCGCCTGAGGCCGGTGAGATGGCTCAGCGGCGTAAGCGCCTGCCTGGCAAGCGCGAGGTCCTGAGTTCGACTCCCGGAACCCACATACGAAAAAAGGGCCGGTGATATTGCTCAGCGGCACAGGCTCCTGCTGGCGTGCGAGGTCCTGAGGTCAACCCCCGGTACCCACAAAAAAAAAAAAAAAGAAAAGCCTCCTAAATTGGATTATATTCATTTAACCAAACATATTAATAGGAAAGGGACCAAGAGATGGAAGCAGGGCCAGGTGTAATGGCATGTGCCCATAATCCCAGTACTTGGGAGGGTGAGGCAGACGGATCACCTCAAGTTTGAGGCCAACCTAGGCTACATAGTGAATTGAAGGTCACCCTGAACTACATAGCAAGATCCTGTATAAAAAAAAAATCATGTTGGGGGGTGAAAGGAGAGGGGAGGGAAGGGGAAGAGGGAGTAAAATAAATTGTGTTATTACATTCCCATCTCTCCATGATACACATAATCACTATGTACTACAAACATGTACTAATAAAAATAGAAAACTTTATATATATGTACGTATATGACAAGTTCCTATCCCAAAGCCACATTTGTGTTCCCTCATGTTTCAGACATCCTCTTTACTGATTTTCTTATCTATCTATCTCTGTGCCCTTCTGTACCTGCCCTTCAAATTTAGTCCCCTCAACTGGGTCCAGTCAGAAGACACAGGATTTATCAGTTGGATTAGTCAACAACAGCTCCACAAACATAGCCTAAAGCTAACCCTAAACCCAAAGATGAGAGATGCTGCTTATGCAGAGAGTTCATTCAGTGGATTCCACCCACTCTTTCTTTCGCCCAACACCACAAGTTCTCTGGCCATTAGCTAGATCAAAGCCCCCTCACTTTCTGCACACATTTTTACAGAGAATCTCTGAAGAAGAGGCAGCTATCACCAGCAGCAGGATTCCAAAAACATCTGTTCACATCCCAAGCTGTCAATCTTATTGCCTTATTAATAACAGAGGGATGACCGAAAAACTGGATAAAAGGTTATCGGCTCATCCTCTCAGCATCTTTCCAATGGCCTTGATTGATGCCAGATTGCTTGGCGAGGAATAGAAAGGTTATTTTTAGTTGGCTCTGAATCTGAAGGACTTTTATTTCTGCTTGTGAGCCTTTATAAATATTTAAAAGAAAGAAAAAGCATGAATGGGGGAACATGTGGTCTCACGAATATCCATCAAAGCTGTCTGTAGAAATTATAGATGTGTGTGCATGTAGCTGGGGCATTGTCTGGAGTTACAGAGCTGTGTGTGCATGAATAAACCAAATGCTTGAAGCCTTGGAGAGAACTTCAAAGCTGGAGGAAATCAAGGCTAATAAGGTGCACACTCGGGGCTCTTTATCTAGCCGCCTTTACTACCTTCAGTCTCTTTTTTTCCAGGCAAACACCAAGTGTGCTCACCCTCTCCCTTCTTGAAAAGGGGAAATGCCAAGCGAGAGGAGTTCAGAGTTGGTGCAAGACTTGGGTCCTAAGATGATAGCTCATGATCTCAGACAGGTAAGGCATTTTGCCCACAAACTCTCAGGATCCCCATATGTAAAACAAAAGTAAGACTAACTACCAAATCTAAAAGTATCCTTGTGAAGAATCCTTCATTCTTGCGAACTTTACCTAAATTTCTTACTCCATTTCAGAAAAATCTGAAATGGCTTGCCTTTTGTTTTCTCATATGGCGCATTAACAAGTCAATTCAGCAAGCACTTCCTGAGTGTCTGCTACATAAAATATCCAATCTTGGCCCACAGGGAATAAAGAAGCCCTGGAGAGGATTGTGTTCTCTGGTTCAAGAGTGGGCAAGATTCTCTTCAGGTCCTTCAGGCATGACTTCAAAAGGCAGCGATTCCTTCTGGAGAGAAGAGCATGTCACAGTCCTTCTTTCAGGAAAAGAGCTTAGATGGATCCAAGTTTTAATCAGAATATCACCCAACTTATTTATTTTTTTAAACAGGGTCTTGCTTTATAGTTGAGGCTGGCCTTGAATTCACTATGGAGCCCAGGCTGGCCTTGAACTTGCTACTGTCCTCCTGCCTCCGCTTCCTGTGTGCTGGGTTTACAGGCATGCACCACCACACGCAGCAAGATTTTGCCCAATTTACGCATCTCAATAAACTACTACTATAATGATATAACCCACAAAGGCAGAAAGGGGAGGGAGACCAAGAGTATATTCCTTCACCGATTCATGCAATACTACTTGTTGAACAACTGCTACAAGTACTGAGAATGCAGCATCAAAGGGTCAATAGCCTGCGATGCCTGCTGTTGTGGAATTTTCAATTCAGTTAGGCATTACAGGTATTGAAAAATAATACAGTACAGAAGCATTGTTCGTGAACTGAGGTATTACTGTGCCTTGGTCAAGAATGCTTCTGTTTGCAAACGATTCGGTTCACAAACAAAAGTGTTCAGCAAAATTTTGCTTCTGTTTGCAAACTCCACCTCAGGTGACAAACACAACCACATTTATCTTCCCCACACAAACACAAACGCAGACATTGTCCCCAAAATCATAAAGCAAATTAAGTTTGTAAACCGAGGCACCCCTGTAATTCTATACTTGCACAAAGTGCATGCACAGACAGCCACAGCCTAGAAGCCCATAGGGCAGCCCTAACCACCCATGTCCAGCATTCCCCTTGACATGTCTCAGTGTGCCCATAGGAGGCCATGGATAGTCCTTCCAAAAGCATCACAAGTACCTGGTGGCAGCTCAGGACTGTCTTCCTGACTCTTCCTTCCCTATGTCCACTCCTAACAGTCCTGGTGCCTCAGCTCTGTGTTTCAGATCTCGGTCTTCTTTGGGGAGGGCCATTCCACAGCCACCTCTCTCCAGCTGAGGCTGGCGCTGTGGGTCCCCATGCCATGCCCTGTCCCAGCCCCAGCCTCTGCCAGGACACCAGCCTCACCCACTTGGCTCCCTGCCCTAAGTATTCATGGAAGAAGAGGCTCCCACAATGGTAGGTGCTAGAGTAGGGACATGAATGCACCCCTTGGGGTTGGGGGAGGCGAGGGGTGGCTCTCATGCCTGTGAGGAGAAAATGGTCCACATCATTCTTGGAGCCTCCACATTAAATGTCCTGCTCATGTAGGCATAATGCCAATCATTTTCTGTGCATGTGAGGTGATGAGGCGACAAAGGGAAGAAAGAGAACAATGTGTGAGATTTCCTGGGGAATAAAATTATAGCACTGACAGTATGTCCCTAGGTGTCCTGCAGTTGCCTTTTCCTTCCCCGCTCATGCATGGAAGCTCAGTAAAGCAGGGCTACTTGAGGGTCTCTGAGCCCAGACTCCAGGGTCGCCCTTCAGAGTCTTCATGCTGCTCCCACTCCCTTACCACCCAGAGCATTCCCGCACTTCTGTCCAAATTGCTCTTAGGATACCTCCTTTGAGGTTTTTCCCTACCATCCATCACAAGAACAGATTCCAGCAACCATTCTCAGATAGCATCCTGTACTTTTACGGGCATGAACTCACTCATTCAATGGATACCAACAGAGCATTACCACACTGCAGACCCTGAGATGCATTCTCAGCGGGACCGCCTCCTCCCCTGGGCTGGACACCTGGAGAACAGACACCTCGGCTTTCGTCTTGGAGCGGTGTGCCTGAGTCCCCCGCCTCGTGTGTATCGATGCTATGCTGTGAATTGCTTTCTGAAGGAACTGCTGGACATGAGTTGGCAGAGAGAATACCTGAACTGATACATAGGGAATTAGTCTCTGTGTACAAGATCGAGCTAAATTTGATTAAATGGTCTCTTGTAACATCATAATTCCACTCCAGAGTGGAAGTCTCCACTTTAAGACAGCTAAGCTCTGGTTTCTAAGTCTCCCTAAGAGATCATAGACAGGGATATAATCTATTCCACAGGCCCTGCCCTCTTTCCCCTTTTGGTCTCTGATTCTTAGCATTGCAGAAATATTACTCCCAGAAATAAACTGACCTTTTGAACAATAACCAAAATCATGCATTCCAGCTGGGGACAAAGAACTTAATGTTTAGAAAAAGTATGTTTCTGTGCCAACGTAATGAACTTGTTGGCTACTACTACGTTCTCAGTTTTTGGATAAACATAAATGTGATTCCCAAACATTTGTTTAAACAAAAACATTTTGAATTATTTTTTAATACAAATGGGGTAGTTAAACTCTACCTTACATCCTACTTAAAGAATTACCAACATTGTAGCATTCCTGTTTCAGAACTGCAACCATCCCCCAACGACTTGTATCATCCAAAATATATTTGGAGGTAAGTATGCACAATAAAAACTTAATTCTGTAATGATAAATGTAAAAAGGAAAGCACAAAGCCCTTTGCTTCAAGTTAGATTTATCTGTTACTGACAATAGCAACAATGGATACTGGTATAGTGCCTGACAATTTACAGAGGGTATGTATCTTATATCATCCTCCCAAAAAAGTAAGAAGGAATTTTATTATTCCTGTCACTGTCCAGATCATATGAATGCAGAAACTCAAGTTTTTATATGATTTAGCAAAGGACACGGGTAAAACAGGTTTCAAAACTTGCACTGTACAGTGGAAAAGTATGCTGGCTCCATACTTGGTTTGTTGGAAGTTGGTTTGATTCTCTGGTAGGAACTTGGTTTGATTCTTTGGTTCTTCCAGTCTAGCCTTAAGGTCTTCAATGGTAACAGCCATCACAACAAAATTCAGCTTGGCCTCACCATGGACAGTCAATGCTCTAAGCATCATTTAATCTTCACAGTAGGCTGTGATATGAAATCCATCAGAGAAAACTGACACATGAAGAAACTGACACACAAAGGGATGAAAAACTTGCCTGGAATCTTAACTGATAAGGAAACAAAACAAGATTAGAACCCAAGTAACCTGACACCAGAGTCTAGGCTCCTAATGGGTACTTTCCTACCAAACCAGTTTACCTCTCAGCTTTGTGTTCTCATCTGCAAAAAAGTGGAGGATAATAATATCTATTTTGCAATACTGTTGAGAAAATTAGAAATAATGTCCCTTACACTACTAGTAAAACTACTGGTACACGAGAAACCCTCACCAATGTACAGATTTTACTAACGCACATGATATTCGAGGCCAGGATTTCTTATCCTGAACCTATAAACGGGTTCTTAAGTGAATTTCAGAGAAAGAGGCATCTCCCTGAAATAGCATCCAACATTTTCTCTCCATCTGTGTGTGTGTGTTTGTGTGTGTGTGTGTGTGTGTGTTTGAGTGAACAATCATTTATCTAGGGAGACTACAGCTTTCATCAGAATCTTAAAAATGTCCACATACCCCAAAAAACATTTGTCTCAGTATTCAGTAATCTTGAAACAACTCGTATACACTTTGACTCTATTTTCTTGTGGAGGAAATTATTTAAATATTTTTCCCAGTCAACATTCTCAGCAGGAATGTATTTACCAGTTCAACTTATTGTTAACTTTCAAGCACAGATTATAATAACATCTACGTTCTTCAGATGGGCATAATGAAGTTTGAGAATTTGAGGAAAGGAATGTGCCTTGCACCTTTGCCTGCCTCACTCAGCTGGCTCTGTTGGCTGGGGGCTCTTTTCATAAGCACATGTGAGTTTGTGTGTTTACATGGGCCTTTGGGGTATGGAATTCCTGTGAGCAGCTCCAATGCCTGCTATGAGTTGGCAGTGCTCTCCACTTCTCAGAAAGCAACTTGCATGTTTATCCTGTTCCATAATTAACCTCATGCTAACAAACAGCAGACTCCCACAAGTGGCTTTATGCTGCAAGACATTTGGCAGCCATGTAGGATGCTGTCGAATGCGCATGACACTTACCATTGTTACCAGAGCAAGTGCCAACCCAGCCAATCAGAGACTGGGCCCTGCCTGGCTAATGAGGACAAGCAGGTGTCAGGGAGGTGCACCTCCACACAGCCCAAGAGCGTGACAAGGAAGGACAGCGCTAGGGACCCCCAAGCCTCAAGCTGTCAGAAGAAAGGAAGAGGCAACTGATGCCAATTTGTGCAAGGTTTACAAAGAAAACTAATTAGTCCAGCCCTATTTTTAGGGATGAGGTTGGTGATGTGATTACAAAAGGTCATATTTAATAAATCATTTAGTCCAAGAATTCAGGAGTAAACAACTTATACAAACAGTGTGACACTGTGACCTGTGACCACTCCTCCTGCTTGACACACATTCTCACCTTTTCTCATCTTCTATTTCTGCTTTTCTGTCACCAGTTTTGCCACTTCCTTCAGCTAGTTACTTGAGAAAAACAGCTGAGTTTAATGCATTCAGTGAGGAGCATGAAATACCCCTGGACAAAAGCAAGTTATGGCATCATCCAATGGTTATTTGGATATTCCAGGGAAGTTTGATCAGCTTTCCTCAAGCCCTCTTATTCATGGACCCTTCCCTAGGGCTTTATTGGTTCAATGTCTTAAGCATTTTAACATCAAGATTATGATTGTTCCAGTTTATAGAGCTCTATTTTCCCAGTGTCTGATGTTATTGTCATTACCTGTAGGTAACATAATGGAGGACAGGAAGGGATAATAATAGTGTTAATTAGTATAAGCATTAAAGGTTTCAGATCACCGTCCTTATTTTGTGATCAATGATCCAATGAGTTAATTTTGAAACACAAAACACCCCAAACTTTTAATAACAGTTTAAGGTCTACTCTTCATTAGAAGAGTCATTTAATAAAGTCTGGTTTATTCTGAAACTCTAGAGAATGCCTGGTAGAGGTGTGACTCAAACTTCTCACTTACGCTCTCCACCATCTCAGAGAAACCCTTGAAATACGCTTCCCACTCTAACGACCATGTTACCTCCCCCCTTCCTTCACAGCCACATTTCTTGTTCTCCTCCCACGCGTTCCCCAGCCCTTCATTATCTGGGTTCTGCTCTCACCACATATGGAAACTGCTTTCTTAAAAGTGACCCAACAACCTCTGAATACCACTCCCTCTCCCAGATGCTGCCCCGCTCTTCATCTACCAACCTCTGTCAGAGGTGACCACTTCTACCACACCAGCCCCTCCCTACTTTCTGTGACCCCATTGGCCGTGCACAACTCCTCCACTTATTTTGACTTTTCTATGAGCCCATTTTGTTGAAACGTTTAAATTAATTTGGATCTGCACATGCAGTTTTTATGTACAGTTGCTGTTCATTCACTTATCTGAGAGTGTTACTAAGTGCCCATTAATGCCACAGCCACTTCCAATTATGTGGCAAACTAATTATCTGAAAAACTTTCAGCTACAAAACTCCTAGAAATGCTAGACAAACAGATAAGAAAAAAATCAGACAAGGGAGGAGGAACACTGAGAGATATGAAAGTAGGAGAAAAATCAAAGTCAGTCTGCACATTGTTAAATAATCCTGAATCTGCCTTCTCTAGCAAATTCTAAACCCATATTTGTGACCACCAACTATATAACTTTCTCTGGCTAAGTCACAATAATCTTCAAATCAGTATGCTGAGAAAAGACCTAAATATCTTTCTTCAAAATGTTCCCAGCCTAACCAAACAGATTCATGGATTTCCTAGTCAATCATTCCCAGAATTTCTGCACCATTCTCTTTCTGCCCTTTCCCCAGTCCTGCTTTGACCTGGTGTCAAGTGTACCTGATATCCATGTGTCTACAGAGTCAATTACTGTTGATTTTCTCTGTTTCCTAATCCATGTGGCTGGGCTTCTGTCTTGGTTATTTTATGCATTCTCCTGATTCTCTACTGAGGCCAAATTCATTCTTTCATAGGCAGGTGCCTTGACACTGTGTAGTTCTGACCACACGCTTCCTTGGGGTCATCAGCGCCATAGCAGGATCACCTCAATAATGCTATCATGTCATCTTGGGCATCGTAATTGTCTAAAGATATCTACTGTCATACTGAACCTACAGCTGGTACAGATCATTAGACCGGAGCCCTCAGCCCTTAGTAATATCAGCAAATTTAGTATCCAAATTTCAACTCTACCAACTACAAGGATTTGAGTATGTCTGGGCATTTATCTGGGCATATAACTGGTCTTTGTGGACTCTGCCTACCCAGTTTAATTGCATGAAGATCTGATGAGAGAAAACACATTCTAAGAGAAGAAACAGGTACTCAGAATACCAGAAAGAAATGAAGCCTTGGTTATTAAAAGGAGAAACTCTGAGTTTAATTTTTTTAATATCCCTCCAAGCCCAGCACTCTATGAAATCCTCTATGTTGGCTATATGGAAATAGTGTATCAGTACTGAAATGAAGAAGAGTTTTAAAGGATTTTGATGCTGTAATAATTACCAGAATGAATCCCAGGCTGCCGTCTTGTACATTAAAAAGTACAAAGGCAGCTCAGACCTGAAGCCAGTGAGAATGCTGAATGGGAAAGAAGCCGTTCAATCCCACAGCAATCAGGTGCCCCAGGGTCCATGGCATGAAAATTGATTTCAGATTCAGCATAGAACAGGAAAGGAAAGAAAGGCCAGGGCCACATGAGATGAAAGAGAAGCCAGGTAGAAACAATAAGTATAAGAAAATAGTCTCAGGACATAGACTTGGTAGAAGACCAAGCCTCAAGGAGTTTCCCTTCCTCCATTTTCACCCAGTAGGCCTACATCTCACTAAGATTTATCAGTTTCACTTTATCACTGCACCCTCTACCTCCCTGGCTAGGTAGGTTATGAGTAAGAGACTGTGGCAACTAGTCTAGAGTACAAGGTCCTGCTATGAGAAACCAGTATAATCCGCACATGCACAAAAAATCCCCCTTCAATTGAACAATCAAGGATTGACTAATTATAAGTAACTCCCTATATCTACCTATGTATCATATTTTCCCTTTTTCCTTTATCTTTATTTTTATAGCATGATCAAATGTATCTTTTTCTCCCTTTTTAACAAGTGCACATTCTCATATCTCTTAAGATGACTTGAAAATTCAAGTGTAATCCGTGGAAAATAAGTATTGCAAATATACCATAAAAATTACTGTGATGTCCTTCTCTAATAATAATGAATAAAATGATTGGTCTAAGACTAGCAACAAGTTGTAGACAGAACAGAAATGATTCTAAATATGTAATGTTCCCCTTCAGCAAAAGGAAATTGATCTCTTATTGAATTATAGCCACTTGATACTGACAGACTAGCTTACTGTGATTTTAACATCCTGGAAATGCTGGATGAGTAACAGATGGAGTCATAATGGGCTTTCTGGTCTTAACTCTGGAGAACAAGTGGACCCACGTGTTTCTAAGCACCCTGGACAGTTCCTTTGCTTGCATCTGTTACACCCGCTGCATCTTCCCGTTGGGATAAATGGGTCACACAATCGCTGCACAAGTTTTAAAATCATGTGCTGAAAGAATCTCAACTGTCCTCTAGCACAAACCCCCTTTTCGAGAAGGAAAGAAACTAGGGTCCAGGGGTGAATTACTTAGCCATGAATCACTGGTGTAGGATATAGGGAGTTACTTATCTGGTGTAGGATAGAAAATACTCAGGTCCAAGTCTGATACCGAAGGTCTTCTCTACAACATATAAAGATTGACACACTTACTTTTAATAACCATTTTAAAAATAAGAGAAACCAAGAAAGTTGTGAAACTCTGAACATATTTATTTGCTGAAGTTAACTTTCTCTTCTCTCCCACTCATCTTTGTAATCTGAACCTGTGCTCTCCATGGAGATATATGTCATTCCCTCCATATTCATGCTTAGGTTAGGTTGAAATCCATTCTCTATCCTGGTTATATCTTTTTATTGTTCTTTATCCATGCTTTTATAGATTGTTGGGGTATGAAGATGTCAGAACCAGTGTCTCCAATGGACGTACTCAACGTGCAGGAAATCTAAGATTTTACTCCTTTTTAAGATATTATCTCATATGTACAGAACTGCTCAAGATGTTCTTAGCACAACAATGAATCTTTTAATGGTAATTTTGCCTTGACTTCTAGCACACGTTTGTACCAATTGTCTCATTTTAAAGTCACCAGAGCATTTTGATGTTGTTATCCTCATTGTTGCTGCTGCTGAAAGCACATGCTAGGGGGATCTTAGCTGCAGGAACCTCTGAAAACACTTTTTGTAATATTCCTTACACTGATCTGTTTTCCCCCTTCTGCATTACCACTGTGTTCTCCTTTCAATAAGTTTTGTTTGTTTGTTTGTTTGTTTGTTTGTTTGTTTTGCTCATGAATATACTTATCATGTTTTAGGCTCTGCTAATGTAAAATGCTTTCAAAATAAATTTAATTTTCCCAAGCTCATGTTCATTTCCTCTTCTGTATGTTCCTAAAACAATAAAAGCTTTCTTCCTTAACGTCTTTGATTTTGACACGTTCTTTCCCCTAACATACTTCTAAAAATACCTTCCTTACTGATGTGACTCTTCTATAATGCACCTATCTTCAATTCTTATACTCTTATACCCAAAACCCATCTGATGTCTGAAGAGGAGTGGAGACAACTTGGTGTCCAACAGAGTTTAGGCTGGATTCACTACATGATTCATGAGCTGGAGCCACGTGTTCTTCTCTTTGGATGACCTCTTCCAGAAGAGCACCAAAAATGAAGTATAGTGTGATTAACAGTTAAATCTTTTCCAAATTTAATGTATATGTGTATAGGGCTGGTGAGATAGCTCAGTGGCATAAGCACCTGTCTGGCAAGCACGAGGTCCTGAGTTCGACTCCCGGTACCCACACTAAAAAAAAAAAAAATGTATATATGTATATAAGGTAGTATTGAGTGAATTCTTGAAAAAATATGCAAAGCATTCCTCCATACCAGTACAGGAGCTGGATTCTTCACAGCAACAGAGCTCAGTTAACTGCAAACACAAACAGGTTACTGTAAGGTGTTTAAGATATTTCTTTTAGACAGTTTTCCTCTTAATATAAGTGCCTGTTTGATGTTACCTGTTACATTTATTAAATAAAAGTATTATTTTATTATAAAATAAAGTTGGTATGTTGCATTCATAAATACATACATATGCATAAATACATATGTATACATATATGCATATATAAATATAAATATATATATATATGTATTTCCTTCCTAGCCACACCTTTCACCCTATCTGGCCCAAAAAATAAAACCCAACCACCATTACCCAAACTTTCTTGTCATCTTCAGGAATAGAACTGACATAAGAGTTCTCTCTGCTGTTTGAAAGGCAATTTTAATAGCTCTTATCTTGTCACAGCCATAAATTTTGTTTGTATTCCACCCTGCCCTCCATCTGAAATCTAGACTGGCCAGTGTTTTTTCTCTAATATGGTGTGATTGTATTGTATTAAACAACATATGCTATTTTGATCCACAGCCTTGTATAAGGACACAAGACATGTATACACCACTAGAAGACACATATACAAAAAAAGCCACAGGCAATTAATGAAAAGATAATTCAATGCATGGTAAAAGAGACTTATACGTGATTCAGATGCTGGACAATCCATAATGGGTAAAATAGGGTTCAGAGAAATCTGTCCTAATCAGGTCAGGCTAGAACTTGCCCTGGAGAAAGGAGAGGATACAAATTGGGAAGAAAAAATGTTATTTTTCCAAGGTTATTGGTTTGTCAAGAATAAGATGTTTGTACTTGCATGGATTGGTTTCAGTGTTCTCTATTCTACCATATTACTATTTTGTGCCAGTGTCATGCTGTTCTTTTTACTCTGGCTTTGTGGTATATTTTTAAATCAGGAATTGAGAGACCTCTACACTGATCTTTTTCATTAGAATTGTCTTGACCCTTCTAAGTCATTTGTGCTTCCCTGTGAATTTTAGGGTTGTTTTTACTTTTTGTGAAGAACGTCACTGATATTTTGATGAGCTTTGCACTGAATCCAAAAAACACTTTTCAATCAGTCCATGAGCCTGAGAGATCTTTCCATCTTCTAGTATCTTTCTTTGGGTTTCCTTAATTATCATAGTAAAGTTATTGTAGAGGTCTTTCACCTCCTGGGTTCGGTTTATTCCTAGATATTTTTCTTTGAAAGCTATTATGAATGGAATTATTGTTTTTGTTTGTTTCTGAGGAAGTTCATTATTGGTATATAGGAAAGTTATTTATGTTTGTGTGTTGGTTTTATATTCAGCCACTTCACTGAATTTGTACATCAGATCTAAAAGTCTTCTGATGAAGTTTTTAGGGTCTTCTAGGTAGAGGATCACATTCTCAGTAAATAATTTGGCTTCTTCCTTTCCTTTCTTATCTCTTCAATTTATTTGTTTTAATTGCTCTGGTTAACACCATAAATGTTATATTGAACAGGAAAGGTGCAGTGCAAATGCACACCCTTGTCTTATTCCTGATTTTAGAGGAAATGCTTTCACTTTTTCCCCATTCAGTGTGATGTTGGCTGTGGGGTTTTACATATGGCTTTAATTATATTGAGATAAAATCCATTTATACCTACTTTCTTCAGGAGTTTTATCACGAAGGAATGTTGAATTTTGCCAAAGGCTTTTTCTATATTTACAGAGATGATTACGTGATCTTTAATTTGAGTCTATTTATGCGATGCATTACATTTATTGATTTATGTATGTTGAACCATCTTTGTATTTCTGGCATGAAACCAGAAATGATGATAGTACTGTATATAGTCTTTTTAATGTGTTGTTGGGTTCTCTTTGAAAGAATGTTATTCAAGATTGTTGCATGTATGTTCATCAAAGACATTGGTCTGTAGTTTTCCTTTTTGTTGACTTTCTAATTTTGATACCAGGGTAATACTGGTGTTGGAGAATGAATTTGAAGCATCCATTTCCTATTGCATGGAATACTTCCAAGAGCATTGGTGTTAGATCTTCTTTAGAGGGCAAGTAAAATTCTGCAATAAATCCATCAGCCCTGGGCTTTTCTTTGTTGGGAGATGTCTTATTACTGCTTTGATTTCATTGTTTGCCATTAATGTGCTCAGGGTTTTTATATCCTCTTTGCTTAACAATACTTTTTGAAATTGTAGAATATCGTGGCTTGTTTAGGTGGACACAATTTAAATAATGAGTTTGCTACTAATTCTATGTACAGTTCTATTCCATAGGTTTGTTTCACCTAATAAGAACACTGAATGTGCATCCTATGGCAGCATGTTCCACAGAACTGTGCATTTGTGATATCACAAAACATACAACCAAAAAAAATATGATTTTGTCTCAATGTTGAACTTTTTAATTGAACTTATAATATTACTCTAAACAATGTCAGAAATTTCACTTTGAAAGAATGAACTTCCGAGCTGATTCTATGAATGGGCAAAAAACTAAACAATTTTTAATATTATTTTTATCAACTTTCAATTTCAAACACATGAGTAAGATTGTTTCAGCCAAAATTTTAAGATAATTAAACTCTTATGTTCTAAGCCGTCCATTGGATGTGATGAATAAACTCCTTTTCTGGACATCAAGAATGGTAATCATTAATTACCAACTTTGGCAGATTTGAGAAAATAGTCTTTCAAATCTCTTTTCTGCCTTCTGCCCTTCAGATGAGAAATTTGGTTGAATACACTAATACAAAACTGGCAAAACTTAGCTGCTACTGAGTATAGAGTATATCTTGTATAAATGGAGCCAACATAACAAAACCTGGTGACAGTTACAGGCAAACTGAGACATAATTACTTCAGTTTTTGTAGTGCATCCACAAGAAAAGTTGGAAGAAATTAATATAGATAAACAGCTATTTTTGAAATGTACGTGAAACATCATCTTTCACAGCACCTTCTACTACAACAGTAGATGTTAAGTCATTGCTTTCAGGCAAAATCTTCTGGAAATAGCTACTAATTTTCCAGTAAATCCTGATGTTTCCTTGGCAGATTTATGTTTTATTTTTGTGTGGTCATTGATAGCACATGGCCTCCTGGGTGGATGGTCACTGTGGACAATTGCTTGCTACGAGTTATATATTCATCATCAACTTTCTAGGGAATAAAAATGTAGTACTTAAATTTTTATTTATCAAGCACTTTGTTTCATTTTAAACTTACTTCTGTTCAAAGGGATTGTTCCCAAAAACAATAAATTATAGAATTATGGCAGTAGACCTATATTATACAGGAAGTCACAAAATCACCACAGCAAAAGCATTCACATTACTCACTCATTCTCTAGACAGAACTGCTCAGCTGCTATTTCATGTACACCTAACAAAATTACCCACTTTTGCAAGCATTCCTACTGACTGAAGCCTGGACCACTTTGAGTATCTCTCACACCATGCCAAGCACCATGCCAAGCGCCATGCCAAGGACGTGGCACAGATGGATGGCAAACCAAGTGGCCACTAGGGCAGCAAACGCAAAAGCCTTTCCCAGAACCACTCAAGACAAGAAAGAATTAGCCATCTCATGTCACACTTCTTACTCCTGAACACATTTCATTTCTTCACTGAACACCTGGCATTCCTCCCTTTAAAAAGAGGCATTAATTAGTTGTGTCCAGAAAAAATGATTTAACTACAGTTTAAGCTGAGACCTCTGTTCATTGCACACAAATCCCACACAGACTAAAAGAGATCTCAGTCGTAACTTAACATAAAAAGTGGTCTACAAAATCTGCGACAAAGTTGGATGATTGCTTTAATTTAGCAGTGTTAATGCTTTGTTAGAGAGTCAAAAACCCAGAATAAATACTAAGATGCCAGCAAGCTGTGCAACAGACAAAACCTGGCAATGGTGAGATTAATGACCTCCTATGACAAGCAAAAAAAGAAAACAATTAAGCAACTTTTTTCTTAAAAATGCTTAAATTTCTATACTGCAATTTTCAATAAATATCATGTTTATTGCATATTTCTCTACTGTAAGAAAAATAATTATGATAAAACCAGTTTGCTTTAGACCGTATTAACTTTAACTGAATAAAACTGCCCTCTTTTAATTCAAAAACAGTAGAGTATCAGCAAGTTCCTACTGACAATTCTAACATCCTGTGCCAGTCTTTGATTGAGAAAACATGGTGCTGAAGCTGAGGAGTAAAAAAGAATTTTGGAGGAACAATAGAGTAAAATATTAAGACAATACGCACATTCAGAAGAGATTTAGAGCATAGACAATCAAGAGCTATAAGAATTACATGAAGTCTTTGCTTTAATTATGTTCCTAAAATTTTATTAAGTATGTTTTGAATAAGATCTACCCTGAAATATTCTCAAGGGGTATGAAATTCTGAAACCAGAGTAGCCAGAGATTCAGAGAGGATACTGGTAATTTGTCTGGCACTTTGCAAAGTGAGAAAGAGACTTGAAAACTGAATGGGACTGATTAGAGGAGAAAAGAAGGAAAAGCAAGAACAGATTCTCAGAGAAGATTGGGCTTTGCCCTGAGGTGTAACAGTCACGCACTTAAAACCTTTTAACATCAAAACCCTGCTTAACACATGCTAAAGCCCAGATGGATGTGATTTTCAATTCTCCCCTTAATTTTTCTCAGGTGCTGAACTTGTAAGGCCCCAACTACATGAAGCACATGTCATGGTTGAAACTGTCTAACTCTGTGCCATAGAGGGGGATTTACTGCAACAGGGAGTTATGAGGAAACTATCTTATTTGAATTTGGACTGGCAGCCAGCATGCTGAGTTGACAAAAGAGTACTGGTCTTGGATCTCCAATTGGTCGCAGCTCTGTTGCACACTTGCTAGGACAATGGTTAGCTACTTCAGGAGCAGGGGGAGCTTGGACCAGCTAAACTCCAGGAGATGGTTCTATGCTATTTTCTTTAAATTAGGATAATGCAAAATTAGAAGAAAACTTCTGTTCCAATATTTATGCTCCTAGGGAAGGGAAGAAAAGGTCAAAACTCGGGAATCTTTAACATAGGTGAAGTTTCAAGATCATCAGGGGCAGGGCAGAGGCAAAGAATAGTGGTTGGGAAATGGGGATTTATCTGTTTTCAAAAAATTTTGCAGTTTGTTTTTGCTTTTTGCTGAGATCTATGTGACTAAAATTCACCCTTTTTTATATTCCCCTATTTTTCTGTTTGTTCAGAACTGAGCATTTGAGAGCTATTTCTACTATGAAAAAAAAAAAACTACAAGTTCCACGTCTGTATAATAATTTTATTAAAAATTTGAGGAGGTTACATATTTGAGGAACTTCAAAGAGTATGTTGTTAATCATTCTCTTGGCATGTCATTAGAATTCACAATTCTGACAATAAATCTAAATGAAATCCGTATTGAAGACATTTCATGTGTTGTTCAATATGATATCAGTAAAATAAGATGAGCATGAGCGCAGAGGAAATTAATTGCTGTGTGTGTCTTTCATGGCCACCTTCTTCTCTTGAAGACTGTCCCCCAGGAATGAGAAGATGCTATTGTGAGTTTTCAGTTTGTTTGTGACCACATAGACACATCACCTGCAGTTAATCTTCTAGTCGATATGGTCATTTTGATCACAGGTACCAAAGGGACCTTAAAGTGACTGTCCAATCCTCATTTTACAGATGGGAAGACTGAAATATCAAGGGTATGGGATTTTACAAAGGCCATGCAGGTGATTATTAGCTTAGTCACCCCTTCTAACTTCTGGCTCACATCTTAGCCCTCCAGATACATTCAGTGATGCCCAGCTGGGAGGGTCCATGACATTTTACCATTCTACATTTTTTTGTGTGGCTTTAGGTCTCATAACTATTTCATCCTTACTGTTTTATTTTTCCATTAATTTGGAAGTTTTTACCTTCTTTAGTTGAAGATGGAGAGTTAAAACAAATGAATTTGTTCTTTGTAAAAACATATTAGAGGTCATCAAGGAGGAAGGAGTAGGAAAGGAATATTTAGGATAAATTACTCCTTCCCTTTTCCCTTAAGGATTTCCTCAATGGAAACTTCTCCATCGTCCCTCCAAAGATCAGAATATTGAGAAATATGAATTCTGAGAATTAGCAAAAGTCTATTAACATTAACTCTGTGTCAATTTCACTAATGTGCCTATGACCTTTTATCCTCTATCACAAAATACCAAAAAAATACCTCTGAAACCAAAAGTTATTTTTAGTAAGTGAGTCACTAAGACTCCTTTGGTCACAAAACCTGATACAGACTGATGCATTTATTTATAGTCTTTATTAATCCTACTAAGCATAAATACCAAGCAAATATTGATCATTTGTTTAGAGGGTGTATCTACAGGCTCTACTGAGGTGCAATAGTATAAGCATTGTATTATATTTCTAAAATTCACAAATTCCAAATTACAAAACATATCTGGAACACTGGGGTTTAGAATATGAAATTGTAGACCTATATACGAAGGTTGTATACTTGCAGAGCATTGGAAAATTTCAAAGCATAATTTGTGGCACTCAAGCAACATGATCCAACTCAATGACTTTCACAGCTCGGCAGAGTCTATTTTTGGAGACAGCATCCCTTGTATGTGCAGAGCATATGTTCTGCCCCAGACCCAGTGAAATCACACTGATTTTCTCAGAGGACATTTCAGGGCTCTGTAGCCCAGACCCAGAAGTACTTGTTTTGCTCGGAGCATACACATAAAAGCTCATGGAGTGACAAAACTTAGCAAATGTAAAAGTGTTAGCAATTACCCTAGTGAGAAATTGCCCAAATGGTGTTTCATGGAAAACTGTTGAGATGGAGAGTAAGAGTGTGACCAAACATGTTCGAGAACTCTTTATATAATCTACCCTGATCTTGGAAACTGACAATGTTCACTTGCCTATAAAATCCTCTGGAGAATCCTACAAGTACACACATGTGCACACATGCACACACACACAACCGGCTAGCTCATTTTGACTACAAAACTAATCATTTCCAAAAATATCTCATAACCTCTGAAGGTTCATTGACATTTCCATGAAACAAGCACCAAGAAATTTGCTTGCTACCCAGTGAGCATTGCTAGCAGTTCTGGGTTCTTTAATGTTTCCAAATGGAATAACAAACAGAGGGGAGCAACTAGAAAGCCATGTCATCCAGGAAAAATTATAGACATGCTGTATGAGTAGGGGATATAAATAAAGACAACCTGGAATCTTCTGATTCAATCATTGATTACTGCCTTCGCATTTTTCAATTAATGTCTTAAGAAATTACTCCTTTAGCTAGGGGTAAAAAAACTTCCGTAGGTAAATTTTTCTGATTGTCATATTTTAGCCGAACACAATTTTTAACTGGTAAAAAAAACATAACAACAAAATTAATTGTAACAATTTTTAAATGTACAGTTCAATGACATGAAACACATTTCCATTGTTGAGGCAACCATCACAACGATCCATACTCAGAACTTTATCATCCTCCCAAAGCAAAACTCTGAACCCACTAAACAATTCCCCCTTTCTCACTTCTCCCATTCCTGGGAGACTACCATTCTACTTTCTGTTTCTATGAATTTGACTACTCAAATAGAATCATATAGCACTTGTCCTTTTGTGACTGACTACTTAGTATAATGTCCCTAAGGTTCATCCATGTTGTAGCGTGTATAAGAATTTCTTTCCTCTGTAAGGCTGGATTATTTCACCGTATGTGTATACCACATTTGGTTTAGCCATTCATCCCTTCATGGACATTCAGCTTGCTTCCACCTTTAACTATCGTGAATAACACTGCTGTGAATGTGTGTGTGTAGAAATCTACCAAAGACCTTGCTTTTCATTCTTTATTCTTTTGAATATAAACCTAGAAGCTGAATTTCTGGATGCTATAGTAAGTAAAGGTTTAATTTATTGAGGAACCACCATAGCAACTGTATCACTTTAAATGCTACCAACAAAGCACAAGCATTCTGAATTTTCTAAGTCCTGGCCAACACTTGGGCATCTTTTCATGTGCCTTTTGTATAAGTTCTGTGCAGAGATGTCTATTCAAAATTTTATCCATTTTGTATTCAGGGTTTTTTGTTGTTGTTACTGTTGAGTTGTAAGTTGTAAAAATTGATAACGTTTTTAATTATTAGCTTTTCCTAAAGGTGAAATGTGAAATTTACTATGAGATAATGAAGCCTCATGACTTGGGAGGTGTTCAGACAGAAACTAAAATTATACATCTTTATTAATCTATTGATTTTTTATATTTAAAATGTTTAAAGCTGAGCATATAATTCAGTGGTACAGTGCTTGTCTGGCATACATGAGGCTCTGAGTTTGACCTCCAGCAAAACAAAAAATAGAATAAAATTGTTTTGGCTTATATCTAGATGACCCCCCAAAGCCTCATGCACTCATAAGTGAGGGTTTTTTGGAGGTGCCTGAATCTAAGGTGTGTGATACTTAGATCAAAGGTGTGTGGTTCTAGATTAGTCAGTCCTCTGATTGGGTTACCATAGTTCTGGGTGTGGATAATAGGAAGGCCCCCCCCCCGTGTGCGGGTGGCACCACCCAAAATGCTTAGAGTCTGGATGGGACACAAGGGAAAGGAGGGCTTGCTGCTACGGCTTCACTGCTGCTTGCTGCTTCCTGCCTGCCTTGCCGTGGACTGTTTCTCTTCTGCAATGCCCCTCTGCTATGCAGCCCTGCCTTGAAACCAGCCAACTATAGACTAAAACCTCTACAAACTAAGCCAAAGCCTTTCTTTCTTTAACTTGAGTGTTGAGTATTTTGTCCCAGTAGTGAGAAAAATTCCTACGACAAAAATAAGTAAAATTAAAAATGTTTACCATACAGTTACATACATTTATTGACACAACTGCTTGAACCTCCATCTAATGGAGTCTCAATCATTCATTTGACAGATGTAAACACCTATGTTATAGAATTACCCTGGGCACTGGGATATAGCAATGAATAAGACAGTCTTTAGAACTGATGAACTTACATTGTGATATGTGAGGAGACAGAAAAGGGGAAAATAAGTTGTTACAGTATTTTGAAATCACAAATATCTGTAGAAAGCGAATTTCAAGTAGTCATAACAGGACACTGGAAGGACATGAGGCAAGAGAATGCTTTGCGTCTTCAGTAAACCATGATGACTAGTATGGCTGAGAGATGTCAGTGTAACAGATCCCAGTGTGGGACTGCGATATGTCATTTTGACTTAAGAACTACATAGCAGATTAAGAAATGGGGTGGCACCAACCAATAGGCCTGTAGCTTGGACAGAATAAAAAGGGAAAGGAGGAAGTCTACCTTTTTTTCTTGAGAGGAACTCTGGTCTTCACCATTGACTTCCAATGTTGGTCTCCAGTTCCTTCCAGCTTTCAGTACAGATTCTTCTGCCTTCCAGTGTAGACTCTTTGGCTTTACAACACAGACTTACACCAATGGCTCCACACCAGTGACTTCCAGGCCTTCAACTTTTGACTGCTACTGAATCCTCCAACTCTCCAACACGTAGATGGCCACTTTGGATCCTTCTACCTCTGTTCCCACAGAAGACCATTGGGCCTCCTCCCCTTCTGATCCTGTAAGCCTACCTAATAAATCCCTTGTGTAATTATACATATATTTTATATTGATGCTATTCCTCTAGTGAATGCTAACTAATACAGAGTCAGAATTTGAGTTGGCAGAGCCTAGCACTCCGATGAAGGAATTCTGAATATCATTCAAAAGGTAAAGAGAAATCAATGGAGTACTTTGAGCAGTGGAAATACATGATTAGATTTAGATTTTTAAAAGTTCATTCTATCTGTTCTGTACAGAAATTCCTTAGCCCAGAAAAAATGCTACTCCCCTAGCAGCTGTCACACTGATCTGAATTTGTATTTTTTGTTTATTTTCTTGTTTCTGCAATTTCTCTTGAACTCTAATTTCTTTGAAATCTAAACTCACTTATAGCCCTAGATTCTAGTACACAGTAATAAGTTAAAATACACTGAGTAGGTAATTAATATTAACAACTTTGTGAGGTAAGTAGAATATATTTAAGAATAGTATCTTCATCCTAAAATGAGAAGACCGAGTTAGAAGAGATGATGATGCCCCAAGCTGTTCAGAGATTGGATACTGAGTCCCAGCACCAGAGCCAGGTGTCCTGGAACTGTGTGGGAGGCCAGAGTTTCAATCACTTACTCAGCAAGAGCTCACTGAGCTCTTACTAAGTGCCTGGCTCTTGTTGGACTCTCAGAATTCAGTGGGGAGTAAAACTAGGAACAATGCTTACATCCATGAAATTTTCATTGTAGATAACCTCGAGGATCCTAGGCTTTAAGATTTTACAACATGATACCCTAATACAGGGAAAGTACATCCCTATTTTGCATACAAAGGAAAAGCAAAACCTCTCCTAGAAATGGAAGCAGAGGAACCCAGAAGAAACTGCTTTGCTTCCTAGAGACAAATGTACTCATGCTTCCAGAGTCGCTCTTGTCCAGCTGTTGTTGGTCAGCAAGTCACAACTCAGGAGGGTGGGACGCATACCTAGAAGCCACTTGCCCAGAGATGTCTCCAACACATGCTCTCTAAACACCTCTTCTCTTCACCCACCCCGTGCCTGAGGTAGCTAGCGGGCTTTGTTTGCATTCCCTTTCACCTTGAATTCTCCCTCCTTCCTTTCTGTGGAAACCCTGCCCTCAGCGTTAGTCAGTGCTGGCTGCCATAACCAAATACCACAGACTAAAAAATAGAAATCCATTGTCTCACAGTTGTGGGGGCTGGAAGTCCAGCATCGAGGCCTTAGCGAGTTCAGTTTTTGGTGAAAGCTGTCTTCCTGGCTCCTTGAAGGCCACCTTCTTGTATGTCCTCACATGGCAGGAAGGGAAAGCGAGCTGTCTCTGGTGTCTCTTCTTACTAATCCGAGTTGATCAAGGGTCCACTCGCATGACCTCATCATTTGATCTTAAATACTTCCTTAAAGTCTCCATCTCCAAATATCACTGCAGTGAGGGTAAGAACTTCAGTGCAGGGATTTGGAGGTGAGGAAACCACAAGCATTCAGTCTGTAATACCATCTGTCTTAGTTACTTTCCTTTTGTTGGGACACAGTACCTGACACCCACAACTTACAGGAAGAGGTTTAATTTTGCTCACAGTTTCAGAAGTTTCAGTCCATGGTTCGCAGGCTCAAATGCAGAAATGGCGTGGTGCAAGTGGCTGTCATGTCATGGAGTCCGGGAAGCAGAGGGAAGGAAGGAGCCAGGGAGGGAGATATATCCTTCCAAGTCACACTCCCCATGACCTGCCTCTAACTAGGCCCTGCTTCCTAACAGCAAGTCAGCTATGAGCCCATCAATGGCCTAACCCACTGATGACTATATTGCCCTTGAGATCCAGTCACCTTCCAACCACATGAAGCTTTGGGGGCCACCCCCAGTCTGAACCATAACACCATCCTTCAAGGCTTAACTTCTTGGTAAAATACAAATCCACCCAAAGACCCAATAATGAGCAATTGTTTCCCCAAACTCAGTAATAAAAATCATTTTGACAATTTATTTCATATAAGACTTATTTGTCAAATAGCACTGATGCTTCTGAAAAGAAGAAATAAGATCTTGGACTTTAGGTAAAATCTCCTACAACCTGGCAATGGAGGAGGGAGGCCTGGGGTCAAAAGGGAGCAACACTGAATAAATGAATGAATAAATGTTATTTCTCCAGCCATGCCCCATCTGCTACTCAGCTAAAAGGCATGAAATGCCTTTGTATGAAGGGACAGTCTCCAACATAGTGCGGAGCAGGGCACTCTGCCCAGGGCTGTTGGCTATGGCTGTACTCTTCTGAAAGAAACATCAAAGGGAAGGCAGCGGACCTGGCACACAGAAGCCAGCCCCTCACTCCCTCCTGATGACTCCAACAGCAAAGTGCCAGCATGAATCTCTCTTCTGAGCTCTGAGGTTAACGTGGCCATTTATAGATAGAAGGAGGAGATTAGGGATGTTGAAAGGGGAAGGTTTTTATGCTTTGCTTTTGATCCCTGTTTGGCACTCCCCAGAGTTGCCATGTGCCACACACCTGATAAATACTGTCTTATAAACGGCAAAGAAGAGAATTTAAAGCCATAAATCCATCCCCACCCCCTTGGCTTTTTATGGATCTAAAGGGTAATTAAAACCATGCTCTCACTTTGCAAATGAAGCCTCTTCTTTCTGACAGCCCCCATCTCAAGTGAACGTAAGGGTAGTGAACTTAAGGGTAGTGTCCGCGCCAAGAGCAGACGTGGGTTGATGCTGTCCAGGCTTTGATAGGGAAGCTCCGGGCTTGTGGGTCTCGTGGTGTCTCTGCACCACAAGGGGCTGTCGTCATGAGCAAGGACCTCAGCACAACTCTGCCTGGTACTTTGAACTTGGTTAATGCATGGTGCTAATGAGGCCCAGGTCAAGATTTAGTTCTTTTCAGAAAGGGAAAAAAAAAAATCTTTATTTTTTATTCTTTGGCCATACACTGCTGCCCCAAGTTTCAACCACATTTTTTATTTTTGTGTAGACACAGAGAGATTGAGAAATGAAGTATGAATAGATCAAGACTGCCAGAAAAACTATGCAGAATATTATGTAGCCATTTAAATGGATCGTCAGAAAGGCTGTGACTATCAGGGAAAGTATTTATGATGCAGTTCTAAGTAGAAGAAGCATAATACAAAATGTGCCTCCGTTATGATGGCTGAAAGTAAAAATAAATCATTTTTTACAATGTATTTACAATTATCAAATGATATGCATGCACATGGTTGAAATAAGAAATAATTAAAAGGACTTACACATAAAAGGACTCTGTTCTGTTCTCTCCTACGTCTGTCTCCTCCCCAGAGCAAACACTTTTAACTCTTTAGACATGAGGGGTGGAATTAGTGTCATAGTCATAACTCTAGATAATATAATGTTTGGGCTTTTACCTTTTAACTTACTTTATTTATTTCTTTATTTACTTTTTACTGGTACATGTTTGTAGTAAATAGCTTTACACTCTTTGTGTAGAGTTGGTACATGTACATAACACATCTTAATTTCTTTTGTAATCCCTTCCTCTCTCCTTTCTCCATCTCTTGAGCCCTTTCCATTTGAGAAAGATCTACCCTTCTGCTTCCTGTTATCCATCTTTTATTTGTGCTTTGTCTACCATTTGGGTTTCTCATACAAGAGAAACCACGTGATATTTAAGCTTGTGTGTCTGATATATTTCATTTAACATTATGTTCTCAAGGTGCATTACGATGAACTCAACCTCACCCAGTGTCACTCTACACCTAATCTCTTATGTCATAAAAATTATGTCATTCATTCTTTATCTTTTTATAATTACTCATTATTGTGACTTTTGCTTCTTGTTCTAATGACTCAAGGTCGTACTCGTGATTGCGCCTCTGGCTATGCTGGAAGAGATTGACAGGTGTTAACAGCCCTGTTATTTTCTCCAGCTCCCACTTCTCCACTCCCACCTCCACCTCCCACCTCCCCATTCTCACATGTACAGTTTTCCTTTTTCACTGTCAAAACTGACATCAGTTACATCCAATTCTACAACAGCCAACCAGAAATGTCTCTGTAATCCTGCCTATGTCAAGAGCACATACTGCAAAATTCAGCAGCAGGGGCCGGAGATATAGCTCAGCAGAACAGCGCCTGCCTGGCAAGCATGAGGTCATGAGTTCGATTCCTGGTAGCAAAAAAAAAAAAAAAATTCAGTAGTATTTGCATGATTGCATCACTTTCTTGTAATGCTTTATGCTTCTGTGGAATTTTTAGATGATGGCATTTTAATATTTTGTCTTTATTATTATTTAATTTTTTATGTCTAAAATCCTTTACATTACCTTCTTACATAGACTTCTGCCTAAGCCTCTCATCCTGTTCCTATTTAGAGCTGTGTTCTGTAAGCCATGTGTGTTGCTCTTTCCCGTCCCTCCTTTCCAGGATGGGGCTACCACGTCTGCACCTTATGTCTTCTGCATTGGTTTAACCCCTGGTTTGCTGAAGCACTGTAACAGACATGCATCCTTCTTTTTTCTAACTCAATTCTGCATGCATTGCAGTTTTCTACCCCTATGTTAATGATCCTGAACTTCATAAGTCAATTATGCTGATGTCTTTCACCTTGGCACTGATTGGTTTAGGAATGGGCATATTATCCATTACATGTGGGAATAAATGTTGAAGGATCTCCAATGAATTCTGTGATTTAAAAAAATATATTGATAAACAGAGAATGACTTTTCTTCCTCTGGCCATTATCATATCTATATGTAATAACCATTTGCAGAAGTAATCTTCTGGTACAAAAGGAATTATCCTAAGAAATGTGCATTTCACAAAGGAGAATGGGAAGTATTTAAAACTTCAGCAACATAATTGAGTCAACTGTACAGCTATCCACTGTAGATTTTATGAGTGGCTCTGTGTAGACTTAGTTGAGTTGGAATTTCCTGTTCTTTCACTAAAAGGCATCCTACCAAACATAGGCACTTCCTCAAAAACTTCCTGAGAATAAGTAAGTGCAAAGGGAATTTTCCGAATCCTTAAAAGTCAATTTGTATATATACATGCATACATATCTTTGGTTTAATCGTTTAATGATAGTTTAGTTGGGTATAGAATTCTAGGTTGAAAACTCATTTTCTCTAAGAAATAAAAAGCTATAGTTCCAACTTCTTTTACTCTGTTTTGTCTTGCACTCTCTCTTTTTCTCTCTGTCTCTCTCTCCTTCTCTCTCTCTCTATTTCTGTGGGCTTTTAGAATCTTCTTTTTTTCCATTGCTATTATAGCATTTTACTATGTTTAAGTACAGGCTCTTCCATTTATGATATTAGACATTCAGATATAATTATAACTGAGATGCATCCTTTAGATGGTTGTTAATTCACTTATTATTTTAATACTTAACATCAGCAGTGTAGTAGGTTTTAGACAGTGTGATAACCACTGAGCAAATAAAACATAAAATATCAGGTCTCATCAAAAATCTCTGCCTAGTGAAGAATTAAAGAAGAGCCATAGTAGTCCAGTGCTTGCCTCTGGCTCTCCTCAGTGTGTGTGTGTGTGTGTGTGTGTGTGTGTGTGTGTGTGTGTGTGTGCAATACAAGAAAGCCTAAGCCCACAGGTGCTGAGAGGGGAGGTGTGAGGAAGTAAAAGAATGAGTCTCTGACCCTTACCTAGAGAACACTACCACTGGAACAGATGGCTAGGACCTTAGACTTTAATAATAGGAATCATAACAAAACCTTACAAGACAGAAAAGAACCAGGGCTCCTCAGTGGACATTGGTCCAGGCATACAACCAGCCTTTTCACAAAGCAGTTCCTCAAGAACTGAGGCCAGCAGGGAGACCCGAGGCTCTTCCCACCATTGTGGGATCACAGAAGCACGTCTGAGTACATATTGCACAGAATCATGAAAGGGAGAAGACCAGACATTTAGCAAAAATAAAACACAAAAACAAGAAAACTAAAAATCAACTCTTTAAACAGGAATTTTGATGTATTGTTTTGACAGATTTACACAGACACTGGCACACACTCTCAGACCTACTAAATGCAGTGATTCATACAGAAAAGTATCCTAGAAGCAGTATTTTCCTGCACCTTTCAACATTGCACAGATGTGCTACCCATGGATGTGCTTTGTGTACACATACAAGCATATACACTCAGCAATGTATCCTCAGCCATGCTGACAGGACCGTGCACTCAATGACAAATTCTCTTAGAGACCTGAAGAGATCAGTCCATGCCTCTTCAGGAAAGGGCCGCCACACTGCTACATGAAGCATGTTCCTCAGAGCAGGGTGCCCACAATTTCTGGATTTACAGTCGTTTCTCTGCCAGCAAATGGGTCTTTCTTTCTTTCGTTTCTCTCCCAAGTCTTTTTGACAGCAGTTTTCTTTTATTTCCAATTCTCTTTTTTAAAAGTGTCATTCTACTTCCTGCAACCTCTGTGCTGCTTCTGGGGGCCCAATGTTTCCACCTCCACCTACCTGCCCACTGTTTCTCAAAGGACATAGGCTGAAATTGATCCAATCTACTGGGCACACATTCCAGGATGCTAGGCTGTGTGCGAGATCTATTACATAATAATCACACTTAACAACCCAGAAAGCATTGACATTTTTATTTTACCAAAGACAAAACCAAGGCATAGGGCCGGTGAGATGGCTCAGCAGCGTAAGCGCCTGCCTGGCAAGCGCGAGGGCCCGAGTTCGACTCCCGGTACCCACATACGAAAAAAGAGCCAGTGATATCGCTGAGCGGCTCGGGCGCCTGCTGGCGCACGAGGTCCTGAGGTCGACCCCCCGGTACCCACAAAAAAAAAAAAAAACAAGGCATAGAGAGGTTAAACTTAGCGAGTGCACACAGCTACAAAGTGAGAACCTGAACTGAACCCCAGTCATTTGTGACTCTGAAAACTGACCTGCTACCCAATACTGCCTCGCCTCGCTGCCTCTTATTCATCTTCTCCTGTGGACCCATCTTCAACTAAGATGCGTCTGTGCCATACTCTCCATGGGCACATTCGTGGCCCATGTGTCTTCATAGTTACTTTGCAAAACTAGTCTTCTTGAAAAAAAGCCCCAGCTTCATCATAGCCTCATTATAACCTGGCTTTTGTGTCTTTAGAACTAACTTCTGCCTCTAGTATAGGAAAAGGCTCATTGCCAGAGGAAGAGACAGGTATGCTCTATGTGCTGCTCCTAAATTCCTTATCCTTTATGCAGCTGAATATTCCCTATAAGAGAGGTTTTTCTATCTTTCCTCTTACCTCTCAATTTGCCTCTTTATTAACTCTCTCCCCAGTAGAATGTACACTCCAGAAGAACAAAGACAATGGCTCAAATTCAATGATCAATGTAAATATCCTGAGTCTGCCAAAATAATGTATACACCAGGAAAAGGAAACACTGTATAAATATTTGAATGCTAAGTTTACTGAGACATCATGAGATTAATACAAGATACCTTTGGCCTCTACAATTACAAAAGGTGCCACTAGCTTCCAGTGGTGACCATTAGCTTCCAGACATTAGTATGGCAAACTGCTGAAGTGTGAGTACATTTTTGCCAGACTCTGTGTGTGTGTGCATGTGTGTGCATGTGTGTGTGTGTGTGTATGTGTGCTACTGGCTTGCATAAACAGATAATAAATGTTTATAGTATGTGCAAACAAATACACGTAGTCTCATAGGGCAATAGATATATTCTTGTGCTTATATCCTAAGCCTCTCACGTATAGCCAAATTTTCCAGTCTTCACAACTACTAGAGAAGTAACCACACTAAACCAGACTTCTCCTGTCCAACCATTCTGGCCCAGCTGCTTTTGAGCACTCCAGGCACATAGAAGTTATAATCAAGCGATACCATGCATGCTTACGTTTAAATTTGAAACAAGTTTTTACAATAAAAGACACACTGCCATTAATCCCCTCCAAGATACTCCCCCTCGCTTTGAACACATTTATCCTATCATTCTTGCCAGCTTCTGAAGCAGTTCAGGATGTCCTCTTTTCTGACTGGCTTTGTGAGGTGTGATCAAAAACACAGTGGCTGCTGCTGTTGAGTCCCATCCAATGGAAAGGCAAACTTGGAAAACCATTACTGTGTCCTCATTCACTTTATTCACCAGAACCAGCACAGTACAAATTCTGGCTCTTCCTCAAAGTCAAAATGACCATGATAGGTAAAAATTTTGAATCAATTCAGGACAGGCATAATAAAGTACAACTAAAGACACTTGTTGGAAAGGACTTCCAGCACTTCCGAAGAAGGTAGCAAGGACGATAGAATCAATGCGTTCAAAGCAAGGGATAGTATTTCGAGGGGTAATAAGGACAATGAGTCTTTCACTGTTATAAGCCATAACAAGTAGTAATTCACCATATTTTTGGAACCAACCTTATAATTCCCTTCCTCGTGCCCTTCCCTCCCATTTTATAGTATTGTTTGGGGTTGAGTTTGTGCTGTGAACGTCTGAATTGTTCAGCTTTGCTGCAAAAGAGAGATCGCTATCTCAGTGACCAGCAGTGCTTACCTGTGGTCCTCTGTTCCTCCTTATCTGTGGCACCATGTGTTTGATCTCTGTGATGCTGACACTATTTTCTCATAACTTCCTGGAGTGAGGAAACTAGCTCAAACAGCGAAAAGTGATCCAAGCTCAGCACACCTCCCCCGACAGTCACAGCTGGTGAATATCCATGGGCAATCCTCTAGGGTTGTAAACAACCCCCCAAAATCATCGAGTCTGATTCCCGCCCACTTGGCCTTTGCCAGCCCATGAGGTTTCCAAAACGCCCCTTTCATCCGCACATTCACAGGTTCCCTTCAGTTTCCCTCTCCTAATGTATTCATTTATATAAACTGCGTGTATCTGTGTGACTGCGACTGGATGGATGCTGGGGACGTAACAGGTGCGTGCACACACACACACACACACACTCACACACTCCCTGCATCCTTTCTCACTGAGCCCACGCCCTTGTCCTCCAAGCAGGCTTATCAGATATTCACAGCCTCCACAGGCTCTCCTTTCTGATCTTTCACAGCATTTAGAGTTCGTGCTACACAATTTGTCACCAACTCTTCTCTTTCATGGGTTTGCTATGGTTTCATGCAGGTTAGTTCTACTTTCACAACTAGATGAGAACCCCTTAAGGTCAAAGGCCACACATTTTAGTCCCACCGTGTTTACCTAATGGCCACGCATATAACTACAGAGGACCCCTTGACCCCTCCATCCGGTACTTTTTTGCAGTGAATTTTTTTATGCAAACCCTTTAGGATAAAGGACACATTGGCATCTAATAAAATTTCTGTAAGGAAAAAAGGGGGGAAACATATTCTCTCTCCTTTTTGCTGTATACAATTCAGCTCTGTGGCTAGGTGTGTCCCATCCACTATGACTCACATGACTGAGTAGGAGGGGCAGGAGTGGCCAGTTTAGAAAACACCCAGCTGACACTTTAATGCCACGAAGCCTCCCTGAGTTCCAACCACCTGAAGACCTAACACATCCAGCAGCTTGGATTCTGCTGCGGCTGTGGGTGCTGACGTTCCAAGACCCGAAGGTCGGAGTGAGTGCGTGTGCGTGGCCTACAGGCACGGACAAGCCATGGAGCAAGCTAGGCTAGCAGGAGCTGAGCCAGGACAGGACAGAGGCCCACAGAGTGTGGTCAGAGAGCAGAGAGAGTCCCCGGGGATGGAAAGAAAGTGAGTCTCTCTGTCCTGACAGGAGTGGGAACAAGGTGAAGGGGGAGATAACCGAGCCAAGCCAGTGACCCAGGAGGCCCCGACAGAAGCAAAACCGGATGTGGAACAGAAGCTGTCAATGTCCTGGGGGCGGTGGGGTCTGCCCTAAAGGAGGTGACCCCAAGTAAGATGCACTGTCCTTGACACCACTTCACTGGGTGGGGCACTCAGGAATTAGGGCTGGGCAGTCACAGTCTTGGATTGCTGACAAGAGCACACAAAACACTTCGTGTTTTGTCAGTGAGCAGGGAGGGGAACACGCCCTGTAAGAGCCAGAGGAAAGCCTCCTCCCCAGGAACTCATCCACTGACAAATAGACACTGTGCTTGCTTGTTAGCAATTCAGGATCCCAGGGATTCTGATTGATGCAAGATACAGTCATTGTCCTCAAGTTGCTTATTAATCAGCCACCCCAGCACCGACAAAAGAACTTGAAATTGGTGTTTTTTTTTCCTGAAAATTACGAAGAAGACTAGATCTGGGGGGGTCGTGTGCACTGCAAGGAGGAATCAGAGAAGCCTGACCTCGTATCTAAAAGATCCTGTAATTTGTGCTGCATAATCGCTGGCCACAGTCTCCGCCTCGCTGCTGCTGCGTTTAGTTCTAAGAAAAGAGGAGCCCCTGTGAGAAGCCAGCAGTGCTTCCATTCCTGATCCCCTCTCACGCCAACACGCAGAAGCATTCCCCAGCCAGCCCCCTTCTGTAAGGCCAGCTGTGACTGCTTTGCCCTCGGGATGTACATTAACACGGCCCCCGGGGACACCCAGCTCCCAGGCCTAACTAAGTCAACACAGGGCTCCCCAGCTGGGACTTGGAGAGATCCTGTTAACAATAATTAAGATTTAGTTAGTGTTCTGGGTTTAAAATATGTGTTTCCAACCCTGTATCTCACAAGATTATCATGTTATTCTATAATCCCCATTGTAAATAGGAAGCAGGGGTTAAGAGAAAGTAATTTACTCAGTCACTCAACAATTAAGTGACAAAGCTAATTATCAGATAGACATTACAGCCTCTCTCATGCCTCCGTTTTCTGCATGGTTCATTCATTCTCTCCAGTAATGCTTCCTCCTTCCCCAGCAAACACACACACATTTCCAGTCCCCAGGTTAATTGTCACCTCTGCAAAGCCCTTGTAAACCTTTCCTCCGGTGAGCTGCTCTTTCATTTAAGTTGACCACCCTTATATGTTGAGACTATATTAGCTCATAGTGACTTTTATTTATTTTTATTAAATTTATTGGTACAATTTAAATATACATATTAATCACATTTATCAGAGGGAATTTGTACCTGTATATGATATTTCTTAGTTCCTCTCTTTCTCCCATTCTCCTCCCCGCCCTTCAACTCCACTTCCCTCCTTATTTACAAAGCTTTGTTTCCATTTTATCCTTTTTTTTCTCATTTTTTTATTTTCCCTTCGTCCTCCATCCCCATTCCCTTTTCATTTTGAACCATTTCTTCCTATTTCACAATATCTATTATACATTTTGTTTCTTATTTACACTTTCAGTTTCTCACATGAGAGAGACAGTGCAATATTTACACATGTGTATCCAATTATTTCACTTAAGAGTATGGTCTTATTTATTTATTTATTTATTTTTGTGGGTACCGGGGGTCGACCTCAGGACCTCGCGCGCCAACAGGCACCCGTGCCACTGAGCGATATCACCGGCCCCTTTTTCGTATGTGGGATCCAGGAGTCGAACTCGGGCCCTCGCGCTTGCCAGGCAGGCGCTTATGCCGCTGAGCCATCTCACCGGCCCAAGAGTATGGTCTTGAGGTGCATACATTTACCTAGAAATGTCTCAAGTGTATCCTTCTTTATGGCTGAGTAGTACTTCATCATATAAAAAAATCTTTTTTATCCATTCCTCGGTTGATGGGCATTTGGGTTGTTTCCAAGATTTAGCCATTACAAACTGTGCTGCTATAAACATTGCTGTGCATATATCACTGTGGTATGATGCTTTTAATTCTTTTGGGAGGATACTCAGAAGAGGAACAGCTGGGTCAAATGGGACCTCCAACCCTAGTTTTTTGTGGAATCTCCACACTGATTTCCACAGTGGCTGTACCAGTCGACACTGCCACCAACAGTGGAGAAGGTTCCTTTTTCCCCAGAGCCCCACCAGTATTTGTTACTGATTGATTTCTTGATAATAGCTTTTCTTTCTGGAGTGAGATGGAATTTCAACGTTATTTTAATTTGTATCTCTTGAATGATAGGTGATGTTGAACATTTTCTCATATATTTATTTGCCATTTGTATTTCTTCATCTGGGAAGTGTGTATTCATTTCAGATACCCATTTTTGGATTGGGTCTTTAAATTTGGAAGGTCTGATTTTTTTCAATTCTTTATATATTCTAGACATTAGTCCTCTGTCTGAGAACAACAGATTAAGTTTTTTTCTCACTCTGTGGGTTGTCTTTTCACTATGTTGGTGATTTATTTTGCCGTGCAAGAGCTTTTTAATAAGATGAGATCCTAGTTGTTGATTCTTTGTAGTATTTCCCATGCAATCAGGGTTTTGTTCATGAAGTCTTTGCCTGCATCTGTGTCTTCAAGATTTCTACCTATTCTCTCTTCAGGCAGATTTCTGGAAATCTGGAAATCTGGAAATCTTCCATTTCTGTTTTAATATTAAATCTTTAATTTATTTTGATTTTAGGCCAGGTGTAGGCAGGCACACCTGTAATCCCAGCACTTGTTAGGCTGAGACAAGAGGACTGCTGCAAGTTTGAGGCCAACCTGGGCTACAAAGTGAGTTAAAGGCCACCCTGAACTGCATAGTGAAACCCTGTCTCAAAAAGACCAAAAAATATATATATATCTTTTTTTATTTTAGTTTATTGCATGGTGAGAGACCTGGGTTTAGTTTTAGTCTTTGGCATGTGGAAAGCCAGTTTTTCCAGCACCATTTATTAAAGAGGCTATCTTTCTTCACTGAATGTATTTGGCCTCTTGGTCAAAGATAATGTGCCTGAGTGTGTTTGGAGTTGTGTCTGCATCTTCTAATCTGTTCCACTGATCCTCAGGCCTGTTCGTTTGCCAGTACAATGCTGATTTTATCACAGTAGCTTTGTAGTATAATTTCAAGTCAGGGATTGTGTTGCCTCCTGCCTTGCCTTTGTTGCCCAGAATTGCTTTTGCTATTCTAGGTCTCTTCTGATTCCAAATGAATTTTAGCCATGTTTTCTCTAGTTCTGTGAGGTATGCTAACGGTATTTTGATTGGTACTGCAATCAATCTGCATAGCAATTTTGGGAGTATGGCTGTTTATACTATGTTGGTTCTTCCTATCCAGAGCAAGGGCTAACTTTCCATTTTCTGATATCCTCTTCCATCTCCTTTTTCAGAGTACTGTAGTTTTCAGTGTAGAGATCTTTTACTTCCTTCATTAGCTTGATTCCTAAATTTTTTTTGTTTTGGTTTGGTTTGGTTTTGATTTTTATATGAAAGGTGTGGTTGCATAGTGACTTTTAACACACTGCTATGTCCCTATTTTTGCATAGCCACTATAAGTTTCCTGAGGATTTTGGCTGTGTTTTATCTATCCTAGCATCTAGCTCAGTAGTTGACATATATAGTAAGTGCTTAGTGTTTGTAGCATCCAAGTGTCTTTTGCTCCACATCTCAGGTATTTTCCACAGTGCCCTATTTCCTTCCTATTCTAGCCCCCTCCCCCAAGACACTAGAGAGAGAGGTTCATCACCAAATATTGTAGAGTAGACCCCCTACCCTCTATCCTTATCTGCGGGAGATCCATTCTAAAGCTCAAGCGGATGCCAAAACCATGATGGTACCAAAGTATCTATCATATATATATATATACACATATATACACATATGTGTGTGTTTTCCTATGGATACCCATGAAAATGCTTAATTTATGTTAGGCACAGTAAGAGATTAACTGTGATAACTAAAAACAAAATAGAACATTTAAAACTGTTATGGTTTGTGTCTAGATGTCCCCACAATGCCTCATGAGGTCATAGGGCATTTTCAGAGGAGGCTGAATCTAGATGTTTGGTGCTGTAATTAAGGCTGTGTGATTAGGAAATCAGTCGACTGATTGGTTTGGCATAGTTCTGACTAGGAATAACGGTGTGAGTGTCACACCTACCCTATGGCAGGTAGCTTGCATACAATATAAGGGACAGAAAGGTCATCTTGTCTCCCACCCCTGTTGCTTTTGCTACTTTGTAGGTGCCATGAACTGGTTCTCTTCTGTGATGCTCCTCTGACAAGCCACCCTGCCTTAGAGCAAGCCAATCATGGACTGCAATCTCTACAAACTGTGAGCTAAATAAACTTTTCCTCTCTTAACTTCTGGGTGTTGGTTATTTTGACTCAGCAGCAAGAAAGTAACTAAAACAATAACCATAGCCAGTAAGAGAAGGCATTTAAAATTTATGAATTATTTCTGGAATTTTCAATGTAATGTTTTTTGGATCTTGGTTGACTATAGGTAACTGAAACCTCAAAAAGCAAATGCATACAAGGTGATTGATGGGTTCTAGCCCATGTGGAAGCTTCTTGGTCATTGTGGCGACCATCCAACATGGAGGAGAGCCTAAAACAACAACATGTCACCCACTTCCTCCTTCTTCTTTCCACCCTAGAGGGAACTCCCTCCCGCTCATTTCACGCAAGCCAAAGATTCACCAATCCCCTTTTGTAACTTCACCTCGCCCCCTCTCCACACTCCGCCTCCAGACAAGCCCTAAAAAGGCTTTGTTTCACAGAATGCCCCTCAGAGGGCTCCTTGCATTCTACTGAAGCCTTCCCGTACCGGCATTAAAGGCTTTTTCTCAAACTTTTCTTTGTCTTTACTCGTGCCAGACCTAACAGTGATGACTCAGCTCATTACTATTGACTTATAGCTCATCAGATCAAGGTGCCTAAGTAAAAACAACGTACTCTTCCCTAGCCAGGGTCTGCTTTAACATGGTGGACAGGGACAAAAACGCAAATGTAGAACAATGCAACAAAAGTCTAAATATTCAAGCACGATCTATGAAGTTCACAGACCAGCGACTAAAATATGTTTTATCCTTCTACTCTGTGATGTTCACTTTCATGAAAACTTCTAAGGCCTAGTCCAAACTCATGATTCTCAGTCCCCCTTGAATTGTGCACCAGACCATAGAAACACAAGCAAAGCCCACACTGTGCCTTCCCGCCCTGCTCCTGCTGTCCAGCATGGCATCCAGGCTCTATCTACAGGGCCATAAAGAGCCCTGCCTTGGTCACCCTTGAGCCTGAAGAGGTTTATATGGTCTGCTTTCCAGAGAACACGCCCTAGGAAGAGGCCCAGGAAAACCCTGGAAGCAGGCTAACAGTCATCCGGACAAGGAGTTATGGGTTACAAGTATCCCACCTGTGACCTAGAAAGGGTGGCATGGATTCCAGTTAGGTACTCAGCACAGAGTTCTCAAAAACAGCACCCTGCTACCTTTTTTGTGTATACTGGAGTGGTGCTGGTTTTACCTTCTCTTTAACTTGTAGCTCTCTCCCACAAAAACCAAAACAAAATAAAAAACAAAAACAAAAACAAAGAAGAAGAAGAAGAAGAAAGAAAAGGATATCTATTTTATTTGGAAATGACCAACTGTTTGTGGTTCAAATTTGTGCTCCATTAATGATGGAATTGAACTCCTAAAAATGCCCAGTTTCTGTTCCCAAAGAGGTGGGAGAGCCCAGCCTGCTCCCTCTGGGCTGGTTGAACTAAAAACCGCTTAGCTTCGTGTTATCTATTCTGTTCTCATTACTGAGATAATAGATCTGATGTGGGAAGGAATTGCAGGCACTCACAGCCCAGGCATGGAGTCTGTTTTTCCAGTGTTTTCCCTGATAAAAGGAGAGGAGAAAAGGTGAAAAAAACGTATGCTTGTATCCTTGCCAATGACTTTCCGTTTGATGGGGGGAGGGGGAGCGTAGCAAAAGACAAAGAAAATGGTATGAATTCAGTCAGACACTTGGTCCAAACCAACTGTTTGATGCTCTGGAAGCCCTTTAGAGCTGCCTCCAAATTTAAAAAAAAAAGAAAAAAGAATTTATCCCTTCCTGACAACTTGCGGAAGGAACAAGAGAGCCCCTTTGAATAAAGGACAGAAAACAAGTCCTGACAGAAAATGAGTCTCAGAGAAAGCCAGTACCTGTGGAGCAGAGAATGGGCTGCTCTCATCATTTTCCTGCTACAAGGTCATCCCACAGGGCCTCCCATCCTTGGCCCATGGGAATACACAGAGCAAATAGAAAGCACGTTGGGTGGATGTGCGGGTGGTATCCACAGAACTCAACTCCATCCCAAACTGGGCAGGAACAAGAACTGTACTAAGGGGGAGGGGAGGCAAAAACCTTTGTCTCCTTCCTGTCCTCTCTAGGTCCCAAAGAGCCAATGGTTTCCTAGTGAATTTAAATTGTCCTTTCAGATTCATCAATTTTTAAGATTATTTTGGGGCTGGTGAGATGGCTCAGTGGCTTAAGCGCCTGCCCGGCAAGTGCGAGGGCCCGAGTTCGACTCCTGAACCCACATATGAAAAAGGGGCCGGTGATATCGCTCAGCGGCATGGGCGCCTGCTGGCGCGCGGGGTCCTGAGGTCGACCCCCCGGTACCCACAAAAAAAAAAAAAAGATTATTTTGAAAACTTCATCAGCCAAAATCCTAAGGCCTTGCCAGGCTGAGTCACTTCTGGTTAGGTGATCTCTACTTGGATCTTGGAGATCATTCCCACCATTGAGAGGCATAACTAAAAGAACATCTGTAGAGTTTTGCTTGTGGTATGGTGCCATAGTTTCTCCAAAATATCAAAACATCTTAAATTGATAGATGCATGTCAGAAGGTAAAAATGGCAAGATTATTAATTTTGCAGAATGATAACATTGTGGTTTTTTGTTTGTTTTCCTGTTTTCAAACCTTTGATTTAGAATCTTGTTAGTACAAAATGAGCACATTTTCTCTTGGTCACACCTTCTTGAAACAGGCAAAGGACATCGGTACCAATATTTTAATACTAATGTTAATTTGTGTGTTTTTCCACCACCTATGCCATGGATCTGTGTGGTATCTGTGTGTTGGTTGAGTGGGGCCAGTGTGTTGTAAAATGGATAGAATTCTACCTTTTCTTCTCACTGTTGAGTTGATTTGAAGGGAAGCTAGCTGCAGAGGGGGATTTCAATTCCTACAGAAGTTTTTATTCTCTGACCCCAGTAAGAAACGAAGTAACAGAAGGAGGGGGTAGAAAGACCTGACAGACTGGTCATGGGAATTTTTAAAGGGTTCCAAGCCAGTCTGGGGAATAAATGGAATATTTTTCAGAGAAATTAACTTTCAAATTCACATAGAAAACTTATTTCAGTCACTGCTAAAATACACATCTTGCATCTACATTAGGTAACGATATACAAAAGGAGAGAAGGCTTAGTAGAGAAGCTGAACTTTGCAGATGGAAAGATGAGTCACACATATATAGTTGGAGAATGGAACTACAGCAAGAAAAAACTGCCAGCCCAGAAGCGTAGAGGCAGCAAAGTTCTTGGCACTTAAAGGAATACTGACTGGTATTGAGAAAGAAATTAAGAGGGTATTTCTGAAATACAAAGACTTTTTTGACCAAACTATGGCCCCTATGGAAAAGCAGTTGTATGGGTGATATTTTTGCTCGTTTTACAGCCCTCCCCACCTCATCTAAAATAATTAAAAGGTATCCTTCATTCAAGGCCTTGATGATTTCTCCCCTCCCCAAACTACTTGTCATGTGTATGATCACACAACACACACACATACACACACACACACACACACACACACACACACATACACTGCCTTGTACAATTTACCAGCCCTTTATATGAAGTTCTATCATTGTAGTAAAAGATAAGTTTCTAGAAGACAGAGGTCACTATCTCTGTCCAGCTGTCACCTCCACAGCCTCAAGCAGTCCCAAGCACAAGCATATACGTAATAAACACTTGCTGAGTTGCAGGGGATGAGATCAGCTGGTGGGATACGACATTGTATATGCACAGCTCTTCCTTTGGCGTCTTGGATTTGTGCTCATGACCTTGTTACCAAATATACAGAAGACTTTTGGGAAGATGGGGTAACCCTTTGTCTCAGTTCAAGAGCAAAAGAAGAAAAATAGCAAATACTGAATATCTGTTAGATACCTGACTTGTACTCATTACCTAAAATAAGCCAATGTTATAGTCAAAAAATTAGGCCCAGAAAGGTATAGCAATTTCAAGAGATGCACAGCTAGTCCATATTAGAAATAGGATTTGTATTCATTTCTTCAGGATTCCAAGGACCCTGTTGCTTTAGGCTGTGTGCTTTCCTCTAATGCTTCCTGGCAATCTGAGCAGTCTTTCATTTTACTAAAATGAAATTCCTGAAGTTCTCCTTTAAAATAAAGTTTTTTAAAGTCTCCATTCACAAAAAGGAAAAAAAAGAAAAGAAAACTTCCTCTGACCAATGGAAAAAACAATCCATCGCTTTGCTTGCTGGCAAAAGGCCCAGTCATGTGGGCCAGGCTGTGAAAGAGAGAGAGAAGGATTCTCATGGAAAGCAACCACTCCACCCACTCATATTTGTGTTTCTCTGAGGTTAACCCAGGGCCCCAACACCACTACCCAGCACATCACTTTGGTGACCGTTCTCACCATCAGCATCCAGATAGCAAAAGAGGGCTGAGCCATTAGAATCTTATCGCCCCTATTAAAAGATAAAACCTAAAATTCAACTCTTATCAATATAAGCTTCATGCACACCATTCAGCACTTACAAGGAAAGTAGACAAAATGTTTCTGATCATAGCTCAAGTTAGACCCAGGAGGCATTTACCCAGGGGGCTCAGCCTTGAAAAGCATAATTAAAACCAGAGTCATCTGCTTTATTTTGATACTAGCCAGACCTTCTTTTTAGGAAATATATGGTAATAAAATGGATGAAATGGGGAGTAAAAAGAATGAAATCAACATCCTTTCTAAAAGTCAACCAAATGCTTTGTGAAAATCCCTGTTTCATCTGTGAAGATGGTTTACAACTAATTTGGGATCCCACCCCTATTGGTCATGTACACATTTATTCATTCAGTGGGTATTTTTGCAATGCCTGCCATAAATTGTCATGTCGCAGCCACTGAAATATAAACCTAGATAAACAAGATCCTTTCTCTCAAGGAGAGGACAGAATAAGGGGTGTCATAGAATAATTATTCTGGAAGGGAGCTTAGCTACCTCCCCAGCTTTCACTTGCAGCATAGTTACCTTCTGCCCTCCCACAATGTTTTCCCACTATGTTCTCCAACAACCTTGGTGACTTTTAGCTTCACAAACGTGCCACCCTTTCTCTTGTCACCAAATAGTGTCCTTGGTCTCTTCTGTTGCTATCAGCCTGCTATCCTACCTTTTCTTTCTGGTTAATGCTTCTCCTCCTTCAAGACTCAGGCCACACATCACTTTATTCAAAATCCATCAATAACATCTCCCCCATAGGTTACATATCCTTCGCATCTCCTCTCAAAGCATGCCTCCAATTTCAAAGCTTTTGTATATTCTACATTATAATTACCTGTATATTTTTCTTTCTCTCCTGCTCTATCAAGAAATCTAAGAGGGAAATTGTCATGTTACAAATGTTTTGGAGCCTAGCACGATGTACAAAATCTAATGAATGCTCAATAGATTTAGAAAAAAATGAAAATTTTGCAAGGTATAACTATACAAAACAGAAGGAAGGGCCAGATCTCCTAACTGTAGGGGAACAGATATAGTCAGAGAAGCCTTCACAAAAAAGACCATCGAGCCAAGTCTTGAAGAATTGAAATTAATTCAAAGATGGACAAGTTTATGGAAAATTCTTCCAGGCAATGAAAACAACACTTGCAAAACCACAAGGAGAAAAATGAACATCCAAAGAAATGTAAGTCTACTAATATGCCTGGGGTACAGAATGTGGTAGCCAGCTTCCCGCATCACCAGATAGTAGGTGAACATTTTAAGGGCGTGTCTATGAAGATGTTTCTGGAAAAGATTAACCTTTAGAGTTAGAAGACCCAGTAGAGAAGCTACACCTTCACCAGTGTGGATAGGCACCCTCCAACCCACTTTGGGCCAACACAGAACAAAAAGGCAGAGGAAAAGCCAATCCTCTCTCTCCTTTGCAGCTGGAACTCCCAACTCCTCCATCCTTTGGACATCAGAGTTCCAGGTTCTTGACCTTTGACTAGGATCCCTCATTCTCACTCTGGCCCCAGGTGCTAGGTCTTTGGACTCAAACTGTATTATACCACCAGCTGTCCTGATTGTCTGCCTTGCAGGTAGCAGGTAGTAAGGATTCTTAGCCTCTATAATTGTATATGCCAGTTCATAATAAACCCCCTCTTGTGTCATATATATCTTATTGGTTTTCTTTCTTTTGAGAACTCTGACTACTATTTACATACATCATAAGGTGGTAAAGAAGTAAGAGATGAGGCTGAAGAAATAAACATGCAGTAGATCAGGAATCTTTGCATACAAATACGTATAAGAAGTTTTAAAAAATGACCATCATCAAGACATTAAACAATAACAAATGCTGGCAAGGCTGCAGGGAAAAAGGAGATCTTCTACATTGTTGGTGGGCATATAAACTAGTATAGCCACTATGGAAATCGGTATAGAGATTCCTCAAAAAACTAAAAATAGAAATTCCATTTGTCCCAGCTATTCCCCTTCTAGGCATCTTCCCAAAAAGGTTAGGGTCACCATGTTGCAGGGATACATGCATGCCCATATTTATAGCAGCACAATTTATTATAGTAGCTAAATCTTGGAAACAGCCTATATGCTTATCGACAGATAAATGGATAAAGAAAATGTGGTATTTATGCAAAATGGAGTACTAGTATGCCATAAAGAAGGATAAACTTGAGGAATTCACGAGTTTAAATATCTTGTGGTTTTTCTTATGTGAGAAAACCAAAACGTAAATAAAGAGTGAAATAAAAGATAGATAATAGGAAGTAGGGAGGTCTTTTTTAAATAGGAAGGGGAACAAGACACGGAAGGAGAGGGAAAGGAAAGAAGGGGGAAGAGATGGGAAAAAGAGAATTGAGGAAAAAATGGAAATAGAGTTTTTGCAAATGGGAAGGGGTACAAAGGTTGGAGGGAGCGAGGAAGGATGGGAAAGGAAGTGGATGAAAAAAGAATTAAGTTGTGTCATGTACATGTGCAAATTCCCCATGATAGATGTAATCATTATTATTGCAAACATGTACTAATAAAAATAAACAAAGTAATAAATAAAACTTAAAAATGAAAAGAGATGTAAATATTGACCATAACCCTTCCCATGCAGAGGTACAGACACCTTTGAGTGGTTTGCCTTCTAATACAAGGGATAAAAATGTCTTTATTGTATCCCATAAGCATGCAGTAGAATATATACTCTTTACTGTCTCTCTCTACCAGCATTTGCATATAAAATCATTCTAACAGTGTGATAACACCAACAAAAATACATATAGTGTAAAGGAAAATAATCTATATTCTACTATGAAACCAAATATATATACAAATTTGTATTACTTACATCTCTTCTTCTCAGTGTTAGGTACACAGGCAATGATAGAACTTATGAAAAAAACAGTTGTTAAGGCCCCAGCTTGAATTGTATCACAAGCCCACAGGGACTAGGCCTGCACAATACCTTCACTAGTAATTCCAGTGTCCATAAAAAATAACAACTCCTTAGACAAGCTGGGCCTGGGCCCATGAGAATACAAGCTCTCTGGATCCGTGGTCTTCTCATTTGTCTTTACTGATGTGTTATCACTTTGAAATGATGGCTTTCAAACCTAACGAAAGGATGCGTTTTTCTCTTCCTTGCTTTTTGTTCTCAAACTAAGTTTTCACACAATCCGCTTGACAGAACAAGAAGCTGCACGAGACACACATCAAGGTCAGAGTAAGCAAATGTCATCCTGGAAGCTGAAAGATGGATGCATGTTCAAGGGAGATGCAATTCTCTTTCTCCAGTTGGTGAAGAGCCCCTACACAAACAAACCACCAGGGCAAGCGCAGAGGTGTTGTATCAGACACAATAGCTAATGTTCTGATTACTGATGGACATCAGCCAACTGGCTGGCAGGCAGAGCCTCCATCTAGGGGAAGCCTTACACACAGCTCTTCCTCACACCAGGAACTGCCAGCATCTTGTATAGGATGCTGCATAGGACGTCTTGTATTAGGAGCTCAGCTGATCCAATTTTCTTCCATTGGTTAAAGTTGAACTTTAAATGTAATTTCATAATCAAATTTTTCACCCAGTCCTGTATTTAGGAATGCCCAACATTTTTCAAATATTCCAGCCTTATGAACACCAATCAAGATAAATGTTTGTAAGAGCACTTACAGAAACTGTCAGGGAAATGCAAATCAAAACTCTGACTACATACTACTTTGCACCCAATAGGATAGCTCGAATCAAAAATACAGATAATAACAAGTATTGATGAGGAAGTGGAAAACATGAAACTATTACACATCAGCTGTGTATAATAGTACAGCTGCTTGGGAAAACTCTGGCAGCTCCTCAGAAGCTTAAACATAGTTACCAAATAATCCACCAGTTCTACTCTTAGGCAGATACCCAAAAGAAATGAAAAGGCATGTCAACATAAAAATCTGTGTGAAAGAATTCACAGTAACTCTACTCATGACAGCTGACAAGTAGAAACATTCCCAATGTCCATCAACTGGCAAAGGTGGTTTATGACCATGTAAATATTTAATATATTTATAAATATATTTATTTATATTATTATAAATATATAAATATATTATATTTAATATATTTATAAATATATTAATATATTTAATACACTATATATATATATATATATATATATATATATATATATATACACACACACACAAACAGACAAAGAAATATTGAGATCTAAAAACCTTGAGTAATCCATTCCAAGTCATAATCTATTTAATGGTGAGTTTGGGTCAAAACACATAACACTATTCTTTCTGGCCCCCTTTTTCCCCAATGTATCACAACACCATGCTAAGCAGTTTTCTGAATCACACGATCACACGTAAGAAGCTAAATTTACTGCGGTATTACAAAACCACCAAATTAACATTCACAGAAGACCTAAAAGAGAAAACTAAAGATGCGAATAGTTCCAGAAGGCTACTCAGAAGCTCAAAATCAGTTTCTTCAAAAATTATTGTTAAAAGTAAAATAAACAGCTTTTCTCCCCCAAAGAGAGAAATGCCATGTTCTGGGCATTTATTAAATATCTTGTATGATTCTCTGCACTACCTTGGAGGAACCCTGGCTCCAGTTCCATAGGCCACTGTGAAAATAACCCCTTATGTAATCAATTCTAATTATGAGTAACTCTTTTGTTAGCACCTGGTACCCACTAAAGGCAGCACATACCAGGACATGATTGGTTCAGTCAGGAGGATGTCATTTCCATAATTCCAAATCAAGAATCTCCAAGGAACTCTGATTGCAAGTTCCAACGTCAAGTTGAAGACTCACGGAGTCTTGGCCCCCTGGTAGACCCAGGTCCCCAGAATAGTCTGCCTTCAATAGGGTGACAGTTGTCTCAGCTTTTTCACCACAGTCCTGTTTATTCATATTCCTCCAGAATATTATAGTGGCGGCCCTTTTCACACTCAGAAGTGTTCTTCTTTGAATGAGTTATAAAACAATTACCCCAGCCATAGATCTTAGGCTTGCTTGTTTAACATTCAGCATTTAATGTTAATATGAGCCACCTTCATACATGGCCTTGTACCCCAGGCTTAATAGAGGTTAGTAGGCAGACCAGGCTTCATTCCAACAATGGAATTCCACTTTCAGATAATTCAAAATCTTTCTGAGTTCCAGCCTAACTCCATAGCATATAGTGGGTGATTTCAGGAAATTCCTTAGTCCCTCTAGTTTATTAACTGAGAAATCAGATTACTTGTATCGGTTTTACCACACTAGGGAATAAATAAAGATCTAGGAAGCCATTAGACTTACGGAGTGGATAGAAACTGAGTCATATGCCTCAGTACTAAGTAAGATGAAAAGTTAGAAGAATGTGGTTGATGGATGTCCAAACGAAGATGTCTTCTCTAAATCTTACCTTGTTGCTCACCCTCATTTAATTGTACATATCTTCTAAGTGTCTTCTCTCTAGAAATTCTCAATCTTGAATCAGCTGGACTGGGAGTTGCTTTTTTCCCCTTGTGTGCTGTGGAGCTGTAAACAGTAAAGCCGTGTTAGCACAGCCCAAAATAAAATTATTCTCTGTCATTTCAAAAAATGATTCTGTCTGTGTGAAATGCCATAAAACAAACAAACAAACAAAAAACCCTACGGAGGTATTAGGACAAGTGGTGGGTGAGGAATGATTACTGTATTGTATTCTTGACCTTGGATAATGTTAGACCTCATGTTCCTGAGCTGTTTCTCAACTACGAGCAAATCTAGCATCAATTAACCTTTGTCAAATGTCTACTATATTTCAGGGTCTGGACTGGACAGGTGACTATGTCATTAAAACATTAAAACCGTATGTAGTAGATAATGATTCTCATTTTGCAGGTGAGCTACCCAAACTTAGAAAACAGGAAGCAGTTCACCCATAGTCACAGAAATGATAAAGGACTGAAGTAAATTTTAAAGTCAGCTTTTCTAACTTCAAAATGAGTTTTCTGTTCACTATAATTCAGTGCTGAGAGCAGCAATGGCATGGAAGAGGTAGCTACCATATGGACAGTGCATATTTTTCATATTGAAATAGTTAAATCTCTTGTTACGAGAATGGTCTATAAATAAAAAGAGGTTTTTTCCCCACATATTACTCTGTGGCAGATCCTTAGAAGTCTTGATTCTATTTTTGACTCTTTATGTTTTCCTAGTGACTGAATTCCTGTGTAATTAAAATAAGAAAAGCAAAGAAAATATTCCTTGGAATTTCTTTCATACTCTGTTCCCAGCCTGTGTGTATTTCTTAGCATGTTTTTTAAAGGTTGCATTGACTCAGCAACTGGGTAGCCAACTACGTGACAGTTCATCTCTGGTTTCCATTACCCTTGATTAATGCCAGGGATCGTGTTTATGCTGTGAGTCTACACACCAGTTAGGGGCTCAGGGAATTTAGTTCCGGCTCTGATAAAAAAAAAAAAAAAAAAAAAAGGAGGAAAGAAAGAAATGCGGAGATGGGGCGTGTGGACAGGAGGGGGCCAAGCAGAATAATCAGGAGCTGCAGATATTTTACTGCCGGGCCCAGGATAAGGGCCAGAGGAAGGAGGGATCCTCAGTACTGGGTTCCAAATGAAAAGTGTATCCTTCCCTGTCCGTGATGACTGCCAGACCCCATTCAGGAGCACTCTCAGGAGAAGATGATAGAAGTCAGAGCTGAAAGTAGTGTCCTTGCCAGATCACAGGGAGGTCACAACACTCATTCAATTAATGAATGAGACCCTCTCTTAACCACGGGTTTGTTACAACCAAAGCTCAGGGTGGGCAGATAGGGTGCTAGGGGATAAATGAATTGCTAAAAGGCTGCCCTGGAAGGGTACCAAGCTTATGACTGTTTCCTGGGCACCAGCCCTTTTCCTGATTTATGTAGTCATTATACCTCAAGGTTGGTATGGACCTCGAATGTCTTCTAGCCCAACCCCATTCCATGTTTGAATGTCTTCTATCGCGTCTCACTGAAGATCGTGCCTGGGTAATTCCAGGAAAGAACTCATTACTTCCTAAGGCACACAAGTCCATTTTGGCAGCTCTAACTACTGTATTTGAAAAACTATTATTCAGTTATTCGACAAATGTTCATTAAGTCTTAACTAATTGCCCAAGTTCTAGTTTGGACACTAAAGAAAAGCAGTAAACAAATGCCCACCACCACCCCCCGCCTCATGTTCTCTTTTCTTTTTTTTTTTTTAATACTGAAGATTGAAGCAGGACCTTCATGGTGATCTACATCCCCAGCTTCCTCCCCTTTTGTGGACAGGGTCTCTTTAAGTTGTTAAATTGCCCAGCCTGGTCTTGTCTCAAACTTTCAGCCTCTTCCTTCAGCCTCCCAAAGTGCTAGGATTACAGGCATGCCAAGTCACACCTGGACAAAATCCTTATTTTTCCAGTTTACTTTCCTGACATCAAGCCAAAACATGGTCTTACGTCAACTTCTTCCCCAAAGGGTTACTTGTAATACTGTGAGTACCCTTAACAGGGCTGGTAAAAACCTTTATTCTCCCTTATAAATATTTGAACACAGGATAGTGCTCCATTTGGTCATGTCTTTTTAATTCTTCAAATTATCCTTAGTTACATTTTTAAAAAACTTTTCTTTTGCCCTTTCACTTATTTTTTAATTGAGTTTTTTGGTACATTTTAGATATAAATAATGATCATATTCATCATACGGAATTTGAACCCATACATGATATATTTTGATTCCTCTTTTTTTCTCCCAATCCCTTCCCCTCCATTCAACCCCCTTTCCCCTATGTTTTTACAAAGCTTTGTTTCCATTTTGTTCTTTTTTATCATCTTTTTTCCTTTTCCCTTCCTTCCTTTCTCCCTTCCCCCACGCTAGTTCCTCTTCTCTTTTGAACAATTTCTTCACATTTCACAAAATCTATTGTACATTTGGGTCCTTATTTACTCTTTCAGTTTCTCACACCAGAGAGACAATGCAATGTTTACACATGTGTGTCCAATTTATTGCACTTAAGAGTATGGTATCAAATTGCATCCATTTACCTAGAAATGTCTCAAGTTTATCCTTTTTTATGGCAGAGTAGTACTCCATTGTACAAAAAAAACTACATCTTCTTTATCCATTCCTTGGTTGATGGGTATTTTCATTGTTCCATGCATATTATCTGACCATAGTGCAATGAAATTCTAAATCAATGACAAAAAGAAACTACATAAACACATAGAAAATAAACAACACCCTCCTGAACAACCCATGGGTTACAGAGGAAATTAAAGAAGAAATTAAACAGTACCTACAATTAAATGATAATACCAATACAACATACTGGAATTTATGGGACATAATGAAAGCAGTCCTATGAGGGAAATTTATAACAGTGAATTCTCACAAAAGGAAAACAGAACGAACTCAAACGAACAACTTAATATTGAACCTCAAACTTCTAGAAAAGGAAGAGCAAATCCAACCCAAAGCTCATGTGAGAGAGGAAATTATAAAGATCAGAGCAGAAATTAATGCAGTGGAGACTAAGGAAGCAAAACAAAGAATCACTGAATTGAAGAGTTGGTTCTTTGAACGATTAAAGAAAAGCTATGTTTTCAATGCTCTTCGCTACACTGGTTCAAAATTTCTGAACTTGTAATTCGTTCATGGTCATTTACTAAAATGCAATGCTCAGAGTTAGTAAGGTAGTTCTAATTCTCAGGAGTCCACTAGTATAATCTCAGTTTACATTGCCACTTTTTATGTCATAAGTCACCAGGACTCCTCCAAAGCTCTCTGCCATTTTTTGTTATGCTAAGGTATTCCATCCTATTGTTATGCTAAGGTATTCCAACTCCAATTCCAATTCCAATTCCAGTTCAAATTCCAATTCCAGTTCTACTTCCAATCTGAATTGGAAAGAGGTCCTCACTATCCAGCAATAACCAAACCACTGATGAGAGAAGCTCCTGAAAATCAAGTTTGGGATCCCTCAAAGATGTACGAATTTACCCAGCTTGAAGAACACAAAAGTGCCTAGAAAGAGCTATTATTCTCTTCCATTGAGTGAGAAGTTGCAAATCCTTGTGCAAATATCAAGTCTAACCTTCAGCTGAAGGTTAGAGAAGTTCCTTCTCGACTCAAGGAAGCAAGGGCTGCTCACCTATGATAATTTGACCTAATGCATTTTGAACATTGCTTACAATCAGCTCCCTGAATGCATGGGCTCCACGTGGGTAGATTCAAGCAAAAATATTCAGAAAAAAATTGCATCTGTCCTGAACATATACAGACATTTTTCTTGTCATTATTCTCTAAACAACAGTATAACTACTATTTACATAGCATGTACATTTTATTAGGTATTTTAAGTAATCTAGAGATGACGGAAAGTATATGGCAGAAAGTGTAACTTACAGGTCAATATTGTGCCAGTTTATATATAGGATTTGAGCATCTATGGATTTTAGTACCCCAGGGAGTTCCTTAAAACCCACTCCCCATGGATACCAAGGGACAACTGTACATTATTTCATTGAATCTTCACAACAACCCTTTGAAGTAAGTACTGATTTTACTAGTACCTTGATTTCTGGTTGAAAAAGAAAAAACAAAACTTATTGAGATGAATAATTTGCTCAAGCTCAGACAGATTTTAAGGCTGAAATTGGACTCAAATACAGGTTAGTGGATGTTCAACTGTCCAAATACTTGAAACATGTAGTGGATAAGAAAGAGTAAAAAGATGACAGGATAAAGAATCACTTTATACAGCATTTACATTTTTATTTAAAGTTTTATTTAATACTTAAATGTGATTTTTTTATGGTCTTCCTGTATAGGGGAATAAAAGGTTAAACATGTATGTCCTATACCTCCCCTTCAGCCCCTGGAAAAAAGAAGACTACACCTTATATTTTTCAGATCTTCCTACTTATCTAGAACAGAGTCTTGTTTGAAAAAAAATCAGTACAATTCAGCAAACATAGGTATCAGCAATATGAAGATAATTAAAATATGATTCCAGTCTTCAAGGAGTGGAAGAGGCAGAGTTAGATACAGATGAGTTCAGTGTCATTAGAAAAATGATAGAACTATTCATGGGATGCTTGGAAGCACAGAAGGGCACTAAATATTTATACTTAATGAATAGTTGTGGCTTGAGTGTGTGGGAGTGTTTGGAAATCTAAGGCTGGCATGAGACATGCAAACATAGAGTGCGATATTGAAGAGACCACCTAGAATCACTTCATTTATGAGTGGCCTTGGCTCTGCCCCTGTTTGCTATGCGAACTTGAGTAAGTAAACCTTTTCAGAATCTATTTCTTCTGTTCACAAAGTTGGGAGTCAAGCGACCATATTTTCTCTTGAAAACTCTATTTTTAAGAGGAATAATTTTATTATTTCTTTCACACTGTGTGTCCCTGAGCTATATAGTATGGACCTAAGAACCTATTCAGACTAAAGGACAGAACAGGAAAGGAGAAAGGAGGGTGGGCCCAGATTGGATCTTGGAGAACAATGTATAAGCAATCAGCATGCTGCATTTCCACATCCTCCATGTATAGAGATGGAGCCATCCTGGAATCCTGGGATTTTTCTCAGCATCCCCTTACAGCTGAATCCCGTCTCCCATTCCCATTGGCTTATAAGAGAAAGAGACTTCTGGGCCGGTGAGATGGCTCAGTGGCATAAGCGCCTGCCTGGCAAGCGTGAGGTCCTGAGTTTGACCCCCGGTACCCACAAAAAAAAAGAGAAAGAGACTTCTGTGCTATGCCTAATATTATCTGTCCCATTTTTAAAATGAAACTAGAATAGCACAACTCCTCCCTCCACGGGAAACCCTCATGGTGCTATTTTAATTATGTGATGAATTAACCCTGCTGAGCTGTTTTCATAAATCAACTGGATAATATTTGGTGGTAAACAATATGGTAGTAGAGGTAAGGACTCTAAAAATCACCTTAAAGATAAAGAGGAGAGAGAGAAGGACCAGAATGAAAACACAGAAAAGAGTTTAGACTTCAACTGGCAAGAAAAGTTGGAGCAACCTTCTCAGAGCCTGGTTATTGTTGGCAAGTGCAAGCGGTTCTACAGCAAAGACCTCCCATGATGTCCAGCAGGAAAAACAAAAAAGAAGAGAGTCTGTGGGTGTTTTCATCTTAATTAGAACTATTTATAGCATAGAGATTGCTGTGTTTATGTGTGTACATTTTCTTCCTCAATGGTCATCGTCAGCTTTTTTGGTCTTCTCGTTACAGAAACAGAAAGACAACTTACTTGCTTCTGGTTAGCACTCATCTGAGAATCCAAAAACCTCTGCTGAGTCAGGTAGAGATTGAGCTGAGTCTTAAGAAGCCAGCCTTTTGAGACTCTGCCACTTCTGACCCATGGAGATGGAAACTGCTGACCTGCCCTGATGCCTTGGGAAGGAAGTTGCTGGAGTCAGCCTGGACTGTGACCCAGGTCTCCAGAGTCAGGAAGAAGAAATAAGCCTTCCAGTGCAGCAGCAGATGAGTCTGAAAACTTAGGAAACATCTGGGTAGCAAGCCACCTACATCTGTCTTCTCTCAGCAACTCCAGCCAGGTCTGCAGGGAGGAAAGAAGAGACTATGGGTGTACTGCAGCAGACTAAAAGGTAGTCCAACAAGGAAGAGGAGATCTCAGTGCTAGTCCTAACTACTACCACAAGTAGGGTCCTGACAAAGTCATTTTTCTTCTTTAGACCTCAGCTTCCCCTTCTGTAAGATGAAGTGGCTTGGAATCAATGGTCTCTAGGAATGTTGGCTGTCTTTATACTTTATGAATCAGGGAGTTCTGGGAGAACTACAAACTGTCTTATATGCTATTTCTTCAAAACACCTTTGGCCGAATCTTTGGATTTTTCAGCAGGCCTTTGCCCACTGATCTATGGAGTGATACCTGATTCTAGGAAAAAAGAAGGGAAAGCAATGGTAGATGGTCAAATCTGCTCAGATCCCAGAAGCACTAAGTATGAAGATATTTAATATGGAAAACATATAACATGGAAAAGGCACCTTTATTAGTCACTTTCTCATCACTGGGACAAAACACCCAACACCTGTAACTTAAAGAAGTTTTTTAGGCTCACAGTTTCAGTGCGTTCAGTCTATGGTCAGCCAGCTCCAATGCAGAAACAACTAGTGGAAGGGCCCAGCAGAGGAAAACTGCTCACATCATGGTTGCCAAGAAGCAGAGAGAGAAGGGAGGACCTAGAGATGAGAATATACCCTTCCAAGTCACACCCTTAATGGCCCACCCCTTCTGAGCAAGTCCTACCTCTGAACATGAAATTTTGGGGGAACACTCCAAATCTAAAATATAGCATCCACCCTTGACCCCAAAAAGGCTCATGCCTCATTATGCAAAAGGCATTTAGTCCTTCTCTAAGAATCACCATAGCCTTAACAGTTCCAGCACTGCTAAAATATTCAAGTCCAAAAATCCTCTGAAACTCAAGGTAAACTCTTAGCTGTGAGTCCCTATAAAAATCAAAAAGAAAGTCAAACACTTCCAACATATAATGGCAAAGGGCAAATGTTCTCATTCCAAGGAGGAATAGGGGAATTGACAGAAATTGGACCACAGCAAGACCAAAACGCAGTGAGGCAAATATTAAATCCTATAGCTGCATGTCCAGCACCCAGGGCAGGCTGTAGTGAGATATGAGCTCCAAAGAGCATCAGCAGCCCTTTCCCTCCAGCATTGCCTATGTCAGTTCACATGTCTCACTCTCTCAGGACAGCTTTGTGCACTACTTGCAGATTTTTCAGTAGATGTTCTGTTTCTGGCATCTTCAACTTCCTGGGGTCTTCACTGCACCATTGGCTTCATTCTCACAGCTTCATTCACTGCCCTTTCATGAGTTCATTTCAATGACTATGACCTTGTCATGCTGTTTTTCCTGACTTCCCAGGCCTTCTTCTAAAATCTAGGTGGAAGCCTCCATGACCCCATAATTCTTACATTCTGCATATCTGAAAAGATAGATCACATGGATGAAGCCAAAGTCAGCTGCTAACTTCAATAGTAGCCAGGCCCTCTTGGACCATAACTATAGTGATCTCTGAATGCCTGAATAGATAAAGTTAAGAATACACTTCCTTAGGCAGCCCTGAATGGGCAGGCATCCCAGGGAATATCTCATCAAATGAAAGATTTATGGTTTTGCACACTTAAGCCTACAATAGGCAGGGTCTTGCTGATTTCTGGTATGCCCTCAAAGCATCTTTCTTTTTGTGCTTGTACAAAGTATTCAGCTTCTTTTTAATGTTAATCTTTTCAGCAACCATGCTCTCCTTTTCCTCGACTTTACAGGTGCTTCCTTTCTGGTAAAACTGTAAACTTTTCAAATCATTAAACTCTACCATTTGCTCCTGATTCTCAATGTATATATATGACTAAAAATAGCATTTCCCAAACCATATTCTGAACATTGACCTGCCTTAAAGTTTCTTCCACCAGATTAATTAATCCATTATCCTTAATATCAGTCTCCTGCAAACTCTCAGTACATGGGCAAAATGTAGATAAATTTTCTGCCAGAGTGCAACACATGTGGCCTCTAGTCTAACTGCCAATGGAATCCTTGTCCCAACTGAAGCCTCCTGAGCCTGGCCTATACTGTCCACATTCCTATCAGCATTCTGGTATTCTGAGTTCCAACTAGTATAACACATCGAGCACTGCTCTCAACATTCTAGAGCTTCTTCTTCAAACATTTCCAAACTCCTGCTGCAAACCAGTTCCAAAGGCCCAGTACAATATGGTCAGATACAATCACAGCAATGGCCCCATTCCCAGTACCAATTTTCTCTATTAGCCACTTTCTCATCACTGGGATAAATCTCCAACACTTGCAACTTAAAGGAGGAGAGGTTTATTTTGGCTGTGCTTTCTACCACATACAAAGCACTGGTGGTTCCAATATCATCATTAATTCCTTGGCCCCTCCATACCCCAATCCTGACTATTTTATGCACTAAACAGCCTCTAAGTGTGCCTTGTCTTTGCCTTGGACAATGTTGTCAAAAAGAAAGATGAAAGGTAAAGGATCAGAGAGAAAAGATCTTGAGAGATTAATGACTAGCTAAATAAGAGATGAGAGAAGGAAGGAAGGAATGAAGGAAAGGAAGGAGGGATGGAAGGAGAGAGAAAAGATGCAAGAGAGGGAAGGAAGGAGGAAAGAGAGGGAAAAGGAAAGTAAGAAAAGGGAGGAATGAGAGAAGAAAGAAAAAGAAAGAGGGAAAGGGAGAGAGGAAGGAAAGAAGGAAGAAGAAAGAAAGAAAGAAAGAAAGAAAGAAAGAAAGAAAGAAAGAAAGAAAGAAAGGGAGAGGAAGGAGGGAGGGAAGAAGGAAAGGGGTGGGAGGGAGTAAAGAAGGAAGGGACAGAGAGAGGGATGGAGGGGAAGGAAGGAAAGAAGGAAGAAAGGAAAGGAAGGAAGGAAGGAAGGAAGGAAGGAAGGAAGGAAGAAAGAAAGAAAGAAAGAAAGGAAGGAAGGAAGGAAGGAAGGAAGGAAGGAAGGAAGAAAGAAAGAAAGAAAGAAAGAAAGAAAGAAAGAAAGAAAGAAAGAAAGAAAGAAAGGAAGAAGAGAAAGAAAGAAAGAAAGAAAGAAATTATATTTTCACATGAAAGTTTCTCCACCCAGTCCGGGCAGGAAGGACAAGCTTGTGCTGTGTGCAGATCCTTAAAGCAGGCTGAACCCTCCTTCCCCAGGTCCTGCCTCACCCTCTTGCACAGCTCTCCCATGACCTCTCACCACATCTCCCCATTCTGTTTTTGAGCAACCATTTTGTAAATGGAGAGGGTCTTCACTGTGTGCTTACACAGAGGTAAACATTTCTCAACATCATGCTAACTGCAAATCATCTTCATTCTGTCTCCTTTAATCTCTTTAGAAGGAAAATATTTTTTTAAAACATGGTAGCAAACTATTTTTGCAGAGACCCAGCAACCAACAACCGAATCTTCTGACCTGGAGCAGAGTTGAGAAGAGGTGAAAGAAATGTCAGCTGTGCTGTAGATTAGCATATATGAGCTGTGGCCTATACTCTTACCCATGGTAAAGAGAGTCCCCAGCAATTCACTGTATTGTTGTTAGGAATTTGGCTCATGCCAGCCGGTTTGCTTCACGACTTTGCTAACTCCTTTGCGGTTCCCATATGCTGAGAAAGCCATTCTTTAAGAGGGAAGCTGTTATCCATTCCTCAAGTTATGCAATCATCAATTTGCAAAACCATAGACCATCTCTGTCCTGCTGGATTGCATCTGACCCCAAACAATTAAGGGACCAATGCTGGTCATTTGCACGATGTTTTGGATCCCCAAAAGAAATATTAAAAAACAAATCAGTCATCCTTGAAGGATTGGCTCAAACAATCTCGTAGCAATTTTTCAACTCTGTTAGTCCACAGAACGCTTACAAATCTCTCCTGACATTAGAGACAGGCCATTAATGATATATCTGATAGAAACTGCCCAAAGGAATTCAGTATGAAAGCCCTGGAATTTGACCCAAACTTTAAAACACCACAGCCTGATTTCCTTTCAGCCCAGCCTAATGTTTTTTTCTAGTTGTTCTTTGTCTAGCTGACTTGGAAACAGCTGGCCTGACTTTAGAATAGTTCCTTTAGTTGGGGGTGGGTTAGCTTTACGCCAAGAAGCAAAGAGACTCTCTATATTCAGATATTCCTATCCCCAAACTAAGGCCTTTCTGCACACAACACTAAATCTGGTCCATTCACTCTCCATCTCCGTGGCTTCCTTGTCAAAAACATTCTGAACTCGAGACCTTAACAGACATAAGCAAAGGACCAAGGGCCTGTATAATACTGAGACAGCTCTCAAATGTGCCTTTTACACTTTTAACCCTATGATCTCTATGTTTTCTACACTCTTGATTCTCAGGAAGTTAGGTGCTCCATTCAATGTCCCCTTATTCCTAATACAGCCTTGTGTCTATTAATATACATTCTTCCTTTTTTTTTTTCCTTGTCCAAGACTTCCTATAGTTCTGTAGTTCTGAATCAGCAATTGCCTACATCTGGCATAAACACGACTATTTTTTCAACGTGTCACTTCCTAGTTTTCTGAAAGATGACAGATTCTGCCAATTCCAGCAATACCCTAGTTTTTTTTGCCATTGCTTTAGAAAAGCAAGGCTTATGGAAACATTGTCAAATCCCTTTTGCTAATCTTCCTTTAGCAATGGTGCCCTCCTCCATGGTTTAGTATAGTTCTGGCCCATCTCTCTAACACTTCTCTCCTATCCTTTCATTGACCTGAGAAAGGAGCCCTTGATTAGAGACACAAATATTTTTGGCTATGAGCTTTCTCACTACAGTGTTGGCAGCAAAAGTTCTTGGTTTGTTCCCTTAGGTCCAAAGTAGATTTGACTGCTTAATGATCTGCAGAGTGGTGAGGTGAAGGGTTGCCAGCAATTTGAATAGTCCCCCAGCTGATTTTTCTGTTGCCTTTCTATTCTGTAAGATTTTTCTGTCTTCTGAGATAGCTTGATCCTTAGGGAGAAGGGGGCCAAACAATAACCCTATGAGTCAGCCCCCACACCTCATGTTTTATGAAATTATGGCTATGCTGGGACATTGCATATTCGTTCTTCTTAACATCAATACTGAACTATTGCTGAGAACTGGGCCCTGTTCCAACCAGTGAGAGATAAAGAAGTTACTAGAAGGATATGTGAGTCAATGTCCAAATTAGAATGATGATAATATTGTTTCTTGGTATGTAAGTCATACCCCCTTCCCAGGAACTACCACTATATTAAATATGTCTGGCAAGCAAGAAGATATTTAATGCTCAGCCAAAGGATCCCTGACTTGAAGAAAAAATGTTAGATCTACATTTAAGGGCATTTTTTAAAAATGGGCAGACCCTTGAGACTGTAAAGGAATCTGAGGAATATTACCGTCAGTCAAGTGACTTTCCTTAAATTTTCATTTTCATCTAGTCCATTTCTATCATCCCTTGATCCTTATGGCTATATTAAAATGACCTACTGTGGCCTACAAGACCAGATATGATCTGGTACCTGTCTATATCTCCAACCTCTTCTGCTGTTCCTCTGCATCTCTTGACCATTGTTTTGACCAGGGTGGCCTAACACATAAAGTATTCTTCCTTACTAGAGTCCTCGACAGTCTTCACATATGCTCTTCCTTCAACCTAGGGAGGTTCTAGAACCTCCCTAAAATTTTATGTAACTCTTATCCATTCTTAAGTTGGGTGAGAGACCATATTTCCACAGAAAACTCCTCTGTGACCTCCAGACTAATTCACACCTGGTGAGTATCTGTTGTTCCCCTGAATCCATTCAACCCTCTGTTAATAGACTTGTTCCAACCTTTCTGGGCAACTGCCCTCCCCAGCACTCTCAGATCGCCTTCTCATTCGGGTGGGGCTCCACTGTCACACATGCCAAGGCCGGACAGTGACTGGCATGGAGGTGGGTTCATGACCCTATCAGACCTTCAGACCTTTGTACCTAAGCTCTATTTTACAGCAGATTCATTGCCAATAAAAGCAATAGTCTACTCTTCAGCCTATAGACATAATTCACTATTTCTCAATTGGTTCTAAACTAGGGCAAGGAAAAAAGGGAGATACTATTCATTTTCCCCATGAACCCCAAGGTTGGAAACCATTAGGGTTTCCAGACAAGCATTTGAGCTTAGAAAACTCCAACAGAGCCTGTAGAGGAAGACTCCCAGTAGGGCCTTGATTGCAGGCTGTGGACTATACACTTTAGCGACCATGAGTATTGTGGGGTTTTGACCTTATACTGTGAGGTCTGGTTTCTATAAATGTATGGTTGGTTTTTAACTATTGTGAAGGTAGATATAGGTCTTAGGTTTTAGAAGTAAACTACATGGGATTTTGACCTTTTTAAGTCACTGTAGTTTATGGCAGCTTTTTGCAAGTGAGTAGCTTTTCATAACACCCACAGACCTTAGCAAAATACCAAATAAATGGGGGTGGGGGTAGCTTAGTAAACACATGCAAGTTGTGTTAATTCTGGCAAGGATTTGCTCAAATGTGAAAAGAGCATCTTCCTAATATATGCCTGTGGGCCTTGTGCCAGAATAGGCAGGAGCTGGGACAGTGTTGAAGAAGAGATGGTAAGAACAGGCATTTGCTTCTTCAACTGTGCTTCTCAGTGAGAAAGTAGGTCTAGATTTTAAGTTTAAGGCACCTACTTTCCACTTGTGCTACAGAGCCCTATTATGTGAGATGCCAGACTTAAACGTTTAACCCAGGTTAGTTAGCCCTAGATCCAGCATCCATAATTAAGTGCATCATCTGTTTTGAACATTGTTTACAGCCAAGAAAGAGAAATTTGTAAGGAATAACTTTGAACTCGTGTGGCTTATCCCCAGATTAAAAGACATAATTTAGCTCATTACATAAATTTAGAAAGAGCCTTTAGACTTTGGAGTCCTAAGCTACAATTTCTCTCTTCGGAGAGTAGTAGATTGTTTTAACAAACAAAGAAAAAGAAATTAGAATCTTATCTTGGAATGATATAAAGAAAAAATGTCAGTGAAATAACTGTTAACCTGAAGGCAAGAAAAGAAACAAAAACACCTATGTCTAAATTCTTTGCTTTCTAGGAATCAAGTCAGCTCAGAAAATCTAAGAGGAAGTAGAATACTTTGGGAAAAGAGAGAGAAAAAAGAACTGAGATGTTTGAGTCATACAAATGGAATAGAGCAATGAAATATTAAGGGGAAAATGTTCCAAAAATGGAAAAAAGTGAAAGAGTGTGGGTGGTATTTCCTTTCAATATTATACTGGAGCATTGCTTAATAGGATTACCCAAGAATTCTTCAGTTTTCTCAGAGAATTTGACTTTCCTTTTACAATTTCATTAGTACCTAAACATTGTACGGTTTCAGGTTAACTTACATATTTTGATGTGGTAGAGAAACAATCCCAACAGTTAGTTTTATTGTTCTGTAAATGATTGACCAATTGTTAACCATTCTAGTTGGGGTTCTCTTGTTTATTTTTTAATGACTATCAAATACCCAGTTCATCAAAGCTGCCTCCTTTGAGCCAGTTTAACAATCTGACTAGTTCCTTAAATGATGAGTTAAAATGTGAGACAAGACATCTTTCTCTATCAGAATAAGAATTATATTCTTACCTTTTTGAAAATTACTCTTCAGCAGATTTGGAGGTGGCACTGAGATGGCCACACAGAGTAATGTTCCAGAGCCAATTAAACCTTATCATTTACAGCCGCATCTCATGGATCCCTCAAGCCAGGAAAGTCTTTTCTGGGTTCCTGGAGTGATTCCAAACAGCACCTACAACTTAACCTGCCCTGACTGACTGACATTCTCTCTCTCTCTCTCTCTCTCTTTCTCTCTCTGCTGATTTGATGTCTTTGTTTTCGTTTCTTTACTTGGCCAAGGTTTGCTCTGAGAACGAGCTGTGTGTGCCTTTAGCGTCACTCCCCAAAGCTGGCAACGATGATTGGGAATCTAGTGTTATCATCTGATCACTGGTTGACCTCTCAAATGATGGGTTAGTAGAGAATCCAATTTATTAATTTTTATCTTTTTGCCTACTCATGAGCTTAAATAAATATTACACATCTTCTGCAAAGGAGAAAATCGTAGAGATCTAATCTGGTGGGAATTGTGAACATACTTTGATTCAGGGTTGAAGTTATAAAGCTGAAGTTCTCGGCTCTTCTGTGTAATTATAAGTGAGGAAAGCCCGCAGCTCCCCATGTATGAATGTGAAATTTTCTCATATCTCTGGAGTGCATCAAGAAATTGGATAAAGGAAAGGTGGTAGATATACAAAATGAAATATTATTCAACCATAGAAAGAATGAAATCCTATCACTTGCAACAAATGAACTGGAGCTCATTATGTTAAGTGAAATAAATCAGAAACATAAAGACAAATCCTGCATGCTCTTCCTTATATGTGGAAGCTAAAAGTTGATCTCAAAAAAGAAGAGAACAGAATAGTGGTTACCAGAGCCTGGGGAAGGGAGAGACGGAGAGAGGGTAGCTAATGAGACAGGCGTACGGATGAAGAGGAGGACTAACATCTGTTCTGCAACACAGTATGTGGCTATGGTTGACCATAATTAATTGAATATTTCAAAATAGCAAATGGGATTTTGAATGCTCCCCAACACAAAGAAATGATAAATATCTGAGGTAATAAATACGCTTATTACACTGATCTGATCATTACACTCTGTATGCATGTTCTGACCCCGTAAATACATATTTTATGTATCAATTAAACACAAATAAATATATATCAAATAAAATTAGTTTAAAAGTATTTTAAATTAAAGGAGCAATCTTTTAATTAGCTTAGAAGGAATAAGTACCTATATGAATCTATTGTTTTCCTGGAATTCAGAATAGTTTTCCTATAAAATAAAAAAGCTGAACTTCTAATAGCTTAAATATATATATATATATATATATTTTGCGTGTGTGTGGGTACCGGGGGTTGACCTCAGGACCTCGCGCACCAGCAGGCGCCCATGCCGCTGAGCGATATCACCGGCCCTTTTTTCGTATGTGGGTTCCAGGAGTCGAACTCGGGCCCTCACACTTGCCAGGCAGGCGCGTACGCCACTGAGCCATCTCACCGGCCCTTAAATATATTTTTAGGGGAATAAAAAGTAATTTTTTAGAAACTACTAGCCCAGAAGAATCTATGTAAAAATCCAAGTTTACATCATTAAAGTCAATCTTTGAGTAAACCAAACTAGTTTAGTCATTTTGCTTCAAAATAACTATATGTAATTTCCCTGATAGAACAATGTTAAGTAAAGCATATATTTTATTTTTGTAAGATTCGAGTTGTAATTCAGCATGGTGGCGCAAGCCTGTAATCCCAGCACTCTGAGAGGCTGAGGCAGAATAATTGCAAATTCAAGCCCAGCCTGGGCAACTGAATGATTTAGAGACATCCTGTCTCAAAATAAAAAAAATAAAAATAGCTTGGGCTATAACTCAGTGCTAGGGCCCTGGATTCAATCCCCCGTGCGGAAAAAAAAGATTCGAGTTGTTTTGTTTTGTTTTTTTAATTAAAAGATTACTTATTTTGAACATTCTAAATTTCTTGTATTGGCTTACTGATCGAATTAGCTAACATTACTCCCACGTAATCACTGATTGTGAAAATTCTGTTTTTAAATTAAAGTATAATTTTAACAGTGATTTAACATGTTTCATAATATTCCATCTTAAAATTAACTTCCAAGGGGCCGGTGAGATGGCTCAGGGGCACGGGCGCCTGCTGGTGCGCGAGGTCCTGAGGTCGACCCCCCGGTACCCACAAAAAAAAAAAAAAAAAAAAAATTAACTTCCAAGGTCCTTAGTTAACATTAACTTGGTCTTGACATAATATTAAATCTAATTACAGTATTTAATGGTTACTCTTTGGATGCCTTGCTAAAATAAAATTCTGAGACATTAATCACAACATCTATCATAATACGTATACTTTTGTTTCTTACTTTTATATGCCATGGAGTAGCTAGACCTCTGGGTCATGTGAATGAGTATGCTCATTCTCGCCACCTTAGAAAGGTGTAAAAGGAATATATGTGACTTTAGAACGATGTGTTATTTTTAGATCTTGTCCTTGCAACTCTTCTAAAATGCTTATGTAGGGACAATTACCAAACACCTAGCTCCCAGTTTTTTCCTATGAAAGTAGCAGTTACTTAATCAAGTTATAATGTATAGTTAGTACGGGTGATTAATGTTGTACTAGCAGAGCTAGTGGTTGGAAAATACACCTGTGTTTGCAAAATAAACTGTGTTTATTTAAATGATTGACCATCAGTTTGAATAATAGGCAGCCTAGGTATGTGTGGGTGTTAAGATTCTCCAGAGAAACAGAACCAATAGGACAGGTGGCCATGAAGAGAGCTCATTTTATGGAGGTATTTATGGAATATGTTTTTGTTTATCAAGGAAAACATGAAAGTGGTTTTGTCCTAACCTAAAACTTTTCCAGAATATTACAAAGGATAGTGAAATCAAAGCCTGAATCCATAAAGAAATGAATGCATACATAAAGTTGTAAAAAATTTCCAGAAAGTAAATTTTATGAGTCTCATTTAATTGCAAAATTCAGTCTGACATGATAAAAGCAATAAAATGTGTTAACTTTTTGACAAAGTTTGTTGCTTTGGCAGATATATTTATAAGATAATTTTAAAGGCAGCGTCTTTGAATCCTTATTGCCAAGTATTTTGTTAATTAAAAACTAGAATTTGACTGTCACTCTGTTAAAATTATAATTAATGTTTAAGTATTTAGCTGCCTTTAAACAAGACTGTGAATATTCTTTACCACATATATAATCCACCCATCAGCAGAAACTTCCTTTCTCAATATAGTATTTTTGTCATTTAATCTGCTTACTTTTTCCTTTCTTCTCTAATTATTAAAAATAAAAAGATCCATATTTCTGAACCTCTAATTGTATTACTTTGCCCTCTATTTGTTAACAATTTTACCATCAGTTTGCAGGGTGGGCTAGCAGACTGGGAACACGGGGAAGAGCCAATATTGCAGTTCAAGTTCAAAGGCATCTGCTGGCTGAACTTCCTGCTTGAGGGAGGTCAGTCTTTTGTTCTGTACAGGTGTTCACCTGATTAGATGAGTCCCACCTACATTATTGAGAGCAGTCTGCTTTACTAGATGTTAATCGAATGTTCACCTTCTCCAGAAACATCCAGAATAATGTTCAACCAAATATCTGGACACCTTGGTCCAGGAAGTTTAGCCAAATTTAACCAGTATCCCACTGTTTTTCAGGCACCCATTCACTCGCCTGAATCAAGCCACTAAGAAAACTTAGATACTTTGAAAACTCTTTTGAATTTATTTTCCTAATATTGTATCCCAAAATTTAAAAGATAGGATTAATTTTACACCCAAACAATTTGGGGGATTTCCCAGAAAGCCCTGGGCAATCACAAATATTTTTCTTTCATCTTATAAAAAGACACATATTGAAAGTGAATAGATATATTTGTTATGTGCTATACATCTTAATTAGTTCAGTGATATTTCCAGAGCTGCTTTGGAAGAGTTGTTAGATCCAAGAATAGTTCTAGGTGGGTAAAATGTCATTGAAATAATGCCCAGAGATTGTACCTTTTATGACCCGGCAGTGTCTGAAGACAAATTAATGTCTTCACACTCCTCAATAAGTTCTTATCTCAGCAAAACTGTTGATAAAGACTTCTGTCCCCCAACAGAGAACTTTATGGTCTTCCATTTGGATGTTGTTGGAGACTACAATAAATGAGTGGTACCGTCTATGGTTAATTTCATCTCAATTGCAAATATCTTCTGATTTTCTCTGATGCTTACAGGAAAGCTGGGAGCTTTCCTTGTCATCAGACAAAGACAATCTTAGTCTCATGCAAGGACGGTACCAAGTACTTTTAACTGTTGATGTTACATGGAACAGAAACTCACGAACGTGGGCTTCAGCACTTGAAGCTCACAATGCTTAGTCAATTGTCAAACTGCACTATGGGACTGGGCGGGGATTTCCAGGAATTTGTTTAGTTCAAAAGCAGGTGGTTTCATAAACACAAACTGCTGCTTATGTACAGCAGCACAAAATCTATTGACATGAACAGAATGAACTGATAAGGGAAACAGCTATGGTTATTTATTTGTCATATGTTTATGTTTTAATGTTCTATATTCTGCTGGAAATATGAGGAAGATCTTTCGCTTCTCTTCATAATATACCTCAAACTTTCAATTTGTAAACTATGCTTTGCAAACTAAAATTAAGCATTTGTAAATAGTAGCAGATTTTTTTTTTTTTTTTTTTTTTTTTTTTTTGGTACCGGGAATCAAACTCTCGACCTCACTATTGCCAGGCAGGCGCTGTTCCACTGAGCTATATCCCCGGCCCTAGCAGATTCTTACTGACCATTCAGAATTGAGAAATGATTCCGAGGCTTTGCAGGCCATTTCATCTTTGTCACTAATCAACTCTGAAGAATATACAAGTTGAACGTCTCCTAATTCAAAAATTCAAAGCCATTTCAAACACTGACACGACACCTCAAGTGGGAAATTCCACACCATGAAAATTTGTTTAATGCACAAAATTATCCTAAATATTGTGTAAAATTGCCTTCAGATGATGTAAGGTGTACAGGAAATGCAAATGGATTTCATATTTAGAGTTGGGTCCCTTCCCCAAGGTATCTCATTATGTATATCCTAATATTCACAATCTGAAAAAACCCAAAATCTTAAATGTTTTGTGGTCCCAAGTATTTCAGGTAAAGAGTACTCAACCTATATCTAAATAAAATATACTGATAATATTATCAAACATAAAAGCAGCCACGTACTATACGCAAATGTTGAGCATGTTTGTGTTCCAATAAAACTTTATGAAAAGAAGTAATGGGCCTAATTTCGCCCTCTGGGCCACAGTTTGTTAAAACGTGATACAAAGCATCCTCAAATTTCTCTATTTGCTGCCCTGATACCTTGGTTATTCCAGTGCCCATCTTATTTCCAAATCTAAGATATATCAAGCATAAGCTTTCTTTGGCGAATTTTTTAAGGGGTCTTTAGATTGGCGAGGTTTTCTTCCTTTCTAATTGGATGTTTTCTCTCCAATGTGGTAGAAGCTAACAAGCACTGGCATCTTCCACCCAGCTGGAATTAATTAAGAGAGAAACACAGGAGCAAAACAGGTGGAGATCAAAATGTCAGTTTTACTACAGATAAAATCTATTTCGGAGAGCACAGCTGAGGTTTGTAGCCAAGTGGGCATGCTAATACTTCATTCTGAACTAGGCAGACCAACTTCGCTGATCACAAGCACATCTGGACACAGGCTTTCCCATGTGGGCCTATATCTGTAAAAGATACCAAAGCAGCAAGGACATGTACATTCTGAAGGAAGAGGAGGGAGGCGAGGGATGATCCTGCATACCCAGGCTTATTTCCCAAATTATTAATTGAAGAGAAATCATTCCTCCTTCCTTGAGGAGGTTTGAGTTAGGGAACAGAGAGGTCAGTAGTGTTTCCAAATTAGAGGTTTATCTGTTATGAAATAGAAAACAGGTAAAAGAAGAAAAGTTTTCCCCCAATACCTAAGTAAAACTGGAGGCTTATAATCTACTGATCAAAATGTTCAATGAATCCTCATTCCTTAAAGGACTAATTCTAAAATCTCAACCTTGCATGAAAGATGATTCACCAGAGCTAAAGTACTGCTGCCGAGTCTAAGTCTGCCCCCTACTCAAATGAGCCTATTCATGGTCTCTGTAAGATGTTATTCGTATCCCTATCTCCTTGCCTTTGTCTATGCCGCTGCTTCCCCTGGATTCATGTCTGTGCTTTTGGGCCAGCTCCAGCTTTGTGAAGAAGCCTTTCTTGATCAATCTGGTTCCCAAGATTCTTCAGCTCTGTATCCTAAAGTCCTTAGTGTCCGTGCCTCTCAGGCATTTGAGAATGATGCTGTGGATCATTTTTGCACAATTATATTTTATCACCAAATTTAGATTTTTTTTTAGTTGCTTGAGGCTTAGAAATGTTTGCTAAAATCCTGAAACAACTATAGTAGTGCAATAACTTTACATAATGTAGGGGCTCAAATGTTTTCTGACTGATTATATACGCTTTACAATAATTTATTGTGGGGGATGTGAATGTGGTCAGAGCATGATATGTGTATGTATGGAACTGTCCCAGTGAAACTCATTGACTTGTACCATTACTATGTATTAATAATTATAGTAATAAAATAATAATTTGTTAAATAATTAGAAATACATAAGACAGGATTTTTCATTAATCCAAGCTACTTCCATAAGCAAAAAATTAATGATAATTTTCTCTAGTCAGAAGTCTTGGAGATTCCACGGGTTTTTGTGCTGCTGTTGACCCAGAACCGTGAAATCAGTTTTTAGATTGGCTATTCCCAGTACTGCGGAAACGCAGGCAGGGTGAGCTTCCTGAGTACATCCTCCTTCTGAGCAACTCAGATTTTAAAGTTACTTGCTTCCAGAAATAGAAATGGAGCATTGTAATTCTTTCCTTCCCCTTCAGGAGAGCCTGTGAAATCATCTTTTGGTAATAATGCCAAGGCAGTTTGAAAGTGGTAGAACAATTGTATAGACAGCATAGCTCCCCTCAAATAATGTTATTCTGTGAAATAATAGTGTCAGCTACTCAGAACTATCTTTTTTACTGTATGGGCAGTTCGGTGAAGACATGATACCACCACCATGGTAAAAGAATTTTAAACATTCGAGAAGAATTTTAAGTTCTCACAATATTATGAGGGGATGCGATCATTATTTATTGTTCAATGAACAGGGATGCTATGTGGGTAGGGCACGCCAGTGAAAGAAAAGATTACCCTATGGTCCAAGAGTTTTTGAATGTCTAGCCATAAATTCCTATAATTATTTAAGGCCGATACTTAATTACATTTACATATAAATGCCTAAAACCTAATTTTTACAGTTTTAATGCACAGTTTTATGTGGCCAGAATTCTCTATAAATGCAACTGCTATGGAAAATCAAAGGAAAATTGCATTTTGTCTTGTATGGAAATGTTAAAAGCTACTTTCATCATTCTGAGAAATTATACTGCCACTTTTCATATTTTGAATACCCATCGTGACACACCCATCAGATGTGGAGCCATCATCACGAGTATTTTCCCTGCTAAGCATTTTCCAGAATCATCTTTTCACAGGGTGTGCTCAACCTACTACTCTGATAAACACTGAACACAAACCCACTTACACTTACTGACAGCATCTATAATTTTTATTTACATACTCATGTTGAACCTTTTAAACTATGAACAGTTTAAAAGCAGAAAACACCTTATTCATTCTTACATCTTTAGCGTCTTGCACAGTATCAAATGTATGGAAATTTTAGTGAGTGTATTATTTCATTTTTTTTTTAATACACGGGTACCAGGAGTCGAACTCAGGACCTCGCACTTGCCAGGCAGGCACTTATGCCGCTGAGCTATATCACCGGCCGTATTATTTCATTCTTGAATTCATTTTATCACAAATATGTATTTAGGACTTACTATGTGAAAAAAAAAATTGGTGACAAATGGTAGAAATAGTTCAGGAAGCAAACCAGATATGGCCTCTGGACTTACAGAGCTTAAAATCTTTTGTTTTTCACAGTTACTATTTTTTATTAGCGAATGTTATACATCCCATAATGAATACATTCATCATGAGGCGCTGCTGGACTTTCTCGTGGGTTTGTGGTCACCTGGGAGGTGGCTGGTCTAAGATGGCCTTGGCTGAGATTTCTACCAGGCGAGGCTGAGCTTGTTCACAGGGTAATGGTGGGGTCTACGAGAGTGAGCAGAAGCGGCAAGGCCTCTTGAGGCCCAAACTCAGAACTGGTGAAACAATACCTTTGTTTCTTTGTTTCTTTCTTCCTCCCTCCCTCCCTGCCTTTCTTTCATTCTGTTCTTTTCTTTCTTTCTCCTCCTCCTCCTCCTCCTTTTTCTTCTTTGTGCTAAAGGGGATTGAACCCAGGGCCTTCAAATTGAGGTACATTCCCAGTCCTTTTTTTTTTTTAATTCAAGACAGGGTCTCACTAAGTCACTAAGTTTCCCAAGCTCAGCTCAAATTTACAGCCCTCCTGCCTCAGCCTCCCAGCTGGAATTACAGTTATGTGTCACCATGCCCAGCTGCAGTATTCTTTCACTTAGGTGAGTCACATGGCCACCCCAGATTCACAGGGTAGAAAAAGAGATTCCAAGCACTCAATGGGAAGAGCTGTATACCCACATAGCAAATAATGGCTGTACAAGGAAAGGTGGCCTTTCTTGTACTCAGCTGTGCATGTAAAGACCTGAAAGTTTACAGAAATCAACCAGACAAAGAGGAGATGAGAACTGTAGTCAGCATATAAGGACCTCAAGGTAGGAAAAAACTTTCAACGTTTCAGGAAGCCAAGAATGCCAGAATGGCACCATGCAGAGCAAGGATAGGAATTGTGCAAAATGAGGTGGGGGAGGGGAGAGGGGTCAATGTTGCAGAGGCCTGTACTGCAGGCCATGTTAGGAATGGGCGCCTTTATCTGAGAAGCATGCTTTATGCAAGAGAAGGCCATGGTCAGAATGACTGACATTTACTCAGGCGGTACCAATGTGCAGCCGAGGTTGAAACTCTGCGCTAGAGAAAGGCAGGACATAGGAGGTTATCGGGTGAGAGATGACAGCGGATTGAATTAGTGTGCTTAGGAGATGAATGGAATCACTGCGCGAATAATGAATGAAGGAATGTACGGCTCAGGTGAAGGTTTAGGATATATAGTAAAATTGCCTTGTTTCAAATCACAGCTCTACCACTCACTGCCTGGTTGACCATGAATATATTATTATAACTCTCTGAGAGCCTCAGTCTTCATTTCCAAAATGAAGATAACAATAATGCCTTCCTTAGCTGTGTGTTACAAGAACTAATGAAGTAATCCAACCAGAGCTTTGAATACCATGCCAGACAAATGGGAGACACACGGTGAACGTTAAGAACTGTTATTATGGTTGCAGGGCTGACATCTCAGACAGTACAAGATCTCCTGGAGGAAGAAGGCTTCTCACCATTTTTCTACCAGAAGGAAGCTCCATTCTAATCCCAACTCCCCTCTGCAGCCCTGATTGTGCTCATGTGGTAGCGATTAAGTCAAAGCCCAAGCTGGAACCAGATATAGCTCATTTCTTCCTGGCTTACCATCGATCCTCCTCAGGTCATCTGGCTTCAACTCATCTGGGGGAGGACAGGGAGAAGCCAGACAGCCATGAATCTTGCTGTCTGCTCACACATGTTCGCAGTCTGGAGGACCAGGAGGAGCGCCCGTCAGGGGAAATGTACAGCTCGGTAGCAGAGGCTGACGCCCTTGGACTGTCCCAGGGCCCAAGGTCAGCTAAGTCCTTCTGGAGGCAACAAAGCCCAGGCGTGGCCTGACCTTCCTCATCAACTCCTGTGTAATGCCAAGGTGAAGCCCCAAGGGAAAAGGAGGACGCTGGCCCTGCAGCCCGAGCTGTTTCTGTGCATATGTGTGTCCTTGTGGGAACCAAGGAAAAACTCCATCCTCAAGAAGGAGGTGATCCTACATCATGATAAGAAGGAGCTGTCTTAATTGCATTATATACTTCCAAGAAGCCTTAGAAAGAAGAAAGAATGTCAGTGCATCAAAGTGGTAATGGATACTGTCCTCGAGTGCTAAGATTTGAAATGTTTTATTTCTTTCACTCTTTTATGTATGTACTCATTTTTGCCAATAAGCATGTAACATTTTTAAGAGTCATAAAACAGTAGAAATTTAAATATCAAATGTTAAGTCGGTCATGAGGTATATTCATATTCTTAGTGAATCATTGCATTTTTTTATATAATCCAATAGTTTAATTCTGGAGGGAACAAAAGGTTTCAGTTAGAACTGATTCCAGTTTACTCTACTTAGATATATTAGATAAACATATGGCCCTAACAAAGCCAACAGAAAAATGCCAATGACTTTCAGGCTTTTGCTATCCATCATATCTCACTACTTAGAATTTTCCTAATCTATTCCTTAGGGCAATCTGTCAAGATCTCTGCCCATGGTGGAAATTAAACCTTAGCTGGGACACTTCTTAATAGTGTAGCCATAGCTAGGTCATTTAACTCAAGCTCACATCTGCAAGATGAAGGTGAATGCAGTATAACAGCCCCCATTTATTCAGAGCAAGTAAAGGTGGTCCTGAAATCTATCTACAAGCACTGCCATATTTAAACAGTCCATCTGATAACCAGGATGGTTACTAAGTATCTGACAGGCAGGTAGCATACACAGCTTGGATACAATGGGCAAGAAGAGGATTCATGGTCCTGAGCAGGGCAGAGCAGGCAGGCATGAATTCATGACACTACACAGAATGAGGCGTAATTGAAAACTTATTATTTCTGGAATTCTCCATTTAATATTTTCAGATCATGGGAACTGGAACCTGCAGAAAGTGAAAGCTTAGATAAGGACAGACTACTGTAACCATATCATAGGAGTTCTGTAACGACTAAGTGAGATACTACGTATAAAGTGCTTAGCATAGTTCTGGCAATAAGGGAAGAAATATTATGATTCCAGTCTGTATAGCCACTTAAAGTTAACTAGGATCGCTGAACACTCATCCTTTGCCTGATAAGAAATATAAACAAAATTAAAAGGAAGTCAAATAATAAGAGCAGACACTGCCAGTATGTGCCCTGTTGAAACCACATAGGTGGTACCGGAAGCCACAAAGGTTTGTTTGTTTGTTTGTTTGTTTGTTTGTTTGTTTTGAAGGATGCTGATATGATGGACTTTTTCCCGAATATCTCCCCACCTGATTAGGTGTCTCTGAGGTTGGTGGTGGTTAACAGCAGAGCTTTGAAGGCAGATGTTGGACTGTCCCTCTCTCCCCTACTTAGAGCTACCTACCGCTGGGCAGGTTGTTCTCTAAGGGCTGATATAACACTGGGGTAGAAACGCCTACCAGCCATACACAGCTGGTGTGCAGAGACTAATCCTCAGGGTCCTTTAGCACATGCCTAGGGGCAGCCACAGGGCCACTGCTCCAGTCTTCCAAGCTCTGAGCAAATGCCAGCTTACTAAAGGCTGCTTCCAATCACAGAGGTTCTCCTGCCCCCAGCACGTGCACACCTGCTCTTCCCAGCCTCCAGCTCTCTTTCCTCCAGTGTCCCCAACTCACCTGAAACTTCATATGTGCTCCCCTCATCTGAGTGCCTCCTCATTAGTAGGCAGCGTACCTGGTACGTAGTAGGCACTTGTAAGGTATTGGAAGTGAACATATAAATAAATGACTGGTTTACTTAACTACTATCTCAAGGGAAAGTAGAGTCTTTAGGAAAAGATCGATTGATGTTCTAGTTTGAAGTAGGAGGAAGACATGACAGGTATTCATCAATTTACTCACTGGTATAACATTGCCTAGTAAATCCCTCTCTGAACCTCTATTTCCCCATCTCTAAAATGGAGCGAAAATCCCTCACCACACTTAGCTCAAACAGCTAGTAGAGAAATAAATCTCAAACATGGAAATAAATCTGCTTTGAACACTAAATCACTGCATAAAAATGAGATGTTGATATTATTTTCTAAGTAGCATAACAGTTTACTACCTGCGTGACACCCTAACAGAAAAATGTTCCTGTTGGCATAGAAGGGAGGAGAATGCTTCATTTAGAGTCAGCATCTGATGTTGGAACCTTGCTGCCTCCACCTGCCCCACCCAGCACAACCTCTCTACCTTGGCCCCAGGCTTCAGCTCTACAGCTCTACTGAGAATGCGGCTCGAATTCTCCCACCCACCCTCCCAAGCAGGCTGCCCTCAGCCCAGCCCTCCTGGAGCTGGCCCAGGCTAAGTAATGGGATCCAGAGCTTGTCCCTGGGTGAAGCAGACTTTGCGTCAGGAGTTGGCACTTTCTGGCAGTTGCCTGGTGACCCTCGTGGAAAACGAGCTGTGGCAGATACAGTGCAGAAACCACCCCCTCAGCCGGCGGGTTCTAGGAAAGCCCCAGGGCCGTGGGGGTGCAGAGGGCTCCGCTGGAATTGCTGTCTGTCACCCAGGCGCTTCTGTGTGCGGGGGCGGTGGCAGGATGGGTAGAGAAGCAAGAGCTCGAGGAGGCTTAGGCGCTGGTGTGGCTGCTCTCCTGCATGAGATGCTGCTCATAAAGGAAGGGTGGCCCATGCTGTTACTGACGCTCCTCTCCAGCCTCAGCTTTAGGTAAGAACCCCACAAAAATATTCCACCAGTGGTTGGTACTCCACAGCGGCAAAAAGCACACAAGGACGTATCCTCGAGATGTTCTGTCCCGCGTGGACTCCTTTCACTGATACCATACTGGGGAGAGAAAACGCTGGGCACACTTGCGGGATGCTGCCGGCCCACTCCAGACCCCACACCTGGGAGCAGGAGAGCTTTCTAGCTGTGCGGCCTGTAGAAAGGACCAGTAAGAGGGGAGTGGGCCTCAGCCGATGATGAAAATTGGTGGTGAGCTCCCTCAGTGGGAAAATACTAAATTACACAGCACATTTAAGAGACTGAGCAGCAGACCGAAGATGAGCAGCCAGCTACCTAAGTGTACAGAGGCACGCTGTGCTGGACGCTATGCAGGCTCTCCCATCCTTGTCTCATTTAATCCCAGGACTTCATAATAATATGGGGAGGTATTCAAGGTCCCACTTAAGAGCTAAAGAAATTGAGGCTCAGGGAGGTTGAACAGTCTGTCTGGGCTCACACAGCTGTGCAGTTACACAGCGAGGGCTGCGCGAGAACAGCTCTTCTGATTTCAGATCTAGCTGTACTCTACCCCTGCACTCCCCACTCCAAAGCAGGCTTGTTATAACCTTGATGACTCAAGAACCGATTTCATTCATTTGTTTGTTTATTCATCTAACATCCTTTATTGAACACCTACTGAATTCCAGGAATCAAGCTAAGAGCTAGGAATGCTGCAGTGAGCAAAGAGATTTGGTCCCAACCCTCAAAGAGAATAGGTGTTTTCAGTCCTTGAAAAGATAGCTTACAGTCTTATGAAGCAGCTCACCAAGTCCTCACCTTCTCAAAGGGGCCCCCATTACTACCCTGCTATATTTAGAAGAAACATGATCTCCATCTTATTCTACTCTGCTTACACAGGATGTCCGTAGTCTTTCCAAGCTTGCTAGTGACTAGTAACTGTCCAATGAAAAAGTCAGGAGGTTATGAAAAATAGCAGCTAAATAGCATGTTGATTCATTTATATATGCTTATTATGTTTGAAAAAAGAATGCGTTGAAAGTATTTCAGTGGATTTGTTACCAGCTCTTACATAATGAAGTGCAGTGAAGAGTGGCCCAGAACACAGCTGAGGTCGGTCGCATTCATGACACAGGAGCTGGGAAGCCCCAGCCAGGACTGGAAGCCTCCTCGTCTACCTCCAGGCCTCTGCATTTGGAATGACCCACAGATTTCTGGGTGCTTCACTGCATTCGCACTTGGCTGAAGACATTTTCCTGTTTCTAAGAAAAGCCTGCTTGGATGTCTCACAAGGTCCTTTGGATAGCAAATCCTGCCAGCCTCCCATGGCCAGGGACTGCACAGAGGAGCCACCCAGGATGGTTGGTCATTAACACTCTCCACCCCAAAGGTATCCTGGGGCTCACAGAGCCAGGTGATTACAAGTGTTTGTGAGACAAGATGAAAAATGGACAGAAGTTCATGTCTGGACCAAATATGCCTGAGCTGTTGAAGAACATCTGGATTTGCTAAGCCTAAATGAAAAGGTCTGACCACAGAAAGAGACCTGGGTGTGTACCCTCTCCGAGCACCCAAGAGAGCCTCCTCTGTGTCTTCGCCACAGCTCTCTCCGGTTCTGCCTGCCCCCCTACAGCTCCAGACTTTTACAAATCACTTTTCCAGGGGTATCACCCGCTGTTGCCATGGCGGCAGCTGTTGTGGCTAAACAGAATCTCCAGCCTTCTTCCTATGGCTTACAACCTGCGACAGATTGTAAAGGAAAACCATCGCGTGATCACAGGCCTCAACAGAGGGCTCTGGGGACACACACGAGCAAAACCACTGGGACCTGCTGTGTGGGAACGGAGACCCTGTGACTCGGGCTTCCTTTCATGAAGCGTCCTCCTCCCCTGGCCTGTATTGCATTGATGGTGGTGGGGAAGAGCTGCAAATCTTCCCGAGAGCCCCCTGTGGTCTCTGGCAAAGTCCTCACCCGACACAAAGCTTGCCTAAAGATCACAGCTGCGGAGAAGATTTTAGAACCCACTCCAAACTGATTTCCTTCTCTTCCCTCCCAAATGTCAACATAGGCTCCCCATGCAAGTGTGGGGCAGGGGGAAAGGAATAGACAAGATCACCCCTAGCTGGATGCCACCATGGGCTGAAGGAAGGGTAGTGCCCTCTCCAGGACATGGGATTTGTTAATATGACAATCCAAGCAAGATGGAGAACCACAGGTCCCTGCACAGGGGTGGCCACCCATGAGCCACTCCGCCGGGCTCTCCAGGCGTAGGAGCAGCTTCCAGTTCCCTTCTGGAGGAGCTGTTTGAACCGAGAGATCAGGCGCATTCAGGGTGGCATGGCTGTAGACAGCGGGTCTCAGGACGTTCTCAGTCGGCCTGGAGACACCACTGCCATCACACTCAGCTTTCTCGTCCTCTCCATCAGATACATGGACGTGGGATGGAAAAGTGGGAGTGTTGGAATCCCCGTCCTCTCCTCACCCTGCCTTTAGATTTGTTCAAAGGACGTCAGATCTGACATTCCCAGGAATATCCGTACTCCTTTACATACTCATGTCCAGCCACTGACCTGGGATTAACATGAGTATCAGAAGTGCAGATTTTGCCAGTGGTTATTCTTGGGACGATGGAAGGAAAAAAATACTTATCGTCCGACTCCTGGAGACCTGTCTGCTTTGTAAACCAGTGCTGCTGCCTAGTCACGGGAGCAGGGATCTATGAAGTGCTGCTCCCCCGAGACTGTGGTTCAGTGTTGACTTACGTCCCGAAGCTGTTTCCACAGAAGCAGTAAACACAGTGGGATAAGTACAGACTCTGCAGTCAACCAGTCTGGGTATGAATAAACTCAGCCGCGTACTAGTTGTGTAAATTTGTTTAACTGCTCTCCCCTTGCCTCAGTCTTCTCATATGCAAAATGGGGGTAACAAGAAAATGTTCTTCCTAGCACCATGGGGACAATTGAAAAATATAATTTATGCAGAGTGATCAGCACATAGCAAGGACTCCTCAAACGGTAGATGTTATTGTTGCTATTATTTTTACTGCCATTGCTCAGTCTACTGGATCACACAGTTGTATTCAACAGGCTTGTGTATGTCTGTCATGTGCATGGTTGAGGTCATCCAAAAAAACCTTACCTTCTTTAGCCCCATGGGGTCTCTGACATGGATTCATCGTAAGGAAAGTTAAAGCTACGTATGATGAATCGTCCCGATAACAAAGCTTTCTCATCAAAGCTGTGGAGAGAGTCCCAAACGCTCTTATAACTAAAAGCAAGGCCTTTTTTTATGGGAACCTGCACTGTTGGTCACAGTGGGGAAGCTCTCTTCCGTTCAGTTCAGATGTTCGAGCTCTCTCCGCGTCGCGCTCGGGCTCTCTTAGTCATTTATCCCTCCACGGGAGTCCCGCCAGTCCATTACCCCTGGGTGCACACAGGAGCAGCACTGACACATCCTGCTCAGGGTTAGATGGAAGTTCGGGCAGACTTTGGGGAGAGCGGGAAGGTCTTCCTGGGAACCCTAAAACACAAATATAGCCAGCACTTTTCTAATGGGACTTTTGAGTCCTGGGTTGTCAGGAAGGGCCTCAATTTCAAATAATCTCATCTGCTATTCCCATAAATTCTCAACATTTTCTGAAAACAACACTCCTCAGGTTGTTCTCACACTTGGACATGGCACAGAAATTCTTTTTCATATTATATGAATCTCAGATTTAGTCAGCTAAATTAGGCTAATTCACTAATGGAAAGACCCCTAGACTGAGAATCAGTTCTGCCCTCACTCTGGGACTTTGATGAACCAAAAAATGGAGGAGACCACAGACAATAACCAAAGCCAGGCGGTATACCCCAAAGGCCCATCCTAGTTGGCATAACCCAAGTTTTCCAAAAGAACCATCAATTCCTGAAGTTCCAGTAAAGACTCCCCCGAGAATCACCAAGTTCATAACAGAGAACCATTATTACCACTAACCCCCAAGATTCTCGGAATAAAATCTACTTATTCCTAATATAGCATCCCTTGAGTTACAAAGACTGGTGAAACAGAGCTGGATGCTAAATATCTGTACAGGGGCAGGATCTGTGAGAGCTCAGGCCCTCCACGGTCCTAGCACACTCACCCGTTATTTTCTGAGCCTATGGAACAAACCTGTCCTCATCCAGCTCTCACCAAATGCCTAATGCAAAAGTAGCTCCATTAGGGACAGACGCTTAAACTTAAAGAGCAACGTTGTTATTGAGAAATTTACTTTTACCACGAGACCTCCAGAAGCCGCGTAGAATACGGCATTTCCAAATACTTAAATTTATGGCCTGAAGGCCTTTTCTGCCTAGCTCAGCTCCAGTCTGGTGGTAACTGCTAAGTCATCTGGGCGTAGCTCCCCACCCTGTTTGCTTTCCTGTGAAGTCTGTGGGCAGCAAGGGCAGAGTAGGAGCCTTGGTCGACCTGGCCTCTGCAGACTTTCTCATGGAAGGCGGCAGTGTTGTGCTTAGTGGGAAAAAGCAGGAGAGTGTGGCAAGCTTCCTACATCCCTGGCTCCTGCCAAAAACCATAAGGAAGGGCCTGAGCTTACACCTGAACACACACACACACACACACACACACACACTCCCACCCACTCAATCCCCACCCATCATGCAAAAGTCTGGGCCGTTTTCTTTACTAGTCCTCACCAGCCTCAGCTGGATTCGGCTCTTTCCAGTGAAAAATGAGCCCAAAAGCCCTGGAGCCTTCTTGGTGATTTACCGAGAACTTCACTTCACATGGGCCTTCCAGCTGCAGCCTACCCAGAGAGTCAGAGGGAGGAAGAGGAAGAAAATTATAAATGGATGGTCAGATGAGAAACAGATGTCTGGAGCCCTCTCTGGAAGTGAATTCTCTTTTGGTGAGATTAGAAAGCTAAGCGCCTGAAAAGCAATCTCTCACTACCTGCAGCTCAGCCCCTGCACGCCACCCGCACCACCTCCTACCCAGCTCTCAAGTGTCATCCTGGCACCCTGCCATGTGGGTATCTACCTTGCTGGGTCATTTGTTTCTGATTTTAGCCAAAAAAAGAAAAACAAGAAAGAAAGAAAACTGAATACTAGGTGCTGCAACCTGAATTAGATACTAACTGTTGCCATCAAGGAGTTCACAAGCTAGGAGGCAGACCGGGAAATAAATAGATAATTGCAAGAAGGTAGGTCTGTCCCAGAACAGAGGTAAGGGCTGGACACGGGAAATATGAAAGAGGGGCTGTGTTCCCAGCCTTGGGGCCCAGGGAAGTGCTGGAATGTCAGAGGGCATCAGAGCTGAGTTCTGAGATGTCCGTCAATAGACAGTGAGTGGAAGTCACTTAGAGGTATTAATTTAGCACATTCTAAAGATTGTCCACTTATGCAGTGTAACACCTTGGTTAGGAGCAACTGCTCTGAAGTCAGACTGCCTGAGCTCCTAAGTGCGAAACTCAGCTGGTCCATGTATTATCACATTGTCAAATTACTTAATCTCTCTGTACCTCAGTTTTCTAATTTATAAAGGGAGAACATTCATACTTACCTCATAGGATGGTTATAAAGAGTATGTGAAGTCATATTTGTAAAGCATTTAGAATAATGTTGGCCACATAGGAAGCACTATATGTGCGCTTTAGCTTTCCATCGCCATAACAAAATACCTGATAATTAACTTATAAAGAGAAAAGGGTGGTTTGGGCTAATAATTTTGCACGTTCCAGTCCATGATTGGTGACCCCATTCCTTTGGGTCTGTGGCAGCACAGCACGGTGAAAGTTAGTGGCAGAACAAAACCCTTCCCTTAGTGGTTAGGAACACACGAGAGAGAAGAAACAGGTCCCACTATTCCCGAGGGCATGCCGTCAGTGACTGACTAGGCCTCATCTCCTAAAGAGTCCAACATCTCCCAACAGCACAACATGGGGGAGCAAGACTTTAGCACACGGGTCTGTAGAGAACATTCCCAGTCCAATCCGTAGCAATGTGCTTTTCAAACAAACATGAAAAATTAAAGAAATGTTCTCAGACCACTCCATATCAGACAATGTGCAAGGCCCTTGTGCTATCTCTTCTAGGGGGTCATGACCCCCATGCTCACTGAGTTGTAATGCAATGTCTTTCATGGTGTGTTAATGGTTTAGATCTAGAATGTCCCCCAAATTTTCAGATGCAGGGCTTTTGGAAGGTGATTGGATTACGGGGCAACAAGCTGACTTGCTGTTAAGAAGTGGGGTCTGGTCAGAAGAGGTAGATCCTAGGGGTGTGATGTGGAGGGGTACATCTCCCTTCCCAGTTCCTCCCTATGTTCTCTGCTTCCTGACCTCCATGATGTGAGCAACTTTTCTTCTGCCATGCCCCTCTGCCATGCTGTCCTGCCTCGGAGCCAGAGGACCATAGACTGAAAACGTGAGCTAAAATAAACCTCTCCTTTTCTAAGTTGTGGATGTTGGATATTGTGCCCCAGTGAGGTGAAGTGTGTAAGACATGGTGAGATAAATGTATTATAAAGGCACTTCACCTTTTCTATCTTTCCAGAGCCCAAACCCAAATTCCAGGAGCCAGTATGGACCTTCCCAACTCCCCTATCTCCACATCCAATCATTGTGTCCTATCAAGTGTGTTTCCCTAAGATTGCTTGAGTACACTCATTGTCCTCCTCTCCTTTGTCATCTCTCACATGAACTAGAGTACAACTCTTCTCCTGACCCCTTCGCTCACCTGCATAGACTCAATTTTCTTACTGCTGCTCACATATTTTGGCACCCACAGTTCCTCAGAGCATTTCCCATCTTAAAATTCTTTAATAAGTCCAGCATTGGGTATAGAAAAATAATTAAACCCAACAACATGGCAGGGCCTTTTGTGATTTGATTTCTATTTTTTTATCCCGTCTCAACTCTGTACAGTCTCAGCCCCTGACCTCAGGGGATGCCTTCTTCCACAAAACACCGTCCTCCTCCTCTGGATGTGCGGCCCTCCGTGTCAGGGACACTTCCCTGAGCTGTCCACCAGCCCGCTCCTGCCTCTCCAGAGTTCCACAAGGCCTCCTCTGTGACTTCTTTGATTTCTCTAGGTCTCCTTCTCTCAAAGTTCTTTGCCTTTTGCCCCTATCTACCTGAATAAGGGAGAGAATTTGAAGGGACCAGAACAAAGCACCCATTTTTTATGTTTGAACTCTGATGAAACAAGTCCAAAAACTGAGGCAAGTGATATCACATGTTGCCTTTATTACTGATAAAAATGATGTAGTAATGATGACCTTTCACCTACAGGGAACAGTACAGAAGGACTTCTTAAGAATGATCCCAGGGTTAGGCTAACTTACCCTCCAGGCACAGGCTCAGATAGATGGGGTCAGCCTACATGCCACTGTGAGAACGATGACGTGAACTAATGGAAAAGAATATAAATCCCAATGAGCAGGAGTAATCTCACCTTTTAAAACTTCACCAATCAAATATATTATTCCTTGAAGCGGAGCACTCTTGTTACAAGAGTGGAGACTCCTTCACATTACAGGAACAGAAGAAGGGAAGAAAATTACCCATCTCTTCCTTTAAACACACATTCGCATTATAACTTCTAATTGTGTTGCATGGTTTTTTCCTTTTTGTGTCTCTCTGAGACCAAAAGCTACTTGTAAGCAAGAACCATGCCTTTTTCATTCCTATATTTTTATCCCATGCAAGTATGTTAGATACTTATACATGACACAAACCAAGTGTTCAACTGATCTATTAAATGGTGAAGAATAAAGAACCAAAACATGGTGGTTTCACTTAGGAAGGAACTGTTACTTCAGGAGAAGTGGAACAGAAAGAAAAATTGGAGAGGGGAAGATAGAGAAGGAGATAATATTTGAGCCAGATGATGGGAAAGGAGCAGACTCCTATCGCACAGAGAAGAGCAAACTCTTGCTCCATCGTTTTACTGCACAGGAGTAGACCGTTACACAGAAAAGCCACACACAGCAAGAGTTGCTAAGACCAGAGGCGCGAGGTTGTGTAACAAGTCCCTGAATTGAAGAAATTCTGCATAAAAGGAGTGTAGCATGTGGGACACGAGGCAGCAAGGGTTTGCTACATTTTTCTTAACTGGAATACTTAATACAGATGCCTAAAAATCTAACAGGCCAAAGAATGACTCTCTCCTTGAGTTTACTGTTTTCTTTGAGTTCAGTTTTGTGTGCTAGGGTAGTAGGGGGAATATTTTAAGCTATAGGGAAGCCTCTTTTAGACCTCTTACTCTTCCTGATCCTAAAACAGCTCATCCTAAGAGGCTCTGGACTCACATATGGGAAAACCCAGAGCACTGATGTCCCTCCAGGAGGATGAAGCAGACTGGAGCTGGAGGCCTCAGAGCTTGGCCCTGGGGGAATCCTGCACTGCATGGCGAGATGATGAAAATAAGAGTTAAACAACTGCTGATTGCAGGTAGTGTGCTTTTCTATTTATATACTTTTTAATTAATTAAGTTTATTGGCACATTTTAGATATACATAATGACGACATTCATCATAGGGAATTGATACCTATACATGATATATCTCGATTCTTTTCTTTCCCCCATTTCCCTCCCTTCAACCCCACTTCCCCTCCTTATTTACAAAAGCTTTGTTTCCATTTCTTCTTCTTTTCTAACTTTCTTTTCTTTTCTCTTCCTTCTTTCCCCCTCCCCTCCCCTCTGGCTTCCCTTCTCCTTTGAACATTTTCTTCCTATTTCACAATATCTATTATACTTTGTGGTCCTTACCTACACTTTCAATTTCTCACACCAGAGAAACAATGTGATATTTACATATGTGTGTCCAATTTATTTCACTTAAGAGTATGGTCTCAAGGTATACCCACTTACCTAAAAATATCTCAAGTGAATCCTTCTTTATGTCTGAGTAGTACTCCATTGTATAAAATAAAACACATCTTCTTTATCCGTTCATTGATTGATGGGCATTTGGGAAGTTTTCACAATTTAACTATTACAAACTGTGCTACTATAAACATGGATGTGCATATATCACTGTGGTATGATGCTTTTGATTCTTACAGGAAGATACCAAGAAGAGAAAGAGCTGGGCTAAATGGAACCTCTAGTTTTAGTTTTGTGAGGAATCGCCACACTGGTTTTCACAGTGGTCCCACCAACAATGGAGAATGGTTCCTTTTTCCCCACAGTCCTGTCAGCATTTGTTATTGGTTGGTTTCTTGATAATAGCTTTTCTTTCTGGAATGAGATGGAATCTCAGCATTGTTTTAATTTGCATCTCTTGAATGACTAGTGATGTTGGACATTTTTTCATAACTTATTTGCCATTTCTACTTCTTCATCTGAGAAGTGTGTATTCATTTCAGATGCCCATTTTTGGATCGGGTCTTTAAATGTGGGGGTGTGATTTTTCTGAGTTCTTTATACATTCTAGATATTGGTCCTTTGTCTGAGGAATAGCTGGTAAAATTTTTTTTTTTTTTTGCTCTGTGGGTTGTATCTAACAAAGGAAGTAAAAGGTCTTTACATTGAAAACTACGGTTCTTTCTTTTTTTTTTTTTTTTTAATGTGGGTCGACCCAGGACCTCGCACTTGCCAGCAAGTGCTTGCACTGCTGAGCGATATCATCAGCCCTTTATTTCCTTTATGTGAGTTCCGGGAGTCAAACTCAGGACCTCACATTGCTAGGCAGGCACTTATGCCACTGAGCCATCTCACCGGCCCTGAAAACTACAGTTCTAAAAAGGAGATCAAATAGGATTTCAGAAAATGGAAAGATATCCCTTGCCCTTAGGTAAAAAGAACCAACATAGTGAAAATGGCCATATTCCCAAAGCTGTTATACAAATTTAATGCAATGTTGATGAAAATACCAATAGCATACCTCCCAGAAATAGAGGAAACAATCCTAAAATTCATTTGGAACCAGAAGAGACTAGAATAGCAAAAATGATTCTGGGCAACAAAGGAAAGATAGGGAGCATCACAATCCCTGACTTGAAATTATACTACAAAGCTACTGTGATAAAAACAGCATGGTACTTGCAAAAAAAAAAAAAAAGACCAAGGATCAATTGGACAGATTAGAAGATGCAGAAACAACTCCAAACACACTCAGCCACCTTATCTTTGACAAAGGGGCCAAACATATTCATTGGAAGAAAGATAGCCTCTTTAATAAATGGTGCTGGAAAAACTGGCTGTCTACATGCTGAAGACTAAAACTAGAGCCATGTCTATTACCATACACTGAACTAAAGGTGAAATGGATCAAAGTTCTAAATATTAAAATAGAAACACTACATTTGCTGGAAGAGAGAATAGGTAGAACTCTTGAAGACAGTGGTGTAGGCAAAGACTTCATGAACAAACCCAGATTGCACAGGAAATATTACAAAGAACCAACAATAGGGATCTCATCTTATTAAAAAGCTTTTGCTTTTCTATTTAAATAAAACCCAAAAGATGGAGTGCTATTTCCCCATCTATATTATTTTCATTTTCATTTGTTTCATAAAATAATTTTATGAAAATTTCCATCATAAAATTGTTTTATTTACCAGAAAATCTCTATTTAAATCTAAAGTTCATTGAAGGATTACCAAGTACTGTGATACATCAGTTGTCAAATGGCTCCAAGCTTGAACTTTCTACAACTTAACAGCAAAGTTTGAAAAAATTCTGCTTGGTGTTCCTAACTTTGCTCAATAGTCAAACTGAAAATCTGACCTGAGAAAACCTGTATGGGCCGAGAGCAAGTCAGATGTTGCGTCTCGCCATGGACACAAAGGGGCGACACTTCATTCTAAGCACTGTTCTCACCCAGACAACAAATAGCGCTTGTGTTAATGCATTGACACATTTGTCATTGTGCCTTTTTTGCACTTTATTTGCATAAAACATCATAACCATAGCTTCAAAGAAAGTTAGTGATACCAGCAATAAAGCTAAGAAGAAAACTCAGACCCATGAGTACATTAAAGAAAGAAATCCTTGTGACATTTGTTGAAGTCCTGGAAAAATGAACTTATAAGTGTAATTGTTGGACCTAAGAACCAATTATTTGGTTTTCCATTATTTCTTATGGGAAAAACATGTTCAGTTCTCAAACTTTTCAGTGTTCGAACATGAATTTGGAATGAATTGAGTTCAACAATCATGGAATCACTGTATATCCCAAATTCTGGTTACTGTGCAGGAACACACTTCTCCGTGTGACAGTACAATGACTCGTGTCAGGACCACCTGTGGAGTTTTTCCCCCAGGACCTGGTTTCTGGGAACAACACACCCCAGCCATAGAGTCTGAGAGCCATTCCTATTTCTGCAGTGTCCATAACCTTTGGCCATCCAGCACTGACCAAACAATAGGAACCCAACCTGCTGAGAGCATTTGACACTGGAGATGCATCACTCAGTCTTTGTATATGGCTTAAATATAAATCTGGATTTAGGAGCTGAGGAGCTGCCATTTGTGGTCACCCTGTGGAACAAATAACCATAATAGGTGCTGAGCGGATAAGAAAAAAGATGCCTACTTAAAAAAAAAAAAAACTTGGTGAGAGGTTAGACATAGCCAAGAAAGGGAAAGGAGTCATCACATTGATATCTCCATTTCTGGCTATAAATATAAGAATTATGCTACTGAAATACAGCAAATAACAATTAGAAAGGTGATACACATTCTGGAGGCATTACCAAAAATGTGAAATGAACTTATGAGAGGGATCTGGGCTTGAGTGGCGAATCCAGCTCCTTTGAGACCGCCCAATACAGTGTTAGTGGCAGAAGAAAATAACCTCCAGTAAAGCAGTAAAATAAGGAGCTAAAGATATAGGTGAGGTGTTCTACTTTAGGAAAGAAGAGTAACAGATTTTTCTTCTCTAATGTTTTATTACCTAAAATAAGTATTATGACTGAAAGACTTGGACCTCACAGAAAGGTTGGAAAGGTGTTAGATTGATTTAGAAACAACTGCCCACATATACCACTGGTGGAAACCGAGAACATTCTGGGATGAAATGCGGTAATATTCACTAAAACTGTTACATGCAGGAACTTTGACCTAGCAGAGTGGAAATTCAGTGAGTTGCCTCTACTCTGGACACTGTCCGCCCATCCAAAAGAGGAGCCCCGTCCCCAGAGACGGGGAACGTTTCCCCACAGTCACAGCTACATGGGCAGGGTAAGAACAGAACCGTGTCCTTAAGACTTTTAAGTTGCTACAGACAAAAAAAGAGATTTAGCTTCTTGGTGTGCAAATGGACACAATACATAAATGCTGGAACTGCCTTTAGGCCATGGTCCCCATCATGCGGAATAAGAAAAACAGTGGGAACTTGCCTGGCAAGAGAAGGAAGAATGCCACAGAGGCACAGAAAAGAGAAACAAGAAGTGAAAGGAAGTCCTGATGATGTTTAGTCCCTGGTTCTGGAATCTTCGCGGTTCCAGCTGTCTTTCTGATAGTCACAGAGGCCCATCACTCACCCAGAATCTAAAAAAATACTCTTTTCTGTAGAGAGCTCAAGGTCTTTCTTATTACTTGCTACGAAGAGAGGCTCACCAGTAATCTCACTTTTAAGAATTTAGTCTTAGGAAATACTTGTAGACAATGCAAAATTATATATGTAAAGATAAAACTCATAGCATGCACTTGTGATAAAATGCTTACCGATTCAAATGCCTGTCAATGTGACTTTCATAAAATAAGCCATAGCAGTAATAATAGGTTAACATTATTAGTTATTTTTTACTTAATATTGCACTTGAAACATTACTGGCTTTTATGTTCTGAAGAAATTTTTTCTAAGTCCCGGTGTCCTGAACAAAGAATTGGGTGTGACATACAGAAAAGATATCAGGATGTGCACTTACCAAGGTGGAAAAGAAGTACTCCCTGTGGAGTGCAGGGGGGCAGATTAAAAAGGCTCACAGTGGACACAAGGATAAAGGAGGGAAGTCTTTTGTATCTGGAATTCCTAGATTTCCTTCTCTCTCATTCAAGTAAGGCATTGGGATGACAGTCCTATCAAAAACTCACTTGGCCTCGCACTAGATTTAGACTGTCCTAGCGAAGACTCATTGGGTTTCATGCCACATGTAAATGAAGAATTGAAAACGGCAGTTTTCTGATTGGTTCCATGTACCATGCTCAGGACCTGTACTCATCTTGGGTTCAAATTATCATAGAACTGAAATGGAAAACCTAACACCATAAATATACTGTAAGTAAAGATAACCTAACATATCTAGTTAAGCAAGATATACTTGACATGAAACCAAAACTCTGAACCATAAGAGAAGATAAAATTAACAAATTTAACTTAATCAAAAATTTTAAAAACCTGCAAAAGATATCACTAAGAAAATGAAGTCAAGTCACAGACTATGAGAACATATTAATGCACATATAGCTTACCAAATGAACAAAAACCAGGAGAAAATCTTGTTTCTAAGATATATTAGAACTCTTGCCGGACATACAATTCAATAAGACAACACGGTAAGAAACTGGCAAAAGCTTTGTACACAGTCTTATTATAATGAAATAACTGAGGCAATTAACTTATAAAGACAAAAGCACTTCTGCTAACGGTTCTGAAAGTTCCAGTCTAGGACTGGACGACCCTTTTCACTCTAAACCTCTCATGAGGACAGCACACCATGGCAGCAGCATGAGAGCAAACCGCCTACATCTTGATCCAGGAGGCAGAGACAGACCGAGAGACTAGGTTCTCACAATGCTTTCTGAGGGTCCCTCCGATAAGTTCAGGACCCCCCACTGTGCCCCACTTCCTGAAAGTTACGTTACCTCACAGAAGTGCCACCTTGCAACCAAAGGCTTTAACATGTGGACCCTTGGAGGATGTCCACCCAAACCACAGAAGACACTACACAAAAGATATGTGGTTTAGGAGCCTGCTGCCAGCATAGGAAGAAAGGCCGCACATCATCAGTCATTAGAGAAATGCAACTTAAAATCACACTGATATCTCATCATACCCATTAGAACACTTCATGGTAAAATGGTTGAGCATATCAAGTGTTGGCGAAGGGGCAAAGCAACAGGATCCCTCAAACACTGCTGCTAAGAGCATGGTATGGTACAACTACCAGGGAAAATGGTATAGAGGTTCCTGAAAAGGTGAGCGCATCCTCTCAAAAGCACATAACCCATTCTAATCACGAGAAAAATGTCAGAAAAATCTCAATCAGGAAACACTGTACAAGATAACTAATCAGTACCCCTCAAAATAGGTGAGATCAAAGCCTAAGAAATTATCACCATGAAGAGGATCTAAGGAGATATACAGTGTGGTAATCTGGATAGAATCCTGAAACAAAAAGGATATTGGGTAACAACTAAATTACAACACTCAAAAATCAATAGCAGGGCCGGTGAGATGGCTCAGCGATGTAAGCGCCTGCCTGGCAAGCGCGAGGGCCCGAGTTCGACTCCCGGATCCCACATACAAAAAAAGGGGCTGGTGATATCGCTCAGTGGCACGGGCGCCTGCTGGCGTGCGAGGTCCTGAGGTAGACCCCCCGGTACCCACAAAAAAAAAATCAATAGCAGGGCCGGTGATGTAGCTCAGTGGCATAAGCGCCTGCCTGGCAAGCACAAGGTCCTGAGTTCGACTCTCGGTACCCACATTAAAAAAAAAAATCAATAGCATTCCTTTACACAAACAACAAACTCACTGAGAGAGAAATTAGGGAAACCACACCCTTCACAATAGCACCCAAAAAAATGAAATACTTAGGAATCAATTTAACAAAGGAAGTAAAATGTCTATACACCAAAAATTGTCCCACAGCTAATATGCAGCTCATTTTTATGTCTTTCTTTTACTTATATTTTATTTTTTGGGTGACTTACATTGCTACAACTTCAAGTTCATTAATTTTTTCTGCAGTTTTACCACCAAAAGACTTCTAGATTTAATAACCAAATTCAGCAGTGTAGCTGGATAAAAAGTCAACATGCAAAAATCAATAGCATTCCTGTACACAAACAACAAACTCACTGAGAGAGAAATTAGGGAAACCACACCCTTCACAATAGCATCCCCCAAAAATGAAATACTCAGGAATCAATCTAATGAAGGAAGTAAAAGATCTATACATTGAAAATTATGGTACTCTGAAAAAGGAGATAGAAGAGGATATCAGAAAATGGAAAGATATCCCTCGCTGTTGGGAAGAATCAATATAGTGAAAATGGCCATACTTCCAAAATTGTTATACAGATTTAATGCAATCCCAAGCAAAATATCATTAGCATACCTCACAGAACTAGAGAAAATATTCCTAAAATTCATTTGGAACCAGAAGAGACCTAGAATAGCAAAGGCAATTCTGGGCAACAAAGGCAAGGCAGGAGGCATCACAATCCCTGACTTGAAATTATACTACAAAGCTACTGTGATCAAATCAGCATTTTACTGGCAAAAAAAATAGACCTGAGGATAAGTGGAACAGATTAGAAGATGCAGGCACAACTACAAACACACTCAGCCACATTATCTTTGACAAAGGGGCCGAACATGTTTACTGGAAGAAAGACAGCTTCTTTAATAAATGTTGCTGGAAGAACTGGCTGTCTACATGCCAAAGACTAAAACTAGACCCATGTCTATCACCATGCACTGAACTAAAGGCGAAATGGATCAAAGATCTAAATATTAAAACAGAAACACTGAATCTACTGGAAGAAAAAGTAGGTAGAAATCTTGAAGACATAGGTGTAGGCAGGGACTTCATTTACAAAACTCAAACTTCATGGGAAATACTTCAAAGCATCAACAACTGAAATCTCATCTTATTGAAAAGCTTTTGCACATCAAATGAAATCACAAACAGAGTGAAAAACAATCCACAGAGTGGTAAAAATTTTTAACCAACTGTCCCTCAGACAAAGGACTTCTATCTAGAATGTATAAAGAATTGAAAAAAGTTAGATCCCCCAAATTCAAAGACTCAATCCAAAAATGGGCATCTGAGATGAATACACACTTCTCAGATGAAGAAATACAAATAGCAAATAACTATATGAAAAAAATGTTAAACATAATTGGTCATTCGAGAGATGCAAATTAAAACAACACTGAAATTCCACCTCACTCCAGAAAGAATGGCTATCATCAAGAAATCAACCAAGAACAAATGTCAGAGAGGCTGAGGGACAAAAGGAACCCTTCTCCACTGTTGGTGGGAGTATAGACTGGTGCAACCACTGTGGAAATAAGTGTGGAGATTCCTCAAGAAACTAGGATTAGAGGTCCCATTTGAGCCAGCTATTCCCCTTCTGGGTATCTTCCCAGAAGAATTAAAAACATACCACAGCAATATATGTGCAACCATGTTTATAGCAGCACAATTTATAATAGCTAAATCTTGGAAACAACGCAAATGCCCATCAACTGAGGAATGGATAAAAAAAGATGTGGTATTTTTATACAATGGAGTACTACTCAGCCATAAAAAAGGATAAACTTGAGACTTTTATAGAGAAATGGATGCAACTTCAGACCATACTCATAAGTGAAATAAATCAGACTTGCATGTGTAAACATCGTATTGTCTCCCTAGTGTAAGAAGCTGAAAGAGTAAATAAGATCCAAAATCTACAATAGATATTGTGAAATGGGAAGAAACTGCTCAAAAGGAAAGAGAAACTGGGATGGGGGAAAGGAGAAAAGAAGGAAAGGAAAAGGGAAAAAAAATATATATATACATATATGTATATATATATATATATATATATAGGATATCAGAAGGATAAGATAGTTAAGATAGTTATACTACTTACTAATTTCTATTAGTTCATTGAAAAGATTTGTGCCTATATTGTTTGATCAATTTTTCATGCCTGTATTTTGTAATATGAGCAACTACTTTGAAGATGATGATATGCAGTGTATTAACCATTGTTACTCTTCTACTATCTTGTTTTGAAATTTTGTATCATTGTTTTTCTCCTTAAAATAAAAAAAAAGGGCCGGTGAGATAGCTCAGCAGCATAAGTGCCTGCCTGGAAAGCGCGAGGTCCTGAGTTCGACTCCCGGAACCCACAAACGAAAAAAGGGCCGGTGATATCGCTCAGCGGCACGGGCGCCTGCTGGCGCACAAAGTCCTGAGTTCGACCCCCGGTACCCACAAAAAAAATAAATAAATAATTTAAAAATTTAAAAAATATTTCTCTACAGTTTTGAATCTGTCATATATCCCATCCAGTCTCCGTTTCATTTCATGTTGTGGCTTTCATTGCTAGAATTTTTATTTGGGTTTTTGTTATATTTTCACATCTCTACCATTTGGTCTGTCCAGTCCTTTTTTAATTTCTTGAACGTGTGAAATTACTACTCGCTTTTAATATCCTTGTGTGCTTATTCTATCATCTGTTTCATTTCTTGGAAATTTTCAACTGGGTATTTTCTTCATTGTGGGTCATATTTTCCTGCTTTTTTTATGTGCCTGGTAAAACACTTCATTGGTGCCAGACAGCATAGACTTGATAGATATTTTGCATCCTAAAAATATTGTTGAGCTAAGTTACTTGGAAATAGTTTGGTCCTTTAAGTCTTGTTTTTTAAGCTTTATTAGGCAGGAATAAAACAGCATTTCGTTTAGGGCTAATTTTGCTCCACTACTGATGCAAACCCTTTCAGTACTTTAACCTGATGATCCATGAATTATGTAGCCCAAGAACAGGCAAAACTAACCTTTGATAAGAGAAATTAGAAGAGTGAGCGACTGTGGGCTATGGATACAAGAATTTTTTGTAGATTTTTTACAGAAATACAGTCATAAAAGTCTCATTAAACTGAGCAGAATATGTATATGCTGAAGTATATAAATTTTAACCTAGATTTTTAAAAATTTTTAATTGAGCCGGATATGGCGGCATGCACCTGGAATCCCAGCACTCAGGAGGCTGAGGCGGGAGGATTGTTGTGAATTTGAAGCCAGCCTGGGCTACATAGTGATTTCAAGTCCAGCCTGAGTCCACGTCTCAGAAAAAAATCAGGATTAATATCATATATATACATATAGAGAGAGAGAGAGATTTATACCAAAAATTCTAGAGCAAAGATTACCAATTGATTTTTGTTATCTTCTGAATATCTTTCAGTATTAGATTAGTCAGCTTTCTATCACTTACAACAAACAATTCAGTTAATCAATTTAAAAGGAGAAAAGGTTTACTTCGACTCACAGTGTCGGAGGTTCAGCCCATGCCTGTGGGTCTACAGTTTGTCACCCTCTGTTTGCAGGGGGAGGGGTGGTAGTCACATCATGGCGGAGACCGTGGCAGAGCAAAGCCAGTGACTCAGAGCCAGGAAGCCACAGAGAGACCAGGGTCCCACAGTATTTTTGGAGAGCGACCTCAATGACCTAACCGCCTCCCCTAGGCCTTGCCTCTTAAATGTTTCTACCGCTTCCCATAGCAACACACTGGGCACCAAGCCTTACCACAGGAGCTATTAGGGGACACTTAAGATCCAAACTGCAGTAAGTTTTAACTGAATTTTCAATGCTTGTACTCACCTTTTAAAAATGCATAAAGCTAATATTTAATGAAACTATTTTGCAGGGGGAGCTATCTGCCTTGGGGTTGTACGAAGGAAAGGAAACTGATACTGATATTGGACATTTGCCATGCACTGGGCCTTTTGAAAAGTCGCTTGATTACCTTATTCTCTTTGAACAACATAACAATTCTATGAAGTACATGTCACACCGGCCAAAGAGAAAATGCTGGTCCAGGCAGGTTATTATCTATCTGAGTTTTCCCAGCTTGATCTTAGGTCTTCCTGCCTCTGAAGTTCTTGTCTTGATGCTAAAGAGAGAATTAAGTCCTCAGGGATAGATTTTTGCAATTCAGAGTAGTATAAAGAATGCTGGCAGGATGGAAGAATCCCAGAAATAATCAACTGCTTACAGGCATAAGAATTGCCACACTGGACTCTGGGAGTTCACTCTTAAAACAGCAAGGTGAAGGTTCCCATGTCAGCGTCGCAAATCAAGTAGTTAATCTGAAACTCAGGAAAGTCTGACCAGAGACAAGGAGAGAAGTGGGTGGTTCATATTAAAACCCAAAAGCTCCAGGACCTCCGTGGCAGTTGGTGGGAGAGGGAAGGAATGTGCTCCTTCCTCGTAACCCAGGGGGAGGCTATAAAACAAGGGCTACTTTGTCGCTGGGTGGAGTAGCACCTCAGAAGCCAAGGATCACGGCTGTCAGTTACGGGAACAGGCGTGCTGCCTGTTTCAGCTTCTCCAGCACAGGCGAGCCCCACTCACAATTGGTCACCTCTCTGCAATGGATTGTGGAGAGCACAACAGTGAGGTCACCAGAGTGCAATGGGCCAGAACAGCTGCCCTGTGAGCCGGACCCACGCCTGCTCACTCCAGAGCCCTTGCTGGAGACAGCTTCTTTGTGAAGAGCGTTTCCTTCAATATCCACAACCTGCTCTGAGGCTGGGGTTTAGCAGGCTCTGTGCCAAATGCTCTGCCAAAGGCCAGCCCCAGGCTCAGTGGGGATTCTCAGTTTCCATAGCTCATTCACTTCTGAGACCTCTGGCTGAGTTGCCTCATGGGGGGGCTAATTGCTGCTGTGTGATACCTTCTAAAGAAAAAGCTGTCTGCTGGGAACTGGACTGAAACCAACACAGAACCCTTTACTGCATACTGGTTAGGAAGCCACCAGGAAGGCCTGCCCAGAGTGGTCTTTAAACACACACACACTCCAGGCTTCTCTCTTCCTGGAGCCAAGAGCACCCCACCAGTGGTGTGCTGTAAAGCACAGGCTCACCTTCTCATCTCTGACAGTGTGCTCTACAGGGGCCTGCAGGAGGACTTTGTAGAGTGTGGACTCCATCCCCAGCCTGCTGATCAATAGCTTCCTAGCAGAAGCAAAGTGGAAATAGAAGGAGCAAAACACTGCTCGAGCGCTTCCTATATGTCAAGTGTGGTCTCGGCACTCAGCGTGAAATGTATCACTGATCGTCAAAACGGACCTGTGATGTACATGTTGTCCTTATTGTAATTTTGAGGAAACCAAGGCTTGGACAAGTTACATGTCTTCCCAAAGCCTCATACTAAACTGAATATTTAAACTTGATTTAAGTGGTAGAGGCAAAATTTAAGCTCTGATTTTTATGGATTGTCAGTGTTGGGCTTTTCTTACCACAAGGAGAAGTCTTGCTGGCCCTCAGCAAGAAGTCTCAAAACATTTCTGACACTTTACTTCCTTCAGTAAATATCTTTAAAAGCCACCTCAGTACACATATAATAATTTATTTATAGATTTCATGTACCAGCTAGTATCTGGTAGCACTGATTGGCAGTATAATACCCAAAGCCCTGGTCACCATTACTGACCATGAATGTAAATCTATACTCAATAGAGTCCTGAAAATGTAGAAAATGTTTGGACCAAATCTTGTCTGATCTAATTAAATCATTGATTTAATTTCAATACATGGTCAGTGAATAATTTATTTCGGGAATAGAAAAAGTAATACAATGCTGTGCTTGTTTTCAAGTTCTTGAATTGTTCCTATTGTCTACAATGCAGTTTCCTTGTAGGAAACATTTTAAACTACTTACCCGTTTTGTGAGGGTTATAAGGTTATAATTACATAATCTGGCTTGTAAATCTACTCGTCATGCATATGTAAATCTTTTTTTGTTTTTACCAGGGGTCGACCTCAGGACCTCGTGTGCCAGCAGGCGCCCGCGCCGCTGAGCAATATCACCGGCCCTTTTTTCGTATGTGGGTTCCGGGAGTTGAACTCAGGCCCTCACGCTTGCCAGGCAGGCACTTGCGCCGCTGAGCCATCTCACCAGCCCGCATATGTAAATCTTAAAACACCATAAATGCTAAAGAGAAATCAGAAGCATACACAGAACCCCCTCACAGGCACCTGTAATTCCTATTTTCCTTCACAGGGCTTTGCGTTTAAGCAAACTGACCCCAGCAAGTCTGGCTATAGATACCAGGGTTGATAAGTATACTCAATATAAGTAAATAAAAGTGGATTTGCCCTTTGTACATTAAAAATCAGTATGAATACAGATTCTAATGGTTTCCTCCCTTCTCCGTCACTTCATGGTATAATCCCTGGAAGGGCACTCCCACCTTTGAGACCCTTGGCCTCCAAGAAGGTCGCCATAACATTTTATTTTATTTTATTTTATTTTATTTTATTTTTAATGTGGGTACCGGGAGTCGAACTCAGGACCTCGTGCTTGCCAGGCAGGCGCTCATGCCGCTGAGCTATCTCACTGGCCCCGCCATGACATTTTAGGGTGGGACCTGCTCTGGCACAGGGTCTAGGGGCTGAAAGACAAAAGCAGACCCATGGAGACTTGCAGTGCCATGGGTGGCTGGGAGGGGATAGGAAGTGCTCGCTCTGGAACACCACAGACCACCCCGGGGAAGCGGAGAGCTCGGGAGCTGAGAGACCGGCCTACCACGGGTCCGCAGCCGAGGACAGAGCACGCGGCCTGCAGCAGCCCGATGCTCTAGATTTCATCCTTTGTGACTCCAGTTCTCTCGGAAGCTGCCCTCCTCAATTCTTAAATACAAGAATAAGTGAAAACACGCTCTGCAGCAGAAAGATCCCTTAATGTTCGTTTTCCAAGATGGAAAATAAAGGCATTTCAGCCCTTCCATGGATAAAAATAACTTGCCGTTGATTTTGAAATCCCTTTCATTTGTCTCCCACAGACCAGCCCTGTACAATGGCACTTTGTGTGCGAGCTTTCCTCTCTCGGCAGGGCCAGCCGGGCCCTTCCTTCTGCCTGCCAACGGGAGGAGGCAGGGGCGGGCTCAGGCTCCGCGGTGGGAGCCGACTCTGGGCAGGCCCAGCGTTGCTGTTGGACACCATTCAGAAGTCCCAGCTTGGCGGGGGAGCCCAGAGAGGAAAACAAACAGAGCGAGGAGTAGTGGAAAATGCTGAGTCCTGGAGCTGGTGGAACCACCCTCGCTTTTCCGCAGAGAGCCAGCCGTTCTGCCCACCTGCGGCTGCAGCAGCAAGCGGGAGGCCTTGGCAGCAGCGTGGGTGCAGGGGCTGGGAGGGTGGGAACATACGCTCCTCTCTCTTCAGACAGGCCCTGCAGAGCCTTGCCCTGAATACTGAGGCCTTTTCTTTGCCTGACAAGTCCAGGAAAACACAACTCTCTAAGAAGGGAGAGTGGCTTTCTCAAGCTGCAGTTCATATATACCAGTGTTAGCGAACACATGGCATGCGTGTTGTTTTTCTTTTAAGACAAAAGATGTTAACATGTGAGTTGTTTTTTCTAAACTAAAACCCCAGTATTCAGTATTCGGGTTTAATTGCAGTGTTGGCACTTTGTGACAAATAAGTGGGTTTTGGGTGGTAGTTTGGGCGCTTGTCTTTAAAAGGTTCGCCGTCACTAACAGCTCCCACTTACTCTTACATAGCACTCATCGCATGTCCAGCATCAACATAGATCAGCTGGCAACCATCATGTCAGTCCTGTGAGGTTGATGTTATCATCACCACTTCACAGATGGAGAAATTGAGGCACAAAGAAGGTAAGTAATTTGACCAAGGTCACAGTTCACAAAAGGTAGGGCTAGAATTTAAAATCATACAGTTGAGCTTCAGTTCAAGTTCAGTTCACTTCAGATTCGCACTCTTTAATATGACTGCCTTTTTTTCTTTGAATTATCAAATTTCCTCTCCTGGAATATAAGATGTGAGACACAAAAGGAGGACACTCAAGATAGTGCATAAATCGAGGGGCGTGAGACCACAATACAAAGATGACAAGAAATCCTAAATTGGGGCTGGAAGATAAAATAGTATTGGTCAAGGAGACACTTGCTCTTCCCTATGCCCCAGATAGGATTCTGGGAATAAAGGTCGGGGTTCACTTGGCAAATTGGACCCAGCGTCTCTCAGGGAAGCTCCAAGCAGCTGGAGCAGAGAAATGGACATCTTCTCTTTTTTTCCCAATTACAGCTTGGGGTGGAAAGAGATTGCCCAGGACTCCTGGGAGAGAGAGCATCCCAATGAGAAGAGACAGCCTATGCCAGTCATGCAGGGGTACTTGGCACTTCCTTTTGTAAGCTATGTAGCTCTTGTCATCAGAGGAAAGAGGGGAAGGAAAGAAGGAAGAGAGAAAGGATGAAAGCGGGAGGCAGGGAGAGAGGGAAGAAAGATGATTTCTTGGTTACATCCAGAGGAACAAGTCTCCAACCCTCATTAGATACAAGGGATTGGCCTTGGGGTCAGTAGAATGAAGTCCTACTCTTGCCTGTCACCAGTTAGCAATGTGACATTAGACAGGCCACCTAAACTCCCCTACCCTTGGACCTTTTCTTTGCTCAATGAGCATACTGGACTTTATCTCCAAAGTTCTTTCCAGATCTAAAATCCATGCTCTGGTGACACTGTGATCAAGGACAGGGACTGTCATCACTATTTTGCATGTCAACCACGTCAGGGTCCAAGCACAATGCCCTCCACATGCACACCAACCATCCACTCAGTGCTGGAGATTCCACACCATAAACACTTTTCTGAGGTGCCCAAGATGTTTTCTTTGCAGGCATCTCTTCAGAGCAAATGAAAGTTTTCCAGCTGGTCTCCCTGCCTGCAGTTCTACAGTCCTTCTCTGTGGTCACAATGATTTTTCAAAGCACAGGCCAAGAGCCAGGTGTGGTGACATATGCCTGTAATATCAGCACTTGGGAGGCTGAGGCAGGAGGATTGCCATGAATTCGAGGCCAGCCTGGGCTACATAGTGTGACCCCCCTCTCAAAAATTAAAAAAAAAAAATAAAAGCACAGGCCCAGTCACCTGACTTGGCTCTTCACCAGCCCTCAAGGCCCTGGACCACCTCCTGGCCACCCTCCCCCTGACTTCCCACCCCCTGCTCCTTGGGAGTCTATGCTCTGCCCACGGAACTTCCAGTTTCTCTCTCAGTCCACACGCTTTCTCATCTCTAGGCCTTAGTAGCTGCCTTCTCTCTACCTGCACTTCTTCTGTCTTTAGGCCATAAATTCTGTAAGGTTAGTTTTCTCCTAGTGTCAAATCATAGTATTATCTCAGATGAGAATTCTCCCTTTACTTGTCCATACCCCTTAATTTACCAAAAGCAGACTAAAAGAAAAAAAGTGTGTACCTATCCGAGTAGGGCTGGGAGGCTGGATTCCCTAAGGGAAGTACTGAACTCAGTGCCAACCACATAGCAGATGTTCAATGAATATTGGTTATCCATCTGAATAAATCTGTTTGGTGGCATCATTACGAAGGATACTTTCTAGCTATAAATTCCTACGGTCCTGTGAACTAGGATCCCAAAAATGCTGCATTTTCAGTTTCTGCAAACTAAAAGATATAAGACCTCCCTCCACCTAAGAACCCACCTTTCTTCGTCTCCCATTCCCAAACCAATCCTCAGCATCTACAGTATTCTTAGGTCCATGACAGCAAATGGAAATAATTATCATGATCAGTGCTAAATCATCCAGGGGTCAGCTTTGAGCCAGGGTGTATCATCTAGAGCAATGATGGCAAACCTTTTAGAGCTTTCAATTATACAAACAGCGCTCTGTGGCACATGTGCCGTAGGTTCGCCACCACTGGTTGGATGAGATGCGGTACACAGCATGAAAACAGGAATAGTGCTGAATTCTGTTCCTAATGGGATGATATTAGGCAAGGTTTTTGGCTTCTCTGCAGCTGAAGTTCACAAATTCCTAATTGAAGAGATCAAACTACATCTTCATTAAGGTTCTTTTGGCTCCACAGTGTGGAATTTTGGAATTCTGACATTTGGTCTTCCACTGATCTTCTGGGCCATTACTGGGCTCACCAAAGAAGCCATATAAAGTATCATGGAAGTGAAAGGAACTACTTTGGGCCATCATGCCAGGACAATGGATGACGTTGGACTACCCCAGAATCACCAGGATAGGTGGTTCCCCTGGGTTTTAATCCAGTCTTTGTTGGGCAGGCTTCATGTTTGCAGTTGCTACTTGTGGAAGCAGAGAGAGGACTATTTGTGATTTACGGTCAGGGATTTCAAGGAAGCTGCACACATGGGTTCTAGAGTAGTTCACATGTGCCACCACCATGCAGTTGACAGACCTGGATCTCTACTTGCACCTAAACAAGAAGTCCCATGCCCAGAGTTGATAGAACCTCCCCACCCTACTCTGCCACATTCATACCCTCCAGTTGTCCATAATCAGTCAGTCATTCAAGAGAATATTTTATATCCCTAGGGCTCAAATGCACAGAAAATGTGACCACAGAGAAAACAGATATGTGAATTAAATATCCATTACCCCCAAACACTGGTCACACTGGTCATTGTCTCTACTATCACTCTTACCTTTCCCCTAATGGGTAGAAGCATCCCAAATTAAAGGTGTGCGGGTTACACTGTACTTGTACTTTCTTGTTCCAAGAACAAATGGAACGAAATCGCTCTACCTGAGAAGTAGATGCACAGAGCAAAGTTCCCCAGCTCGATCACTGTTAGTGTTGAACTTGCCTTCCCTTGAGATTTGTGAGAACAACCATTTCTCATGAGCACTACTTAGTTCCCAAAGCTGCTAGGGAGTCCCAAGTGCCATCTCTCCTAAAGTTTGGAACATTCTTGCCTCAAAACAGCAATCTAAGGCCAAAGCTAATAATCATCATTCCAAAATCATGAAGACAATTGCCACTCCATCAAGCATCTGCAGACTCTTACCAGTTCTAGGCACACTTTAGGGACAGATCTTAAAAGAGCGTAAGAAGACACAGAGCTGAGGTTTCAGGTGCGCCTTTTTATAAAAGGTTAAATACTTCCTGTGACTGCTCAGAACTAGTGGTTCAGGCTGATAGTGTGGAGGACGGAGAGAAGATAGTGCTATCTCTTGACCCTTAGTAATTCCCATAAGTGGCTGCAGAAAACTCCCTCACTCCTCTACTTTGTATCACACAGAGTGACCAGAGTTGACCTGACATCAAAGCTCTGTGCAAATGTGGTGGCTGAGTGAGCAGTAGAGCCTGAATGGTGGGGACAAGAGACTAGAGATAGGATATAACTCTAACAGGCATGGGGGGTTCCGGAGCGCGTCACAAGGCCTGGTCATTGTTGATTTCCTACTGTGCTGTGTGCAGTCATCACTGTTACTAGTTTGGAAACGAGCACATTGAGATTTTCCAGGGAATTGAGTGAAACTGCCTTTCCAAGGACATATGCATTTGCCAGGAAAATGGAAAAGGGAAAAGAGGACATTGACTAAAACAGGAAATGGCACTGACCAAATGGCTGGATCCACCGTATCCTCTAATTTGGAGTTCTAAATTCTCAACTTCCAACCTTGTAAATTTTTCACCAGTTGATCAACACCTTCTTTAGTCAGGCATCTTACATCTCTGCCTTGTTATAAAAGGTGTCAGGAAAGTGCTTTTCTCTTCTGTTGTATGTTTTTCTCAGACGAGAATTTTCACAGCATGGGGGGATCCCAGAACAGTGATCCAGCGCCATCCAAGCTAGTGTGGTGTGCCCATCGAATGGCTGGGGCCAAGTCCTCGTGCCAGCTCCCAGGTGGACCAAGGGTCTGTCCGTCTGAGCTGGGGAAGGGTCTCTGTACAACTGGAACCGTATCACAACCTTTAGACTGGTCACTCGGGGGAAGAATAGGTCAGAGAGGATTTCAGAAGTGAAAAAAGCATCTCAGAATGAAGACTTTGTCCTTGTCCCATGCTCTTAGTAACCAGGCCTGTGGCTGTGACAGATGATGAGCAGTCCGCCTGCAGCATCAAAGATTTTTGAGTTTTATGGCAGCAGTGTGGCGTCATGGAAAGAACAGGGGCTTAGAAGTCAGATGGTTCTCTGATGACCCCAATGGCCTCTTGTACTCTTTCCCAGTGTAGGTTCTCGAATAAATTGAGCTTCTTGCCAAGTAAACATGGACGATGGATAGATATCAACATGGGGGTCACAAACTCAAATTCCTCAGGGAAAAGGCAGGATTGTAAGTATGTGGGGCTGGCATACTAGAGACAAAACAGGAGCCTCATGTCCATCCAGAGGGGGTGGCTCACTCAGTGCCCTGGCAGAATTCAAAGACCCTCCCATTACCCTGCTGCATGCATTGCTCATCTGGGCTGAATGAATACTGCGTATCTCTATGTCATGGAGTCATTCTGTGAGTCACCTCATTTACATCAGCACCCTCATTTTACCTCATGTACATGTCACAGTCTTCTTGCGTTTAGGTTAAAGTGGTTATCGTTCACTGTACTGGAGACCCTCTCTGTGGTTTGGATACGGTTGAACGTGTTCGCCAAAGGTTCACACACTGGAAGCGTGGTCCCCAGAGTGGTGGTGTTGAGTGGTGGAATCTTTAAGAGGTGGGGCCCAGAGGAAGGTGCCTTGGTCATGAGACATCACTCTCTGAAGAGATTAATGTTGGTCTCAAAACATGAGTTAGATGTCACAAGACTGAGCTCTCCCTCTCACACATGCTCTTGCTATGATGTCACTACCAAGGAGGGCCCACTGGAAGCTGAACAGATTGTCTCACCAACCTTGGACCTTGGTCTCCAAAACTATGAACGTTAGAAAAAACCCTTTTTCTTTACATGTCACCTAGCCTCAGATGTTTTGTAATACCAACAGAAAATGGACTAATATGGCTCTGTTGCTCAATTTTTTGAGGGGTTGGTGAGTTTAATTCTATAGCTTATTCCAAAGGCTTGGCACTGGAGAGTCAGACTACACTCAGGTAACTTGCTCATACCACCACCTCCAGAAAGCATACTGTATCTATTTTATGCACCACCTTTTTGTATAAGTCTTTTCCTTGCATTTCCTTCTATTCCCACCCTACCCCATCCTTCCAAATCCTGCAATTCCTATTAATGATAATGCTCTCCCCCAGCCCCTCTACTAGTTTGCATATGGGGGTCCCGGCTGTATCAGAACTCTACCTCTAGGTAGAGAAAAAGGTCCAAGTTGATTTCTTTATTTTTTTTTCCTTTTGTGGGTACTGGGAACTGAACTCAGGACCTTGCACTTGCCAGGCAAGCGCTTATGCCACTGAGCTATATCACCAGCCCCCAATTTTATTTCATTCACATTTATCTTCTATCTTTCTCCCTGGTCAACAAGAAATCAGTCATTGTGAGGGTTGATACCAAGTGGGCAGTGAAGGAAAGCTCTCTGACCAAAACCTTGACTGAGGCAGAAACCTATTCTCTGTGAGCTGTTTATTCAGTGGGTAAACAGCTCAGAGCTTACTGCTTTGCTCAGGTTTGCAGTTGAAAACTAAAATAGATAAGGACTCAAACTGTTTCCCAAAAGTCTCCCAGCGAGCAGTGGTGGCTTCCCTGAGATTCAGGGCACAGCGCCTTCCTCACATCCAGTCGGGCTACTTCATCACTAGACCACACAGTCCATGCTTAACGAGTACTCAGTAACCTCAAGCTCCAGGCCTGAAGAAACGGATTTTCAAAACCAGAGCTGCCTTTGTGAACAATTCAGCAAAAATTCTCTTTCCAGCTGCCAGTCGGGCTTCATGTTGCAAACGTTGGTGCTAATTAAAAACATCCACCTTCTAGAGTTTCAACAACAAGGAAAAGCACCACACAGAATGCATTCCTAAGCAGTCCCCTCCAAAGCACTTGTAAATATGTGTTTTATTTAAGACATGGTTGCTGGGGGTCCTGACAGATAGTATCATTCCCAATTTTGGGTCCCAGTGAAAGAATTGGGGCCCCAGGGGTGGATGGAAAGCCATGAAGTTATTGTCAGAAGAAGAAACAAAGACACTGCTTGTTGTGTACAGAATCTACAATGTTCAACTTTCTGCATTAGTATCGGGAACTGTGCCTAGCTGAAATTAAGTGTGTATCTGTTGAATCGCGACATGAACAAATGGTGTACGCCACGGCCAGGGACATTCCACAAACGGGTGCTCCGATACACTCAATAATTGGGATGTTAAGATTACTTCCCCATATCCTATTACAATTCACCTCTTTATTAAGAATTTGTTATCTAAAATGGTCCTGAGAGTGAGGGATCAGATGGAATGAATTACATCTTTTCTGCGGCTTGTCTCTGGTTGGTGAATTTGTCCCGTTCTATGCTACATGATCCAGACACGAAAGAATCAAGTCAAAGCCACATCATTATGAATGAATTTCTTCATCTTTAATTTCACACAGTTTAAAATACAATATGAAATCAGGCTACAGTATATAAAAAACTCTCCAGCAAAATGATGTGCCAGCATCAGCTACTAAAATAAACAAACAAAAATTCCCTGGTAAGAGATTTTTTTTGCATTAAAAAAAAAAAACACATAGACACTTACATCACTACATCTCTAAGCTACCTCAGTTCTGATTTTTAAAAAGCACCTGCTTTTCCTTTTTTATCTCGCTTTAAAATTTTCGGCTTTTAAAAAATATAAATTATATGAAAATACAAGTTGGAAAATAGTCAAACACAATATAACATCTTTTCCACTCCAATACTTCTCAGCTTTTAAAAAAAAAGTATTCTTAAAAAAAAAGTTCAATAACTGAGGCAGTGTTCCTGATAGAGATAATTTCATTTTAATATATATATGTCATATATGTATATGTATACATATATTTATGGTTCCTTGACACTTCTTTGGAATGTAGGTAAAAGTTCAACAAATTTATATAGACCCCAACAGAGAAAGCAGCATGCACAGCATGACTAGAAGAGAGAAAACATATTTTTTCCCCATGAAGCTTAGGCAGGTTAATGCTCTAAAACCCAGAGTGCTCATCTCCAAAGTGAGGAAGGCCACATCTGATCTTGGAATACCACCACCAATTCCCATGGCCACACAATCAGGCTCTGTGTAGGGAAGTCCCTCCTCTGAATGCAGAAAGGAACCAAGTGACTCTGGGCCTGAAAGCCAAAACCCACATAGATTAAGGCATCTCCAGGAAAATAAGGGTTTTACCCAGCTAGACCTGATTTGCCCCTCCTTCCTCTGAAGTTAACATGTGTTTTTAAAAAGCATAAATGCAACAATGCTGCTACATTTCCAGTGTATAAACCACCCACCACTCTTCCTGGGATGGTCTCTGGCCTTTGGACAAAAGGGGAAAAAGCATATGGCCAGATGGACAAAGCTGTCTGTCCTAACACACTAGCTACAAATCCTGAAATCAGTGGACATAGGGAGAAAGGGCATCTTAGCAAAAGAGCAGGCTGAGGAGCACAAGGAGGCACTTTCTTACACCTTATCTGCTATGGGGATCGCAGGGATTGGACAGACTCAAAGAAGGGGAGTTTTCAGCATACATTTCAGAGGAAAGGCTGATGACTTGAAAAAGCAATTTCATGCCTGGTTGTAAACAGTAAGCAATGACCGATACCCGGCCCTGGTTCTGCTCTCACCCATTGCTGAAATGTGGAAAGACTTAACTAGAAAGTTCAGGTATTATTTCAGCTGCAGTTTTACATCACACACACCACACACACACACACACACACACACACACACACACCTTTTGCCAGTGCCCAACAAAGATTACATAACCTAAGAGAAAACAATGTCATCCAAACAGTTCCACCTAACACTCCCTGAGCAGCTCCTGAAATACCTGGAGAGCTTCATTAAGGCACCTGCATCTGTAAGATCAAAATACATGGCTGGGATCACTCTGCCTTCGCTTCACATGTGTATGTGCCAACGGGTCTGTATGAGGACCCTCATGAATTGCAGACCTACTTCCTGCTAATTCAGAGCCTGCAAGGGGATCTGCGAGTCAGTAGCATATCAGGAAGATATGCTAGAAGGTAGTTAGCACTTCCAGTTTCTTAGCTAAATCCCCAGAAGGGCCAGCCCTGAGAAGTCCATGTTCACTGTTTCTTCCCCTCTCTCACAGCAGTCCCTTGTCATCTTCCCAACTGACCGTGTCTACAGTGGGAGGAATTTTAATGATAGCAGGCACATTACCTCACTACTTAGATATTGGGTTTTGCCCCTGAAACATCATTTTTAGATTCATCTCACAACCAGCAGAAAGATAACTGCCTTTCTTGACTGTATTTAAATTTGGGGGAAGCTAAAAATTTATCCAAATCTCATGGACCACCTTCTTTTATTCACTCAAGCTCCTTTCCTTGTTTCCTCTGCCTTCAAGTCATTCCTCCCTTCTCCAATTAACCTTCGCTCACCCTCTGCCAGGGCAACGGATCCAAGCACAAGGCCCAGCAGCATCTGCGCCACCTCCTCTGCATGCAAATCTCATCTGACCTCCTACCCTGCTAGCTTCAGTTCTTCAAAGGAAAGCCTTGCACTTCTCTTCCCCAAATCAGCCAAGTCACACTGTACTGAAATGCTCCCTTAATACCCGTGGCTTCTAAAACCCAGCAAGTATACATTCTTCAGTTCCTTGGTGTTTGAAGCCACTCTTTCAGTCATCTATCAGAAAGCTTATGTTTCTCTCTGCTGAATATTGGGGAGAGGGCAATAAATGTGGGATACTGGAAGAATAAGCTGTAAAGGAAAAACTGTAGAGTGTTAGTTTGGAACAACATGCATTCAGGATATGCTTCTTAAGACCTGAGGGGGTAATGCCCATGCACACAGCTTTAATTCCAAGTCATCTCTGTTACAGGTAGAGAATTATCAAGAACCAAGTTAATCTCCCTCCTTCAATTTCCTTTCCATGACTTCAGCAGTCTACGTTGACTACAGTCCAAACCCAGGGCTGCAAAATACATTCAGTTCAAAGACTTAATGCTTCATAGATCAACATTAAGTCTAACCCCGAGAATCCATAAATGACAAATAAGTAAAGGGCTGTGGCAATATTTTAAAAATTATAGATGAAATGCACACATGCAGTTCCCCTGTACCCAAATCAGCAATAACATTTCCTTCATATATAAGTCACATGAATTTGGGATCCCTGATCTCAGTGGCTGAGCTTTGCTTTTCCCGAGGGGTCTATATAAACAGTTTTCTTTCACTGTGACAAAATCCTCAGCCAGCAAATAAGAACAAACTTGCATGATACTGCAATACTGAGACCACCTTAGAGCTTAAGACGATTTTTTTGAGAAAAAAAAATACTGGCACAAAATTTCATAAAATAAATTTTAACACAAAAACAGTTTGGACCCCTCCCCATGAAAGTCCATCTTTTTTTTTTTTTTTTCAAAAAGCAGAGTGAAGGGTAAATAATCCTTGGTTTTTAGTCCATCCTCCAAAGAAATTGTTCTTATCCCACCCTCCTCATGTTTCCCTCCCAGATTTTAAAAGTAACAGCAACTTAATTGCCTTTCACCAGTCTTGTATTCTTGATGTAACAATTTCTCTTGCAAATGGGTCCATAACGCAAGATGTGCTTTGGTCATGGATGATTTTAAGAAATGATTGGACATGTTAGTCGCTTCCTTCCTTAAACCAGATCCTTCAAGCTTCTAAGACCTTTTTCTCTCTCCTGAAAATCTGCTGAAGACCTTCTGGCCCCTCCACCCCGCAAGTCCTGGCTTTCCCTTTCAACCACACACAATGGATTGCAGCTGCAGCTTCCTTAGCTCCCACCCCTGAATGTAAAAAATGAGTTCTGGAAAATAAAAAATAGAATAACAATTAAAAATTAAGAGTCTGACCAACACAGTTGTTCTCTAAAAGGTCTCAGAAGGGTAGCCCCAGGCCTTGCACGTCCTTCACTCGTCAGTGTCTGGCTTGACATCCAACATGGCATGGAGCTCCTCGGGGGTGTAGCCCAGCAGGCTCTGCAGGTCACAGACAAAGCGGTACACATAGCGTTTCCCCGCTGTCTTGTGGATGATGTTTTTGTCATAATAGTAGCGTAGACCACGGCTCAGTTTCTCATAATTCATCTTAGGCTTGTTTTTCCTCTTTCCCCATCTCCTCGCCACCTGAAATGAAATTTTTTTAAAAGAAGGAGTGGGTAAAAATCTATAGGATATCCTCCAAATATGTATTTATATGTCAATATTGATTTATCATGGCCCATCATGTTTAAATAAGAGAATCAGAGATCTATGTACCTACTTTCTGAACTATCTCCTCTGAATTCTTTCTTCTTAAATATTTTAATTTTAAATTGTCACACAGTAATTATACATATTTACAGGGTACAGTGTGACATTTCAACACACGTGCACAATATGCAATGATCAGATCAGGAAACTGGCATATGTATCCCCTCGGCTACACAGCATTACTTTCTGTGGGGCCATTTGAAATCCTCTGCACCAGCTATTTCAAAATACTCAGTCATCAGCCATGGTCATCCTAGTATGCTGTACAAGACCAGAAGTTATCCCTTCCCTCCTGTGCTCGCTTGCCAGGCTCTCTCCATCCCATTCCGATGCCCTTCCCAGACTCTGGGGACCACTGTTCTATTGTCTACTTCTACAGGACCTACTTTTTAGTTTCCATATGCAAGTGATAACACGCAGTATCTGTCTTTCTGTGCCTGATTTATTTCACTTAATATAATGTTCTCCGGTTAAATGCATGTTGCTGCAAATGACACAATTTCTCAATTCTGGTTTTTGAAGGTTGGGCAGGGACAGCAGTCAAGTTAGTTATTTAAGCTGATGAAAATGTGACCCTAAACACCTATGGAATGAGGTTAAAGAATTTGATTCTTAGAAAAAAAGGAAGGGTCACACTATAAACTCCCTTCTTTCTTCATTGTTATGTCTTGTGTCTAGATGTCTCTCCAAAGCCTCATGTGGTCATAGGTGGGACTTTTCCAGAGGTGGCTGGATCTAGAGTACATGACTCTAGGATTCATGGTGCAATGCTAGACTCAAGGGCACTAGGATTAAGGGTGTGAGTGCTACGTGCCCTAAGTAGCCTGGATACAATAAAAGGGGCAGAAAGATGCTGTTAAGGTCCCTTGCTTGCTTGCTTTTGCTGTCTTCTGCTTGCCGTGAACTGGTTCTCCTGTGCAATGCCCCTCTGCCATGTGCCACCCTGCCTTGGAGCCAGTCAATTATGGACTGAAACCTCTACAAACTGTGAGCTAACTAAACCTTTACTCCTTTAACTTTTGGTGTTGCGTATTTTGTCTCAGCAATGAGAAAAGTAACTAAGACGCTCATATGATTAGTAGAATGTTCTTGCTTTGAAAGCCTGAAATGCACAGGGAGGGCATGGAGAGGAAGAGCTGAGCTGCAATCATACCTGCTTGTCACATCAACAGGAAGCGTTCTTTCTATACAGGGCACAAATATTTTCTCGTGTCTGCCCGAACAGAGATCTTGTCTCCCTTGTTCATTGTTTTTTATTGTCAGAATCAGGCATGGCACAGATCAACCACTCAATAAGCATTTGTGAAAGTAAAGGATGAATAGATGAACAAATTGCACCAAACTTCTAAGGCCTCTGGAACTGGCCCCTCAGACAGTCACAGAGACAGAGCCTCAGAGAAGTGCTAAGGCTGAGAAAGCAACTTCACTGATGAAGGGCCCACCATATGCCAGGCACTGCATGCATTTATCAGTTAACCCTAGAAAACAAATGGGAAGTGTGTTTTCCAAGATGTGAAACTAAGGCTCGGGCAGGCTGTATAACTTGCTCAAGGTCACGCAAGTAGCAAGTGGCAGAGCTGGGATTGCAGTCCTGCAGAATGTCATCCAGGCTCCATCCAGGATGAGTTTTCTCTTATCCCTCCTTCAACCCAGGCCTCCTAAGTCACTCCTTTCTTACCTCATCTGGGTCAGAAAGTTTGAATTCCCAGCCATCTCCTGTCCAGCTGATAAAAGACTGACAGGATTTATCAGTGAGTAATTCCAGAAGAAACTGCCACAGCTGGATCGGTCCGCTGCCTGGAGATACAAGGCGTTGTGAATCATTACACCACATATCCAGTGCTCTCAGCGACTAATCCCATTAGACAGTGTTGTCCACCCTCCCGCCCCATCCCTCCTCTCTCAGTCTATGTAGTCAGGAGAAAATGAGGGCAACCCGTAGTGAAAATGCTAGAAAAAGTACCCTGAGCTCAGACAGACTAAAAGAAAGGATTTCTTACCACATACGCACAAAAAGCATGTAAGATAATATATCAATTGCTTTATTTTTATTGATTTAAGAGTCAGTTCATTTTTATTGCTAAGCAAACTCTGCAAAGAAAATACAGGGTCTGTCTTCTGAAATATTCTAAGGAAGCATAATCGGACGTGCCTTCAAAAACAAAGCCATTGTGTTTGCCTTAAAAAGCAAAGCATTAATTAAGGAACGCTCTGCCAAGTCTAAGCAGAAATCAGAGCTCATGGGGACTGCTCTGTAGTGGGGAGCCTCTGGCCTCTGATTTATGATTAGGAAGGGTCACTATATTCAGGTCCTGTCACAGGGAAACAGATGCCCTTCAGTCACAGTATTCCTCGCCACCATCATTCCAAGTGCCAGGCCACGTACAAGCAAGCACCGAAACGAGCAAGGAAGACATCCTGAGTACATGAGATCAACCTGCGACCCAAGGAAGTCGAGGTCGGGTGATGACTGGCCCAGACTGTGTTTATAGGTTCAGTGTATTCACACACACACACACTCTATTCTCTTGCCTGAGCACCAACACTCAAGATCTTATCTCTAAAGGAGGCCTGGTGTACCCCACCAGTCATTTTATCCTGTGCTAACAAGTTCACACCACATCATCTTCCTCTTAGTAGACCTTTCTATTCTGAGTCGATGGAGCCACCAGCAGCCCCCATGTAATTTCTGGGTTTGACAGTGTGTGCATGGCTTGTTACGTGTCTACACTGCACCCTGTAACACTATCTCACACACCAGCTGAGGACAGGACTGGGAACGACCCACCTAGTAGATGAAGCCTGGGATGCTCCGTCTTATAAGACCTGATGTTCTAAGGCTCCACTCCTTAGCCTTACAAATTTCAAGTATGTTTGATCCAAAGTAAAATGAGATTCCACAGGAAACAAGCTTAAAGACCCACTCCATATAAAAGAGAAGCTTCTTTTATGTTCTATATGGCTATTATCTTATAATATCTTACACTTCTTTAAGGTGTACTCACCTATATCATTCTACTTGCTCCTAAAATCCTCTCCCCACCCATGTACTGTGAGCTGGGCACAAGTGATCCTAGTGTTTCCACCCTACTGGTGCAGCAAAAGGAGCTCAAGAAAGTAATGTGACTTTGGTCCAAGGTCAGACTCTAATCAGCAAAGCAGCCTCCACTGACCCAATGAAGAAACAGCTGACATGCATGGTCAGCCGAGAGCCCATGGAAACCTTCCTCCAGCAACGACTTCCTAATGGTGGTTTCCAGTGCCCTCTCTCAGCACACCTAAGCTAAATATGGAATAAGAAATATCTCTACCTTATCTTTCTAAGAATGCACCATTAGCTTTTTAAAGCCATCATGCACAAAATACCTTACATGTACTTAAGAATGAAAGGGTTTGGCAAATACCTCCAAAATAAAGTGACATTTGAAGAACAGTCCAGAGGGCTGCACTGATAAATCTTCACTTCCTGTCTGTCTACCCCTTGTTAAAAAGCCATTTAGTTTACAACTCAGGTTTCTTGGGAATTAAGGTGGCAGCTATTGCACCCTGCCTGGGCTCACAACACTAAACATGGCATTAGCTGAAGAATTCATGGAGAGGCCATTCTAATGGGTCCAGAAGGGAAGCAAGCAAACTGCTCTTAAGAAATGCACTTGTAAGAGTCCTTGTGACATTACAGGTTTCCTGATGGAGTTCATAGAGACTACAAACAATAGGATCCCTGAAGATAAACAGACACAGAAAAACCAGCTACCCTGAAGTTCTGCAAAGGACACTCCTAAGCCTACACCACAAACCTGAGATATGTCAGGGGAAGAAGGCTGCTTTGAGACCCCGGACAGAGAGGGAAACTAAGAGGAGCCATGACTCATTGTGCAACTACCACCAGCCTCTGACTGGTGCTTTAAGGCTGTATCGTGATTCCTCACATAAAGTCTAGGGGCATATACTGTCAGTATTCTATTTGTTTGTACCACTTTCCAACAGAGGAAGCTGGTATACTGTATGGCTATCTAACTTGTGCAAGGCCATGCAGGTCAAAAGTAGAGTAGCTGGGACTGGGACCCAGCCAGTCTGGCCCCAAAACTCTTCAACACTACCTTGCCCCAAGACGAAACCCAACTAAAAGCCTGGCATTCTAAACTGCTTGTCTAGTTCCAATGACCAAAGGTCTAAAAGGACCTGGCTTTAAAAATTATCATCTCTTCCTATTTGCCACACTAGCCTCGGGGCCCTAGATGGCTCCTCCTGGCTTCAGCAGCCGCCTGCACAGGTAGTGTTCCCAGCGCTAGTGGTGAAGTCCTCTCGTGCTGGCTCGGTTACGCTCTATCATTCTTCCCTCTCCCATTAAGTATCGTAGAACCTCTTGCACTGTCTTAAAGTCTCTGGACCCTAATATACCAAGCTAAAGAAAGGGATGGAAAGATGGAGAAACCAAGGAAATCCCAGGCACTGGTAGAAGCAGCAGGCACGTGCAGGCGCTGGGGAGGAGGCCCAAGAGCACAGCACAGCCTCTGCCGTCTGTCTCGCAGCCATGAGGCCGAGAAGGGGGCTTCATTCATGATACAGGCACCAGCTCAGACTGGAGAACCTCAGAGGGAATTATATTGCTGTTTTTCCTCCAGCACTATTTCCTGAATTGAAATGTCAAACAGTCCTTTGCTTAGCCCTTTCTCTGTGTGTATCAAACAACTGATGTCTATGACTACGGCCCGGGGACAGGGTGAGTCCTTGCCTGCTAAGGTTTTATTCCTCACTGTGAGCTTTCCTATGTTCAGAGGAACATAAAAAGTACTAAATTTGGGCACTGGGAACCCAAGGCCTAGGTGCTGCTCTCAAACTCTTTTATTCTATTAACAGCAAAGGGAAGTGGGGACAAATAGGAAACACAGATGCCTTGGGAAAGCAGAGGAAGCTGAGTGGGAAGCACCATCTCTGTTAGCTTCACAGCCAGGAAGGTCGACACCGTGCGCTGTCAGCTCAAGTCCCCTTCCTGATGCTACAGAGGACTCCTGTGAATGCATGAGGTTGACAGGCACACGCAGTGTCCTCACCCGCGAGGGAGCCCACATGTGCCTCAGATGACAGGACACCATGGTCCTCGGGAACTGTCCTCTCTGGTGCCTTTTCACTGACTCCTAAATGCTCTTTGGCCGTGGGGAGCAACAGAAATGTGAAAGGGCCAGAGTTGTTCTCCAGGCTACAACTGCTGAGCCCTCAAGAGTTCTGGCTTCAGGGGGCGCTGGTTCTCCAGTCTCACACAGGAGCTAGTTCTGCAGCCCACATCGCCCTTGCTGTGGGTCCGGAAGGGTAAATCAGGGCCTCTTGGAGGCAGCTCTGGGGTCACAGTGCACCCTGATTTCTCTCATCTACCAGCCACATCCACATTTATGCCCCAGACTGGCAGAAACAATGACTGGGTCTCACACGCCCACTTACAACCCACCCAAAGAGCACGTCAGTTCTGCCTGGCGCAGATCTGCTTGAACCCTATGGCCGCAAGCCCCATCCCTTGCCCCTGCTCTAATGCACTCTGCAACGGAAGCCTCTTTCCCGTTCTCCTTGCGAACCCCCAACCCCTGTGCCCAGCCCATCCACCTACCTAGATGGACTGCGGTCCCAGTGACCTTTGTCCCGACAGCAGAGCCCGATACTAAGAATAGCCCCAGTCATGGGAAAGGGGAGCTCAAATGTTGAATGTGACTCACAATGGTGTCCCTGTCTGGGGCCCCAGGCAGTCAACAGCACCCTTCACCATGCTGCCCTGCGGTGTCACACATCAGGAATCCAGTGGCATCACTGGGAAACTATGCTTCTCAAGTGGTGCTCCGAGCCACAACAACAGAGGGGTCCCTGTTAGGAGGAGGTCTCTTTCCAAAGCGGTCGGTGGGGGGGGAGGGCACCCCACACACAGGCCCCATCTCCCATCCTGCTGAGCCCCCTGCACTGTCCCCACCACCCACTTGCCTGCCTGCCTCTCTGGCTGCAGCTGGGGAATTTCCTCTGGCTGCTTTGTCTATGGGATAGGAGGAAAGCTCTAACTACAGCACTGGTGGTCTTGGATTAAAGAACATGCTACTTGGAAGAAGAAATATCAGCTGGGTACATGGAGCACTCAGGCAGCAGAGCAGGTCACCCTGTACATGTTTCCCTCCAGAGGGAACCTCTAGACACTACAAATCAAAGGCAAGGATCTCTTTCTCTTTTTTTTTTTTTTTTTGAAAAGTACAGCTTCAGGTAAATTCTCGCTCACTGTGTTCATATTTTAAGTCTCTTCTCCTTTGGAAACTGCACAGCCTATTCAATAAGGGCTGGTTACTAAAAATCCTCTGTTGTTTTGGTCCCTTACCCGGAGGCTAAGAACCAAGCAACTTAATATATAGCACTGGGCTAGAACAAAATCATAGCAAGTTTCTTTTTGTTGTTGTTGTTGTTCTTTTTCATTTTTTCCTGTGTTGAAGATAGAACCCTAACACCTGCTAGGAACTCTAGCAGTGAGCTATGTCCTCAGCCCTTTTATTTTGAGGCAAGGTCTCTTTTAAGTTGCCCAGGCTGGCCTTGAACTTGTGATCATTTCTGCCTCACCCTCCTGAGTTGCTGAGATTATAAGTGTGTGCCACTACGTCCAGCTTTCTTGATGTTCTTGATAATAATCCTTCCATTTGCCAGTTTACATTTCTTTTTGCTTTCCAGTCTTGCAGGTTGGTGAACAGCATTTGGGTTGGACTTCAGTTTTTCCTCCTACTCCTTCCTCATTTCCATTTCAACCACAAGTGCACACTCTACCATCCGTCCCTTGGCGAGAGGCTGACACAGGACAGCTGGCTTTCCTACAGACAGAGGTCAGCACTGGGCAGCTCCTCTCCTGGGCAGAATTCTCATATTTTTGGAACCCTGAGGGTTCCTCAATGCTCATCTCTCTTACCCCTAGCATGGGAGCTCCACAGACAGCTCTCTGCCTTCTCGCCACTGTACCCAAAGCCTAGGACACTGCCTCACCAGCAAGCACCTCGCTAACAAGCACCAACCCCCAAGACTCTTGCTTGTTGAATGATGCCAGTTTCACCTCCTCATGTCTTATTGATCTTTATATTCTCAGTGCCAGGTACTCATAAACATTTACTGAATGATTTTACTACAAGAGTCCTCTGGGGGAAAAAAAAAGCATAAGGATCTAAAGAGCCACCTAAATCCCTTCTCTTTCTAAGTTATATTTGGGGCCAAACAATATGGGTGACCCCTGGGCTACATTGCATCAGGCTGCTCCCCAAAATAAAAATGACCACACCTCCTGTCCTTTGGGAGTTTATTTGCTATGCTGAGAAGCTAAAATCCTTTAGCTCTACTCTAAAATTCAAATGAAATATCTCAGTGTGGGCAAGATACCGCATTTATTTTAACCTATGAAACTCTCATGGTTGGTCACCCTTGCAACAGGGCTGACTCTGCCCCGATAGCACACATCTGGCAGGTGGCTCTCAAACAGAACAAGCCTGACTGGCCCCTCCCTCCCAGCCAGGTGTCTCTACCCGCAGCCAAACGATGACAGCAAAAACAGCACACTCGAATCCAGAAATGACCCATCTGTTCTAAGTGTATCTGCCTTCCACACTGCAATAGGCGCACCTACATCTGAGGGTAGGGTGGGTGATGCCAGAGCCTGAGCATCAGCCCTTTCTAAATAATCACTCGTGAACGATTCCAAAACCAATTTCCCTTAAGTGCTTAGGAAATGTTTAATGACAAATTAAACTGAAAATATCCCGACAGTTTCTTGCTCCCTGGACCACCTCAACCTGAAGCTGCATCAAATCTTCTGACTGCGGTTGATACTGCTGGCAGTCCAGGCACTGGAAGAGCTTTAAAAAAAAGCAGTAGAGAGTTCTGGGCATTTTGGCTTGATTTTATGCCTGCAGGTGCCTTCTCCCATTTCTTTTGAGTTATACCTTTCCTTTGCCACCCCTATCCCATGACCCACCCTCATCTCACTTCGGACACCCTCCTTATATGGTACATTCTACAACTAGCCAACAATGCTTTGGTGTAATGAATCACTGCACAGTCATTCCATTCTAGGAATATGTTCCTATATCAATGGCTAGAACTCAAGGGCAGTGATTAGAAGTAAAAGATCTAATCATTCTCAACAAAGAATATTCTAACAAAATATACTTGATGAACACAGTGATGAACAATAACTAAATAAACTTGCATTTCTTTATTGTTCAGATAGCCAGTATCCCATAATGGAAACAGGTTACAAAACAGCCCTGAAATCAATTAAAATCAACTTGTTTTGTTGTGGTTTGGTTTTGTGAAATAGGATCTCACTATAGTTCAGGCTGGCCTTGAGCTAACCATGTGGCGCAGGGTGGCCTTGAACTCATGGTGATCCTCCTGCCTCAGACTCTCAAGTGTTAGAACTAAAGGTGTGGGCCACCTCAGATGGTTTACAACCAGCTTTTGACTGTCCAGTTCATCTCTGACATGTCAGACCAAAAAACAGGAAGGAGCATTTTTTTTTATTTTGTTTTTAATTACATGTCAGGCAGTGAAGGACTGAGAGATGATAGTATTGTATAAAATAAAAAAAACATGGATATGATTATTTATATATCCCTGAGAAAGTCCCACATGGGGAGTCATGGGCACAGGGCTTTGATCTCAATTATTCCCTGATTCGCTGTGCAATCTTTGCAAGTCCTTTAACTTCTCTGGGCTTTATTTTCCCATTCCTAAAATAGAAATAGTAATTTCTGGTTCTCCTTACTTTATAAAGATATAAATTAAGTCCTTAGCTTACAGAGAGAGAGAGAGAGAGAGAGAGAGAGAGAGAGAGAGGACCTAAAGAAGCAATCACAGTACAAAACAGTTTGAGAGCAACAGAAAATACAAGAGAATTAAACAGAAGAATTGAAACAATAGAAAAATATTTTTAAAACAAAATTTTCAAAGGGAAAAATGAAATAAAAAAGGATAACTTTTTAAAATGTAAAAATACTAGATAAAATTCAATTAAGGCTTCCAAGAAATAAACCTGCCTTTTATATGACAACTTTGAGAAAGTAGAAAGTTGGAGGTTAAAACAAAGTTAAAGTTTATAAACATAAAATTTTTTACATATTTTAAATGAGAATAACCACTGAAGATTTTTTAAAGTTAGCGATGACTCTGAAATCCTTGCTCTAATTAAAAGTAAGTAAGTACCCCAAGAGCTAGCAGATGGGAACTACTTTGCAAGTGAAAGTATCACCACATTTCTGGTTTGGGGAAATCCTGACACCCCCTTTCCCCCCATGAACTTCTCTCCCTCATGATCCATGTTCCTCACTAAGCAGCACCACTTCACTGTCACATGGGCTGACCTAGAGCGAGCTCACTAGCACTGCCCACAAGCATGGGTCCTAAAGAGACAGATCCACCAGCCCCAAATGAGGAGGAGTGGGACAACTTAGCCGACTCCCCATGCCCAGGAAAAGCCCCGCTGGCCGGCACTGGCTGGCGGTGTTGCTCCACCTGTGACAGGACTTCAGTAAGGCTCCTTTAGCCAGTAGGGTTTAGGTCTGGGACAAGACAGTTACACATTTTTAGCATAGGGAGGAAAGGCTTTTGTTTTTGCTCCTGTTCTGCACACCTGCAAGCGTTCAACAATGGGAGAAAGGGGACTGTTCCTCTCTCTTGAAGGGGCAGCCTCTATTCAAATGCAGCCAGCTCTTTCCTCTGAACCCACCACAAACGCTGTCTAACCATTTCTGCTTAACTCTCAGACATAAACTTGGACAGCAACCCAGTGATGCTCAAGTCAGGAAGTGGGTTTCTCTATAGCTTTTCCTCCTGACGTCTTCTAGGTAACTGATTCTTTTAAGAAATCACCAGAGATGGTTTGACCTTGGATTTGGGGGTAGGAGGTGAGAACCTTGTTATAAACAAAAGAAATATTTTTCTACCCAATGTAAATATCTAAAAAAAAAAAAAAAAACCTTCCTAAATATCTAGGTGGCAAGAAGCAAGATGGGTTCACTGGTTGGAATTAGAGAGCTGGACTTCAGAAGTCTGAAAACTGTAACTTTCTTAGTAAGATTCTCAAGTTCACCTTTGTGAGTGACTTTAAATCTATGGGGAGAGTTTCCACGGAATATCAAGGGGGAGAGAAATCACCAGTTAGGCAGCTTAGAATTTTGGGGGAGGCGAATTAGATCCTGAGTGATCATTATGGTTTCTGAACACTCCTCAAGTATAGAGCACTGCGGCCAGATTGTGTTGAAAGATAAAACAGAATATTACCATCATGGAGCTGCACCACCAAAGCTTTCGGGTCAGTATAACGCAATGAGCAGAGAGAGCTCTGCCTGAGCCTTTAGGGAATAAAAGCCAGAGAAAGAGCCTGCAGAGACCTTACAAGAAACCACGCCAACTCCGCTCTGAGAGCCACGCTGTACGACCATCTCTCCAGCACAGCCACTCCCAGTCTCCTTGCAGTGTTTAAACTTTCACATTCAATCACCCTAGGAGAACTTTCACTCTTGTTATATCTCAGGGAGAGGTGGGCCACACAGAAAACAAAGCCATTGGGCTAGTGACAGTCAACAGTATGCGCTGAGCTCTTCTGTGTTCCACCGTGGGCCGCTGGGAGCATTGAGACCCACAGTCCTGAGTCCTGCCTTACAAAGAGCCGGATGGGAAAACTGTGCTGGACTATTAGACGAGCCACCTTCGCCAGTACAGTCTGCTGCAGCTGCCACACTCCCCGCTGGTCAGAGCTCCTGCTGTGGGGAGCATAATGGCTGGCTCTACCACATCCACCCCAATTCTAGGTTTCCTAGGGCTTGCTACAGCCTGGGACTGAGCACAGTACGGCACGCAGGCCTAGCCCGGGAGACAGAGCTCCCCCCTGGGCAGCTTTGACCCAAGCCTTCCCCACCAGTTTGCTCAAACTTTCTTGGAACTGAGCTGCAGGTGGAGGATTCTCTTGCCCAAATTTCCTTGCAGACCTGTAGCATGGCCCAAATTTTAGATATTTTCCTTCTACTTGTTGGACACCATAAAAAAATTTGATAAAGCATCTTCTTTGTTCTGTGCTTCATGACTTAAAGCTACACAAATTCCTTCCCAAACAAACTCGACCCCCTCACTTGTACAAGGAGGATAACAGAATCCACCTTATATGGTTTTTGGTGAAGGGTTAAAAAACATTACTGTACTGTATGGCAGAGCCTAGCAGACAGTAGGAACTTAATAAATATGGATGGATTTGCATAACTGAAGGGATCTGTCTGATATTAAAAATCTGCTCTGTCCATTATCCTGCCAGCAATCACTGGCATTTTATAAGTAAAATACACTGGCCTCTAACCTACCCTTAGAATTATCCTGGAAAAGTAAAAGGTTTGGAGAATAAAATAGTAGTTAACAGCTAGCACTTAGTACTTCCTTTGTGGTGAGCACTATTCTGGGTCCTTTCCATAAACCAATTCACTAATTCCAACAAGTCCACGAGATAAGAACCATTATTATTATCACTTTGCAGATGAGAAAAGTGAGGCACAGAGATGTGCAAGGTCACACAGCTGCTCAATGGAAGAGCCAGAGTCCCTGCTCTTAATCCCAACATGACACAGCCCCTACACACAGCCCCTGGTAAAGCAGCATGGGCTGGCCGCCTGACCTGTGACTTACCAGACTTCAACCTAAAGGCATTCCCCAGTGAAAGGTGGGGTGCTGATGCTACACCCAACCTGCAGGCGTCACACAGAAGTCACTTCAGGGAGAACAGGGAGGGATGAACTGTCTGGATCTGAGCCTCTCCTCCGAGAGCCCCCTGCTCACTCTCCACAGCAGGGAAAGCCACCCTGGGAAGAGAGATGCCCAGGGGCAGAGCAGGACCACCCGGGGCATCTGGCAGAGCCTTTCCCCACAGAGGGGACCAGGAGTTCCCAAGGCCCATTGCTTAATGGCACCAAGGACTTGCGTGGATGTCTCAGCAGCTCACTGCATTTTGCTCCATGGAAACACTTTGCTTCACAGGCAGAAAGGTGGAGCTTCAAACTGAACACAGAGTGGAATTCTCAAGTATTCACAACCCAATTCCATCGCTTGTCGTGACATTTTGTTAAAGAGACAGCAACCCCAAAATTGTGAGGCTCAGAGGCGCCTCTGAAAAAGGTCAGGGGTGCAGGGAGCTGTTCCCAAGACAGAAGGGCCAATCTGTGAGCTTCCTGCTGCTCAAAACCCAGGCAGGCACCCACGAGGCCTCAGAGGTGGAAACGGCACTGTGGTGGAAATACTGGAAAGCGTGGACCAGCCTCTCCTGCTCCACAGCCCCCTTCACAGCCCAAAGCAAGACACCGAGGGGCTCAGCCAACTGTGGGCTTCAGAAGCCACATGCAGAAATAAGGAGCCTCCACTTGCCACATTTTTTAAGACATTTGGGGGAGAAACAGTTAACAATGAGACAAATCTTACAACCATATAATCCTTTCTACTGGTAGCAGAGGATTAAGAAAAATTGTCCCAAAGTTAATCGGTGAAGAGGCAGAAGCAATAAAACTGCTCTGTGGGCAATGGAAAAGGGCTTTCCCTCCCTTCTAGTTCAAATATTTCTGGGAATGTTCCTCACCAGTGCTCCAAAGTATTTGCCTATCCACCTCACCACTAAGCAGTATGTGAACCCATTATTTAGCTCAGAGCCCCACATCTATCCCACACGTCCCTTAAGCACCCACCCAAGCACAGGGACTCGAATCCCTTCCAGTTTTTGAGCTGGCCTGCAGGAGGGCTCCATGTAAGCTGTCTTCCTGCCACTAGCTCATCACAAGGGCCTCTTAACAGGAAAATGGAGACACTCTGCTTCTGGCTTTCTCATCCCCAAGACCTCTTCCTCTTACCCATCCAGGTTCACCACCCTGAGACTGCAATGGCTTCACAAGCTTGCAAGCCAGCTGCTTTCCCTGGGCCTCTGAATGCGGCTCTGTACAAACCTACCAACAAATTGGTGCTTCTCAGCTTTACTCAAAACACACTGTCTTATACCAACATCATCCACATGGAGGGACTTCATATTCTAGAGCCTGGCTCAAGTGACACCTTTTGCCCCGTTGAAAAGTTCCCCACTGTCCCTGACTAACATATCCACCTGTGTGTAGAACATTTGACACCTGCATAAATTCACACTACACTAGTAATTTGTTTCCGTGACCCATCCCCCTCCTAATCACTAACTAGGCTCCTCCTTCAGTCCTCATTTATACTCCAGTGCACTGAGATTGTTTCACAAGCCGGCTTTCCCTCAGAAACTGGGATTGCAGGTAATGCTGCCAAATCTCAGGGTGCATTCTGAACTGAAGGGCTCTGAAACACTTCCTTTTGCAGTCAAACTGTTTATTTTCAAAAACATATTTTAGCAGTAGCTCTGGATTGCTGAACCCTAAACTCCAAGGCTCTGGGTGTGGCCTCAGGACCCTCTTGTGTGGCTCTAGACTGGCTCCGGTGCCATCCACAAAATGGCAAGAAAAGGATTTATCTCAGCACAGAAGCAACTTTAAAGAACCTACAGTGGACTGCATGGGTTTCTTTTCCTACCAGGTGGAGACCTCTCCATGTGATGTCTAATATATCTCCCCTCTAAAAAAACACCACTCAGAAGTCAAATTCCAGATCGTCTCAAATTTAGCCTTCAGGAAAGTGAGAGGCTATTGACAAATCTATACAACACTATAAAATATAACTTCATGACAGGTAATGAACAGCTTCGGGTTCAACCTTTTGTGGGCTCCAGGTAAAAATGATAACCGCTTCATTCGTCATTGCAACTGGGGGGAGGGGGACACGGACACTGCTGAGCGGTCACCACCAGACCCACTCAGTGACAACTGCCGCGGCCGTGGGAAGGGACCCATCTCTGTTGCTGCACGTGGCGATCTAGAATGAAGTTTGAGGAAGGTGATTCACAGGCCACTAGCTCTATCCCCTCCCCACACCCTCACCCAGACATATACAGAGTCGATTAGTAACACGAGGGAGACGTGGCCCTAATCCCTCTGGAGACAAGGGAGATATGCAAGGAGCATTCTCATTCCTTAGTTTAGAGAGGAGACTTCGTAGTCAGGTAGAGTATCTGACACTTAAGACTCAACTCAGTAGCTACTTTCTTGCAGACTACAATTACATGGTTTTGAATTAATCCGTGTGTGTGTGTGTGTGTGTGTGTGTGTGTGTGTGTGCGTGTGCGCACGTGGCCCCCTCAGCTGCATTATCTATAAAATGGGTCTGGTGGGACAGAAAGAAGGGAGAATACTATTGGATAACTCAGTATATTCTTCTATACCTACTGAAATTGAAAAACAAAAAAGAATCAGAGATGCCTATATTTTTTAAGGACCAGGCGAGCATTTTGCTGAGGTCCATAAAATATATGGAAAGTATTGGACTACTTCTCTCAGATTGTGTTGCCATTAGAAGGAGTTCAGAAAGTATCTTCGAACAAGAGAAAATGGAGCTATTCTGATTGTATCAGCCTGGCAATCGTAAGCAGTTCACAGTAAGGAGGAGGTACATTTTGGCGGAAGCCAGCATCGCATTTGATGTATTCTTAACTCAGCGAACAAGCAGGCTTTCAAGCCATGTTATCTTCCCCCACATCTCGACCTAATTTAACAAGTTGCCATAGGAGCCCAGTGAAGGTTGATGTAATTTTCTTATCTTTGGAGGAAGAATGTAACTGTGCAAGAGAATGTGAAAATTCAGTTTCTAACTGATTTCCACGCTTACACTGCTATAACTAAGACAACATATGAAGAAATAAAATATATTCTTTTGAAGGTGATAAGGACAAAAGTCTGGATTTCTAAGGTAATAGTAGAAACATAAGTTTTGTTTTGTTTTTTTTCCCCATCTCAGAGACTCTAAACGTCCACCTTTTATTTCAGGCCAAATTGCCATGATGTCCAAGTCCCGCCACTATGTCACCATACATACTCTGGAACAATGCGATTTTAATAGAACAAGGGCAGAACTGAGACAGAAAATAGGTGTGACTCAGGAGCAAGAAAAAAATGTTGCTAATACTTGTGAGTGACTTCCACTTTCCAAGGGACTTTTCCCAGACACCCATTCATGGGCACTCTCGTCACTGTCTCGATGGAAGTGCCAGGCCAGCTGAGCATATTCCATCTCTTTCTCTGTTCCCTACGATGTGTCTGAAATTAGGAGGAGCTGCAGTGAAAGTGCAAGATCAGGGAACCAGCTCAGGATCTGCCTACAGTGCGGCCAGCGTGTGGTCATCAGACACTGAGCACAGGAAAAGAGCCCCCGAAATTAGGGCTGCTCCCCCACATCTCACAAATCTCAACCTGCACTCAGGCCTCAGCAATGAGAATCCACTTCAGGTCTATGGCCACTTATAGCATCTTCAATTCCATCCACAGTGCGCTCTTAAGGGTTACTGTGTTATCTGCATTCGGTGTATGTCCTTGCTGAAATCATTGATTTGTTGCAGTCAGGGTGGTTTCCCCATGGCTAGTCCAATGTCTAGCACTCACATGCTTAGTTCGTTGATTTGGTTTTATTACATCTTCACACGTCTCTACCGTGAAGATAAGGATGAACACTTCTACTTCACTAAAAGTAGAACAGGGTACAAGGTAAATTTGCCTAAAATCACACAGTGTGTTACAGCTGGGAGGAGCACAAGAGGACTTCTGTTTTCTGGGCTATTGTTCTCACCACCATTTTACAGTCTGAAAGGTTAACTCCCCAATTATTAAAGAACAACTGAATGGTGAGGTGTTTAAAAATGTTTTTAATTCAATCGATTATTCAGTCCTTGAGGCTTCTAAATTGTAATGCTCCTCCCCTCTCCTCCACTTACAGACTGTTCTACTCCCTGATCCCAGGTGGGAGACACAGAACTTTGGAAGGGAGGGAAGGACAGAGGGAGGGAGAAGAGGAAGGAGGGAGGGAGAGAAAGAAGGGAGGGAAAGAGGGAGGAAGGGAAGGAGGGAGGGAGGGAAGTAGGAAGGAAGAAAAAAAGGAAGGAAGGAAGGAGAGAGAAAAAAGGAAGGAAGGAGGGAAAGAAAGAAGGAGGGGGGAGGGAGAAAGGGAAGATAAAAAGGAAGGAAGATGAAAAGGAAAGAAGGAAGCAAGGAAGGGTCGGTGGGTGGGAAAGCAACTACTGAACAATATCCAAACAAGAGTGATGTCAGTCACTTCAAAGACTGCCTAGTCTTTTTCTTCCTCTTCCCAATTAAACAGTGCTTTTCCCATCCCTCTTTCATCAACGCAGCCAACTGGAGCCTAGTGCCAACTACAGGAGCCGGCACTCTCGTGCATGATGAGAGATATCTAATGTGCTTTCCTCGTCCCACATGTCTTTAAAGGACCTGGGTAAACTTTCTAATAATCTGCTATCCAAAGCCAGAAAGACTCCCTTGAAGTGTAGCAAGCCCCCTCCTACTAGCCATGTTCAAGCAAAGACCATGGGGATATTTTAAAAATAATAACACAGGGAAAAAAATTTTAAAAATTAAAAAATAAAAGAAAATAGAGGATTGTCAAGTTCCTTTCCTGACCCATGACTCTAAATACAGCCCCGGGGGCTATCTCAAAATATAGACGTATTTCCTAAGCACTGTTCATGCAGTGAACTCACTAGGGTCTTTGGGAAACATGGCATAAAGACATGCTTTTGATCTTTGAAGGAGGAGTAATTTTTCTCAGTATCTGAGTTTTGTTCTCAAAGGTCAGCTGGATTTCCTCAGAAATATCCTAAGACTTCCCTGAACACAGTAAGTACCTAGCACACGCTTAAGGTCAGACAGGTAGGTCAACAGAACCACAGATTTTGCTTTGTCTCCAGTCACACAGAGAGTGCCTACTCGATAACCTGCCCAGGGTGCAGACTGTAAAAGAATAGAGGCCCAGACCAGCGTCAGGTAGTCAAAGCCTAAAATAAGCTCCACCCACAACATACTTTCTAAGTTTTAGAAAATATTGCAACCTTACAGAAAGGATCTGATGATTAACACATCAATTAATGCTCCTCGGACACTTCTCAGGTACATTCCTCACACTTTCCCCAGGTTTGTGCTACAACCCATTTACAGCAGTGGGAAGTTTTACTCTCTGAACAGATTCGCAACCAAAGCCCAGGCTCTCAATGTACATACTCTGTTCTCTCCAGACTTTCTTCACTCACTACACTACTGCTTTAATTAGAGATTCTACTCCTGGAAGAAAATCAACCATAAAGCTAAGTGAGAAAAATAATTTCCTATATAAGCCAGCATGGATCCGGACAGAGTTTAGGGCCACGAAGGACATGTTTCTCACATTCGAACTGCTAGCCTAACGTTTACTGCTTGACAAAACAGTCTATCGTGTAGTCCATTCATTCAGTTATGCCTTTGAGAGAAGCAGTCGCTGGTTTTATGTTTGGAAAGACCTCCCAAGAGCAGGCCTGGAAAAGTCCCTTGATGCCATGCCACTAGACAGTTTCCAGGAACATCAAATCACTGTAGCTGCCTTCCCCCAGATATGGAAAAAAGCTCAAAATATAAGTTTCCTACCACTCTTGGAAACGACCCCTTGGGATAGAATGATACTATCCACTTCCAAAAATCAACAACTATTTACAAGCAGATTGGCCTGAGAGGCTGAAGACCTCTTAAAGATGTCTCCCCATTCCCTTTATAAAAGAAAGAGGGTGTCCTTGGGCCTCCAGGTAAGTGGCACAGTGCCTTCTGCTGACCCCAGCCACAGAAAGGTGCAGATGGGCTGCCTAGGCAGGAAGCGTGCCTACCTGTGTAGCCAGCCAGGGCAGCAGCAGGAATGACAGGCTTGTCCTTGTTGAGGTCAGCACGGTCGCGCACATAGTCCTTGAAGGTGCCCTTGGGCTTGTGGTTGGGCAGGGCAGCCGGATAGTCCTCAGAGTCGAAGCTGTCATAGGAGGGGACGCGCTGCAGGCTGTTGAAAGATGATTGGCTGCTCCAGGACTGGGTGAGGCGATCACAACTATCGTAGCTCTCTATGCTCTCAAAAGAGTCCTGTCCTCCGAGTTTACCTGGAGGTAAAGGAGGAGGTAGGAAGAGGGCGGGGGAGGGATTGGGAGAAGACAACTGTGAAAACCCTCTTATGGAGAGATTGCGAATCAGATCTGCAGGAGGGATAGATGGGGCGGGGGGGCCTTGAGAATAGAAGCTCCAGAGATTACGGGTCTACTCTGGAGAAAGGGGACTGGGCTGACCCCACCTGAAGGGCCATTCTGCTGCCACTCTGCTGCTGCCTAGCTTATAGCTCCTAAGACAGAGATCAGAGTCACATGTTGCTCATATTTGTCCGAGAGACACAGCAGTGTTAGGGACCTCAAGAATTCCAAAGCCAGAAATCCAGAAGCTGAGAATCACATATGTTATCATAGAATTCCTGGCTAATGTATTAGATCCAATGAATTAATGAAGAAATCAGAGCAGTTATCAAACTGAATCCCTTTCATAAGTCAATGTAAGAAGATGAATTCGAAAGGCCCAATTTGGCAAAACATTTTGATCATAAGAAAAAAATCTCCATTAGACTGAGCACATTGACCTTCCTTGACCTTGGAATGAACGTGTTATTTTTAAACATTTTTTCCCCAAATACTATTTTAAAATGAAATACATGTCCTATCTTTATGCCATCTCAAATAGAGAAACAAGTTATGGGATGTTGTTTCCTGGAGATTGAAAAAAAGAACACTATCACTATTTCCAACTGAAAATTATACTCTTTATCCTTTCAAAGTGTAATTCCATACTTAAAATGGATGCTTCTTTAGAGAAGTATGGCAGTAAAAAAACATAAAGAACTTGATTAAAGAATTAAGGTCCATAGCAGTGTCAGAAATTCTTTACTCTGTGAGTTGCTTAAGGCATTCTTAACTGACCACAAGATCATGCAAGTTCATTAATTTCCCAAATCAGGTTATAAACAGCTGCCATGATTGCACAATAACTCTTGGAGAAATTTCCATTGGCAAAAAATGCCACTATAAAGGAGCCTAGCAAATTAAAGAAAAAAAAAAAAATACTGGAGCAAAACAAATGCATAACAAGGCTCCCAGGAATGTGTTCTACATTCTAGGTCCAGATACGCATCAGGCAACGGAGGCAAATCACAGGAGACTGGAGCGGCACCTCAATCCAGCACTTGCCGAGAGACAAAAGGGTGCGACAAACGTTTATGCATAAATACCTGTGAATTACTTCTCGGCTGACCAAGCCTGACTGATCTATATATTTCTATTGCCGGAATAAGCATGGCTTGGACGTCCTCCTATTAGTGTGTTTCCAGTGTGTTCTCCCCTTCACAAAGGTAAGGGTTGGTTAAAAAAAATAAAATTCAAACATAAGCAGGTGCCCAAATCAAAAATACATAAGGAAATATGTTGTTCCCAAAACGTGAAAAAAAAAAAAATCCCAGATCAAAATGCATCGTGATGCAGACTTTCTGCTCCCTCTGTTCCCTCCAGCACTGCTTACAATAAAAGGGCAGCGTTATCTGCTTCATCTCATTCCTTCCTCTACTCATCTACTCAAAGGAGAGACTTCGTGGAGTGGTCACCCCAGCCTACGCAACGCTCATCACATTTGTACCTCTTTACTACTATGAAAAATGAAGGAGTGGTCCCTCCCAGAAATTCACATTAAATGACTCAGGAAAACAACTCACAACCCAAATGCCTTAGCCTCTTTTTAGCAGAACAGGAAATTTTCTGGCATCTTATAAAAACGTGCTTGCTCATACCAGCTACTGGTCTTAATGGACATTCAGTGCTTTGGGAGACAAATACATCAAAAGACTACAAAAGGAAATTTGTATTTTCATGAAGAACATCCCACCCAATCCCAGTATTGAGGTAGCAGCAATGCTTACGTCTCTTGAAGTAATACTGATCTCTATCAGCCATTTTTATATTTGAAGGGCAAGGTGATCAGAATTTCCACCAGCAAGTCAGTTGAGTTTCTAAGGAGCCCCAGTAAGCAAGGGCACTACTAAACTAGGCCATAACCACTCTCTGGCAACCTTTCAAACATGAGCCAAATGCAACTCGGTAGAGAACTGTGGTTTATAGCTGAAGGCAGCTTTCATTTTAGCTCTATTTCACAACCCTGGAGCTGGAAACCTTCATTTACGGGCATTTTCTCCAAAAATGGGTTGACTCCAACTGGATTAGACACTCAGTTCTGCTACTGTGCTCATGCAGAGAAGCACATATCCTCCAAGATGTGCACTGGCCAGCTTTTCTGAGAAATGCCTCAGAGAGGCCCTTCCAGTGCTCTCTAACTCCATGGAACAAACCTCAGAGCACACAGAAGAGTAGATGGGTAGTGCACAGCAAGCCACTGAATAGACCAGCACAACGACAGCCCTCAGAAGCCAAGCAAGTAGGACACAGAAGCACTTTGTACACTATAATGCAGTATATGAATACTATGACTATTAATAATCATCCTCTAACAGTAATGCTTTCAGGCTAGACCATCTCAGTTCAACTGGCCTTGGAATCAGTCTTGTTTGCAGCACCTCTAACATGCAGAAAGCAGACCTGCTGCACAAGATGGACCTCCTCGTAAGCTGCTGTGGCCTACACCTTGGAAAGGAAGACTGAGAGCAGAGCCAGAGAGAAATGCCTCATGTCCCTTTGTAAGGGTAACTTTTGGATTATCATCATTAGTTTGGGGTTAACGAGGTGGTGGAGACCAAACCAAAAACCAAGAGGAGAGAGAAGAGCCAATCACACAAATGTAGAGCCAGATGTAATTTTAAAACAATGTAACAGTGGATCTACCCAAAGTTTCAACATGGTTGAACCCCAAACCCACGGCTCAGTCTCATTACATACACGTAGAGAATGCCCATGAAAAAGAAGGTCATCCTAATGCTTTGGCCATACACTTGTCCATCTCAGCAGACATGCATCCAAAAATAAAAGACAGAAAGCAGAAGACAAAACTGGCCCTGCCCATCCCCTTTGGTCTGAAACACAAATACCCTGGGACCCTAAGAAGGACAATTATAGGTTCTGATTTTTGGAGGGACTTTCCCTGTGTAGGGTCCATTGGTTATCCAAGGCTTGCTGGCAGGAAGTGTGAGCCCAACACTCTAAGATGACAATGTGTGTGGCCCATGATGTAAACAGGGTGATGCCCCACAGTAGCGGGTCTCCAAGAGCATCAGAATGCTACCATAGGGAGGCAGGCACGAAAGCAGAAATCACGAACACACTGGCCCAAGTCTGACTTCTGTGACCACAGGCTTCTCTGCCGCATGGCTGAGCTTTCTCCTGCTCCTCTTCCTCCCTAATTCCTCCCCGTTTACCCATCAGAAAAGTTATCTTTTTGAGCTTTTCAGAAATCAGCTAGCTCTTCCAAGATGAACAAGCCCCTCCTTACCATAAACTGTGCTTTGAATATATTACTAGGTAGGTGACACCTTTGATGGTTTATATTATGGTTGTAAAAGTTAGGTATATTTTGCCTTTTTGCTTTATGTCAGTCCGCTCTATTTTGGAAAGTCTACTTCACTGTCAGTGAATGACTGGTCACTATTGTCATAGCCATTTCAACGAGAGTACCTTCTTTTGGAAGCCTCTTACCACCTACCTTTCCATGGTCCTCTAACTAAATACACACTTTCACCACACTGTTGATGACTGGGGCCAAATGAACCACTGGTTAACCATCTTGTATCTTGGCAAACCAAAGAAGTCACAGAAGGCTAATGATCCTAGGCTCAATAAGGTCACTCCAGGTACCGAGCTCGGCTCCACAGTCTGACTTAGTACTATGGGAGGAGCCCATGACACATGCAAACCTTAAGAGTCTCCCAAGAGGGTCACTAAACCATCTTTCCTTTATTGTGTTCTCCTCAACAAATCCTCTCTAAGAAAATACAGCACATCTTTTTCTTTTTTAATGATCAAATTGAACCAGAATGACTATTTATTCTGCCAGACTTGAATTCCACCATGGACCCTGATGTCCCTGTCATCATGATACATATAGCTGAAATTCCATAATCAGAGGTCTTAATTATTTAGCCATTCTAAGATGGGAAGACCGAAACTGAGGAATCTTAGAGGGCTTATAAGTGAGGAAAAAATGGGACCTGGAAAATTCACAATGTGAGTAATTCCTATAAACCCAGGAGCTTTCAGAGAAGAGATCTGACCTACCACGACTGGTCCTCCCCATGCACATGTTGTCAGGGGTGACAACTTCTTGTTTGATGGCAAAGTAGTCGGTCTGCAAGGTGTCTGTCTGAAGAGGGTCCCGGAGGATGACCGAGGGGTAGTCGTTCTCATACTTGAGGGACAAGAGCTCCTCTGAGCTGATGGGATGAAGTGTCTGGTAGGACTCCGTGATGAAGCTGGGCTCCGAGAACTCTGACGGCGGCACACACTGAGCATGCTCGATACCATAGCCTGGACGCGGAGATGCTCACAGTTAGATGGGAAAGATGTGTGCCTAGAACAAACAGTTCTACACCACTGTAATGGCCCCACAATGTGGAATGAGCGAGCTGCTTTAGAGAATTAAAGGAAAATACTTTAAGTCAGCAAACCTTGCTCCACTCCTTAATAGCTGTGGCCATTGATAAAATGCTTTCCTTTTCTGCTTTAATTTTCTTCATCTATAAATAAGCATGACTGCAATCTTCCTCAGAGTGCTGAGATGAAGATCAAATGAGAATAAATACATGTAAACTGCCTCCCAACACTTGTGATATTCAATAAGCTCGATATACAGTAGTTAATATTATTGTCATTATTGGAATAAAAATAATAATAAGGTTAAAAATAACATACAAACAACCCTGTTTAAGACCCTCTTTGAAAACAAGGCTGTCAGCTAAGCACAGCTCTATACTAGTTCTGTCCCTCTGGCCACCTTTCCAGCATGGCTAGGTATCTTATACTAAACAGTAGAAGGTTTCATATTCTGTCATACAACATGAAGCTGCATGGCACGCTCTTAAAGAAGGATCTCAGAGGAAATGCTGTGAGCTCCACTGGGAGAAAAGGAAAGAGCAAGGACCAAGATCAAGTCACTAACCCAACCCTGTGCACAGTGTCAAACAAGATCCAAAATTTAGAGGTCTAGTTGTATTCTTTCCCTATGACTTTCACATTCCGAGATGGACCACGCCGAAACTCGCAGGCTAATAAGATGTGTACAGAGTGGCAAAATGGTAGAGTACTTGCCTAGGGTACACAAGTAAATGGGTTCAATCCCTAGCACCACAAAAAAAAAAAAAAAAAAGGAAAGAATATTATAAGGCACATACATGGCTGAAACCTTGTACTTTGTGAGAAACAATCAATAATTACCTAGGCTCTGTAATTTAAAAAAAACCATTATTTTCCATAGAATTACCATGAAGGAACCTGAGATTAAGTGAGATGGGAGATCTTTCCTTGTGTCCCATTGTAAAGAGCAAGGTGAGGAAAAGGGAGCAAAGGGTGGAACTTACTGATGAAGTAATCCGAGGTATAACGGGATTCTGGATAGGTAGGGTTGACTCCATTAACTTGATATGGTTTCACATCCTCTGCAACAGACAGAGTAGGGAGTGAAATAAAGAAGTCAGCATGTACGGAACACTTAGCCTAAAAGGATTTTGAATGTGAAGGCCACAGTGATCTCAACCCTTTTTCTAAGAAATGTGCAAGTTCATTAACTGCATTGGTATCTGAGTCTACTTTGACTGGGGCCTTGTTTAGGAACGAGACCACAAATGTACGGCTAAGTTCATTATTTCAGTAGCTACAAAATGGGGTTTAATATCTTGGAAAGTGAATCAGGGAGTAATCGCTAAGGGTTAGGAACACACTCAGCCCTCATTCTCAACCCCTGTGCTATGCGTATGCATCACACCAGAGATTACATTCAAAGGCTGGACAATGAATGGAGATGTTACCAAGATCAGTGCCCAATCCTCAAACCGATCAGTTCAAAGCCTTTTCAGAAATACCCTGCAATCTTCAGGCGAGTAGATCTTACATCCTCCACCTCTAGCAGATGTTTGGTTTTTGTTCTCTGTTTTTCCCACTGCTCTTAGAATTCATGTTCAGGCCCAGACAAGAAATGGAACACTAGTGAGGTGACTCTGCTTGGTGAACTAGAGAGGCTTATGTAAAGAGGGAGGGCAGCAACACGACCAAAAGGCTGCCCAGATGCCAACTTCCCTGGGGACGAGAAAGAAAGGGAGAGGAAGGGCATCTAAGGACAGGAGTGTTTCCACCTAGTCACAGTCAGCCTGGGACCTTCTCATCGCCCTGGAATCTCAGGGAGAGCGGGAGCCTCTAACTCCTTTATGGAGCCATCTGACCATATCTCACCGACTCAGACATGAGTACAGTGTGTTGGTTTCGGTTTTTCCTCAGGTATTCGATAGCTTGCTGGGAACAAAGACTCACAGGAAAACAAGTTTATGCCTGTACGCACACGCATACACCCCCCAAAAAAAAATTTTAAAAAAGCAGTTCCCAGTTGAGATAAAATGATTCAACTTTGCTTTAGCAGTTTATCAGATGGAAACATCCCCTGTACCTTTGGCCTTCCACCCCGCCCCAAACAGCTATGTTTCTGGGGGTGCTGTGTTCCTTTGCTTTAGTTATAGAACCAGAACTGTAGCCTCAGTGAAAACAGATCGCTCATCTTTTCGAGTATGTAAATCTGAAAAGGGATGATTTTTATGGTCTCACTCCATGGAACACTGTGCAGGAAGGTATGCTTTTTGTTCTCAGGCATACTCGGTTATGTCCTAATTCTCTTAAAGTCCCTTACATTATTCGGGTGCAGAAAGGCAAGCCAGATCTGTCTTAGGGCCAGAAGCTGCCCATGTGTCCACATGATCACAGAAAGAAGACTGGATGGGAAGTTAAAAAGTTAAGTAGACAAAAGAAAAAAAACTAAACAAGAAAAGCTAAAAAGTTAAAGAAAATAAGAGATTAAAGAAACAAGTCACTTTTATGGACAAGAACAATCACATTCCTTGCCCTTCCTATCTCACAGGGTTATTCTGATAATCCAAAGAGAAGATCTGTTTTATAGCACTTTAGAAACAAAACACTGTATATATACGATTGGGATGGAGTCAGACATCCCAAAACACCTGGTAGTTCCATTGTGATGAACACAGGGAAGTGTTATAATACGTGGTAGAATATATTTGGTTTACACAGCCAGGTGCCATCTGCTGCCAGCAGTTAAATCAGATCTGCAGGGAGCCTCCCATACGTTCTCCCTCTATAAACAGGTTGCACGCGTTGACACCTCGGAGTGGGTGTGTGTGCAGTTACACAGACAGCATGCCAGGGCAGTAGAGAGGACTGGGAAGTGTCACCAGTCCTCGACCATGGCAGTCACAGAGAGATTCATCTAGTTCTTGACTGTGTTATTTTTCAACAGAAAAGCTGAAGAGAAGAAATAAAGATCACAGTCCTGGCCCCAAGGAATCTAACTTGGGTCTCTCTTGAGCACTGCAAGGTGAAGAATATTCCTACACACACAAAGGCAGGTATTATACAGACTAAAAGTGCTAATCCTGAGCTCTGTGCCCTTCCCCCAGTGTCTGCGCCAAGGGCCAGAGCTGGTGACCACAGAGAAAGGGTGGGCCTGGGTTATGGAGGGCAGCGGGCTTCTAGGCTTACAGTCAGCTGGAGGGCACTGCTGACTGCTGGTAACTGCAATTTATTTTAAGAAGAAATTCAGAAAAATAAGGGTAAAAACACCCAAGTTTGCTGCCTGCTGCTGTTTCTGTATTCGGCCAGGAGTGTGGGACATGAGTCACTTGGTCCAAAAAGGTTGGAAGAGGCCAACAGGGGAGGCCGTGTTGTTACAAGGTTGCGACACCTTGTCCTGATCTGACCCCAGCTTCTGCTCCAGATGCGAAAGGTATCCCGCACCGCTGCAGTTCCAACCATCAGTGGGCGGAGAGGCCTGTCTTATAAACGAGCTCGGAAAGCCTCAGCTTTCCTGTGCATGTGACCAGGTATTACGTGGTCATAGATCAAGGAAATGTGTATTAAGATTGCCAGGAAAAAAGGCCAAAAACTATTCTGGGATTGGCCAGGGGCACTGCCAACACATTGTACACGGGTCTAAGAAAACAACTGGACTCAGAACTATGCATACCATAAAGCTAACAGAATACAAAAGTGCTTAAGATTAAAAATCTTAAGCCCCAATACATAGAAGAAAAAGAAGCAACCCTGTACTAAGCACCTGCTAGATGTTAGGCATTGTACTAGGCACATGCCACTGACCACCCATGCCCTGGCTACATTATATCCCCACTGGGTCAACCCCCTCCCTATTATAGTAATTTCACACAACCACCACCCTCCCCGTTTCCACACATTTACCTTTCTGCAGAATCTCTAGATGTTCCCATAAGATGTCCCCAACAAAGTCTGGAGCCAGCTCAAGGAAGCAGTCTTTACCCAGGCCACAGAGAGCTGCTCCGTTCATACAGAATTTCTGGAAGTCCACACCCTTCAGGCTGAACTCGTTCACCGCCCACATCACCCAATCCCGAACATGGGTTTCCGTCCACTGCCGAGGGTCTGAGGGAAGAGACCGAGGGAAGATGCAGTAGGTCAGGGTCTGGAGCAGACTGTGAAGGACCTCAACACTGCTGAGGATGCTGCACTAGACAGAATCAGGAGGCGCCAGCCTGCAAAGAGCTCATCAGGCATCGCCCACGGACCCTCTCCCACATGCAAAGCCCCCACCTTCTCCACTTTACAGCGAGAAGGAGCTCTGGCCAGCCAAAAGTAACACAGGAATAGGGGAAGGCACGGTCCCTGCCCTTCACTCAGGCAAAGATTTCCACAGATCTCCCCTCCCACGGACATACTCCGTTAGAATGTTTGGAGAGCCCTGGCCAGGGAGTAAATGGCTTCTGTAGCAGCAGTGAAAACAAAGCAAACTGTTCTCTACAGACTACACAGGCCTCTCCCTGCTTTTAGCCCTATAGTGTATTTGGGATCACCACTTCCAATTGTTTTCATCTTAGCCAATTACGACTAGTAATAATCACAGCAATTAGTAAGGGTAAGTCATTCGAATGCCACTGGGTGAGTACATTATTAGGTGCCTGTATTGTACCGGAAATCCTGCGAAGTCTGTAGATATCATAGGCCCTATTTTGAGGAGCACTGTGGAATAGACAACTTATAACCTTCACATATGGCCCGTGGTTTAACACAATTACACCTGCCAGTGACACTTGGGGAGCTCAGATGACAGCAGGATGCAGTTCCTATGTCACAGCTGCCCCAGGGGTACCCACTTCAAACTAGCAGACTGTTTATGAGCTTTGGGGAAACCCAGTCATCAGAATTCACCCTATTCTGCCTTGTGATCCTCAAAGGATACTTGGTATTGCTGTCCACTAAGGTCTGTGGTAAAACTGTAAAGATGGGAAGAGGCATATAGATACATTCACAGAACGTCAAAAGCAGGAGTTTGGTAAGGCTGAAGTCTCCCAACCAGCACTGGAACTGGCGGACGGTTTAAAGACAGTTTGACACTCAATAGAAAAGTGCTCTTTCTGCTCTCAATTGTTCATGAACTGTTTCTTAGTGAAGGCTGACATGTTCTCCATTCACTTCTCTTTTCTGACAATTTCAGACCCTTTCTACTCCTGAATAACCTCTTCCACATAAGGGTTTCCACAAAGGACAAACACATTTTGCCAAAGTACGTGCAAGAAAAAAGATCGATCAGTAAATTCCAAGAAATGCAGCTCACTGAGTTCATACAGTGATGGCCCAGAGTGACCCTGAAACAAAATTTCACAAACATGTCTGCACTTTGGAATCATTTAAGGAGCTTAAAAATTACTGTACTGATGCCACCAGAATAGGACCTGACCTTGGAAGCTTTCAAAGATCCAGAGGGGATTTGAATGTGTAAACAGGTTCAGGAACCACTGTCTTAAGACCAAGATGGCAGCGACAAGCCTGCGGAGGGTGGATCTCAAGCTTGTGTGTCTCTGACTGCTCTAACAGATGTATGCGACAACCTATAGCTACTGACCTGACCATGGATAGGCTAAAGTCTGCCTCACACACTACGAGCAAGTAAACAAACCCTTCCTAAGGATCTGGCCCCAGCTCCTTTTCCCGACTCCAAAAGCATACCTTTTGGGATTCCCAGTCGCTGCTGCTCTTTTGTAAAACCACTGAAAGTAGCTTTCAATGCTTGAGACATCATTTCTTTGCTGCTTGGAGTTAATAGTGGGACATCTGCACATTCCATATCTGTAAGAAAGAAAAGGATAACAAAAAATTAAATATATAATTAAACACTCAAAACATAACAGAGCATGGATAGACTGAAGAAGGCAAGTGGAGAAAGAACTGTTATCATTCTCATTAAAGCAGGTACAACTGAAGGGGCTTTCCGGAGTGTGCTGCCCCCTGCAAAAAAACCTAACTCTTGCCTAAAACATCCTGCATCCCTGACAACAAATATGCTTATTCTTTCTGTATACCTCTACTACTGCATCTATAGAGTCCTTGCTCATCTTTTATACTCACTCAAAACTTTGGTATTACATTACTTATTTTCAAGTACCTATGACAAGAATAATATTCATTTATTCAGCAAATAATTATTTAGCACTTTTCATATGCAAGGAATTAGAGAAAGAAAGAGCAGGAAACAAGACAAAAATGGCCTCTAGACATCTGATTCTTGTGATAGATTCAGCCATTAAAAAAAAAAAAAACTGGGCCGGTGAGATGGCTCAGCGGTTTAAGCGCCTGCCTTGCAAGCGCGAGGGCCCGAGTTCGACTCCCGGAACCCACATACAAAAAAGGGGACGGTGATATCGCTCAGTGGCACAGGCGCCTGCTGGCGCGCGAGGTCCTGAGGTCGACCCCCCGGTACCCACAAAAAAAAAAAAAAAAACTATGTCACAATTATTCAAATACGATGTCAATAAGGGCTTTAAAGGAAAAGGACAAGATGCATGTTAATGTATACCTAGGAATCCCTGCAAGTCTGGAGGAACCAGAGGCCTCCCTTAGGAGAAGAGAGACATTTGACCTGAAATTTGAAGGATACACGTGAGTTCACAGGGGAAAGAGTGCACTAGATCAGTGGTTCTCAAGTGTAGTGCCCCAAGCAGCTATATCAGCACCACATGGAAATTATCAAATGCAAATTCTCAGCTCCACTCCAAACCCACCTAGTCAGAACTTCTGGGTGTGGAGCCCAAAAATCTGTTTTTTAGCACATAATCCAGGTGACTCTGATGAGCAATAAAGTTAGAGGACCCCAGTCCTAGACAAAGGAAAAGTACAAACGAAAGTCATGACATGGAACAGAAGCCTGATGTATGTTAGTATCAAAAAGATCGACACAGCTGAAGCAGAGTGATCAAGGAGAACAGCTGCCTGAGATGAAGTGGAAGAGGGAAACAGGCAGCACATTAAGGAGTCTGTCATTTTATCCTATGCAAAACAGAAAATTGCTAAGAGTTTTATGTAGAAAAATGACCTGACCACGTGTTAAGATCTCCTTGACTGTTCTGTGAAGAATGGTGCATGAGGTGTACATGCATGGATGTGGGAAGACTTGTAAGACAGTTATTGCACTAGTTTTGGTGAGAGGTAACGATGACTTGACACAGGTAAGACAAGCAGACCAACTGGAGGTGCACAGAGGAGGTAAAATCGACGAAATTTGCTTTACATACAGGTGAAGGAGAGTGCGATATTGGAACCTGCAGATTCACAAAGCTGTCATCCTTTGCTAGACCCTCATGCTTCTTTACCTATGCTAAGTCCAGCACCTCCCACACTTCCAGATCCCGTTCACGCACGGCAAAGAAACATGGCTAAAGTCAAAGATCTGCTGGGTTCACTTCAGGCTCAATTTCCCATAAAACAATAATCCCTTCTAGCCTTCCTGTGTGTGCCCTTCAGCAGTGATGCATTTCACTGTAGTAATTTCTAGAAGCCTAAGTCCTGAGTGTACTGCATATTGAAAATGCCCTCTAAAATGAGTTCCAGGCAAGGGTGCTACAAAAGCTCCTCAGCTAGGCATTTCTAAACTTTGCTACTTATAAAGAAATCCCTAAACACACATACATGTTATTGGCTGAATAAAAAGGAAACAGAGAAGGGAAAAGGTGACAACAGATGACCCCAAAATAGGAACAAACCTATACAGTATATTGCTTCTCAATGTCAAAATGAATGGAATGAATGAATTCACTGCATAAAAGAAGAGCAGGAAACACCTTCCCTCCTGTTTGCTCTCAGCCATGCTGTCAGGAAACTGCTCAGAGTCCAGCCCTGCCCAGGAAGAACAGGCTCACTGAACTGCTCGCCCAGGTCCTGCCAGTGACGTGAGGAATCTGAAGTTCCAGGGAGTGGTGAGTTTGGGTTGCCCTGGGACATGCCCCAAAAAATCTAATGGAAAAATCAGCGTGCCTCCAGGAAGACTGACAAAATGATGGAAAATCCCAGATTGTTTGGGGTGAAAAAATGGGGGGAAGGGATAGAATGCTGATTACATAACATCCAGCCCTTCAAACAATGGAGTAATCACCAATTGAGTCACTAAGAAACACATTAGCGCTCACATTAGCGCTCCCCGTTCATCCCCACTCCTCACATCCAAGAACAGCCAAGCAGCAGGTCCAGAAATCTCTTTCCTTTACAGTAGAGGTCAATTTTACTACATAGAGACTCTTCAGTTAACCAGAGCATGTGGATTCTGAAAGAAGAGACAACTGCTGCCTCACCAGCTCCCAGCACAAGGGCTAAATACACAAAGCCAACAAATGTTTTGTGAATTAAAGTTTTCCAGATTTGCATCAACTTTCCCCTGCTTCACTCTCATCCAACATAAATTCATGAACTTGAACTGTGTCAGTTTTGTTTTGTGTGTTTATTCCCTCCATTAGATTTATGACTCAATGAAAAGAACTTTACTGACGGCAGAAATTGGCCAGGACAACCCATGTGGAAAATGCAGGCTAGGCTAAAGGGACAGGCTGCGGTTCTGCTGCAGATGGGAACTGAAGGATGAGACGGCCGGGAGGCCCCAGGCATCTTTTAATGTGAAAGGTTGGGGGCAGTGTGTTGCCCCGTGAGGAGATGGTCAAGGACACCAGCAGAAAGCCTGAGAAAGAGGTTCCCCTGAGTCTGCTTCCCGGGACTCCACACACTCTGGTAGCATGGTCTGGGCAGGAGTGCTGAGTGGACAATTCTCTACACAAGCTCCCGCTTCCCGTCAAGGAAGCAGCATTTCCAGGTTCTCACTTTTTCTAAGGGAAACAGCTGAAATCACCTTTTCCGATCCACCTCAGTGCCATCTCCCAAAGTCCAGGCCACATGTGGTCAGCCGCAGCTGTACACGGACCCAGCTGCTGGTGCCCGGCACTGCCCCTCCAGCTATGGGATTCAGTGCTCATCTCCTACAGCAAAGCTCACAGCCCAACCGGTGGAAACCGTCTCTACACACCTGAGATACCTGAATGTGGATTTGACCTCAGGTATCATTGTCCTTGGAAAGTTTTGCCCATATTTATAAAGTGTAAAACTTTGGTTTAGGAAAAAAACAACTGTCCTTTATATGTAAGTGAACAGTTGGCCAGGATTGTCCTCTTCTGTGGTGTAGGCACTGTACTTAAACGATGATGAATAATCATGCTCAAATGTGGGTATTAATGAAAATAGTAAATTTATCATAAAATAATAATGAAAAAGTCCCTCTATGTTGCTTACGAATATAGCAGTTCTGTTCATTACTCAAATCAATAATAAGAATTAAATCATTATGCAGGTGGAGAATCTGAAATGGTTTAGCCCAAGCAGGCATCTCTGTGTTATTCTTAAAATATTTTACCTCATTACCTGTTATTGTAGAATATTTTATATTAGGTATCAATTATTTCTAATTTTGGGAGCAATATCCAGATGGTAGTTAGTACCTCCACAGATATTTTTTTTTTTTGGTGGGTACCGGGGGGTCGACCTCAGGACCTCGTGCGCCAGCAGGCGCCCATGCCGCTGAGCGATATCACCGGCCCCTTTTTCGTATGTGGGTTCCGGGAGTTGAACTCGGGCCCTCGCGCTTGCCAGGCAGGCGCTTACGCCGCTGAGCCATCTCACCGGCCCACCTCCACAGATATTAACCAATTGTATTTTATGGAAAAATACTGAAATTGCCTTTGTGTTAATAATTATAGTATCTAAAATTGAAATATCATACTTGTCTCAAAATTCTGAGAAACTGACGCAAAGAAACACCTATTCTAATACAGTGGAGACTCAACACAGTACAGTGAAAACTGAAAATAGAAACACACTGTAATCCTATGAGATTTCTTGTCCACTGGTTATTCCTTAGGACCCTAGATCTGGTTAAGATTTGTAAGAATTACCCTAGGTTTCTAAGAGGAAAGTTGTACAGACACTGGTGAATAAATAAACATTCCAAGATTGTAGAGTGTCAGGGCAGAAGGGAGTGAGTACCTCTCCTTGAATCTGGGGGGCATAATGAGCCAAAAGCATTCTGAATGCAGAGAAACACGTCATGTGTCACAGAGGCCTAACCCTGAACCACTCCATAAGTGTCCCAAGTAAAACATAAAACAAGGGTTTCCATTTACTTCCATGTAACTCAATGTTAAGGGTTGTTCAGTTTCCAAGAACACTTCAAGAGAGTTTCATGTGTCTTTTTGTACCATTCTTCTGAGTTCTCTGAAACCAAACAGCTCATACCAACAACGTCACACAGACTCTACACTTCAGGTGGCTTTTGTTCAGTAAGAAGTTCATGACATACGGCTTACAGACTACACATGTCTCTTCTCTGGCTGCTCTCAATCAGTGATGAAGCCTGGAGTATTCTAGGTCCAGGTGGTGAGGGTCACAGCTAAAGACAAGAAATCCAAGGCTGGATCCCAGTCTCATGAGACCACTGGACTGGGATCGTAGGGGATTATAATTGTAAGAGCCATGTGTGTTGGATATCGTCACAATCCGCACAGCATGAATAACAAGCCTTAAATTTGAAAACAGCTTTATGCTTTGCCAAGACCCTTCACATAACACTATTCCATAATATCCTCACAACGGGAGACTTCTGAGCACCCTGGAAGGCATTACAGGCTTCCCATTTTACAGATGAGGAAACCAAAACTCAGAGAAGTTAAGGACTTGTTTGGCCTAAAGTCACAGGGCCAGAAACCAGTCTTCCGGCTCCTTAAAATACAAGGCTTTTCTGTTCTATTCCACTGCAAATCAGATTTAATCAGAGATCTAAGAAAACTAAAATTTTCAGAGCTGACAGGAAAGTCTTTATTTTTCAGTTTGATAATTAGATAAATTTAAGGAAATACACATTAAAAAAAAAACATTCCAAGAAACCCTGAGTTTCATATGGCTAGCATAAAAACACTATTAAAAGCCACTTACAGAATCATCTATATTCCTTTCCTCTCCTGAAACTGAGGGTAGCGAGACTTCTTTCCTATGAAGCAAACAGGTTAAATGACAACCCAGCTTCCTTCCCCGTCTGTGTTCAGCCCTGAGTCACCCGAACGGGCCACTGTGCACATAATACAAGGTTAATTAGTCACACAAAGGCTTACTGAAATGTTTCTTTGAGAAAAAAAGAAACCAAGAAGAAACCTTCCAGATCATATGAGGGGGAGAAAAGAACAATTGTCCAAATGAAAAGACAGGATTTTAAAGACAAGGAAAAAAAAGAAAAGGAGGGGTATACACAAGGTTGACTTGGCTTGTTGGTCAAAATCTGGGGGTTCTGATCTCAATTTTGGCATTACTGTACTCACAATGGTAAGTCACTCAATTCACTTCTAAAAGAGGTCTGCTAAGAGGTGACGTCGATATCCCCCGAGGATTTTACAGTTTTCACTTGGCAATTTTCAGATATACAAAAGTAGAAAGGATGATCTAATGACCCTATTTAAAAAACTACCAGCATTTTCAGTTTTTATTTCATCTCACACACATGAGCACACACACACACTGAAGAATTATAAAGCTGATCTGAGGCACTGATTTTCACCCACTAATATTTTAGTGTCAGAAAGATATTTTTGAGATGAAGGAGGATTGTAGTATGAAAGCTAAAAGAGGCAGATATACTCAAGGACAAAGAAAACAGGGCTTCAAATGCTTTCCCTGCTGCTTACATAGAATTTCACTTATGGGCACATTTGAACCTCAGAACTTCTTTTGAAGTAACACCATCATGTTCTGGAAACTGACACAGGTGGACCAAAAAGAGATGATTTCAAATGAGAATGATAAGCTGGTCCCTTTGACTCCCAAGTCCTGCATGAAGAAGAACACAGTAGCATCCTTCCTAACAGTTGTGTCCTCCTAATCTTTCAACTGCCACTAGGAGCGTGCAAAAATAGCCTAGAGATTGTGGCCAGCACCAAAATGGCACTTCCAAAGGTGGGGCATGGCCAAGTGGTCTAGAACAAGACCTGCGGTAGGAGACAAGGTGTTTTACTCCTTTAAACCAACACAAATAGAAAAGGGGCTGTGGCCACCGAGACTAAACGCTCTGGCTCCAGAGTTCATTGTCCCTGCGAAGTTGCTAGCGGCCCAATAAAGAGGTTAATGATCCCAGACGAATGTGAAAGAGAATCTGAGACCCAGCCTCTGTTGTCCTCTCTTCCACAGAAAGGTGGGCTGGAAGCAGAGTTGAAGGTATCAGTAGCATCCTGTCTTCCACCCACTCCTGGCTGCTGTAAGAGGCACTGGACACCTGACAGATGGGACCTTCACCTGCTTCTGGTTGAGGGGTTAATGCAAAAGAGGGAGATAAGGTCCTCTTCAGTCTCTGGCTATTTTCATAATCCTAATGACGTGATAAACACTGGGGGACAACCAGACCCTGGCTTAACAAAGGCTAAGCAATAAATGGCTTGGTGCCCTTGCTGGGTGGGGGAGGGGGACCCACCCATTCCAACCTAGCAGTCTGTCATTGTCCCAAACAGTGAGACACCACAGACCTGTAAGGGACTCCTGTCAGTTAGGGAAACACACGACTGGGCGTCTGCTCCTCTCTAACACCCAATCCCTCTCAAAGGCATCAGCCAATAAAAACCACTCCGAAGAAGGGAGAAAGAAGCTGCACAGAAAATCCCCAATTCACCCTCCAGTGACCTGACTGCCCAAAAATGCAAGCCAGTCTCAAGTTACAGCATCTTGGTGGCGCTGCCAATGCACACAACCGCCAGGGAGCGCACACTGTTTGTGCACAATTTGCCAACTCCGAGTTCGATGCCTCTGCACAGAGGGGAGCTGCTGTGGGACAGAGCACACTCCCGACGGCGCCCAGAAGCCGGCCTGGGCCTGCAGCAGTGGGGCCTGAGAGTGAAGCCCACCGAAGGGACCAGGGCGGCGAACGTCTGTAGGAAGTGACCTCAGGCTTCTCTCTCCTTCCCTGCATTCACCCCGGCCCATCCCCCAGGAGGAGTTTTCACACACCGCCGATCTGTGACTCACCAGGCTCACACATGGTTCCAATGAGCCCTTGACCATTACATGGTAGGGAAGCAGGAAAAACAAATGAAAGCAGTTGTAATTCGGCAGCGCCAGGGTTCAGACCTGCCAGACAAAAGGGATTGCAGGCATGTTCCCAAATTCACTCAGGCACCTGACATGCAAAAGCTATTTTTAATCACTGGATTTATTTCTTTCCTAGCCCCTCCACCATCCTCCACCTCAGCAAATGTACTGGAAGCACAGCCCAACCCAAATCAATTCCAGGTGTTCAGGGAAACCCAGAGAGCCTCTTCCGTTCCAGGATCCGAGCCAGATAGCAGAACCACCCCCTATGTCCTGCAGCTAAATTTTCTTGCTCTGCTCTTGAGAATAGTTCAAATCTCCCATCTGAAAGATTGGGCAAATCGAAAAGAAACATTTGAATGAAGGTGCCCTGCAGGAAAGACTTCTAAATGTTCTCTCCACCAGCCCTGGCAAGTAGAAGGCACATGAAACAGGCCTCGAGGACCCAGAGCTGAAGTTTGCTTTTTATCCATAAGATGCTTTACCTGACTTGCAGGGAGGATCATGTGAAAGACCTGTGAAAATTCCAAAGCCTAACAGAACACAGCAGATGCTCTGTAAGTTGTTGCTGACTTTACTGAAGTATAGCATTGTATAAAATATAACTGGAAAAATATTAAGATTTTACTTCCTAATGCTTAGAGAGACAGTGAGCAGAAGGAATCTGGCAATTTCCCCAGGCACAATTAAACAAATGAGAGTAAATGAGAAAAATGAATAAAAAATCAGATTCTGAGATATAAATGGAAACTGGCTATTTTTTTTTAACGGGACAGACTAATTTCTTACCTATTCTGCATCCTCCAGTCTCTGCTAAAGGGGAAATCCTTGTTGTACCATTTATGTTTGCCATGACAATATGTCACAGCTAGGTGAGCCCAATGGACTTTCAGTTTTAAAAACTTCCTATGAGTGCCATCTCAGAATCAATGTGGCACAACAGAAAAGTATAATGTTGTGCTCAAAACTCTTTTCTACATGTTTGGAATTTTCCAAAACTCAAGTTGCATTGTATCCTAGTTGTTTATAAGCCTTCCAATTAATGACACTTCCATAATTTAAAAGAATATTTTGCAGGCTGAGGGTGTAGCTCTGAGGTAGAACACTTGCCTAGCATTCGTGAGGCATGGGTTCAATCCTCAGTACCAAAAAAAAATCTTTTTAAAGAATGTTTTAACTACAGAGATTAGGATTCCTGCATATAAGAATCATCTCAATAGTACTTTAGGAATAAAGTTCTTAAATGATTAGTTTAAGAATTTGCATAGTGCTTCCCATGTTTCAAAGTATTGCCTTTATAGAAAACTACACTTGACGTTCACCACACAACATTTTTATATAGTTAAGTCCTAAATGTCCCGGAAGGGTGGGATTTCTTTACCATGAAAACACAGATCCACCATCTCCATATTACTGAGGTGAAAAGCATGAGTTGGGCCCTTTCAGTTCCACAGCTCTGCAGATATCTCACTCTGCAGATATCTCACTGCATCCTCTAGGTGCTTCCACTACCGTTCTTTTTTCAGTGCTGGGGACAGAACCCGGTGCCTGTACAGGCAAGGCAAGGACCCTACACTGAGTTCCTCTTCCACCCTTACACTTCTGAAGGAAGGAAACCCCTGCCCTGCCTTCAACTAAAATACTCAAAACAAGGTCTTAAGGCTTTTGGTACTAATGTGACTTAAGATAACCCCACTCAAGAAGAAAATGGAAAATATTTGCCATCTTGCATCTTATTCTTTATTAACCCAGCTTCTACTACTTCTATCATTTTTGAGGTGTTACCCTCTAAGATCCTAAAGATATTGATTGAATGGAATAACCGATTTATTTTAATTTCACTTATTCCTACCTATAACGTTCTTTACTGCTATCTGAATAGACTGGTACAATTTACAAAGCATTCTCTCCAATATGTTAGTGTAATCTGAAAACATACTTTAGTATGATCTCCACCCTATGGGTGGGGAAACTGAGGCTCACAAAGGTTACACAAGTGAATTAAATAGGATGGTCAAGCAGTAAAGTGACATAACTTGGACTCAAATTGAGATCTTCAGACACACAAGCCAGGTGTTTTCTATGTGTGATTATTTGCAGGGTTAAAAGAGGGAGGAAGAAATGATGGGACACAAGATCACTGCTTTTCCTTTTCTCTGGAATGAGCAGAGAGCCTCGATCACCGAGCTCTGCAGACAGCAGCTGCAACCCGCAGAGTGACAGGCACCACTGCACATCCGACCCAGCACTGGCCAGCTCCAGCCCTCAGCCCAGGGCCTACTTGGCACTGGGTCTGGGGGCAAAACAGGCACAAAGGAAAGGGGTCTTGAGAATCACCAGGAAGGCTGGGCTGAACAAGGTGGAGGACGAGGAGTTTTCTCCATGGGCGATGGAAAAATCTGGGCAAACAAATGGAGTGGAGCCCGTTTATTTAGGCTGGAAGAGGTAAAGTTTTTCTGCACTTTTGAACTGTTTTCCCAAGGCCTGCCTCTCCCTCCCACGCAGGAAACAAACACAGAGACAGGCCTCTTCCAGGGAGCGCGCAGCGGCTCGGAGCTGACCAGGAAGGAGGGGAACAGGGTTTGACAAAAGAGAGGGGAGCCAGGAGCAGATGGGGCTGTGGCCACACGGGAAGCAGTCACAGAGGAAGCAGAAGCCGGGAGGAGAGGAAGGGGAAGAGCCAGCCCAGAAGGAGAAAGAGAAGAGAGGAGAAAGCAAGGGAAGGAATATGAGATAAACTTTGTCCAAAATAAAGAGACAGAAGGCAGAGTGGGAACAGGCTGGGAAGAAGCAACTTACTCCCAATTAACCATGTTCAGAGCAACAGTTTTCTATCAATTTTGAAAGGAAATTCTCTCCCCATTTTCTTATTTATTTATACACTACATAAATACATTTTTAAACCAAAAAAGGACCGTCTTTCCAATGGGAAAAAGCCTTGTTTGAGATGAAAGCCAGTCTTCAAAAACCCCTCAGAGGAAGCTCAAACCCCACATGTCTTAGTGCTGCAGAAAGAAAAACAAAGTGGACATTCTTCCTGAGTTCTAAGGCATTTTTATGCAGATGTGTTTTTCTTTTAATAAATAAATCTGGACAGAAAGGAAAATGCATACTCATACACATTCATGCAGGGTGACTGTCGGGTTTTCAACCCAAGGAAATGAGACAAAAAATAAAATAAGCCTGCTTTTCCCTGGAGAAGAGACAGAGTTTCTCCGTGTGCCAACCACGGCAGTGAACCAATGCACGGCCCTGCCCGAGCTTCCCGTTTGACAACGGAATGAGTTGTAGTCAGTGGAAGAGCAGAACTAGAGAAAACACCCCATGCTGCTTCTCACATGAGACCTTCAGCTGCTCCGTGCCCTGTGAGCCATTGCATTTCACTTATAAGTCACAACAACTATTTTAAAGTGAGCATATGATCTGGGCGTGGTGGAGCGCACCTGTAATCCCAGCTACGGGGCAGGAAGATTGCAAGTTCAAGCCCAGCCTGGGTAACTTAGCAAATTTAGCAAGACTGTGTCTCAAAATAAAAAATAAAAAGGGGATGTGGGTATAGCTCAGGGGCGAGGCCCTGGGCTCAGTCCTCAGTACTCAAAAAAAAAAAAAAATTCATACCCATTGAATTAAAATCTATTGTATCTTCTCAGGTGTCCTATCCATCAACCTTGTTGGCAAAAGCCATGCAGCACAAATTTAATCAGTCTTCATCTAACACTTTTTCAAATGCTTTAGTCCTCTCCTTTTTCATCCCTTCTGTTTTTTGCACCTGTGCCCCCCAACCCGCCATCTACACAGAAGAATTCCTGTATGCTTGTGATCCTAAAGAGCATCATATAAGTCCCCAGGCGCATGGCATACTTCTCAGGAGTAAAATGAGATCAACAAGATGATCACCCCACGCCTTAAACTTTGGTTGGTGACGACCAGGACAACACTAACAGGCATACTGCAAAACTCAAAGCCTTTCTCCTCACAGATTAATACTGAGCCAGTTCTGCACCTATGGATGGAATTTTATTAACTGCAAAGTTAGTCTGTACATTTCTCCATATTAAACTTCACCTCACTTGTTTGGATCCTTGTTTCTATGCATAATCTTTTTTATATCACGAATTCATCCTCATCCTATTTGCTATCCATCTCAGCTCCAAACCACCTGCAACTCACGAAGTATGCTTTCTGCATCTTTATTCTAAGCCCCTGGTAAAAATGTTGAAAAGATGATGACAAAGTACTGAGCTCCATAACATAACACCAGGGACTGCACATTATTCTGACACCGATGCATTAATCAAGACCCTTGGGGTATTGTTGTTCAACCAGTTACAAATCCTCCTGACTCCACTATCATCAGATCCATATATCTTTGTCTTGACCACAAATATATCATAGAAAAACTCAGATAAAAGCATTACTGGAATCCAAATACGAGGCCAGTATTCAGATGATCTACTTTGTGGAGCTAGTTTTCTCCTCAAGTTTCTCCCTGAGCACCAGACAAGTGCAAAAGCAGCAAATAGAAATGGCTGAGCCGAGATTCTGACTTTGGCACAATAAGACAGAGAAAGAAAGGGAAACAAGGGGAGGGGGGGAGCAAGAGGAGAGAGAGCACGCAGCAGCAGCAGCACAAAAATGCTTTGCTTCCAGAAACAATGGGCAGTTAGTGAACAATGCTACAAAGTCTTGGTCTATTTATATCTGCCACTGTGCGTCTCAGACAGGAGGAACTGGAAGTCTGCCCCGTATGCATAGCTCCAACTGGACCTGGGCTGGGAGGAAGATGAGGTCACCAAGAACACTGCCTGCTTAGGAATGACTTCTTTCGTGCTCACGTAGTTCCTTCTTAGCCTAAAGGATCTCTTTAGCCAAGCGAAGAAGTTTGCTTGCTACTTCTGAAACGCAACCACAGCTGAGAAGTGGGGATCAGAAAGGTAACTGCCACTCTGCCCAGTTCAAAGCAATTAAGGTGTCTCCTACAGGCCGCAGGCAGGTGGGGAGGCCACAGACAAACAAGCCAGTCCATGGAGGTCAACAGTGTTATCAAGTCTGATAATCACCCTTGCGTAGGGAGCTTTTCCAAATGGGAAAGCTCACTCCTCACTTCTTTGGGGCTGAATAAAGAAACCAAAAGCTGAAATCACATACAGCGACATCTCATCTTTCCCTTTACTTTTGCTCCTTTTGACACTTTCTCAAGTTTCTGGAATTTCATCTTTTGCTCTAACATGATTTAGGAGTGATCACCAATTTTAGTTCTTCCCAACTGTGTCACTTATATTCTTAATCCTCCTACAGGCTTACTAAAAAGCCCCACCAGTGGTCAGACCAGCCTGTGATAGACACCAAACTTAGAGGCTTGGTACAAAGAGGAATGGGGCAAGGCACAGCCTGAGCCCTTGCAGGCAGGCCCTGGCATTGCCTTTGTCCTGAGTGTCAACCCATCTCATCACGAACAGGCCACCAACAGTCAGCAATGCACCCCTGGATCCAGAACAGCCGCACAGCTGTAAGAATTCTACGGGGAAAGCTAGACTCTCCCAAAGGCAAGAAATTCAGGGCTCAGTGCAGAGATCTCCTGCAGAATGAGTGACTTCAGCTTTCCACTCATGCCTCAGGAGTTCCTGTCACTGACTTCCTTCCTTGTTCCTGAAAAACCAACACTTAAGTAGGAAGGAAACTAAATAAGATCATTCCTCCTTTTCATTTAAATAGCTCAGGATACCACATAGAGAATATCCCAGGTATTGACACCATGTTGGGAAGAAACTACCAGCAAGTACGTAAATATTTTATCATTTAAAAAGCTTAAGCACAGAGCAGACAAGGGCTGGATATTGCTAGGGCCAGTGGACCAAGCAATGGTTAAAAGGGATGCGGTAGATTACCCAGCCCTTCAGAGACTTCAGAAGTGCATGCATGACTCAAGATGCTCAGGCTTGAGGCCACCTGGAGGGTGCTCTAATAAACTTGCTCTACGAGGATAACTGAGATGCTATGTGCAAGACCGCAGCAAGCAAACACTCCAGTCCATATTTCATTCTGTGCAGATGGCAGAGAAGGAAACACAAGTGGACCATCCAACCACCCAAAACACACCAGCCGGTGAAGATCTGAGTGGTACATGGCCCTCCTGACCTGGTCCAGCATTTCATTCAAACACTGCTTCCTCCACCCCTCTCCACCCCTGCGCCCTATAGGCTACACATTCCCTTCCTTCCACAAGCCCTGCTGACTCATCTCCCTGTAATTCAAGAGAGCCACATGGGAGCCACACGCCAGGAGTAAGGAGAAGGCAAAAAGATGCACATTCCTACCCTGAAGCAAGGCTGACATCAGAGGAGACGCAGAAGTTCCCAAGCACAGCGTGTTTTGGCAAGCACATGAGACAGCCTTCCCCTCAACCTATCCCAGTCTTCAAAAACACCTGTACTCCACCACAGTGCACCAAAACCCAACGGCACTGCCCAATCCAGAACAGCCGTGGTTTCAGTCTCATTCTTTATACGTTAAACGATTCATGGACTAAAGACCCAACTCAGTCCTGTTAACCCAAATGTATGTCCCCAGTATGCCAGAAACCCTGCTGCTTCAGACATTTAGGTAGTCATTTCAGAGGCCCAGCTGACATTTCCTGAGCTGTTAAGGGGGTACTTAGGACCCAGAGAGATAAGCTCTGAAAGACTAAGGTTACTCTCCCTAAAGCATTAGGTTCACCACTAACCCTACCATCCAGAGCTACTCCACAACCTACCTAATCTGTCATTTCGGCCCCCTATCTCTTCAGTGTTGGCTTTTGCTATGGCTTAGAATAATAACTAATCAACCCTTGTCTCTGCTCCTTGTCCCTGCCCTCACTCTGCCTGTGTGATGCATAAAGCCTTATCTGCAGCCAAGCAGAAAAGAAGAATTTACAGAATTTGCTATAAAAGTTTAACAACTCCTTAGAGGGAAGTTCTTCCTGCTGGCAACCAGACATAATCATAGGATGAATGAAAAGGACGCTGCCTGCAGAGAGGAGGAGGAGCTAAGCTCTTGTCACTGGTCAGGGGTCCTACACTATTCCTGGAACACAGAATAAAGAAGGAACTTTAGACGTCTTCTACTTCAAACTTTTTTCTTTTACTGATGGGGAAATGAAGCTCAGGGAGGTGACACCAACTTGCCTTCAGTCACATGGTTCCTAATTCTAGACCTCTCGACTCCCTGTTTGGTATTTTTTTTCCTCTCCACCACTGCTGTTTACTTACCACTGTGGATTGGCGGGGACAGGGTCTTCTCCGTGTCTTTACTACTAACAAGCTCTGGTTCATCACTCGGGACAAACATTACTCCTCCCTGAGTCCTTAAGAACCACAGGGCCAACCCATCCAAAGATCCAACAAATATGAGAGGACTTTACGGACCCACAACGCTATCAGCTCCCACTGCAAGTTACAAATTTCGAGTAACAATTGTCAGAATCTGCCGTGGAAGAGCTTCCTTCAAACAGAGATTCCTATCGTACACCAGGGATCATATGGCAAGCAGCTCTTGACACTCAGCTTCAACCACACAACATCACAGTGTATGCCAGCTCTGAAATTTAAGCGTGCTATTCTTGTCAATCCAGAAAAATGTGAAGACAGCAGTGCATTGCAGAGATCTACGGACCTTTCCCTAAAAACCACTGAAAGGAGAACAAAAAGTCATGGTGTCATCTGGAGGTTCCGAAACACTACCATTCCTGCACCACTGATGGTCCCTACAGCGTAACCCAGACACAGGGACAGGGTTGAGGGTACACAACAAACCCCAGTGACAAAGCCAGGACATAACATCAGCCTCTAATTAAGGAAACTGCCTAACTCAAAAAGGCCTGACAGCCGGAAGCAAGCAAGCAACTCCACTTCTAAATGCACATGCTTTTAGAGTGCAGGGCCCAAGGCTTCCAGGCAAGCTACACCTAGCACTGCCCTCTTTCAGCCAGCACAGTTTCCTTCTCGCCTTTCACAAAGGGTCTCTCCTAATGGTCCCCACCCGGGACTTGAGCACTCGGACAATCCCACTGCTGCCCCACAGTCTCGCCCACACAGGCCCGGTGCAGACAGCTTGGGCGGCCTCTCCCAGGAGCAATCCTGGAAGCTGTCTGGTCGCCAGGCAGACCCTGTCTCCAGATCAACGGGCAACGCAGACCAAAAGGTAGAGAAGAGAGAAGAAGCGATCAATGCAAAGAGGGAGGCAGCCAAAGACACCCTCCATCTGCCTGGCTCAGGTGGGGAACAGGAGACTGAGATGCACAGCCCTCGTCCGCCACTGATAAATGGCTCTGCCTCATCAGGAAGCCATTAGGAAATCGCAGCCACCACAGCCCAAGCTCCCCGGACTGAACTGTCTGCGTGCAGCTGGTGAAAGCGCTCATTATCCCCGCCCAGATGTACACAGGCTCACTCCACAGCAGAGCCAAGCCTACGCCCTTGGGGAGGAGGACCGGCAAGGTCCTGGAGGGCAGGGAGAGGCAGGTACCCCGCGTCTGGGCTCCAAGCTCTCTGTTAAAGGGCCTGGGGCTTCATCAGGGGTGGTGAAAAGATTCTGCAATTAGATATTGGCCCCATATCTCAAGTTCCCTCACCAAAAATAATTCCAGAAGTGGCTAGCCCAGTACTCATTTGAAGTAATATTTGCATTTTGATATTTATAAGACTCTCAGGAAAAAGACACATCCACTGGAGCCCAGCTCTTGCCCCCTGGCTGGACTGAACTATATGTACAGTTTCAATGGTGAGTTTTGTGATGTGGATTTTATCTTAATTTTTAGAAACTAAATTTCAAAAGAGAGAGGAGAGCTACTGACCACCTGAGGAACAGGAATACCTCGTGACCGAGGGCCATGGATCCTTCACTTGGAAGGTCACTTCTAGTGGGAAAAACAAATACCACCCACATACACAAGGAATAGCTACATGCTCCCAACCGGGGAGGAGCGCTATGATGAGAGCTAACACGCCAGATGTGCAAGGGAGATGGATGCAGGGCGGGGTCCCAGAGGCACATGGGGAGGCCGGTAGGAAGGAGCCCAATGTTGTGCTCGTGTGGGGCGGAGTCATGGTGACAAGGATGATGCCAGTAAGGAATGGGTGGCCCTACAGAGAGGGGCAGCTGGAGAGGATGAGCTCTCCCCGCCCACTCTGACACATGGAACTCCTTGAGGCTATGGCCAGACCATGTGCGCTGAGCTGCCGCGGGAAGGGCTGGGTGAGGTCCACGTCCAGAGCAGACACCTGGTGTCTGCATCTTCTGGAACCGTTTAAGTGGAGGAATCAGAGGAAAGGCCACAGACTCCAAGGGACAAACAGAATCCCTCAAGTTCTCTAAGTCGTGGCTACCCCAGCACTCATTTAAAGTAATATTCGCATTTTTACATTTATAAGACTGCAGAGGGGAGTACCCATTAGACCCCAGCTCTTACCTGCTGGCTACCGGTTTCTCTCCCAACCCTTGGGGTGCAAGGGAGGAAGGGCAGGGAGAAAGGGAGAACAAAGAACACCTGGGGCAAACAAACTGAAGTGGGGGGCAGGGTCACTGCCTGGGAACTGAGGAAGGCAGGCACAGTCATAACAGGATGACGGCAAGGAAACTTTTTGGGAAATTCTTTTCCTTAAGGGATCATGAGTTGTGCCCCCGGGAATGCCCCATCAGGGCTCTGATTAGCTGCCTGGGCCTGACTCAGAAGGAGCAGGGCCCCACCCTCCGATGAGTAAATAAAGGGAGGGGAGAAGTGGGGGGAGCAGGCGGGACAGGACCCAGAAGAGAGCAAGTGCTCACTCTGGTTCAGGGAGCAGAGCTCACATTCAGAGAAGTGTGTGTGCGTGTGTGTGTGTGTGTGTGTGTGTGTGTGTGTGTGTGTGTGTGTGTCTGTGTGTGTCTGTGTAAATTCAAGGCACAATTCTCTGAGCCTTACACACCAGTCCAGTTGGCACACATCCTTGCCTTGGTGGCCAGGCTCATTGCTGCTTCTTTATGATATACGGAGTTAGTCACTGGATTAGCAAGCACAGTTACACACACTGGTGCACAGCTGTTTAAAGACACATGATCCCGTTTTCTAGGTGCCAGATTCTGGCTGTATATCAACCACTGCAGGCAGCAACTTGGAAACTCTAGCGGCACATGCTTCCTATAGGCATCTAAAGTCCAAAGCACTTTATGAAAAATCACTGGACCTGGGATAGTGCAGGACAGGAGGGAGAGGGCCCTAGAACAAAGAAAGGGCAGCTGTTTTTTTCCGTATCTTCATGAACCCATCAAAGCAATTCACTGACCTGGGCCTTCACAGGAGCCTTTACCTGGCTCAGAAAGCAGCACCTGAGAGACAAGGATTCCTAACCTGCCTCCCAGATGGGAATCCTCCTAGGTCACCTGCCAGAAAAGAAAGGATTCTGAGACCGAGACAAGTAATTCAGTAATAAAACTAATTTTGGATTCTGATAACGATTCCAAGAAACTGCCTCCTTGAAGTGGCAAAGGAAATGCCGGAAAATAATGCTTTAGATTTGGGAATCCGACCCAAGGCAAACACAAGCACAGTAAGCATGCGTGAGAGGGTCTGGAAAATAATGTAACTGGCCACGGGGATTGCTCTGGCCCACTTGGTTTTGAGGGTGTAAAGTGGAAAATTTTCTGTAACCTGGTTAACAGTAACCACAGCTTTAACAACCACTGAAGTAAGAACAGCATCAGCAGCAATACACGGTTGTACAGAATTTGGTGGCCTGAGAAATAATGATAATACCGTTTATTGAAACCCTGTGGCAGCGAAAAAGGATTTGACAGGAATTATCTCTAATCCTAGCAATAGCCCTGAAAGCTCTTTATTACTATCTCCATTGTAAGGATCAGAAAAGCAAGGTTTAGGGAAGCTAAATACTTTGCCTAAGTACAAATTAGAAAGCAGCAAGCCTGAATTCAAACCCAGGGCTATCTTCCCTGCCTCAAGTAAGGAATATTATTACAGCCAACCTCATAAAAGTGAGACTGCGTCATTCAGGGACAAAAGGCTTATTTACTATAGAAAATCCTAACACTCCTTTCCCTTTGACTGAAAGTTCTCATCTACCAAATGGGAAAAGGAGAATTTACGTGTGGTAAGATCATGGTAGAAATTGTGGCACAAAAAATCCACATGACAAATAAATATAAGAACCAATACCAATTACTAAACGAGATGAATTACATTTAGACTCTGTCGGAACAGGGTTTTGGAGAAGTCACAAATATTGTGACTAGCTTGTGCCAGTGGTTTGTAATGTGTATCTTGCACTAGCTTTTAGGAATTCAAAATATTACTTCCCTGGAATTGGCTGGGTGTAAAAGCACTGAAATATTATTTTCTCACAAAGCAAGGCAGTTGAGGGTAACTAGAGACTTGCTCATCTCTGCTCATCGCTTACTGCCTGCACCCTGCCAGTAAGCAATATGCGCTGGTCAGAAACCTGTGGATCCAGGACAGGGCTGCCAGTGCCCAATCTCATTAACAACTCATTCGCTATTTTGTTCACCCAGCACCCAAAATCCTTTGGAGACTCTGAAGTTAGCCTGAAAATTTAAAGTTCTTCCATCAGCTCATCTATTACAAGAGCATGGGTGAGGGCACAGAAAAGCCACCAAGATCCCCCAAGAGAAACCTTCCAAAATTCAGAAAGATTTTATTTTTTTTAAAAATCTCCAACTAACGCAGAGGTTAAGTCCAGGTCTACCACGTAAATGTTGATTCATTCCACGTGTGTGTTTATTTTTCTACAAACATTCCTGTTCCACCAAGTGGCCTCAAGGCCTAGACTTGTGTCTCTCAATGGCCCCTCCCTGGAAAATTCTCAAGCATGGGTGGAGCTCTCACTTCAGTCCTTGATTTCCCATCTGGAAAATGGCGCTCAGAGCACCAGATCTGGATGCAAGTTTAGCGAGTTTATTAGCCACCTTTAGTTTGTCTGTCTTGGATTTGAAAGTGCATGTGAACTATGTTTTTGTTTTTGCCTTGCCTTCTCCTATACACCCTTATGGTAAATAGTTATGATAAACTGAATGTTTTCTTCCTAGCCCTGATAGTACTGAGAAGCCTATACTAGAACACAGGACACAGCATAGCGTCCCAGGAACCAAGGCTTTTTACACGAATGCTGGCACAGGTTCTAAGAAAGGACTTTGTAATTAGCAAAGATCTCAATGCAAATTGGTGACTTCGAAACTCTACGACACAGGCGAAATTATCTGAACTTTTCTGAGATTCAACTTACAAGCAAAAATGTAATTACTGGCCGGTGAGATGGCTCAGCGGCATAAGCACCTGCCCGGCAAGCGCGAGGGCCCGAGTTCGACGCCCGGATCCGACATACAAAAAAAGGGCCGGTGATATCGCTCAGCGGCACGGGCGCCTGCTGGCGCACAAGGTCCTGAGGTCGACCCCCGGTACCCACACACAAAAAAAAAAATGTAATTACTTCTGCAAAGTATCTTGCAAAGTACCTGATACATGGTAGGTACTGTATAAATATGTTATTTTTCTTATTCCTCATACCTGACACACAGCTATGTATAGAAATGAAAAACAAGCGAGCAGCAGTTTTGAAGAACATTTGATTTCCATTAGAGACAAGGAAGGTCTAAGTTTGAACTCTTGATCTACGTGAAATCAAGGATGCACTTCCTGTACACACATATATGACTCACCCTTGGGGAGCTGATGCGTATTTTGCATCACCGCTCTGTATCACATCTCCCACTAATTTAATAGCACTCCTTGCACGGCCAATGACTCCAGAGTACTTTCTAAATGTGAACCTATTAACTCTCCCACTTTCTCCCAAAGAAAGGCAGCTCACTCAGTAGGAGCAGCCTCCTTCGAGAAGAATTAAGAGATAATGTAGAGAAGACATGAAAATCACCTGGTAGCTTGGAGTGAAAACAGACGCAGCTATTCCGATTCTTGCAGCACGGAGCAGAAGGACATGCCTAGTCGCCAGCATGGAAAATGTTCAACCAGGCAAAGATAGGACAAAGGACCCCTTAGGCCTGACCCAAAACTAGTCGGGGGGCGCTATCCTGAACCCCAGTTTGAGGTGGAGACACTCTTCATGGCCACACTAGGATTTACTTTATGAGCTCAAAAACTGTCCAGGCAAGCATCAAGTGAGTGCTCAGATTAAAAATGCCAAACTTAAAACTCTTCTCTCCATTTCTGCTTCAGACAGGTATACCACCCCCTGCTGGCCACTCCTCTCTCCTCTTACCCCATAATCCAGAGGCACCCAAGGGTGCTGCTGGCTACTTAGGACTTCCACCCTCTCCCAGGGAAACAGCAGCACGCCAGAAGTCCTTAGGAGAACAGCCTGTCATCTGGCCTTGGGATGCTCTGCTCCGAGCATGACCACAACCAGGCAGGGGTGGACAGCGGGCTTCCCTCCGCTGCAAAGAGCAGCACCTGGTGTTAGGAAGATAACCTCATTCTAACTCTGCTAAACTCTGCATGTGTGTGCATAGACAGATGGGGTGGGGGAGACAGTGCCCCAGCAAACGACCTCTGTTCCAAATGGAAACTAGCAAGGGGAAAATCACTTACCTAAGAATCTTAACATGCCTCTCGGGCATGGCTCTCCCCTGACGGGCGCTGTGACTGAAGCTCCTGCTGCTCATTAAAATGGACCTCATTGCTAACTGGGGAAGGTGAGGCACAGAAGCCGGAAGACATGCGCCTTATCATGCAATGCTGGGAAAAACAGGTTGGGCAGGAATTCTTCTCAAATCTCTTTTGATTAAAAGAAAAAAATGTATTTCTTAAAATCCAAGGTCAACCTTTCCTAAAAGGAAACCACGTATCTGTCCAGCAGCCTGAGGGATAACTCACATTTCTTTTTACCTTCTGAGAAGGGATGACCTTGCCATTCTACTGAGTTTGGCCGGAAGAAGGGGTCAGCGTTTCCTGCTTCTTTGTCATAAGGGTCAGTGCCACCTGCTCAAAGCTCAATAACTAGCCAACTGTGAGAAACCCCTCAAATATGTATAAAATACCTAGACACAATCTGCCTCCATCCAGCAGGGAGAAGACATGACTTGTTAGAATTTAAATCTCATGTTAATGTTCTTTATTATGACTATCATCACTACAGTGAAGGTACTGGATAGTCATCAAACCAGAGAAATGTTTGAAATAAGTGTGGTGAATTCCAGCTTCCCGTTCGCACTTTGCCACTTTGCCAGGTAACCTTCGGAGAGCAATGTGGCACCCCTGCTGTGCGCTTCCCGAACAAGTCACATGTCACTCTGCACTCTGGACTAACAGACCATAACCCCACATTAAGATACATGAATAAACAATACATATCACAGACCCTAGTATTTCTCCCAAATTCAACAACTTCCAAATAATTCTAAGAATTCTGAAGACAGCAGACAGAATTTTAGAGTTGACTATAGTGGGGTTTGAATGTAAACTCCTCCATTCAGCAGCTTTGAGACTCGGGCAAGCTGTTTAACCTCTCCTTTTGCTCATCTGTGAAATGGGAACAATGCTCCACTATTAAGGGGTTACAGTAAAAGAATGAGGTTCTTGGCACAAAGCTAGCACCCAAAAACTAACAGAAAATAAAACAGAGCAAAAATAGTACAGATGAATGGAGAAGAGAAGCAGCCAGACAAGTACCAGCTCATAAACTCTACCATCTATCATCAGTGGCAATTTTCCTCGTTTTTTCCCTAAAACTGCCATGCTAAACTTATGTCCTTGCTTTCCAAAAAAAAAAAGGTAACTATGACAGATCTTGCTCAAAATGCAGAAAAACATCAATAAAACGAGATTTCAGATAACAGCTGTGCACAGGCAGCACTTCCACTGCCGCAGAAGCAGCCTTTGAAAAGCAAGGTGGCCTTGCTCACCACACCCCACACACAGTTCTAGCTTCCGGGGTGACTGGGGAAGTCGAGGCAGGTGGCATCTTGTCTACCCCTGACTCTGCTGGGCAACCTGGGCCTGCAAAGGATCAGCTGGCTGCTGCCCAGACACCACTTGTGAACAGCCTGGCATGCAGGCCTGGGCCCTTCCCTCTGTGCAAACAGCGGTGAAGGCCTTGACTCATTGGGCTTGTCGGGAAGAGGCGCTGGGTGGCTCACAGCACACACATTCCTGCTGCAGGAGCGGACAGTTTCTCAACAGCACAGCAACAAGAAGAGGTGGCTGAGATGAAAGGCGCTCCTTAGTCAGACCACTTGCTCTGCCCCCAGGATGCGGCCCCTAACCTACATCACCTTCTTCCAGCTCGGACCCCACACCGGAGCCACCTGCCAGGGCCACTGTGACAAGGGCCAGTGGAGAAAGGAAGCAGTTACACATTGGAGGACGCAGAGGAAGGTGTGACTCTTAACCCAGTGTTACCCTGAGACACCATGCCTCAGTTTCCCCAGCAGTGAAACATGCACCAGTTCCTAATACCTCATCCTGAGGAAGTTGCTCTTTACACAGGTACCCCAAGTTCCCCCATGACCGAACTGTTATCAAGAGAATTTAGAGATTCACCAGCCTCTTGAATGACTGCTTATGCTCTGGATTATTTTAAATTATTTTAAATTCATTAATCAGTACAATGAATGAGTTAATAATTATAATTTTAAAAAGAAAAAAACATGTGTATGCAAATAGTTTTGAAGTTTAAGAGACACCCTTGCCTGACCTAGGTTATTTTCCATTTGTACCTTGAAAATATGTACCTGATTGATTTTGTCATGTTCTCTGAGGTTTAACGCCTATTCTGATAAACTGATAAAGAGGTTTTAACAGCTAACAGTATGAGTAGGAGGGAAAGTAACGCAAAAAAAAAAAAAAAAATCACCTCTCTCATCAGCCCATTCGATAACACTGCTCTATCCTTAAAATCTTGTTGCTTTCAAAGGCACAAAACATCCTGAAATTCCACATGCTGTCTCTTCAGTCCTGGCCTCACACCTCCCTCTCCCTTCCCTTGCTACAATGCTTATATAAGCCTTTCTTTCACTCCAAACTTGCAGCATTCTTCTCATGCTATTTCCTATAATGAAAATAATGCTTTCCCTGTTCAGATACCTCCTTCAAATGCTTCAGAAATGCCCATATTCTCCCTGAAGCTGGCCCGTGAAACTATTCTAGCCTTAAAACTGTTCGAAGAGAGAGCCCAAGTGGTACAGAAAATGCAAATAGCTACTGACCCACATTTATTTTCATGAAGTTAAACACTGTAGCAAGGGTTCATGGAGAAAAGAAGCAGTTACACATTGGGGGACCCAGAGGAAGGTGTGACTCTTGGTCTAGTGTCACCCAAACACCAGTCCTCCTGCGCTGTTAGCCAATGAAAGCTCCTGGAACGCAGGGAAGATGTCATCTGCATTATCCTAACTAGCAACACACCCAAAGTGGTTCAGAGTATTCAGAAAGGACCACATCAGCAAAGAGCAAAAACAATAGGTCCAAGATTGGCCACTGAGCCACCAGAGACTAGGACTCCTGGTCAAGTGCCACACTTGGTCCAACTGAGGACTTTTCCAAAAATCTATGAAATGCCACTTAAACTCTTTCATCCCTTTTTAAAATTTCCTTTTGCTCTTTTATTCTTTCATTACTTCTTTCATGCTTTCTTACTCTTTTCCTGTCCTCCTTCTTTCTCACTCTCTCTTCATTTTTTTAGCCAAAAAGGATGTTGGACTTGAACTCAACATTCTCTTCCTCTCCTCCTGAAGAACCAAAGACTTGCTGTTTGCTTTTGTTTTTATTTTCATCCATTTTAATGGTACAAAAAAAGAAACATTTTTTTGTGCCTTTTTATCTCAACAGTAAAATGTTTCATCTTGGTGAAGCACTAAAACAAAGCAAAATAAAAATTTTAATTGCCTCCACTTATATAATGATGGCACTTCCCCCAGCTCGAAAGTTCACGCTCTCTCTCCCTCGCGTGTGCACACAGCACACACACATTCTGCATGCAAAAGGTTTACAGTTGCTCTACAGAACCTCGCAAAGCAAAAGTTAACGGCTGTCACAGCTACCCGAAGCTACCAAGAAGTTTCAAAAGCTTGATGTAAACTTGTTTGAGGTTGCCTTTGAGTTGCTTCTCAGAAGCTGAGAAATATTACACGATGTGTCAAAAACAAATTTACAAATGTAACTCACGGTTGGGGAAAACCACGCTGAACTTAAATTGCTCCAAATTCTTAATCTGGTCCTGCTTGCTTACTTTGGATGGTCTGTGTCCTAAGATTAGCAACTAAAATGAGATATTCTAGAAAGTATAATGGTCCAAGTTTAGTGCCTAAGTAGGGTAATCCTCATCAGCTGGGAGAGTCCAAGCTTATGTCCTATTATTCTGGGGTGGTTATCGATAGTGATCCTTCCCACTCTCAAAAGTGTTCTAGTTTGTATGGTAAATTATATGACCCTTCTATCTATCTGAAATCCAATAGCCTAAAAATTCCTAATGTTACTTAAGTCAAAAGCCATCTCTGGGTCAATATTTTACGACTCAGAGACAAAACTGAATGATACAGAAAAAGACAATTGAAAAACAATTGTAGGAGCAGAAAGAAGCAACATTTGGACTGAGAATGACAGCCTGCACTCAATCAGTAGCAAATGCGAAGAACCTGGGAAATATGACAGAGTTGGCTAAATAATAAATATTTATGACTTGTACAGCAATAGTTTTGAGTATGTTTGTAAGCATGGCTCTCCGCCAACAGAATAAGACAACGACCTCTACTATCTACCAATTTATTCATGGGTGGAGATTATAAACTATGCAATTTAAAGAAAAATATAATGCAGATAGATACAGCTACCCAAAGAAAAGTAATCAGAAAAGTAATCAAGGTGAAATAACTTCATGACATAATTTGGAAAATAGTCACTGAAGTTTTGAAAAAAGGCACCTTCAACCCAACTGAGAAAAGTAGCCACAGACACAGGACAAGTAAAAATGACAAATCTTTCAGAAAAACTGCTTAACAGCTACAAGCAAAGGGCAGACCTAGAACACTGCAAACACAGAGGCAAATCCTATCGGAGATTCTGTCTGGGCAGAAAACTGGGAATAAAAACACAAGGACTGTCCTGTTCATACACAAATTCCTCTCCATGATGATGACCTTGTGGGCTTAAGGATGCTGAGTATTTTGGAAAATGTCCTACGATGCAATGACAAAGAACCAATACCTTAGCCATGTGGAGCCAGGGAGTCTATTTCTCCATTAGCCACACACTGTGGATGGCCAGCAGGTCTTCAGGCAGAAGCCCGGGCTGTCCTTCCTTCCTTACACCACGAAAATGCCTTGATACATGACAAAATGTATAAAAAACTAAACTTCAGGAGGAAAGATCAAAATTTTTATTATGTAGACAGCAAATGGAACTCCTCACAGCCTCTTTACAAACAGAAGAATGAACTTCAGCTGCCATAGGAAAATGCACTGGTTTGTCCATCAGCCTCGCCCGTCATCCAGATTGTGAGCAAAGCAACGCAGAGCCACGTTAGTGACAAAGAAGGTAAAACGTACGGAATCTGGAGGCTCAGGGAAGAGTGACCTCGGAAGTGAATACAAGCACCCTCTGGAAGATACTGAAAACACAGGAACCCCAGTCCTCTGCTTTGCCATCTGAGATCAGAGTTGTTGGAACCTTTAAGCTTCTTCCTAACACAGCATATCTGGTCAGGCCTGCTGATCCTTCCTGAGCAGTCTGGAACACTCAAGTGACAACAAGGCCACCAGATTCAGTTCAGAGGAGACTTGCAAGGATGGCAGGAAGCCCCTGTACTCCTTGGACCCCCAAAGCACCACCCAGCACTGCATTCTCATAAGACTCATGTTTTCATTTCCAGAGTTCCTAAGAATCACATGGCGCTTTTACTGTAGGTACCAAATGCCTACAATAGCTCATCAGTTTGTAAGTTTCTGAAGTGTGGCATTAGGCAAAGCATGCACCTCTATGAATATCATTCTCTTTATCCTAAAAATGGAGAAAATACGTAATATGCCCCCATCCCAGAGTGTGTGTGAGGCATAAACTAGGTGTTCTTTTATGGGAACATGCCTGATACGTAACACAAGTTCAATATGTTTCAGAAATACCCCAATAGTTTTGAAAGATGGGAATCCACCTTCAATCCAAGCTCATGGGATGCCACCACAGCCATAGGTTATTCGCTCTGCAAACCCGAGAAACATCTGTAATTATACCACTGCTGTAGGCAGTGGAGAGTTACCCTTCAGACAGGCTCACCTTCCTGAAAAATCCTGACCTCTACTAACCAGCTCTCAGTTTTGCCCAGATTTTGATGGAACTCAGAGAGAACTGGGCTTTGGGAAGGTGACCATGGGCTGCTTTGTTTCCTAGAGAAGGTGACGTTCCTACAGGGTGGTCTGGCTTCTTTAAGGGGAAAAAAAAAGACACACAGACCAGGAAAAAAAACAAAACAAGCAACACAAACGAACCAAAAATGCCAGGAATGCAAGCTCTGCCAACCAGATAAATAAATAAAATGTGAGATACTTCATAATAACTGGACATAATACATTTCTCAACCCTGAATAATGGAAAAACTCTACTTTTCCATCAAACCTTCAAACATGCCCTTGGTCCTTAGACTCTGTGGACTTTCTGCTCTGGGTAACACTGACAATCTATATACCCAAAGTAACTGACCAACCTCTGGACCTCCAGCTGTGATCGCCGGGTCCCAGTACACTCTGAAAGTTACCTCCTTGCCATGTTGCTTCTTGGAGCCATGGGCAGAAGCTCTCAGCTAAGCAGGTGAAAAAGTCCCCGGTAAGTTTATTATTCTTTCCTTCGTACATAACAGATTTAGGGAAGCTATATAGTGCAACCACCATATTATATCCCCTATCAAATATTTCAAAGGTCTTGGAAAATTCTACACGAGTAAAGGTTATATGTTTTGTTGACTTGCTTTCTAGTTAACTGTCAGAATGTATTACAGATCAGGCACTTTGTTCAGATTTTGTACATACTCACAGTTTTAATCCTCATATCAACCCTATGATGTAGAACAATAATTATATTCATTTTGCACATGCTGGAGCTAAGCCACAGAGAGATTAAGTAATTTGTTCAAAGTCACACAGCTATTAAGCATCTGAGCTGGGATTCACACCCAGACAGGCTGGCTCCAGAATCCATGCTCTGAACCACTGGGATCTTTGGTCACTAATGGAATGTGGTCAGTGGGGATCTAGGAATAGAGTGAGCAAGGGATCCTAAAAGCCTGGACAGCTCTGCCCATCTTGTCTACACTGATGAAGATACAAAGACTGTCCAAATCAAAAAATGACAGTTTCTTCTCATGTCTAAGGACAATAAAGAGCCCCACTGGGGGGACACTCTCCATTGGGGTGGGAGGGAATAAGGGCTGGTCTTGCTATTCCTATAAATGGGGAAACATCCAGAATTAGAACCCCTGCTATTATCTGGACACGAGGCTCATCTCACCATGAAAACGGAGTGGAATGGGGAAGGAGAAGAAAAATTAAGCAGCTTGGGAATGTGTTTGCTTTGGCACCCAGCCTTGGTGGCCTCAGCCCCTTCAGCAGACTCCACACCAAGAAAGAACCAGGAATAACTCAATGGCTGGTTTTAGCCTATTTCAGATCTGAGAACAGAACACTCAAACACTATATCCTACTTTCCACATACAAGGAAAATTCAGTCCCAGCGTTATTTCAAAGTGCACGTTAATTTGGTACTTAACGCTGTCAAAATCCTGTGAGGTCTCAATCTAGAACAAAAGCGAATAAATGGGCAGATCCTAACCACTAAAGCAGGAAAATATCCCAGGTTTCTGACTCCCATTTAAATACCCACCTCCCTCCTACTTCCCTCTGGCTCATAAATTTGGAAAGGAGCAGAAAGGAAATTCTGACTTAATCATTGAAGCCAAATAAGATCCCATACTAGCTGTCTCCACACATAAGAGATTAAGCAACCCAAAGAAATCTTTCTGACAAATCTTTCTGAAGCCACAGCTGTGGATGCAAAGCCACGCTATGAGCAGTTAAACTTTAAATACATGTCCCCTATGGGCTGATGGTCAAGGCAAACCTCTATGAGATGTCTTGTCCTTCCACCAGCAAAAGCTGGCAGCCCTGAGCAGGGTTTTGTCAGTCTTCGCACCTGCAAGCTTAGGTCTCGCTTTGGAGTTCCTCTGCTGAGCTTTTTAAAGATAAGTTGCAATATTACAGCAAAGTACACTGAGAAGTTAGAAACGGTTCCTTTTACTTCAGTCACTGGTTCTCCAGATATTTTTATATAAGTTACTTACCTTTTCTGTGTCTCTATTTCCCTCTCTGAGGTATGGGTATAATATTTACATATCATAAGCAACTAAAGTCCAGAAAAAAATGAACTAAAAATTAGTTAATATAGTCTACATAGCCTTTCAACTTCTGCTTTTTTCCCCCCAAGCAAGCGTTAGAAATCAAACCTCATTACAATGAATGGTAGGCGACTGCCTGATTTCTTGGACCAGTTGAAATTTTATTGGCAGTCACTTACTAAACCTGATCAGTGGCTTGGAAACCCTTTTTTGAACGAGAAAGCCATTGTAAAACCAATATGATAATGGATATTGACTGCAGCATGAAGCCTTACTTTACCCACCTCACACATGGGCAAGCTAAATAAAGTTAGGTGCTCGGGGTTTATTTTTACAAATAACCGAAACATAGCACCACAGACTTTAAATCTTTAATATTTAATATTAAATTACAAAGAAACATGCTTTAGCTGTGTACAGTGATCTAAAACATGTGTTGCCAGGGGCTCTGGTACATTCCCAGCATGAAAGATCCATTGTAGGTATGTGAACTGACATATCGACATGATATTTCCCAGATGACAAAAATCTGTCTCTTGCCATAAACACACATAACACATATACACAGGCCACTCTAAAGGAAAGGACATAGTAGTTGAGTTTGTATCTTTGCTGTGAACTATCCTTTTAAATCTATTGACTCAATTATGACAATTTATTCACGCTTTCTTGAACCCCCAAACACAACCATGACAGCAGCTGCATTTCTCAAGAGTAGCTCTAAGTGCCTGAAACGTCCCTATGTTGTTAGCAGATGACAGCACCGCTCTGACCATCATCCTGCTAACAAGAAACAAGCCTAGCCTTCTTTGTGCACAATAGTCCTGGACTATGATGTTAGAAGCCCCGCGGGGAGGAGACCTGACTTGACGTCTAGGGTCCCAGGATGAGAAAACATCAACTTCCTTTGTGTTAAAAAGTTTGAGCAGGTTAAGAAAGGGTTAAATTAAGCAATTAATTATGGCAGAGGCAAAGAAAGGCCAGCAACTAAACTTACTGATAATCGGATACAAAGAGGTGTGTGCTAGTACAATTAATTATTTTCCAGAATGTAGCACCTTCTCCCCTCTCTATTTACTTTCACCTCCAGAATCACTAATCCCCACAGCTAGCTGGCAGTGCCCTGTTCCCTCTCAAATGGCTGTAGTTTCAGGGATCCTGTGGAGTCGGACTCCATCTACTTAGCACCAAAATTTCTATCTAAGACAAAACGCAATTTCTGTCCTATCTGTCCCGTCTTCAAAGCCTTACAAATCAGTCGGTCGACACCCTCAGCCAAAGACACAGTCTCAGCTTGCACTTGGATGCTCTCCTGGTACTACAGGACAAGTTTACAGCGGAACAGAAACATGGGGAAAGTTAGTAAAGTGCATGAACAGAAGCGGACTTTACCAAAGCTCAGAGGATAATTTCAGCTTTCCTCCCACCTCCTCGCTCTCAATCTAAAAAGAAAAGCTAGAAGCACAGGGACATGCGACAGGAGCGCACTGGAAGGCAAGACATTTGAAAATGTGCTTGAAGGCCAGCCTGTTAGGCACCCTCTTGGCGCTCGCCCAGGGCCGTCCCACCAGCTCCAATGCTGGGAGACAGAGGCCAGAGGATCGTAACCCCTGGGTAACGTTAAGAAATAAGGCCAGAGGGCTCTCGCTCCTTTGGGAAAATAAAAAAAAAAAAAAAAAAAAAAAAAAAAAAGCAGGAACGGGACACTGGAATTCATTCTATAAGCTTTTCCCCACAACTCACAAAAACGCAGCCATGAAAGTAACACCCCCTCAACAAGAGTCCCGGCCACCAGCTGTGCTGCCTCCGCTCTCCGCGGCCACAGCATCCCGGCTCCCGCAGGACGCACAGCCCCGAGGGGACAGCGGAGAAGGAAGAGCGCAGGGGACCCAGCGGGGCGGGGCGGGGACCTCGCCGTCGCCACTCACCCGGGGAGGGGAAAATCTCCAGATCGACTTTTTCCGTCTTGATGATGGTGAGAGTCGGTTTGAGATCGACGGCCGCCTTCATGGTGCCGGGAGTGGGGGACAGACGGGATGAGAGCAAGTTTGCCGTGACTTGTTTTTTTCTCTTTAATGGGGATTTCTAACAAGGGAAAGGGAACGAGGCGAAAATCCGACTCTCTTTCCTAAAAATAACAAAACCTCAAATTCCCGCTGAGCGTGCCCTGCGCCCGGACGACGCGCGCCGGGCACCGTCTCCAGGGAAGTTGGCACTTGCGGAGCTGTGAGCGCGCTCGGGGTCCAGCCTGGCCGCGCCGCGCCCGCGCCCTCCTCTCCGCCCGCGCCGGCGCCGCTCGGCTCGCTCGCTCCCGGGCCGCGCTCGCCCCGCCCCGCGCGCTCGCCCCTCCCCTTCGGGGCGCTCCGCAGGGGGGCGGGAGGGGCGGGGCGTGGAGAGGCGGGGCCGAGCGCCTGAGGCCAATCGCCGCCCGCGGCAGGAAGCGAAAGGAAGGGCGGGGGAGGAGCGGTGCGGCACCAGGCAGCTCCGCGCGGAGAGCGCCGGCCGTGGAGTCGTGGAGTCCGGGCTGCGCTCATGGGCTGCCTCCACCGATTCGGGAAAGTCCGCCTGATTCTCCACACATTCCTGAGGACTTGGTCATCCGCTGCTGCCCCCTTCCCGGTAGCAGCATAGTTTTCCCAGTGCGCGTACATCATTCATTCAGAAAGACTGACACACAGGACGTGAGCCATGTGGACCAAGGGGCGGGCGCGAGCAGGGGTCCGCGAGCTGGTGTCCTACAAGGGCTTCCTGGATATTGGACTCCAGCCCGACAGTGCTTCCAGAGGAGTCTTAGGGTTTCAGAATCTGCCCTTGGAAGAGTTAAGAGAAAGAAATTTGCAGCGCTGTTGGGTAGAAATCTGGCTTCTCTGAGCTTGATCAGGGCAAAGCCAAAGGCAGCCTACTGGAGACCCCAAGATACAGGCCCACAAGCTCCTCCTGTATTAGCAGAGGAGTCCAAATGGGGGTCCCGCCCTGGAGCCAAATTGTGGGCTTCCATAAGCTTCCAGTATTACTAAAGCAGTGGGTAGGTGGAAGTAAAAGCTAGCTTCTTTTTCATTATTCTTTCCTCTTTGTCACCATTGGCTAAACCTTTGTCTTTCCCAGACTCTTATTAGATAAAACTGACAGCTCTCTTGCCATCCCTACTACCAAAAAGAGTGATGATATTGAGGCTCTGGTTTGAATTTCTGGAGTGTATCATTGGCAGACCATGACGGAATCAGAATGCACACCTCCTGTTACGTTTGGAAACACACAATATTCACTCCAATAATTCCCATCTGCTGCTCAGCATTGGCTGTTATAAACGCAGATAGTTGATCCTAATTAACATCATAGAATTACATACATAGTTGCAGCCAGGTGCTGAAATCTACCTTTGATTAACTAAAAGAGTTAACATAAATCTTCCAGAACAACCTCAGAAAAAGCTACTTTTAATACTGTTTCCTGATTTCTAAGCATATGTTGAACTCCCACCACTTGCCTTTAACTGTAACCTCTGATTCTGGTAAATTTTAACACACGTGCTCACCTTCATCTAAGCCTTTTGTTTTAGAACGTTAGTAACTTGAAGGTTTCCCATAGCAAAGCAAGAGAAGGAGCCAGGAATACAAAATAAATCTCTCAACTCCTGGTCTGAGCTCCAGATTATACCCTTTCTCCATTGACCAGAGAAAAATATTTGTATGTGATCATCCTAATTTTTGAAAGAACAAAGACTGTTGCAATCCAGCTGTGTTTCCAGAAGGTATGAGAAAACAATGCTGGCCTCCAGATGACAAGAACAGATACTTCTGAGCCTGGGAAAGGCTTAGGGAAACAGCTGATGAATGGATTGTACATTCACACACCCAAACAGGCAGCAAAGAAAGGGATCTTGAACCAAGTCCTGCCTTACTCATTATGATGACATCAGTACGATTGAACAAATCAAGAGTTGCTTTTGGGAATTTTGTTGCTGTCGCCTTAAGAAAAAGCTAGTATTGTTTTAATTCAAGTGTGAGCATTTCTGTATTTGCAAATGCATTTCCCTCAGAACAACTCTTTTCTTCCCCAGTCTGCTCCCCCACTTTTCTCCCAAGCTAGCCTAAACACTGCTGCTGACATCCACCAACACAAAGCACTAAAAAGCCCACCATGATTCAAAAGTAAACACGTTCCACTCTAGCAATGAGGGAATTTGCTTCTTCTAATTCTTCAGCAATGATGAATCAACTAGCCAATGGGCCCCGTTTCTAATCCAGTCCTGAACACAGAATCTCAAAATGTTTGAATGTCCAAATCAGGGAATGGGTTGAGTATAGTAGCAGTGCTGGAGAGATAGCCAGGAGTCACCAGAGACTCTAGGCAGGTTACTTCTGCATGAATATCTACATTATCAGAAGTTATGTATTTAACCTTGAATCTGGTTGAAACTTCCCTTAGGATAAGGAACACTAATAAGGTCGTGCTAAAATATTTTTACATATTTAGGACATGTATAGTCCAATCCAGGCTTATGTCATCCTTGATTTATCAGTTTTGATAAATGACACTTTTATTCTCTAGGGCACAAGTAGATTTTTCTGCATGTTCTTATGGACTTTAAATGACATTTCTATCTTATATATACTTATGAAAAAAAAAAAAAAAAAAAAAACCTGGTCCAGTGTCTAAGACATAGCAGATACTCGATCACCACATGTTGCACGAGGAACTATCAGCTTTCTGGCTACTCTGGGCTTGTACTTTGCCACAGACTCTTCCTAATTTATAGGCTGAGTTTGATATGCTATGGCTTGTAAAGATGGACTAAAAGATGTCAGCAAGACTGTTCTTAGATCTGCGATTTTTCCCTCATGGTAAAGCAGAATCTCTATCCCCAGCACTAATACCTACTCAGGTTCACGTGTGCCTCAGTTTCCCTACCAACAAAACAGAAGCAGCCACACCTCGCTTTTCATGGACTTAAGCATGATATTTCAACCATGTGTCTGATGACTCTGAGGAACAGAGTGGGGGGGAAAACAAGTGCTTCTTTGCTTTTGCTTATAATACAGAATCTTTTCCTCCCGCACTGGGGAGGAAACAGATTTACATTTTAAATATTCCTTAGACTTTAGCTAATTACATCTGACCAAGTGCTGACACTCCTTACGCTAGGACCATCAAGTCAGAAAAGGTCACGGAAAGTCTGTAGGAATTGGGGGACAAGAGTGTAACGCTAGACATGAATGGCATCAACAAAACAGTCCCCTTTATACAGGAATTCCTTCAACACATGCAGCATGTAAAAACCATACACTTCTCCCTTTATTTATACTCCTCCCTCAATTTCATACCAACCTCAATGAAAAAAATAAAAAGAAAAATACTCCTAATTTCAAACAGTCATGGAGGACACAGGCTATCACTCCAGAATGTGCTAGAATGTTGTCTATTGCTGAATCATGAACTTCAACAGAACAAAGACTCTGAGTTTTGAGCTAAAATCTGAGGTATGCTTTACCTAAGGTAAGCACAAAAACATCCAGACCACTAACGGTTGATCCACAGCGTGTTTATGACTCACAGATGTTGATTTACTGGTATAAATGTAAGATTAAAAAAAAAAGCTTTCAAGCATTCAATTAACAACCTGTCTGAGCTTCACTTGTGGTCTCATTTTTGTTTGAGAAAATGCAACAGTCCCTGTCACACTCAGAAAGAGGCTTAGAAAGCTTAACTCTAAAGCAAGTGGTTTTTCAGTCATTAAAAAGCACACTGGAGAAGAAAAATGCCTGGAGCTTGAATATCTCCCATTATCAAACAGCAGTAAAAAGGAAAATCCAAGATAGGAAGGAAAACTAAAATAATATTCTTAATTACAATTAGATTGCAAAGGGCCTTAGGGTCAGTTCAAGAACCAGAGTCCCAGAATCCGAAGGTAGTGGCTTACTGGAGGTTGACTCTCTGACCTCACCAATGTCACTTAACCTTTCTGTGTCACAACCTCATCTCTGCTTCAGGGAATAAAGTCACCCAGGCTATCCCTAGCATGTAATACAGACTCATTAGCTATTGTTGAGAAGGTACAATAAACAATGAGTGATAAGACAGCTGCAGTTAGAAGGGGGAGAGGGAGGAGGAAGGAGAAGACTTGGTAGCCTGTTTACCCGGAAAACTTTAATAAAACAGAGATCTTAGTGAGTGGTGCAGGCTCTGGGATAAAATACAGGTTCCGATTCTAGCTCTACCAACTAATCTGCTGAATTAACATGGGCGAGTCACTTAAAGAATCCTGAAACTCAGTTCCTCCATGTATGAAGTAGAAAAAACACTAGCACCTGCCTCTTAATGCAATTTGGAGGATTAAATGAGATGATACATGCAAAGCACTCAGCAAAAGTCAAAAAAGTGTTCAATTCATATCAAATCATTATTACTGCCTTTAAGATCCAGGGCAAGATAGAATATGCATGAAATCACATTAGATCTTTCTCTCTGGCCATCTCTTTGCAAAATAGCTTGGAACAACTCTCCAGAGAAAGATCAGGACAGCTATCATCTTTAATGTAAAAATCTGTGTAAGTCCCTTCCTCTGTTCTTGAATTGGGAACTGTCCAATTTGACTTCACTTGCAAAATTCCAGTACTACCTAATTGGAAAAGAAAACATATTTGTATTTGTCTTGCTAGTTACAGAAATGATGTACTTTGGACTCTGAAAGATTAAATTGTGGTGCCTCTGGATACAAAACTTTAGCTCTTCACTGATCACATGGTCGAGCTAGACGGAAGCCCCTTAGTGATGCCCAAGAGTGGTCCTCCTATGTACCAGAGGAGAAAGATGAGTTTGGGGCAGAGTGCATCATCCTGCCGAGCACCCCACAGTCTCAAGGCCACGTCAGGACTAAAAGCAGATTGTTGTTCTCTCCACGGCACCCCCTGGCATTGACAGGGATCACTTTGGCAAAAGAAGTTAAGCTCAATCAGCTTGGTCTGTTCCAGACTCCCTTGAGACACAAAGCAAGATTGCTCGTTTGTGGGCACAGACAGGTGATTGGCTCAATTTCTTAAAAGCCAACAGTATTCTGTGCACTAGATATGTTGTCGTAGGACAAGTACGTTTCAGGATAACCACACTATTATTCCCTGTGGGAGACAGCTTGGCATGGGCTATAAGGAGAAAAAGGGTCTGGGTTGGCTCTATTGCTGTCTGCAATTTCTTTAGACTATAATTATGAACCATTCAACTGCATCTGCAGCCCCAACAATGTGGGACGGATTGGCCTAATCCACAGACCAAGCGACATTTTAAAATCCATCAGTTTAGACATCACGTATTCTTCTTGCAGCAAATCAGACTGGGCTCAGACAGGAAGAGAGGAGAAGCTGCCAATCAAAGGTACAGGGTTTGGAGGCCTCCTCCACACCCGTGGTCTGTTTGCTTCCCTGTTGCTGTCTTCTGGGCCTGAATAATGCAGAACATGGGCTACCCCACGAAGCTGTGCAGATCATGTAACTTGCATTCCAATTTAAGCTGTCCTAAGTAGGCCTCATGAGGGGGTGGAAAGATGGTGGCATTAGCAGGAAAACACTGTTCTTTAACATGGCAGAAGTGGAGAACCAGGCTCCTACCAAGGTTTCCACACCCCACTGGAACAGGATTCCCATGCCACCCCCAAGGCTGCAGGTGGTTTCATCCTGGTGGAAAGCTACAGCCTTCCTCTGATCTTACCCTGCTTTTCTCTTAGGTTACAAAGACAACACCAAACTTCAAAACAGATGTTCTTTGCAGTTGTGGTTTGAATCGCACATGAAGAAAATTTCATTGTGGAACCTTCCTCCCTTCCCACCCTCCCTCTCACTTTCATTTTAAAAGGCCAAGTCAGTTGGCCCAGAGGACTAACACGTACCACCCTAGAGACCAAGGAGCAGAGAGGGTGGTGAATTTCTCCACCCTGTTCTTGGTGCTGGGAGTTAAGCAGCAAAAGCAGAGAGCACTAGAAGAAGAAATAGCCCTGACAGGAAAGGGGAAGATGATAAAGGAGGAAGCAGTAGAACGGACTCCTCTGGGAACAATGCATGGACACATCACGAGTGGTGACAGGGGCAGATGAGGAGGCAGCGTCACAGAGAGTCTACAATGCTGTTTTTCTGGAATTTAAATTGCCAAGATTTCAAGATGAAATTAAGACCTGTGATATATCCAGCATCTTCACAAAACCAACTTCACTGTCCTAGGGGAGCAACAGACGAGGACCTACCAACAAAACGATAAAATAAAAAGCCCAGCTCAACAGGAAAGGGCTGAAAGGGCTGCAAAGGACCCAGGGTGGAAGCGAGATGAAGGGACCTCAGGAGGTCACAAAAGATGCAAGGATGGATCGAGCTGAAAGTTTAGACACATCATAGAGGCTGTCTCTGAGCTTTTCCCCCACATGCAAATCTCTGCATATGCAGAGAATTTCCTCCTTCCAAGTTTTAATCCTATCCCTCATGCTCAGCAGCCTTCCTGAGCACACTCTGGTATGTGATGGAATAGGCTTGTCTGTCTCTTACGTTCCCTGAGGGCAGCGGCTGAGGTTCAGTGGTTATTACACCCTGTGGTGCTAAGCTGCAGACAGCAAGGGCTCAAAACTTAATTAATGAGCAGCTAATTTGCTAATGTGGATCTTTACAGGAAAATCAAACTCATTATCAATTTTGTTTTGTTTAAAGTGAAATTCTAATTTGAGCAAAGTTTAAAGACCTGATTGTGTGTGCGTGTGTGTGTGTGTGTGTGTGTGTGTGTGTGTGTGTGTGTGTGTTGGGGTGGTTGAATCCAGAGCACTGGACTACATCCCCAGCCCTCCTTTTACCTTTTATTTTGAGACTGGGTCTTGCTAAATCATTCATTTTTTAAAGTTGGTCTCAAACTTGCAATCCTCCTGCTTCAGCTTCCCACAGTGCTGGAATTACAGGCATGCACCACCATGCCCAGCTAAAAGCTGACTCTTTCTTAACCAAAAAGGCCTTTATAAAGTCTTATTCTGCTTATTCTGTTTATCCTCCCTCCCATCCATCCACTGAAAGGAGAACGTTGCTAATATCACAGTATTCATTTGATTTTTTCTTCTGAGTAGAGAAATATGTAGTTGTTTGTGAGAAAGAAAAATGGCATTTGGCTGACCACGCAGCAAGCAGATTGTTTTATCATCAGCCTGAACAACATCAGCTGCTGTTTTATCAGCAGCAGCATGCTCAGAAGCAGGCTTCAGGACTTTCTGAACTTTGAGTTGAATTGAATCTTTCATTTCACTGAGTGCCATAAAGGTAAGATGTACAACTGCTATATACATTATATGTAAGATAAAGGAAATATATGTGAAAGAAAAAAAAACTCAGTTTATCCATCACTCCAAGAAAGACTCAAATGTTACATGCATTATGGGCAGCCCAGTGGCTGTTACATATCCCCTCCACCTTCTCAAATTTACCATAACGGTCGGGTCCCAGAACCACTGTATCTTGAAATATATCCTTTTGCTCTACAGAGATCCCCCACTGTGAGAAAGGGGATGGGTTGGAAGTAAACATGGGTAGTGATAGGGTTAGGCTGAAAGGAAGGATGGGAAAAGGAAGGATAGGGAGAATCAGCTGAGCTGGGGCCACCCCCCCCCCACACACACACCACCCCAGCAGGCAGTAGAGGCATGTAAAAAGGCCAAGCCTCTTGCTAGCATAGATTGGTACCCCAACACTGAATTATTTGTATCTGCTAGTAGAAATCATGATGTTGTAATGGAAAGATTGGCTGAACTTAAACTATAGAGACCAAGGAAGTAATGGGCTTGTTTGGATCCCCCATGGTTCTGAGCTAGGTAGGGATCATGAGCACATGTTATTTTATATTACTTTTTCCAGAATTGGGTCCATATAAGAAAAAAATTCAGTGTGCTACACTGAAAACATCTTACTAACCAGTAAATTCAGTATTCCTTGAGTACATCATTGTAGTTGCCCAAAAGCATCTTACTTACCTTACCTTAAGCACCCTTCACAGAACTACATCATGGTGGCATAATGAATTTGCATGAATCCTGCCTTTATCAATATGAAATCTAGTAACACACGAAGTGAAATGCATAGCACTTGTTAATAAATTTTTGTCCTGCCTCAGACTTCTGTTTTGGTGTGTTCTTCCCTGAAAAGTGTGCGCACAGCATGAGTTTCATTAAATATGCAGGAACATGCATTTAGAATAAAAACTTTAGGGTGTCCAGTGTCATTCAGATTCAAAATTGACCAAGGTGGATGGTGCTGGTGCAGCGGACTTGCTTCCTGTCTTATTTATCTGGCCTGGCTCCCACACAAGTCAAATATTTTTTCCTCTGATTTGGTCAAGAGGAGAAGCAAATCTCAAGTGTGTGACGTGTAAGGAAGCACCATGGGATCAGTCATACCTATGAGACGCACTGAGGAGCCCATGACTCAAAATGATAGGTAATGATAGTTAATGTGGAGGATGAAGAAAGTAGAGATCAGAGAATTTACTCCTTCATGCAAGTATATTTCATCCAATTGATCAGAAACATATGTTCTCACCAGACTGGGAAACCATCTTGAAAGCCCTCATCACAAAAAGGCCTTGGGTGGGAAGGACCACCAGGGACCCATCGGGAGGGGGAAGGGTACAGCTGGGTGGAGAGCTGGCAGCTGACTGTGGGCGGAAGAACGAGTGGCAGGCAGATCTCTTGTGGCAGGTTCCCAGGAGAGAGCCCTTTCCAGGAATTAAAAAGGCTAAATAATGCTGAGAAATTTTTAAAATCAAAAAGATTGAACTTTTCTTCCAGGGAATTCCACAGCATTGAGAGAGACCAGATGGCCAGCAACCGGTGCTCCAGGTCCAGGGAAGACCTGGCATCCACACAGATGCTCATTCTGGTCTTTGTTGTTGCTTTCCCCAGAGTTGACGTTTTCTTCCAAGGAGAGTATTTTTTTAATTGAATTGAATGGAACTGAGGTATGGAGGGAAAGAGGCAATTCCAAATAAGTGTTCCTACTTCCAAATAGGCTGTACACAGACCTCCAGTTTCTTGCTCCACAGAAACTATTAGGCTTTGGTGTCCTCCCTAAATAGAATACATTTACACTCCAAAATAACTGGAAGGCAATGCAGCACAGTGGTTAGGCACTAAGCACCTCCTAGCTTTGGCAAAAGATAGGCACGAGTTTATGTTTGAGGTTCCTCACTGTCCAGCTGTCAGCCCTTTGGCCTCAGAAAGACTCAATTTCTAGAACAGAGGTGATAAAAGTGCCCCATTCACAGAGTCGAACTGAATATGAAATGAATATGCCAACTGCTTTGCAATGTGCTTCATACAGAGTGAGCGCTTAATAGCTCTTACTTGCTATTATGAACTTTGAAAAGCAGAACTGTGACTTCAGATTTAGTGAGCCTTTTTTCATGAATACTGATCCAAACTATGGTACATAGTGTATGGGATTAGGCTGTGGTGTCCCCTCTTTGTATGTGCCTCTAAAATCATGACATAATGACGAAGATAATTTTGGGTCTAAGCAAGTAAATCATACAAATCCTTGACATGGTGTCTTTTTTGGGAAAAGGGAATTGAGTCCCATTATAGAGATGCGAGATATAGCTGTGGAAGTTCTAATCATATGCTCACAACTGCACTAAAATTAGCAGCAAAGAGATGTATATATGCACTTACAATATTGGGGTCTCTCCTCTTTTGGTTGCAGTTCTGATGCCCAGTCAATGTTTTCATGCAACATGAACAAAATGAGATCTTCCTAGGCAAATGGCCTTCCCATTTGACTTTCCAGCTGGGTAGTAAGTTAGCAAAATCCTACACACTGCCCAACACATGCCCCGCACAGTGCTGCTTGAGGCATGCCCCAAACCAGCCCCCATTAGTCAACACGCCATGGCAACCACTCCAAGCAAGTCATGCTCTTTGTACTGTCTCATCTTACACTTTCCTTGGCTGTCTCTTCTCCTGCCAACCAAAAGTTTTCTATCTAACCTGTGTTATATACATCTGTGATCACCTACTGATCTCTAATTGTGCCATACACGTGCATGTTAGTAACAGAACTGTGGATGCATGTGGCACCCTCTCCTCCCCCAAACTGGACTTGCCACGTGGAATTCAGATGACGTTTTCTTTGCTGGTGTTGTCTACCTGTGCTGATCAGCCACCCAAAAGAGTCCTCACCTTGCCCCTTGGGCTGCCATTCAGAACCATCACTGCTCCTCCTACCATTCTCTAGCAACACAGATTTTGCTATTTAGGAGGCATCAGCTACATAATTTCCATCCTGGCATTACCATTGCCTGGCAACTTGCCATGAAGGCTGGCAGCATGGACCACACATAGTCTCCTCACTAGTTTGCCCACTCCATTTTGGCAGGGTGAAAGCCATATTGTAGATAGAGAAAGCAAACTTAATTGGTTTGGGGGGGTAGTTAAGTTGCCCTACCTCAGATCCGAGTCGATGAACGTGTAGCTTTGCTACTTCCAACAGCCAGAGCAAATAAATGATGGGGAAATACTCCAAACTGCACATGGCTAGGTCCTCTGGCTTTCCTTTTCTTCTATTTTTTTCTTTCTTTCTTTTTTTTTTTTTTTTTTTTTTTTTTTCCTTTCCAGTGACTTTGGGGAGGTTTGGGCAGTGATCCTGCATACACAATACCGTTCTTGTTCTTCCTTTCTCTGCAGAGCAGCCCTGAATAGCTCTGTCTAAAATTATAAGCAGGGGCAGCCCTAGGCTCCAAGAGATCAGAGCCCTCATGCTGGGCTGGAACAAAGACCCTGCTTTTTCCCAACAATTAGCCCTGCAAAAAAGGACATCTATCTCCCTCTATTAAAAGCACCACGTGCCTTCAAGTCAGTCCATTGTAAAGCTAATTAAATAACACGCCTCTCTCCCCATGCAGGTCTCCTGATTAGCTCCTCTCAGTCTGAAACCTTTGCAAAGAGCCTAGGGATAGAAAGCCAAAGTTCCACTTTTCATAAGCCCCACCCCCATTGCCAATTAGACACCCTTGTCCAGATCATTGAGCTCATTCAGGCACCATTTTCATCCACAGCTCACTTGTCACCACCAGCTTGAAGGAATAAACCAAATTGATATTCTTTTAAAAATAAATTATTTGGGAAGGTAAAAGTTTCCATCACAGTGTGAAATCTTTGGAGGGAATATATCCATATCACAGTCCAAAAGTGCTACTATTGCCTTCGCCAAATCACAAGCCCAGGGGGACAACACAGCCCTTTGGCCCACAGCCAGCTCTCCACTCTTCACGGGAGGACTCAGGCCTGGGTGGAAAAGGACCACAGACCTCCAGTATTACATAGCAAAGCAGGGATAACAAGAAATACTCCCATCAATCTGTTAAACATGATGTAAGAGTAAAATACCACTGCCTCAGGTTAAATCCCTTCAAAGACGCCTTACTGCCAAACAGATAAAATCCACGCAGAGCCCAAAAGAACAAAAGTGGTCCTGTCTACCACTCAGCCTCATTTCTCCTTCCCCACAGGAGGGCCTGGCTCTCCAACAACCCTGGACTTGCTGGAATCTACCATTTCGCCCTGCACGCTTTTACACATTCCCTCCTTTCTGGACACAGCCCCTGTCACCTGCCCCACTCTGCAGTCAAAACCCGGCAACAAACATCGCCTCCCTTGGGAAGGTTTCCAGGGCCTTCCTCGCTGAAATCAGCCTCTTCCTCCTCTGTGTTCTCAGGAACAGCAACCCTTGGTCAGCTCCCGGAGGCTTCTGATGGAGCACTTACTGCACTGTTGAAAACAATCAGACTTCCTCAAGGACAGTGACATTATTTATTCAAATTTGAATTTCCAGCTTAAAGCAGTGACATAGACATGGAGAATGTGCAATAATGTTGGAAGAATAAATAACTGAATAAATGAAGAAGTAAATGAAATGAGGAATGAATAAATGTGTGAATTAATGAATGCATAAAAACCATTTTACATTAAATACAATCTGAGACGGTAAATTCGGGCCTAATTCCAGCTTCACTACAAATTGGTCTTTGTGTTTGGAAAAAGGCGTTACTATTTTATGGCACAGTTCTCTCCATTTGAAATTGTCAGATTTCATACAAATACATATACACACACTTTCCTCAAATACAATTTTTTAAATAATAAAAAATGGAAGGAGACCAGACCAGCCATTTTCTACATTGGCTTAATAGTTCCGGAGTTTAACTTGTCAAACCAACTTCAGTCTTGAGGTTTCTTGCTCATTTTATCTTTAAACCCATACAAACCTTTCCTTCTAAGTGTTTTTAAGACTTACTCATTTTCTCAAATGTCCCACACAAATGAGTTGATGACTAATTTATAAAGTAATCCCACATTCAATTTAGGTCTCTTGCGAAGTACTCATGTGCCTCAAAATTAGCAGCGAAGAAAGGAAAAATTAAAGTACCTGAGCAAAAAATACAAGATGTGAAGAAAATATATGGTGAATTTTTAAATTTTAAAAAATTACTACATTAAAAGACCACTTTCTGAAGCAGCTCTGAAAGTCCTCTTTTGTAACGGAATGCTGCTACTGAGTGTCATCCAACAGGAACACAGGCTCAGAAAATCATTACAGTGTGTCCTCATCGACCTTATTCACTAGATCTGACACCATGTGATTTCTGGCTCTTCACCAGAGTCAAAATGATCGTGAAAGGTGAAGGTTTTGAATTGATTCAGTGCATTGAAGCAACACAACTAAAGAGGTTCACAAGAAAGGACTTCCAGAACCACTTCAGAAAGTGGCAAGAACAATGGGATAAGTGTGTTTGACGTGAGGAAGGTATTTTGAGGGGCAATTAATGGCAATATGTCTTTTAGTGTAACACATTTTTTAATTTAAGTATTCACTGTATGTTTTGAACATACCTTGTGGATTTTGAACTCTGCCACATCCCCGAACATTCAAAAACAGCCAGTCATTGAAGCCAGTGAAATTGGAAATAGCTCTTATATTGGAGGTATTGATATATACCCCTCACACAGAAAAGCTTGTAGCCAAAGCCACTGCCTAATGATACTTGTATAATTTCACTTCTGTGCACAATAACATTTTGGACTAGTCCTTTCATAATCTCATAACGTCATAATCTCAACCTTTAAAATGATGAGTTTTTCTAATATTTATGGGTATCTTCCATGTAGAAAGAGAAGCGAAGGTTGACAGCACCATAGGAAGATTCCACGATCACTCAGTTAATAAATAATCCTATCAGTAAAAGAGCTTGCAACCTCCAACCTAAAGGAGAAAACACTATCATCTGTTTGCAAGTCACTTTACTCCCGGCAGTGTCCTCAGTGTTAAAGTGGAATGCCCACTTTATCATGATCATAATGGATTGAAAGCTATAAAATCAGACTCTGGTTGGTGATAAGCTCTTTAATTAGTATTCTTTACTATAGTGCACTTCCAGTCTCAGGCACTGCCTAAAGACTAATCCAAGACATTTAAGACATGTAGAAAATAGGACAATAAATGAAGACAAAAAGCTCTATATTTTCATATAGATTTGTCTCTTCAAGATAGCACTTGGCATGAATACAAAGCAATATTGAGCACTAAGCCTGTAAAAGTCACACCTGTTAATTTATCAAGGACAGATTAAATAATCTACACTGTAGAAATAAACTCTTACAACGCAGATAAAAACAAAACATGATTGAAAGAGAAGAATTATTGGAAATGAATGTGAGTGTGAACACCATTGTGTGAATGAAATAGAAATATTAGATGCATACAATCAGTGTGCTTTAATCAAAGAGTTACAGCAAAAGATAAGAAATGTGTCTTATAAATGTAGACACTACCGTGGAGAGATACCAGGTACGAGAATTAAGTACATGGGGTTCTACAGAATATCTTAGAGAATAGCATGCATTATGTAAACTAGAAAGGGCAGTTTTCTGAATCCAATTAAAGCTTTGAACATTGTTAAAAGGCATAATATAGACAAAGAAACACACAAGAAGCCTCTCATTAGGAGGAGAAAGAGCTGAGAATGACTACACATGCAGCAATGCTAACAGTTCACATCAGTATATTCCAGTTAGCAGGTTTTTTTAAGCAACGACTTCAGGGTAAGCTGGCCGTGTAATTCTGCAAATGCAATCCCTTAGAAGAGCAATTAGTAAACATTTGTTTCACACTATGTGCAGAGTTTGGGTCATTTTAAATCCTTTGAGTGCCAAACCTCAGACCTAAATGCAAATAAGCATCTTTTGTTTCCACTGTTTGAAATAATGGTGATGCTTCACCTGCTCTAGCATGGAAGATCACAAAGTGCTTCCATCAGCATCATTTCCAAGCATTGCTGAGAGAGCCCAAGAGGAGGGGAAGCATCCCAGACTCTGCACACAGCGTCCGTCCAGGGTTACACACTTTCCAGTGTTTTGAAAAGCTCCAATCCAAATCAGAAGGTGTACATGAGCTCATTCAAATTATTTCTGTGACAAAAATCACTCTCACCTACTACTCAATGACTTTAAATACTGTTTTCTCCTGAGAAGTCTTTTGTCATTATTTGCACGGATTTCTTCTTAGACATTGTATCACTTATGTGCTGTGAACCATTTGAGTCATTATTTTTCCTCCAAGAAAGAGAGTGTAAGGGGCAAAAGAAGACATGGGGTGGTGGATGATGAAATTATTAACACACTGATTCCGCCCATCTCCACTCAGATTAGGCACAGGCAGAGCTATCTTTAGGAGATGGCTATAGTAAGATATCATGTGATACATCTGCCTGAGCTCAAGAATGAACCAGAGGAGGAGTGAAATCACAGCTGGGGATTAGGGAAAGAAAAGCAGAGGCAGCTCTCTTCCCAAGGGAACTAAGGGGCCAGGGAAACTGACATGGAACAAACGCCTGCACCCACAGTGTTCCATGTCTCCTGCACAGCTCCCTTGCAGCTGCACCAAAAAAATATGGGGGAGCTAGGAAATAAGAGCAGCTGGTCACAAAACATGTACTACCAATTGTTTTTATTTCCACTTACATTCATACATTGGGATTTTGTAGTAACACATTCCAGTAGAGATTTCAGAGTTAGCACAACATGGTGTTACAAACATACAAAAAGTACATTCTGGGAAATGTTCCATTACTATAAAGTCACACATCGCAAATTCTTCACCAAAGGACAAGTGAACATCCACAAGAAGGGAGAAAGAGTAAAAAAGCAAGATAGGGAAGAGGAATGGGGAACAATTTCATATATAATGTATACTGATACCTCCAATACAAGAGGTATTTCCAATTTCCTTAGATTCAAAGTGCTTTCTCAGAATACCCCAACGAAATATATTATTATCTATGATACACTCTGTAGATTCAGGATGTTTACCAGACAATTAATAGTGCCTTTTTTTGGGAAACTTATCAAAGACAAGTTAAGAAAAGTGAAAAAGCAATATCAATATTAACACTAAGTTGTCTTAGATGTGATTTATATAACTGATGCATAAAAGTACGATGAAAATATTCTAGAAAAGTCTGCTGACTTCTTTGAATTAAAATACATTGATGAGGGCCGGTGAGACGGCTCAGCGGCTTAAGCGCCTGCCTTGCAAGCGCGAAGGCCCGAGTTCGACTCCCGGATCCCACATACGAAAAAAAGGGGCCGGTGATATCGCTCAGCGGCACGGGTGCCTGTTGGCGCGCGAGGTCCTGAGGTCGTCCCCCCGGTACCCACAAAAAAAAAAAAAAAAAAAAAAAAATACATTGATGAAATTTAAACACTGTTTTGGTTTACTTGTAATACAGGAGGTAAGGAAGGGTGTTAATATTTCTATTTCAGAGATGAACAAATTGATAACCATTTAGTGTAACTAAAATCGCAAGTTTTGCATTCTTCACAAATTGAACATGTAATGGCTACTTTATGTTGCCTTTTCCTTTTTACTATTATTTCACGTAAATTGCCTAAGGCTGGGAATAGAGCTTGATACTAGGCTGCAGAGTCAAGCTGACCTGCTCTCAAATTCAGCGTGTGTCGTTTTACAAACAATACAACTTTTGGCAATTACTTCAACTATTTATAACTTAGTTTTGTAACTTAGCTTACTAGTCCGTGAAACTGAGCTAACAATAACTCAGATTTTTTGGTAAAATGTAAATAGGATAATGTATATTAAATGTTTGGCAGCGTCTGGTTCAAAGTAAATAAAAAATGGCAGGGTTTTTCTCAGGTTCAAGCATACACACGCACACACACACACACTCACACCAAGCCAGCTTTGAACTCAGATATTCAGATATTCATTTATAACTGAAAGTAATGTTGAAAAGCCATTTAATACAAACAATTATTTATACCATAGATCAAGAAAGCATATTATAAATATACATAATATATATGTGTTTTAAAATCTCTACGTATTTCTCAAAATGGCTGAGTGAATGAAAAAATATTCACCATCTTCAGCCATCATGGAAATGCAAATGACAACTACATTGAGATTCCATTTTACCCCAGTCAGAATGACAGTGACCAAGAATACAAAAAACAAGGGAGGAGGCAGGGAAGGAAGACATTCTTCACTGTTGGTGGAATGTAAATTAGCACAGCCTTTATGGAAATCAGTATGGAGCTTCCTCAAAAAACTAAAATTAGAGCAACAATTTGACCCAACCTATCAGATTCCTTGGTACATTCCTGAAAGAATTAAAGTCTGCATACTATAGAGAGACCTTCATAGCCCTGTTTATTTCAGCACAATTCATAATAGCTAAGCTCTAGAAATAATCTAGATGCCCATTGACAGATGAATGGATAAGAAAATGTGGTATACACAGAATGGAATATTATTCGGCCATAAAGAACAAAATCATGTTATTTGTAGAAAAATGGATGGAACTAGAGACCATTATGTTAAGTGAAGCAAGCCAGACTCAGGAAGGCAAATATCACATTTTCCCTCACACAGAGAACCTAGAAGAAATAAAAAATTTAAAAACATTCTTTAAAATAGAGACATGAAAGAAGGGAGACTTTCAGAGAAGAGCAAGGGGTTGGGAAAGAGAGGAAATAAGAAAGGAGAAATTGAGGAAGGAAATGATTAAAGTACGTTACATGAATGCTCAAAGTATGCCGAAATGGAACCCACTATTTTGTATAATATGCACTAATAAAAATTCTCTTTTATTAGCAGCCAGACACTGAAGAAAAAGTCTTTTAACAGCGTGAGAATAACCAGATATACACATGCAAAAGAAATTCTACTCCTTATTGTATGTCACACTATGCACAAAAATGGACTCAGAGTAGATTGTAGACTTCAATGTAAGAGCTGAAGCTATACAACTGTTTTTAAAAAATAGGTGTAAATCTTCACAAACTTGTGTTAGGCAATGATTTCTTAGCTACCATACCAAATGCACTAGAAACAAAAGAAAAGCATGGATAAATTGGGCTATATGAAATCTAAAAACTCTTTTTGTCCTGTAAACTGTAACATAGAGTGAAGAGATTGATATTATGAGAGAAAATATTTGCAAATTATATGTCTGATAAGAGGCTTGTATCCAGGCTATATAAACAATGCTTATAACACAGTAATAAAAAGATAACCCAGTTTAAAAATGGAACAAATATTCAAATATACATATCTCCCAAGAAGATACACGAATGGCCAATAAACATCTTATAACAATATGCTCAAAATGTTTAATCTTTAAGGAAATGTACATCAAAATCATTATCAAGGGGGCCGGTGAGATGGTTCAGCGGCTTAAGCGCCTGCCCAGCAAGCGCGAGGGCCCGAGTTCGACTCCCGGATCCCACATACGAAAAAGGGGCCGGTGATATCGCTCAGCGGCACAGGCACCTGCTGGCACGCGAGGTCCTGAGGTCAACCCCCCGGTACCCACAAAAAAAAAAAAAATCATGATCAAATACTACTTTACATCATGGCCCACAAATGAGGGCTATAATGAAAAATCAGACAAGTATTGGAGAGGATATGGAGCAATTAAGGCACTCACACCTCACTGATAATGAGTAATGATGCACCCACTTTGAAATACAGTTTGGCAGTTCTATAAATAGTTAAACAGAGTTATTATATGACTGACCCAGCAATTCTAATCCTAGGTCTACACCCAAGATAAATGAAAACAAGCTCATGCAAAACTTTGTATGTGAATTTTCACAGCAGTATTATAATAACCATGAAGTGGAAACAAACTAAATCATCAAATGATTTATAAATAAAATACAGCATAGCCATCTAATGGAATATTGTTTTGTTGATAAAAAGGAATGATGTACTGATACATGCTATGACATGGAGGAACCTTGATACCATCGTGCTAAGTGAAAGAAGTCTGTCACAAAAAGCCCCATGTTATGACTTTGCTTTTATAAGAAATCCAGGAATGGAAAACATTCAAATACAGAAACAAAATCAATGGTTGCTAAGGTACATGGGTGGTAGGCATGAGAAAGAATGGAGACTGACTGTTAATGGTTACAGGATTTCTTTTGGAAAGGACACAAATGGTCTGAAATTCAACTCATTTCAATTTCAATTGAACTGAAATTCAATTCATTATGGTTGCATAATACCTTGAACATATTAGAAAAACTTAAACCATACACTTTATATGGGTGAATTATATAGTTTGCAACTTATGTCTCAATAAAGTTTGCCTCGTTATAATTGCTTTTCCAGAGGTGAAAACAAGACAAATAAAAAGAGGAAAGAATTTCCTACCAGCTAGTGAAGTCTGACCAGTGGGGTCTATGGATATCATCTTGAGACCATTTGCTCAACCCAAGTTCAGTGGAAAAACATCTAACATTTCTGTGACCTTCTTTTCTAAACTTCTTAAGTGGCTTAGAGAGAAGCTGCCCAGGGAGCTCCAAATGGAACCTAAAAATATTATCTCCTGGCTTTATAAACACCAGAAACACTAATGAAGTGAGCAGCAGCACATCCAGAAATAGAACATTTCATTCAGGTTAGAAGGCATGAGCGAAGCCTAAACTCATCTCGGGAGGCAGGCAGGAAGGCCAGGGAGGGGCCAGGCGAGGGCTAGGGAGGTTAAAATCAGCACAGGAGAGAGAAGTAAAGAATAACAATGATCTTAGATACATAAAGCAGAACCAGAGTGACCACTATTCTAAACACAAGTAAAACAACCTCTTCACAAATCAAACTCTGCCCTCATTCTGCTGACCAAGTTTGGAGAAATGCATGCTCCTTAAATTCTCCCAAACCCTGCTTTCTTCCATCTTGGAGGGCACAGAAGGAACCATGCCGCACTTGCCTCTTTTACAGACACACTCCTCCATCTCTGCCACTCCCCAAGTGCTCCTCCAACCCTGCCCAGCGTGGCTCTGCCTGCCTGAGCTCCCCACCCAGTTTATGTTAGTTGAGGCTGCTTGAGGACAAGAGAGCCACCCAATTCAGTAGTCCCAGTGCGTTATGCAGAATAAGGCCTCAGTAAATGTGCACTGCCTGATCAGGGACACAATAAAAGTGTTCTAATGGAAACAAGGCCCTTTAAGCTGGTCAAAAACCTAGAATTACCTACAATCCCGCTAGAACTAAGGCACCAACCACTCCTTCACTAGCTACAAATAGACCGGGATACAAATAGACATCAAATCCTGCTATGTGGCAAGTACTGTGCTAGGCACTGCAGACACAGAAAGAGATGGTGACATCCCTTGGCCTTAGAGACAGAGGAACCATAACAACCTTCTGGACCAATCGTTGGATTTGATTCTGAAGGCCTTATGGATTATGGAGAAGTGGGGTAGAAATGTGTGTGTGTGTGTGTGTGTGTGTGTTATTTTAGTAATTTCTTAACTGATTTTTACAATCCTAGATAGTAACTACAGTCATCCTGACAGATGAATTTCATAACTGTGGTTAGTTTGTTCAATAAACCTTAACTGAGGGCCTCTAACAATTCAGGCATTCTAGTAGGAGCCAGGAACATGACAAGGAAAGAGAACCTTCCTTGCTCAAGGTACTTAGGTCTCATAGGGAGGTCAGAAGTAGCCATTGCAACGCAGTGCAATAATTTCTGCAAGTACTCACCAGGGTCGTGGGAACACAGTCAGCGCCTGAACTAAAGAATTGATGTTGATAATAGAGAAGATGGGATAAATTCAAGAGCTATTTAGAAGACTAAGTTGACAGGACTGGATGACTGAAGGAATATGAGGATATGCTATCCATCTGTTGCTTTTCTCTCTCAAGTCTTTTCCTTCTTTTCCAACACATGACCCCTCCTCCTTTCCTTTAGGAAACCGATCTTTCTTCACACAGTATGGCTGCAGTGGAACTGCCATGCACAGTACCTCCTATGCCTCCTATCACAAGGCTGAGTACCAGACCTAACATGGCCATTTATCATATGCCATCCCCATCATGTAGTCATGAGCTACAGAGAAAGGAGGAGGACAAGAGGAAGGAAGACAAGGAAAATGAAGAAGAGGTGGGGAGGAAGAGCAGGAGAAGGAGGAGACAGAGGAAGGAAGAGGAAGAGAAGGAAGAGGAGGAAGAAAAGAGAGACTGGACAAGATTTCCCAGCTCCCTAGATTCTCCCAGGCTGGCTCTTCCATTGGAAGTCCCATCTATAAGTCCCATCTATAAGTCCCATCAATAAGTCTTTTTTTTTTTAATAAATTCCCTCTTGAATGTAAGTTAGTTGAGCCAGTTTTCTGCCACTTGCAAACAAACGGAGGCTTAGTCAATGCAAGGATTAAAGTAGAAAGGAGAGCGCAGTGGTTACCAGCTTCCTAGGCTGATGATAGGGAGCCGATGGCATCCTCCAACAAGACGGCATGGAGGGCAGTCATTTGTAGGCAAATGGATGCACCTTGAGACCATAATGTTAAGTGAAATAAGTCAGATGCAGAAGCTTCAATATCAGATGGTTTCTCTTGTATGAGAAACCCAAAATATAAATAAATTAGAGAAGATAACAGGAAATAAGAGAAGATAATAGGAAACAGGGGGATAGATCTTTCGCAAAAGGGAAGGGGACCTAGAGATGGAAGGAAGGTGAGAGGAAGGGGATGAGAAAAGAATTAAGATGTGTTACATGCATGTGCCAACTCCCCACAATGTCAGTGAGTATTCTGTACAGCAAACATGTACGGATAAAAATTTTTTAAAAGATACAGAAGTAGGAAGGAAACACTGGGCTCAGCAGTTACTCTGAGGCCTCAGGATCCAGGGATCCAGGTGAAGTAGTCACAAAAAATCCCCATGGAAACAACTCAAAGTGTTAACCCTCAGATAATGGGACTCAGCACTGAGCCTGCCCCCTTGCTAAGCTTTAATTTACACTTTTTCTTCAAAGAGCCATATTATTTGTATAGCTATTATTTTTTTAAATATATTAAACGTGGAGTCTGTGTGCATGGAAAAACACTACATCACAGCTGTGAAGGCAACAAACATTGTGTTCAAAGGCAACCAGAGTGGCATAGAGTCTCTCTCATTTTTCCTACAGAATTTTCATTTCTGTTTGAGGAAGGAGAACATGAGTAATCCTCACCTGCTCCCGCTGCCATAGATACTGAGGAAATCAAAAGGGTAAGTGATGACAATAAGAGATGTATAGAATTACACTTCAAACTTTCTCTCCTTAGCCCCAAAACTTACTGGTTGAATCCTCCTGTCAGTACCTCTAGCCAGTCTCCCTTGTACCTGTCTCACTGACACAATTAAAAGATTACTGTGAACTCAGTGACTTTCTTTTCATATCTGACCTGTTCTTTCTCAGTTAAGTTCCCCAAAACATTTCTTTCAAGTTTCCTTAAAAGGTTTTGAAATTTTTGTCATACTTGATAGAACCAGATAGAGGACAATTAAAAATTACTCAAACTTCTAAAATATGCTGAAGGATATCTGAGTAGAGGGTAACTGATGAACACCTTTAATATTCCATTTCAGAATCCAATTTCCCCCTAGCTAATTTAAATGCCTCTTTTGCCATTTAATCCCATCTTTTTCTTAGTATTCAATGGATGTAAAAAACAGTTGGTTACTCTCCGATATTTTAAGAAGAGTTAAATCTACACTAAAATTTAATCTTAATCAATTTTATACTTAGTTCCAACTCACTGCCTGAAAGCCAGTTTCTACAAATGGCAATGAAAAATGAGAAGATGAGAAGTAAGTCAAGTAAGGGAAGAAGTACGGATTCTTGGTGTCTTAGTAATTTTGTGTTGCTGTAACAAAATACCTGAAGATGGGTGATTTATAAAGAAAAGAGGTTTGTTTAGCTCACAGTACTGGAGGGTCAAGAATAGGAACTAGCATCTGCTGGGCTCTGGTGAGGGCTTCATGGCAAATAACATAACAATGGCAGATACACATGAGAAGGGAAAGGTCACGTGACAAGGTAGGATGCAAGAGATTCAAGGGAGGTGCTGGGCTGGCTTACAGCAATCTGCTCTCCAGGGACTTTTCTGGAACGCCAGAACATACCCTGTGAGAAAAGTCCCTGCTAAAGATCTCATACCTTCCCATAAGCACCCCTCTTCAAGTTCTCCCTCCCGACCTCTCGGCATCACACACTGGGGACCAAGCTTCCGGCAAATGAAACTTGGGGAGATACATAAATATACATACATATTTTTCCCCTCCTCCATCACCCAGTAAGTGGGGCTGCGAGATCAGGCACCCTAGGGAAATGTGGATAAATGTACTGACATTGGCACTCTAATCCCTGAGCCCTGAGCCTCTGCCTGCTCCCAGGGCCACTAGGAGATATTTCAATTCCATTCTCTGCTAAGGCTCTCCCTCTCCCCATCTCCAGAGCAGCAGCCCTACATCACATTGAATTTAAAATAAAGAAATGCTTTTCCTAAAGAATTCGCACACAAATAATCTCATTACCCCAGTGCTTGGGTTTTCACAGCAGACGTCTTCTGCCAGGAAAAAAAGAAAACAGAACAAAAAAAAAAAAAAAAAAAAAAAAAAAAAAAAAAAAAACACGCTCTTCGCTCACTCACAGGGAACAGCTGCAAGGAGAGAAATGGTATTTAATTCATTGTGAAATATGCAACAATGGCTACACTGCACTTTTAAAAGCCTTTTGATAGTAAAACCCACAGGGAACAGCCCATCCTGTGTGCTGAAAAGCAGCTTCCCCACAATTAGTCTCTCTATTCAGAGGTCTGAGAAGTCTGTGTAAACTTCAGCACGTGCTGTGTACACTGTGCAGTGCTTCAAGGGTGTAACCTTTCAGGAACTTCTCCGGGCTTAGTCTTGCTGTGCTACTCTGTCTGCTCACGGAGCATGTCCATTAGGGGTGGGGAAGTAAGGGCCGAAGAGAAGTGAATGGGTAAGAAGACCCTCAGCACCCAAAATGAATGTCCAACAAAGGAAAAACCTTTCTCTGGAAAAGGTTTGAAAATTACCAGGTGTATTCATGCTCTTTAAAAAACCAGTGTCAGACTAAGATCGAAAAGTAATCAGGCAATAGGGGTTCATTTTCCTATTCCATCTCTATAGGATCTCCATGGGTCTCTGGCTTGTGGGAACGCTAAGAAAGCTTACACCTGTATCCTCTCATCCTGGAGGGCGGACATTAGTCACTGAGGGGGAGGCAATAATGAAGATGTAAAAAAAAAATGTCTGGGCAGGCAAAGATGGTCAGAAGAATAAGCTCTGGAGTAAGATTCTAGTTTAATTACCAACCCTCTCTCTGCTTCCCAGAGTTACAGTTAGTGTCCTTTGGGGGAGGTAGTATTACCTCTCTGAGCCTCACTCATCTCATCTGTAAAATGGTAATGATAGTACTGAACTTCATAGGAATTATCAGAGAAGAAGACCACATACACACAGTCCCCAGCCTGTGGAACGCATTTATGAACAGTAACTATTTTACCTCTCAAGCCATTCTACAAGCTCAGGACTTCTCTTGAGCTTTCTAGAATAATATTATTTGAATTCCTGTTTAATGGGAGAAAGAATGGGCTATAAAGTCATCTTTACTGCTATTCTTTTTTTTTTTAATTGAGTAGAGAAGCAACGTAGACATGGAGGCACAGATATCTAATGGAACATTCAAACAAAATTTTGCATCATGATAGATTTGTTTTATTTTTCAGGAAATTTAAACTCAGAATTTCCAGAACACAAAACACTGATAAAATCCCTGAATATTTCAGGTATGGTCAAAGTGAACACAACAATTATTCTGTTATCCCTAGACTTTACCTAACTCTCCAGGAACAGTCCACAGGCATTTCTGTTTCCAGAAGTAGCCAGCCACTTTCGTTATACAGCCCAATATTTAGCTATGCGTGTCCTGCAGAATGCAAGACCTGCTCAGTTAGCAGTGTCGTTCTTATACATTGACTGAAGATGGAGATGCTAAGGCACCACTAGACAATTCGAAGTAGCTGAGTAGAAGATAATCTCTCTAGTCCGGAGAGCTCTGAAAATTGTCTCCATTGTATAAGTGAGTTTTAGCAGTGGATATTACAGTCAACAGTTCCAAGAGAAGCCAAAGATCAGAAATGAGAGCTAAGACTCCACAGGGTAATCTGGGGTCAGGGGGAGTTGGCTGGAATTGTCTGCAACACCCAGCGGTTTATCTGCCATTATTGTTTCTATAAACATTGCTAGGGTGGGGAGGGTATTAGAGGCATTATTTCTACCACACTATTTCCCCTGCATTAGATAAGGATGATGGGGAAATCTATTGCTCACTAGAAAGTCGTAAGACACAGATCTCAGCGTGGCTTTTCTACGGTACTGTGAAGTGGATAAAATGGCCCAACCACATCCCCACCTCCAGCGCACTTTAGGGAGGCCACGGGCCCATGACCTTCATGGGTGTTTGCAGAAGTCATCTCAAAGAACACGAGATAAAAGATGTTGGGAAAGAGAAAGAAAAGACGTGCCCATACTTTGGGCAAGGCTATGTTGCTTGCTTGTCTCCAAGACAATGGCGTGGAAACAATACATTTTGTCAGGAGTGACTGAACAGTGAAAAGGGACTTAACCTAAGGAAGTTCATAGCAGTGAAGTCATCCCTGCTGAACAAGAGCTGCAAGGGGCTCTCTAAGCGTAATGCGCTGGTACTATGGGAGGGTGCTTTTCCCTTGGACAGTGGTTCTTGCCCTCTTTGGGGATCTCAGACCACCCAGTGAATCAGGAGAAATTAGAAGTATTATTTTTTGAACCTTAGAAGTATTCTTCTGTGTAATTTCAGCAGGACTGCCCATTTCTGAAACTCATCTCCAACAAGAACTATTGCTCTGTGAGAATCAGCAGATCTAAGACTTGGCAGAAAGTTGTCAGGGTTGATTTTAAAAAATGTATGAGGTAAGTACACTGTCAGAGGGAAAGGCACAGGCAACTAGAAGCCTGGTTCTGCAGATATTTAAGCCCCTGGCGTTTCTGCTTCTCCAGGACCACTTTGGGGACTCTGGGGAGGTAGGGAAAAGACTGGTAAAATTGAGAATTGGTAGCTTTGGGTTTTAGTGTTTTAATGTCACCTGCGAGGATGAACAGGTTCTGCACTTCTGTCTCCTTAAAATAGCAAGAAAGTCCCAAAGACTCAAACAATTGCTCAAAGTTCACGAGTGAGCATAGCTAAGATGTGCAGGAATGGAAAGAGAAAAATGAGAAAAGAGATACTTACCAAAAAAAAAAAAAAAAGTGATTTGGGTAGGAGGTCGCCAGCTGACTAGATGGTGACAGGCTGCAGGGTTTGAACTGAAGGTGAGGTCACCTGCCCTGGCAGACCCCTGGACTGCCAAAGGCTGCCCACACATCAGGGGAAAAGTGATTTCTCTCAGAGTGCAATTAGGTCGCCTGTTTGACCCTTGACCTCTGTCCCATGGGATATTTATGTTTTCCAGACAGGCAGCAGGGGGATAAATGAGGGAAGGTGGAAGCTGAAGGCATTGGATAAGGGAAGAATGAAAGAGAGCACAAAGGGAAGGAAGGAAGGAAGGAGGGAAGGAAGGAAGGAAGGAGGGAAGGAAGGAAGGAGGGAGGGAGGAAGGAAGGAAGGGAAGGAGGGAGGAAGGACGGGGAAAAGGGAAAAGGAGAATGGAAAGGGAAAGGAAGAAAGAAGGAAGGAAGGAAGGGAAGCAAGGGAGGGGAAGAGAAAGGGAGAGAGAGGAGCTCGGTCAATTTACAGGAGTCTGAAATCCTGAATTAAGAACCTTCTCTGTGCCACACCTGCTGCTTTCCGATCTCCGCACTCAGTATGGTTACTTCCGGTTCACAGTAATTCAGTGAGGTCGGCACTCGTATTACAAATGAGGAAACCGAGGCTCAGAAAGGTTCACGATTTGCTCTTGGCTGCACAGCTGGCACACGGCAGAGCTAAAACCCGGACCCTAATCAGTCCCACCCAACTCCTGTTCACCTCCAAACGGCAGCGACGCACGTGTGTGCTCTGGGCGAAGAGCTCCACTCCCTCGCTTCGCTTTCTATCTCCCAACCTATCTAGCCTCTTGCAAAACTACATCTCAGTCCAAAATCTCTTCTGTTCCAACCGTCTGTTTCTTGAGCCCACCTTGGGGCAAACTTGCGCCACAGCCCTGCAGGCCGAGGCAGTCCACGCCTCTCTCCTCTTCAGGGGCTGAAAGATCCGAATTGCAAGCCCAGACCGGGTGCCCCGGACGCCCCAGCTCAGCTAGGACCGGCTCGGCTGGGACGCCTCGCCGGCAGAGCCAGGGTTAACTCGCCAGCGCTGCGGAGCAATGATTTCTGTTTTATTTCAGCAGGGGAAGTGTGTGCTGCCTGATTAGCCCGATGGTTTCCTCTTTTCCCATAACCTCCAGACCCCCGTGGCCCAAGTGTTTACTCTCTGAAATAAAAAATCTGCTGGTGTTTTTCTTTTTGTGTGCTCGTGTATTTTGGGAGGATTGCAGGGAGGAAGGCGGGGTCGGGGTTAGGGACGCGGGGCTGGGGGAGGGGAGCGGGCTGCAGCCTCCAGCTGCAGGCTCCGGGCTGGGACCCCTGGCTGCCGTGCAAAAAAAGCGACTTATTAATGAGGAAGCCGAGTCTCTTGCTTCAGCAGCTATAAACACAGCGAACATCTGGAGCGAGAGTACGCGTCTGTCTCTGGCCAGACGTGAGCGCCACAGGCTGTCCCTGCCGCCCCCCACAACCCTCGGCTCTCACACACCCCTCTCCCCTCGGCAGCTCTGGCCTCGCATCTTTCACCTACCCCAAGGTCTCCATCCTCAGAGCGAGAGTGACGCCGGCCAACGACGCGCACCGCCCCCGCCCCGTTCCAGAAGAGGGGTCAAATTGCTTGGATCCAATAAGAACTTGGTGCCCCAGGGACATTTTCCCAACTCGGGCTAAATATTTGCGGTTTGAAAAAGTTCAGAGAACCTTTTTTTTTCCTTCTCCCCCCCCCCTGCAGCCCCCTGGGATTTGGAGTGCAATGCCGTTAACTTCCTAGGATTTTTGAGAAGCAAGAGTCAGGCCAACGGAATCCCTGCATTCTCACTGTGGCTGTACTAGCCCTCCCCTCAGGCTTCCTTTCCTTCTCCGCGTTCACCTTCCTTCCCAAGGACCTGCACGGGCGACTTCCATTCCTGAAGACCTTTCCTGTCCTAACAGACCAGGGACTGCTGAGGTCCCCCCAGTCCCAAGCCTGGCCCTTCTTGTTTTCTGGTTCTCCCAGGCTTTGCTTCCCCTACACTGGTAAAATAAGTTATGCGCCAGGAGACCGGTGCAGAAAAAAACAGCCTGGGGCCGCTCAGCTGTGGCCAGACTCCGCGGGAAGGCCGGGGTCTCTAGGCTCCTTGGCTCACTTAAATGCATGCTCCCACCAAACTGGGAGGAAAAAGAAGGCAGGGAGCATCTACAGGCTGTGTGACCTTGCAAGTCTACTACTCCCATTGAATGGAGCAAGAACTCTTTGAATTAAGTATCGCACCTGTTGGGGGCAGGGGGACCTTAAGGAATTTAGCCAAAACTCCAGTGCCAAGGGCATCTCAGATATGTTCTAGTTCTTTCCACCACACCACACTAAGCCCTCTGCCTAGACTCCATGTACTTCAATTTATGCTCTGAAACCTCAAGCCAAAAGTTCTTATAATTTGAATATGAAATAGCACAGGCTCAAAAAGCCACCAAGGGAGCAGGAGGTGGGAGTAGAAAATAGGAGGTAATGTAACACTGGTGAACGTGTGTGGGGGGGAACACACTTCACAACCATCAGAGTGACACCCTTTGCTTTCAGCAAAGAGGGCCAGGAACCCAGAGGCATCTCCTTATCAGACAGGCAAGATGATGCGGCACATGCATGGCATACCCCAGAGCATGCTGGCTCTCTCCCTTGTGTACTACTTGGGCTCAGCAGACCCCCTGCTTCTGTCCTCCAGCATTTCTGCCTTACAACCTCAGGTCCCCTCAGAGATGGGCTCTTCTTGTCTCAAGCTCCTCTGTCCCCTGGGAGAAGCTGGTCAGGGCAGCTCCACCCCACTTCGGCCTCCTGTGGAAAGCCAGACCCCAAGACATGGTACCACTTGCTCCTTCCCACACACCGCACCTAGCAAGTCAGCATCTGAGAAGGTTCCCATTCCCCCCTCCCTTAGTACTTATTCCCCAGTCTTGTGCCGCAGAAGAGCTGCACATGACTGTCATTGGAAAGTTTAAGACACTTCCATGTTGAGTTGGAAAACTGAGAAAATACAATCCTGAGACTGGAGGAGGGGGTTGCAGCAGGTTCCTAGTTCATTTCACTAAGGCTATTTATAAATCTTCTCAGAGAAGAACAGTCTGGCATCCTCTGAGGGTAGTATTTGTCTAGTATTATAATATCCTATATTACAACATCCATGAAATACCCACATACACACACACACAATTTCAGGTTCACACTCACACAATCTCAGGTCCTCTAGAAAAGGCTGAAGTTGTCATCTAGAAAAGGCAGACATAGCCTGAAGGAGGACAAACATACACATGCAACAGATAGAGTTTAAAACATCATTTAAAAAAAAAATCCTGAGCCATCTGAAATGGTCAGTTGAAAGAACAAATCTGCTATGAGGATAAACATTTCAGAGCAAGGTGAATCTCCATTTAAGAAGTCTCTCTGGCTTTCCCTCAATGTTCTCAACACTTAAAAGCCAAGCTGGAGGCATCTGTTTTTTTTTCTGCTGAAACTTCCCACCTGGCTGTTGATCGCCCTTTCCAAACACTGCCCAGGTTTGATCCCTCCCAGCCGCCCCATCGGCTGAGAAAGCTCCAGGAAAGACTAAGAATTCGGACTCTCAACGCTATCTCCCACTTGAACTTCCAAAGTTTATTTGGGAAAGACATTCTTCAGTTCGACCATTTATTAGTAAATTTGTTTGAGAAATTTTAAATAGTATGGTCTGGAGTCATCCATTGACATTGCCAACCTTCGTGTGATAAATAAGTGTAATATTTCATGCAGGAACCATTTGCTCTACCATGTAAATACACTCGAATAAAAGTTGTGTGCAGGCAAGGACTGAGCTCTCCCCTTTCTCCAGCTATCTTCTTAGTATCCAGTGTGTGGCACTGGCCATGCAGTGTGTTCAACCAATCCGAGGGTCACTTTCTAACTCAATGCTTCCCAGACATTTTTGGACTCCCAAAATGCATTTCAGGACAATGAGTCAGAAGTCAGTTCAGGACAATGATTTATAATTGCAAACATTCATATCATTGTTACTAAGTGAGGCACTGTTTTATGCTTTGCATAAATTAACTGAATGATCCTCAAAATGTGACCTCTAAAGCAGTAGCATCAGTGGTACCCGAGAATTTATTAGAAATGCAAATTCCTGAGCCCTAATTTAGACCCATTGACCCAGAAACCCTGGGGGTGGAACCTTACAACTTATATGTAACAAACTCTCCAGGTGTCTCCAATGCATCTTGGGAGATTCGGATTCAGTAGTTCTGGGGTAGGGGTTAAAACATTGCATGTCCAACAATATTGATGCTGCTGGTCTGGGGAACACACTTTGAGAAACTTCTGTGTACAGGAGAAAACTGAAGTACTAAAATTAAATTGCCCAAAGTCACCGTTTAGAAAAGCTGATGAAAATCCAAGAAATTTGCTTCCAAAGTATGGGTTCTTTACCACTCATTATAAACACCCTTTCTCATCAAGACTGGGAAGTGGCAGCTATTGTGTGCATGAGGGCACATAGGCTCGTACTGTGGTCAGCCAACAAAGCATAGCAAACTGCATTGTACAAGAAGAAAAATGCTACCATCTTGCTTCTCAGATTGACCATGGGCTTACTCTCCAGAGGGGAAGTCGGGCTTCTATGTCTACAGACTGCTTCCCAACTCTAAGAAAGCATTTTGCGAAAGTGTACTTTGACAGCAACAACGCCTCTACAAGTTTGGTTGACTCAAGACAACTCCTTCTCTGGATTTGAAAAATCATCCCTGAATTTGACACTATACCACTCTGGAAGGGTGCCGAGTAAGCATTTCCAATATCGCCAAGTACTTTCCAACATGCACTATGACCACTCATGAGCTTCGTAAGCGGGAGACTGAGTCCAATCTGGACGCTGGCAGTTCTGCGATGGAAGTGGCCTGGAGGCCTGGGTGCTCACTGAGGTCTCTGATGTCAGCGTCTTATTCCCAGGGGCTGAGGCACACTTTTACACCTCAAAATGGTTTCCATACCCTGTTGATTCCCAACTGGGCAGTGGATAGGAATTAATCATAATAGTTAATGACAACAAAACATTAGTGAGTTCTTAGAGACAGAGAGCAAGAGCTTGACATAAAAAAAAAAAAAAAGAAGATTCTCTTACAATGGTCGAGAGAAAGGGCTAAAGGGGAGGGACAGAACCGAGAGAGGCAGGGTCAGCGGCTCCGCTCCAGTCAGACTATAAACAGTAACAGGCATTTCAGCCCCGTCTTGTGTAAGGGGCTCCATTGATGCACAAGGTTCCCTGACAGAAGGATGACGAGAAGCTGAGACAGAAAGGACCCATTCATTCATGCAGAACACCAGCTCTCAGCCCCCATTGGCTCTTGGTAATGGCTCCAGGCTGACAGGGAGAAGGGGACAGGGGCGGACGGGAGGAGGAGATAAAAATGAAAGAAAATGATGACTACAAGATTGTCCCGAAGAAATGTACAGCTGCACAGGCAATTGCATGCAAATGTGGCTTCCCTTTTTAGCTGTATAGCTAATGTCCCCAGAATCGTCTATTTTTCTCTTTCATGTCATTTTCCCTCCCCCTCTTGCCTTGTCTTTTTTCTGGGCCTCCCCACTTCTTTTCTCCATCCCATTCATTTTTCATCTTCTCTTTCTATTATCCTCTACCTCTCTACCAACCTTTATTTTTTGTCTACTTCCACATATCTGGTCTTTCTTCCCAGAAAGACCCCCTTTACCATCTATTCCAACCAAATGATTCCCAGCCTTGGTTACTGAGTCTTCTCTCCCCTCGCCTGGTCAGACTTTCCCCATTCATGTTTTCTCTCAGCTGCATTCTCTCTTCCACCCTCCCTCCATCCCTCTCCTCAGCCTCTGCCCCTGCCCTTCATGAATAGGAATAACACTCAGAGGAAGGCTGCTGTGAGGGGGCCTGGTCCTTCCTCCATGGCCCCTCCAGTCGGCATTCCAGTCACTGATAGATGTGTAATCCTTGCAAAAGAAGTTCATTCATCCCTTCTGAGAGCACGAACGTGAGGGGGAAGCAGGACTGGGAAGTAGCCATGAGACGGAGGAAGGGAAGGAAGCTGAAGTTATAAATAGGATAAAAGAAGAGGAAAAAAAATGTGGAGTATTTTTCTCCCTTTCTTTTTATTCAACACATCTCCAAGAAAATGTGCCACAGCTGGGGAAATCATTGGTTGGTCCATGCCTTCATCTCTCTTCCTTATAACCCCGTGATTGCCTTCCAACCGACACCAATCACTGAGGCGAGCTGGACTAGAGCCCAGAAATAGTTCCTGCATCTCCTTCATCTGGACAGCTCACATAGCACAGGGGGGCTGGAAAGGCTCAGGGTTCTCGCCAGATATTTCCATCAGAGGGAGCCTCGGGTAATGGGAGCTGTAGCCCACATTTGCAAAGAGACTGCCGCTAACTGGTAGGAAGCCAAAACTCCATACAAGCCATCTACCACTGCTGCGCTGTAGTCGGTGGCAAGGAAAGCCTGGGTGATTCTAGCTTCCATCTGATAACAGTAAAGTAGACTGTATTATACTGCAATAAACCAATGCATTTTAAAGGTAGTTTCTTCCAGTGGCATTAATCACACATTTCATGGACACTGTCTCATTGGCCCTGAAATAAAAACTTTTTTTTTTAACGTTTAAGGACCTTGGCAAAGAGAAGAATAAAAACTTATCTCCCCTTGGGAGTTTATGTATTTCTCCACTTGGGAGAAAGAGAAGGACTGTGGCTCTTTGCTACAAGGAAGAGTGCACCGATTAACCTTGTCAACTTGACCAGAGTAAGAGGCTCCTGGAGAGGTGATTGGCCCGTGAGAGCTGTACCTTCATCAATGGGTTGGTGCACTGATGAGTTCAAAGCTGATTGGGCTATAGAAGGAGGAGCCTAGTGGAGGACATGGATCACGAGCTGAAACCCGTGAAACTGAGCCAAAATAAACCATTGTCCTTTAAGTTGCAGGTGTCAGGTATTGTGTCCCAACAATGGGAAAGCCAACCAATATAAAGAGGCATTCTTTTTTTTGTTTTTGTTTTTCTCAAAGAGGCATTCTTATCTTGAGACCACGGGCAAGTGTGGAGATATCCTCAACCATAAAAAGGTGTAACTTGTAGTAAGCAGAAGAACCACCCAGAGCCGAAAGTCTAACTAAAGGTAGCTTTACTCTCAGTTGCACTGGAAGATGTAAAACTTCAGCCCTGTGAAGGATTATATGAATACTGACACAACCATCTGACTTTCTCTTATACAAATAGTATCTTTTTTGCTTAGAATTTTAGAAAACCTTTTTCATCTTCAAGTCCTTAAGGTGAACCCGTGAATAGGTACAAAATCTTCCCAGCCTTTCTGTGCAATGGGTAGACATCCGAGACGTTTGGATTTATGCTTAGAGGAACAGACATACCAGGCAGAATGTGCTAGCATAAATGTTATGTCCGCAACCCAGGCAGTGCCAAAGAATATCTCAAAGACCAAAGGCCAATGAGTCAAGAGACCATGGAACATGGGAGTTGACTTCATTGTGCCCTGAAGAGGAACCAGGCAACTGCAATGCTACTTCCTATGCCTCCCCACCGCATACACAGCGTGCCCTGCCAAGTAACACGGCAGCGTGCCCTGTACTGCTACATTTATGTCTGATGAAGGAGAAAGCATAGACAACAAAGCAAACATTTGTTTTATTTCTCTGTTGTCATAAAAGTAGTTTACTACAAAGTTGTGGAAGGTAAAAGGACCCGGAACAAGAAAATTGCATTTGCTTCCAGAGATTTTCCCAATCCCATGGGAACTGGATTCCATACGTAAGAGGAATGACTTTCCTCATGCTAAGAATTCATCCTTGGATAACACACAAATTTTGACTGACTTTTTGGTATTTGGATATGTTATTTTAACAAGGTCTCATGACTTTGTTATGAACTTAATATTGAACTTAAATTGAACTTAATATCTGAATCAATCATTTCGTTATCCTCAAATTCAAGCTTTACATTTTTGTATTTTTTAAAAATGCTAGCAGGTAAGCAAGGACTAATGGCATTTGTAAGAAACAGAATGAGCCTAGAAAACAGAAGAGACAGGACTTCAGACTTCTGGGGTCCTTGGGAAAGCAAATCCTTTTATTCCACAGAGCTCCCTGGGGGAGGCTGACTCCTGTTCACCAGGGGGCAGCACTGTCACCAGTAAGACCAGGAAGGAAAGGGAATGCTGAAAGGAGAGGACCTGCTGGGACAGAGGGCAGGGGAGAGGCAAGCAGAGGAAAGAGAAGCAGAGTACTGGTGCTCCTGGGCCGATAGATAAAGAGTAACAGAAAGAGACGATAAATGGAAGAAATGATGCTCTGTAAGAAGGCTAAGTAATTTGTGCACCTCTGTTTTTCCAGTTTATCCTTTATGATGCAAACTTTGCAGGCCTTTTGTCAACAGCCCCACCTAAGTGGGTAAGTATCAGGAAATGCTCAGTAAGCAAAACTGTTAACAAAATGGAGACCCAAAATAGTCCCTCTTGGGCCTGTTTCTAGAGCTTGGTCTTCCTGCTGAACAATAAAGTAATGCAAAATTATTGAAAAGGCCTGGGACTTTCCATCAGAGAACAATAGCATCCGTCCCCACGTAAGCCATGGCAGCATTATTCCAGAGCATACAGCCCTTGTCGAACTTCCCTTGTCCTTCAGCTCTAGCCTCATCCCCAGCTTTTGTTTATGTTCCTACCTGAGCCATAGTGTTCGAGGCCAGTAGGAACTTCCTGAGTGGCCATCTCATCCCAGAATGGGAAGCAAGGTCTTTGCTGGTGATAATTGGACTGGAAACCACAGGGCATTCGAGGGTCTTCAAAAGTGTTGATAGGTCCCTGCCTCTGTGACCAGGAAAGAGAAAAGGAAATATATTAGGAGGAAAGCCTCCCTAAATTTGCCCTGATCAAACTATGACTTTATATCATCCAATCACATGTAAGTAGGACTCATCCATAAAAAATAATAGGACATAACAAAGTACTAACTCTCTTCCCTTCATCATCCGAAATTCACAGGGAATGAGAATTTCCAATTTACATGATGAGTACATTTATCTCCATTCATTTTTTCAAGCATTTGAGAGCTCCTTTTCTGATCTTCAAATGAAAACTCATGGTTAAAAGCAGGGCAGAATCATCATCAATTTACATTTTTACATCCCAGCCTTTTCTTTTTCTGATATCTTATCCTATAAAAACACCATGAAAGAATATTCCTGTAAGACATTCCAATATCATAGAACTAGCAGGTGATAAATTGAAAAGGAAAAACAAAAACACGAGATTTACATCATAAATTCACCTCATTTTCCAGTTGATCGGTAGGTATAGGCTTTAATGACATCAGTTGCTAGACAAGAATTGTCTGTTTCCCCCAGTAGTTGGAGATGGTGCCACTTTCTTCCTAATTTTATGAAATCCATAAAATTTACTATCCACCCAGCACTAAGCCAGGTAAACATGATGTGTGGAAGGCATTATTGTTTTTTCAGTGTTTAAAATTATATCCTTTACAGCCAAATGAAGCCAGATATACAGAGGCAAATCCTGGCTCCACCACTCACTGATGGAAGCCTGTGCCTCCCTCTTACTCTAAACTTCAGTTTATTTAGTTATACAATGGGAATAACGGGCCAGTGAGATGGCTCAGCGGCGTAAGTGCCTGCCTGGCAAGCGCGAGGGCCCGAGTTCGACTCCCGGAACCCACATACAAAAAAAGGGCCGGTGATATCGCTCAGCGTCACAGGCGCCTGCTGGCACATGAGGTCTTGAGGTCGACCCCCAGTACCCACGAGAAAAAAAAAAATGGGAATAACAATCCTTACCTCATACAGTAGACTTGAATAAAATAATATCTATAAGAAATTATATAAAAGCAAAATAAAATATGAAATATACTTAATAAAATCATGTATTATATAACATGAATACAATAAATACTATATGTGGAGCTGGTTCTCAATAAAAAGTAGGTATTATTTTAATATAAGATACTCTTAACATTCTTCAGATTAGAAAGGTGGGTTAAGTATTAAAACACAAAAAGAGAAACAGTAGATTTGTGGAAAGATTTCCTGAGAATAGGAAGTTAATCTACACTGAGTCATCATCAAATTTCTTTTTCTTATTATCATTCTCTTATGGCCCCTCCACCTCCATAAAAACCCCAATTAAAAAAAACTCTGCAAGAATTTGATGTGATTAAAATTACTGATGGTACTGTAGTAGGAAATGCAGCTCCCAAGGTGCTATTCTTAGCCTTAAAGAGTAGCTTGCTAACCCCCAGTAGGATTCTCTACTGGGGGAACCTCTTGTGCCCACCCTCCCTTTGAGCATGCAAGAATCCAGCACTGTTATGGTAGGTCCAGTCACTCAGTGTCTACCATTCCCAGCTTTGCCATGGTACCTCCACTTAATTGCAGTTAAAAAAAAAAATTGGCATAGAGAAAATCAATTTAAACCCAAATGGAAAAGAAGGTATTGTGTGCATTGTAAAGTATCAACTTGGATCTGTTTTCTATAATATTCATAAGCTTATTTAAGCTAAGGCTATTTTACGGTTTAGATCTAAAGGTCCTCCCCCAAAATCTCATGTGTTTGGAGGGTGAGAGGCATTATACACATCAGTGGATTCATTCATTAGTGAGTTCAGTAGCTGAATGTGCTGTCAGGAGGTGGGGCCTGGTCAGAGGCGGTCACCTGGGGTGTGACCTAGAAGGGTGTATTCTTGTCCAGGCTCCTCCCTCCTCTCTCCTTCCAGGCTGCCATGAGATGGACAGCTGTCCTCCACCCTGCCCTCCCACCATTTCTGCCTTGGAGTCAGCCCACTTTGGACTGAACCCACTGGAAACTGTGAGCCACATAAACCTCATTTCCTTTAAGTTATAGATGCCAGGTATTTTGTCCCAGTAATGGGAAAGTAGCTAATACAAGCCGCATATAGTTTCCTCTTGGGCTGTTTATCTTCCAACAGTGCTACAGTTATTGAAAATGTAATAATACCTTGGGGATCCATGAAGATGCTTCGCACTGTCTTATATCGGAAGCTAACTTCACCAGCCTGCTGCTTCTCAGAGGCCAGCAGAACTGTGACAGCATAAGCAGAACAATGGTGGATTTACCATCTATATGCATTGGAGACAAGAGATTTAGCTGAGCAATCAGAGTAGATATACTACTGAACTTCAGCCAGAAAATGCTTCCTGAATTCTGATTTCAACCCATTTTGCTGACATCTTATTTAACACTGTAAGCTGCTGAAGTAACTACTCATAGTACCTCTGTTGCGTTTCCACAGTAAAGGAGTCCCCACAACACTTTGAAACTGAGTCAATTTAAAATACATTTTCTAGACAAGCAAGGTAAGCTGTGTACTCTCAATATCTTTTCCTATCTTTTCTTATTCCTTCTGATCCTTTCTCAAAATTTGACATCAAATTTCAGAGTTGGAGGAATAGGATTTCAAGGGAGGCAATTTTTTATTCTAAATAGTATGAAGAAGAGCTCAAAATTTCAAATCACTTCCATCTCTTTTCTTTTGGGATACCGTGTGTGTGTGGTTTATCTATAGCAGAAGACCCTTGTATGATGACAATTGGGTAAAATAAATTGGGCCCTTCCTTATAAGATAGTCGTGGGTGGGATAAACACTATCCTGGTAAGGTGGTAGTAGATAGTATAAGTTGGGTCACTGTAAGACAGTAGCAGGTGGTAGAAGCAGGGTCTTTGTTAGAAGATAGCAGGTAGTATAAGTAAAATCCTTAAAAGTAGGTAGTGGTGGGTAGTTTGTTACACGACCTATTAAAGTGGTAGATAACTGAGAAGAACTATAATTCAGAATTAAATTTTGGATTTTCCCTACCATGGGAAAGCCACTGGAAGCAAAGTATAATATGCAAAGAGGCATTGACAGAAAATGATCTTAGAAAATGTACAGAAAAGAGAGAGAAGACAGAAGTGATCAGTTAGTGGGGAGGGTATAAAGTAATAAGGTTCCAGACCTGGATGATGTCAGTGTAGTTTTATTTTGGCTCAACTCAAAGCTTTCCAGTTATAAGTATGCATAGTATTAGCTTGATTTTACATGGTTTGCTTTTTTCATGGAGTTGCCTTTGTCCTCAAATGAGGTTCTTTGTGAAGAGGAACATAGTTTATAAATAAAACTGTGTATTTTAGGACATAATTTCTCTGTAGCTGTCCTCAATTGAGCCAGAGGACACTGGTGAAATGTGTCTCAAAATTAAAAAGAAAAAGAAAGAAAAGAATAAGAATATGATAATATCCAAATCTACCATAAACCACAGCATCTTTGCTGGTGGATGCTCTTCCCCTTGGAAGCCTTTCATGGTTCTGTTATCTCGACACCTGCCTGTTATTAGACATTTCATGAACTGACTTAATAACTATTTCATAGAGTGTGAAAATGACATTTTTACTCAAGAGAACCATATCGCCAGAGTTCTACTTCATTATGAAACCATCTCAGTTGTGGGGAAAGAAGCAGGTTATTAGCAGAGCAGAAATCTGTCAAGCACAGCCCCCACCTTTCTGTTACAAAGGGCACCACCCAAAGCAGGTTCCTGCCTGGCGAGTCTCTTCATTGGCACCCTTCCTTCCTGGCTGCAACTGGAGATGAGTTAATGAGATGCAACCAACACACCCAGTCTCCGTCACAGTTTTAACCCAACAGTTTCTCACTCATTAGTCCCACAGGTGATTGTTGAAAGGAACTAACATACATCACACACCTGTTGGCGCCAGCTGGCATGCCAGCTTCATACTGATATGGCCACTATCAATCTTTGCCACAATCCTGCAAGACTAGTGTTTTCCTCTCTGTTTTACAGATGAGCAAACTGAGATTTTAGATGGGAAGTAAATTTGCAAAGGCTACAGTGCTAATAACACGATGGAGGCAGAATTTTACCCCCAGTCTGTTCAACTTCAGACTGTTATTTCTTCTACCTGTACAATATGAAGCTGAGTGGCTCAAGATTAGTTTGCTTACAAGTGGTGGTTATTATTCTAGGTACTTGATGGATGGTGCCGACGTGTGTTCACAGAGCTAATGTGTATGGTGCACCTCATCTACGCCAATATTATGTTACATAGATGCTAAGAACAACATGAGCAAGAAATTAGCCACGTCCCCAGGATCACACAGACAAATAAACAGGAAGTTACAGTGAGGGGTTAAGGACCACTGTGTTGGGGAGGGGAAGCAGGGAAGGCTTCTTGGAGGAAGTAGGCTAAGTTAAGAACTGTAAGGTTGAGTAGGACCTCGCCTTGAACTTTTGGTGAAGGGCCAGAAAGCAAAAGAACGTGAAGATCCTAACACAGCTAAAGGTAAAAAAGAATATGCAGAAGGACTGTGGACGTAGCTCACCAGTAGAGCACTTGTCTAGTGTGCACGAGGCCCTGAGCTCAATCCCCAGCACAGCAAAATAACACAAATAAAGAAGATACACAACTATACGAGGAGGAGCAAGAAAAGATTCAAGTAGGCATCACAGAATGATGAAGACTGTTGTTTGCCAGAGACTAACACAAGGGAAAGGCAGGCTCTTGTGCACTGAGGGTGCTTATAAGGGTGGGAAGTAGGAAGAATTCAGCCGCACGCACAGGGTAAGCCAAGCCATGGATAATAAACAGGAATTGGGCTTTGGGAGAAAGCCATTGGAGGCTGTGTATGTGACAAGATGGACAATATGTTCTAGAAAGATCCATTTGGTTTCACTGTGTAGGGTGGGCAGGGACAGAAGGTGAAGAGACTGGTCAGGAACAGAGTTCTGCTAAGCTATATTAGGTCTGAAGCAAAAAGATAAATCAGGTTTACCGGCTTCAATTTTATTTAATTTCTAAATTCTTTTCCATAATAACTTTTGCATTAATTCTGATTTTTAAGATATTATCCAGCGGATTCCTAAGTTTTGGGACCCTCTCCCCAACGTGACTGCCTTACTCATCTCATCTCACTCAGTTATAAAGAAAGAGCTGGAGCAGAGTCATGAGTGGATAGCGATGAGGAAACAAGGAGCACACAGTTTTAGAGAGAGAATCAAAACCATCTTATGATCGATTAGATAGAGGGGATGAAGGAAAAGAAAAAAAAATCCAAGATAACAGACTGCTTGTTTCTGATATACTGAAAATGGTCATTGAATGTGACATAAACAAGGAGAATGAAAAGAAATGTCACTTTTGGTGGTGTTGAGAGGGATGGAAGAGCAATTAGGTGGGGGAACCCTAAGGTGGCTGCATGATACAAGGACAGGAAGGAATAAGATAGATTTCCCATAATAAAGGATCAAGTTAGAGCACAGACTCAAGAAATATAGCAGGTAAAAGGTAAAGAGAAGCAAAAATGGGTCTGTAGAGTTGCCTACAGTTAAGAGAAATGAGAGGACAAAACAGCAGTGAAGCGCCAGTCGACACAGAGGAAAAGCAAGAAGTGCACACGGTTCTGAAACCTAAGAGCAGAGCTTCACGCACCAAGGGTGGCTCCCGAGTGGTCACTAAGGAAAGGGTGGCAGCCAGGCAGCCATGGACTCATGGGGTCCACAGGCACCTCAGGAAGGTGCGCCTCTGCCCTGCTCCACCGTCCACACAGTGCTGAGCCACCTGGGGAACGGCACAGTCTCCCTCTCCTCTCAGAAGCAACGATGGGAGCATAAAGCCAACAGCCGAAAGGCTCTGCCTACCTGATCTGGAAATGAATCAGAGGATGCCTCAGCAGCCTGGAAACCACCAGGACAAGGACACACCTCGTGCCCATTCTGCTCTAAGGGTGAGCCAGTTCTCACCGCTACCGCCTCAGCAGACCTCATCCATCTCCATGCAGACCGAGCTCCTTGCTTTGAGTCCTCTTCTGAGCCCCTCCACTCAGTGCTTCAGGGTCTGGAGCCAGTGTCTCTGCAGCTGCCTTCCCTGCTCTAGGACATCAGTTATGTCTTCAGGGCCCCTCTTCACTTCCCCCTCTAGCATTGCCATGTCTCAAAGCCATTCCATTTGCTCAGTCTTCTTTCTCTCTGCCCCCCACCCGCCCTGCAAAGTCCCACAAAATTGGAAAAGAAGGAATAGGGGAATACTTTTATGACACCAAATCACAAACATATGGAGTCCACGTATCTGCGAGTGAGGGGACGATTCTTCCAGAGGTTTCTGGCTACAACCAAGCTGCCCTCACCATGCAGGTGTTCGGCTGTGAGCTCTCTCCTCCCTCACCTTTTGCACCTGTCAATCGGTAGTTGCCTACGGAATCCTAGGGTTTAGCCTTAGGCCATCAATATGGAAGACACAATAAACACTTCTAGAGGCTGCTGTTTTCTAAACACACTTTAAACTCAGCAGTGAAGCTGAGTCCTCATGGGCAGACGGGCACTGTGATTTGCAAAGCACAAGGACAACTTGGCATTATTTTCTAGGAATGTCATAGACATTCATGTGCACTCTAGCAGGAAGATGGAAGGGACTATAAATCAGGAAGCTTGGATTCAAGTCCTGCTCCACCACCAAGGAGCTGCGTAACCTCTGACCCATCACTTAACCTCCCTAAGCTTTTGCTTCCTGAGGAGGCTGGCCCTGACAATCTGCAAGTTCCTTGCCAACTCTAAGGCTCTGTTTTGCTGATCCACCCACATTCTTCTTCCTGACCTTGTGACTGGCAACTTTCATCAGCTCTACGGCCTCAGGAGGGTGGGGAAGCCTCCACAGCCAACGTTGTCAGCGTTGTCATAACGAAGATTATCACAACGTCCTCTAAATATGTATTCATTTCTTTTCATTCTTCCCTAAAACCATTCTCTAACACTGTTTTGTCATCGTATTTCTCCTGTCATGGAAGGGAAAAGTGAAGCTCAGGGGGAACCTTAGTTATAAGAGCTCTCAGACAAAAGGGGCTTTAAGACAGTGTGCAATACTCGGTCACTTAGCTTAAAACCTACCGCTGCCTGGAACACAGTCACCCTTGACACTGAGCTGAACAACTGCATGGACCAGTTAATTACATGGTGACTTCCTTGTCCTCAGAAGATGCCTAAGGCAGCATTTCCTTGCACTGACAGAGGAACACTTTACAGATAAATCTCCTTGGCTGATGAGAAGTTTGGTCACACTGTGTTTGGCCTCAGAAGGGCAGAGGGGCACAGAGGGGCTTCTTGGCTACATCTGTTCAAGAAGGCCCACTGGTCCTGCTCTGTGGAGGGACAGAGGGAAGGAAGCAAAGCAGAGCTCCTCCTCACCTCTCCAACTGTACATCAGAAAGGAGGGAGGGTGGGCGCGGCAGCAGCCAGGAGACGCAGGAATAAACAAAATAAGAAACTCTCAAAGGGCAATTTAATTTTAGACTCAAGGCCAGGAAATTCTTTTGGAAACAATAAGAGTGATAGGCTTGGACCTTGGTGAAAGGGCAGGCATGACACACTGCAAGTTTCTGAGAGAAAAATCTGAAGCCCGGAGAGGGCTGTGGAGAACGGCGTCTCCAACTGTGCTCCCACTGCAAACTGTGCTTGGCTTCCATAAAGACCAGCTGGTTAGCACACCAAGGTGGGATGAAGAGTCCAACAACAGCGCTGCAGCTCTGCACACTAGCCTGAGGGCTCTACTCACAGCAGACTCTGGCTGAGACACAGCCCAGCCCACAGAGTGGAGTAAGGAAAGGGCCTTGAGCCTGGGCCACAGCCCTGCACCCTGCACCGGCGCTCTCTTGTTAAGAGGTCTTGGTGAGGTTGCCTTATTTGTCAGCTTGGAGTTCTGCAGATAGCAAGTTGCTACCCACTCAGCACAAAGCCTTCAGACTCACAATGACACTCAGGATGACAACTGGAGCCATCCTGTGGTGCAGAGAGGGCCAGTGAAGCCGGCTGTGAACCTTTTTGATGGGACACGGGTGGGAGAACTTGCAAGGCTAAAAGACTGTCCAGTCTTGCAATTTGCTCAGCGGTCTACCAAATGGAGTTTTGATGTTTTCCTAATTCAGAGAAGACCAAGTTTTCATAAACGAGGTAGATCGATGTGTGAAAGCTGGTGAGAAGTGCTTATATAGCACCAAGTATCTTTTTATTTATTTAGTTAGTTAGTTTTGATGGGTACCGGGGGTCAAACTCAGGACCTCGCGCTTGCCAGACAGGTGCTTATGCCACTGAGGGATATCACCGGCCCACCAAGCATCTTTTTAAAAAATGAATCAGATGAATTGGGTGGTAAGGAGCTGCTACTGTGTGAACGTGCTCTTCCAAAATCCCTATGTTGAAACTCAGTCGCCAACATGATATTATCAAAAGGTGGGGCCGCTGAGAAGTGAGTAGCCACAAGGGTGGAGCATCACAGAGAGGATTAGGCTGCTTATGAAAGGCATCACAGGAGAAAGTCCAGCCTCCTCTGTCCCTGCACCCATGTGAGGACACAATGTTCATCCCTTCTGGAAGATACAGCAACAAAGGACAGACTGGGCCCCTCACCAGACCCAGAACCTACCTCATCTTGACCTTGACCTTCCAACCCCCCAGAACTGTGAGCAACAACTCTCTATTCTTTGATACCTAGTCTCAAGTATTTTGTTGTAGACACACAGACTAAAACAAGAGTATTCTAGGCCAAGAGTCAGGAGATATGGACCACACCCCATCTCTTGCCAACTTTGTAAACTTGGGCCATTCATTTAACTTCTTAAAACATTAATTTTTTTATATTGTGACATGGGCTTCAAGTTGTAGCCTTACTCTGAAATTCTCAAGTTTGTATTGATTGAACCTAATAGCTAGAAAAAAATATAAATTATTAGTGTTTTTTTTTCCTTTAATTTCTGTGACTACCAATAAGAGTTAGAAGTATAAATAACTTCCCAAACACTATGTTTCAACAATCTGTTTGGGGTAAAATCATCATCATCCCAAGTAACAAGAATGAAAAATTCTTTTCTGGTTTATATTTGGATTCAAAATTTCTTTTTGTGTGTTCCCACTTTTCTAATCCTAAATACCTTACCCATTGCCCTCTAGGATTCCCATAGAGAGGGAATCTGTACGAAGCGTCCTAGTTTGTACAAAAAGCACAGGGACAGCACAGTGGTTGTTTCTCAAACATACCCAAAGGCTCAAATCCTGAGGCCTGTGGAGTGGGGGTAAAGAACTGCCAACAGCCAGAGCTGTGCATAAGAAGAGACTTGCTCCCAAGGAGGCCCAATTAAACCACAATTACTCAAGATAAGAGAACCTAGTATGTTTACACAATGGGGCTGTAAACCACCAGTCCACAACAAGGAAACTTTGATCTGGTGGCAAGAGAGCTGTTTCTCATGCAAGGTAGTGGTGAAGCAAGAAGGTTTCCCAATAAGAATATCTCCATCTTTACCCCAGCAGTTCCATCTTGTTCTGACAACACCCAGGTATGGACAAGTGAAAAATCATCTCCAGTCCTCCCCCACATATACGTCTAACACAGCCAAAAAGTCCAGAATAAGACACAGTGAATAAAGGAAAAAGGGAATTGACTGGGGTCATCTTTGTGGAGGCACGAAATAAGCATTTTCTCATTTAATGGTCATCACAGTGACCTTTCAGGGTAAGTTATACTCTGTCTGTTGTACAAATGGGAACACTGAGGTTCAGGGAGGTTAAGTAGTTTGCCCAAGGTCACCCAAGGTTATGTAGCTAAAGAGTAACAGACCAGAATGTAGCCCAGGTCTTTCTGATTCGAAAGCCGAAGTACTTTCAACTATAGTCGCCTGGAATACTGGGTATGGTCTGAATGTCTCCTCCAAAATTCATGTTGAAATTTAACTAATATCATAATAGATATTGAGAGGTGACTAGGCCCTCAGGGCTCTGCCCTTGTGAATGGGCTAATATCATTGTTGCAGGTGTGAGTTCCTAGCCAAAAGGATAAATTCAGGTACACCCCCATCTCCTGTTCTCTCTCTCTTGCCCTCCTCACACTCATTTATCACATAACTCCTTCTGTCATGAGGCAGCAAGCAGACCCTCACCAGATGCAGCCTCCAGAGCCAGGAGCCAAATAAATTTATTTCTTCATAAATTACTCAATCAGCTACTGTGTTATAGCAGCAGAAAATAAACTAAGACAGATACATTCCATAGCTACCCGACCCAGGACTAAAGGTTCCATCTAATGTCTGGTATAAAACAGATAGGAGTAAGGTGGGTCTCTCTTCTGCTTCTCCAGAGTACCTGAAGATGGAAATGGAGTTGTGTGTATAAATTTGTCATTCAACCAATCAGTTGTGGAAGGGAGAAAGAAAATGAACAAAGAGGATCTGCCCAAACTGTGGAGAGATTGGCAAGATCCACCGTTAATCTCAAAAGACCTCTGAGACAAGAAGCTTGTGTCTGAGGGCCATTGTTTGGAGCTTATTTTTCCAATGCACTTAGCTAAACCTCATAGCCAGCTAATCCCCTTTGTCTGCATCAACTCCAGATTCAGCTGCCCTGGGAGGACAGGAGTCCCACCACAGTCCACAGGAAGGAGGGAGCCAATACACAGGCTAGTTGGTGGCTGCGATTCTCTTTCACTTCCCACCCAAGCTACATCCGGCATGTGCTCTGGCATTTTTCTACCACCTTGTCCTTACGCTGAGCAAATGTCTGAAGTAGCCCTGGCCTCGTGTTTTATTCTGTACAAGAGTAATTGTCTAAAAAATGTGAGCCTATATATACAACTGTGAAGTCATTCACATAATAAAATCACAAGTCAGTAGATCTTTCCTTGGGTAGTATCTGAGCCCTAACTTTCATCCAGAAAATACAGGCACCATACCCAGAAGAGAAGCATGTTTGGTGGAGAGACAGTGAAAAAAGTGGCTACTTTTCAACATAATTACCCAAGCTAATAAGGATGTCACCTAAACCCAAAGAATTATCCTAGGAAACTGTGCTATTTTGGAGTATCCATTTAACCTCTGGGGCACCAGTGCCTTGCGTGTGTTCTAGAACCCTGTAAGCCACTGTTGCCTGGGGTTTGTTACCTTATCCCCAAAGCCCAAAGCTGTGAGCAGAGGTGAGTAGACACTAACGTTCCCTGTCCTCTAAATAGCTCAAGGTGCTTCCTAATATTCGCCTGTCGTTAGTCCCCGAAGGCCTCCTCCACACATCCTCTGTGCTCACCAAGGCCTGGGGCATGTTTATTTGAAACTACAAACAGCCCAGGATCTCCTGCAGCCCTCCCTCTGCTGGGCCAGCGCAATGGCAGGATAAAAAAGATGACACAGGACAGGACCAATGCGCCCACACTGCAGGGACTTCCAGGGCTCAGGGCAGACTGGCCAGCTGGGACCACAACAGGAAGGAGCCGCTTCCTCCCCTGGATGAAGGGTCCCTGACACACAGCCCATATAAGTACCTGGAAATGGCCCCATACCCACACAAAGGCCAGGCCACTTCCAAAAGGGTTGTTTCTTTACCTCACTGGCTGTGACATCATTTCATTCATTACAGTCTCCTGAGGGGCTGACCTTACCATCCGGAAACCATGTGTCCTGCTTTTGACAAACTGACCCTGAGCAGAAAATGTGAGTTCTGTGTAAAACGGCCATTACCTGATGGTGGCACTGATTTTAACTATGGCCGTAAATATTTCAAGCACTCTTCTAGCACAGCAAAGGACCATGTAATGCTAATGCAATCTCTAATTGACAAATTAGCAATCTGAGGCTTGGCAATCTTTCAGGATTAGAAAATAGTCCTATTTTATTTTAGAAGAGTGTTTCTTGGTCAACTAAAGCAGTCCCTCAGAAGAGGAACACATCCTCAGTTTTTTCCTTTTTTAGATTTCCTTTTCTAAGATAATAACTTACAAGGACCCGAGACCTGCTTAGAGCAGTGCAAGCGCATGAGGAGCATGCTGCCCTCAAAAGTGAAGCTGGGGGCCAGTGAGATGGCTCAGCGGCGCGAGCGCCTGCCTGGCAAGCATGAGGTCCTGAGTTCGACTCCCAGAACCCACATAAAGGAAAAAAAGGGCACGGGCACCTGCTGGCGCACGAGATCCTGAGGTCGACCCCAAGTACCCACAAAAAAAAAAAAAAAAAAGTGAAGCTGGCACTCAGTGGCTACTCTAGGCCAAGATTTCTCAGTCTCAGCACAGTTGCTATCAGAAGCTTGGTAATTCTTTGTCTGAGGAGTCTGCTTTATGTATTGTGGGAAGTTTAGTTACATCTGTGGCTGCTACAGACTGGAAGATGCCAGCATTTCCCCAATTTTGACAACCAAACATGTCTCAGCCATCACCAAATAATCCCCTGAGTGGGCAAAATCATCCCCTGTTGACAACCCCACTGGCTCTCAGGGTTTTGCGTTCTTCCTCAAGTGTACCATACCGGGGACAGAGTTTTTAGTGTTTGTGGTTTCACCTGACTGACTCAGACTATGGCACAAGCCAGGGGGACTTGGGTTATTGGATTAAGTCCACTGTGCCAAGCTCTGAATATTGAGGCTCCAATGGCACTGAAAAGGCACTGGATACCTGGGCCTTCAACCACCTTGTCTTTGAAAGTTAATAAAACTCTGCTCACTCCTCTATCAGATCTTAAACTGGGATGCAGAGTGTGAAGTTTGCTTGCTAGGATCGCTAGTGCCCACCTGCCAAGGTTATAGTTTGTAGGTAATTTATAGATGCTTTATTTCTTATAGCCCAACCTAAGATCATAAGTTATCTGTTAGAGCTGGTTTATTGAACTTGAACTTGTGCTGATAAATATTATTGATTTCTTTCAGTTTTATCAGAGCAGAGAAGTTAAGGACTTCTTCATTTGCTCTATGGTTCTGAAGGGTTGCCTAACGAGTTCCAGGGATGGAGAAACTGAAGTCCATAGAGAAGTTATGAGTGCAGGTGCTGGAACAATACCTTAGCAGCTCTCTTGTGCAACCCCCTGCTTTTACTCAAGTAGCTTTGAAATTCGTAGTAAAAAGGATCTCACATGTTAATAATGTTTTCCAGATATAACTATGGGGCTGGGGTCTTTGTTTTGAAACCAATGGAAACTATTTAAAATACATTAAAAATATCTCGAGTATTCATTTGAGTAGGGCTCTTTAGTTGTAAACATGCAATTAGATTGATTTGGGATTCCAAATCTACAAGTTCCAGATACCCTCTCTAGGATAATATCATATTATACTTACAACTCGAATGGTGATATTAGATTTTTTTATTTCGATGTCTTAAAAAAGTGTGTCTGTGTAAGGCATTCTTCACTTAGAGAAAATATTCATCCTGCTTGATTATACTACTGATAGAATTAACATAAGCCAGTTTTAAATGGTCTTTTCCAAGTCAATGACACATTGGCCTTCATAGCACGATGTCCTTATTTATTTTAACAAATCTCTACCATATCATCTTCAAGGAAAATGGAGTGTAATTTGTGCGGACCTTAGATGATGATCTCTCCATGAGAGCAGGAGGATATTCCGCTGGATGCTTCTCCAGCCCCTTACACGACCTTCAACTGCAAGTCCCTTGGCAATTTCCACTAAGCAAACTTGAGTGACTGCTTACCTGGGTTTGTGTGTGTGGATTTTTAAAACACATAATTCTAATGTAAATTACAGTCTAAATCTTTTTTCTAATTCTAATTTTCTTTGGAATAGAGAGTGGTGCTTACATGAAAATGGAAGCCATTTTGAAAAGAAGTGTGTGTTATGGAACAGCCAGGGAAGACAGATGTGTTCATTATCCTTCAGCTACATCTTTCACCTTGAATATACAATAGCTTTTGAGCAAATGATTTTTCAGTGCTATACAAAAATTCGGATGTTTTCATATCCAATTACAGGTGCAGTGATGGATAGGTTAAAGCTACCAATGCTAAAAACCACATAGAATCTTGGGTAGGACATAGTCAAAGGCCAAAGTCGGAAAAGAGCTCTTGTTAATTGGTATCTATTTAGATCCGTGTACTAAAAGGAGTTAAGAATAAACTTATCTGTCCATTTCCAGAGTAAAAAAAAAGGAAAAACAAATTTAATGATAACTATTTTTGTGTAAAAACCTACAGAATTTAGAAAGAATAATTAGCAACATATCTGTTAACATTTAAATTTCACTTTACAACTGGAACTGATCAGTGACAGCGTTACAAGGTCTTTCACACAGTATTTTTTTTTTTTTAATGTGGGTACCGGGAGTCGACCTCAGGACCTCGTGCTTGCCAGCAAGCGCTTGTACCACTGAGCGATCTCACCAGCCTTTTTTTTTTTTTTTATTCCTTTGTGTGGGTTCCAGGAGTCAAACTCAGGACCCTGCACTTGCCAGGCAGGCACTTATGTCACTGAGCTACCTCACTGGCTCCCATATAGTACATTTTTAAAAGAATTTCCTAAGCATTTCTAGCAAACAGCATACAGCATGGTCAAGGATCTCCTTCCCTCTAGGCAAAACTACAGAGTCCTAATGTTCATTTTACCTCTCTTAATCTAAGATTTTGTTATATTTTCCCACAGGTTTATTGCCACATTTCATTTTATTCTCTCTTTCAAATTTTCAGATTAGAAAACTTGCATCATTTTGCTTTTGTGCCTGAGGCCCAAGGTAAGTTAAATTATAATATCCATAGGCCTAGGGTACATTCCTATGGGAAAAATCCTCACCAAATTAATGGAGCAGTAGATATCAACTGGCTTTGTCCGTGAATCGTGTTGGAGTCCAAGTCTCTGAAACTCATACATACTAAAAATCTTCTTCAACAAAGCCATGAGACTCGAGTTGCTACTTTATATGCTGCTAAAACCACAGGTGACCTCACAATTGCTCTCCTCCAAATGATTCGGAGCTGAGGCCAACTTGGCATTCAGGTCATTGGCTTCTCTAAGCAGGAGAAGTCAGGGACCAGAAGCCAGGGGAAGGGGGTGTAGAAGGCTGAATGGGTGAGGAGGGACGGGGAAGGGATCAGCACTCACCGCCAGTGCAGGACGAGACACCGGGTAAGGGCCAGGGCTGCTCATGGCCGAATCCACAAAGTAGTTCATTCTGCTCTCAGCACCTGTGCAGGAGAAAGTGTTGGCTGAGCCACTGTACACATCCGGGTGTGTGCACAAGACACCAAGGAGCACGAGGATCTTAGACTGGGAGCTCCCCCAGGAGTGCGAAGCAGAGAAGGAAACTGGCATTCAGGAAGACAGGTGACAGAGCCTGGCACACAGACTGGAGCAGACCCCGGACAAAGCCAGTCCCCTAACAGCAAGGCAGCGTGAACAATGGGTCGCGTCTACATGCTGCACACTGCGCAGTGAGAGGGTCCACGAAGACCACCTTTTGCAAGATTCCTGGGCAGGGAACACATCTTGTGTGTCTTTTAAATAAAATATCCAGTTATGTATCACCTACCCCACATCCCCTACTAGGCCTGGAAATAGCAGGAATTCGATATATAGTTAAGCCATTGATTAATTGATAAAGAAACAAATAAAAGATTGGAAAAAAGAATGGAAGTATATCAACCAGCACCTCAAGGTGCAGATAGCTAGAAGCCCTGCAAAAGTGATAGAACAGGGTTCATCTTGAAAACGGGAGAAGGGCTATTAAATAATTCTTGCTGAGAGTCATTATCAGCATTGAAAATCTTAATAACTAGAGTGCTTAAGCAATGTTATGGCTAGAGGGATTTTCCAGCTAGCTGCAGTCATCAGGAAAATGGTTTATATATCAAAGATTTCTGTTGACTTAAATGCTTTCTAGAGTTCATTAGTTCACAAACTTTCATATATTCAAAACTACATGCTAAAATATATCTTTATTTTACATCTAAACTTTACTTAGATATATTATATCTCTACTTTATATCTAAATATATATCTAAATTCCTAGGAATTTAGAAGATTAAATTCCTAGGAACATCATTCAAAGGCCAAATTCCTATTGTTAGGAAGTGACATTTCAACTTCATTGCCTTCCAGTTTGTATTTGTCCTTTTCCCTTATTCTTGTGGACATTTAAAGCAATTAACACATTTCTAGAAAAAATAGAGTACTAGCCGGGTGTGGTGGTGCACACCTGCAATCCCAGCACCTGGGAGGCTGAGGCAGAAGGATTGCTGTGAGTTCGAGGCCAGTCTCGGCTACAAAGTGAATTCAAGATCAGCCTGAACTGCATAGTGAGACCCTGTCTCAAAAAAAAAAAAAAAAAAGAAAGGAAGGAAGGAAGAAAAGAAAAGTAGAGTACTAAGATAGGTCTTATGTTCAATTTGCAGTATGGTTCACCATCTTGATACTACACGACAGACAATCTATTTTCATATGGAATGAATTTAAATAAGAGTTAAACAGATTCTGCAACACAAAATTATACCAAGAACTTCAATCACTGAGTCACTAATATAACGGTTCAGAGATGTGAGCTAAAACTTTAAGTCATAACTTATCCTAGAACTACGTTTTCAAAATTATATTACCTTGCTTTCTCCCAAAGATAGAATCCAAATAATGTTAATTTAAAAATAAATTAATTAACTAAGGATTCTAGATAGCTCAGCTAAGTTAATCAAGATTTCACTCTCTAGTTTTTTAAGAAATTGAGCTCCACTGTAGCAAGTGGTTCCAGGAAGAGCTCTGCAGAGGTGAGACGGAAGGCAGAGGTGCTAGTACTCAGCAGTTGCCTCTTCAGTTCTTCTTTCTGAAAATGGTGGACAGATGCCTACTATGCCTCCGACTCTGAGCTGAGCACTGCACTCAGGCTAAGATACATATAACACAGGTCAGCAGACACCTGTCCTGATCCTAAATTGTGAAGATGGTCTTAATGGGCCCACCCAAACATTACTTATTTTTAATCTTAAAATTGAATTTTGTAGTCCTAATAAATCAACATTAAGCCGTACATCCCCACCTCAATATTTTGATCCGCTCATAGATGAGACTTACAACACTGACTATACCATACCGAGAATGGCTTAATCATGGTCAGATTCCTTAGGGAAAAGTTGACCAGTCTTCCAGCGTCCTGCATGACACTTATACCTGTTGGGAATGACTAGGCATGGGAGGAATTACAAAAGCAGTACAACCTTCTGATTCCCTTCCGAGAAGCACAAAAGAGCTCCTAAATCCTCACAAAACTCAGTTGTCCCTTTGACAATCCTGAAGTAGGCTTCTTTCGCTGGGAGTTTGCTTATTCTTTCAACAAGTAATTGCTATGTGCTTATTGTGTGCCAGGCCCTTTTTTGGGCCCTTGAGACACAGGAGTAGACAAAGACTCCTGAGCTCAGGGGTCCTTAGATTCTACCAGACTCTGGAAAATGAAGCTGAGAAAGACAGTCTCTGTCTTGAGCAGTGGAAAAGACACACTCACACATAACTATAGCATATTGATGAGTATTTTGCCAGTAACGTGGAACAAAAAAGAAGCAGTAAGTTCTGCTGGGTGCTGGGGATAAGAAGTTGTGGAAGACCGCACAGAGGGAGGTGTGACCACATGGCCCTAGGAATCATACTGAGAGTCCCACAGGCAGCAAAGGACCTTTCCCCTTCTGAATGCCTACTTTACTTATATATTTGTAAAAGAAAGGACTTTTGGAATTGGCAGCAGCATCCTGGAGCCCAGCTCAAAGACACCAACAGTTTCTGTCTGCGGCCAGACAACACGCCCCCTCATAGCAACACGCTTGGAAAAAGGCTCGGTGGAAATACTTTTTCTCTTCCAATCAATTGACAGAGCGAGGGAGGAAACCTCTGGCCCAACATCTGGTGCATTCTGTGCTGGACCGTATTCTACACTGTATGAATGACACTTCCCTTGGGGAAAAGCCCTTTGCCCAGGGAGGAAACCGAAAAGAGGGAGTTGCCAGAGCTCTCAAGAGCTCTCATCTCAGGAAATAACTCTGGGACAGAAATGGATTGCTTCTTTATTGTTTTTTGGAGAAAGAAAAGAAGAACCTGCCCTTTTTCCACTTGTAGATTGTGACACAGAACAGCTGCTGGAGATCTAAGCCCTTTCAGAAGACACAAGAGGAGTGTTTGGAGATTTTTGTGTGTGGGTTTTTTCCCACCTCCCTGGCTTTTTGGCCAAAAAGAATTCCCTCCCACATGACAACTGCTTGACCATCAGCTAGCTGGGCCAGTGTTTTCTTGGCATTGCACATGTTTATTACCTAAATGGAAAACAACTGTGTGATTTTAAGATTTATTTTACAGCTGAGAAGCAGCCATGAGACCTGTCTGGGTGTAGAAACGATTTGAAAACTTGGTAACAGGGCCGTGAAGAGCTGTGTTCATTTTTCTTGAATGGGAGCAGCACCGCACAAGCAGCAAAGTATATGGGTCCCAGGCAAGACTGCCAGGCTCATCCAGCCACTGACCCATGCACACACCCTCCACCCACCCAGCCCTACCCTCATCGCGCCCCACAGCACCTCAGCACTGAATGTACAATCTCTATTGCTCTCTTGAGCGCAAGGTGCCATTTCTCACTTCCCTGCCTAGCTCATGTTCCCAGTCTTCTAGAAAGGCCCTCCATCCTCCACATCCCCAGAACTTGTGAGCCCCTCCTCGTGGAGGTTTAGAATTGTCTCAGAGAGTCTCACTGCCTGGAGCCCTTCCTGAACCATGCTTCACCTCCGGGGTCAGTGCTCCTCTTCCGTGTTCTGCTGCATACTATCCGTGCCTATCACTATTTCACCGATGTCTGTTGCTATTTGTCTCCCACTAGATTCTGAGCTACTTGAAAGTAGGCACCATGACTTTCCCACTTCCATATATATTTCCAGCACTTCAGACAGACCCTGAGCCATAACAGAAACTCACAGTTTTTAAATTGGTGAATGAATGAGTGAACGAATAAATGAATGACTGAGTGGGCCTCCCAAGAGGCGGATCAGAGGTGAATGTGTTTATTTCTCAAACCAAAGACTCAGAATAGATAATGAGTCTGGATAAAGAACCTTGAAATAAGGAGTCTGTTTCATGATCCATTTCTCAGTGAAAATTGCTTCTTCCCATTCACATGGCTACTTGATGTCACCTCATGTAAGAAGCATTTTCCCACAGCCCTGTACAAACAGCTGTGTCCCACTCTCCATTTGGACATGTCATTGTTTATTGTCTCCCCCAGACTGGGATTTTAGTCCATTTCTTTACACGTATCCTGGGATCCTACACCAGGGTTGGCAGGTGGTTGGCACACAAATGACTGCTGAATATCAGCTCTTAAGTTAGAAAATTTGTACATAGCTGTTAGCTCATGTAAGCCCCCTTTCCACAGATGAGAAAAACTAAGCCCACACTGTTGATTGGCCTTGCTGAGATCTGACTTGTTTACTTTCATCATCTTGGATTTGGGGACAAAAGTCAGCAATCAGTGGAGAGGACAGAAAGCACGGGTTGTACGCATGTCTCATGTCCTCCAAGTCCCTCTAGCACTAGTTTCCCCTTTGACCTTAAGAGTTGTACTCTTCACAAAGCCTGTGACCACTTCTCCAACTTCCCACCCTTTGCAAGGGATCTGCAGGCTGACACTTGCTTTTACCCGTCTCACCAGCACAAGTTGAGTGAAGTAAAAAATTGAAGATAAAGTTAAGGAGATAAAGGGCTGTTCCGGTCATGGCAGCAGAAAAGTAGGAAATCCCGAATACACAAACCCTTTATCAAGGCTGGATCCTGTTCACACCAAATCTCAGCCACTTGCCTGTATTTTTCTAGGTAACTATGATGTTAGTAGAGGTTTTTCATTTTAGGTTATCTGCTGCAATGTATGACTTTAGATATGTAACCCAGTAAACTATACCTCAATTTTTTTCTTTTCAAAGTAATTGTTTTTGCCAAAATAATACATATATATTGAGAAAATTAAAAAGTACAGCAAAGTCTCAGATGAACATCAAAATCACCTCAACTCTCCAGAGATAATTACACTAATATTCTGTCCAACATTCTTCTCAGTATTTTAATGTATCTATACATATACAGATGTTACACATATATGCACTCATACTTTTACTTCCATGATATTCTCTACATGCTGGGGTTTTTTTTTCCTTCTTCTTTATGTGGGTACCAGGAACCGAACTCAGGACTTCGTGCTTGCCAGGCAGGTGCTTATGCCGCTGAGCTATATCACCAGCCCCTACATGCTGTTTTATAATTTGTTTTTTCACTGATATTTGAACTAATGCAATGGGCATTCTTTTGGTCAATAAATATAGCTCTATATCCTGAAGTTTAAGATAGACAAACATTCTATAGTTTGCATGCATTGTACTTTTCTTAATGAGCCTCTTGTTATTGTATATTTTTAATTTGTCTCCAATTCCTTATCATTATGAAAAATTCCTAAAATATTTTATATTCTCATTTAGTGCCTAAAAGTAGTACTGTAGGGACAAAGAATATGAATATTGTATATTTTAATACATATCAACAAATTGTATTCATAATAGATAAGCAAGAAATATACTGCCGCTGACAAAGAAGTTGTGTTTTGAACTTGAGCTTGACCTCTAGACTGCCTATGAGTTCACAAGCCAAGAATTATGGGTAAAACTTGTTTTGAGCCTCTTACTATTGTATATTTAAAGCGAAGACTACAGGTCTGGGACCAGAGAATACAAAAACTCAATGAAGCTGGAACAAAATATGTCAGTTTTTTCTACTTTTTCCCCATGTAAGCCATGCAAAATGTTAATAGATTTATAATTAGCATTTCTCTGAATATCAACAATGTAGGATTCCATTCAATTTACAGAAGAAGGATATCCTTTTGGCTTGGGATACAAGAAAGGAAGAGTTTGGCTTCCAAAAGCACTAGCCATTTAAAGAAACTTGCTCAAAACAACACAACAGCACCTTAGCCAAACTAAAACCAACACTATGTCATCAAGGCAACATCTTCAATCTGCGATGTGTAGGCTTTGAACTTCTTCTTTCTGAGTACAGTCATCCTTTGATATCCATGAGGATGGTTCTGCAAACCCCCACCTCAGGATACGACAATCCATGGAGTTCACATCCCTTATATAAAAATGACACGGTATTTGAATATCACCCATGCACATGTCCCCGTATATTATAAATCATCTCTAGAATACTTGCAATACCTAGTGCAATGTAAATGCTGTGTAAATAGTGGCTATACAGTGTTATTTAGGGCATAGTAGCAAGAAAAAGTCTGTACATGTTCAGGACAGATATATTTTTTTCAAATAATTTTTATCTACATTTGATTGAATCTGTAGAAATAGGGGGCAAACCATATCATGTAAATGTATTTTTAAGGATAAAGCACATCGCCTCTTTCTGGAAGCTTTCCCTGGGGTTCCTGGGCAGGTACCCAGACATCTCTGATGCTCTTCCTGGGATTGACTCTCAGCAATGAGATAAAGTCATGACACTTGCCGTATAGAGGTCTATCTCTGCTCGTGAATCAAGGGTTATTTGAAAGGAGGAAGTGCCTTCTTCAGTGTTGTGAGTAGACATGCCACACGCATTTGTTGACTAAGTGAAGGAAAATACGTGTACTTGAAGGGGAGTTGGTGTGTGCAGTAACTAAGTGCCAGAGCGTGAACATATCCAGGAGGACAAAGTTATGTTCACAAAAACAACAAAAAAGTCACTACCCACCATGAAGTGTGTCCAGTGCAACCCCGAGGTTAGGATTCTGAAATGTTAACCATAAGCAAAATCATAGTCTTCGCTAAACTAACTGATGCATTACGTTGATGATTTTTGCCTATCCTTATTTCTAATTCTTCTGTGTAGTCCATTTGTGTTTCTCAAATCAGTTGGAAGGTATCTCCCCTAATTCATCATTATAACAAAAGCTACCAAGCCTAATTTTCTAAGAACTCAAATTTAAGAGCACTCACATTTAAATAACTGAACATTCCTCACTGGCCAAGGAAATTGTGTCGTTACAATGCATAGGAAACAAAAACACTTAGAATTGAAGATGGTTTTTCTGACTCCGAAGTCTGTAAAGAATCTCATCTTCTTGGCTAAGTGCGCCAACATCACAGCAGCAAACGTTCCTTCTTACTTTAAGTAGACAACACTTATCAAAAAAGATGATGCTCTGAATGATGTGGTATTGGTTTCTGTGTCTTAAACCAAGTCACCTACTTTTTGCCTAAGCTCACAGAGCCGGAACTTACAGAACAATCAGCATCTGTCTTGATTCTCCCTACCCTCACTTGGAATTATTCCCCTAATCTTATCTTAAGTGAAGATTTATTTCCATTTTCTATTTCTAAAAAGAAAAACAAATCTCCTAACTAAACAACATTCTCATGTCCATTATGATTGGACATAGCTCAATGAATCTTTCTTGTGGTAGTAAAATGGACTCATGTCATTATAATATTACAAGACTATATTGTTTTGGCCTTCCAGTTGGAGGAGGTCACTAGAGTCTTCTGAAAAAGAGAGATAAAAAGGTGCTTTTAGTTTGGTGTACCATAGCAATTAGGAAATAAGGAGTGCTTCATAGATTATTTTTACATTTCCTCCTTGGTGTAAAAAGTTCCCTCACCCTCACACTGCTGGAATGCATTGTTTTTAGTTTTGTTTTTTCATGGTTAACATGACAAATTTTATGTTGTGTATATTTTATCACAATAAATTATTTTTAAAAACAACTTTTCCATGACTGTTATAGTTCCTCTAAAAATAGTGCAACTATTGACCAAAATCATCTTTGTTTTCTGTTCTTGATTAACAAGTTCTCATTTTGTTACAGCTTTTAATTAGAATTCACAATACTTTCCTGTTGGGAAAAAGTTTCTTTTTCTTTTGAATCCTTAAGAATTTTCCCCAATTACTGACAGACAAATTCCAACTTGAATTCTAGAGCCAAATTTAATTCTAATCAACTTTCAGTTATCCCCTTAACAATATCTACATAATTTATACTTCTACCTGAACTTATTACAAAAGCCACTTCTTCCTGTTAGTTGTGTACATCCATGTTTGTATAGCAATAGAGAATGCTATATTTGAAATAATAGACATTCCAAATTTCTTTCTCAAATATTTCCCTTATTTGAAATCACCATGGCATTTTTTTGTATTTGTCTGTACACATGCATGAATGTATTCAGTCCAATATCTATTTATTGTCTTCTGTATGTTGGCTACTACACTAGATGCTGATAGAATGCATTGTTAACACCAGGCAGAGAGATATTGCTTCTAAGCATCCAGGGAATACATTAAAATCAGCCAATTCTATTATGTCTTAGAATTCAGTCAGAACAATGTCAAACTTGTCTCTGAAATTTGTCAGAAACTAACAATCCACGATTTCTAATCAATCTGCATGTGAGAAAATCTGGAAGAGCACAGGCAACATTCAATAAACTCTTTCATAATGAAAGTGACCATAGCTTGTGTACAAACGCAGTTCTTCAATCCTAGTCTAGCCATGAAATTCAACAGATTCTCATAGGAGACCTTCAGATGTACTCTAATACCATGAACATGGTAGGTACCATAAATAACTGAAAAATAAATTACTATATATATATATATATTTTTTTTTTTTTACTGAGAACTAGAAAACAAAGCAGAATGAGCTGGCAGAATGATGTTAAGTACTCTTTGCTTCCCAATACTGGACATAGTACAGGTTAGAACATAAAAGATTCTTGGCCAAGTCAAACCTAAAAAAAGGCTACAAGACTGAAAATGTCAACCCTTACCCAATGGTTACTGTGAAAGAAATCCCCAAGGACGTAGAATTTTACATAACTTATTTTCACCCCATAGCTCATGAACCGTGTCAGATTTAATGTAGAATTTAGATTTGGTTCTGGCTTCTGGGGCTCTCAGCAAAACTGAGACACAATGAATAGAGAGGGAGGTTGAAAGAACAATTAAAAGAGACTGGATAGTTTTAATAATGACCCTATAAAATCAAACTAAAAGACAACAGCTGACTTAACTCTCTCAAATCCGCCAAGCAATTTCTTGGACTACGTCTGATTGTGATTTTCATGGCGGAGTTTCATTTGTTTTATTGCCCAAATTGTAAGGTTCCAATTTCTCAGTATAATGCTAAACAGCTTGCTGGCATTCTTCTATAAAAAGGGATTTTGCAAATTCAATGAATTTTGGAGTTGGAAAAAATTCACCAAGTCAGCTCATTTTCTATTTGAATGAACTGAGTCCAGAGAGGTTACACGTTTAGCAAGAGCTGTGGAATTACAGCCGTGGATGAACGAGGCGCTCCTTCCTAAATGTATGGTCATGGCCACCTTTCTTAACCCCATAGTCTTAGTTTCCTCACATATAAAGTAAAGATAACAGTGCCAATACTTTCGGAATAATTGAGGAGGATTCTACAAAATAAAAATATGCAACAGAGTGCCTTAGACATGGTAAAATGGCCAATAAATAACAATAATTGTTACTATTGCAATTTTATCAGTAGTGCCTAGCAATTACCTAGGTATTCACTTCTGAGTAGTAATAGTGGTTTTTATTAATTATTTTTATTGCCCACGATACCATGTCATTTATTCAAGAACTAAAGAGAGAGTCCCAGTGGCCTAAATAAATGCTAATTTCTTTTTCTAAGGATTTGTATTTAAGTCATCAAAAGAGGATTCCCTTTCATAATCATAGGTTGAGTAGCATTAGTCAAGAATTTTGCAGGAGAAAAGAGCCACAATTTCTACTGAATGGTACTCAGTTTGTACCATTGTTATGCATAAAACCAAGAAGTAAGCATTTTTCTTACAGCTCAGAACAAACTCAATGAAAGATCACATGGCACAAATGAGGAACTAGTGCAGCTTCCCAAGTTAAACCAACATCTTTTTGATACAAATGTCAACCTTTTGTGGAGTATAGCAACTAGCTATAAACACTGTATAAGGAAAGTAATAAAATGCATAAAGGGAAAATGTTGCAAGGGTTTCACCTTTGGTTGGTTTTCTCATTTTTTTGTCCTCCCTTTTCCTTTAAAGTAGTGCTGCCCAAACCGTGATGTGCGTATGAATCACCTGGGGCTCATATTACAAAGCCTTTGAATGTGGGGGCTCTGTGGTCTGCCTGACCGCGTGACACCAATGCGGCGGGTCAAACCACCTCTTGGCTGGAGCCAGACAGTATTGGACGTGATGGTATTGATGAGTATTTTTGACAAGGTGGATGTTTAGAAGGCAGAGCCCTCCAGGAAACAAACAAGAAGACACCTGTTCCAAGACCAAGCTGAAGTTTGAGAGCCACAGGTGTAACGCAAACCTGTCCAGGCAAAGTTGTACAGCTCAGGACCCCTCTGGGCCTCTCAAGCCACAAGCCAGATGATGACCTCATCTATCAAGGCTTCCATTTTTCCAAAGAAGCTGGGGCTTTCATTCTTTAGCCCCTTACATCAAGAAACTGGCAATGGGGGTTCTGCCTGTCCACAGGAATCCTTTGGATTCTGGATCACCGGAGGTAGCAAAAGATGGTTTAGGAGACGGACGTGCATTATATTTTTCAGTTTAAAATGACCCTAAGCTTTTGGAAATTCTTCATACAGTGTTTTCACAACTTTCGTACATCTGGAATTATTTTTAAATGAAAAGTTTAAAAAAGACTAAAATCTTGGGGCTTTCTGCATGTCTTGACAACTCCTTTTCTCCCCATTTTAAGACTATTGTGCTGATACTTGCACTGACAGTTCACTGCTTTACTCTCAACCCTGTAAGCACTGTCCAGACGGCTTCTTGGAAGTTATTGAAGCAGCACCTGTGCTTGGCCCCTAGAACATTAAACGTGATCTCTGATTTGAGGGGAAAAAATATAAGATCAGAAGCACCCTTCCTTCCCTGTTCTACACTCAAACTCCCCAAATATTACTAGACTGTAGCACACCACTTAACATTGATATCATCTTATTTTTAATCTATTTTTCAATAAAATGTTGCCTTTTAAAGTAAATTATGTAAGCTTCAAAAATGGAAGTCCCACGTTGCTTCTTCTGTGTCCCTCGCAGCACGCGGACAAGGCCGGACGCAGGCAGGAACGGGCGACATTCGTCACAAGACGGATTGAGTCACTCACTCAGGCCACTAGACCTGCGGCTTTTCTCCAGCCTGTATCTTCTTATCATGAATAATTAATCCACAGATTCCCCTTGGGAAAATAGGCCTAATGCACAGTATTCTCCCACATTAAGGAGAAAACTCCCGCCTCAGTTTGTGTAAGTATCCCGGAGTTACTTGGAGTCCTGTATGGTGCAATTCCAGTCAGGAGCTCTGTGTTCACAGACCCTTGGTTCAATCAGGGTCCACCACAAACTCACTGTTGTGGGTTGCATGAAGAACTGCTTGCAAAGCACCTTGCAAAGGCATGGGAATGTGCTTACGTGCTCGATAAACCTTAGAGATTACTATCCTTCCTCAGGTGAGCGGAGGAAACTAGAGAGGATGTCCTGAGGATCCGCAAGATTAAAAGACTAAGTCCTATAAAACTACATTTTGAGTACTCACTGTTATCTCTCCAGAGCAGAGATAAAGAAGAGGAGGAGACAAAAATGAATTATGTTTTTATGTCTAAGTTTCCCTAGGATTGAAGAAACTCAAAAGATTTGCCTCAAATCCAACTAAATTACTGCATATCACAGTAATTTCACTCAAATACTAAATGTTTTGTAATTTTAATGAAGAAAGTGAAAAATGGGGGAAGAGTGGAAGAAAGAAGAAGGGACGAGAGATAGGAAAAAAGGAAAGAAGGAAGGAAGGAAGGGAGGGAGGAAGGAAAAGTGGGTGGGTAGAGAGAAAGTTTACCTAGTTTCTGGGATGTATTCATTCCTTCTGTTTTATTTGAAGTGAATAATTGGGAAGTTCGAGTGAGTAAACAGAAAATGACAGTTGTGGGGAAAAAAAATCTATTCCCCAGTAAATAAAACCAAGAGGCACAATAGAACCGAGTTGAGGTTAAGAAACCAAACTCCTGAAGCTCCCTGTGCAGAGAGAGGCAAAAGCCAGCTGCTTGTTCCCATAGCCTTTGCTTGCCTTCCTGCCTCTCTCCCCCCTAAGGCCTACACCCAGACCCTACTTGTCACAGTGCACTGCACACCGTCCTGGAACTATGGGCGATTTTATTTTTCAGAGCTCTATGCTTTTTACTTCCAGTCTCTCATCTTTGGGAAACTGGTGGAGCACAAATGATCATTCACACTTTAGAGAAGAAGAACACGGGGCACAGCCATCTTCCATCCTTTATTCTCAGTAGCAAAGCTAAGTTTTCATAGAGTCCGAGTGAACAGTCACTCTCCTGTCTGCTTTCAGTGCGGATCCTACTCACCTTCGAACTCCATCAGCATCTGGGACAAGCAAAGTTCTCAGATCTCCAAGGTCACAGGCTGCCAGGTGTCTGAGGATTACACCTCCGTCCCCAACATCCCCAGCCTCTGCTCTAGGACCCCCTCATACCTTTTGCAACTAGCACCTGGGTGTAAGGAGCCTGTAAGGCAAAGATACCTCCTCCATTATCAGACTCCGTTTCCTACATCCTCAGCGGAACCAGGACGGAAGAGGTCGCATGCCTGCGTGCACTGTTTGTTATTTCACTACAGAGTTGGCAAGGGATGGAAGTTGTTGATTTACAGTTAGAAGCAGCATGCTTCTTCAAATATTAATATTAATAACAACAATACCGACAGACATGAAAAGCTCTTTTCATCTTCAAAGCACTTTGCAGACATTAACTCATAAGCTCTCCCTTCCCTCTGTTCAGGAACACCAGGTAAGTAAGAATCTAACAGGAAAAGTGCCCCCAGCAGCCCTCCCTGTGTAATCCATGCTGCTGAAGTAAAAGGGCTTCTCTAATTAAAAAAAGAAAAGGAGATGCAGCAATCCAGAACCACAGCTGGTGGACCAGTTAAATGTAATTTTTACAAATCAAATAGAACTGCTAGAGTTATCATTTTAGGATCTGTATTTCCTGCTGTTTAACAAAGTTGTTTTTTTTTTTCAGTTGCATGGCAGTGGTATGAAGCAGGAATAAAAATGACCTTGAGATTTAAGAGAGAGAACGATAAAGAATAAGAGCCTGCAATTAAATGCTTTGATTTCAGTAACCCAGAGTCTGTTTGTACAGTTCACTCACAGAAAACGCAACTTTGAAAGGTAGCAATAGAAACATTTGAAAGGTAGCAATAGATGAGAAACTGCATACAGAGTGGAATTGCAGATACAACCAGGGAATGGAAAGGAATTGCCACTCATGAGTCCTGCCTCTCCAGAGCAGGTCCCCTGGAGCCCAGCCTCTCAGTGCGGGAAAGATGCCCCCACCCGGTGACCTGGAGACCTCCCCCAGCCCACCCGCAGGCCCTATGGTGCAAACACCGTCCAAAGGATTAGCAAACCCTTGCAGAAGTGGGAGTTACAAGACAGCGAAAAACACCCAACAGGATAGCTTGTCTTGCGTGATTCAAACCTGTGGCAATTTCCTCTCTATAAAAGCAATTCATTAAGATGCTAGAAAGAAAGAAAAAAGCAAAATAATAGACCCACCAGGACGGAAAAAGGAAAAGAAAGAAAGAAATCTCTATGTTGTGTTGAACTGCAGTTTTATTTCTTTGGAAGTGTTGCAATCTGCAAAGAAAATTCAGTCTGTGACAAGGCATACGGGAGTATCTAAAATGTGCATGACTTTGCTTTTGAAAAAGAGTGACACAGTCTTGATTTCTGACTATACTAACAAAGTTAGGCAGCATGTTTGAAAAATAGTATTAAGCAGTTGAATAGAGGAGTCTAGAAGGAAGGAAGAGAAACCGGCTTGTATCCTGAAAGTTTCCACTAATCTACCCTTTAATTCCGCAAAATGAAAAAAAAAAAAAAAAAAAAAAAGAACAGGGAAAGGAAAACGGAATAAGAAGTTTGAAACAGAGACTCACACTTCGCCGGGAGACGGGCTGAAGAACAGTTACCCAGGAAGCGCCGCTCCAGGTCTGGTCTCCCTCCCACCACCTGCGGGAATCCTCTGCTGGCAGCCAGAGAGGATGCAAGACCATAGTGTTTCTAATAGAGCTGCCGCCCTAAAGTGAGGGGTGTGGTCAAACCCAGGAAAGCTGGAAAAAGGGCGGTCCCCAGCCAGCCCCTGGCACTGGGGTGTCAGTCGTTAAGATAGGGGCTCCTGTCTAGAGGGAAAGAAGAGTGTCACCGGCTGTGGCCACACCAGATCACACCTTATTTTTTATCTGTCAAATTATGCTTCAACTAAATAGATTTCAAGCCTGAGGAAAAATGAGGGGGCAGATGAGCTAAAGGGAACTAGCCTTGCAGGATAACATTGTCTTATCACTTGCTGATACTTTGGGTTTCCTCTCTACTGTGTATGTGAATATTCATGCCCCACGTAGCTTGGCTCTCTCAAGGGGTCCCCATTAGCCTAGGCCAGGGACAGGAGGGACAGGAGGGACAGGCTGCTGCAAAACCAGTTCAGGAGACTGCAAACAAACGGGCTGTCTGCCACCTTCTCTCTTGCTCAGGCCTCTTGTTTGTCTCTATTATCCTATCAGAAATACCGTATTTCCTAAGGAACATAAAATAATTACAGTTGTGAATCAGTGACATGGAATAAATTACATGAAATGCAACCTTCTGTGATGTTATTGTGCAACACATGATGTGTACGTACACAAACTAAGGTGGCTATGAGTGATACAATTGTGCAGGACCACCCTGCTATATGAGGTCCACCTTCGACCAAAAGGTGGTTACATGGTACATGACTGTCTGCAGAAAAGAGCTGACCAAACAGGAAATTGGGATTTCTGAGAGATAAAGCTAAATGCCCTCTTCACGTAAGTCTCATTTGAGCAATTTTCAAAATAGTTGAGTGTTAGTTCCCCTGATTCATGATCCATGGTGTGGGAATAAAAAGGCAGCAATATTTATATATGCCTCATTTAGAATGATTATAAATAATGTGAAATTTCTGCATCTATTCTACATAACCAGCATCTTTTATTCACATGCATATTGAGAAAAATGGTGAGAATGTTACAAGGTGATCTCGTTTCTATGAATGATTTCATTATGAAAATTTATTTGGGGGCCGGTGAGATGGCTCAGCGGCGTAAGCGCCTGCCCGGCAAGCGCGAGGGCCCGAGTTCGACTCCCGGAATCCACATACGAAAAAGGGGCCGGTGATATCGTTCAGCGGCATGGGAACCTGCTGGCACGCGAGGTCCTGAGGTCGACCCCCCGGTACCCACAAAAAAAAAAATTTATTTGAAAAGTCAGTATTTGCTAGCTTAGTCGCAGATATTTATTCTAAGATTCAATTTACTTTGAGCATGATGTAAGAGGTAAAATTTGTCATGGTTGGCTCCATTTCTTTTTTTTTTTTTTATGTGGGTACTGGGAGTCGACCTCAGGACCTCATGCTTGCCAGGCAGGCACTTATGCCACTGAGCTATCTCATGGGCCTTCCATTTCTTTTTTAATGAAGAAGCAGATGTTCAACTTCAAAATTTCATGAAAATCTACTACATGTCATTCGGAACAATCATCATTACCCTTCATTGTTTATAGCTAGAAGACCCTATAATTAAAACAGCATTTTACTGTTGAGGTTTTGCCTTTGCACAATAACACGGCTTGGAAGAGGTAGTGCTATTGGTTCAGTTTAATTTCATCAATGTGTGTTCCAGGTACTGTTCTAGGCATGAGGAATCTAATAATTTTACACTGGCATTAGAAGGCAGACACATAGATACGTAAACCCACCAGCTCCATCAAATGCAGTACATAGTGTGAGAGATGTCTGTGGAACGAAGGAAGCTTCTGTCTGTCCCCTACAGTCCAGCCAATTCCACCAGGCCATCCCCTTAAAAGTGTGTGGCTGATTAATCACAAGTAACCGGGGCCGGTGAGATGGCTCAGCGGCGTAAGTGTCTGCCTGGCAAGCGCGAGGGCCCGAGTTCAACTCCTGGAACCCACATATGAAAAAAGGGCCGGTGATATCGCTCAGAGGCACGGGCGCCTGCTGGCGTGTGAGGTCCTGAGGTCAACCCCCGGTACCCACAAAAAAAAAAAATCACAAGTAATCACAACTGTATCCACTCTGTTTGCAAGAAAATTGAAAGAAAAACAGGGAGACAAAGAGTGTGCCTCTTACCTTACGAAGATGTACAGTGTGATTATTGAGGGTTCTGGAGCCCAGAGTTGTGCACTTTGATTACGTATGGACAATAACGCTTAGGACCTCAACTCCGTCCTCTACCACCTATTGTGGTGTGGGAAACAACAAACTAGGAACCCATACAAGGTGAAGTAAGCCTCTGCTGCCACAAATTGCCTAGAGAATGCCCAGAAAAAGCAGTAAGTTTTGTCATAAAAGGTATCTTCAGAAATACAGCATTAGGTGCATATCCGCAAGCAAAAGAATGAAGTGGAACTCTTGCACAGTATGCAAATATTAACTCAGAATGGATCAAAGACCAAAGATCTCAAACTATAAAACTCTTAGAAGAAAATGAAGGAGGAAACTTCACAATGATGGATTTATCAATGATTCCCTTGGATATAATACCAAAAACATAAGCAACAAAGGAAAACATAAATAAGATGCACTTCATCAAAATTTAAAAATTTTGAACATCAAAGGGCACTATCAAGGAAATGAAAAGGAAACTGACAGAATGGGAGGAAATACCCTTTGCAAATCACAAGTCTGAAAGGGAATTAATATTCAGAATATATAAAGAACTATAACTCTACAACTAACCCAATGAAAAAGTGAGAAAGGAACTTGAGTAGACATTTCTTCAAAAATATAGAAATAACCAATGAGCACATGAAAAGATGGTCAACATCACTAATCATTAGGAAAACATAAATCAAAACCAGAATGAGATAATACTTGACACATATTAGGATTCGTGTTACCCAAAAAACAGAAAATGATGGCAAGGATGTGGAGAAATTGGACTCTGTGCATTGCCAGTGAGAATATAAAATGGTGCAATCACTGTAGGAAGCAGTTTCGTGGTTCCCTAAGAGAATTAAGCATAAAACTACTATACGATCCAGCAATTCCTTTTCTAGACACACAGCCAAAGCACTGAAAACAGAAACTTAGACAGGTATTTGTACACTGGTGTTTGAAGCATTATGATAGTCAAAAGGTAGAATCAACCTAAATGTGTACCCACAGAGGAATGTATAGTAAAATACAGGATGTACACCATGCAATATCATTCAGCCTGAAGAAGAACACGATTCATGCTGATGCTTCAACATCGATGAAACTTGAAACATTGTGTTAGATAAAATAAGCCAAAAAAAAAAAAAAAAAAAAAAACAAATATCGCATAATTCCACTTATTTGAGGTACCCAAATGGTGAAAATTATAGACCGAAAGTACAATGGCGCTTGACAGGACACTGGAGGAGAGAGGAATGAAGAGTTAGGGTTTCATGGACGGTTTCATTTGGGGACAGTGAAAAAGTTCTGGAGATGGATGGTGGTGATGGCTGCACACAGGTAAACACATTTAATGGCTCTGAACGACACATTTAAAAATGGTTATGATAACGAATTTCACATTATATGTATTTGACTGCATTTAAAAGATACATTGTCGCAAAGGAAAAATTAGGGTTAAGTAAGCCTTCCACAGAAGGAATGCTCTGGACACCACAGAAGGATGTTATTGGACAAGAGGAAATGATTTTCCAGGAGCAGAGGGTTTGGATGCATAGGAAGGAGCACAGATCTCCTCCCCATACAGAGCCCTAGCCAGGTCACCTGTGAAAGTGAGGACAACCGCTCCAGCCCAACGTGACAGGCTGTGGAGATGACTCTACCCCTGATGACTGTCAATAGCAAGCTCATAGGCAGCGCCACTTCGTCTTCTCTACATCCTGTGATATCAAATCCTATGAGGAAGGACCTCGGTTGAGATCACCATCTATTTTAAGATCCTCAAGAAAAACAACAAAACTTAGTGACCTCAGGACATGCATACTTTGGGGCCCCCTGTAAAAGTGCTATGCAAAATAGAGTTATTTGTTTCTGGGAAGGAATTTCTTCATAGACCAGCATAAATGGTAGTAGTCAATACGGTTCAGAGACAATTGAAATAGGGCTTGTATGAGTTTCTAGGATAATTGCCACCCGGCTATTTGCTTCTCTTACTGTCAAGAAACCTCTTTCCTTTTCTCCTTGTAACAAGCTGCATTGCAAGTCAGTGTTTTCTAAGAGTAAAAAAAGAGGTGAGCTTCGCGGGAGTCTTCAATCCTTCACCACTAACCTTTCTTCACTCCCCTCGGCCACCTAAAATGCAGAAGACCCCTCCACAGGGACACGTCAGGATTCGTTAAGCCACTCTTGTCATGCTGCAAGAGGTAAGTTTGAAATGAAGAATGGCATTTTAATGTAATGAGAAGCAAAACATTAACGATTTATTGTACTTTCTATAGTATCTCTTTCCTTTCCTCTCACCTAGGTGGGAAATAAAAACTTCTGACACTTTAGAAGACTCCTTGTATCTATGGAAGCAGTATGTAAGAAAGTTGTCATGACAATGGAAGCAAACGCCAGACATCGTTAGCACAGTTGTCACCAAATATTGAAGAGGGCCTAGAAGATAAGATAAAAGGAAAGCGACCAGCGAGAACCTTTTCTGTTCACACTCCAGCTCTGGAACCTCTTATCCTGTACTTGGTAATGAATCGCTGCCGTCCCCATGATCAAAAGCCCAGCCAATGTCTTGAGCCACAGATGGGACTGCCATGGCACACTTACGAGGGCTCACATCTGGCACCCAGGTGTGCGTCCTGCATGTGCCACATTGCTTATCTAGGAGAAGCGGGTTTCTTGACACAGTCCTCCCAGAACCCATGGTGTGTTTCTCCATTATTGCTTACACCACCTTTCAGTATTTAACTTCCTCCTGCACTGTAAAATGGGTTAGGGACAGGGCCCAGATGGATTCCTGAAAAGTCACTTGTATAAAGTTTGTCAAAGATGTTTGCCCATCTTGGTTCTACTGAGGCTGCTCAGCATCCTTTGGATTCCACAGATTCAGAGTTCTGACAGAACGGATGGCTATGGGACAGATTACAGATGTGCAGCCTGCTATCACAGGGCCCTTCTCCCACGCCACCACTTCAGAGCTCCCATTCATCTCAGCACCCCCAGGGCTCTCCCTCCTATCTCCTCAGTTCCAGTCCAGTCTTTATCTTCTGGGTCTCCCTGAACAGGCCAGTTTCCTCTCCTGCACTATTTCCCATTAGGATCTTGTTCCATGCTGTGGCAACATGCAATTTAAATCCTCAGAGCTCCTTCCCCTGTCTTATCTCCCCGACTAAAATGTGATTCTGGGAGAGGAAGAGCTGTATTTTTGACATTTACTTACCCACCAAGAGTCACCTAAAGTCCCTGCCCAGCATACTCATTGGAGCATAAATGAACTGGATAAATAAAAAAAAAGTCAAAGATAGATAGCTCAGAGTATCTTCAGCATGACACTATCTTTGATATCTAACAGCATATGTCACCTAAGTACTGAGGGTCATTTCTGGTGGCATGAGAGATATTGTTTTATATTTATATTACGTTTGTGTGTTCTGATTTTCATATATTATACTTCATTTGTAATAAGAACAAGAAGCAAAAGTTTATTTATTTATTTATTTATGTATTTATTTAATTGTTTTTGGAGACAAGTTTTCGCTATGCAGTTCAGGCTGGCCTTGAACTCAGTACGTAGCCCAGGCTGGCCTCCAACTCATGGTGATCCTCCTGTCTCTACCTCCCAAGTGTTAAGATTACAGGCGTGCGCCGCGACGCTGGGCTACAAAAGTTTATTTTGAATGTGTGACTATATTGGCTTGATGAAGATTACAGTGTAGCACAGGGTGATAGTATATATTCACAGGTCAAAATGCCCCAATTTAACCACTTCCTTCCATGTTACCATGGACATTTTATTTAATAGTGTTGGTCTTCATTTTCCTTGTATATAAATTGAGGATAATGATAGGGATTATTGTGAGGGTCAAAGAAGTAGTGGTGCTAAGTATTTAACCCAGTGCTCAGAGCAGAGGTTGTAGACAGTAACTGGGTAGTTTCTCACTGCACCCTGTGGCTCTTCAGAGGAGGAGAACCCGGGGACCAATTCTTTCTTTTGACAGGAATGCGGGTTTCCTAATCAATGAGAAGACTGGCCCAGCCCCAGGGATGTAATTAGGATACACTTGCTAGGGAAGGTGCCCTGCTGAGTCTGCGAGGGGACAGCTGCAGCTGTGTCTTGGTGGTGCACACCTAATAATGTCCATACATTCGTTTCCCTTTCTGAAACAGTTTGCAGATTACAGATTGAGCCTAGTCTCGGAGTCAGGCCCTCCTGCCCAAGGCAAGCGCAATCAGCCAGCCCTCAAGTTTCCCCAAGCATGTTTTCTAGTCCCAATTCAGAAGGCATCCTGCTTTCATTGCAGGGACGCTGAGATCATTAATGTACTCCCTGACCTACACCAGATAAAGTGGTCCTTAACCTGCCCCCCCTTTGTGGGAGGCTGTAAGGGCTTCTGGGGGGCCGTCTGGGCTGTGCTCTCTCCAAGGGGCTCAGGAAGCTGCTGCTTGGCTCCAGGGACCCACTCTATGCCATGCACAATTCCAGTCATGCTCTATGCCTGGCTTAACGCAGGAGCTTCTGCTCAGACCAGACACATTTCCCAGGGCAGGACCACATCCCCAAGAACTCTAGAAACTACGAACTTGTGAGCTGGCAAGAATTTTTAGGGATGCTGTAACCTTATCACCTTTCAAATAAGCAAATAGAATCAGAGAGATTAATCTCCCAGTTAAAAAAAAGTGGATAAATAACTTTGGCACATCTCCTTGAAGCTAAATGGTTAGTCTACTTGCGGGAACCAGTGCCTGAGGCATATTGGGTACTTTGAGTCAGTCTATAGGTCTGTGTTTGGGGCTAGGGTAGCTATACTGAAGAAGTAAAATTCAGAATAATTAACCTGTTGATGGAGGAATCTTCTCATTTCACATCGAATGTCTGGGGCTTCAGTGGGCAGCTCAGACCCCAGGGCACCAGGAAGAGGAAAGATCATCACAAAGAGATCATCACGGATCTGGCTGTTTCAAAATGTGCCTTAGATCAAAAGTCCAATAACCACAGACATGCAGCCAGAGGTCCATGGAGAGATTTGTAGAAAGCCACCTTCCTGGGTTGTTGATATACTCATTATATTGGCTTAGGGCTGATGAATGATTGGAAGTAGATTGGCTTGTTTATGAGCCTCTTTGGAACATCATTTCAACCAAATGCCAGGTTTGCTGCTGACATCTTTATCCTAAAAACTTCCCTTTCTTCTTCAACATAGCCAAGACTACCTCTGTGCTCGGGGACTTGGGGAGACAAGCTAAGAAGATCCAGATGTCTCAGAGACTCATACATCTGGTTTCAGCCTGAATCTTACCTCTTCAAGATTTTCTCTGACCACTCTTATGCCCCTTCTTTCACTAGATTCTATTATATGTTTCATTCATACACTACCTTCCCTCATGTAAGAAGAATAATATTGTAATTTCTTGTGTAATATTACTGTTCTTTGTTTATTGTGATACCATCAGGCAAAAAATGGGCTAGCCTTCTATTTACAATAGTTCTTGCAACACTTAGAATTGTGCTTAATTCTAAAGTAAAGGTTAAATATTTGATGAATGGATGAATGATTGGATGCATTCATAAATGAGTGGATGGTCTGATGAAGGAGTGGATGGGTAGATGAATAGATGGATAGATGGATGGATGGATGAATGCATGGATGGATGGCTGAATAAACAAATAGATGATATACAGATACATAGCTGCATGGATGAAGAGATGGATAAATGGGTTTTTGAAGGTTGGATAGATGCAGTCTATATAATAACTTCTTAACTCCTTCTTTCATCCTTCTCATTGCTTCTGCTGGTGTCACAGATCGTAATACCACATTCCAGCACTCATCTCTGTCCCTTTTAGTACACTGTTTTAGGATGAATTTTTTCTAATCAACAAAAGTACAAACCTGTCAGGAGAAGAACTGATATGTAGCACAAAGTGAGGAGCTGACAATTCACCAGAAATCTCAGGCTATCTAAACAGAATGAGTCATCCCTTCATCCCGGATTTCTCTTTGTCTGTTATCTGGATAATTCAGTCTAACTCTGGTGGATTTTCCCCTGATCATTTGCGTGCTTATCTCAATATATTCCTCATCTTATTTTTCCTTAAGGAGGAGAAAAATCAGAGAAATTTAGAAGAGATTTCCAGACTGAATCTAGACTTCAGGGTTTTATTTCCCCCTTTGTTTGTTTTACATAGTTTTGGGTCTAAAAATTACCTCAAATATGTCACTCAATCTTATCAGCCACAGAACACTCTACATGCTGTACATGTGTAGTAGAAATGGGGTCCCAGGCCTGATGTGAGACAAGGATAGAATACGGAAACATTTTGGTTGTAAAATCCAGTATTTTTAACCCACCCCCAAACACAACACCATTTACCCCATTTTTTTTAAAAAGGCCAGCTAAGGAAATTAACTTGAACTCAACCTTGTACATCTGGAATAGCCAAAGATGCCTACCCTTCCGGTCAGTGACAGGCTTGTGACCGGAGACTTTGTAGGTCATTATCTAATGGAACTGAACCCCTAATCAGGACTGTCTCCTCCAGCTCACAGCAGAGCTCATCCCTGGCCAAAGCAAAACATGATATGGTCTAGCACTTTTTATCTTATTTTGGTGGCCTTTCAAAAATGTTTTTGGAAATTCTGGGTGTTTGGATAATAAAAACTTCTAAAGAGGACCAAAAGAAACAAAAAGAGTAAAAGTAAGAAAGCACTGTTGCTCCTTGCTTAAAATAGAGTTCAATCTTCTGATGGTCAGAGGTACGGAAGGGTTGGCACTCTTCTAGATTATGAACAAAATTTAAGGGAAGTTAGGGTGAAGGATTTATATTGAAATTACTTTCCTGCTTTGAAATAACTTTCCAAACTGAGGCACAGAGGGGATGAGGAACTTGGTACGTGAGCCCAGATCTGTCTGGTTCCAGAGATCTCGTCTTGTCCACTAAACCTTGTGCCTCTCAAAAGAGCAGAGAGGGAAATGTCAGGTTGCGTGGCAGAGGCAAAGCGCAGGATGGGGCAGGAACTTCCTGTCCAAGAGTGTGCATGAGAGGTTCTCTGTTCACATACATGGAGTTAAAAATCTTCACATTATTTGTAATTTTAAAAAGGCTTCTTTAAAACAAAATAAAAATGTAAAATAAAATAACTTTTCAATACTGAAACTCAAGGACTTGAATTTGTTGGTCAATTTTTTATGGTGCTGGGGATTGAGCCCAGGTCCTTGAGCATAATAGGCAAGCACACTGCCACTGACCTATAGCTCTAGCTCAAAGGATGTTAATCTTGAATGCAAAGCTACTCTGCCTTTAATCTAAAAGTGATATGTATTAAAATTAATATGTATTAAAATTGAAATATGAAAGAAATCAAAAGAAGAAAATTAAATGCATGTATCATCCCCCACCTGGGCATAGTTGGTGATAACGTTTCAATGGAGAATTTCTTTCCAGTCTTTTCTATGAAAACAGGTATTTTTATGTTACATAAAATTAAATAGATCATATTTCACATTGTGTTTTAAGCTGTTTTTAGTTATAAATCTTAGCCATTAATGCCATTAAATTGTTTTTCACAGGATTTTAAAAATAATATGTGCCTAATGTTCTCATATGTATTCCTAAAAAGCCAGAAATTTAACATAGGAAAGTGCCTTCTTTTCCTACTGACTCTTCTGGCAAAGAGGAAAATCAGGAGACCTGGATTCAATTCCTCAATGTCTAGTTCTACTAACTAGTTGTGTAGTTGGGGGCAATCCCCTCCTCCAGCGCCCCGAACTGGTTTTCTCATCTATGAAGTAAACGATTACATAAGTGATTCCTAGAAAGTCCAAAAAGGAAGACTTCTGATACATAAATCATATCACGCAGTATCCCAGCTGCTCCATTTTGCCTACCATGTATGTTCCACATGAAAGGGATTTCCTCTTTCCCTTCGTTCTTTGATTTGTTTTTCTTTAATTTCACCATTTCCTTTCTCCTGAAACAATGAAATGCAATGCCTTTTATCTGCTCATTGGAAGCTGGCTGGTTGGCTTCTTCTACTCTGACACCGGGCACCAGCCTCCTACTGGAAGTAAGAGGTCTATTTTGAGCCCCAGGGACAGGTAGGTCCCTTTACACATGTTCCTGCTAGGAGACTCCTTGAGCTTCATGCGTCTGGTGTAAAAAAAAAAAAAAAAAATGACCCTGGAGTTTCAAGTAAGTCTCTACCTTCTTTTCAGGTTCCAGTCAGAGTGAAACTACAAAGAAACATAAAACGTGCCTTCATTTTCTTTGGATCAGAAACAGAAAAGTTAATCTTTCCTCCTTTAAGAGAACGAGTCAGGATTTTGTGATCCACATCAAAGAGAAGGTAGGAAGAGATGAAATTTCCCACTGCAGCCTTTGGGTCAGTTTGCCCAAGAATTAGGAATCCTGAAGTCTGATAGAGTCATTCCTAGAAAGAGCTGATGAGTTTCCTGAAACCCACATGTAATCCTGCACAACTGGGTTCTTGAGATGTTTTTCATGTTTGCTGCCTAAAAGGGAACAATTCCCCCCAAGTGCCAGTCTAACCACGCTATTCATGTAACCATCTAATGACGGTCTGGAGATTAAGCACAGGTTTTTATTTTATCTCTGCATATCTCTAGAGTCTGTCAACTTGGGTATCCCCCAAAAAGCCAAAACCTCTCACCAGAGAGACTTCTGCAGCATATTCATGGGGAAGATATAGAGAAGCTTTCATCATGGATTCCACTGGGCCCAGGGACTTGTGATTCTGGTGTGAAATGGGAGGAGTGTGAGGAATAGCAACAGCCCATCTCGTTATCTCAGGAGATGCCAATGTTCCCACATATCGGGCAAGCAGGATTCCAGAGAAGGAGGCATCCAGCCCCTCAGGATCTTCCGAGACATCTCTTCCTTGGTGATTTGTCTCCTGTCCTTGTCAGTGTTACCAAACACAGCAATAACAGCCATCGCGCTCCACGCTACTCCATTCTGCTGCCTGTGCTCCTAGAAGATTTCTTCTCATTGAGATGATGGAAAATAAAATGAGATAATAGAGAGAGCAAATGCTTTGAATGTAAAACGCTTTGCATATGAAAGGCATGGGAGACTTTGTTTATGATAGCTCAGATGAATGCGGCCTTGTGTCCCTGCAGCAGTCTGTTATATTCTATTGTTGGAATTGGAACGGCCTCATAGCAGGCGAGTGTCAGAACTTGAATCAGTGGATAAACACTACGGGGAAGCATATTTCAGATCAAAATAATGCAGTGCTTTTGGACATTTAGAGAGATGTGCACATCCAGAGCCACTCAAAACAGAGAGCAACGCCAGGGCAAGCACTGAGTGAGTGGTGAGAGGGCTGGAGGGACCAGCTGGCGGATACGCTATGGAGAAGTCTCTTGCATTAGACCAGACAAGAGCTATGTTTCCATCCAGCTCTAAGAATCTGTGGGTCCTCCATTATGGTGACCTCTGCATATGTAAAGAATTGTAATATAGAAGAGGAAGTATTTTCTTTCAAAGCATCAAACAAGGGCCCACTGGTGGAAGTTAGAGGAAGGAAACTTTGGTACAACACAGGGATGGTATTCAAACATTTAGAGATGCTATAGAACTCATTTCTCAAGCTAAAGTAGACGTAACTATGGGAGAATAACCTGATGAAAGCCAACCCACTGGTGTTAGACCTCAAACTCCTGATTTTTCATGCAGTTCTGGGTTCCCTGTCTCATATGCCTCCTCCATCCAAGGCATCCATCTCATCTCCGTCCTCCACATACTTTGCAAAGCATTAGTTTAAAAATCAGAGGAAAGCCCTGTGTGACTGTTAATCCTCATTTGTCAACTTCACTGGATTCAAAAAGCCTAGGATTAGCGAAGCACACTCCTGGTGTGTTAGTGGGCCGTGAAGGCGTGACCTTGTGTACATATATGGTCCCTAGCCTGTCCCTCTCCAGCCCTGTTCCCCTGATCTACTCCCAGTCTTCCAGGAACGAAGAAGCTCTTTTCTGCCGTGCCTTTCCGCAATGGTGTTCCTGCGGTGGACCCAGCTGACTATGAATCCCTCCAAACCATGAGCTAAATTAAAACCCTCCTCCTTTGAGTTGTGGGTATTGGATATTGTGTCTCATCAACAAGAAAGCTGACTACCACACCTGTGTAAGTGAGCATTTGCTAAGCATCCTCTTTTGGACCTGCTGCTTTATGCTCCTTCCTTAGACTTTCTTAGGGAAAAATTAAATTTGCACACTTGGGCTACATTTGGGCTTCCATAAACTAGACTGGCTGTTGAAAACTCTTGATAGAAATGTATCCATCATTTGGTGCTGCACGTGGTTACCACCGTCTAGAATGCTCTTTCCCATCTTACCTTCATAGCAAAATCTGACCCAGTATTCATCTCCTGTCCTCCCCGAGTCTTCCCTGCCTAACCTCATCCTTCTCCAGAACCACTAGTAGCCTCCCTATGGGATAAGGTATTCGCATTCCCGATTACCCTGTGTGCAAATCCACTGGGTAATTGTTCCATACCCAGGACTGACTGACTCATGTTCAGGGTGAGGGCTATACCTAATTTACCTTTGTGTCCCCAGCACCTCTCCCGATGCCTGACCTTTAGGAACTTCTCAGAATACATTTAGTTGCTTGAAAATATATTTATGTTATGTAAAATTATTATGCATTAGTTAAAAAGAAAATATGCGTATGTTCTGCTTTATTTTAGAGTCCTGAAGGCTAGCTGCAAATAGATTCTGCGACAACATCAAATGCAACAAAACACGAGTATCTTAAAATTTTCAGTGTAGTTGGGAATCTCTCAGCCAGGCATGGTAGGGCACACCTATAATCCCAACACTCTGGGAGGCTGAGGCAGGAGAATTGCAAGTTCAAGCCCAGCCTGGGCAACTTAGCAACTTAGACTCTGTCTTAAAATAAATAATAAAAATAGGGCTGGGGATGTTGCTCAATGTGAAGGTCCTGAGTTTGGTCCCGTAGTACAGGCTACTATGGAAAACGAACAGAGAGCAAGGAAGTTCCTGCCTCAGGCCCTTTGCACCTGTTCTTCCTGCTGCAGTTGCACATAGTCCACTCTCTCATTTCATACATGTCATGTGAAGATATTAATGTATAAATGAGGTCTTATCTGACTATACCCAGGTAAAACCAAACCACCCATCCCATCCTCAACACTCCCTATCCACCTTACTCTGCTTTATTCCTTTTCCTAACATGTGCACTGTCTGACATACTCTGTTTCTACGTATTCATTGGTTCATTGTCTTTCCTTTCCTTAGGGGAAAAGACTTGTAGGCTTTCTTTGTTGCTGAATCCCTAGACATAAAAGAATTCCTGCCACATAACAAGGGCTCAGCAGATACTTACTCAACAAGTAAATGATGAATGAATGAATTGTTGAAACTAAAAAAAAAAAAAAAGATTACCCAATAAAATCCAATAACACGCCTGAATAAAAAAAGCCAAAGAAGTCTTTTGAGAGATCAAATTTGTAAAGAGGCATAAATATGAAATAAGTTAAAAGACATAGAAGATCAATTCAGATGTCCAACATTCACCTCAGGGAGTTGGACTTGTGGAATTCCCATAAAAGGCAGAAATATTAGAAGAAAATTTATGAAAATGGAAGAAAGTAATCAACCTTAAAATTGAAGTTTACTCCAATGATAAGAGAAGATACAAGAAGCTTTTAGAAAGAAAGTGGGAAGTTGCCTACAAAAGAACAATAATAAGACTGATACCAGGCTTCAGGTCAGTAAGACTTGATGTTAAAGACAATAAAACTAGGTCTTAAGCATATTGAAGAAAATTTATTTTGAACTTAAATTTTCATACTTACATTATTAATGAAGTGTAAAAAGAAAAAAACATTTCAGACCCACAAAGAATGAGAACATTTACACTCTCAAAGAAATCTTTCTGAAGGAATAAGATGTATTTTAGCAAAATGAAAACAGAATCAGAAATAGAGGAGAAAATGAGAATCAAGAAATAGTGGGCCCTATCCAAAAGTCAAATGCATAGTAAGTATAAGAGGAAATCTCTCACATTTGAACAAATAAATCTCTTTAAAAGAAGATAGGTAACTGTAATAAATAATTAGTAAGAGATGAAAACATAAACTGCTTTAATTAACAACATCAGGAAATGCAAAAGAACTATACAAGAACGTCATATGAGAAAAAGTAGTATACAGTTTGATTTTAACCAGTTCATTATATGTAAGAAACTACCTCTGACCTTAAAACTTGAAGTATTTTCTCACTGGCACACAGGTTTAGTGATGTAGAATTATACCTTGTTCTGTGAAATCTAGTTATCCAGCTTGGTTGTATGGTAAATCAATTTAATATGAATACAAAATCATCAGTGCAAATTTCAAATTTTAGAATCCATCTACAAAGTACGAAGGTCTTAATTTCAGTTACAAAATGGGACCAGATGTAACATTGAGAGTATTTGCAGGTGGAGCTGTATGGAAACAGGGGGAGAGAAACATGGGTGTACTAATGTTTTCATTTTACGTGGCATGAAATCCACTGTACTGTCTAAAGGTGGTGGACCAAGAAATAAAAATTAAGACATATTAGTAAAGTTATGATGATAGCTAAAATTAAAATAAAGATTGGGAAATTGATGGGGTGGGGGTTTTGCAATTGAATTGCATTATGTTTTGGATTGATGGTCAATTAATATGGTTTAAAGAGATTAAATTGCTAAGCAGAAGTATATTACGTAAAACATGGAACTACTAAAAATAAAAATACAAAATATACATGGTTCAAGTTTTCACCTTCAGGGAGTGTGACTGACTGTGGGGATAGGAATTGACAGCTCATATATTTTTATAACATTGTTTTATTTGATTTTTCATTATCATATGAATTTCTATACATATTTTTCTTTTTCTTTTAATTTCTGCTTTTAACTGAAGATATGGGCCCATAATCATTTCCCTCCATGACATTTGCTCTGTAAGGATGACTTTTTTCCAAATGAAAATTGAGCTTTCTTTTTCTGCTGCAGTTCGTAGGAGGCAATGAGGACCTTTGGAAAGATGACAGATTTTTTTTTTTTTAATTTTAAAGAGAACAAACAATAAAAACGATACAAAATTTCAAAACAAGATAGTAGGAGAGTACAATGGTTAATACATTGTGTACTGTTATCTTCAAAGTAGTTGCTCATATTACAAGATATAGGCAAGCAAAATTGATCAAATAATATAGGCACAAACCTTTCTTTTCAATAAACTAATAGAAATCAGTAGTATAACTATCTTAACTGTCTCATATATATATATTTTCTTCCCTTTCCCTTCCTTCTTTTCTCCTTTCCCCTATCCCAGTTTCTCTTTACTTTTGAAGTTTCTTCCCATTTCACAATATCTACTGTAGATTTTGGATCTTATATACTCTTTCAGCTTCTTACACTAGGGAGACGATACGATGTTTATGCATGTGAGTCTGATTTATTTCACTTATGAGTATGGTCTCAAGTTGCATTCATTTACCTATAAAAGTCTCAAGTTTATCCTTCTTTAAAACTGAGTAGTATTCCATTGTATAAAAATACCACATCTTTTTAATCCATTCCTTGGTTGATGGGCATTTGGGTTGTTTCCAAGATTTAGCTATTACACATTGTGCTGCTATAAACATGGGTGCACATATATCACTGTGGTATGATGTTTTTAATTCTTATGGGAAAATACCTGGCATGGGAATAGCTGGTTTCAATGGGACTTCTAATCCTAGTTTTTTGAGGCATCTCAAATTTCACAGTGGTTGCACCAGTCTGCACTCCCACCAACAGAGGAGAAGGGTTCCTTTTTCCCCATAGCCCCGCTAGCATTTGATATTGGTTGATTTCTTGATAGCCATTCTTTCTGGGGTGAGATGGATCTCGGTGTTGTTTTAATTTGCATCTCTTGAATGACCAAAGATGTTGAACATTTTTTCATATATTTATTTGCTATATTTATTTGCTATTTGTATTTCTTCATCTGAGAAGTGCGTATTCATCTCAGATGTCCAATTTTGGATTTTGTCTTTGAATTTGGGGGTTCTGATTTTTTTTTCAATTCTTTATATGTTCTAGATAGAAGAGCTTTGTCTGAGGGACAATTGGCTAAAATTTTTTCCCAATCTGTGGGTTGTTTTCTCACTCTGTTGGTGATTTCTTTTGCTGTGCAAAAGCTTTTAATAAGAAGAGATCCCAGTTGCTGATTCTTTGGAGTATTTCCCATGCAGTTTGGGTTTTGTTCATGAAGTCTCTGTCTACATCTATGTCTTCAAGAATTCTACCCACTTTGTCTTCCAGTAGATTTAGTGTTTCTGTTTTAATATTTAGATCTTTCATCCATTTTGACTTTAGTTCAGTGCATGGTAATAGACATGGGTCTAGTCCTAGTCTTCAGTATGTAGAAAGCCGGTTTTTCCAGCACTGCTTATTAAAGAGGCTAGCTTTCTTCGAGTGAACATGTTTGGCCACTTTTTCTAAGATAAGGTGGCTGAGTGTGTTTGTAGTTGTGTCTGCATCTTCTAATCTGTTCCACTGATCCTCGGGTCTGTTTTTTTGCCAGTACCATGCTGACTGTATCACAGTAGCTTTCTAGTATGATTTCAAGTCAGGGATTGTGATGCCTCCTGCCTTGCCTTTGTTGCCCAGGATTGCTTTTGCTATTCAAGGTCTCTTCTGGTTCCAAATGAATTTTAGGAATGTTTTCTCTAGTTCTGTGAGGAATGCTAATGGTATTTTGATCGGGATTGCATTAAATCTGTGTAACAATTTTAGAAGTATGGCCATTTTCACTATGTTGGTTCTTCCTATCCATGAGCAAGGGATATCTTTCCATTTTATGATATCCTCTTCAATCTCCTTTTTCAGAGTACTGTAATTTTCAGTGTATACATCTTTTATTCACTTTGTTAGATTCCTTTTTTGTGTGTGTGTGGGTACCAAGGGTCAACCTCAGGACCCCGCATGCCAGCAGGCGCCCGTGCCGCTGAGCAATATCACCGGCCCTTTTTACATATGTGGGTTCCGGGAGTCGAACTTGGGCCTTCGCGCCTGCCAGGCAGGCGCCTACGTCGCTGAGCCATCTCACCGGCCCGTTAGATTCATTCTTAAGTATTTCATTTTTGGGGGATGCTATTGTGAAGGGTGTGGTTTCCCTAATTTCTCTCTCAGTGAGTTTGTTGTTTGTGTACAGGAATGCTATTGATTTTTGAGTGTTGACTTTGTATCCAGCTACACTACTGAATTTGTTTATTAAATCTAGAAGTTTTCTGGTGGAGGTTTTGGGGTATTCTATGTAGAGTATCATGTCATCTGTGAATAATGATAATTTAACTTCTTCCTTTCCTATCCTTATTCCTCTTATTTCTCTCTCTTGTCTAATTGGTCTGGCTAGTGTTTCCAGGATCGTATTGAATAGGAGTGGTGATAGTAGACATCCTTGCCTGGTTCCTGATTTTAGAGTGAAAGCTTTCAGTTTTTGTCCATTTAGTATGATGTTGGCTGTTAGTTTGTCTTAGATGGCTTCTATCAGATTGAGGCAAAGACCATCTCTTCTGATTTTCTGTAAGGTTTTTATCTGAATGAGTGCTGGACTTTGTCAAAAGCCTTTTTTACATCTATTGAGATGATCATCTAATATTTGTCTTTGGCTCTGTTGATATGGTATATTACATTTATTGATTTGTATATGTTGAACCATCCCTGGGATGAATCCCACTTGGTCATGGTGTGTAATCTTCTTGATGATTTGCTGCATTCTGTCTGCCAGCATTTTATTGAGGATTTTTGCATCTATGTTCATTAGGGAGATTGGCCTGTAGTTCTCTTTTTTGGTTGGGTCTTTCTCTGGTTTTGGTATCAGGGTAATACTTGCCTCCAGGAATGAGTTAGGGAGTATTGCTTCCATTTCAATTTCATTAAAGAATTTGAGGAGTATTGGCATTAAATCTTCTCTATATTTCTTATAGAATTCAGCAGTGAACCCATCAGGACCTGGCTTTTCTTTGTTGGTAAGTTTTTAATTACATTTTCAATCTCATTAACTGATATTGGGTTATTCAGAATTTTTATATATTCTTGATTCAGCTTTGGTAATTCATATGTATCTAGGAATCTGTCCATTTCTTCTGTGTTTTCCATCCCATGAGAGTAAAGATTTTCAAAGTAGGTATTGATGATCTTCTGAATTTCCATAGGATCTATAGTGATTTCACCCTTTTCATTCTTCAGTGCATGAGTTTGAGTCTTTTCCTTCCTTTTTTGATAAGGTTGGCTAATGGTTTATCAATTTTATTTATTCTTTCAAAGAAGCAACTCTTCGATTCATTGATTCTTCGTATTTTCTTAGTCTCCATTGCAGTAATTTCTGCTCTGATCTTTATAATTTCCTCCCTTGTATGGGCTTTGGGCTTGTCTTGCTCTTCTTTTTCTAGAAGCTTGAGGTGCAACATTAGGTTGTTTATTTGTGCCTATTCTGTTTTTCTGATGTGAGTATTCACCACTATGAATTTTCCTCTTAGGACTGCTTTCATTGTGTCCCATAAGTTCCAGTATGTTGTATCTGCATTCTTGTTTAGCTGTAGATATTGTTTAATTTCTTCCTTAATTTCATCTGTGACCCATTGGTTGTTTAGGAGGGTGTTATTTAAGACTCCGTGTGTTTATGGAGTCTTTGTGGTTTCTTTTGTCATTAATTTCCAATTTCATTGCACTATGGTCAGATAATATGCATGGGATGATTTCAATTCCTTTGCATTTACTTCAGCTTGTTCTGTGGGCTAGTGCATGGTCCATTTTAGAGAACATCCCATGTGCAGCTGAAAAGAATGTGTATTCTGATGATGTTGGGTGGAACACTCTGAAAACATCTACTAAGTCAATTAGTTCACAGGTTTGGTTCAGTTCTGATATTTCTTTGCTGATTTTTTGTCTAGTTGATCTCTTTGTGACATTGGGGTATTAAGGTCTCCCATTACAATTGTGTTATTGCTTATTTGATTTTTCATGTCCATTAATAATTGTCTTATATAGTTGGTGCTCCCATATTTGGTGCATTATGATTGTTATCTCTTTCTCTTGAAGTTTTCCCCTAACAAGTATGTAGTGACCTTCTTTATCTCTTTTGTTCACTCTTGGTTTGAAGTTCATATTGTCTCCAAACAGAATAGTTACCCCTTCTTTTTTCAGGGTTCCTGTTGCATGGAGTATTGTTTTCCATCCTTTGACTTTCAGTCTATGAATTTCTTTTTGAGTTAAATGTGTTTCTTGTATACAGCATATTGTTGAATCTTGTTTCTTGATCCAATCTGCCAGTCTGTTTCTTTTGATTGGTGAATTGAGGCCATTTACATTGATGGTAATAACTGATATATATTTGCTTATCTTTGTCATGTTATTTTCCTGTTGTTGGTTCCCTGCTTTTCCCCTCTGTTTAATTACTTGCCCTGCCTGGTGGTTTCTATTATTGTTCTTAGAATTGTGGTCTTTTTTTAATCTCTGTCTAGAATATCTTTCAGTACTCTTTGTAGGGTTGGTTTGGTGGTCATGAATTTCTTCAGTTGTTCTTTGTCGTGGAGGTGTCTTATTTCTCCATTAATTTTGAAAGATAGTTTTGCAGGGTACATCAATCTAGGTTGGAAGTTATTTTCTTTCAGGACTTGAAATACTTCACTCCAAGCTCTTCTTGACTTGAGGGTTTGTGTTGAGAAGTCTGCATAATTCTGACGGGCTTTCCTTTATAGGTAATCTTTTTATTTTCTCTAACAGCTTTTAATATTCTGTTCTTGTGCTAATTTCTGGAATCTTGATTATTATATATCTTAGTGTAGTTTTATTTTGGTCATGGCTGTTTGGAGTTCTATGTGCTTCATTTATTTGTATGTCAAATTCTTTATCCACACTTGAGAAGTTTTCTCCCATTATTTTTGTGAAGAGTTTCTTTATGGCATTCATGCTGTCTCCAGCTTTCTACTGACCCCCCCCAGTCAATCTTATGTTCTTCTTTGCTTCATCTTGTGGCAGTTGGATTGATTTTTCATGGTCTCCTGCTATTTTTAAGATACCTTTCTTTTCATGATCACTTGCTGCAATTCTGTCTTCAAGATCTGAAATTCCATCCTCTCCTTCGTTCAATCTGTTGCATATACTTTCAGTGGAGGTTTTAATCTGTTGGATTTTTGTTTGCATCTGTTTCGTAGATTCCATTTCTTTCCTATGTTGGGCATTTTTTGTTTTCATCATTTTTCTAAGCTCATCTATTCTTTTATCTGTGTCTTCTCTAATGTCTTTGATATTTTTTTTTTGTGGGTACCGGGGGTTGACCTCAGGACCTCGCATGCCAGCAGGCGCCCATGCTGCTGAGCAATGTCACCAGCCTTTTTTTTTGTATGTGGGTTCCAGGAGTCGAACTCAGGACCTCATGCTTGCCAGGCAGGCACTTACGCCGCTGAGCCATCCCACCGGCCCTAATGTCTTTGATTTTAAGCATCATTTCTTTTTGTACCTGAGAGATTATTTTCTCTATAGGTTTCTCCACTTTTTTTTTCACTTCTGTTGCTACCATTTCAGAAACTTCCAGTGTTTGACTTCCAATTTTGTCTGTCTCATTGAGTTCTGGGCTTGTCCTGGGTGTGCTGGGGTTCTAGGGTTGCATTTTGCTTCTGCATCTTGTCATTTCTATTTTCTCTTTTTTATTTTATTTTGTTTTCTACATTGATGCTTATGATAGATAGCTTTATCACTAGTATTGAGGCTTCCCTAGGAGATGTGTGTTCTTCAGGGATGTCCTCTAGATGTAGGTGGTTCTTTATAGCTATCCCAAGAACCTACCTTTCCAATTTGTAAAGGATGCGAAGTTACTATTTGGCTCAGCACCCAATCCTTTGGTACTGTCCTGTGGTAACAATTATGACACCATACAATCACAGTGTTATCATACAGGGGAGAAAAACTGATTATATCATGTATGATAGCCTGGCTAAAGTAGTACAGTTAGGAATAACAATAGTTTCAAGTACAGCTTAACTACTGACAAACTATGGTAACCATTAACCGGCTACCTCTGACCACAGGAGCAAACGCTGCAGTTATATAACAAAGTCAAACATATACCATGTACTTGTATGCTGTGATTTTCCCCCTTAGTGGAGTGATTTCACCCTTCTGTGGGAAGTGAGGGGGTTAAGATGCATAGGGGACAGGATAAAGTGATGAATGAGGTCAAATATAGTAGAGTCAAGCCTGGAGGTCCAAGAATGATTACCCGAGTTTTGGGAAACTGGAGGACACAGGAGGGAGAGAATGAAATGAATGAGGAGTAAACAGACAAGGAAGAGACAATGTTTACGCACTTGAAAGTTTAAATTCAAGTAGTTGAGGAAAGAGAAAAAGAGGATCAATAGAAGAAAACAAAAAAAGGGGTAAGAAACGTGAACAGTGGAAAAAAGGAAGAAAGAAGAGGACAATGAAAAAGAAAAGAAGAAAAGAAAGAAAAAAGAGAGAGACCAGAGAAAGAGAGGAGGGGGGAAAAAAAGCCCAAAATCGGAAATAACCACAAAATACAAAACAAAACAAGACGACATTCAACGACACAGGGAAGGGATAGCCAATCAGACAAACAAGGGAGAATAAAAGTGGTAAAATACCTCTGGTGTTTAGAGTTCTGTGATAGTGTCCACGTTTAATCCTAAAAATGTGCTGGGTATGGAGCTGACCTTGGCCTCTGGATGTGGAGGCTGGGGCTGGTCTTCTGTTGGCGGAGTTCTCCAGAGCTCAACTGCTGGCTCCTCGCTGCTGCTTCAGACGCTTCCAAGTCGCTGGTCCGGCCGATTTCTCCGCCCTCCAAAGGCGCGTGTGCGTCCTGCACGCCCGGGCAAGCTGTCCTGGGTTTCAGGGGCTTCGGTTAGTCCGCCCGCCAAAGGCATGCAAGATGACAGAATTTGGAACAGAAAAGAAATAATAACTTCATAAAAATCTTGTAATATGTTTCTATGCCTCAGTCTTCCCATCCTTCAGTGGCGTTCTTGCCCTTAATTTTTTATTCCTTTTTCTCCGCGACTCAGGGATATGCAACATTTGAACTCTAAGCTCTGGGAACCTTTGCTAGTGCTCCTTTTCAGCCTGGATAAGGCGGTGGTTGCAGAAGTAGTCCCCACCATTTGTATGCATTTGTGGCATGCAAACGAACGTGCCAAACGTTGTTTTAAAAACTCCGTATGATTTCTAAGTCAGCAGCTCCAGCGTTACCCTGGGCAGCATCAAATTTCCGCACGATCTTCTGATTAAACCGCTGACTTACTGAGCGCTTCGCAGCCGGCCGTCTGCACTGCTCACAGCGCACCTCAAAAACACTCAGGTGGGGCGAGGCTGGGGATGTTGCCAGCCTCCAGGAACCACCCATCCTGCGGCGCCAAGCCGTGGGAGGATGGCGGAAGGCTCCTGCAAAACTCTTCCCCTGGTAGCAGTGTCACTTCTCTTCCAAATAAAGGCTGCTCCAGTTCCTCTCCCTGCAGTGTGGGGTTTCCGCGAGGTGCAGTGGGTTGGAGATGAGGGTGGACAGGAAACACAGAAAATGGAGAACAGAAATGATTTGTGCAAATCCTCTTCTGGGACGCCTGCATTTCTAGTTGCCTGCATTTATAATATGCGGGGGGGGGATTACAAATAAGGCAGTCAATGGGTAAGTATGAATCGGATCTTTGTTCTTCGACAAATCCTACCTGGAAGGCTGAGTTCAGGCTCTTCATTGACTTGCACCATCAGTTTTATAGAAATGGCTTTAAAATCTACCCAAGACCCCTTCTCCTCCAACCAGGCCAGAAGGAGTGAGAATGGTGACCACACAGCTGGGTCCCCCGTGGTCAGCCTTATGAAATGGGTAACTTGTGCAGTGCTTCTATGGCCCCCCAAAACTGGAAAGGAAGTGAGAAAATGGTCCCATGGTGGGACCTGGGAACAGAGAAAGGGAGCCAAAGACAGTAAAAATTCTCCTGGCTCTGTTCTATGCCACCCACATCCATGGGATGCATACGCTTTCTGAATGCCAAACTTGTTCTTCCAAGTCAATCCACAGCCAAAACGTAGCTTGAGAAATCAGCCAAGAAAATTCTACAGTCCAGACAAGCAAAAGTGTCTGACTGGAGACAGGCACGATGGTGAGGTTAAGGGTGGGAGGGCAATCATTCCACAGGTGTAAAATTCCTTCTAAAGTCAAAAAACATTCGCAATTTCAACTCATATGTCCTTCAGGTAAATTTGGGGGGTAAGTGGGGTTTACTCCATTTACTAAGTGATTAACCTGAACCTCTGACTTGGACTATGGCCAAAATGCACACACAGGACTGGATTCTAGTCCTTGACCTTTTTCCTTTAGGGTCTTCTCCCGGGACCACATTCCCAGTAGGTGTCATTCTCTGACCAGCCAATGGGAATTCTAGCTACTTGACTGGAAGTCAATGTCCTTGGAAACTTTGTGTGGCTGCTCACTTTGATTCTTCCCCACACAGAGCCAGAGGACTGGCTCTCACTTGACCTCCTAACACTGAGTCAATTTTCTTTTTTGTAAAAATTCAGTGACACCTCACTGCCTTTCAGATCCTCTATGCCACTGAAGCCCTGTCAGAAAACACAATGAGTGCCGAAGTCTACGTATTTTTCCTGCAGATCAAAGATATAGTTCCTGGGGGGTTATTTTTATATTATTTCCATGATTATATTAGTATGTGTAGATTCGGGGTTTTTGTTATTTACCCCTTCTGGTCAGGAGACTATTACATACCCTAGGCCAGGTGCATTCAGTTTTAATTTCTACAAGAACAGAATAAACATGGCTGCCTGGATATCTCATTTTCCTGTGCTGATGGAAGTGAAAATTTAGCTCAGCCAGCTGGCCCATCCAGTCTTTCTCTTGCTGCACAGCTCACCATTCTGATGCTGCTGCCATTATTAACATGGCAGCTGTCACAGCAGTTAGGATGGAAAGACCCATTAGCTCATCTGATTCTATCTCTCTGCCAGGGCAGGATATAGGCCCTAAAAATGCTTCCTGGCCGAAGGACTGTTTGGGGGTTTACTTATCCTAGGTTACATCAAACATGGCTTCAAAAAAACAGGAAATAGGTTCTTCTCTTAGCTAATTAGGATAGGAGTTATAACAATGTAGTGGAAGGGTTGTGGAAGCAAAGCTTGGACTTCCACACAAGGCTGTGGGGAACTTCACTGGCTATGAGGAAGCCGAAGTGTGCAGCTATGACATGCCTAGTAGAACCTTAGGAGAATTACATTCCATGGAGCCATCGAAAGCAAAGAAAGTTATATCAGCTTCTGAAGTTCTTGAATTTCTCCACTGAATGCCTCATGGGCAAATTAATTTTCCCATTTGTCTTTAATCATGGCTAGCACTTTCAGATGTGCTCAATAAAATACTTAATTAATTAAGGCTGATTGAAAAGGAGCCCAAATCTATCAGGAAAGAGGGGGAGGACAATGGGTGCAAGGGCTTCTGGTTTCATTTGTATGGAGGGAACCTCGTTGAACGCAGTCTCAGCACAGATTTCAGGAAGCATTTTCCTTCTAATCACCACATTGTTAACGATACAAAGAGCTAACACTTATTAGACGCCCTTGTCATGTCCTGATCCAAATATTTGCTATGCATATCATTTCAGAAGGTGTTTTTGTTTTCTTTTTTTTTTTTTTTTTTTTGTGGGTACCGGGGGGTCGACCTCAGGACCTCGCGTGCCAGCAGGCGCCCGTGCCGCTGAGCGATATCACCGGCCCCTTTTTCGTATGTGGGTTCCGGGAGTCGAACTCGGGCCCTCGCACTTGCCGGGCAGGCGCTTAAGCCACTGAGCCATCTCACCGGCCCTGTTTTTGTTTTCATGTTGCTGAAAGAAAAAAAAAGGCTACAAGAGGTTAAAGAATTTGCCCAAGGAGACATATGCGCAAATGAAAAACTGGATTTGGATTCTAGTTAATCTGACTCTGAAGCCCATGTTTGTGACCACAGTGTTATACTGAGTTTCTGCTCTTGGTTTATTTTTGGAAAGCCAGTGCTTTCAGAGAAGAGAAGTGAGAGGCAATATTATTGCTGTGATTCATCGCATAATTTTAACCCTGCCCCTACTTTTGGGAGGTAGTTGTCTGCCTTTTCCAACCTCCAGGGCCTCCACTGACCCTCACTTTTACACCCCGCACCTCCCGCTTTCTTCGTTCTCCTCCCTTCAAAACTGTGAGGGTTGAGCTAAGAAGCATGCTTGCATCATGGCCAGTGGCCTTGGATAACTCCACTCTCTTTCCATTCCATCTCAGGCTCAAGAAAGGAAATAATCTCTTGGACGCTACCTTCCGTGAATCAGTCTGGCACCCACTAATATTTGTGCACAGTTCATTCAGTATCTTTATTTTCATTTTCATACCTGATGTGTGGGATAAACACATGCATTAGGCCAGGCAAGTTTCATTGCTTACTTTACAAATAACACAACTGAAACTCTGAAATCAGGTACAGCTGGGAGTTGGACCAGATGTGCTTTCAAATCCCACATATTTTTCCCAAAGTGATGGAAGTCCCTGCTGATGCCAGAAGCTGCCCATCATGCCAGGCTGAAGAGCCAATCTGTTCCACCTGGCATTTCAAGCTCCATCCGTGTGGCCAGATGTCATTTAGAGAGGTTGAGGGTTCTTAATGAACTGAAGTTTCTATGAGAGCTCTTATTTGTGTTGGCTGTAGGGTTGTTCTCCTCTTGCCATAGAAACCACATTATTTTGGTTTCCTTCCATTGTTTTTGTCTTGCTTTAAATTTTGTCTTGATATAAAGGGAAATATAAGATCAATGTAAGGTTTATCAACAAGTCTAAACAGCAATGTGTGCCTATAAACCCAGAGTATACAAAGCAGTCAAAATACCTGGATTCCAGCCCAGATCTCCCATGGATTCTATAAAGCTGTGAGAGTGTCACCTAAGCTCTCCAAGCCCCAATTTCCAGAAAGGAAACAGTCATGGTGGACTGGAGAACCCTACAGAGCCTGAAAAACTCAGAGCCTTTAGCATCCTTGGCCATGCTGACCCTAATCTCAGCAGGAAAGCATATTTACTACTCTAAGAGGTGCTGATTTAGAAGTCTGGGGCGATTGCTTCCTGGGATGACCAGCCAAACAGTGTACACAAGATGATGTACAAGGAAAAGCGGGTGTGCTGTGAGGCTGGCTCCAGATGAGCTGGTCTGGTGGGGAAGGAGCCAAAATGCGGAGAGCCTCCCTGAGGAGCGTTCTGAGCCCCCACTTAGTGATGTCCATATCTCTATGGGTGGTCTTCAGGCCCTGGGTACACTTTTCCTCCTATGAAACCTGTTTCGAGATAGCCTTGCATGATTAACTCATCCAAACAACTTGCAATAAGCTCTTCCGTGTTGCAGATATTTGATAAGAACTGCAAATAAAAGATAAAATAAAATTCTGTTTTTAAAGAGCTTGCAGTTTATCAGAAGAACAAATAGCAAGATGATGTAAATTTTTAGTTGGGGCTTAGAAAGCGTTAGACGAGAAAAAGTCGGAGAATCCTTTCATATCAGAAATGTACATAATTTGCTATGTAAACATCACAGTACCCAGGGCATTTTTTCCAGATCAGATTCCCCTCCCTTGCCTTCTCAGGTTTTGCAAACCCTGTGTCTGAAATCCTGCTGTCCCTCCCTACTGTCCAGGGGTGGGTAGGTTGCGTTACTTTGCATCAACTCACAGTGTTCTTGAATCTCTGGATGTGTAGTGAATCCTAGCTCCTTGGTGACATAAAAAGCTCCTTGAGGGCAAGATTCATACCTGTTTATTTTGTTCTCACAACAATACTAAACCCAATGTTAAACACATCAATAGCTGTTTGCAAATGTTGCAATTCTGCCCCAGTCTGGGCATATGGCAGCATCCCACTTCTCTTCCTGAAATTAGGAGTGGCTATAGAACTTGCATTTACTGAAGAAATTCAAGCAAGTTCACTTCTGGTAGAAGATTGGGGCACCACTGAAGAGTCAAGGGCACCTATCAAGTGAGAACTGCTTATCACCCTAGGGCCCAGAGTGGCCCTGCCAACCCTCCGGGCGTATGTAGCTTGAGAAGTGTTGATTCAAGACATGAGGTTTGGCACTTGTCACCAACATAACCTAACCCATCCTGACTGGTACAGAAGCACTCAACAAATACCGTATTTGCTGACCTCTTTACCAATGGCTCAAAGACAACAGGCAGGTAAGGAAGCAACAATAGCTTGGCAATAGCCTAAGAAAAGACTGCTTGCACTGGAAGAAAAAAGTTCTAACTCTTTCCAATACAATAGACCCCTTTATCCATGGAAGATACATTCCGAGACCACCTTTAGACCACCTCGAGTCACAGGTAGTACTGGCCCCTGGGCAGACTGTGTTTTTCCTGTCCATACATAGTTAGGATAAGGTACAATTTATAAATTGGATGCAGTAAGAGATTAACAACAGTAACTAATAAGATAGAAGAATTATAATATATATTGTAATAAAACTTACTTAGAACCTTTAGATTATTTTATTTCTGAAATTTCCATTTAGTATTTTCAGATCGTGTTTGACTGTGGGTAATCGAAACTGTGAAAAGTGAAAATGCAGATAAGGGGAGGACTGCTGTAGATGCTGGTGTTGTATTTCTAGAAAAGCACCCCTCAGTGCCACTGACATTCCACCTGTCACCATTTTCTTCCCTTTGAGGCCACTTTACCTTATCCAGGAATGTCTCCGTTTTTGCCTGTGGAAATTAATGGTCAGAATAAGAAATGTAATGAAGAGTCCTAGAAAAAGACAGAGAACTTCGGAAAGAAAAAACATGTGAGCAAAGACTGGAATGGAAAAGCTCAACCACAGGAGAACCTCACAAAGGATTCAGTCCAAAACCACTGGAAAACCTGAGAATGGAGGTCAGAGGCCCGGCACTTGCCTAGCATGTGCAAGGGCCTGGATTCCATCCCCAGCACTGCAGGAAAAGAAAAAACTGTAGGTTCTGGGCCGGTGAGATGGCTCAGCGGCGTAAGCGCCTGCCTTGCAAGCGCGAGGGCCTGAGTTCGACTTCCGGATCCCACATACGAAAAAGGGGCCGGTGATATCGCTCAGCGGCACGGGCGCCTGTTGGCGTGCGAGGTCCTGAGGTCAACCCCCCGGTACCCACAAAAAAAAACAACTGTAGGTTCTGAAGTCTTTAAGAACTTGGCCTCTGGCATCCACTAAACCTGAGCTTGACCTCAAGTTACTTAACCTTTCTAACCAACCCAGTTTCCTCCTCTGTAAAACAAAGGTAATAGTGGAACTTAGCTCTCAGGGCTATTGAGAACATAAAGACAATGCTCCTTAATAACAAGGAACATTTTCCAATTATGTGCTTTAAAGACTCTTAAACAAAGATCTGTGCAATTATTTTCTAGAACATTTAAACATGATAACTACAACATAGCAAATGTTCAAAAAATGAACACTCTAACAAAATGCATAGGAAGTAGAAGCATTCACCAAAAGGCCATGAAACAGAAAAGAGAGTTGTGCCTGGGTTCAGCTTCCAGGAAACTCTGAAACCCTTGCCTATAGCACCATGATGTGCCATTGGCCTCACGTAGTCATGATGATGCTTTTTTCAGATATCTAAACTTACCCAACCCTCAGCAGTTGAAAGGACTCTCTGGAAAGTGCTCAGGGAGCCCATGGTGAAAGAGACAGCAAATGAAGAGAGAAATTCACTCTTCCAGGGCTCACATCCAGGACTTTCCAGAAGCTGGAGGTGTTGGCCTTTGCTCTGTTCCTGTGACTTTCAGACTTTGGCCAGAGCTTCATGGTGTGGTAGTCACCTGGCAGTCTTCACCTGGGGCAGCATCAGTTTTTCTCTTGTTCCAGCCAGATGTGGCCCCAGAAGTAGCAGTAAAGGGGTGTTCTAAGGTTACCCCACCTCCCTGTTTGTGTCTTCCCCTTTTCCAAATCATCTTTCCTGGGGCCACACAGCCAATGCTGTCTTTGAGATCTGCAACCAAGGAAACTCTTCTTGTAATAGAGTGAAGAAAAAAGAAGACCTGAAAAAAGACAGATATCTGAATCTGAATGCTTTCTCACGCCAGCTCTTTAACGGATTGCCCAAAGCCCTGCTTCCTGAAAACAGTAATAACTACCTCACAGTACAATCTTTATTTCATCACCTTATAGATGTAACAGATTTGGGTTTGACTTGAGCAGCAGATTAATTTCTGCTCCTGTAGGAATAGTGAAGCTTTATCAGAGGAATAAAATCCCCTAACTCGCTCCCTCCCTTTCATGAACAGTGAGCTGTTCATTCACTCACTGAACAGCTATTCTGTGCCCGTTACTGCACTGATCAGTACGAAATGGTGACAGCAGGAGGTGAGGAAGACACAGTCTGTAGCCTCACAAACTTTCCAACCTAAGAATGAGCCTGATCCAAAGCCAGGGCAGATGCCGGGGGCCAAGCAGTCCCTAGCAAGGCATAATGTGAGGCCTAATGAAGGACGAGCACCAGTTAGTCGCTGAGAGCTCAGGGAAGGCTTCCTGGAGGAGGAGGTGCCTGACTGAGTTTGATATGAAGGCTTAGAGTGGAAGAGGTAAAGGAGGCATAGGGAAGGAAGAGTGGGTAGGATTAGAAGAGAAAAGATTAGTTCGGGCAAACGCAGGCAAGAGGGTGAAATGGTCAAGAACCAGGTCTCCCTGTGGCTAGAGCGTTAAGCAGGAGGTGGAGCACAATGAACAACATTGAGTTTTCTAGCGCCCAGCAAAGCCTTGCTTCAGAAAGGAAACCCTAAGATGAAACTCTTCCTCCTTGAACAACCTCTGTAACCCTTCCTCTCCTGTAGGTTCCCAGATACATTTAATTTATGCTGAAAATAGAAGGAAAAATAAAATATGATCATCACAATGTTCAAAGCTCTCTCCAAGTACCTTTCTCCCTCTCTCTCTCTCTCTCTCTCTCTCTCTCTCGTCACTTTTGCAAGCACCAAACCCCAATGGTAGGAAGCATTTGCCTAAAAATAGTGCTTCTCAAAGACCCAATCTTTTCTGAGTTTCATAGAACATCTGCTCAACAGTTTCCTATAACTGTTTTGGCCACTAAATCAAAGCCGGCAGAAACAATGTTCTGTTTCTGTCTTTCAAGCAAAGAATTGCCACCAGACCTTCCTCTCAGACCCAGACGACAATGGGGACAGAAATAGCCACAGGAGGCTTTGAAACACCTTAAGGCCCAAGTCCAACCAGAAAGTTACTAGGGTCTTGTTTTTGACTCTTTTTAAAGACTCTTTTCAACTCCCAACTACAGAAAAGAAACTTAGATAGGTCAAACCTCCTGGGAGAGGTTACACCCCATGCAAATTACCACCTGCAGTGTGGGGCTGTGTGGTTTGTGCAGCTCAGGGTTGGCAGGGACCTGAGGCCAAGACTGGTAAATGTCTTGTCCTGGGCCGGCGTGTGGAGCCAAGTGTGGGGGTGGGGCGGTATCTGGCTGTGTGGCTGTGCTTGGTTCTAAGTTACATCTCTGTCATGCCCTGGGCTTCTATTTGTTCATGTGGCAGAGACCCTGGGGGTTTGCAGCAACCTGTGCTAGCCCAGGGAAAAAGCAGACACAGGGTTGAAAGTCCCAGTAGGTTCTGTCCAGACCATGCATCCAACCAGCCATGGCCCTCGGCCAGGAAGTCTATCTAACCCATTAGTTGTAGGCTGCTGTAACAAGAACTGGTGCAAAACTGGGTCCAGTCCCCCGGGGGCAAAGAAGACCAAGCCTGCTTTTTTTACCCTAACCCAGAACTTCAGTCTGTGCAGTGCGCTTGAAGGTTAGGCTAAACAAGTCAAGGTGACCTCTGGTACCAAGGAGCTAGAGGTCAGAGCAACAGACAGGTGAGGGGATGTGTGACTAAGAGGCGAGTGTCTGCCAGTCACATGGCACACATTTTGGCCTCAAGATTTAATACTGTCCTTAAAGTGGCCAGAAAGGCCGAAGTCACAGCATCCTAGGCGCGACTGTCAGAACTGGCTGGGAATGGAGACGGACCTGGGACTCACCTGTAGCACAGGTGTGCACAGACAGGGATGCAGAAACCAACGGGGCAAGGCTGATGGGTGACCTCGGTGAGCTTAGTCAGTGCTTCTGTGTGCTGCCTCTCAGGGCGAAAGGAGCAGCCCTCAAAGCCTGATTGACAGGGATCGCTGCATTCCATGTCCACCATAATTTGTGATTGGACCTTGGCATAATGGAGGTGGGTCCATCTCCCATGTGGACACAGTTAGATGATTCCAGATTTGTAATTGTGAGAGCAGAAGGTCACTCTGGGCTTGTCCTGAACATAGTCAAACCAGGGTCACCCCAGGAAAGAGGGCCACTCTCTTTTTCTGTTTTTGTTTACTCCCCTCCCTTCATCCCTGCTTCCTCCCTTCCCTTCTTTTCTTCCATTTCTCTCTTTCTCTCACTCTAAGTAGATGCCAGTTTGTATAAGTAACATGCTGGAAAAGAGTATATGTTTAAGAAATATATAGATTAATATTTTACCCAAGCCAGTTTAGGTGAAGAAATCATCCCAGCACAGTTGTAAAATCCCCCCATAACACTGCTGCCAGAAGAGATGGTGGAGATCTGCCTGAAAACACAGTCCCACTTGAGCAGATGCCTGCATCAGTTGAGCAAACAGTACAAAACCAGCCAACATTTCGGCTTGCTGGAGAAATCATTTCTGCACACTTGTCACTTTTTGAAGGACAGCATGAGGTCTATTTATAGACCTACACTTATTTGATAGAATAGCAACAGCCATGAATGGGCTGCTTTAGGGGTTGCCTGTTGCAAATTAAATGTGCGTGTGTGTGCATGGGTGTGTGTTGGAGGTGGCTTGGGTGGCTACACATACCACGCAATAACGGAATCCATTCCAGGCCAGCTGCCCTGTGTTCAAGGGGCAGGGACTTTGGGCCTTTGATCCTTTGGGAGCAATGAATGTCAAAGGGCTGAGTGGGCAACAGGCAGCCTGGGACTTCACGGGGCAGTGGGGTCTCCAGAACAGGTGTCATGGCAGTAAGAAGGCCAAAGGGATCTTTCATGGTAGAATTTAATCTGACCAGGCTGAGGTCTAGGAGGCAGCCATGGACAGCCCTCTGGAGAGGGGAGGCAGCTGCCTGCACAGAACGATGCTAGAGAAAGAACACAGTGCACGTAGACACACCCACGCTCACTCGCACTCAGTCAGACAGACCAAAGCTCCAGGTTAGCTCCCTACCTAGCCCTGTGTCTATGGGCAAATTATTCAACCTCTCTGAGCCCCAAATTCTTTGAACAGCAACAAAAAGCAGATATTTTAATCAAATGCATTTCACAGGATGGCTGTGAGCATTCAATAAGACAAGATACCAAAAGGACACCCCATTTATCTAACCTACCAATCTTTACTTAGCACCTCTCCCTGTGAACCTAAACAGGTGCTAGGGAGATACTGGGGAATAACACAGACACCTGGAGATGGGGTTGCAGGGCGGGGCAGGGCAGACCTGTGAGTCTGTGGGCAAATCCCATCAAAGAACTGGAAGACGCCAGGTGGGAGGGATGCTGGCCCCTGCTCTACCTAGGGTGGTCTCCAACTGAGTGACATTCAGGCCACAGCCTGAGGGTGAGAAGCAGAGGCTGCAGTGCAGCGCTCATCGTTGAGCACCTGTCACTTGTCACCAGGCTCTGGAGGACAATGGGAAAAGTCCCTGCTCTGGTGGGACTTGCAGCCTGGTGAGGAAGGAGAGACAGAAAACAAAGGGTAAGAAACAAAGAAAGTACGATGGGGAGAGCAGAGATGGGTATAGAGATGGGCAGGCTGGGAAGAAAGGCACAGATCCACGGTTGCTCTGTCACCTGGTATGGTTGGAGCAGGCTACACTAGGAGGGGACATTTGAGAGAAGACGAAGAAGGTGAAGGAAGAAGAGAAGCAGGATTGTCCGCTCTGGCTTTGTCTCGGAAGGGAAAACAAGGATGAATCAGGGAGACTGACCAAGAGTCTGCTGCCCAATCCAAGTGGACATAAAGGTGGCCTAGGCTGGGAGGGTGGTGACACAGGGGACAGGCCCAGGTGGATACTAGTTACGGTTGGAAAGCAGAGCCAACAGGACTTGTAGAAACTTTGGATGTGGGTTTCAAGGAGCAGAATTAGAAGTCAAGCCTGGCTCCACATTTCTACTTCAGGAACTGGAAGAACAGAAGCAAAATCACAGATGGGGGAAGACTGTAATGACGCATGTGTGGCAGAGACCTGGCATCCAGTGGTGGCCACATGAATCCCGAGGTGTCTGCTGTGTGTTTTTGGAGTCAGAGCCATGGGCTGGGCAGAGCTCACCTAGGAGAAGAGAAGAAAAAAGAACAAAGAGCCAAGAGTGCTATGAAGTGACGGGGTTGTAAGAAGAGAAGGAACGGGCAGAAGGGCCTCAGCAGACAACGGAGAAGCAGGAAGAAAGCTGAGCAGGAGAACAACATCCCAAGACCCCAAGAGAACGACTGATAGTACCACCTCCTTCCAGAGCAGAAGAATAAAACAAGGCTTGGGCACTCATGCTGATTTCAGGGCGATCTGACAGGACCCCCAGAGGCTCACCCCCTAAAGAATTTCTTCTTGTTGGCTGCATCCTCCTGGCCCCCAGCCTGAAACCTGCTGCAGTCTCTGCCGGGACTAAGCTCCAAAGGCTGGGTGTTATCTCCCAGGAGCCTAGAGCCGCTCCCCGCACATTCATAAAGGAACCCATTAGGGGCTGAAGGGTCTGTCTAAGCTCAGGGAGGGGTCTACAGTGGGAAGATTTTGAAAAGAATGGTGTAGGGGTGAGGACGAGACAGCCCTCCACCCGCACACCACCTGAACAACCTGGAAATGTCCTTCCGAGCCCTCTGCACCGCTCACCCTGGCCTGTGGGGAGCTGAGAGCAGCAGGGCCCGGACAGGGGGCCTCTGGTTTGCACTGAGACAGCAGCGTGTGTACCGAGGGGCTGAGGAAGGAAAGATCCTGCAGGGAAACTTCATCTGCAGGTCCAGAGCAGCTGCCTCGTCCCTTCTCCTCAGTGTTTATGGAGAGGAAGGCCTGGGGCTGGGCCCCAGAGAAGAAAGCAAAAGGCCTGGTCTGCCAGCTGCTGATAAGCGATCCAACAAGACAAGCAGAGGGCCCAGACAGAGATCTAAGAGCATCCAGATGCTCGGCACAGCGGGCCCAGTTCCTGAGCCGTGACGGGCTTTAATGTGCACCCCAGCTCCTGGGGAGAGGGCCAGGCTGCCCCCCCCACTCCTCAGCACAGACCTAGGCCCCCTAGATGGGGGGAGGGTGGGAGGATGAACCTGCTTCTCTGTCCCCAAACACAGGTGGCAGGCCTTGTACAGTTTGCAGAACTGAACACGAGGGGCTGAGGGCATGTGTGGTAATTGAAATGGGGACTCCACGTCAGGCATTCCAGGGTTGCTTCAGATACTGAAAGGATAGATTCGGTCCTCACATATGAACAATCTGAGAATTATTATTTTGTCTCTATTTGATGTATGAGAAAGTGGGGCTCAGAATGATGAAGCAACTTTCCCTAATAAATGGCCATGCTGTGCTTCTCAGGCAGCCCACGAGATTTCCATAGCATCCCTGGGCTGGCTGAGTAGCACAGGTGGCCACCGAGCCAAGCCGCCTGAGGTCTGGGAAGAAATACTCAAGCACTAAATGCAAAGTTCCTCCTCCTAAAGTGTCTCGCATCGAGAAAGACAGGGATAGGAAAATCTAACAAAGATCTTGTATCTCAGAAAGCACAGGTCCTCCCCACCTGGCATTCTTCCATCCCCAGAAAGGGACAAGTAACTTGCCTACCTCCTTCTCCTGAGTTTGACAGAATAGAGAAAGCCAGGACCAAAGTGGGAAAGGAAGAAGCAACAGCCACAAGGCTGTCACACATCAACTTGGCCCACATCGGAAAGGGGAAGACTGGAACAAGGGTCTCTCCAGGTGCCCAGGGAAGGATGGGCTTCCCAAGGGAGGGACTCCCTTTCCTGTCTTCAGGCCCCTCATCATCCTGCAGGGCAGATGGGAGAGGACCCTCCACAGGCCAGGAGGGACACAGAGAAGGGAAAGGTGTGGACTGATGGTGAATGACAGAGAGAGGAAGAGAGGGAACAAACCAGGTCAGGGGACCAGCATGCTTCCCTGTAAGGTCTGTTCTCATCCTCCAAGTCTATAAGGTCTGATGATTCGGGGAGGGACCCAGGGCTTTCAGTAGAAAGCCAAGCGTAATGAAGAGGCAAGTCTCTAAGTCATCACACGCTGCAACAGATAAGAACCAAAGGTAGACAGGGGCCAGCAAGGATAGGAGGGAAAAAAGAGCAGAACAGAGATGAACAAAGAAAGAAAAGTTGCAGAAAGAGAGAACCACCAGCTGGATGGAGAGGGAAGTAAGAGGAGCTGGAGAACCTCACCTCATGCCCCTTTCTTGGCTGGGCCATCTATTTGTAACCCATTGTGTCTGCACTGGACCATGAGCTCTAAAAGGGGAGGAAGTAGGTTTATCTGCTGCCCCTGGGATGCTCTCTAGGGACACAGCAGGGACTGATGGATGCTCACATTGGGCTCTGTTTCCAGATATGACTGATTTCTCGGGTCTCTCTCGGCTCCCACCCCGTTCCCTTGAGTTCTGAGCTCCCGTGGTGGGGACTGCTTCTCTGCTCTCCTGGTTTCCAGCTCTGTCTCTAGATCTGTCCCTACTTCCTCTCAAGCTGGCTTAAAGATGATGCACAGGGTTGACGGAGGCATTGTCTTTGTTTTATTCTGTGGCCTACAGGTTGTACCAGGGTCAAGAAATAGGAGAAAATCTAGTGGGACTGGGGTGTTTTTTCAAGCTGGTCCTTGGTTCAACAGGAAGTAAAAAGGCTGCAGTCAAAAGTGAAGTCGAGGCTCCAAGAGTGGGTGTGGAAGACAAGATTCCTGGATTAAGTACCAACTGGCCTTTAACTCCCAAGTCAAATCCAAAGTGGTTACACTATGGGTTTTCAACATATCAATATTTCACTCAAAACACTATGACACTCAGTGCAATGCAAGGACGGACCAGAAAGCAGTAGAACTGAGGCCCTGTCAGAATGGTGGATGTGGCCTTGGAAGGGACATGTGTTAAGGAGCTAACCACATGCTTGCAGTTGTGATAAGCATAATGAAAGAAAGGCCTAGGATGCTTTGAGAGTGTGTAACAGGGGCACAGGCACAGTCTGGGCAGTTGGGGTACGAGGAGTGACATTTACGCTGAGACTGCTGAGTGAGCAAGAGGAACCCAGGGAGAGGCAGTAGAAAGGGCTATCACATGCATAGGCCATGCCGTATTTGGAAGCAGCCAGAACCATCCAAAGGACAAACAGGCCAGGGTAGCTGAGGTATCATGAATCAGAATGCATTCAGGTGGCTCCACTGAGGATGGGAAAACAAAGTGGCAGGGGAGGTTGAGGCCTTGTTGCTTTGGAGCCCCCACCCTGGGAGCTGAGCGCAAGCCAACACAGTAGCGGCCGTGCACCTGCCTGGAGGGAGGCCTGCACCCACTGTGCCTTAGAAGGGGGGCAATGAAGGGAAGGGCGCAGTAAAGAACCAAAGGCTGAGGTCCATCTGACATCTGGGAGCCGCGCCTGCAGCAGGGATGACACAGACAGCAGGACCAGGGAGTGCATGTCAGGCTGTGCCTCGGGGGCTGTAAAGATAGGAAGGGCTCAGAGAAAGGGACGGGCTGAGACACGTTGTGGTCTCGGGAGGGAGTGCAGAAGGCTGGGCTTGAAGAAAGCCAGAGGATGGGCAGCAGGGGGATGGTTTCAGGTGGGCGTGTTCCCAGGTGAGGTGAGGCAAGCTGAAAGGCGGGGCAGACAGGAGAGATATTTACATCCGGGACCAGGGGCTCGAGGCCAGGAGAGACTGGGTCAGAAGGGTCCTGGAGAGCAGAGTGAAGGAGTGGGCAAGGTGAGAGGTGGGAGGCAAACCACGCAGGGGGAAGCAGCTGGGACAGCGCTGTACAGTCCAGAAGTGGAGCAGGAGAGAGAGGGGCTCATCAGATGTCACAGCAGCCTGGGCCCAAGCGGGAGAGGACCAAGGGGCTGAGGGGGTGGGAGCACAGTCACAGTGGCAAAGGAAGGGGCAACGAGAAGGGGCCGGGGAACAGATATGGGGCATATTTAAGTTGAGACCTTTTAAATTTTGCTAGAGACACTTTCATCCTACAAGTCAATGGCTGCCAAAATTTTTAAGCACCAAAGGTCTTTTCTAGACAAAATCTTAACAGGCTACCTAACACATAAAATGAATTAAAAGAGAGATGCTCTGGTTTTAAATAAGGGGTGTTGTGAGCCTAATCCTCAGTCCTCACCCCAACGCTCCAAACTTAACGGACTCCTTGGAGAGACACTGGAAAGCCACTGGTACTGGCAACAGAAGAGACCGGCCACCCCCGGGACCTGAGATGAGAGTCAGGAATGAAGACTGTGGGTCCCCAGCACAGATCTGATAACTAAGAAACACTGATGGCATCTCAGAGGAAGACGGAGTCCAGTGCCAAGTGCGCAGACATTTTTAGTTACGGACAGGAGCAAAGCAGCCTACGACCCGGCACACAGCAGCCAGCCGGTAGGTTTTGCCATTTAAATGTGAATTTCATGACCATGTAGTTGATGTCTTCTCCTCTGGATTCTCTTTCCTGGACTGCCTCTCTCCCTCTCCAGCTCAAGTTCTAATTCCGTCTCCCCCTCTCCTTTCCTGTGCCTCCTGTCCAAACTGCACCCCTCTTTCTTTTTCTCCTTCACCCCCCAGAGCACCCCTCCATCCCCAGGTCCCTTGGTTTTCAACTCTGCCAAGCTCCTCTCCTCCTCCACCCCTCTCACACACACCGGGGTCTCTCCGGGCCGCACTTCAGGGTTTATTTTCAGCTCCTGTGTCATCTTAAGGATGTGAACAATATTCCTGAGTCATGGTTTTGCGAGGAAGCAGGGGCAGACAGCTCCAAAGATGGCTTATCAACCTCCAGGCAGGCCCGCAGGGAGAGTTTTCCAGCCAGCCCCTGTCTGCCTGGGCTCTTTTCTTCTTCTCTTCCCCAAGCCCAACCTCCAGCTGCTGCAACCCAGGGGCGTCATTTAGAGAAGCCAGCTGCTCTGCTGGCCCCCAGGAAGCAAAGTGAGCTAAACTCACTTGTATCCACATCCCAGCCTCAGCAGAGTCGGTGTCAGGCAGGAAGGATCAGGCCCGTGGCATTTCTGTGATTGAAAACAGAGAGGGAGCTGTTCAGGGGGAACGAGGCGAAATCTACTCTGAAAAGCCCTAAATTGGGGCCCAGAGACTTGGACTCCTAGGCTCGTCACGGTTAACAAAATCACTTACTTCTACTCAAGGAATACCTACCCAGGCCTTCCTTTATAAAGACAGACTCCCGCCTGGGTTCCAGTTTCATCTGGGTAAAAAAAGAGTATTGTGCTAGAAAATAACAAGGACTCTATTTATGGGACAATCACTGAATGCAATAAAAAATACAACACCCTCGGAGACACTGACATTTTTCATAGGGAGAAACAGAATTCCAAACGGTCAGTAGTCATACGGCCAAGAAGCTAGAAATTAACATCATTTTGGTGTCGCCCAGACTTTGGGGATTCGCACTTCACCGCTCTGTCTCTCTGAGCTTCTTCTAGCTCCAGCCTTTATCTGTCCTCCACTTAGAAAAAGAACCAAGTCTTGGAGCCGCAGCTGCTTGCCAGGGACCCTGGCTGGCCGTGTGCCATGCGGCATTTCAGGAGTTTGGAGTAAGTAGGGATTCGGTATCCTTCCTTTCACACTGTGGACAGCAAAAGCCAAGTGGGGGCCACACTTGGCATCACAGACAGTGGGGACGAAGCCCCCAGCTTGGGAACAGCTCCTGAGCATCCGAACATGAACTGTCTCCTGTCCCCAGTGATGCCAAATGGGGAAAAAGTGAATTAGGTTGAATACAGAGTCAAATGTGACAGGATTATTCATTACAATATTATAGTTTAAAAAAATAATATTACGATGTTATATCTTAGAGACTCTGATTCCTAGGTCACTGCTTCATCTGTCTCCTTCTCTTTGCAGAAACTCCCTTTCCCCAGCCCCACCACTTTGACAGCAGCTTGAGACCTTGTGCGTGTCTTTCAATGCTTTGGGGCTTCCCAACAGAAAACATAAAATGATGTGTAAATCACATGGCTGCGGTGAGAGGCGGGGAAGGGGAAGAAGCCCTGAATCAATCAGACTAGTTCCTTCCAGATGGATGCGAGCAGTCCCAGGGGTGCCACCAGAGGGGGTTGGTCCGCTGACCCTGTTGCAAGTCCAGGGACCCAGCTGATCCCTGTAGGATATTAGTCACTCTATATAACCTCTCGGCCAGTTTCCCAGGCCACGGGGCCCTATAGCAATTTCCCATAGGGTCCCCGAGCCTGAGAACCTATGCGTCTTGCAGCCTGGTGGTCGGTTCGTGTTGCATCAGATGTGATGTAGCTCTTAAAACATGACTTCATTGACTGTCTCCGGACAAAGCTAGAAGCGTTCTTAACTTCTTTCCCAGCGGGAGCCCCGGAACCCAGCCCATCATCCCTCTTCTGGCAACGAAGCTGTGCAGAGCCTGGGGAATCCGAAGACCTGGACTCATAGAAACGCCACACCTGTTTCCAAGAAGCTCCACACTGGGAAGCCCAGAGAAGGTCTCAGGACAGATCTGATGGCAGCAAAGAGCCGAAGAATAGTCAGGGCCCCCAGATGCCTCTGCGAGGAAGCTGAGGAGGAGGAAGCACAGATGCCAGGGTGCACCTGACAGGTGACCCTGTGTGGCTCTCTCCCTCCACAGCCCCACTGAATTCACTGGGTCTTGGCTTAAGCTGTTCCTTGCCGCCGACAACTGATTTCACCTCTGGATTCTTTTCTGTGCTGTAACATTTTTCAGCATCTGATAGTGAAGCAGGGTGGGGTTAGTAGGGATAGCTCTCAGCGGTGGGACAAGGGCACTTATTCATTATTCAGTCCGTCTACCAGGAAGAAAGGTTTCTTATTTATGCAGAAAGGAATTCAGATTCAGAAGAATGGAGAGAGCAGAGTGGATAAAGACTGGGAAAAGAGAGGGAGGGGAGGGACCGGGGCATAGACAGCGGACGAGGGAGAAGAGCTACGCCGGTCATTCCCTGCACTGGGCTGCATCTTCCAGCCCGCGAGCACTCGGCCCAGCCCCAGCCTCAGCCTGGATCTCACGATGGGTGGGAATCGCATCAGTCAGATGCTATAGAGTTGGCATCTGCACAAGGCCTTGCTTCCTGCCCTGGTCACCAGCCACGTGCAGCCTTGTGTCTATGTCTTCATCCATCCCAGCAGAACAGTAAAAATTTAGGGTGAAGCCAAATCATTTCTCCTGAAAATAAGCAAACTGATATTTTAATGGTGTTTTCACTCTTGGTGATGAAACAGATGAATGTATTACTTAGGTTCTAATGCAGTAGAATCTAACCAAGTTACATTAAAAAAAAACAAAACAAAAGATTCCTAGCCGGGTGTGATGATCCACACCTGTAGACCCAGTTAATCAGGAGGCTGAGGCAGGAGGATAGCTTCAGCCCAAGGGTTCTATACCAGCCTGAGCAATATAGTGAGACACCATTACATGCACAAAAACAAAAAAATTCTGGAACCTGAGGCTGTACCCTTTGTTTCAACTCACCTGGAGAATGTGCTCTCGAAACCCTTGGGTGAGTGGGTCCCCTGTTCTTTCTTAAAGGTCTCCTGCTATGGTTTGGGTCTAGATGTCCCCTGAATCCTCACAGGTCATAGATGGGGCTTTTTCAGAGGTGTCTGAATCTGGAGTGTGTGGTACTGGAATTAAGGGTGTGTGATTACTAAACCAGTCCACTGATTGGATTGGCACCACCCTAATCCCAGCAGCCTGGATACAATATGAAGGATAGAAAGAGGCTTGTCTTCTCCTTTGCTGGCTTGCTTTTCAGCAAAAGCCATGAACTGCTGCTATGAACTGTTTCTCCTCTTTGTTGCCCCTCTGCCATGCCACCCTGCCTTGGAGCCAGCCAATTATGGACTGAAACCTATATAAACTGTGAAACTGAAACCTCTACAAACTGTGAGCTAAATAAACCTTTGCCCCTTTAACTTTGGGTGTCAGGTATTGTGTCTCAGCAACAAGAGAAAAGTAACTAAGACATTCCTAAGAAGTTCAAGTGTGAACCAAGGGTGAGAGTCAGGACAGAAAGAAACATCTAGAAGCCAGGAAGGACAAAAGGAGAAGGCCAGGCCCTAGAGGGACCTAACTCACCAAGCTTTAACCCAACCTTCTTGATCTCTAGTGAAACCCAAACCCCAGGGTACTGAAGCTGATTTACACTGGCCTGAAACTACTTCCTGTTTTTGAAGAAAAGAGGTGAGTAGAGGCTCAGAGATGCATTCTGGGCACCAACCAGCTTTGATGAAACAGTTCTTTCTTGACTTCAGTGTTACTGGGGCAGACTTGTTAAGACAGGGCAGCTCCCCAAATAAGTGTCCCAATCCCATGGACCATTACTTAGGAGAGGGGATGGTGCAGGGACCTGGTTCTGGGGACTGAGAAGGGAGGGACAGGCACATGGTGAACTCTTATGGTGACCAGCTGGTTTTTTTTGTTTTGTTCTGTTTTTTGGGGGGTGGTTGGTAACAGGAATCAAACTCAGGACCTCGGGCTTGCCACGGCAGCTGTTTTTCAGCAGGAAACAGAGAACGTAGTGCTGAAATGGATGACAGAGAACCAGAAAGACCCAAGTTAGATGCTGCTACTGCTGGGAGCCAGCTCTCTCTTGCTGCCTACTTCCCAATGAATTTCAAGGGGTCTCTGGGAAAGGCTCAGTTTCAAAATGCTGGCCCGAATGTTTCCAGAACTAGAACCAAGCTGCTACACCATGAGTCCTACCTCAGTAAAGAGGCCAATGGCATCATAAGCATGCACAGTGACCTGGGCATGAGCTCGGCTCTGGTCCTGCGTCAGGGACAACCCTTGCTCTGTGACTACACCACATAAAGCAGTACGCACCCCACCAGGTTCCCTTTTTCTGAACCCCAGCCACCTCCCCTACTTGGTATTCTGTTTACCCGTTGGTCTTTCCCCATCTTGCTCCTGAAACATAGTAAAAGATTCAACAAAAAGCAGTTAAAACAGGTGACTCAGGGGCCGGTGAGATGGCTCAGCGGCTTAAGCGCCTGCCCAGCAAGCACGAGGGCCCGAGTTCGACTCCCGGAACCCACATACAAAAAAAAAGGGGGCCGGTGATATCGCTCAGCGGCACAGGCGCCTGCTGGCGTGCAAGGTCCTGAGGTCAACCCCCCGGTACCCAAAAAAAAGAAAAAAAAAAAAAAAACAGGTGACTTAATATAAAAATCTATTACAAATTAATTATCCCTACTCCAAATATCCAAAATCTGAAACTTCTGGAGCAGCGGCATGATGCCACAAGAGGAAATTGTCACACCATGAAAATCTGTTTCCAACACAAAATTATTTAAAATAAGGTGTACATACCTTCAGGCTATGTATAGAAGGTGTACATAAAACACAAACAAATTTAATTTAGTTTAGACTTGGGTCCTGTCTCAAGATATTTCTTTATGTATGTGCAAGTATTCTAAAATCCAAGAAAGTCCAAACTCTGAAATGCTTCTCACCGCATTTTGGATAAGAGATACTTCACCTGGATTGTGTCTTCCTGGCCTCAGCTTCTAAAAGGAAGAGCCAAATCTTACCGCTGTGCCCCTCCCCAGTGTCCAGCACACAGTAGGGATGTTAATACCCATGCACTAATGATGGAGCCTGATGGATACTAGCCAAGAAGGAAAGAAGAGGAACAGAGGCCAGGATGCCAAAGGGCAGGAGGCCCTCAGCAAGTGATGCTGACTGTGCCATAGACTACACGTGTGACCAAGACCCCATACCTGCAACCTTACCCAGCACCCCTCTGCCAGGTCTGTCCTGCTCCAGCCCACTGCATGCACTCGCTGTCCTGTTCATGTCCCCCACGGCTTCATTTCCTTCCCCTTCTCAGGTCTGTGTTACCTGTTCTCCACATGGCTCCTAAGCATTCCTATGCCTACACCAGAACTGCTTGCTCCTGCCCCCCAGTTTAAAGACACAAAACCCCTGATTTTTCCCTAGCAACTCAGGCTCATTGCAGCTGCCTCCCCAAGGACGAATGCCTTTGACAAAGGGAAGCATAATAAATTTGAGAGTGGGATAGGGGAAGGGTGTAAAATCCCCATTATCTTACTTCCTCAGAACGCCTAGCAGTTGCAGAATGTTTGTAATGAACCTGCTGCCCTTGGCCATCATCGGAGGGCCCCACTTTCCTGCATCCATCTCCAGCTTGCAGTGAGAAGATGAAGCCACAGCAAGCCCCTGGGTCTGTCTCCCAGCCCCTCCCACACTCGGAGACCCATCCCAGGCAATTGCTGTGGGAGAGTCCAACAAAGCCAAGGTTGGGGCAGGGACCTGTGCGCTACTTCTGCCTTTGCTAACGATGTAACCTTAAAACATTTATTTCAACTCACTAAGCCTCAGTCTCTCTCATATGAAAATGAGAAATGACATTTAACTTGCACAGTGTTTCAAACAAGATGTTTAAATAGATCGTAAGTATAAAATACCTGAGCTGTGCTTAGGTATTGCAGATACCTAATAATGAAAAGAAGAAGTATCAGGTAAAACTTTTCTCTTAGAATACCAGGCACCACACCTGGTCTAGAAGAGGTTGTGAAGCTCACATTGTTAGCTACAAAAGGGAGAAGGGACAGGAGGACAAAGAAATAGGAGAAGAAAAAGAAGAATTAAGGGTAGGTATGGGCTTTCATGCCTAAGATCAAACAACACACAGGAGGGAAAAGATACTTGGGCAGAGGTGAAGCACGGGGCGGGGTGCAGCACGGCCAGCACAGGGGAAGGGAGGAAAGGGACTGAGGGTCGGAGGCTTCAGCCCTGGGTGAAGGCCCAGTTCCCCTGACCGAGGAGTGGGATTTCCAGCAGGGAAGGGAGATGTGACCAGGTTGCTTTTGGGAAGGGAATCAAGTGACTGCACAGGAACCCGGGATGGGGGAAGGCAGAGCAGGAGGACACTCAGCAGCCGCTCTGAATCGGAGTGATGCCACACTGCACCCTGTGCCCAGGAGCGGAATCCTCAGAGCCGAAGGTCAACACAGGTCACGAAATCTAACACATGAGCTGGGTTTCACAGCCCCATTGATTGCCCTAAACCCTATCTCCGCCTGCAGCTGCTTTCTAAACCCAGAGACAAAGGTGAGTAATCCAAAGGAAAGGGCCCCCAAACCAAAGGGAATATTTATTTTAAGTAGTTTGACGTCTGTAGGAAGGGGAAAAAAAAACCAAGACCTGAATGGGGAGTCAGGACATTCACAAAGCCCAGGCATTGTGTAAAGAGAAAAATTCCTCAAGATTGTGTTTGTCCAAGAAATCAGACAGTTTATGGTGCCTGAGTCAAAACACTCAAGGATTGGAAGCTGGAGTTTCCTGGGCTGAGCCGAGTTACTAAATAAAATAAAAAAGAAAGAGCAGTCTGAAGCCTTGAATTGTGTTGAGCGGGGTGGGGTTGGTGGCCAACGCTCTGGCCCAGCAGATGCGTAGGAAGGAGCAGTAAGGAGGCTCTGGCTTTGCCAGGCCCCGCCCCGCCCACCCCAGCCTGGCTGGCGCTGCCAGTGCCCCAGTGAGAGTGACTCACGGCTCCAACTCCCTGGGTGCCCTGGGACGGGGAGGCGCGAGCCCAGCCACATTCTGTGAAGCAGCCAGACTAGTGCAGGGCTTGTCCTAGAGATCAAGAAATCAAATTAGCCTCTTGCTAATTTGGGAAATTTCACTGGTGTCCTGAGAGGAACGGCCACCAGAAGGAGGTGCACGTCAGCCCTCCACCCTTACTGGAAAAGTTGCAAGAAATACAGGGGACTTTGTCACCCACAGGAGCAGAAGACAAACCAGGAAAGTCCCAAATAGTAAGAAAGAAAAGTGAGAGAGAGAGAGGTGAATGTTGGGGAGGCTGCCCATAACTTTCCAGATCCTATTCACCTCCTTCCACAACTCCACCCCTGCCTGCAGGCCATCACGGAAGAATTCTCTGCCCTGCAGTTGTTATCAGGACCACCCTGGCTGAAAGGCTGAGGGGAGAAGCAGGGACAGTCTGTGTGTGTGTGTGTGTCTGTGTGTGTCTGTGCGGGGGGGGGGGGGGGGGGGGGGGAGAGAGTGAGAGAGCCGCCTGATGCTGCAACACCCTGTCTGCTCTGCCATGCAAGTCACGAGTGTGGCTTGCTTGAAGGAAGTTGGAATCCAGCTGCCTTCCGCCCGGGAGACACACACGCCAGTGCCCCTAGGCCAGGCTGGATGTTTGGGATTTCCCTGGTGGCACTGGATACCGTTGGAAATCTCCAGCCCGGTGGAAGGTCTGTGGCCTTCACAGACGCGACCTCTGAACTGGGCTTGCTGATGGCATGGCCAGGACTCGTGGATTGAAGTTTCTCCAGATTTCAAACCCTGGAGACTGCATTTTTGGAGAGATCCTAAAAGGGTTCCCTCCTGCCTAAATAAGAGTTAGAACTGAGTTCAAGGTTATGACCAATTCACAGGGAGGTGTGAAATTTCTTGTGAAAGGGGAGGCACAAACACCTCTTAGAAACAAAAGAAAAAGGAAAAACCCCAGCCCGGGCCTGCAAACTATTAACTCTATCTGTTTATTTCAAAAAAAAAAAAAAAAGCAGATGTTGTGCCAATAAACAATTAAAATTTTTTAAAAAGCAGGTAGACTTGAGTTTTTTAATAAGTTAAACTATTAGTTTTTTTTTTTCTTTAAAGTTTCTTTTAAGGCCATTTTCATAAGTGACCCCCTAAAAGAGAGTTAGGTGTTTTCTATAGTGGCCTGGATTTTTAGTCACACTGAGGGGCACTGAGGCTCACCCACATGCATGGCAGAAAAGAGCAGGTGCTGTGAGCCACACAGGTGCCAGGGACGTGCCCGTGGGCCTGTGAACAGTACTGGGCCTGGGCAGGTAGCCCAGGGAGGGAGCTGGTAGTGCTACAGGCACCGGGAGGCCCTGTATTTCCCCGGGGACTTCAGAATCCACTTACTCAGGCCTAGGTCTGCCCGGAAGACAGCCCCTCACGTGCATTCTGCTTCCCAAATCTCCTCCTTTTGCTCCCTAGTTTTGTTTCCAGATTCAGAAAGAAGTTAGAGGCGAGATCACATCCAGACATTAAAGACCAGCCGTAGCCATTCTTCCCGGAGGTGTCTGCATTTTACAGAGCTGAAGAATTCAGGCGGGGAGAAGAGCAGTGAATGTGAAGGCCAGGAAGGCTAAGCCCAGAATGGGGAGCCTGGGGGCGATTTGAGGGGCCTGCTGGTACCTGCGTCCCATTGGCTGGGTCTCACCAGGCTCCCGCAGCGGGGACCTTCTGAGTAGGGGTGCACTTTGGAGCACGATGGAGTCTCAGGGGCTGAGGGCTGCAGAGCAAATATTCCCTCATCAGCACTGCGCTGGGAGCCCTGCCAAGGGGAGGAGAGGCAACCCCTGCACCTGAGTGAATCCCGTCTTCAGTCTCGTCTACCATTTAGTGAAAGTTAAAGCTCTGGTCCTTTAAAGACCCCTGGACTTAAATCAAAAGAGTGAGAACACAGTATTGCCACTTCAGGGGATGTGTGACGTTTGAGTCACCTTACCCCTCTGCGGCCTCTAAAGCAGGGACGCTCAGAGGGGTTTGTGTGGGAAGCTGGAATGGGCCAACTAGCTCGAAATTTCCTCCACACAGGGAGTCTGAAAATGTTTCCTGGATGATTTCCATACAAGCATCCTCCTTCCCTCCTCCCTTTCCTCCCTCTTCACTCCCTCCTGCACCCCTCCTCACCTTTTCCTCCTTTCTCCCTCCTTTCTTCCCGCCTCCTTTTGCAGCCCTGGGCACCTAACTCAGGGCCTCATGCATGCTAAGCAAGCACTGGTCCATGGTCCCATACTCCAGCCCCCTAAAGCATGCTCTTCAGAGCAGAGTGGCTCTGTTCATACTCGAGAGAAGAGACAACCAAACAGTGAGCACCATTGTGCACTGTGCATAGACAAAAGGGTAAGTGTGAGCCTTTGACGATTTTCCAGGAGCTCCCAGAGAGGGGACTGCAGAGGCCAGTGGAGGGTTAGGCCAGGTTGGGAAGTGGACAAGGCAGCACCCCGGTGGGCACAGGCTGTATGTTGGAACAGCTGGGCTTTCCTGTTGAAAGTGTCCAGGGAAGCCAACCTGTTTGGAAGCGCAGATCTGGCAAATAAGTAAAGGAAAAATTGGTCCTAATTAATTTCCAGGGTTTTCATGCTCCCTGACATGTTAAATTCCTGTTAGCATTAACCAGAGTTAAACATTTGTTTTATCCTACCCTGGAAAGATGGCTTTATAACACCTCTCCCGACAAGGTTAAGGCTGAGGACTCTGGCACTGTTACTGCCCCCAGAGTTGGGGTGTGTGTGTTGGTGGCTTTTTCGTATTTTTTTAAGTAGCTTTATAACTGTCTTTGTAAAATAACATTGAATAAAAAAAGAAAGAGGAAAAGAAACACAGGTTGCAATAACCTTGACTCCTAAAAAGGCTTCTCATTCCTGCAGTGGAGGAGTTTTGTTTTGAAGAGCTGTTTTGTCCTAAAGACAAAAGGCTTAGCAACCTGGGTTTTAGTCTTTCTCTGAGTTTTTGTTTTTACTGTGGGAAATTTCAAATTGCACCATGGGGTCCTTTGATCTAGAACTTGGCGAACACAGTTCAATGGCTCCCCCTGAAGGCCACAAGGGAGGAGTACAGTAGGAGAGGACGTGGTGCAGACCTTCTGCATCTGACCTGCCAAGACACTTCAACATCTAGGTCCCAAGGCAGGGCTGTGGGCAGCAGAACCAAGTAGCCACGTCAGTAGCCCAGTTCGGACGCCACCACAGTGGTTTTGCATGTGGCCACAGAGCTAAATGGAAACCGGGCTTTGGAATAAAAGAGGAACTGGATTCAAGTCCAACACACATCTGTTACTTGCCCTCTCTGACTAGATTCCCCCGTCTGTATAATACAGAATACAAAGTAGAGACGTCCTCTGGTAGCCTCCTGGGACTGGTTCCGGGATCTCCTACAGATGCCAAAGCCCCCAGATGTTCAAGTGCCTTACATAAAATGTAGCACTTGCGCATAACCTATGCACATCCTTCCATATACTGTAAATCATTCCTACATGACTTAAAATACCAGGTACAATGCCAATGCTAAGTAAATAATTTTCCTACTCTATTGCTTAGTGAATAATAACAACAAGAAGTGTGTGTTCCGGACAGACCCAGACCTAGCTCTAACCCCAAAGTACCCAGCCATGGCCGCTGGACTCCCGGCACATCAAGGGGTGAATTGTAACATTCTCTTAATTGCCCATGATCTTACAGTCTCTGTTCTCTGTCCTTGGCATGTGTGGGACTGTTCCATCCCATAAGCCTCTCTGCTTTCGGTGCTATTATTACCCACTTTGTACAAATGAGAAAACAGGCGCCCAGAGTGAGCTGGGATGCTCCCCAGCTAGTAATGAAAAACCAGATCTGAACCTAGGTTGCGTATCCCACAGCCACACAGCACTCCGCCTGCCACACTCGCCGGCTGCGCTGCTGGGAAGACTGGAAAGATAAACGCCGACATCCTGCTCTCAGGCTGGCGCAGAATAAATGCTCAATAAAGAGGCGCTACAGCCAGGTTCCAATGCTTGGTAGACCACACTCATAAAAGGCCGCATAGATGCAGGGGGTCAGTTACCAGAGATGACTAAGAAGGTGCTTACTGCCTGCAAAAAACCTCTGAACTCTCAGATGCCTGGCTTCTTTCACTCAGCATTGCGTCCTCCAGGCTCATCCACCTGTCGCGTGTGGCAGGAGTTCCTTCACTTTAAAGGCTGAATAAATACTACTCCTTTGCATGTATGCACATATTTTATCCATTCCTGTGCCCAAAGTCACTGAGGAAGTTTCCCCCCTTAGCCGTTGTCTGTAGGGCCACAATGAGCATGAGTGTTCTACCATCTCTTCAAGGCCCTGATTTCGATTCTTCTGGATAAAAGACCCAGAAATGGAATTGCTGGACCATGCAGTAGATTTAGTTTTGTACTTTTTGAGGACCTTCCCTACTGTTTTCCATAGCAGCTGCACCATTTCGCCTTCCCACGAACTGTGCCTGGCTTCTGATCTCTTCACATCCTCTCTAACACTTGTTTATGCTTTGATAACAGCCATCCTGACAGGTGTGATGTGAAATCTCATTATAAGGAAAAATAGATGAATCCAAAGTATCACATTCAAGGGCAAAGAAACCGGTACGTAATATTTGGGCAACTGGCATACGGTTTAAAACAGTACACAAGAATTCAGATTCATTTAGCTCACTATAAATGCTTGGTGTTCTCTTTTCCTCTTTTCTCCTAAAGTCTCAGTATTCTTTTGTTGATAGCAACCTGCAACGCCAGGAGAAACACTAGGCTCAAGCGCAGCACTCCATGCACGTCACGCAGGTGTTACAGTCAGTCCCTCCACACGACACATTTTAAAGGAAAGGACAGGTGAGTTTGGGGCGGGAAGAGAACAGCGAGGACCGGCCTCCCCTGAGATCCGCTCTGCGCCGCAGCGCCCTCTTCTGGCCGGACGCGGCGAGCGGCGCACCTCTGAGCAGCTGGGAAAGAGACTGAGAGCAAAACTGACCCCGAGGCCCGGCAGCGCCCCCCGGGCTCCTCCGCCCCCTCCTATACACCCTCGACCGCCGCGCCCTTCAGAGAGCTCCTCCCGGACTCCCACCGGGCACCACGCACTAGGCAGGGGCAGCTGGGGACAGAATGGGCTGGGCGGTGCAGAACCGGCCTGGGGCTGCCAGGCGCAGAGGTGTCTGAGCCGGTTCCCAGCAGTGGCTCACGAGGTGGAGAGCGCGGATGTCTCCCAGCTGGAGCAGGGGCCCCTCATGGGTGGGAGCCGTGCGGTGGGAGCGTCTGGGGCGAGGCTGGCCAGGCCCTGTCTGCCTCGCAGGGTGGTGAGGGTTTGTGCTTCGTGATATGGGCAGCGTGCAGCTTCCTTTTAGACAATGAGGAAGGCGACTCCTCCAGGAGCGCACCCGTGGCGTGGGTTATCTTGACTTAGGGAAGGAAACACGGAGCAGGTACTTCCCAAGGAGCCAGGCTTGTCTTCCTTTAGCCTCAGTTTTTCTGAATATCATTTATCGCCTGGATGGATTATGACCGCAGGGCCTGGCTGTGGAGCCCTGTATTCCATTCCCGCCCAAAACCCATAAAATCTCCACCACTCCCTTGCCCACACAGGACTTCTGAAGCCAATAGGATCCAACTTAGGGGTGGTTTACAACAAAGCAGAACCCGAAAAATGCTAAGAAGGGAAGGGGTTATTTATTTCTCTTTAGATCATATAAGGTGTTGAAGGCAGGTAAATTGCATCAGCCCAGGCACACCAGATGACCAGGTGATGGAGGCAGTGATGGCAGGCCCAGGAAAGAAATGACAAGTGGTAAGGGGCTAGAACTTTATTCAGAGCTTTTAAAATGGAATCAGAAGCCTGCATCCCAGCTGAAATGAGTCCTGGGCACAGGGGGCTCTGGCTAGTCTTTTGCCCTGCAGGGACATCTGGGGATACTGGGGTGGCCCTGGGCTCCGGCTCAGCCTCTTGCCACCTGGACATCCTGGTACAGAGAAGAGCGAAAATTCCATGTAGCACATGGGGCCCAGTGGAGAGATGGCTGTGCTCTGCCAGGAAGCACTATGGGCCTGGAGACCTCTGCAGCTGAGGAGCTAATCTGGGCAGAGCCCAGGGAGTAACTTGAGGTGGGAGCCTGGCCTGTGTTGGCCCCACCCATGAGCACCTCACACTCTCTCACAAGCTAAGCAGGGAAGTAGACAGCCTCATGGCTCTTGATACCAGGCAGGGTCTCCAAGAAATATGGCCCCTCTCTGAGTCCCCACTCCCAGCTCTTCCATAACCCTGACTGCCCACGACCAAACAGACTCATCGTTGTCTCTGCTTCCCTTTCTGGGAAGGAACAGGAAAGGGTGCTTGCTGAGGTCCTAGAGAGGTCCAGTCTTAAAGGTTCTTGTTGCGGGAACAGGTGGATACTTCAATATCCATTTGTTAGGGGATGAGGGGGAAGGACAACAGGGGACTTAGATGAGCCACTCAGGGACACATGAAAAGATAATTCCTGATAGTCTCATTTCCCCACATGAAATAGGAGTTAGAAGAGCTGTAAGAATCAGGGACCGAAATAGTAAAGGGAAGCTGGAAGTGAGGGAGCAGGAGGTTTAAATGAGGCATGAAGGGCTGTGGAAGAAGGAGCTGACCGAAAATAAGTGAAAAAGTTGACAAGAAACTCTAAATTCTAGCTCAGTTAAGAAACCAGGAATGTTAGTTATAAAATTGTAGTTTAAAAATCTGTTAAAAAGTCAACATGGTTGTATAATTCTTTTTACCGCTACTCTACTTTCCAATATGTAAGATCAAAGGCAATGACTTGTAGCACAGAGCCAGACATGGAGGCTCATTGAGCATGCATGAAATTCATTCATTACTCAAGTATGTTCACATTGCAATGTACTACTCAAAATACACAGAGTGAACAAAATCAGTGCCAGCTCTGCCCTTCAGATGCACATAATGCACTAAAGAAGGCAGAGTACAGGGGAACCAAGCGTGGAGCAGGGGGAGGGCAGGGAGACTTGGAAAGAGGACGGCAGCCTGGAAAGAAGTGTCCAAAAGCCCAGAGATGTTCATGGGATCCAAGATCAGCTCACAAGAACATGGAGGCAGCAAGAGGCCAGACAGGCAGTCACACCCTGGCCTTGCTGGGGAGGAGCTCTCCGGGATGCCAAGGGCCAGCTGCACATGTGTGAGTGGAGAGCGGAGATGTAAGATCAGGAAGCCAGGACAGGGAGTAGATTGTTGGGACTGGGCGGGGGCCTGGTTATAACGCTGTGCTTGGGTTATGGCAAGCAATAAGGCAGAGAAGAATCTGAGACAGGTCCAAGTTCTCAACTAATGAGGAAACGCAGCCCAGTGTTGCGGAGGAGCAGACGAGGAAGAGAAAAGACAAGGAAGCATTGTTTATTGGATTAGTATGGGCCACAGTGGAAGGTGGACTTTTATAAAACAATCTAGAAACAGTGATAAGTACTGAAAGAATATTCCATTTCTGGTGTCAGGACACTGAGATGAGAAAATGAGCACTCTCCAGCTGGAGGGGCTGCAGAGAAAACACAATTCCATGAGGACATTTACAGTGCAAACAGGCCTGTGATATACGGGGCTTTCCAGAGGAACAGAATGATGGGGGCGAGGGGGGCACTGATTTTAAGGAACCAACTTGGGACCGGGGGTGGCAGAGCAAGTCTAAATCTTCAAAGGTTGGCCAGACCCAGGGAATTGTTGATGCAGCCTTGAGTCCAAATTCTGGAGGCAGAATTTCTTCTTCCTCTGGACACCTCAGTCTTCTCTCTTGAGGCCAAGCCTTCTATGGATTATACAAGCCCACCCCCCCACACACACATACACACATGCACTATGGAAGGTGATCTGTTTTACCCAAAGTCTACTCATTTAAATTTAATTTCATCTGAAAAATACCTTCACTGCCTCATCTAGACTGGAGTTTGACCCTGTATCTGCACATCACAGTCAAGCCAAGTTGGCACATGAAGTGAGCCGCCAAAGTGGCTATCACAGTAGTAAAGAATGATGAAAAGTGTGACTGAGGATCCAGTGTCTGTCAGTTTTCCATTGCTGTGACCAAAATATGTAAGAAAATCAACTTACAGATGTTTTTTGGCTCATGGTTTTAGAGGTTTTAGTCCATGGTTGCTAGGCCCAGTTGCCCTCGGCCTGTGACACAACAGAACATCATGGCAGGGAGTGTGCGTTGGAGGAGGAATCAGAGAGAGAGACCAGAAGGGACCAGAGGAGCAGTATCTCTATCAAGGGTGTGCCCCCAGCGACCGAACTTACACTAGCCCCACCTCTAAGAGTTTCCTCCACTTCCTAACAGTTCCACGGGCCAGAGCCCAAGCCTTTGCGGACATCTCAGATCAAAACTACAGCAGGCTTCAAGGTTACGATAAGATTTAGGAAGGGCTAATAAAGTGAAAAGAGCCAAGGGTGCCGCAGAGAGAAGCAAGAGGCGGGAAGGACAAGAGAGAAAAGGAAATCAGCAGGGAGGATAGAAAGGGAGTGGCCTTCATGCAGTGACTGAGAGTTACAGGTGTAAGCAGCGTGGCTGAAAATAGCTGGCTGCAAACACCTGAACTTTGAGATGAATATTTTGATGCCAAGTTTGACCTAGAATCCCAGACAGAGTTTGGACTGGCCTCGCGGAGACAACAGTGGTGTCCGCGAGGCAGCCCTCCTCTCCGTCTCAGTGCCGCCGTGTCTCCTGGAACCAGCTCCAGATGTTGGGTCTCCCTGTGAGAGCCCTGGTGAGGCGCAGAGCCTGAGCTTGGCACGTGAGGTGGCACGTGAGGAACTCTGCGGTGCGAGGTGGGGCATCCCTGCCTGTCACCCTGCACGATGGCCACACTCAACCTGTCGTGTCCCGAGCTGCAGAACGAGTAAAACGAACACACCACCCGATCTTGGAACTCACGGGCTAACACTGCCGGCATTTCAGAAACAGGCAGATAAACCCCGCACGCATCCGAAGACAGTGAGCGGACCCCGCATCCTACACGCGCGTCTCGTTCCGGCCCAGAGGCGAGCGGAGGATCCCGCACATTGCTGGTCCGTTTTCACCCTGCGCACAGCTCACCGGGAGAAACGGAACCCCGTCTAGAATCCACTCCCAGCACCAACGAACAGCAACGACATTCAGGGACTGCCTGCGGCGTGCTCGACAGCGTAATATACCCAGGGGCCTCGGTTTCTGGAAGATTCCGGTTTGGCACGCTCACCCCCGGGGTGGTCCTCAGCCAGCCGCCCCTGTCTGTGGACCTCGACCGAGCAGCCCGCTTGGCCTCGGACCGCAGGGGAGCCTGCCGCCCAGTGGCCACGTCCTGTAACTGCAGCGTCCAGTTCGGGGAGAAGACGCTGTCCTTCTGGGCGACCTTGAAGCCACATCTAAGCAGCCACCCCTTCCTCTCCCCTTCTCCCCACCTGTGTCCATGAATTAGAAGCCGCTGAAATGCAAAAGTAAATAAATAACCAGGCTTAACAGGAACGGCTGAAAAACCTGAGAGGGCTCCTGGGTGTCCCTCCCTGATCGCGCAGCAGGCTGCGGGCAGCCAGGGAATCTCACTCTTGCGACGCCAAAAGCAACAGGAGCTGCTGACCAGAAATGAGTTTGCTTTTCCCCTCGCTTCTCTCCGGACTGCTTTTCCATTACCTCCAGCTTTTAACACAGCCCTCGGGAGGACCCGCGGGGAGCAAGGCCAGCCGGCTAGCTCGGGAAAACAACGCGCTTGGGCATCTGCGCGCGGGGCTGTGAAAGACCGTCCTGGGCTTCTTGCAAAAAGTCTGCAGTTTTTAAAAAGGGAAAGGGAACTGATAAGAACAGCTCAGGTGCGAGCTCGTGTCTCTGCTCCTCCAGTGGCCCTGGAGAATCTGTAAGCTTCCTTTTCTTCTCTCGCTTATAGAAGGATGGATCCCAAAGAGGCAGAAACTGGAACCGTCCAAAGAGAAAGGAGACTTTGGCAAATGGTACTTAATTCAATCACTGTCAAAAGGCAAATGGGAAAATCCAAGGAAAATAAAACCCAAATTATTAGACCTTGGCTTTCCTTACCATGTCGAATATGTGTCCCTTGTTTGTTATGTTTCACGTTTGATCTCGGCGTTGACACTGCCACGGCTGGAACTAGGGGTTCTCAATAGGTTTTCTATGCCCTCAAAACACCCAGCTTAAAGGAAAATCCAGAACCCCTTCAGACTTGCTTCAGAACTCCCACCTTGATATTCTTGGCTTTGACATCTTCTTTTTCATTTCTTCATCCTTAAATATTTAAACAAGCATTTATAAGAAGACCATGAGTACAGCACTGTTGATCTGATTTCTACACAATTGAGATGTTTACTCGGAGTTTCATCCTGTGCTTTCTGCCTTAACCTCCTCTACCACTGAAGACAGCCACCACCGGACCCCACAGCCTGTACCCTTGCCTGTCACCGCCCTCCCACTGCCACCACCCTTCACAGAGCACTGCTTTCTCTTCTCAGGCCACTTCATGCTTTCCTTACAGTCGTGACCAGAATCCCTTCCCCAGCAAATCCACTTGGAAAGTTTTGATTCACCTTCCCCATTCCTAATCAGGTCAAATGTCCTGTGAAAATGTCACCAAGAATAGTTCTGCATGTCTCTGCTCTCCTGACACGTTTCACTGTGCATTGCGATTATATGCTCAGCCCTGCCCTTATCGTTAACTTCACGTGGGCAGTGGAGGTACACACCTTTTGGAATGCCTAGAATATGGAAATAGCATCACCAGGAAGTGACAGGAACTCCCAGTTCTTCAAGTTAAATGAGCAAATAAACAGAAGAGTTGGAAAGATCAAAGGATCAAGAGGTACATGGATGGATGGAGAGAAAGATCACTGTAGAGATAGATAGACAGGGATTCTATTGCACAACTTTCTCTGTACAGGATTACTGAGGTTCTTGATGCAATGGCACATACCTGTAATCCCAGATATTCAGGGATTGAGGCATGAGGATCACAAATACGAGGCCAACCTGGGTAATTCAGCAAGTTCCTATCATCGGGAAAAAAAAATTTTTTTTTAAAGGCTGGAATATCTCGGTGGTAGAGGACATGTTTCACATGTACAAGACCCTGGGTTTGATCCCTGGTACTGCCCCCCCAAAATTACTGAGGTCACCTTTCCTCATTCTTCAAATCCCTTAGGTCCTATAAAAGTTACATGTCCTAGGTTTCACGCCTTCGAGATCATGGCGTGTGCGGGGTAGGGGTGGCAGAGAAGCTAATCCACACAATAGTATCAGTAAGTGATGCTTGTCCCCTCTCATGTAACATTTAAAACTTCAGTACAGTCTTCATTATCTTCACCCCAGTGAGTGAGAGTTGTGAAATGTCAGTTGGATGTATTTATAAGTCAGAAAACAGATATTGAACTTCTTAAATTATCCATGGATTTTGTTTGTTTGTTTGTTTATATGATTGCACCAAAAGAACTGTTTTATTCAAAGCTGAAGTGGACCCACACGATACTCTGTCCCTCCCAGAGGCCCTAAGTGATTGAAAATCTCTGAAATCCTTGTTTGGAATCTACAGAGGAAGTCTGAGATTTAGGGCAATTGAGGAGCAAAGCAGGGAGATAAGGGAAAAAAGGAAGGAAGCAAGAAAAGAAAGGGAGGAAGAAAGAAATTCTTTGGGGAGTGTTCCATGCAGTTTGACTCTTCCCCTGAACACGCTTAATCCGTGAGCTTCACAGGATATATTGGTTCTGATGGAAACAGGAAACTCACAAGGAAGCACTGTTTGGGAAGATAAACCCACTCCCCGTAAACCTAGAGGTGGGGTTTAGTGGGCATAAACTAAGACAAACAGCAACGTCAGAGGACCCTCAGAGCCTAAAGAATGTAGGAGACTAACACAGATGAGGACCCCAAATGCTTTTTCCCTAAATACCTAACAGTTCCAGCAGATGATATCTGACATCATCAGAGTCTAAATGAATCTCAATTCTTCAGGTCCCTTTATGAGCACAGAGTCCCTGTGGCAGTTTCTACTCCACTCCTCTGAGAAATAATCCCTTACCGCCCGAGGCTGGGGTGCTGGTGTCCCCTCCGTGTCCCCATGGCGCCCAGGAGCAGGTTATAAAATGAACTCTTCTGTAACCACTGCATTACACATCCCAAGCCCCTTCATACAGACACCCGGCCAAGGCAGAGACCAGGCCTGGTCGCTCTGATATCTGTAGGCAGTGCACCTGGCACACAGGATAATGCACTGACCTTCTAGCAAGCTGCAAATTAATGTTTGTTTAACTGATTCAAATACAGGCTAAACTTAACAATAAGAAAAATATGTATATAGTGCTGATCTGAGCACTCGTCACACGTCAACTCTTTTCGTCCTCACATGAGTCCACGGAGATGTGCACTAGCATTTTACAGACCAGAGCTGAGACTCAGAGAGCACCCGGGAGGGGAGCGACACACACAGCTCTGCACGCGGGGTCTCCAGCTGCAGAGCCCAGGTTCTCAAGCACTACACACCACTGCATCCTGTAACTTTTAGAAACTTCCAGTTCCCTGAACACTCACTCCACAACAGGTCTGGCAGATGTGGGGATGTAGAAAGAGGAGCAGGCCAGACACCCCTGAAGAAATCTGCACAGACACCCGTGTCAACCGTCTCTGGCTATTCCAAACACCCGTCTTCTGAGTTACTCCTTACCAACCTGCCAGAATATTGACCAGAGCACGCTTTGCCGTCCTCTAGTGAAAAAGGCTCTGCGGACCGAATGCGCTACAAAGACCCCTCAGCCCTTCAGATTTTCCTCTTTAAAAGTTGCTGCCCTTTCCAAGGTCGTGCTGAAAGTTCCTTTATCATAATACATGAAGAAAAAAATTAATATAGTGGAACCTCCCTAATGCAAGAGTCAGAATGCTGCAAAATTCAAAGCTTTTTGAGAGCTGATATGATACCCCAAGTGGAAAATCCCACACCAAGAGATTGGATTTCCTGCACAAAATTATTTAAAATATTTCATAAAATTACCTCCGGACTATGTGTATAAGGTGTATATAAAACATAAATGAATTCTGTATTTATACTTGGGCCCCCCATCCCAAAATATTACTTGTATGCAAATATTCCAGAATTTAAAATTTGAAACACTCTGGTCCCAAGCATTTTGGATAAGAGATATTCAACCTTTAATATGAATATAATTCCCATGTTACAGTAATAAAATGATTCTACCACTTTCAGCATGCAAGTGTTTAATATAGCCATTCGATATGAAAGTTCTAAACAGATTTTCATTTTATAAAATATCTCCCATTGCAGGGTCCCTGGGGCACTCTACTGGTAGCACTGAGGCAGCTTGACCTTAAGCGTCAAATCTCTCCTCATTATTTGCAGGATTCAGGTCAAGAATACAAATAGAAGCCAACACAGCGTATGTCTAAATATTGAAATATTTAGCTCAAACTAACAAATAAGTAAATAAGTGTACCCTATCCTCCTAACTAAAGATAAATAAATCTTTGCAAAGACATGATTTTAAAACCCCATGGAAAGCTATGGTCCTTACAAACTTAAACTGAGGAATATATCAAGGGCAACTTAATTTAATTCTTACTTTGAAGGCTTGATTCTTCTCTTAGTGAACAAATAATGTGTGGAGGCGAAAAAAGAAAACTAAAAATGACAAATCGTTACATGGATATTTGTTCCTTAAACTTTATCTCTCATGCTCACATTTCAGCCAACTCATTAATTATACTGTTATAATCAGAATTTTTCACATAATTTGTGTTCTGTTGACAGCACTAGCTTGAGGATAAAAATGTAATTACACTCAAAGTTTAAACATTTTCAATGTGTTTTATCAAAAACCTAAATTAAAGTGAATGTCAGAAAGGGAAAAAAAACATTGTTCATATGTTTTCAGAATTATTTTCCTTTTAAAATAATCAAAATTATTTATGGCCTGAAGTGGTGATGTGTGCCTAATATCCCAGCTTCACTCAGGAGGTTGAGGCAAGAGGATTGCTAGTTTGAGCCCAGCCTATGTAACTTAGTGAAACCTGTCTCAAAGTAAATTTTAAAAAGGAAGGGAAAAAAAACCAAACTAGGGATGGAGGGCCTGGGGATATAGCTCACTGCTTCCTTGATTCAATCCCCAGTACTACAAAAATAAAAATTAAAAAAGCTTATTTATGAAAGGTCCAGCATAAATTATAAATAATATATATCTAATTTTAAATCCAAACACTATAAAAGCTGAAATCTAATTTTTTGAAAATGTGAGTATTTTAAAAATAACCTTACCAAAGAAAAAACTCTTTGGAATTCTAACAGGAAATACCTCTCTAACTGCAAGTGTGGAGAGTAATTACCACACTTTATCCATGTGGTGTCTAGCCCTTCATGTGCACAAATGTAAGAGAAATATGAATTATTCAATATTGCAAAATATTCCTTAGATTCCACGTGCAACTGTTGCAAATACTGTTGTCGCCAATACGGTGGTAATGTGTGAATTCCTCCAGCATCACTCATTAAACCCTAAGACAAGCAAGTAAATGAATAGTAGGCACACCTGGGAAATCACAATTCTCCAGGCAAATGTCTTCCACATGTGCCATCTGAGGGGGAGGGCTTGAAAAGTGAGCAGATTAGTCTTTCCTCCTGCCTAAGGTAACTACCTCCTCACTCACCCCCCACCCCGAGCTTCTCCTGTGTTGGGGCGACCCAGCCCCTCAGCCCACAGGGCAGGTGAGCTCAGAGAGGAGGATGCTTCCCAGGGGCCTGCCACAGCATGTGGGGGTAGCAGAGGACCTGATCTCCTTTCCTTCCAAGAGATTTCAGAATCTCTGTTTTGATATCCTCTTTGAATTCAGGGGTAATCTTAGGGCACCAATTTTCTGATACGGAAATTTTCTGCATATATTTTATTACTTGCTTTTACTTAAAGTAAATTCTGATCTGGATGTAATCTGTAAAGACAAAACAATTATCTTCTTAGTTTGTCAAGGCATCCAAGTACATGGTGTATTTTTGTAAATATTCCTTAAATATAAGAAAATGAACATTTTAAAATCAAAGCATATGAAAGTATATGTATGTATATACAATATAACCTAATATATGCGTGTATGCCTATATAATTAAATTACATTGATTATATAGTCAAGTTCACCCATAATCTTACTTGTTTTGTCTGTGTGGGATAACAAGTTTTGAGAAGCATACACTGTAGTATTCTCTTATTTTATCGGTTTTTTAGTTGTATGGTCTGATATGAACTCCTTCACATCTTCTATGCCCTCATTAATTATGGTTTCCAGTTTTACATAACTGGACTTCTTTTATCCTTTTCTGTGCATTTAAAATTAAGATTAATGTTACCTTTTTTACTTTCTTGTGATGGCCTTCATCTGCTATAATGTTCATTCATCCCATCTTTTTTTTTTTTTGGTACTGAGAATTGAACTCAGGACCTTGTGCTTGCCAAGCAGATGCTGTGCTGCTGAGCTATATCCCCGGCTCTCATTCATCCCATCATTTTATTTTATTTTTTTTTATTTTTTTTTTTTTTCTTGTGGGTACTGGGGGTCGACCTCAGGACCTCATGCGCCAGCAGGCACCCGTGCCGCTGAGCGATATCACCGGCCCTTTTTTCGTATGTGGGATCTGGGAGTCGAACTCGGGCCCTGGCGCTTGCCAGGCAGGCGCTTATGCCACTGAGCCATCTCACCGGCCCATCCCATCATTTTAAACTAATCATTTTCACTGTACATGTTTTTCTAAGAAACAGAATATAAATGAATTATGTTTTTGAATTCCAATTTGATAGTCTCTGTTTTTTAACACAATCCAGTCCGCTCACATTTATTGTAGTAATAAAAATGAAGAGGAGAGTAGGAGGAGGAGACAGTGTTATTTCACCTTCACTCCGTGTTCTATGCATTCTCTGCGTGTGCCATCAATCTTAATGTCAACGTGACTGGATTAGGAGCCTCCTGGAGAGGTGACTGGATTGCAAGGGCACTAATTTCATCAACTGGTTAACTCACTGATAAGTTCATACTGAATGGTTTAGTAGGGGGTGGGGCCTAGTTGGAGGAAGTGGGTCCTGGGGAGTGACCTCGGGACTATATTTGGTTCTGGGCCCCTCCTCTTTGGGTTCTTCCCCTACTTTCTGCTTTCTGGCTGCCAGGAGTTGAGCAACCTTCCTCCAGCAGAGCCTTCTACCATGATGCTTCTGCCTTGGAGCCAGCCAGCCATGGACTGAAGCCTTTGAAACTGTGAGCCAAAGTAAACCTCTTTCCCTTAAGTCCTGAGTGTTGGGTATTTTGTCTCAGCAACAGGAAAGTTAATTTAGAGGGGGAGAGGGGAGAAAGAAAAGATGAAAAGGAGATAAGATAATGGAAGATTGCAGATAAGATAATGGAAAATGTAATAGCAGAATTACATGAAGGCAGGAAAAGTTAGAATTGAAATTTTAAAAAATTGGTCTACAATTGCAGAATAAACTTGAAGAGTTCTTCCAGAATAATAAGAAAAAAGATTATAATGGAAACAAAGATCCTTGACCAGAAAACTAAGAATGGACTTCTTGGATAGGTATAATAATGTTCCTGAGAAATAAGTCAAAATTACTGAAACCAGAATAATCAGAATCCTAACTAAGGAATAGTTTTCATTGAGACGGGTCCTTGCTTTGTAGTCAAGGCTGGCCTCAAACTTGTGATCCTCCTGCCTCAACTTCCCACGTACTGGAATTACAAGTACATATGCATTACCCCATTTGGTTTAAGAACACTTTTTTGAGGAGGCAAAAGTGTCCTTGAGACCCAAAATATTCACCATGCCCTAGGCACAGTCAATGACAAAGAGCCTTATCCTGGAAACCCACTGTAAAAATAAGGAGAAAGGGAAATGCCTACAAACACGCAGGTAGGAAAATCATGGCACCTGTAGCAAGATGAAAAGTTCTATTGGCAGAACTTTTATGGAGGACTTGGAAATAAAACAATCATATGCTAATCGATGGTGCCTTTTATTGGGGAAGGCAATAAGAAAAGATTCTTAACTAAGCAAGAATTTGGAAACTTCACACCTCTTTGAACACACATGGCCAATGATAGAGGACTTGGAGTGGGCAGGAATGGGGTGGCATAGTGACACCAAACCGGCAGGCAGCACTTAAATGAACTCCGTACAAAATTACTCATGAATAATTATTTTAAACAATGTTTGCAGAATTAATTGTAAATGGTGGAAGTGGTTTTCAAAGAGACAATGCAGCGTGTAAAAAGATTATTTTGAAACTATTATCTGTATTCAAAACCCAGGGTGTGTAGCAAAGTAAAATAGTTTAAGTGCATTCTCTTCTATAGGCAGTGCATCAAAAAGTAAATTTAGTCTTCACTTGGATAGTTAAAGAAGTATAGATTTAAAAAATATTTTTAAATGTGAAGGTAACCAACACTGCAGTCAAAAGCAAAATGCTTTTCTCCCAAGCCACTCCTCTCTAAAGCCTCTTTCCACTGCAGCTTTGAATCCTGTCTCCTTAGGATTTCACAGAATCAACTACACCTTTTCTTCCTTTCATCTACATTCCTCCAGTCAACAATTAAGCATGTTCAAGCTTCTGCAATCCTTAAAGTCAACCCTCCTCATTCATGGGCTCTGCATCTGCAGATTCAATCAACCACAGAACAAAAATATTCGTCTGTAATAAATATGCACAGACATTTTATTGTCATTATTCCCTAAAAAATATGGTACGACAATGGTACGATAACATTCACATTGTATTAGTATATATAATCTAGAGATTAAAGTATGCAAGATTTCATGTGTAGGTTATATGCAAATACAATGCCATTTCATACAAGGGACTTGGGCATCCTCAGATCTGCAGGAGGTCCTGGAACCAGTCACCAAAAGATCCATAGGGACAACAGTATTTGTGTATATTTTCCACCCCACATAACCTGGTGGTTGTCAGTCCTGGTTGCACATTGGAGTCACTCGGGAATTCATAAGCCATCTCAGTGCTTGTGTCCAGCCCTGAGATTCCAGTTTAAATGGTCTGGAGAGTGGCTTTGGCATTGGGATGTCTTCAAAGTAATCTAGTGTCCAGACAAAGCTGAGAACCACAGTCAATCCCTGCTCCTTCTCTCGGCAAAGTTCTTCAGAGATTTTCATAAAACCTGGGTCCATCCCCTTTCCTCCTAACCACGACAGTTGGGTTTCTGTGCCATCGGGTCTCTGAAATACCTCTTGCTAAACTGAAGTTCAGGTGCCACAAAATCCAACACACGTCATCATTCTCATCTTTGCAGACCCCTCCGGTGCTAGGCATTTGTTATGGCCCTTCATTCCTTGCTATCTTTTATTTCAATACTAGACACTGAGCCCAGGGTCTCACACATCCTCAGCAGGAAAATGGCATTGGGTCCAAAAATCAGAGAACCTGAGTTCAAATTCTGTCACTGCCTTTGAGTAGATGTAGGACAGTCCTCCAAGTCATTCTGCATGTTTTTACCCATGTTTTAAAGTTGCTCCCCAAGAGACCCTTCTCCAGTGTCATAGGAAGGAAGGGTAAGAAGGAGGCTGCTGTAAGATGGATTTGCCAGTTTGGCAATTTGTTAGGCACTGTTTCTATTTCATGGCTTCTATTTTCTCAGTGCAATAGATCACGAGATTGTCCCTCAGGTAGGAGGTGAAGTAGGGGCACTGGTGGGTCCAGGGGAGCAGAGGAGATATAAAATAGCCATTAAAAACTTTGAAAGGGAACAGAGTAAGAACACCTGCACAAACTAGTAACTCAAATATTTTTAAAAAATGAGAATAACTTTTAAAATTCTAAAGCTAGACCGGAGTTTTATGATTAAAGCAAAAATGAGCTGTGTGTAGGAAATGCACTCTACAAATGCAAACAAAGATGATAGAAGTCAATAATCTAAAAAAGGACCCATTTACCAGAATTCGCCTTGAATTCTCTCAAATGTAGATACAGTATTCTCTTTCAGCAAGGCGCTTCGTGGAACCATCCTGCACGATCCCAACCACGGCTGGGTGGGGCGGCAATTGACTCTGCTTTTCCCTTCATCAAGACTAAGCAGCTGATGTGAAATTAACTTAACCTAGAAGAGATAAGAAAAGTTATTTTTTAAACAACAGCATCAAAGTGATACTGTCCCTGAGTCAAAAGAAGGGCTGTGTGAGAAAGTGACAAGAAGCGTATATAGAATTTGGAGTAAAGCCTGAAGAAGGGAGGCCTCTGCACAGGACATGGGTGATGTTACCAAGTCCTCTTTTCTCTCCACCAGAGGCAGGGTGGGCCGAGAAGGGCCATCAGGCTCTTTTGCAAAGCCCCCATGAGCTTAGCTTTCCTACTCCACCACCACCACACACACACACTTCTAGCACAGTGAAAACTTAGCCAGCACACCAGCATCAAGAAATTTACCTCTGTGGAAAAAACACATTCTTACCTCTGGCTCCCACTCACAACAAGAACACATACAATCGCTGTCACGGCCTTGTTTGACAATATAACAAGATTTGGTTACATTGAAGAAAAATGCCTCAACCTGAGTGTTTACCTCAGCCCTACCAAAGCACCAGCCCCCCAGGCCCTTCCATGTCTGTGCAGAGGGTCAGGGACCTCGAGCTGCAGCCCATGGCTCAGGGCTGGCGTCTTGCTCCACCAAGTCACTTTTGCAAAGGCAGGAGGCAGGAGTTTCTGTCGGTTTGAATTTCCTGAAGGGCACTGGCCTGTGTCACAGTCTCAGTGGTGTGGCGGTGCAGTTCGTTCCATCAGATCTCTGGCACGGAATGGGAAAAGAAGGGGGAGGCGGGTGCAGGAAAGGAGCAGAAGGGTAGGTTGGCAGGTGACGCTCAGCAGGGTGTTCGTCTGTGGAGTGTTTGTCTGGGGTCAGGGTGAGATCCTGCCAAGACATAAACCTAAGAAACCTTCTCAGTCGCACAGCCTGGGTAGGGTCCTTCATTCAGGCTAACTGGGCACTCCTTTTAAGTCAAGTCTACGGGGCACACAGTAAAAGAGAATGAGGGAAATTATCCAACTTACGTATATAAAGCCTATAGCCAATCAGGGTAAGTCTGGATGAAAACTGCCACTGAACTTCTGAATACGCAGTGTGAGAATTACTTGCCTTCCGATCATCTGTTTTGGGGTTTTACATTCTAACCAAATCTGTCTTTGTTTTCCCCTGACCTCTAGCACAGATCTCCAACCCTTACCAGGCTGTGTTTTACCTGTTTGTCTGCACGGCTTTCCCTACCTAGCTGACCTCTTTGAAAGCAAAGATTCTCACTGAACAGGCCCTGACTCCTGAAGGAAGCTCTTTAAATGCACCATCGTTGGGACTTGGGGTCCAGCTCAGTGGTACATTGTGTGCTTAGCGTGTGCAAGGGCCCTGGGTTAAATTCCCAGGACTTGGGTGGAGTCGGTTTACAGATACACGGTAGTTTGAATTAACTGATTAACTAATGATGAATAGATTATGGTCATCTGAAAAAGGACCCAAAAAGATTTGTCTTAAGGGGAGTATTTTGAGGTATCCAGGAACCTGCAGAATGAAATTACCATACACTGCTTACCAACCACACTCCTATTAAAGGGATTTCTTTCAGCAGTGTCAGTCAACTGTGGAGTTCTGCGCTTCTCCACCTAGACTGGGTTTTAACCAAGGATCAAATGACTTCCAGAAAGACTCCGAAGGTATAGAAAAATATAAATATAACTAGATATTCCAAAGGTTGGCAGGCGATATTTAAACAAGCTACGTATCTCTATCTGGTATTTATTTTCCTTCCATGCTTCACTTGATTGTCAAATCCATTGTGCTGTACCACCCTGTACGGTGTCGCGTTGCATTTCATCATTAGTGACTGTGCACAGGTCGCCTCCTCCACTAGACGGGGAGCTCCTTGAAGGCGAGGTATGGCCTTGCAGTCCTCCCTACCACTGTGCTCGGCTCACGGTACTTCCTCACTTTCACAGAGCAACTAAGTGAAAGGATTATTTGGAAATGAGCCCAAAAGCTCCGAGACACACTATCATTCACATTTTCTCAACCTTCCTCTGATGTGGATGCTGCGGCTCTTTATTATTCTTACTAATGTTCAACACCGTAATTTAGACGTAGAGGAAAACCATAAACCTCAAGTGCCTTGTGTGAATTTGTGCGTGCATGTATGTTTGTGTTCGGGGGTTTACTTTCTTTTTAAAGTGCGTAGGAGTGAAACAAACAACAAACAGTCTAAATTGCAGAAACTGCTTTCCACAAAAGGGGGATTTGCCCAAAGCCCAAGGAAATCAGATCTTAAACATAAAAGGAAGAACTCCAGTGGAGAATTTTAACACAAGGAAGAGAAGAGGGGACCCACAAGTGGAGCTGAGCAAGCGAGAGGCAAAGCTGGCCAGACAAAGGGGTTGTACGTCAGCATCTCCCCTGCACGCTTTCCACCATGTTGGCACTGAAATAACGCCGCATGGTCCTTGGGAAATTGAGATGTCCCTTTTAAAAATGATCTCTCTGGTTATCATTGGGGCAGCTTGCCCCTCCAGGGTTGTTAACCTTCTGCCCTTTGTCCCTAACCCTGGGGTCCCCAGGGTATCAGTCTAAGAGACGGGTGTCCAGAGGGGCTCAGTGTTCCTCTCTTAAGAGCCCACAGAGCAAATGACCGAACAGATTAGGACGGATTAGACAGATAACAACTCCGAGCTTTTTACAAGCACATTTTTCACTCGACACTCAAATTCCCTTCTGTGCCCCACAGCCTCACACAACCCAGCGACTGGATAGTATTACTGAAATATCTCCGCGCCAGCCGAGTGCGTGGAACTGTGCAAAGCCAGATGTTCTTGTAACCCTGTTTTACTGAGTTATTTATATCCATATAATATTTGACATTTCCTGTGTTGTTAAAGAGTTGGGGGCCCTTGACGTATTTTTAAGAGAACAGTGCCGACTTTCCATTTTTTTTTCTTTGATGCCCAGAGCTGGGAATAAGTATTATGGAGACAGGATTATTAAACAGATGCTTAGATACCTAGAGTCTACCTTATTTTAATGCCTTTCATCTTAAGTGAGCCTCAGGAACAGGAAGATGCTAGAGTCATCTAGAAGGGACATATGAATTAAAACCACCGTGCAATAAAAGCTAATGCCCGTGGGTCTACAATCAGTCAGCAAATAGACAAAGAAAATATTTCAACGAATATTGGAAATATAATCCACATTTTCAGGACTAAATTTTATGGAGTCTTGATATGTGAACTATACCATCTCTTTGAACTTGATAGATATGGAAAGGGCTAGTTAAAATTTTTTCAGGCTTAGTAAAATATTAGCTGGCAAATTTCTCTGGCTAAATAAAATAATGGAAACTTTATAGAGCTGAAAGTATTTGGTTGGTCCCAAGTGGTAGTAATGTTTAAAAATGTATGTGAAAGTCGATATCATACAAGGTAATCATTCTGTTTTCTTTGTTTAGAGTAAGGGTCCAGGCACAAAATCTTCTTTTTAACTTTTGAGATTTCTTGATTTTAAGAAAGCTTTCCCCTTTATAGGATGTGACGAAAAAAGGAGCAGTCCTAATTTACCACCATTTTTGGTATTTCTGGCCACTCAACACATCACAAAACAGAAAAGGCAGGGTAAGACATACTTGGGGCTCTAAATTTGCTTTATAAGCTTTTCCAAATGTTGGTTTTGTATTTTATGGGGAGTTCTTTTTGTATGTTTGCTTGTTTGTTCAATTTTTTATTAGTGCTTATTTGCAGTGCATAATGATTACATGCCTCATGGGGAGTTGGTGCATGTACATAATGCATCCTAATTCCTTTTTATTCCCTTCCCCTCCCCTCTCTCCACCATCCCTCCATCCTCTGATCCCCTTCCTTTTTGCAAAAGATCTATCTCCCTAATTCTTATTATCTATCCTTTATTTTGGTCATTATTTATATCCTGGATTTCTCTCACAAGAGAAACTGTATGCTATTTAAGATTATGTGTCTGATTTATTTCACTTAGCATTACAGTCTCAAGGTGCATCCGTTTTGCTACAAATGACTCAAGTTCAATCTTTCCTTCCTTAAAGGCAGAGGAGGTAAGTGTGTATCACTATGCAGAGAAACTTCCAGAATACATTGCCTTCCCCTCTGAGTCTTATTCCTGCCCTCCCTGCTCCAGCCCTCCCCACTCTGAAGCAGAGGGCCCTCCTGACATATTAAATCCTTCCCCCTGTTTAAGGAAAGTGGGGAGCCCCGGCCTGCCGGTGCCCATCTGAGTGCAGCAAGCCCACTCCCTCCAAAGCTGCAGTCAAACCCCCTGTAAACCTCTAAGCTGTGATAAGTCTTGAGCATTCCAATAATGAGACAGACACTCTCGGAGCAGGCTGGGCAGGACCGCCCTCCAGGGCTTGGGTGTGCTCCATCGTGAGGAGGAGTCCTCTCCCCATCCTGCAGCTCGGACTGACCTGCTGCCCCAGGAAGGGGAGACCGTCCACACTGCTGACTGGGGTTTCACTTTGGGCAGAAATCTCTCAGATTCTTCTGGACCACAGCAAGCCTGCTCACCTCTAACTATCGAGTCACAACCTTTCCCCGCCTTCTGAAATTTAGAATTTTTTTTTTCTTTTCTTCTTCTTCAACCCCCCTATTCTTCCTTTGAAACACCCTTGGGAATCTTTTCCTCTCAGCTCCTATCTTTCATCACTGCTTCTTTACTATTTATTTCATGACCTTCTCCCTTCTGCCACTGACAACCTCCAGCAGACTTGGGAAAATCTCTCTAATTTAGGAGTCTAAATTAGTGGGTCACTTGCGACAACTGAAAGCTACCTGGAGCCTGTTCACAATAAATGGGGTCTGGCTGCTGGCTGCAGTGTTGGGTAAGTCATAGACTTCTGTTCACAATCTTCTTGTCCCCTAAGTCTTCAAATCCACATATATGGTGTATTCTCATGGCTGAAGTATGAAATCTGTGCACCAAATGCAATCTCTATTTCACCAGGCTCCCTTTGATGGGATGCTCTCAAATTCAAGAGCTACTTCCTTCAGAAAACCTGCTCTTTTCTTTAAAGATGTCAATTGGAGCCTGGAGCTTATGAAACAAAGGTCCAAGGTAAAATTTTGGGGTGGGAAAGTGCATTTTACATAAAGGCTTTCGTGGTCATTGTTATGGCTTGTATCTACATGTCCCCCCAAAGCTTCATATGGTCATAGGTGAGGCTTTTTAGAGATAGCTGGATTCTAGGATGTGATGCTGGGATCAAGGATGTGATGCTGGAATTGATTCATGGTGTGATGCCAGGAGATGCTAGGATTAAGGCTGACCCACCCTGGGTGTGCGTGCTACCCACCCTGAGGGGTGCTTGCAGCTTGCTGCCTTGCTGCCTTCTGCCTGCCATGAACTGTTCTCCTCTGCCATGCCACCCTGCCTTGGACCCAGCCAACTATGAACTGAAACATCTAGAAACTGTGAGCCAAATAAATCTTTTCTCTTTTAACTTTGGGTGTCGGGTATTTTGTCTCAGCAACAAGAAAAGTAACTGAGAGTCATAAATAACACTACTCACCCAGCAACATCTCCAAGGAAGCTAGGCAAATGGATGTGGGTAACTTAAGACCTACATGGAAACCAAGCAAGCAAACAAACAAAATATCTTGCAATGGGGCTGGTAACAGTAAAACTCCTAAATGTAAGGAGAATACGTTCAAGTCTAAAGCATGATATCCACTTTGATAATGGAGAAAAAGAGTGGCATTCTATCTAGAGGCATTTGGAAGCATGTTTTCAGAGCTTTACAGATTCAGCATATGAGAGCTGAATGTAAACAATGTACACAAGTGAATAGCCTGGGACAGTGCCTGTTGTGTAATAAGCACTTGGTGAATCACAGCGAGAGTCTTTATGGTCATTGTATCAGAGCTAGGTAGAGTCTCATCTTCAAATAAAGCAGTGGAGGCTCCGAGAGGAAAACATTGCATTCTACCAGGCCAGAACTCCTCTCCTTACCCGCACCCTGATCCTTACCCTCAAAGCAAAAGCCACCGCACACAGTAGACAGAGCAGCCACCTTTCAACCCGCAACCCCCATCCAAGGAGTAAAACAGTCAGAAATACTTAGAAAACAAACATCCAGTCACCAGATGTCCCTAACATCTGGCTAAACCTATAAAACTATCCTCTACCACCACCACCTCCTTCCTAACTCCAAAACGTAGGGGGAGGAAACTTGCAAAATCCCTGATGCAGTGAAACAAGATCTTGAACACATTTGTCTTTGTGACTTTTGTCTTTATCTGTTGCATATCCTGAGTGGGGTCCTTGGTATTCAGAGACACACGTGGCCTAAGGAACATTGAGTCCTAGAGCAGTAGACTGAAAGGAAAGAACTTTTAATAGTCTATTCTTTTTTTAACAAAATAACAGGTAGATAATAGGAAGTAGGAAGAGAGATCTTTCTCAAACAGGAAGGGAATCAAAAGGTGGAGGGAGGAGTAGGGAAAGGGGATGAGAAAAGGAATGAAGATGTGTTATGTACATGGACCCGTTCCACACGAGGAATGTGAACACTATCTACTGTAAGCATGTACTAATAAAAAATAGATAACCTGAAAAAAATAGTCTATTCTTTTTTAAAGTTCTAACCTTAATTCCTGGAAATCAAAAGGGAAAATCCTAAGTGTGTAACAGGATATAATGCATACGCCAATATATAGGTGAGAGGGAGGGTTGGAAGAGGAGAAAATTGTAGTGGGCCCTGCCCTAAAGGGAAGTGGTGACAATAATCCGGGTTGGCAGTGAAGGAGTAAAGACGGTCGGCCTTAGAACTGTTGGGACCCAAGCATCAGGAGCGAACCCAGTGGGATAGGAGTCTGCAGAGAGACCACCAAGCTCCGCCAGCAGCAACAGCTGTAGGGACTGAAGGGTGCCGCTGTATTCGAGGGGTGCATAGACAAGCCCCACCTCCTCCATTTTGCAGAAGGCCTGTGTCTCCTCCAACAGAGGCACCCATGTCCAGCCTCCAGCACTTTGCTGGGCCCGAGCATGGGCACCAATTTGCAAACATTCCAGGATACTCCCAGGGCCCCCCTAGGTCAGAATGGGTTAACTTACCCCTGGTCAAGCAGTGATGGGCTAGAAAGCAGTGCTCAAGGTGGGTGTGCCTGCCTTATAATCCTCACTTTTCAGGAGGCTGAGGCAGGAGAATCACTAGTTTGAGCCAAGCCTGGGCAACTTAGCAGTTTAATAGGATCCTGTCTCAAAAAATAAAAAGGACTGGAGGTAAGCTCAGTGTGAAGGCCCTGGGTTCAGTCTTCAGTACCACCAAAAAAAAAAAAGAGTCAGGACTGGCCCTTGGATATGTCTAGATCAGGATTTTCCAGCCCAGGCACTAGTGACGTTTGGGACTGGATAATTCTTTGCTGTCAGGGGCTGTCCTGTGCACTGCAGGATACAGAACAGCAGTGCTTGTTTCCACCCACTTGGTGCCAACAGTATCATTACCTCTTAGCCCTGGCAATCAAAATGTGGAGCACAAGACTGCCACCAGCTGAGGACTGTTGGTCCAGCTGGGGAAGAAAGCCCCCCTTATTACATTGCATTTGTACCTACCTTCAGCATTCCAGTGCAAAACCTTAGACCCCTCACAGTTACAAGGGGCAACTGAGCAGCCACTATCTCAGACACAACTCAGTGAATGCATTCATCTTAACAGTTTGAAAATAATTGAGGCACTCCCCTCTTCCATTAATACACACACACACCGTTTTAGAGGTGTGGGGTAAACCCACAGCAGTGCAAACTATTTCTTTTCCTAGCACAGTAAAATCAGTAGAGTAGCTAATTGTGAGGAGAAATTTGTATGAGCCTAGGGACTTCGGGAGCAGTAAAAGGAAGCTAAATGAGGAATGAGTAGTAAAACATTGGGAAGAAAAGGGTCTAATACAGAATTTGAGACTGGTGGCCATTTTTGTGGAATAGCTAGTACCATGAACACATGCTTAGGCAATTGTCCTCCTCAAATATTTATTAAATATTTATTAGTAATCTCCATCATTTACCAGCTGTGTAACACTGAAAAAAATTACTGATTTGTCTATTTTTTTCATCTGCAAAGTGGGGGTACAATGACATGCTTTATAGGATTGCAAGGTAAACACTCAGCACAAGGCCTGACACATGAGAATCTCTCAGTAGGATTAGCCACTACTGTCATTTCCATTTTGATGGATTAATAAATAGACTGAACTAATAAACGATGGTAGTAACAGCATGTTGCACAACGTGTTTTAAAGCTATGACACATCTGATCCTGACTGTGACACACACAGTGATCATTGAAGCCCTTTAACTTGGGAAGGGAACCCCAATATGGAGCAGATACATACACAGCACCTGGTCACCTGAGGCTCTAGCCAAGACCTCAGCTTCCCATGCGAGTGCTCCCCCACCAGGCCACTTTATACCACACTGAGAGTCTAAGGCCCTTGGCCAGTTAGGGAGATTTCAGCTGACTCAAATGCTTCAATAATGAGGAATTTTATGTGCTTATATAACTGGACGTCCAGGAGTTGGGCAAGTTTTGGGAACATGCAATCAGGATTTGGCTGCACTTCACAATCTGCCTGAGATATTTGCTTCAAGTGAGGTAAGGTCGCAGGACCACTCCTGAACCAAGGGGTTTCAGGAAGGGTAGACTTGGTCTGCTTTCTGTAGCCAAATCTTAGCCCTGTACTGCAACCACGGCGCATGGTACCTGGCAGGTAGCAACGGGAAGAAGGATGCACCAGGCCCCAGATGTCTCTGGAAGGAAGGAAGCAGCAATGGACTCATCGAAACCCATCTTCTTTCCTTGGGGCAATAATGAGGGAGAGAGTAGGAAAGAAAGAAGGAAGGAAGGAAGGAAGGAAGGAAGGAAGGAAGGAAGGAAAGAAAGAAAGAAAAAAAAGAAAGAAAGAAAGAAAGAAAGAAAGAAAGAAAGAAAGAAAGAAAGAAAGAAAGAAAGAAAGAGAAAGAAAAAAGAAAGAGAGATGAGGAAAGAGGGAGGGAGGCAGAGGGAAGGAGAGAGGGACAAAAGAGTCTGATGGAGAAAGTGAGAGTCACAGGTGTTCTGAGACAACTGAGGGAACTGCATACCCCAGGAGAGATCCTGGAAAAACTGATCAAAACAGGAAAAACAATGGTTCCGAAGGAAGAGCTATGAAATGCATAAAATCCTCAAAAAGATGAAAATTGCGTACAGTTGAATTCCAAAGACTCAGAAATCCCACAGACTGCTTCATGGTCTTTCCTGTCATTAATTTGCTCCATGTAACAAAAGCAGCTCTACACCCTCAGTTTGTTTTTTAACACATTGCAGGAAAGTTGGCTCATCTTTTTATGAAGTTTCTCCTCTGAAACATCATAAATCTTTAGCAGTTCTTCAAGTATTGAATTTACTGTTTGTTTGCAGTGTTTAGCAGCAGCAGATCTACAGATCCTACCTCATAATGGCCTGAAGATGTCCCCTGAGAACAGATTTGAAGAGCTGAGAAAAACCCTTCCCTACATGCCTAGGAGGAGTGACTACTAGGAAATGCACTTCTCATGGGCCTGGAGCTTATGTTCGATCCTGTAATGAAAGCCATTTGTCTATGTGTCCTGGAAGAAGGTGGAGAGAGAGAATCCAGTGGAACGCAGAGGCAAGAATGAATTGCTCCAGGTCAAAGAACAAAGGAGAAGAAGAGAAAGACCCAGATGCATGACAAGGATTTGCTATTGTGCCGCCTGCTGGTGCCATTTCCCCTCCCTGACCCCACAGCAGAGTGTGGGCCAGTATGGGCACTAGACGCATAGTGCTGCATGCAACCAACCCTCCCTCCATTCTAGCAAGAGCCCCTACGTTTTCACCCCACTCACGGCTGAGTCCTCAGCGTGAATATCACTAAGAGGAAAGAACAAAGCCTGAGAAAGCTGAGCTTCTTGCTAAAATAAGTCACCCATGCTTTCTTTTCTGCCCTAACTTTCCCAAATGGTGGGCCGCCACCACCCCACCTCTTGGTCACATCTACTGTATCCCTCAGTTAACAACTCCACCAGTGTATCTGTAGCCACAGTCACATAAAATTCAGCCATTGGTTCAAATCTCTAAGCATAGACTCCAAAGCTGAAGGGCTGGGGGGAAGAGGCCACGTTTGTGAGATTTTTCCCAGGGCCACTGTCTCTTTTGTGCGTGGACCAGTGCATGGGTCTCTGATCTTGGCCAGGGGACGCATCTTAGGTTTAGGTGGCCAGTGGGACACATTGTCCCCTCCTTGTAACACACATGTGCACACTAAGTTATGTGAACTTGAGCCTTCTGTTTCTGTTTATTTGTCTTGCATTGTGTTGTTTTATTAACTAGAAACTTGAAAAGGAAGCTGTCTTTGTTTTGTTGCCATTTGGCAGAGGACTAGAAGTTACAGTAGCAAACAGAGCCTAAACATTTTTTTTTTAATCTCGATGAAAGTTCCTTCATCGAGAGAAAAACTACATCCGATTCCCTGTGTCCCACTGAACCTCTGAAGGACTTCCCACACCTCACCTTCAAATAACAAAAGCCTAGCCAAGGAAAATGGAAAAACATAAATTTTTGCACGTAAAATGAAAAATCAGAAGGTGCAGACAGGCCTGTGTCAACAGGGTATTTTTAGCCATCTGTGAATTTTTTAAGTCAAGCTTAAGGCATGGTTCTCTGCACGTGGACCCGAGTTGTACTTTTCAAGATCTTTGTCAACCATGACTATCCCACAGTGGATCATGTCCCCATTTAAAAGACTAGGGAAACTGAGGTCAGGTAGGGGGTAAAATGACTTGCGTAGCTTCCCTGTGATTGAGAACCAGAGGTAAATGTCTGGATGTGACAACTCTTTGATCAGCACATCTCTTAGGGCAAAGATGTTAACTTCTTCCATTCTTGACTTCCATTTCTCAAAATTCATGCATTGGTTCCTTCCCTAGAACTTAAACAGTATCATTTTACAGTATTTTGTATTAATTTTGTTTCCCACATCCCTAAATGCAAAGAAAAAAAAAAAATACAGAAAGCGCTCCCCTGTAGGCTCCAGGACCTCCGCCCCAAGGCGACAGTGAGTGACGGGCTCTGGTCAGGGCTCAGTTATCTCCAGCCCTGCCCTTGTGGCAGCAGAGGAGATGAGCACAACAGCTCCATTTTCCCTCTATTTCCCTCAACAGACACGGGTGGCTGGGTCTCAGTGATCAAGCTGTGGCAGTTAGAGGCAGGAAATGGAATCAGAGAAGAGAGACGCAAAGTTACCCACCATGGGGTGCCCGAGGGGGTGTGGAGCTCTTCCACGTCCCAGAGCTCCCAGCGGGTTTCCACCTGAGCCTCGGAGCCTGTGCAGCCCCCCAGCTGGAGCCAGTGTCACACCTTGAGGAATGGCCCTGAGCTGTCTGCAGGACCGACCCACAGGCTCAAGGCACGCACAGACGCTGGCCTGGGCATCGGGACGTACAGTCCCAGCCCTGCTCCTTGCCATGTGAAAAACTCTGAATGCAAATAGCTTTGCTTTAATCCTCAGTCTTACCAACTCAGACATGTCATGGAATGAACAGGAAAGGACAGTCCTTGGTACCCAATGGGAGAGACACCTTCTGTGGCCCTGGGTTCTCTTCTGTAGCTAGATCCCCTGACCAGAAACCGCATGTGTGGAAGCTAGAGATGACGCCGATGCAACAAAATCATGATGGTCTGGAGTCAACAGAGACAATTTTTCCTACAGTCATACAAGAGTAATGAGAGATCAAAGCTTGTTTGCTTTTATAAGTAACCAAAGAAGATTGTAAACTGGGCAAGATGAATTCTTAAGGCCAAAAACAACTCACTTTTCAACCCATCACAATGTGTGTGCGTGTGTGTGTGTGTGTGTGTGAGAGAGAGAGAGAGATAGAAAGAGAGAGAGAGAAAGAACCCATAAACTGAGGGTTTTCTTGAATTAATAAATATTTCAAACACACCATTAGCTTATCATACTGCCTAGCTCTGTAGAAAGTGAGTCAGCAATCAATCACATAGACATTCGGTTTTTCTGATAAATGGCAATTCATGGACATGTCCCTCGTATGTAGGCTGATTTCAGTGCGAATAGCGCAGCACTTTTTGTGGGAAGTTTTTCCGGTGATGTCCCTTTGGCAGCCATAGGTGCCAAATGCTTTACAGTCTGTTGTAACCAAATTTTGTCAACTAACTAAAATGTTTATTTGGTACATTTAACATTTATATTAATTTAACATTTATTTTTTATATTATTTACTAATAAAGCTGACATTATTCAGAATTAGGTTCTAGTATAATAAGTGCTTCAAACATAATATAATTTAATTTTTACTAGAGCACTTAGAGGTAGCTGTTATTACCTGTTCTTACTTTAATGATGGATAAACTCAGTCTTGGGACCACTAAGTAACCGGCTGGGGACACACTGGCAAAGTGATTCCACAAACCTAGAACTGGCGACCAAAAGCTGGAAACCTAACCACCATCCCACATTGCCTCATTGTAGTTAGTTTAATAGAAATTACTAAATTATTCTTGACAGCACTATTAGTCAATCACATTTTTGAGCTCTTAATGTATGCTCAAACTTCTACAGATCTTCTTTTTTCAAAGGGTTTTCCAGTGGGAAAATAAAAGGTGGTACTTTTAAATTACAAACTAACCAAAATATAGGCACAAATAAGGCTCTGTGTATGTACAGCATCACACAATTGTGCAGGTTTCACTTTGGAGACAGAAGTACTGTACTTTTACTTTTTAAAAAATCTAGGAGAATTTTATGTTTATGTTGTCAGTTGTGAACCATTCATGTGATGCTAAATATTGATATTCACAGTTTTGCCTAGTCACTAATGACAAAAGTGAGCAAAATTTAATGACACATTCAGATAAAATCATGAACAGTATTGCTGTGCATACAATTTCTTTAAATGGTGCACTCAATTTCTCTAATTACTGTGTTTTGAAATATTGTTGAGATATCAGTTCTCTTTCATTTTATCTATAGGTTCAATATAATCTGATCTCAAAGCCAGCAGACTTTTAAAGATATCAAAAAGGTGATTCTCAAGTTTATAGATCAATGCCAAGATGGCAGAACAACTAAAAACAATTTCACAAAAAAAAATATAGTCAGAAGGCTTGTGTTTCCCATTCACCTTACGATTTTGAGATTTACTATAGAGTTACTGTATCAAGACAGTGGAAATGGCAAAAGGATAAATATCCAGATCCATGGAACAGAATAACAAACCCACAAGTAAATGCACACAAATAAAGTTGACTGGATTTTGACCAAAGTGAAAATAAAATTCAATGGATTTTACTTACTGAAAGGACCATCATTTCAATAAATGGTGCTAGAACTTAAATGTCTACACACAAAATTAATTGGATCATGAAATAATGAATCACTATACATACCTCACACATGAGCTTAATGGTACAACTTAAAATTATCAAACTTCTAGAAGAAAACAGGAGAATATCTGCACGCTCTTGGGTACAGTAAAATATTTCTAGATGTGACAATAAAAGCAAGATTCATAGGAATGAAAAATAGTTATAAATTTGATCTTATCAAAATTCCAAAATTTTGCTCTGGAGGATACTGTTAAGAAGATGAAAAATATTTAGAATGCATATATTTATATCTAGATAGATGCATCAGATAGAGAGGGACTGAATTGTATCTCCCCCAAATTCATAGCTTGAAGCTCTAATCCTAATAAGTTAGGAGTATTTGGAGTTAGGAACTTTAAGGAGGTAACTGAGGTTAAATGAACGCTTTCAAGTGGGCCATAATCCAGTATGACTGAGTCCTCATAAGAAGAGGAAGAAACACCGGTGATGGGAGCACACAGAGGGAAGACCACGCAAAGACACAGCAAGAAGACAGCCACCTTCGAGCCAGGAAGAAAGACCCAAGGAAAAACTAAACCAGTCAACACCTTGATCTTGGACACCCAGCCTCTAGAACCATGAAAAATAAATTGCTGCTGCATACACTACCCAGACTGTGATGTTTGGTTATGCGTGCCAAGCCAACTAAGACACAAACAGAAAGATATGAAAAGAGATACAGAGAGGTGCCTGCACCCATGTTAGCATACATATATCCAGTGTCTTGTTTTGTGTGCTAAGAGGGTGATAAGCAGTGAAGCCCAAGACAATGAGCACACCTGATTCCAAGTCTCGGCTTGGAAATATCATTTTCCAATAAAAGAAGCCACCAGGGGTTCTTGGAGAAACAGTTGATTACAGGGCTGGGGGAGGGAAAATACAAGATGATCCTGGAGCATCGTGTGGGGTCAGAAACTAATCAGGCGCTGAAGGAAAAACCCAAAAAGGTAGGGACATGTCAAAAGGCTGCAGAAGCTGACCTAAAAGAGCTCCCAGAGGCCATGGTCAGACTGATATATGCAATGAAGTAAACAATGATTGTGACAGATTACAATCCAAAGAACAAAGTATCCATGAATTCATTTTATATAGATGATTGAAAAAAATAAATAAGGGAGAAGGGACAACTCTTCCTTACCAAAAAATTCCAACTAATAAATGTAAAAAGAATGAATGAAATCACCCCTAGAGCACCACATCAATTATTACTCAAGGTAAACGCTACCAGTGAATGCTAAAATCAGTGAGCAAAAGGAAGAGTAAGGGAAAACTGGAATATTGGTATAGCCTCAAAGTGTCTCCTCACAAAAACATTTATTAATTATAAAGTATCTCCTTAAAAATCTTGTTAATTGCAAAGGGAAAAAACAGTAACTTCTTAATGGAGAACCCCGGCAGGAGCACTTTGACCAACAATCAAGGTCAATATCACCAGTGCTGAGGCTTGAATATGGATAGTGTCCCCCCAAAGGTCCATGTGATAAAGGCTTGGTACCCAGAGTGGTATAACTGGGAGGTGCTGTGGACTTTTAGGGGTCCTTAACTCATAGGGTATGCTGCCCTCTAAGGGGATTGTGGAACCCAACCACTCCATCCTGACTCTTTCTGTTTCCTGGTTCATGATGCAAGAAGTTTCCTCCTACATGTGCCTCTCACCACTGCTATTGCCATCAGGCACCCTCATCAGAAGCCCAAAGCAATGGGGCAACATGATTTTGGACTGGAAGATCCAGAACCATGAATTAAATGTATCTTTCCTCTTCATAAGGTAGTTTTCTCAGGTGTTTTGTTATAGTGATGTGAAGCTAAGTGATACAACCAGTATCAAGACAAATTAATGTCATGTGCCCCTGGCATGATGTCCCGTGAAAGGCACATCACCGGTGTAGTGTTCTTCCTCAACACATATGACCACAATTTAACCAAGGAAAAACTTCATAGCTGGGTACACACTTGTAATCATAGCTACTTGGGTGGCTGAGGCAGGAGGATCACAAGTTTGAGACCATGCAGGCTACTTAGCACTACCTTATCTCAAGATAAAAAATAAAAAGGACTGAGAATGTAACTCAGGGGTAGAGTGCTTCCCTAGCAAGTGTGAGGCCCTGAGTTCTTCCCAGTACACCATATTCCAGGAGAGAGACAGACAGACATAGGCAGGCAGACAGACTCAAACACGCTATCAGACATTATGTGGCATGTTGAGAGACATTAATCAATGCTCTCCAAAAATGTCAAGGTTGTGAAAGAGAAGGAACTTCACAGACTGAGGAGACTAAGGACATCTGGGCCTCACCTCCAGTGTAGGGTCCTGGAGCAGAATGAGGACACTGAGGAAAAAACAGTGACGTCTGCCCTCTCTGGAGCTTAGTGAACAGTACCGTACTGACGCTCTTTTGATCGTAGTATCCTGCTCGCATGCGCAGTGATGTAAAGGAAGCCGGAGGGAGGATGCGCGTGAGCTGAGAGTCCTCTCTGCAACTCTTCCTCCTTGGATGGCAGGGGGGGAACTTGAAGGCAGCACTGTGTGTTTCAAACGTGAAAAGAGAGTAATGAAAACCAGCGAATGGGCCTTGTTAGTGGACACCCACCACCATTAAAAGAGATGGGAAGTTTGGCTGTGTTGTAGAACTTGTTGATGGAAACTTAACAGGGAACCACTCAATTACAAGTTAAACAATGCAATGGAACTCCAGTCTGGCTCCGCAACCTTGCAAGAGCTGACAACACCCTAAGGTTGTTCAGATTTGGGTTTCGCTGTGAGATCCAGTTTTTGCCAATTTAAACATGGTAATAACAATCATCGTGCCTCTTAACAAAATCAAATATTTAATTTTTCCACGAAGAAAGAAGCAATTTCAGTTTGGTATTCTAATCACCTGGAAATTCAACACAAATTCCTCTCATATCCTTTCCAGTTGCCTATGACTCTAAGTGCTTTGTAAAATGTATCATATAAATGTTACAAAAGTAGGTCATGGTCGGGTTTTCTACATACACTCATATCTCTCTTTGACAAAAGTTATAGGTGTGCTTTTTCATTAGCATGGGTGGCCTTTAAAATAGTACTTGTATTAAAACTCAAATAAAATGTACTCTAAAGGACAATGTGAGAGATGGGAAAGGGAAACTCCCTTTACAAAAGCATTACTTATTTACCAGTATTTTAAAATTCATAAGAATGGAATTTATGTAATTGTTTCCCCAGCATTAAAATATCACTTAATTTTAAAATAGGCAATTTAAGGGCAGTTTTCACTAGCTTATTAGTTGCGTCCCCATTCAACACATATATAGTAAGTGTGCATATATGATAAATGTGCATATATGATGAATTTGCATATATGCAAATGCATATGTGTATTCAAACAAGCAGTTACATGTTTATTTTTTTTTTTTTTTTTTTTTTTTTTTTTTTTTTTGTGGGTACCGGGGGGACGACCTCAGGACCTCGCGCGCCAACAGGCACCCGTGCCACTGAGCGATATCACCGGCCCCTTTTTCGTATGTGGGATCCGGGAGTCGAACTCGGGCCTTCGCGCTTGCAAGGCAGGCGCTTAAGCCGCTGAGCCGTCTCACCGGCCTACATGTTTATTTTTAATTAACGTATTAAAATGCTGCATGAAAATAACTAGCTCCCAAACTCTAGCAACATCATTGTCGATCCTGATGGCTTCCACTTTTCCTGCCACCCCAGTTGCAAGGCAGAGAAAACGACAGGGCCTGAGTTTTAGCTATGTGTTCCCTCCATTCCTGTCCCCACTGGGGCAGGCAGGAAATGCCAGCCTTCTCACAGGAAAGCCTGTTGTGGTGAGATTTCCCGATTTACTTTATAAATGCAAGTAAGGCAGATACAGGAGGAGATAAGCATTCAAGATTGCAAGTGCTTATCATCTTGCTGGGTTCTGGGCCCCACAGCCAGGGCCAGTTTCTCCTCTCAAGATGCAGGCCAACATGCAGTTTGGCTCCAAATTGAAAGTACTGCCCAACTGAAAAACACTGTCATCTTCCCCTCTTACCAGTCCTTGCCAAGAATCCCCTCCAACCGACCAGCTGGGTTTCCACGTGGGAGAGCCTGGCTCCTGACCTTGCCTACACAGTGGAATGACCTCGGTGGGAGGGGCATACAGGGAAGACCTGGTGTCTGGTTCCTCAAGCTAGGCACTGACGTCACAGTGTACAACAATTCCTGTTTCCGTTAGCATGAAATTTTCAATAGGAACAGTGTCCCTTCCCCCCTTGCTCTGATGTTTTTACTGTTAGTACCATTTAGATACAATTTTTGGTTGACCTAAAAGGATAGGAATCTCAAAACGGACAAGACACTAAGCAGAGGTGGCCAGCTTGCTTGATAAAGGGCATATCGAACTATCTCTGTTTAAAATCAAGCGTGATCAGGTGGCCACTGGTCAGAGCATGAGGGGGAGCAGTGAGGGTTGGAGGAGGCTTCTTATACCAGCAGACGAGCATTATTTCTTCAAAGTGCTTCCCACTCCAGCGCTTTTCTTCTAGTCCATTTTTCTAAAGCAGAACCCCTAAAACACACTGCCCCAAGAGGCAACCTGCAGTCCACAGCAGAGAGTGAAATCTAATTTCCCCTCTTTTAATCTCCACATTCCCAAGAGCTTCTAGGTAAGGAGAATTTCAGAGTCAAATACTCCATTCATCTATGGGAGTCTGATCTTTGAAAAAGGAAAAACTAGGATTTGGAAAAAAATCTATGTTTCCCTTTCCGTCAGCCAAAAATCTGGGAGACACCTTAGTTCACAAAGTCGGATGTAAAAACATACACCAAGAAAGTGAAAACACACCCTCCACGTCTGATCTCTTATCTAGGGAAAACAGGGTCTCTCCGAGGGGCTCCAGGTTCTGAGTTCCCGGTGTTTATTGTGTTAAGTGGGCACATTGTTTTGTGTGCAGCTGGGAAGGGCACTGGAGTGACGCTGAGTGACCATGTTCTCTCTGGGACCCCTCTGAACCCTGTCTGTCAAAGTTCAGGTCACCATAATAATCACAATGACATGTCAGACCAGTATTTGATCAGATAAGTATTTACATAGCATCTTTTCCTTCTAGAAGTTGGAAGCATTTGGCCAAATGAATCTTAGTTTTCCAAACACTGTCTTGAAATATGGGTATTAGAGATATTTAACCCACTCCTACCAACCCTGTTAAAAAATATATATATCCCAAAAACCTGCATGTTGTGTATAATTGGTATTGGCCCAGCTTGAATGCTATCCAGGGTTTTTTTTCTTTTTTCTTTCTGTCTTATTAAAATTGGGGTCAGGAAAGGAGAACGGAGACATAGCTTTGGACAGCACTGCCCCATTATCCTTAGTGACTAGAGTAATATCCTTTATATTTCTGTAGCTTGTGTCCCAAGAGTTTTGGGGGCTGTTTTATTTTCAAATTACATAATTGTCTTCTATACCTGCCACATACAAATGGATGAATGAATGAATTGCTCCATTCAGTCAGAAAAGGCAACATTCTCTCTGGACTCATTCTGGAATTATTAAAAAGATTAATTCCTCAGTTTTGTCTCTCACTCACTAACCTGAAAGGGGATTATCATAGATGAGAATCATAGCATGCTAATTATAACCATGAAAATTTAAACAAGAACAGATATCAGAGACTATCTAATAAACTAATTAACAACTACAAAGAGATAAAGTTGAGGGGGAAAACACTTGCTAAAGGAGTTAAAGGAATGAACATACAGTTGATAAAATCCTTGGTTGAAGACTTCCTCTTTGCCTCAATGCACAGTCATTCTTTTTCCACTAACCCCATCTCTTCATTCACTAGCAGCCATTGCATATGCTTGACTTGGAGGCGTGAATTTACTGGCCTGGGGGAGGCCTTTCCTGCTGCACCTGTTTGTACTGCAGATCTTTTGCTCCAGCAGCCCCTGTGCCATTCTTCCTGCTACCCATTCTATGATCCTCTTTTACACTGAGGATCTGCACACACGTTCCTGTGTGTGCATGTGTGTGTGTTTGTGGGGGGGGTCCTTATACCATGTGAATCAAGGGCCCTACCAGGTCGCACATATCCTGAAATCCAAAGAGACCCTGGTCTGACCGCTCTTTCCATGGACTGTGCTCTGAGCATTGCCTCTATTTCCTGGGCTTATCTGCCTCACCAGACATCCTGACCCTTCTCTGTCCCTGAAATATCCAGGAGCCCAATCTATGCTTGCAGGCTCTCAAGGGCCACAGGAGGATGCATATGACGAGAGATAAGCAGGGTGTCTATTTCTTGGTTACTCTTTAAAATCTGAAATCACTTGTTTGAAGAGCAGGAAGTAACTTCTCTCCTTCCCCATTACTAAGAGAAGAAAATAATAGAAAATCCACAAAAGAGGCTGAAACTAATTTGGCTTTTGGGTTTAACTGGAAAAGAAGCCCAAAGACAGGAAAATGCCTGGCAAGAAAGAAATGTGGGCACTTAATAAATTGCTATTGATCACTATAACAGGCCCTGGAAAAGCTGAGTAAAATAGGTCAACATAACATTGTCAATCCATTTACATGCTTGGAAAAACCAAATCCATGGTGAAATATGATTCCCCAGGTATACTAGTTTCGAGTCTACTTTTAAAAAGTACTACACATGGGAGGCTTAACTAACAGAAATTTACTCTCCTACAGTGCTGGAGATCAAGGTGTCAGCAGAGCTGGTGCCTTCTGAGGTCTCTCTCCTCAGGAGGAAGACTCCTGTCTTCCCCTGCTCAATCTTCTGTGCTCCCATCTGCCTGTGTCCTAGTCTCCTCCTCTTTTATGAAAACCATTCATATTGGACTAAGAGCCACCCATTTGACATCCTTTATCTTTCTTACCTCTTTAAAGTCCCATCTCCAAATACAGTCACCTTTGGAAATACTGCAGGTCAGGGCTTCAACACGTGCATTTTGGGAGGACAGAGTTCAGCCCATAATATCAGTCTTCGGAAGCACAGCCAAGTCCTAAATGGAAGTAACTACATTCTTCCCAGGCTAAACAACCTCCTGGAATTGCAGTAGATCTAAACCAGAAGGTATCTCCGATGATCTAATTGTAGCACCCTCATTTGCCAGATGGGGAACCTGAATTCTAATTGTCTTGTTCAGAACCATAGAGCCCCTGGATGATGCAGGGCCTCTCCTCCCAGATACCTTCCCCTGCTCCCTGACTTCCAATTCCCTGCTCTTCTGACCACCACTGTAGGGTTGCTAGGTACCCAGGCTCTGGATCCCAAATCTATGGCCCAGGGAAGCAGTGTGGTAGAGGCTGGGGAAGAAGCATAACAGCAGGGTAAGAACTCAATCCTCCACTTTCCCTTTGGAAAGAGTTGGAGGGAGAAACTGCCTTTAATGACTCCTCCCTGCCCCTCCTCCTCTCCCTTGCTTCTCCTGGCAGCTGTTACCAATTTCAGCAATTTTCTTCTGGTGAATTGAAGTCTCCAGGTGACAAAAGGAATTGGCCATATCCTCCTGGAGAATAAGATAGCCTGGATCCTAGAGAAAGAAATGGCCCAGGTTCTGGAAAATGAGACAACCTGAGCCTAGTCCCATACCACCCCTGAGCCTGGACTGGGCATCTAGGGCTGTAGAGGCTCCCCGTGGCCATCTTACAACCCTCCACACACATGCACACACACATGCCATGCGTGCACACACGTGTGCACACACATAGGGAAGGCTTCCAGATGTATGACCACCTCTGGTACCCTATGGGAAAAGGCCTCCAGGTCCATTTTCAGTTGATCGCTTATCTACAGTCCCATGATTTTTATTATTTGCTCTTGGAATGAGAAACATTCTGGTTCCTGAAGTCACGGGAAGAGTAGAACATAGGACACACACACGTGCACAAACACCCAAAGAAAGGCTTTGATACAGAGCCTAGGAGACTGGCCACCCCCATCCAGGGGTGGAAAGGGTGGGAAAGGGGATGATCTCAGGCTCCCTCATTAAATCATCTGTGCACAAATGGAGCAAACTCGTAAGCACTGGTTGCAGGTAACCTGCCCTGCAAAACAGAAAATGAGTCAGCATCACCTGGGTAAAACTCCAGTCAGCTCCTTACTATCAGTGTGAAGGTTCTGTTTTGCTTGTTTTGCATTCTCCTCTTTAACTATTTGTCAGAAAGAAGAAAGGTTGTTAAATTATTGTTAGCTTCTCTTCTCTGCCTGTTGCCCTCAGTGTAGATGCTGGGTATCCCTCTGTGAACCAAATGAATCCCAAGACCTGCCTTCAGGGAACTTACAAATTGACCAGTGAGAGATAGGCATTGAAGAGATATTTCTAAAAATGAAGATGTCATAAGGAATGTGAAAGCACAAAGGAAGAGAAGCTTGGAATCTAGAGAGAGGCCTTCCCAGTAATCCCTTAGAATCCTCTTCAAGAACAGAACAAAGGAAGGAAATGGGAAAGAAGGGAGGAAAGAAAGAACAAAGGGAGAGAGGGAGAAAGGGAGGAGAGAGGAAGGAAGGAATGGTGAGGTATTAGAAAATGTGCTTAGTTCTCATGTCCTCCAGTACATTTAAAACTCTCATTTTCAAATTTCCAACTTTCCTAAAAAGAAACCATCTTTAAAATACATCACATCTGTGTAGGATGTATTATCTGACATGGAAAACCCACTGTTTTACTTGCAATTGTTTGGAATAGAATGCTTGGTCCTTTGGGAGGGCCGGCCATCTCCCCAAGAATCCCAAGCACAAAATCCTGGGGCACTGGCTCTTGTGCTCCTGCGCCCTCCCTCCCAAGCCCTGTCTTGTTTTCCTAAGCAATAGTCAGGAATGCATAGGGCGGGGGCAGCTGGTCCTAGCGCTGAGCCCAGGCACAGTCAGGGCTGGCCTTTCACCCCATAGCTCTCTGGTCTGCTCTTATTAAGTAGCAAAATGTTTCAATATGTGGAGCTTTGGGGGGAGGGACAGGAGAGAAAAATCAGGATATTGTTGAGAAGGAAATAATGAATAACCCTGCTGCCAGTCCCCATACCCCCCACGTGGGCAGATTTGGGTGATAAGTGTGCTTTCTCCTGAAATGGAATCCTAGTGATTGCCTTTGGTCAGAAATTTCCAGAGCCAGTTGGGGAAGGTTGGGGGTGGGGGGGTGGCACAGGTACTAAACCAATTTTCTCGATGGGTGCAGAACCAAAGCAGTCAAGGAACTGGGTACCCCAGAAGGAAAGAGGAGAAAGCTTGGAGATGCAGAAGCTGTCACATTGGTTTTTAAACGTGGATGCGCTCCCATCTCTGCTCTTACCTGCCCCTCTGTCTGCTTTCTTCTAGTTAGAAACCTTCCCTTCCAGGACTCTGGTCCCTAAGGGTGAGCCACGTGCAGGGATGTAAAACTACTCACCCAAGAGCACAGATGCAACTCCACAGCACTGGCAGGCATTGTGTGAGGATGGCCCGGGACGGACAGCCCAGAGGGAATTTGTAAGCAGTGGATTCCTACAACTGAGCCCCATTCAAAACTGGGTCCATAAAGGGAAGTGACAAAACAACCAACTCTTCAAGTCTCAAGAAAATACAAATTTGAAGACCCCCAAGCAAGTCCTTAGCAAGAGTATTTAAATGCTTGGGTTTTCAAAATTAAAACCCCAAGCCAGGCATGGTGGCACGTGCCTGTAATCCCACCACTCTGGAAGACTGAAACAAGATTATGTTTAAGCCCAACCTGGACAATTTAGCAAGATCCTGTCTCAAAATAAAAAAGTGCTGGGAATGTAGTTCGGTGCAGAGGCCCTGGGTTCAATTCCCACTAACAACGAGGAAAGTAAAATCCCATAACAGAGGTGTTTCTGGGACATTTGCCATCTACTTTGCTCTTATAGATGCTGCCTGGAAAATGTAGAAGAGAAGGAGCTGTATTCTTGGGGAAAGAGTAACATTAAGTAGAAAAATTTAGGAGCTTGAAAAGTGAACAAAGACCTCACTGATGTTATGCCTGAAGAATGATGGTTTGCACAGCAATAATGTGAAACTTTCAAAAGCATAAGTGATCAGTGTAAAGATAGCCTGGTCTCAAGCCTCCCGCCTGCTTCGCAGAGCTGTACACTTTATATGTGTGATATGTGTGTGTGGTTACAGGCGTTCCTTGAAGTTTCCTAGTCACATAGAGAGGTTTCGGGAAAAGCAGCTGGAGGCAGATGGGTGGCTGTTGTTTTAGGACAATTCATCAGACAGCAGTTGAAATATTGATAAGAAAACGGAAATCAAATTACAAGAGGGGAAAAGAGAGAGGAAGAGGGAGTGGGACCCGGAGGGGGGGGCAGCAAAGAGGCAGGCTGTGCTCAACACAAACTCCAGTGGTTCCTGCAGCCCCCCAGGATGTGCCGGAGCTGAGGCAACTGGTGCTGGTCTGCGCGTGGAAAGAAAGGCAAATTTGCACTGCATGCAGTGTGCAGGTTTAATTCCTCACTCCCAGAGCCCTGGGTACAGACAATACACAGGACAGCTGGAACATCCTGGAACTGCCCAAGTTCTGCTCCTGCCAGCTTAGTGGGAAAGGGGTCCAAGGTGAGTGCCCATTTTTGTCCAGTCCTCCACAGGCCAGGCAGGATGGGCCCCTCTCTCAGCTTGCATGCTTGCTTTGGTTGCAATCAGAAAAGACAGGGCTTTCCGGGGGCTTCTTTCTCTCGTTCTTTCTTCTCTCTCTCTTTCTCTCTTTCTTTTGCAAGTAGCACCCCTGCTTTGAAAGAAAATGGGGTGACTCTGGAGAAAGGGCACCTAGGGGCCCCAGAAGCAGCAGAGGGAATCTGTGACCTGCAGAAACGTACCTTGTCCCTGAACTCATGTGTCTGTTGTGGCTTCAGAAGCCAAAAAAGCTGGAATTTGTTAGTGGGGAGAAAAGTGCTTTATCAGAAACACATTGGCTGCAAGAGAAGCTGCCACATTAGAGATGGTTTAAGAGAAGAAAGGAAAGAGGAGAGGGACAGCAGCCAGGCTTGGCTGTGACAGGGGAGAGCCCACTCACGCAGAGGCACCTGGCACCTGAAGGTGGCTTTTGCTCCCTCCAGCCCAAATATTCAGACCTAGGACACCCATGTCCTCTGCCACTAAAAATGATAATTTGATGTTCCTCATCATTGTCTCAGTCCACAAACCTGTTTTCTTTCTGAAGGAGGCAGGTTAATTCCTGGGAAAGGGCCCTTCACAGACCTGGGGGAACTTGGGGCCAGACCTCCTCCCTGAGGGACCCATCCACCAGAAGGGAAGAGTGAGGCAGCTGGCCTGGTGGGGCGGCAGGGTGGAGGCGCCACAGCAGAAGGTCTGTGCCCCTCAATGCCCAAGCCCTGGTAGCTCTGTAAACCGGGCAGGGGAAAGGCTCAGGCTGCAAGGGAGGGCACTTTTATTACCTCTGTCCTGGCTGCCTCCCCTTCTCTGGCCAGGACGAGCTCCCTAGGCCCCAGGTGCAAAACTGCCCCAGCCCTGAAGAAGGCTGGAGTCTTCGAGTGCAGGTAGGAGAGGGCCAGGGGCTGGAGGGAAGAGACCCACTGATGCGAGCTGGCATCAGCCCTCACCGTCCCTGTCCAGAAGCCCTGGACAGAGGCAGGGGAGTGTGCCAGGGCCCGGCAAAGCTGAGCCTTCCAAGTCCGCGGACCCTTCTTCGCTGCCACCCGCCATCCCACAGTCTCTCCCTTGCTCCACTCTGGGGTGACCAAAGTTTCTCCCACCTAGGTTGGTTCTTGGGCTTTCCTAATCCTTTGGCACCAACGCACGATGTTTCAAACGGTCCCGGACACGTCGTCTTACGTCAAGGTAAGACATGACAGCGTCTTTAAACAGGTAATGAACCCTCCTCCACACTCGCTCTTTTTTTTTTTTTTTTTTAGACAGGGTCTCACTATGTAGTTCAGGCTGCTTTCAACTCGGTATGTAGCCCAGGCTGGCCTCGAACTCACAGCGATCCTCCTACCTCAGCCTCCCGCGTGCTGGGATTACAGGCGTGTGCCACCACTCCCAGCTTCACCTTCACTCTTGGGCCGCGGGTCCTCTCTTCCTTTCCCCAGCAAAAACGCCAGGAGGCAAGGAAGGAGGGACTTCTTTGAGAATCCTAGGTTCAGGAATAACACTCTTGGCAACATGGGTTTGGGACACTAAAAGCAGGTGAGCCTAGCAAAGCTGTGGAGAAGAGATGCTTGCCTGCGTCGGGCCCCAGGGGTGGCGCGCTTTGCACACCTGGCGTGCCGCCAGTTCCCTGCGTGCAGGGTGTGTGCTTGTTTCAAGTGAGCGTTTGTGTGCAGGTGTGCGTGTGCGCGCGCGGGCGCTCGTGTGCATGTGTGCGCGTGTATGCAAGTGTGTGTGCGCGCGGGGGTGGGGGGCGTGCGTCTCTTGGTTGCCTCCAGGTGTGCGGGCGCAACACGTTCGACGCCCTCTCGGCCGCAAGCTTACCTTCCTTAGCCTTGCCCTCCTCTCGAAGGAGCAGATCGTTATATTTGACAGCACATCGAAGGGCTCCCCCCCCTCCACGACAGTTCCCAAGAATGTAAACAAACCGAGGCTGGGACATCTGGGTTACACGTTTAATGAAAATACGCTGGCGGGGCGGGACGGGGCGGGGCGCAGAGCGCGCACCGGGCGGCCCCACCCTGGGCAGGGACAGCGACACGGTCCTCGAGCAGCGCAGTCACGACCCCTCGCCTTCCGCCTAGTGATCTAAAGCCCGGGGCTATCTGAGCTGCCTTAGCTCTGAGGAAGGTCAGACTCCCTTGGGTGCTGCAAACCTACCCACACCCAGACTCTCTTCGTGGCCTTGCCACGCCCCATCTTGAAGTCCCGCCTCCGAGCCCCCACCCCCCGACTCCCTGCAGAAAACCGGGTGCGCCCTTCAGGTCTTGTCCAAGGAGCGCCAATTATGTGTCCAGCCCTCCTCTTGTCTGTCTAAGATGTAACTTGACACCAGAGAGCATCTTCTCGCTTTGCACTTGAGACCCGAAGGAACCTGCAGCCAGTTCAGAGGCCGGATGCTGGGGGGTTGGTCCAGAAAGGTTGTTTAATCAGTTGAGGGAGTGAACGAATGGTTTACGGATGAATGAATGGATGAATGAATAAAAAACGAGTGAACCCGTCTATCAGTAATTAGCGAGCGGAGGAGCGGACGGATGGCTCCCAGTAGGTTCAATTCAAGCGCGTGCTCTACAATTAGTCTAAAGCGCGCACTGGCTGGCGGTGTCTCATTTTCCGAGGTGTTAGGGGTGCTGTGCCTCTCCTGCTCCAGCCAACACCGGCGAGGCAGCCGAGCCCAAGGAGCGCTCTGCAAACGCGCGGGGCTGCAGCCTGTCTTCCCTCTCATGGGGGCTCCGGGACCCAGAATCGCAGGGATGATGACCCCTGAAGGGGCGAGTGGAAGCCCAGGAGCTCGCATAGGCTAAGGGGCAGGGAGAAAGCAAACCGGGCCCTGGCCCAGGCCGGCGCAGCCGACAGGCGCGGGGGTGGGGCAGTTTGGGAGCGGTGGGCTGCCAGGGAAGCCGCTCGCCGCAGGAGTTCTTTTCAAGGGGAAAAATGGATTTTTCAGCAGCCACAAAGTTTGTATTGTTGCACAAAGGGGTTCATTGATGATGGCGAAAGGTCTGCTTGGCGGGGACAATCTTGGGTCTGTTCCGCAGGCTCCCTCGGCAGACCATTTGCCAGAGGGGCACAAACAGTCCCCGGCTGCCAAGCCCCCGCCGTTCCCAGTCAGGCACCCGACTCGTGGGTTCTTGACAAACACCACGGGCGCAGGCGCCTGGCCCCAGGAGCCAGGAGCCGAGCAGGGCCCTGAGGGGACATGCCCACTCCACGGGGTGCGATCCTGGTCGAGAGCTGGCTTTGAGTGGCCTGGCACGACACTTGGGGTTCGATGGGGAAGCACTTTAGGCAGGAATGAGGCTGGAAAGAGTAAGGTGAAAAGAGAGGAGGAAGGGGACTCTTCAGGACTCTGACAGCAATAGCAGCTGCCAAACAGTGGTGACACTGCCACATCTCAGATGGCCCTTCCCCTTGCCAGCCCTGTGCCACACATGGTATTTGTATTAACTCATCTGCAATATTAGTCACGAGCCTGTGGGGTAGGCTATTTTGCAGATGAGGAATGGAGGCCCTGAGGTTACCGTGACGGGGCTTGTAAGGGACAAAGCCAAAACACAGATAATGCGGGCAAAGTCATGCTGACTGCCTGGCAAGTTCGTGACAATTCATTATTACAATACCCCGTTGAGACAGGTCCTACTATAAGCCCTTGTACAGACGAAAAGATGGAGGCACAGGGAGGTTAAGGAACTTGTTCAAGGCCTCAGAACTGAGTGCAGCGCTACAATTCAAACCCAGAGAGCCCCAGCCCCCGACCATCCACCCAAATGCTCCACCTTGGTGTTCAGCTCGGGGATGGGGCGGAGGAGGGGGTGGCACCAAGAGGCCCAGAGCAGAAAACTTGACCTGTACTTGCTTGATACTAGGACTTCAAAACACTTGTTCCTTGCTGGGGAGTCAGCAGCCTGGGAGAGCTCCTGCCGCCTCCCCTCCCCCCGCAGGGTCCTCCTCTTCCCCTCTTCTTGCTCCTCCTACATTCGGCCCGGGCTGCCTCTTGGGGAAGACGCCCTCTCCCCTTATTCCCAGACTGCTTGCTCCCAAATATTCACAGCAACAAGACCAGAAGCCGTGTCTGGTGGGCAGGTCCTGAAGCTGCGTTTCAAAAGGACTGGTTTGAATTTGGAGTGAATACAGTTTGGGGTGACCGGGAGGAGGAGACCGATGGAGAGTGGAGAAGCCGAACCCACTCCCCCTCCTTCCTCGTCCCCCTCCCCGTCTTGGCGCCGCCCCTGGGTGAAGGTCCCGACACCTGGCTGGTCTCCACCTCTGGTTAGCCTGTGCTCTCTGGTCACCCCGGACTCCCCGGAGGTTTCTTCATTGACGCCGCGTGGTCTGGGGGCTCAGCCGTGGGCGAGCGCCTGGAGCTTGGGGCGCAGAGACCCTCCCCCTCCCGGGCCTCCCACGTAGATTTTTGAACCCGGTCTGCGCTAAGGCAAGAAGGAGCGTGGGGAGCCGGCAGGGCGAGCAGAGGCTCTAAATCTTCCTTCAATCTGTGAGTAGATGAAGTCTGAGAAACAAATTCAAAGCAGGCGCGCCTGCAGAGCCTTCCTGCAGAAATACTCTCCGGCATTCAAGCGCATCCAGGGCCGGCTCGAGCTGCCTTGTTTGGCTAAGGTCAAACGAGACTCGAGTTCTCCAATAAAAATAAATCTCAAATTAATTATGGCCTCGAGCAAGAGGCTAGACACTTGAAGCTGCAGTTGTGCAGTCTGGAGTTTTAGCGCTGGCCCGCCCCCTCCCCGCCCCCTCTGCCAGCTCTGATACCCGCTGCGACCGCGCTGGACCAGCCGGGCGGGGGAAGAAGGATCCGCGCCAGACGCTCTGCCAGGCCTGGCATCTTGTGGAGCTTCAACTGAGGAGGTCCCCTGGTCAGGAAGCACCCCAGGGACCCAACTCCGGTTGCCGCGTCCTGTCACCCCCAACGCAGGCTGGGACCGAAGGAGCCCGGGAAGCCTCCTTCTGGAAAGCCTTGACCCGGTCAAAAGGGCTGACATTGAGCGAGCCAAGACACGTTTCGTCCCGCTGTTCCCCTCCCGGGGGAAGCAAGACTTCCGCATCTTTGAAAATATTGTCAAGTGCGAATGGTGCGAGGCAAATGGTCTCACCAATGTTTTAATAAAAATACTCCAAATATAAATATTTCCTGAATATTCCCCCACATGTGCACCGCTTTCCAGTAGACTTAGAAATGGGAGGTGGGCTGTTTTGTTGTTAGGGAATCATTTTTCTCCAATGGGTACCTTTTAAAAAAAAAATATTGCTCGGCCTGGTTTCCTTGGCTATGAGCGTCCCCTGACTTGAAAGCCAGGAACGGGCTGGTGGAAATGGACACCATACCAGAAGCTGGCCACCAGCCCTGCCCAGTCTGGGAAGGAGTGAGGCCAGGCAGTCCCTGGTAAATCGGAAAGAGGGTGTGCACAAGGGTGTTGGCAGGAGTAATCATGCCCCAGCTAGGCTGGTAGAGAGGCGGAGTGGGAAGGGGAGAGGAAAGAAGACTGTGGTGAAGAACGAGGAGGGGGAGGGGAGAGGATAGGGAAAGCCCCCCCCCCACGCAAAGCGCACTCCCCTCACACAAAATAGTTTTCGTTTGTAGCGGGCCTCACCACAGGCTCTCTATCAATTTGTCTCAATGCAAACATTCAAAATATTCTCTTTGGCTGCTCGTGAAAACAATGTGAGCTGCCAGGATCAAACCATCTTTCCAGATGTCTGGTGGTAACCACATTAAACAGGGCAGACTTGTTTACTGTTGTGTTTGGTTAGGGTTTTTCCCCTCTTAGGGATTTAAAAAAGAAGCAGTGGCAATAGAGAGAAGCATCAAACCCGGAGTTATATAATCAGGGTAAACTTGCCCATCAGCAGCCAGCTCAGGATGGGAGGAATCTGGTTTTCTCTCCCAGCTGGGCTCAGAACTGGATGTGTGTGTGTGTGGGGTCTTCTTTCGGGGTAGAGACCCTAGTGAATGGGCAGTAATGGCCTAGTGTCAATCAATGAGTCACAAAGGCCACCATGCCTCTATCCCTACAGTAATGCCTGTGTCAGCTCCATCTGCAAGAGCACGAAATCACTGTAGCTTTGGTTTTACAGGGAGAAACAGAAAGAACTATTGAGTTCCACAGCACTTCTAATGGGAGAGGCAACTAGTGCTATAAATGGAGTTGGGGTTACTAGGGATGCTGGGGTGACTACCGATCAGTGCAGCCAAGATGATCTATCAAGTGGCTTGTGTTTGCCACTGAGTACCTTCTAACAGACTGGGAGAAGTGCACTCTGTGTGTGGGGGGTGCTGTGTATGGGGTGGCCATTAAACCAGCCTCTGCGATTGCCCCGCATCAGGCAGGGGCCTCTTGGTGACGGAGTTGGAGTCCTTTCAGGCTGAAAGAAGAGCAGTGTGGCTGGGGTTCTGAGTTTCTGGTGAGGTCCTGGTGGGAAGCGGTCTCCCCACACCCTCCTGAATCAAGCCCTGTTGTCGTTTGAAGGTCGGTAGAGTCTGGGCTGAAAAGGAAACAATTTGGGGTTTGAAAGGATGTAATTCATTCTTCCTTTCCCTTTAACCTCTTTCCTCTCTGGAAAGCATGTGGAAACGCTGAAGGGAAGAGCGACAGGGCGAGCAGCTGGGCCGTGGGGAGGAAAGGGTTAAGCCTGATTTCTTTTAATTGAACTCCAGAACTGGTGGCCTCAGGCAAAGGGGTAACTGACCCCGCTAGCGGTAACCAGATGTGGCGGTCCCGGGGGAGCCCCGGAGCAGACCCCTGGATTGAGAAGCAGACAGGAGGGGGGGGCGGCCCCCACCCCACCCCGCCCCCCACACGCACACCCGAGTCTCAATTGCTGGCAGGCTGCACCCGCCACTCCCGGTCTGGTCACGTTCAGACCCGTGTCTGTATTGGAACCCAAAATTGGAGCTGAATTGATGAGACTAATTTCGAGAGGGGGAGGGGGAGGGAGGGTGGGAGGCGAGCGAGCTCTCAAGCTCAATTGCTCCTGAAGAAATAAAGAATTCATAAGTCACCGTTTTCGCTGCTGTGGACACCCTTTTGAATTTTTTTTTCTTTCCAATTCATTCGGATCGCCTCTGGATTTTTTTCCTCCTCTTTCCACGGGAGGACTCTTAAATAAAAGTGAGAAAGTCCCAAGCGTGGTCTGGAGAGCGTGGACAAGGTAACATGATTTGGAGATCGGGGAGAAGGGACTCGGGCCAGGCCGAAAGCGCCCGGGACCGCTGCCCTAACCAGTGCACTCGGCTGCCCAGTAAGGGACCGGGGTCTCAGGGTGAGCCGCGCCCGCGAAGTGGCCAGGGGGCCGGCCCCACGGCTGGGTGAGACGACAGGCGGGAGCGAGAGCTCCGGTTCTCACCGCCAGAGAAGTGTGGCTCTGTGTCCGCGCCGCAGATTGCGCTCCGGGGACCGGCTGACCAGAGTGGACAGAACGGTTCGCCGTAGGTCAGTTCCTGGGGGCCGTGGGGAGGACTAGAGCGAGACTCTGGCTCGGGAGTCCAGGGTTGGGCCATCGGGTCGGACAGGCGCGAGGATTTAACCATGGGGGACCGGATAGGTGGCCTAGGGTGCTGCTGGTCCCCGCCTTTCGCGGGTGCGGGGAGCCTAGAGTAGAGGCGCGCTGCCGGGAGGGTGCCCCTCTCCTAACAATGAGCCTGGAGTCGAGTCGCGCCCCCGACGGCGCAGGTCAGCCAGCAAGAACCCCGAGTCCGCGTCGTGCGTGGGACAGCAGATCCGCGAGTCCGTCGGTCTCCGCAGCACAGGGCCCGAGTGGGAAAATTCCCGCTCGATGCACTTTTTAATGGTTGGTTTGCCGCGATCTGCGTCCGGATCTTCCCCGGTAGTAGGCGCCAGGTTATCCCAGCCCTAGTCAACTCTCCCGCCGTCCTCCCATCCCCAAAAAGTTAGACTCCGGCTGGAAAAAGCATTAATGAACGTATCTGTGGGAAGAAACGGAAAGTGAATGAGTCAGGAGGGCCACCTTCGGCCAAGGGCCCGGGAAAAGGAAAAGGAGGCCAAAGGCTTTGGGTTTGGGGGGAAGGGGATGGGGAGTTGCAGGCTGCGGGAATCAGGGCGCGGACGCTGGGCGTGGACCCCGTCATTGTTCCCGGCGAGTTCTTATCTCCCAGGAGCGAGTATCCTGTGTGCGCAGCGCATGAATGCGTCTGGGCATCTCCGCGTATATTTATATAGTGTGTGATGCGAAAAGCAGGAGCAGCGAAGAGGAAGAGGGGGCGTGGGGGGAGGGAAGACGAGGCAGAGCCGAGGAGAGAGAAGAGAGAGGAGAGCGCGAGACGAGAGAGAGAGAGAGAGAGAGAGAGAGAGAGAGAGAGAGAGAGAGAGATAGGACTTCCTCCCCACTCGCAAAGTGAAGTCACTTCCCAAAATTAGCTGAAAAAAAGTTTCATCCGGTTAACTGTCTCTTTTTCGCTCCGCTACAACAACAAACGTGCACAGGGGAGCGAGGGCAGGGCGCTCGCAGGGGGCACTCGGGGAGGGCCCAGGGCGCCGGGGAGGCCGCGCCCGGCTGATCTGAAGGGGCTGCGAGGTCAGGCTGTAACCGGGTCAATGTGTGGAATATTGGGGGGCTCGCCTGCAGACTTGGCCAAATGGACGGGACTATTAAGGTAAGCCGCGGGGCAACGGGCGCGGGGCGGGGGCCGACCGGGGACGGGAGGGCTGGGCGCGGGGTCCCGGAAGACGTGGCCGCGCTCCCTTCCTTCCGCACCCCGCTTCGCGCCGTCTCCTCCAATGCTCGGGTGGCAGGCCGGGCTCCCCACCGAGGGCGATCTCCCCCGCACCCCTTGTGCCCCAGTGGAGGCCGGCTCCCTTCCACCACGCGTCGGGCCGGGCTGCGGGAGGGGGCGGCGTGGAACCCGGGACCCCGGGTGCAGATCGGAGTCAAGGGAGAGAGACCTCCGCGCCGCGCTCCCTAACCGGCCACCGGGCGCCCTGGCCCGGCGCTGGGCACTCGTCTGGCCGCCGGCTTCCTCTCGCCAGAGGCCGAGAGCGGCGTGGGCGGGGGCAGCAGCCGCCGCCGGCTGGGGTCCCCGCCTGCTGGGCCCTGGGGCGTCAGTGGCTCAGCGGCAGGCTCGCGGGGGTGCAAGGGAGTGTGTCTGCGGGTCTGTCTGCGCGGCATTTCCAGATGGAAGCCCCTGTTTACATGTCAGCGAGGCTGGTTTCCCTTCCCTCTGGCCGCTTCTGTGGCCGGTTCTCTGGCTCAGCGGCCGCCAGCTCCGCGGGACTCCCGGGCGGGCCTCGCAGAGCCTCGGTCGCCGCAGCTGCCTGCACCCCGTGCCCAGCCCTCCGCGCTCCGGCTTGGCCGGCTTGGGGGGAGGGTCCCCGGAGCTGCCTTCTCCGAGGGGGTCCCGCGCCCCGCAGAGCCGGCCCCTTGTGGCGGCTGGTTCGGAGCACGGCCCCGACGCCTGCCTCGCCAATCCCGCCCCGTCAGCGCCGCCACGCCTGGGTTCAGGCTGCAAAGTGCAGCCCTGAGGGACGGTGAGGGTCTGGGTTCCGTATCAGAGTTCTGAAGAGTTGGCTGCTCGCTCCCTCTGAAAGGGGGAAGTGGAGCCAGGAACAGAAAGGAGGGACACCCCCTAACGTGACTGGCCTGAGAGGACCTAGGGAATGAATGGGACCAGAAGTTAGCTTCAAGGCTGCAGTTCACCAGCAAGCAGGAATTCGCCTGGAAAAGCCATTAGGCTGGTGAGGAGGGGACCGGCAGAGCCTGCCATTCCCCAGAAGCCAAGGAACCAGCTCCTCGCTCAGGGTGAGAGGAGGCTAAGATGTTGGGTTTAGAGAATGCAAGAGATTTTTATCATCTGGGTGGGGTCCCCATGCTTTAATTTTCTAAGGTTTTTTTTTTTTTTTTTTTTTTCTGAAAGTTTGAAATATGCTGACAGGTACAATGCACCAACCGAAGGAACTTGAGAATCTGGAGATAACCTATCGCAATGGGTTAAAGGGAGACTTTAAGAGTTCTGTGGGTTCTTCAAACTTGAAGTGAGTGGGTGAGAGAGGGCTGCTGTTGAGACCTGGGAGTGGGGTCACTGGGCCATTTTATGCCTGTTTCTCTGCTTCCTGTTGCTGCGTGCATGCCACCGCTGCGTCTCTGGGTTCAGTAAGGACATGCTCTCTTCCCAAAAACTCCCCTTCACCAGGACACTTATCACTTACCCCAAAACATCCCTCTGCTCCTCCAGAAGGGTGGTAAAATGGCTTCAGGGTCTTTCTCCAGACACCCCAAGAAGAAGTGAAGCAATATCTCCGCAGTGCTCAGACCTCTAAGCACAGGCCTAAGCAGAGGGAGGAAGCTGTGGTCTGTGTACACAGGATGTGCTAACCTCTTCAGATACACACATAGGGATCAGCATGGCAGGCAGCGCGAAGACCTTCAGACCAGGACCCTGGCACTTCATGCGCAGATGTGAGTGAAGGTCTCTCGGGGCAGATGGTGGGAGCCTTCGAGCCCCTCAAACCTTCGCCATGAGCACCATTGTTTCTCATCGAGGTTACCTGGCTCTATAGAATCATCCACAGAGCAGTGGCTTTTCAAGCCATCTGCCTTCCCCTAGGTTCTGCAAGATGAGTCCTTAGTGTATATTGTGGCATTTCAATCATGCAGAAGCCACAGGTTCCTGTTCATGTATGACTTTTGGATCTCGGGGTTCCCAGACCCCACTCCCACAATAGTTTAGTACTGTGCCTGGAGAAGACAGTGAACTGGGAGAAAGGCCAACCAGCTTCTGGTCTTGCTGTGAGAATGCACAATCCATTAAACCTCTTTGAGCTTCATAATCTTTGGAAAAACAAAACAGTGCGACTAAGTTACCTCTAAAACAGTATCCAATCCTTTCTCTGCCTAGAATATTAAGCTCATGTACTAGAACACTCACCTATTGTGCACTAAATCCTACCCTATAGTATGAGAGGTCTGAAGACACTAGAGCCCAGATCTAATTTATACACCCAAGTTGAGAATGTGCGTGTCCCCAGTTTGAACAGTCTGGAAAAATCAGCTTTGAGTGATTCTGAGGTATGATTTTATGTACCTTCATCTTTCTTCCTCTAATATAAGGCATGGCTATATCTCAAAATGCCTGTGGGGCTCAATACTCAGAAGATATTTGATCCAGGATGCCAGGAAAGCCTGGATTTCTTCACAGAAACACCTTGTTGTGTATGTAACTAGCACAACTCTAAGGAATTATAAATTCCCTATCAAATTGGTCTTATTGTAAGTCCTTTGGTATTATGCTCTTGTCTCTTTCCTGTCTCCTGGGCAGGCCCTGAGCATCACATTTGGAGCCCCGAAGTTTGTTAGTCTCCTTTTGCCACAGAGTAGTTAACCTTCGTGATGAAACAACGCTCTACCCCGCCCCCGTTCCCCACAGTGATATTATCAGTGTTGAGAAGCATGTGATACTGCTTGCTGCTTCAAGAAATGGCCTGGTTTCAAAATCTGCATCTTAGTTCTAGGTAGGCTTCAGTTGAATCCAGCCGATTTCATCGATGTAAGCCTGAATGCATATAGTGCCATCAAAGAGGGGGAAACGAAAGAGGGAGACCTGGTGAACCAAACTGGGAAATAGGAAAAGAAAGAGTAGACCTGCAGTCAGAAAACCTGATTTCATTCTCAGCTTTACGCCTTTATTTCTGTGTGCTTTATGGCAAGGCACTAGCTTCTCAAGTCTCAGTTTTCTCATTTATAAAACAAGGCCAAAGTGCCTCCTCGCCCCAAAACACAGTAAGGATGAAATAAAATTGGGTGCCTCAGCTGTATCATATTAGTCGAACTTCTCCTTTGGATTAGGGCTTGTGGGATCTATTGGTCAGAATGTTAGATCACAGATTTGGATTTACCATAGTGTATGTTTCATTAATTCAACCAATATTTGTGATATGTCTGTTATGTTCCAAGGCTCTGTTTTATATACTGAGGATAAAATAGTGACTGAAACTCTTGGGGAATGTACACTGTACTGGAGGTGGTGGGTACATACAGAAAGAAAGAGATTTATGTCTGGTTGCGATATATCTTCCGAAGAACCATAGAGCAGATTAAGCACAGAAACTGTTGGAGCTATACCAGGTAGGGTGGCCGGGGAGAGTGTCTTCTAACAGTCACAGTTCAGCAGAGAGATTACCCAGTCTCATCTTTTACTTCTGAAAATATAGCACCACACCACCAGTAAACGATGGGAGAATAATGAGTGGGGAAGAAAGGTTGGGGTTATTGCTAGACTTTGCAAGCCAAAGAAGTCAACATACCAGACAGGCCCTGGAGGGCAGGTTATTGCTGGCAGGGCAGGAAATCTTCAGGAAGACATATGGGAAGAAGGCGCTATGTGAACAAATTTGACTTTTTGTCCTTAGGAGGGGATGCTGCCTTCCCTCCCCTCCTACCACCTTTTAACCTAGATTCGTGAGAACTCCAGGCAAGATAGACTCTGTTGGTTTATCTGTCCCTGTGACTGGGCACATTGCTCCCCAAAGACAATTATCAATAGTGAGTCCTGTTTTATGTGCAAATAACTTTTAATAAAAAGCTCCCCTCTACTTCCATTACTGTCCAAATTCAAGTTCGTAAGTTTGCAACTTTAGAGCTCCAAGGAGTATTTAGCTGGACATTCTTGTTTTATGGGTGGGGAAACTGAGGCCTGGGGGTTAAATGGAATGTCCGTGATCATACAGTTAATTGCTTAAAGAAGGAGAGAATTCAGGCAGTGATCTTTCCATTACACCTTGACAACATCGTTTGATTTTGTTACATGTTACATGATTTTGAATTATAGAGTCTTGGAGGCAGGGTGTGTGTGTGTGTGTGTGTGTGTGTGTGTGTGTGTGTGTGTGTTTGTGCCAGATAGACAGAGACAGAAACCTTTAACAGAGAAATCATGAAGAATCTTGCACTTTGAACTAAAGACACTTCTTCATTTTATGAAACATGTAATACTACCATCTTGAATTATTTCTATACTTTAAAAAATTGAAAATTTTCAGGTAAGACTTTTACACAGCTTTTCTAAGACACATTCTTTTGTTTTTACTGTAGGCAAAGTAAACAACATTTCTGTTACCAGGAAACAACCAAAAATACAGTATTTTGCTCAAATAACCAATAGGCCCTTCTCCTGACTGAGGTCAAGTAGGCTAAATTCTTGTTCCAACTCTTTATAAGTGAATATTTGGCTATTTAATATAATGTATTCAAATGTGTCTTATGGATCTATTTTCCTGCACACAGTAAATAGGTCTTGAATAACAATCATATTAAATACAATTTAAAATGTCAATGTTTCCCACTGTTTAGGATTAACTAGTTAAATTGACACTGGTTTTAAAAAGTGGTGATTTAAACAAAGCTTGTTTTTCTAGAAAGGTAGTATTAGTCTAATACAAGTACTAATACAAGAAAAAAAAAGTTGGGAAAATGTTTATATTGATGGGTGACCGGGCAAGATTTTTATCCTGCCTCAGACTTCCCAAATTATCCCCAAATTAAAGTCTCTAAATCTGAAGCTTGATGTATAGGTTTTCAGATTAGGGACCAACTGTCTTGAATTAGAATGGGAAATCTACTATTTTCTTTCATTTTAGACAATCAGCTACAAAATACAGGTATAGAATAATGTTTTGTTTTATTTTGAATAACACAAATTTCTTTTTTTAAGACTGCGCTTAAAGCAATCTTTCTAACTCATCTTTTGCTTATTGTTTTGTAATAAATTGAGTAAGCTAAAGGACATTGGCTATCTTCACACACACACACACACACACACACACACACACACACTTAAAAACAACCTCTTAAAATCTTCGACCAGTCCTGTTTTTTCAAAACTACGCGGGTGTCTTTTTCTCCGCAGACTACACCCTGTTTAAGTTTCTGTTGCTCTCGTGATTTCATAACTATAGTGGTCATCCTTATGAACCAGTTCATCAGTAGACGGCATTACTAAGTGATGTTGATGTCACTCTGCGTATTACAATTCTGCTATGGACCTGATGGGCCTGTATGCTTGGAGCTTCCCCAAAGGCAATGGATGAAGTCATCACCTACTCCCACACTATCACCTTCAGGGACGATATCTTTGAAAATTGGCAGTATTTCAAAACTCCAGTCTATGGAATGACCTTTTCTGTGCATGGTGAGCTGGGCTGATGGCAATCTGTAACCTCAGCCTCATGGGCATCATAAACCGAGCAACCATATGAATGCATCAGCCTGACTGTTCTTCGGGGCTTGAACTAGGTGATAAGTGCTGTGAGGAGAGGATGCTGGTGCAAAAGGTCTGCTGCCTGGCCAGAGGTTAAGCCGGTGTGGGCCAGCAGAGCACAGCAAGGTGTTATGATAGCGCTGAGGAAGAAAGCAATTTGAACCAGAGAAACACCTCCCGAGAGTAGTTACTTCTGTTGTTCCCTACTTTTGCAAGCCCTTTGGCATGCACTCTTCATCTCATCCTTGCAGTAGCCCTGTGGAGGTCATATCTTCACATCTCCACTCTCTTTGGAAGAGATAAAAGTTCCAAGGACTGAGGCAACTTGCCCAGGATTACATAGTTGGGGGACCAAACTTGGTTTTAAACCCAGCGTTTCAGATTGCAGAACACCTGCTTCTATGCATATGAGTACACTTCTTCTTGACATAGGTGGGTCTGGAACTGGCCTTGAGGTCTGTCTAGGGCTTACACAGGCTTTCTAGGAGAGTAGAATACTTTAGGTAGTACATGTGTAGGGAAGGGTGAAAGTGGAAAATTAGATGGAACTAGATTATGGAGGACCTTCAATACCACAGCAGAGAATTTGGGTCTTAGAAAATATACAGAGGGGAGGAATGCAAATTTTTTTAATTGAAGGATGATCTATATAGTTACATAAATCCCTCATGAACTGAGTCCTTCCTGCTGTCATCCTTTGCCTTAGGAAATGGAGATGGGACTGGCTCCATCACTTGCCGGAGGCCAGATGAGAAGCGAGCAGCCATCAGGTTTAGACAACTATTGATAGGTTCAGGCAGCCAGAAATGCTATTTCTTGTCCTTAAAGAATCTGCTTATTATACATGGCATTGGGAGAGAGAGAAGAAATGCTGTTTCACCAGATCTTATAAAAATGTGACTATCCTTTTATCTCTTTAAATAAACGTATCTTCCTTCCCCGTATTTCAGGAATCTCATCAAAAACCATCTTTTCAATTGAGCCATCTATGTTGGGCTACAACTTTAATCCCTTTTGAGAATGAGACAGCAGATATTAACTACAAAAGGGAAGGTCGTTTTCCTAAAACTCGAAATTTCTATGGAAATTTAGACAGGTCTGACATTCTCTCTTGGGTTGGTTACGTCCATTGCTTCAGTTAGAAATATTGACATTTCACCCAACAACCAAAGCTGCAGGCTCCCATCACTGTCACCATCTTTCCAAGCAGGGTCAGAATTGAGGGTGAAGGTGTATTGTCAGATAATCCAGATCAGCTTTATGGCAGCTTTGAAATTGTTTATACCTACAAAGATGAAGCAAAACGCTGCAGTATTTAAGATATTTCTCATCTCTGGGGAACAATGAGTCTGCCATTTAGTTTGTGATCAAAATCCCAGGGTGTAGTATTTCCAACCACCTCAAGGAGAAAGCAGACTTGAATACTAAAGTGCTTTCCCAAGAGCAGGCCCATTTACACGTCAGTACTATGTGTCCAACGCAATGAAAGACTTTGTGTCGCATCTCACTGCACACATGCACGAGGCCAGAATTACAGGCGCCAAGGGAGCTTTAACCTTGGATTTCTAGAAATGTGTGGGTTTCACTTGTCTACTGGAATCTGACATTCCAGTAGCAGAATTGTTAGTTCTGAATATGTGGGAATTCATTAATTTGTGTGTGTGTTGGGGGGAGAAATCTGAAACTGAACAATTTTGCAATACTGTTCATGCAGCTAACATGTGAAAACAAACAGGTTAATACTATAAAGTTACTCAGTTTTTAAGTTGCCTATGATTTAATGCTGTTATCATTTATATAAAGACATACATTTAGATTGGAATTCATGTCTGTGGAGTCATTTTATCTTTAGACAGTTATCACTAAACTCATATTCATTCGTTTAGTCATTTACCCAAAAGTTGAATGGTGCGGCCAGACTCCGTCCTCAGGGCAGTCACGTGAATGGACAAGAACAACATTCGCTACTGTTTTTTTCAGACATCTAGAAAGTAGAAGTTTCTCTGCTTTCTGATTTTAAACCTGACTGTTGGTGATTCCAAAAGAAGTGACACTGATTTGGGGTATCTTTATTTGTGGCTATTATTATAATAACATTGTAGAGGTGACAACCAGCTTATTGTTTCCATTGCTCTCTAATCTTTGCTGATATTAGTGCATTGCATGGACATTTTGGGGAAGCTAGGGCTTCAGACTTCTTATTCTCCCTTTCTCATCTTCAGTTCCACTATTTCTGTATTACCAGGGAGAAAAGTGCCATAAGTGAAAAGATAAATGAGAAACTGCAAACGACTATTACTTATATATATATTTTTTATAATTAATTTTATTAGTACAATTTAGATATGCATAATGATCACATTCATCACAGGGAATGTGTGCCTGTACATGATATATCTTAGTTTATTACTTACACTTAAGACAAAGGATGTCTTATACAAAGTCCACTTACAAATCAGTAAGAAAAGAATCACTTGATAGAAAATAAGTAAAAAAGTAATGAATAGACAGTGCTAGAAAAAGAAACTCAAATGAACAATCAATGTGAGAAAAGAATCTCGAGCCTTTTTTTGTGTGTGTGTGTGTGGGTACCGGCGGTCAACCTCAGGACCTCATGCGCCAGCAGACGCCCGTGCCGCTGAGCGATATCACCGGCCCTTTTATCATATGTGGGTACCGGGAGTCAAACTCAGGACCTCGTGCTTGCTGGGCAGGTGCTTATGCCTCTGAGCCATCTCACTGGCCCAGAATCTTGAGCCTTTGATAAAGACATTCAAGTGAAAATAATGAAATGCCAATACTTGTCACCTTGGAGGATGGCAAAAACTAAAACAGCTTAAGAATATTAGAAAGAGTAGGGTAAAGTGTCTCTGCCTTACCCTTTGTAAGACTATTATGTGGCACAGTCTTTCCGGAAGGCATCATCTATTTGAGAAGCTAATATTTATACAAAGTTGATAATACTGTAATTCCAGTTCTAAAAATTCACCTTTCACATGGGTTCATTCAGATACCAAAAATATATATGCAGGATATTTACTGTAGCATTATTGGTAAAGGCAAAAATTGGAAATCATCCAAATGTCCATTAAGAGGACTAGATAAATAAATTAGGGAAGATTCATATAAAAATACCATACCAATATTAACTGGGGTAAAATCAATTCCCATAAACCGTACACTGATTTATAAACATTTCAAGGTATATTACTACATGGGAAAAAAGCAAGTTCCAAAATATGTGATCCCATTTAGGTAAAAAATAAATTAAAAGCATCTAAGTATGATAATGTCTAGACAATTTCTAGAAAGATATGCAAGAAATAATTAATAGTGTCTGCCTCAGGGCATGGAAGTATAGACTATTACCTTTCACATTATAAATTTGTGGAGTATCTTGTCTTTAATCATTGGTGTACATTACTTTTATACTTAAAAATTAAGGATCTGAAAAATAAAGAAGGGCTATTAGAAACAGACTTGTATCATTGTATCCCAAATGTATTGATTCCGTTGACTTTGGGATCCAAATTTTCAGTGAACATGGACAAAGAGTCTGAAAGAGGATTGACACATGGTTTCTAACCCCAGCTCTACCTCAAACTAGCTAGGGGACCTTAGGCAAGTCCCTCACTTCCTCACTACTCATGTGAAAGTTCTCCTGCCAAAGGTTTTCTCATGTATAAAGTGGAGGTATGATTTCAAAATTTCCTTTCCTCTCCTATGTTCGTGTGACTCTGGCCCTGGATAGACTTTGTACTGCTGCATTTTATTTTGTGGTGAATAACTGAACCTCTTACAGATGCTTGGGCTGGTCCCGTGTGGCTCTTCCCCTGTGCTCTTTGGGCTAATTCTCCTATTGTGATCTTCATGGCCAGCTGAAGCCTGAGCTTTTAGGAGGCACCTTGCACTTTTCTGGGAGCTGACTGCATTGCCAAGCGACACCAGAGCTGTGCCAGTCCCTTTCCTTCACATTAATGCAAACTAAGACTAGGGCTCGATTCTGCTCTGGGGTCTTAGACTCTTTTCCAAAATTTGGTCTCATTTAAAACCCAAAACACATTTGGCTCCTGGACTTTTTTTTTAAATCCTGTTTAATTGAAGGGAAATTGAATTTGTCTGGTTTTGATTCATTTACACTTAACTCTTTAAAAAACAATATTTTGAGGACTTATTTGATGTCCGAGAAGAATGTTGAGCCTCTTACTGAGTTTTCTGGAAGGCTTTGTTTCTTCTTCTTAAAACCGGAAGTGGTGCCGTGCTATGGGCAAACACACTCAACCCCAAAAGGCCCCAATTCAGTTTGAAACTGCATCACGTGCCATGTGCATGGGGCCCGTGTTCCCAGCTAAGCCCTTTTTTTCCTCTGATATTCACCTAAGAGCCTCATAATCACACACTTTCCACCTAAGAGGGAACAGAACTAAGGAGTAACAATCGTACGTCACCAGAAGAAAAAGAACAAGTTATTTGTCTGGCCTTTGGCTCTAATGTCTGCTCTAACCCTTAAGACACACTCAATCTTGACCCTTGGAACAACGTTGTGATGAATGTATTATTTCCATTTTGGAAAGGTTGGGTAACTTACCCAAAGTCATACATTCAGGCAGAAAGTGGGAAAGCAATAATTTGAGCCCATCCCTGTCTACCTCCAAAGTCCATAGAGCTTCGCCACTGTGCTACATCATCAGCTGACACATACACTTGCATATAGTTTAGGGCTCCAAGCTGGGCCCATCTAATGAGGGCATTGTTATTTGTTTGTCTTTTAGTGACAGGCTACACTGATCAGATTCATTAAATTGCTCGGTATCCCTCCACCCTCAGCTCAAGAAGGCCTAACCCCTGTATGTCCAGGTGAGGGACCCATGCTGGCTTTGTTAGCAGCACTGAGGAGAAGACGAGAGACTGTGAAACTGGCATGTTCTGTTTGACCATAAGGAGCTAAAGACTTGGTTAAATATAAGTTTTGTAACCATCAGAGATTAGCATGTTCTATGTCCTGGCAGTGCCTCCTCTTCCATCTCCCTACCTTTTCTTTCTTTTTTTTTTTTTATAAGTTTACTGGTACAATTTAGATATACATAATGATCACAATCATCATAGGGAATTTGTACCTGTACATGATATATCTTAGTTCCTCTTTTGTTCCCATTCCCCGCCCCTCTCTTCAACCCCTCATCCCCTCCTTATTCACAAAGCTTTGTTTCCATTTTATCCTTTTTTTCCCATTTCTCCCTGCCTTTTCGCTCTTTTATCTCTTCCTCCAACTCTTGCTCTTTTTAAAATTCTCTTTCACTCATATAAAACTACACATAATTTTTTTAATCACAGATTTGGGAGGTTATAAGAAACACAAAGAGGAGAATGTTGGGCAAGGTTAAAAGGAAACCACGGAGCAAGGCCGACTTCAGGCTCCAGTTTCTCCTGAATAGTATTTCTTGTTATTTCAAGGCTGATTGACTTATAACTGCATCCAAAGCCACTTCACATCAGTCCCTTTTATCAGCCCAAGTGAGACTTCCTGTGGACTGGCCCAGCTTCCTGATATATTTCCTTTTTCCTTTGGCAGAACAAAGAAAACCATAACTCCAAGGATCCTTGGGAGCAAACATAATTTAGCACTGAAGGACCTATTATTTTAAAATTTTCATTCTCAGTGCATAGGGCTCAGTACGCCTTTGCATTTTTTACAGCATTCTGTGAGGCACAGTGATGAAAGCCGTGTGCGATTATCAGGAGCTGATGAGCCACTCGAACTTATCCTGGTTGTAGTTTGATTTCATTTGGGAAGGGAAAGCGCTTCCACCCCATGCACACATCTACCTAAAAGAGTGACGTGGAATACTTTTCTATATAGACCTCAACCTTTTGTTAGCCTAATTCAGCATAATAGGGCAGCAAAAAATATTGTTATTTAAAGATTTCAACCTATCCTTTGGCATTCTTACTCTAGAAACATGCGTAGAGGAAAGGAGGCTTCAAAGTGTCTCCAAAGGATCATCAAAGTCACTTGAAAAAGAAACTCCAAAAATTAGAATGAGTTGTTGCTTTCGTCTTTTGCCTGGAGTACCCCATATCACTCCATGCCACTTGGCCCCACAATCTACTGCATGTATTGCTACTGAAAGACCTTCAGGAATGACCCAGGATAATAAGGGAGCACTATTAACAGAGTTGCTTGTATCTTTGTCATATCTTCCAAAGTAACTGTCCCACATGGCCAAGTTATGGTACCTCCCCCCGTACTCTTAGAAAGTAAGAGACCTCGCACGGAAAAGATAAGTGAGGCTTTAAGATATAGTATATCCAAAGATGAGACTGGACGGGAGACAATAGGAGCAGACCTCAAGGATTCATGCTCTTCTCAACAACACATTACAGGTCAAGGCGTTTTCCAGAGCACAGAAACCAGGGCCCATGGAACCCACAGATTCAAGCTTTGTTTCTTCATCGGTCCTATTTCCTGGCTATTATCACACTACACCTGGGGAACGGAAGAGTACAGTTTCCATAAGCTAAGCAGTCATGTAGCCACCCAAGTAGATTTTTCTCTTTACAGGGATCCCTGATTTGGGGTGGAAAAAATTCAAAACTGAACTGTACTCAGTGGCAAGGGTCTTCGCTAAGAAGACTGATCATAGTTAATTCATACTAATTTCCCCTAACTCAGTACCCATGTTATCATTTCTAGAAGAAAATGGGTTCCTGAAGAGAAAAATAACTCAGAAACAATCTCGCATGAGGAGTAGATGAGGGTGGGTCTGGGCAGGACTGGCATGCTCAGCCTCACATCGCCTGCTTTGGCCATGCCGAGGGGATACGGACAGAATGACTGCACCCAGGTGCACTGTCATTTTCCACCAGCCCTGTAGCCATGTCTGCAATCAACCAGGCTTCCAAGAGCCAAGATCATGCATTGTCTCATCTCGGATAACAAACACTGATACCAGGGTCTGTAGAGATGCATGCTGACCTGACTTTCCCTTTCTCCATAAAAGCATGCTGGGTCAAAGGATACAAGAACTATTGCTCAAACTAGGTCTTTAGGGCCTCGGGGTATAGTTCAGTGGCTAAGTACTTGTCTAGCATGTGTCAGGTTCTGAGTCTGAAGCCCAGCATTGCAAAAAAGAAATAAGCAGGGTCCTTAATGCAACATAGGGCTTCCCTAGAGGTCAGGGACTTGGGAGGCACCTGTGTTTTCTGCATTTTTCTAGAAACGGTAGGGAGAAAGCCTGGCTGACTTTCCTGGAAATGTCACTTCAAGAAATGGGCACACAGAAAGTTATTCCAGGGTGCTGTGAGGAAGGTATCAAGTCAAGTATTTTTGCTGATCTGGGCTTTTAAATTCTTCCTTTTGGAGATCTGTGGATTTCTTTACACCACCCGGGCCTGCAATGTGGTAAAGGAATTACCCACCTTCCCTAATTTTGCCCCCAGAGGGTCTGTGGCCGAGCCAGGAACAGGCAGTGGGGCTTGGCTAATACCTCATTGGAATTCATTTTCTTCCCATCTAAATGGGCTGGGTATGACCCAGAGCATCATTTTTAAAAGTTTAAAACTCTATGTGTATTTCATGGGATATTTCACATGCCTGTTTCTGATTCATTTCCAATTAAAGGCTCAAAATACTGGTTTTGTGAGCACTCTTTGATGATTCTGATTCTTGTTGATTCATCTTTCCTCTTAAGCATCCACCGAAGTTCAGTTAATGTTGTTCAGACATTTGCATGCTTAATTGTTAAAAATAATTGGAAACAGAAGAGGATGTTTTACTAGTGTGCACAACACAAGCACCCTTAAAGGGGAGAAAGAGAGAATGGGAGAAATGTCTCAGTGTAGGTGAGCTGTGGAAAATAAGGGGTGGCACCGCAGGTGGGTGCCCACCACAGAGAGGCAGCGGGGTCTCTGAGCTCAGATCTTCTGGAAGAGAGAGGGGTATTATAAGGAGCACAGTCCTTCTCGCAGCCAGCCGGCCTCCACAAGTGCACAGCTGAGTGTCAGCCTCATCAGAGAAGGAACTGGAGGGGTTGGTGTGTTCTAGATTCTAATGCTGCTTTCAGCTCTTCTGTCTGGATGGGCCCCAGGCTTTATTGTCAGGAGCTGGGTAGCAATACTCAATTAGCCAAAGTTACAAAATGTAACCTTGTGTGTACAGTGTGCTGTGATATGAAATGCTGTGTTCTCGTCTGAGAAAGGTGACACAGAATCCTAGTGAAACTGTCAGGGAGTTGATGGATTGTTTTTCTACATTATTGAGATGACAGAAAATGATTCTATAAAACCCACATGCAGTTTGAAGTTTGAAAATCTAAGTTCAACCCCACTTTCTTTTTTAGCTGCATGATTTTGGGCCAGATACTAACTTCTTTTATCTCTATCTGTAAAATGAGGATAGTAATAAGTAATAGTAAGTTTTCTAACTGTCTCACTAATTACTAACTATCCTCAAAAGATGTATGGATCGCAGATGACGTGATACTCTACATAGAAGACCCCAAAAGCTCCACCAGAACACTTCTAGATTTAGTAACCAAATTCAGTGGCATAGCTGGATACAAAATCAGCACTCAAAAATCAGTCGCATTCCTATACACAAACAACAAAATCACTGAGAGAGAAATTAGGGAAACCACACCCTTCACACTAGCATCCAAAAAAATGAAATACTTAGGAATCAATCTAACAAAGGAATTAAAAGATCTATACATTGAAAATTACCGTACTCTGAAAGAGGAGGTTGAAGAGGGTATCAGAAAATGGAAAAATATCCCTTGCTTATGAATAGGAAGAACTAACATTGTGAAAACGGCCATACTCCCAAAATTGTTATGCAGATTTAATGCAATCCCAATCAAAATACCATTAGCATACCTCTCAGATCTAGAGAAAACATTCCTAAAATTCATTTGGAACCAGAAGAGACCTAGAATAGCAAAGGCAATCCTGGTCAACAAAGGCAAGGCAGGAGGCATCACAATCCCTGACTTGAAATCATACCACAAAGCTACTGTGATAAAATCAGCATGGTACTGGCAAAAAAAAAAAACAGTCCTGAGGATCAGTGGAACAGATTAGAAGATACAGACACAACTACAAACACACTCAGCCACCGTATCTTTGAAAAAGGGGCCAAACACATTCACTGGAGGAAAGATAGCCTCTTTAATAAATGGTGCTGGAAAAACTGGCTTTCCACATGCTGAACACTAAAACTAGACCTATGTCTATCACCATGCACTAAACTAAAGTCAAAATGGATCAAAGATCTAAAAATTAAAACAGAAACACTAAATCTACTAGAAGAGAAAATAGATAGAAATCTTGAAGGCATAGGGGTAGGCAGAGAGTTCATGAACAAAAACCAAACTGCACAGGAAATACTTCAAAGAATCAACAACTGGGATCTCATCTTATTAAAAGTTTTTGCACATCAAAAGAAATCACCAACAGAGTGAAAAGAAAACCCACAGATCGGGAAAAAATTTTAGCCAAGTGTCCCTCAGACAAAGGACCTCTATGTAGAACATATAAAGAATTGAAAAAAATCAGAACCCCCAAAATTCAAAGACCCAATCCAAAAATGGGCATCTGAGATGAATACACACTTTTCAGGTGAAGAAATGCAAATGGCAAATAAATATATGAAAAAATGTTCAACATCACTGGTCATTTGAGAAATGCAAATTAAAACAACACTGAGATTCCATTTCACCCAGAAAGAATAGCTATCATCAAGAAATCAACTAATAACAAGTGCTGGCAGCGGATGTGGGAAAAAAGGAACCTTCTCCACTGTTGGTGGGAGTGTAGACTGGAGCAACCACTGTGGAAGTCAGTGTGGAGATGCCTCAAAAACCTAGGATAAGATGTCTCATTTGACCCAGCTAGTCCCCTTCTGGGCATCTTCCCAGAAGAATTAAAAACATCGTACCACAGCAATATATGTGCACCCATGTTTATAGCAGCACAATTTGTAGTAGCTAAATCTTGGAAATAACCCAAATGACCATTAACCGAGGAATGGATAAAAAAGATGTGGTATTTTTATACAATGGAGTACTATTCAGTCATAAAGAAGGATAAACTCGAGGCTTTTTTAGGTAAATGGATGCAACTTGAGACCATACTCATAAGTGAAATAGATCAGACTCACATGTGTAAACATCATATTGTCTTCCTACTGTAAGAAACTGAAAGAGTAAATAAGATCCAAAATCTACAATAGATATTGTGAAAGGGAAAGAAACTGCTGAAAAGGAAAGAACAACAGGGATTGGGGAAAGGAGAAAAGAAGGAAGGGAAAAGAAAAAAATATTTTTATATATGTATATATATATATATATATACACATATACGTATATATACATTTACATATATACATGGTTTGTGCTTATATTGTTTGATCAATTTTTCATGCCTATATCTTGTAATCTGAGCAACTACTTTGAAGATAACAATACACAATATATTAACCAGTGTTAATTTCCTATTATCTTGTTTTGAAATTCTGTATCATTGTTTTTATTGTTTTTTTCTCTCTAAAATAATTTTTAAAAAAGACTTATGGAAGTAAAAGTACTTCATAATTGTTAAGTTCTGTACAAATGCTAGTTATTATTACCTTGGTTGTTTTTCTCCTGTTAATTAAATTGAATCTGTTGCGTTGGTTCATCTTCTGTCTGTAAGATTTCCAAAGATACTTGCCTTTGGCAAATTTGTCAATGAACTACTTACTCATACCTCTGTGCCCGTACAGACCCTATCCCTGCCAGTCCCTCAGTACAGATCAAGCACCCCACATTTCTCCTTTCCCTCCCTCATATCCGGCCATTGTTCCAGTCCTGAAACTTCCATTCCAATCAATGGGGGGGTTTACGTAAAAAGCCAAAAATGGTGGCAGGATATGAGTGTGGCTTCAGGAATTCCAGGCTTGTACTGCTGATAATAAGACTTATGGCAAACAGAAAACATCAGAGAAACGGATTCTCCTGTCCAACCTATGTCACCCAGCCCCTTTTAAATTTTAAATTAATTTTCTTTTTTTTGGTTTGCTTTCAGGTTTCTCTCTTCCTTTGTAGAGTCAAGAACATCTGAGACTACAAAACATGTCATTTTTTACAACATTCTCTAGTTTCTAAATGCCCACCTGACCAGCCAGATACTTGCTGGCTCCCTCCCCTCACTCACCTGGGCTACCTCTTCTAGTATTCCACTGATGTCCTTGTGAAATAGACAAAGAGAACACAGGACAGGCCTGAAGTTAGTCAACTCAAGGGGAAGCTAACCTTTCAGTTCTCCCGTATTCTCTGCTTTACTATCCACTACCTGAAAGAAGAGTTTTCCAACCTAGGAGGGACATTAGAGCTGACTCCCTCGAGAGATGGGTGTGAATTTGTTTGGTTGTGATGGTCTGTCCTACGTGTTGATGCTACCAGTAGGTTTAACTGTTTTAAGTGTGAGTGAAGGAGATGTCGGGAATAATGACGGCTGTCACTTAATGAGCTCAGGCAAGGCAAACGCCATCTTTGTTCTCATCGTGCATCACCAGTGTTGTAGCTTTTGGGGATACAGGAAGACACCAGATGTGATTATGTGACCAGAAGTGAAGTGAAAAAAGAAGACATTTGCTTGTATTCTGCCCACACTAAAGCAGCTGAAGAATGGAGAGATGAAGAAAGGAAAATGCAGTTGGGTCTTTACATTTTAAGTGCTATTCAGACACTTAAGGTTGAGATTAAGAACTTTTCCTTAAATATTTTTTCAGAGTTGGTTGAACTGGGTATTAGGATTTTATTCCAGGCCTACAGAATTGGGATTTCAAAGTCTGAGCCAGGCATAGGGACACACACCTGCAACCCCAGAACTCTGGGAAGTTGAGGCAGGAGGATGGCAAGTTTGAGTCCAACCTGGGCAACTTAGTGACTTAGCAAGACCCTGTCTCAAAATAATTTAAAAAAACCTAAAACGGAGCAGGGACGTACCTCAGTGTGAATCCAATTTTCCAGTCCCAAAAGGAAAGTCTGCAGAGCTGACCCCGAGCTCCTCAGACACTGAATCTGTAAGTTCTTCGGGGTCAGAATCTAACAATATCAGCCGCACAGTTTTTTGTTCCATGGAAAGAAAAATCACCACCAAGACCTAGATGCTATGTCAAAAGAGCATTCTGTATTTTCTTACACTAAAGCTGTAAAGTGAAGGTAAATAGATAAAAGGGCATCTCAAATGTATCTTTCAAATTATAAAGACCATCTCATACAATGGAAGCCAAGGTAGCCTTGCAGGAAATTTATTTGTTTGACAGTGATGTCTGTTTTCACAAGGTTGAATTGCATAAAAGTTTTGGACAAACACATTGTCCTACTATCTTTACTGTACCCTGTGTCTTGCCCGAACATTTACAGATCCAGAAATAGTTACTGTATCACTTTCTAATCTATTCAAGTGACTCTAAATTTCTGGTTTTGATTTTGATTTGGGTAGAAGGGAGCGAAAACATTTTCTTGGGCTATAGAAGGCTCAGACAGATATTTTGAAAGTGTTCCTATATAGGAAGCTTCACGAGAGAGGTGGCTCTCGGACAATTTTTAAAAGAAAAGATTTGGAACTTCATCAGCTCTTCTCAACATTCTTACCCTATCTTACAGGTGAGGGACAGTAGATTAAGAAGAGTCATAATCAGGGTTTGCAGAACTTTCTGCAAAGATGGAAATGTCCTATTCTGTACTGTTCAATATGACAGCCACCCGCCTAGCTACACAAGTACCAGTGGAGCGCTTGAAATGTGGCTAGTACAAAGAAGTAAAATTTGAACTTAATTTAATTTAACCTGAAGTTAAACAGCTTCATAGGGCTTAGCGGCTACCATATTGGTTAAAGCAATGAAGTCTACATAATTCAGGTCAAAAACATTGCCTTAAATGTGAATCGAGTTAGAAGGGTATACTTATGTGGATTATTTTTGCCTGAGTTGGTGCTGTGCATGTTGTCCACGAGCAGGCTAACACTTCACATACTCTGAGGACTGACATTAAAGCAGCGTAAAATGAAAGTGAATGCTGAACTTTGCCAAGTTACTGCCGGCTTGGCCTGGGGCTGGAGCTAAGGCTTACGACTGAGTCACCTGGCTTTGTCACCCATTTGATGCTGACCTTTACAAATATAATCTTTTATTTCCCTTCTATAAAATAGGGGCATTTGGAATTTATCAGCAACATTCTCAGGTCGTGGTAGAATGTATTCTGCGCTTGTCAAAAAAAAAAAAAAAAAAAGATAAGGGCTTTTGCGATACACGTTTTCATGGGAAATTAACCTTGGCCAAGGAGAACCCCGATGCAGCCTGGTGACTTCACGCTCCTCATTTGTAAGGTGTTGGCACTGTACTAAGTTCTGTTTAAGGTCATTTTTAGCGCTAATGCTTTATGCTTTATGCCACCATAAAAATATGATTTCCTATTGCATAGGACTCCAGACTCTGTACAATTAACAGATGGTTTGCTTCCCTAGTTCCCAGATATCTATAATTCTTTTGTAAGAAAATTTCTCCTGAAGTGTAAATGTGAACAAAGTAACTTAATTTCTGCAAATAACTAGCTGGAATGCTGGTATTAGAAACCTTGTCTCCCTCCTAGGAATGTTCCCTTGATTTCTACTTCTTTACAAAATTTTCCTTTTTTTTTTTTTTTTTTGTTTTTCCGGTACTGAGGATTGAACTCAGGGCTTTAGCACTGAATGCACCCCAGCCCATTTTTTAAATTTTTTGTTTTGAGACAGGCTCTCACTAAGTTGCCCAAAGTTTGGAGTCAAACTTGTGATCCTCCTGCCTCAGCCTCCAAGAGTGCTAAGATTACAGGGGTGTCCCACCATGTCCTGCTTCTACATCCTTGATATTTCAAGACATGAAGCAATTTATCTCTTGCTTTCATTCCTTGACCCATAGATAATGGAAATATGTGATCTGCTGTACCTACTGTGGCTTTAGGATTATCGTGAGGAATAAATACGCCTGTCCTTCTCCTGGGGAAGTCTGTCCTTATCACTAAGGTTTCTGCAATGAACAGACTTACCATGTCTTTAGATTTGGAAGTCTTCATCATTGCGAAGGCCAGCCCTGTGTCCATCACTAAATCTGTGATATGAACTAGTGGTTTGAGTTGATAAAAACTGAGATTGACAGAGTCCTTAAAACATGAGGCAAAGTTCTATGAGGAGCATTTTAGGGATGATGAACCACTGTGTCCTGAATACAAATCTGCCTGTAAGACCCAGTGACTGCCCGATTAGCATTTTTAATCACCTCACCCTGACAATGCATAGAGTTTATCGCGAGTTTATCGTTCTGCAGCTCATGCATTTTCAGAAAAGTCTCTCTTCATTTTAAAATATTTCACCTTTGTTCTTTTTCAGATTGGCCCTTGCACAAGGTGGAGAGCGTGTATAGAACACAATGCCGTGGGCAAGACGATCAGTGTCTCCCACCACCTTGCTTTTGGGACCTGAGTGTTGGTTTTTAATTTTTGCATTGAGCTCGAGGACCAAGTCACTCTTTGTTTCTCTTTGTGTCCTCAGCACCTGACATGTATTTATTAACTAAGCGGTTTCCATGTGCCAGTTGTTGGGAGACAGTAGTAAAAGCCACAGATGTGGTTCCTATTCTGACAGAAATTATAGTGAAGCGTGTGCTCAGGTATTCAGCCCTAAGAGTTCTGTGAAAGGGGAAGTCTGGGTGCCTCAGAGAGCCTCACATGGGACCTAACCTAGTCTCCGAGGTCAAAGGCTTCCCTAAGGAAGTGGCATCTGGGCTGAACCCGGAATGATAAGAATGAACAAGAACTGGCCTTTGACATGTCTCTGCAAGTGAGAGAATGAGGACCGTGGCTGCTTTCCTACGTGGCCACGCTGCGGCCTTGCCAAATGAGGCACCAGAAGTTTAGTTATTCCAATCATGGGCCTTCCAGGCACTATCCGGCCATTTTCTCAGCCACTCTGTTTCTATAAAGGCAGATGGAGTGTCACGAGAAATATTGTGAAGGGACGACCTCCCTGACGACACTATTGAACAAATGTTTCACTGAGTGCAGAGAGAATACCTGGAGTATCTGTTAATATTCTTTCTTTTTTTGGGGGGGTACCGGGGTCAACCTCAGGACCTCGTGTGCCAGCAGGCGCCCATGCCGCTGGGCGATATCACCGGCCCTTTTCTCGTATGTGTGTTCCGGGAGTCGAACTCAGGACCTTGTGCTTGCCAGGCAGGCACTTACGCCGCTGAGCCATCTCATCGGCCCAATATTCTCTTTTTTTTTTGGTGGGTACCTGGGGTCGACCTCAGGACCTCATGCGCCAGCAGGTGCCCGTGTCACTGAGCGATATCACCGGCCCTTTTTTCATATATGGGTTCCAGGAGTCGAACTCAGGCCCTCACGCTTGCCAGGCAGGCGCTTACGCCGCTGAGCCATCTCACCGGCCCCCAATATTCTCTTAATATGTGGTGCATCCAAACATTTCAAAGGCAAGACCATTCTGGAAAGCTGACATTCATCTCTCAAAGTCCCAGCTGGTTTCAGCTTAATAGAACTCCTCACTGGCAATGGGAGGCAGCGTCAGGCTTTGGCACTCGCTTGCTTTGACGTGAGCTGTTATCTAACCTGAGCGAGGGCCGGGGTCTCCCCAGCCTCCAGTTTCCTCAACGCAGATCAGGGAGATTCTGCCCAAGATAATTTTACTTCGAGGCGATATTGCTGTAAAGGTGTCAGTGAAATCATTTTTGCAAGATCACAAAACAAAACAAAACACACCACCCACTGAACAGGCAGGCTATCTCGATCTGGTGTTTGCTAGAATTTCAGAGGAAATTCTCTGATCTAAGAGTCTAGCAAGGTTAAGAAGTGGGATTGGCTTTAAGATCTTTTCTGGAATTGCTGCATCCTTTGCCTCATTATTACTTTAAAACAACTTTGACAGGAGGGATCAGTGACCCTAGGGATAATGAAGGTGATGACAAGGATGTCTGTTAAGTCGTTACTGAGGAGCCCAGTGCAGTGCTGAGCACTTCCATGCATTTTAGAACTTCATTCCAATCCCAGCCCCATGGAATTCATCTCCTATTATACGCACTTCCCCAGTGAGAAGCTCAGAGGTACACAGAACTCACGTGATTTGCCAAGAGATTTGCAGCTACTAGGAGCAAGATCTGTCCAATACTGAAGACTTTACTCATGACATATGTAAAACAATTTGAACTTTTCAGAATAAGAGCTTGAAGTTGCTACGTAACTAAAACATACAGTACAATTAATTATTCCTGCCTTGGAATACAGAAGTGTCATCATTAGTGGAAGTTTATTTTTTTAATTCTTTTGGCTTTCTGCTGTTTCCACAGGCTTTCGTTCTTTTTCTTTACTGTGTTGCTCTCCTGTTGTTCAAGGGGGGGGGGTCTATTTTTCAGACCTCTCAAGTAGAAAATGATTTACATAAAAAACAGCAAAAGCTACAGAAGTACAGGAGTCAGTGACATTGCTAAGAACTCATGGTAAGACTAGGATCTGGGCTATGTTTTATTAACAAGATCTTAAACAGTTTTGAAGGCTCTTTTAGTACTTCTCCTGTCCCCCATCCCACTTCATTTTGTTGCATGATTTAGAGAGAAATACAGTACCATTGCTACCTTCTTGTGATAGAAACAATAGGCTTTGCCTGTGCCACATTTATTTCCCCACTGGGGCATCTGAGAGATGACCTGATTGAATTCCACCCATAAAGGTCATGCTTTGAATTCAAGGCACCGGAAAAATGTGAAAAAAAATTTTTTTTTGCAATGATACCCCCTGCATCCTGCACACACGGGGCCTCTCCTTTCTGCACTGTGGTCTGCTGATAAGGATAACATGGATGACAAGTGGCACATTTCCAGGACAAAGGAAATTCTGTTTTATTGTTTAAAGGAAGCCACCATGCACTGAGGAGAGCCAAGGTTGCGACATAGGCAAAGATTTTTCCTGCTGGTAGGAGAGGCAGACCTCGGCTGGTGGCACAGTGAGATTGGAGAGAGCTACCCGGGTGCTTATGAGTGTGTCTGTCCCTAATTTCATCGGAGGAGTGTTTGTGTGGTTGGAAGTCAGTAAAGGGTCATTGTAGTTTGTGGCATTCATAGGGGTTAAGAGCCAGACTGTTAGAAATGGAGGCACGTTGCTTGGGAGAGTAAAAAGCCTGATTCATACAATGTGGCCCATTTAGAAATCATAGCAAAAGCACCAGGAGATTTAAAGAAGTTGATCTGGTTTAGAGTTTAAATTCGGGACCTCCTTCTCTCCCCACCCCCTCCAAGCCAAAATGTCAGAAAAAGGGCCTGGTTTCCCTTTATGGAGTGCAAAATAAACAGATCTTCAACAGCAGGAGAGGGGCCCACTTCCCCAGCCCATAATGCCAGAGCTGGGGGTGGGGACCATGGGGAAAAGCAGTTATTCTTCTGTCTGGTTAGTATTTGGCATTGACTTTCATTTTCTCCAACCTCTGTTTTCTAGAATCCTGCCTGCGCAGGAAGTACAGGAATAAAGAGAAGCTGATCTTGGGGGTTTTCTTGCCAGACTTCAAAGGAGGTAGATTTTTGACTTTTGAGAGTTTGGGGAGGCATTTCCAAAAATAAAAGCTGTGTGGGGGAATTGAACCCACCATCCTGAGAGGACAGTGTGCTCTGGGCTTTGCTGTTTGTTCTCCCACCCCAAGAGAGCTCCCGCACTGGGCATCTTGGGGTCAGCTGTGGTTGGGCTGCCACAGGGCCCTGCATTCCTTCTGGGCTTTGCTGGGTTTGGGTGGGTGTGACCACGAGTTTACTCTGGAGAGAACAGAGACAAAGAGTCTAAATTGGGCAGGATCTCGAATCTAATGACTTGTTTACGATCGTGTACTTTTTCAGGCCAGGGAGGAGAAAGAAGACAGGGTAGGCGCTCCCCGGTGACACGGGCATACGGTTGTTTTTCATTTTAAGGAGGCAGGACAGAGGGCATTTGCCTGGCAGCCAACGGGCAAAGCAAAGCAGCACTTTGTGTAATTTTCCAAGGTGGGGAGGAAGCAGCAGCGAGTGGTGGCTTCTGCCTCTCCCCACTGGCTTGGCTTCCGGGGAACAAACTGCTCCGCAGAGAATGCCCAATCCTGCCACAAGAAAGGCCCAGTTTCCTCCCACTTCAGCTTCGCATGATGGGGGAGATTACCCTCCTCACCCCTGCTCCAAGTGCACCCCAAACTAGAGTACCCCAGGAGGAATGCACACCTGTGATGAGGTTGAGGACACATCCCTGCATCTGTGAAAGGAGAGAGGAGGTTCCCAGAAGGATCCTAATGGAAAAGCAGATCAGGACGATGATGCTGAAGGGTGACTTTTACTTAATGACTCCAGGTGCAAGCAATTCCTCCAAAAAGTCGTACAGAAAAATGTGAAGATTTATTCTTCTAGCTTCTGGAAGTTCTTCTGAGCTCAGAGATAAGGCTTCCAGGGCGTTTAAATTTAGGTCTCCAGGATTGGAACCAAACAGCAGAGTGGGGCTGCAGGAGAACACAGTAAGAGCCAGGTTCCTGTGCACGCTGGGCCGTTTACAAACAACTTCTTTTACTCTTTTGCCAACCTACAAGATGTCCATTGCATTTACCATTTTCTGATGAGGAAACAAGGGACGGAGATGTTGAATCACCGACTCAAGGGATGCAGCTGCTAAACACATTTTGCACTCAGTCTGAGCAGCTTGACAAGGCAAGCAGTACCCCACGTGCACCTGAGCCCCTCAAACTGAGGACAGGGCCTTAGGATGCGGTCTGCTACCTCTCCTGGCTGGTTTCAGTTGGGTGTGGCTGATTCAAAATTGCCCTTCAAAAGGAGGCTTCTGGTTCCTCAGTAGCAAAGCCCAATCCGCAATGCACTGTGCATTTTGTTATTCAGAAGCCCCTGCCATGGTGCTGGGGAAGCAGGCTGGGTAGGGGTGCCCTGGCAGGGAAGGCTCATAGATAGTGGCACCCCCAGAAAGCTCTTCGATTGGAGTGGAGAGAGACTCAGACAGCACACCACGCTGCAACATGTGGTAACATAATATAAGTGACAGAATATAAAGTAAGCTAACATTTTACATTTTGTCATTTCAAAACTGTATCATGTCCATTAATTCATTTGAAAGATGAGAGGCAGGCAGAGCAGTTTTTAGGATTGGAAAAAGAGGTTACCCAATAAGGTGGCTTCGCATTCTCATGCCTGCCAGCTCCTACTGTTCACAGGATGCACAGCCTGAGCAAATCTTTCAGCTTCTTCTGGCCTCAGTTTTCCCATCTACAGCACGAGGAACTTGCTTTCCAAAGCTGCTGAAGCTGTGGGATTGGCAGAAGTTATTCTTGTCAACATTCTGAGGTGCCCGCCCCTAAGCCTGGCAATCCAATTCCCCTGCCTCCCTCTCTCCTCTGCTGGCCAGAGTCTGACCAGGTCTGTGGCAGGAAGGAGTAGGTGGCATGATCCCTTTCCACTTGTTTCCTGCACCTGGGGACAAGAACAGAGGCCATTATTCCAACGACTTATTGTTTAGGGTTTTTGTTTGTTTGCGTTAGGGATTTTTTTAACCCAACGGAAAGAAACTTCCATACTTTCCAAATTTCCATTGTTCCTCTCTCCCGCCAGTCCCAGTTCACTCACTACCTTGCAACTGGCCATCACTGGCTAAGTCTCAGTGCATAGAAACAGATTGCATTGTATATCTGCACACCCCAGAGAGGGAGACTCGGTGAGACCAGAGGAACAGCTAAGGTTCCACTCAGTGGAAAATCCACAAGTGCAGATGTGGATCCAAATCGGGCTGAAAAATCTCATGAGATCAGGCTTTCTTGGACTTCCTGCTTTTAGCCTAAGCAGTGTGTTCAACATAAACGAACTTTCAGTATTTTGAAACTTCCGTTTCTGATCTCAGAACCTGGAAGTAGAGAGCTGTTATGAACATTTCCACAAATTTTGTCATGGTTATTCTGGAGATCAAGTTGAACCCAGTAATTACGGACATTTGGATCTCACTGTAACCACAGCGGCCTGCCTGGATTGCAACGGGGGAGGGAGGATGACTCTCTGATAAATAATCCGGGTTCTGGGCAGGGGCAGGATTGTGTTCAAATTTGTGTCCTGCCACTTCCGGCTGTGTGACTTAAGGTCTCAGAGTCTCAGTTTCCTCATCAGTGAGATGAAGAAAATATACCAGTTCATGATGTTCTGTGAAGCCAAGCAGCTCTACCTCTGTGTGTGTGTGTGTGTGTGTGTGTGTGTGTGTGTCTGTATTTCTCTCTCCCCTCTTTTCTCAGATATGTCCACCAAAAAAATGTATATACATTTTAGCAGCTTACCGCACTAATAAATGTCTGTAAGCTAATGACCACCACTTTGAGCATCTCTTGTAATTATAGAGGCCAAAGGTCACTTGTAGTAATCTCATGATATCTCAATAAATTTAGTATTAAAAATTTATACGTTTTTCATTTCCTGATGTTTACATTTTTTTGGCAGACTCTGTATTCGCATGATATGAATATGCATAAATATACACATTGTATCTGTGTACATATGTACTATATGTATTTGAATAAGTTATCTGTAGCTTGAATTATTCCCCTGAGAGTCTCAGGCAGCCAACCTCTGATAGATGCAGCATTTGGAAATCACTGGAATCAACCTAATGAGCTGTCAAAGGTGCTGCACGCAGAGCCCACTGAGAGGCCTCTGCACTCAGCTGTACGGGGCAAGCTCTGAGCTGGGCGAGATCTTGGGCAGTCCTGAGTGACAAGTGAGACTAACAGTAAACTTTGGAAGTGGAACTGGGTTTATCACATCTGCTTTTGTTGCTGGGGGGAATCTCTGGGCAGGCGGGTGTGTTGGAGATGTGGGTGTGCCAGTGCCCCTCAGCTGAAATGAACAAGAGCTGGGCAGAGTAAGAAAGGAGGGAAGAGAGAGCCAGGCCCAGGGAAGGGACCTACATTGAAATCCCACTGGAACTGCTGAGAAGGGCTGCCTTAGTGAGCTTACTCTGCTTATGCTGTACCTCTTTGCTGTTTTGGACTTACTTTTTAAAAATGTGTTGTTTATTTTGTAATGTTTTTTTGTTTTCTTTTGTTCTTTTTTGTGGGTACCGGGGTCGACCTCAGGACCTCGCGCGCCAGCAGGCGCCCGTGCCGCTGAGCGATATCACCGGCCCTTTTTTCGTATGTGGGATCCGGGAGTCGAACTCGGGCCCTTGTGCTTGCAAGGCAGGCGCTTACACCTGAGCCATCTCACCAGCCCTGTAATGTTTTTTAAAAATAATAATCTCCAAAGCACTACCTCATGCTTGTATAAAATTTAATTTGGAGAATAAAGAAACCCACAAAAGAAAAATGCAAAAGCACCCATGGTCTTGCAACCCAGAAAACAACCTATTAATGTTCTGGTGCGTTTCCACCCAGTCTTTTTTATTGCAAATATATAGACACAAATGTGTCTTGTTCCAATGTAATCAGAATTTTTGTCTTGGAAACTTCTTTTATTCTCTTAATATTAAGTTGTGGGCATTGTCCTGTATCACTAAATATTTATATCACTACTTCTAATGTGTGTGCAGTAAAACCATGAAATGAATAAGTGAAGGTCTGAGCTTTTTAAAATCTTTTTGCAGTGCTGGGAATAGAACTACCTGGGCCTCATACATGCCAGGCAAGCGCTCCACTACCAAGCTGCATCCCCACGTGGGCTTTTGAGATGTATGCGTCCTCTTGGTTATCACAGTTTCTGGTCCTTGGAAAGCATTTTGTAACAGAGCTAGACATGTCTCTTTTTTATTCTAGTAAAATATTCAATATAGGCTTTAGAAGTGAGCCCACATGAAGTACTGAAAAGGTGATGTTTTAGAAGTCACAAAGACCCCCTTGAGTCACAAAATCAGAAACTCTGGGGGAGGCAGGGCCAGGCCTTCATTCACCAACTTGTGCCTCTTAATGCAGCCCAGATGGGGACCTCGTCTGAAAGCAGATTGTAGGCCAGCCCAGGACCTGCTCTGATGGCAGAAAGACTCCCATAGCTCCAAATCTCCTGCTGCCAAGAGGGCTCTTTCGCAGAGGCTGATTTCCATGGGTGTGGAAAGCAACTCCTAGTAACAGAAGGGTCACCTCTTTTCTTCCATTGTCAGGTCCCTGCTTAGTGACTCCTGTGTCTTGTACAGGCAGCTGTTTGCCACTCTTCTGCCCCTCCCGGCAATAGGGTCAGCGGAGCTCTGCTTGCTGTCAGAAAGAGGCCAGGCCTTCTCCGCCTTCTCTGTGTGTGGCAGAGGTTGGAAGGTAGCTTTCTGAGGGCTCTTTGTCTGGCAAGCAAGCAAGCAAGACCTCTGTGCGGCAGGAGCCCCTCCTGCCACCCCATTTCTCGCCCTCCTCCACCCAGTCAAGCTCTGCATAGGCAACGATTTTATTCTCCTCTGCCCCAGCTAACCTGAGCTCGTTCAGCTCACCCAGAGAAGTTGGAACTTTCTGGCAGCTTCTGCAGGACACATGACCTTTGCAATGGGGGGCGAACAAGCTGTGAGGGCGAATTCTCAGTGAACTCCTCAAGACTATCAACCATGCCCATCTCATCCCTTAGGATGCCTTGCAGAGAGCTGGAGCTGTCGAGCTTCATTCACGCCTTCTCTATCCACCGCCTTGACTCTCACGGTGCCATTACCTAACCATTGGATTCACTCCACTGGTTTGCACTCCATGCCTCCTATCCCGGGTGCCGCACTAGAGAGTGTGGAGGTAGAATGGAGGACAAGAGAGACAAGGTCTCTGCTGTCACGGAAGGTGAAAAGAATACAAAGAGCCAGGCACGGTGGCACACGCCCACAATCCCAGCACTCCGGGAGGCCGAAGCAAGGGGATCGCAAGATCAAGCCCAGCCTGGGCACTTAGTGACTTAGCAACGCCTTGTCTCAAAAAATTTTTTTTAAATTTTTAAAAAGGGTTAGGGCTTTAGCTCAGTGTAAAGGCCCTGGATTCAATCCCCAGTACTGTTAGAAGAAGAATAAGAAAAAGGAGAAGAAGAAGGAGAGGAAGAAGGGAAAATCCTATGATCAGGATATTAGGAGAGATGCCTGCCAAGTTACAAAAGACCCTTGACACTCTTTGCTTTGTGTTTGACACTGTGACAGCCTCCAGCATGGTTCAGGCTCCCAGGTCAGCTGGCTGAGCTGCATGGCGACCATCTCTTTATAACAAGACCAGCTATGGGCTGCAGAGCATGCTTGGCCAAAGCACATGGCCCCACAGCCACTGTGGTCAGGGAGCTCCTGAATGAACTCAAACCTTTGGGGGCTGGAATCTGTTTATTCTTGGCACACGGGGATTTCCTGTTTCTAAGAAAATGGGCTTCGATGCTCAGCTGCATTAACCAAACAACATGTTGACACAAATGAATCTTGCCGGCTCCGGGCTCTCTAGAAGGTCAAGTCTGGGAATAAAGGCACTGGGGTGACACTCAATATCCAGAATTCCAAGCCAGATGACTCAGTCCAATTATAACTGGGGAGACGCCCCACCTTCCCCTTCCTACCTAAGGAGAAGCTCCCACTCCCCAAAAAGCGGCTTTCTAAAAGCCCCACGGAAGGACTTTGGAATCAGAGATCCTCTCATCATTCTTCAGTCTGTCCACGGCTGGCCTTAGACATAGGCACGTCAGATAGTACAGCGGGATGTTCTGAATAATCCATCCCCAAAGTCTCCATCACCAGTTCCTGCCTGTCTGAAATCCTCACCATGAGCCCACACATTTGAACATCCAGGGGGCTCATGTTGGAAACACAAGTGCTGCCCCGACATGTGATATTATGGGATTCACTATATGAGCTTAGCCTAGCAAAGTCCCGGAGAGATGGGAAACCTGGAAAGTTTTGGCAGGGAATGAGGGAGGAGAAGGAGAGAAGACAGAGGAGAAGCTGGCCTATGTCAGCAAACGCTTCTCAGAGAGGCCTGACCCAGACAAGGGAGGAGGGCAGGGAGAGGGGGCTCATTCAAGGGGCAGACTCTGGACCCAAGACCGCTGCCCAGCTTACTTAGCTGGGGTTGGCCCTCGTGCTGCCCCCTCACCATCTTGTCTGTTGCCTGGATGCCAGTGAACTTGGCAGGGACGTGTTTGTCTGAGGAAGTCAGCTCTGTCTCCTAGGGAGAATTTTACCATTTTTAACAATATTTGAGACAAGGTCTTTTTGTGTGGTTTCCACAAGAAAGTGCAACTACATGCAAAAATGTGTAAATTATCAGAGATTTGTTTCATAACAAAAACCCTAGTCATTGGGGTGTTGCTAATAATATTGTTAGAGCAGGAACTAGTCGGTTGGGGTACGGGTCCCTTGGGGAATTCACAGCTGGGGAAGAGGGATAGATAAAGCATAGAGAATGGCAATGGAGGCATATCTAATGCAGTCACAGAGCTTGCATGCTGACCCCACGTCAAGCACTGAGAACTTCCAAAGAATGGAGAAGACAAATGTCCTTGTCTTTGTCAGTTCTGGCTTATATAGCAAAGTATCATAGACTGGGTGACTTATAAACAACAGAAACTTGAACTCAGCCTCAGTTCTGGAGGCCAAGAGTCCAAGATCAGGGTGCTGGCATGGTTCTGGTGAGGGCTGTCTTCTGGATTCCAGACTCTGGGCTTCTCTCTGTATCTTCTGATAGTAGAAAGAGGGTGAGCCAGCTCTCTGGGATCCCTTTTGTAGGAGCACTTATCCCATTTATGAAGGCTCCACCTCCATGACCAAATCACTTCCCAAAGGCTGCACCTCCAAATCCCATCACACTGGGACTTAGGATTTAACATGAATTTTAGGAGAGCACAGACATTTGTCCCCACCACCATGGCAACTGTGTAGAAGTCCAGAACAGTAGTGGAGCAATGCATGGGAACAGAGGAGCAAGCGGGACTCAGGCAGCACAAATGGGATTAGCCAAAGGAATTCAGAAAAAAAGAAAAAGCCCCAAGAAAAAGCCCTTGGAATTCTATGGGAGGGCTTCCTGGAGGAAATGCATTTTGATCCAGGAAGGCTCATAGGTACACCAGGAGACAGTGTCTTGGCAAACATTGGCAGCTGAGGGGCATGGTGAGCAGGAATTGCTGTGGGTAATCTTATGGAACTTGTGAACCAGGATGGAGATATTTCGGAAATGGGAATCAAAGAAATGAATTTCTGGATCCATATGCTTGCTGAGCTCCAGGAGTTGGCCACGTGTGGAAATGAGAGGGAAAGAAGGAGAGGTATAGGAATTTCCTGCTGGAGATTCCAAAAATAGATCAACAGAACCCATTCATTCTTTCATTAATTTCATCATCAGGCATTTATTGAGCACCTATTATTTCTGGGCAGTGAGCAGCATTGAGAAAGCAGTTGTGCATTAGACTTTGTCTCTGTCTTTCATGAATTCATGCTCCTCTGAAGGAAATAAGCATAAGTGAGCTCTCAAGTTAGAATGAGTGAGTGTTCTCATGATAGTATGTGCAGAGTGTCACAGAGGCGAAGGGAAAAGGCAACTGCTTTTACCAGGAGGGGCCAAGGGAGTTAGGGGTGGCCTCACAGAGGAAGGAGCTCTGAAGTTGACTTTTTTTCCCAGTGGTGGTGCTGGAGATGGGACCCAAGGCTTCTTGGATCCTAGGCAAGTGCTCTACCCCTGAGCTACACTCCCAACCCCTGGAGATAATTTGTTAAATGTCCTGAAATTACCAGACAAGCCACCCAGGGGGAGGGACCAGTAAGGATAGGAACATGAACGTGGAAAAGATGAGAAAGCACCAGGTTGGTAAAAGCGCCGTAGGAATGGGACCTCCAGTGGAAAGGCAAAACTGCGGGTTAGAGTCCGACCCAGAAGAACTTTTCATACCAAGCTCTGGAGAATTTGGATTTTCTGTTGTCCATGATGGAAAGGTCAGTGCAAGTTTCCGTGAAAGAGTTTGACATTTCTTTCAATTCAGTTAAATAAAAGCACTTCCAGACCCCTTACAAAATGCAGAGTATTCACCGCATTAGGTAGTTTTATGAGTAATGCAAACAAAAACAAACAACTACAAGCCTATCCCGGTAAATGTGGGAAGGCTTTAGTGGGGAGAAAGGATGGAAAGAAAGAGGAGCACAAATAATTCGAATGTAAGATGGTATGGGTATGTGGTTCTGGAAGAGGGGCCTGATTCCCAGCAGCCCACATTTGTCTGCACCCTCCCAAGTCAAAGCAAGCTTGACTCAGAGGCCCAGCCATCTCTCCTCTCCTTGCCTTAGTAATGTCACCACATGCCTCCCTCTCGCCACCAGCAAAAGTGCTTTCCTTAGGCACAGAGGCCTACAGGGTTCAAGTCAGAATGCCGGCAACGGGACGGTGCACACATCCACTCCGCCAGGCCCGCAGCTCAGCCTCCTGCCAGCCCACTTGCTCTACCCAGGCTGTGACCCGAGCCGAGACTTTAGGTGTTCTCTTGGTTCAGATAAAAGCTCTAGTTAACCACCACATTGCCAGGCGATTGGATCTTTCTGGATTGTTTATTTCTAGCTCTCTTCTTATCTCAAGTCTGGTTTCAGCTAAATTCTTACAGCTGCATATGCAAAATAAAATGGGCTTGAGCAGGATCCCTATGTCACATCCAAACTCAATCAGGGTCTTCCTGTGCCTCCTCCTATCCCCCTCCTCCGTCCTCATGCATACACGTTTAAACAGGTCTTAGGAAGCTGTGGGCCACTCAGATCACAACCGAAAGTCTTGGCCCTTCACAACTCACCTGTCACCCACAGGCAGCCCCGGGCACAGCCATGTGAAACTCACTTCATTAAAGCCACTCTGACAGACCTTAAACTGTGTCTGGGAGCCTTTCACCAACTGAGGCTTGGCAAGGGAGGAGAAGCGAGAATAAGGCTGCCAGAGACCTTTGGGATGTAATAAATGATGTGCACAAAGACATCTATCTTGTCGTCCTTCTCTCTCTCTCTCTCTCTTTTCTCTCTCGTTGCCACAGGGCTGGTGGTTTCAAAACTAGCAGCTGCAAACTTATGAAGGAAGAAAACTGAAACCACAAACCCTGTCTTGTGAAAACCGTGCCAGTCTAAAAGTGGCAGTCTGTGCGGGAGGAGAGCCTGCTAACATGCAGAGACAGAAGCAGGCAGCGTGCCCCACAGCGAGGGGCTTATGGGGAGAGGGGTTATCCTGTGTCTTGCACGAGGACGAGGCAGGAGAGGAGGCCGGGGGGAAGAGGAGCACTGACCAGTCAGGGAGGCCTCTCAGGAATGGCTCCAGCGTCAGCTGAGCTCTCTGAAACAGCCAGGTTCCCAAACGCAAAGCAGATCCACTGTGACTGTCACATCACTGCTCTCTTCTTCTGAGAGACCCAACATCTAGCCTCCCTTAGGCCCACTGGGAGCTTCTGAGGCATGGCTGACCTATGTAACTGTCACCCACTTCTGCGTCAGCCCCCCTGGCCAACGCCCACTCAGGCTCACCTGTACATTCGTACCTTCCAGAACACTCCATCAAACAGCAAGATGCCGCAGACCCAACCCAAACTCCCACTCCATTGCTTAATCTAAGGGGGTAGGAGGGAGAACAGTGTGACAGGATCCTTGTCTGGCCCCAAGCTGGATAAAGGACATCTTCAGAAGTATGAAGCCTCCTGAGGGACACTCCCTGGCTTGGGCTATTTCTCCTGCCCTCCTGGCTAAGCCCAATACCGACGGTATCCTTGGCAAGAACAAAGTGGATACTTTTGAATCACTGGGCCAGATAGGTGTGAGATGGTGCTGTCTCGGATAGGAAAGGTGGATCATCCATATGCTCTCAGACATAGATAAAGGAGATGAAGCCCCGAGAGGTCCCTGCGGACGATGTCTTGTGATACTGGCATGTGGGTACACCTTAACGAACAAGACCCAAATGGACTCCAGTCATAAAAGAAGAGAGGAGTCAAGGGTGAATTTGAGGAGAAGCAAAGTGGGTGAAGAGATCAGCACTGGGTGGGGTTAAGGAGAGAAAGCTGCAAGGAGGAAGTTAGTTCTGAGCAGAGGGTGAAGGAGGGGAGGGGCCATGGCCAGGCCAGGGGGGAAGAGGAAGTGTGCACTGTGGGGGAGGGGGCTGCCTTTGGGAAGGGCACTGCTGATGGTACGGTGGCCCTGAAAGCTGCGCCACACTTGAAGGCCCTGCTAGAGTTAGTGCCATCGGCATGTACTTCCAAGGAAGGAGAATTATGCCCAGTATTAACAATTGGCGTGTCATGGAATGGAAGGAACATAGATTTTGGAAGGAGCATGCTTCAGACTCAGACAGACCTGAGTTCAGTCCTTAGCTCTGCTGCTTATAAGCTGGGTCACCTCCCAGGCCTTGCCTTCTTGAACTATAAAATGAGGAAATTATTTCCTGAGCATATGGTGAGAATGAAGTTAGATTAGATGCGAAGTACTTAATTCTGCACCTGGCAAATAGTAACTCCTAAACCCACAGTGGCTAGTATTACATGTTTTGTAGCCTATGGGTTAGAAAAGCAGCCATGGCAAACTGCTTCGGGTCCTCACGCGGAAGAGAGGAAAGATCTGGGGTGTCTGGATGCCAAGCGCAATCAGGCAGGCCTGGTGTCAATCTTTCCAATGGTGAAGGCAGCCAAGGTCTGCGGACAGCTCAAGTGCTGGGTCTACAGGCCTGGTTGCCAGGAGGGCTGGTGGGTCAGCTTCAGACCTGACCTGCTGCAACCTGAGCCCTCAGTACCTGGATTAGAGTCCTGTTTGACTGAGAAACAGGTGCCTGCAGCCACACATGCTGATAAATGCTTAACCACTTGCTCTCCAGGCTTGTGTAATGTTCACCTATTTATCTTCATGGTGCACACAGTCCCATGGGGCCAACTTCAGTCTCCTAATATGATATTCCTGGATATGTGGTTAAGAAGAGACATACCCCACTGGCCCTGAGGGACCTATGGGAGCCACTTCCGGCACACCCCTGCATCCACCGACCTCATCCCAAGGACTGCCATGATCCATCTCAGAGCAGAAGGCGCACCTGCCCTCTGCACCCAGCACTCAGCCTAGCTTTGCTTTACTTTGTCTCAGCAGAGAGGCCAGGAGTTGGAAGGGAGGAAAGATGAGGTGTTCCTGCGCTCTTCTCTGCCCTGTGCAGGACAGAAGTAAAGCTTCCCTCCCAGAACTCACTTCCCCCTCAGGCCAGTTCCATACTGACTAGCAAGTTCATTTTCTTCATGAGCTGAAACAAAACAAGACAAAGCAAAAAAACGTGGCCCTTTCCAGTAGGCCTTCAGCAGAGGGGCTCTGTTTCCAGAGGGATCCAGAGGAGGAGCCCCAAATGTGATGGGCTCTCACCCTCCAGAGCACACTCATTCCAGGGGGCCAACATTGCTCTGCCTCCCTCGACCCTGCAAGCAGAGCAGCCGTGATGTAGCCACGCCTGGGCTCAGGTGAGGAGGACCAGGCAGTGCTCTGTTTCCCTTTTGGGTGGCAGCAGGGGGTTCTGGCTTCGTCCTTAAGGAACTACCTGGCAGGGCCTGTCACAGAGTCTTGGAATGCTGAGCACAAAGACATCAGCAGTGGTCTGTGTGTACCCCTCCTGTACAGGTGAGGATGCGAGGCCAGGGACAAACTGGTCACTGTGTCGCCTCTAGAGGTATAGTTCGCTCTCTTGCCTGCTGCTGTCCGGTGCTCCTGTGTGTTGACATGCTGACATTTTTTCCCAGCATGTTTTTTTTTTTTTCCTGTAATTTCCGTGGCTTCTGTGAGAATAAGCTTCCTGCAAGGTATCTGTCGTCTCCTTCCTGTGCATTCACAGCACAGTCTTGGGCACACTTGTAGACTAGCTGATACACCAGATCTGTGCCCATTTGGCAGTAAAGGGAGTGATGGTAAAAGCAGAGTGGAGACAGAGGCCCCAGCAAATTCGGTGTTGGTACTTGTTCCTTCAGGTACACGGAATAGCTTGCTTCCATTCCCCATTTACCCCCATGGACACCACCAACTTTACCTGAATAGGAGGTGGAACAACATTGCCTGCAACATGCCACCAAATATGCTGAGCTACCTAATTCCAGCAACCTTCAGTCGGTCCCCTAGTTAGGAGGCGGGGTGAGGGAAACGAGAGGAAACTACAACTTTACCAGGTATAAGGACAGCACCAGTACTCCCAGCCTGGCTCCGCTCTGTTCAGAGTCAAAAGGTGGGGGTGAGGGTTGATTAATAGAGGGACAGGAAGTGAGTTTATTCTCTCTATAAACAATGAGCCCGTGTCTGTGGTTCAGGTGTCCTGATTTATCTCACAGGTGGGAGGGAAGAACTGCTGGCAACTCTTCTCTCTGGGCTCTAGGTTTGGGAGCAGGATTTCCTCTGAGAGTTGTCAGAGATGAGATAAAATCTTAATCTCAAGCACACACAGGAGCAGCTTCAAGTAATGTGTGCTTAGCTTTCAGTAATGAGGCAGAACAATGGCTTAGGAGTCAGTACAAGTACGGAGAGGGCAGAGATCAGGGGAAAGAGGGCATGAGGGAAATGCAGGCCCAGTAAGCAGGTTCCAGAGGGCACCCGGGGCTCAGGCAGTTTGGGTCCCCTTGGATTCCCTTCATCTTCCTTGTATCACATGTAAAGCGCAACCAATAAGGTCCTTACTGACCATCCTTTTTTAAAGGATGGAGAGCAGAACTATGCATTTGCCTCTGCTTTTCCACCTGGGATCTTGGGAACCAGCCTGGAGAAACACGCCCCATGCAACGGCTGGTAGGAAGATGGGAAAACTTCTGAACTTTTCCTCAGAAAGTTTGTGCTAGAGGCTTGCCTATTTTTTCAAAATGCATCTTATGTGATTTCAGAATAGGGAGAGCCAGGAATTTTAGGAGCCTCATTCGTTAAGTGGCACCATGCTAGAGTGCTCCAAAGGGACTGCAAAGTATTTCCAATATCAGAATATGGTTTACTGTGTTGCATAAACCAGCCAACCAAGTTAGCATGGGAGGTTTTAAGACATAAAAAAGTTGAAAATCTTGAGATCAGGGTCTATACATGACTCTTTGTGCTATAAAGTCCCACTACAATTTTCAAATTACCAGTTCAACTGTGACGGCCATGTGTTGGGCATTTGTCATGTAGGTACTATGCTCCCAACTCTACTTACATTCTCTCACTCCATCCTTACAGCCCCATTTTACGGATGAAAACTCAAGTCTCAGAAGAGTTTCCTAACTTGCCCAGGTTTCCCAAAGGGCATGAGGAGACCAAAGCCCAGATCCACACCTTTGTGGAACAGGATTTTCACAGCTCCACTGATCTTCAGACTCGCTTCGGGGATTATTCAATAGGGTGAGGGCCTGGGAGAAAAGCAAACCAGCACAGCAAAAGCCATGTCCCAGCACTGAGAACACACAGTCAATTCCAGAAAGCAGATAAATATCCTGGCATGCCAAGGAAATCTCTTCCAAAGCAATTAAGAAGTGTTCCATGCTCAGGTGGACCTGAATCCAAAGATGCACATTTTCCTTTGCTTTTGGTGGCTGCTTTGCCTTTGAGAACAAGGCAGGCCTAGGTGCCGAGCCCTTCAGGCCTGGATACCCTTGATTTTTCTGTTGCTGCTCCTGCTGTTAGGATCTTGGGGGAGCTAGGCCAAGGGCTGTGTGATGATATGCCATAAAGAATAGGTTTTGTTATTGGCCGGGGGAGTGTAACGGGGGAAGCAAAGCCTAATTAATGAGTTTCAGGGGAAACTCAATCTGTGGAATGAATGATTTCCCCAGATGGGCTGTCTTAAGGGCTTGTGGAAGTCCTACATTTTTCCATTGCCATTTCCCATCCTTTCTGAGCCTCTGCTGAATGTATCGGGAAATAAACTGGAAAAGAAAGTGCACTGGTCTGTTCACCTTGAACATGAAGAAACCAAGAGGCATAATGTCCCTCTTCCTTCTTGCAGAGAGGGATTCATTTTACAAGTGCCTCTGGAGGGCTTGATGAACAGGCACAGGCCCTGTCCCCTCCCAGTGCAAAATGTTCATAATAATCTGTGCAAACAGCACCTTTGGATAAACACAGTGTGGCTATATATATACACCCTTGGCCGTTTCCTGTTGGTGTCACGGCTTTGCAGGCTTGAAGGCAGGGTGAGGCTGTGGCCACAAGCCACATGGTGACATGTATATTAGCCCATGCCCTCTGCTTCCTGTGCTGCTTACAGCCAGGCTGGAGCTGGGCTAACGCCGGTGCTGCCATGGGGAAGGAGCCTTGAGACCTGAATGTGGGGGCAAGGAGGTCTGTGAGTGTACTGTAGTCTTTTGGGGTGCAGGTTGCCTGGCTGCAGATAGATAGGGCTGCAAAAATCACAAGCAAGCCAGCATGTCTGGCTAACAGTCTACTTGTGGGACTTGTGCACTGCAAAGCAAGAGGTCAAGTGGGAAAGGGTGGTTAACAAATCCAGCAGTCCTTTCTCTTCTGTTAAAGGGGTAGTCTCAGGACCAAACTTCGGGAGTGAAGTTTAAAAAATCATTTGGCAAATCCCAAAGTTCACAGCCATGTGCTGGAAACCCATCATGCTAGAAATCGTAACCACAGTTTGAACTTCAGCATTTGCCTCTCTTCTTAGGATTTCAAAATGCTTAAGTAGACATGTCACTGTGTGATTCCAGACTAGAGGTATGTGGCAAATGGGACTCCCACTTCCCTGAACAACAAAATTAAGGCATCAGAACACTCAAATCCTTGTCCAAAAACCGATAGCAAGCCAGGAGAAAAGACCAGAATAAAATTCACCAGTATCCTTCTTTCTCTATCCATGCAACCAGTGATGGACACATTGTTCCTGACCACGCCTTCCCTCCTTCTCCTGTAGGAGATCTGGGGTAGAACGATGCATTTTAAAAAGCTTTTCAGGAAATTCTCATACTCCGTGGGAATTGCTAAATAAAAACTTAGTAATTCATTCATAGGACAAACAGATATAGGTGCTTGCTGCTGCCCAGGCATTGTGCTGAGTCCCAGGGTGCACCAGATAGCAAAACTGACCAGGACTCTGCCTTCATAATGCTTCATCTAATGGCAGAGAACAACACGGGTTGCATGTTATCACAAATCAATATATAATTATGAATGCCACACGCTTTATGAAGAAAAACAAAGAGTGTTCCAAGAAAGAACTGTAGGCTGGGTATCCTTTAGGTTGGAGGATGCAGAAAGCCCCTCTGAAGATGAATGATTAAGATCTTTAATATGCTTCCTTGCTTCCAAGGCATTACCAAAGCAAGTTATGATTCTAAGAATCAATTAGTTACCTCCCACCCCTAAAGTGATCTCCTGGGCTTGTGATGTCTGTTTGGCCCAGGGAAGCACATTTCCTTCTCCTAATAGTTTGGGAGGGGAGAGGGAAGGGTATGGAAGGGAATGGAAGGGAAAGGAAGGGAAGGGAGAAGGAAGGAGACCTAGGCAGGTAGAGTCCTCCAATGACTAGTCATAATGGTTCTGTCAAAATGTTTAAAGGTGCTTTATGAAAACAGGATTCTGCCTTCAGATGAATATGGGAAATTTTAACAAACATAAAGAGATCTCTTTGCCTTAAGATTTATCAGCGCTCTGAATACGCTAATACAGTAAATGTCCTAAAGCTCTAGCGAAGGGGAAGGGTAATGCAGTCTGCAGCATTTTCCGAATAAATTTGATTGTGTAATTGTAGAACGGTTTTGTCTTGTTCTGTTTTTTAACTGAGCACCTAACGCAGTGCTTCTCAGACTTGCATCTGTGTAAGATTCTCTTGGGAATGTAAAGAATATTAATTCTTAGGCTCTAGCTCCCAAGATTTTAATTTACGCCATCTGGAATGGTTCATTGTTCCAATGAACGTCTCAGTAGTTCTATACATTTCAATCATTCCAGCTTTCTTGGCTTTCCTCGTTCCTTTTATCTCTATTTGTACTGAGTTATTGGTCCAGAGTAGATTTTAAGAATCTATTTCTAATAATATATGTGAAGTGAGTCACAGGCAGCAAGTCCAATCAAGGGCTAGAATTTGCTGAGTGTCACACGTCAAGTTAGAGACTTCGTTTGGACTTAGTTGGCAGGAGCATCATGCATTATACGAGATGCTGTGCACTGAAAATTCCTGAAACTGTGCAAATACAGGATTCAGTAGATGTTTTTTCTAATGTGCACATCTGTCTTTGTCTAATTGGCCACCTCCCTTCCTTTCAAATGGAACAAAAGTACCCAGAAAGACGCATCTTGATGCATTCATATGCAAACAAGTTCCTCTCTCTCTCTCTCTCTCTCTCTCTCTCTGTCTCTCTCTCTCTCTCTCTATCAGAATGAAAAAGGGTAGAGAAACTGACTCTTTCAGAGAGGAGTCAGCTCCCTTGTGCTTCTCCTATCTGCCTTGAGATCAGTGGATCAGTCTGCAGGGAGAGAAGGGTGACAAAACACATGATGGCGACTGGCCGCTAAGATGCGCCAGTTCAGATTACTGCTACCTCTGCAGCGGCAGCCTCCCCAGACCCCAAACAGTCAAACAGCAGCAGGCAAAAAATACAGCAGCAGCCACATGCGGACACGTAGAAAAAATTCTTAAACCATTACCAGAGGTTTGACCTGATTAAAAGACAAACTAGACTTGAGAGGTGAGGGGGTGGGAGGTGTAGGAAGGAAAATGTGAGACCAACAAAACAAAACAAAACTTGAAGTGTTCTCCTGCACATTAAGCGGGCATTACTCTCCTTAGAACATTCAGACACTTGTGTATGTGTGAGACCAAGATTTCAGCAAAAGGTTGAATTTTGCGTACAAATACATATATAGGTACACGACTTCACCTTTATTAAAGTGGTGGATGGTTTTGATTTAAACCAAAGCAAGAAGAAGGAACACGTTACATTCCTTCAAAGATAATTGCAAATCCAATGTGTTCATCCTTGTGACCCGGGCTGCCTGCACCCTGGTGTTTTGCTTGGTTTGCACCAATGCCCTGGCCGGCGGTCACTTGCTCTTGGTGGCCAGTTTCGTTTCCTGGTTTTGAGAAAATGGCCATGAGGCCTGTTGCTTGGGCATGCTGTCACTGAAGGAAGTGTGCAGTTTGAAAATGTCAAAGCCAGCAGGCTCATGTCCAGTGCATGCCATCAATCAGCAGAAGTATCTGGACCCCCTAATGAGCCTGCTGCAAGTTCAAACAGTAAGTAACGGACAGATAAAGATCTTGCCTTAAAACAGTCTACAATCTAACCAAAGGGGCAAGATCAAAAGGGAAAGAAAAGTAACATCAATGTGGAAAAATAAATGTACTCATGGCCATGATGTTTGCAGGCAAAAAATGTACCAGGGGAAATGTGGACCTGTGGAAAGGGCCTGATATTTAGAATTCAGAGGGCTGGGCTCCCTCTCTGTCCTTGCCAGCTCTGTGACCTTGAAGGAGGTCATTAGCCTTTGTTTCTTCATCAGCAAAGTAGGGGAGGCAGACACCCTATCTACCTTTCCAGTGTATTAGGGGAATTAAATAAGATTATTGGAGTGGGGAAGCTCTTGTTAAGATCAGTCTTAAACTGTGAAATACTCTAATTTCATTTATTATTCCTATCATAACAGTATAGAAAGAAGTAAGTCTAGAAAGTGAATCTTTTGCCATTACTATTAAAAAGAGAGAGAAGCAGGAAATGAACTGCTTTAAACCAACTGGGATTTAGTTCTAGTCCCTCCTTGTGAGCTTAGATTCTTGTATAATAACCTGGAAGTAATTGTGATTATCAATTGTGGTCAAGATTTAAGGCACTTATCATTTCTGACTTGGAGACATCTAAGGAAATGTACTTCCTAAAATACCATTTGGCTTAAGTTTTTAGGGGGCTAATACCGAATTAGGGAGAACTAAGATCAGCTTGATGGTAGGGAGATAATCGTCATCCGCGTTATGCAGGCTCTAGGTAAGACAGGCAGACACAAGGGAATTTTAACACACTGTGGTCATGAGTTCCTGGGGAGCTGAATGAACCAGGAGTAGGAATTAGCATGAATTTGGAGAATTGTGATGTTCTTTTGAATTTCCAGACCTTTCTGAGCCTTTTCTGACCTTTAGATGCCAGGTCCCTTGCAAATTCATATGATTTCTAAAAACAGAAAATGGTATTAAGGATGAGATGTTTTCAGATTTTCCTTCAAGGGTCTTATGCACTGGTTTGCGATTTTGTTGTTGTTGTTAGTTTTTTGCTTTTTCTGTTACAGTGGGTGTTATCCAAGACCTACATACTAGCTATGTCCCCAGCTCTTTTTTAGTTTTTAAAAGTTTGCAACAGGGTCTCACTAAGATTTTTAATTGCCCAAGCTGGGCTCAAATTTTCAATCCTCCTGCTTTAGCCTCTCAGAGTCCTGGAATTACAGGCATGCATCATCATGCTCAGCTTTCAAAGTTGTTTAATATAATTTTGAAGGGAATTTTGAAGACTCAGGCAAAGGACAATTGAAATAAGCAGCTGGAACTGGGGTGTAGTTGCACCTGAGATTTCCTAGGGGTCAAGCCTCAATGGGTTATCCAGAGGCCAAACTGATCATCCTGGGGTAGATGTTCCCTGGGTATCATCACAGAGGCTGTCTATCCAGGGCAGCATTGAGCCTTTCCTGCTCAAACCCTTCACCCAGCCCTACTAAACAGGAAATGCAAGCTGTTAGAGCTGAACATGCAGCTGCCCCCCAGGGCCCCAGCCTCCTACCCCACCCAGCAAAAGTACATTATTCTTTGTTTTCCATTCTGATGAGCCACACACATTCATTTAATACATGCAGTGTAATCCTAACTCATTAGAAATAAAGGAGCTGGCAGTAATTCTTACAATCTGATATCTTACACTTAGGAAACTTCCAATGGAAAGAGAAATATGAATTGGTAAGCTACAACTTGAGGTGGTGGCATGACGTGGTGGCATGAGTACTCTAGCTTCTGAAACTCTTAATAAGGTCACGATTAAGAGATACACTTGTAGCAGGCTTGTCGCACTTGAAATTCTAATTGGTGATTCGAAACCCTGAGTCAGTTTGACACTCGTATAGCTTCAGTTTGAGAGTGTAAGAATTTGGAGAGATTTCTGGAGACCTAATCATTTCAGATACACCTTGAAACATGCCAGGTATAGATAAAAATATCCCCTATGGCTAAAGTGTCTCCAAACAGAAGTGTACTACTAATAGTATACCAGTAAACTGTGTTGTCGGTTGGATTTCAAGGCAGATGTTCAACAATTACTTTTTATATGATAAATGGAAAACCATTTATCAGATTTTAGAAAAGATAGCTAGCTACTGCTTTGTCTATGCGTATGCTTTCTGTTACAATAGCATTTGCATAGGTTAAATATAGTACAACTTTTAGTGGTTTTCAAAATGCATCATAATTTGTGGATATCTGTGTGCATGCAGGTGTGTGAGGGACCATGAACTGGACAAAAACCCCTTCTAGTGGGGTTAAAGGCTCACTCAGCACCTCAGCACAGCCCCTGTCAGTGCCCCCGAGGGAGCATACCTACCAACCAAAGGACTACACCAAGCCTCTGCCCAAGCCCCAGGCAAAATTTACAAAAGGTCCAGGTTTCTGTGAAAGAGTATGAGGATTTTTTTTGAGGCTCAAGAAGCATATTTCTGCAGTAGATTTAACTCCTAAGTGGATGGGACTTCTGCAGACCCATTTTGAACTGAATTTGTTGAATCTAGCTAGCTCTGTGGAGATGATCGTGTGATCCCAGATTGGAAGCCTGAGAAAAGCCTGAGATAGAACAGAGAGGTACAGCTCCATCCTCTTATCTGAGAAATGGGTATATTCACCGGCTCACCTGAAAGCATTTTTGTCATGACTGCTTTTACTAGGAGCTGAAAAAAACAAAATGTGAAGCACAAAATAAAGTTTTCACAAGCAAGTTTGTACGATAGACACATAGAGAGTCTATCGCACCTCCAACCAGACGGATGCCCCACAACGCCAGAGACTGTGCTCTTGGCAACATGGTGCCCCCCTTCTACCGGTGAGTTCTAGGATTTGAATGAATCATTGGTGAGAATTTAACCCAGGTGTTATCCAGGCCATGAAGATTTCCATGAATATTCTTTCCCTCATCTTTAAAAATTGCTTTTTAATAAGCTAAGTAACACAAAAATATAGCCTTAGAAATGATTCAAATAGAGTGCAAGGGAAAACCCATTGTCTCACCATACCCAGCAGTCTCACTGCTCATCTTTAAGGGTCCGTAAAGAGTTTATTGAACCTGAATAACTCATTTGAATAATAAATTACCTCGTTTCTTCCCCTTCAGAAACTTTCTGTGAAGCCAACTTCCCATTCCTTTTGCTGTGATGCTCGCTAAATTTTTGTGGAAGGTTTACTTTCTATCCAAATGCAGATAGATGCTTGGGACTTATTATATATATTAAATGCAGAGGGCTCAACAGTTAGCAGCAGGATTGCTTCATCAAAACTTGTGTGGAAATAACCTGCTATCTTTAAGGACTTAAGTGGCCATAAGCATTTCCCCCAGTGAGACTTTCACATCAGCACACTTGAACTTTGGAGCTTTGAGGGCTAGGCAAGTATATCCAAATTTTTTTTTTTATATGCGGGTACCGGGAGTCGAACTCAGGACCTCGCGCTTGCCAGGCAAGCACTTATGCCGCTGAGCTATATCACCGGCCCAAGTATATCCAAATTCTATCATTATGTTTTTTGCCTTAGTGTGAAATCATGACAGCATTTGCTTTAATATTGTCATTATAGTAATATAATTTGGGGAGGATGTGTTCTTGGAGGGCCAAACTCTGTCCATGTTGCCTTCATCTTCCCTCCAACCGTCCTGCCCCAGTTCTCATTGCTCTCATTTTACGGAAAGGAAAATTGAAACTCAGACAAGTGATCTTTGCTCCATAGTTGGTCAGGGCGGAATAGAAATCAGAACTCTCTCTGCGTTGTTGGCCCAGTGCTCTTTCTACTCTACACTATATCTTCAACATCTGCTTCTTGCTAACATCCCTTGCTAAGAAATACCACATAGCCAATGCATTGAAATACAGGACAGCCAAGGCTCCACCTTTCCCTAATTATTCATGTGTTGCAAAGCTCAGAGCCACCCACCCCACCATCCACTACTAACCAGGCATTCCAAATGCTTCCAGGTGGGACACCCAAGTTCAAGGTCATTCTGATCTCTGCTTATCTTCTAGCTGCTAAGCCTCTGCATACAACAGAATGAACAGAACCCAGCTTCACAGCCAGAGAAATCTGGCTTTTATTCCTGGTACTGCGCTTCAAGTTGTGTGACACTGGGCACATCCTAAATGCCAGCTCAGGCAGCATCTTTACTTGTTGTCACATGGGCCGGATAACACAATGACTACAAAAGCACTTTGGACAAGAAATTGTTCTATGCAGATTTTAATTGTTATCAATGTTTGGCTCATCCTCTTTATGTCCAGGACTGAAAAGATTTCTTTTACTAATGTCAGAACAACAACAACAAAAATCAAGCGAAGTCCCAGGGCGCATTTCTGCTCTGGGGCCCCCTGTATGACACTGTCTGTGTTGTGCTTTCCAGTGTGTAAACCGAAGCAAAACAAAACAAAGCAGAAAAGAAGAAGAAAAAGCAGCAGCAGATACTGCTTGGCTTTGCATTTTCCCTTCTGTTTTCTGATTAGAGTCTCTACAGCTCGTGAGTGCAGAGAACCTCAAAAGATTGTGTTTGCTCTGGATAAGCACCGACTCTGATGCTTATCAGCTTATCTCCTGCACACTCACGCTCGCTCCGCAGGCTTCAAAGACAGGGGCGATCTCTGTCTTGCTCTGGAGAGAGGCAAGTGCCCTGCCAGGTCTGAGCTGCAGGTGTGGCCCAAGAGCCCCGCCATGTCTTTAGGAACTTGGTTCTCTTGTTCCTCTCTGTGCACAAAGAAGCAGAAGGTTGTTTGGGGATGGGCAGTAGAGTAGCAGGAGGAGGAGAAGAAAGGAGTATTATGAAACAAGCCCAGAAATGCTGAAAAAGTAGGTACAGAGAAGGGGAAGGCAGACTGCCTACCCACCCAGTGCCCCCACAAACCCCAGTCCTTAATTTCCTCTCAGCTCACCTTCCCCTACTTTCTTTGGGTTCGCCCACTGCTCTCTGGATTCCCAGGATTTTTGGCAGAGTGGGACAGTGGCCGGGAGGGAGGAGACAGGGGTGGGGAGGGGGGAGCCAGCATTTTATTAGGCTGTTGAATTTGATTTATTAGGGGGGAAAATCCTTCGCTTTCTTGCCACACAGGTTATTCTCAAAGTGAAAACTCTATTTTACTTTGGAAAAAAAAAATGGTGAAAGTGCCTACGGTTATGAATGGAGCTCTTTGTTACCTTCCAGATCGACAAGACAGACTGTTTGCTTCATGTCTGTGCACTAGCAAAGGAGTGCGGGGGCCTGGGAGACAGATGTGGCCTTAATTGCATGGAAATATTAGAAGATCGTTAAGCCATTTTGACAGGATTTTCCTTTTGCTGCAGGAGCAAAGGGCCACGTCTGAGCTGCATCAGGTCTGGCCAGACCCTCCGGCTGGGCCTCCCGTCCCCATGTGTGAGGGACACATGTCTCTTGACTCTCTAGCCCTGATACTAGAAGGCAATAGGTGCCTCCTTGTCACCAGCTTTTACCCCAAGTCTGTGCCCCATAAGTACAGACAGCAAATCTCCCAAGAAACCCTCCAGCCTGCAGAGAGGGTTGGAAGAGAAGCTGCCTGTTGAACTCAGTGGTACACATGCTCCTTGACTTGCCCTGAGTTTGCATCCCCATATGTTGAAACTATTGCTAGGTCAAAAATGCACTGAAGCCAGTCACAGTGTGCGTGCCTGGAATCCCAGCACTCTGGGAGGCTGAGGCAGGACAGCAAGTTATAGCCCAGTCTGGGCAAATTAATGACTTAGTGAAATCCTGTCTCAAAAAAAAAAAAAAGACTGAGGATATAGCTCATGCAAAAGCCCTAGATTCAATTTCCAGTACCACACACACACACATTTAATATAGCTAAAATACTAAGCATCTTACCTTAGCAACACAGCACACTAGAATATTAGTAGTTTCCCCGTATGACTGTGTGGTGTCTGGGAGCTGTGGATCACTGCTGCTGCCCAGCACGGGGTGAGAGTACGGTGGGTGGGGAATATAGCTCAGTAGCTCGATGATAGAGCATGTCTCTAGCTTGGGCAAGGCCCTGGGTTCAATCCCCAAGAGCATTGCAGGTTTGGGGGAAAGAATGTCATACCACGAGTCACTAGTCCAAGAAAAGATCAAAATTCAAAGTATGTTTTATACCAAATGTGTATGAATTTCACATCGTTGCAAAGTTGAAAAATACTAAGTTGGGGACCGTCTGTATTTGAAGATGTGCACACGTACACGTGATGGAGAGTGATCAGATTGTCTGCAGACTGCAAGGGAGGCTCTGCAAACCCTCCAGGGACCCATGCAGGTCTGAAAGAGTGAATCTGTCCCCATATCAAATAGTCATGTCCAAAGACAGCTTCTTCCTTTTCTATCTATTTGCTTCTTCCCTTGGCCTTTACATTTATTTGGTGCTACAGAGGTCATGGCCCATGGGAGTCCAGAAACTAGATCAGAAAAATCCTCCAACAATGCTGGGTTGTCAAAGAAGAGAACTCGATAAATATGGTCAACTTAGTTTCTCCTAGGCTGGCCTGGTCATGTTTCCCATATACTTGTAACACCCCCCACACACACACACACACACACACTTGCTCTATCAATTTTCTGCATGCACGGGGAAGGCAAATATCTTACCATTAGCTTAAATTAAAAGCAATTAGTGGTGTTCTTCTGCTGGGAGGGAGGGGGAAGCCCCTCCAAAACCACAGTGCGGTAATCCCTTTGGGTTACAAGAGTAAGCGTTTCAGAAAGGTCTTTCTCAATCAGCTCAGGCAATGTCGATGGCTGGGATTTGGAGCAGGTCAAGATCACACAGTCCTCCCTTCAGAGAGGTGGGGTAGCCTGAAGCATCCTGTCAGGGGCCAGTTAGAGTTGGGGTGGTGGGGTGTTGCTTAGGTAATATGTGGGCCACAGCCTTGGAGGGATGGAGACTGGGTAATCAGTGAGGAAGGTAGGTGGAGAGAGAGGAGGAGGAAGGTGCAGCAGCAGAGGCCCTGTTTTCTTGCACTTTTGCTAACCCACCTCCGGTTACCATTAACACATGAATTTGGGCGCTAATTTGTCAACACGTGAATGTTGGGGGAACACATTCGATCACAGGGGTTGCCTTCTTCCTGCCATGTGCTGTAGAAGATGGGATGGCAGGGTCACCTGAGGCTCGCTGGTGATTTGTGATCAAGAAAGCATCTTGGCCAATGAATGTTAACGTCCCGGCTTAGTTGGCTGCTCTCTCCTCCTCTGAAATTCCCCTCCTTGGTGGTTGATTGTGCCATTTTGCTTTGCTTCACGTCCTTCCACGTTCTCATGAGGCAAGGAGTCAGACTCTTGATTGCTTTCTGAGATGCCACGCTGTGTCAGACTGTTTCAGGAGCTCGCAGGGATACTAACAATGCACCACTTCGATTTGCAAATGCTTACACTTTCCAGAGTGCTTTGAGGACCTTGCTCTTATCTAATTCAATCCTCATCCCTACGATTATTACCACTGCAGTGAAGTCAGGCCCTGTTCCCTATTCCCGTTGTCACCTTTTGACCTGTGAGCACAGCCTGTGTTCACACAGCACATTAGCAGGGCTGCTGACTGTCCACTGAGCATCCATATTGAAAAAACAGTCTACATGCTTGTCATGTATATATTCATTGCAAAGATGCTGCCACATCCCTGGAGGAAAAACTCACTAAAGTATGCTAACTTCATAGTATAGTCATCCTTCCATCTCCAGTATCCACAGACAATTGGCGGATGCTCAAATCTCTTCTGTAAAATGGCATAGTATTTGTATATAACTTAGGCATATCTTCCTGCGTACTTTAAATCATCTTTAGATTACTTATAACACTTAGCAAAATGCAAATGTTACATAAATAGTTGTTATAGTAAGCTCTGTAGTGAATAATGACAAGAAAGAAATGTCTGTACATATTCAGAACTGACACAATATTTTTCAAATATTTCAAATATTTTGGAATCCGCAGATGCAGAACTGGTAGATATAGAGGACTGACTGTAATCAACACATGCTATTAAATCTGTGGTGTCATTTTTTTATGGACACACTCCTGACTTATATCACATAGCAGATAACCCATAAATATTTATTAAACAGATAACTGCACCAATGAATGGATGCTTTTTTTGTGACAAATATGTTTCATAATCCCATCATGAGACCAGACGTTAAAGAAATATCCAGAGCTTTGCATGTTTTCAGTAGCACTTTGGCCACCAAATATATATGCCTAGAACCCATGCCGTTCAATATGGTAGCTACTTGTAACATGTGGCTAGTTAAATTTAAATTAGCTAAAATTAAGTGAGGTTTTAAATTCAGTTCCTCAGTCACAGTAGCCACACTTCAAATGTTCAGTATGCACACATGGCTAGTGGCTTCTGCATGACCCAGTGTAGATTTTAGAATAGTTCTTTCACTACAGAAATTTCCATTGGGCTAGAAAATTAAATTAAAGAGTTCAACTTCTTTCTTTCTAAAAAATGAGGTTTATATAAACGTTTTTGTACCTTAACTCTTTTTTTTTTTTTTGTGGGTACCGGGGGTCGAACTTGGGACCTCGTGCGCCAGCAGGCACCCGTGCCGCTGAGCAATATCACTGGCCCTTTTTTCATATGTGGGTACCGGGAGTTGAACTCAGGACCTCACCCTTGCCAGGCAGGCACTTATGCCGCTGAGCTATCTCACCGGCCCCTGTACCTTAATTCTGATTTTAGTGTAAGATTGATGCTGAAGATTATATTATGCATCTATTGGTGTTTTCCAGAATCCTGAACATGTTTTGGAAGCTTTCCAGGTGGACATCATTAGACCCGAGACCTTTCTTGGTTCAGGCTTAGAAGGTGAAAGGAAATCACAAGGTGGTCTTCCTGCTCCCCCCATTCCCCAAGGGGTGGTCTTGGGAACAGTCTCTCTACTAACTTTAGCCTCTCATGAAAATGACCAACCCCATAATGAATATGGGAGATCTCACTCATGCAGAAAACCAAACAGAAGAAGCAATGTAAGAACTTGACAGTTTTTAACTATGGATCCTAAAGCAAATGGAACTGAGCAGGAAAGAAAGAACTAAGAAGCATTTTGATGAGGTTTGGGGCCTCTCCTCAGGGCATCTCTACCTGGTAGGTTAGATTCCCATTCCCCATAAAATTTGGGAATGTCAAGGATTGCTTTATTGAACCATGACACATGTCCTCGAGACAGACAGACATGCATGGCTCCTGCTGGGCAAGGCCAGTACCTCTAGGCTCTTCCAAAAGTAGAACATTAAGTGTTCTTATGGAGTAACTAAACCAGTCCCAAGAGCCTAGGAACTGTCAGTGGGTTTCAGCTGGGTTCTCTACTCATAGCTTTATTGAGATTGACAAAGAAAATATCTCCGTGTAATCCCACTGAGTTGTTTTCATTGGAGGGCCATGGCAGGACAAAATATCTGCTTTTCCTATAGATGGATGCTGAGAGACAGGCAGCCCCAGTGCCAGACTGCCTAGGTTTGGCGCTCAAGTGAAGCAAGGATGAAGGCCAACTTAGTGGGTGACAGCTTTGAGGGCGGCTGCCAGCTGAGAGACCAGCTGTGTACTGGAGATGGAGTCTGAGCTCCATGCTGAGAGGCTGCCTGGCTTTTCGTGGATGGACCCAGCTGTCCTCAATTCCCCTTACCTCCTTCCTGGAAAAGACAGCAAGGATGGCAGCCTAATAGCCCACAAAGCTAAAAGACATGGAGATATGCAAGATTGCCCGCAGGGAGAGTGGCCATGGAATGTGTCATCTCGACTGGAACAGTTCTGAGTGTTAAAGGAGGCGCTAATAAGCATTTTCTGGAACAGGCATAGAGTGGAATCTTCCAGGCTAATGGGGTTGTAGGATCAGTTTGCTAACAAACTTTAGGGTAAGTCCCGGAAGGTATCTTGCCGATCATCCAGCTTGGTCTTCTTATGTTATAGGTTCAGAGACAATCCCAGAGAGTTTATGTGTTTTTCCTATATTAGAACATGTAGATTATAATAAGATTATGTTTAGGGAGTGCTTACTATATAACAGGCATGAGTTAGAATACTATTATTTTCCCTGCTTTACCAAAGAGGAAATGGGCCACAGAATGATCAAAGAACTAGCCTGAGGTCCCAGAAGTAGCAAGTGGTAGACGCAGAATTATGACCCTGAGAGGCTCACCCCGTGTGCAGTGTCTCAGATGACAGTGGCGTTCTCTGCCTCTCGGGCAGGTACAGTGCAGGCTCCTTTACAGGCGCCAACTCACTAAGCCCTCACACCAACCTTTGAAGGAGGGCCTTGCACTGTGCTCATTTTATGGATGAGGAGACCAAGGCACTCAGGTAAAAAGGTCCACCTAAAGGAAAATTCATCTTTGAGGCATTTACCTTCTAGTTAGAGAAACAGAACATTAACTTATGCAAAATTAGATGATCAAACAAGAGCTAGAAATGAGAGCAATGTGACATGGCACCTAGGGTAGTGCAGAATCAGTAGTGGAGGTGGAATGCATGACAGACTTCAATGCCAGAGTACTGTGGTGGCCGGAAGTGGCCAGGGAGGCTTCCTACAGGAAGTGGCAGAGCTGGAAGTGATCAACAGTTGGGTGAATAAATGAATTGGATTGACCAGAGAAGATAGGGAAAGCAATTCTGCGAGGGGAAGGCTGAATCCAGCAAAGGGGAAGGCAAGTTGATTTATACAGACACCCAGAGAGCAGCCCAGCCATGTGTATTAAGTAAGTGTCTAAAGATTAGGAATGCTGGCAAGAAAGGGGCGGGAGGTCAGATGTAACAAGAAGAGGACATTAGAATGCAGGAAAAGGAGCTAGAGGAAGAGAAGGGATGGAGGCATGAGGTAGAAGTAAGTGAGGAAGACGGATAGGAAAAGAGAGGGTGCTGAAGGGAAGGAGGACCAGAATGAACAGAGGACAGGAATTAGGCAGAGACAGGGCCCAGAGTCACCGAGTCAGCCCAGAACAGAGACCTCCTTTGGCACAGCCTCCTTCCATTCCTCCCACCTGAAAGGTTTTCAGTACGTGTCACTGCAGCAATATGGTAACCACATGCCCCGTGGCCACAGGAGAGCTAAAGCCCTTGGAGAGAATGGCTCATCCAGATGTGCAGGTTGGAAATACCGCACTCCAAGGACTGCAGGCGGAGCTGCCTCCCAACTTGATGGGCATGAGGTCACCAAGCATGCCTCCTCACCATGAATCATGGAGAGGAAGCAGCTGTGAAAAGCAGGGAAACAGATTCAGGAGCCCCCCCTTTTCCCACACCCTGAGAAGAAATGAAGTAAATGGAGTCCCCAGGGCTATGCCTGGTCTATCAAGTTGAAGTAGCATCTCCCTGGCCAGTGCCAGCCAGCCAAGCAGCTCACACATTCCCATTCCCCACCGTGAGTGCCCAAGGCAGGGCACCTGCTTATGAGGCTGGTTTTGCTTCCTCCTGCCAGGTTGCCCTTGGGTGTTGCTGGAAGGATGGGAGCAGAGAGTCCCCCCTGGGTGCATGTTTCCTCCTGAGCTTCCTGAGATTCTGAGGGCTCTGCTTGCCACAGCAACTGTCACAGGAGGAACTGTTGTATAAGACCATAGCTTCTAGGAACAGGACCTCAGTGGCTGTTTAGAGGGAGCTGTGAGTGGCTTTGTGTTTAACTTTAAATGAGAAACTGGTCACTGCATGTGACTAGTTAAAAGAAAAAGGAAAAGTCTGGGGTGAGGGTGCTGGGGCCAAGGCTTTATCAGAATTCCTTAAAGCATGGAGAACTGGGAAGCCTGCGTGGGGGGAGAAGTGTTGGCTGGGGAGGGAGCGTCTGCATTTCCCATCATGCTCTGAGGTATTTACTCATCAAAATCATTGATTGTACACCTACAAAGTGCCAGAAAGTGTGCAAGCAACTGGTGATGAAAATAATGAATAAGACTCTTCAGAGAGCCAGAAAAAGGTTAATAAAGTTGCCATGACTCCAGGAGTCAAAGAGACAGCCAGGGCACAGGTCACCTACCCTTCCTCCTCTCCCCAAGGATTAGGGTAAAATCACCATCTTCACTGGTAGACCAGTGTCTGTTTGTCCCCCAGGGGGGCCCATCCTTTCAGATCTGAATGGCCTCACTCCCACCCTTCCCTTGTCACACATGGTCCTCTCTTAGGCCTGGGGGCCCAGCTGCCAGGAGAGATGCATCAAGCCCAGGCTTCACAGGAATGTCTGGCGCCCTCTCTCTCAAGCAGTAAGAAGGCTCAGGGCCTTTATCCTGGTGCTCAGGCCCCTCATCATCCCTGCAGTGGGTGAAATCCAGACTATGAGGAACCGCGCAGTCACTCCCCAGAGTGGACACTTTTCCCAAGCTTTCAGCTCTCTGTGGTCAGTGAAACCTGGGCATTTATCATCATCGAGAAGCATGGAACTTTCAGAAGAAGGCAGCTGAAAATGTTCAGGAATCCAGAGGTTAGGTAACATACCCAAATTTGCACAGCCAATAAAGCTTCGCATTGACCTAACCGAGAGCTAGTGACTTTTGTTGGGACAGATTTTAATAGTATCCACTTCTGGAGTAAAGAGAGCAATGGAATGCCTTGCTTCCTTTATCCTTTGCCTTTGAACCGTGACTGTAACAAACATGCCTGGGATCCTCTGCAAGGAACAGGCTGCTCCCAGGCCATCTTTCCCCAACCTCAGCACCATCACCGGTATGAGAAGACCCTTCTCCAGGTCAGGGACACATTTAAATCCGTAACAACCCAGATGGTACAGACACCTGGGCACCCACCCTTTGTCTTAAAGCAGGATCTTGGGAGACCCACTGTACCAATCATTGATGTGCCGGGATGGAACTCAGAGAGGAGGAGACTCAGAATAGCAGCAATTTAGCTCCCTGTCTGACTGTCTTGGTTCATTTCCTGACACTACATCTGAACACGACAGAATTTATAAAGGATGGAGGTTTCATTAGCTCTCACTTCTGGAGACTGGGATGTCCAAGAGCGAGGTGTCAGCCTCTGCTCGGTTCTGGTTTGGACCTTCTCGTTGCAGAGTTCCAAGGCAGTGCAAGGTGTCACATGGTGAGACAGAGCAATTGTGCAGATCGGAGTGTCCCTTCCTTTCTTATGGAGCAGCTGCTAATATCACTGGGGGAGTCCCACCCTCATGCTCCCACACCATCCTGACTCTCTCCCGAAGGCCATCCCTCCAGTACCATTAACATATCATGCTGAGGACTGAGTTACAACATGAGTTTTGGGGGAGAGAAATACCCAGACCACAGCACACAATATTTCAGTATTTTGAATGACTGGTACAGTAGCCACCATGGTAAAATTGGGCAGAGTAGTCTGAGAGCAAAAGCATGCAGGGGCACCTGCGTAGATTTCTCAGACTGCAGTCCTTGCTGGCTGGCCCTGCTTGCAGTGTCTGGGTTTTGTCATGACGATTAGAGGTTCCCTCTTCATTATCACTCCGGTGTGCCCAGGAAGCCTTTGCTTAATGTCTTCTGCTCATCAGGACAGGCAAGACAATGCAGAAGAGAACACAGAAGTTGCTTCACCTTAATAAGCTCTGCATCCCACCCACACCTGTCCTGTCCCTTTGGCACCCTGGGGTTCCCCACAGGTCACTCCCCACTTTGTTACCTAAGAGGAGTTTGGCCCTCAGATGGTCAAACAGAGCATCGCCAACCCTTCCACTGATTCCCTTGTCATCGAGAAAGAGTAGGTCAGACCCATTGTAAAGAAACAGAAAGCAAAACATACCGTAAGGGACTCAGATGAATCTTCTATCCCCCTTCCTGTGAGTTTCCACATTCAGCACTTTTTTCTTTTCAGCAGTAAAATCATTCTCTGTAGGAGGAGAATTTAACTTTGATCTTTAGAGATGCCCTTTAAATGTGGTTACAGTCAAATATGACTGTGAAAACTCAAAGTCAACAGGCAAAGGTACACACCCACCCACGGAGACCTGGGGAAGCATCTATTGGGAGCCTGTGGCTAGCAGAGGGCCACAGCTCTGGGTTCTGTCATGTGCCATGCCCCTGCTAACTCTGAGATCCTGTGCTCTGAACTCATTTGGGCTCATTCCCTTAATTTATTAGACCCCATTAAATAAACTACTTTCATCTGCAAAGGATTCTGATTTCATCATCTGGGAACTGGGCTGGCTGCCTTTTTCTGGGTCATCCTTTACCGAAACCCCATCCCCAGTACGTGGCGATGGCAGTGACAGTGAGGGTGTCTTAGTTGTTTTGTGCTGCATGTAGCAAGGCCAGATCTGCCTCCAAGTCTTAGAACAGAATGCCACTGACTGGCTTATTATAATGAACAGATATTTCTTTGGCTTATGGTTCTGGAGACTGGGAAGCCCAAAATTAAGGAGCTGCATCTGGTGAGGGCTTCAGGCTTCAGCATCTCATGAGTGACGGTGGAAAGGGAAGAGAGTGCATGCATGCAGGGAGGGGAGGAAAGGGCAGAGGAGATATACTTTGCTTATATCACAAGCTCACCCCGGCAATAAAGACATTCATCCATTCCTCTTAAATAACCTCTTAAAAGTCCTGCCTCTCAGCACGGTCACATTGGAGATTAAGTCTCCAGAATATGAGCTTTGGGGGACACATTCAAGCCAAGCAGAGGAGGAGAGAACACTTGCAAGGGGGACTGATATTCAGTAAGATGTCTTTACAAATCATCAAGGAGCTCTGAGACAGGGAGGCAAATTTGGCCTTGCTACATGCAGCATAGGGTTAGAGAGGGCAGACTGGGGGCAGTGTCAGCTTGGCGGTCGGGTGCTCGGTGTGCAGACACACTCACTGGAAGACCGAGGGCTGTATAGGTCCTCTGCTTGGGCTGGTTTGGGTACCCTCCCACCGCAGTGGCTCCTTTCCAAGGACTACAGCCCAGGAGAGAACGAGAAGCAGGTGGAAATAGCACTGCCTGCTATTATCTAGCCTTGGAAGTCAGGCAAGGCCACTTCTACGACATTCCATTTGTTGGAGGGATCACAAAGTCCCATCTAGGTCAAGAGGAAGAGAAATAATTCTTCCCCTTGATAGGGAGAGGCACGCATTGGCAATATTGCCCTTGAGGAAAATACAACTATCCCCTGTCAAAAGAATTGTCACTCATGCTTGGTGACTGACTGATGTTTCCTTCTTCTTATCCAACTGTCCATAAAATTTGCCTCCTTTTCCCTTTATCCCTGTGCCCTTTAGAGGATGAAATAATGGGCAAGAAATGGGTACACGACTGGTAATGAAGAAGGCAGCCGAAGCAAAAGCTCCCCCTAGCTAACAGCCGCCACTCTGTCTTGGAACTTCAGGTGTGCCTGGGAGGTGACCCTGCTGCAGAGCTGCCGGGTTCCCAAAGCAGAGAAGGCAGAGGCTGCGCTCCCAACAGTCCTGTCTGCACTCTGCATGCTCTCAAGCTCGCAAGAGGAGGGACTTCATGTCATTATGCAAAGAGTGTAATAAAAAGCCAAAGCCTGTGTGCTCCCCGTGGTGACCCTGAGTAACAGACGCACAGAGATTAGCTTTCCAGAACCCATGTCTAGCAGCAGCTATGCAGATCCACTGAGCAGGAGCAGCAGCAGGGACTTGGTCTCGTTGCTTCTGACATTCCTTTCACCCACCACCTCCAGCAAAGCTCATCAGCCGCACAAAACTGTCCTGAGGAAATTCAAGGGAGGACAAGGGGGATAAAAAGGAAAAAACACCGTGGAAAATTAGTGCTTCTCAGGGCCCATGTCTTGGTTCATTCCCTGCGTTGGAGATAAAAACTTAGCCTGAGTGTAAGGATTAACGAAGGACCAGGGTCTCCCCTCCGCGGACTTTTCCTGAGACTTTTCCTCCCATAGACATTCTCCTCAGAACTCTGAGTCCTGTTTGTGTCATTTCAGTACACAGGACAATGTTGGAAATCTGTGTATTCCGGAGTAGAATAAGGAGATCCTCAGTGCACCTTCTGGACCTTTCCATGGCATTCTGGAGGCTTCTCTACCTCTGCTTTAGCTAAGCTGTTTGGAAATGCACCTGTTGGTCATTATTAACATCAGCCAGGCATGTGGCAATGTTCTGACCACCACCCTTTCACTCATTCCACTGACAGGCATGGGGAAACTAATATTTGGCTTAACCTAAGGAAAACAAGAGTTAGAAGATTCATCTGAGTGAAAAAAAAAAAAAAGAGAGAGAGAGAGAAAGATTTATACAACATACACGTATATGTAACAAATTCCAAAATAAGCAAAAATTTTATTTAGTGAATTCACAGACACACACAGGGCATTCTTTTGATATTCAGTAAACACATGCTGTATAGACAGCAATGTAAGCCTGTGCTAGCCAACTACTATTCTCACTACCTTGGCAGTGGCTGCTTTTCCCTCCTTTGCGTGACCAGAGCCCTGTCTATGCCACCTAGAGGCCTGAATTCAGAAGCCAGAGAGATGGAGCGGGCAGAGCCTGCAGGAGAACAACATTTCTGGTTTAAAATGAAGAATGAAAATGCAGAAAAGTGGAATAGGCTCTGTTTAGAAGGTCAGTGGATTTGCATGTCAGAACCCAACTATTATCACCAAACCTTTGAATTCTGAACCTTTGACAAGAGATCTTTTTTTGTGTGTGGGTACCGGGGGTCGACCTCAGGACCTCGCGCGCCAGCAGGCACCCGTGCCGCTGAGCGATATCACCGGCCCCTTTTTCGTATGTGGGTTCCGGGAGTCAAACTTGGCCCCTCGCGCTTGCCAGGCAGGCGCTTATGCTGCTGAGCCATCTCACCGGCCCAGGAGATCTTTTTCGATATGGAATCCAATGCTCTATTTCTAACAACTCCCAAACAGGCAAGACATAGCGAGTACTCAGTAAACATCTGGGACAGGGATTAGTAGAATCAGACTTTCTTCTTCCTTCTGCCTCAGGCAGAGCCAAGGCAAAGAATTTTCCAGCTGCTCCTGGTCAGAAAGGGTGGGGCGTGGGAAATCCAGGGTGCAGGGGGAGAAAGAAGAGTGCAGGGGGAGCGAGAGAGAAGTCCTCCTCAGCAAAGGAGGCAGGTGCTGTCAGAGAAATAAGATCTTTCCAAGATGACAAAAGCAAGAAGAAAAGCAGATAGAAGAACCACATGGCGCAACTCTTCCCAAATGACCACTTGGTCACCTTCTGTAGGTTTTCTTAAAAAGGGAATGCAAATAAGAATTATAGTTAATATTTAGAAAATCCCCTTCCATGGGCAAGGAGTTACAGAAGGTTAAATTTACCTTTCTGCAACCCAAATACCTTCAAGCACTTAAAGAGTGTCTGACATGCAGGGTGGGCCCCTGTACTCAGGGGTGGAGACAACCTGGTGACAAGGAGCACCACTGTTGTAGTGTACACATCCTAATTCTTACATGCAGTTGAAAGCAGTTTCGAGCCTCCAAAGTTGAATGAGAGTTGGCAGATAACAGCAGAGCGACTTTCCTATTCATTAACTCACTCTCTCATAGACTCATTCATTCAGACGCATTTACTGAGCATCTAGTAGGTACCAGGTGCTGTTCTAGGCATTAGGAGGGGAGGTTTGGACAGGACATTGTCCTGTAACCTGAGCACTCCAGTGTAATAATCACGTCACTGATGTCCCTGAGCTGGAGGACAGCAGTGGTCTATGGTGGTGGTAGAGTGGTGTGATATGACTGGGGCCATGCAGCTTGAGTGGGCTGGTGTAGGACTCATTCAGAAAATCGTCTACACCTGCTAGTGTCAAGGAGGACTTCACACAGGGACATGTGTGCGGTCCTGAAAGATGCACCTGATGTTTATGAAGGGTGATATGGAGATTAGTCAAACTGAAGCTAGTTTAAGAAAAAAGGAGATTTCAAGAGCACACAAGAGCTTTTCTGGAACCATGCAACAGGTCCCCAAGCACTGAGGCAGGAGCCCGGTGGCTCTGAGAAGGAAGGTAGAGAGCTCCTCATCAGTGTCTTCACCTCTCTGATGTCTGTCTCTCCTCTCTGCGGGATGGCCCCCGCCCTCCTCCCCACACACCAGCCTTCTAAACTTCTTTAGCTTCGCAGAGGAATAAGGCCTACTCACATCTCCTGAGCTGGCCCACATGTGAGTCAGGCACACAGTGGGAACCGGCTCGTTTATATGTGACCCAAATCCATATTCTTGGCAGAAAAAGTTCTGATTGGTCCTCTTGAACCAGGTATCCTTTTGAATTAGGGCTGCCCTGAGAAATGAAACCAGTAGCAGATAGAGATTGATGGATAGATGGATGATAGGAAGGGGGTATGTAGGGGAACTTGCTCACACAGTTAAGGAGGCTGAGACTGACATCTGCATGCTGGAGAACCTGGGGAACCAGAGGCTTGGCTTAATCTAAATCCAAAGGCCTGAGAACCCAGGCATCCACCAGCGTAAGTCTGGAGTCCAAGGGCCAGAAAACCTGGAGCTCTCATGTTCCGGGGTAGGTAGGGGACAGGGGTATTCCAGCTCCAGAAGACAGAGGGCCAATTGCCTGTCCTTAGGCAAATGATCTTTCGATAACCAACATAGGGGAGAAGGAGGTAGGGCTCTGGCTTTACCTGAACTCCTCCCTACCCCTCTCTCACTCAGTGGTTCTCAGACTATTTACTGGCATTGACCTTTGTTTTTTGTTTTTTTTAATTTTAAGTATTTACTCTCTTCCAAGAAATTTAAATACTTTATTTTGGCACTTTACTTAGAATATCTCATTTTTATCCTCATTTGAAATGTACCAGGTTAGGGTTGTTATTATCCCCATTCTATAAATAAGGAGAGAAAGTTCCTACCATAGAAATAAATTGTACAAGGCACCTATGGAGCCATTGGTGGAGTTAGGATCAGCAGTTAAATCTTTCTGTTTTTTGTTTTTTTGTTTTTTTTTTTTGTGGGTACCGGGGGGTTGACCTCAGGACCTCGCGCGCCAGCAGGCGCCCGTGCCGCTGAGCGATATCACCGGCCCCTTTTTTCATATGTGGGTTCCGGGAGTCGAACTCGGGCCCTCGCGCTTGCCAGGCAGGCGCGTACACCGCTGAGCCATCTCACCGGTCCCAGTTAAATCTTTCTGACTCCAAAGGTTGCTTAAATTATGATAAACACAAGTTACCCACAAAGAGCTTGCGGTCTAAATGGGAGGACAGAATCAGTGAATGGTGGCAGTTACAGGCTCAGGCAGCAGACCTGGACTTGAATCCCAGGGCACAGTCATTTTCTGTGCAAATGAGTAAATTATTTCACTTCTCTGAATATCCATTTTCTCACCTTAAAAAAACAGAGGTGCTAATAGTACATCTCTCATAATATTGCTAGGAGGATTAAATTAGATTTCTCACATAAACAGTGCTGTTTATTTAATAAGTGCTTTGCTAATTGCCTACTCTATTTGTTTTCTGTAATGGTAACACAGGGTGAATTATAAGTGATAAGTGATGTGTTCAAATCACCTTACCCAAACTAGTAAGGAGGAGAGTCCTCCCCAGGACACACGCAACCTTGGTGGTATACAGCATCAGTTTCCTGGACCAACAGGGAATTGCAGAAAGGAAGCATTGCTACAGGCAAAGGTGAACCATCTGCTTTAGCTCTGCACTCAGGTTGCCGCCCTGAGCAATTCTTCTTGCTAGTGCTCTCTGGGAAACGGGCACCTTTGGGTGCTAATGCGGTGGGACACTTCCCTGCTTGGAGCAGGGGACACATGCCACCCTCTGGGTGCAGAGCTCACTGCCTGAGGGACCAGAGCATCCTGACCTACAGACCTAGCCTTGCCAGCATTCAGCAATGGAAAGGTGCCTCTAGGGATCTAATTATTGAGCCAGTGCAGGGATTCCTTTCAGAGTGGCCACCACTAGGGCAGAAGAAACCCCAGAGCTGAGCGCCACCCTGCACTAGCGAGCCCACGCCTCCCACCTTGCTTGCTTTGTAGTCCGTTTTTATGTAGCATGGTTTAAAGCAACATGGACTGAATGTGCCTTTTCAAGAATAACTTGTCTTCTCTGAATGAAGTCATCAGTGTCTCTGGTCCTTAGGAGAAGGAAAGTGCTAGAAACTGAAGGAATTTAGCTTCACTGAGAATGAATGGTTGGTGAATTTGGAGGTTGATGCCCTTGTGTACCCAGTCCATCAAACCAAAAATGAAGTTAAATGCTTATCAACAACATTGGAATGGTCTCAAACACCAGCAATGTGCTCATTCCTATAAAGCGATTTAAATACAAGTAAGAGTTTTAATTTTAAACTGTTAAAAGTTTTAAGAGTGTAAGTAAAGAGCTTTATAAGATACACATAAAGTAGCAAACCCTACACATGGTGGCAAGCTGCAAGTCTGTGATGAAAATGTGTGCAGGCTCAGCAGCTCCTCGCCTGGTGACAGAGGCACCCTGGTGCCTACAACCATGTCAGATTATGTGACAGTGTATCTGCTAAGGGCTTTGTCTCAGGCTTGAATGGCAGAAGGGGTGCTATTTCCTTACAACAGTAAGAATGTTCTCCCAAACTATAATTTTTCCCCTTAGGCTCCAAATCAGCTTGCTTGGGGCCTCCTGTCCCCAATCTTTTATTTCCACTTTGACACCCACAGCAATTTCCCCTAACTAGATTAAAATTTCTGATTCAGTCCAGGGAGCCAGAGAGGGAAACTTTTTTTTCCAGCCTCTATCATCTACCAGTTCTTTTCTATACACTGTTACAGGGGGAAAACCCTGTGTCTATTAATGATTGTAAACTCTGTGTGTATACATGCATGTGTATGTGTTTGTGCATGCAAGCACGTATGTGTACCCAAGCTGTATTCTCAACCAGGCTTTTAAAAGCTCAAAGGAATCAAAGGGTATTTTAAGGGAAAATTTAATGGAGTGAGGAAGACTTCATGTTCTTTAAACAATGGCAAGGATTGACTGTGCAACAGGATGAAAGGAAAAGGACAGGAGACTCTGGCAAACTGGCCAACAAAATCCAAGACCCAGAGGTATAAATGAGTAGAGCTTGTTGCGTGGAGCAGTGAGAACTGTGCCAGTTAATCTTGATTGTCAGTTGGCTGGATGAAGAGAATCTTGGAGAGGTGATTGGATTCAAGGCCACTGATGAGCTCATAGCTGAATGGGCTATGAGGAGGTGGGGCTAGTTGGAGGAAGTGGGTCATAGGGGTGTGACCTTGTAGACTGTGTCTCGTCCCTGGCCCCTTCCTCTCTGGTTCTTACCCTGTGCTGTGCTTCTCAGTCACCATGCAGCAAATAGCTATGCTCTGCCACACCCTTCCACCATAATGTTTCTGCCTTGGAACCAGTCAACCATGGACTGAAGCCATGCACCCAAATAAACTATGCTCTTTCTTTAAGTTGTGGGTATCAGGTATTTTGTTCCAGGAATGGAATGCTTAGAAGAGGACAGAAATTGTAGCAAGGGGAAGCCATGAAATGCTGGGATGGGCAGGTAAGGTGAAGCTGCGTTCTTAGAAATCTAGCGGCTGAGAATACATTGCTATGGCAGACAGTCAGTAAGCCCTTGGAGCAAGGACTGTGCCAGGTGACAGCAGTATTCACAACTCTCAAGGGTGCTAGTACTGACCAGGGGATGTGCATGAGGGACTGGATGAGGGAAGAGTGTGTAAGTGTGTAGCCAAGGAAGAAATGGTCTGTGAGAGAAGAGCAGAGGGGGCACGTGTGTCTGGTGGGGGATGTAGGTGGAAGTGTGGGGCATTCTGAGGTGAACAGGGACACTCTCTCCCTGTGATATTGCCACTTGATTAAAGTTTCCTTGGACTGCAAACTATATTCTAAAGGAAACTTCTATTCCAAAATGAGTTCACTGGTTCCATACCTTTCAGTGCCTACGCTCTGTTCCGTAATGTATTTTGTCTTTGTTCACCACTCATTTCCTTAACAAGTCTCTCCCAGTTCTGCCCCAGAACCCCAGCCTCCTCTTATCTTTTTTCTGTTGCAATCTTGTTTGCCATGAACCTTCTGTGTGTCACTTTAGATTTGTCGGTCCTGCCTTCTCTTGCTCGTTGGCTCGTCCTCTCTGGTGATAAAGATGATAGGATCCTTTCACCTTCTCCCAGGCATTTCTATGTCCAATTCTGCCTCTAGTTCTCTTTGCCTCTGCTTTTCTATTGTATTATCCCCTGGCCTAGAGAAGTGAGATGAAGAAATTATTTTTCTGGAAACTCCAAGATCATATGTGATAAACCAAGAATGTAGACTCTCTGAAGCAAAAGACAATACCTGATTCCTTCAATGTTCTCTTGTTGTATAACAGAACTGTGGGGCTTGTTCTTCACCTTTATTATCCAAAGGGCACTTATGGACTCTAGGTGGTTAGTAGTGTGGAACCCAAGATTCAAAGATTCAGGGTCAGCCCTCTGAAAGGTCGTAATACTACACTTCAGCTTGGAACTGTAACGCCTTGTGCCCGTGTAACAGATCAAAATTTGTTAGGAATATAGAGACAGGGTTGATCCCTAACTGAAATAGAGAGTGGGTGTAATAACCAAAACCCAAATGATCCTAAGAACCACAGCTTTCTTCTGAGCATCACTTGAGGGCAACAGGTAGAACATGAAGGATCCCGGCAGGTCGTAGGTCTGAATGAAGGAACACCTATGCACGTGCAGGGAATTCATTTTGGAGCAGGCATCTGGGGCAGGAATGTGAATTGCATCAGGAATGTGGACGAATCTCAGACTTGGGAGGTCCTATTCATTTATCATTATATTTTTAAGTGAAGATGGTACATACGTTTTCTAGGGCAGCTGTAGCATGCCATAGGCTGAGAAGCCTAAACAACAGAAATTTATTTGTTCCCAGTTCTGGTGACTGAAGACCAAGATCAAGGTGCCAGTGGAATCGGTTTCCTCTAAGGCTTCTCAGCCTGACTTGCAGACAGCGGTCTCTCCCTGTTCTCACGTGGTCACCCCTCCGTGCACACACAGCCATGGTGTCTCTTTCTGTGTCTAGATCTCCTCTTCTCGTAATGACTGGTGTCAGACTGGGCTAGGGTTCACCCTCATGGCCTTATTTCAGATTAGTCACCCCTTTCAAAGCTCTAGACCCCAAATACAAACACAGTCTGAGGTACTGGGGGTTAGGATTTCAACCACTGATTTTGCGACAGGTAGCCTAAGGTAATCTTTGAACACTGACAGTCATCATTGCTAACGTTTATGGAGTACCACTTGCTATGTGCCAGGATTTTTGTAAGTATTTTTCACATATTATTCCATCTCTTCTTCACAACCACATAGTATATAATTAAAGATTACATAAATTATAAATCAATTATGAATGACTACCATTTTTCCTGAAAAGTGGTAAACTTAATTTGGCATAATCATACGGCTGTAGTAGATGCTATACCCCAGTCTGTGACCTTGGGTCCCTGTGATACAATATGACTTGGACTAATGGGAGAATCAGGTCCTCACGCTGTGATTGTTAGAAGTCTCTGGAAAGCCCAAGGCTTCCTTTCTCCATCTGTGCTCTCCCCAAGTCAGGTGACGGGACAGTAGGAGTGCGTAGACCTCAGTCTGGCATAGAAGTCTTACCCTGACTGCAGCGCCGTGCCTCAATGTGTAACTGTACCTCCTCGGGCCTTCCTCAGCTAAAGCATCAAAGTTAAGGTCTGTAGCGCACACAGGTCTGTCGTATGTGCTGGGGAGTTCCTCAGGAAACTGCTGAGTGTTTCATATAAGCAGCGCATTGGTACTGGACCTTCTCGTTTAATCCAGCTAGCAACTGTGAAAAGACTATTCTTACTCCTGTTTACAGACAAGGAAACTGAAATTGACCTAGCCACATCCCTGGGCACCACCCTTCCCTTGTGTGACCTTGAGTTTGGTGACCTCCCTAGGTGGATCTCACTGGCCTTAACTCCTAGTTTGATTACTCCTTGTGACTAATGACAGACATCAGCACTTATGCCTGAAAGAGCCCGGCACTCACACCCTACTCCAACCCCATGCTCCATACTGTGTAACCTCCTTCTGGGGGTCTCAGCCTACAGACTTCTCCAGTGAACTCACTTCTAGAGAGCTTCCATTCCTTCTCCACTGCCCAAACACCCTCCTCCTCCAGGGTCACCTATGAAGAGCTCACCAAATTTGCACATGGGTAAAGCAGCCCCTGGGGTGAATCAGCCAGCTATGGCACAGTTGCAACTTCCAGGCAGGCTGTCCCCGGCAGCCCTGGGCCACCCCGCCAGCTCAAAGCGAGAGTGCCACGCACTTGGCTGAAGAGTGACACTGAACTTCTGTCTCTTTTCTGGCCTTGCAGGAGGCTCTGTCGGTGGTGAGCGACGACCAGTCCCTCTTTGACTCAGCTTACGGAGCGGCGGCCCATCTCCCCAAGGCCGACATGACCGCTTCGGGGAGTCCTGACTACGGGCAGCCCCACAAAATCAATCCCCTCCCACCGCAGCAGGAATGGATCAATCAGCCAGTGAGGGTCAACGTCAAGAGGGAATATGACCACATGAATGGATCCAGGTAAGCTTGCCAGGCCGTGCGGGGCTGGGCGAAAGTCGAGGCACAGTTCCAACCCACATTGCCAAGTCACGCAGATCCCTACTAAGTGGCTGCTGTCAAAAAGAGCTGTACTGCTGGACTAGGGAGCTTGCACTGGTCCCTAGAAAGGTGGGCCAAGAAGGGCCAGGAAGCCCACCTTCACTCTAGTCTAGAAACAGCCCCCAAGGGCCAGGTTCAATTCAGGGCTGAGACCTTATACACTCATCAAACACCTGCTCGAGGTCTGGCTGAGCCCAGGCCCAGCCCCTCCCCCTCTTGGGGATAATTGAGCATTAAGACTCTCTTCCCTGTGCAGTTGAAGATACTTAACCTGTGTGAGTGGGTCTCATTAGAGCAAAGATGAGCAAACTATGTATTTAGCATCGGCAGAGAAAGGCAGATGTGTGAAGGAGCTAACTGCCAGGGAGGAGGCACCACACCCGGAAAGTATGCATGAAAAATATTAGGAAAGAGATCCAGAGCAAGTGAGATTTTGCTTAAGAAATGGTGACAGGAGAATCCGGGGAGAGAAAAATCATGGAAGCAAGGAAGAGCCCAGCCTCATGGACTGGTAGCCTGGGTTTCAGGTTCTGCCTCTGCATTTTTCACAAATTATCTAACTCCCTCTGAGTGCCAGCTTCCTCCTGCCAAAGCCAGGGCTGGACAAATCACTTCTTCCCTGGCTCGTTAATTCTCATACTGCAGGGAAAGGACCCAGAACAGTGTCTAGGACTCAGAAAGTGCCTACAAGTAATAGTGGTCATGATGGACAAAGGCTCTAAAGAGAGAAGACGTTAGCTCATTTATTACCCGATAATTCCCAGTGGATTTTCAGACAACCCACTGGGCCTACAGTACAAGGAGATAACAATATAAACAAGACAGGGTCCTGATTGGCAGGCTAAGAAAAGAGGCCATTTATTCCATAGGCAGAGAGACTGACTCTAAGCATATAATCAGAGCTGTGATTCAAGACTAGTGATCTGACAATTGTTGTCCATAGAGGGTAGGGATAGAAAATTCAGAAAGGTAAGTTACAACTTAGGTAAGAAATAAAGTTATGAACTAGGGTGATGATACTGATTAAGGAAATTATTAAAGGATAGATATATAAGGAAGGTATCACAGAGATAATTCACAGGGCTTAGGTGAATAAATATTGAAGTAGGGGGCAAGTGAGAAGAAAGAATCAGAGAAGACCAGAGCCTGGAAGTTTTGATGAAGGGTGGCATTGTTAGCAGCCTTAGAGGGGTGGGAGATGAGATGCTTTGCGGAGGGACATCAGTGTTCCCTGAGGGCTTCACCACGAGCAACTAGTACAACATCCAGATAAAAATGTCTACTAGGCTCTGGAAGCCAAAGCTCAGACAATATTTTGGGGCTAGAATTTAGGTTTGGGAACCATCTTCAAGGGTTTAATTGTGCACACGAAGAGACATGGGGGAACAAGACCAGGGAGAGAAGAGAGAAGGGAGGGAAGGAGGCAGTGGCTGGAAGGAGGAAGAGCTTCTCCACAGCAGCTGCCTCATACCTGCCTGTAGGAACCCCCAGCCCTGCCTCAGTCCCACTAACCAAAACCAGGGACTGGGGCCCCAGTCACCTTCCCGGATTCTAGGGTTACAGGAAAGTGCAGAGGTTCTGAGCCAAGGGCCCCTCAAATGGCTTTCTTTCCACAGAAAGAATTACGATGTTGCAGTAGTTCCTAACGGTTGTATGGCACACGTTTATGAAATGTTTATGAAACATTTTTCCATGTTCTTTTATCTCTCACTCTCCACCACCCTCCTCAGAGGTAGTTAATGTAACTCCATTATTACCTAGAAAGGCACACTGGACTTTGATAAGAAAGTGCTCTGTCTACGGATTCTGAGGAAGCAATATTGGCACTTGACCCAAGTTTTCAAATTCCCTAGGTATCTTTCTGCCCCTCCCTCTCTGCCTATACTTTGTGCTTTTACAGCATGATCTCACTTCTGCCAACATCTACCAATGAGCAGGCTTGCTCAACAATGGCTACCAAATTGCCCTGGTGAAAAACAGGTCCTGATGATGGTCTCAAATCCAGATTGCATTGGTCTGTTGTAGCCTGAATCTGACCTCTGCTCCCCACCCCAGCCCAGTGCTCCCCTCCCCCCCCAGGTTGTTCTAGTAACAACAGCAGTTCTGTGGTCTTCCCTAGTCCAGCGATGGCGAACCTAGGGCATGCGTGCCACAGCGGGCTATTTGTATCACTGAAAGATCTAAAAGGTTTGCCATCACTGCATGTCTGTTCTCCAGCAAACAGCCAGAGTCATCCTTTCAAAATATTTAGCCCTCTTGCTCAAAACCCCTCAATGGCTCAGGACAAAACCTACAAGCTTATCATCTCCCACATCCTGCCTAACACCTCCCCAGCTCACCTCTTCCCACACTCCAGCCACACAAGATTGGCTACTTCTGGATTCCCAAGCACTCTTCTGCCTCAGGAGTCTCCTCCCCTAGGTTCCTTCTTTTTGGAACATTCCTACTCCATCTAATCACATGACCGTACTTCATGAATGTCATATCTTTCCTGAACATCACTTCTTCAGAGGCCTTCTCTGATCATTCTATCTAAAACAGCACCCCTCACCAAGCTTCATCTTGCCAGAATTGTTCCCCTGAGTTCTTGGCACCTCCCTCACTAAGATGTGGGTAGGGCTTTTGAACAGTGCCTGCATGATGGGTGCTCCATGAATAGCAGTTAAATAAACAGCTGAACAAATCTATAAGTGAACAGATGCAAAGGTGAAGTTGTTTGTATATAGTCCTAGAGGTACAGGTTGAGAATACTTCATCCGAAATGATTAGGACCGGAGATGTCTCATGTATCAGACTTTTTTGAATTTTGGAATATTTCCATACACATAATGACACATCTTAGAAAGTCTAAACGTAAAATTCATTTATATTTCCTATACCTCTTATACACATAGTCTGAAGGTAATTCGCTATATTTTTAATGAACCTGTGTTTTGACGTCAGTCTGTCACATGAGGTGAGGGGTGAAATTTTCCACTTGTGGCATCGGGTTGGTGCTCAGGAAGTTTTAGGTTTTGGAGCATTTCCAATCTTGGATTTTCAGGGTAGGCATGCTCAACTTGTAATTCGCAAACAGCTGGGACAGAGACCCTGCTCCGCGGAGCAAGGCTGCACGTGTGGGCTCCCCATCCCTCTCGTTTCCAGACAAGCCTTGGGCACTTAGGATGCTAATCCTGGCTAAAGAGGGGTGCCCCAGGGAAATGGATTTTTCAGAATCCACTTGCCAGCTCAAGCCTGGCTCTCATCTGTGAGCCAACTGAGCATTTACCTGACTCTGGCTGCAGAAAAGCAGCCTCTGCTTCCCGTTCACCTGTCTGGACTCTGGCCATCTGCAGGTAACAAAGTAGGTTCAGAAAGACTGAGGTATTCTCACCCATCCTGGGGCAAACAAAGATGGTCTAGTGGACTCAGAGCCAAGCAGGTTAGGCATGGAGTGGCCAGCACGTAGTAAACATTCTCCAATCGCTGACCTGTCATCTGGACTATGGGGAACAGGGAGCAAGAATTCTTAGAAAGTATCTTTGCTGAACATGGAACTATGTCAGGTCCTATTATTTAATTATGCAAAAAGAAATGACATGAAGAAATAAATGCCAGGCTGTTTAAATCTCTCATCATGAACCCTGTGTTTCTTGTTTCCTGAGTACTATTGATGAGTGCACTTTACTACTTATGTATGATTTCATTGTTTTCAAAGGGCAAATTCACCGTAACACAAAAGGTAGGCAAGGCTGTTTTAATGGTTCCTAACTTCAGATGAAAAAACCAAAGCAGGGTATATAACTTGAGGTCTTCTGGCTCCTGGAGCCTGTGCTGTCCAATGCAAAAGCTACCAGTCCCGAGTTGCTACCAAGCAGTGGAAATGTAGCTAGCCCCAAGTCGACACTGTTCTCCCTGTAAAATACACCCCGGATGTAGAAGACTTAATATGAGAAAAAAATGTAAAACATCTGTTGATTATTGATTATGCCAAAATGGTCTCATTTCATCTGTATTAAATTAAAATATCAATATATTTTGAAGTATTATTAAAATTCATTTCATTTGTTTTGAATTTTAAAAATGCAGCTACTGGGAAGTTTAAAATGATCTGTGTCTCACTTTTGTGACTCACAATCTACTTTGATTGGACAGGGCTGGGCCAGAAAGTTTTGGCCCGCCTTGTGACTGACAGTGAATTCACGACTCCATCTTTGATAAACATGGGTTTCTGAGTTACATCTTGGTGCTCATTGGCGGCCCCATAGATATTTGTGTCTCTGGTAGGAAGGAGGCATTCCATGTGCCTGAAGCTTTTCTTGCTTTTGATCCCAGCAGCAAGCCATCTGGAGCAGGGCAAAGGGTCAAGTAGAGAGACTGAGGTCTGAGAGCTCAGAGCGAGTCTGCCTGTGTCATGGGAGGTTTGCACTCTCTCATCCCATCTTCCTGTTGTGGCTGAATCTGGTAGGCTGGGTTGCCTGTGGAACAACATGGCCCATAGGTTCTGTGTTGGATGGAGACTTCAGTAACTTGATCCAGTTGCAGTCCACAAATAACTCTCAGCTGCCTCCTGTCTCAACCACAAGGACTGGGCCAAGCATCCTATGAAAGCAAGAATTATCAGTTTATAGCAGAGAAACACAGGACTTGCCTGGCATTCAGGACCTGAGCTCCGACTCAGCCTGCCCGACACTCCCTGCCAACAGCATGGCAACAGCACGCGGGTGTACCGGACTCACATTCCACTCGGAAAAACCAGCTCCGTACTCTCTGTAATTTGTGCCTCTCCCTAAACGCCTCTGTTAGCACCTTCCCCAATCCCCATGTACTGAAGCGAGCAGTAGGAAACATGCCACACATCACCCGGGGGGGACCTTACCCAGAATTCTGGAACAGCGGTCAGCATCCAGTATGCATGGAGATGAAAACAAGTGGCTGAGGGTGAGGGCTTCATTATGGTTTTTCTTTCCTTGAAATTTGCTTTTAACTTATTACATTAACTTTGCAAACACAAAAAAAGTCACATCTGTGCTAGGATCCTACAGAAATACTAAAGTAATACAGACTGCCTAATTGTACAATGCGCTTGCTGTGTGGACCACTCACTGATAGGTCCTAATGCAACTCTAGCTTGGGTAGCCCTGTGACCTGCTGGTAGCTGTGTGAGTATTGGGTGACCCTTGATGGCTTGCCTGGGCTGCAGATCTGTGAATCTGATGATATACCTTGAGTTCAGTTGCTCTGAGTTGAGTGTGAGGGCACAGAAGATGTTTGTATAGTCTAAAAGGGTAACCTGTGGGAGAAATGTTAGCCAAACTTTAAGACTTGACACCTTCTTTTAAATTGCCTAAAAATTTCGAGGCATTTTTAAAAATCACTGGCCCATTCTATTTCCGCCCCCCCCAGCACTGGGGGTTGAATGCAGGGGTATGCTATCACCGAACTATTTGCCCCAGCCCGTGTTATGTTTTATTTTGAGACACTGTCTTGTTATGTAGCCCAGGCAATCCTGGGACTTGCAATCCTGCCTCAGCCTCCCCTAGCTGGTTATATAAACCTGGACCACCACACCCAGCCTAACAGTCTTTTTAAAGCAATGTTGACTGAACACACAAAAATAGAAGCAGAGGAGTAAAAGCTTCTATCCGAGGGTGACAGTGAAGGACAAATACTACAGAACTCTCACCGTGTGTGCCGTGACCAGCAGTGCCATGGTCTCCCTGAGGTTAAGATACTTGGAATTACATTCTGGAGCCACTATCTCCTGCTTGCTCTATTGTGGCAGCCCCGGGCCCTCCTGTCACCTGTCCCAGTGCTATCAGCTGCTTGTGGGCCCCAACCCCTTGCGAGCTGCAAGTGCGCGTCTCAATACAAATTAGCCGCAGTGTAGGCAAGCTGAATGGCAAAACCTCCCCCCACTGTGTCCCCTCCTCCCCTCCCTCTTGTTTTCATCGAGCCCTCTTCACAGGCACCAGCTGCCTCATTAAAGAGCAGCTTCTATGCTGGGCTTCACCTGTACCCACCCATAGCACAGCCGTGAGCCTGGCCGCACTGTCTGGTGGAGGACGAAGAGTGGAGGCGGGTCTGGCAGGCCAGCGGAGAGGTATGCTCCCCCTTCCTCCTCCCTAGCAGGCCAGCGCAGTGCCCCAGGGTGGGCGTCTGGACTTCTCCCTAAGGACACCACTTTGCAGGTCCTAGCACAAAGGTGTGGGACCAGGGACAGGGCCTTATTCCAGAGAAAGGACAGCCTGGCTGGGGAGCAGGTGTGTGCACGGCTGGGGCAGGGAAAGAGGAGGGAACAGCTAGACCTTCCATGGGCTAGAGTAAGCAGGCAGCTTCCACCCCCAGATAGCGCCAGCCGCTGCCTGCCTGGCTGGAGAACCAGGAGAACCCCACTCCTCTGCCCCCCCCGACCAGCAGCACTCAGGCCCCTCTCCTTATGAGGACCTGCATCAGGCAGGCTTTCCCAAATGTCTTATCTTTTCAAACGTGTTTTCATCTTTTCCTGGCACCCAGGACTGGCCCTGGCACCCGGGACTGGCATGCAGGCCATCAGCTATTAAGGGTCATTTTGTTCAAGTGGTTTCGAGGTTCTGACTTCTCAGCATGGCAAGGGCAGTTTTAAACTCAGAAATGCCCACAGGCCCAGCTGATGTGAAAAAGTTTCTCAAGACTCACCTCCCCAATATTTGTAAAGGGGAGAATCTGTGGAGTCGGCAGCTCCTCTCCGGCCAACCCCTGCCCATGGTGTCTGGCTCTGGGTGCTCTCCAGGGGCTGTGTGTGTCGTTCAGCCCCACCCTTTCCCTCTAAACTTCTCCCAGCCAATCACAACTTTGCTGTCTTGGTTGCAGGCCAATTTAATCCTCCAGACTTCTCTGGCACTTGGATGGTTTCACGACTGGGAAAGGCTACCAGACAGTGGTGGTGTGTATGTGAGCATGTGTGCAAGTGCATCTGCATGCACGTGTGGAGCATGCGCACATGTGCGTGTGTACGAATGTGCATGTAGGTATGTGGTGGGTTATGGGTATGCACCTATATGCTTGTATTGTGTGCATGTAGGTGGTAGAGTGCTGTGTATGTGTATATCTTATGGGATAGATGTGTGTATGCCTGCACATGTGTGCGAATATATGTGTGCATGCTTGCACTGTATGTAGGTAGGAATATGGTGAGCCACAGATGTGTGTATATATATATATGTATTGTGGTGGAGTGTGTGTGCACATGTATGAAAGTGTGTATACATACGCATGCACATTTGCATCGTGTGTGTCATGTAGTAGAGTGAGGGTGTGTACATGTTTGTATTGTACACGTGTGCATTTGTGGTGGAGTGTGCTTGGGGAGTGGGGATGTTTGCGTTAAACGTGTCTTGTGTGGTGTGTTGTGTGCATGTATATGTGTTCGTACGTGTGTTGGAGTCTGTTGGAGTGTGTGCGTGTTCGCGTTGTGTCTGTGTGTTATGTGTGGTGCAGTGTGTGTGTTTCTGTGTGTGTGGTGCAGCGTGGGGTGTGTTCGTGCGCATGCGCGCAGATGCGTGCATACACGCGGTTAGCCGCAGGCAGGCGGGGCTGGCGTGCGTGGCCAGCCCAGCGCAGACAGAGGCTCCGGGTCTGACTAGGGCTGCTTCATCTCAGGCCAAGTCCTTCAGCAGCAGAAGCCAAAGGGCCAAGCGCTGGTGAAAAGCCCTGATGTGCTACTGCCTCCCTCCACTGCCATGGGGACATTAAACCGTCAGCAATCTGGGACTCTGACGGCTGGTTCTTGGTTCTCTGCCTGGAAAAACAGTAGGCGCATAGTAAAACCTTAAATTCTAACATGTGTAAGTTATACATCTTATTTTCATTTTCAGGCCATGCTCCCCTCTGTAAGACATCAGGAAAACATTACCGTCTGACTTCTAATATCTCAGTGGAGCATTTATCTCCCAGCTATGATAAGTGATCTTCAATATTTTTTTCCTTTCAGATTAAGAAACAAATTCATTTAATTTTCTTTATTGAATGTGCTCAGGCCTCCCCACCCTGCCTGAGTCCCGAGAAGCGCCGGGCCCTTCCCTCTCCTCCCGGCCTGGTGACTGTTCCCCTGCTGTGGGGTTGGGTGGGTCCCTCGCTGGCGTGGCTCTGCTCCTTAGGGCCTCTCAGTGGTTTGTTTCTGCCCACGGCAGAGTGACAGAGGGCAGTGGCCAGGCCTCTGGAATGTCCGGAGAGGCTGGCGGCGCAGAGCTGGAAGGCTGTAATCTGAACCTTATCTGACCTCCCTGGTCTCAAGGCCTGGTTTGGAGCTCTCCCGAGACCGGGCCGTCTCCCAGGCTGCAGAGTGGATGCTTCCTGCTCTGCGTAACCGTGGCTGCGGCCGCTGCGAGGCCTTGCAGGGGTCTTCTTTGCTCCTGCTACCAGAAGCTGAGCAGGAGCTGGGCAGGGCGAGATGGCACTGCCCCTGGACACGCTTCGAAGCCCGTGATGCTGCCCTGAGCAAGATGTGGGGCATCCTGCCTGCCCCTTCTGGAGCACCAGATGACCAAAAGGTGTTTCAAACCAGCTTTCCAGTCGGTTGCTTCATCACCAATATCGCAAAATACCAGTTGCTAATTGGGATGTGTCCTTTGAGACCAAGTGGGGTGATTTGCTATCTCCTTTGTGAGATTCCATATTACATCTTCTGTGCACTCCGCGGTCAGAGCTGCAAAATACTTCAAGGGCCACAATCTCTCTCCAGGCTGAAGTTTCTGGATTCTATTCCTCCTTTACTTCTTTGTCCGTGAGGGGTTTGGGCTTTGATAGAGAGGCTAAACACTATGTACCTGAGTCCTAAATCTGTTTTTTATTCTTTCAGTGCTAGAGATTAAACCATGCTAGGCAAGTGCTTTACCACTAAGCTACACCCTCAGCCTGCATCCGCCTTTACTATGTGACTCTGGGCCAGTCACCCCACCTATTGATTTCCTTAACCATGAGAAGGAGATAGTAACACTTGCTGTGCCCATCTAGGAGGGTTACTAGGAGATTCAAATACAGCAAACAGTGTACAACAAATGCACTCATAGCCCACTGAGAAAATGTTTTCTTCCTAGGTAAGGCACCATGTACAATACTAAAGGTTAAACAAAAGGTAATAACACCATGTCAAGAAATAGCATCTTGGCTGGTGAGATGGCTCAGCGGCGTAAGCGCCTGCCTTGCAAGCGCGAGGGCCCGAGTTCGACTCCCCGATCCCACATACGAAAAAGGGGCCGGTGATATCGCTCAGCGGCACGGGTGCCTGTTGGCACGTGAGGTCCTGAGGTCGACCCCCTAGTACCCACAAAAAAAAAAAAAAGAAATAGTGTCTTGAGGGAGGGCCCATGCCAAGCTGTCACGCCCGCAATGTGAAAGTCCTCTAACCAAGGCAGACCCCAACTGCTGTGCTGCTGCAGAGAAAGTGACCTAGTAGCAGGGACTAGCAAAGGAGTATAGCTGCCTGGCAATCAGCCTAAAACTGCGAGCTGCAGTCGTATGGGGAGGGCTGCAAGGCCAAACACAGAAGTTCACCAAGGAGGGGCCAAACACTTTTCAGTACCATAATTATAGGATTGGGTTGGGATTTGCAGAAAGTGATGGTGGAGGCATGGAAGATGGCAACAGGGCTTTATCCCTGTAGCCATCCTCATCATTATGCCAGGTGGGGCTGGAAGTGGCTCCCTGGCCTGCCTTTCTGAGGCGGCCCCTGCAGTGATGACTTCCTTTGGGCTTTGTCTTCTCTCGCTCCAGGGAGTCTCCAGTGGACTGCAGCGTGAGCAAATGCAGCAAGCTCGTGGGTGCAGGCGAGTCCAACCCCATGAACTACAACAGCTACATGGATGAGAAGAACGGCCCCCCTCCTCCCAACATGACCACCAACGAGCGCAGAGTTATCGTGCCTGCAGGTACACTGGGGACCAGACTCCCTGGCTGCCATTCCCATTGCCGTGGGTGGATGTGTGTGTGTGTGTGCGCGTGTGTGCGGTGGAAGGGTAGGCCTGCCTCAGGGAATATCAAATCTTCCCTGGTACCCAGTCTCTATGGAAATGTTGTCCATCTTACCTGACTCCCTAATGGCCATCCAAGAAAGGATCCCAAACGTCACCAAAACCTTACAGTGCAGACTCCAGATGGCCTGCTCTCAAACAGAGCACACCAAAGACTGTGTCAGCGGCCTGGTCCCCCGGGACAAGGCTGGTCCAGGGAGCAGAGGCGAGGCAGCCGCCACCCTAAAGTAATCCCATGAACTCCCAGACCTGGCTGTCCCTGGCTTCAAGGAGGAGGCCAGCTGCCGGTGTCTGCCTTTCCCTTCAGGCATGCGCTTCCTGGCATCTGCTGGATTCCACCTTTCCAAAATTACAGCCAGTGCTTTCAGTTTTAAAATAGAAATAACTATATTTAACAAATGGAACGCCTCCACATGTGTGCCTCCACGCATTAGGTCATTATGTAAAAATAGCCTCTTTTTCCTAGGTAATGGTGCTTTTGGTTACAGAAAATAAAACCATTGTTCGGTCCTTCAGTCTGCTGGCATTGGCTGGACACTCGGCCCCAGCTAGCATCAGCAAGCCAGGCTGCCTCGGCAAAAACAGTCTGAGACCTGCCCTGTGCAGAGGGGGTGCCAGGTAGAAGGGCAAGAATGTCCAAATCTCAAACAAAGTGAATAACCAAAACTAATCCTACCAAAATAGCTTCACCAAAGAGTCTGACTCTTGCCATTTGTAAAAGTGTAAATACAGTTGTGTCTTAAAACAGGGGATTAGGGGCTGGTGAGATAGCTCAGTGGCATAAGCGCCTGCCTGGCAAGCGTGAGGTCCTGAGTTCGACTCCCGGTACCCACAAAAACAAAAACAAACAAACAAACAAAAACCAGGGGATTAGATATCTCTCTGAAGTAATCTGAAAGAACTTGTTCCTTGATCCAAAGGTTGGTTTTGCCACAGGCCCTGCTTCCTAGGCCACGGGTGTGTGTTTTTTGTGGGATGCTGCAGCTCAGCATCCCCTAGGACTCCAACTGCACCCTGAGGGTTCTAGGCTACACTCAGTGTGGCAAGGGGTGGTAAGTGTGGGGCACAGTGAGGCAGGAGAGGAGGTTCATATCAGAATGGTTCCGTACCCCATAGGACTTAAAGTTGCTCAACTTCCTTCGTCACCAAGTGGATGGGCTCACAGAAGAAGTGTTCTGAGGCTTTCCGGGTGCCAGGCATCATGTAGATTGCTCTCCCTACATCACTTATATCATCGAAGCCTGGTCTCCCACCTCCCGCAGGTGGTGATGCATAGCTCAGGTGCATCTTCTGCCAACTCACACACAGTGAAACGACACTGAAACTAACACGGTGGGAAACTGTGCTCCCAGGGCAGAGCCGAGCATCTCCAGGCCTTTACTCATCTGGAGTCACAGCTGCCCCCACCCCCTGCTTCAGCATAATGGCTACTAGTGCAGGAAGGAGATCTGGAGAGACTGGAGCCTCCAGGGACACAGATGGACTCTGAGCCAGGTTGTTGGCACCCTTATGTTGTGGTAGTTACTGGGAGAGCACGTGGAAAGAAGGCAGAAGGGACCAGACGGCTTGTTGACCCTCTCAAGCTTCAACAGTGTTAAGATGCTTTCAAAGGGAATAGCAGAATGTCAGGTTTCAGTGGGCCAAGGTAACCATAGCAGTAATAACGAAAGCAGTGTCAATTCATATCAAACTGTTTTCAAAGCACTTCACTTAATGAATTCATAAGCTATGGATTTGCCTCCTTATTTACCGCCGCTGAGACCTTTAAGTGTGATCCTCAGACATTTTGGCCTCCCCCGGGTCAGCCTCCTGGACATGAGGGAAAGTCTCATTTGGGCAAGTTCACAAATCAAGGCCATAAAACATTAGTGGAACAACTGATGGAATTTATGATGGGATTTTTAAGACAAGTATAAATGAGAGCCCTAGTTAATCACCAGCTCCATGTTCAGATGGTAAGAAACTAGGACCAAATCATCCAGGAAATACATTTGGAAGAGTTTAGCATAATCCAGAGTGGAAGATTTATAATTCATTATGCTGTGGAGGGAGAGAAATAATATTGTGATAGAGCCCAAAGCAAGGGAGGAAATAATAAAATAAATAAAACGTAGGGCATAAAACTGAATTTGAGGCCTTTGATGGTAAAAGTGAGGAATTAGGAGAAGCGAAGGATGAAATAATATGCTACATAATCCAACTCCCTCCAGAACATTTTTCTTTAGAGTTCTGAAATGGTACAAATGTATTTCCACTTACCAATGGTCCATGCCTAATTGCTTCTGGAGAGTAAAAGAATAAAACTAAACAAAAAATTTATCTGGAAGAGAGAAATACGTAGTTGCACAATGAAGCTTTAGAGGAACTTTGTGTTTTTGGAGCAAGGTTTTTAAAATTCACAGGTGAGTTCAGGCAGTATCCTGAGAAGGCAAGAAGGGAGGGACTTTCAGGAAATCTCCCTCTTCAAGTACGTTCTGACTTCAGGCAGAGCCCTGGCTTGGATTCTTACCAGCAGGGGTTCTTTGGGCAAGAGATTAAACTTTCAAGACTCTAGCTCCCATCTGTAAAATGGGGATAACAAACCCATTTCACAGGATTTCCCTAATAAGTAAAAACGGCCATACAGAGGAGCTTGCACATAGTAGGATTTTTTAATCAAGCTGTCACCAGTCACAGGTCCTGTGCTCTTGACCACCAAGCCCCCCCTCTGTGCTCCCCCTCAACTTCTCAAGGCTCCCTCTTAGATCTCCTGTCTTTCGCTAGCTCCTCCCACCTTCAGCAAAATAGAGCAACCACTCCCATGTATGCACAGAGCTGGGCACTTGGTAAAGCAGACCCAGCCCCTGACACCCAGATTGTTTCATAACAACCAGGATGAGACAGAGAACACACACAAACGAGGGCAGTCAGCAGGAGACCTGAGTAAAAGCCCTGGGGCACTCCTGGGCCTGTGGTGTCTGTAAGATGGCAGTGAGGCAACAGAACCTGCTTCCTTCCTCACCACCACTCCTAGTTGTTCCAACCTGGTTCCCATTTTTGCCAAGAGACTTCCCAGACTCTGTCGAAAGAGAGGGTGAGTTGGTGAAGGGGGAACACAAATATTCTTGCCAAAGAAGGATGTCAAACGAAACAGGCCAAATAGAATCTGGGAGCCAATAGCTGCCTTCCATTAAGATGCCAAGTCTCTCCTCCTCCAGGAAGCCTTATGTGATTCTCCAAATTCTTACCCAGCACACTTTGAACTAGCACCACAATATCCAGTGTTTAGTTGCTGCTTCCCCACCTAAATGTTTTGTGGCGATGGGTATTTCCTGAGGGCCAGAGCCACGAAGATGTTTTCTATGGTGAGCATGTTTAGGGTGTTCATTTGGACCTACTAACAATTGGTCGCCAGTTGAAGAGATGGGTTCCAGACTGTGACAAGGTGTGCCCACTGCAGAACCCACAGGAACGCATCACTTGTGCTCAGGATGCACCCGACCCTCACCCCCTGGCCGAAGAAAGCTTTGAGGGCCCGGTGACGGTTGCTCACCACCGAACAGGCTTCCTGTCTCCAGCACGATTCCTCACCTGCGAGTATTTAAAAACCCTAAAGACGTTTGGAGGATGACCTGGTAGAGATTTCAACACAGCTAACCCCAAAAGGAGAAAACCCAGATTGGACTGATGTCAAAGACATCAAAACCGCTGCGTTTTTTTTTCCAGTGGCACACATGGGATTGCATTTAAATGCGTACATATAGACTTCTTTCCTATGGCCATCAGAAGGATCCGTGTTCTTTCTTGAAATCATTAATATTCTTAAAATACAGATGGTTTCCCTTTCCAGAGACACAGTCTCCGGGTCTGTGGAATTGTGTTTATTTTCATTTTGATGCCACCATTTCTCAGAGAGAAGTTTCAATTGCCCTCTAGAAACTTTAAAGAGGGTCCTGTCAGGGTAGGTGGTGAGGCAGCGAAGAACCTTCCTAGGGTGCTGCGTGCTTCAGACAGCACCAGATGCCATGGAGCCAGATGGGGTGTTCTGGAGAAACCATCTGGACGGGACTGGGAGGGGGAGAGAGAGATGGAAAGGGAGAGAGGAAAGAGGAGAGAGAGAGATGGAGAGGGAAGGGGAGAGAGCTAGAGAGTAAGAGAGGAAAGGAGGAAAGGGAGAAAGACAGGGAAGAAGGACACAGAAAGGGGAGAGAGAGGGCAGGTACAAGAAAGGGAAGGAGAGAAAGAGATGAAGAGACATAAGAAGAGAGAGGAAAGGGAATGAATAGAAGAAAGAAGAGAGAGAAGCTAGGGGTGAGAAAAAGGAGGAAAAGAAAAGAGTGGAGGGGAGAGAGGAGGTTGAGGGAGGGAGGCAGAGACAGGAGGAAGAGAAGGAGGAGAGAGTAGAAGGCAGAGGAAAGGAGAAAGGGGGCCACCTGGGCTGCGGAGGTGGGAGCCCCTGCTGACCTATCCTGTCCTCTGCAGACCCCACACTCTGGACGCAAGAGCACGTGCAACAGTGGCTGGAGTGGGCGATAAAGGAGTACGGCTTGATGGAGATCGACACCTCCTTCTTCCAGAACATGGATGGCAAGGAACTGTGCAAAATGAACAAGGAGGACTTTCTCCGAGCCACCTCCCTCTACAACACGGAAGTGCTGCTGTCACACCTCAGTTACCTCAGGGAAAGTAAGTACGGCCCCAGTGCCCAGTGTGGGAGGAAGCTCTGCAAATCTCTCTGGGTTCCCAGGGAGCAAACCAGGAAAAGTAGGTTTGTGTCCCATGTTGCCACCTGGGGCAGAAGCCCAAGGAGCAGTGCCCTCAGTAACCGTGTCAAGGTCATGGGGGCTCCTACAGAAGTTGCAGGGGGCAGATCCAATCCCAAGGCATCAAAGGAAGCAAAAAGGGAGTGGAGAAAAAGTAAGGAGTGTGACCTGGGGCTGGAGGTGCTCCCGAAGGCTGGTTCCCATGCGATTCCCTTTCTGGAAACCATTTCTGCCTGTAATTATGTAGAGACAATACTTTTGTTGGTGTTCTCCTAAGAAACAATTTAAAGTTCCCACAGCAAACTCTTGGTTCATTGATTTGGGATTAAATCTTTGAAAACTGATAAACTTCCTTTTATCCTGAAGACACTGGTCCTTCTGATGGTGCCTTGTAGGGTATGTAAGACATTTTTTCTTGTCTCTGAGACACAATACCTAACATCCACAGTTTAAAGAAAGAGAGGTTTATTTTGGCTCACTGTTTCAGAAGTTTCAGTCCATGATTGGCTGGCTCAAATGCAGAAACAGCATCATGGTGGGAGGCCTGCCACAGAGGAAATCGGTTCCTATCATGGTAGCCAGGAAGCAGAGAGTAAGAAGGGAGGAGGCTGGGAGGCAGATATACTGTTCCAGGTCACACCCCAGTGACCCACCTCTAATCAGGCCCCACAGCCTAACAGCACACTCAGCTTTTGAACTCATTAGTAAATGAATCCACTCATGAGTGTAGCACGCCATGATCCAATCACCATTGAAAAGCCACACCTCAGAGCGCGTAAGAGCTTCGGAGGACATTCTGGATCTAAACCGTAACACAGGCAGAGTAGTTAATGCCACCGGTGTATTAGGATCTTGTGGAAGCTTTCCCCTGGTGTGGCCTCCAAACCAAAAAGAACTTTGGAAGGGAAAGGCTTTATCTAATATGAAGCCCCCTAACACCAAGTACCCATCAGGTTGACCAAGTTTCATTTGATATGGAATGTACACAGAGAAGAGGGGTGCAATTCTTTTGGGCCTGCTAATAACTCAGCCTTGACTCTTCACCAGAAATCTAGGTCAGGTGGAAAGCTGGGGTGGTCCCACATATTAAAACATTATTCTGTGGCCTGAAAAGATGGCACTAGGATCAGGGAGTTGAAGCCACAGGAAGACAGACGCGGGCTCACCTAACTAAGGGCATCTCATGGCCAGTAGTGTCCAAAGACAGATGGGGCAGGCTCAGGATGCAGCATTCACTGTGAGTGGCCAAGGCTGCTGGCAGTATGGCAAGAGTTAAGTTTGAGAGGGTGCTTGATGATTGTGAGTGACTTTTAAAAGCTGAAGCCTGGGACAACACCCATGGAACTGTTTTTCCTGGTCTCATGGGCTCTGGGTTATTCACCCCTCATTTGCTTTCCATTGCCCAGCGGGCCTTTAACTCGCCACCTTTGTAGTTCACTGTACTGGGGGAGGGCAAGGCACACTGGCTGGAAAAACTAAAAATCATAAAAGGCCTTCGAAAGTTTCCGCCCGTACCTCTGGGCTATCCAGGCACCTCTCCGAGGTGTCTGGGAACCAGTGGGAGAGAGTGGATGGTGCAGTGCGTGTTAGCCCCAGAGCAATGACCTCATGTCTGACTCTTGCTGCAATATGAGGTCACCCCCAGAAACAACAGTTTCACAGAGGGGGCCATTTCCACCCAGTTTTCCCGTGCTCTGAATGATTAGCATTTTCTAATGATTTGTCTTTCTCAGCCTTCAAGTGTTTGTAGATGGAAAAAATAAAGTTCTCTGAACAGAATTCTGTAATGATCTGGGCAGGGTGGGGGCAGAGGTGGGCACAAAGAATGGGACCGAGAGACCAGCAAAACATGGGCCAACTCTATCTTTTCTGCTGCTTCCAGAGTCATCTGTAGCAGGGAGTGGAGGCACCCTTGACCCTTTTATTTCTTCATAGGAGAGGAGATTGAACAGTGTGGATATACTTTTTTTTTTATATGTGGGTACCAGGAGTCGAACTCAGGACCTCACACTTACCAGACAGGGACTTATGCTGCTGAGCCATATCACCGGCCTGGATATATTTTGAATAGCAAAAAAGCACAATAATTTTGGGCTCTGTGGTAGATGCCTTTGCTGGGAGGATATTCAGGGACATTCAGATTTGATAAGGCAGAAGCCTGTATAGGCCATGTGACCCACAGGTCTAGCTCTCTAACCTGTCCATAAACAGCCCCGTCCACCTATATTTCCTGTCACCAAAAAACCTGAGAACAGACGCCAAAGTGAGATCACCACCTGCTGCTCGGAAGTCCCGGAATATGCTAAGGTCATGGGGACCCCTTAGTCAGCTTCCCCTTAGTCAACTGGCGAGGGCAGTTAGCAATTTATGCAGCAGTCATGAAGAAGGGAAAGGGCAGAGTTTGACATTTCGGGGGCATAACATTGCAGGACAAAGTGTGGACTGATTGTTTCTTTTTAAGAATATGTATAGATATTAAGAAAGAGGCCCCCCAAATGATCAAAATATGAAGTTTCCCTAAAGCGGGTTAGTGGATCAAATTTCCAGAGTTGAGAGGAGGTGTAATTGAGCCAATATATGGAAGACCTTTGAAAATGCAGGAAAGATTACCAGCACCAGGAGGATGGTTGGATAACTGTAGTACATCGATACGATGCAAAGTTGCTGCGGCTATTAAAATGGTTATTGTGAAAAAACATAAGAAGTGCTTATGATACAAGTTGGAGTGGAAAAAGCTCACTTTATATAAAGTGATCTGTGCATTGACATAAAAACCATGTCTGGGGCCGGTGAGATGGCTCAGCGGCTTAAGCGCCTGCCCGGCAAGTGCAAGGGCCTGAGTTCGACTCCCGGAACCCACATACGAAAAAGGGGCCGGTGATATCGCTCAGCGGCACGGGCGCCTGCTGGCGCGCGAGGTCCTGAGGTCGACCCCCCGGTACCCACAAAAAAATAAAATAAAATAAAATAAAATAAAATAAACATGTCTGCCCACCAAAACAAAACTTAAAATAGTTGTATTCAGTTGAAAACAAAAATCTTGCCCCAACATAGTGTTCTAATATAGCCTCTTGAGGAATCTAGGCTTAAATGATCTACAGGGGATGCTTCTTTTCAGCTGGGGTTTAGGCTTGGGGTTCCAACCTCTGGGTCTGGGTTGGGCGGTGGGGCTACTGGAGCCCATGCTCAGCTGACGGTCAGCTCACTGGCTTGCTGGGAATTCCCTCCTGCCTACCACTTGCCTTCAGACACCTTACAGGGTGCCTGCTTTTTCAGACCAATTTGCAGGGCTTTTATATGTTGAGGAGGGAGCCCAGTGCTTGGGGAAAGGGTCCTAATTTTTGTGATTTATCATCTTGTGCCTTTGTTGGGGATGGGGGTGGGCCGCAAACATTTCCTTGGGTGAGAGCTAGGAGGAAACCAGCTGAGCTCCTCCGCGCAGACATAGGAAGGAGAACGGAGTGAAGGAGGTCAGCGTAGGAAAACAGGACCAGAGCCCATGTGTAGATTGTCATAGTAAAGTTAAAATTAGTGGCACTTCTACAATCTAATCTCTCTGGAGTTTAGTAGCAAAAAGAATACCTTTAGGCTACAAAGTTCTGGCATCAGAGGTACATTTTCTTTCTTTCTTTCTTTCTTTCTTTCTTTCTTTCTTTCTTTCTTTCTTTCTTTCTTTCTTTCTTTCTTTTCAAGATAGGGTCTTGCTATACAATTCAGGCTGGCCTTGAACTCACTATGTAGCTCAGGCCGGCCTCAAACTCATGGGCGATTCTCGTGCCTCAGACTCCCAAGTGCTGGGATTATAGGTGTGCACCACCAAGCTCGGCCAAATGTACACTTTCACAAAAAGTGCTCTGGTTATCTGGGAAGGGAGCTACACTTTTAAATTGCAAATGCCAAATTTTAAATTTAAAAATGTATTTTCGATAGGGCTTGGTGGCACATGCCTGTAATCCCAGCACTCAGGAGGCTGAGGCAGGAGGATTGAGGCAAATTCAAGGCCAGTCTGGACCACAAAGTGAGTTCGAGGCCAGTCTGAACTGCATAGTGAAACCCTGTCTCAGAAAGACAAAAAAATGTATTTTCTAGGGCAAGAAGCCACATCCAGATTCCCTATGTACCCTGTGTGATGGCCAGGTGTACTAGGAAGTAGCTGGCCTGCTCTGCATAACCTGGGCATCTTGGCTGTCCCACACAGAGTGGCAGTATAACGTCAAATTTGAGGAGGACTGAGGGTCTGGGTCCAGCCAGTGTGCCTGTGTTTCTTGGGGTCATTCTGAAGTTCTAGGCTGGTACCTGCCCAGGTGTCATTCACTTAACACAGACAGGCGCCCCCTTGTGGGCAATACTCAGGCAACTCTTCATAATCCCCATTTCAAAGCTGATGCCACGGAGGCCTGGCATTCTTCAGAAATCAGCTCCAAAACATCCAGCCAGAGAAAAGCTTCTGCTTTGGCACCAGCCAGTGGCCAGCTCCCCAGCCTCACACTGTTGTCTACCTGTGCCGTGGCCGTCACTCCTTCTCTGCTTCAGATCCTGCCTCACCCCCACCCCACCCTGGGGCCTCCCCACCGACACCCAGCTGCCCTCACTCCAGCTTGTGCTGTTTTTTGTTTTTTTTTTTTTTTTTTTTTTTATTTTAAAGAGAAGAAAAAAACAAAACAAATCAAAAGAAGAACAAATTTTCAAAACAACATAATAGGAGGGTAACAATGGTTAATACATTACGTATTACTATCTTTAAGTTAGTTATTCAGGACACCAGACATTAGCATTCAATTGTCCAAACATTATTGGCACAAACCTTACTCTTCAATGAACTAAGTAAAAATGGTAGTGTATCTATCTTAACCATCTTATATATATATATATACAATTTTTTTCCCTTTCCCTTCTTTCTTTTCCCTATTCCAGTCTCTCTTTCCTTTTGACCAGTTTCTTTTTGATTCACCATATCTATTGTACATTTTGGATCTTATTTACTCTTTCAGTTTCTCATACTACAGAGACAATACGATGCTTACACATGTGCTTCTGGTTTATTTCACTTATGAGTATTTTCTCAAGTTGCATCCATTTACCTATAAAAGTCTCCAGTTTATCCTTCTTTATGGCTGAATAGTACTCCATTGTATAAAAATACCACATCTTTCTTATCCATTCCTCAGTTGATGGGCATTTGGGTTGTTTCCAAGATCTGGCTATTACAAATTGTGCTGCTATAAACATGGGTGCACATATATCGCTGTGGTACGATGTTTTTAATTCTTCTGGGAAGATGCCCAGAAGGGGAATAGCTGGGTCAAATGGGACCTCCAACCCTAGTTTTCTGAGGAATCTCCACACTGACTTCCACAGTGGCTGTACCAGTCGACACTCCCACCAACAGTGAAGAAGGGTTCCTTTTTCCCCACAGCCCCTCCAGCATTTGTTATTAGTTGATTTCTTAATAGTAGCCATTCTTTCTGGGGTGAGATGGTATCTCAGTGTTGTTTTAATTTGCATCTCTCGAATGACTAGTGATGTTGCACATTTTTTTGTATATTTGTTTGCCATTAGTATTTCTTCATCTGAGAAATGTGTATTCATCTCAGATGCCCATTTTTGGAGTGGGTCTTTAAATTTGGGAGGTCTGATTTTTTTGAGTTCTTTATATGTTCTCGATAGTAGTCCTTTGTCTGAGGAACAGCTGGCAAACATTTTTTCCCACATTGTGGGTTGTCTCTTCACTCTGTTGGTGGTTTCTCTTGCTGTGCAAAAGCTTTTTAATAAGATGAGATCCCAGTTATTGATTCTTTGGGATAGTTCCCGTGCGGTTGAGTTTTTATTCATAAAGTCTTTGCCTACACCAATGTCTCCAAGGGTTTTACCCATCCTACCTTCCAGCAGATTTAATGTTTCTGTTTTAATATTTAGATCTCTGATCCATTTTGAATTTAGTTTAGTGCATGGTGAAAGATATGGATCTAGTTTTAATCTTCGGCATGTGTAGAGCCAGTTTTTCCAGCACCATTTATTAAAGAGGCTATCTTTCTTCCAGCGAATGTGTTTGGCACCTTTGTCAAAGATAAGGTGGCTTAGTATGTCTGGGGTTGTTTCAGCATCTTCTAATCTGTTCCATTGATCTTCAGGTCTGTTTTTTTGCCAGTACCACACTGTTTTTATCACAGTAGCTTTATAGTATAATTTCAAGTCGGGGATTGTGATGCCCCCTGCCTTGCCTTTGTTGCCCAGAATTGCCTTTGCTATTCTAGGTCTCTTCTGATTCCAAATGAATTTTAGGATTGTTTTCTCTAATTCTGTGAGATATGCTGTTGGAATTTTGATTGGAATTGCATTAAATCTGTATAACAATTTTGGAAGTATGGCCATTTTCACTATATTGGTTCTTCCTATCCAGGAGCAAGGGATATCTTTCCATTTTCTGATATCCTCTTCAATCTCCTTTTTCATAGTACTGTAGTTTTCAGTATAGAGGTCTTTTACATCCTTCGTGAGGTTGATTCCTAGGTATTTCATTTTTTTGGATGTTATTGTGAAAGGTATTGTTTCCCTAATTTCTCTTTCAGTAAGTTTGTTATTTGTGTACAGGAAGGCTATTGACTTTTGAGTATTGACTTTGTATCCAGCTACACTACTGAATTTGCTTATTAAATCTAGCAGTTTTTTAGTGGAGTTTTGGGGATCTTCTGTGTAGAGTATCATGTCATCTGCAAATAATGATAATTTAACTTCTTCCTTTCCAATCATTATTCCTTTTATTTCTTTCTCTTGTCTAATCGCTCTGGCTAAAGTTTCCAGAACTATGTTGAATAAGAGTGGGGACAGTGGACATCCTTGTCTTGTTCCTGATTTTAGAGGGAAGGCTTTCAGTTTTTGGCCATTTAGTATAATATTGGCTGTTGGTTTGTCATAGATAGCTTTTACCAGATTGAGATAAAGACCCTCTATTCCAATTTTCTGTAGGGTTTTTATCATGAAAAGGTGCTGGACTTTGTCAAAAGCTTTTTCTGCATCTATTGAGATGATCATGTGATTTTTGTCTTTGGTTCTGTTAATATGCTGTATTACATTTATTGATTTATGTATGTTGAACCATCCCTGCATCCCTGGGATGAATCCAACTTGGTCATGGTGTATAATCTTCTTGATGATTTGTTGGATTCTGTTTGCCAGTATCTTATTAAGGATTTTTGCATCTATGTTCATTAGGGAGATTGGCCTGTAGTTCTCTTTCTTAGTTGGGTCCTTCTCTGGTTTTGGTATCAGGGTAATGCTTGCTTCCAGGAATGAATTTGGGAGTATTGCTTCCCTTTCAATTTCATTGAAAAGTTTGAGAAGTAGGGGCGTTAGGTCTTCTCTAAATTTCTTGTAGAATTCAGCAGTGAATCCATCAGGGCCTGGACTTTTCTTTGTTGGGAGGTTTTTAATTACATCTTCAATTTCATTGGTTGATATTGGTTTATTTAGGATTTTTAAATCTTCTTGATTCAGCTTTGGTAATTCATACGAATCTAGGAATCTGTCCATTTCTTCTGCATTTTCCATCTTAGTAGAATATAAATTTTCAAAATAGGTATAGATGGATTTCTGCAGGGTCCGTCGTGATATCACCCTTTTCATTTTCAATTGCATGGATTTGAGTCTTTTCTTTTCTTTTTTTAATAAGGTTGGATAAGGGTTTGTCAATCTTATTTATTCTTTCAAAGAACCAACTTTTTGCTTCATTGATTCTTTGTATTGTTTTTTTATTCTCCAATACGTTAATTTCTGCTCTGATCTTTATAATTTCCTCCCTTGTACGGGCTTTTGGCTTAACCTGCTCTTCTTTTTCTAGAAGCTCGAGGTTCACCCTTAAGTTGTTTATTTGCGCTTGCTCTATTTTCCTGATATAAGTATTTAATGCTATAAATTTCCCTCTTAGGACTGCTTTCATTGTATCCCATAAGTTCCGGTATGTTGTACTGTCATTGTCATTCAGTTGTAGAAAGTGACTAATTTCTTCTTTAATTTCATCTGTGACCCATTGGTTGTTCAGGAGGATGCTGTTTAATTTCCATGTGTTTAGGGAGTTTTTGTGGGATCTTTTGCCATTGATTTCCAATTTCATTGCACTATGGTCTGATAATATGCATGGGATAATTTCAATTCCTTTGCATTTACTTAAGCAGGTTTTATGAGCTAGTATGTGGTCTATTTTGGAGAACGTCCCATGTGCAGCTGAGAAAAATGTGTATTCTGATGTTGTGGGATGGAACACTCTGTAGACATCTACTAAGTCCATTTGTTCAAAAGTTTGGTTCAGTTCTACTATTTCATTATTGATTTTCTGTCCAGTTGATCTATCTTTTTGTGACAGTGGAGTATTGAGATCTCCCAACATAATTGTATTAGTGCTTATTTGATTTTTCATGTCCTTTAGTACTTGTTTTATATAGCTGGGTGCATTGGTATTTGACGCATATATATTTATGATCGTTATCTCTTCCTCTTGGATTGTTCCCTGTACAAGGATGTAATGACCGTCTTTATCTCTCTGAATCCTTCTTGGCTTGAAGTTCACTTTGTCTGCAAAAAGAATAGCTACCCCTGCTTTTTTCTGGGTTCCTGTGGCATGGAGTATTGTTTTCCATCCTTTGACTTTCAGTCTATGAATTTCTTTCTGAATTAAATGTGTTTCTTGTATACAGCATATTGTTGGATCTTGCTTCTTGATCCATTTCGCCAGTCTGTGCCTTTTGATTGGTGAATTGAGACCGTTAACATTGATGGTTAAAACTGATATGTATTGACTTGTCATGATATTTTCCTATTGTTGGTTCCCACTCTTTGTTTTTCTGCTTTCCGGCTATTTAATTATTTGCCCTGCCTGGTGGATTCCTTCTGTTGGGGTTCCTATCTCTTTCTAGAATGTCCTTCAGAACATTTTGGAGTGCTGGTTTGGTGGTCATAAATTTTCTCAGATGTTCTTTGTCATGAAAGTATTTTATTTCTCCATCAATTTTGAAAGATAGTTTTGCAGGGTACATCAATCTGGGCTGAAAATTATTTTCCTTTAGAGCTTGCAATACATCATTCCAAGCTCTTCTTGAATTGAGGGTTTGTGCTGAAAAGTCAGCTGTGATTCTGATGGGTTTTCCTTCATAGGTGATTTGTCTCTTCTCCCTAACAGCTTTTAAGATTCTGCCCTTCTGTTGAATTTCTGGGATCTTGACTATAATATGTCTGGCTGAAGTTTTTTTTTTTGATCATGTCTAGTTGGTGTTCTAAAAGCTTCACTTATAGGGGTGTCAAATTCCTTTTCTCTTCCAGGAAAGTTCTCCCTGATTATGTCTTTGAACAAGGTTTTAATGTCGTTGATGCTATCTCCTGCTTTTTCATTTATTCCAATTATTCTTAAGTTGTTTATCTTTGAGTCATCTAGCAGCTGCTGAATTGATTTTTCATGGTCCCTTGCTATTTTTAAGAATTTTTCCATTTCATGATCACTAATTGCAAGCCTGTCTTCTATATCTGAGATCCTGTCCTCACATTGGCTTATTCTGCTACAAATACTTTCAATGGAATTTTTTATCTCTTGGGTATCTGCTTGAATCTGCCTTATGGATTCCATTTCTTTCCTATGCTGAGCATTCATGGTTTCTATAGTTTTCTTAAGTTCATCTATTTTTTTGTCTGTATCAGCTATAGTGTCCTTAAGCATGGTCTTCATTGTAGACATTATCTCTGCAGTTATCTGTGAGATTATTTCTGTTTTAATTTTTTCCAGAACCTCATTCAGTTGCTTTGTTGTTACCACTTCAGATAGGCCAGGTGGGTGGCTTTCGGATTGTCCCATCTCGTTGCTCCCTAGGTTTGCCTTTGGTGAATTGGATGTGTGGGGTTGCATCTTGTTTAAGTGTCGTCTCATTTTTTCTTTCTTTAATTCCTGGGGTGATGTTTGCAAATTACCTATAGTAGGTTACTTTATTGCTAGTGTTTAAGATCTTTAGAAGATGACTACTTCTCTGCAGTATCTTCCAAGTGGAGCTTGCTTTTAGGTTTTGAGCTTTCTGCCAGATCCTACCTCTTCAATTCGTTGGTTATGCGAAGTTGCTACCTGTTTGGCCCAGTCCTTGATTCTTTGGTGCTTGTGCTGTTTTTACTTGTACCAAGCTATAGAAGCTGTCCAAAAGCTTTCCTGAGGCCTCTTGGAATGAGGCAGGGTAAGCCAAAGCTTGCCCCACACTCACACTCCACACCCCCAACTCTGGGCCTGAGTGGCAGCCCGGCCAGAGTCACTCTCAGACACCACCCAGGGCCAGAGCCATGCTTGCTGTGGAAAGTGAGATTGGGCCCCTTTGGGGCAAGACCACGAGGACCTCACAGGCTGTGCCCAGCTGGCAGTTCAGCCTCAGGGCCACTGGGGGGAGTTGGGCATGTCCAGGAGTCCAAAAGTTCCTGGGCAGATACAGTAGGAAGAAGAGTTGTTTTCTGTTTGTTTCATTTTACAAATGAATTGGGTTTATGGCTCCATCCGGGACTTTCAAACAGTGGTGGATCCAGAGAATGACTTATATTGTGTGACAGGGAGACCACAGAAAAGGTATCTGTCTTGATTCCCATTTTTAATTTAAACTTAATGGAAAACACATTTGGCGTTTCAGTCTTCCCACCTGCAACCTCTGAGGGTCAGGCAGAGGTGATGGGCTCAGCCAATTATGCTGGTGAAGCACCATATTATCCCTCCCGGCCCGGGTTTGATTGGGAAAGGAGTCGGGGATGCCAGCAGGACAAAAGGGCGGACTGCCCTGGACTCAGTAGCCAGGCACGCCTGTTGTTCAGAGTGCAGAGCCTCCCACCACCACTCGGCTGGGGCTATTGAGTGCTGCGAGGAGAAAGAGCAATGGACTCAATGGGCTGACTGTGAGGGGCACTGTGGGCTCTATGGTAACAGCGAGGCTGAGACAAAGGCTTTGGCACTCGGACCCTTGTCTGCCCTGCTCCAGGTGCCCCAGATGAAAAGCAGGTTAGGTGGAGGGAACGCAGCACAGAAGCAAGCCCAGGATGCTGCATCGCCTGCAGAGCACCACTGTGCCTGCTCACGTCTCCTTTCAGACCCCAGATACCACGTCCGATGACAAGCAGATGCATGACGGAAATCATGTTTTCCTCATGCTTTTACTTTGGAAAGGCCATACCACTTGCCATAGCACCTACTTCATGCTTTTTCAGTGCAAAAGGTGTTCCCCCAAAATAGATACACACCTGCATGTAGATACACCACACACACACACGTATACATGCATGCATGTTACACAAGTACTTAAGGAGAGAAATGCTTTCATTGAAGTCTAACATACAGAGAATTGCAAAAACCACAAGTGCACAATGGGAGAATTATCACAAAATACATTCAGTCACTCAATAAGCACAACTCCCAGGCCAGGAAGTGGAATAAAAGCCCCCGCACCGTCTCGTCGCCTCCTTGCCCTGTCCCCCCAGGTACCCACCACCCTGCCTCCCAGCGCTGTGATGAGCTTTGCCTGTTCCTTTGATCTAGCATGGAGGCTGCAGAGGCTGCTGGGCTGAGGACAAGAGGGAGATCTTGCCTCCTATACCTTCTGGCTGTGTGATTCTAGGCAGTGACCTGACCTCTCTGAATGCTGATCTTCTCATCCGTGAGACAGGGTGGCTTTGGCTCACGCAAGGATGAAGCGAGAGAACAGATCAAACCTGTCTGAAACCACAAGTGGCCCAAGAGCGTTGGTCTCCCTCCTCCCCATTGTAGCTGGCTGACTCTGGTGTCAGGAAACCCTAGGCGCTCAGAGGGCACCAGACCACCTCAGGGCCAGCCCCTAGAGACCTTCAAAGTAGGAGGAAGAAATCCAGAGCCACTGAGCAGGAGGTGAGATTCCAGGAAGGACTTCCGTGCAGCAGAACAAGCTATCTTAAGAAAAGAATGTGCATGACGCTGGGGGTGTGCCTCAGTGTTACAGTGCTTGCCTAGCATACCCAAGTCCCCGGGCTCAATATCCAGTATCAAAAAAAAAAAAAAAAGGGTGGCAGCAGGAGTGTGCTTTGCCACCCTCTCTAGCCTGAGGACTTGGTTACATAAAGTTTGCAAAGAGAAGGGAATGCGGGTCCCCTGGGAGAGAGGCCAGGTGCCCCTGGCCAGCCCCTCCTGGAGGGAGGCTGTGTTGCCTACCAGGAGTGAAACTTGAACCAAGAACAGTCTTGGGGCAAAATCCTTTTCCTAGGTTACCATGAAATATGTATTTCATGCAAGCCTTGGAGAGGTCAAACGACCCTTTCTCTTGGCTTTCTGTGAGTTTCCTGTGGAATTCACGTGTGCCCGAGGAAGACCTTTCACCACGGGGGGAAATTTAATAAATGTGGTTTATCTAAGCTCCGTGCTCTCAGCTTGCTTAGCACTAATGACTCGGGCCATTCACTCCTCAGAGGCCATCATTTTTCTTTATTTGCTGCAGCAGTGAGGTTTCAGCCTGAGGGAGAGAGTGTCGGGGACAGAGAGGCAGACATTCTTGGTCTGACTCCTGAGTTTTTTTTTTTTTTTATATTCCCTTGGAACATTTGATTCTGTTTCTTAACCTCCTTCCAGTCATGGAGGATTATTTCTTATTGCAGCAGAACCCATTCATAATTCTAATTCCAGAGGGCAAGACGCATGCTCAGCAAGGTTTTGGATAAAGGGTTTTATTGTATGTAATTGTGGTGTCTGCGGGAGGATGGATATAAAACAGCTAGCATTTACTGAACTCTTATTCCGAGCCAGGTCTGCTCTGAGCACTTGAAACACGTGATTTTATTTAATCCTCACAACTACAGTGTCAGGTGGGCGTTACCGTTAGCCTGTTGTACAGATAAGGACCCTGTTACTCACAGAGATGAGACAAATTGGTAGAAGTAGCCAAGCTAGTCAGTGGTAACAAGCAGGTCTAATTTTAAACTCTCATTTGCATAATAACCTATACTAAAATGAAGTCGCCTCAACCACAGTTTGTCATATTCTTGAGCGTAGAACCACCAAACATAGCTGGCCCTTAGATGTCACATTCGGGCGACTGTGTTGTCTATAAAATGTTGTCCTCATACCAGCGCTTCGGCATATAGCAGCCTCAATAACACCTCTGCCCCGCTCCTGGTTTTCATCGGGAGCTGTTTCAGAGCTAGAAGGAAGCGTCACCCAAGCTAGAAGTCATAAGTCCTGGGGAGTTGAAGGATTCTTACAAAATCCTTTCCCTCTCCATCCAGCCCTGTGGGCACACCACCGAACGCCCACAGCTGGGTGAGGCACAGCTCACTGCTGTTCCCTTCCAGGACTGGAGACTAAAAATACGTGTGTCTGACAGCCCATTCCCAGTGGCACCGAGTCAGTCCCCTCAGCCACAAGCACCTGGAAAAGGGCTGTTTAGAAAGACTTTCTCAGCCTCAGACACATGTGTCGGGCTTATGGTGTCCTTTGTGAATACATCCCAGTTCTAGTTTTGGTGGTTGTTTAAGATTTCCCCCAGAAATATCACAAGGAGACTCCCCCAGATGCCTAAATTTTATGAAATGAAACTCTTAGGTTCACTTTAAACAAAGGAACAAATGCAGTTTTAGGAAGGAAAGGAGCATGTGTTTTACACGCAACAACAACAAAAAGCTATTATCCCTTCAAAATGCCTAGACCGGATGGCATTTTGCCAGGTAGGTACTGAAATTTAGAAGACCGGATAGCATTTAGCACAGGTAGGTACTGAAATTTAGAAGACTGTGCACCAGCACTCTAGGATGAAGAAAGTTTGGTGCATTACTCCTTGTGTTTAGTCGTGTTCTCTTAGATGTAGCTGAAGGCAAAATTCCCACTTGTAGCATCACCATCCCTCAGCTTCCCAGTTCCCAGCCCCACCACCCAATAATGAATGTCCAAGCACCTCACCCGCACCTGTAAAATGACCTGCATGTGCATAAACCCAAAGGCTTTCACAGCGGGAAGGGACAGTGCTTGATACTTGGTTGTTCTCCAGGGTATGACTACAAGCTGCAGGCCAAATCTGGCCCAATCTGGCCCAGGAACAAAACACAACAAAAACTAAGAAGACTGTACTTAGCCCATAAAGTCTAAAATATTTACTAACTGGTCTTTATTGAAAAAGTTTGCCAACCCCTGCTCTCATTCAACCCCTTGGGTTTTCTAATGAAGAAACCAATGTCTAGACATGTAAAGTCACTTACGGTCAGTCAGGGAGGTGGTAACAGAACCAGGACCGACCCAGATTTACAGAGTCTCCGTCCTGTGTTCCTTCCATGACATCATGCCCAAACCTTCAGGATAGAGACATGGCTGCTCCGGAGGGCATGGCCTTGTTCCCCACCACCTTCTATTCTAACTAACTCGGATCCAACTCCATGGAGCTACTGGAGTCCTGCATAATTAGCTCCAGGCAAATAGATTATGTTAGTTTATTCTCGCTCTCCAGGAGTCTTCTGCTCCTCTTTCCCTCTCTTCTTCTCACACGCCCCACTCCTTATGCCATCTCCTATTCTGCATTGCAAAGAAATGTTTGAGTTTTAGTCTGTGTTAGCTTTCTGTCACTATAACAAATACCTGAGATAATCAACTAATAAAGAGAAAAGGTTGATTTTGGCACAGAGTTTTAGAGATTTCAGTTCATGATTGGCCCCATTGCTTTGAATCTGTGGTAAAATATCATGGTGGAAGCTCATGGTGGAGCAACCATTTACCTCATGAATGGAGGGAAAAAGAGAAAGAGAAGAGGAAAAGGTCCCACCTCTAATGACCTAAGACTTAAACTAGACCACACCTCTGAAAGGTTCCACCACCCCCCTGGGGACCAAGCCTCTAACACACAGGCCTTTGGCAAACATTCCAGATCCAAACCTCAGCATCACGTTGGCCTTCTTTTTCCTTTCAGGTTCACTGCTGGCCTACAACACAACCTCCCACACAGACCAGTCCTCACGACTGAGTGTCAAAGAAGGTGAGTCTCCTGTCTTGTGCACTTAGAATGCTCTTCAAGGCCTGATGCTGTCCCATAGGGCTGAGACTGCGGGGAAGATTCAGGTCTGTGCCCCGCTTCCTTTGTCACTCGATCTTTTCTAGCACACAAGACAAGAAACTGAAGTTTTACCATGTGTGGCACCAGCTGCAAAGCTCTGAGGAAAGAGGTTTTGAAATATCTTGTAATGATTTCATAAAGATATAGCTTGAAGTTTTTACTCCATGGAAGAAAATGTGTTGTCCTTGAAATGAAATGAATACCGCTTAATGAAAATTATGGGTTTGCTTTACCAAAGATAAGGAAATAAAGATTTCAAGGATTTTAGCATGCCCACCTTTTAAGGTATTTTGACAGTGCCAATTCATATTAAAGTAATGGTTTGAGGATTTGATCTGGTTTGGTTTGGTTTGGTTTGGTTTGACTGAGAGAGAAAGAAAATCATCTCTACAAATCATTTTTGCCAAATGGAGATTTTAGTGAACATGATAATAGCATTTCTCAGCCTCTTCATGAAACAGCATCATAAGGTCTGGTCCAGATACTATGTTAAACTTTTAGTCCTTTAAAAAAGTGAATAGGGCCGGTGAGATAGCTCAGCGGCATAAGCGCCTGCCTGGCAAGCGCAAGGTCCTGAGTTCGACTTCCAGAACCCACATAAAGGAAAAAAATGGGCCGGTGATATTGCTCAGCGGCACAAGCACTTGCTGGCAAGCGCGAGGTCCTGAGGTCGACTCCCGGTACTCACATTAAAAAAAAAAAAAAAGTGAATAAAAAAAATAAATAAATAAATAAATCATGGTACCTGGTTAATGGAGAAAAAATGTGAACAGATAATTATTAGAAACCAGGAAAGGAGTGAAAAGAAAGTCTTCCCACACCAAAAGAAAATTCCACAGAGGAGAGGCCTTTGAATAGGAGCTTGTGGCACGATAAGATGATAGCAGGCAGCCTTTCTGCTTCCCTGCTTTTTCTTTTAAAAATTTGCACACCTCTCAAAATATGGAATGAATGCAGAAAGTTTAGCTATATGTTTCATGTTGAATAGTGCGGCATAGTATTTGAGACATACATAAGGCTCTTCTAAGGGAGGAGACCATTTGGTTCAAAATCCTTATGGGATATGTAGAAAACAGAGACCCAAGGACCCTGTGTCTTGCCCAAGGTTACATTTGATCACATTGGACTTTGTGTTTCCTGTTAATGATTTATAATTTGACAATGACCCCAACAATTAATACATGATATGATGAATCTGATTTTAAACATTTGTGTTTTCATTTGCCTCCTTGCATGCCTCAGCCTGGCCCAGTCCTGTTTCTGCTATTTCTGCTTTCTGAGTCGGATGTATTGAATTGTGCTATGAAAATTGAAGTTATATTGACTCATGCTACATTCCGAGCCTCACTTGGCCCAATGACCTATTTTAACATCATATTGCAAATGTCTATAAGAAAGAAAATTTACTTTCATGACAAATACATTGAGGTCAGGGCACCTTTGGCTTACTTTGGGAAAATACTTCATCCTTAAGCCTCAGTTTCCTGTGTAATATGGGGGCTGAACTAAATGAGAGCCAGGTTCTGATTGAGTTCTTGGCTTCCAAGGGGACCAGGAGCCCCAGCATGAGGGCTGAGACCTCGTCCATAGCCACTCTGCTTGGATTTGCTTTATATATTTGGCTTCACTTCATTTGTGGACTTGCAAGGAAGCAAGAGAGGGAGAAAGAGAAGCAACCCCTGGAGGGAGAGAAGGGCGGAAGGGCAGAAGACAGCTTAAACCTTTGAACTGCTGCATTGGGATTCACCGCTACAAACTGCAGCCTCCTGACAACATCAGTACAAACCAGCAAGGCTCTGGGGCAGCAGAGACAATGGAAGAGTTTCTAATATGGGGCTTAAAATACAGGTTTTAGCTTAGAAAACTGGTTTAGCTAAGTTGAAAAGTGTTGCTCACGAGCTTCTTCCTGTCTGGGGTCTCAGGCCTCAGCCTTCAGCCCTCTTCTCTACCTGTGACCCGCGTCCCCTCCCCCCGGCCCTTTTGTATTTGGGGAGCGCATTTGCACCACCGCTCCCTTATTCAGGCTGATTGGAGAGCAGCTCCTCTTGCTGAGTAGCAGCCCCTCTTCTGAAATGAATTGATGCAGTATCCAGGCAAACGCACGCCACGCGGCCAAGGCCCCATTCAGGTGGTGCGCAGCATTTATCTCCCCGCATCAGCACTGGCCTCTAGAGACCATTAAGTCTCGCTTTGCAGGTGCACCTTTTGTCTCCAGTAAAGCTCTCCACTTGAGCAGCCTTGCTCTTCTAAGCTTCCCCTTGTGAGGTGGTCTGAGTTTGAACGACCCAGCGTGCCACAAAACAAAGTACATTAGCAAGACAAAGCTCGCCAGGCTCCTCTCCCCTCCCCGCCCCTCCTCCCCACCTCTATCTCTCTTCTCTAATAGCCATCTCTATTTTTTAATATTAAATGAAAAAAGAAAGAGAAGACATCATGCAACCTTGGCTCCATCTCCTTTGAAAAAGGTGCACACATAGCCCCAAAGAAAATCAGAGCTGGGCAAGGGCACCAGAGCTGTGTGTTTGTGTGTGTGTGTACGTGTGTGTACATGTGCTCCACCGAGGGCAGGTGCTGGCTTTAGACACAAAGAAAAGAAATTAAGGAGATGATTTCTATTAATGTGTCTTCAATGCCCTTGTCAAATTAGAAGGCCTTTTTACTTTAAAATAGGGTAATCTCTCTTCTAGCTTGTCTCTTGAAAAAAATGGCTGCAATCTCTAAGGGTGCCCAAGAAATAAGTCTAGATTTCAAAAATTAATTTATTACAATCTTTAAGCCTCTTTACAATAAATGCTCTGTGGGTATGAGCTGGACCTGGCTAGAACAGCCGTGCTCTCCCTACCACTAGTTATCAAATATAATGCACTTAGTAAATTAGCACACAAGTTATTGTTGCCCATTTACCATGGCAGCTACAACTGTCACTTACGTAGGATTTTGGAGTACATCAGACACATCCTCCTGCTTTGCTTTGGAGCCTTGCATCATCCCTGTGAAGGAAGCGAGTTGTGGCAGAATTAAGTGAGTTACTGCAGGGCACAACTGCTCACTGGCACAGCAAGGATGCAGAGCCCCTCGCTTCACTAGCAGTTACGTGGTTGAGTAGAAGAAAGTAAAATAGTGGCTGACAGGCTGGGAAGGTGTGGAGGTTGGAGAGGGGTGGAGCGGGAATGGTTAACAGGTATGGAGCTGGGCAGAAGGAATAACTTCTCACGTTCTGCAGCACAGTAGGGTAACTACAGCTGGCAACAATGAGTTGAATTTCAAAATAATCAGCCCAGTAACCCTTTCCGGAGGTTTTTGAACACTCTCAATACAAATAATGGTACATGTCTGAGGAGATCTACGTATGCGCCAACTATCCTGATCTGATCATTGCACATTGTACCTGTGTCTCAAAGCGTCATGTGGTACTCCATAAAAATGTACAATGATTATGTGTCAGAGAATTTTTTTTTTAAATTTTAAAAGTCCCTTGTTTCCAAGGCTGATCAAGCCTCCCCCTTCTAGTTGTCTTTTCACAAAAGTAGTGTCAACTTACATGCAATTTGGACAGAGATTTGAATTTTTTGCATTAGTTTTTCCTTTGCTGCAGTTGCCACTGTCATCCCCAGCTTCCTCCCTAAACTGTTCTCTTCGCCGGAAGATGAGCTCAGATGCGGTGTCCGCTTGGCAGCGCCCTGGGCTCTGACTGCACAGAGAATCACTTGTAGATCTTTGTGAAATACACTACTGACGCTCTGGGATGATACTATCTGACTCTGCTCAAGGGAGATGCCTAAAACAGCCAGATTCCTGGGGGAGGAAAGTGACGGCTGCTTACCGGGGTGGTGACCAGGAGCACCACAGGAGAGGGAAGGGCTGGTGTCCAGTGGACAAGGTTTGCTTGGAAAGAAGAAGAAGTTCTGCAGGTGGGTGGTGCTGACGATGGCACAGCAGCAGGAATGTGCGCAACGCCGCTGACCTGCGCACTTCAAGGGGTTAAAGTGGTAAATTTTATGTTGTGCATATTTTATATTTTATTAAAACCTGAACAAACAAATAAGGAAAGCAAAATGAAAATTACAAAATACTGAGGCTCAAGCCGAAACATGAACAATTAATTCCAAATCTCCAGGCCCTTGGAATCTGTAAAGTTCTCCAAGTCCCTATAACCTGCAACCCAGCGTGACCAACCCGGCCTCACAGTGCAGAGCCCACGAGAGAGAGGGTACCAGAGCCATCCTAGAGCCATCCCGGGCATTGTTGGAGATACCCAACAATGACCTTGACCTTGCATGGCCCCAAATCATCCTAGACAAGGACCTTTGGTATATCGATAAGGCATAGCCGAGTGAAGGGGCTTTGTGAGCGTGATGAGTTCTTTTCATCATTGCCACTGATGATGTTGGAATTAGTACTGATTTTGACAACTTTACACATCTCAGAAATTCCCTTTTTCTGTGTCCTCTTTTGGGTCTAACAATCAGATCCGGTGTTGCCAGCTTGATTTGACAGGCGGACACTGAGGTTCTAGAAGTTAAGCGGCCTCTGCAAGTGCGTAAACATCCTGGAGCCAAAGCTTCTGACTCTGCACACCTCCTCCTCTCCCGCGCTGCCCTCCAGGCTGCAGACCTGAGTGTGTCCGCTCTGGTCCAGGTCAGCGCTTCCCTTTGTTTTTCTGGGCAAACCCTGCCTGGGGCCTCCCCTGTGTGCGCAGCCGGATGAGCAGCAGTGGGCAGGAATCTGCAGATCTCTTCTGAGAGCCGCTTTGCATGCTGAGCCCTCATTTCCTTTGCTCCTCATGCCAAAGCTGGTGAAATACCTCGGACTCTCCGAAGGACAGAGGATATTGAGCTCTTTGTTTATTAGCTCCTAAAACTCATAAACCCACCCAGCGCTGGTCGTGTACTGAATCAAGCGAGCCCCAGCCTAGGTGCCTCTCAGGACCTGTTGCTGAATGAGAAGATTGAAAACCGCGACCCCACTGTGGGGAGACTGCTTGCAGGCTCCCCACCGTCAGCAGTTGCCCTGGCTAGTGGATGAAAGTCTGTCTCCCGACCCACCAGGATGGAAAAGAAAGGAGAAATTAGCTTCTGTGACCTGCATGGTGAGACCCCTAATTGGCACTGAAGAGCACGCTAAGGAGAGCCCCAGGCTGCGCATGAGTGACAGCCTCCTGTCCGCAGCCCTTTATTGTGTGCCGAGTTTTCACGTCCATTAGGCCCCTCTGATGCACCCTGGTCTTGGTGCAGAGCAGGACTCAACTCCAAGTCTCAGGTATTCTTTCCTCCCTCCGGGCTGTTTCCCGCATAGCATCTCAGCATGTTTAATTCAAGCATCTGACAGCATCTTAAACATTCTATAATTCTTACTCCTTTCAGTTTACTCAAGGTAGACGTGCATCTCACATCTCAGTATTGCATATGGATGAAGAACTCAGCCTTGGCACTCAGACTGTGATCTTGGCCAAAGCAGTCATTTTTTTCTGCCTCAGTTTCCTCCTGCATAAAATGAGGAAAATCAGCCAGACATGGTGGCGCATGCCTGTAATCTCAGCACTCTGGCAGGCAAGAAGATTGCAAGTTGGAGCCCACTACTAGCACCTTAGCAAGAACCTGTCTGAAAGTAAAAAACAAAAAGGGCTGAGGCTGTGGCCCAGTGTGAAGGCTCTGGGTTCAATCTCCAGTGCCTCTAAAAAAAAAGGGTAATTATAGTGTCCCTCGGAGATGATGTAACACTTGTAAACCAGCATGATGTGTGACATGCTGATAAATGTTTAACAGAAGTTATACTAATAATAGCAAATTAGTATTTATAGTGAAATAATAACAGCAACTGACATTGTTACTGTGAAAATAATAGAATATTCTTGAGAGTTTACCAGATATTTACAGCGTGAAGAATACTGTATGTAAGCAGGTTGTGAAAGTCTGTGCTGGATACCAGCAGGTCCCATGAAGTAGCCAAGGTGCTTAAAAACTTATGAAGGAGAGACATCTATGAAATATCAAGGAATAACATAAAACTGGATATAGTCAAATACAAAAACGCACGCTACAGACAAAAGGTTCTCTGAGGGTAATGAAGGGAAGAAAGAATTACTAATGCCGAAGCTCAGCATCTCCTCCAAACTCTTCATATGATGGAAGAGATCTGAGGCCAGAAAAGGTGTGGGCTCCTGCAGGCCACACAGGGAGTGAGGACAAATGTATACTTAAGCATCCCTCATCTGCAGAATTCCAAAATCAGAAAAACTTAAGGTTCCAAGCATTTCTGATAAGAGACATTCAACTTACTTAAATATATTTATATATTGGCAGATGTTGTAGATCACCAATATTTGAGTCAGGAATGGACCTAAGTTCTGGGAGTCATGCCCTCCTCCGCCCCATTTTTTCATTGGTTCCTTCATTTATTAAGAATCTGCTTAGTAGAGAACACTGGGCTGAGCCCTGGAAATGAGGTGAGCTCAGCACCTACCCTCAAGGGGCTCCAGTCAGAGAGACAGGCAGGTGAAGAAGGAAGGAAATACCGGGGGCAGTTGTCACCAAATCTGCCCATTCTCTCCTGCCCTGCGCATACATCTCTGCGAGGTGCCCTTTGTGATTTCACCAGGGAAGTCATGGGTAGAATAGAGGCCTCAGTAGCTAAGGTGGGTGTTGAAAAGGACAAGGTAGACCCCAAAGAAACCTGTGTGCTTGCCTCTGGGGTGCACGTGTGGGGACAGTGGGGGTGCATCTCCAGGTTGGGTTTTGAGGAAGGGAGCCCAGGCCGGTCTCTGTGAGAGCCACCAAGGCTTCACTGGGTAACACGGTGTGAGAGAGGCGACCACTTCCTCACAGCTGGAAGGCAGTTTAGTTAGTTTAGCTGTTTAGTTAGTTTAGTTGTTTAGTTAGCTTCACTGAGAGACCGGAAGCTCGGCAAAGGAGCCAGCAAAGGATTTGCCTCAAAATCATCAGGGACAGGGAGGAGGGTGGCACTGACATGAGACTGGCCACAAATTTGTAATTATTGAGGCAGGGCGATGGGCCCTCAGGGTTCATTCGGCTTCTCTCTGCTTTTCTATGTCTTTGGAATCTTCCCTAACTTTAAAGATGCTCAGGACAGAAATTTTGTTCCTAACCCTGCGTGCTGCATGTACGCATGTCCCGTGCAGCGAGGGAGAGTGAAGTGATTTGGGGCTCAGCACTTTGCAGGGGACCGGCTTTCGGCAGCCTGGTGTGTCTGTGCGTGCGGGAGGGTAGGTGAAGAGCAGAGCTCGGTGTGGGCATGGGCTCTGTGTGTGTGTGCGTGCGTGTGGGTGCATGCGTGTGTGCATGTGTGTGTGTTGCGTTCTTCAGAGCAGTGTCAGGGGGACAGCTGGAGCATGTGTGCCCAGAGGAAAAGGCCCGTAATACCGTGAGGTCATCTCCCGTTCCTCAGAGGAAGTAAATAGCATCCCCGTGCAGCGGGTTGTGTGGCTCCGCGGGCTCTTTGTCACCAACGTGTCCTTCAAATTGGAGGGTATGGCGGTCTCACAGCGGAGCCTGCTAAGAGCTTTGCTTTGTCACGAGGTGTTTCTTCTTTCTCGTGAAATACCCTACATCCATTTTTAGCGAAAGCAGGGACGATTTCTGAATGTGTATGTGCTGTTTCTATGGTCCAGAGGCAAGATTTATGATTATGGAAGAGGCAGTAGCTTGCTCTGTCCCCTGAATTTTTAAAAATTGTTTTCTTTGAAATTCCAGAGTGGATGTTTTGTCTGCTTTCTATCTGACTCTCTTTGGAGAGTTGCATGGTTTTTTGTTTTGGAGGGTAGGGTGTTTTGGGTTTTGTTTTTGAGAAAGAGAGAGAACAGAAAGAGAGGAGAAAGAGAGAGAGATTGGAGAGAGAGACTGGAAACAAAGAATCGTTGTTTCGCAGGCAGGAAACCCCAATCCCGAGGGAATTCAGCCAGCCAGCCCTGTCCTGGAGTCAGACTCCAGCTCTCTGAGTTCAATTTGACAGCTTGTCTGGGACACTTTCTAAGTAACCATTATCCTTCCTTTCTCTAAGTAAAAGAACTGTTATTCCTTCCCGTGGGTGTGCTGTGTGCACTGTTATTGCACACGTGTGGTTCCACGGTGACAGGGATACACTTTCTCTAAATGATTGGAAACTGTTAGCATGTTTCCTCAGACAAGTGTAAATTTGTTCCAGGATAATGAGGCAAAAGACTTTAAGTATTACACCACTGCCTCATTAGAGGCAGCCTATTGCAGTGGAGAAGGAGGTTTGTGGCGGTGCTGTGCAGGTACATTTTATTGCCCTGAAGATGCCTTTGAAACATATACAAAAAAAGATATCCTCAGTGATCAGCTCCTTGTGTCCTCATTGATGGATGGATGCAGAGTCGCCTCCCCCGGCAGCTCGCCGTGGAGGAGCTGGGATACACGCCACACCCCGAGTGAGCAGAGGTGGCGGGGGAGGCAGGCTCAGTTAGAGGTGACCACCTGGAGTTCGCAGGGGACTCTGCTCTCCTGCTGACTTTGCCACCAAGCTGTGAGAGACGAAGAGGCAGTCACCCACCTTTCCCGGGTGTTCCTATTTGAAGCCCATCTAGCTTTGAACTGAGATCAGTCCATCCCCAAGTACTGAGGGAGGGGCTTACAAGGAACAGAGTTCAGTCATGGGATTCTAGTTCCGCTTCACCCTTTTGACTCAAATGCTGTGCAGGATTTTTATCAGCTTGAATGCCCATTGAAGACCATTTTGCTGTGCCCATGTGGCAAGAGGCTGAAGAGACCCAGCCGTCAAAAAGTAACGTTGCAGGGAAAATGGTTTTTTTGTTCATTACAACCTTCCTGTCCTTGCTTTTTTTATCAGTCCCCCAATAGCAACTAACATTTACTAAGCATCTACTCTGGGCCAAGAACTTTTCTATTCACCTCACATTTACGTGTCATAAAACCTTGTTAAGTTGGTATTATTATTATTATTATTATTATTCCCATTTTACGTATGAGAACACTGGGGCACAGGTCCGTGAGGCCTAAGTCACAAAGCTAGAGTGAAGTGGATGGCATGTGTTCCTGTGACAGTCCCTCCCCACCTAAGTGGCCCAGTAAATCAAGATGTAAAATGACAACTCTGACTACAGGCAAGCAGCCTTCTGCCCCTTTAAGCTTCAGAGCCCTGCAGTTTTCAGATACCAGAATCACCTGGCAAGCACCTTAGAGGCACTCGCTGGAACGAACGCTTGTGTTAGAATAAGCTCCTTCCGTGTCCTCAAATGCTCTCCCCACTCCACCCCACCACTGAGAACCAGGGCTTTGTTCCCACCTGGACTGGAAAAGACCTGCAGCTTCCTCACCCACAGGGACATCGTTTCTGCCACTTCAGGGCTTGCCCCTTCTCGCCTCACACCTTGGGTACCATTCCCAGCTCCTCCCACACTCCTTCTTAGGCTTTCCTGCCTTCTTCAGACATGTCTTTGGTCTTCATGCACACCCAAACTGTTCTTAGATGCTGCCGGGGTAATCAAAGGCAGGCCTCCATTTGCTCTGCAACTCTAACGCTAGTGACAATGACTGCATGAGCCCCGATACACACTCATAAAGAAAAGTGATTTTGTGTGAGCCTCAGAGGCAGGAGGGGAAGCGGTGCAAGGTGGTGAGGAAATGTATTTGGGGGTGACTTGGCCTCCCAAGCAGCCCACAACCACTCCTGCACTGCCAGAGAGGGGCCAGTGACCAAACTTAGCTCTGAGTGGCCGGAGCTCTACGTGGCTTATGCTAATTTCCCTGGACAGTTCACACTTGCTAAGCGGGCCTTCTGAGTTTTGCATTCCTAATTCATCTCTGAACTCTGCGCAATTACTATTTCAGTCCTGTCATCTCCACCAAGTTTCACTTTGACTTGGACGTTCATCCCACTCTAGACGACAAAGCTGAGACACAGCATGAACTTGGTCTCTTTGATGTAGTTTCCATCACCTTTGCCATGTGGTCTTGGCTTGTCATGGGAAGTAAGTGTGGCCCCTGTTGGCTGTGTCGAGGAGTGGGGTTCCAAAGTACCTTGGAAGGGGAAGGGTGAATGCACAGGTGCTCCAGGTGACCCCCTGGTGGCCACCTCAGTGCGGAATAGTCCATATATGTTTGGTTTTGTCTAACGCACTGATTGAGAAATTCCACAACAGGGAGGTCATCTCGAGGGCAATGGTGCTGGGAAGTATTTTATATCCACTGTTTCCACACCACAGATTCAACCAGCCACTGACTGAAAATATTTAAAACATACATCTGTACTGAATGAATACATACGGATTTTTTGTCATCATCCTCTAAACAGTACAGTATGACTATTTATGCAGTACTTACATGGTATTAGGTATGATCTAGAGATGATTTAAAGTGTGTGGGAAGACGTGCATAAGTTATGGACAAGTACTACACCCTGTTGTAGAACATGTGTGGATGTTGGCATCTGAGAGGGGTCCTGAAACAAAACCCCTGAAGTTAGCACAAAGGGGCCACTATATTTTTTAAACGCTTGTTTATTCCCATGCTCGTAAATCAAATTCCATCTACCTACCTATCATTTATCTATATATCTATTATCCACCCTTCTAACTACTATCTAGATATGTATCTACCCATCATCTATTTACTATCTATCATCTGTCTTTCCATCTTGCTGGAAAGAAAGAGAAAGAAACAGAGAAGGTTCTCTTGGGCCAGCCAGGGATGCAGGGGCTTAGAGAAAGTCAAAGTGTAAATAGCGTCGTTTTTTAATTTGCACATAAAAACCTTTCCTAAGCTTTTGTTACAGATGTAACAACTGCCTCTCTTCAGAGAGCCCCAGTCTGAGGTAACAAAGAGCTTATTTCTCATGAACTATCCTACAAGAGTCTCGACGCAGTGATGATGGGGCTACACTAGCCAGGGCGCGAGGGGGCTTTTCCTCTCTGATCTCAGAGATCCATCATCTCCCCCATGTGAGGATCAAGAAGTTTCAAGTCTGGATCCTTTTTCAGGCATAATCTGGAGAGAAAGTGATAACATGAAGTGGAGTAATTATTTTATCTGTCAAAACGCAACAGACCCGTCAATGCCTGACTCGATTCCACCCACCTCAGGATCCTTTTCCTGACTCCTGCAGGCCACAGCCTCCTCTCTGAAGCTATTTATGGACCTAATTACAGAGTACCCTGTAGTCTCTGATTGTGAGTTTGTCCCGCTTCCTTTCTTCCAGCCCTGTAGATACTCAGTAAAAACCATTGACAGTTGATGGATTCACCGGAAAGGAAACTCTAGTCTTTGTCAATTTAATTCAGTATTTACTCAGTCCTTCTCCACTGAAGGGAAGAAAGCACAGAGAAATTAGCTGTAGTTAGCACAGGAAAGATTCACTTCTTATCTCCCGTCAGTGAAACACTAGGAAAGAATTGTAACTATAAGTCTGTAAAACACTTTGGAATATTTTTATGTGCATTATCTTATTTATTCTCCAAAGCTCTCCCTGAGGACTAAACATGCTCTTTGCTTTTACAGGCTTTACGTTTAGCAAGAACCAGTTATGTCTTCCCCAAATACCTACCTTTCACAGACTGTCTCACTGAGGTTCAGAGAGGTTAAGTCACTTGCCTAAGTTGACACAGCACGTACCTGACAGAGTTGTGACATGGACTAGTGCTCATCTCTAATTAAGAGTTTTTCCCTTTGCAATGAGCCATTTCCTTGTTTGAAAAGAATTAAAGAGGAATGATGGGATTCCTTCCCAGGAAGCTCTTTAAAAGCCCTAATCACACCACGAACAGTCCTGTGCTGGATAAGAATTAGGTGCCACTCTTCCAAAGAGATGAAAATCACTCAGTATAATTTTGAAAAATCTTTTACCCTAAAATGCCTCTGGCCTGCCTGCAAAATAATTATTGGTTATGCCCAATATGCTAGAAGAGTTTATAGAAAGGCAGTTTTGATACTATGAGTCATATTTTCAATTTCTATTAAAATTCTTACATGGCCACATATGCTTTCTCTCAGGCTTGGGCCTCCAGGCCTGTGCTAATTTGCATGTCTGGCTTAGATAATGTCTCAAGTGCCTTACAGATTGAAATGGAGCCTCTGGTTTTATGATATTTATAATAAGTAAGACCACATTCCACACCTTCCAAGAATTGATGGTTCTTTTTCTCTTAACTACTATGCTTCTTTCTGATATATGGGTGCAGGCTCAGGGACCAAAGCATTTCTTGGCCATTTGTCAGACAAGAAAAACAAAACAAAACAAAACAAAACAACAAAACAGAAAAAGTGTCCCTTTGGGATGCCCTCACCTGTCCTCTTTCCCCAGGTGGACTCTAGAGATTTGTCCTTTCCTGAAAACCACTTCAGCCTCAAGTCCAAAGACAAATTCTAGGAAGTGTTAGGATTCTGAGTTTCTTGATTGGAATGACAATTCTAAATCAACCTGAGTCTAAGACCCCAGATGGGGAAATCACCTTGCTTCTAAATATATGCAAAACCAGTTGATTCTTTAATAGACTGTCACCTTTCGCTATCCCTCCCACATAAGGGATGCTGTGAGTTTCTTGCTAATTATGCCATCCTCCCACATAAAGAATTCTCACTATCTAAAGAACTAATAAAAATGAATGGCCTTTCTGGAAGGACTTTGATGTCAATGTAGGGCAACCAGGGATTTTTCAACAGAAAATTATGGAGCTCTGCGGAGCTCTGTTTTCATCATATTAGACACATAAGTCTTTATTCAAATTATACATTTTCAGCAAGACCCTCTACTCCACAAGGCCTGCTCCCCTCACACAGCTGTCTTTTCTCCTTAGCATTCATCATTTTCTTATCTATCCTGCAGTTTACTGTTCATTTTGATGAATGTAAGCACCACAGAGGAAGTGTGTTTGTCTGGCCATTGTCGTATTCTCAGCACGTAAACGTGTCTGGCCCCACAGCAGCCATTTGGTAAAACCTTGAGTGAATGCAAGTGTGGTGGGATATTTTAAATTCAATCAGCTGGTGGGGTGCAGGGTCTAGTTTGATGGGGAAACAAAGGTGATTAAAACGTAGACTCTTTTTCCTAAAAGATGCTCATGTAGCAAAGGAGGTAAGTACACGAAGAATGACACCAGAAGGCTAAGCAAGACAAGGGAAATAAATACAACCAGCAGCCCTGGCCTGCAGAACTCTGAAAGCAAAGGGTACCAAAGCTGACCGGTGAGAGAGAAACAAGATGGTGCCCTGCAGGGCTAAGGAGAGGGAAGGCAGCATCACATGAATATTTCCACATGGATGTCACAGCAGGACTCTCTGCAGGGCAGAGGGGGCTGAGCACAGACCACCTCATATTACTTCTCATGTCCAGTTACCTAAGTGAACTATTATGCTTTCTTGTTCTTTTTCTTTTTGGTTATTTTTGAGACAGGGTCTTGCTATGTAGTCCAGGCTGGCCTCGAGCTCATGCCAGTCCTCCTGCCTCAGCCTCCTGAGTGCTGGGATTACAGGCTGTTTTCTTTTTCCTACCTGGAATCCTCTTAAACCTGATGACAGATCTGATGAAAGAAGTCTGTGGTTTAGTTGCGCCCACTGTGGAGGGAGAGTTGGCAAACACTCACTTAATGCAGTCAGCGTGAATTGCATTTCCACTAAGCCCCAAACTCCCACTTGGAAGGCCTTATCAAAATAAATAGGTCATTGAGACCTCTGTGCCATCTGGACACAGAACCACAGGAGAGACAGAGAGAGTGAAGGACCCAGGTTCCTCAGGACAGCTCACGTGATGATGGTCGCAAGGCTGTGTCTGGTACATGTACCACTTACCTCTCCAAATTCTTCATATTTCAAAGCCATCCTTTCTTCCAAGCATTTTGCTCATACATCTTTCTTCCTCTTTGCTCACATAATGTCTTAAACACTGCCCCATTATACCGCACACAGCAGGGCTGGTTCTGAGGCGGAGGGGCAGTGTGGATTCCAGAAGAAGACTTTTGAGCGAAGGAAACCTGATCTGGGGTGTTTTTTCTTTCTCGTGCGTGTTTTAAGCTGGAGCAAAGCCTCCCCTGGATAATGCCCTCTTCATAAGGCAGTGGTGGAAGCCAGGCTCCTCTGCGGCATTTTGGGACATAAGATTCCACTGAAGCAGGGACTGAGTGGCCCCTGTAGAATGGTGGGGGCTCAGCCCTGAGCTCAGCTGGACAGGGACTTAAGCAGCATGAAGGAGGAAGAAAGGCTGGAAGACCCTGGGCACCGTGTACCAGCAGGCTACCCAGAGCACCGCCCTCTGTCTTCTGAGGCCATGTTTCTCAAACGAGGGTCCAGGAAAATCCACCTCCTCTTATGAAAGACAACAATGCTTTATTCACATTTAGGAATCACTGATCCAGGGCCACAGGAGTGGCACTGTCCTTCTCCCTGAGGACTCTCAGGCTTCTCTTCCTTTCCAAGGACTTCCTGGATGAGCTTATTAAAAAAAATTTTTTTAAATACATGTTTGCAGTATAGAAGATTTACATTTATCTCAGAAAGTGGGTATGTGTACTTACATACCTTAATTATTTTTATTCCCCTTCCTCTCTCCTCCCTCCCCCTTCCTTCCATCTCTAGGTCCTTTTCTTGTTTATAAAAGCTTTATCTCCTGATTTCTATCTTTTTTGGGGTTGTTTTTAAAAATAATTTATACTTTGAATTTCTCATACAAGAGAAACCATGTGATATTTAACCTTGTGTGTCTGATTTATTCCACTTAATATTATGGTCTCAAGGTGCATCCATTTTCCTAAAAATCATTCAAATTCATCCTTTATGGCAGAGTAGTATTCCATTATGTATAAAGATCACATTTTCTTTCCATTCATTAGATGGCTATATAGGCCACTTCTAAGATTTAGCTATTACGATTTGTGCTGCTATAAACATAGGTATGTGTGTAACACTGTGCTATGAGGTCTTTAATTTTGGAGGGAAGGTACCTAGAAGGGGAATAGTTTGTTCAAATGGGACTTTTTGTTTTTTGTTTTATTTTGTTTTGTTTTGTTTTGTTTGTTTTGTTTTGTTTTGTTTTGTTTGAGGAATCTCCACACTGATTTCCGTAGTGGTTGTACTAGTTTATATTCCCACCAATGATATAGAAGTCTTCCTTTTTCCCTGCAGCTTCACCAGCATTTGTTATTATTTGATTTTTTTTAAATGAAATACAGATGGCCAATAAATACATGAAAAAATGCTCAGCATCTCTGATCACCGGAGAAATGCAAATTAAAACAACATTGAGATTCCATCTTACTGCAGAGCTCTTTAACCTTATCGCACCATGATAAGCATTGTTGGGATACGAGAAAGATGGAACCGACTAGATGTGTGTCGTGCGCATTCGTAAATTGCCATTTATCAGGAGTGTATTTGATCCTCACGGCAGCACCATCAAGCGTTTGTTGTTTGTGCTTTTCAGAGGAGCAGAACTTGAGGTTGAAAAAGACAGAACCGTGCGACAACAGCACTCAACTGAGTAATGGCAGGGCCAGGCCTAGAACCTAGGGCCACACTGTGGCTACCAAAGTAGGCTCAAGGCCCTCCAGAGAGAAAAGACATCTCCATGATGGAACCCTGAAGCTTAAGCCTTCCTCGCTTCCGGTGGGCCGCCTCTGTCAGTGAGTCAGACACGAGGACTGGAGTGGCCTCCAGCGGAGCCGAGGGCAGAGACCATAGACAGAGAGCTGCGGGTTGGGACAGTTCAGACAGCACAGCAGGCTTTCAAGGGATGGTCCAGAGCAAGCACCTTGAGTTGGTTTGGTGGCCGGCAGAGCCCATCCGTCCTCATAGACATGGCCTGTTAGATGGCAGTATGGCTCCCAGGCTCACTCTGTCCAACCCTGCACTGCTGCTTGTCCTAACCTTATGACCCAACACCAAAGACCAAAGACCGTTGCTTGCCCACTCGCCCACCCTGGCAGAGTCTGGGTGGTGTGTCTGCTTCCTGCTGGGCTTGGCTCTTTCTTGGAAGTTGAGGACTTTGGGTTTCAGGCCCTCATTTGCTGGAGCATTCTCCTGCAGCATCCTTACTTTTCTAGAAAGGATCTGGGTCTGGTGACCACAGGGCTGTGCTCCGCTCTGAGCGTGCACAGCCTGGCCCAACCCTTGGCTGAAAGGCCTGAATTCACAAGACAGGCTTGCCCAGGATGAACTGGCTTCAGAGCAGACAGCCTTCTCGGCAGCAACCAGAAATTCAGTGAGAAGGTTCAGGGTAAATGCATCGCTTTCCACCAAGTCACTGAGAGAAGCCCTATGTCTCAGAGCACAGAGAGAGAGGTTTCTGTATGCTGCTGGTTTCCGCCGCATTGGCCGTGGGCTGAGGTCATGAAAAAGGAGAGAGCCACATGTTGGCCGACATTCCGGCCTTCAGACAGCTAGCTGTAGGTATCAAGGCCGAAGGCAACATCTTTCCTAAGACATTTGGCCATCTTTCCTGGACTAGTTTAAAGGCTTCACACAGAAAGAGAGTTAACACTGGTATGTCTGTGCCAGGGTCATGTCCAGCAAAAGCCTTCCCCTTCCAACAGGGACTTACAGGAAAAAATCTGCAAGCTCATATTTCTCTACCCTGGGAGGCTCTCCTGGAATCCAAGAGGCCATTTAGTGTCAAATTCAGCCATGCTGAGCATCGCATAATGGAGAAACTGTTCAAGCCATCCTATACAGGAGCCTGAAATCTCCACAATGGCTGGCAGTGCCCTGCTCTCTGGAATGGCACTCAGGTCTCTTTGCTTTGGCAAAAAAAAAAAAAAAATGATCTCAGGACTGTCTGAAACCAGAAACCCCAAGCAAAGCCTTGTGGTGGTTCTTGAAAAGGAATCACAATAAGATTTTTCATCTCGGTACTCCATAAAGCCAGAGGGTGTCAGCCTTCACTAAAGTAACAAGCGAGTGGGTCAGAATCAGGGCACGAGTTCCTGCTGATAAAGCCACCTGCCACCGCAGAGAAGTTCTGGGCTCATCAGCCCTCAGGCTGCTCTGAACAGGCACATTTCTGCACTGTGTCTTTTGGCTGCTGTCTCAAGCTGTCTTTTGGAAGCCAGTTCTCAGAATGCAGACGCCATGCACCACACTCAGGAACACCTCAGTGCGCACCGACCAGAGAACTCCGCATATGCCATGCTGAGCAGCAACTGGGCTGAGAGCTGGCACAGCCAGCAAGCACCAGGCTCAGTGGGGGAGGTATTTGTTTAGGAACGTGAGCCTCTGGGTTAGCCTCCGGTCCAGCTTTTCCACGTTGCTTATAGACGTTTCTCTGTTTGTGTCTGGTACCAGAGCTGAACACACTGCTGAGTTTTCACTTGCATCACATTTAGTAGGAAAAAAATAATAAGTCCTCATTTTAGCAATGACACTGTGCTATTTAACAATGAGATCCATTCCAATAATGCATTTGATAGGCGATTTTGTCCTTCAGTGAACATCATAGAGAGTACTGACACAAACTAAGACAGTCACGACACCACTGGATGATATAACGTCAGGAGACCTCTTTCCCATATTACATGTGCTATTTTCTGAAATGTGGTTATAAGATGCCTGACTGTCTCTAAAATAAAATGCAAGCCACTTCTGTGAGTGGCATGTAGTCCTTGACTCTCCTGCAGGAACAAGCTATGAGTCTATGCCTCAAAATAGGTGGGCTCTTGTCTAGTTCACTCTAAGAAATGAACACAGGCTTGACATACTCTATACTCTCCTCATCACCCAGACCTAAATCAGCTGAGGCTGTGACTGGGTAGGGAGAAGTCATTGAGAAAGCATGGATTCTCTTCACTTAGCGAACTGTAAAAGGAATGGTGCATATTTAGCAAAAAAGAGAAAATATTGGCCCAGTCCATTCATTCATGCAACAAATACTTGTGTGCTGTGTGCTGTTGAATAGATCACAGGACACAACAAAGCTCCCTGTCCTTAGGGACCTGCCATTCAGTTAGGGGATGCAGACAACAAACATGAATTAAGTATTGACTAAATTAGCCAAGAAGTGAAAAATAATAAGTAAAGCAAAGTAAGGTGGGGAGAGAGCAGGGGAGGAAGGAGGAAGTACCGTGTACTTGGTAGGCTGGCCAACATGTTTCCAGGTCTGAAAATTTCTTAGATGCATACTAATGGTGCAAATCCTAATACTGATTGCTGATTTTCACTGAGGCCAGTCCTGTGCTAAGCACTGTGCTCAGTGTTTACTTGGATATTTCATTTCAGCTGCAAGGCTGCTCGGCTCCTCAGACCTCTCAGACATAGCGCCAGACCTTAGCTCTTGGCCTTGGCCTTCTCCATCTTCATGCTTTGTCTCTGCAGCAGGGATTGCTCCAAAAACACTGGTTTTCATTTGAATTTTACATTGAGTAGATGTCGCCAGGAAGCCCAGTGCTCCCCAGAGTGCATTTGTCCATAGTAAATGCAGACAGGCTGTCCTTTGTATTTCAGGTGCCAGTGGTGGGATTTTCCATGCAAACAGAGAGGAATGGGAAAGCAAATGGGGAGAGGCCTGCGATCTTAGTTGCTGTGAATTTACACACTGCCCTATGCATTGGCTCAGTTTGTGATTGCCAGCATTGGCCAGACCAATTACTGCTCTAGCTTCACATGAGGACACAGCTCAGGTTGATTGCTGGGTGGTTTATTTATTTCTATCTCTTCCTGTTTCACCTACAAGAGAATACAACATGGTTGGCTGGGACTTCCAGGCTTTTGCCATGCGGTAGGCCTGTATTGACCCATAAGGATCTTCACCCTCTCCCCAGGCCTGAAACACAGCAGGAAAGATGGAGCTGCATGCCACTTCCATGATGAGTCCCCAGCTTTAAATCATGGTTGGTCATTTAGAGTTACAGAAAAATCTGGTGATCACCCACCCCCTGTTGGAGAGAGAGAATTCTCTCCTGCACTCGGGAACATTTGTTTGCTTGCTGTGTGCCGGGAGCTAAAACAAAAGAATAAGGAGAAGCACTGGTTAAAAAGTCAATGGCCATCATAGCCATGGCCATAATTTGGGCTATAAAAACATGGTTCCTCTGAATAGCTATGACATAGCTTTCAAGTAGAATGAAGTCTTCGGCAGATGAATGATTGAGTAGAGAAGTTGATTAGAAAAATTTGAGACAGATTTTTATCTGTGCAATAAGCCAGAAAAGTCAAGTCAGACTTGAGGTGACACACACCAATTCCTGGATTTCCATGGTTTTCTTTTTCCTTTTGCTTGACTTTGTCACTTTCAATTCTACTTTCTGTTCTGTTCCTACAAAGTGGCACTCTTGTATGTCCTATACCCACCTTGAGTGCATTGTTCGCCACCCTTTTTTCCTGGTGTCACTGCATGTCCTTGGCTTCCATGCTTGAATCACCAAGTCACAAAGCTTGCTTAGTTTCCATCTCGATGGACTTGAATATCCCTCTCTCCTAGCCCTCGCTCCTTCTCTGCCGCCATCTCTCTATTTCATTCACACACTGGACATCAATAGCTCTACTTTACTTCGGACACAAGACCACGTTTCCTCACCATCTTGGTTATAATGTCATATGGGAAACTTGTTTAATAATACTTAATCTCTACTCTCTAGCCAAGTGCACAATGCAGTACACATGTTGGTCCCCAATAAATCACCCACTTAGCAACCTCTCCCCTTCCCATGGAAGAATCTTTGACGACTCTCACCTTTCTTTTTGCATATCTTATTGCACAACCTCTGCAGTCTTCCCCCAGACCTCTCAGAAAATGTCCACAGAGCTTGCAGGCTCATTCCAACTCATAACCAAGTTGACTTCCCATTTGCTTGGTTTGTTCTGAAGCAAGAAGAAACTATTTTCAGTAGGAATTGTGAAAGAAAAAAAAGTCGAAAATAAAAACAGCTTAAAAGAGTTTTGTCTCTTTGTCCCCTTCCCTGCCCTTCTCTCCCCGCACAACCACCACTTTCTGTTTTGCTTTTCATGCCAGTTGCCAAAGACTGTAATTTAAAAATTGAGCTGGCTTTTCCAGAGCTATGAGGAATGTGCATCTGCACGTGGATTTTTCCACAAGAAAATTGTCCCTGTCTTTTGGTTCTTCTTAGCCAGTAACAATGAGATGAAGCCATCTGATGCACCCATCCATCTTCCCAGTTCTTATTCTAATTTGTTTGAGAGGCTCAGAAGAGGTTGTGGGGGGCAGTTTGCGTTTCCCCCTGTCAGACTGCTGTTTGATGAGGTTTGTGTTCCATTTGTTCTGATGGTTTTTATGGTTTCTTTGTTGTTCGTGGAAAGACTTTGAAAGTCATAATTCTGTATCCTTAAGCCCTTCTGCTATTCCTACTCCATGTCTCAATGGGAGTCACACCATGAGAAAGGAAATGAGGGAAGTTTCCAGCCAGTTAGTTAACCAATTTCTCGGTATGGCCATAGAGCATGTGGATTCTTTCAAGAAAGGCTGGAGATCGCCATAGGTCATAGAGTGTTCTTCAGACAATCTAGAAACAAGCCTCTCGTCACCAGTCATTTCCAGGCAGGAAGCATCTCTCCATCACTCCTTCCCACGTGCCTCCCACACATGAGCTTTATAGTCCAGGCTGACCTTGAACTCATGCAGCCCCGGCTGGCCTCAAACTCATGATCTGCCTGCCCCAGCCTCCCAAGTGCTGGGCTTGTAGGTGTGCATGACTGCGCCCGGCTCCATCGTGGACTCATGTCTCCATCATTCCTTTCCCAGCCACATCTCCTCCAGCCTGCATCTCCGGCCTTTCTCCTTTCCTGTAGCCATCAGGCCTGACCTCCGTCCACACACTGTTGATGGAAAAGACCAGCAGCCCTAGGACAGCCTGGGCCATTCTCACTTCTCTTAGTTTTGTCTCACAACAGCAGCCCACTAGGAGGCTGGGGTTGGCCTCCATGGAAAGTCAGGATGCTGGGCTTTGAGCCGCTCTTCCCACGGATCTTTCATCCGAGCGTTCCTCACTCTTCGAAGCCGCTTGTAGGACTTCGTTCTGTGCAGTTTCAGACACTTTTTCTTTCTAACCTTGTGTTAGTTTTTATTTGTAGAAAGTTTTATAGATGTTTTATATATGTTATCTCATTTGATCCTTAGCACAACCCACAGGGTAGGTAATTCTTCCTGTAGTTTTTTTATTTCTGTACTAAGGACTATTAAGGCTCAGAGAGGTTTTATAATTCATCCAAGCTCTCAGGACAAATAATGGCAGGGAATGAACTCGAGTCAACCCTCTGAGTTCAAGTTCAGGGTTCTTTCCATGGCTTTGGTTCCTAGATAAGAATGAACTCTTCTCAAAATCAGTGTTCATATTTCTTCTATTACCCCATCCCCAACCCTAGGGGACGAGTATCCCTCAGGAATTTAGTGATGCTTAAAAATTTATTGTTGAATTAAATTTAATTTCTTCTGACCACTGAGAAATAATCTTCATGCAAGCTTTCTGTAAAACAGGCAAAGCTAATATCTCCCTACTTGTTGTTTTTCATTAGACCCTTCTTATGACTCAGTCAGGAGAGGAGGATGGGGCAATAACATGAATTCTGGCCTCAACAAAAGTAAGTAAATATCATACCTTCCTTGAGAGGAAAACATTTTTTGATGACAGGTGGAGAATGGGGTCATGAGATAAAGAATAGCACTTAGCATTTGTTTTCATGCTTTTTGAGTTCGTATGAGAGTTCATCTTCAGGGGCTCAAGAGGGCAACTTGATGGTATAGTGTGTGTCTAGCATGCACATGGCCCTGCCTTCAGCCCCCAGCTCCAAAAGAGAAAAAAATAATGTTTAATTTACAGCTTTGTCCATGATACCCACTCCTTGAAAGATGGTATGAAATTTCCATTTGTAATGGACAAATTTGAGATTTGTTTCATTGCACTTGACTTCAGAATTTTTAAAGTTTGAAGGTTCACTGAAACAAGTTTCTGTATGAGTGAAAGAAACATTGGATTTGGATTCTGTTAGTTAAGTCAGGATAACAAACTTCTATGCCTTTGTTCCTTCAATTGATGAGGCTTAGTCAGAACATTGTCCCTCTCCCTAGTTCATGAAAGGCTCATGAAGGGATTGTGGAGTTAGAGACATCAATGTGTCCACCGAGTGGTGAGAAGGGATGTGTTGAAGCCCACCCAGTGTCTCCCATTAAGGGAATAAGGAATGAGAGTGATGCTTGGCTTCCTGAGCCAGAATGTGTCGATCTTGCTATCTTTAGAAGTAAAATATCAAGTGGATAAATGGGTGGATCAGAGAATTCTTTTAGGAAACAGGCTGGCATTACAAATTAGTGCCCAAGCGATAATCAGGATCCATTTTAGTTATATATATTCATTATTTGTCTACTCTGCACACAGCACCTGTCTCTGTGGGGCTCACCAAGATGAGTCAGACCTGGGTTGGTCCCTTAGGCAGGAGACAGAAATCTGGCACACACGTTAACTTTTCCTCTGGGAAAGAGTCATCAAGGCTTTGCAGACCTCCTCCTATTTTAGTGAGCTCTGAAAGGAGAGGTGGAACCTGGCTCTGGGAAGATGGAGGACATCCAGATTGGCATGTCTGACAGTCAGTGAGGACCCCAGATTCCTGGAGTTTAGGATGTGTGATAGAAAAAAAGTCTAAAAAGGTGAGAAAGTGGTTGTGATTAAGGCTGTGAAGATATTTCTTCCCAGGTAGTGAGGGTTCAGGAAGGTTTCTGACCAGTGGAGCACATGATGAGTTAGTGGGGAGAGAGAACGGGCAGTGCCAGTCAGACTGAGGCTGGGCAAAGAGAACACAGATCCAAGACGGAAAAGTGGCAGCGGGAAAGAGGCTGTGTGAGAGAGCTACTGCAGAGTGGGGCTCACAACAGGTGGGGTCCCCTGAAGCAGGTGACCTTTGTTTCAATGTCGCCTTGTTAGAGACCTCTCTGAATGTCCTATTTTAAACTGAGCTCCACAGCCCCGGGCTCAGCAGATGTGCTAGCCTATCGCTTTCCTTTTTAAAAGATTTGTTCTGCGTTGGCTCTGCATTAGGATGTGAGCTCTGCAGGAGCTGCTCGGTTGCTGCTGAGGGTCCAGCATGGAGAACAGAGCTGGCACACAGCAGATGCCTGGCAAATATGCACAAGATCAAATGAACACAGGAGGCAGTGAGAGTGAGCGGGCGGAAGCATGTGATCCTCCCACGGGGCGAATGTCGGCCTCCGTGGCCGGTGGCTCATCTACCGTGTCTCCTTTCTCCTGCACAGGTCCTCCCCTTGGAGGAGCACAGACCATGAGCAAGAGCACTGAACAGCGGCCCCAGCCAGGTACCACCCCAGCGTATGATCTCTCCTTTGTTCTTATGCAGCTGTGGGTTCCACATAGTTCACTGGTGGAAGATTTGGACAATATACAGTTAGCCCTCCGTAGCTTTGGGTTCTGCATACAGGGATTCAACCAACCCAAGACTGAAACATTCAGGGAAAAAAAAATTCTGTCTGTACTGAATATATAGAGATTTTTTTCTGCTCACTATTCCCTAAACAATAGAGTATAACAAATAGTTGCACAGCATTTACACTGTATTGAGTATTATAAGTAATTTAGAGATGATTGAAAATATATAGGAGGATGTATATAGGTTCTGTGTAAATAGTCACCATTTACATAAGGAACTTGAGCGTTGGAAATATTGGTATCCATGAGGGTCCTGAACCAATCACTGGCAGATACCAAGAGAAAACTCTACCACATGTGTTGTCTCTTTTATCTTCGAAAATTAGTCTATATTTGGCTTTGCTACACATAGATCTATGATGTCAGGAGCAGATACAGAAATAAGGTAGAGACTTGTTAAACAGAGCTAAACAGAACTTAAAGATTAATTGTTCTAAAGCCTCTTTTGTAAAAGAAAGAAACTGAGGCCCAGAGAGGTAAAGTGATTTGCTGAAAATCACATAGCTGCTGTTTGAGAGAAATAGAGCTATAACCCCAGGCTTCCAAGTTTCTGTCTAAGTCTTTCATGCTTCACCAAAACATACTTTCAAAACTATGCTCACCTTGTCATGGATCTATTAAACAATTAAGGCTGAAGAACTTTTAAAGCTGTGGATTTAGAAACTTTTAGTACTGAGATGGAGCTTATTGACTAAGTCTTTAACACCTTCCATAACATCTCCGTCCTGTGCTCCCATCACCTCTGCTCGAATACGTACAGCAAAGTAGAGTTGACTGCCTAACTCAGGTCAGTTTCATTGAGCCAAAGTCCCCAGTAACTTCCCCATCAGCATCCTAGTTTTCTCTGGGAGGCAATGTGCTATACAGATGCCTTCACAGATCTGATGACAGCCATGGTGCCCAAGCTCCATTCCATCTTCTTCACATGATTTGGCTCAGATGAAGATCTGAAGTAGCCGTTTGTTTTGGGATAGGCACACATGGTACTCAACCTTCACCCAAGACAGAACCAGAGTACATTGCATAGGAAGGTAAAGAGAACACCTGCTGACTGTGAAACATATGCAGATGTAGAGTTTCATGGGGGTACCAGCAACAACACAGTTATACATTACCTGGCAATAATACTTTACATCATACGAAAAGTGTGGATGAAAAAAAGTGGTCTAAAAGTGGCCTTAAGGATGCCTCGAGTTAATGGTCTAATTAGAAATCCAAGAATCATATTGAACTGTTCAACACTGCAGCTGTAATCGTAAAAAAAAAAAAAGTCAAACTGTGCAAAAGATTTGACCGTAGGGCCAAATTGCGATCCAGTTCTCTACCGTGCTATCCTCAACTGCAAAAAAGATGAATCTCACCTGAATTGATACTGCAAACTTTTTAATGACTAAATAATTACAAGGTTTTAAGTAAACTGAGAATTTAAAAATAATGATTTTATAGCTAAATATACAAATTCGGATTGGTATTAATATTTCCAACCTTAAAATCATAGAATTTGGTAATAGGAGGGAACTGAGGGCAGGAGCCCAACCCATTCATCATACAGATGAAAAAACTGATACTCAGATTGCCCAAAAAATTAGTCGACAGCATAGTTGGGGCTAGAACATACACTGCTTGCTTTCTAGCCATGTGGTTTTTATGCTCCATCAGAAAAACAGATATTTGTAGTGTTTTTAGTATTAGGTAGAGCAGTACTCATCATGAGACATTCTTCAAGCCCATTTCATAAGTGACCCTTCAACTCACTCTACAAATTTTAGAAGCCAAATATGAAAAAAATGATGTCGTTTTGATTTCTTGCTGCTTCAAACATAATTGTGATCAAGATCTTTGAGATCTTCAGATAAAAGCAGTAAAGTTTTCTGAAATCAGGTGTTCCTATGATATTGAAATAGAAGTATAAACCCTGGAGCTTTTGTTATCGTCAGTGCTGTCTAATTTTTAATAACAATGAAGCAAACTTCCTTTTGTGTCTCCTTAGATCCATATCAGATCCTGGGTCCAACCAGCAGTCGCCTAGCCAACCCTGGTGAGTTGACCTTGGCCTACAAGCCTTTCTTTCCAGAATGTTCTGAGGTCAAAGAAACCTCTGTTCTTAGTCCAGACACCAGACTGGGGACTAATATGTGCTTCTTTTGCTTCTTTCCTCCACATGCTTAACACCTGTTTATTTAGCACACAAACAAGATATCAGGATTTATTACCAGGTGGCAGTGTCTGTTCCCGAGGGTGCTTATGGACAATAAACATATCCACACAATGTCTCATACTGACATTTAGATTACAAATAAATGGTACAGATCGAAGTTCCAGTGGGGAAAGATGGGGAAGGGACAATTCCAGTGAGCTCTCAGTTATCTCCCCCATGCAAGGCACAAGTGAATAAACATTTCTAAAGTGTTTTCATTTTAATTTCAGAAAGAGTTAGAGGTATCTGGCCTTCTCAAAGAGGCATGTCCCAGAAAATCTGCAGACAGTACTAGTGAGTTTGACAATGCATTAGGGTTTATTGTTAAAAATAACTCTGAGGTGAGTTCTGCTGAACAAAGACCCCCAAGATTTCTAAGCTACAGGCCTTTTGTGGTAGTGAAGCCCACATATCTTCCACTGCAGGGAACTGAATGTTGCTGGTGCCACTTTGCCTGTTCTTTAGTCCCTGACCATCTGTCCCAGACAACATAGAAGCCACCCAAAATCTATTATTTCCCCCTCTGCCTGAGTTCTGCTGTGTAGAACTTAGAGCTGAGAGCCAAGAGCTAGAACTCTGCTGGGAAATAATTAGGTTAGGTCAACCTAAAACCTGTGAAGCGCATTCTCTCTGTGACTCCAGCAGCTGTCCCATGGCTCTGATCTCTAATGCTCATAGGGGTCACCTGGAAACTTTATCACTAAACAGAAATCGGATAGTGATTTGGGAGAAGCAAAAATTTCTTTACAAGGCATGTGGGATTACTTGCAGCTGGTTTTGGGCAAAAGCAGCACCTCACTACTAGGCGTTGAGACAAATTCTCTTAAGATCTAACCTTGTTTGTTGTGCCCATCTTAATGGCAAGCACTATAGTTAACGATAATTTAGTGTATATTTCAAACTAGCTAGAAGAAAGGATTTTTAATGTTCTCGTCACAGAGAAGTGGTAAATGTTTGAGGTAATGGACATGCTGACTACCCTGATTCCTCATCACATTGTACACATGTATGGAAATAGCACCTCTACCCAGACATACTGTGGAGGACCACCAGGACGGCTCTCCTTGAAAGAAGAGCATTTGTCTCCATTTTGGCTAAACCTGGCCTGATTTCCATGTACTGATATGTACAGAAATGGCTAGGATATTTCTTTATCCCTTCAATTGGCTTTAAGCAATGCAAATGGGTCTAGTTGAGGTGCTGATGTGTAGCCTTTAAAGCAATGGACAGATCAGTGATGCCCCGCCCCTATAGCTCTCAAGTAGTATGTGTAAGCAAGGCCGCTGAAACTGAGGCTGGAGAAGGGCATGAAGACTAGACATCAAAGCCAAAGCACCACCTACCCCTAAACATGAGATACTTATTCAACCTGTGATAGGCAGATTACTTTATGCATCTCTCTCTCTCTCTCTGTCTCTCTCTCTGCATATTGCAGAGGTGCTATCAGGCCTCCTCTCTAGCCCAGCTCACAGCACTCACCTACTTCCTCCTTTCTCTCAGTCACTCATCCCTGAGCCACTTCCCTCTTCACTAATTAATAAAACCCTGGTTCAGCCCTGGGTCGAGGCCTTTGTTCCAGTTAACCATTGTTCTGACTGGACTTAGGACCCCCTTGGCTCCCCACAACTACAGATTTGTACTTATCACTGTATTCTCACCTTGGGTTGCACTGGAAGTGGTAGGCTGGAATTACTGATTGGAATTCCAATAACTTTTCCCTGGGATTACAAATGTGGACTCCTCTGGACCGAGGTGAGGTCTAGGAGGGCATCCTGTATTATACGATTATGCATCTGTGTTAAATAAGAATGCTAAGAAGAGGTTGTCGAGGTGATCCTGAACATAAAAGGAAACAAAGGGTTTCTTTCAAAGAATAAGTGAATCCCCATGCTTAGCACATTGGTTCTGACTTCTCCCGGCTCAAAGACTGCTTTCCCCTGTTTGCCTCACTGCCTGCAGGAAGCGGGCAGATCCAGCTGTGGCAGTTCCTCCTGGAGCTACTCTCCGACAGTGCCAATGCCAGCTGTATCACCTGGGAGGGGACCAACGGAGAGTTCAAAATGACGGACCCCGATGAGGTGGCCAGGCGCTGGGGAGAGCGGAAGAGCAAGCCCAACATGAATTATGACAAGCTGAGCCGGGCCCTTCGATATTACTACGATAAAAACATTATGACCAAAGTGCATGGCAAAAGATATGCCTATAAATTTGACTTCCATGGCATCGCCCAGGCTCTGCAGCCGCATCCGACCGAGTCGTCCATGTACAAGTACCCTTCTGATATCTCCTACATGCCTTCCTACCACGCCCACCAACAGAAGGTGAACTTTGTCCCTCCCCACCCATCCTCCATGCCTGTCACTTCTTCCAGCTTCTTTGGAGCAGCGTCACAATACTGGACCTCCCCCACTGGTGGGATCTACCCCAACCCCAATGTCCCTCGCCACCCTAATACCCACGTGCCTTCACACTTAGGCAGCTACTACTAGAAGCTTAACTCTCAGTGGTCTTCCAACTGAAGCCCAGTCCTTACTCTTCCTGGATATTTTGGACTCTAAAGGACATATGTGACCTTGAAAAGAAAAAACAAAACTGGATGTTCATTCTTGATGATAGAACTTTTGTATTTGTTCTTTAAAAACAGTTTTTGTTTTTGTTTTTGTTTTTATGTCAGTAACTTTTGCTTCCTCTACCTGAACAAAGAGACAGATCATTCCATGGGCCAGTATGCCATTGTGGATTCTCAGTCTCCTGTCACCTTTTGAGTTGAACATTTAGATTATGGGGATGTTTATATCATGGTTCTGAGAAAGAAGCTGTACATTTTTTTATAGTTTTATGACCAAAGCAGTTTCTTAACACACAGGTCTCATTATTGTAGGATTCAATACAATAATGAATCATGGACATAACCAGTCCGGGTCTGGTTTGAGACTTAGTGAAAATAGAGGCAGGAAGCTTATAGTCTTATTTTAGGAGGTCCTAATTCAATGGATGGCAACTGGAACATTGGCTGTAAGGCCAGTGAAGTTTTCACCCAACTGGAATTTGCAAGAAAGAACATGTGTATATGTGTGTATTTAAGATGCCATGGGCATTGCAGGTACCCTCCTTGGGCAATGTGCACCTGGCTGACCATTCTGTCCAGAAATAGTCAAAACATGAACTGAGAGTCTCATGCAAATACAAACATTCCTGAAAGAGAATTAAATAACGTTTTTTAAAGTGACAGTGAGTCCCAGAACTTTGAGAAGTCATAGGGATTTCTAAACTCAAACAGATTCGCAAGCGCTGTGCGTTTGTCAGACCATCTGACCAGGGTCAACCAATCAGAAGGCAACTTACTGTATAAATTATGCAGAGTTATTTTGCTATATCTCACAGTATTAAAAAGTAAATAAAAAATTAAAAAGAATAAAGAAACGAGTTGACCTCGGTCACAAATGCAACTTTACTATAAAAATCAATCATTGTTATTTTTTTAAATGTAATTTGTACATCTTTTGTCAATCTGTACATTTGGGCTATTTGTACGTTTTTATAGCTGGTTTTTAAAAAGCATAATGTGACTATTGCTGAAAAGAAAACAGGGCGTTTAAGTCACTGACTTACTAGGAAGAGAAGCACTGGTACAGTTATTTAACAGGCATGTACAAGCAAGGCAAAGCAATCCATTTAAATTTTTAATGCCTTGAACATGTTTGTAAATAACAGAGCAGCAATGATCACAACACAGAACAGAACAACCAAACTTTCCCTTGTGTAGGTGGGGGATTTTTCCTGCTCTATATATGCAATCTATTTTTAGACATTGAAATATATATAATTTTGCAGGTAATCGTTGACTTTTTTAACTATATTAAGTGTTAAGCTGACAACTGTCAATGGAGACTATGTTGTAAAATAATTTGACTAAATAAATTGTGCCTTCTCTCAGAACTGGGGACTCCGCTTTCTTATTTATTCTCCAACGGGTCAAAGGGTTTTCCTGGAGGAAGTTTTCTATTTACCTCTTGCACCACTAAGAACTATTCAAACATACTTGCTGCAGTAGAGCAAAAGGTGCCAATCTGATGTGGTTTTGCATTGTTATTGATGTTTGCAGTGATTTTTGGTGGTGAACCCACATGCTGCAGTGGGCTGTTTGTTGTCATTGAAAGCTCTAAAAAGTTTGCCATCACGGTCCTAAAGGGTTTTATAAGACAGCCAAGGCCACTGATAATCAGTCCAAGGACCAGATCAAAGCAAACAGGTCCATCCAGGATGAGCCTCATTCATTAGACTGATCTGTGACACCCACCAAGCCCTTCTAAACCAGGTAGCCAGCCTCGTGACACTCCAACAGAGAATAAGAGCTGAGCTTCCTGTTAGTCCTGTGCCAAGATTTTATAGCCCATGTAGATTTTTTTTTTTTTTTTTGTGGGTACCAGGGGGACGACATCAGGACCTCGCGCGCCAACAGGCGCCCGTGCCGCTGAGCGATATCACCGGCCCCTTTTTCGTATGTGGGATCCGGGAGTCGAACTCGGGCCCTCGCGCTTGCAAGGCAGGCGCTTACGCTGCTGAGCCATCTCACCGGCCCCCATGTAGATTTTTAAAGTCTTTTTTTTCTGCCCAAAGAAGAAACTTGCTTCAAATTGCTTCATTAGGTAGCTTGTTTCCATTTCCAGTATTTATAATGAAAAAGAACAAGACCTAGAAAGTCCCTGATACTGCAAAGACACGCACAGCATTAGTAACCCTAGGACCTTCCCTGGCTAACACAGAGCACCTTCCAGACCTCTTACCTACCGAAATGAATTGCGTGCCACGGCACTGGTCTCCATGTTTTATCTTTATGCCTTTTGTCCTCATATGCATTCCAACCGAGGGAATACTGGCGTTCCCCCAGAATGCCCAGGTTTAAAGTCAACTAGTTGGTTCACAGGTATCTAGTTGACTCATTGCCCCCAGGAAACAGTTTCTTTGTCCTCTTGACTGCTAGTCCAGTATTTTCTCCACTCAACCATTCTGCCAGTGTTGGGAAGTTTGTGCCATCTAACAGACCGCAATCCAAGCACAGAAGGGCACAGCAAGCCTGTAAGAGCCCTTTGGAGCAGGAAATCATCTTAGATTGCGTGGCTTATAAACAGCAGAAATGTGTTGCTGACAGTTCTGCAGGCTAGGAAGTCCAAGAGTAAGGCAGGTAAGGGCTTACTTCCTGGTTCATAAATGGTGCCTTCTCACTGTGTTGCCACACGTGGTGGGCACAGAGTAGCTCCCTGGGGTCTTTTTTATAAGGAGATTAATCCCATTCATGAGGGTTCCACTCTAAAGACCTAATCACCTTCCAAAGGCCCTACCTCCAAATATCCTCACATAAGGGATTAGGATTCAACATATGAGTGGGGGTGGGGGTGTTGCTGGGGAATCAAACTCAAGGCCTGGAACATGCTATCTAAGCATTCTACCACTGAGATCCATTCCCAGCCCAAGATCATCTGTGTGTGTGTGTGTGTGTGTGCATGCGTGTGTGTGTATAGTTGTACTTTCAGTATCTATTGTTTCAGAAACAGTCAACAACCACTAGAAATTTAAGAGAAATTGAAATGATCGTGATTTTACTGCACCAATAATATCTGGATGCAGCTGAACATGTTTATTGAATCCATGGGTAAGGATTGACGTGTGGGTCCTCACACAGGGGACCCCTAATTGAGGCCAAATGAGATCCAGAGGATGCAGAACGCCAGAGAGGAAATGATCATCTGCCCAACCCAAGCCAAGGCGCTGCCAGGCCAAGGCACCAGTTGATGGAGAAACAAAAAACCAAACAAAATGAAATGAAATAGCTCTTTGCATCCATGGGTTTCACATCCACAAATTCACGCAACTGCAGATTAAAAATATTCCAAAAATGCCAGCGATATAGCTCAGTGGCATAAGCGCCTGCCTGGCAAGCACGAGGTCCTGAGTTTGACTTCCGGTACCCACATAAAAAAAAAAAAAATTCCAACAATAATTAAATGTCTACTAAGTGTGTACAGACTACTTTTCCTTGCATTATTCCCTAAACAGCACAGGATAACAACTATTTCCACTGCATTTATGTTGCATTAGGTATTATATGTAACATAGAGATGACTTAAAGTTTATGGGAGAATGCATGTAGGTTTTATGAAAATACTATGCTATTTTATAAGAGGAAGTTGAGCATCCAAGGATGTAGGAATCCATGGGGTCCTGGAACCAATCCCCTTAGATTCCAAAAGATGACTGCATTTCTGGGAAATCTGTGGACTTCGTTTCACATACTATTTCTATTTCATAACAACCATCGTACAAATATTTTGCCTTGAAAACTATGAAAAGGTAGCCCTTGGGACAACGTGGCTGGGGGACTCAGCCCTCGAGCTGGACTTCCTGCTGCCTGGCCAAGCTCTTACCCCTTGCTGGGTCTGCCTCTCCAAGGTTCCTTTGCCAACAACAGCCATGCTGTGTGCAGAACTCCCTAGGAGGCCGCCATGTGATTGTGAGGGAGGGAGAGGGAAGTAAGAAGGAATCGGAATGAAGGGCCAGAGGACCAGTTCTGCTGAATATACACAGGCTTTGCTTTTATCCAGGAAGGAATTTGTATTTTGCAAAAAGCATATTGGGCATTTCATTACATAGAAAGCTACTGAAATTGACACTGCATGCCTTCTGCCAGGGATTCCCTCTACAGGATTAGGAGAGGTCGGCTGATTTCAAGACTACAAGTCCCAGGCTCCCTCAGGGGATGCACATTTCTGAGAGGAAGTGGTTTAGCCATGCAAAGCTCTAGGGTTTCAGCCAATTGAGAAAGGATATGGAGGGAGGCCTTTAAAAGGAATGTCGTTCACATGCTTGAGGTCTGTCTCCCTCTCTCACTCTTACTTGGCCTCCTGTCTAATTGTTTCAGTCTGTCTGAGCTGGTAAATTCCTAAGCACATAGTCAATTTACACTTAGCTTAAAAGCTCTAGGGGGAAACAGAAAAAGTTTCCAGTGAGACCACTTACTTACCTACAATTGCTAGATTAACCTTCTGGATTTTAACTGAGTTAACTCATGTGTTTACTTAGTGGGAATAACCTGCTAGATGTCAGATATGCTGAGTTCGTGTTCCCCAAAACTGAAGAATGAATTCTAAGGAACGACAGAGGTTAAGAGTAGGAAAATTTTATTGAGGGAGATAGCTCCTGAGAGACAGAAGGGGACGTGAAAGTGGGTTGCTGTGGACCCCACCTCACAGAGGAAGTTTTATAGAGCAAAATCACAAGGTGGGCACAATGTGGGTCAAAACTACGATCAGTCAATCAGATTACAAGTATAGACTCTTAGGTAATATCGATCCAATGGGGAAGCAGGTCACACGTAGCAAGTGCACATGGAGAGAACAAGGACCATTTTAGGAAGGGATGGATCAGGAGGTCTTTGTCACCCACCTGGGTGACTGATGTCTCTCTAGACTTTTTCTTTTTTTTAAAGAGAAAAAAATAGAACAAAATGTCAAAACAACATAATAAGAGGGTAACAATGGTTAGTACATTGCATATTGTTATCTTTAAATTAGTTATTCAGGGTACAAGATATCAGCATTCAATTGTCCAAACAATATTAGCACAAACCTTTCTTTTCAATGAACTAAGAGAAATTAGTAGTATATCTATCTTAACTATATTTTATATATGTATTTTTTTCTTTTTGCTTTTCCCTTCCTTCTTTTCTCCATTCCCCCATCCCAGTTTCTCTTTCCTTTTGAACAGTTTCTTCCCATTTTACAATATCTATTGTACATTCTAGATCTTATTTACTCTTTCAGCTTCTCACACTAGGGAGATAATATGATGTTTACACATGTGCATCTGGTTTATTTCACTTATAAGTATGGTCTTGAGTTGCATCCATTTACCTATAAAAGTCTCCAGTTTATCCTTCTTTATGGCTGAGTAGTATTCCATTGTATAAAAATACCATATCTGATAAAAATAGCATGGTACTGGCGAAAAAACAGAACCAAAGATCAATGGAACAGATTAGAAGATGCAGAAACAACTCCAGACATACTAAGCCACCTTATCTTTGACAAAGGTGCCAAACACATTCGCTGGAAGAAAGATAGCCTCATTAATAAATGGTGCTGGAAAAACTGGTTCTGCACAAGCCGAAGATTAAAATTAGACCCATATCTTTCATCATGCACTAAACTAAATTCGAAATGGATCAAAGATCTAAATATTAAAGCAGAAACATTAAATCTACTAGAAGACAGAATAGGTAAAACTCTTGAAGACATTGGTGTAGGCAAAGACTTTATGAATAAAACCCCAGTCACACAGGAACTATCACAAAGAACCAACAACTGGGATCTCGTCTTATGAAAAAGCTTTTGCACAGCATGCGAAACCACCAACAGAGTGAAGAGACAAGCCACAATGTGGGAAAAAATGTTTGCCAGCTGTTCCTCAGACAAAGGATTACCATCAAGAACATATAAAGAACTCAAAAAAATCAGACCTCCCAAATTTAAAGACCCAATCCAAAAATGGGCATATGAGATGAATACACACTTCTCAGAGGAAGAAATACAAACAGCAAATAAATATATGAAAAAAATGTTCAACATCAATGTTCATTCGAGAGATGCAAATTAAAACAACACTGAGATTCCATCTCACCCCAGAAAGAATGGCTATTATCAAGAAATCGGCCAATATCTAGACTTTATTGGACCAGGTGATACCAATTACAGTGTATTGCTTATCCCCTGGGGAGACCTGTAGGCCTGGTCATTCTGTCTTTATCTTGAGGCCTGGCCTTCAACAGATGTGCTTCCATCCACGGTTGTAATGTGTTCTCATCTTCTGCACTGACTCCCTCAAGGGCCTAGCCCTGTCTGACTGCTAGAATATTTCTTCCTAACTTAGCTGTCTGTAATATTCCCCCCTCTGAAGAGGTACACCTAACTGCTGTGAGAGAGCAAGGGGCAATGACTGTTTTGGCTACCTCTGGCTGAAGGAGGTCATAGTTGTGATCCAGAGAGACTATCTAAAGGTCCTCATTAGACACCAGGTATTCTCATCTCGGGTAGGCATATAGCTTTAAGTCTGGAGGAGACAAGGCCAGAGAAACAGCTAATATGCATGAGGCAAATAATAAGATCAGTAGGACTATTATGAATACAACCAACCAATGTTTGCACCAGGAAAAGCCTCCCACAATAGGGTAAGGAGAAGGTCCAGGGAATTACAGAATCCAACATGGCATTCACCTGTCATTTAATATCTTGAACAGCCATCAAGATATTAGCAGGGGAATCAGGAATGTACACACAACATTCAGCTTCTACAATTGCACAAGTGCCCCCTTGTGCTGCTGTTAGGATGTCTAATGCCATCCGATTTTGGAGGACAGCTTGCCTCATTAATTTTACTTCTTCGTTTAGGAGAAAGAGACTAGTTGAGGTGTCATTTAAGGCCCATTGAGTATAGTTAGCCAAGGCCTTGATGCGTTGCATGACATCCTCTAATCCTAGGGAAGGGACAAAGATAGAAGCCAAATGATCACATCAGTGAAATACACTTCTGGACCATTGATGTCATAGATGGAGTAAGTCTGCATGTTTGTCCATATTTTTGACCCTCCTGCTTTGTAACCACACAAATCCCAGAATGCACTTCCCTATTCATCCAGGGGGTAGCCAGGACCACAAACTGGTTCCACAGGACCAATGAGTGCCCTTGGGGGTTTCCCACCTAATTCCAGGGTGATTAAACCAACCTGCTGCAAACCAGTCTTAGACCTGTAAAATTATGGTGTTTATACACTGCTTGGGTGGGGGGGGGCGTGTTCATCTCAAGTATGTAGTAAAGTTAGGCCAATGAGAATAAGACTGATTTCTTTGTCTGAAGTCTTGGGTGCCTCTGGCACCAGGAAAGCCATGGCAGCCCCAGCTCTGAGGCATGCAGGACAGCCCCTCACTACAATGTCTAATTTATGACTCAGGTATTCTACAGGCTGTCGCGCAGGTCTCGATCCTGTGAAAGCACTCGCGAAGCCACACCCACCTTTCATCAACATACAAACAGAAACGGTGCCCTGCCGGTAGGCTCAGTGCTGGGGCATCTAGAAGAGCTTATTTAAGCTTCTGGAATGCAGTTTGGAATCAGATTCCCAGGTTAAAATAGGGGTATCTGCCTTTTGGGCTTCTTTTGTAAGCTGATAGAGGGGTCATGTGATCTCACCATACCCTGCTATACAAAGGTGACAAAAGCCTGTAATTTCTAGGAATCCCCTTAGCTGTTTTAGGTTTAATTCTCTCTTCCCCAGCCTTCAGTTTCTCTTAGATATGATAAGGCTCAAGTATCCTACCCCAAGGCTGCAAAGGTGTGCCTTAGACCTAGAGACCTTATAACCTCTGTCTGCTAGAAAATTCAGCAGAGCATGGGTGCCTTGGCTAGAGAGCTCTTCTGAGGGTACACATAACAGTACATCACATCTATATTGCAGGACCGTGACTTAGGAAAATACAAAATATGCCAAGTTGTGGGAAAGCACTTGTTGAAAAAGATGAGGACTGTCTCTGCATCCTTGAGGAAGCACGGTCCAAGTTGGCTGAAAGGCCTGATCATGAGGTGAAAAGAATCTGGGAATCTGGATGTAAACAAATACAAAAGAAGGCATCTTTTAAATCTAACACTGAAAACCAACTGGCATCTTCTGGGATCTGAAAAAGGAGAGTGTACAGGTTAGGTGAATTGGCACATGTTAGGTGAATGTACAGTGGGTGAATTGGCTCTACTGCCTCATTTACCAGTCTAAGGTATTGTACAAACCTCCACCCTCCACTGGGTTTTTGAACTTCCAAGATTGGTGTGTTGCAAGGGCTGTTACAGGGTGTGACCTCAAGTTGTTGATTATAGGCAATAGCCCTTTTCTAACTTCAAGCCTTAGAAGGTAGTGTCTCCAGTGAGGAAAGATAGTAGGATATTTGAGATATATTTGCACCAGGGCAGCTCTTATTGCTCTTCCTATTTTACCTTTAGTCGACCATACTTCAGGATTTATTTCTGTATCCATGAGGGGGAGGCAGTGTACCTGACATGGGTGTATGTATATTACAGTATTTAAACAAGATAAGATATCTCTCTCCAGGAGCAGAACTGGACTTTCAGGCATGCTCAAAGAGGAATGGGAGAAGAGAAAGCTGTCCCAGTTACACCCTAAGGGTTGTGAGAGATAGCAAGTTACCTCCTCTCCAGTGACTCCTGGAAGGAAGGCCAGGGTTGAAAAGAAGGACTGAGAGACATATGCCAGTGTCCAGCAGTAGGCTGGTTTCTTTTCCCTCTATAGTCATGATTTCCCAGGGCTCCTCCATGGAGATGACGGTCCAGCCAGAGGGAGAAGGCAGAGAGTGCCCCAGGGCCCTTCAGTCTTGCTAGACCAGCAGGTAAGATGGGTATGATCCCTGGGACCTCTGTGTCAGGAGGCAGCCTGACTTCCAGTGGTCACCTTTGCAATCGGGACATGGCTCAGGGGGCCTTTTGTCATGACGGTTTTTATCACAGTCCTTCCTAAGATGGCCTGGTTCTCTGCAGCAGTAGCAGGTGAGTTTAGTCATCCAGTTCTTCTTGGAGCCCTGAGAATCAGACTTAGAGTCTATTCCTTTTAAGGCCACAACCAAGGCAGCCACTGTCTCTTGATCTCTTTATTTTCTCCCCTTGGCCTCATCCTGGTCTCAGTTATAAAATACTGAGGAGGCGATTCTCACTAAATTATCAAGTGAGCTATCTACAGCAAAAGCCATCTTTTGTAGCTTTTTCCTAATACCTGAACCTGGCTGGGTAATAAAATTGTCTTTAAGAATAATCTGTCCAGGCTGGTGAGATGGCTCAGCGGCTTAAGCGCCTGCCCAGCAAGCACGAGGGCCCGAGTTCGACTCCCGGAACCCACATACGAAAAAGGGGCCAGTGATACCGCTCAGAGGCACGGGCACCTGCTGGCGCGCGAGGTCCTGAGGTCGACCCCCCGGTACCCACAAAATAAATAAATAAAAGAATAATCTGTCCTTCTAACAAATCAGGAGCCAGGGATATATGTTTCATCAATGCCTCTTGTAAATGATCTAAGAAGGCAGAGGTATTCTCATCTTTCTCTTGATGAATAGTTGACAATTTAACATAATCGAAGGGCTTAGTTCTCATCCTTCTTAGACCTTCAAAAATACATTTCTGAAGATGTCTCCTCTTCCAATCTCCCATCTGGATGATAGGGCAGTAGGAATCTTGTGTAAGTAGGAACCAACTGTTTCCCTGGCTGCCTGTCTTCCGGACTTCTAAAATTAACAATATGATATCCACCTCCAAATGTAATAGCAGCCCGTAATGCTGATGTCTCTCATTAGAAATTAATGTTTGATTTAAGAATAACATTACTTCTTTCCAGTCTAGTTCATAGGTCTAAGTAAGTCCCCTAAAGACCTCAATGTACTTATCAGGGTCATCTGAAAACTTTCCCAGATCTTGTTTGATCTGGTTGAGGTCACTGAGAGAAAAGGACACACGGACACAGGTAGGGCCAAATTCTTCATTCACTTTCTGTAAGGGATACTGTCTTTGAGGAGCTTGAACAAAATCAGATAGGGATGGATAGAGCCCAGTAGAGGCTTCAATTAAGGTTGACTTGGAAGCCTTTCCCCTAGAGTCCAGAGGGGAACCAGTGAGGGGGAACCTTAGAGTCCAGTGAGGGGAACCTCAGGCTCAGTAATAGTAGATAAGGCTTTGATTAAAGTTATCTTGTAAACCTCATCCTTAGGATCCAAAGGGCAAAGGAGGGGAACCTCAGGCTTTTTCTCAATATATGAGAGTCAAACAATTTCTAGTTTAAGAATACATTCCAAAGGAGTAAGAGAATTCAACATTGAGTTTCCCATCTACAAAACAAGGGGAAAATAGGCATCCCTTTTAATCACTATTTGGTTTGTGTGTCCTCGCCAGGCATTCCCCAAGGTGACCTGCTCCAGAGCAGGTGGCTGCTCTCTGGACAGTGACCAGAAGAGAGGTCAACTCAGACTGGCCACCCTTACTGACGTGTACCCCTACCTTCTCTGGAAACTCACACTCCTAACTCCAGCATGTGTTTCCAAAGTACAAGCTACAATCGATTGCAGCTGTAACAGTCATGTTTAAAGAAGGAAGCATTGCTACCAAAATTAAACCAATAATCAAGAGACTTGTTCAACTGCTTTCCATTTCTTTGAAAGAGAGTGAGGGGGAAAAAAAAAATCAAAGGACAATTGGAAGTAGTTGGAGCACTTCCCAGCCTGCAGAAGAGATCACCTCCAGAGGTAGATAGAAGCAAATAATGGCTCAGAAAAATCCTGCCCTGGGCCCTAGAGCAAGGAAGTCCCAAAGACATTTGTGCTGTCTGCCTAATCACCTAGGCAATCTTCCTTAGCAACACACTTACGAAGCTCACAGGTTAAAACCTGTACCTGTGGTCCAGCAACCGCAACTTACACATCAGTGAAAGTTCTTGCCTCCCCTACACACGTTAATGATGAGAACCAGGCCTAAGTGGGGAGAAAGAGCCAGAAGGTTGGGGATTCCCCCTTAAACTAAATGTGTTTTCATCCCTTAAAATTCTTCTTAGGAATTAGCTCCTTCTGGTCTCACCCAGAAGTCCATTCTTTCCATGGGGTCTCAGGTTTGGTTTCCTGTACCCAGGAGACTGTCACCCAGAACACTAAGCAGGGACATCTCTTTTGTGTGTGTTCTCCTTGAAGGGCAAATTCTGATGTCTCATCTGACCCAGAGATTAGGTATGTGTTCCTCATCTAAGATGACTTCCCTGTTTTCGGTGTTAGCAAACACTCACTTTCTTTGGGTTCAAATTAAAAGTTGGATAGGAGAGAGAGGACCTCAAGATGGCGGATGAGTAATAAGCAGGCAGCGAAACTCTCTCTAAAAGTTACCATTGGAACACAGGAATATAGCGACCCGGAAAGCGCAGGAGGGGGGGAGATGCCTCCCCGAAACCCAGAAAAGTTCTGAAGCGCAATCTGGGACCCCCGGCACCAGTGACGGGTGACTTCCAACAAAGAAGAAGGAAAGAAGGAGCAGACCGCGCGCGGGCACCTTCCACTATCCCGGGAGTTGCAGCGCCGGCGGAGGCTCAATTCTACGGACACACGGTGGCAGCTGGCGCCCAGGGAGCCCCCACGGAGGATCCTGAGACAGCGGCGGGGCAGGGGAGCGGCGGAGAACGGCGCTGACCGGCAGTGAGTATCTCTCAGCCACAGCTGCCCCGCGCCAGAGAGCGACCGGCCGGGCGCCATTGTGGGGGGTGTGGCAAAACTCAGAGCGGCTCGGAAACTGCTCTGGGAACTTGTGCTCCGGACAGGGCAGCACGGGGCCTCTCAGGCCCACGAAAGTGTGCTGAGGTCAGCAGGCGAACGAGACTGGACTCTCAGCCACACCTGTCCCGCGCCAGAGAGCGACCGGCCAGGCGCCATTGTGGGGGGTGTGGCGAAAGTCAGAGCGGCTCGGAAACTGCTCTGGGAACTTGTGCTCCGGACAGGGCAGCACAGGGCCTCTCAATTGAGCCCACGAAAGTGTGCTGAGGTCAGCAGGTGAACGAGACTGGACTCTCAGCCACAGCTGCCCCGCGCCAGAGAGCGACCGGCCCGGCGCCATTGTGGGGGGTGTGGCGAAACTCAGAGCGGCTCGGAAACTGCTCTGGGAACTTGTGCTCCGGACAGGGCAGCACGGGGCCTCTCAGGCCCACGAAAGTGTGCTGAGGTCAGCAGGCGAACGAGACTGGACTCTCAGCCACACCTGTCCCGCGCCAGAGAGCGACTGGCCCGGCGCCATTGTGGGGGGCGTGGCGAAAAACCAGAGCGGCGGGAACCAGTGCAGGGAACCCGCGCTCCAGACAGCTCGCTGAGCCTCTCAGGCCCAGGGATCCTGAAAGGGCGCTGAGAGCGGAGGCGAGCTAGACTGGTCTCTGCCTGAAAGTACGTGCCTCTGCTCACCGCCCGCCAGAGGGCGCTCCTGGCTTACTGGGACGGACCTGCACAGAACAGGACTCTGTCACAAGGTACCTGCCTACAACAGAGTCAACACCTGGAACTGATTCTTTCTATTTTTTTTTATTTTTTTTTTTATTTTTTTTTTCTCACTGATTTGTTTTTTGTTCTGGCGAAGGGTTTTTTTGTTTTTGTTTTGTTTTGCTTTTTGATGGGGTTTTATTTTTGATCTGTCTGTTTTATTGTTTTTATCTTCGTTTTTGTTTCTGTATGTGTATTTGCTCTTTCCTTCATTATTCTCTCTGGTTTTTTATATGAGTGTAAACAGCGCCTCTAACTTCTTTGTGATTGTGGTTGTGATCTGTTCTTCCTTTTATCCCTTCCTTCTCTTTTTACCACCTGTCCTCTGCACTAGTGTCCCAATTTTAGTGGGATTCCTCTTGGTCCTCTAACCTTACATCTAATTCCTTCCTCTTCTCCCAATACTCTATTTCCTCCTTAACTCATTTTAAATTTAAACTCCTCAAGGAAAAATTGACATACATAGGACTTGTATACTGCATATAATTTTTCTGGTGTGTTTTAGATTTTGTTATATAACCGCAACTCTATACAACTAAAAGTGGTAAATAACTGGTTAGCTCAGTCTGTCATTTTTTAGGCTGTGTTTGATGCTTTAGTTAACATTATAGCCAAATGTGAAATAATTGTTCTAAACATCTTTCCTTCCTGATATTTCATGATTGAGATTGACCAAGGGACACAGAAAATACAGTGGCACAGTACCAAAGAATCAAGAACTGGGCCAAACAGGTAGCAACTTCGCATAACCAACGAATTGAAGAGGTAGGATCTGGCAGAAAGCTCAAAACCTAAAAGCAAGCTCCACTTGGAAGATACTGCAGAGAAGTAGTCATCTTCTAAAGATCTTAAACACTAGCAATAAAGTAACCTACTATAGGTAATTTGCAAACATCACCCCAGGAATTAAAGAAAGAAAAAATGAGACGACACTTAAACAAGATGCAACCCCACACATCCAATTCACCAAAGGCAAACCTAGGGAGCAACGAGGTGGGACAATCCGAAAGCCACCCACCTGGCCTATCTGAAGTGGTAACAACAAAGCAACTGAATGAGGTTCTGGAAAAAATTAAAACAGAAATAATCTCACAGATAACTGCAGAGATAATGTCTACAATGAAGACCATGCTTAAGGACACTATAGCTGATACAGACAAAAAAATAGATGAACTTAAGAAAACTATAGAAACCATGAATGCTCAGCATAGGAAAGAAATGGAATCCATAAGGCAGATTCAAGCAGATATCCAAGAGATAAAAAATTCCATTGAAAGTATTTGTAGCAGAATAAGCCAATGCGAGGACAGGATCTCAGATATAGAAGACAGGCTTGCAATTAGTGATCATGAAATGGAAAAATTCTTAAAAATAGCAAGGGACCATGAAAAATCAATTCAGCAGCTGCTAGATGACTCAAAGATAAACAACTTAAGAATAATTGGAATAAATGAAAAAGCAGGAGATAGCATCAACGACATTAAAACCTTGTTCAAAGACATAATCAGGGAGAACTTTCCTGGAAGAGAAAAGGAATTTGACACCCCTATAAGTGAAGCTTTTAGAACACCAACTAGACATGATCAAAAAAAAACTTCAGCCAGACATATTATAGTCAAGATCCCAGAAATTCAACAGAAGGGCAGAATCTTAAAAGCTGTTAGGGAGAAGAGACAAATCACCTATGAAGGAAAACCCATCAGAATCACAGCTGACTTTTCAGCACAAACCCTCAATTCAAGAAGAGCTTGGAATGATGTATTGCAAGCTCTAAAGGAAAATAATTTTCAGCCCAGATTGATGTACCCTGCAAAACTATCTTTCAAAATTGATGGAGAAATAAAATACTTTCATGACAAAGGACATCTGAGAAAATTTATGACCACCAAACCAGCACTCCAAAACGTTCTGAAGGACATTCTAGAAAGAGATAGGAACCCCAACAGAAGGAATCCACCAGGCAGGGCAAATAACTAAATAGCCAGAAAGCGGAAAAACAAAGAGTGGGAACCAACAACAGGAAAATATCATGACAAGTCAATACATGTCAGTTTTAACCATCAATGTTAACGGTCTCAATTCACCAATCAAAAGGCACAGACTGGCGAAATGGATCAAGAAGCAAGATCCAACAATATGCTGTATACAAGAAACACATTTAATTCAGAAAGAAATTCATAGACTGAAAGTCAAAGGATGGAAAACAATACTCCATGCCACAGGAACCCAGAAAAAAGCAGGGGTAGCTATTCTTTTTGCAGACAAAGTGAACTTCAAGCCAAGAAGGATTCAGAGAGATAAAGACGGTCATTACATCCTTGTACAGGGAACAATCCAAGAGGAAGAGATAACGATCATAAATATATATGCGTCAAATACCAATGCACCCAGCTATATAAAACAAGTACTAAAGGACATGAAAAATCAAATAAGCACTAATACAATTATGTTGGGAGATCTCAATACTCCACTGTCACAAAAAGATAGATCAACTGGACAGAAAATCAATAATGAAATAGTAGAACTGAACCAAACTTTTGAACAAATGGACTTAGTAGATGTCTACAGAGTGTTCCATCCCACAACATCAGAATACACATTTTTCTCAGCTGCACATGGGACGTTCTCCAAAATAGACCACATACTAGCTCATAAAACCTGCTTAAGTAAATGCAAAGGAATTGAAATTATCCCATGCATATTATCAGACCATAGTGCAATGAAATTGGAAATCAATGGCAAAAGATCCCACAAAAACTCCCTAAACACATGGAAATTAAACAGCATCCTCCTGAACAACCAATGGGTCACAGATGAAATTAAAGAAGAAATTAGTCACTTTCTACAACTGAATGATAATGACAGTACAACATACCGGAACTTATGGGATACAATGAAAGCAGTCCTAAGAGGGAAATTTATAGCATTAAACACTTATATCAGGAAAATAGAGCAAGCGCAAATAAACAACTTAAGGGTGAACCTCGAGCTTCTAGAAAAAGAAGAGCAGGTTAAGCCAAAAGCCCGTACAAGGGAGGAAATTATAAAGATCAGAGCAGAAATTAACGTATTGGAGAATAAAAAAACAATACAAAGAATCAATGAAGCAAAAAGTTGGTTCTTTGAAAGAATAAATAAGATTGACAAACCCTTATCCAACCTTATTAAAAAAAGAAAAGAAAAGACTCAAATCCATGCAATGGAAAATGAAAAGGGTGATATCACGACGGACCCTGCAGAAATCCAGAAGATCATCTATACCTATTTTGAAAATTTATATTCTACTAAGATGGAAAATGCAGAAGAAATGGACAGATTCCTAGATTCGTATGAATTACCAAAGCTGAATCAAGAAGATTTAAAAATCCTAAATAAACCAATATCAGCCAATGAAATTGAAGATGTAATTAAAAACCTCCCAACAAAGAAAAGCCCAGGCCCTGATGGATTCACTGCCGAATTCTACAAGAAATTTAGAGAAGACCTAACGCCCCTACTTCTCAAACTTTTCAATGAAATTGAAAGGGAAGCAATACTCCCAAATTCATTCCTGGAAGCAAGCATTACCCTGATACCAAAACCAGAGAAGGACCCAACTAAGAAAGAGAACTACAGGCCAATCTCCCTAATGAACATAGATGCAAAAATCCTTAATAAGATACTGGCAAACAGAATCCAACAAATCATCAAGAAGATTATACACCATGACCAAGTTGGATTCATCCCAGGGATGCAGGGATGGTTCAACATACGTAAGTCAATAAATGTAATACAGCATATTAACAGAACCAAAGACAAAAATCACATGATCATCTCAATAGATGCAGAAAAAGCTTTTGACAAAGTCCAGCACCTTTTCATGATAAAAACCCTACAGAAAATTGGAATAGAGGGTCTTTATCTCAATCTGGTAAAAGCTATCTATGACAAACCAACAGCCAATATTATACTAAATGGCCAAAAACTGAAAGCCTTCCCTCTAAAATCAGGAACAAGACAAGGATGTCCACTGTCCCCACTCTTATTCAACATAGTTCTGGAAACTTTAGCCAGAGCGATTAGACAAGAGAAAGAAATAAAAGGAATAATGATTGGAAAGGAAGAAGTTAAATTATCATTATTTGCAGATGACATGATACTCTACACAGAAGACCCCAAAAACTCCACTAAAAAACTGCTAGATTTAATAAGCAAATTCAGTAGTGTAGCTGGATACAAAGTCAATACTCAAAAGTCAATAGCCTTCCTGTACACAAATAACAAACTTACTGAAAGAGAAATTAGGGAAACAATACCTTTCACAATAACATCCAAAAAAATGAAATACCTAGGAATCAACCTCACAAAGGATGTAAAAGACCTCTATACTGAAAACTACAGTACTCTGAAAAAGGAGATTGAAGAGGATATCAGAAAATGGAAAGATATCCCTTGCTCCTGGATAGCAAGAACCAATATAGTGAAAATGGCCATACTTCCAAAATTGTTATACAGATTTAATGCAATTCCAATCAAAATTCCAACAGCATATCTCACAGAATTAGAGAAAACAATCCTAAAATTCATTTGGAATCAGAAGAGACCTAGAATAGCAAAGGCAATTCTGGGCAACAAAGGCAAGGCAGGGGGCATCACAATCCCCGACTTGAAATTATACTATAAAGCTACTGTGATAAAAACAGTGTGGTACTGGCAAAAAAACAGACCTGAAGATCAATGGAACAGATTAGAAGATGCTGAAACAACCCCAGACATACTAAGCCACCTTATCTTTGACAAAGGTGCCAAACACATTTGCTGGAAGAAAGATAGCCTCTTTAATAAATGGTGCTGGAAAAACTGGCTCTACACATGCCGAAGATTAAAACTAGATCCATATCTTTCACCATGCACTAAACTAAATTCAAAATGGATCAGAGATCTAAATATTAAAACAGAAACATTAAATCTGCTGGAAGGTAGGATAGGTAAAACCCTTGGAGACATTGGTGTAGGCAAAGACTTTATGAATAAAAACTCAACCGCACGGGAACTATCCCAAAGAATCAATAACTGGGATCTCATCTTATTAAAAAGCTTTTGCACAGCAAGAGAAACCACCAACAGAGTGAAGAGACAACCCACAATGTGGGAAAAAATGTTTGCCAGCTGTTCCTCAGACAAAGGATTACTATCGAGAACATATAAAGAACTCAAAAAAATCAGACCTCCCAAATTTAAAGACCCACTCCAAAAATGGGCATCTGAGATGAATACACATTTCTCAGATGAAGAAATACTAATGGCAAACAAATATACAAAAAAATGTGCAACATCACTAGTCATTCGAGAGATGCAAATTAAAACAACACTGAGATACCATCTCACCCCAGAAAGAATGGCTACTATTAAGAAATCAACTAATAACAAATGCTGGAGGGGCTGTGGGGAAAAAGGAACCCTTCTTCACTGTTGGTGGGAGTGTCGACTGGTACAGCCACTGTGGAAGTCAGTGTGGAGATTCCTCAGAAAACTAGGGTTGGAGGTCCCATTTGACCCAGCTATTCCCCTTCTGGGCATCTTCCCAGAAGAATTAAAAACATCGTACCACAGCGATATATGTGCACCCATGTTTATAGCAGCACAATTTGTAATAGCCAGATCTTGGAAACAACCCAAATGCCCATCAACTGAGGAATGGATAAGAAAGATGTGGTATTTTTATACAATGGAGTACTATTCAGCCATAAAGAAGGATAAACTGGAGACTTTTATAGGTAAATGGATGCAACTCGAGAAAATACTCATAAGTGAAATAAACCAGAAGCACATGTGTAAGCATCGTATTATCTCTCTAGTATGAGAAACTGAAAGAGTAAATAAGATCCAAAATGTACAATAGATATGGTGAATCAAAAAGAAACTGGTCAAAAGGAAAGAGAGACTGGAATAGGGAAAAGAAAGAAGGGAAAGGGAAATAAACAATTGTATATATATATATATAAGATGGTTAAGATAGATACACTACCATTTTTACTTAGTTCATTGAAGAGTAAGGTTTGTGCCAATAATGTTTGGACAATTGAATGCTAATGTCTGGTGTCCTGAATAACTAACTTAAAGATAGTAATACGTAATGTATTAACCATTGTTACCCTCCTATTATGTTGGTTTGAAAATTTGTTCTTCTTTTGATTTGTTTTGTTTTTTCTTCTCTTTAAAATAAAAAAAAAAAATAAAAGTTGGATAGGAGCAGATGATTTGCTCAGTAGTTGTTGGATAGGAGCGAAAGGTTGAGACAGTTCAGGGTTTTCCCTCTGTAATCATTAGCAGAAACATGCCTCCAAAAAAGGAAAGTATGAAGTGACAAGAAAATATTAGAAATGAGATCAGAAAAAGGAAGTCTTTTCTTCTCACACTCATGGTGAGTTATTGAGACAATTTGCCCATGAGTCATCACCCTCAGCCTGGAAAGGTGAGAGTAGGGTATCTCAAGAGCTAAGATTGCCTCCTCACTAATGGAAGATGAGACTTGAAAGGAAACTGAGGCAAAAGAGGCTCGACAATCCCCTCTAGAGTATAGAGAGGAGATCAGGACCTGACTGTCCTAGTGAAACCTAGCCTCCAAGTCTTTTTTTTTTTTTTTTTGTGGGTACCGGGGGTCCACCTCAGGACCTCACGCACCAGCAGGCGCCCGTGCCACTGAGCGATATCACCGGCCCCTTTTTCGTATGTGGGTTCCAGGAGTCAAACTCGGGCCCTCGCGCTTGCCAGGCAGGCGCTTACGCCGCTGAGCCATCTCACCGGCCTTCCAAGTCTTAAGAATGGCTGCCAGCATATTGCCTTTCAACTGGAAGTTAAAGTCCCATGATTTATTAACAGGCATGCATATTTACTAAATATAAACTAGATTTCATAAAAAGACCCATTTTACAGCATTTCATAAATTCACATTTTGGTTAGTATCAAGTCCACTAGGGGACGCTCTAACATTGCTTTTCCCTAGCACTGTGTAAGATAAGACAACAAACCACTACAGCCAAATCAAGTCAAACAGGTCCAGCAAGGAGCACCAATAAATTCAGCAACTAATAAGTCCAAGTGCAGCACATACAGAACAGGAATGCAAGACCCTGCCTGCAAAAGCAAAATGTCCCATCAAAGAAACACCATAATCTTCTCATGTTCTCAACTTAAATTTATAATCGTTCAAAAAAAGAAAACAATGCATAAAAAAAGACAAGGCATAAAAATTCAAGGCGCAATCAATCAACAAACAAGGATGACAATTTCTGATCACCTAAACAAGTCACAATCCAGAATCCATGAAACAAAAGCAAATGCTTACCTCCTTCCAAGTCTCTCACCAGGGTCTCTAAATGTTATAGGGGAAGTAAATGTAGCTTCCAGCCTGCTAGATGTCAGACACACCGAGTTTATACTCCTCAAAATCGAAGAACGAATTCTAAGGAACAATGGAGGTTAAGAGTGGGAAAATTTTATTGAGAGAGAGAGCTCCTGAGAGACAGAGGGGACGTGAAAGTGGGTTGCTGTGGACCCCACTTTACAGAGGAAGTTTTATAGAGCAAAATCATGAGGTGGGTACAAAATCACAGGTGTGTACAAAAATCAGGAGGTGGTTACGATGTGGGTCAAAACTGTGATCAACAAATCAGATTACAAGTATAGCTCCTTAGGTAATATCGATCCAATGGGGAAGCAGGTCACACGTAGCAAGTGCACATCGAGAGAACAAAGACCGTTTTAGGAAGGGATGGCTCAGGAGGTCCTTGTCACCTAGCTAGGTGATTGATGTCTATCTAGACTTTATTGGACCAGGTGATACCAATTATAGTGTATTGCTTATCCCTTGGGGAGGCCTGTAGGCCTGGTCATTCTGTCTTTATCTTGAGGCCTGGCCTTCAACAGATGCTCCTCCAGCCGGAGTTGTAATGTATTCTCCTCCTCTGCACTGACTCCCTCGAGGGCCTACCCCTGTCTGACTGCCTAGAATATTTCTACCTAACCTAGCTGTCTTGAGAGGCAACGTGGGGGAGATAAATGAGCATGGTATAGTCTCGGAGACCCTGGGTTCAAATTCTGACCCTTGTGCCTACTGAGCAAATCATCTGCCCCTATGAACTGGGGAGCTGAGTAATATATCCTGCCGGAGTCCCTGTGAGGTACGCAGGACAATGTGGAAAACCCATTGTGAAGTGCCGCACAGGAAGTATATATGTTATTAATTATGTGCTACTATTTACTAGGTTATTTTCAAGAATGTTTATTAGGTCCTGGTAACCAGCGAAGTCTCTGATGAGTTCAGTACAGTGTAGACTTTGTTCTGTGGTCAGAAAGACATTTTCCAAATGAGTGAAAAGTGGAAGTAAATTGGATTTTCCGGAGAGCAAGCGTTTGCATTTCCCTAGCCATAGCCCTTACTGTGCCCCACGTAGGCGTGTGCCCTCCACTGGTTCTGTGTGTCCACCGAAAGTCAGTGGAGCATGCAGCGAGGCTGCAGGATGCAGCAAATAAAATGAAATTGTTCTAAATAATGCTAAAAATGCACTTTGTCAGAAGTGTTGGATGAGATTTTTAAATTGCTTAAGGAATACAGGTTGGGAGCTGGGATTTTATGCCTAGTGTAAGCGTAGATCCACATTTTTCAGACTGAAAGCCACCTGGTGGCTCCATAAGAGAAGGGACTATATCTATCTTGTTTGCAGTGGCAACAGTAGCACACAATAATTGGTCAATAAGTATATGATAAGTGAATGCGTAGAGAACAGGTCCATAGTCAGAAAGACCTAGCTATGGATCCTAGCGTGTCCACTGCCTAAAGCATCACTTACTGTCTCTGAGCGTGAATTCCTTATCCGGAAAGTAGGACGATGGTAACACCACGCAAGGTTATCACAAGAGCTAAGACCACGCGAATAAAAACGTCCTCTATGTTGGAAAGAACAGTGGAAACGCAGGGCATCACAGTACTGTTTTAAATGCTAGGCAGCTCTGCTTATCATTCAAAGCTCTGTACAGGGCTCTGTTCTTCTGGGATAGAAGATAGAATAAAACCACGCCATTCAATTCTATTGCATATTCTGAATATGCAATTTTTAAATTAAAAAAAAAATTGTAAAAGCCTGAAATAGTCACAGGCTTTAAAAAGTGTTGAAACAATACAAAGAATATTTTATTGAACTGCTATGCTCTATTACCCCCAAATACTTACGTACGTATATCTATAAAACCATGTTCTACGTAATCCAGTATACCCATGAGAATCAGAAAATTAACATGGACAGACTACTGCCATGTAATCCTCGGGCACTATTCATCTTTGGTTAATAGTCCTCACTATGATCTTTCGTAGCCAAAATATCCCATTTAGACTTGTAGATCACATTCAGTTGGCTTGAACATTCAGACTTTCCTTGACTTTCAAGACTTTGACTGAAAAGTATGCAGTATTGTGTTGTTGTAGCATACCCCTCGATTTAGTGCTGTCTGGTGTCTTGTGCTTCGGTTTAGGCTGGGTCTCCCTGAGAGGAATGTCATCAATGTTACACTGAGTTCTTATCCTTGCAGAACCTCAGGTGTCACGGAACCTCAGTTTACCCCATTATTGATGAAGTTCCTTCTGATGATTTGTTGAGGGTGGTGTCTGCCACTCTTCTCTGAAAAGTTACTCTTCCCCCTTTGCAATTAGTAAGGATTTTGTAGAGTGTTGATGACATTATGTAACTATCCCACTCATCATCGGAATTCAGTGCTTCATTCATTCATTTATGTTTAAGTAAATATCTTTAGAGATATCTATCTCTACAGTCTTTTAAACACAGATGTCTCTAGAAACTCGTATTTTCCTATGTTATTGAGCAGATGTACTAATTTCTTATCATTATTTATTTTGCTCATTATTTTGTCCCTAAAGATGACTATTCAAGGTGGCTTCAACATCCTTTAAAGTATGAACAGAGCTGGGCGAAATGTGCGTATACATACACGTACCTAATTCGTGTATATATGTGTCTACATATATTTACATATATACACACATACACATGGTTGTGTACACATGTATATACTCTATATTTGCCTTTACCTCTATTTATATTGAAAACCCTGAGTGAAAACTCTATTGGAAATACAACAACAGTGTTATCTGTAATTTTTTCCCTTTCCATATTTTGAATTTCCTTATTTGACAAAGAGAAACGTGTTAAGTACACTGTCCTGTACTGTATTTCCTTCTCAGACCTCCTGCATGTGACTAGTTTATCTCTGCATCACCCCCACCCCCATGAAATACATCATTCTTCTCTTTGCTTGGGCCCTAACTTGCTTTCTGGCATCTCTACTGCTGGGAACCTTCCTCACTCCACCCCGAGCTATGCCTCTGTGTGGATGTCATCCTCAGACTACTCAAGCTTGACACCCCAAGCCAGATGCCCCCTCCATAGGGATGTAGTACTAGTCCCATGACTGTCCACGCCATCTCCACATTCCCTTCTCCCAGCTGGGGCTCTGACATTTCACACCGGGACCCCTTCAGCTCTGGTACTGCTGCACCCTGACACTGTCTTGCTCTGCTGCACCCACAGCTTCAGGAATAAATCCTTCAGGAAAGGCAGGAAAAGGGAAGAGAGAAGAGGGAAAAGGGACAGGAACTATGAGATTCATCAGTAATTTGTCTGCCTCTGTATTTGCACACACACACACACACACACATACACCTTTGAGGTGCAGAATCTGAAGAATCAAAAGGGATGGGAGTGTGGGATAGTCAACCAGAGGCTAACAAGCTAGGAGCTAGCTGCAAATGAGGGACTGGAGGAAAAACAAAAATTTTTAAATCCTGTGCTATGTGTTCACAGTAAAGTGTGGAAGAGGGCAAGAGAACAAGATAGGCTTGGCAAGTATGGAAAAGCAAAGTCCTGGGCTTGATACTAACACTCTGGATAGAGGGTGGGACAAGGAATGCAGGACTTTTGAGTTACTTCTGGTTGTTGGTCAGAGCCATATGAGACCCCAGGATCAACTTGTGTCTGAAGGTCTACATCCTCCATTAAACAGTACAGGAACGAAGGCAGGAGTGGTTTCTAGCTCCTGCCTCCCCCACCCTGCCGTCTTACAGAAGGATTCAGTGCACGCCTGTTGTTTGTCAGACTGCACCTGCTGGACAGAAAGTGTCCACCACTGCACAGCAACTCTGCTAGGCAGGGTGAGGAGTCTGCGCTGCTCAGATACTGTTAGCTCCAGAGATACACAGAGAAAATAAAAACCATGCAAGATGCAGTTAGAGCATAAGACCAGACCCATGCAACTAATTTACCAGCAATTTTTACTGAAACTGGGGTTTGGTGTTAATTGATTTCCCCAGTAGATGCAGTAATTCTTTCCCCACCTATCATTATACTGCCCAGAGCCCCGACTTTCAGAAATGTTTAATCAAGTGCCACGTGCAGTCTAGCAATGCTTCCCAGACACCTCGGCTTCCCTTGACAGTTTCACCTTCCTTTGCTCTCTCCCTCTGTCTTTTTTTGCTACATAAACTTACTAGCAAATTTCTGCATAATGTAAAGTTTTGACATTTGGAAAAAAGTCATAATAAAACATGTGAGCACTAGGAGACCTATTTGCATCAGACTTCTCCCTGAGAACTTTAAAATGTGGGGCATACTAACTACCCATAGAGATTTAGTCTACAGGAAAGAAATATGGGCTTGCCACGAATTTCTGAATTGCTAAATTAATCGGATTATAGCTTAAACTTGACTTTAAGAGTATTTCTGAGGATTCTCAGCCTGTTTCTTCCATACTGAATCTTTACAAACTTCAGTGGTTATCTGATCAGAATATATCTCCCGGGCCGGTGAGATGGCTCAGCGGCGTAAGCGCCTGCCTTGCAAGCGTGAGGGCCCGAGTTCGACTCCCGGATCCCACATACGAAAAAGGGGCCGGTGATATCGCTCAGCGGCACGGGCACCTGCTGGTGCGTGAGGTCCTGAGGTCGACCCCCGGTACCCACAAAAAAAAAAAAAAAAGAATATATCTCCCAAAACTCCCCATGGATCCAATCTTTCAAGTGACTTCAGTTGGACAACCAAGATCTAAAGTTGCCATTTGTGTTCACAACCAACTCTCAAAGGTAGGCAGCAGTGAACAGGGAGAGAGAGAGAAATTCCAGGGCTTCCATCCCCACAGTGAGCTACATTGCCAAACACACATCATCTTCCAAGCTGCCCTGCCGGCCTATGAGACCTGCCATCCTAGAAGATCCAAGACCCTCACCTCTCCAGAGCTTTGGCTAAGCCCAGGAGGGATACCACGAGCATTAGTAGAGCTTCCAGAAACTCCAAGGCACCATAAAAATCACATTTGCATATAATGTGCACATAGGTTAAATCCTACTTTGTGGGAAATATTTGAGTTCTTCCAGATCAGTTATTCGTTTGGTCCACAGTTGAAAACAAATGGCACGTGGCTGAAAGGCAATGGAGAGAAAGAGGGAATAAGAGCAACCGTCTCGTAACTCACATGCAACAGGAGCCCGGAGGGAGCCTGTTTCACCTCCAGCATTTGGGGACACTGAACAGGTGGACAAATGTCCTTTATGCGTGAGGAGCTTCTGATTGTCCTGGGAGAAAATATGACACAAAGACAAGAGAATCAGCACTGAGTTTCTGGAACATAAGCGTAATGATCTTAGTGCAAAACGGTGTTCACTCTGGATCGCAGCATCCCTAGAAGGCAAAAACCATCCTTCTCTAAATCCTCCACCACCCTGATCACTGAGAAAAATGAAAAGACTGGCCTAAGCATGGAATTTCCTGAACTTGGTAGATTTACAACTAAAGATCCAGCAGATGACCCAAGTCATAACTGCTGGCTGCAAAACAAATCCAATTATCCTAAATTCCAACACATCACCCTTCTTCCTGTCCCTAGCCCCCTTCTTATCATAATCTTTCCTGGGCCATCAACCCCCACTGGGGTGTCTGAGCCCACATTTAATCTTTCTGCAAGCTCAGAGCCAAGAAGCGATGCTGAGGACATCTCATCAGAGGGAGAAAGCCACATTCTTGATGAAGAGCAGTGACATAGATTCAGCCCCACCCTGGCCTGACCCACAGAATGAGTAAATCAGTCCTATCCCCATTTTGTGCCCATCTCCAGGGACAAAGAAAACAGTGCTGGGTTATGGGAAGTTATTTTTCTGACAGCATGGGGGCTCTGACTTAACTGATTAAGCAGGGAAACTCCTGAATTAGTTTTATTTGCTGAGGTATAAAGCACCACTGTACAAACAACACACCTATCATTGCTCTGCCCTCCACCCCAGCAACTGGCCACACAGGGGGAAAGAATATCTCTAGACTATTGGACAGACATCCGGGAGGTGGGTTCTCTGGGTTGTAAAGGACAGGTGTTCACTCTGGCTTCCTGCAGGGCTGAGAACCCGCTCCTTGGCAATGAGGAAGACTGCAACCTGGAGAGGACAGGAATTCTTATGGGGTCAACATCCTGGACCCTGCGACAAGAGAGTTCCTAGGGTTCCGGGGATTCCAAGGAAGATTTTTCTATGTTCTCGTGACTAAGACCCCCTCCTCACATCTTTTCGCTTGTCATCCATTCCACTACCGCCTGCCTTATTCTCTCCATATTTTCCAGTTAAAATGTCCAAGAGGCAAGGCCTGGTATGCCTAGCTCATTAGTGTCACCTAACTCTGAGCCCCAAAGGGTGCCCTTCGGTCAGGGCCTGGGGCCAGGAGTTCTTATGGCACAGAATACCCCAGGCTTCTCCCTGAGCAGAGCTGTGGACATGACAGCCCTGCCAACTGGCCAGCCTAGGCCACCTCACAGCCAAAGTCAGGACAATGCCATGTACAAATGACCCAGTGCAGCATCTCCTAAGAATGGCACGTAAGCCTCAGCTTCCAAAACTTATTTGGTCCTGTGCTTTACCCAGAAATCTTAAATTGTATTATAGGGAGCCTACAAATGTCATTTTCCAAAAGAATACTATATCACCACGAGGCGTAGAATACAATGTGGCATGGGGAGGTAGCATGCAGTGCGATGAATTATTTACTTTCTTTCATTTAACCCTTACAACAACCCAGGAGGTGGGCATTATGGATCCCAGTTCCTAGTTGAGGGTCCTAAGGCTCTGAGATGACATTAGTGTGAGGATCTGTATGTGTACCTCTGACATGTTTGGACCTAGCCATCTGTGCTCACCCTTCTGGGACTCTCACCTGTCCGGGCTCATCTCCCTGACACCTGCTCCACAGGAGACAAACTGCCCCCAAAGGGTGAGCCCAGTGCTTTCCAAAGCATCTTCACACACTGCCCTGTAACATGTACCAAGTACGTATTTTACTTATTCGTTGTCGTCTGCCTCCCCCAACCCACTCTCCGCAAAGGCAGGGTTTTGTCTCATACTGGGATCCTGGGACTACGGGCATGCACCGCTCTGCCCTGTTCAAGGGCCATGCTGGGGTTCGAACCCAAGGCTTCCCGTTCTCTAGGCAAGCGCTCTGCCAGGGAGCTGCGCCCGCACCCCACGCGCACGCTCTGAATGAGTGGTTCTCCTGCCGGATGAGCAAGGACTGGGCCTTCTTTAGGCCTCCTCCCAAGGCCTCCACAGTTCTGGACGCACTCTGCTCTGTCTCATGCCAGAATCCTCTCTTTTGGAGGGACGAGGTAGCCGCTTTGGAGTTTCCTGGAGTCTACTTCTGCAGCAATACTCAGCCCACCAAAAAAGGTTTTCAGTTTGTTTTATTTTGTGAAAGGTTCTTGAAAGCCCCCAAATCGTCTGTCAAGGGCTCCCCTCCACCCGGGGTGGAGATGCCCACCTGACAGGGCTTCAACCGAGCTCCTGCCTGACCACCCAGGCCCTCATCTTGCCCCCACCCCACCCCACCCAGGCCCCCCTCCAGCCCTCCTTGAATCCAACCCATTTAAAATTCCCTTTGAAAAGGTCTCTGTTTGAGTTCTTGGGCTCTGCCTAGAGAGCGGTAGATTATCTGAAAATAGGTGTTATTGATTACAACCAGGTGGTCTTTGTGGAAAGGGGTCCACTTGAACCAAAATAAATATTTGCCCGCACAAAGAACAAGCCAGTCCCTGTTGCGTACGGGGGGCGTCCTGGCCGGTGGGCCGGCAGCCCGCGACCCTCCCGGCCCCGCGGCCAGGTCGCTGCGCAACCCGGATTGTGTTTCTTCAATCAGGACAGAAACGCGCAAAGGCCCCGCTGGCTCCCATGCCAGGGGCTCGCGGCCCACGGCCGGCTGCAGGCTCGAAGCCTGCCCGGGGCTTGGAATTGTATTTTCTTTGGCTTTCTGGAGGGCTCCTTATTATTTATTTCTTTTCCCTCTGTTTTATTTTTATTTTTAAGTTGCCGGCGAGGCTGCCACCAGCACCTGGGGCGCAGCCCAGGGAGCCGCGCTGGGGTCAGGGTACGCGCCTGGGGCGGGGTGAGGGCCGGGGCGGGGTCCACCTGGCCAAGGTGGGGCCACCTGAGTCCTCTGACCGTGAGCCTGTCCTCCGTCCAGGAGTCACATGATCTGGCAGGAGTGATGTAGTTTACTTGAAAAGATGATGTTATTTCACGGTGGGACCTCAGGGTCAGTTCAGAAGTAAGCTGAAACTTTGTCCTTCCCTGAGTCCCCTCTCTTCTTGCTTGCCTGCTGCCCAGGACAAAGAAGAGCCACCCCCTCAGAGGCCGGTCTCCCACCCCCGCGTTTCTCACTCGTGCGCCCCTCGGGGCTCTGGGAAGTCTCCTTTTTCCTCTCTAGACTCCAAGGTCGTCTCTCATGAGCCGGTGTACGACGAGCGCGGCTGCGGGGGACCTAGGAGGAAGAGACAGGAGGAATCCCCCTTCTTAGTTAGTTTAGGAGGCCAGGGTTCGGGGTGGGACGGCATAACCAACATACTGAGGAGGCCTTGGGGACACCTGCACCCCGCAGCCAATGTCAAAGGCGAGGGGCTGGAGGCTGCAAAAGGCATGGGATGTAGGAAGCGAGAAAGGCCTAACTCTAAGATTCTGGAAGCCAGGCAGGAAAAACTGCAGTCAGAAAGAAGAGTGACAAGGAAACACCCCAAGAAATAGGGAGTAATCCCGTCCTGTCATGGGACAGCCGAGCCCCTAGAGGCAGGAGAGGAATGGAGAGATTTTCAGGGCTCTGAGACCCTGCATTACTGCTCCAGGGCTGGCTCTGCTTCCTTACAGATTACAAATCCTTCCTCCACCAGGCACCCTCTCCAGAGAGAAGACAGTGCTGGCGTCTGCCACTGAGCAAGCGGGCCCTCCGGGCAGTGTGGGAAGTACTGTCAAGTGGAATTCCAGGGCAAGGATGCTGACTAAAACCCAGCGTGCCTCTGTCTTTGGCAGTGATTTCCTCTCCTCCCTGAATCATAGGAAGATCTACATTAAGTCGACATGGCGCACGAGCAGCGTGCCTCAGGCCAGCCCCTGGGAGCCAGGATGATAGAAGGGAACCCAGGCTCGGAAGGACACCCCTGGACTCCCGTGTGCTCTTCTCCAGCCTTCCTCCGGGAGATCACTTTGGAAAAGACACCCAGCTGCCTTGCTGTTTCCCCCAAGGCACAGCATCAGGAGGGAGGGAGAAAGAGCTAGTTATGGGGCACTCCAGCATGAGGATGACCTAAAACTCAGGGAAGCAGGAACACCCTGCCAGGGTGGAAACGTCCACAGACTGGCCCACAAGCAAAGCAGCACCCGGGTGTCCAAGGAAGGGCTGGCTCAGTAGTAGGTGATTGCTGTTTGCAGCCTTGGTTACAGCAGTCACTGTCACCAACCTCAGAATTCATCAGGTGTTTTCAGAGCTGTTTTCAGAGCTAGCATGAGTTTCAAGGACACGTGATCCATTGGCTCTGCCGATCATTAATGCAGCAGTATCTAGTGTGCTGGTTTCTGGAATCCTCCAGGACACCTACAGCGCTGATTCCAAGGTCTGCAGAGGCCCAAGGACCCAGCGTTTATAGCAAGAGCTCTCGAGTGACTGAGGACACAGCAGGGCCTGGCAGCTACCCTCAGCGGTGTCCTGGTAAGTGTTTAGCAATTGGCCGGTGCTGGCGGGGAGGATGGACCTTTGCCCTGCTGGGAGCAACCTGTTCTTTTGATCTTTGCCTTTCTCCCAGCTGTGCTCACCACTGAGCTTCCCTGATGCCTTTTTCTCAGAGTGTCTCTCTCTGTGGTGACCCAGACTAAATCAGGACCTCTGCCCTGTGCCCCCCAACACTTGGGTTTTCTGTCAGCTATTCCTGGAATATGAATTTGCATGGTATTTTGTTTCTAATGTGTTCCCAGGACTTTTCTTGGTACCTAAATATTTGTTGAAAATAGCATAACATTTCAGTCGGCATCGTGGTCCACACTACATTAAGGGGTTTTTCATCACCACCAGTAACCCTGGATCAAACATCGTGGTGTACACCTCCATCTGAATTGAGGTCTTCAGTGTCTACCGTGAAAACAGTCCCTTCACACAGAATCCACTTTTTCATCCATGGTGTGTTTTCACAGATCTGTTTCTCATTGATCTTTTCAACGGTTGTGTGTGGTTGTTTCATTATTAGGTTGCAGAAGAGAAAGCTACGGCGCGGAGAGGTTTGGTGACTTGCCAAGTTCAGACCACAGTGCCTCAAGAGTCAAGATCTAAAGCGAAGCCTCAGAAGTTGGCCCGTTATTGGGGAAAGCTCACGAGTGTCAACAGAGCCTGACTTGTGCTTATCCCAGGGGACGCGTGGCCTCCTGCAGCTATTATGAGGGTTACGTGAGTAAATATTTGTACAGCACTTAGGACAGTGTCTGCCCGTAAGGAACTCTATGTAGATGTTCAGTGCACAGACACAAACCTGCTCTGCCCTGACTGGCCACGTGCGGGATGGTGGGCTGATATCTTAACCTCTCTGGGCCTCAGTTTTCTCATCTGTAAGATGGGGGGATAATTTCAACTTTATTGTAGGGAAAATTGTAAATCTCATAGAATAACATAGACTCAATACACGGTGAGCAACTTTTTCTTCCACCACTCGGGTCTCTCTGGAGTTCCAGACTTCCCCGTTTATATCACAATTTAGTTTTCCAAAGCCTCTCAGTCATTTTATCAGCCCAGCAATGATGACAGGATCTATATATTTTATATCTTCCTGTTAAATATTCTAAACATTATAATGGCCACTAGAGAGCTTCCTGGGTGTGGGGGACCCTTCCCTCCACTCCATCTTTGGAAGGAGACAACTTTTCAACCAATTTCACTTTGGGAATCTGGCAGTGTGTAGCGCCATCTTCTGGCCAAATGCACACCTGACCGACAAATCGCAGGCTTGCTTAATGGTGTGGTAGGCGCTCTCCGTCCCTTTCTCCTCCAGTTAACTCCATGATGGTACCTGTCTCTACGCTGAACTAACAAGACGGCAGAAGGCCAGAGGAGTGTGTGCAGCACAGGATGAGTCCGCAGTTGAGACTTTCTCTACCTGCTGGGGCCCTCAGTTTCTCCACTTGTAAAATAACAGGATAGGATCAGGGTTCGCCTGGGCTCATTCACTGATGAGCTCCAAACAGCAACGGCAGGAATGGAAACAGCAATGGTGAGGTATTTGGTCTCCAGTTAAGGTCAAGCCTTGGACTAGAAAGCGAGGGGAGGAATCCAGAAGCAGGAAATAATTCAAGGAAGGGGGACCAGGGCACAGTGTGGGGCATACCACGTGGACACCCTGTGTTGTCTTTGCCCTTTGTCATGGAAATCCTCATCTCAATTTCATCATTATCCCTTCAACTGTCACTTATGTGGAGCCTCTATCAGACACAATGGTGGGTCCTTTACATTATATTTCATTATATATCATTTCCTTCTATCATCCAGTCACCCTTTAAGATAGGTATTATTGCTACTCACAACCAGAAAAAAAGTGGTTTAGAAAAGCTAAGAACTGGTTCATGGTAATGTGGTCAGTACATGGGAAAGTGGGATTTGAACCACGTCTCTCTTCAGAGCCCCTGAACTTCCCACTGCTTCCTGTCTTTCTCTCTCCTCCTTTCTTGCCTACACTTTTTCCTCCAGTGTTTTCATCTGGATGTGTCCTTCAGGGCTCTCACTTGTTCAGATCGCACCTGACCAAGCCAGTGATGTGGGGATCTGACATAGCCATGGCAGTAATTATGGACTCTCACCAATACTTTCAATCCAACCTTGCTGGCGGCTCAGCAGCTCACCCCACTAGTGAATCCCCACCTTCACTTCGTGAGCATATGAAGGCGATGCTGTAAACACAGAGGCAACTTCCCACTTGCAGGGAGGGCTCCCAGGCTCCTCAGATGCCAAGTGCAAAGGTGGACACACAAGGGCCTGGGTCCCTAAGGAAACACTTCAAGGGCGTAGTGTCTTCTCCATTCCCCAGACTCACCTGCCGTCCTGATCCTTGCCGCCACCTCGAGCTGCTCCTTACTTCAGCATCAGTGCCCTTAGGCATGATAATTTGTGGGTAGCCCTAGGAAAGGGAGAAGTGCAGGAAACAGCGCTGAACCAACCAGATGGCACAAACCCGGGGCTCGACTCCTCTTCTCCGCTCCAGAGCTACCTGTGCTGGGCGAGTCTCATGCTGCGATCCTAGGCTCTGCTCTGGAAAAATAGGAATCATAATACTTTCTCTACCTCCCTAGAAAGCTAGATTCTGCTTCTAGTTTCTTCTCTAGTCTGTCCCTCATGTCAACACCAGAGATGAATTCCTAAAATACTCATTTAATCAAGAACCCCAGTGGTTGGCTGATGGAGCCAGGACGCCCTCAGGTCTGTCCGACCCCAACCTCCAACTCTTGGCCCTGCAGCTCTCCCTCCCTCCACCTACCCATGCTGTGAGTGCGTAATCCTGTGCTCCTTTCTCACGAACCCTGCGGTTCTGTTACCCGGGATGTGCGCCCTCCCAGGCAGCCACCTCTCTGCCCCTCACCTTTTCCTGTTTCAAGTCTTACCCATCCCTTAAGCCCAGATCTGCTGCCTCCTCCTCAAGAAGCTTTCCTCTCCCTCTGTCTCACTCAGCACTTTTTAAAATACTTCATTTGTAGCATTCATTTATTTCACTAATATAATTAATTTCTATTTTAATGTACTTGTGCATTAAATTTTACATACAATGTGGACTCCATTACCTCCAAACCTCAAAAGGTGCATGGACCCTAATCAAGTGCCCTGGGGATTGCATAGGCCTCTCCTAGCCTACTCCCTTCCCCCAGACCGTGTGAGTGAGTGAGAAATGTGAGGACGTTTCTCTTGAAGACACCTGTTCTGACTCTCTAACAAGTGTAAATTCCGAGGAGCTTTGAACCTTGGAAAGCTGCTAGTCCCGGGCATCCTGTCACACAGCAGGGGCTGGTTCTGAGCACCTGACTCATTCCTGGGCTGGGTAGGCAGAATAAGCCCTTCAGGGACTCTACGAAGGGAGCAGGCTTTCAAAAATGCTAGCCACGGTCTCTCAAGCTCGAGGCAGCAGTGTCCCACCTCCAGAGCAAGACTCCAGCAGCTGCTACAAAAGTACCCAAGAAAGAAAATGGAGAGGTTGGTATTATCAGCAACTATCGCTACATAGTGATCTGCAGGGTACACTGCTAAGTTAAAAAAATTACTGCAGGACCTTGCTTCCAGAAAGACACCCAACATGAAAGAATGGGGTATGTAAATACATATATATTGCTTATCTGTGTCAAAAAGAAACTGGTAGAAGCCCCTGGTGACCTCTTGCACAGCACAGTGACTATAGTTAAGAATGATGTGTTACATATGTATTTTATAAAATAGCTAAAGGAGAGAATTTTAAAGGAATGATAAATTTTGGAGGTGATGGGCATAGAACCTAATCTGATTACTCCACAGTGTATACATATGTCAAAACATCACATCGTACCTTGTGATATATACCATCATTATTTTATCAATGACAAATAAAGTAAAATTTTCAAAAACAGCTCCAGGATAAAAGTAATAAGAATGGTTAGCTTTACAGAAGGAGAAGGGAGCAGTACAGGGCAGGAAAAAGGAAGTGTTTTCTACACTCTGTTCCATGACTTTGACATAATACAATTTTTATAACCGTGAAAAGAAAAGTTAAGTAAAAAGAAAAACAATAAACATTCTAACAATGGGCAAGATATTGAAAGAAATGAACCTGTCAAGCTGTTACACACTTTGAGAAAATAACTGCAAGTGATTTAAAAACAATTCATCAACTGCACATCTCTAGCAAGATATATCATAAACAAATTTTCAGTCTCAACTAATTTAAAAACTACAATCAATAGTCTTATTGTTAGCAATAAGTTCAAAATCAGTTTTGGAGTTATTACATTGTATAAGCAAAAAAAAATTGACTTTCTGCACAACCAGCAATTTTACAAGCTTTGTTGCAGGGGATAGGATTCCTGTGCTTCCTCATTCGGACAGTCCCAGGGCCTGGCTCAGTGAGCCCCAGATGAGCATCTGTTGGATTGAAATGAACTCTAAGGATCACGATTCTCCTCAAATTCCCACCTCATAGCTCTTCCCACCTCAGTGGGCCTCTAAGGCACTGTCATTTATTCCTAGAGGCCTCCTCTGATCTCTGCCAGGGCACCACCCAAGGCTTTTCTTTCTTTAGCTGTGAGAGATAAGATGCAGGGACTGCTCTGAGGACCATCCCCTTCTGCAGCCCTTGGGGTTCCATCCAGTTGTTCCTGCCCTCCTCCGTTGCCATTTACTGTCTACAAAGGGACCTTCCCATCTATTATTCACTCAATTCTCCCTTTAACCTTATTTTGAAAGTCCAGTTTACAAATAAGGAAACTGAGACGCAGCAAAGTCAAGTTGCCTGTCAAGGTCCCTCGCTGGTAAATGATGTAACTTGATCAAAACCTCATTGGACAGATGTAAGTTCAAATCTACAGTTAGCCATGCAGGCCTGAGGAAGTTTGCCGATCCTAGAAATACAGAAGTGAATAGGGAATGCAGATCCTGTTAATCAAGGGTGAGAGTCCATTTCTCCATCTATAAAAACCTTATATGTCTCTAGCTTAGAGACTGAAATAAAATATTATATATAGTTTTTAATTCCATATAATTGGTATATTAGTGTGTGTGTGTTTAGAGAGTGTTGCATAAATATATATACATATTGATGTGTGTAGAAAATATGATTGAAATTTCAAAAATTTACTATAGTTAAAGACATACCATCATTAATCTCCCTCAGAATACTCCCCAAAATACTCCCCCTTACTTCAAATACACTTACGCTATCATTCTGGCTACTTTCTGAAGCAGTTCTGGAAGTCCTCTTCCGTGGGTGTCTTTACTTGTGCTGTTGTGGCTGTCTTGATGTCCTAGACTGACTCAAAATGTTTACCTTTCATGGTTGTTAGGACTTTGGTGAAGAGCCAGAAGTTGCACAGTGCCAGATCTAGTTAATAAAGTGAATGAGGACACACTGTGATGTTTCTACAAGCTTGCCTTTCCACTGGATGACACTCAGCAGCAGTACTCACTGTGTTTTTTAAATCACATTTCATACATACACTCATAAAAGAGGACTTCAGGACGGCTTCAGAGAGTGACAAGAATGATGGGATAAGTGTATTCAACACACACTTCTAATCCCCTTATTTATTTATTTATTTATTTAAGTTTATTGGTACAATTTAGGTATACATAATGACCACATTCATTACAGGGAATTTGTATCTGTACGTGATATATCTTGATTCCTCTTCTTTTATTTTTTCCCATTCCCATCCCCTTTTCAAACTCCTTTCCACCCCCATTCACAAAGCTTGGTTTTCATTTCATCCTTCTTTTCTTCTTTTTTCTTTCCCTTCCTTCCTCTCCCCTTCCCCCCTCTAATCCCCCTATTAATGGCAATGTGTCTTTTACTGCAGTTAAACGTTCACTACATGTTTCAGTCACACTTCATATGTATATATATTATAAATGTTCACCAACAGGTCAGGCAGGTCCTCAGGATGCCCACGATACTTCTGGAGACACATTGGGTAAGTTACCCAGAGCTCCTGGAAAAACGCTGACTTTTTCTAGTACTGCAATTCCAGAGTGTCGATTAAGCCTGGCCAGTGCCTCTCTCTGTGCAACGCAATGAATGTCCCCAAAGTGTGAGAGCAGGCCAGGAGCATGTCCCATTCCTGGGGTGCGGGTGACAGATGGCCCCGGCAAGTCCTGTCACAGTACAACCCCACGTAGGATGCAGACCTGAGTGATTTTAAACTCAGGAGCTTTCAAGGAAGATTAGCGTGGGGTGGATCCCTGCCACTTACCAGCTCAGGACTCGGGACAAGTTCCTTATTTCAGCTGGCTCACATGAAAAATAGGTGTAATGATCGTTCTGACCTCAAGGGATTGTTGGAAAATTTAAATGAGGAAATGTATATAAAATGCTTAAAAGAGATTTTAAAACATAGCAAAGCCTTTGCAAATACCCCTACACTGAAAGTTCCTCCTACCACAGCACAAATCTTGGGGTTTCTCACTCTCCAGAAAGATGTGGAGGCTTCCAGAACGCCCATCCCAGTCAGGGATGCGCTGGGTGGGGACACTTAAAGTCCCCAGCTCTGGTGGTGCAAGCTCTCCCCCTCTACAGGGCTTCGCTCCAGAGAGTCCAGCTGGGCGCATCTGGCTGGGGAGATTAAATTATTTTTGAATTCCTAACTGAATGTTCTTTTAATGGAAACTTAATGACAGGCATTGAAATAGATTTCCTCCATAACCCCTCCTCCCATCGCGCCCCCCCCATGGCGCTGCGTTGCGCAGATCCCGATAACCTTTATTCCCTACCCTTGGACTTTTATCTCCCCAATGACAAACAGCCCTCGCTGGACAGAAAGAGGAAATTCCAGTCATTGTTCTCAAACTTCTGGCTTCCAAAATAAAATGCTCTATCTCGCCTGTCAAGCTTTGATTGACAAGCACTTCCCGTAATGGCAGACAGCAACGGCCCAGGGGCGGGGCCAGGGGTTCATTTGCATTCTTTCCACCAGAGCTTTAACTACGTTTGTGCTAGAAGAGGGAAGATGCCCCATGCCATTCACAGAGGATCCCGTTGAAGACTCATCTCATGTTTTATGAAACTCCAAGGACGATGCATGTTCCACTGTGCTTGCAAATCTTCCTTAAGGTCCGCTGTCAAGATGGAGACACTCTGATCACCCCACCTCCTCCATTTGGCTACTCAAAGACTCTTTTCCTTCTGCCATTTATTAAAGGCAGCCTCCCACATCTCCACTTTAAGTATTGGCCCTTGAGCCCAATACTTGCCCCACGTCCGGGAAAGCTACCCTGGGTCAGACTCTCCAAGTCACAATCCCCATAACAACAGAGATAGATTGGGCAATTCACGGAGAAGCCATACCAACGAAAAATTTAAATATAATAATGCATTGAGGGATGCAGTTTTTTTAAGGGAATAAGAAAAAGACAATTGCTTTTGAAATGGAAAACCAATAAATATAACAATATAACATACCTATAACTAATAATAGTACTGGTGTGGTCAGGTCTTACTGGGGAAAATGTTACTGCATGGGAATAAAAAGGCAACCATTAGCTTTGGCCTTAACCAAGAGGTAAGTTGGCCTTATGATGATTTCCCATCTATTTTCTTTGCTCACCTACTTCCCATGCCCTTGTGATCCCTTCTCTCCAAATGCCCAGAGTTCCTTGTGCTGCTTTTGGATTCCCTTTAGAATTATCAAAAGTTACCCTCCCCAGGTTAATTTCCTAAGGGTTTTATTGGATATACTTTTGTGTGTGTGTGTGTGTGTGGGTACTGGGGGGTCGACCTCAGGACCTTGCGCGCCAGCAGGCGCCCGTGCCGCTGAACGATATCACCAGCCCCTTTTTCGTATGTGGGTTCTGGGAGTCGAACTTGGGCCCTAGCACTCGCCGGGCAGGAGCTTAAGCCACTGAGCCATCTCACAGGCCCTGGATGTACTTAATGGTTGCTAAAGGTTCAATGGGAATGAGTATTAAAAAGAAGACTTCAATCCAATCATGGAGTACTTTGATCTGAAAAAAGGAATATTTGGAAGCAGACAAGCTTTCCACAGAATAATCCAGAAACAAAGACCAATCAGAAAGATTGCAGTCATTCAGCTCCCTTAACAATCAAAGGGACTGATTTGTTTCTGAGCATTGTCCTTCCACCCATCCCCAAGCCTGCTGCTAGGGAGCAGGGAAGACCAGAGGAATGAGCTCAGATGTGAAGGACCTGAGTCAATATATTGCCCCTCCAGTTTATAAATGGATATAAGGCCATAAAACCTCTTGATAATGGGGCAGCAGAGAATTCTAGCTTCTTCAATCTTGTGATACCTGACTTTTTTTTAGCTTTGTCAGCAGAGTAAGTTCTGGTGTCAAAACACTTTCAGGCAAGAGTAATCTCCCACAGCAGCCAGTTGTATCCCCTGCTTTGGCCACTGACAAAGTGTACAACACTAGACCCACCGGAGTTCCCATTGGTCTGGGTCAGAAGAATAAGAGTGTATGCATGGATCTGTACAAACTCCAGTCCAAGCCTGGAAAAAGACAGACACCCATACCAACACCTGCCAGCAGCTGCTGCTGTACAGATTGATGGAGCTGTACCGGGAGGGGTGTGAATGCAGCCAAGCTCATTTCCTGCAGGGAGTCAAGACCATCAATGCACCCTATCTGTGTGCTTCCTTTCCACCAGTTCTGTGCCTTGCAGGAGAAAGTCTACCCTAGGCAATAGTATTTTCCCCAGTCACCCTGTCACATTTAATGCATAAAAATGGACACTAGAAAGTACACACACAGTTTCAGAATTTAATATATTAATCTACACACTGAATCATTTTGATTCCCAAGCACCTTTGATTTCCATTTTTTCCCAGAATACACTCAAAATAATTCAGGTGGAGAACTATGCAATATAGTCACATTAAAACCTTCCCCTAAGGGGTGATCTTTCCATTAGGTTGGTCCCTTTTAGGAAGGTGTGGCTTTTAGAAACACAAAGGCTTCAAAATGTCCTGACCAGGAGACCACATCTTATTGCTTTCCCTTTCCCACTTCAGAAATGGTGTTTCAGTGCAAAGCCTAGGCAGAAAAACACAAGAAACTTTAACCATTAGCATTCCATAGCCTTTTAGACTGACTGCATTCTCAAAATCCTCACTACTGTCTTGAATGAGCAGGAAATACTCATCACATCAGTAGAACCTTAACCCATTCATTGCAGATTGAAAGAAATATCACCACCATTTTCAACTCAAGCATTCCGTTTTACAGGTAGTTCATCAATATTCTGGAGTATAGATCTAGCCACTGTCTAAATGTATCACAGGAGATTGTTTGGACCACAGCCCATTGTGGGCTGCTGCATCTGCATAAGCCATAAGGCAAAGCAAGTTTGCATCCTGCAGGGTCCCTGGACTGTGCCTCCCTCCTCCTTGAGAAACACACGTGATCCAGACTCAGATGAAGCTCCAACGACCAGAGCTCGAGAGCGTTAGATCCTCAAGTTATTCACTGTGTAACAATCTCTTCTTGTTGTCATTGGTTTGTTAGTTCATCTCCCCCAACTCAGGAGACAACTTTTTCATTGATAAAAGTCAGTGTTAAAATGAAAGTGACATTTTTCCTATCAGAATCAAAATGAAAATATGGTTGTTCCCTGATCCTATTGAAAGCTCCTAAGTTTTTCAAGAAAACTTTTTAAAAACCTATCTTCTTTGGCCTGTCCATGAGGCGCTTCCTGATTTCAACTCTTCCCATCAACACTGAATGACCTAAAATAATCATAGTCAAAATCCCAAATGAACTCCTGTGGCTTTCGTGTGCAGTTTCATAGGAAACACAGTGGTCTTGCAGAGCCATGTGTCTTGTAGGATCACAGCTGTGGGGTTTAGGGGTCATTGTGCTGGTAGACTTTGAAGGTTCTTGTCTTGTATTCGTAACCCCAAACTGTTGATTGCTTCATAATGCAGAAGTCAGTAGGTACCTAAAAAAGCTTGGCTTCACGGTGAAAGCCACTGCTACATTTTGGTGTCATCTATTTCTCTGACTTCTGACAAGTTAAAGCTGGGGTTGTCGTAGCCTAGCTTCATCCTGGCTCTAGCATCTTTCTCATTATAAAGACACAGGGCACAGTGTGGGGTCTCCACTTCCACTGTCTTACTAAAGTTATGGAAATCCACTCGGTATTTCCCTTCCTTGGTCTTGGAAACTATGGGAACAAAACGGTAGCCCCAAAGCACCTCCTCTGGGACATAAGATGTACGGACTTGGCAGGTAGCACTGGTTGACTCCACCGTACCATCTAAAAATACCACTAACTCAAAGTCTTGCTGGGAAAGGGTTTCTGCTGCCATGTGGAAGAAGGGACTAGTGTGGTCAATGATGTGGTAAATTGTCAGTGGGGAGATGAAGAATAAATTTTCATTGCCAGCATCAACTATGAAGTTGATATTGGTCTGGTCCAAAATAATGGTTTCTCCTTCAGGAGTGACTGTGGTATTCAGAAGTTTTCCATATATGTGACCTCCAATAAGGAGGCTCTTCCTAAGATTAGCCACTCGGATTAGGAGACAGAGCTTCCCACCCCGCTTACTGATCACTGCGTTCTTGCTGAATGTAATGGTCTTGGCACATTTTTTGGGTCTGGAGATTTTGGCTAAGATGGCCCCACACATGAAAGAATTGATGACAACTCCAAGAATAGACTGGAATATTAGTAGGGAAATGGCAGTGGCACATTGTTCTGTCACACACCTGAATCCATATCCAATGGTCACTTGAGTTTCCAGAGAAAATAGAAAAGCTGAGGTCAGGCCATTAATGTTCTCCACACAGGGGGTGTGATTGTCAGGGGGATGGAACTCCGGGAGGTCTTTGTGAATGTAGGCCACCACGTACCACAGGAGACCAAAGAGGAACCAGCTCCCCAAGAAGGCTGAGATGAAAATGGTCATTTTGTATCTCCATTTGAGGTCGAGCACGGTGGTCCAGATGTCCACAAAAAATATAAACTTCGACTGTGCATCCACATTGCCAAACTCTATGTTGCATCTCCCGTCTTTGGAGACTAGCCTTGTTCTCTGCCGAGAACGCCGGGAAAAGTGAGTGACAAACCATTTCCGAAGATGTTTGAACATCCTTTCTGTCAGCACTCTGATCTGAAAACACATCAGAGGAAACAAAAATAAGATGATGTCTATAGCAGCAGTAAGCCTGGTGACCAACATAGAGACCTACTACATATGAAATTGGCGTTCAAACTGCCTGGGTCATTGAGTACTTAGGCAAGCATTTGGAAGCTTTTTCCAATAGAAACTTTCTCCAGGAAGGCTTAAATATAAAACTAACAACAAAGATAAAAATGGACACACACCAAAAGATTGTATATTCAGGTATCTTCTGACCTCAGTCAATAACACATCTTAAAAATATTAGGCCATAATTAATTAAAAAAATAATTATGGCCTATGCTTTTATTTGATATTACTCTTCAAACTATCACCTTTTTTCTTTAATAAAGTTAGCCTTCTGATAAGCAATAATTTCTATGAAATCATAAGCTTGAAATAATAATTATATTTTTGTGATCTATAAAAATAAATTACTGGATAAAAGAAACATTCATCAACATACTACCTAAATTATCTTGTATACTCATCTGTTGATAAAGGGAATTGACACACACAAAATTTAAATGACTTATCCTAAGTCAAATACCTAATCAGTGGCAGGATAGAACTGGAGCAAAAGGCTTCCTGCCTCCATTCCAGAGAAACTTCTACACACAGTGTCCCAGTTATCAATTTTCCATTCTAGAGTCAGATTTCCCTAACACGCATTATGGTGAGTACAAAATTGGTCAAATTTCTTTTTTTAAAATGACTACTTGGAACAGAGTTCAGAACATACCAGACAATGTCAGAGGCCTTCTCCGTGTATCTACAAATCTGTTCCTACTGTCACTCCACGATTTGCCAATGTTTCCAAAGGGAACAGTAAGAGGGCCATCATCATAGCTCACACTTACTTCCCTGGTCCAGAGCTACAGAGCTGGCGAGCCCTGAATACTACTCCATCAAGGTCGAACCATGTTTTCATGCATTCCTAGATCTTACATGCTGGCATGATCTATTAGCACTTACTATTTATTCCATAAATGTAAGTGGAACAGTTCACTGACTATTCAAAATACTATCTGCTCAATTGTTTCTTACCGATGACATTTTTTGTGACTTCCATTTTACAGCAAGAGAGGGAAGGGACTTTCCCCTAAATAGTGAACAGTGGTGAAACTCAGGGGTTACCAACACTAGACTACCTCTTCCCCTGCATCAAAGAAAATCAAGGTGTGTCCACTGTGGTTAGCAATGTCTTCATGGTATTTTTCAAAAAATGCAAATATGTTTTTAAAATAGATTTCAAAATCCCCCTCCCAAAATATGTTTATTCATTAAAAACTAGGAAGTGAAACCAACTTAGTGATACATTTTAAACAAAAGTGATATTCCACATTGTCTTGCTCAAGTCCTTAACCTAGGTAAAAACACAAAAAGCCGACTCAAGTGGAAGTGGTGAAAAGAAAACCACAACTGAGGTGATTTGAAATGTAAAGGACAGATTCTAAAGATACACACACAAAAAGGTGCTACCAAGACAGCAAACAGGCATGCACACACTCAGGGGCCCTGCCCAACCCTCCTGAACTTCAAATCCTCAAAGAGGATTAGGGATGTCCCAGGCGAGGCACATGGGGAGAACAGCCTCCTTTCCCCAGTTCCACCCTGTGCCTTGCGTACCTGGCCCACAGCTCTGGGCACTGACTCCCTCTTCCATGTGCATGGAAGCTCACAGTATTTACCAAGCTCTTCACACAGTGGACCTCATCTTAAATAATCAGTTCTAAGACAATATTTATCAACAGAATCCACATTCTCTTTGTCACACATTTTAATTCCAGAGATGGCTTCTAAAACACTATCTTCTGTTTTTTTTCCCCCCACCACTCTTCTCCAGCTTCTCTGAGATTTGTTCCACTTTTGAAGATGAAGAATATTTCCGTAAAATGAGGAAGCACCCCCTGATGTATTTCTTGGATAAGTTTGGTTTTCCATAACTACATTAATAATAAAACATTTGATTGACCTTATGTAGAGATGAAATAAAAGCAACCAGCAGCCTATAATGCTTTCCCCAGATTGTCTGCACTTACCAGCATTTTAAAAATATTCTGGCCCGAGGCATCCATGGCTGGACTAAGCAAGGAAATGGTGGTGTTGGGAGCTGGTCTGGCTGCAGGCTGGGTGTCTTTCAGACCCGGCCTAATTTATCTTAGGCTTCAGCCAGTGGACTGGTGCTAATTTGTATTAGCTTGAAAACACCTAATTCAATAGCAGAGTTGCGAGGCTTAGACCAAAGCAAGCGGTTGTTCTCAGACCAAGCCCCAGGTTAGGTATATATATTTTTCCAAACCTCACATGGCCTGAATACCGTCATGCTAAGACATGACAAACCACCAGCTCAGGTCCCTGGGTAGCAGGTGTGGGTTGGATTCCAGTATTGCCCTCCTTTCTTTTGCCACGCTCTATAGCTTTCTTGCTGTTCTCCTAAGTCATGCCACATAACTTTTGGCCAGAAATAATTAGTTATCATCCATCTCCCAGTTTATTTTCCAAAACACACTGAGATGTGAATTTTCCAAGTGTTCACAATGCTACAGGCAACTCTACAAACGTAGATGGGGACGTATTCGCGAAAGTAAGATCACACCAGAAAGAAACAAGATATCACGTTAATCTCTCTATGTAAGTGTCACTGTTATATAAGAAAGTGAGATGTAAAGGAAGCTTTATTGTTGTATTTATTCAGGAAAACCCGGGATTTACTGAAGGTGTTTTTCACACACACTGGATTAGCCAATGCTATTGATTTATTTATTCACAGAGTGAGAAGAATTATATGTAGACAATACAGGGATGCAGGAGAGATTCATCCACTAACCAAACCCATCATTCACATAGAGACCTATTATTGCACGTATCCTACTTTGCTTAGATAATGGCACTTAATCTAACCATGGACAGAACCAGTGTGTATTTTATAAACTATTGTGTGGTTAGAGATTGTCCCTGGTGTTTGATTGTTATATATCATGTTCGGTTTTTAGGTCCCATTCTACTGAAATCAGTAAATCTTAATAGCAAACAAAAGGCTACACATTAACTAATATTTACCAAGGTATCCTTGGCAGCCAGGCAAAACAAGTAGATCACATTATTGCCACTTTTTCTTTATGGCTTCAGCCTTCTTTTTCTATAAACAGCTCATTCTCAGAAAATACTTTTGGTACATACCCCAAACACTGATTGTATACTTATCCTGGAGGATTTCAATGACAAACAGAACTCTTCCCGTTCTCAGGGAGCTCACAGTCGAAAGGGAAAGTGAACTAAGTACGTCACCATTTACAAGGTAATACGGTTTGTATACCCCTGAAAAAACACCTTTTCTACAAGATTCCCTGTTAGCGACAGATACATTAATTTATTTATCTATTATTATTTCATAATGATGTGTCATACTGCTGTGTATGTCAGCCACTGTGCTAGACATCCCGGAAGCAATCATGGACCAAAGGGTCACAGTCCTTGTTGTTATGCAGCTCCCAGTGCAGGCAGGTCTGGCAGTGTAGACAAGCCCATAAACAACAAATGCAGGGCCACGCTGCTGTAATGTAAGACAGCAGGAACACCTTTGTTGAGGGACAGAACAGGGACACCGAGGCCAGGGCCTGAAGCCATGTTAGAGTTACACATAGTAGAAGCTCTATGAATATTTGCTGAATGATGATAAACAAATTAACCAATGTGTTTATAAAGTAAGGTGTCTGCTGTCACTTGTGTTGCTTAGCAGCCTGTGGCTTCCCATGTAATACAGATATTTCAGGAGGGACATTGTTTTGCGTGTAGCAGTGATGGCCCTGCATTCAATCGCGTGTGCGACCCACACAGAGGAGAGAGAAGAAAGCAAGCACAGAGGAGCTGAAAGAAGTTCCAGATAAACAAATAATAGTGGCTAAGGGACCTTGCTGACAACTTGGGCTGTTTTTGTTGCAGACCTCTAGGAGGAACTGCAGAACAACCAGGGACAACCCTAATTCTAAATAAGTCCCACTTCTCTTTCATTGAAACGCCCTTGAAATTCTTGAAAACAAAGAAAATTTCCTCCTGAGTTTCCTTTTATCTGTAAAAATGCACACATGCATAGGTACTTCAGTCAAACAACTCTTCATTTTAAGTGAGATACCGAAAGTTCATGCTCATTGCTAAAATTTGAAGAGCCTAAATAGCTGATTTTTAAATTTCTTTTTACAGGCATCCATCTCAGAACAATCCATTTTGAACTGAGGACTTCATGTAGCATTTATTCCACTGACCCCACCGCCCAGGCTGGAGCCACTACCTCAGAAAAGAGCGTAGAATCTGTGGTTTCTACTACTGCTGATTTACAATTACATTACTGAGGCTATCATTTCTCCATACAAGTAAAAAAGACATTCACTGTGATTTGCCTTTTATTTTATTTTATTTTATTTATATATTTTTTTTTTGGTGGGTACCGGGGGTCGACCTCAGGACCTCGCGCGCCAGCAGGCGCCCGTGCCGCTGAGCGATATCACTGGCCCCTTTTTCGTATGTGGGATCTGGGAGTCGAACTCGGGCCCTCGCGCTTGCCGGGCAGGCGCTTAAGCCGCTGAGCCATCTCACCAGCCCTGTGATTTGCCTTTTAGATAAACTGCTCACAAACATAGTTAACTTCAGGACATTTCTGGGAGTCAAAATTTTATGGTAGAGATAGGAAATATGAGCTATGTGGCCTGAAAGTGGATGTCACAAAATGATTCTCTCTAGTCCCTTGGCAACTGTCATGCTGAAGAAATTCAAGTTTCTGTGAACATTTACTGTTTTGTTTCAGGCTAACAGTCAACTGAATCAGCAAACATTTCTTGAGGACCTCCCATAGCAAAGTATCCAATGGGATTACGGGGCTGGCTCTCCGCCTTCTTCAGCACCATAATTGTACGAATCCTCCACTTACCGAACATCTCCTAAGTACCAGGTGCTATGCTAGGAAACAAACAAAGTGACAGTCCCTTTTCCCAAGTTGTTCCTACAGAAGTCATCAACATTTGCAATGCGGCAGATTTGCTTAAGAGGACTGAGGATAGGGTGCTAAGCAACGACCAAAGAGGGAACAGTCTGTGTGTCAAACTTGACCTCTTCTACACACCCTTACTGAGGAACTAAAACAAATGCTTCTAACTGCTATTGTAGGGGACTTCCTGTTTTCTATGAAAATCATCTCAGTCTATCAGACAAGAGCCACCCAGCAGGATTTGTAAATGTTTAGAGCCCTGAGGATCATCGAGTCGCCCAGATCCCTGGACTGCACTGGTCAGGGCATATCTAGTGCATAGTAACAGAGGGTGGCATTTCCCTTTTGGGTGGCACGCCAGAGACTCAGCTCCAATGTCTTCACTGGACAGCTCACTTGGGGTCTGATGGGCTCTTTCTCGGTGGAATTTAACAAGGATGGTGGAAACAGGCTTTCCTGGCCTCAAGGGCATCTGAGACCCAGGCCCCTTTTCAGGCTAGATTGAAAGATGCACTGGCGAAAGACCCCCCTTTCACTGGGGTAAGTGTGCTCCCACATCCTCTCTGTTGTGAGGCCAGCACTATGCTGTGTACAGACCACAAATGAGATACGAGCATTCCCAGGTCCTTCCAGAGAAGAAAGCTTGGGAACAAAAGCCAGGGAATCACGAGTTCTGATGCTATTGGCACTCTCATAGGTGCACCATCCTGTAGGCGCCTCTGGGGCCAGCTGGTCACAGTAGCATTATCTGAACAACTCGGTGTATTATACATGGAAGGTAACAAGGAGATAGGAGACTTGGGCCAGGAATGCTCCCAGAACAGGTGACACCACAGGTAGCTTAGCAGAGTGGAAGGGGCTCCAGTTTGAGTAAGTACAGACATGGACTTGAAGCCCAGCTCTGCTGGTAATCAATGGCCAGGAAGCCCAAGCAAGCCACTTAACCTTTCTGAGCCTCAGTTTTCTCACCTGTGAAATGGCTGTGTTAAATACATCCAAAGGTCACAGTATGATTTAAATGCAATGGCATGGGTAAAGTTCCTAGAACACATCAATCATGCAGTAAATAGTGGCAATGGTTATTATTGGTCCACACATTTAAACTAGTACAGCAGTTTAACCAAGGGTCACTGACTACAACCATCTTATCTGTCATGTAGAGTCAAACAGGCTGTACTGGAGGCCACAGCCAAAGTGAGAAACACTTTCACGAGAGGGGCACAAAAGTTCTGACCACAAGTTACATCTGTGAACTGTGCTGGCTGCAGAGCCCACCTCCCAGCACGGGACAGATGACCTGGGAAATGCAAACATAATTTAATAAAGGGCTTGTCTATCATTAAACTGCAACCCTTATCTAGGAGAGGTGGGAACAGGATAGAGGGAGAGAATTGTCCTTGGTAAAGCCAGACAGAGGCGTGGTACCCAGGTGTGACACTGTTCTTCGCTTGGCCTGAGTCACTGACCACGCGCATATGCCCACTAAAGAGGAGAAGGCAGGACCTGGCTTCAGGAGCTGGCCTGACACTCACAGCAAGGTTTTGTTACTCTTGTACTAAAGATTAACAATCTCACAGTGCATCAACATCGGGAAAAACCACTGCGATCGTGATGGATTAGTTGAAAAACAAGACTTCTCTGTAATCTTGTTGGAACACAGACAATAACATGACTATTGTGCAAACCATGAACCAGCTGAACGGCCTCCTATTCTGGCCAGTACCAGGGATCGCTGCTTCTGTACCAGTAATAGCGTTAGCCTAATGCCAGAGATCTCTCCTTCTGGATAATAAGATTTATTAACATGTTAATTAACATATTAATATACCCATACTTCCTTCCAGAGCAAAGTGTCACTTCCATAAGCCTTCAGAACCTAAAACAAGTTCAAATCCCACTCAAGCCTTCTTGATTCCCTCTAGTGAGGCTCCCACAGTTGCTCATGGTGCATGTAGCTCGTGGCTGGCTACAAAAAGCCCGAGTGACTCAAATATGGGGTGTTCTTGGTGCTCTTTGGGTGAAGGACCCTGACACCACAAAAGACCATAGGACATATGACATAACAGGTGTAACTAAGAGGTAACAAAAGTTGTTTTACAAGCCATTGGGTGAGAACCAAGTCCACTGGTTGCTTCCAGAAATCACACGTGCATACGTGTACTTTGTATGTATGTCTGCTTGTCTTATGAAGATTTGAAGAAGCAAGGAAATAGCCAAATGAAAATACCAGAAGCCATTCAAAGGAGTTAAAATTTTTAACCTCAGGTTTTATATGCTATCTAGCTAACTTGTTTGCCAAGATCGCTGGTCCTTCTCAGATACTATCTACTATCACCGCAAAGACCACTCTCTCCTCATAGGTCCCACAGGACGAGTGAGAGCTGTGATGTCCCCACCAGTAAAGCCGGCCTGGGAAGTAGAGGGGGACGAGGGAAGGTGTCTGTGAGGACACGCCAGACTTTGATGCCCACAACCACTTGCTATGGATGCTGAAACCAAAGCTTTGGAAGCTGGACAACTTATTCTATGTGCATTTCCAATATCATTTTCTATTGTTTTACATAACTGTAAATGCTAGCAGGTCACAGCCATGCAAAGGACCAAAGGGGCACTTTGTCTCTGCCTTGTTCAGCGTTCTCAAGAGAGTGTAGCACATCCCTGGCAGCTGTGAGGATGGTGACAGGGCGTCAAGAGGACCCTAAGGGACAACAGGAATTCATAACCACACAGTTGGAGCTGCTTGGCTCCTCCAGAGATTCTGTAAGAATTCCTCTCTCCTAAATTTCACAGACTACAGCACTTTACCAAGGGAAAACATTGGTTACTGGGTGAGAGAAGACTGCGCCGGAGTGGACAGAGTAAACCAAAGTAAAGGTGGAGGTGCACAGCCCAAAATGAATCAAAGGGAAGACGATGGCTGAGAAAAGCCTCCAGAGAGCAGGCAATAGCAAATAAAGCCTCCCTCTCTCCCTGCCAGCTGAAGACACCACGGCATTCTGTGTGAACAGCGCCCCCTGGAGCACAACGCAAACAGTGCCCCTGTGGAGCAGCGACACGGGGCGGGAAAGCTTACCATGCTGCTCAGACACAGGGGAATATCTCCCACGTGCATTGCCATATTTGGATCTCATAATAATTCTAGGGGTTTGGGAGCTAAGAAGTTAAACAACGTGCCCAAGATCTCAACACAGAAGCCAAAAGAGCAAAGATTAGCAGACTCTAGATCCGCTGATTGAGAAGGCTTTGCTTTTAAGCCCTAGGGTATACTCAAAATAGTTGGCAAACAGTGTGAAGAGAAGGCAAACATTTATCCAACACCTGCTTACTATGCCCCAGGAGTGGTGGATGACAATGGCTAATGTGGGAAGATGTGGACGCCCCCAAGCCACACAACTGGATAAGGAGAACCTGCCAGTGATGGGGAGCTAAGCCCTGGCCTTGGGGTCAGTGCCGTGGTCACATCTAGGTAGCAGATGGTGATGCAAAGACAAGAAGACTCACACCGGAGGTCCAGCCCTGCCTCATTCCAACTGCACATGCTGGGCACATTGCTTAACCTCTCTGAGCTGCCTCACTTGCTGCTACTTCTGCTGGGACACCTGGAGCTCTACTCTCCCCCATCCTACCCCTACTTGACTTCTGAATCTCAATTTAAATGTCATCTCTGAGAAAGAAATTCAAATGTCACCTTCTCAAAGAAAGAGGAGTTTCCTGACCACTCTTTTTCCCATTTAAAGCAGGTCATCTCTCCTTATAAGATTCATGTGTACCTTTTTCATTTGTAGTATGAACAGTAATTTTAACTTGTACAGCTACTTTCATGCTGATCTAGAGGTAGTGACCCCAACTGTCTCCTCCTCCTGCCACCTACCCCAGCTCCAAGCAGTGACCAGAAGTTCAATAAGTATTTGTCAGGGAAATAAATAGATACATGAAGATGTGAAGGACTCAGGGTGCTGATTTTGCAAAGGGGACATGGAGAGGGAAATATCAGCTCAATGCCATTCTCTTAGGTGGCACTTGGTGTCTGTGGGACCTGAACATGGCAGATTGGCTCACAGAGCTTTGCCTAAGTGGCTCCTCCCAAGCAAATGCTTATCCAACTTTCTTGTAGCCTGAAGTGTCCAGTGGCTTCTTTACTTAGAAGTCAAAATGGAAATGGAGTCACCTGCCTCTAAAGAGGCACAGGAGATGACTTTTTATAGTTTCATGTATGAGTGAACCTTGATACAGCCAACAAGAGCTTCTGGGTTGGGTTTCTAGCTGTTGGTGAGGGAATTTGCCAGGCTCCGTGTCAGGATCCAGGATCTGGAGGAAGGCCCAAAAGGAAAGAAACCTAGTAAAACAAAACAGACATGCTTACCATCTGGAGGGAAAGGACAGGTTCCTACAGAGTCCTGGGTAAAAGTTCAACGGGATGGCTCTCTGTTCCTGGTCCACCCTGACTGAACTTTTACCCGAAATAGGAAGCGCAAGAAGGGTCAGCTTTGCCTCTGGGAAACAACTTTAAAGAAAGCTTCAGAGCTGCACCTTTCTCTCCATTCAGGCCTTGCTGAGGGCCACCAGCCTAAGTGGTAAATTCTAGCTTCCGATGAATTTAGCATTAAATATTAAATTAACACAGCCATCCAGGGGCTTTTCTAGCCTCATGGTCTTTTTATTCTTATTATTACAGTGGTGCCTTTGTTCATGAACTTAATTCTTTCCACGATTCTGGTTGCAAACCAAGTTGGTTGTGAACCTAATCAAATTCAATAGGTTAGGTTCAATATGGACGTTGTGCAGAAATTTGATTTGGTTTTTAAAAACCACTGTATTTAAAAAACAACATTACACTGAAAATATCATTGTATATGTCTGGATATATAATCATATTGAAATCAGTATGTGTTCTCTAAGGATGATTTATGAACAGAAATTGTAAGTAGTAAATCATATTCCATAACATAGTGGGCTATTAGATAAAGAAATCCTATAGTGGATTATGTTATAAAGTGAAGAATAACTTTTGCAAATCAAATAATCATCCTCCCACTTGCTCATTTTGTAAGAGTACTGTGTTTGGGTGGAGGTCATTGTTCTGGAAACTGGACACATCTATAATGACACTATTCTTAAATTTCACATATGGAGCCACCCACCTCAAATGACACTGCAGTTTAATGAAAGAATTTTAATGTTTATAGAAAGCTGTATGCATTACATGTGCAGGGACCCTGTCATTAGTCTGACCCTTCTAGTTCTCTGTGGTTTAGTTTGGTATTACATCAACTCAGTCTTTCCAACCCAGAAATGAATGAATTCCCTGTGGACAGGGGCCCTGAACATACTTCGCCTGCAACAAGCAAAGTACACTTTGCTAAAGAAAACAGAATTTCTGATCTGGACAACTTATAAAATGGAGGAAAATCAGCTAATGCTTTAAGCACACCCAGTTGGAACATAGTGTCCATGTCACTGCACACACAGGCCATGAAGGCTGGTGCAGCCCAGACCGGGAGACCCGCAGAACTGGATGCAGGGAACGCCATTTCGTGGATTGAGAGGGGGACTCTGAACACCTTCTAGTCCCACATTATAGCTTAAGTTTGAAGTTTCCACGTCACCACCCCATCAAGTGAACAACTGGGCAGGATGTTAGAAGAGTGTTTGTGGGGTTTGAATCTGAAGTCAGTCACTTACTAGTGCTAACACTGGGTGCTACATAACCTGGCAGTGTGTCAACATTCTCATCTGAAAAATGGGGACATGCATGTGAATCCTACAGACAGAAAGAATTTAGACAGCGCTGGGGAACAGGAAGTGATCCAGCCGTTAACTCCTTTGGTAACACTACCTCTGGCTCTGGTGTCCCTTGCATGGGATGAAAGATCCAGCCCCATCACAGTCTGTGCTGACTTCAACGCTGGGCTTCCGCACAGCAGGGTCAAGGCTGCACTAGCACCGTGCTTCCCGGAAAGGTGATGAGAAGGGCAAGGCTTTCGGATAAACAGCAGGCCGGTAGATTCGCTGGAAAGCCAGCCTTCCTGTGGAATCTACTGCAACGCCCGGGGAGCCTTTGAGGGTCAATGATTACCAGTTTTGGCCTGAGTTCTGCCAAGCCATCGGAGTTACATTAATGGGGTGGCACGTCACCCGCCCTCCCATATCCAAGTGCTTTCTGAGAAAGCCCTGGGGCCAGAAGGAAGCAGAGCCAACAGCCTCCGTGACCCTCTTGTTCCGTGCCACAGAGCCGCCCTTGGGCACCCGCTGGATTGCTGCCTTTCCTCCTGGCAGTTGGCACATCTGCCTTGTCGTCAGGCAGAGTGCACCCAAGGAAGCCCTCTCAGCAGGAGGACGCTGCTACAAGGACTTCCAACCTGCCTCCTCCCATGGCTACTCCAGCTAGAGACTGGAGTAGTTCTTGATCTATTTTCATGGCCACTCCTGAAACAAGGATGAGGAACAGGAAAGGGACATCTTTCCAGGACTCAGAGCTATGCCAGAGCCAGGAAAACTCAGCCCTGTGCCCCCAGACCCACCGCCAGAGAGAGCGGTGGAGGCCACAGTAGGTCGAGCAATGACGCAGATCCACTCACGCTTTCCCTGCGTTCTCTTTACCCAACCGTGTGTATAATGACCTGGCCAAGGTGAAATGAAATTCTGTTTTCTGTCCCTTTTTTTGCCCTTCTATCATAGTCCAACCAAATCAAGAGATTCAGTCTCAGAACATTACTTCACCTTTCTGAGCTGCAGTTTTTCATAAATTGGTGACCATCCTGGCTTTGTTGTTATGGGAATTAAATATACACATGTCCACACAAAATCTTGTCACAAATGTTTATAGCGTCATTATTCATCATCACCCAAAGGCAGAAACAACCCATGAATCACTAAGTAAGAAGTGGCCTACCTGTACAATAAAATAGTATTTGTTCCTGAAAAGGAATGAGGGCCTGATGATACATGCTGCAGCAAGGGAGAATCTAGAAAATATGCTAAATGAGAGGCCAGCTATTGTATGGTTCCTTTTACGTGAAATATTTAAAATATAAAATATATAGAGAAAGAAAGTTAGATGGTTTCCCAGAGGGTAGGGGAAGAGGTAGAAGGGTAATGACTATCAATGGGTGCCTGGGTCTTCTGGGGGTAGGGAAAATGTTCTAATATTGATCTTGGTGATGGTCGTACACCTCAGTGAAGATGCAGACGAGAACCCCGATGTACACTTCCAGTGGGAAGATTGTGCTATGGGAATTATATCCCAATAAGGCTGCCATGGAAGAAATACACATATAAAGTGCCTGTCACCTTGTAGTGACTCCACAGCTGCCCTTCCCATTCCTGTCCAGCTTCCCATTTCTTCAAGACCTTGTGGCACCTCCAGCTGAACTCGACATCTCCCTTCCCTACCAAGTGGCTGCATCCCCAGAACAGTTATTTTCTCCTTCATGAGAGCTCTGGTGTGCACAAAGCATTTTTCTGCTCACTTCACTTTTACAGAGAAGCCCTGCTAGTGGGGAGAGTTCTCCTCTCCCAGGATCCGTGTGAGCCCTTCACTGCTGTCCAGGTGGAGGTCAGCCAAGCACATGAGACACAACCGTGGGCCCCTCTTACCCTTCTGCCCCGCCAGCTCTCCACGGGACCACAAATCATGCAGTTAGGATTCTGCACTGGCTTTCTGGGGTGCCGCTCCTCCTCCTCTTAGTGATGGCGACTGGTCTTCAGCTCCCCCAGCACAGCAGGCCAAGGCCAGCGGGTAGGAAGGAGTTCCCATAGCCTTCACCTCCCCCACACACAGTCACTACAACCGGCCACGCACATGCTTGTCCTCTCTCTTACTATCCTGGAAGTTCAGTTCAGCTTTTTCCCCCTTTTTTTCTCAGTGCATCTTATATTTCTATTCTTTTCCTTGTCCATAACTCCTGAGTTCCTGGAGTCAGTAGCACGAATATTCAAAACCGCACTGAAATTGGCCTCTCTGGAGACTCATGCTGCCTCCCAGACAAGCCAGAATCCAATAGGACCATTTAAAGCAGCCCCTTGCCCCACATTTCTCCCATCTCATTCCTTCTCTCTGCCTCTCACCCCACATGGGCCCAAGAGAGGATGGGCCAAACAGGAGATGACTGGAGGGAAGACCTTGCTGCTTTGTTGTGTGACAGCTGGGTGGAAAGCTGGTGTGCAGTCCAAATTTAGGGATGCTCATGAGTGGCCAAAAAACCAGCCACTACAGTCCCAGAGGATGGCTCCATCCTCCAAGGCAGGGCAGGATGTCCTTAAACACATCTAGAATATGAACCACCAGCAAGAGCAAGCAAGGATGTACCCAACCACCATCCCTCTGTGTCAGCTGTGTACCTTTATACAGCAAAAGCATCCTCACCTGGATTTATAGTGACCCGCCTGATGACACATCTAGATCAGATTAAGTATCACAAGTAGGTGATAGGGTATTTTTGAGGTGGGGGGATGCTCAAGGCCAACCTCATCACATCACAAACCCTAATTCCTATAGGAAGAAATGAGGCCAGTCACCTGCAGAGCACATGTAGGCTCCCCCCAGTCTTTGCCTTGAAACACGAGTTGGAGTCAGGCTTGAATTCCTGCTCCGCTACTCACTGGTGCATGAGAGAACAGCCCGCCTGGGACTTTTACAGGGCCAATTTCCCAAAGTAATCGATTAGGGCTGGAAGACAAAAAAGAAAGAAAGAAAAGTCACTAAGAAACCCAAGGTGAAATAAAGACCCTGGAGCTCATTTCCAGTTCCTTCCTTCCTCCCCGCCCCTCCTTTTCTTGACATGCCTCCTGGCTGATCTCACCGGACCTAAACCGGACACCCTCCAGCACACACTGCTGCTTCCTGAATCATTCTTCTCTCTTCCACACTTCCAATAACTGTACTCATTTTCAGTGCTAAGTGTTTTTCAACATCATTTGAGCCTTGGCGTGTCCCACCTTGCCAAGGCTCCCTGAGAAGACGGGATAGAAGGATGACCTCTAGGAACTGCGAGGAGATTGCCAGCTGGGCTGGCACAAGCCTTGGCACCTCATGGGTGTGGGTTCCTAGCTGTGATCAGCACTGAGACCAAAGACATCTTTGCAAAGGACAGAAAATGGGATTGGCAAAGCAAAGTTGGGGTCCAACACAGACCAACAGTTGTGAATAGGGTACAGTGGTGTAGATCTCATTGCAATCCCCAAAACTTCCACTTGTTAACAGGCTAAATCACTTCTCTGAATCATAGTATTGTCTTCCATGAGAATGGAAATAAGAATACCTGTTTCACAGTGCTGGGATAGGATTTAGCGTGGGAACACCCAAAAGAGGATCCAGCGGAGGGAAAGCTGAAATATTATGTTCCTTCCTTGTTTAGCAAAGCTGAGGAGCCCTAATGAAGAGATTAGGACTGGGGACAGCCAAAGGGTGAGCTGGCATTTGGCGAACATTTTAACTCCCAGCTCTAGGTTTGAGCAGGCAGCTGGCATCCTGCCAGACCCAAGGACAAACAACAGAGCACCCGCACATGCTGTGGAAAAATCGCAGGGAAGGGTGTGTAGTCCTGCTAGGATTTGCCAGGTCTTCGGATGTCTTCTTTCTTTCTCTCTGTCACTCTGTCTTCCCTGGCTCCCCATGAAGGTTCTCCCCGCAAAACATCTGAGAGATGACAGCAGGCTCTGGGCTGCTTTATAGGGACCTATAACCTGCATCTTCTCATACATAGAGCCCAAAGGGTAAGGATTTTGTTTATCTGGCTGCTAGGCACAAATTAACAAGGGAGAAGAAAAGGCTGAGGATCAGAGAGAAAAGATTGCCTATAAAATGAAGAGATTAGATTAAGCCAGGAAGATATAATTGTGCCAGACCGACTGAATTTCCTGTGAGGTTAGCATGACTGCCTTCGAGACCAGAGCAGCCAGAGCACAGGACCTACTGACTAAGGCCTGCCACCGTCCCTCCTCTAACAGCCTTGGCCAGGTGTGGACCCCATGGCCTGAGGGTGAAAGGTTCATCTCCACACTCAAGTCGCTAGACAGAGCAAGGACAGTGGGAAAGGGAGTTGGAGGGCGCCTACGATGTCATGGGGCAGCACATCTGGGCAAAAACATCTTAGGTTGAAAGTCCTACTCCAAAGAAATTTTCTTTGTGCACTCTTTTTTTCCTTCTTAGTACCTCATACAACTGATTTTATGTGTTTTCTTTCATTTCAATATTCCTCAGCTCTGTAAATGGCACAACTACCCACTCGTTCAAGGGAAACCTTGATTCAGCCTCAATTCTTTTCTTTCTCTCACCCCCATATCCAATCCACAGGCACGACTTGTCTGCTCTCCCTGCAGAATATATTCAGGACCAATCTGTCCTCTTCTGTCCATCTCCTCTGTTGTCACCTTTGTCCAACCCACCATAATTTCTTGGTTGGCCTAGAGAATCTCCTGCTTATTGATCTGTCTGCTACTTGTCTGCCCTTCGTGGTACTTACCCCACCACAGCAGAGATGAACCGTGCCAACCAGCTCATGCTGCTGCCTTTGCTTAAGCCTCAGCTGCCCCTTGTTCTCATGACCTCTAGACCCCAAGGAACCTGGGTGCACCCCCATTCCCTGGCTCCTCCCCATACCATTTGAGCTTGCTCATTGGGTTTCCACTGACTGCTCTACAGACACGCCATGCTGGTCCTGCCCTGGTCTTGGGCATTAGCTGTTTCTTCCTCAACACTGCTCTGCCCTGGATCTTCCTATGGCTGGCTCCCCAGGACCCATAGCACCATGGTGTGACGGGGACTCAGCTCCATCGTCACCTCCTCTGAGAGCTTTTCAGCATCTGACCCAAGATAGCACCTCCTGCATCAGCGGTCATTCCATCCTGTCCTAGCTTCTTCCCTTTCTTCTCGCTGCCAGATGTCATCTTGTTTGTTTACCTGTTGCTTTATATGTTCACTTATTGTCTGCCCCTCCTCAACTAGAAAGCTTTCTCCAGGAAAGCTGCCCATTTTGTTATCAGCACCGGGAAACATAGTGGAAACTCGGCAAACATTTCTTGAACAAGTGGTCAGTGAAGGTCAGTGGCCTGACGGTGCACATGTGCAAGGACCTGCCACTGCTTTACCCTGCCTACTGCCCAATGGGCCTCTGTGGTGTCTTTAACTGGAAAAGGCTGGGGCACAAAGAGAAGATGTTTTTCTCCAGGTTGCAGCTGCACTTACACTTTACTTCGCTCACCCAACTGACAACAAAGCAAACATACAGGGGTGGTGTGGATACCACACAGCGATTAAAAATGCTAAGGCTGGGGCCGGTGAGATGGCTCAGCGGCGTACGCGCCTGCCTGGCAAGCGCGAGGTCCTGAGGTCGACCCCCGGAACCCACAAAAAAAAAAATGCTGAGGCTGACCTGTGGCCAGGAGATGGTGCCTACTCACAAGCATCAGGTGTACCTGTGGCATTTCCCTCTCCTCTTTTGAAGCTCAACTTGCAGTTTCACGGTGTGTAGTGGCACATATACTGCGTGCATTTTGAATTCCATATTATCCTTGAAAACTTACATAATAAAAGTGTGTGCTTCTGACCATATGTTTGCACACCAAAAAATTACATATTTTTGGCATTTGTTAACTTATCAAGTGTTTAGAAGTTTTAAAGGGTGCAAAAGCTGCTGCACCCATTGAAAAAGCTTAGAGAAATTAAAGAAAATGTGGATGAAACACAGAGCAAGTGGGTTGCAAGAAGCTCCTCAGTGATGAGGCAGAGAACATGGGTGAGAGAGCGCAGCTGGAAGTGAAGGCATGAAGCATATACTATGAAAGGCCCATAGAAAATCCTGACTCCCAAGAAAGGTGTGTGGTCCAGCCGTGAGCCCTGAAGCGAAAGATGGTGAGAAGAGCAGCTAAAAGAGTCAGCTATGCACTGCCATGTTTCACTAACAACTAACTTCTCTTAGAATGGGATATGTCTTTTTGGTATATGTCTCTCTGGCTACAATGAGTGAATCCAAGAATGAACAAAAAATTGGAAGGGGTTATACCTTTCAGAGTGGTTTGAAGGTGAAATGAAATAAGATGTAGTAAAGTAACTGGAAAATAATGAATGTTCCAGAAAGTTCTCTTGAATCTAGTTTAGTCTCAGGGTAGTTTTCCTTCTAAACTATTGATAGATCAATAATAAGTAACATTTATGGAACTGACTGTGTCCCAGGCTCTTTTCACAGGTAAACATCTGTTACAACTACTCTACTGACTGCTACAACTACTCTAAGTACTACACAGACAACCATTATTACTATTATTCCCAGTATATAGTGGAAGAAACCAAAGACCAGAGAAGCTAAATGATTGATCCAAACTCACAGAGCAAGAAAGTTAGAATTGAGTCTATCAATGGCCTGATGTGTCCACTTTGGATTTACTTATTGAATGAAACACATCAAAATGCTTCCCTTCCCATGTGAATCTTTGGCACAGACCTGAAAGAGAGCAGTATGTTCTCTGCAAGACCCTCGTGATGGCTAGGCCACCTCCCATATGTCACTGAAAGCACACTGGCGGCTGAGTTTACTCTGCAGGAATAGGCTTGAAAAGTTGACACCTTCTCGACATGAAATTACTGCAGGGGAACGGGGCAAACCCTTGCTGGATATCTGTCATGTACAAGAAACGGTGATAGTGGCTTTGCAGGTATTATTTCATTTAGTCCTCTCAGTGACTCTATGAAGTAGGTATATGAGAATTATCTCTCTTCTACTAGGGAGGAAACTGAAATGTAGAGAGGTGAGTTTTGCTATTGTTTGCAGTGCTGGGATTGAACCCAAGGCCTCAATGCATGCTAAGCAGGTGCTCTACCACTGAGCCACACTCCCTCCAGAGGTTAGATAGCCCATAAGAAGCAAAGCTGGGGTGGGCACTCAAGTTCCAACTCCATGTTCAAACACGAGTTCCCAAATGATCTGGCCCATAGGATGAGTAAAATCAGAAGTCCCACAGTGGGGGAGGAAAGATAGGGATGTCTTCCATTCTCTCTTTCCTTCCTTGCTTAGCCTCTCTTTGCTGGCTTCTTCCTTCTTTTCCTCCTATCAGTACCACTGGGACCTGTCACATGCTGGGAAGCCTTCTAAGAGCTAGGGATACAGCATTGGCAAGGCTGACACTCAGCGAGGTGGGGAGCTGGGCAGGTAATAAAAAGCAACCAAATAAACAAGGCAATAAGAGACAGTGATAAGGACTAAGAAAGAAACAGTAGCTATAAACAGCCTTGAACAGTCTCAGTAAGTAGAAAGGCATCGGGCACCAATGATGGTGTGGTAGCAGCATCAAGATGAGCAGGGAAAGGCCCTCACCCACTGGGGGGCCCACACTCTGCCCCCTCACAAGACTTCTACATACAAGGCCACTGCTCTGATTGTTTTAGCAGTTCTGGTGGCACACAGGCCTAGCAATCTCTGCGAGAAGGCCTCCTTTAGCCTGCACTACTCACATTCAAACTTCAATGTCCCATCTGTCAAATGACAATAATAATGGTATCTACCCCTCCAACCCACTGTACAGATTAAATGAGGGAGCATTTAGGAGAATTCAGGTGGATGAATAGCATGTTATATAAAGGTGACCTGGATTTGGAACAAGGAGTTCAGATAGATATAAGAAAAAAACTTTTGACTGAGAGGACTTAGAGCACTAACACAGGTTTCCAATGAAGAATCTGACCAATATTAACGTTTAGAATAGAACGAATGACTACCTATCTGACATAAGTTCCTGCTACTGCGAAGGCTCCATATTGTGAAATACTGTGGAAATGAGTTTTTAGTTGTAGGAATGACTTGAGTGACCAGATGACAGAAGGCCCTCAGGAAGTCTCTTCGCTATTACTGTCAGAGATTCCTGAGAATTCCTGAGAAGGAAAGTCACCAAGTGGGTAATGGACAATTAGCTCTCTGCACTGTGAGGGTCTTTGTGGCCTGAATCAGCTGGACCAAGCAGCCTGGAAGCAGGGTAACCCCAAAGGGCCTACAGGATGCAAAGAGAGCAAAAAGAAGAAAAATTGGTCCAGAGCTGCTTAGAAAAGTGAGGGTCAAGGTGGCTTCAAAACCCAGGCATGGGGCAAGTGATATAGCTCAGCGGCATAAGCGCCTGCCTGGCAAGCGCAAGGTCCTGAGTTCAACTTCCGGAACCCACATAAAGGAAAAAAGGGCCGGTGATATCGCTCAGCAGCACCAGCACCTGCTGGCACGCGAGGTCCTGAGGTCGAGCCCCGGTACCCACACTAAAAAAAAAACCCAGGCATGCCGCAGAGGAAAGTGCCATGACCGACTCTCCTCTACTCAGTCGTGTGACTGTGGCGTGGCCTCAGCTCTGGTGCCATAATTTCTCTGCCTGAGAGATGGGGACCACGTTGCCCAGGTCTGCCTAGATACTGCAAAAAGAAAAATGCTACGCACAGTGCAGGAGGTTATTTTTCACTAATTCTGGGGCAAGAGACGTCAACCGCACAGAGGCAGAACCAGCGCCTCTCCGTCAGGTGCTCTGCCTCCTCTCCACCCACAGAAGGGCCTCAGCGGTGGTCTCTGGCCGCCGCCGACCTACACGCTGCGTTCACTACGTGCGTGCTTGGAAATTAGCCCACCTGTGCGTGTCCCTGGGTGTTCCTCACCCACATGGCTGAGCAGCAAAGGCAGGGACTCCGGCGTCACCAGCTTCGCCTACAGCTCTTCCTGGGGTACAGTGCTGCGAGGGCTGGCAGCTCTGCTTCCCCACGCAGTGCCTGTGGTCACCGAGACCGAGGTTGGGAGCCGGCAGAGCTGGGGTCCATGTACCATGCGGAAGCATGCGCTGGAGCATCTAAAACAGAGAGATGTGCCAGCGGGGAGAAGGCAAGAGCTCTGAGAAATGAGATGTCCCTGGGGCCTATTCAGAGAAACAGCCCACAGGGGCTGTCCCTGCTCAAGCTTAAACCACAGGTCACTGGAACACGTCTCTGCCCTGGGAGTCACCTATGCTCGGGGGTTATGGAGCTCACTGGGAACTCAACTCTACGGCGCATGAACACAAGACTAGATCAAAGGGCTTGTGACAAAACTACCAAAGCAACAACTCCTTCCCTGCCTGTAGGCAAGCGGCCTCCCACAACTCCAAGAAAAAGTTGCAGATGCCAAGTCCACAGAAAGAACACGTTCAGCGGCCCATTTCCATCTCCCTGGGAAATGCACTGCAGCTTCAAGACACCTCTGTGCACCTGGTAGAATGGAAAATGAAAATATGGCGTTAATACACAAGGGAGTACTACTCTGTCATAAAACTTGAGTCGTTTGTAGGAAAACGCATGCACCTTGAGACCATAATGTTAAGTGAAATAAATCAGACATACAAGCCTAAATAGCATATGATTCTCCTATAGAAGAAAGCCAAAATATAAATAATTAAAGAGCAAAATAAAAACAGATAATAAGAAAGAGGGAGCTAGATCTTTTGCAAAAGGGAAAGGGACCGAGAGAGAGAGGGAGAGGGAAAAGAAGGGACGGGAAGAGGATGAAAAAAATTAAGATATGTTATGTACATGTACCAACTCCCCGCAATGACTGTGTTCATTAAGCACTGAAAACATGTATTAGTAAAAATTTAAAAAAGAAAGCAGTTCCAGCTCCCAACCCTTGCCAGCCTCCTCCAACGAGGACCTGTTTCTGCCTCTCTGCACGGCTGCTAGCATCAGCCTCATGGGAAGGAATCTGCCCGCTCCACTCTCTGAGCGCAAGGACGTCGCACTGGTGTCGCTGCGGTCCCGCCTGGATTGGGCCCCTTCCCTCCTGGACACCTCTTCCATCATTGCCGCAGATACAGACAGCCCCCAACTTACAATGGTTCTACCAAGGACTTTTCAACTTTATGATGGTTGGTGCAAAAGCAACGCTTGCTCAGGGAACTCCGAGTTTTGACCTTTCCCTGGGTGACTGACACACAGTAGGACACTCTCTCCCAATGCTGGACAGTGACAACCAGCTGAAGGTCACAAGGGGAGCAACCCATACGCTACAGTGAATAGTGTTGCTAAGATATTCAGTAGATCAGCTGCGTCAAATGCTTTTTCAACTTATGACAGGTTGATCAGGACATAACCCCATCATAAGTGGGGGAGCATCTGTACTTAAGATGCCACTTGTCTGTGGAAATTCACATCTGCAAACGCCAGACCTGTGGAACGCTCAGCCAAAGGGAGGCATGCATTAGCGAGAAGGTGAACGAAACCTGACTTCTGTGCATGTCTTTCTCCACTTCTCAGCACCCTCTTTCTCCAGCGAACTTCACCTTGTCTGTCTCTCAACAGCTGTGTGCACCTGCACTGGCTGGGTGGGAAAACCTTAATTCTCACGCGCGATGGATTTGGGCAAGGTAAGTAGTGTAGACAGCCCCACACTCTAAAGAGATTTCTGGATCTGTGCTGAGTGAGCATTTTGAGTTAGGATTTCTCATAAATTCCCTTCTCGTCTCCTGCCAAGGGAACAGAAGAGCCACGAGAGAAGATAAGCCTTCTCTCCTCACCACCCCATCCCACTGGGGCTGCCCTAGAAACAGACCGGGTTTCCAAGCCAAGTCAGTTAGAATATATTTGGTCGGTTTTCTGGTGGGCAACATGGCAGCTCTGGTGCTTAACATCACTCCTGTCCTCTCTCTGTGTCTTGGTTACTTTCCTTGTTGCTGAGACAAAATACCCAACACCCAAAGTTAAAGGAGGAAAGGTTTATTGTAGCTTACAGTTTGTAGAGGTTTCTGTTCATACTTGGCTGGCTCCAAGGTAGGGTGACATGGCAGAGGGGCATCACAGAGGGTAAACAGTCCATGGCAAAGCAGGGCAGGCAGAAGGCAAAAGGCAGCAAGGCAACATGCAGCAAGCTACAAGTGACAAGTGATGACACTAGCCCTCTTTCTCTCTCTTTAGGGCAGGTAGCACTCACATTCAGGGTGGAGCACCCTTAATCCTAGCCAGAACTATGCCAAACCAATCAGTGGGCTAATTTAGAAATCACACACCCTTGATCCCAGCATCACACACTCTACATCCAGCCACCTCTGAAAAGTACCCCTGTGACCACATGAGGCTTTGGGGCAGGAGGTCATCTAGATACAAGCCATAACACTCACTATAAGGCAGAAAACTTCTGTGACACAGGGACTGACTTCACATTTTACACAAGCCAGCTCCACATGGACTTTCCAGCAGTCCTCAGAAGCGATCCCATGACCATGCCTGTGCCTTATCTCTGAAACTGACTCAAGCTTTCTAGAGTCTATGCATAATTCATCAGTGGTCCAACCCCCCATAGCATCAGAATCCCCTAGTCCCTGAATGGTTGTCCTTCGGAGCATGGGCCTAGAATCACTCTTATTCTCTGCATATCTCATCAATGGCCTCAAACTCCTAGGGGCCAAATTTCATGCGGACTTTTCCTGTGAGAAGCTCACAGTTATTTGTAGTTGACAAACTCTGTCCAGCTCTTCAAGGACAAATGGCAGATCTGGAGAGAGCCAGAAAGCTCCCAAGAATTTAATCAAGGGCAGTGAACCATGGGACTCCCCTTAGGGGTAATCACCTGAGAGAGCTGTGGTTGTTCTAATTCTGCAATGGCCATATTAACCCGCTGTTTTCAACCGTGATTCCCTGAGGATAAAGTGGCACACTGCTATACCCCAGTGAATAGGACTCCTGAACCCGAGCCTACAAACATGGGTGTTTGGGCAATGGGAGGAGCGGGAGAGGCATGCACATCGGAAAATTCTAACTAAATGGAAACTCCTGGCTTGCTTTTCAGAGTATTCAAAAGAATCTTGTCTTAGAAGCATAGGTGGGTCATGTGCATCTGGCTACACTGCAAACTTACCAAGGACCCTACCTGCAGAACGTGGCATGGGGCAGACACACGCAGGCCGAGATGACTCTGTGGTATCTTGGGGAAACAGATTCAGGAAAATAACAAAATTCTTTGGGTGAGAAAAGTATCATTCTAAAGCATTGCTGGGAGAATTCAGATTAACATTTTTCCTGGGGCCTTTGAGCACCTCGTTGCCCTCCTATGAGCTCTTGGTTTCTTCCTTCACACAATGGGCGAGCCGAACTCAACCCCTGCTTGAAATTAGTGTCTTGAAATTAGTGTCTGTTTTTTAATAGCATGATACTGGGTAAAGTTTTGTATTTGACACTGAAGCCCCTATGAAAGGTTTTGAGAAGCAATACCTCAGGAAGAACATCTTCAGATTCTCAGTACTTTTGATGTTGACTGTCCTCTGTACGATCGTTGATTTCTTTCTATATTTCTTTCGAAAGCATCAGGGAGTTTTAGGACATTGTCCCTTTTCCTGTTTGCCGGAAGAATCCAGCAAAGCAATGGCAAGGATGAACAACACTTCCTCAAAGATCCTTCACGGCAACCTGAGCGAGGACGGCTTAGGGCCACCCCCACTGGAACAAGCACATGCCAGCACTCCTAGGACCCCTTTGTCCTTAAGGTTCCTTTTTGTTTACCATTGGCTTTTCTCCGTGTCTACCACGCGTATGTTTCCATATTCATTTTTCCTTCATCCATTTTTTTTAATGAAGATCTTTGTTTGTTCTGATTCTGTTTAGTTCAGGAAGGTTTCTAAAGCCCATGGTCAAGTCAGACACTTATTTGCTGTCTCAGAGAAGCGCTGAGACTATCACGAGTCGCATCTGTTCCAGGAGACAGAGCAGACCGGGAATGCCGAGGCTCTGCTCCCTTTCCACGGCTTTGGCCTACATCACCACAGTCCTGCACTTTGCTTTTCCAACCTGTAGAGTGGGAGTAATCTTATCAGCAAAGGCGCAGCTGGGTCTGGAATGAAGGTAGACCACCCCTCTCTGCTTTCCCTCAACTCTTAGCCTGGCCATCACTCTCACCTCTTAAATGCCCAGCTGATGTGGGACAATGAGAAGACAAGTATCCAAAGCAAAAGCTAATCATTCTGAAGGTAACTGATTCAGTTACCTTCAGTTAGCTGTCGGGCAAACTGATTTCTGCACTGTCATTCACTCGGTGGGGATACAGGCTCGCAGCACAATGCATTCTTCTTCCTCTTGGGCTTTGCTAAAGCTCAGATGGAATCTTAGTCTAAATCCCAGCTCTGCCATGTTCTGGCTCTGCACTTAGCCCAAAGCTTCTCAAATAAGGCTTGCTGAATGGGGTGCCCTGTGTCTCAAGACGCTGATCCCCTCAGCTCCTGAGGTCATGTGGGGCCTGAGACAGCACCCCAAGTGCACCAGCCTCGTTCCCATGCCCAGCACACCTGACCAACACCATCATTGTCCACATGGCCAGATGAGGTAACTCAGGAGACATTGACTCAGGTTCTGTTTACCTCCCTGCCCAAGAGGACGGAGAAGGGCAGCTACTCATAGGAACGAGCCCCAGGAAGACTCAGCCCACTGTCGGACTCAGTTGAGGTAATACGTACAATGGGGCAACGAGTGGTGGGCACGGTAACAGTTAGAAGGGCCACCACTGGCTCTCGGTAGTGAAATTACTATTCCTGTTCCTGACAGCACCTTAACCTTAGGCTACCACAATAAGGAGCAACACGTTTTTTGCCCTTTCTCCTAGGGGTCACCGTGGGTTTATCAGAGGCTCATAAACCAGGCTGGCTATGGACCCAAGACAATGCGCCCTTTGAGACCCAAGCACCCAGGGGGAAGAAGACACTGGCTGCGACAGTCCCACTGTGCAGAAGTCTCACTTTCTCCCCAAACATGTGCTTTTCAATGGTGCAGAAAGGAGGGCGAGGTTCCCTCCCCTCCAAAGCCCTCACTTCTGCAACTCCTAAGGCCCAGAACCTCATCTCTTTGAGGCTGGATTAAGGATAAAAATACAGTCTTTGCCATACAAAGTGTACCCATCACGTAGACTTTGGGGATGTTGTCACATCTCAGGATCCTTTTCATCCTACCTGTCTCCCTCCACAGCCCACCAGCTGCTGGATCTTGAGCTTTCTTCCACCTAGTGATCTCCCACCTGGTTCTGTGGCAATGGTCTTAACCCCACTCCAGCCCACCTTGCACTTGGCAGACAAAGCAACCTTTCCACGATGTAACTAGGATCTCACACAGCTTCCCACTGCCTTCCAGACACTGCCAAGCTCCACTGCACCACAGACCCTTCATCGCCACCCTCTACGGCCACTCTTTTTTTTTTTTTTGTGGGTACCGGGGGTCGACCTCAGGACCTTGTGTGCCAGCAGGCACCCGTGCCGCTGAGCGATATCACCGGCCCTTTTTTCATATGTGGGATCCGGGAGTCGAACTCGGGCCCTCGCACTTGCCAGGCAGGCGCGTACACTGCTGAGCCATCTCACTGGCCCGCCACTCTTGTCTCATACCCTCACCCCTCATCCCCTTTGCCACCCTCAGCCACACAGGCTTGATATTTCCTGTATATGCCGCGCTCTCCCACATGCCTGTACATTGTTGTCATGACATTTCCTTGTTCTGGAATTTTCTTCCTCCTGCCCTCACCAGGTGCTACTCAGCCTTTTCGGGGATTTTAGGATTATGCTACCATGAAGCCTTCTGTGGGCAAAGTACAATGTACGGCCCCATGCACTTAGCGATTATAGCATGGTCACATTGCTGCGCAGCAGTCTCTAATCATCACGGCGTCGCTCCTGTGTGATACCCTCTGGGCTGTCCACACCGGGGCACTGCAAAGCACAACCGGCAATTACAAACAATTGCCAGATCACTCAGTACTTTCCCTAGGTCCAGCACACTTCCCAAAACATTGCAATTTTGTTTATTATAACCTTTTGAAAGGCAAATGAAGAAAAAAAGCTATATGCGTATTAGTATTAATGAGAAGAGTAAGAAGGACAAACAGCCATCAATAGCATCTTAAGTTGTAGAGCAAAGGGGAGTTAAATGTGAACTCAGCATAGAACTGAACTGCTGAGACACATAAGCATATAAGCAGTTACAGAGAGAGCTCTATGAGATGGAATTAGGAGGCGCTCAATCTATGGAAGCCACAGGGCAAGGAAGAGGCCAAGCATGTGAGTCGCAGCTGAATCCTGGTAAAATCACTGAGCTGTGAAAAGGTCTAGGGTAGATTTGTAACCAAGCACCAACAAATGCCTCACTAAGGAAAGGAAAGAGACACGCATGGGAGATTTTGAGTCTTGCCTCTCCAGAGCAGAACATGTTCACCCATTATAAGCATCTTATATTAAAATGTTTAAAATCAGAGTACACCAAAAGGCACCAACAGCACGAAATGTCCACAAATTCTTCACAGGCAATCCGCTTACCCTGCTTCTTTGTAAGTTCAGTTTTGCACTTAAACTAATTTCATGTACTGTCTTATGCAGAAGGAAATTCAAAGAAAAGACAAAAAAAAAAGAAAGAAAGAAAGAAAGAAAGAAAGAAAGAAAGAAAGAAAGAAAAAAGAAAGAAAGAAAGAAAGAAAGAAAGAAAGAAAGAAAGAAAGAAAGAAGAAAAAAGAGAAAGAAAAAGAAAACCTTTGCTGATGGCCCATACTTACCCAGATGCCCCTATCCCATTGTGCTTCTAGAAGCGGCAGTGGACTGAGCAGGTGTACATTTACGCACATCAGTCCAGAGGAAGACGGCACCAGCCAAGCCCGAGACTGAAGGGACTCACGGGCGCTGGGCAGCTCCTCCAGCACAGAGGTGACGGGGAAGCCCTTGTTGTCACAGCCTCCTTACCACAAGGACTGTGCTTTGCTCCATTTTCTACACGCAGCTAAAATGGGGGAAATCCCATTTTCCCTACAGGTTGGCAATGGCAAACAACCAACTTCTTGTGAGCAACTCTCCCATAATCTGTGAGACAGAGCTGTCTGGAGAAGGAGCCCCATGCGTGTCTGAGCACATGGAAGCAGCTGGCATCACTGTTGCAGAACATTTGTCAGAGCGATATTTCAGGAGCTCAACAAATGTTGAGAAATCCAAGTGATCTCACTCAAAACGGTGCAAAATTCCATACAGTGCTATGTCAGGAAACGAAGTGAAGACACTGGGAGGTGAGCAAAATGCCTTACTAACTTGCCTGTTCCAGATAAGCTCTTTCCATGAGAGACCTCACCAACTTCACCCTGTACGTTACTGAGGGGGAAAGTCTGAGGAGGGGTCCACTGTGGACGAAGGTCTTGTGGCAGCTGAAAGAATGCCGTCACCCATAGATACTCTACACCCATCTCTCCAGCCGGGAGGAGACTTTGAAGCTAAGGGAGCTGGGGATATAGCTCAGCGGTACAGCACCTGCCTGGCAAGCGCAAGGTCCTGAGTTCGATTCCTGGCACCAAAAAAAAAAAAAGAAAGAAAGAAAGAAACTAAGAGCAACACGACCAAAGATTGCAACCTCCTCGCAGCTCCAAGGCCGTGAAATGGCCCCAGGAAGGCAGGATAAAGCTCCCAGGTAGTAACCCATGTGTAACCAGCAGATCAAAAGCACCCTGTGTGTGAATTAAAACCACACTTTTGTCTGCTGGGAGTGGATGGACAAGTTTGTCTAGATTTGAAATGGGGGAAAGAGGGCTAAGTTTTCACAAGAATTAAATACTTTTTTTTCTGCAAAGAGACAATGAGACATTTCTCCCCTTACCTCATGGATTGCCAGAGTAAATGTGGAGACGAAAACTCATTTTCTTGGTCCCCAAGGGAAGCTGCCAGGTCCTTGATGTGTTTGAGTCCTTGTACCCTTGATTCAAGAGTTTGGGTAACCCCGGTAAGGGTACTTGGGCCCTTGTTGGTTTTTATGTCTATGGGTCAGCTCAGACTGGCTGCCGACTCATCTGTATGCAACAGCTCTCAAAGAACATAGTTTACTTTATAACCGGATCCAACAAGAGTAGGCGTGGTAGTTAAATGGGCTAGATACACCGAAGGCGTCGAGCTGCCAAGGCTAATTAAGAAAGATTGTTTATGGAGAGCCATGGCTTAGAACCGGAAGGCCAGTGTGTTTGTGTGACGTTGAGCATGTGTACACAGGAGGCTGGGTGTTCCCAGGTGAGGAGTTGGGGGTCCTCAAGGAGCCCCTTCAAGCCTTCAACTGCTTGGTGACTCACTCAGCAGCCCTAGAAAGTCAGACTGACCTGAACTTCCTTTGGTCCTTCATTTGTTGCTCTGGTGATAAGACAATGTGGAATTTTCTAACACAGACTGTGCCATAGACAGACCAGAGTTAAAACGCTGCTCTGTGTTACCTGGCTTCTGGCTGCCCTCAGAAGCTTGCGGGGGGAAAAAGTCTGGTGACGTACTTGCCGCTGAGTAAACGCTATTGAAATTTTCAGTGTATTGCAACCCTCAGTCATCTGCCTGAGGTTCCTGTTGAGAGGACTTCTCCTCTCTGATCCCCTCTGAGCTGCTCTCTTCCCTGTGTTCCTCCAAGTCATCCCATCTTCCATGAACCACCACACTTCACGCCTGATCCCTCACAGAAGTGTCAAGAAAGTCTTCTGAGTAAGTCATTCCCACATGCAGGTGAATGTGGGAGGCCTAAAACAGTGAAACGAGATGCCAGCCTTCACTCAAGAGGGACGAACAGGAGAGACACGCAAGCAGGCAGTAACACGGAGACCACAAGCCAGGGACTCTGACGCCACAGTGTTCACAGAGAGAGTAACGTGGAAATTGATGCAAAATTACATGGCAGAAGGAAATTATAATTCCAAACACTTATAAGTAGAGCCAGTGTCATGGAGAAGTAAAGAGAATACAGTAGGTTACTACAGTCTTGCAGCGATAGTTTAAGAGACGAGGCTTTTAGAAGGCGATGAAGTCTTGAGAGCAGAGCCTGCAAAGATGATGTTAGGGCCCTTATGGAAAAGGCTGGATGGAGGAGGTTCGTGGTGTTCTGCGAGGACATGGCTTCATCTCCCTTTTGCACTGTTGCCTTCTTCCATGTAAAGACAGGGCATCCCGGCTCCACCTCTGAGGGAGAGAGCAGGCACTTGCCAGACACCCATTCTGCACTGCCTCGATCTTGGACTATTCAGCCTCTGGAACTGTAAGAAATAAATTTCTGTTATTTATAAATAACCCATCCTCACATATTCTGTCTTCGCAGCACAGACAGAATGAGCCAGAGGTATGAGTAAAACCGTTCATGGTAGTGTTTCCCAGGCGAAGTCTGATTGCAAGAGACCTTTACCAGGGAACAGCGATGCCACAAGGGGAGGGAGAGCAGCAGGAGGAGAGATTCAGAGCTCGTGCTAAGGACAAACTTCCACTTCCCTCCAAGGTCTCCTGTGTTCCCCCATCTCCAGGGCCACGCCTGTCTCGAGAAGTTCCTCCTGTCTCAACCCACTGCTGTGAGGCTCTCTACTCACCTCTCCAGGTCCCTTAGTACCACCCTGTGGGGTACTCCCAAACCCCAAATGCAGCCCACCCTAACTCCAAGCAGTGCACTGCAGGGTCTGGACGTGGAGCTACAGCTGTGCACCCTGCAGGTCTCCAAAGGCAGGGAGAGCGCCTGGCTGCTGCACTCTGAACTGACTGAGCACAGAGGAAGTTAATGAGGCTGCGTGGGGAGAAGTGGGCTCCCCTGAGGGTGACCTTGGCTGGAGAACTCCTGCATGGCCACATAGAGCTGTCCAGGGACTCCACGGCAGTCTGAGACTCTCCCTCCAAGCTGCCCTCCTTCTCTCTCTCACTCAGAGTCTGTCTCCTGGCTTCCCCCCAGTTTCCTCTCACCTGGGCATTTCCCCAATAGGATCTTTGTACTTTTGGTCCCATCTTGGTGTCTGCATCTTAGGAAACGTGGACTGGCACACTGGGATGCCCACAAAAGACAGAACCATCAGACTCTGGCAGAAGAGACACTGGGGCTCCACAGGGTCTCCTGGGAAAGGAATTTCGTGGTCCAATGTCCAGAGCAGCAGCCCCAGGGCGAGGATGTTCTCTCTCCCCACCAGTGTGAGCTGCGGGTGTCTTTCGATCCTCCAAGTTATCCAGCAGATGACTGCGGCAGCGCGAACACACACACATGCCCCCTCACAGGTAAACATTACCTCTCAGAGAGGGCACCGAGTAAACCCCAGAGGAGGAAAGCAAATGTCATCGTCACCGTCTCATTCATTTGCAAGGCAGGTACCTCTTACACAATGGCACCAAAATGTGCCATTACTATGCCACCCAGGAAGGGACCTTACCATTGTCCCCCACCCCTTTTTCCCCACCTTCAAAACTGGACTCCTTTACACCTGCTGGGAGTGAGAAATAGGCTGCTGCTAGGCAACAGGGAGGGCAGGGCTGGTGCATTCTTTCAGTCCCACAAAACTTGGTGATAATGACGAAATGAAGACCTTCGACCTGATGGAACGCTGTAGCTTCAGTAAAACCAGCATAACCGTTTCTTGGTCTGTTCTCCAACGCACCGCCTTTATGGAGAACACATTTGCTGTTTTACTACCTCGATGGCTGGAGAGAAAGCCTGAGTCCTCATCCGCCTGGCGTGGGTGGCAGAGTGAGGAGGGAGGCGCTCCCCCACCTCCTGCTCTGTCCTGGCCCCCAGTGCTGTCGAACCACACTGGCATTGCCACTAGTGACAGCATGTGCGTGAATTACCGTACAGCCTCCCCGGATGTGCGTGAATTACCATACAGCCTCTCCCGATGTCTGAGTGAACATCAAAGTCAAAAGAGTGTTTTTTTCTTAAAGAAATTTGGAACATTTTGAAATTATTGTCCTATCCATGACTAATATTCCAAGAGGAGCCATTGGGATAAGCCAAAGGCCCCCAGAGGTGCTTGTCTAATGCAGGGGAAGGCAGGAAATTCCTATTCACACAACAAAGGACAGAACAGGGCAGGTTCTGAGGGTCGAGAGCCCTGGAGCAGGTGCAGGAACAGATGGCAGGAAAGCAGGCAGGACTTTGCAAAGTAGGACCAAATTCTGGGTAGGAGGACTGGGAGAGGCTTTTGGGTGACCCAGGAAGAGCAACCAGACCCAGAGAAGCTACTAAGGCAAGTTCTTCCTGGTCAGAAGAGGAAAGGGAGGAACTCACAGGGAGTGAGCGCCCGGTCTGCGCCAGGACTCAGTGCACAGCATCAGTGCTCATCTTAGAACCGTTGGGACATACATGATTTTAACCAATCTACAAACAGAGAGGTGAAACAAAAACTTGCTTCTGGCAACTTCAGTATGTCATCAAGCTGGGGTGCAAATTCAGGCTTAGAGCTGATGAGCAGGCATCAACCATTGCTTCATGAAGGCAATTATCTACAAGGTGGCTAGAACGTACTGGAATGAGGGTTTGAGTCTTTGCCCTATCCCTGCTCTAGTTAGTTAAAAAGCAGATTCAACTGTAGACTCTGTGGTATCACACATATTCTATGCAAACCCTTGAGTTCATCCTTTTAGGGATAAAGGAAGAGGTTTGAAAGAATCTTAAGAGAATAATATAGTGGGGCAAGAGGCATGGGCATGGTGGGGCACACCTATAATCCCAGCACTCAGGAGTCTGAGGCAGGAGGATTGCCGTGAGTTCAAGGCCAACCTGGGCTACATAGTGAGTTCAAACCCAGCCTCAACTGCATAGCCAAAAAATTTATATAGTATAATAATATAGCATATAATAATATAGTGAAGTAAACGAATGTTTATTTTTGCTTTTCAACAAAGATGGGAGCAAAACCATAAGGTAAAAAGCCACAAAGATGAAAAGAAATAACAAAAATCAAGATATTCTTTAAAAATTTGGGAAGCTGGGAAACAAATGAGGAGAGAAAATCTGTAAGAGCGGAACCCCAAGGCCTGGGAGGAATAGTTGGCAAAGGGCGAGGGGCAAGCTCTCAAAAGAGAGGAGAGCAAGGCTGATGTATGGAAGTCACATCAGGAAGACAGGAAAACTGGCTGAAAGCCCTTACGGGAAACTGGTTCCCCAGCACAGGATCTGAGGTTTGCCAGCAAGAGTAGGAATTTGGGCCCTTTAAACATAGCTAAGGTGAGGGGTACAGCACGTACTGGAGAGTACAGGGGGTCTAGTGAAGAAATGACCCCCCTAAATGGGAGACCACAGCCCCCGTCCTCCACTCAGCTCTCTGGTGCCTGAGCACTGCCATACAGGAGAAGGGCCAGGTCCTCTTGAGTAAAACTCCGTGAGCTGAGAGGAAAGACCCCTGGTTCTGACACCCGGCGGGGTCAAACACAGCCTCTCCCTCACTGCTTCCGGTGAGCTTGCTAAGGGTCATCACACATTAGAGGAAAGACTCTAAGAGGAAAGAGAAAAATCCAGTCAAGCATATATAAGTGAACAGAGATAAAGTAGGACCAAACAGAGATAAAGCAGGGAGCAAAATAAATTTATAAAACCCAGACTTCTACAAAGAGAAGACATGGTATTATGGGCATGAAACAAGAACAGAAAGTTAGAAAAAGAGAATCCAAGAATGAAAGTAAAAAACACTTGGAAATTTAAATTATTAGAGTGCAAAAAATAATTGTAAAACAAAGCTGAGAAAACTTCCCAGTATCTTTTTTTTAAAAGCAACTTTAGGAGGAAGAGGAAAGGATAGAATCAATGCAGGGAGTTAACATCTGCATGATTATAAAATGTGGCAGGCATAGATGGCACCTGGGCAACTTCCAGCTGCACCCACTGAAGCCCACCATAACCTCTGTTCTGAGGCCACATGCCCATGGACTGAACCCATCACTGAAGGAAGCAGAAGCATCAAAGTTGTCCAGTTCCTAGAAGAGATGGGTCTCTGACAGAGAAATCTGGCTCCAAAATGGCAGTCCACTTAAGAGGTGTCTGCTCCAGCCTTCCTTCCCTCTGTGTTTCACATGTTTCAGATTTGTGCCCCACCCCTGGCCTCCCAATCCCTCTCCATATTCTCCCATGGCCAACATCTTAAAAAAAACCTCCTGCTTTTCATCCTGACCTGACATCTGCTTCTTGGGGGACCCAGATAATATTTGCAGGTTCCATAAGGGAAGTATGTAAAACAAGTTAGGGGAGAGATTATGCAATTCTCAGCATTAAAGCCCATGAGTTCCAAACTGAAAGGTTTTACTAAGAACCCAGAAGAGCAACAACAACAAAAACTGTGAAATACCCACACCAAGGCAATTTTTTTGAAATTCTGTAACACTGGAGATGCAGCAAGAGATATATATTGCACATAAACAATAGCAACAACTACAAACCTCAAGGCCACTTGAATGCCCAATCTGTTACCAAAAACAGTGGATCGATTCTAAATTGAAGTGTTGGAGGAAAATGATTCTACACGTAGTCTAAACCCTCAATTAAATATGTAGGTAGATTAAAGCAATTTCAGATCTATAAGTTTCCTTCTCCCAGGCCATTCCCTTGGGTATTACTAGAAGATGTATCCACCAAAAAGAAAGAATAAACCCAGAAACTGGGGTACAAGATATCCCAGGCACAGAGGCCCCAGCACTGGTGAGAAACAACAAGGCCAGCATATGTGAAGGAGGAGGACCACTGCCCAGGACATCCGCCCAGCTAGTCTGAGAACAGCCAGTGAGAGGAGTGGGCAGCTCTCAGGGAAAATGGGAGTGAACGAGTCGCCAATAATTATGTTAAAAGGCATTTCATAGTTCTGAAGATTTCCAGGATGAGTTAGTGGTCACTGCATAGAGACCTAGGTACATAAGAAAATGAGAAAATTGTTAACTCCACTAAATGCAAGCACATATAAGGAAAGGAAATGCATTAATTATGCACTAACTTGGTTCAGCTGTGAATAACCCTGAGTGAGTCAATAATATAAACGTTAAGTACTGATCTAACACTTATTTATATAGCTATTTGGGGTGGATGAAGAGAAGGAATTGTCATACGGGTAGGGCAAATAAGAGCACTTTAAAATTTATGTGTATATTACTAAAATAAAAATAAAATATATTTTAAAGGCACAGTTCCTTTTTGTCTTTGAAGAACTTACAGTGAAATTAAGCAAGATGGAGCAAGTTCAAAGGCAGCGGATCTCTGCCACAGAAGGAGCGCCTGACCTGCCTTGAACCACAACCCCCAGAGCCCTGGAAATGGTGGCCGTCCTCCATATGAAACGGTGCCCTAAATCACCCTCAGTAACTCTGGGGTATTTTCACCCACCACACACTACTGGGTGAAAGAAAAGGTGAATAAGTTTCCCAGTGCTGCTATCATCATCCCCAATCTTTGGGTGTCTCGCCCCACCTCCTGCCACACAGCCTTGTTAAGTAAACATGTGCCTCAAGGTAGGGCCCTTTCTTTTTTTTTTTTTTTTTTGTGGGTACCGGGGGGTCGACCTCAGGATCTCGCGCGGCAACAGGCTCCCGTGCCGCTGAGCAATATCACCGGCCCCTTTTTTCGTATGTGGGATCCGGGAGTCGAACTCGGGCCCTCACGCTTGCCAGGCAGGCGCTTAAGCCGCTGAGCCATCTCACCGGCCCAAAGGTAGGGCCCTTTCTTAGAGATGGGGCTAGTGGTCAGTACTGGACCACATGGCTGTGATTTTATTTTATTTTTTTCTAGTGGAAAATATTTCCCTTTCCTTACCTCTGTCTCTGAAGGAAAGAGTCTTACTGAGTGACGCAGAAAACAGCCATGGCAGCCCATGTGTGGCTGGCAGCCAGACAGGAAGAATCAACTTGTTTGCATCATTAGACTTATCGATAGGTGACTTTTCATCACCACAGTCTCATGCATTTTGCAAAACAAGCTACCCAGACATGGTGAGACTGAGTTGAAATCTTTACTCCCCCTAACCACCTACACATAAGTGACCCCAGGCCTCTGTAGACAGTGAGCCTATCGTGAGGGCGCCTTCTCTGTTTTAGGAAGGGCAGCCATGGAGATTGCACCACAAGCAAAGCACATCACCCCACAGGCCTCCCAGCTCCTAAATGGGACAGGGCAGAGGGACACTTTGCAGGAATAGATCCTTTCCTCTTTGAGGTTTGATTTTCTTAAGAGCCAGGACCTGGTAAAATAGTGACAGTAAAATCTGAATGTGTGAACTGTCTGAGTTATATAATCACTGATGTGGAGGGAAAGGAAAGAGCATTGTCATTATACACAGTTCACAATGGAAAAGTCTAAAGAAAGCATACGCAAGAAATGAAATGCTTCCCTCCAAAACAGTAACTGCCACTGAGGATGAAAGCGTGTCACTTGGTGAGAAATCGTCAAGAGACTTTTTTCAAAAGGGATAGAAGTCTGTGGTTGTAGCTCAGTGACAGAGCTCTTGCCTAGCAATGTGCAAGGCCCTGGGTTCAATCCCCAGCACTGCAAAAAGGAAAAAAAAAAAAAAAGATAGAATTGAAGGAAGGAAGGAGTTTCACGATTCCAGTCTAAAGTTTGTTGAGGGCCTTACTAAACAAAAGGCATCAGCCTAACAACTTTACAAGCTACAAAGATGAATGAAACATGGCCCTTGCCCTGTGGGAGTTTGGTATTTTGTAGAGGAGAAGACAGTCACAAACACGACAGAGCACAAGTACACAGGAAGTGTTACAAATGCCAGGAAGAAGACGAAGCTTCTTTCTGGAAAAATTCGGGAAGCTTCTTAGAGGGTCACGTTCGGATGAAGCACTACAGGAAGGGAGAATTAGAATAGATGGCCATGGAAGGGGGGAGTAGATGAAGAAATAGATCAGAGGCCAGAGGGAAAAATTAGAAAGCACAAGCAAAGAAATGCTGGCTCAGCAGAACACATGCTGATGGCTGAGGCAGGAGAAGAGCAGGAGAGAACAGAATGGGGGAAACATGCTGTGTTCAATGGGGGATTTGACCTTCGAGAGCCCTCGGCACAGCCCTGTTGCCTTTCTCTTGGGAAGGGACAAATACCTGGAGTGCAAGAGCAGTGGGTCTTTCCATATACCGATGCTTATCGTTTTTCTTTGTTTCTTTGATTTTCTAGCTTGAGACGTTTCGCTATGGTGTTCCCAGAACTCCGTATTTACAGAGAGTATTTCCTATTTTGACATGTCAAGTACATTCCTGATGGATAGGAAAATTTACCTCTCCTAGGACGTTGTGGGAACACATCCTATATGCCCAGTCCTCGTAAACACAGAGTCACAGCACTTCATTTATAGAGCCTGGCCACCCGTGGTAGTCGGAAATGGAGCTACGCCAGCGAGAGCGGGTGTCGGGAGGCTGTACGTTTGGCCTCATTCCCCTCTCTGCCAGGCTTTCTAGAAAAAGACGCTGTCCCTCAGCTGTGCCCTGAGGTCTTCTTGCCTCTTAGAAATGCTGGAGAGGTTATAAAACCTTCAGTCAGTTCCCCCAAGCCAAGTGCTCCACCAATACCAAGCAGCAACAGTATTTTTCCAGCTGCCAGCCTTGGAGATGAACAGAACATCGCTGCAGGCTCCTCTCTTTATGCAGACTGTGTGTAACGGCCAACCTCTGGGTTTTCTGTGAACTTTCAGCCCTGCAGGTCCTCAATGGTCTGCTGTAGCAGGAAAACTTTCACATGGCTAGAGTTCACGAGAGAATAGAGTCAAGATTCCTGGCTCTTCGTTTTGTTTCTCCGCTAACTTCCCTGCTAAGGGGCTGCCCTGTGATAGCTTTTCTAGTAAGAAGTGCAGCCATAGCACCTGATGTGAGATCCTTAGGTAGACATGATGGACTATTTCCCACCCTGCAGTTCACAGGCACCTTGATGCTACTCTTTTACCTGGGCCTTTTCTGCCTGGGAAGGAGACGGAGAGTTATTTTTGAAATTCTCATTTTAGATGTGAACGAGCAGGCTTAGCAAGATCAGCTCCTGGAGGAGGCTTGCATGCCCTTTCAGAAGCATCCTGAATTCAGCCACGCTCTTGCTATACCTCTGTGACCTTGGCTGTTGCAGTAGTTTTCATAGCTAGGTGCCAGAGTGATATTCGCAAAAACTTCCACCACCGTCTCCCAGGCAGCTGTCTTCTTAGTATGGAAACAGAGGTTCATGGCTTCACAAACTTCCTGCGCTGAAAGGGAATTTAGGAGTTACTTCTGGCCTGCCCACAATCCCTGTGTGTCACCCTCCACAACAGACACCCAAACAATGTAGCCTGCCTAGAATCTTCTTAAAAACCTGGCCTTTGGGGTCCAGCACTCCAGGGCTTCACTTCCACCAGCCTGGGTACATCACTACTTCATTCCAGATATCATGTTCCTACTAATATACTTAGAACTCACAGGTGTCCATTTCAATTAGAGGTGACTTCTGTTTTATCTTGCTTTATTTACAAATGCTAAATAATCCATACATCCCTCAGCCTGCCCTTGCATGGCTTGTTTGCTAGTCCTGGAAGAGTTTTTCCTCCAAGATTGTGTCCTGCAAAGTTTCTGGAGCTTCGGTGCTGCAAAGAATGATGTCAATCCAAAGAAGGAAGGAAGGAAGGAAGGGTGGAAGGAAGGAGGGAGGGAGGGCTAAAACTTTGTTTTCTCTTTTTTTCTACAACCTTGTAACACCAGATGCCTGCTTCCCTGCAAAGAACCACCACCAAAGAAAATTTCCAAGGTCTCCAGCTGGTGCCTCACAGGTGCTCAAGATCCAGGTATCAGTTGCCCAACTGCCATGGGGCATCTTGCACTTAGTTCCTTTTTCTCCCATTGTCGCCCCAGTGGTGTTGCCATATCCACAGAGCACACTGCACCTTCCGTGGGGGCTGCTGTGACATGCAAGGGTCCTTTATACTGTTGTTCCTTCATGTCCACCAAGGACTGGTCCCAGGAACCCTCAGAGATGAAAACCCAAGGTGCTCAAGTCCCGTATATAAGATGGTTTAACATCTGCATGAAATCTACACATATCCTTCCATACACTTTAAATCATCTCTAGATGACTTAAAATACCAAACACAATGTAAGAACTGTGTAGTTTTTAAACTGCATTGTTTAGAGATCATTGACAAGAGAAATTGGTACATGTTCAGCACAGACGTAATTTTTTAAAATAATTCAATCTGCAGCTCACTAGTGTTACGTCTTGTGGCTAGATGTCTCCCCAAAGCCCCACGCAGTCTTAGTGCGTAGGTGGGGCTTTTCAGAGGTGGCTGGATCTAGAGAGTGTGAGGCTGGGATTAAGTGTGTGATGCTGGGATCAAGGGTGTGTGATTATTAAATTAGTCCACTGGTTGGTTTGGCATAGTTCTAGGTGTGGATAATGGGAAGGCCCACCCTGGGTGTGAGTGCGACATGCCTTAAGGACAGGTAGCTTGGCTAGAATATAAGGGACAGAAAGAGGGCTGCTGTTGTCGCTTGTCATCTGCTGCTTGCTACTTCGCTGCTTTGTTGCACGAACTCTTTCTCCTCTGCAATGCCCCTGTACCATGCCACCCTCCCTTGGAGCCAGCCAACTACCGGCTAAAACCTCTACAAACTGTGAGCCAGATAAACCTGTCCTCCTTTAACTTTGGGTATCAAGTATTTTTTTTCAGCAACAAGAAAAGTAACTGAGACAGATTGGTGGATGCAGACTCTGGATGCAGGATTCGTGGACACAGAGGGCTGATGGTACTGTGCCACTCTCTGTTCAGGTTTCTGCTTGCTAAAGACTGACCAGGGTGGCCTTGCCAGCACTGAAACCCACAGAAGTGGGTATCAGGCTATGGGCAGAGCTGAGAGGCCTCCACCACACTGAGGAGTAACCAGGCCTCCATTCCCGAAGCTAAGGGTGGGCCAGGGTAAGGCAGGTCGCTCATGACCTTCGCTGAGGCTGCGACCCCAGTGGCCAGGGGTCAAGCAGGGCCACCTCTCAGCCAGTCCCCAGCAGGGCCCTCTGCCCCTGGGAACTGGGTCCTGAGAGGTTTGGTCAGTGGTAGGAAATGTGTGGGAGAATAAATGTCCAAATGAGCCTCAGGGAGCTTGGGTGGGAGGAAAAACACTGAACTGAGAGTCAGACGGCCCTGGGCTTGAGGTCTGACTTTGCTACTTCACAGCAGTACGACCTTGGGTTGTTACGTAACCTTTCTGTTTTAGCTTCCAGGTTTGAAAACCTGGAAAACCAGGCTTTACACAACAGCGTGTGACAGTGACTCGCAACTGCTAAATACTACATGCACATCCCTCCGTGACTCTGTAGAACACTGAAGTCAGAGGTCACCAGGGACTGGTCCACCCAGGCAGCACAGGCCACTGGTACCAGCCCAAGTTGCAGCACCAGGGTGCACACCCTTGTCTCCAGGGGCCCCGGAAACCACGTGGGACTGTGAAATGGAGGTGCTGGGTAGCTGGGTGCTCTCCGGAGATGAGAGAAGATGAATGAGGCCTGAGCTGGGCTTGAGTGCCAGCATGAAGGCCATCACTCCTACCCTTAGGCAAGGGCCCACCAACAGGGAACTCTGTTTGCTAAAGGAGAGTTGGCAATGCTTCCAAGACCGTCACTGTGGCAGCCTCCCTGTGGCCCTTTACTCAGCATAAGTTATTGTGCGACCATATAATCAAAGAAAAGCATCTGGGGTGGGGGGTTGCCCTTGGCCCTGTGGCTCTCTGTCAGGTTAATAACCTTGTCCTTTTCCTCTGCTGCACTGGTGTCTTGAAACAGAAGTGATGCAAGGCACATCTGGTTTCTATGACCCCCCCACACATGTGTGCAGCCCACCACCCACCCTCACCTGACCTCCCTGGCTCACTGAGCAGAAAGCATGAGCACAGTCCCATGCCCCTCTGCAGAGGAGGAAGATCCCTTCTTAACCTCTTTCAGCAACAGCTTCGGGACCTGGTTTCTCCCTTTAAAAAGGACACTGGGACAAATGATTGCCAGGTTCCCCAGGGAAAGTGATTCTCAGAAACAACGGCCCAGTGGGTATTTTGAGATGTTACTAAGGAGGGAGGCAAAGTGGTCTCTTTCTTCGACCCCCCAGGGATCCTCCGACCCCTCCTGTGATTCTTCTGCTTCCTGCAGTTACGTTCACTTTCAGACCGGTGGGGGGCACCTCACTCTAGACCTGACGGTGCTGCCCAGTCAAATCTCCCTCTGCCAAGGGTCTGGAGACTTGAGCAGCGAGGGCTCTGGTGAGGTAGGGGAGTCTGAACCTCTTTAGAAGAAGCTCACCCTCTTTGTGTCCTCATTCAAGCAGTAAATTGATATATCTGAAAAAAAAAGAGAGAGAGAGAAAAAAACCAGCCCTGGATACACTGAGAACTAAGTACTTTCCAGGAAAGGACAAGCCTCATTCAACAGACTCCACCATTCCAGCCCACTGAGCACTGCCTTCCGCCTTGCTTAATGGCCAAGACCAGTAAGCAAGCAGTCATATGCAATTCACACCCCCGCGAACAGATTCCAGGTTCACCCAGCAATGTTCCCATCATGACTCGGCTCCATCCAGCTCACTCCCTCCAGGAAGAGATCTGCTGATTGAGCCATCGTGTGTGTTCCAGTTTCCAGCACGGTTATAGAGTTCGCTGGATATTAATTCATGAATTAGCATTTTCATCTGACATCAGGAAGCTAGACCACAACTATTGGAGTCAGCTGTTCTCGGGATGGCTGTGCTGCAGATCAGGTGCCTGAACTTACGAGGGGACCTTAGTACATAAGCTATGTCATCTGCTAGAATCTCTCGGAAAGCAGCCAACTTGATCCCCTCAGAAACACCCCACCACCACTCTTAGCTGTGTCCCCACTTTATAGAAGCTTATAAACCTACTTATTTGTCTGCTATCACACACTGCAGGCAACCTTATAGAGGCAGGGAGCATGGCCTTAGCCATTGCTGTAGGTCAGTACAGTAAGGGGTCAAAAAATGCTTGCAGAATGGATGATTTTAAAATGATACAAGGACTTCAGAGTAAAGATAGTGAGTTAAAGAAATGCATCTGAATACTCATAAAAACAGCCCTGGATACACCCTTGCCTATTACCAAGAGTTTTGGGAATAGAAGAGTCCAGAGTTTGCGCTGAGGCTTTTTGTGGGGCCCAGTGCAAAATGATAATGTGGGGAGCAGGTAGCAACTTTTAAAAAGGCAGAGGGTAAGAAGAGCTGGAGAGGAGACAATAATGACATTTTTGAAATCTGTTCCAAGTGTTAGTCAGCTTCTCACTACTGTAACAGTTACCTGAGATAATAAACATGAAGAGAAAGGGGCTCACAGTTCTGGTGGGTCTAGTCCATGTTTGCTTGGCTCTGGGCTTTGGGGCTTGTGGTGAGGCAGAACAACGTGGTGAAGTACATACCAGACCAAAGCCATTCACTTCATGGCTGGGACGCAAAGGACAGAGGACAAGGAAGAGGCTGGGCTCACAATCCTCGTCAAGGGCATGTCTCCAGTGACCTAAACGCTTCCCACCCCAAAGATTCCCTCACCTCCCATAGCTCCAAGCTGCACATCCAGCCTTTAACACAGGCCTCTGAGGGATAGTCCAGACCCAAACTGTACCCCAAAAGATACAGATGTCTGTGGCCTGTCCACATGGGGCAGAGGGGATGAACAAAAAAGATGGGTTGAGAGTCCACTTAGGAAGTACCATAATTAAGGTTTTAGACCACTTTCCTGATTTAGCCCAGGTAGGAAGCTTCTCCCAGCCCTTCCTGACAGGAGACTGGCAGTCTGTTCTCTGGAGAAAGCAAAAGGCCTTGGAGTGAGAGACACACAGCACCAATAAGTATGGGTTTATTATACCCCAAAGAAAGGAGGACAAAGCAGACACATTCATGCCAGACATCAAGATGCCCAGCTTTCTCTAACTTGATTCTAGGAGATTGGTGGTGGTCAAGACTCCACCCTCCCTGGAAGAGTTTGAAAGAGTCCTTTCTGAGGAATCCTACTATTTCCAAAGAAAAATCCAGTATTGGGGCAGCTACCGTGAGACGGCTGGGCCAGAGCATCCTCCCGGGCCCCTGACAAGTCCCATCAACAGCCCTGACTGCCTCTTACCAACACCAGCTACCTGACGGGAAACAGAGCAAAACACGCTGTCATGGAGTGAATGAAACACAGCATCTTGAGTGAATGAAAATTCTGCAAGGACACGCAAACTTTAGTAGAAAGGATGCTGCCAAAATGGGCTTCCAGACAATAACGAAAAAAGACGAAAGGCTCTTGGAAATTAAAACGTGAGAGCAAAAACAAAACTCTCAATGGAAGAGTTGGAAGAAAGAGTTGGAACAAAGAGCAAAAATACAAAGACTTTAAAGTAACAAATAAAAGGTAAGGAAATGGGAGGTTTGCTGCACAAATCAGCTAGGAATAGAATTTTATAGACATAATATTCAAACTGAGTATATACAACCAACAGTATGATGTAGCTCTATTGCTGAACAAGAAACTGGAAGGGCACAAGTGTGTGGTTGGGACGATGGAGGAAGAAGGAGAGCTAAGTTTCCATCTTCGGTGGTGGACAGTGACTAGTAATCTCCAAAATAAATCAACTGTAAGTATTATAAGCTTGTCATACAGAGACAGGCAGCAAAACCAAGGGGAACAAGTAGCCAAGAGAAATGAAAGCGATGGCCTCTGAAGACTGGGAGAGGAAAGAAGGTGCCTTAATGTTTACATTTCAAATTAATATATACGTAGATGAATTTAATAAAATGAAAACTAACCATCGAAATGAACAAGCAAACACCCTTCTACCTAGTGTAGAATCTCCTTCAACCACTAGGTGGCGCAAATGGCCCCTTGTGGAAACTGCGCAGGGAAACGGCTTGTTCATCCGCGTTTCGATGGAGTTTTCCACAAAACAGAATTGAAGTTTTTGTTAATAAGGTTAGGAAGGAATTAAGATTATCCACTTTCTTTTCTCTACAAGTGGCCCCTTCACAGGATGGGAAGGAAAGTGTCACTTGCCCCCGCAGGGCAATCACTGCGGGCTCAGCGCGGACCAAACCCCAGTCGGCTGCTGCGCAGGGCTCCGCCGCTAGAGGCCGCTGTCCACGCGGGGACAGGGCAGCCCGCCACCTGTCACCGGACACCTCGCAGCGCTCGGGCCGGAGAGGACTCCCAGGAAAAGCAGCTCGTTTTAGGGAAGCCTAAGCTACCTTGGTGTTTCAGTCCGAACTCGGTGAAATGCAAATGGCAAGCGAATTGGAGACCTTCAAGAGACAGGCGCGGGTCTCGGACCCAAATAATTAGCTGCCTCCCGCGACTGCGTGCTTGTTTTTGGAGATGAAATGAGATACACTTCGCACGCCTGCAAAGTAACTAATTACGTCTTGCTGGCCTAATCACTGGTGGAGTCCTCCCACCCCGCCCCTATTTTCCTTGGCTTTTCTGGAGCTGTACTTACATATTCCTGGTCTCCTGCCTCGCTGATTAATGACTCTCTGGTACACTGCCTGCTCTGATTTCCCTGCATTGATCCCTTCTGAACAGAGCTGCCACCCTGGCTGGGCGACCCTCCTGCTGACCTGGCCGCTCCTCTCTTCGCCATCCCATATCCTTCTCCTCCTTTTTTGCCCCGGACATGAGCCGCAGCTCTGGCTCTTCCCCATTCCTCCCACCTTTCTCCAAGTATCTGAGTTTCAGTCTTCCCTCTGTAGATGACACCCCAAATCTATACCTCTACCCCCACATCCCTCCTCAACCCCAGACATCTACTCCTGCCTCCTCTCGGACAAGTCCATTTAGGGACCTTCAGCTAGCATGAAATGCATCCAAAACCTAACTTGTAGCTCTCCTTTCCAGCCACCTACTCCACCAGATTCCCTTACTGTCATCACCAGCGATGTATGCATTCAGGAAACATTCACAGAGCAAAGGCCAGAACGCCAGACACTAGGAATTCCTCGATCAAGAGACTGGCAATTGACAGGTAAAGGAGGGACGCCGGTTACCAGAGCCGCGGCTCATGTTATCAGAGCTGTAATGTGGGGCCAGAGTCAGGGTGTCTGCAAAGGAACCCCAGGGACCCACGAGACTCGAGGGAGCTCCGCCCAGGCCAGCTCTGTGCCATCCAGCTTTACTCCCCCAGATGCCAGCAGGCACTTGGTTCTGTGAATTCTTTCCTGGCTATGCATATAGAGGGTACACTCCCTGCTCTCCCAACCCCAGCATCAGATGCATCCCCTGGGGATCCTCTTGAATGAAGAGTCTCCTTGAGCTTCCTTTCTTCTATGTTGCCAGGGGTGGTGGTGTTGCTGCCAGCCTGTGCAGCGCTGTGTGTGCGGCCATGGGTGGGTGGGTGTGTTACTGGGCTTGAGTTCCTCCACTGCTCTGCAGCAGTCCCGTCACCTCAGGCAGGCACCAGGGCCCAGCCCCCAGCACCCTCCTGGCCTCTAACCCTACACTGTGCAGTACGGTTGCCACCATCCTTTGCTCCAGTTCAAATGAAAATCACTTAAAATTTAAAATTCTGTTTCTTAGAGTGGCTACCTTTCACATGTTCCAGAGCCACATGTGCCACATTACATGGAATGGATACAGACAACCTTCTTTCCAGAAGTTACATAGGAGAGCACCACGTGCTAATCTCGCCTCACATGTACACTGACCACCATGCTCACCAGACTGTAAGCTCCCTGGAGGTGACCTCTGTGTGGTCTTGTCATTTTTCCCATCCCTAGAACTTAGCCCGCATTATTTGTTGATCATCTACTTGGTACCCGATTCTGGGAGCAGCATGGGGAGCAAGTGAGACTCAGGGATGAAGACTATGGTTCTTGCGATCACAGAGGTCACAAAATAGGGGTCTGTAATTATTCACTGCATTGAAGAAATGAATGAAAAATGCACACACTCCCCCAGGGAAGTCTCCATTATGACTTCTCATCATTCTCCCTAACCTAGACTCTACAGTAATTACTTCCCACCTGCAGAATAAAGACTGCGCTCTGGAGCTGGGGTTCAAGACTGCACTCTGAGACATAGTGAGGCTTGAAGGTTAGTGATCTGCTCGCTAGGACTGCTGGAACTAAAGCTGTGCTGCAGACTAGGAACTTAAACAATGGAAATTTCTTTCTCACCATCCTGGAGGCTGTAAGCCCAAGATCAAGGTGTTGATGGGCCTGGCTTCTCCTGAGGCCTCTCTCTGTGGCTCGTTAAGTGACCATTTTCTCCTGTGTCTTTGCATGGTCTTTCTTTGTGCCTGAACATCCCTGGTGTCTCTTTGTGTCCAAATGTCCTATTCTTACAAGAGCATCAGTCACATTGGATTCGGGCCCACCCTAATGGCCTCCTTTGAATTTAATCACCCCTCTAAAGGCCCTGTCTCCAAATACAGTCCCATGCGGAGATACTGGGGTTACAAGTCCACATATGAATTTGACAGGGACACAACTGAGTCCCTAATGACTGAAAATGTGATTTTGGAATACAACAAAACTGGGTTCTGATAAAAACTCTAAAATTCGCTTAGTAAAATCTGTACCAGTGAGAAGCCACTATACTCTCTGAGACTTCCCTCACCTGGCTGTTAAGAAAATTACCATAACTTATGAGAAGCACCTAGCAGGGCTCAGCACACAGTAGGTACTCAATTAATTATAGACACTGTCATCACCACTCAGCCTCCCCTACCCCCCCAGCACCACCCCTTTATTTCCAGCCCCTAAACTCAGGGAGCCTGCTGAGCCCTGTGCCTGCCTTTCTCCTCCCTTCATATGCACATCCTATCCCCAGCCCTGGCTCAGCTTCCAGCAGCCAGGCCGAGGTCATCCCCCAGCTCCTTCTCCAAGCTTTGTTATCTTTCTTGTCAATTCCACACCACCACTCAATTATCACCCACGAATTAAATCCCCACATTGTTAATTATTCTGCTAACTCTGCCTGCACATATGCTGGCCCTCCCAATTAGATAGGAGGCATTTTTGATCAAAGTCCGCCGTTATGCTTTTTAGCTTCTGTCACAGCACCTATCAGATGTTCCAAACTGCAGGTTTTAATCAACTGAGAGTTTCTGAATATAAAAATATTTGAATTGTACTCTTACCCATGGAGGTTATGTCCCAAGACCCTCAGTGAATGCTGGAAGCCAGGATAGCATCAAACCCTACATATGCCATTTTTTCCAACACACACATACACAGATTCAATGTCTTTTCCATCCTAACTGAGCACTAACGACATACTACAGCCATAACTTTTGCAGTCTGAGGTGTGACAGCAAAACTAGGAGGAATTGCTTTTTCTTTCTCCATAACTTCCCAGATAAAGTTTCATTCTTACTGCATGCCATAGAAACCTCAGCATACAATGTTTTATTTCTTTATTAATTTTAGAATTTTCATCTTTTTACATAAAAGAACCTAGAAATCTACAGTAATTACTTCCCACCTGCAGAATACAGACTGCACTCTGGAGCTGGGGTTCAAGGTCCTTCTGAAAGGTAGAGACTTACTTTACAGCTTTTCTTTGGCACATCTGTACAGCCAAAACCACTACTCTTGGGCTTTTGACCCATTACTCAATAAAGTAAGGATTATTTGAACATCAACACCATGATACCTCAGCCAATCTGATAGCCTAGATGGCTGCCAAGTGGTTAGCAACTGGGCAGCATATGTAGTGTGGATATACTTGGTAAATGGGCAATGCACATGGCTGGACAGAGGTGTGGGATTTCATCATGCTCCTCAAAATGGCATGCAATTTAAAACCTCTGATTTGTTTACATCTGGAATTTTATATTTGATATTACAGGGGAACTGATGTATAATAGCCAGTATTCACTGATTGAATAGGAGTGGTTTGTAGTTTTAGTATAAAAAAACACAGAAGACAGAAACACTAAATTCAGGCTGCTGACTCTTTTTTGAAGAAAAATGATATAATCTAGAATGGATTCAACAGTGTTGGCAATGTTTTGTTTTTTAACCTGGACAGCAGTCATGTGATTTTGTAAAACTGAGAAATTAGATTTCATTGAGAGATAGCTGCTCTTTCTAGATGAACCTTCTAACGTACACAAGTAGTATATAAGAAATTCTTCTGACCTGAGAAAAAAGTACTTAAAATATTTGTCTTAGAAGAGATTTAGGTAGGGTTTTAGAATATAATTCAACAAACTCTTTTAATTAATATTTTATCTGGCAGGAAATATTTATGAGCTATTACCAGCTTCATAAATGCAAATGGAACTGCTATAAATAGGAGAAAAAACAATTTCCTGTAAGTGTCATATGCTAAAGAGAAAACTTTAATTGTGAATTCATCTCCTGCTCCATGAAGGAAGGTAAGAGAAGCAGATAAAAGGGAAGAGAGGAGGTAGTCTGCACACTAATTAACAGGGATAATACACATAAATTCTCTGTTTCTTTCTCACACTTCCTCATCAATTTTCAGAAAATAAAAGACACATTTAGCACCTTCCAGAGCTACCTCAGTAGCTTCACAATGTGTCACCTCACCTCTTTGAGAGACTTGGGCATATGAGAGAGGTTACCCTAAATTTCCGACAACCAGTCAGAACTAGATTACCCCTCTTTCTTATTTTTCAGGTGTAGGCTGAGCACTAGACACATATTTTCTGTCTCCTGGCCCAAGGAATACTGAAAGCAGTATTTCCCAGGCCACTCTATGTTCCATTGCCAAGTCAACTGATAGTTAACTGTTGTGCCAACTTGAGAAAGAACACCTAGCTGATTGGCTTAGCGTAGTTCTGGGTGTGACTGAATGATGGGCCCTGGGTGTGAGTAGCAACAACCAGTAGGCTTGTAGCCTGAATGGAATGAAAAGGGAAGGAAGAAGAAAGTCCCATTTTTGCTTCCGCAGGGGGGCTCCAGTCTTCGCCATGACCTCTGGACGTCCCTCACCAGGCTTCCAGTGCACTCTTCACCCTTCCAGCGCAGATTCCGCCGCCTTCTCAACGCAGACTCTGACAGGACTGCAGCAAGCTCTGGGTCTTCCACGCCTGACTGCAGGCACCCACTGGAAGCCTAACTCGTAAATCTATGTGTAAATTAGCCTGTATGTTAAATCTGTTACTCTCATGAACTCTGAGACATGAACCGATCCGAGAAGGAACCCCGAAGACAATACACTTAACTCGAAGCCCCCTGCGGCGCCAGGAAAGAGCGTCTCATCAGCACCAGTAAAGGCTTACAAAGTGTGTTATCCCGACCTCAGAACTACACCGCAAAGGCCTCTTCCGGGACTAGGAAATTAAAGAATCAAGCACTTCCTTCTCAGAATGTTAACCCATAAGATTGACCAATATATCATGGACAAGGACCAAGACAGATAGCATCCTGTCCTTCGGAGGACGGAGAGTTTCCTGGTTAGTAGGGCCACGGCCATACCCAGTAATCAACCTCTCTGCAGAGAGCGCAGAGGGGCGGAGGGGGAAACCCAGGGAGGCCTGCTCAGAGCACCGGGTGCTCAGCACGCTACTCTATCCCAGAGCAGGCAGTTTCTCCTTATAATGGAATAAACCGGTTTCCTTTTGGTACTGGTCGTGCAAAGGATAAATACCTCCGGGAACACCAGAGAGGTGCTGGAGATACCATGGGCCAGATCAAGCAATGTCTACCTCAGAAAGGAAAGAGAGAGCAAGGGCCTGGAGTTGGGGTGCTCAATCCAAGAGGCTGGGAACAGACAGGGGCCAGAGGTAACAGTACCAGGTAAGAAGGGCCATCCTGAAGGGACCCCAACTCAGACGCCAGCGCGCCCCGACTGCAGCAGGACGATTTCTTAACTCTCACGAATTATAGATTCCTGTGTGTTTCCTCAAGGGCAGAGGAACCCAAAAGGGAAGGCGGGGAGATGGCCGGTGACCCCGTCCACGCCCAGGAATGCCCCGGCTCCCAGCAGTCTTTCCCCGCAGGACCCCGTCCCACCCCGCCGTCCCTACCGCACAGCCGCTCCTCCACGGCGCGGAACGGAGCCAGCCCCGAGTTTCTGCCCTAAGAGTTTCTTCCGTGGGCTCCACCGCGCCCACGAACGCGCGCGCGGGCACTCACACGCGTGCACACGCGGGCGCCGCCACACTTGCACGGGGCGCTCACCCACGGCACCCACGCGCACGGGGCTGGGCGGTGCGCTCCAGGACGCAGACCTGGGGGAGCCGGGAGGTGGCCGAGCCAGGGGAGGGCTGCCGTCCTTCTAGACTTCTAGACGGGGACCCGGGCCACACGCAGCCCTAGTGCCATCCCCACCCTGCCCCCCACACACACCGCCTTTGCCTGTGGCCCTTTAAATCTCGTTATTATCCAGAGATTCATCTGTAGTGGGGACAGAGGGAGGAGAGCCCGCGGAGGGGAGGGAGGGGAGCGGGAGAGAAAGGGGGAGGGAGGAAGGGATTGGGAAAGAGAGAGAGAGAGAGGACGCTCGAGCGCCTCCGGCTGATCTCGCTGGGGAAAGGGAGTGACTGAGAGGCTGGCGAGCGGAGGACAGCCTCTGCCAGCAGAACCCAGGACCTGGGAGAGAAGCTAGGCTGCACCACCTGCTCGGGTAACGGGGCTAGGGAGTCCCCCCAAAAGCCTTGAAGGCCCCCTGCACTGGCTCCGAGGGACATCCCAGAAGTTAGCATCAGCGGGACTTGGCAGCTGCGATCTCAACAAGTAAGTTGTCTTCCTCCTCCACTCTCCCCGGCTCGCGGCTCCAGAGTGAGGACCGACACTGGCGGGGGGGGGGGCGCCCCTGGTTGCAGCCTTTCACAAGGAACCTGTCAGAAGAAAAGGAGAGGCTCAAAGAGGGTCCCGAGTTCACCGGGAAATTAGAGATGTCTGTGGCCCGCAGGCAGCTGCCCCAGGGTGGGGAGACCTTCCTCTAGAGGGCTGTAAACATCGCTGCTCCCTACACTGGAGATACCTGGGGTGCCCGAAATCTCCCGTCCTCGGATGGAGAGGCCAGGGCCCTGAGAAGAGGGCAGGAAGGGCCCTGATCCCCCGGGCAGCAGCTTTACCTTCGGCAGGGGCAGAGGGGGCAGGGTGGGGGCGTGAGTCCCTTAGCCTTAGACCCTCAGCTTAATCTTGCTTTCTCTTTTGAGTCTGGCCAAACTGGGAAGGTAACCTTGTTATTTCTGCCTCCTCTCTGCCTGGGTCATTTCCTGTGTGACCCTTTTTCTTTTTAAACACCTTTCAAACTGTTCGAAAGGCCCCCAGGACAAGGATGGGGATAGGGAGGAGTGGCCTTGTCGTTCCCTCCTCCTCACCAGGCTGCTTCTATCTCCTTGGACAGCCGCTCTGACACCCGGCCTCGGTCTATGCCTTTCCTCAAACAGGGCTTTCCTGTCCCAGGCTGTGAAAAAGACCTGGGTCAGTGCTGGCTGCTCAGACCCCCCAAAACGGGGGTGGGCGTGGAAGACACCCCAACACCTCTTTCCAAGAGCCCTTTCAAACACCAGATAATGATCAGTGGGAACATGCATGTTTGCCAGTACTTTATTCTCTTTTAATCCTTTTAATGAAACAGATTGCCACCTCATTCTACAGGTAAGAAACAGCTGCCCAGAGAGGCTGCTTAACTTGCGTGAGATACACAGCTTATAAAGGGAGATTCCCACCTGGCTCTGACTGCAAAACATTCCTTGTCTTCGCCATAAGCAAGCGGTGCATTCTGGGGCTTGCTGGTTCCCGGGACCCTTTCCCATGTGAGGAAGAGGCAGTGAGGGGCTCCGCTTAGGGAGCCAAGGCGCTGCGCTAGGACAGTGCGTGAGTTAATCCTGACCCCATTCCTGTGAGGCAGAGGGAGCGCTCCTGTTTTATAGATGAGACCAAAAGAATTTGGAGCACTAAGTAGCAGTGCTATTATCCTCTAAACCCCTGTCCTCTGGCTTCAAATGAGGGGCTTTCCATTATCAAAGAGCAACCCCGCAAGGCGTTTGTGCCTCCCAGACCAGCACCTTTTGCTCAGAAGCAGTGGAAATCCCATCAGCTGGCGTCCTGGACTGGAGGATGAACAGGGCAGAGTGAGTGCTCTGGGGTCCGGAAGAAGATCCTGGGCTTGAGCTCTGACAGGAAAAGCTTGGTCGGTTTCACTGGGGTTGTAAATTGCTGAGCTAACTGGAGGCACATCATTTCACCCAGCAGGAGTCCTGGGGCACAGGCTGCGTGCTCCTCGAAGCTCGGGCACCAGGGCCACCAGTAAAAGAAAGGAAATTTCACCTAGAGAGCTTGCCTGCACACTCCACAATGCCCAGCAATCCTTCCTGGACTTACTAGCTAGCTGCCCAACAGAAAGGAAACCCACCACTAAAGATGACCCTTCCAAGAGCTGCTGGGTGCTGCTGGCGTTCCTCACGTTCCTTACTTAAGTAGCGTGTCTGCATTAAACAGACCATGAGTATCCCATCAGCAAGCAGTTCAGCCGGAGGACACGTGCTCTGCTCAGGCCTGCCCCAAAGCAGAGCTGCGTCCCCTGGCTGAAGTCAGACCTCAGAGGGATCCTGCACATGGGTCACCTTGAGCCTTCTGCCACCTCCGCCCACTGTGGGTGAGGCAGACACCAGTGTGGCGGTCACAACAGTCTCCTGGCCTCCCTGCTTTTAGCAGAAGGCCTCGTAGCAAGCAAGGTCTCCTGAGGTCTTTCTGCAAGGGCTTTACTGGGCTTCTTGTCAGGAATTCTGAGATTCTTAATGTTGCTCTTATCATCTCTGATATAGTTGCGCCCCTCCCCCCCCCCCCCGCGCAGGGAAGAAATGACTAGTGTCCCTTTTCCAGTCCCCATTTGCTCTTAAAATGACAGGATTCTGCCTGCCTTCTGTGGGCAAAGCCACCAAAAGCTATGCTGCCCATCCACGCACTTGAAAACTGCATCTACTTCTGGTTTTTGTTTTCCAATCAGTTCAACAGCCACTTATTTGATGACCTAGCATGTGCTAGGAATAATTAATTCTTGAATACCTTGGAATGTGGTCATTGGGGCAGGGTTATGCTTTCCATTTAGGAGAATGTTAGCAAAAGCTTGCTTGCATTTTCTGAGCCAATACTGATTGAATTTTAAGGCTGGGGGTGGGGGGATGATGGAGAGCAAGTGCAGGGGGTGGGGGCAGGAATCCATTAGGTAGCTCAAGGGAGCTGTTTCTAGACTAAACTTTTCACTGTGCATGAGCCACAGAGCAGTCACTGGGAGCTGGCAGCGCTTCTCAGAGGGGACCCATCATCAGATGACTTCTGAGACAGTTGTCAGCCATGGGGGACTTTTTCTATTTTTTTTTTTTCCTAAGAACAAGAAGAATGGGAGTTCAGGCATAAAGGTTTGTAGGGAGGCACTGAATACAAATACCTGAATGTATTGTTTCCAAAAGATTTGCAAGGTGGCTTTCCCTGAAATAATTTTAAATAGAGCGGACAGCTTCCCATTCCTGAAAGAGGAATGGAGGGGCAGCGTGGCCGCTGCTGCAGCCTGCCTGGTTCCTCCCACCTTGACATTCTGATAAGGAAGCTATTCTAGTCCAGAGAGCCCAGGAAGCCAGCTCGCCTTGCCAAGAGCCATGTTAAGTTAAATGTCAGAGCCAAACTTTTAACACAGGACCCTGGAGCTCCTGGCCAGGGCTTAAATGTTGAGTTCCATTTTCATTGCAGGCCAGCCCAGGCTGGGGCAAAGGTCAGGGATAACCTGACCAGTTGGCAGGTGGATCAACCCGTAGGGTGGCTAGAAGGGCTGGGGACAGAACATCGGGGAAAGCAGGAAGATCAGGATTGTGATATCACCACCATCCCTTCAAGTTGTTGTTGGGGCCGGTGTGCTTCTCATCCCTACTTATTCTCTTGCATTTCAGGCTCCCTGTCTTGCCGTCAGGGAGGCCCCAATGCCACCATCCTACATCATTTCTTGGGCTCAGAAAGGAAAAGGGGGGAAATGCCTAGGGCATCTCAAATGCTAGCTGGGGCCCAACCTGCTAAGACTCTTATTCTCAGATTCTGCCACCTCCCACCCACCCCAGGCCAGGTGGGGCCTTGAGCACTTGGAACTTGAGCAGAGTGCGGGCTTGAACCCAGAAGAGCATGGGCGTGAAGTGCGGCCCTGCTTCAGGAAGGTGCCCATCCCTCAGGGCTAACAGAAGGCATAGGTGTCCAGGCCCCAAGGCCCTTTATTAGATGAACACAAAGTGTTCCTTGTATTCTATCACAAAAGCATGCGGAGCTCCTCCGGCAGGCTGGACCTTGCACAGGCACCTGAGATAAAAGGTGGGATCGTTTGCACACTGCCTGCCCTGGCCTTAGGGGAATGCAGACCTGCTCAGGAATAAGTTACAGCCTCGGGGACAAGTGCCACTGGGGACAAGCACAGAGGGCCACGCGGGGGTGGGGGGCTGCCAGGGGGAAACAGGGAAGGCTTCCATAGGGTTTTGCAAGACAGATGCGCTGGTGATCACGCCAGGAGGCGAGAGCGCAGGTTAGACACAAGGTGGCTGGAAGGGAGGTTGGAAGGGCCGAGGTGGAGAATGTGAGCCGGGACCCAGACGTGGGCCTGTGGACAGCTCTGGGGGGCCTGGCCCGTGTTTCATCTCTGTGGATGTCCTGACCCCCTCGACTGCTCAGAAGGACTCGCTCACATTTTACTCCCTTTTCCCCTCCTCTTTCTCTTTCCCTCAGTTTTATTCTTTTTCCTTCCATGTTCATTTTTTTCTCATTTTTTCTCTTGACCGTAACTGTCCTTTAGTTCTTCTTTAGTTAAGAAATCTTTCCTACTGCACTTGTTATCTTATCTTTTTTTGTGTGTGTGGGTACCGGGGGTCGACCTCAGGACCTCGCGCGCCAACAGGCACCCGTGCCGCTGAGCGATATCACCGGCCCCTTTTTCGTATGTGGGATCCGAGGGTCGAACTCAGGCCCTCGCGCTTGCAAGGCAGGTGCTTACGTCGCTGAGCCATCTCACCGGCCCCCTTGTTATCTTATCTTTATTAAGCATTTTTTTTCATTTTTAGATAATTGTAAAATCACATGCAGTGTAAGGAATAATGGAAAGAGATCGAGCATCCTCCTTCCCCACTTTCTGTCAGTGGTAGTAACATCTTGCAAAACTACAGTACAATCTCCAAACAAACAATTGGCAATATAACATTTCCATCTACAAGAGTATCTTTTATGTCATCTTCTTCCCATCTATCCCCTCATCCCTGGCAACCAGGAATCCGTTCTTCATTTCTTTTTCTTTGTTTTTTTTTTGGGGGGGACCGGGAATCGAACTCAGGACCTCGCATTTGCCAGGCAGGCACTGTGCTGCTTGAGCTGTATCCCTGGCCCCTGTGACCCGTAACCCTGGCCCCCTCCATTTCTATAATTTTTGTCATCTCAAGAATGGTATAAAAAGGCTGGGGATATAGCTCAGTGGTAGAGCACTTGCCTAAAAATGTTTATAAATAGAATCATACAGTATGTAACTATTTTACTCAACATAATTACCGGTGATTCATTCAGGGGTGTGTGCGTGTGTGTGTGTGTAGGTGTGTGTGTGTGTCTGTGTGGTTGCTGGATTGCTGGGTAGTAGTCCACAGAGTAAATATACCATAGTTTATTTAACCATCCACCCATTGAAATACATCTAAGTTGTTCTCAGTTTCGGGCTATTATGAAGAAAGTGTCTACAAATATTTCTATACCCACTTTTGTGTGAACATCAGTTTTCATCTCTCTGGGATAAATGCCCAGAAGTGCAATTGCTGGGTCATATGGTAGTTGTATTTGTTTAAAAAAAAAACTGTCTGTTTTCCATAGTGACATTTTACTTTGCCACCAGAAATGGACAAGTGACCCTGTTTCTCTACCTCCTTGCCAACAGGTAGTGTTGTTGCTATTGTTTGTCATTGTGATAGCTTACTCTGGTTTTAATTTGCATTTTTCTAATATGTAAGGATGTTGACCATCTTTCCAAGTGCTTATTTGCCTTCTACATACCCTCTTCAGGAAACTGTCCTTGGCTCACTTTCTAATTGGATCAGTCTTTGCTATTGTTGCCACTGAGTTTTTTGTGAGTTCTTCAGATAGTCTCCATACTAGTCCTTTGTCACATAAATACTTTGCAGGTATTTTCCCCTACTCTATAATTTGCCTTTTCATCTTAACAGTGTTTTTCAGAGCATACATTTTCAATTCTGATAAAGGTTAATTTATCGGTTTTTATTTTTACAGATAGTGCTTTTGGTGTCAAATCTAAGATCTCTTTGCTTGCCCTACATCTTAAAGAGTTTCTCCCACTGCTTTAAAAAAAAAACTTATAGTTTTATCTTTTATATTTAAGTCTTTGATCCGTGTTGAATTAGTTTTTGTGTAAGGTCTAGCACTGTGGTCAAGGTTTGTTTTCCCCCTTATGGGTATCAGATTGTTCCTTCACCATTTGTTGAAAAAACTATCTACTCTTTCTTGAATTTCTTTTGCACTTTTGTGGAAAATAAGTTGAGCATCTTTGTTCCATTGATCTATGTGGCTGTCCTTTTGCCAATATCACATATTATTGTGTAATCAGTCTTGAAAGTGGGGAGACTGATTACTTCCACTTTATTCTTTTTTCAAACTAACTATCTCTACTAATTCCTTTGTATCTCCATATAAATTTTAGAATAAACTTATCTCTATCTATAAAAAGAATCCCGTGGGATTTTTGGCAGGAGCTGCATCTGTGTGTCAGTTCTGGGAGTCGACATCTTTACTAGGTATGGAGTCTCCGGATCCACGAACGCAGTACGTATCTCCACTCATTTAGCTAGCCTTTGGTTTCTTTCTTCATCATTTTATACTTGGCAGTTCTTTTTTCTCTGCCAGGAAATGACTGTGACCTTGGGCATCAATTCATTCCTCAGACCTTCAGCTCACCTTCTAAAAACTGGGCCTGAAAACATCTCCCTTGAATCGGCAATGAAAAGGTCAAAACGTACAGCAACTGGGAAGTGCCCAGCTGGAAGTGTTCAGGGACGCAAGTTCCCTTGACTGGTTCTTTCATTTGTTCTTTCTTTCCTCTTTCCTACTTCCATTGGGTGCCCACGATCACCCTCACCTCTCTTCACTTTGCCTTTTCTTTTCATCCTTTGCTTTTTTATCCCTTTTTTCCTCTCAACCACTTGTTCTCAGTCTCCATTCACTTTGTCTCTTATTCTCACTAGCTTGTCCTGTTTCATTCTGTCTCCTGGAAAACTTTTCTCACTTGTCCCTCCTGGGTTTTTCCCTTTCCCTGTTTTCCCTAGATGTTGAGTGTGACCCTAGGGAAAGCCAGCCTAGGTTAAGTCCCGATCAACAACTTAATAGCTTTGGGGCAATCAGCTCTCTCCTGTGCCTCCAATTCCTTGTCTACAAAGTAGGGGAAATAATAACCACCTGGTATCTCCCCTGAAGTGATTAGATGAGGTAAATATGTAGAAAACATTTAGAATGACGTCTGGTTATGCAATGCCCCTAGATAGGTTTCAGCCATAATTATTGGGATTGGACCTATTATGCCCTATCCTGGATTCTTTCTCATTCACTTGTCCTTTTACCTCCCCTCACCATCCCTTCTTTTTTATGTGCCTAGGAACGTATTCAAATTTGTATCATCTTACCTTATTGCTGTTGTCTTTTCCACATTTCTATGTCACACTCTCTAATGTGACATAGAAATTGGCACCAGCCCAGGAAATCTCTCCCAGGAGCCATGGAGAGGAAACAAGTGGCTTTCATTTTGTTGTAATTATTAATCCCCTTTATTCTTTAGTGCAGAATACAAACAGAGTGGGGTAAGGATGGGGACAATGTATTAGAACGATGCCGGTAGCTTTCAAAGAGAGACAGGCTTAAAAAAGGAAAAATACTAGACAGATAGGTACAAATGTGGGGAACATGAACAATGAATTAATTTGATTTTCATGACCTTTTATTCATGATTTTTCATGACTTCTGCAGAGGACTGAGGGGGTAGATGTGGGCTATGCCAGTGAGCCACAGCTAAGACTCAACGTGAGCAGGTACGAGGAGCCATGAGGGCCCCCAGCTCAGCAGGGAGGGCCATGAAATGTTCCACCCTACGGAAGGGGGACCACGCAGAGCAGCAACCTCAGCTGCAGAGTTCGGGGCCTGCTCCACAGATGCATGGCTTGGTGATGAATTCCCTGAAGGTCCTTGCGTGTGAGTGAGCTGGCCAAGCTGTGTTGCACCGCACGAATTCGGCCCAATCTCTGCAGAATATGTCCGGGCCCACTTCAGTGTGCTCAACTGGATCTTTTTTTTTTTTTTTTTTTGTGGGTACCGGGGTTCAACCTCAGGACCTCACGCACCACCAGGCGCCCATGCCGCTGAGCGATATCACCGAACCTTTTTTACGTGTGTGGGTTCCGGGAGTCGAACTCGGGCCCTCGCGCTTGCCAGGCAGGCGTTTATGCCGCTGAGCCATCTCACCGGCCCCTCAACTGGATCTTCTAAACACTGTCTTTTATCCTGTATTGTCTCCAGAGAACTGAACTCCCCAAGCCAAATGCCGGGTCCGTCTGCCCTCGTGTCAGACAAGAACTCTGTATTGCTTGAAGAACCCGTAGGTGAAAGACCACTTAGGCCTTCTCCCTCTCTGTCTTTTTATCTTTATGATGAACTGTCGGTGTTTTTGTTTATTTAATGACAAAGTAGCCATGGGATTAGTCCACAGCATTTCTAACTGGGCACTTGTTTCTCTCCGGATACTGGAAAAAATATGGGAGGTTTTATTGCTTCCTTAGAGTTGTGGGGGGCCAGCCAGGGGTGCAGTCCGACAGAGCCGCAGTTGTCTCCCCTTGTCTGAGCTGCCCCATGCTCCAGAGGCCCCAGCCTCTGCTGCGCTTCTGACACCGACTGGCCCCTTTGCTGCATGGCTGGAGGTCAGGGCCCCCCATAGGCTTGTTGTTGAATCTTTTGTCGCTCATGTCACATAAGACTTCACAATCAGTGTTTCTGTGTCTTCATGCCAGCATCCCAGGAGGGACTGAGCCAGCATTTCTGTGCCCTCGGCAGAAGCACTATTGCAGCTGTGAGTCAGGAGCACCACTCCAGCTGTGAGACAGGAGGACTGGTGCGGGCATCCCCTGAGCCAGCCCAGGAGTTCTGAAGAGCCCAAGAGAGTTGCAAATCACTGCTATTATTCCATAATAATAATTCTGCGTGATAGTCATACCACTATTATGAATTCCTCATATAACCCTCAGGTTAAGAGGGCCAAGTACATTACACTAGAATTTGGCGAGATAGCATTTTCTTGATAAAATGACGCATCTTTTTTTTTAAACGTTGTGACCCCCCCATGAATATTTTCATTTTTTATGTAGGAGACTCAGGGTGGGGACCTATGGAGTAGTGTGGGATTTAGAGGGTAGTATGTGGCCAGGAGAACTGGGATTATAATTAAGGACCAAGATCACTGAATTCCGGTGGACAGGAAGTAGAGATAGGGACAGTGAGCTTTGGGGTCAGACCAAGGTCAGTCGAAGCCAGGTTCCGCAGCTTCTAAGCCATGTGGCCTCGGGCGAATTCGCTCTCTGCTCCAAACCTCAGTCTCCTTCTCTAGGTAATTGATGCATTACACCTGCCAACAGTGTTGTTGAGATGCTCGGGTGAGTTAGCACAGGTTCAGGCACCTGGTTCAGAGTTGTGTGTGGCACACACACACACACACACACACACACACACATGCTTCTGGACCCTTTCTGCAAAGAAAAAAAATTCAGTACAACCTGCTACAGGAGATAGATTGAGCACATTTTCAAAACAAAAGCAAACAGGCATGGGGCATGCAGCCCAGACACGACAGGTGGCCCTAGAAAGCATGTCCTGGTCAAGGTGTCCCTGAGTTAAAACAAGGCACAGCTGAGTGACTCTGGGACCAGCCTTACGCCTGCATCTCCATTCTTCTTCTCCAGCTTCTCTTTTCTCAACGGTGAGGCCACACGTGCTGAGGGACGGGGTCAAGAGCTGCCCTCCGAGCAGCAGAAGCAGCCCAGGCCGCAGACAACGGGAGCCCGGAGCACGGGACACCGGTGGGCAGGGCTGTGCAAGGCTGATGTGGCAAGTCCCCTTCCCAGCTGAGGAGCCCTCAGCCCGGCAGTCAGAGGACACCGTGTGCAGGGACAGCTCCACAGCGATGAAGTGTCCTGTCGGAGCCACCTAGTTCTAGATCTACACTGTTTCTGGTTCCACATTCCACCGAGAGCCCTGTGCCCTGCTGCCCTGCTTCTGGCACAGGGCCCTCCTCACAGCCCCGGGTTCCTTATCTACTGGGTGGTGGGAGCACTTAGGAGAAGCCCTTTCTGGGGCCTCTGGCTTCAAGCAGAGCTTAAAGGACAATGCATTCCCCAAGCCCTGGGGGGCCCACGACAGTGAGGCACAACCTGGGCATAAACAGCATAACCTGTGCTGTAATCCCAGTCACGAGGCAGAGCTCCACGGCCTTGTCCCCCCAACAATTCCCCAGCCAGGCTAACAGCCTCCATCACATCTGAGCCGGGAACCAGCTCGGGAGGCCACTCACTCAACGCTCTGTCCTTACAGCCCTCCTCCACAAGCATTATGGCGTTTATAGTCAGAGATCTCTTTCCATTGGGAATGTTTCTACCTTTAGCAAAATGGAGGACCATGGCCATTGCCCAAGATGTTGTTCTCTGTACCCCTCTTGTCAGGCATGCTGGCGAGGTCAAGGAGGCAGCAAGGTGACAGATGCACTTTAGGAACAGCTGCCATCTGCATGAGCGTGGGGACTGGGGAGGACAGACAGGCTACTTAGGACCACAGGGGCCAGGCTGGGAGGACGGAACGAGCGCTGCACTGAGCCCTCTCTTTGCCATGGTGAGCATCCCAGGTCTTCCCCAGGGCCTCCTGCCTTCCTGTGTCTTGGGGGTTGACAGGCAGTGTTCAGAGCAGATCCATTAGTGCAAAAAGGAAAGTTCAGAGGAAAATGTGTTGGTCCTATCGTAACCCTTAGCACCACGTTCGGCATAATTCAAAGCAAAATCCAAAGTGTCCATGGGAGGAAAAGGTGCTGTGACGGAGCTTCCCAGCATCACGTGTGATCCACTTCCAGCTTATTACAAGGTGCACTCAGGGTAGAGAAGCCTCACTGGGACTGTTAGAAAAAGGCAGGTGCAGGGAACCCCATACCTAGTGAACCCGAAACTGCCTTTTTAACAAGATCCCCATGAACAGAAGGCATGGAAATGCCAGTGGAGTGAGATTCTACCACCTTCTACCCCTGTAACACACCTGTGGGAGGCCTTACTGATTGGCTGGCTGGCTGGCTGAATGAATGGATGGATGAATGAATGAATGAATGAAGCCATGTATGGGTTTCTCCTGGGTTTCACACCCACTACTTCATGTGCTATGACCCAGACTAACATGGTTACGAAAAGTAAAACCATAGACTATCCAGGAAAATTGGTAGAATAGTTGCAAAATGATGAGAATTTTCAACAAAATACCTGCTGGGTTTTTAAAGATGTATTACTACAGGGCTCTGTGCCATTAAACCTCAGCATACACTAAAAAGAGTTTTGTTTTAAGGCTGGTCATTTTGAAAAACTGGAAAACTAGGACTGGTCCCCTGGGAGGGGCCAGCCCTTCCCTGTGTTTTGGGCACAGGCTCTGGGGGCTGGAACTATGGGTAGATTCCCTGCCCCCAGGAAGAGGGGCCCACTTTACCCACCTCTGCTTCTGCACTCCCGGAATGGTGCCTCTGTGTAGAGTCCCCTCTCCACAGGCCCCTCCTCTCAGTCCCAATTTGTTTTATTTATTTATTTTTACTTATTTATTTATTTTGTGGGTCCTGGGGGTCGACCTCAGGACCTCGCGCGCCAGCAGGTGCCCATGCCGCTGAGCGATATCACCGGCCCTTTTTTCATATGTGGGTTCCAGGAGTTGAACTCAGGACCTCGCGCTTGCCAGGCAGGCGCTTATGCCACTGAGCCATCTCACCAGCCCATCAATCCCAATTTGTGCACATGTGGCTCTTCCCTGTGCCGGCCATTGAGCTGGTGGAGGCCATGGGACTCCCGGGTGCAACTAGGCAAAAGTTGTATTTCGAGCGCCAGTATGGACTTGGTTGGGCACCTGAAGTGGAGAGGGGTCACAGAAAGCCCCCTCAGTCAGGTCACAGTCCCAGAGCAAAACTCCCTGGGTCCCTGCTGCACTCTAGGGCTGCCAGTGTCCTTGGTGCTCAGGGCTTCAGCCAGTCCAGGACTTCCTCTTCCCTAAGAGATTCAGGGCTCCTCGCCACTCTCCTGCCTCAGGAGGGCGCAGGGGCCAGAAGAGCACTCCAGGGACCCAGGAAGCCACAAGTAGGCCTCTGCAGGCAGGGATAACGGTGGCAGATGCAAAGGGACAGCCCAGCCGGGCCAGCAGCACAGGCTCTGCCTGGGTGTGAAAGAGGAAAATTCATAGACAGTTATTGGTTAGGGAATGATGACAAGAAAAACGTCTGCATGCATTCAGTGAAAACATGATCTGTATCCAGATGTTATAGAGGGCTGCCTGTGTACACACGCTGTTCGTTACGCTTTTCATTTCCCCTCTCACCAACTTTCCTTGCTCATTGTTATTATCATCTCCATTTTGCAGATAAAACTGAGGCTCAGAGAAGTAACTTTCTCCAAAGTGCTTCAGCTCAATGCAGAACAGGAACCTAGGGAATCTGATGCCAGAGTCAGCTTTCCCAGCCATCTGTCACCAGAGTCCCTTTCCATACTGTGTCAGAATTCAGTTCTTTTCAGCTGTAGGACTGAAGTCCCTACCACCTTACTGGCTGTCAGCTGAAAGCTGTCTCAGCTCCGAGAGGTGGCCACATTCCTTGCCACTGGTCCCCTCCGTCTTTAAAACCAGCAAAGGAGAAATCTGCCTGTCAGCTAGTTTGTCTAGCAATTGAAGCACCTGCTTCAGGAAAACCCTTCCTTTGAAGGGCCTCTGTGCCTGAGCCAGGCTCACCCCCTCTGTCCTTCCTTTCTGAGGGTCAGCTGTGCCACAGAACAGAACCCAGTCACAGGAGTGACGCTGACACCCCCAAATCCCCAGATTTTACAAGGAGTGTGTATCGGAGGACAATTCTGCCAGCTTACGTGTGTCTTCTCCCTATGTGGTATGCACTCTAAACACCTTTAATGTTTCTGCTGACCTTGACCTTGTCCTCAAGGGCACTGGAACAGCCTCCCCACCAACCAGCTTGGAGCATTTTCATATCTTAACAACCAGTACAGCCATATAAATGTGCACACATTATCTTGAATTGAGACACAAGTGTGTCTTTCTCCTCCACTCTCCTTCCAACCTCATCCCAAGGCCCACATCTCGAGGAATGCAGATGTTGACCCAGCACACATAAGACAGGACAGAGAAAATTGATGCAGATGTTTGGGACTCCCATTTTCATAGATAGAGAAACAGTCTGAGACAAGACTCCCAGCCCAGTTCTCTCTCCAACAAGGCCACCAAACCCCAAGTGTGGCTCTGTCAAGCTGCCATGCTGGACTCCTGGCTTTGTGCCCTGTGCTGGGTGGCCCTGGATTCCTCATACAGCAGTCCATTTAGGCAGACGTCAGATTCACTTATCATCTAAAATACAGCTCCCTTTGGTCTCTTTTAAGTCTCTCTCTGCTTGTGTTTAATATCAAAGGGACTAAGCCTCTTTGTTGGACTCGAAGCGCTGCTTCCCCAAGAGCTTTCATCTTTTCTCAGCAAGCCTTCCCATCCTTGGGCACAGGTGGCCGGAAGATGAAGAGTAACGGGTTGATGAGGTGTCACAGAATTCGCTCGAATCACAGTCTTGTCTGGTGTCCTGCAGGGAGCAGCTGGAAGACCTAGCTGGCCGCGGCCAGGCCCATGCTGGTCTTCTGCCTCTCTGTCGACACAGACTTCTGCACAAATCCTAGGTTCAAAGCTGCATGCTAGAACATAAACGCCAGGAGGGCTGGGTCTGTGTATATCATCTGCACTGCTTTATGGCCAGCTCCTAGCACGAGGGCTGGACTGTGTAGTTCCTCAGTTAATGCTTGCTGAATGGATGTGTATTTAATAGAATGGATTGAAAATCTGATTAAAGGAGGCCATCTCCATTGTCCCTGAAAATCTGTTTGGCTTGATGGGCAGACAGCACTGGAGAATGTGGGTTTTAGGGTGAGCAAGTTGCTAAGCCTTCAAAGAAATCTAGATGGTAAAGGCTCCGTGCCAATCAGCTCAAAACGTGCCCTGCAAATTGCACTGGACCATTACACGTGTGATTTAGATGTTCCTTGCCCCTCTTTCTTCATCTTCAAAATAGGGCTAATAGAATATTGCATTAAGTTCAAGGGGAGTTCATGAATATATTAATCTAATAAATACGTATATATATCAAGGATATGTTCTGAAAAATGCAACATTCATTGATTTTGTTGTTGTGCAAACATCAAACATCATAGAGCGTGAGTTAAGATGGCTACAGTATTGCTAGATGATGTAATTTAATGGGATCACCATTGCAATGCACTGATTAAAATGTCATTATTTGGCCCATAACTATGTATGCTTATGCTTATATTTATGCATTTAAAAATACAATCATGTATTTTTTCTATAGATCCACGAAGGAGCAAAGAATATTATCAGAGATTTACAGAAAAGGAAACTGAGGTCAAGCAAGATAAGGTCAGTTTTCTGTGGACCACGGAGCAAGCTCGTTCAACCCTGAGCAAGAACCCAAATCTTGGCCTGGGCTGAGGGAGAAATTACTGCTGTGCATGGTTCCAGTGCACGTGGAGCATGTATACCAACCTCAGAGCAGAAGAAAATGGCCTTTTCCTGCCTGGTAGACACAAAAAGTTTCCAGACCTGGGTGGAGGTGTCCTAGAAAACATCTTTCTGTTTCTAATACAGCACAAGGGCTTCTCCTACAAGAACATATGAGAGTATGTTTAAAAATAAAAAAGGAAACAGTGCAGAAAATCAGCAGAAAGCTGTTCTCTCCCAAGAGCTAAAGGCAGAAGAATATGCTTTCCCCAGTGCCCTGCCCATGACTGACTCACAGCACTGCTCTGGCGCCACCCAGCAGGGATGGCGGGGAGCCCAGAGAGCCCTGTCAAACCCTGCCTGAGTCCCAATAGCCGAGGTCCCCGGAAACATGGGGTCTTGGGCTCTGGTCAGGTTTGCAGTGCGAAGGCTCCGCCCCTGGGGCGGAGCAAAATGTTGCTTGGAATTCTGCAAAGAAACCCAAGCCTTTCCCTCCTTGTTTCATTTATCTTTGTAATAGCCACGTGACAGAGCAGGGAGCAGGTGGCTCTGGCTGATGGATGTCTGAGACAAATGGCCCTTCACATGCTTCTTCAGTATGATATTTTAAAGGTTACCTTGAAATTGCCACAACCACCCAGGCATCAAAGGAAAAATTCTGTCAGAGCCATCTGACCTACCAGGATGGGTAAAATGGCCTTGGTTGGGCAATGAGGGCTGGCTCAGTGGGTTATAGAATATTTATTGGGTTGTTCTAACAGGTGGACTTTTTGTTGATGTTCTACCCAGCTAAACTCACAGCAGGAGTAGCCCCAAAAGTGGGAAGCATTAAGCCCAGAACGATCAGTCCAAAGCATTTCTAGGGGAACTTAACATCCAGAGGGATGTGGCTGTCCTCATAGTAGGTGGGGAGAAGAGGTACGATCTACCCAGGCAGGTCCACAGCAAGACACAGGGAACGGGATGGAGAGCTATGGGGGTTCAGGAAACTTGGCTTAAGACCCAGGCTAACTAAGCCCTCAGGCTTGAGCCAGGTAAACCTAATGCCAAACTCTACCACATGTCTGAAAAATGGACAGATAATAACTACCCATGTAATAGCTTTATAGTAGGCTTAAATGAGCTAGTGATTGTAAATTTCTTAGTGCAGTTCCTGGCCCTTGATGCTCAGAAATTTAGCTGTTCTTATTAATTACAGAGATTCTCATGGTCTTATTCAATTTCATCAGAGTCTTAAAGCATTTTTAAGTGGGTTTGGGCAGAATATCAGACAAAAAGAGTAGATGGGGTATTGTGGGTATCTGGGTATCCCTTTGACATGTGGCAAGTCCTCAGAAGAAAAACCATTTACAGTCATTTTAAAAGCCTGGGAACACGAACATCCTGCTCATTACAATTTCTTAGGGAATAACTGGATCAAAATTTTTAAGACTGGATCTACCCAGCAATTTGTCATTTTAGTAAATGCCCAGGCGGCCACAGACTCCCCACTCAGACAGTGAGAGCAACCACTTGGCGAATCAGACATACGCTGCCTTTTCCTTTGTGTCTGCTGCTAAAAATCCCAGATGAAAGGAAGGGAGATGGCCAGGTACAAAAGAGAAAGCACAGGATTTGAGCCAGGAAAACAAGAATCTAAATAGCAGCTCTACCAATTCTTTCTGTTTGGTGGCCTGGATGTCAATTATCACTGCAGGCCTCTGCTTTCTTATTTCTTCACTCAATTATTTAGTAAGTACTCTGAGCGCACAGTACATACCAGGCTATTTTCCAGGTGCTTGGAATGTACCAGGGAACAAAATGGGCACAAAATTATGCCCTCATGTGGCTAACACGTGGTGACGCACACCTGTGATCCCAGTGCTCTGGGAGGCTGAGCAGGAGGATAACAAGTTTGAGCCCAGTGTGGGCAAGTTAGCAAGACCCTGTCTCAAATTTTTTTTTTTTTTTTTTTTTTTTTTTTGTGGATACCAGGGGTCGAACTCAGGACCTCGCGCTTGCCAGGCAGGCGCTTATGCCACTCAGCCATCTCACCGGCCCTCAAAAATTTTTTAAAAAGGAGGAAGGGTGGCTGGTGACACAGCCCAGCATAAAGGACCTGGGTTCAATCCCTATTAATGAAAAACAGAAACAAAAACAAAAAAGCCCTCTGGGGAGTTCACATTCCCATGGAAGGAGAGAAACAATTAGAAATCAGTGCAGAGGGCCAGTGAGATGGCTCAGCGGCATAAGCGCCTGCCTGGCGAGCGCGAGGTCCTGTGTCGACCCCCGGTACCCACAAAAATAAATAAATAAATAAATAAATAAATAAATAAATAAATAAATAAATAAGTAAAAGAAATCAATGCAATACGGAGGCACAGTTCGTGTTGAGGATTCCGGTCTTGAATTCCACAGGTTACTGTGGTGATTACAACACCGCCCCGTGGTTATAATTCGCACCGTGAACACCGTGCATGGAACACAGTAGGCATGTGATACATCGTTAAAACGACTATTTTTTAAATTGCTCCCAGGTAGCTTTAGATCCTTTAAACACTTCTGTGCAGGTTGCCCAGCAGCACTATTCAGTTAGTCACTCAACAAGAACCTGCAGGAGGCGTCAGGGACACAAAGGAGGCGTAGAAGAGCGCATGGCCCTGCCCTCGAGCGTTCGCGTCCCCGCCGCGCGCGAGGCTCCGTCGCGCGTCTGTGTCCCCAGCCTCCACCCGCTCACGATGGTGTCTCTTAACCCAGTGTATCCCAGCGATGGCTGGCGATTCTAGGAACGCGATGAACCAGGACATGGAGATCGGAGTCACCCCCCGAGACCCCAGGAAGATCCCCAAACAGGCCCGCGACGACGCGCCCCTGGCCTCGGACCGCACGCGCCTGCTGGCGGAGGGCAAGAAGCCGCGGCAGCGCTACATGGAGAAGAGCGGCAAGTGCAACGTGCACCACGGCAACGTGCGCGAGACCTACCGCTACCTCAGCGACCTCTTCACCACGCTGGTGGACCTCAAGTGGCGCTTCAACCTGCTCGTCTTCACCATGGTCTACACCACCACCTGGCTGTTCTTCGGCTTCATCTGGTGGCTCATCGCTTACATCCGGGGCGACCTGGACCACGTGGGCGACCAAGAGTGGATCCCTTGTGTGGAGAACCTCAGCGGCTTCGTGTCTGCTTTCCTGTTCTCCATCGAGACCGAAACCACCATCGGGTACGGCTTCAGGGTCATCACGGAGAAGTGTCCCGAGGGGATCGTCCTCCTCCTGGTGCAGGCCATCCTGGGCTCCATCGTTAACGCCTTCATGGTGGGCTGCATGTTCGTCAAGATCAGCCAGCCCAAGAAGAGGGCGGAGACCCTCATGTTCTCCAACCACGCCGTCATCTCCATGCGGGACGGGAAGCTGCGCCTCATGTTCCGGGTGGGCGACCTCCGCAACTCGCACATCGTGGAGGCCTCCATCCGAGCCAAGCTCATCAAGTCGCGGCAGACCAAAGAGGGGGAGTTCATCCCCCTGCATCAGACGGACATTAACGTGGGCTTCGACACCGGGGATGACCGTCTTTTCCTGGTGTCCCCGCTCATTATCTCCCACGAGATCAATGAGAAGAGCCCTTTCTGGGAGATGTCTCGGGCCCAGCTGCACCAGGAGGAGTTCGAGGTGGTGGTCATTCTAGAAGGGATGGTGGAAGCAACCGGTAAGACATTTTGTCCTCCTCAGCCACACGACCCCCTCACCCCTCCCAGGAGCTTAAGGCACAGTGCCTCTAGGAAGTGGACTGGGGAATCTTGAGATGGTACGGGCAGCCCATCCACTCCCCGCTGTGATCCGAGGGTACTGCTACTCAAGATCAACAGCTGACCCAGACTGAACCGCCAGCTTCCAGGCCTGGTTTAGACTTTGGTGTATGTCCTCTCGTTCTGCGCTTTCCCGCACCCCTGTAAAATAGCGTTCAATAAGACCCGGAGGCATAGACACAGCAGGTGCTACTGAGTCAGGGGCCAGGATGTAAATCAAGCCAGGGGACCCCAAATATGACATTCACTTCCAACAGGCCATAGCGCCCCCCATCCTGGAGCAGGTGTCAGATGACCTTGGGAAACTTGGGAGGACAGAAAGGTGAGTTTTGTAGAGCAGGACTTCACCACATCTGTACACACTGTGAATCTCATCACCAGGAAAGGGGCCAGCATTTTCCAAACTCAAGGTGATTCACACAGTCCTATTTGGGGACACCTATGGTGTGGACCTGGCAGAGGGGCTCTTCCCGTGCACTCCTGTCTGAAGCAGCCGGCCTCTCGCTCAGCTTCCTTCCTGCTCCTGCTCAGGAAACCAAGGTGTACAAGGGCCCTTCCTTACAGCAAACCCAAGCACATCCATGTACACTCAGGAAGATGCTCGCTTTGTACACTCTGCCTGGCCTCCCCCTGCTCAGCTGCCAACTCTCACAGGCAGCTGGGAGCCAAAAGCCTCCATTCCTCAGCCACACACCCAGGGGAGGTCTCTCTGCAAGGACCCCAGGGCCTGAGGGTACCTGAGCTCTGCTGTGAGCACAGAGCCCAGCCCTTCATCAACTCTTGGGGCCCCGCTTCCTGGGCAAGGAAGCCTACCAGCAACCCCTGTGCCCTGCTTCTTATTTCCTTTCTTCCCTTCCCTTTTTCTCATCCAGTGGACCGAGCAGCAGGCCCACCCCTAACGGGCTTATCAGAAACCCACCCATGCTCGGAATGTGGCGCATTCTTTTTGTCTAATTTTGCAAACAGCATCAGTGTGGCTTCAGTCCCGCACTATAGATGTGGGTGCTGAGCCTCAGAAGAATTCTGCAGACAGTGTGTGCTCGTGCTCAGGCCCCTCACTTACAAATCCAGAGCTTTTTCTGGAGTACCACACTGGCCCCCGAAATGTCAGGCGCCTGTCACAAATGCGGCCACCCCACCTGCCTGGCCTTTGAAGCTGGTTGATGGGTGGAGGACCCAGGCCCGCCATGTGAGTTCCCTTTTCAGAGCCGGCAGAGCTGACCAGGGGAGTGTGCTGCAGGGAGTCTCACGCGGCTCTGGAGACTGTGCCGGAGGGGCTGCTTGGCCATCTGCTGGGGGCCGGAGCCTGGCCAGGCAGCATATGGTGGTAGCTGCGGGGGCCCCTGGGGCTGAGGACAGGCAGGACACAGGAAGCTGCCTCCCTCTGAGCTGAGGGCTCCCAGGTCACCTTGCCCTTGGTGAGAGTCAGGATCAGAACACAGACTGTTTCTGGGGGAAGAGCTCCACTCTGAAGTCCCAGAGGAGGGATCAGGTCAGAGATATGAAGGCAAAGAAGAAAGCCATGCCTTACCTTTATGCAGCTGTGCAGCAGAGCTGGTGCCCCTGGGCCTGCTGGCTCCCCTCACATTTCCCTCAAGGCCCACACTGAGCCGTCCAAACTGCCTGACCTCCTCCCCTTCCACAGGCTCGGCACCCTTGTTCTGCTCACTGCATGGAGAGCCGTGGAGATCAGCAAATGAGACTGTGTGCTCACATCTGTTTTGACCCCAGCAGCTTGAGTTGTTCGGTTGTCAAGCTCACAGAGCAGAGCTCGGGTGTGAATTCAGGGCTAGTTTTGAATAGCACTGCTCTGTCACAGCATGTACCTGAGTAATTTGGGCAGGTGGTTTGACTTGTGGGCAAAATGAGGCAAATCAACCTCAGGGGGTTGTTGGGAGGATTAAATGACTAAATGGAGGAATGCAGGTAAAGCACAGGACTGGACACGACACGGGGAGAGTCCTTGCAAATCTACTGACAGTGACTGAATCTCAAGCAATGAGGGATCTAGTGACAGGGCAGCCTACTCTCATCCCTAGAGGAAGGACAGGAAGAACAGCCGGAAAAGGCCAAGAGGGCTGCCTCAAAGGCCACTGCAGAGGTCCTGCCAACTGTGGGCATGGGAGCCTGCAGCCATCTGACCTTGGGCCAGGCTGGTCAGTGCCATATTTGTGTCTCTGTGCCTCTGTAAGGAAGGGGGTGGCAGTGATGGATGAGGACAGAATAGACAGACTGGGCCTATGGAGGTGTCCCCTAAGAGCAGAGAACGGGCCACAGTCCCCTGCATGTGGGGTCCTGGGGTGTGCAAGCCCTGGGCCACAGTTAGGTGGGACACAGCTTTTGGCCTGGGTCTGGTTTGTGTGACACCCCTCCCAGAGAAGGCCCGCGGTGGAGAGCTGGAGAAGGCGTCTCCTGCAGCGTCCAAGCAGCACAAGCCAGTACCTTCCTCAGCCAGAAGGTTAAACAAGAAGCTGGTTTCCTGTGACCCTGAGTGCGGAGGTTACCTCATTTGTAAACAAAGCTGCCCTCCCTCTCAGGAGAGAAAGCAATGCCTAAAAATAACACAGGCATGGCATGGGCTGTGTGGAGCAGGAATGGAGGCATTGGGATGTCCCCAAACCAAAAAGCCAAGCTGCTTGTGTCTGTATGTGTGTGTGTGTTCCCTCTGTATTGTGTGTGCTTGTGTGTGTATGCATGGGTGTGAGTGTGTGTATTTGTGAATGTATGGATGAGTGTGTCTTTGTGTGTTCATGAGTGTATAGGCTTCTGTCCATATCTGTTTACCAGAAACAATCCCTATAAGTTCTAAATTCCTGTCAGCTACTCTTTGTTCCCTCACTCTAAATTTATCTTTAAATTTTTTTCCTACCTCTTCCTGTCTCAATCTTCTAGACCTGAATGCTGTTCTCAGGAAACATGTCCTTGCCTCTAATTCTATTTGCTCAGGTTCCTAAGAGTGTACTCGAGTCTTGCATGTTAATTTCTAATTTTATGCCCTCACCATATTTGAGCTCCTCCAAATAAAAAATGATGTCTTATTCAGCTTTACACCTGAGATGCTTAGCACAAAGTAGATGTTCAAAAAATACTGGATGGATGGATTGATGGATGGATGACTGAATGGATGACCGGATGACTGGATGGATGGATGGATGGATGGATGGATGGATGGCTGAATGAATGACTGGATGACTGGATGGATGGATGGATGGATGGATAAATGACTGGATGGATGGTTGCATCTTAATGCATGTGGTTTGTTTCCCCAGGCATGACTTGCCAAGCACGAAGCTCTTACATGGATACAGAGGTACTCTGGGGCCACCGATTTACTCCAGTCCTCACCTTGGAAAAGGGCTTCTATGAAGTGGACTACAACACCTTCCACGATACTTATGAGACCAACACACCCAGCTGTTGTGCCAAGGAGCTGGCAGAAATGAAGCGGGAAGGCCGGCTCCTCCAGTACCTGCCCAGCCCTCCCTTGCTTGGGGGATGTGCTGAGATGGGGCAGGACGTGGGGCAGGATGCGGAGGTTGAGCAGGACGAAGAGGAGGAGCCTGACGGCTTGCATGGGTCCTGGAAGACCAGGGGCTCAGTGTGAGGACTGTGTTTTCTCCTCAGCCACCCTTCACTGGCTTCCCTGAGCACAGGTACTGCAGAGCCCGGAAGGGAGTAGGGGAATTAGCTGAGGGTGTGTTTGGAGGCACAGGAGCTGTCAGGGCCTCAAGGGGAGGAACCACATATCTAGCCCTCACACCTCACAACTTACAGCTTCCTCAAGCGAGTGGCCTCCCATCTGGGCCCTGGGCAGCACTGCCTCCTCTCCCAGCTCCCTGGCTTAGGGCCAGGCCAGGATGGAGTTCCCACCGTGAAAGTCACAGGTGGCATCTATCTTTGTTCCACCAGCTGACCTCACCTCACCTCCCTCCCTGGGTCTCACAGTCCTCTCCATGGCTGACACCTAGAGAGGGCTGTCGGCCCTGCCCCTCACTCCCCTTTCCTGAGGATGGTTGTGAATTCAGTGAAGCGAGGCTCTGCCTGAGGGATGCTCAGACGTCTGGTGTGAGGACGAGCGCACAGCACCCTGTGGGTTAACCCTGTGGGTTAGGGCTGCAGTCATGGAGGCCAAGAGCCATGCATGAAGACTCCAGAGTGCAAGGCCCTGTTCATCTCTCACTGTCTGCCAACTGCATGTTTCTCCTTTACTGTGTTCTGTGTGTCCACTGTGACCTCCTGGACAATCGGCCTCATTAGCATGAACCTGGGCCACTGAGCACCTCTGAGGACATGCATGGTGGCCATCGCAACCACTCCTAGTCACACTGTGCCCTTCCCCTTCCACCAAGGAAGAACCTCAGCAGCTGGGGTTCTTGTATGCCTTTTTGGCCCGAGAAGCTCAAAGTGCTTCTAATGATCACTGTAGTTTTCTTTCACGATCTCAGAGAGCCTGTGATGTGATCCTGGGATGAAGCTGAGCTTCAGAGGGCCGGAAGAACCAGTTGGCACTAAGAGAGGCAGAGAGAAAGGGAAGCAAAGAGAAAGGAAAGCAACAAAAATTATAAAGTAGGGCCGGTGAGATGGCTCAGCGGTTTAAGCGCCTGCCTTGCAAGCGTGAGGGCCCGAGTTCGACTCCCGGAACCCACATACAAAAAAGGGGCCGGTGATATCGCTCAGCGGCACGGGCGCCTGCTGGCGCACGAGGTCCTGAGGTCGACCCCCCGGTACCCACAAAAAAAAAAAAAAAATTATAAAGTAAGCCCCACTTTTTACCCAGGCACTCTGAACTCAGGCCTCAACACACCTTGGCCTTCAAGGTAAAGAGTAGGATGTAAAGCAGAAGTGACAGATGACTGCAGAGGCGGCCTCCTCATCAAGCCCCAAAGTCTCAGGCTGGTGCTTAGAAGGCCTTGTACCTCATTCCTGCAGCCTGGCCAGGAAGGATAAGGGCAGGGTTGCCTCTTCCCACACTGGAAATGGGAAGCTGAGGAAGTAAGTGGGAGAACTGGAGAAGGGAGTAAATGTTAAGGGAAAAGTAGTAGAGAGGAGCCTTAAAATGAACAGCTTTAGAGACTTTTCCATTCTGGAGAGTGGATGGACGGTGCAGACTGTCAGGTTGATGAAGCATGTGTTGAGAAAGACAGGTTTGTGATTAGCTTGCTCAGACTTGGCAACAGGGTTCACTTGTTTCCAGGCACAGAATTCTGCAGGACCCTACCGCAGTACCCCTGGCTCCCGACTGGCCTGTGAATTTGGACCACCTTCCCTGGGAACCACAGTGAGACAGGAGGGAAAGGCAGAATAAGGGAGCAACTTACAGACCTCAGGCCCAGTTCCCCTATATCTGGGTTTCCTAGGTTCTAGGGTGGGTGAGAAGAAAGTGCCCTCGTAGGAAACCCATCTTGTGGGCTGCTCACACTCTGCAGGGGTGTGGTCCTCATTCTTGGCACCTTTGCTGGATCTTGAGAAGTGAGCTAGGACAGTGGTGGCCAAGCAAGGGTCTTCCTGTCAGGGCAGGCTGCTGGGTGGTGGTTGCTAGCATCCTTATTTGCTGAAGCAAGTATTGCAGGGAATGAGGAACAGGCTGCTGTCCCCATCAAAAGAAACAGAAACAGCCAGTGACTGTACCCCAGTGGGTGAGCTGCATGCAGTAGGAGTCTAGGGGAGGGACCCTCGCTGAACCTGGATGTTTGGTGGGGAAGGGGCTGCCACTGGAACTCCCCAGGGGAGCTAGCCCTCACCCTGGCTCCCCAGATCCCAGCCTTACACACAGGACTCTTTCCACATCCCCGTGTCAGATCCCTGTTGGATGTTAAGATACTTACTCAGAACTGGTCCATGCCCTCAGGACACAGCCCACACTGAGGTGGCTAGAGAAGGGAGGGCAGTCACGGAGGACTGTGGCTGGACAGTGGCTTGGCTCCTGTTTCATATCTGGCTCCATTTACAGTTCTGAAATACCTTCCAATTGGTCAAATGAGTCTCTCTCTAGTTCTCTACAACTTTGTCAGTGGCCTCCATAAGCCAGGGCCAAGTCCTGCCTCTCCACCAACTCTAGAAGTTTCAGAAGCTGTCAAAGACAAGGGGATGAACACAACCCTATCCTAAAGCTCCCCAGCAGGCCAGAGTTGGTGTACACTGGAACTGTGAAATACCAACCCCAGTGCACTCATTCTGGGTTCCATAATGGCATCCTAAATGTAAGAAGGCTGTCCTTCACATCCCAAGGAAAACTGCTTCAAGTCATTTTCTGGACATTCTTGAGTAAATGTAGACTTATTAAATACAAAATCTGGTGATGGCCAGCATTTCAGTGGATCACTTCCAAATCACTGCTCCTGCATACAAGCCACTTGTAGCTCATGGTCCTCCTTGCCTGGCTCTGAGCCCACGTCACTACTGATAGGCCACAGAGGACTGAGCCAGGCTTTAAGATAGGGTCACTAGTGATTCCCTCAGACCTCAGCATCTCAGAATCCCAAAGTGACAGCTCACCTGTTAGACACTGAACACTTGAGGAGCTGAATTCCTGCCTTGACTCTCATGTCCTTCCTCTCTGGAGACATCTCCTGTAAGGACAAGTCCAAGGCAATTCAGAAGCGGATAAGTTCCCACATGTTCTCCTCTTTCACCATGTTGACACCATTAGCCACAGGATCCTGCTCCTGAGCCAGGGAAGAAAAGGCTTTGCCCATCCTCCCCCTTCAGATGCTGCCACCACTTACCCCCTGCACAATCAGGGAAGCCAGTGCACCATTCCCTTCCACTCTTATGAAGCCCTGGCTCCAGCAGTTGATTTTGACAGAGGAGAAGCCCTTTCTATCTGTGGAGAACCTTCCCTGCTGGGCCCTCACTCACAGTCCTTACCCACAGCCTGCCTTCCAGTCTGCCTCCACTTGCGTCTTGTGTGAGGTCTGACCCACAGACGCTTACATCATTCCTATTAAAGTTGCCAAAAATCAGAAGTTGCCCACTGTCTTCTAAGACTGTGTCCCAGAAACGTCTTTCTACATAGACCATTGACTGAGCAGGGAAGTGGCTGAGGCTTCCCTCGATTCTCAGAATACTGCAGAGGACCTCAGTAACCGCTTGTTACCAATAAGTCTATAGGGGTCCAGAGGGGTTCTCTGGTTTGCTTAAGGCAGCAGATAAGAGGCAGGGCCTTGGTGCCAAGCACCTCCCAAGCGAGCATGGTGGGGCCATCCCGTAGACACACTCGCTGGGCTCAGGCCACAGATGAGGAGTCCCATCTCTCCCTATAGCAGCCACTGATGTGTGTGCCGCGCTGTGGAGTACGGCTTCCATCCACCAACAATGCTCTCCCCTAGGAGGACAACTGGGAAACACATTTTACTTTTCTTCCTTTTTTAATTTTTATTTTTATTAGTACATGTTTGTAGTACATTATGGGAAACACCTTTTCCTGAGTTCCAGAGAATTGATGAACTGTGGAAAAAAGATTAGACAGGAAAGAATTGCTTTCCAGGAGAAGCCACTTAACTCTGCTGGGCTTGTTTTTTGCTAATGACATCTCCTTAAACTGCTGTGTTGAATCTTTCTCCTTGTGCAGGATTTGTCAATCTTCTTAGGAAAAAGACACCATTACACTGCTAAAAATTCACCCAATAAAGTGGACCTGACCTTATGGAACTCTTTCTTGTGTAAAATAAGTGCCCACTGATTTCCCATTCAGGTACATTGCCAAGCTGAGCAAACTTGCCCTTCCTCCTCACTCTTGTTAATCTAAAAATGCGGTATCAATGTCTGGTTTGGCACCGAGGTGGGTGTATGGGCATAGGTGGGAAGGATGGACCTGGAGAGAGACAGCTGCCGCAGGTGGAAGGGCTCAGCCTCCACAGAGAAAGCACAGGTGAAGACGGCAGCAGAGGCAGAGAACGCAAGCAGCCCGTGTGGTCTGGCATGCTGCATCATTCATCCTGCCCCAAGCTACTTTCAACTGTTCTTTAGTGTTAAACACTCAGAATCCACATCCTCTAAGTAACTAGTCATTTAAAAATACCCACTTCTTTTGGGTAACTTTGAAAATACCCTCTATGGGGAGCTCCAGTGTCGCAGTCTACATTCATGGCATAAATTTGCAAAACAATACTACTACCCAATCAAGGGGAAAGATCATGGAAAGCTGTGATAGCCAATGTTGGGAAAGATTTCAGGACACCTCAGGTGAAGATGAAAGGCTTCTGTTGAAAATGTCATTGGTAGTAGAGGACTGACAGTGGGCAGCTCTTCTGCTTGAGTCACCTGCTGGCAACATCCCAGAGTTCAGATACAAATCCATTAACTGGAGATCCTTCACTTAAAGCACCGGGAATGAGAAAGCTTCTCTCCAGGACTTTGATTTAGCATGAGAAACGATATTGTAAGCTGGGGGTGGCAGTGCAGCCCTGCAGGGCGTGTGGGCTTTTCCCATGTCTGGCCAGCATATGCATACCCCCACCACGCTAACCAGGCAGAAGCAAATCAGCACACGTAACCAGGGCTAAGCGCAGGTGCAGGGCTTCTGCCTCAGCAGTGGACAAGACTGCCTGGTCACATTAGGGTGGCAATCACTTTTCTGGTGGGGATGGAGACCAAAGACAAGCGAGCAGGCCAGGAAGATCTGGGAAGGGCTGGCAGCTTCCCTGTGGGGCCACCCATTGCCTGGGGATTGCGCTGCAAGTATTGGCCAGGATCAGAACGTCAGACTGGTGACACAGAAGGGCAGGTGGTCACATTTGCCAGTCAAGCCTGGATTGCAGCCAGAGGTAGGAGGATTAGAGACACCTATCTAATAACAAGCAAAGCTCAGTACATCACCTGCAGAGAAAAAGGCCCAGAAGGTCCACTCTGATTGTCCCAGTAGGAAGACCAGCACTGATGTGCACACAAAATACATCTCTTCAGACCCTATCCGAGTCTAGCAGTAAGGCAATTGGCTGATGTATGGAAAATAAATGTCTGAGAAGGAGCTTTGGAAATAGAAATGTTACTGATTTTCTCTAAGGACTATTTACTGTTACTCAGAAGCTGCTATTCAAACAACCTTGACTCCTGTGTTGGAGATGCGCATCTTAAATCCCAGGGGAGAAATGATCGAGAATTCAGGTCTTCAAGTGTGCTTAGAGCCATTCTTCTACTGAGTGGCAAAAGCATAAGCAGAGAGAGGCAAGGATGAGAGGGACGAGGTTGCCAGTAAGAAATACTTGATATGTACATACATTTAGGGTCCTTCTGTGTATGCACACCAACTGTCACTCATATTCCAAATCGCCTCTTAAATAAACATGCCCGTGGAAGAGGCTGCAGCCAGCCCTGTGTGGCCTGAACCGTCAAGGCAGCGATGTTTCCTCGCCTAACTGTGCAGTTACCTGGGGAAGTGAGCAAGCTGGGCTGTTCAGGAATTGGCCCACCATCTGTTCCCCTCCCAAGGGGAATCCATTGGCTCTGGTCCATGGAGACAGCTGAGAAGGAGGGATGAGTGTTTGCTGAGCTGACTGCACCCTGATGGACAGGAGCTGCTGTTCCGGCTGCCAGGGTCATTCCCAGTTGGCCACCGCACTGGCAGAGCCTCCCCATCACTCCTCCATGTGAATTAACACATTAGAACCCTCTGCACCCATACGCCCCATCTGCAGGGGTCCTCCCGGCCTTTTGTATATAGGTGGAATCCTGTGGGGAGCTGCTCCTGTTTTCGGGTATCCAAGAATCTGACAAGGCAGGGGACCCAGACGTCAGTCCAGTATCCACACATCCCAGCCATTCTCTCCGGGCCCTAAGGAGTTTCGCTAGGTGTTCCGATGGCCGTTTCACTGTGGTAGAGTTTGAAAACTATGCATCAGAAAACAGAGGGCCGGGGCCAGTGAGATGGCTCAGCGGTGTAAGCGCCTGCCTGGCAAGTGCGAGGGCTCGAGTTCAACTCCCGGATCCCACATACGAAAAAGGGGCCGGTGATATCGCTCAGTGGCACGGGCGCCTGCTGGCGCGTGAGGTCCTGAGGTCGACCCCAGTACCCACAAAAAAAAAAAACAAAAGAAAAGAAAACAGAGGGCCAGGCTGGAGCTGGAGCCCATGAGGCTCTGAGTTCCATCTCTATCACCAAAAAAAAAGAAAGAAAGAAAAAAGAAAACAAACAGAGATGATTCCATATAATGTCTGAAGGCCCTGAGACTTTCTTGCTATAGTTTTCCTGCAGATACCACCATTTCACAGATGTTTACTAAGCACTTTCTGTATTCTGGAGGAAGGAATAGGCACTGTGGATTCAGCAGTAACCAAGACAATCGTAGTCCAGTGTGGCTGCTCTAACAAATACCTCAGACCAGGTAATGCATAAACAATAGAAATTTTTGCCTATGGTTCTGAAGGCTGAGAAAGTGAAGGTGAAGGCACCAACAGATTCAGTGTACAGCAAGGGCTGGTTCCTCATAGATGGTAACTTCTACATGTCCTCGGAGGGAAGAAAGGGGGACAGCCCCCCTCGCTCTTTTATGAGGGTACTAATCCTATCCACAAGTCCTCCACCTTCATCACCTCTTCACTTCCCCAAATCCTCACCTCCTAATACCATCATCCCAGGGGTTATGTTTCAACAGATGAATCTGGGGCGATACTAATATTCAAACCCTAGCAAAGATGATGTAATCTGCTGCCTTCATGAAATTTACTGTCTTCTGGAGAGTAAGAAGAGACAGAGGCAGAAAAACGCACAAATAAAAGTACAGTTTTCAGCAGAGTATAAAGGGGACTGAGCTCAAGGACCACAGGACAGAGGGCAGGGACTGACTCCCTGAAGGACTTGTCCCAATGGCCGAGACTTGAAATAAGGGGAAGAGTGAGCTTATGATGATGCCGAGGCCCTGAGGGGAAAAGGGGGTGAAAGGGGTGAACTCACCCGTCTGGACCAGGAGCCTCAGTGTGGGGTTTGGTTTTCATCCCCAGTACAGGGGACAGTGATAGAAGGGCTTTTATCAGAGGGTGGCCCAATGTGATTTCACTCTGAGATGGAATGCGTGACATTTCCCTTCTCTGGGAGACTCAGGTCGTCAGCTGTGGAGGGGGGTACTTTCTAAGCTGCTCAGGCTAGTTGTCCCCAGTCCTGTCCTTCAAAGTCGAAAGGTCACAGATAAGTCTAGATACTTCTTCATATTTGCTGCCAAGTGGTAAACTCAGGGGCATTTCTGAGCCACTCTGAACAAATTCATCCTAGGTATTTGTTATGGCTTGGCTCCCAAATGTCCTCCTAAAATCCCGTGATTGTAAGGTGGCTATACTCATCCATGGCTTCATCCACCCATTAATTTCAGGGGCTGAGTGTGCTACTGGGATGTGTGGCCTGGTCAGAAAAGGCGGTCACTGCGGGTGTAGCCTGGAAGCATACACCTCCCTCCCTGGCTCCTCCCTTCACTCTGCCTCCTGAGTGCCAGGACTGAGCAGCTTTCTGTCCACCATGCCCTCTGCCATGCCATTTCTGCTTTAAGAACCCGTTGACCATGGACTACAAACAGGAGCCAAAATAAATCTCTCCTCCTTTAAGTTGTGGGAGTCGCATAGTGTGTCTCAGTGACAAGAAAAGTGACTAAGACAATGTCATGGCTCATCCTTTATGCATTAGATGCTGACCAGATCATTGCAGGATCCTTCTAAGTGCCATGGACCATGGCCTGTGTCCACCGGCTCCACTTCCCACTTGTGCCTGGGGACCAGACTCACGGAGCTAGCCCCTGGGAGACCAGTTGCACGGGGGCTACTTAGGAGCATGGAGAAAGTGTTCCAGGGTCATGGCCCTGACCTTGACAGCTCATTCCAGGTCCATTCAAATAGGTAGCATCTGCAAGAGGAAACTGTTCTCTTTTTAAGACCTTTAAAGTGCTCGCTTTAAAAGGGGAATTTCAGGGCCGGTGAGATGGCTCAGCGGCATAAGCCCCTGGCTGGCAAGCACGAGGTCCTGAGTTTGACTCCCAGTACCCACATAAAGGAAAATAAGGGCCGGTGATATCGCTCAGTGGCACAAGCGCTTGCTGGCAAATGCGAGGTCCTGAGGTCGACTCCTGGTACCCACACAAAAAAAAAAAAGGGGGAGGAATTTCATTCTGCAATGTTCTGCTAATGTGTATGACATAGATACATCTGGAAAACTAGGAGGGCTCTATGTGATTGTGAACTCCAGCTCTCTTCCTGCAGCCCACCTCTCCTTTCCCTTCAGTGATCTTTCCGCCCAGTGTCAGCTGGGGACTCTGCCCTCTGCCCCACTCACCTTCTCCCCATTGCTCACTCAATTTTCCCCGTATTTACTTGGAAACCCCAGCCCCCAGCCAGGTTAAACTAGCTCCTCTGCATACAAAAGTAGAAATGTTTCCTAAAAAAAAAAAAAAAAATGGGGCCGGTGAGATGGCTCAGCGGCATAAGCGCCTGCCTGGCAAGCGCGAGGGCCCGAGTTCGACTCCCGGAACCCACATACGAAAAAGGTGCCGGTGATATCGCTCAGCGGCACGGGCGCCTGCTGGCGCGCGAGGTCCTGAGGTCGACCCCCGGTACCCACACACACAAAAAAAAATAGCAAACAAAACCCTTTTCTGAGTACAAGGCATGGGGGATGGTTCTTTACAGGTGGAACTAGATTATTCTTGAAACTTTCCTGCCGTCCTTCTGGGAAGACTTGAAATTATTCACTGGAGCATTCAGAAGATTTCCCAGAGCACCTCTGTTTGGAGAATCCTGCCAGGACCTGGGAAAGCAAAACTGAGTAAGACACCAGTCTCCCGCTTTGAAAGCCCACGGCCAAGTGTGGTGGAGGAGTCCACACAGAGAGCTCCGATGCATTCTGTTGACTCGTTGTTTTGTTTAGTTTGTGCTTTTTTTTTTTTTTTTTAGTCCTTGTTTTATAGATAAAGAGGAATTTTCCTGTGCTCCTCCAGGCTAAAGTAGAGGCATAAACTGCATCTAGGTGTCCCTCTGTCTTATGTCACAACTCTGAACAATTCCCAGTACATTTTTGTGCTCCAAGTTAACAATGACACCACAATCACAATCGCTGAGCCCCACCTTTCCCAGGCCTCGTTCCGCCCTCAGTCATTGACTGCAGTGTGGGAGAGGTGGCATTTCCCACCTGGAAACCTCTGCCCACAGAAAGGATTTCAGTCCACACGACCAGGAGTCCGGGCCTCACACTCACGCCGTCCTTGAGCAACCCTCTCTGCAGTGCCAGGCCAGGCCAAGGCAGGATTAGGGTGTGCATCCCCGGTCTGTGCGCAGGATGGGAGCTCCAACCCCGAGCAGAAGAGACCTGAAGTCCATGGAGGAGGTGGTCAGGAAGTGAATAACTCACACAGCGTCAGCTCAGCCTTTGGCCAGTCCTGTGAATAAAAGTGCACACACGCGCACACACGCACATCAACGAAAGCTTACAACGGCAGTCCGACCTGGAATGGAGAAGAGGCATTTAAGCTGAAAACTGAAGGATAAGAAGGGGTGGTGGGGTGGAGATGGCCCTCAAGTGGCAGAGAACGGCTTGGAGAAAGGTGCCTGCCTACTTAGGAGAAAGATGCACCAGAAGAGGCTGTGGATGGAGTGCAGGGTGGAGCTGAAGGGAAAGTGCTAGTGTTACGGCAGAAGCGAGGTATAAACTCACAGGAGACCGAGAATCGAGAAACAAGCGAGTTTATTGGAGAAGCCAGCGGCCAGCGGGGCACTCATAGGAGTTGAGTCTGCTGACCCTGAGCCTTTGTTTCACAGTTCCTTAAATACACATCTGGAGGTTTTACAAAATCTCTTGGTTGCCATAGAGAGACCACATTTTACTACATTACTTCTTTGGAATGTCATAGGATCCTTCTTAGTCTATTTGTCACCCAGGATGCAGGCAATGGTCAGCCTGATTATTGCTTGTTGTAACTGTTTCTCCTTTCATGGGTTTTATGGTTAACTGGGAAGGGGTCTGAGGAGTGAGTTTCTCTATGGGTTAGTGCCTTGATATCTAATAGGGTTGGGGAGTGAGTGCATATAGGGGTTAAGTGAAGACAAACTGGAGTTTAAAAAGAAAATGGAGTCACTTTAGCCATATCACTAGGAGACAGCTGGAAGCAGCAGCTTGGCCACCAGGAGATACCACAGCATGGTACAGGTTTTGATTGCACCTTAAGAGTAATGGAACATGACTGGAAGGTTTTCATTGGTCTACAGTACACTCTGGTTAGGCATGAAGAATGCATCAGAAGAGTCAAGAAGTGATGGTAACTTGGACTAAAAAGGCAGGAGAACATGTAAGGTGAATAATCTGCACCATGATTGGGTCCAAGGGAGAGAGGAGTGTTAGGGAGGCCACCAGGCACTCTGGCTTGCAGAATCCAGTGGCTGCTGGTCATTCACTGTGTGGGTAGAATTGGTAGAATCTAATTTGGGCTGGGGTAAGATTGGTTTGAGTTTGATATTCAAACTCCTGAATGTGCATGTTTGCATTTGAAGACACTCAAAAGCAAGCATTTCCATATATACATGTGGATTTCTGTTATGGTTTAGATCTACAATGTCCCTCAAAAGTTTCAAAAGGTCTAAAGTGGGGCCTGGTTGAAAGGGGATGGTTCACTGGGAGCATGGCCTGGGATGGTTATTCTTGTCCCCGGCTCTCCTGCTTTCTCTGCTTCCTGGCCACCATACAGTGAACAGCTCTCCTCTGCCACACCCTTGCCGTTTCTGCCTTGGAGCCAGTCAACTATGGACAGAGTCCTTTGAAGCTGTGAGGCAAAATACATCTGACTCCCTTTAAACTGTAGGTGTTGGGTGTTTTTGTTCCAAGAAAAGGAAATTGACCACTACAGTTTCAGAGGATGAGAACAAGGAGAGCAGACATTCAAGTTTGCAAGTCATCAGCATGTAAGTGGGACTTGAAGCTGTGTTCCCAGATGAGATTGTTCTAGAAGCAATTCAAGTGTGGACAGAGATGGAGCCAGCACTGATCCTTTGGATGCTCTTCATGTAACAGGCCAGCTGGAGAGGAGGATGAGTCTGCAGGGGACCCAAAAGAGGAGCTCTCTATGAACATCACTTTCTAGCACTTCCCAGGCACACACCAGGAACCAACTAGCACAACCACTGCTTCTAGGCTCCTGTGATTCCAGGAGAAAACACCCCAGGGCCACGTGACCTGAGACGGGTCTGTTCTTCCAAGCAGAGCACAACCTCTAGAGTTCCCACCACAACACCACTGCCTCTTCCCAGGCACACCTTTGTCCTAAGCTGGCTGCATCCATCTGGAGAGAACCCATTCTGTCCCCTCCACCCTCACTCCCTCCACTCTGACATCTGCTTCCCTCCCCTCTTTCTTCCTGCAAGTCACAGCATCTGGCCTGTTCTGACTTTTTCTCCTAATTAGTTCTTTTTACATGGTAGCTTTGCAATGTCTTTTGACTTCCGCTGCCCATTTAAATGCCTTATTTTCATTTTTGAAGCATCCCTTTAAACTCCCTGCCACCTCCTTGGCTTCTATTGTGATATCTGACATGTAACTAGTTTTAAAAAGTACATTTCCATATTCTTCTTAGAGATTTGCATTTCCATTTCCACTGAAGAAACAACAATCGAAACCTAGGAAAAAGCTGGCTGCAGAAAGGTGTATTGACTGCAACCACTGGCTCCATTTGCAGGATGAGATCTTGGGGAGAAAAATTTAAGAAATTAACCATGGACAGAGAGCTTTGATGAGTAACAGAATATAAAATTTGATTGTCACATCTCTGCCTCCAACTCCACCACCATCCTCTTTAATTTATATTCACTATGCCTAGAAAGGCTTATTCTGGAAGATAATCCAGAAACAGCTTTGGTTGTAGTTTCAATGAAATGTCCCACATAGCTCCACTTTACTATTTCAGTCACTAAAGAGCAGTCTTGTCTTCTCCTGGGTTAGTGCCCTTCATCCCATCACTGGTAAAGCTGCCCTCCCCAAGAAAACAAGGACAGTTGCACTCAAACTTTCTGTAGCAAAAAATTCAGGCATGCTTCACAGAAGGGCCCAACAGATGGTCACATTTTCACTCTCACATTTATAATATGGTCACCAAGATACACACCCTCCAAGTGTCACGGAGATCATTCATTCATGATACTATTGCTCTTTTCTTTACTGATCTTCAGGTTGATTCTAATTGCCCTTGCTTACTAGTTTTCCATTAGTTAGAAATAGAAACTCATACACCAACCATGAACAGCCCATGCTCTCACTGACACCCCCCCCCTTACCTTCAAACACCACCCAGGTGCGCAGCAAGGGCCACTTTCATCCGAGTGTCCACTCTGTCACAGAAGGAGATAAGCCTTTTCAGTCTGTGCAGCCTGGACTCGGCCTCTGAGGCTCTTTCCCTGCCAGCGGAACAGCTCATGGAATGTCAGAGAACTGAGTCTCATACAAGGGTTCATTCAGGGCCTCTTGCTGAACATGAGCTCCCTTCCCTTCAACTCTGGGGCCACTTACTGAGTGGCCCAGCTTCTGTCTGTTCTCTTCTCCCACTGGTTTGCCCTCTCAGTTGGTCAGACACTAATGAAAATGTCTCTGTCCACTCCCTCAGTCCCTCTTGTGTCCTCCTCCTTTCCTCCTCCGTGCCTGCATTTTCCCCTAATGACTGGCCTTCCAGTCATTACGCTCTTGGGCCAAGCAAGTCAGACTTCCACCCTGGACAGCCATGTGCTTGTAGCTGGTCCTCCAACCAGGCCAGTCCCCTTATCCCCCCTAGTATGCTTCTTCCCTTTCCTCTTTCTTCATAGCACACACCACCTCCCATTCATGCACTTATTCTGCGGTTGTTTAGTGAACACATCCTACACACAGGGTTCACTCAGGCCCTTGCTCAGGAGCTCATGGTGCACATTTGAGACAAAGCCAGTTACACTGCACACACACTCCACATGTGAGGTGCTGGGGGCCCATTCTGGCTAACAAGTTCAGTGCCCCTATGTCTCCTGGACACAGGAGAAATGAGAGTCCCTTCTAAAAGAGTAAGTAGCCCCACCCCCCTTGAATTATGAGGTCAAGAACAGGAGAAGGTTTTAGATTTTATGGGAGTGAGGCCAACAGGGGGATTATAAGCTGATTCTCTGTCTACACATGGAGCTGAGCTACAATAGATGCCTCTAAAAATTCATCTACACAGCAGCCTCCATAAATTCATTTGCCATGGTCATAGAGCAAAACAATGACCTCAGCCTCCAGATCGCAAGACTGGCAGATGTGCACACTGAGCAGACTACTATCACATCTTAATTGTTGAGCAGGCTTAGCAAGGACCAGAGGTTCTGCACATCTGAAACCTGCCCCCAGGAGAGTGGTAACCAAGAGAGTACATCTGAGCATGATACTTGGCCTAAGTAACCACCTTCCACCCCTCTGCCCCATGTCCTCCCCACCTGCCGCACTGTACCATGATGACAGTGTCTCCAAGAGGGAGGCCCTAGGCTGTAGACCTTGTGCGGCTGCCTGCTCCTTGGCCCCTCCACCTGGCCTCTTCGGAACATTTCTTTCTCTATTTAGTTGATTTTTATATTCCTCTTCCTTGTCCGCCTCCGTTTTTATGCTTGGATTCTTGCTTCTGGCTTCTGCTGTAGACTAAATATTCATCTCCCATGAAAATTCAGAGTGAAACCCTGTGTTAGTTACTTTTCTCTCATCACTGAGACAAAATACCCAATGCCAAAAATTAAGGAAGGAATTGTTTATTTAGCTCACAGTTTATGGAAGTTTCAGTCTGTAATAAGCTGGCTCCAAGCCAGGGTGGCATGGACAGGGGCAACTGTTCAAGGTGGAAGAAGACAGCAAAAGCAACAAGAGCAAAAAATGGGGGAAAGCAAGCCTCTTTTCCTCCCTTATATTGTATGCAGGCTACCACCCCCTAGGGCGGGTGTAGCACTCACACCATCTTCGAGCCCTCCTCTTACACAGGCTCAGGATATTTACAAAGCGAGGACCCTGGCCCCCTGCTGAGTCACTTAGTTAAACTTCTAAACTTCTCAAGTTAACACAATGAACAAGAGGGGTAAGGGCATGTCCTCTACACCCCAGTATGTAGAACTGCTAAGTTACTTAGTTAAGCTTCTAGACTTCTCAAGTTGATACAATGTATCAACCATTAAAAACCCTAACCTCCAACATGATGATATTTCTAGATGGGCCCTTTGGGAGGTGATTAATTAGATGAGGTCATGAGGGCTCCTCACAGTGAGTTTAATGCCCTCCTGTGAAGAGGAAGAGATAGAAGATTGCAGGATCTGTTCTTTTCTCCACTCTGTGAGGACACAAGGAGAAGGTGGCCATCTGCAAACCAGGAAGTGGGCCCTCACCAGACTCAGGATGTGCCAGCACCTTGATCTTAGACTTCCCATCTTCCAGAACTGTGACAAATAAATGTTTGTTGTTTAAATGACCAGGTTATGGTTTTCTATTATAGCAGCATCAGCTGACTAAGACACCTTACAAGGACAATCACAAGACCAGTGCCGGGGGACATGGCCAAACCCCACCCATTGCATTACGAGGGATGCTCACTTCCCCTTACTAAGGGTGTCAGATTTAACTAATAAAGGATTCCTAGTGCATTTAAATTTCAGATAGATACGGTGGTACCTCAGTTCACGAACATTTTTGTTTGCAAACAATTTTGTTCGCAAACACAAATGTTTGTCAAGTTTTTTTGCAAACTCTGCATTGAGTGATAAACATTATCACAACCATCTTTCACACACACACACACACACACAAAATGTAGCCATCTTTTCTAAAATCATAGAACAAATTAAGATCATGAACCAAGGTACCACGGCAATGGATAGTTTTATAACATGAGCAAGTATATTTTCATTTTCAAAAGATGCCCTAGGGTACAACCTAGGGCTAGTGGTCAGGAATCACCACACAAAGCCAGTTGTGCTCAGATCTTCACCTTGTTTGCTCAGTTGCAACCATATGGGGATCCATGGGGGACCATCTACCATGCAGATGTGGCAACCTACCTGGTCAGGATCTGCACAGGACATGGCGGCACAAATGGAAACTCAGCTCTGTCCCAAAAGAGGATGGGAAGGAGCAACACACTAGCCTGGCTCTGGGAGCACAATTCCATCTTTGAGTTAGGGGAGATGTTCCAACAGCACTGGGGGCCTGGGATTTTGGAATAGATCACGGCTATTGATGTGAGCCAAAGGAACTGGAAATGAGCCAATCAGGGTTCTTTTGCTCAATTCAAGATAGAAATCACAAAGAGGCAAATACAATCTGAGTGAGGCTTTACTGAGGCTTAATTCTCAAGCACAAGGGAGAAAACACATAAGACAGAGTTCCTGGTCTGGCTGATTCCTTGAGGAAGTGAAGATAAAGGTTTATATAACCCAAAGTGCTCACCAATTCCATCAGTAGAGTGGTCAGAGCTGGGCATTCTGCACTGCAAGCTTTGGAGGAAGCAAGTACCATCAACAGGGCCATCCTAGAATGCATATTTTATAAAAACCTGCTCCTTGTTAAAAACAAACATGATTAGGAAATCAGGCCTTCTTGCCTGTCTCAGTATGATCAGTCTTAGGCTAGAGGCCCTACTGGGCTTACTGAGCGTTTTCTGAGCTGCTTGCAATCTGTTGATCTTCCTCCTTCCTCTTTTTTTATAGATGTCAAACTTGCATAGTGATCATACGTCTCTCTGTACACACTTCTTCATAGTTCCCCATTTCAGTCATGGGCATTACCCCCCCTCCCCGTACATCCCTAGCAAAACTAACTTAGTCTATTTTTCCTGGAGGACACAATCAGTAAGTCATCCCAACTTCTGAGGCCCCATCCTTCCCCAGCTGGGCCCTAACTTTAGCATGGGGAACTTTATGGGGCTCTGCATTCCATCTCTGGTAGGCCTTTATGATCAAATGCTGACCTCACTTCCAGCACAGCCTGTCCTCTGGCAGACCTAGAGACCTGCTGGGTTCAAGTCATGCCCTGAATTGATAGTTGCTAAGCTTGAGCCCATCATTCTCCACCGTCAAAGTTCCTAGGGCAGTGAATAAAACCAGCCAAGTCCACAGTCATTGTCATCCCCCGCCTCCATGCTTTATATATGCTCAAGCTGTTGCCTGAGTTGCTGTGTCCCTTTGTACCTTATCTCAAGTCAGCACAGGCTTAGTACGTCTTAGCACTTATCACTACCCTGCATGCCACCTGCAAAGGTGGTGCCTGCTTGCTATAGTTTGGATCTTGAATGTTTCTCCCAAGGCTCATGTGTTGAAGGCTTAGTCCTCAGCCTGTGGTGCTACTGGAAGGGGTGGAAACGTTAGGAAGTAGGGATTAGTAAAGGAAGTTAGGTCATGGGGACTGTGCCCTTAAAGGGGATGTTGGGACCCTTGGTCCCTCTCTCCATCTTCCCCAATCTCTTCAATTTGAGGTCCCTCTAAGTCAGAGGTTGAGACAAGGCCTTAGGTGCACATAGGTAGTTGTTTGGAAGATAATTCCAGAACACATAAGGGAGGAAATGGACATAAAGAAAGAAACAGGGAAGCGGGAAACCCCAATACAGGCTGGGTTGAATGTAAACAATTGAGGTAGTCCTACTGGAGATTTTTCTAAGCACAGTGTAGACTATGGTTCCTACTTAGGCAACCCGGGCCGGTGAGATGGCTCAGCGGCATAAGCGCCTGCCTGGCAAGTGCAAGGTCCTGAGTTTGACTCCTGGTACCCACATATGAAAAAAGGGCCGGTGATATTGCTCAGCAGCATGGGTGCCTGCTGGCGTGCGAGGTCCTGAGATCGACCCCCGGTACCCACACACACACACACAAAACCTACTTAGCCAACCCCAGGGAAGCTCAGGTACTTTAGCCCCAATTTTTTTTTCCAACATTGGTTGAAGGTTGCCCCTGGTGTGTTAAATTTCCAGTGTTCCAAAGCAAGGCAGCCCAGTACAGTCTAAACAAGCTTTTCCTGCACCAGAAAAAAAAAAAAAAAAAAAAAAAGCCAGACAAGCAGAGCAAGGGAAGCACTTGAGGCAGGAACTTGTCAGCAGGAATGGAGACTACCCACCACCCACTGGGTGAAAACCAGAGCTAGATCCATGCCATCAACACCTGACATCACACCTGAACATCTCAACTTATCTACTTACATCCCTGAAGGGCATGGCAGCATGCCAGGGCCCAGTGCAGGCTATGAGGCAAGGCTAGGAGCATCAGCTCTCCTTGCAGGATTCTGTAGGGATGCACACTTTTATTTTTTAAGCTCATGAATATTAGAGACTGGAATGCAAACATCACATGAATTTTTAAAACAGAACGTGAAATTTCAGAGAAACCTCATGCTTGACACCAGCTGCTTGGTATGACCCCTTTGGAGCCTGCTTCATCCAAGTGGAAAAGATTGACATGAGAAGCAGTAGATTATTGAAGTTTTAAGTAAGAAATGGCAATGACCATATTTGTGGTTCTGAGGGAAACACTAGCAGCAGGGAGAGGTTGGGGTGTTTGGGGGATTCACTGAGGGTCCAGAGAGTGCAGTACACATTCTAGGACACAGCAATGACAGCAGATGGACTGATGGTCTCATTCTGGGGGTTGGAGGAGGCATTCAAAAAGTCATTCTCCAATTAGCCTTGAGTTAGCATTTTTAGATCCATTCTGAACAGAGTTCTGTGAGGGGATATGTAATAGGAGAACAAGAACTAACCAGTGCTTGACCAATTCTTCAAAGAAACAACATTGGATTTGAGCTCTGAAGGATGAGCAGGAATGAATTAGGTAAAGGCATGGAAGAAAAATGTCCTACGTGTAGGAGACAGCTTGTGCAAAAAGCCAGAAAATGAAAGGAGCTTGGGACATTGGAGGAAGGACATGCACAAGCATGGCCAGAGTGCCAGGGATAAAAGCGAGGGCCACACCAGGTGGGCTTCATAGTACAGAGCTACTGGCAGGTTTTACAGGAGGAGGAGACTTTGCAATGAGATTTACAACTTTGGACAAGACCATGTTGGCTGCAGTATGGAGATGACAAGGGGACAGGAAAGAGCAGATAAGGGAAGGCAGGGGGCAGAGCTTTAGTCCAGGGAGAAGGTGCTAGTAGCTTAAACCAGGGGAGAAGTCACCAGCAGTATAGAAAGAAGGAGTGAATTTCAGGTGATTTTTAAGAGGTAAAGTTGACAAGGGTAGATGAGGAAGGAGGGATGAGGATTGAGTAGTGTAAGAGATGTCAAGACTGACTCCTTCCCTTAGGCCTGAACAACAAGAAGGATGATGTCTTATAGTCAGTTTTCTGGCCCTATAATAAATACTAGAGATAAATCAACTTATAAAGAGAAAAGGTTTATTATTTTGGCTCACAGTTCCAGAGGGTTCCGTCCATGACCAGTGGTCCCATTGCTTTGGGCCTGTAGAGAGGCAGCACATCTTGGCAGGAACACATGGCAAAGCAAAACTGCTTACCTCCTGGCCAGGGAGTAGAAAAATGAAAGAGGAAGGATCAAAGTCTCACTACCCTTTCAGGGTAAATTCCCAATGCCCTAACTTCCTCCCTCTAGGATCCACCTCTTGAAGTTTCCAACACCTCTTAATACCATCATGCTGAAGACCAAATCTTTGCACATGAGCCTTTGAAGAACACTTAAGATCCAAAAATAACAAGTTCTAAGAACATTTAATACAACAGAAAATTGTGGGAAAAGGTCATTTGGAAAACTCCTTTTTCCAATGTTGGGTGAAAAGTACCTGGATTCATCCAAAGAAGGACACTGAAGTGGAAGAAGCCTGAGTAGGACAGCCACAAAGGGAGGGGACAAGGTGACAGAACCTGGTGTTTGGGTCACTGGAGGTCAAGGAGGGAGCACATGGAGGGAGCAATGTCATATTCTACTAAGTACCTGAGTACATGCGACAGGACTGAGGAAGGCTCCTCAGCAGGGCTGCTGCAGAAAGCATGGGCAGGGAGGCCAGCTCAGAGTGTGACAGGGGTGTGTGAGCTGAGGAAATTGAGAAGAAGGCTGTACCATGCCTTCTGGGAGATTGGCTCTAAAGCAAAGGTGAGACCCAGGCAATGGGGTCTGGGGAAAAGGGGGTAGTGAAGATGACTTTAGTTTCTGATTTCATGCTATGGTTTTAAGATATAAAAGACTGGAGCATGTTTAACTGCTGATAGAAAATATAGTCATGAGCCCCCTCATGACATTTCTGTCAACAGCTGGCCACATATATGACAATGGTCCTATGAGATTATATTGCCTGGTCCTGTCATAGCCATATTAGCTGAAGTACTCTCTGTGATGTTTGAAAAATGATGAAATGCCCTAATGACACATTTCTCAAAATGTGTCCTCATTGCTAAGTGACACATGACTCCACCTGCTAGGGAGGAGGAAGTAGAAGGAAGGGATTATCAGGATGTGAGGGCCAAAGGAGGTTGTCTTACTTTTCTCTCATTGCTGAGACAAAATACCCAACACCCAAAGTTAAAGGAGGAAAGGTTTGTTTAGCTCAATTTGTAGAGGTTTCAGTCATAATCAGCTGGCTCCAAGGCAGGGTGGCATATGGCAGATGGGCAACAGTTCATGTCGGGTAGAAGACAGCAAAAGCAACAAGCAAAGGAGGGAAGAGACAAGCCTCTTTCCCTCCCTTATAATGTGTGTATGCAAGGCTACCTGCCCTAAGGCAGGTGTAGCACTCCCACCCGTAATCCCAGCACTGGACCATGAATCAATCATAAACTCTGGATTCAGCCACCTCTGAAAAAGTCTGCCCCACCTCCCTTGACTGCATGAGGCTTTGGGGGACATCTAGACACAAACCATAACAGAAGTGGAGGGTAGGATGGATGCAGAGCTCACCAGTGGCCCCATAGTGGGGAATCCCTCTCCATGGGATGTTTGGCATTTCCCTCTTTTCTTGATTACCCATCATTCTCCTGTCTTCCTCCTTTACAGTCCTGATTATCCTCCATTTTTCCAGATAAAGTCACCCTCCCTTTTGTCCTCTTACTTCCCTGCCCCCACTGCATGGTCTTTTCAAATAATGGTTTGTGCCCTCTCAATGTGCTGAATGTTTCATCCACCAACTGGCCTGGCCATCGGGGTAGCACTTCCTTCTTGTTTTGTGACTCTCTCCACAGCCAGCTCTGACCTGACATTAAAGACAAATGGGCTTTGCCTGAAACAATCTGTCTCTAAGAGAGTCAGGCTGAGCAGGAAGACTTCCCAGCTCCCACACATGCCAGGACTCGGCCCTTGAGTGAACGCTCAGAGACGGATGTCCTGCCAGTGAGAGCCCATTTCTCACACTTGGTGGTCAAGGTCAGGAAGACTGAAACTGGGCCATTGGCAATTAAGCAAAGGCACAGTGAAAGAGCACAGAATGGTGGCCTTGGGGAAACCAGGGTGTTGATGGGGTCCCTAATTCCCAGCTCCATCCTCCTCTGCTCATCAAACATATGCTAAACTAAGACAAGCACTAATCTCAGAAGCCATTAGGCCTAAAAGCAGATGAGGTGTGAGTACCCCAGAGCAGGCTTGTCCACCCTGGGCCAGCCTTCATTAGCTGCTCAGCAAAGCCAGCAGGGAAGAAGATTGGCAAATGGGAGAGAGATAAGCAGCCGTGGGGGGGCTGGGCACCCTCCTGAGGGCCTGTGCCAAGGCAGTGTCAACTGCAGACACCTCACACTTTCAAATGACTTGTTTATCACACCTGCCTTCAGCTTTCCAGGGGATGGTTAGGATGAAGACTTCGTTAGGAGAATTTGTAGTGCCTGGAACCAGCTAGGCCTATCCATGAAATATAATAATAAAGCAATAGCTACAGCAGTCATTGTTATTGTCCCTCAAAAGCATGACTTAAAGACAGAATGAAGCTGGATTTGGACAGCACATCAGTTAGTTTCCCAGTGTTATCTACTAATAAATAATTTAAACTCTGTTTGTTGTTTCTTCATCTAAAAATTGAAGACACAGTGTTGCTGTGGGGGATAACAGAAGATACTATTTTAAAGTTTAGCTAGCCACCCCCAGGACTTCGCAGGGGGAGAAGGAGTGCTCTCCCCAGGTAAGGTTGGTCTTCAACAAATGCAACACCTTGCTCCAGGTGATGGCTTATTTTATATGTCAATTAGGCTTGGCTATGGCACCCAGATACATGGTCAAACATTATTCTGGATTTTTCTGTGAATATGTTTTTCAGATGAGGTTAACACTTAAGTCAGCAGACTTTAAGTAAAGTATCTTGCCCTCCCTAATGGAGGTGGGCCTCTTTCAACCAGACAAAGGTTGGAACAGGACAAAAGTCCAACCTCATCCAAGCAAGAGGGAATCCCATAGCAATCTTCAAACTTGATGTTCAACATCAGCTCCAGGTTTACCGAGCCCACCCTGCAGATTTTGGACTTGCTAGCTTCGACAGCCATGAGAGCCAGTTCCTTAAATCAATCTGCCTGTATATCCACTTCCTGTGGCTCTGTTTGTCTGGAGAATCCTGATTGATACAGACACCACGCTCTGATTGTCAGAATGATGTGACAGGGGCAACCTACCCACCCAGCCCGGCCCGATTGCTAAGGAAACAAGATGACCACGCACACAACACCAGGGAATTTGCTAGATTGTGCTTCCTGTCTGATCCTGGCCATGCTCATGCTGGTGATGAGGATGGCATGGAGCTCAAGGAGTGAAAGGCCTCCAGAGACCTAGACCAGTTCTCAGGAGAGAATTTATCCTTTCAAAAACGCATGCAGTCCTTATTATTTACCAGACACTGGAATACAGCAACAACAAAAATAATAAATTTCAGTGAACCTAATACACAGTCTATTGTAGGAAACAGTATAATTCTATCAAGAAGAGAGCAAAAAGAAAACTTAAATTTCAATGTATTAAAATGGGGAAAATGCAGACAAAATATGGTAATAGTAATAATCAGATGTTTAGGCCCTACTATGTGCACATACTATTCTTAGTGCTCGAGGTATATTGGCTCATTTTATACTCACAGTGAACCTGTGAGACAGAATCTGTTAACTTCTCATTTACAGATGAAATCACTGAGACTCAGAGAGGCCAGGCTAGGATTCGAACCCAGATTCTGCAGTCTGGCTCCAAGATCAATAGCTTTCTAGGAACTAAAGTTAGGAGACTGCTCATTCCAAGTCTGTCCATTGTCTACCATTCTACTAGGCAGCCCATGGCCCATTCTAGAAAGATCAGTGGCTGTCAGTCGGCTTGGCTTAATTGTAGCGTTTTCTTCTTTCTTTTCTATTTTCTTTTTTGGAGAAATTTAAATAAAGTATATCTAAAGCTGTTCAGGACTCTGCCACATTGTCACTTTGTCAGGGGCAAATTCAGGGAGAGGCCAGAACTGAGAGAGACCTATGTTGTCACCTGGACTTATGGAAAGGACATCAAATTACATATTTTTATCACAGCCCATGAATTTACTCAATGCTCATGAATTTACTCAATAAATGACTGCCACACACCTACCAGCATAAGACAGTTGCTAAATATCAAGGATTCAGAGGACGTGTGAGAGAACTGCTACTGCCTGCAGCCTAAATTAACCTGGGGACCCAACACTGAGCCCCTGAAGCTTCAGGGAGAGGGAGTGGGAGCAGGCTGTGCAGTCCATCCTGCAGGGCAATCTCAAGGAAAGCATGCTCTTCTCCAGTGGCTTTCCCCATAGGTATTCATGGCATCTTGGGGCATTTCACCTCAGCAAAGTAATGACGCTGTCACTTTGGATTCCATGGAAACTGAATTGGGACAGGAAGAACAAGAGGCTCCTCAAGGTCATCAGTACCAGGGACTGCAGAGACAAACACAGCTTCTCCCCTCCCTCCTCAGCACAGCAGTGGCTTCTCCACTCCAGCAGGCCCGCCCCGCCCCATCAGATCTTTGGGCTGTGTGTGTTGCTCTGGGGGAGAGAAGCACCATCTTGGAGTGGCTGGGCCCCTGCTTGCTCACTGCCTCCCACCTGGCCTGGTGTCTGGCTCCTGTGACTGCCAAGTGTTAGAACGAATGAACAACCCCATGTTCTCCCCCTCCTTCCTACAGCCTCCAAGCCTCTAAGTGAGTCATCTTCATTACTGGCTTCAGGAAATGACTTCCTGGAGCCAGGGACTGGTGCCTGGAGGGCCATCTGAACACCCAAAGGAAGCAGGCTCGGGGTGGATGCAGAACAGGTGGCAATGACCTGCAGCCCGCTGTTATGGCGCCTCTGCTCCCATCCCTGCTTTCCCTGGGCGCCTGCACACCATGTCTCCATTCTGCTCCTCCTTCCTGCTACTCTTCCTGCCTTCCCAAAGCCTGCAGCTGTTTCTAAGAAAAGACCCTCTGCCTTCCAGGAACCAGGATTCAGAGGAGAAGTGGCCATTCCATTGGAGCTGTTTCTCGGGGATGTGGATTCGCTTTGCAGTCCAGTCTGTAGAGCTGGGAACAGTCCCTAGTCAACCTCCAGCAATCAGACACTGTCACCTGGTCATGGCAAGTCTGGGATGTGGGACACAGAACCCAGAAGCTATCAGTTTTGCCATGAGGGCTGAGTCACCCTGGTACATGGCAATAGACAAGTCCTCTCCTTCCCTTCTTGGTTTCAGCTGGGATCTGAGTTGTGCTCACTTGATCTGGCCTGATATCCACAGTATCATGCAGGACTCTGGGTCTCTCCTTAGCTCTGCCTCATGGACCCTCACATCTGCAGCTTCAGTGGATCTGAGGTGCAACCCTGGGGCGACACTACCTGCAGAAAACTGGGGAACTGACTTCTTCTCACTTGTTGTTAGGACCATGACTTAAGATATTTTAAAACAACACCACAGGAAACAGAAGTGGTGGCAGCAGCCCTAGGGTAATAATGATTACTTTTATTATTAGGATCCAAGTGTTAATATTTTAGTTCCTAGGAACAGCCTATCTACCCAGTGTAAAATTATAGGGCTGAGTACAATCACATACCTTAAAAGATGCTTTGAAAAACTCAAAGTGATTTGTATTGAATTTAGAGAAAGGGAGTGGGGTGGTGGGGTTGGGGTCAGGTGGACCCCATGACCTCATGAGCCATGGGACCTTAGGGAAAGCAAAAACCCCTCTGTGTCTACACTTGTATGGTGTGGGCTGCATCGAGCCCCTAAGGTTGTCCCAGTTGCAGGATTAACACTCACTCCCCAGGGCCCAGGCTAAGGTGACCACCATCTGCATTGTGGCCTGCTCCACCTCATTGGTGGTGACAAGAGGGGCCTGTGGAGGAGGGGGGGAGGGGAGGGGAGGAGTGGGCAGGGAAGGAACCAAAGCCACAGATCAAATTCACTGAGCCAGGCCTTTGCCAGCATTAGGAACCTCCCCTCCATTTAACCCACATAACAAACCACAGGTACGTACCATTACTGTCTCCATCTTACAAGCAAGGAAAGCAAGGCTTTAGAGGTGATGAGAGGTGCCCAGAATCATAGCTGGAGAGTGTGGGGACACAATTGTGATCCAGACATCCTGCTCAAGTCCAAACTCACGAGAGGAGTTGACCTAAGATGTCCCTGAGAATTCTGGAAAAGGCTTATAATATTATTGTCAAGGTCCCAGCTGGAAACAGCATCCTCAAATAGGGCAACAGGAGATTTAATAAAAGGGCTATTTGCGAATGTGTGGGCTGGGTTTAGGGGAAGCTTTGGGGATGGTGTAGTCTTAGGAACTGAGGGTCCAGGGGAAGAAAGGCTTCCTGAGCCTGGGCATGCTGAGATAGGCTAGTGACCCTCCCACTCCCACCTGGGGACCCAGAGCCTCTGAGGGACGCATTCCACCTAGGACTCCACAGAGCAACGATCCCACCACTTCATTCTGCTGACCTCCCTGGTCTCATGCAGCTGCTTCCATTGATGCTGGTCATAAGGCCAGGGGCATGGGGAGCACAGCCTGGAGAAGAGCAAGGTAGGGCAGAGGCGGGACAGGCCACCTCCCCACTCTCTCCAATGACCCTTCGGAGTGGGTCTGGGTAGTGGAGGGGGAGTAGCAGATATCTCTCCCTTCAGGAACTTGATGCATGCCGATAGAGAGGGGCCAACAGAGAGGGGCATCTCCACCTAAAGTTAGATGTTAGTTTCAGTCCATAGTGGGTGGCTCCAGGGCAGAAATGGCACGGCAGAAAGGCATAATGGAAGAAAGCTGCTCACATCATGGTGTCCAGGAGGCAGAAGTGAAGAGAGGAGCCAGGGAGATACGCCCTTCCGGTTCATCATCCCCAGTGACTCACCTCTTCTAACCAGGCCCACCTCCAAGGACAGCAAGTCAGCTCTGTTGCCCACATGATCCAATCACCTTCCAAAAGCCCCATCTATGAACACACGAGCCTTTTGGAGGACATTCTAGATCTAAACCTTAACACGCTTCTTCTCCCTCTTGTTTCTAGGGAGGGGCCTTTGCAGTCCCTGGCAGGATATCCCTCCACCCTAGGGCTCCCTGTGCTTTGCCACCATGCAACTCCACCCTCTGAAGAGCCATCCCAAGACAAGAGCAAGGTGGCCCACTGCTCACTTTCTGCAGAGGTCAACGTAGATGCCCTGCTCCTGGATTGAGGCCCTGATGCAGCATCCTATGGCTCTCAGGATAGAAGGCAGGGGGTAGAGGTCCTTCTATTTCCTTCTTCCAGCTACTGAAAACCAAACTTCTCAGGGTTCAGGTCTGTACCAAGGTACACTGCTGTTGCAGGTAACTTCTCAGGAAACTGACGTACTTCCTCAGTTCATCCTGGCTGAATGGAGGGGATTCACTTTCCAGCCCTAAACTGTCTGGTTTCCTAAGAGGCCCTGCTACCACTTATCTGAATGCCACAGGGATGATGGATCAACCACCTTAGGTGGCCCTTCCTGAAACCTAATGCTTTGGTGCATGAAAAGACAGCTGTGCTTTTGAAGAGCTGGGTTCTTGCCACCCGTGGTTGGCTGCCATGGGAGGTAATTCTGACTCACTCTAGCTTAAAATTGTTTTCATACAGAAATAAGCTTTGTCCTCATTCTTACTTCCTGTTTGAAAAATTACGTGACTACCTGTAAGAGGGGTCTTGGTTGAGTTCAAGATGGGACACAGACTGTGCATCGACCCTGGCAAGGAGCTATCCAGAGCTCATTTCAGGCAGTTGCTTCCATTTATCATACAGATCTATCATGTAAGCCATCCCCAAGTCAGAGATGAACCCATGGCCATCCCACTTGCTCCTCAGCAGGAGGGGCTAAGTTTTGCTTAAGACACTGAGCTGGTATGGGGAGAAGTGACAGGCATCCCCTGTCCCTCATCCCAGGGTAAGGCTGTGCTAGCTGCTTACAGCCCCATCTCTGAAGCAGACATGAGAGCACTTTCCTCAGGCAGAGGCAACCTTGGGTGGCACTATGGTTTGAATAGGTCCCCTCCAAAACGCAACTGTTGCCGATGTGAGAGTATTGGGAGGTGAGACGTTTAAGGGATGAATAGGCTGTGTGGGCTCCTCCCTTGTGAATGGAATTAGATGCCCTATGCACATGCTTGGTGGAGGGAATTTATTCTCCTTTCATCCTTGTGTTTTCCTTCATATGAAGACACAGAGTTCCTCCTCACTGCATTCAAGGCACCGTTGTGAAAGCAGAGACGAGGCACTTGCCAGACACTGAACTAGCCAGCACCTTGCTTTTCAGCTCCCAGCTTCCAGCACTGTGTGAAAATAAATTTCTGTTCCTTATAAATTACTCAGTCTCAGTATCAACTACAGCAGCCCAAATGGACCAAGATAGAGTGAATATCAGTGGCCATTAGCAACCCACCCACACCCTCCAGAGGGATGGAAAGGCAAAACAACTTAACCAAGGTCACCAGGGAAGGAGCTAACGCGGGATTCACACCAGCTGGCCTGGCTTCTGTGCCTGCTCTCTTGCCCATTATATTTTACCAGGACCTACTGGTTATGAATAAGTGGAACTGTTTAGATTATTCAAGGACTTTTGAATTTCTCAGAGGAAGCCAAATGTAGTCAACAACTATGAAATGACACTAGGTTTATGATAAATAAACAATCAGTGAAGCAGAATAATTCATAAATGTTCTTTCTTGCTATCAGGTGATGTGAGTTTTATATGTACATTTCATTACACAGTTTTATGTATATTTATCACTTTAGATGGCTTTCACCTGCCTGGTTTTAACTAGATTATACATTTTCTGAGGTTAAGTGCACATTCCCAATATTCCCTATACAGGAAGCAGTGAAAGACCAATGATGCATTTTTAATGAATGATTCAAGTAACGAAGGGGAGCTCAAAAGAGCTTCTTTTAGCTCACAAAAATATTTCCAGTTAGTTTTCAAACTGTCTGAGTTGAGAAATCTAAATCTAAAACACGTGTTAGGGCTTGGTTTATTTCTCTTTTAGCATAGATTTAAATACATTTTTATAACTTTCAGAGAAATGTGGCCAAATGGACACGATTCCTAGTGAATGGATCCTATAGGCACCATAGTATTAAGAGCCATTTTTTTTTTAACACAAAAAGAACAAAATTTTTTGCCTGAGCTGATCTTTGAACCTAAAGCCTGGAATTGGAGGTTGGCTGTGGTCCAAACTTACCCCCAAACTCCCCTGCTAACAAACTAAATGCTTCCATCTCCCTGTCCGTCTCTTTTTCCCCCTGCCGCCCTCTCTTTTAGGATATTCCAAGGTACAACTCCTGTCTACTAGATAACTTCTGCTATGAAGTGCTGAAGTACACTGGTGGCCAAAGCCCTTCTCCTGAACGTCCTAAGACTTCTGCTCCTGGTTATGAAGAATTTAGCAATTTAGAATGATCTAGATGAGGATAAAAATTTAAAAACTGCTCTTGAAGATATTAATTCTTGTGAGTTAATAAAATTTGGTAAATCATTAGGAAAAATCCAGAAGCAGTTTGAGGGCCAGACAGGGGATTCCAGGAGCTGGGGTCACTTTCTGCCTGGGGGTAGGAGTTGATTCTCTTTACATCCCCTTCTCTCATGATGAATACAATCATTATATACTGCAAATATGTACTAATAAAAATAAAAATTTTAAAAATGATTTGATTCTAGAGGAGTTGGTTGAAAGGCTGAGGAGAGCACTGTAGGGTGTGGTGTACTTAGACCAAAGTGTAGTGCCCACCATGTAGGAGGATGCAGGACAGCCTGATGAACTCCCTTTCCTCTGGGTTGGGATCACTTGAAAGGCTGCACACAGCCAAGTACACAGAAACAGATCGCCGCTGATGAGACAGCAATTCAGCTGCAAGCTCCCAGTCTCTGAAATGGGACTGAGGTAGGTTCAAGTGTTGCGATCCCTAGATGCACGGGAGAAGCAAGCATGAGAACTCTCTGGAAGAAAGTGGTATTATCCTAGTCCTCAAATTATTTTATCAAACAATCGTTCAAGAATAATGTTCAGCACACAATGAGAAATAAGAGGCATTCAAGGAGAAAAGAAAAGAGGCTCAGAGAAAAAACTAAGCAGTAAAAAACGGATTCAGAAATGGAAATTACTGGACATGGACTTAAAAGTATCTATGCATGTATGTTTAAGATGATAAAAGACCACATTGAGAATTTAGGTCAAGAAATGGGACTATTTTTTAAAAATGGAATATTCCAGAACTGAAAATTATAAAAGTTACTTCTAAATCTCAATGGATATATTTAATTAATAGACTAATTAAGCCTGAAAGGATAATTATTGTATTCATGGACTGGTGAAAAAAATACCCAGCATACATCAGAGAAACAAAACAATGGAATAAACAGAGTAAGAGTAAAAACAAAGATAATACAGTCAGGAGAGGGGAGGGGAGGGAAGTTGGGAGGAGGGGAGGAAGGGAAGGACTAAAGTGGGTACTAGGCAGTTCACAGAAGCTGGGTATTCAGTTTGGAATAAACCTTACTTGGCAATTTTCGGTGGGTGAAACTGGGAAAAATGGTACATGGGAGATTAGGAAGTTGGGCTCTTAGAAAATACACAGAGAATATCAATTGTTATTGCTAATGTTCTTTTTAAAACTGAGTAATAACTTCATCATGCTTTATATTTTATAATTATAATATTTTATATTTATATATAACTTACCATGCTTTATATTTTTAAGATGTACATAAATTGCCTATAGTTACTTGGCTTTTTTAAATTTATAAATTAATTTTAAAAAATAAAATCGTGTGTGTGTATTCATGTATGTATGCACATGAGAAGTTCATTCAAATTTGAATTTGTAGCCACTGATTGCCAGATTTCTGAGGAAACTTGCTATTATAAGTAACAGAAACATCAAATAAACAGGTAAAAGGAAATTAAGGGGGAAAGGAATGGAAGGAACATAATAATAATACCCTCTAATATCTCAAATATAGGTCCTGCTTTGGTCCATTAAACAAAGAAAAAGATATATAAAATAAAGGAACACTCAACAGTAAAAAGTTATTGGAAACTTAAAATATAGAATTAAAAAGATTCAGTATAAGGATTATTCTTAAATGAGTAAATATCCCAGAAAATAAAAACAAAATGTCAAAGATGAATGATAGGACAGCAAAGGTAACATAAATTCAAGATCAATCCAAAAGTTCCAAAATCCAAATAATAGGTGTTCAGAAAGGTTTCTCTGAGAAGAAAAAAAAAAAAAAAAAAAAAAAAAAGCAATAAATCCCAGAACTGGAGACCATATATTTGCAGACTGAAAGGGCCATGTGGGGCAAGGTTTTACAAACCTGTAACCCCAGCTACTTGGGATGCTGAGGCAGGAGGATTGCAAGTTCAAGCCCTGCCTGGGGAATTTAGCTAGCCCCTCCCTCAAAATTTAAAAAACAATGTAAAAAAAGGACTGGAGGTGTAGCTGAGTGACAGAGCACTAGCCTAGCACATCCAAGGCCCCTAGATTCAGTCCCCAGTACTGTAAGAAAATAAAGGGAGGGTGTTAGTGAGAGCCCAGCACAATTAGTGCACAAAGACTCACGCGAAGTACATAATCAGTAAAATTCACACCACTGTGAAGAAAGAGAAGATTGCACATTTCCAAAAAGGAAAATAGTTCACGTGTAAGGACCAACAAACAGAATGGCATCGGTGTCCTCAAGAGCTGGATTTGCCTTAGAGAACAAAAAGCAATACCATCAGAACTACGAGGGGAATTGACTTTCACTTAGAATTCTATGTTAAGCCTAACCTTGAAGGAGTGTAAAAAATACTACTCTTTAAAAGTAAAAACATCTTCTGATGTTCAAAGTAAAACTCTTCCTTCCAATTTAAGAGGGAATTAAATAAGATGGCTGAAGGTGGGGTCCTGGAAACAAGCGAGGGCAAAGGGAGCCTTCCATGTTCGCAGCTGTGGTGCAGGTTTGAGGATGATTCCTGTGGATTCGGCCAGACAGCTCGCCATTACCTGCTCCAGAGAGAAAAGTACAAGAAATGGAGACTGGGTGACACTGAGAGAAAATGTAGAGTTCCACAGCAGAGGCTGAGGATGAATGGGTACCTATAAAATACTGAATACCGATCACAAGGCCATGGGACACCAACAGGAAAATGGAGAGGGAAACGTGTGCATGTGTGCTATAGTTTAGATCTGCGGTGCCTCCCACAGGCAGTCCTATGTTGAAGGCTTGTTCCCCAGCTCAACACAATTGGGAAGTAGTTGAAAGTTTAAAAGGTGGGACCTCCTGGGAGGTTTCATGTCGCTTGAGAGAATGCCTATGAAGGGAGGGTGGGATGTTGGTCTTTTCATTTTCTCTTTCACTCCCTGACCATGAGGTGAACGGCTCTGCTCCTCCACGCTCCTACCAGGATGTGCTGCCTGGCCACAAGCCCAAAGCAACAGAGCCAATCAATCCAGGAAAGCTCTGAAACTGTGAGCCACAATAAAGCTGCCCTCATTGTAAGCTGATTATCCCAGGTATCTGTTAAGTAGCATAAAGCTAACAGTGTTTGCATGCATGCGTGCACTGTTGGGGCAGGAACCTGGCACAGCACTATGAGGAGAGTGTTATCCTCATACTCCTTCTTAGGTCAATACAATATAATATTTATGATGGAAAAATCAAAAATTAAACAAATAAAATGTGCTATTTATAAACAGGTCAGTAAATATCACAAGTATCACCTAAAAGAAAAAGTTTGACTTTGGGCAGAAATTAAGTAAGGAATGGGAATTGCTGTTCTATTTTAAGCCTTGTGACTCTATTTGACTTTAAACAAAATATTTTGGATTATTTTCATTATAAAAAAAACCTTTACTGATGGCAGTTACCAGGAGCTATTGGACTAATTTTCACATCTCACTGGGCAAACCATTGTCTTTCACTTATATGATCGCTATGGCTTGCCCCTCTCAAAAAAAAGAATATTTTTTTAATAATTTAAATGCATGAAATGCCCACTTGGAAATTATTGACTCCCATAATGAAAGCAAATTTGAGTTCCTTAGATTTTTATCCAAACTATTCATCTCACTCATCGTTTCTATGGCTGATTCCTAAAAAAGTGATTATTAGCTGTCACTAATCAGCTCCCAGTGTTTGCTGCCAGAACATTGCTCTTAAAACTGCTCTTATAAAAGTGGGTGGAAAGCGATGAGAAAGCATCACAGGAAAGCTGAGTGAATCTTCCCCTAAGACACTTCTGAATAAAACACTGACAACATCACCCTCTGGTGGCCTCTTAAAATACTAATCCTACACAGTAGGCACATCAAGCCTGCATCTACCTGAAGCTCCTGGGATTACAAAGGACATTTCTATACTATTGGGCTGAGCTCAGGAAAATTAACCACTTCTGTTAAAGTTACTGCTTCCAGTGGCCCCTTTCTTACTAGCTTACAAACTGGTGAAGAAATAGAGAGTTGATAAATAATGTGTAAGTGGTATTTAGAGTATTAGGAGAATGACATGATCAAGTGGCCAGCTCATACTGTATCAGTGCATTACGGGGGGAGTCTCTGACGAGACCTCAGGCAAGAGGTGGCCTCCCACGAGAGGAGCCCTCCAGACCCAGGTGAATCTGAAGGGCGGATGCTGTAGGTCAGACTGAACAGTTTGGAGCTATGTGCCAATAGAAGTCTTTGGAAGTGACAGGCTCCAAGAAGGGAGAAAGGCAAGAGGGGTGCTCCTCATGGGGACACAGCGCATTCACTTGGCAGCAGGCAGATAGCTCCCAATGGCTTCTCAACGCATGGGACCATCAGTCCTCAGGATCCCACAAACATCACACAAACTCAGGTTAGGACTTTAAAGCTTTGCCCCAATTCCTCATGGATGTTTCAGTCCCTCCTACAATACCCTTGCTTGGTGGTCATGCATTTCTGATTGCTCCCACCATTCAGCACCCAGCAGAACAAATCCAAATCCTGTTTTGAGAGCTCTGCACGCTTAGGCTGGCTCTCATGCTGCTGAGGAACCCAACAGGTCCCAGTGTAGGTGACCAGGTGGCTTTCCTGTGGTTCAGCAGGCCCTGGAGGAAGGTTCCATCCAATACACTGGGCCCGTTCAACTTGTCAGCTGGACTGGATTTAGACTTGTGGAGAGATGACTGGATCATGGGGATGCTATACTCATCACAGATTAATCCTCTGATGGTCACGGCTGCAGGTACTGTTAGGATGGGGGACTGTGATAGGAGGTGTCATTGGGCGCAGGCCCTGCAGAGTGCGCCTTGCTGGCACTCTTTCCTTGTGCTCTGCTTCCTGGACACCATGAAGGGAGCAGCTCTGGTCCACTATGCCTGTCCACCGTGATGCTCCTGCCTTGCAGCCAGCCAACCCTGGAGTGCAACCTGGAAACCATGAACCAAAATAAACCTTTAAATTGTGAGTGTTAGGTATTTTGTCTCGGCAATGGGAAAGCTCACTAAAGCACACTGGAGACAGCAATGCCTTGCTTTGCTTCTGACCTGCATTTTAACTATTCACACCAGAACCTCCAGTGCTCCATTCCCTTGCCACACCATCTGGAGGTGCCACACGGAGGACCTTACCCAGGAGTCATCTGGGTCCACAGCAAAAAAACATACCTATTTGTGTGTTAAGGTAGATTTTGGTGATGTTACTACAGCCCAAAGTAGCCTATCAGTCAGGAAGGAAGGGCCGTACCCTGCAACTCAGTGTCTCAGCCCCCCAGGCACTCCTTGGTCAGGATTCCTGGTCTTTGAATACACTGTGAACCAGCAGTCACAGTGATGCCGAGAGTGAGTCGGGGTTAGAATCCCACTTCACTTCAGAGGTATGGACTGAGGCACATTACTTTTATTTTCTGGGCCTGAGCTTCTTAATTTGTACAGGAGTAATAAAGTAAGACTGGTATCTCACATGACTTGTCAGAAAGACTAATGTGTTAGCATTAACGTATGCAAACCACTTGGGGTAGCCTGTACCTGGTAAATGAGTAGTAAATTGTTGGAGCTATTAGCTAGTATCAGTATAATCATTATAATATCTTCTCTGGAAAAACATTTTGTTTAAAATGATGTTGATTCAAGGCCAGCCTGAACTACGTAGTGAAACCATGTCTCAAAAAACCAATAAAGTAAAATTAAAAAATCAAATGATGTTGAATCAGGAAAAGTTAGTATGTGTTTAATAATGGAAAAAATTTTGTAACTTACCAAGTTTTACCATCCAAAAATGGATAGTCGAAGCCATCTCTTCAGCAACTGTTTTGTAAAAAATACCAGACCTGTTTCTCTCTACTATTAGAAGAATTCACAATGCTGCTTCCACCCCTGCCACTGTGTGTCGTGGCTGAGCAACTAGGGTAGTACAAGAGGATGCGTGCACACAGCAACACCACGACAAGGAAGGCACAGCTCAGAGGTCCCGAGATCACTTCCCTGAACTGCAAGGTTCTCAGATCCAATGGGTAACAGAGGTCAAATACAGAATGCAGACACCGTCATAATCAGTGCTATCGAGATAAAAGTTCCCACTGAACTGTGAAATATCTTTACTGAGATCTTAGGGTAAACAAAGGTGGTGTTTCATGGTTCACTGTGAAGTCTCATCTTAACTGCTACACTGTCTTGCATCTCTATCTACCAAGATTCTCTTCTTGCAAGATAGGGTAACCATGTGAAACCTTTCACTTTATTTCCTTCAGAAAGGTTGACGCTGATTAAATTCTTAATGATACAACTGAGTGGCAGTTCAGAGTGACAGCCTTACAACCATTACGAGATGTGTGACAGTGAGCAAAGTGTTTAACATTTGTGTCTTAGTTTCATCCATGAAGTGATGGGTTACAAGGAATAAGAGTTAACAGATATGGAGTGCTTGCTACGTAACTGACACTATCATAGAGTAAGCACAAAGTTGGTTATTCTTAGCTATTAAAAACATTGCTATATCGTTGGCCATAGTTGATAAAACACATAAAGCTCAAAAGTCAAATAAGCTAGTAGTTCTCATTAAAAAACGAAGGAAAGCACACACCTTGGTTCCCAAAACTCTGCTTTCCACTTTCTAAATAGCAAATATGTACTAATAGTACTTGGTAACCAGCCAGAATGGTTCATACCTATAAGAATTAACTGGAGAGAGGAGAGGGAGGGTACGGAAAGGGGATGAAAAAGGGAATTAAGATGTTAATGTACAGGGCAACCTGCTCGGGACCCCTTCTGTCTCCCTTGTACAGAAGCTTTCTTTCCCCCAATAAATATATTCTGCTCTGGAAAAAAAAAAAAGAAAGATGTTATGTACATGTAGCAACTCCACACAAGGGATATAAACATTATGTATCACAAACATGTAGTAACAAAAAAATAAAAATAATGTGGCAACTCTGGGAATCATAGAGAGACTTCACTGTTATAAAAGCATATGATAGCAGACAGTGATGCAGACGACAGTGCTTTGTTTGGTGTTAATAATTTCTTTAGAGAATGGCAACTTCTCACATTGTTTAGCTCAAATTATAACTAATTTTTGCATGTCATTTTTATAAATCAACCTGGGATTAAAATTTATTTAGACGCAGAGGCAGAGAAATTTATGATACACTTGTTAGCTTTCCACCTCTGTGAGAAAAATGCCTGAGGTTATCAACTTAGGAGGAAAGGCTCATGGTTTCAGTCCCTGGTTGCTTAACCCTGTTGCTTCTGGGTCTGTGCTGGCACAGTACATCCTAGCAGGAGCATGGGGCAGAGGCCTGTTCACCTCAGCAACCAGGAAACAAAGAGGAAAGGGCCAGGGCCCCAATCTCCCCTTCAAGGGTATCCATCAGCCATGTAACTTCCATTCATGAGGCTCCTCCTCCAAAAGCTTCCACCACCTGCCATAGTGCCACAGAGCACTGACAGTGCCTTTTAACATATGGGCCTTTGGGGGATGTTCAAGATCCAAATGGTGGGAGCCAGTATTACCAACGTGATGGGGAACCAAGGTCCGAATAGGAAGAAGTGGTAAAGCTAAATAGCCAGATGCAGGTTACTTCTGAGGTAGGAGCCTATTAACTATACTGGCTAGATCAGTACTTCCCACCTGTCTGAATCCAGATCATCGAGTGCTCACCCACAGCGTAATTCCTGAGTGCAATCCCAGGCCTAGTGGGTTAGACTGTCTGGTGGGTGCTCAAGGAATATTATTTAACTAGCTCTCCAGATGTTTTATGTGGACTCCAAAACTGGGTAACTATTTGCTGAGTTTAAAGTATCAACTAATGACTGAGAAATTTCAGGATGCTTTCAAAAAAATCTGGGGAGTTAAGAAATAACTCTGTCAGCTGATGCAGTAGCTCTGCATAATACTCTTAGTTTTTTAATTATGGATGCCAAAATCCTCTAAGGACTAGCATTTTGTTTATGGGGGCAAGTCTTCCGCAGTAAAAGGAGGAAATGCCAGTGTCTAATCATACAGCTTTTTCACACAATGTCAAAAGCAGGGCAAACTTTTACAGCCGTTCATTCTCCCTTCCAAGCATCTTACTCAATAGTATCTTGCTTCCTGAAACAGCTATCCAAGCACTTTGTGAGAAGAAAAAAAATTATAAATAAATGAAAAGGAGGCCTCTAAGTAACAACAACTAGATGAACAGGGTCCACACTGTTCAAGACGACCTTTTAGGACCCCAGTTCAGAGCACGTTGCTCACTGTTTTGACAAGCTTAATTATGTGATTTCTAAGGTCAGAACCAAAAAGACAAAGAGGAAGTTTATAGGTAGCTCATAGACAGTAACAAGAAATGACAGCACAAAGCAAAGGGTACAGAAAACTTATTTAAAAGGAACAAGAACTTTAAAAGGATACTGGTGTTAAAATCACTTGCAATAAAAAGCATTCCTTTATTTCAGTGTGTCCTTGAGGGTATCACTATTAATATACTATAGTAAGTATAAATACAGTATACTGGAGTATACTATAAATATACTGAAGTACACTGGGAACAAAGTTTGGGATTTAAAATATACTCTAGAAATATTTTAATTAAAATATTTAAAATAAAAACTAAACCTCAGATTTTCAAGAGGTATGTTCTCAACTATGTGGAAAACATGGCTAATTAAAATGTCTTATTTTTGGTGTTTCCAGATGCACGAGATTTTACTGCGATGAGGAGTCAATTTTACTTTAAAATGTGCCTTTTCCTACAGCAACATAAATGACTAAAATCTCAAACCACCACCAGTTTTGTCACCAAGTCTTCAGCGACAAATATGCGTATCTAGAGGTAGGTACTATATTTTTATCAGAATGAGGGAAATTTGGTGAAGAGCCACAGAAAACTAGAAGACACATTGGAAATGTCATACCGTCTTTTCTTTCATCTCCTCTGAACAGTTTCCATGGGAACACATACACAGGTCTAGGAGCACTTGCTGAACCAGATGTTGTGTGGCTGCTTCAATCTGGAGCATGGCATGCGGGCAGGTAAAAGATGGGTAGCTCGCCAGGGCTGTCTGGACTAAAAAGGCAACTTCCCTGTTACTGCAAAAGGGGACTGGCTTCTAATTCTTCCAAATTAAGAATAATTTTTGATCTGACTCCTAGTAAGAAAGCCAATACTGAATAGCTAAGTATTGAAGTTTGTGTCCCCCGACCCTCTAAGTCCTGATACTGAAATATTTCTCTGGAGCATCTGGCACAGGAAAAACTTTGGACAGCCTGCTGGGCATCTGGGTGACTCGAAGCACTTGGCTCAGATCTATCGTGACTTGTCTTACTGAAATACCTCTCTGCCTGGGCATGACGTGAGCCAACTCACCACAGGTAGCTGAGTCTAGGGAACAATTCTTGTTATTTTACCCTGAAGAGCAAACAGGACATGCACACTGCTTTGTGAAACTCTTTTAAAATATTTTTATTCAGATTCCCTGTCTGGTGGATGCCGAGAGGAGAAGCCACTTCCTGGGAGCTGCACACTGGCAGGCATGGGAGCAGAGGGCAGAGATGGGTATTCTATCTGCCTAGGTTTCCAGAACAGACCAGGGAGCCTCAGTGGCTCCGAGATGTGTCTGAGCTGCAGGGAATCTGGCCAGGCGGCACATCATGGCTGAGAGATGAAGTAAGATGTTTAACCCCCTTCCTTAAATGACAGGCTGTCACACAAGCACTTGTCTTCTAGTCCAAATATCCCAAATCAATGGCCCCCATAAATTTCATTAGAATTCACTGGAGGTCAAAAAGGAAACACATACACAAAATATCTGTTTTAACCTGAAATAATTCTGTTGATATTTGAGTTGCTTTCAGTGGGACATTTGCATTAAACCACAAGATATCTCCATCTCCAAGTACAAAATCCTTTCTCCCCACCCACCCCCAATCAAACAAACAAGGAAGCAAAACCCAAAACCCACAACTCGGCTTCAAATAAGTTTGGAAGAAATGAGGCTCTAAATATTTACATATGAGGCAAGAAATAAATCACAAAACTATTTACAAAAATACACAAGCTTATATGCATTAACAATTTACACCAGTTCACAAAAATATTAAAACATAAAAAAACACTATATAAATTAGAGAACTCAGAAGTATGATCTAGGACTTTCTAGGATGCTTCTCTCATGCAGGTCATGGTTGAAAAATCAGGTTTTGCTATCTCAGAATCTAAACTGTAAAACAACCATTTTTATTCTTTGAACATTAACAGTACTAATCAGATAAGGAAAAAAGACCCTCTGCGCACACCGACATATCATCTTGCACACATTAAAATACATCATTCCTGACATTTCTGTAACACACAGTACTGACGATCACATGCCTCTAACCATTTGAAAGTAACTTTCCGACATATTCAGCTTTCATTATTTCCTTGCACCCTCTGCTCGGGCGATGGATACTCTGCCAACATTCTGAGTAGGTGACCAATAGGGCTGGACAGAGAAGTGGACTTTATAGGGTCCTTCTTGAACTAAAGGGACAAGTCCCGAATTTATACCATGTGCGTTTATTACTGCTTCGAATATGACAACCCACTCTTCTATCCCCACTCACATTCACAGTCCCTCCTCTTTACACAATTAGTCCTAGAATTTTTCAACCTGACCCTTAATTTTTAAAAAATGCTTTGCCATTGTAAGAATGTGCAGGCCTGACCCTTGGGACCATCCCAGGGACTTCTTCAAACTAAGCATTTAAAACATGTGAATGTATATTTAAAAGTAAATAGAATACACTAAGAAATAAGGCTCAGATTAAATTTATTAATAAGAAAATGGCACCCCGGGGCTTTTATCAAAGCTCTTAGCCAGAAATCCAGGGAATATTTATTTCCATCAAACCAAACTGTGGAATCAGGATTTTGCCAAAAAGATGAAACCTGGAGACAAGGCTATGAAAGTATCAATAGAATTGAATTATGGATTAATGCATAAGGCAACTCCATTTCCTTGATCACAATGCTCCATGTCAACATCTGAAAGTAACAACATTCAATTCTGCATTTGTGAAGCCACATACCGGGTGGACAATGCTGAGGTAACCTGGCTCACAGTGATCTGCCATCCAATTTCTACCTCCACGGTATCAGAAAGGGAAAGATGTGGAAAAGTCTTCTAAATAGCTGAATCCAAAGTTAAGGCTGTTGCTACATATGTTAACTCTAGACTTTAAGTCTATGTTTCACACTTACAACAGTAATTTGAATCATTATTCTATACTCAATATATTTACCTGATTATTTCCAAGCCCATAGGATATTAATAAAGAAATTGTTCTGAGGAATAGCATTTATAAAATACACTTCAGTTTCAGGAGTGAACAACATGTGTGACATCAAATCCACAAATACTAAAACTGGCCTGGACGTCTGCCGCTTTGTCCTGGGCCCTCAGTTACCAAAGCCACGTCACGCCAGCCCCTCTTCCTGACCTCCACTGCTGCTGGTGAGAATTTCAGGGCGGGTATGGTCCCCAAGGGGCAATGGGTTGCCTACTTGATAAAAAGATGATTAAGGTTAAAAAAAATAGTGCTGCATATTCACCAGAGCCCAACTCCTGTAGGTAGCATCCAGTGTGTTTGTGTGCCAGATGAAGAATCCTATCAGGCTCCTAATGTTTTGACCGCATCAGTGGTGTCTGCACTTTTAACATTGAGACCTAAACTTCCAGACTTCCATAAATCAGTGTTTTAAGATTTCTACTCTGGTCTTTGTTGCATTCCTCTGATCAATTCTTGGGAACAAAAGCAAACCTTATAGAGTATTTCCATATATAAATTTGTTCTTAAAACTTTTTCTAAATATAAATCCTTAAAAAGCAATCACATGACTTTTTAAATTAAAAAAATGACTGGTATGGATTCTAATCTTTATACAAATTCACAGCAATAATAGCAGCATTTTAGCCTCTTGAAAGATTTCCTCCTTAGCTCTGAATAAAAGATAATTCCAAGTTCTAAAAAGCCAGAGCAGCAACCATCCAGAAAATGGAATGAACTCTTGTTTTCTACAACTGAGCATTTAAAATACATAAATGTATAAAACTCAAGTATTATTACGAGTTATGGAATGAAATGACAATCTCACTTTGTAAATACAGGACTGCCTTTCTAGTCTGGTGTTTCTGTGGTGGGATGAGCTGAGGAGACAGAATAGAGTTGGGTTAGAGAGGTGTCCTGTTCCTACTCTTTTAAGGAATGCAACTTTCAAAAGAAAGTCATGGGTATTAAACATGTTTAACATGTCTACAGAGTTATAAAGAGCTATACCGAAATGCTGGTGTCAATGACAATTACAGTAAGACTGTGATCACAAAAGTACAGAGGAAGCAAACACTGCACAACTCCTTAGGACGTAAACAGTAGCTGCCCAGAGCTCCACTTGGTGAGATGGGGCTGTGTACGCAGCAGTTATTGTAGGAACTTGCAGTTTCCTAACAGATCGCAACTACCTTAAAAATTTCAGGGAACCTATACTCTGGTTTAGAAACAGAAGTTAACATGTAAATCTACATTCATGAGAAATTGTGTGTTTATCCAGGCAAATCAGGCTGGTCTTTCCTTAATGAGAAAAAGTTGCTAATTTAGGAAAACTGTGTGTTTTACTCAAAGTACAATTTACCAAATATTATTCAGGGGAAAAATCTGCACAGAGGCAGCACATTAACAGCCTTTCTACAGTTTTCTGGAGCTGACCAAGTTTGTTGACAACAGAATTTCATTTTCTCTTACCTAATAAGTTTCCTTAAATTCTCACTTTAAAAAATACTCTGCAGTGATACAAGCTTATTCACCTGTGTGGACCAAGTATAGAAATAAGAATGTAAAGAGTGGTTCAGCCTGAGTCTAAGTGGTCTGATATTTTATAACTCTGTATTTATTATGAAATGCTTAAAGTCTTAGTTCCTTTACTTTTTAATTACAACATTGCTAATTATCTGAGTGACTTATCTGAAGGATCAGGGAGTTTTTCTCTACCCTAACTTAATCTGCAAGCCCTTTCTTGGCCAGAGACAATGAAGCGAGAACAGAATGGAGTCTCTAATGGTGCAAGCGATGCAGCCACTGGCAGGGAAACAGGGACACAATGCAAAAAAAAAAAAAAAAAGACCACTAGGAAAGAGATGTAAAGTGCTCTGAACTAGGTAGCACGCGCTAGGAAAGACAAAGTTAAATTCAAATTCAGTTAAAGGCAGTCCTCAGGTTCTTACAGATTAGCCTTCTATGGCAAGTGCGGTCTGCGACAGATTTCTTTACTACATTTTCAACACAGTGCTTTACAGTCATTCAGATCTCTTTTAAAGACAAAAATGACAGTCTATAGATGGAAGGATGGTAATGAAGCAGGGGAGGAAGGAAAGATAGTGATTTGTTTACTTTTAATACATTTGTTTTTTAAATGTGGTCGGAAATTTTGTACTTTTTTTTTTAATCTTTTTGGTTACTGAAAAAAATAGAACAGTCCACTGTCCAGCAGAGGCTGCTTCAACTCTATTGCTCCCGGGGCTCATTCTGCATGGATCTGTGTGTCAGGGTGCTGCAAGGACAACTCTGTGGGCAGGAAGGCCCCCTGACCCAGTGCTGTGGCGTATGTCCTGCTCTGTGGGTGGGCAAAGCCAGAGGGCACGTAAGTCCCCATGCCTGCCCCTCCGAAGCCACCTCGCTGGTGCTGGGGCAGGGAGTGGTAATCCTCCAGGTTGTCATACTGGGACACGACAGTCATATTGCTCTGGCGCTTGCCGTGTGTTTGGTACTGGTATAGCACGCTGGGGTCCCTCTCCAGGTTCTGGGTGTGGTGCAGTTTTAGGCTATGACTCCTCTCTGGCTTAGGGGGTGGGACCGCTGACTGGGTAAGGTGCTCCTCCTCGTAGCAGTTTCTGGAGTGTTTGTCAGGGGCAGGCGGCTGTCTGGCTCGAGGACGCTCCAGCTCTTTGGAGAGCCTCACCTCTCTGTGGTTTAGTCTTAAAGACTCCTGCCCTGATGGGGCATATTTTCCTCCAGAGTTATGGTAGCTGCCTGGCTCAGAAGTGTCTGGAATCCCTTTGGGCCCATAATCTAACTGGCCAGAGGCTTGGGCATAGGATGGCCCATTTTTTGATTCACACAATTGCCTATGGCTTGCTTCCTGATGTGCCCTGTGCTCTGGGAGACTACACCCCATGTCATGGAGCTTCCTGTTCCTAAGGCTGCTCTGCTTCTGAGGGAGGGATGGCTTCTCCCCCTGTGCGCTGCTGTAGCCCCCGTGGTGGAGGACTCTATCGAACTCCTGCTCTGGGTGCTTCCTACAGAAGCGGTCATCTCCCTCGGGACTGACAGCCTTGGCTGGGTGTCGCCCCTCCTTTCCCTCTGCCACTGAGAGAAGTCCAGTTTTCCCAGGATCAGATTTGCTGCGCAGATGGATGACATAGATCCCCCCCAAGTCATCCTGCACGGCCGGAGTCATGTTATCATACTGAGACATGACAGGGCCCTTCACCTTCTGCCGTGCGCGGCTCTCTCTCCGGATGGACTGCATGCGATATTTCTCCATGTCCTCCAGGTCCCACGAGGTGTAGGTGTGCTTTATATCAGCAGACGGAGGCATGTTGACTACATTATGGTCATTACCAGAGAAAAAGCCAGTGCCGCTGGTACGGGGACGTGGAGGCAAACCAGGGTAACTGTACAAGTGCTTGCCTTGTAGCCTTGGATTGTAGAGAGCAAAATCGCGACTGGGCATACGGTGAAGGGGCCTCAACTGCACTGTGCTATAGGCATCCACATCACACAGGGCCCCGTCAGGACTGTAATAGGAGCTAGAGGAGCTGGAATATGGGCTGTAGCGGTAATGCACCCGTCCATTCTCAAAGTAAGGCTGAAGCTGAGTTACGTGGTAATCTGAGCGGGCCTGGGAGGACTGATATGGCTTATACTGGTACAGGGGTCTTGAGCAGTAGGCTGCTTCATCATCGGGGGGAACTTCTGTCCGAGAAATGGGGACAGAGCGGATCATGGACGATGCGGGTGCATGAAGGGACTGCACCCTCCGGATGGTAGGGTATGGTGGAATATCCTCAGGGTAACAAGCACTCCTAACCGAAGAGCTCAGAGAAGAAACATACTCAATTCGGCTGCATGGCTTGGAGTGGTGACCAGACACATTTCTTCCAGGAGCCACATAAGTGTTATAACGAGGACCCACGGAGGCTGGTGGCTCTGATCGGGCACCATACACTTGGTGTTGCTCCAATTTATTATGATGTGGAGGTACACTCTGGGGACGGAACTGGCAGTTTGGAGTGACACTGAAATGCAAACAATTTTCTGGGCCAAAGGGTTCAGTGGCAACCTCAGGTCTGGCAAAGGAGGAGTAAGCTATTTTCTGAGAAGCATGCTTGGGTTGAGGGACAGGAAGTGATAGAGGTAACACATCGTCCACCGAGACTGATGAAGCAGCGATGAAGGAGTGGTAACTGGAGCTGCTGGTGGCATCTGCACTGCTGGAGTGCATGGCAGCAGCCGTTTTACTCTCCATTGTCCTGGAAGGGGGCACTGGTGCTGCGAAGCCACAGGAGTGTCCAGGGAAGGACTCAGCACGCAGGTGGAGTAGTGGGGCCCTGGTGCCTTCTCGAACCTTCTTGGGTAGGCCTGGCTGGAGAGCAGCAGCAGCAGCCGCCAGGGGACACTGGATAGCTGCACTGCCATCGTTGACAAAGACGGGCACAGGGTCATCCATGACTCGAGGCTCAGGTGGCCTCTCTGGAGCTGGAACTGCTCCTTGAATCTATTGAAAAATGACAATGTTATGAGTCCTTTTTTCATGCTCCCCCAAGGAATCAAATGCTATTACATTTCTGACTTGCAGCTGAGGCTATCTGGGTGGCAGTTTGAACTCTCCACTGCCTCTGCCAGGAAAGGAGGGCCTATGCTGCTGTTTGGTACATCACATCTCTGGAAAACTGTTCTGGTTTCTAATTCATACGTTTGAAATGTGACACGAGGCTGCCCATGGCATTACCTTTTATGTGCAGTCTCAAATAAAAGTTTAGTCAAATAACACTGTAAAGCTGAAAAACAAATACCCAGCCAATGGGTCTAGCTTACCCTTAATACCAAGAACATTTTATTTAATGAAAAGAGTTGACTCTGTCATCTGGGAGGATTTTAAATGTGACTCACAGCTGTATATAGTGAGCAGTTTTAAACCCCCAAACACAAGGAAGGGCAACGAGGTGACACTCAGGTCACAGATTATTGTCTTTCTCCACTTTTAACTCCACTCCACCTGTGGATTCACAAGCCAAACATAATTCTTACAGCAAGACTGCAAAGACGCCATCCCTGAGAAGTAACTGCTAGAAATAGCATCCTCCAAGAGCTAGAAATTTAAGTCTTCTTAGTTTAAGATGACCACAAAAAACCTGCGGCGTTTTTTTAAAAATCAGAAAATTAAGGAAAAAAAACCCCTTAGGTCTGTGTACAAAATTCTCTCATCAAAACAAGTACTTGGCGATGGAACAATCTGCTGGTTAAGGTTGAAAAATCAACACAAAACCTGATGTCCTGTAATGTCTTACACTTCTAAAAAGCCTGCAAGACAAAGAGTCTTACAAATGTCTTGAGGATGAGGTATTTTCATTGTGCAGATGTGAATAATTGTCAGAGGGTGGTAAAACAACTTGCCCAAAGTCACAGTGAGTCAGTGATGGAGATGGGAAAGAAAAGAAACAGAAGGAAGAGAAGTGAAGGGAAGGGAAGAGACAAACATCCTTCATCCCTGACATCTAAAAAGCCCCGCTGGTCTCATGCGATCATGATCTCTTTTCATTAATTACTCTGAAGAAAAGACCTAGATCAATGATGGCAAACCTTTTAGAGACCAAGTGCCCAAACTGCAACCCAAAACCCACTTATTTATTGCAAAGTGCCAACACTGCAATTAAACCTGAATACTGAGGTTTTAATGTAGAAAAACAACTCATACATTAGTATCTTTTGTCTTGAAAAACAAATAACACACGTGCCATAGGTTCGCCACCACTGACCCAGATGCTTATGGAAGAAAAGATGACAGGTATGGTTAAACTATCATTGTCAATTAACTGCTCCTTCCTCAGAGAAAAACTAGCAGCCAGGTAGACTCCAACCTCAAATGGGAACTATTTCATGGAAACCTGCCACAGGATTTAAAAAATAATGTTGCATCTGACTCACAGATAGGAACACACCCTGCTGAAAAATGACATACCTTTGAAAAAAGCATATTTCACCTTGCTGAGTTCCTCCCCTTCTTACCTTGTGGGAATTATTTACTCCTATACTGGCTGCTGCTTGTACCTGCTCCACGACCGGTAGCTGCTCTGCTGGCCTCTGGGAAGGAGGTGCAGGGAGGGGACGATGAGTTCTGTGGGAGCGCTGGAGGGTGGCAGCAGTAAAGTCAGCAGCAGCAGGCTGTTCAGCGACTGCCCAGCTGGTGTCCTTGGGGCTTGTTTCGGCTGCTGCTGGAGTTGCTGTCATGTAAGCCAGGGCGGCTGTGCTGGTATTCTCTTCAGGGGACCCAGAAGGCAGGTAGATTTTGTCCCTGGGCAAATTCGAAGGCATGAGAGATTCGCCTGCAAGTTCTGAAGGGTGATGGGGCTTTTCCACACTTGCACCAAGGTAGGAGGGAAGCACATCTCCACTGTAGAAGGGGAGCACAGACTGGTCCTGCTCTGCAAAGGAAACACTCAGCACGCTGGGCTTCCCAGCCTGGTCTTCAGGGAAACTTCCAAGATCATCAGACTTCTCTGAGTCAGTTAAGGGAGCTGAAGTGATTCTGGCCTTTTCTGGGTCCCCAGACAAACAGTTTCGATGTGACTGACTCCCTGGTAAGTCTACCTGGTGAAGCTGCTCCCCAAATTCTGTTGTGTGGGAATGGGGGGGGTCCCCAGTAGCTGCTGTCTCTGGGAGAGGCTGGTCACTGTTCCCCAGTGTGTTGTTCTGGAGGTGGAGCTGCTCTGCTGGTCGATCCATCTGGAAATAGGCCTTATCTAGAGCAACACTAGAGTAGGGACTGGGCAGCTTATCTTCAGCGGTAGCCACTATGTCTCCATAATTTGTGTACCCAGCCTGGGAAGCCCCTGGTCTCTTCAATGTCTGGGTTGAGGCTTGCTGTGCAGACTCAGCTAATGCTAGTGCCAACATTCGGGCGACATTTTTCGGAGGCGGAGGTGGTGGGATAAGAGAGACTGAACTGACAGGAACGGGATCCTGAGGGGGGTCATGGGTAACTGCTCCTAGTGGGAAATTGGGAAAAAAAATGAGAATGAAAAGGTAGCTTACGTTATCCTACACGGAAAGTCAAACACTCCCCATACGATCATTAAAAAATAGATGCCTTCCATATTTCAAAATGGCAATCCATGATCTTCTATCTCACATGCAAATGCTGTTGAAAACACATCTGGTTCAGAAGGAAAACTAAAACAGTGCTTAAAGGTTGCAAGCTCCTCTTGAATTGCTACAGAAGTGGGAAGGGGAGCAGGTTCCTCACCTGGTTCAAAAAAGACTGCTTAGAACACAAGCTTTGAGTGCTTCCAGATTGTTATTAAGCATAGTTTTTACATGGGAGGGTGTAGGATGGCTTGTTAACTTGTAAGGCTAGCATAATGGTATTTATTAGAAAGCAGAATCAAGAGCTATGAAGCTGTGTAAAAATTATCCACAAATTCTGACTATCCAAAGAGGTAAGGGATTGTGTGAAGGTCTGCGGCAGGACCACAGGCCCTTTGGGGAGTGTTGTTTGACTGATTTTAATGTAGTGCTTGAGCCATCAGCACTACTCAGAAAGCATTCTCTTTGATTAAAAGATTAGCTGTGGTGCAAATCTCTCTGTCAGAAGGCACAGATGGCACACAGGAGTGAAGACCCCTCTTAATTTAAAGAAAGAAGGGAGGAAAACCAACAGTACCTGTCTGAGTCTGTCCCAAAGCTACAGCCTTACTCTGACTGCTCGGGACAGACTGCTCCTCTTTCCCTGGCAATTCTACTTCTTCGGCAGCCACCTGGTCCAGGGGCTGGATTTCAGGTTCACATCCTTCTTGGGCCTCTCTCTCATTTGCTTTCATCTTTACTATCTGGGTGGGGGATCTATTTGTGACATCACTGTCTTCCGTGCTTCTGTCCCAGGTTGGAGACGATGCGTTCTGAGCTGCAGTATCTGAGATGATACCAATGACTTCTGACATCCGAGGTGGAAGGGTCACTGAAATGGGCTCAGATATGTTCATGGAAGGTGATTTAGTTAACTTCCGTCCAATCTTTGGAGAGAGAGCAAAGACGACCTTTTCAGTAAATGAGGATGGCTTCAACGATTTCTCTTCAGGTGGGCTCAAGTCCAGGGTAAAGAATGGACTCAGTTTCTCTTGAAGTGGAGAAACCGGTTCAGAGCTTGCAGTGCTTCCTGGAGTCTGAGACTGGCTACCACCTGCTTCTATGTCCTTCTTATTGGCACATGGCTTATCCTTTGAGTATCCTAATGAATCTAAAAAGGAAGCACCACTCTCCAGACATTCCGACTCGGCCTTAGGAGGACTACACTGAAAGGACATTGGATCAAAATCCAGGCTAGCCACTCCAATGTCTGGTGGGCTCAAGTCAACGTCCTCAGCGGAAGGAGGAGACATTAGAGCTGGAATGTGCAGAAGCCCTACTTCTTCCTCACTCTCATTGTCATGGGGCAAATTATCATAGGAATTACAGCGGTTCCCCAGCATTTCTCCATTAAAAGAAGCAGACAGGGCATCACTGCTAGATCGTGGTCTTCTGGGCCGGAAGAGCTTGGAATCACCTAGTAAAGATGGATAGCAATGTCACTGTATGAATGTCACCGATACACAATACTGTAAGTCACCTACTTTGTACAGCAGTGACTTTCTGTTTAGGGTATGAAAACAGAATGGCTCATTCTCTGTCAACTGCCTCTGGGTGTACATGAATCATTTACACCTACAATAACAGAACCCCCAAGTCAACTGCTACATGATAAGCACATCTGATGTAATCAGAGAGAGAATGCAGCATTTCATGAACTGAGTAAGAAAAAAAAACTCAGAGCTTTGAGATTCTATTACTGGTTCAACACTGACTCTTGGTGTGACTTTGGGTAAGTTTTTTTTTTTTAATGGAAAAAAAGGAAAATAAAATTTTGTAACAAAATAATAGGAGAATAACAATAGTTCATACATTGAGTACTGTTACCTTTAAAGTAGTTAATCAGCATACAATATATGGGCTTAAAAAATTCTCCAAACAGTATTAGCACAAACCTTTCTTTTCAATGAACTAAGAGAAACTAGTAGTATAACTATCTTGTATTTTCTTTCTTTTTTTTTTTTTTCTTTTCAGGTTTTTCATTTCTTTGTGTCATATGGTATCACTGGCCTCACATATGATTTGTGAGGCAGAACTAATCACTTTAAATAGCACCTTGGATATTCAATGACAAAAAAGACTGTTTATTGCAGGTAAATATCCTTATAGTACCCACATTTCTAAAAAAAGAACTTCTCAATTAAAAATATTTGCATATCTGTAGTAAAGGATTCCACTTATTTCTTTAATAAGGATAGCTTTTCAGTTTCTTAAAAAAAGCCCTCTAGAGTGGTAGACAGTATTACACAATTTTATGTCCAAATAGTAAAAAAAAAAAAAAAAAGAAACACTCTATTCTATGAGAATTACTATAATTGCCATAGTGAAAAGGTACCTTGCCCACTATACTGTTTCGGTAGATTATCCTAACTGCAGTTTACTTGAAAATCTTGGAAAACGCCCAAGATATCAGCAATTCAGACAGAACTGCTCTGAATCACAAGCAAAGCCAATGGTCAATGAGAATCTGCAGTTTGAAGAATAATAAATGAAGATGAGAAAACTGACCACAATGATGACACCCCAAGATACTTCAAAAGAGCATGATTTGACTATTAATTGATTTAAAAAGCCTTTGGGAAAAAACAATCCATGTAGCTCTTGATCACTTGTGCAAAAAGCCTCCTTTATAATTTGCGGCCCAAATCAAACACCAAATGACGGGTGTTCTATTGTGTTCTTTCGTGGTTTTGTCCAAAAAAATTGTACCTTCTTCCAAATAGACACTGAAGCAATTCTTTATTCTAAAAATCACTACATAGTTGCAACTGTAATTCAACTTTTACTAAATAGAACAAACATCTATTTTCATATGTTTGTTTTGTTTTCCAAGTTATGTTGCAACCAAACCTTTTTCACTATTTACCATGAAACTTTGGTCCCCATTTTAAGCAGATTCATTTTAAGTTGCCTTCTCCAGGTGCTAATTATCCTTGGAAAATGAAGACCAACTGTAATCAGCCTGGCCTATGAAATTTAAGGTCAGGTTAAACCATTTTGCAAGACATAAGACAGTCATGAAAACTGCTTATTTTTATACTCTGTAACAAATATCCTCTTCATTGTGAAATCTAATGAAGGGGATAGTAGTAACACCAGTTTTTAGTAGGTATTAATAAATATAAGTGATTGATTTAAAATAGTTTGGTCATTTTTATGTAAATACATAGCAGTCATGCCAAAATACTGCTACCACATTAAAACATCACTGAATTTTAATCTGAACAATATTAAATATGTAATAGTATTCTTAGAAATGATAGTGATTAGCCTATTAATTAAGCATATTATTTATAAAGTACACTTAATTACTGTGTTCATATTCCTTTTGCCATCTATCATGGAATAAAGCAATTTATGCTTTTAGTCTTACCATCAACTGCATGGAGAGAAGTAAGAGACTCCTCACTTTTAGCTGAGCGGAGGGTTCCTTCTGCCCTGCCCCCTGAAGAACCAAGAGCAAACGGTGTAAAGTTTCATTATTGTTACATATTATGGAATTAAAGGGGTCAGTGTTTTTCCTAACACATACTTAAACTCCCAAGAGTGATTAGCTGCATATTTTGACATTTTCAATTTACCGTCCTATTATATAAAGTGTTGCATTGTTCTCAAATCGTTTCCCATTTGAAAAATCTCTTTTCTAAAGGATCATGAATTTGAGCAGAGAGATGAACTCAAATACTTCGTTTATTTTCTAAAGACCAATATATATCCTTTTTGTGTGTGTGACAGGGTCTCGCTATGTAGTTCAGGCTGGCCTTCAACCCATAATGACCCTCCTGCCGCAGCCTCCTGAGTGCTGGAATTACAGGTATGTGCCACCATGCCTGGCCCCTACATGTATCCTGAGATGATACCACAATGCACTTACAGTGGGCCCGTCATCAATGACTGGTATACACAGAAGAAGACAAGACAGAGACACAGAGGAGAAGGACCCATGAAATGGAAGCAGAAGTTGGGTGATGCTACTTCAAGAGAAGAAAAGCCAGGAGCTGCCAGGCGCTGGAAGAGGCAAGGCAGGCTCATTCCCTAGGGCACAGCCCTGATCACAGCTGCCAGAATTAATGTGAGCCTCCAGAGCTGTGAGAGAATTAGTTCCTGTTGTTTTAAGCCACTTGATTTGTTGTAATCTGTTACTGCAGGCTTAGCACAAACCCACACGACAACTTTAATTAGATACGTGGAATCTCACTGCTGAACATCTCCCTCTACCCCTGGCTGGCAGCACTGCACAGTGCCCGCATTTCCGCTGCAGGCCTCCTTTACTGGGGACAGTACTCATCTCTTCCCTCCTTTGTCTCCTGTCCTAGTTACCTCTTCTCACTCTCCTCTCTGATGACTCTTCCTTTAAATATTGCTTTTCCATGGGATTCAGCCCCCAACTTGCTTCTCTTCTCACACTGTCCTCACCTCCTGAAATACCATTCTTAGTCTCTTGTTGATTAGGTCCATCACTGCTTATCCTTCAACACCTAAGTCAAAGGTTATCTTTGCTGACTATCAGCCTCTTCCACACAAGAGTTGACTTTATATGAAACTACTTCAATAACTATCATTTTGCAGTGAAATTTATTTTCTTATATATATATGACTTCCCATTCAGACTCTGAAAACATATACGCTACCTTAACTTTTTTTCTCTCTGCAGGGCCTGCTATATCTAACGCATGATCGCATACTGCATTAAATGAATGAAACATCCACTAACATTACCTAAGAAGAAAAGTACTATTATCCATTCTAGATTCAGAAGTTGTTACTACCAAAATGTGGGTTTTAAACTATTTTTGAAAGAGCATTTTTTTTAATAGTAATAGATCTATGTGATCAAATAAGATACTTTTATCAAAGAGTCAACTTGGACTGGTCTTGGGATTTGTCCTGAGAATTGCTGGGGTGTACTTCCGAATTTGTTGGAGTAAGTTGTATAGGTGTGGCCTTAGAAGTCTGTACCTGGTGCCTTGTCCCTTTCTCTCTAGCACTGTTCCCCTGCTCTCCTTCCCATCTGTCACAAGCTAACAGCTTTGTTCTGCCACACTCTTTTGCAATAAAATTTCTGCCTTGGAGTCAGCCAACCATGAACTAAATCCCCCCACACCATGAGCCAAATTAAAACTCTTCTCCTTTAAATTGTGGGTGTTGGGTATTGTGTTCAGCAACAGGAAAACAAACTCATATAGAAAACTGGTACCTAGAGTAAGGAGGCCATTGTGACTATACCTGACCTGACTGTACCTAACATGTTTACAATAGGGCCATAATTTGTATGTCTCACTGCCGGGCAGTTCTGAAATACCAGTGGTACAGGCATAACTGTCCCATTGGGGCTGCATGGGACAATCCCATTGTGTGGCACAAGCTGCTTGATGGGACAATCGTGCATGTACCACTGATGGTTCAAGCTGGTGGGAACATGTGAAGGTTTGGAGATGAGTGCTACAGAAGCCTTAGAATGTAGTAAGCAGGGCTTCATGCATGATTCTACTTGGAGCCCCGAACAGCAGAATGCTGATAGAAATGTAGACAGTAAAAGCCAGGCTCAGGAGGTTTCAGATAGGAACCAGGACTCCACTGGCATTTGGACTAGAGGCCATGTGTGTCACACTCTGGCAAAAAATTGGTCTACATACATTTTGCTCATACCCTGAGACTTTGCAGGAGACTGAGATTAGGAGTGGAAGACTAATCTGGTGGAGGAAATTAAAACACAGCCCAAAATTCAGGCTGTGGCATATGTACTGATGGCTGCTTTTAGCCAGATTTATAGTGAAAAGTGGAAGCAAAAGGCAGTGCAGAAGAATTTGAAAAACTTAAATTTTGGCCTAGAAGAACGCATGTGAAAAACGGGCCAAATGAAGTGGGGCTGCTAAAGAGATTAGTGCCATTAAAAGGAAACCAAATACAGCAGTAGCTCAGTTCACAAATTCCTCTGTTTGCAAACAATTCAGTTTGCAAACAAAAACATTTGGCAAAATTTTGCTTCCTTTCAAACTCTGCTTCTCCACATTGGGTGACAAACATGACCAGGGCCATCTTCCCTGCACAAACACAGTCATCTTCCCCAAAAATCATAAAATAAATTAAGTTTGTAAATCAAGGTACCACTGTATTTTGTGGTATAAGAACAAACATGCCTTGAGAGCATCTAAAGAATCAGCAAGACTACATCCACTGCAGACTCAAGGGTGCAAAAGTATTAACCTTTCACTGGAGAAGATGGTCTTGGGCACCCCTACTTGAGAAGGGCCTCCTAGGACATTGGTATTGGTTCCCCAGGATGCATTTCACTGTGCTCAGCCACCAAAGCACTCAGAAACTACTACAGGCATGGTCCACAGAAGCCAGGCTACTGCTTATGCTGACAGCAGACCTGGGTGCTGTCCACATAATGCTGGCTTTACTGGCATGAAGAATGCAAGAGTTGTGGGGTCAGACAGGCTTCCTGGCAAGAAGTCCCAGAATGGGCAGTACAGGAAGCTGTGGGAATGACGCCAAAAGTGTAATGGAGACCCCAGAAAGTTGGAGATACCAGGAAAATCTGCTGAGGAAAGGTGAAGGCCATGAGTAAAGCCAGTGAAAGAGAGAGGCTATGGGGCTACAAGTAATGGGCCCACCCAAGCCCTTTAGAACTCACATTTTACCATCACATGCCTTAGATGCCATGTATGGAGCTATAAGACTTCATGTTTGCCCTGTTGGATTTCACTTTTGTTTTGGTCTGATTCTTTTCTAACCTCATGTTCCTCCTTTTCAGAATGGGAATGATTACCCTCTGCAACCATACCTTGGGATTATGTAACTTTTGATTTTTACAAAGGTACATAGATAAGAATTTGACTTGAGACTCGGAATAGACTTGGACTTTTGAAAAATGCTGGAACCACTGAGACTTTGGAGAAGGGATTGTAGCATTTCCAGTTGTATTATGTTAGGCAAAATTATGAAATTATAGCTGTTATCTTTATTTGGAGATTAAGTATGGTTTAAAGAGATGTGTTTGGGTTACAAGTTGACAAGGGGTGGGCTGCAGTGCTTAGAGTGTGTGTGAACTTGAATTAGCTTTGAGACTGCCTCAGGGTTTGGTGGGGCACAGACTGGGCTGTAGAGACATGGCTTGGGATATATGTCTGGTCCCTTGCCCCTTCCTCTTTGGCACTGTTCCTATTCTTTGCTTCCATGAACTAAGCAGCTTTGTTCCACCATGCCCTTGGGCTATACCATTTCTGCCTAGAGCCAGCTGACAATGGATTGAACCCCCCCAAATCATGAACCAAATTAAACCTCTCTTATTTTAAATTGTGGGTGTTGGGTACTGTGTCAAGCAACAGAGAAGCTATTATAAACAATGTGCAAGCTATGTTACAAATATGTTTTGGATTTTTAATCACATTCTGTAATCTTTACAGTTTCCTTAAGAAATTGGGTCCTTCTACATATTTATGTAAAATTGATATCATTTTTCAAGTTGGGAATAAGGAATTAGTCATGAAGACAATCCACCCGTGCCATATAACTGTGTGTATATTGCAATGAGGTCTATGATGACAATCCATGGGGTAAATGCACAGCAGATGACAATACACAGCAGTGATAATGGCAGACATGGAGACCTGTTACTCATACTGCTCTGCAGCAGCAAGACAGGGCTGCACAGCACTCACCTTTCAGAGCCATGGCCTTCATCTCTGAAGGCTCACTCTCATTGCGCTGCAACTTCCTCTTGGAGACAGATGACGACTTCCCCAAGTTGAAAAAGGAACGCCAGCTGCCCACAGGGGACTTTTTCATCTTATTTTGAGGCCTCTTTCTATGAGAGAAAAAACAGACAATATTAAGGCAGCCAAGAGTCTATCTTTTCTTATAGAAAAAAAAATGAATAAATGGTAGAACCAAACAGCTGGTGAGGCCCAGGTGAAACAGTGAACAAACCTCCACCTTCCATACAGCACACTCTACATAGTATGGCTAGAGCATGAAATGGAAATGCAACGTGCAGATTTTAACACTGATAACTAGTTTCACCAAGATCATTTTATGCACACTGTATTTAGATCCCATCTCATAATCTGCAAAATAAGTTGGGAGTAAGATGTAACTGGGAATAGGAACTTAATATTAATTAAGCCTCCAAAAATAAAACAGAGTTAAAGAAACTATTTTAGGTGTGAGTAAAGAGAATAAGGACAAAAAAAGAAGTATTAATAATAACTAACATATATTAAATGCCAAGCCTGTGCTAAGTACCTTACCTTATATGTAGTGCCTCTTTTAAATCAGAAATAACCACATGTGGCAGGTACTATTATTCTCATTTTATGGCTGAAGGAATAAGAAGTTCAAAAAATTTCCTTGAAGTTATAAAACTAGTAAGTGATGGAATCAGGTTTGAAACTCAAGTCTACATACATCCTTATATCTACTTTCAAAATCACTATTCTATGAAAAAGATTTTGAATAAATTATGGAGCTACAATATAAAACCAACATGCTCAGAGTATGTTCTAACTTTTTACTTGTTTTCACTATGGGAGATGAAAAGAAGTTAGAGGACTGCACTAACATATGGGAAAAAGACATTCTAAGGTTTATCAGTAAAATCCAAGAAGATCCTTACATTCATGTGCAATACCCAAAGAAATAGCAGAGACATAAAAAAATAACTTTTACATAATTAGTCTCCTAACTATAAACTAGTAAAGAAGACATAGAAATGATGTTCTTGTCATTTCTTTAGGGAAACAGAGATGTCAGAGCTGACAGGGATCTCGAGAGGTCACACACTAGTTTCTGCACCTGTGAAAAGCTTGATGGAAGACTGGCTGCTGGGACCATCACAGAGGTCCTGACTTAGCAGGTGTGGGGTGGGCTGGAGGATCTGCCTACTAACAACTACCAGGTAATGTGAGGCTGCAGGTCAGGAACAGAAAGAACAGAACTAATGCAGTCAGTGTCCATGCATTACTGTCTGGATACGCTGTTTCAACATTGGTTATTTCTAAGAAAATTTCTAAATAACATATCTCAGAGAAAATCAATCTCATACAGTGAAAGTGTATCATTTTCCCCTGTACAATGAGTTTTCCTCTTTTACAAAATTAGGTGATGTTGTAATGCTTTGCGAAAATCATTTTTATTATTCCCTATGAAGTGTTAAACATCACCCTTATTCAAACAAGTTTTTCTTGTACTGGCCCAGAATTTAATATATAAATATAAAATATAAATTTAAAACCAAAATAGGGATGGGGAGAGCTCAGTCACAGAGCATTTGCCTAGCACACATGAGGCCCTGGGGCCGATTCCCAGCAATAGGGGAAGAAAAGAAAACTAAAAGCAATTAATAACACATGGCTATGAAAGTCCTATTTTTATGCTGGATTTCATGAATTTTACCTTTCAAGTGGGAACTCAATTATGGTATGAAATTTCCCTTGAAGTGCAGCAGGTCCTTCTCCTACTTCAATGTATTTATTTTCAGTCATAATTGGAGAAGTGACCTGAGTTTGTGTTCTTGCCTGGGCTTCCTCCAAAGTGAGAAGCTTGGTGGATGGAGAGGATACCAGCAGAGACTTGGGCCTAGATAAAGATGCTTCAAAAAAAAAAAGGACAGAAATGAACACAGTCAATTATGTACATGTGTGTACCGACATGTTTGTCTGTCCACCTCTCGACCTATCAGTGTTGTTTCAAATTTCTTCAGATTGTTAAGTGGCAAAAATCACAGTGCATACACTGTGTAATAAACAGTTACATTACATCATAATTTAAAGTAATTATTTTCTGAATAAGCTGTTTCAACCAGATTATTTCCAAACAAATTTCTAAATAACATGTCTCAGAGAGAAAATCAACCCCATATAGTAAAAGCATATCATTTTCCCCTGTGGAATTCCTTGTACAATTATATGTGTGTATGTATAATTCATTCATAATATAACTATTTTCCTTTCTTAAAACATACCAGGAAAGGTGATAATTCAGATATTTTTAGTTTTCAAAGGAACTTTTCTTCTCTTCCACATATACCTTAATATATATCAAGATTTTTTGAGATTTTTTTCAATGTGTCATGAACTCAGATCACAATAAATCTGATATGCAGCATCCATTATGTACACACAAAATAAATAAACTGTCAAATTGTGCATTTTGAAAGACAGACATAAATTGTCTATCTTCTACCAATGACATTTCTCTTTTAAATCTAGATGAGAAATGCAAAGTTTTCCATTCCTTTACAAGTATGGAAACATGCTGTTGGTAGCAAATAAAATCTGCCTGAGTCATACCTGCCCCTTCCTGCATGACCGCGCTGATTTTGCCACTGAAGAGCACATCTACGTGATTGAGGATGAACTCCACAACCACAGACTGAATTCTCACTTCCATGAAAGCTGCTGTTCCACTGAAGCAGGCAGACTCTATTTGTTTTGATCTGTGAGGTGAACAATATTCCCAGTCACAAAATGAGCTGTCTTAAAGGGCATTTTAAAAAAAAGTATAAATCACAAGCAAGTCAGGAAGAAATCATACTTTCACAGTCCCTTAGCCAAGCCCCATTTGCCTGTTTTAGGGAGATGAGACTAATTAAGAGAAGGACTAAGGAACATTAATTAAGTACTTCTAGATCTAACAGCAGAACTAAAATAATTAGTTCCAGGGAAGGTCATAAGTAAACTACCTGAGCAAGTTTGGAGCCCAGACGATTGCTAAGTTTTTTGCATGCATATTTGTGATGGAGCAATAGTCTGCTAGAAGAGACAAATGCCTCATCAGGAATTCCAGTGTTCTGGAAAATGAAACACAACACATTAGCAGAAAAATACACTCTGCAACAATGTAGAACATAAAGCCACTCATTGACTTGTGAGTTTTCAACAATAAAACAGAAAAAAGAGACCATATAAACCCATACATATTTTTGCTGCCTAAGTTTAAATATTAGAAGTGAGTCCTCCACAAAAGCTTGTTTGTGGACCAAGTGACATTCGGAAGTTATGCTATTCTACCTGCAGCAGACAACTAAGAAGAAAGGACTGAAATACTTCTATAAAAGAAAATACAGTTTTCCACAAACCTGTGAAATGGTTAAAAGAAAAATTCCAATAGGCATTGAGGGGACAACATTTGAGCCACCAATGTATTTTTGGAATAAAGAGCCTATTTCAAATTGTAGTAACTTCAACTTGTCCATTCAAAATAGGTTTATTTAAACAATCCCACATATACAGAGATTAAATAACCGAGCAGTGCTTTTGAAAATAAAACATCACCATCTTAAATGTAAGTTACACCTGTCGCAAGTACACGCACATTACCTATCAGCTGCATGTCACTGTCCCTAACTGTACAGTGACTAGAACTGCTAAGGACAGTAAGTAAGAGACATAAATAGAACAGTAATCAATGTTAAATTGTGGTCTACGTGTGAGCCACAATGGTTCAGATGGGCCTGACAAGAACTTGAGAGGAAAAGGAAGACAGCAGCTAGCCTACACGCTGTGCTTTTAAGGGGAGCCTCGCTGAATTTCCACAGTAGGTGAACTACACACAGTATTACCATCCCCGACAGGAAGGGAAAATCAAGGCCTGCCAGGGGTTACAGACAAGCAGTGGCAGGCAGGCTGGGATGTGAATCTAGGCTGGCCTGGCTCCAAAGTGCCTGCTCCTACAGTGGCATCTGCTATGGCGGATCTGAGGGGAAAATGGTGTTGTCTGTCCCTCTTGTACACAGGAAAGACAGACAGGCAGGCACAAGTGAGGCTGGCCTAGGTGCTAAGTGGGAGGTGGGGAGCCTGAGAAACATGTTCAGAAGACAGTGAAATTTTTTATTATTAGAAGGGGGGATATTAAAGAACTTCAGAAATGCATTTACAAGAAATGGAAACTGAAACAACCAAAGGTACCTATTTTGTCTAATTAAAAAAATTTCTTGAAAGTCAGTGTAGAATGTAGTCAGAATTCCATGAAGTGAGCACTTCATATTCAGCAGGTGAGCATGGAATTGCATAACCCTTCTGGGAACACATTGTGGTTAATCTTCTATATCGAGAATAAAAATGTCAGTATCTTTTGGTTTCTAGAATTCAACTACCAGGTCCTTACCCTAAAAAATCTCTAGACTATATAAAAGGATGATCCTCATAGTAATGTTCAAATTTGGGGATAAAAAACCCTACAGCGTATGCGTACATGGAAAATGCGAATTAGGGGAACATGAGAATATCATTAAAAACCACATTTTCAAGAAGATTTAATGAATTAAGAAATGTAAATGCTAAAATCTTAGGTAGATAGTGTATAAAATATATAAACATGCAATGTATTATTGAACATCTACTATTTTCAAGGCTGTATTCTGAAAATAGAGATAAATAAGACAAAATAATATCAAAGAGTTACATTTTAAAGAGGTTGCATACTAAATGGGTAACACAGTATAAATAAAAAGGTATACTCATACATAAGTTCCACATATAATATGTAGCAGGAAAGATATGTAATATTCAATAGGAAAGACTATATAGCAAGGGAGCTTTCTTTACACATAATTAATAAAGGAAATAATTATTATGTGACATATATATATATATGTATGTATGTATATATATATATATATATATAATTATTATTATTATTATTTTTTAGTTTCCATGAAACCTCAGTTGAATGTTCGGCTAAGTTAAGATAAAAGTGAATTGGCAAAAAAAAAAAAAAAAAAAAAAAAAAAAAAAATGGTAGATGCTCCTAGGGGTTCCTGCCTGTAATCCCAGCATTCTGGGAGGCTGAGGCAGGAGGATCCTAAATTCAAGCCTGGCCTGGACAATTCAGGAGATCCTGCTTCTAAATTTTTAAAAAGTCTGGGGATGCAGCTCAGTGCAAAGGCCATGGGTCCAATGCCCAGCATTACAGAAATAAATAAATAAATAAATAAAGCAAGCAAATTGCAAATAAATGAGAAACAAAGAAGCAAACACTGACAAAAAGAACAATGTGAAGTAGAACAAAATGTATAAATACTGATAATATTCTCCCAGTGAAAAGAGACTATAACTGTGGGACAAGAATTACATGTTATAAAGTAGGAACAGTCAGAAATAACAAGGAAAGTAGGGAAGGAGTCTGCTCTTGGAAATCATTTAAAGAAAACCAGAGGATCTGGAAAGAATTCATGGGTAGAAACTGACAAAGAGAACATGAGAAAATAAAGAAGTTCAATAGTTAAAATAAATACAGGAAGAAAATAAAGAGTGGGGTTTAAACCGTAATGAGACCCATCAAAGAGATAGCACAAGACAAATTTCCAGAACTGAACATGATGATGTGTTTCCAGATGGAAAAAGCCCATCAAGTCCGCAAAGAAAAGAATAAAAAGAACCCACACCAAGGAATGTGGCTAAGAAGACTGATCACAAGATATGTTTTAAACAGACAAAATAAAACAAAATATAACCAAGATGTCATAGAAAGAGTGGTATCAGATTGAGGCGCACCATTTTTTGGTAGACAACAATGGTGTAATACCATCACAATTATGCAGAAAATTATTTACATTCTAAGATTATACAATTACCAATCAAATGCACGAACAGAATAGGAATATTTTCAGATACCAAAGTCTCAAAAAATTTAGCTCCCCTATCTTTCTCAGAAAGATATTACAGATGTGTGTTACAAAAGCAGGGAATAAAAACAGGGACGATGACAAGAGACCCAGAAAAGAGAGTCTAACTCAAAGAGGAGGTGACAGGAACTTCCAGGGAGCAGGTACAGGGCTGACATTGACCACTTCATTGTAGGTCAGAAGTGTAACCAGACTGAACTGAAGCAAGAGGGACAAAAGACTCCATAAAAGGTCCTTTACAGGAGGAAAAAATGAAAATGTTGCTTGGTATGTGAGAACACAGTGTGAGAACAGTGAAAAGGCGTTAAAGGACCTTGGGGGTAAACTAGGAACAAACAGAAACTCAGTGACAAACAACAGCCAAAGAATATATACTTTTAGGTAGAGTTGTGAATAACAGTTGCACAGTTATTACAATGTAGACCCTAAATACCTACCTAACTCTAAATGCTCATATAGCTGGGCTATGAAGAGGAGAGGAGAGGAGAGGAAGTGTGCGTTCCTGGGGGCTGGACAAGAGTATGAGAGATCCCCATTTACCATGAGAAGAAGGTGACAATGCAAAAAAATGAAAAATCAAGAAACAGCAATGCAAAGGTGCTAGAGGAATGAGTGGGGCGTCAATCCCAAAAGAAAGAGTTGAGTGTACTGACTTCTGGACGAGAGAAGTGGGAGATGGAGAGTGACTGCAGTCTCTCAGTATCAACTCTGCATGCCACTTGACTTCTCACACTGTGTATATGTTATATGGGTCATTTCTTAATGCAGAAAAAAAGGACATATTTATATCATACTTCATGTAAAATCACCAGGCTGCAGGGGTAGCTCAGTGGTAGAGTTTACCTAGCAGACCCAAGGTCCTGGCTTTGCTCTCTACTGCACAAAATGAACGAACGAACGAATAAAATTACCAAGGCCATTGTTAAATCTATTCCTGTCTTGCTATGCTTTATTTTTTTTTAAAAAGTAAGAACCAGGCTCATCCCCTCATTTTATCATTTAAAAAGAATCCTCTTCAGAAAGAATTGTCAGTTTCCTGTTCACAGATATGGAAACTGAAGCTTAGAGACTTGAGGAGTGCGAGACAGACTTGGAAATACACAGCCAGTTCTATTTGTCAGAGCCAATATTCTTCAGATTGTACTGTGTTTCTTTCACTGGTGAGTTGATACTGTCTTCTCCCCTAAAATATACTTTGAGTAATTGTTACTGATCAGATTTGTCTCCACGGCCTTCCTTTTCAGGGCTAAAGTCCTTAATTTCTTTGAGCTTATGTCACAAAACCTTTCTAATTTTTCTTTGAGTTTTTTTTCCTCTTTGCTGGATCCCTAAACCCCTCTAAATTGATCACATTCTCAAGAGAGGCTATATTAATGGGACAGTGAGCTGATGTTATCCTTCAGTTCAAGACTATCATGGATTTATATCTAGAGTGCTAATTAAAAAAGTGCTGATGTTAGTACTGATTAAAAATATTAGGGTTTATTTAGTGCTAAATATAGTGCTGATTTATATATATATATATATATATAAGCAATGTCATTTTGGAAAACATCAGCATTAAATTACTGTTGAATTTAATATCTTGATAATTTTTAAAATGTCTCTTGCTTTTTTGTATATTATAATCCATGGTTTCTGTTTTCTTTGTCTCACTAAATGGCAGTCATCCTCTTTTATTCTGGTCTTTTCAGACATAAATGAAAATATTTCTGAGAGTCCAAACTAGCATACAAATCAGCATGTGTTCTAAAAAGCAGCACCAAGCGAGTGAAGGTTGGGGCAGAGTGCTTTCTTAGCATGCGTGAGGCCTGGGCTCAATCCCCTGCACCACCAAAACACAAAACAAATGCAGCAACAACAAAACCAATAAACAACAAATCCTAAAACACAATATAAACAAAACCCCAAGTTTAGCCAGCCATTCATTTGTTCATTCATTCATACATTTCACTCAACATTTACCTACTGGATATTAAGCACTGTACCAGGGCCTGGAGATATAAAGACAAATAAATACAAATATATGTATGAATAAAACTCATTCTAGAAAAGATGGGATTTAATTAGCTAGAACTTCACAGAAGTGTAAGTAGCTAGAAACCCAAAGAGAAAACACCTTTATAAGAGGGCTGACCACTACCTCTGGCTGGTGTTCACCAACGTGTGATTTACCTGTAGTGTGGTGGGGGGAGCTGCTGGATGACATCATGAATTTTTATTAGCCGTTCTTCATCTGTTGCTGCTGAAACAGCATCCTGTAACAGTTATAATATAAAAGAAACCAGCAGGCTTGTTAGTAAAAAGGAGTTTTTCTCACTTAAAATTCAGTTTTCATTCTGAGATTAACCCACTTTTCTCTCTGATACCAAATGAAGAGGAAATACAACACAGCATCCATGCATTTTGTTTTCACAAGATGGGAACACTGAACCTTCTCAACGCTAATTTTAAACAAGCACGATTGTAACCACTAACACAGCGAAGCTCCACAAGAGACCTTGAGTCAAAAGTAACTGGTACTCACAGAAAATTTCTCATACAGCTGGTAGGTGAGCAGAGGGTTTGGGAGTTCTCGGAAGTACAGCTTACAGAGGGAGCCCACAGAATGGATATCTTGCACATACGGTTCTTTTGTCAGGTCGGGGACATGCTCAGAGTCAAATTCATGGCTACTCCAGACAGAACAGGACAAAACAAAATTATTTTATTGAAGGAAAGCAAAATATGACCAAAAAGTAACATCCCAAAGTGTTCACCTCTACCTCAGTGAGTTACTGTTTTCTTCAAATTATATTTCATGTAAATTTGGACTTCACCAGTAATTAATATATTACCACTAGCTAGGTATCTATATGGAAATTAAGGACACAGCTTTAATATTAAAATGGAAATAACCTCTAGCCCAAAGCATTCATCTTTACCTTGGTTAGCTGTGACTTTCTTCAAATTATATTTCATATAAATCATATTTGGATTTCAGCAGTAATTGGATATCTTATCATAAGGCAAGTATCTACCTACATGAAAATTAAGAGCACAGCTTTAAATGGACAATAAACCCCAAAATGTGTATGAATAAGCAGCTCTTACAGCACATCAGCCTGAAAATAATACCCCTAATTTCCAATGTTTTGAATATCTAATATTCTGGCAACTGCAAGAACCAGGGTCGAGTAGCAACTGGTCCATGCACAACTACATACAAAAATTCCTCAGATACAACGAGAAAGCCAGAAACAATATAAAGCAATCTCTAACTAATGCTAAATTTTAATACACGGTAAAATCTGTAGCATTAGAATATATGAAATACTAAAGGATCCAGAATACTAAAGCAGATTAGGCTCATTCTCCAGGAGACAGATTAATATTAATCCACAGTCATGAGGTCACTTATCATCCCTCTAGAGGATGAATGTGTGTGGATAATCTGAACATTCGCTTTATTGAGTCTAAAACTGTCTTTAGCACAAGAACCAACTTAAGGGCTGGGATGTAATCTCAGTGCTAGGGTACTTGCCTAGCACACCCAAGATCCTGGGTTTAAAAAACAAAACAAAACAGTATTTTCTAAACATGTATTTCTGAAAAGAAAGGTGAGCTTTGTGGTCAATTAAAATATTAAAATTCTTGTAGAATAAGGGTAGTTACCATGAGTCACTGTGAAAAAAGAAATGATAACAGCATATTGAGAATAGACTAGAATCCAACAAATTAAGCAAAAACTAAAATTTCTATTGCTGGTAAGGAGAATGCCACCATTTTTTGTCTTCAAAGAAGGTATGTGGAATAACAGGTAACACATGCATACTTAGGTACACAACACAGAATTAGAGTCAAAGGAGGTTTTAGACAAGGTTTCACTCCTATTGATTTTAGTTAAGAACCAAAGAGTAAATCTATTATAATGTAAATTTCTTTTTTTGGGGGGGGTACCAGGAATCGAACTCAGGACCTTGTACTTGCCAGGCAGGCGCTGTGCCGCTGAGCTATAATGTAAATTTCCCTGGCTATAATGTAAATTTCATCTATCACGCTTGTCAAAAATACAGACTCAATTTGCTACAGTCTTCAATCAGAAGATAAAACAGATAAAACAGAAGTATTGAAGAAGTTAAGGTGCATGGTTCCCTATTTCTGCATAGGTACAAATGTCATTTAGAAAATATACAGGAAGAACAATAAGGGTATTGTTTTCTATTTTATCTCAACCACCTTACTGAAAATTATGATCATCAAAGTAAGTTACTCAATTTTGAAACAATTTCATTTTTAAGAGCTAAGTAGGAATAAAATAGAAAATGTCACAGAAGATTTTACCGTAGTCTCTGGATATTGGAGGCAACTCCAGAGAGACGATATATTCCATCCACAATGCCATACCTCTCAATGAACGCTGTGCAGCTCTGAAGAACCTGGGGCACTAAAGAGAAATTTTAAAGATTTCAATTCAACCAGTAATATTCAGTAGAATCACAATTAAGTAAGATTTGTACATTAAAAAGGGACAGGTATCCACTAAAAAATGGATGAAGGCATGTTTACTTAATTTCACATCGAAACTACATAATTAACTCCTGAATAATCAGGTTGGTTGGATTTCTCACACTGTGAGGACAGTTTTACATCTTAGTCTTCTGTCACAAAGGCATCGACATCATCTTATACCAGTAAGGCGAACTGGTCAGTCCTAACACCGTGACTGCTAAAATGCATCTGTCCAGCTCAGTTTCACACACAGTGCATGATTCTGTAAAGTCAAATGTTTACCTGAATAACAGTTACTGGTCAGGGCTGCAACGTTTCACTTCTAAAAAAAGTTTTTCTCTCTCATAGTTAATGCTAATGCTAATTTTATTTAATAAATAAAATATCAACATAATGCAAAGGTCAAAGCAATTTCAAATTTATGAATCTTTTAATTTTCTGCTCATCCTCACACTAAGTTGACTCACATTTTAACTTGATATTATCTCTTCATCACAATGGAGATACCCTAAGAATAAAAAGGAAAGTAAAAAAGTACTCTTTGTTAGCTCAGTGAACATACAGAAAGGGACAATTATTCTGGGGCCTTCAGCCTGAAACAGAATTTTCAAAGTATATCATAGAAACTGTTATAAACATTCAAACTTTTACAATAGCTGAGATAGGAACATTCTTCATTTTGTAATCCAGGTTCATCAGTTTACTATGGTCATGTGACTGTCAGTTAAGATCCCCAAAAAAACAATGCTTGGAAGGACTTCTGCTCTATGAAGAGCTATAAGCTGGTGTGAAACGCTCAGAGGGCCAAATGAGACAGAAGATATTTTCCTAAGACAATTTTAACTAATATGTTTCACCCACAGTACATTACTATGTCATTCCTTTATTATTATTGTAAATCTTTTCCTTGGTTTTTCTGCCTTTTACTCCTTCAGTCTTTTATGCTGTTAGATCCTGTAACTTACATTCAAAAATTAAACTCTATATCTTTGATTTAAAAACAAAACACGGCAGCTGATAGCACTGTACACTTCATATAAGTCAGGCTATGTGCTTTAAAACAGACAACCTCTAATCATCACAGAAATCCTATGATAAAGTTCTAGCGTGACTTTAAAGAGAAGAAACTGCATCTCAGAGATAAGAAGTTTTGTCCAAGAGCAAAGAGACAGTGATGGAAATGAGATTCTAACCCAAGCAGTCCAAGCACAGAGCCAAGTTTTAAACTACTGTAGCATACTGCCTAGCACAGAAGAGCCCTTGCAATTTACACTTAATTATTATTTTGCAACTCTAGGCCAACTGAAATCCCACTTTTTGCCTTACAAACTAGCCGTTCTATGTCTCCTTCACAAATTATCCTCTATCTCCTCCCTCAGCCACAACACACAGAAAACACCATGCTGTTGTTCAAACCCAGCTAACCCATGATTCTTAATCCTTCTTTGAATACCCACAAGTTAGGGGCTGCAGCACTGTGTTCTACTATGTGCTCCCAGCACTGCATCACTGTGAAGCACCATTTATTTGTTTTCTATCATTACCTCTTACCCACTGTGAACTCTTCAAGGGAAAAGCCAGGCTCCCTTCATCTCTGGACACTCAACACTCAGGAGCACTGTCCTGACACAGACAACTCTAACTGAATTGTAGTCAACAAGTGAATTAATTTACAGGTACCCAAGGGCCTGAAAAAGTTATATGATTAAGTTATCAGGGTAGGGACCTGCCACAGTTTTCATATGAAACTGCGTTTATTTTCAACTCTGTGCTTTCTGTCTCTAAAAACATTCGGGACTTTTAGTAACAAGAAAGGGATACGTCTATGTAGTGGAGATGAAGACAGGCAGAACCGTTGGCTGTTTTTGTGGAGTGGCTTTGGTGAGAAGCAATCTCGAGGCCTAAATGAAATGTTAAGTATAAAGCATCTTTATAAGTGCTTGGGTTCTATTTATATTATTACTCCATCAATGATAACCTAGTGTCTTATGTTTCTATTCTATAAACTAGAAGTACAATAAAATTAGAGGTTAAAAAATTTCTATCACCTATTTTGAAAGAAATATTATTTAGAGATTACTGGGATCATTAACATAGTTACTTAAAAATGAAAGGAATGAGAGAATTTATTTTTAAGATGCTCCTCATTGTTAATACTCAAAATTAGCTTGCTAACCCAACCCAAGCACATGAAAGACTGGCCTTGGAAGAAATCTCTTCAAGCACTGGTTTTTATTTCTATATCATGCTCTCCTAAAATACATTACAAAATTTTCATAAAAATAAGCTGCCATCTATAAAAAAGTATTACTTTCACTAAATTCTTACATTCTGCTTATAGTCTCCTGAATAATTATGAAAAATTTGAAAATACAGAAAATTAAGGATTTTTCCTTAGATATGACCAAACCCTAACAGATATAATACTTGATGGAAAACATCTGAATGACTGCTTCTTCCTCCTCCTCTTCTTCTTCCTCTTTTTCTTGTTTGTTTTTACATTTATTAACTGGTTTTATTTATTTATTTATTTATTTATTTTATTTTTTTTTTTTTTTGTGGGTACCGGGGGGTCGACCTCAGGACCTCGCGCGCCAGCAGGCGCCCGTGCCACTGAGCGATATCACTGGCCCCCTTTTCGTATGTGGGTTCCGGGAGTCGAACTCGGGCCCTCACGCTTGCCGGGCAGGCGCTTAAGCCGCTGAGCCATCTCACCGGCCCTTATTTATTTATTTTTATTAGTACATGTTTGCAGTACATAATGTTTCTATTCCTGGTATCAAGGTGGTACATGTACATAACACACGTTAATTCTTTTTTCATTCCCTTCCCTTCCCCTCAACTCCCTACCCCCTTCCCCTCCATCTCTTGATCCCCTTCCCATTTGAGGAAGATCTATCCATTTTGTGCTCCCTAAGCACGTTTTTGTAATGTCTACAAAAAAATCACCTAATGAGATTTAATAAATAAAACTGCATAATAACTGCTTATAATTTTAAGCAGGACAAATAGCTGGCAAAAATGAAAGAGAAAAGCAAAAAAACAACTTTAAAAGAAAGATTAGAAACTGAAAAACAGTATTAAAGATGAAAAAAAAGATCTAATTTCTTTTTTCATTACCATGTAGGAAAGCAATACGATGACTTATTTTAAAAGGTACCTTATTAGCACCCTCCTGCCCCCAACCATTCCATGAACCAGGGAAATGCAGGTAAGATGAGGACCCAGTCAAAACAACATCAGAAATGTCCAGCATGGCTCCTCCGTGCAGTCCAAATTATACATTTTTCCTTCTTAACATTCTTAGTTTTTTTTAACATGACCACATGACAATATGGAAATATTTAAATTAAAACTGATGATTCATAACACTAGAATTGTGGCTTTAAAGTGGGAAATAAGTATCACTAGAATTGATTACAGATTATTCTTGACACTTTTTGGTTTTGTTTTGGTCCTTTCCCCTTCCTCCACTCACTCACTCAGTAACCATATATTTATTAAGCCTCTTCTATCTGCCAGGCATCAAGAAGGCATTTTAGACACAGATGAAAAAGACCAGGTTCATTTGTGGGTTCCAGGAGGAAAACACAGGAATAAATGTCACTTAGAACGTGCACCATGATTCTTGGTTTGGGATATATACGAGTACCTAAAGGATTAATTTCAGGGGTGATTTGGACCTTCTTTCCTTCCACTGTTCTCAGATTATAAAATCCTTGTAAATGTATACAAGTTTAAAAAGAAGGTCTCTTGCTGAAAGGAACAAATGACTTCAAAACACCAAACTAAGTCCAGGAAACAGTTTCCTCTTCTTGGGGTTTATATTTTTTTTATATATATATATATATTTTTTTTTTTTGTGGGTACCGGGGGGTCGACCTCAGGACCTCGTGCACCAGGAGGCACCCGTGCCGCTGAGCGATATCACCGGCCCCTTTTTCGTATGTGGGTTCCGGGAGTCGAACTCGGGCCCTCGCGCTTGCCGGGCAGGCGCTTAAGCCGCTGAGCCATCTCACCGGCCCCTCTTCTTGGGGTTTAAAATATTTTTACATTTTGTACTGAATATAATTTTATCTATTTTCTCCAAAGTTTTCAGTATTTTTATTAGCAATCTCATTTCAAACTTTTAAGGAAATTCTGTTTTAAATATGCGCAGCAAATAAAATAAGTCTTATAAAAAAAATCTATGACACTTGAAAACTGCTTCACTTGATCAGATTTTTTTTTTTTTAATGTGGGTACCGGGAGTCTAACTCAGGACCTCGCGCTTGCCAGGCAGATGCTTATGCTGCTGAGCTATTTCACCGGCCCTTGATCAGATTTTATAATTAGGGAATATATGAACACTGAAGTTAAACCTCTTACATAACCCGAGAAAAGGATATATTGGCATCTGTCCTCACCTTTTATTCTAAGAATGGACACATACCTGAAACTTGTAAGGTCCAACTAAAACCTGCTGAATTGATGTTTCAAAGCTAATGAGCATGGTAGCACAACATGGAAAATGCTTGCTCATATTAATGATCTCACCTGAACAAGGCTGCACTACGGCAATGTACAAAAAGAAAAAGAAATCAGTAATAAACATCCTAATTAAGGATGATCGTGTAAATGACAAATTAACCAGTTACCAGTCCAATTATTTAAATACAGGATGACCAAAAATTGCAATTTAAGAAAGTTACTCAATACAAGAATTGACTGATTGAAGTGACACCTGCCCTAGTGACACTCCGGATAGTCAGTACATAAACACACTGCCCGAGTAACACTAGGGATAAACTATTAAGTGGTTAATCTGTGCATAAAAATACACTGTGAGTAGACTGTTAAAGAACCACTTCTATAGATATCTGTGACACAATCTTTAATGAACTCATTTATAAGCACCATGACGCTGAAACTCTGTAAGATCAACCTGAGTGAACCCCGGCACCAGGGACCACAAATTATGGAATAAAAAGAAAACTGCCTTGTCAGGATCCTATGTGATTTCTTACAACACTTTGCATAGAAAAAAACAGGTCAGGTTTGTCATTTGCTCCAACAGGGAGGTGCTCAAGAGTTTAGAAAGTGTAACAGGATAATCTCTGTGTAAAGTTTATTATTTCCCAGGGATACAATTCAGAGAATGAGTCACTGAGCAAAACATTAATCTGATAAGAGCTTCTTTCTCAGAAAAACCCTGTGGATAACATCTGCTTTGTTTAGGGTAATGACACTACAGTCGTGTGGTTAACAACAGGCCCACACTGCGCCTGTCAGGGGCGTTCACTGCTGGACGAGTACACAGACCTGGACGGAGGGCCTGCTCCGCCCCGGGCCGTGCGTACAGTCCACTGTGCTGTGACTACACCTGTGCAGCACGCAACCGTAGCAGAGAACACAGGTAAGTGTAACACAATAGCAGGCACTTACGACCTAAGCGCAGGGATGCTGCAGTGAAAATATCGTGTGAAAGATGAAACTTTCACAACTGGGAGCTGCTCTGGTGAGTCAGTGAGCGGGCGATGAGTGAATGTTGAACGCCCGGGTCACTGCCGTCCTATTTACACACCTAAACTGCACTTACAAAAAATCCTTTAATAGTAAACTAATCTAGCTTACTGTAACTTTTTACTTTATAAGCTTTAATTTTTAAAAAAGTTTGACTTTCATAACTTAGCTAAGAACACAAACACATTATACAACTGTACGAAAATAATTTTTTTTATATATCTTTATTCAGTAAGTTTTTTCTGTTTTTAGATTTTTTTTTTTTAACCTTTTAAACACTTTTGTTAAAAATGCAGACATAAACACATCAGCCTTGGCTTCTACAGGGTCAGGATAATCAGTGTCAGTCTTCCTCCCCCTCTTCCTTTTTCTCTGTAGTTTCCTTTTCTTTTGTCCCTTCTTCAGCTCTGTGTTCCAGCTCCAGCTCCAGCAACTAACTGGTTCCTCAAGACCCCCATCCAGGAGCTACTCAATGCCACCCTCATCCATTTCAGGTGAAGTTACTGGCCATTTCAGCCACAGCAGCCTTGTTGGTTTTTGCAACCACCTCATCCTCACGGCATCCTCTGAGGTCAGGACAAAGCTCTTGAGTGACTTCTTCCAGGTGCCCATACATGCCTTGGTGAAAATCACCGCAACCTGAGCAAGTTCTTGCTACGGTTATGGAAGTTTTGAACCTCCCAGAACTGCTCCGGTGTCTTCTCAGCGTCTTCCTCTGTAGCTGCAACAGTTTGGCCAAATGCCCTCGCACACTAGCCCTTAAACACTGCTATTATTCCTTTACCCATTGGCTGGAGAGGTGGTGTTTAGAGGGAGCAACACCACTCTGTTATCTGAGTGAAATTATCAATAAAAGGAGGATGTGCAGGTGTATTATCAACATTAAGTGAAATCTTCAAAGACAGGCTATTTTCCAAATAGTACTTCTCCATGTGGCTGCCGCAGATATTCAGGAGAGCATCTTGGAAGAGTAACTGGGTCATCCAAGACTTCTTATGTCCCTGCAGTACACAGGCAGTGTGTGTTTATTCACGTGCTTGATAGCCCTGGGTCCTCACTGTGCTAGGTCACCATGGGCTTCGATTTGCAACATTCTCATAAGCAAGACTGTTGTCCCAACCTTACAAGCCTTGAAATCTGGAAGTGATTTAGCCTCCACATGGACCAAAGTCCTTTCAAGCATCCACTTCCAGAATGGGGAGGTTTCTTCCACAGTGAAGTACAGTCAGCTTATCCAGGTTTTCCAGAAATTCTTCAGCAGGTTTTACATCAGCACTCACTGCTCTACTGACTTTCACATTATGTAATGAATAATGATTTTTTTTTTTCTTTTTTTTTTTGTGGGTACTGGGGGTCGACCTCAGGACCTCGCACGCCAACAGGCACCCGTGCCGCTGAGCGATATCACCGGCCCCTTTTTTGTATGTGGGATCCGGGAGTCAAACTCGGGCCCTCGCGCTTGCAAGGCAGGCGCTCACGCCGCTGAGCCATCTCACCGGCCCCATGAATAATGATTCTTTAATTGCTTAAACTAGTCAGAGCTAGCAGTAAACTAACACTGTAGTGAGGCGGATCCTTTTCTTTCAGTACTAAAAAACACACTGTTTGCTTTGGCTGTGATCATCATGGCACCAAGAGGGATACGCTTCTATGCCTGGTCTTCAGCTGAGGTTACTAAGTTCCTCCTTATCTGATACAGGCTCTTCTGGAACTTTTGTTAGTTTGTTGACTTCAACAGCTTCCATCACTTTGTTCCTCTTCTTTAAATTGTAGGGACTGTGGGATGGGACATGCCTGGCTGGCACCATCCATCCTTCAGAGCCCTTAATCACTTTTAATTTTGTTTCCATGTCAATCGGTGTGGCCTCTTACTGGTGACTTATCAGTGGCTTTTGTTTACTTTGAAGCCAAGAACAAAACAACATGTGACTCAATGAAGCACAAGAGTACGATACAATCAAGAGATAGTAAATATGAGATGAGGCCGCTGCCAGCATAACACAGTAAGTGGTATGCTGTTTCACAGTGAAGTTTTTTCATAAGTAGGAGACTATTCTAAAAAGCAGCAAAAAGTATAGTAAATACATAGACCATTTACACAGCCATTTATATCATTAAGTATAATGTACACAATTATAATTGTATGTGCTATATTTTCACACAGTTGTTAGCTTAGTAGGTCTGTTTCCACCAACATCATCAACAATACAAGTCATGTTTTGTACTAGACTTTTTTTTTTTTTTGGCTGGTGCTGGGGACTGAATCCATGGCTTTATGCACACGAATTAGTGCTCTGTCGCTGAGCTACACCCTCACTCCTGAGCTAGAGTTTTTGAAGCCCACACCATACAAGGCAATAGGAGTTTTCCAGCTGTATTATAATTTTATAGGATGAATGTTCCATATGTGGTCCGTTGTTGATGGAAACAGCAGTATGTGACACTTTTTAAAGCTTAAACTAGAAAAGAATACTTGTGAAGAACACGCATGATATATCTTCCTTTCTTTTACATATAGCTTTTGCATTTCTCCTCACAATTAATGCATATAATTCTTTCACATGATTACTCTAATAGAGATTTAAAATATTGTATATAATATATATTTAATTCTAATTCTTTTATTTAAACTTCAAAATAGTTGGTCTCCATTTATGTATGTGTAAATATACATACAGACAGATAGATAAAGACAGATATAAGTCTAGGTATAAGACAACATATAATATACGTGAAGTTTAAATCTTTAAAAAGGTCATTCTTCACATTCTTAGTAATCAAAGACAATCCTCATATTAAAAATTCATTTCCTTTAAAATTCCAGTTAATAAACATCAATAGTTTCCCTTTTCCAATTAATTTAGTCTTCATTTAAATATGTAAATTATATCTTTCATACAAATATTTTTTCACCATCCCTGATGAAATGGAAAATTAGTTTAATACGACAACTACAATATATCTGACCTCAGCCTTCAAAGTTTCAGTCTTTTAAGGATTATCAAGTTTCAATTACATGCTAATGTGACAAATTAATTTTTGTTTTTCTAATCATTGAAGTATAGAATTTCTCTGCTGGACAGACTATCAACAGAGAATTTTATCTCCGAAGACTACTGAATTCATTTCTAATGTTCTGCTTTTTTCTTTTTAATTGAAAAAGCAAGAACCTAATGGGATAAAGACATTCTCATATCTACTACTTTACCACGATTATATTAATTTTACATATTGCCTATGTATTCATACTTCTAAAAAGTTACATTTACTGTTCATGAATATAATATTTTTTGATTTCTCACTGTACTAAAATTCATAATTTTAATAGGTCTGTAATGTATAAATTCCCTCAAAAATTGGGTATTCAATTTTTTTTTGGCTCTAATGAACACTTTTGGTTCTATTCAATTAAAATATGAGGATAAATCTCTAAGAAGGGAAATGGTAGATGAAACAAACTATTAAGTCTATTACACCTCTTGCTATAAAGTGCCACAATGTTTCCCAAAAAGGTTACATTCATTCAGAGCTGTTTGAAACTAACAATTTTCACCTATCGATAAAAATGACTGCTGGGCTGGTGAGATGGCTCAGCAGTGTAAGCGCCTGCCTGGCAAGCGCGAGGGCCCAAGTTCGACTCCCAGAACCCACATACGAAAAAAAGGCCAGTGATATCGCTCAGTGGCATGGGCGCCTGCTGGTGCACGAGGTCCTGAGGTCGACCCCCACTACCCAAAAAAAAAAAAAAAAAAAAAAAAAAAGACTGCTATCTTTAATGGCACTGGACGTAACTTAGAAAACCTGCTTTTCCATTTTAATGTTTACCAATGAAAAATGGTACCTCAAAATTGCCTTAAGAACACGTCTATGATTACAAATGAGAGCAAACTTGCTTCTGTATTTTGTTTACTATAACCCTGTGACAATCTCTTTTCTTGGCTCTTTAACTCAGGAATTTAAATTAGTATTATGTCCTGCCAAAGCAAGCACACTTAGGGATTTAAATTGAAAGTCTGAATGATATTCTCAACTGTTACGATACCATTTCATCATAACCATAAAAAGATTTTTCCCCCTAGTATATGGTATCTCCCTTCTACACTTAGTAATTTTCGTTACATGAAAAGTGTATATTTGAAGCCACCTCTGTCTTTGTTTTTTGTTTAAATCTGAGAAAGCTATTATTCCCCTTTTACCTCCAAACAAAATCAATTCATATTAGTAATTCCATACATTTAAAGCAGTTAACTCTCTACATATTTAGAGGGAATTTTGGTGTCATGAAGTGGGAATTAATTTTCTTCAAAACTGCTTTTATCTGGTAAAGCTAGATATTGCTCATCCTATCTGATTTTTATTTTTCCTACAGTGACTTTTCCATTGTGCACTCTGACTAGTTGCAAAAATAATCCTCGAAGTTTTTTAGGTGTTTTGGTTGTTTTTTTTTTTTTAGGAAGCTATATTAAGTTGATAATAATTTGGGAATAACATCTGTTTAAAATAATATGTTCCTTACTCTCACAAACACAGTATAGCTTGCATTAAATTCATATAATAAGTCCATGAGAAGTCTTAAAACAATGAATAGTAAGACCTTAACTTGGACACAATATTACTGAAGGTATTTACCACTGGTCTCCACCAGTAGTCATCTAAAAAGCCAAAATGGGTCTTTCCCATCAGGATTTAGAATCTCACAAATCATCTATTCTGACATAGCAGATAACTCCTTAATATTTTAGCATCTCTAAAGCAGATAGTACAGAAAATGCTATTTTAAAATATCAAAAGAAAACACTTCCCCTTCCCTCCTACCAATCCACTCCTTCCATCTACTTATTGAATCACTAAATTCTTGATTCGGAATTTAACTTGGAGAGAAAATAAGTATTTCAGAGCTGCACATGGTGGCACATGATAATAATTCCAGTGTTGTGCAGGCTGAGGCAGGATGATAACAAATTTGAGCCCAGCCTGGACAACTTAGTGAGATCCTGTGTCAAAAAATAACAAAGCAAAAATAAAAAACATTTAAATGGGACTGGAGACACAGCTCATTGTGAAGGCCCTGGCTTCAATTCCCAGTACCAGTACCACCACCACCACCACCACCACCAAAAAAAAAAAAAATCAAACAGAAGGAGGAAAACTGGCTAAAGAAGGTATCTGGACAGATAAAAGAAACAATGCAAAGTGAATAACAATGCTGCTGTGTTTTTTGTGTGTTCAGGGTACTCTTCCTAAACAGACCAGATGCCATGGTGCATTTTCAGACTCCCAGCTCTACCCAGAACTAAGAAGAGTCCCTGAGAAATCTCAGTGCATGTTGCAGAACTGAAACAGAACAGGTACCACTTGCCAGTTTTCTCTACAACTGGTTATAAAAATCCAACAGGGAGAGGTCAGAAGCTGATTATTATAAGCTTAAAAATTTTACTTTTACCTTCAAAACCAGAATTCAGAAGGTGCTCCCCAAGGTCACAACCGAACACCCTCTCTTTCAAGATCCCCCGCTGCTTTAGCTTTTGTTTTGTTGGACGAGACTTCATGAATGTTCGTAAGAAAGTAATGAGCTTGCCGTGCTTTTTAGACACTAAAAAATAACAATAAAGAGAAAGTATCTTAGTTGTGGTAAGAGATTATATTTTACTTTTTATGACCAAAAAAAAAAAAAAAAAAAAAAAAAAAACAAAACCAGACATCTCAACAGGCTAATTGCGAGATAATTTCTAACAAATACACTTTATAAATTGTAGGGAAATATCAACAGAAATTTACCTAATGTTGCATTATAAAAACTTCATAATTTTACATTTTATTCTCAAGTAAGCCTGTAATCTTACTTGATGGTAATGAGCAAACTTAAGTGTTGAATCCATGCCCTTCAAACCAAGCTTGCTAAACCAGCTATCTCACTTAAGGATGCTACAGGATACAAGAAGGGTCTGAGTTTTACTCTTAATGTATCATTTTGGAGATCTCCATAACAGGTAAGACTTAAATCTTAAAAGAAGGTAAAGGTTGTTTGCACTTTGAGTCAATTTCTAAAATGCTTTTCTTGCTCATAGCAACATTCCCCAAAAGAGAGGAAGGAAAGAAGTGACAATTTTCAGTACAAGTGAAGCTAGAACATTGAAAAAACTGCAGTAGTAGTGTTTCATATTGAACTGGGTTCCTTGACAGAAAAGCATAGATATTAATGTTTTACATCAGCTAGCAACATTATGACTTGAATTATTGACTAGAATTATACATTGACCTTCACAATTCATTGATAACTTGATGGAAACATGTTTATAATTATGATCCTCCAACCAAACTCTCATATGCAATAAAATCCCATTTATTTGGCAGAGAGCAGCCTATGTACAACTGGCTTTCCAGGACATTAAGTTGCCTTAGTTCTGCTTCTTGGTTTGGTAAGTTTGGCTCAGGGAAGCTGGCTATCTTTCTCTACTACAGTGAAGACTGTTCACATGTACTTTTCCTGAATAGTGACATGAGACCTAATTAAGAGCTGCAATAAAGCACAAGATTAAGATGGTGCAGGATGTTGCTAGTAAGGCTGTGCCCTATTTGGCACTCAAGGGTCTGGCAAATACTGCTAATTTACATGAGCCCCTCGCTTCTACTCCATGCCACTATCTTGCTCCCAATATCTTTCTAAAAACATTACTAAATAAATCAGAACTTCACATCCGAACTGGAATGAGAGTGGGCAGTGACAGTCTCCTCTTGCCAGTCTGTATCCCAATCTGACACTAAAATAACAGATATTCACCAATACACATAGTCTTTAGTGGGATCTAAGCTTTGAAAGGAAAATTAAACTATGTTCTACAGAGTTTTGGAGTTGCTGTTATTAATATTATAATTGGCACTCTCACCGTAGTAGAGAGTAATGTGAGAAGCTCTGGCATCCATGATTAAATAATCAGTTTTCTATCAACATATTAATTTAACTGCATTGGATATTTAATAAAATTATCCATTTAATTATACTCAGAATTGAAAATCTAGTAACAATTCCAAATACAAATATAAATATCTTGTCATACTAATTTTCTTCATTTTAAACTTCCTTCCCATTTTTTAGGCATTAAAGTGGCCAAAATGAACTTATTTTGGACATGGGCACTGTCACCTGCGCATACACACACACACACACACCTTCCTGTGTAATATTACCAGTTACTTCCTTCTGAGAAGCAGAAGCATAAAATGCTACCAGAAGGCTTCTACTGAAGAAGGTAAAGTTTGGTTTTAATAGTTAAGTGCTTACAAACCCATTTCTGTAGAGAAACACTGCAATGCAGAGGGTGAAGGGAAGCCGTGAGGGGTGAGGGCCACCAAGTATGCTGGGTTAGAGACAATAAATGATAATGGAATCCACAGATAAAATGTAACAAAAATAAAGTAAAAAATGATACCTAGACAAAAGCAAATCCTACTATTTTCCAGAGTTAAAATGCAACTTGTGCTACAACACTAACTTCTTCCATATTATGGAGTCATCATACATCTTTTATCTGAAATCTTTTTATAAACCTCAGACAAACCCTACCAGACCAGTCTTTCTGGCAGTTACAAGCTTTCAGAGTATGACACACAACTGAGTATCTCCAAGGTAGATCTTTATGACACCAATAACCTCTTCATAGGGAGATACTAAAAACACACAGTTCTGCAAACCATGGTGAACCTTGGAAGGGAGGTGGGACACTGGGGTTTTTAATTACACAAGCAGAATATTTCTCAAACAATCCAAAAGTAGTCCTGCTTTCTCAGAATATGTCCTCTCAACTAGAGTTCTCAAAATCACCTCTCAGAAATCTTCTAGACTAACTTAAGGCAAGTCTGAGCATGGATTAGTTTCTGAGGGTTTAAAGGAAGATGGGCTGCGACAATGTAATGGCCTCAGCATTAAGTTTGATTATGTGCATAAAGTTGTAAGATCTGTAAAAAATTTGGAAAATCAAGTAGACAAAATTAGAGAGTAGTGGAGATATATAATACCTATGGAGATTGTGCTCATTTTACAGAAGGTACAATGAAGTATGAGTGCAATGTTTAGAATCCAGTGAATTTTCACATAATAGCCTGTCTTTTACTCAGGTCTCAAACACAGATTGCATGACCACGTGGTAGAAATTTAACAGAGAGGAATACAAATACAAGCAACTGGGGTACATGGTATTTACGGCTCTTGGTACCTCCCAAATCCTATCATACTAAGTTACTATTCCATGCTTTAAAATTTTATAGCAAATAAGTAGAAAAAGATCTTAATCTTAATTTGAAATTCCATAAACATGCCTCTAAAGTGTAACAATATCGTCAACAGTGAATAGTTGGCTGTCTTTCCTTCTTGATGGATTAAACTGAATACTTTTGGCAGTTTAACACGCTGCAAAAATCTTCTCCAAGTCTGTGAATTTCTTTTATTGTACAAATTTTTTTTTAAAGAGAAGAAAAAACAAAACAAATCAAAAAAAGAACAAATTTTCAAAACAACATAACATGAGGGTAACAATGGTCAATGCATTACGTATTATTATCTTTAAGTTAGTTATTCAGGATACCAGACATTAGCATTCAATGGTCCAAACATTATTGGCTCAAACCTTACTCTTCAATGAACTAAGTAAAATTGGTAGTGTATCTATCTTAACCATCCTATATATATATATACAATTTTTTTTACCTTTCCCTTCTTTCTTTTCCCTATTCTAGTCTCTCTTTCCTATTGACCAGTTTCTTTTTGATTCACCATGTCTATTGTACATTTTGGATCTTATTTTACTCTTTCAGTTTCTCATACTAGAGAGACAATGCGATGCTTACACATGTGCGTCCAGTTTATTTCACTTAGGAGTATTTTCTCGAGTTGCATCCATTTACCTATAAAAGTCTCCAGTTTATCCTTCTTTATGGCTGAATAGTACTCCATTGTATAAAAATACCACATCTTTCTTACCCATTCCTCAGTTGATGGGCATTTGGGTTGTTTCCAAGATCTGGCTATTACAAATTGTGCTGCTATAAACATGGGTGCACATATATCACTGTGGTACGATGTTTTTAATTCTTCTGGGAAGATGCCCAGAAGGGGAATAGCTGGGTCAAATGGGACCTACAACCCTAGTTTTTTGAGGAATCTCCACACTGACTTCCACAGTGGCTGTACCAGTCGACACTCCCACCAACAGTGAAGAAGTGTTCCTTTTTCCCCACAGCCCCTCCAGCATTTGTTATTAGTTGATTTCTTTATAGTAGCCATTCTTTCTGGGGTAAGATGGTATCTCAGTGTTGTTTTAATTTGCATCTCTCGAATGACTAGTGATGTTGCACATTTTTTTGTATATTTATTTGCCAATTGTATTTCTTCATCTGAGAAATGTGTATTCATCTCAGATGCCCATTTTTGGATTGGGTCTTTAAATTTGGGAGGTCTGATTTTTTTGAGTTGTTTATATGTTCTCGATAGTAATCCTTTGTCTGAGGAACAGCTGGCAAACATTTTTTCCCACGTTGTGGGTTGTCTTTTCACTCTGTTGCTGGTTTCTCTTGCTGTGCAAAAGCTTTTTAGTAAGATGAGATGCCAGTTATTGATTCTTTGGGATAGTTCCCGTGCAGTTGAGTTTTTATTCATAAAGTCTTTGCCTACACCAATGTCTTCAAGGGTTTTACCTATCCTACCTTCCAGCAGATTTAATGTTTCTGTTTTAACATTTAGATCTCTGATCCATTTTGAATTTAGTTTAGTGCATGGTGAAAGATATGGGTCTAGTTTTAATCTTTGGCATGTAGAGAGCCAGTTTTTCCAGCACCATTTATTAAAGAGGCTATCTTTCTTCCAGTGAATGTGTTTGGCACCTTTGTCAAAGATAAGGTGGCTTAGTATGTCTGGGGTTGTTTCAGCATCTTCTAATCTGTTCCATTGATCTTCAGGTCTGTTTTTTTGCCAGTACCACACTGTCTTTATCACAGTAGCTTTATAGTATAATTTCAAGTCGGGGATTGTGATGCCCAGAATTGCCTTTGCTATTCTAGGTCTCTTCTGATTCCAAATGAATTTTAGGATTGTTTTCTCTAATTCTGTGAGATATGCTGTTGGAATTTTGATTGGAATTGCATTAAATCTGTATAACAATTTTGGAAGTATGGCCATTTTCACTATATTGGTTCTTCCTATCCAGGAGCAAGGGATATCTTTCCATTTTCTGATATCCTCTTCAATCTCCTTTTTCAGAGTACTGTAGTTTTCAGTGTATAGGTCTTTTACATCCTTTGTGAGGTTGATTCCTAGGTATTTCATTTTTTTGGATGTTATTGTGAAAGGTATTGTTTCCCTAATTTCTCTTTCAGTAAGTTTGTTATTTGTGTACAGGAAGGCTATTGACTTCTGAGTATTGACTTTGTATCCAGCTACACTACTGAATTTGCTTATTAAATCTAGCAGTTTTTTAGTGGAGTTTTTGGGGTCTTCTGTGTAGAGTATCATGTCATCTGCAAATAATGATAATTTAACTTCTTCCTTTCCAATCATTATTCCCTTTATTTCTTTCTCTTGTCTAATTGCTCTGGCTAAAGTTTCCAGAACTATGTTGAATAAGAGTGGGGACAGTGGACATCCTTGTCTTGTTCCTGATTTTAGAGGGAAGGCTTTCAGTTTTTGGCCATTTAGTAGAATATTGGCTGTTGGTTTGTCATAGATAGCTTTTACCAGGTTGAGATAAAGACCCTCTATTCCAATTTTCTGTAGGGTTTTTATCATGAAAAGGTGCTGGACTTTGTCAAAAGCTTTTTCTGCATCTATTGAGATGATCATGTGATTTTTGTCTTTGGTTCTGTTAATATGGTGTATTACATTTATTGATTTACGTATGCTGAACCATCCCTGCATCCCAGGGATGAATCCAACTTGGTCATGGTATATAATCTTCTTGATGATTTGTTGGATTCTGTTTGCCAGTATCTTATTAAGGATTTTTGCATCTATGTTCATTAGGGAGATTGGCCTGTAGTTCTCTTTCTTAGTTGGGTCCTTCTCTGGTTTTGGTATCAGGGTAATGCTTGCTTCCAGGAATGAATTGGGGAGTACTGCTTCCCTTTCAATTTCATTAAAAAGTTTGAGAAGTAGTGGTGTTAGGTCTTCTCTAAATTTCTTGTAGAATTCGGCAGTGAATCCATCAGGGCCTGGGCTTTTCTTTGTTGGGAGGTTTTTAATTACATCTTCAATTTCATTGGTTGATATTGGTTTATTTAGGATTTTTAAATCTTCTTGATTCAGCTTTGGTAATTCATATGAATCTAGGAATCTGTCCATTTCTTCTGCATTTTCCATCTTAGTAGAATATAGATTTTTAAAATAGGTATAGATGATCTTCTGGATTTCTGCAGGGTCCGTCGTGATATCACCCTTTTCATTTTCAATTGCATGGATTTGAGTCTTATTGTACAAATTTTAAACTGTCCTTTGGTATGATTTCTTTTTCCAAAGTCATAAGCATATTGCCCTATTTCTTCTAAAATTTTTATTTTTTCATGTTAGCTTCTTTTCCTATTTCCTGACTGACTGGAATGATTTTTATGCCTTTAGTATAAGGTAGAGATATAATTTTACTATTTTCCTCATAAGTATAACCAATTAGTCCATCGCCTTTAATTGAACAATCTTTTATCTACTAATTTGTAAAACTGATTCTATTTTACATGAAATGAGTTTGTTTTAGGATCTCTCAATTCTATCATTTCTTTCCATCAACATTTTATTTTGTTCATTTCCATCACTTCATATGTTTTAATATATGGAAAGATGAGTTCTTCCACTTACTCTTACAATCTTCAAAATTATCTTGATATTTTTAGCCCTTTACCATTTCATATGTATTTTAGAATCAATATGTCAAATTATGGGGTGAAAAGTTTTGAGAAGATCACTGAAGCTGCACTGAATTATAGATTATTTTGAGCTTTCTTGTCCATGAAATACCCTATCTTTTCACTTAAAATTCTCTTATGTTTGTCAATAAATTTTTCTAACTTTTTCCCATAAAGATCTATATATTATTGTTAGGAAATTTACAATTTTTATTCCTATTATAAATAGTATCTCTTTTCTAAATTATATTTTCTAATGATTTATTACTACATACAAACACAAATACCATAATGGTTAAAAGTATGCTCCGATTTCCAGGATTCCAGTCTTGCCTCTGCAGCCTCTAGCTGTGTGACTGTGTACAAAGTATCTGAACTTGCAGTAATTCATTTTCCTTATCTATAAAAAGTTAAAAATTATAACTGCTCAATGAATTTTGTCACAATTAAATGAGTAAAAAATATGAAGAACTTAGTGCTAGGCAGAAAACAAAATGTTAGCTATTATCACTGTATTTTTCTTTCATTAAAAACATGCTAGCTTCTGTTATTACTTCTTGGAATTACTTCTAAGGATTATTCCTTAGGATTAATAGAGGTACATAGAATACAGACTTGATTCTTTTTTCCCAATTCTTTTATTTCTTTTTGTCTAACTTTATTGGCTCTCCAAAAAAATGCTTATGTTGCTCCTGACTTTTAAGTAGACTGCTTCTTTTCTATCTCAAAAGAACAAAACTAGTGTTTTGGGGGTAGAAACCATAAATATAAGGAAATTCCTTCTTCATGACTGCTAAGATATACATAAAATAAACCAGTGTTGACCTTTAACAAGTGACTTCTCTGCATTTACTAACTGATCTTTTAGTTTGCCTTGTTTAATTTTTAAGTTTTGAATTCAGTGAACTACACTCAGTCACTTTTTTAAAGTCTTGTTTTTATATTTATTTGACAAATCCTCTTTACAACTACTTTCCCTGTATTCTTCTTAGTGATGTAAGTGCAACAGACTGGACAATGCAAAACAACATATGAAGTGAAAATGCAAACATTGGAACTGAATTTCTAGAGAACTTTAGAGGGTGTGAGTGAAGAAAAAGAATACTAAAAAAATGAAAAAACTATGGTGGATTGCTGATGTCTTAAATAGTGTCAAAAGAAAATGACAAGAGCTCATGTAACAGAAGTTCTTTATATCATTATTCAGTGAATGACTGAAAATACACTTGAATAATTTTGATGAGAAGTTCTTTTCAGTTTTATAGAAAACACTTCCAAATCAGAGTAAAGGAGTTTCTCGCAATAATGTGGATATTTCAACGTAAAATTTAATGAAGCTACCTTTTATATATAATGACGTCATAAGTATTCAATATGTATTTGCCAGCCACACTGAACAAATTACTTTTTTTTTTTTTTTAACGTGGGTACCGGGAGTCTACCTCAGGACCTCGCGCTTGCCAGCAAGTGCTTGTGCCGCTAAGCAATATCACCGACCCTTGATTTTTTTCCTTTATTTGGGTTCTGGGAGTCGAACTCAGGACTTTGCGCTTGCCGGACAGGCGCTTATGCCCCTGCGCTATCTCACCGGCCCAAATTATGGTCTTTAATGGGTGTGTTACTTAGTATTTTCAAATTCATTAAAAGGGATATTGGCAGGAGACACAAGAATTAAATTATTTTTAGCTTGTCTTGTAATATACCCTGAAAGGATTTTCGGGCAACTAAGAGATAAAGCTTTTGAACAAATTTAATTAGCACGTAGCTGGAAAACACAATTATTTAGTCTATAACTCTGAATGTATCATTAAATTGGCTTAAATTTAACAAAACTTTGACTTGCAAATAGATGAACTCATAAAGTAAGCTGTGATTCACTTTTATTAACTCTACAAATCTTGTAAAGAAAAAATTCTATATAGTTGAACAAAACTCCAATGTGACTCAAATGTTAAAGAAAATGAACTTACACACTTTTTTCAATAACTGAAATACAGAATTTCTTATAACTTTTCCTCTTTTATAGTATTAAGTGGCTTTAATATAAATAAAGCCTCTAGGATGAATAAAGATGTAACAGAAGTTCTTTATATCATTATTCAGTGAATGACTGAAAATACACTTGAATAATTTTGATGAGAAGTTCTTTTCAGTTTTATAGAAAACACCCTCCAAATCAGAGTTAAGGAGTTTCTCGCAATAACGTGGTTATTTCAATGTAAAATTTAATGAAGCTACCTTTTATATATACTAACATCGTAAGTATTCAGTATGTATCTGCCAAATTGAACATACATAGCAAAGAACCATAATCTCTCTGCCTCAATGCCACAGATGGTTAGATTTGTACTTACATCTATATACTTCTTCCTCACCTTCTTCAAAATACAAAACAAAATTAAAAACCAAATAGGGGCCATTGTTCTGAAGCAGTTGGTACTTTGAAACATATACACGAAGTATAATTACATTATTTATTGAATGTCAAAGATTATATACGGGATGGAATGTATCAACAATACATATGTTGCTTTTTCAGAGTAAGTTTTTATTTGATAAAATAAGGACATACCCAAGAAATTCCATCACTATCTCTATTTTTTCCTTTGTACATTTTCTAGTTTATTTTGTCCAAGATCAGCCCTGTCTTTTGCTTTCCCCATTGGCCTGTTCCCAAATCTTTGCCTTGCATGCAAAGTGACCTTGAGTACAAAGTGACCTTGAATTGACTATGTAGTCAAGACTGACCCTGAACTCATGGTGATCCTCCTGCTTCAGCCTTCTGAGTGCTGGAATTACAGGCATGCACACCACAATGCCTGGCAACATCTCACTTTAACAATATGAACAATGAGAAGTTTAACTAGGCAATATGAATTCTAGATTTCAACAAAAATACCTGAGAAATCATTAAGTATCTAAGAAAACACAACATTCAAACAGAATAAAAAGCCCCACTCTATGGAAATTATATTTGCTTTATAACAATTTATCAGGAGGATAAAGAGACATCATTTAAAACTTCAATGGAGAGCCTTGTTAAAAAAAAAAAAATTAGGCCTTCCAAATTATTTTGGGAAAGGCTGGCAATAAGAATTTAAGGGCTGGTGAGATGGCTCAGCAGTGTAAGCACCTGCCTGGCAAGCGCAAGGGCCCGAGTTTGACTCCCAGAACCCACATACAAAAAAAGGGCCGGTGATATTGCTCAGTGGCACAGGGACCTGCTGGTGTGCAAGGTCCTGACATCGACCCCCGGTACCCATCAAAAAAAAAAAAAAAAAAAAAAGAATTTAAGATAAAAAGATTACTACTAAACTTTATTATTTAACGTAAAGTACATTAGGTTTAGCACTTTTTAAGTTACTTTGGTCTATGAATGTTTAAAATAGTAATAAGGAGTTTTTATATATGTATAACTATATCCAGGACCTGGTGCATAACTGGACCATCTTCAGTTGTTAAAGACATTCATAGCTGTTAATCATGCCATATGACATGTTGTTATTTATCTGCCTCTAGATTCTTAGACAGCAGTACAACAGTCATTTGTAATACTGCTTTTATTAGTACACTCCATAGACATTATAAAGATTAATTTTTTATCTGGATTTTAGGAATTCAGTGTAGTAAAAGAAAAAAACAAGGTAAATTTTATCTATAAAATTGAGAACTTCTGAACACTATATATTCTACCAGGCTTGTTCAAATATCAAAATCCTTACTGTCTCTTTAGGAACCGTCAAATTTAGCTTCTAATTTTAAAATCAGGAATATAATAGCTGTTCAGTTTTGTATTTCATCCTCTTCTTCCCCAAGTGTGTGTGTATTTATTATACATATATGTATATACCCAAAATATTCTTTAGATATATTGAGCCTCAAACATTAGTATTTTGTTGAAGTTACTGAGGAACAGGAAAGTACATAATCACTTTTGCTCAACATGTTATAAACAATTTTAGAAGAGAAAAAACACAGTTCTCTAAGTGAAGCAGGTAACAGCTGTAAGAAGCTGCCGCAGAGAAAAATCTCTGGGAGCAGCTTAGGAATGAGGTTCTGGAATGTGGGCAGCTACAGTTTGATATCTGAACATTCCAACCTCCAAGGGAGGAAACCAGGTGTCCCAGAAATGCCATGTTCACTGAACGCTGTATTTAAAATGGCACTGGCAGTGGTAGCTCTTGACTGAAAAAATGGGTAAGCTACTGACAGTTACATAAGCCCAACAGGCTTCCATTTACTGATGAGGGAAAGGAAAAGCCATTTCGAAAGGCAATACTGATTAAAATGCAAATGATAAGGGTTATAGAAAATAAATCTGAAGTAAATTCTAGAAAAGAAACTTTCAGACACAGAAGAGATAAGAACAATTCAATCGGAAAAAGACAAAGCACAAAACAGGCAACCGATTTCTGAAGACTGCCTAGCACAACTCATGTTGAATAATATGCCTAAAATGTTGGGGTATCTAAATGAAACTATCTCTTCTCCAAGGTTAAGAATGAAACCAAAGCCACACTATGCTGCTGCCCGTCCCAGAGGAGCCCACGAACTGTGACGACATGCAGCCTGCATGAACTGCAGCTTTAAAAATCGTGCTCCCTGGGAAAATGGTTCTTAGGTTAAGATAAGACCCTCTTTTCATCTACCTTTAGACATTTACTTTTCCAGAAGCTACAGATTTTTGTCACAAACAGCAAAGAAGGCTCAAATTTATATTATGTGATTTGAGGTTAGTATGAATAAGCTATAGTTTTCTTCTGCTCAAAATGTTCACTGATTTTTATTTTAAAAATGCAATTACAAATTGAAATAAATGTGAGTGGTTCTGTTCCTCAACACTACAAAAACAAACTAAAGTTTTTTTTTTTTTAACTTGGTGACTACCAATTCAGTTATTATATAAAAGACTGTGACTAATTTAATTTCTAAAAACAGAACAAAAGGAAGATTTGCATTTTACCAGAAGCAAGTAGGAGGAAACATAAGGTGTCTAGAAATTCCTGATGCTAGAAGTGTTTTAAAACTATAATGGGATATAATATACAGATTATAGATTTTTAAACCTGCTAAGAGTTTTCAAATTGTCTGGGCTCTCATTTTTCTAGGACAAATTAGTAGTATTTCCTAAGAATCTTAAAATATAGTACTATTTCAGGAAGATGTTTATATATTTGCTCATAAAAAAGTAAAGCAAACACACAGCTTACAAATTCAGATACATCAAAGGTAACAAACAGTACTTTCAAAATACTGTATTAAGTTCTAGAAATCTGAAAATTTAGAACTTTAATCTTAACAGTGTCAAAACCTTTCTGTAGATTATTTTTCTTTTTAATTAGATTAAAATAAAATCATATTCACTTCAGCGCCACATAATCCTTTGTATTCTCTATCACTACAATATCTGGTGTGGAATACTGATACAGTCATAGGCGGTTTTTGTGGGGAATTTTTGATTTTGTGGGGTTTTTTGGTTGTTGTTGCTGGAGGAAGCGAAGGGGAGACAGTCTACATTCAGAGTATAGTACTAAAAATGAAGTTTCCATAAAGGTAGAAGTCATGGAATCTTTCTCTATCAAAGACCTGATCCTTAGCACAGTAAATTAAGGGCAGAGGCTTTGAACTCAACTAGACCTAGGGGTTAGAGTCTCAACCCTAATCACTTCCTAACTGCAAGATTTCAAGGAAATTATTTATTGAAATCAAGACTCTCTTCACTCTGCAATGGGAACAACAACAACAGTTGTCACTCAAGATTCCTATGATGCTTACATGAAATGACAGCAGCCAAACATTTAACACGTAAATGTGGCGAAATGGGAACTAATACTACTAGTACTATTTCCTCTTGAGAATGCCTCCCTGGTACAGGGCTAATCAGGAAATGAATTCAGTTTTCTAGACCAAATGTAATTTAATCTGGCTATACATCCCCAACTGAGAACTGGGCTCACTAACAAACACGGGACCATTTCAAGTCTTTCCTTCTGTAGTTTCCTTAAATATAAACTTAACCTAAGTGATTTTAGATTTCTGTTCTCTTCTACTGAATATCATAAAATACTATACAATACTTAGATGTTTTCAGAGCATTATCATCTGACAGGTGCTTTTTAAAAAAGCTGGCCTCTGAAAAACTCTAAATTCTGAAATCCTATATTTGTGGTTTTGAAAATTAAAAATACTGATTATCATTTAAGCAATGCAACAATCCTGAAAAGAAAAATATGCAACTTCTTAACAAGGCATTTGTGCATAAAGAGAAAATACTGGTCCCTCATGTTATTTTAGTAACATAACAGAATGAAAACCACTTACCACCAAGATCTAAGGAAGAACCACATAAACAAGAAATATTATCTTAGTAGTAAACTCTCTGAGAGTTAATACAAAATGTTTTACAGACGGAGATGGCCATCCTTGCTAATGCCACAGGGGTGGGTGCACAATGCCAGAAGGAAAAGGGCAGAAGGGTCACTTCCTTATGCTGAGTAGCCTCTTTACATAGCCTGCTACACTCTCTTAAGTAAATCAGTGTTGCCTTACACTAATTAATACTGAAATATTATTAGCCCATGAGGAAACAAATTAAAAATTTAAAAATGTATATACATTTGTTGAGATATAAAGATACTATATGTTCTTTTAATCATGAAAACTTTTATTAATCTCATGTCTGGAAAACATTAAGAAATAAGCTGACTAGAAAAACAGGCATAAAACTGACTAGGAAAATAATACCTACATGGTACAATTAACAAAACCCTATTTCAACAAATGAGACAAATATTAATGCTCAATTATTCAATTTCTAGATAATTACATAATGAACCACTCACCTGAGTAACCAAGGTAACATGTGCCCAAATATAATCCAAAAATAGACTCAGTGAAATATTCCAAATGTTGTCTGAATCAAATATTTGAATAACTGGTTGAGATCTCCTTACCTCTTCTTTCTGTACTGCTTTAGGATCAATATTTAAAATTATCCCAAGTGGCTGTATTTAGCAGTAAACTCGACAGGAAAGGACAGCTCTGCATTCTGTGCAAAAGCATGGAGAATGGGTCAGCCCTGGCCCTGACCTTATCCAGCAGGGATGACTCCTGCTCAGGTCCCACTAGCGTGGAGCAGGTGCCAGCTGCTTCAGTCCCTCTGTCAGCAGCACATTTCTCAGCCCAGACTTCAGCCTACCCGGCTGGAGCCAGGAGCCTGGAGCCAGGGCGTGCGAGAGCTGCCTCCAGAACTCAATCCTCCTCTCTCAGCAGGCTTGCAGAACCGGCTCCACCAGCACCGGGCTCCGCCCACCAGCCACACACAGGTGAGCATTTCCCGTGCAGGAAACGCCCCGTGAAACCTGAAACTGTATCCTGCACTTTCCAAAAGTTACTATTTAGCTACTTACTATTACTTCCTGTTGTATTTGTTAAGTTGATAGGAGAGAGGTGTATCAGACACAAATGACCATACTTTAGACCCCAAGAAAATCAGATAAGTGGTCAAGGAGGAAGTATTGCTAGAAAAAGGTTGAATCAGGAAACTAACACAACAGGCTAAGTAAACGACCCACTCAATAGCTTTGCTGATAATAAGCTGTGATTGTTATTCCACTAACATGTCCTTTACAAAGTATCAATTTACACAGCCTCAGTGTGAAAACTGAAGGATAATCTCTTCCTGCATCTCTTAGAGGAAAAGACTGCTCCGCAAATGAAAATCCAGAGGGAAGTCAAGCTCCTGAGGATGCCCTCCTTCATCCACTGCCCAGGTGTAACACATGGGTCTGTATCTCACTCATGGGCCTCAAGGTGTGCTCCTCCTCCCCCAGAAACACGCATCAGCAAAAGCAAAAACCCTTGGTAATCACGCCACGCTGACAGTCTTAAACTGTGACTTTCTAAAACATTCTTCTTCGTTTTCTGCATAAATGCAATACACTCAAGAGATTCAACACTTGTACTAAATAACACCACTGACCTGTGCTAACCCTATTAGAATTAAAGAAACAATACTGATGTATTTTTTCTGTTTCAAATGACCTTTCACTAATTCCTATGTAAATTCTACTTCCAGGTAATTTGTCTTTAACAAAATAATGCTGTATCGTTATTGTTATACTGTTACATATGCCAGACACTATTCTACTTAAATTATTCATCAAGCCGGACATGGTGGCATGCACCTGTAATCCCAGCACTCTGGGCGGCTGAGGCAGGAGGACTGCAAATTCAAGCCCAGATTGGGCAATTTAGCAATTTAGGGGGAACTTGTTTCAAAATAAAAATTAAAAATGAGCTGGGATATAGCTTAGTGTGAAGGCTTTGGGTTCAATTCTAGTACTTCGAGAAAAAAAAAGTCATCATAACCCTAGGAAATTGATTCTATTATTATTTCATCTCATAGATGAAGAAGTGAAGGCAGAGAGGTTAAGCAATTTACCAAGGTGGCACAACTGGTAACTGGCAGAGATAAGAGACCCAGGAAGAATTCATCATACACCATGCAAAAGTCTGATGCTGTTAACTGAATTTATTCTCTCTCAGAACATTGCTCTGAATATAAAATTGCTAAATGGTAGGCCACATAAAGAAAATAATGAATTAATGTGATTTTAAAATATGAAAGATGGGACCGATGAGATGGCTCAGCAGCGTAAGCGCCTGCCTTGCAAGCGCGAGGGTCCGAGTTCGACTCCTGGAACCCACATACGAAAAAAGGGCTGGTGATATCGCTCAGCGGCACGGGCACCTGCTGGTGTGCGAGGTCCTGAGGTCGACCCCCAGTACCCAAAAAAATTAAAATAAAATATGAAAGATCACAGTGAATTCCATTATATGGCAGGAACAAAACATTAATTTTTTACCACTGGAACAACTATGGATTTATGGAATTTGTTGACTTAGAAATGAGGCTCTTAAAATTTATTCATAGTGGAGAACGCAAACCCACACTTCTTTAATTTCGAACACTTCTCCCTTCTAAACCCTTCTTCAGTCAATACTAAACATATGTAAGGGGGAGCAAGGGAAAAAGGAAAAGAAAGGAGAAAGAGGCAGGAAGAGAGGAAGAATAGCAGTAGGGAAAGGGAGAAGAAAATAATTTTGAATGTATAAATGTAGGATGTATGTAACGTAGGAAAGCCACTCTGGGAATACTTAGTATAATTCATGAGCTCCTCATATTGCCCAAGATAAACAGATAGGAATAACTAAATTTCACAACGGTTTGCTTCGGTGTGAAAGAATTGCATAATTAACGACAGTAACTCTCACCTAACACCTAGAAGACTGCTCTCTATGGCATATAAAATGCATGGTAAGAAAATGAGAGGTGCGAAAACCTAGAGATTTGGAGTTCACACTGTGCAAATTCTTCCAGCTCCACAGCTGACATCCAGAATCAGATCACTTTTCCCTGCTTTCACAGATCCCACACGGGGCTAAGGCACTACCATCTCTTGCCTGCCTCGTTCCAGTAACCACTATCAGTCTCTATTCTTCAAACTGTCCTTGCCTATTCTTCATTCAGCAACCAAAACCTCCCTTTCAGCAAGATAAATCAGCTCAAAACCATCACTGCCTTCCCTTAATTCCAAATAAAAGTCAAAACCTCTAAAGACCGCAGAGAGGGAACTGCCTTTCCCCCTCTACCTCCATCTTTCCCATCTCTCTCAGCTTGACCTGGCGTTCCCACTCACTGATCTTTCAAACAGTCGGACAGATATCCAGGACAGTATTTCACTACTCCCTGACTCCTTGTCGGGAAGGCTCTTTCCCCAGCTATGTGCATGTCCCCTCTTCATCTCTTTCAGTTCTTTGCTCGGAAAGAAATAACCTTCTAATGAGACCTTCCCTGACCACCGGGACCTCCTGGAATTAAAACCCTGCACGAACTACATCCCAGCACTTTCCAGTCTCTGTACCCATTTCTTGGCCTTATTTTTCTCCACAGAATTTACCCATCATACTGTATATTTCACTTGTTTGTCATCTCTCTTACTTTCCTCTCAGAATGAGATCAATCACCAGAATACACCATTTCCAAGTGAGTGACACAAACAACAGCTCCTGAAGGCCAGGAGGCAGCTGGGACCAGCATCATCAAACCTCAGGCCCCATCCCAGATCTGCTGAATCATGATCTACAGTGTAACACAATCACTTGTGAAACTGAATGCACAATGAAGTTTGTGAGGCAGTAGCCGAGGAGTCAAAAGGCATGGTAAGTCACTTCAGGCAGGAGAAAGACAAGAAGCAAGGGAATGGGAAACCCAAAGTATTCTGTGAGGATAGTAAAGAAGAACGTTAGGGCCGGTGAGATGGCTCAGCGGCATAAGCGCCTGCCTTGCAAGCGCGAGGGCCCGAGTTCGACTCCCGGATCCCACATACGAAAAAGGGGCCGGTGATATCGCTCAGAGGCACGGGCGCCTGCTGGTGCGCGAGGTCCTGAGGTCGACCCCCCGGTACCCACAAAAAAAAAAAAAAAAAAAAAAAAAAAAAAAAGAAGAACGTTACTAAAGATGATTACAGATAAAGAGAAAGAAATAGGGCACAAAGGTAATTAGTTCCAGTAGTTGTGACTAGACTAATAATGATTTTGTACATAATTCTCGCACAGAGACAAATGATTAAAGTTTTCTGAAGATAAGGATTATATAAATTGTATTCTAAACATTTTTATTTAGTAGGAACTATTAGGATGGATTGATTCAACAGGCATTAACTGTGCAATTATTCTGTGGAGAGATAAAGATGAATGAGACATATTTCCCATCTGTAAGAGAGCAAAATTTGGTGACGTAAAATAACTGCTATTAGATTTGACCAGGGTTAGGGAGAGATGAGACAGGGAAGCTCTCATAGAAATGAGTTATGGCCTCAGTCCTGAAATAAAAAGGGGCTTCAAGCATTGAAATAAGGAAGAGGGCATTTCAGCTTCTAGGAACAGCAAGAGCAAAGGGCAAATTCTGAAGCCAAATGACACATTCAGGACACAGAGTAAATTCTGTCCCAGTGCACAGGGAAAATGACTACCACAGGAGTGCAGAAAGAAGGACAGCTGGAAACACCACAATAAAATAGAGTTTGGAGTTATGCTTTATACATAGTGAGGAGAGGCTGAAAGATTTTTGAATTAGAGACATTAGAAAGGCCGGCTGAAAAAAAATTGAAAATTAAGTAGATTCCTTAAGCAATTTTCTTTATCCTCAATTTAGCCTCTTTTTTTTTGGGGGGGTCCCAATTTCTATTCTGTTCATATGTGGGTTTTTTGTTTTGTTTTGTTTTGTTATTTTGGTACCGGGAATCCAACTCAGGACCTTGTGCTTGCCAGGCAGGCGCTGTAATCTGTTCATACGGCCCTGGCAGAAATTCAAATACATTTTTTTTTTTTTTTTTTTTACTCTTGCTGTATTACATGTTTGGGGTGGGGGACAAAGTTCATCTCTATTCAATATTCTATAGTGAGAAGAATTTGGGTTTTAAGTTAATTAACTGCATATGAGTTAACTATGTTAACTATGCCTGGCACATAGTGAGTCAACATGAATGTTACTATCACTATTAGGTTCAGAAGATTTCAGTTAGTTCCACTTGTGAGGCCTCAGGCAAGTCTCTTAAGCTTTCTCAGTCTCTTGTGCTCCATTGGTTTAAAAATGGGTAGGGTGGGATAAGATGGAAATACATTCCTTATCTCCATTACCTCATAGGGTTGCCCTGAGATTGAAGTCCAATTAAACAATTACAAGTATTCATGAACTCTAAGGCGTTTTACACATATGTTGCATTATAGAATGAGAAAATATTATACCTGCCCTTCTGCAATGTATTCAGGGAGAAAACTTCCCCAGGCATTCCTGAATGTCCCTACTCCTGGCCCGCGAGGGCACTGATTTTGGTATCTGATTCTTAAAAGTATTAGCTTCTGGAACACAAGTAAGCATATGTGCAACAGGAAGAACATTCGAAACAACACTCCAAAAAGGAGACCAAACACGCGGGTCTCTCTAACGCTGTGTGTGTGTGAATAACTTCCTACTAAAGTGACATGCAAACAACACGGCTGCAGAAGGGCAAAGGGCTGCAAATAAAGAAAAAACCAAAGCAAGAAAACAAAAATACGGAAAAAACTGTCATTAGGCAAAACTGCCAGCAAACAAGACAACAGAGGACCAGTTTCTTAAAAGAACATTACCAAGAATTTTTTTCCCTTTTTATCAAAAGCAGCTCGAATGGTCAAGGGGTAGAAAACGTGCCTGGAGTGCCGGAGGCCCTGGGTTAGACGGGGGGTGGGGGCTTGGTGATAGAGCATTTACCTAGCACGCCTGAAGTTTGACCCCTAGCAGCACACACACACACACAATCTTGAATATGTTTTTCATTAGAGTTATATTAATTACTAAACCTTTCCCCCAATAAAAGCCCAGCCATTTCTATGTCTGCTGAAAAAAAAGAAAAGGAAAAATGAGGTATCACCAAAAAGAGAGGAGAAAAATGTATGATGCAAGAGCTACTTAAGTGACCATTCAAAGAGGCCCTTTCTCCCACCACAGCACTATAAAAACTACTCTAATTATTTTTTTCAGGTGGTACACTGTGAGATACCAGCATGTGGATTTGTATAAAGCAAGTATTTCCATAAATGAAACAGATCTAGTTTCTACCACTCATGATTTTTAAGAGTAGATAAACAAAAAATAAATGAGTAATAACCACTGGCGTATCCAGGAGTTATAAGTGCCTTATCTTCAATCTTGAAAAGAATCTCACTTCAACTTTTAGGTAAGAAAATTCAAAACCAGAGAAGAAAATCAAATGATGTATATAAACACAGGTAAAAACTGTACAAGTATTAAAACCCAAGGAAACTTGAGTGTCCTCTTTTCAATTGTACTGCTTTTTACACAACCATGTAAATTAAATATTTGTATTAAAGAATAGTTACAAAATTGTCCACTTTATGGAAAGGGTGCATTAAGAATGACCCTCCTTGACTTACGTATTAGGACACAGTAGAGTTAAAAGGAGATTACAATTTATTGTTCATATTTTATAAAGAAATATATGCTAAGTGTAAAGGATCTAAACGACACAGAAACAAAGAAAAAAATAAAATGTCTCTTATTATTTCCATAGTTCCATTCTCCTTCCCAGTTAGGTATGTGTATCTTTCCAGATCATCTTCTATGAATTTACAATGGGATTGTACTGTTCCATAAGATGTTTTTTCTTTTAACAATTTTCCTAGCTAATGCAAACCTCTACTTTGTCCTTTTTGATGGTTGCAAAGTATTTTACAATATGAAGTATCAAATGTATTTTGAAAGTGTGATTTCCAACATTTGTGTGTTAAAGCAATGGTGCAAAGAATAGTCATGGGCATGGGAGGTGTATTTTTAAAACTGCAAAGTGACCAATTAAAACAGTGGTAAAAGACTTAAATAGACTTTTCCCTAAAAAAGATATACAAGTGGGCAACAAGCACATGAAAAGATGCTATTTCTGTATAATCACTACCTGTCAACAGAACATTACCAGAACTCATTTTCCAGAATCTTCCAGCTCACCCTAATCATCTACCCCCCAGCTGCTCTGGAAAGGTGCTGCTATCCTAACTTGGAACACCACACAGCAGTCTTCAGGTCAGGATCTGAAGACTACTGCATGTTTTATGAAACAACAGAGTGAAAGGAAGGGTTTGTATCTGGCTTTTCAGCTCAGCTTTTTTTTTTTTTTGGAAATACACTGTTAACTTCTTCTCACTGGTTTAAAGGAATTCACTGAATGTGAATTTCTGCATTCCATCATGGATATTCCCTGAGTTTTTCTAGTTTTTGGTAGCTGAGAATACAGCTGCTATGAACATCCCTGTACCTGTCTCTCGACACACACGTGAATTTCTACGCATCTGCATCTAAGAGTAGAACTACAGGGCTACTGGGCACACACGTGTATGTCAAGTTCAGCAGACAGTGCCAAACAACGACTGCTCCAAGCTTGCTTGCACCAGCAGTACTGGAGAATCTGCATCCTTGCTAACCTTTGGCACCACTATTCTTAAATTTTAAACATTCTGGTGGTTATGTAATAGGGAGTCGATTTAGGCTTTAATTTGCATTTTCCTAAAGACTAATGATGTTGAACATCTTGTCATATGCTTATTTAGAATGTTGGACATTTGTTGTAAAGTACCTGAGATTTCACTAATTTAAAAAAATAGTTTGTCTTTTTCTTACTGATTCTTTACATATTGTGATTACCAGGCCTTTGTGAGATCCATGTTCTGTAAATATCTTCCCTTTGTGATTTGTCCTTTCATAGCATATTGTGATGAATTTCTTAATTATAATTAAGTTTAATTATTAAACTTTCAGTTATAATGAATGCTTTTTATGTCTAGCCCAAGGTCACAAAAATATTCTACTGTATCATCTTTTAGAAGTTTTATTGTTTTGCCCTTCACATACAAGTTGTACAGATCTATAATTCTCCTGGAAAGTGTGTTTTTGCATGGGGTTAAATAAGAATCAGACTTCTCTTTTGTTTATACTGAGATGTCTGCTGACTCAGACCCTTTATTGAAGTGACTGTCCTTTTGACACTGCCCTGCAATGATATCTTTGCCATCAGTCAAGTATCTATAAATATTACCTATACGTAAAAGATATTTCTGGATTCTAATCTGTTTCATTAATCTATTTGTCTATCCTTGCATTCATACCAGTGTCTTAATTAGTGAAATTTTAAAAATACATTTTTGTATCTATTACAGTAAGTTTCCCACTTGTTGGTTCTTTAAAACTATCTTAGGTATTCTTGGCTTTATATTTCCTTATAAATTTTAGAATCAGTTTAGAACCAGTTATCAATTTCCACAAAAATCCCAACTCAAAGCCTGGGACATTTATTGAAAACTCTGCCCTGTTGAAGTCTGACCTTCAATTTCTGTTCCCCTAGCACTGTGATTTCCTCTATCCCACAAGCAGATACTCTGGAATAACGTCCCTGTACGCCAGGATCTCACTGTCCATCCCAGGATTGCTTTCTTCTTTTTCCCCTTAACTCAGCAATTGTTTAGAGCTTTATTAATTCTCCAGTAGTTAAAAGAAATATTTTTTATACTTCTGTCCAATTTTTTTAACTCTTCTCAGGAGAATGTCTATTTAAATCCTTAGCCTTCAATTTCCAGAAGTTCATGCCTCCAAGGTAAGCTTACTTTTCTTCTCTCTTCTCTTCCCTCTTCTTTCTTTCTGTTAGATAAGGTACATTATGTCAAAAGATGTAGAATGCCAGCATGGAAATTATAAAAAGACCAAACGTTGGTATATTGGTCCCGGCACTGAGAACTGTGATATAAGAACTAAAGAATTTATTACATGGGCTTAAGGGAAGACTGTATACAGCAGAAGGAAGAATCACTGAACTTGAAGGCAGCTCAGTGTGGGGCTGTGTCTGTGGGGGAGATTTCCCAAGATCCATGAGAAAACATCAAAGAATGCAACTGGTAATTGAAACTAAATGATGATTTCTTATGGATATGCTGCTGCTGCTTCCTCTCTCTCTCTCTCTCTGTCTCCCACCCACAAGCCCTCCCTGCCTTCCCTCCCTCCTTTTTTTTTTTTTTTCTTTAAGGCACCATAGATATTTGCTATCTTGGTCAGGACATGGTGACTCATTTTTATTTTCATATACACAAATAATTGAACATATTGAGAACATAAAGAACAGTTTTAAAAGGAAAAATTTTCCTATTACCCTTGTTGTGTAATAGTATAGGGGAGGTTTAAGTTCTTAGTCTCAAACTATAGTTGCATCTTTTAGATCTGTGATCTAACAGTCACAGATGGCAATGTTAAAAATAAATAGAACATTCAAGTTGTTTATACTGTAGGCAAAGACAGTTTTAAAGTGTGAAACAAGCCCAAAGCTGACTGAATTTACATCATCCTTTTTAAAAATATATTAAGAATGTATATTTCTCTATGCCAGCCCTGAAATGCTGCTCACAAAAGAAAAAACAAATTAGCTTTTGAAGGTGTGTTCGGTTTTTATACTAATTACTAATACAGAATTAACAATGACTGGAAGGTCTGAGTGTAAACCTATTTCGTACAACTATCAATAACTAGCTTTCCAAATATTAGAAGCTTCTACGGTTATTATTATTAGAAGTGTCACTTCCCCCTTTGTAACATGAGAAAGTATTTAATTGATACCGTTTTGAATGCCAATATAAAACTAAGCATTAAAAACTAGGATTTACAGATCTCTGGGTAAATGTTATTGAAGATGACTAATAAAAGTTAAGTTTATGCCACAGGAAGATGGATTGAAACAATGCACAAGAAATCACAGCTTTTGATGGCAATTTTAGTCACTTCAAAAATAGTGACCGTGAAAACCTATGATCATCTCAACAGATAGACTGACTGCCTTTTTAAAACAATCCAACACCCTTTTTATGAGAATACTCAACAAACTGGAAACAGAAGGGGATACTTCTTCAGTCATTAATAATAAGGAGCATCTATGAAACCCACAGCTGACATCTCATTCAATGCTGAGACAGTAGATGATTCTGCCTAAGATTAGACATAAGTCAAGGGTACTTGTACTTGAGGTTCTACTCAACATTGTACTGAGGATCTCACCAGGGCAACGGGGCAAGGAGAAAATTAATGAAAGGCATCTAGACTTAAAGAGAAGATCTCTGTTTGCTGAGGACATGATTTTGTACGCAGAAAATCCCAAGGAATCCATTTTTAAACAATCAGAATAAGCCATGCAGTAAAGTTTCAGGATACAAAATCAATACAAAAAATATTTCTATGCACTTGCAATGAACATTAATAAAATTGAGAAAACAATTATATTTATAATAACATCAAAAAAGGACAGAATATTTAAAAATAACTTTAATGAAAGATGCAAAACTGGATGGTAGGAGATGGCAGGGAGCAGAAGGGAAGGGGAAGTAAAAAGAATCAAGCTGTGATATGTGCATGTGTCAATTCCCTATTTTGAATGTATTTACCATATACTACAAACATATACTAATAAAAATTAATTATGAAAAAAAAAACAGTAAACACTGAAAAAAATTAAAGATTATCTAAATAAATTGGGAAATATCCCATGTTTGGGAATTGGAAGACTTAATATTGTTAAGACGGCAGAATTTCCCAAACTTATACACAGATTCAATGTAGTGACCTCACAACCCCAGCTGACTTCTCTGTAGAATTGATAGGGTGATTCTAAAATTCATACAGAATTTTAAGAGACTCAAAAAGCCTAATCAACCTATTAAAAGAAGAATAAAGTACAGGATTTATACTTCCTGATTGCAAAGCTCAATATAAAACCACAATAATCAAGACAGGGTGGAACTGGCATAAGAACAGACATATAGATCAATGGAACAAAACTGAAAGTCCAGAAATCAACTCATGTGTCTAAGGTCAACTGATTTTTACAGGGATGTCAACACCACTGAATGGGGGAAAACATTACCTTTTCAACAAATAGTGCTGGGACAACTGACTGAATATCTACATAGTTGAGCCCCTGCCTTATACTACACATTAAAATTAGTTTTAAAAAATGGATCATAAGTTAACTTGTAAAAATCTGTAACTATAAACTCAGAAGAAAATGTTGAAAATAATCTTTATGACCTTGGGCTAATCAACACCTTCTTAAAAGACACCAAAAGCATACGCGACAAAAGAAAAATAAACTGGATTTTATCAAAATTAAACTTTTTTGCTTCAATGGATACCATCAATAAAGTGAAAGACAACTCCTAAAATAGAAAAAAATATATAAATCACTATTATCTGATAAAGAACTTATATCTAGAATATATAAGGAACACTTACAACTCAATGATAAAAAGTCAAATAACCCAATTAAAAATGGGCAAAGAATCTGAATAGACATTTCTCCAAAGAAAATATGTAAATTGCCAACAAACATACACGAAGATGTTGAGTATTAATAGCCATCAGGGAAATGCACATTAAAACCACAGTGAGATACTTCATATCTGCAAAGATGGCAAAAAAAAATTTTTTCAAATAACAAGTTTTGGCAAGAAAATGGAGCAAGTAGAACTCTCATATATCATACATGGGACCACAAAATGGTACAATTCACAGTTCATTAAAAAGTTCAATCTAGAGTTCTTATAGGATTGAGCAATTCCACTCCTAGACATATACCTGAGAAAGATGAAAACATATATCCACACAAAACATGCACAAATGTTTGTAGCAGCCCAAAATGGAAACAACCCCAAATGAACAGACAAATAAAATATGATATATGCATACAATGGAATAGCATTCAGCCATTTAAAAAAGAAACAATCTGCTGATATGCGCTGTACCATAGATGAACCCTACCTAAAAACATTGCCAAGACGTGAAAGAAGCTAGTCATCAAAGACCACACAATATATCATTCCACTTATACAAAACATCCAGAATAGGGAAAACTGGAGAGAGAAAGTAAATTATTGGTTGCTTAGGGCATGTGGCGGTGGTGGTAAAGCAGATGAGAAGAAATGTCTGTTAATGAATGCCGGATTTCTTTTTGGAGTAATGAAGATGTTCTAAAATTAACCATGAAAATAGTTGTAAAACTCTGAATATACTAAAAAACCACAGAATTACGTAATTTAAAAGGGCGAATTGCATTGTATGTGAATTATATCACAATTATTTAAGGTGGTATTTTGAAAGTGACTAATGTCACATTTTAAAAAAGAAACCTACAGTCGTCATAATTACTAATGAACATTTACCAAGCAAAAACCCATATAGAAAGTCTTTTTATTAAAAAAAAAAAAACTTACTAGTTTACCCAAATCAGGATAAAATTGCCTTGAAAATAACTGAGAATCCTTGGCTCAAGTAGAAGTGCAAAGAACCTGGTTTTGAAGTAACTTCTTTATGCAGCAATAAAGTTAGTCTTCCTAAAATAAATACTTCTGAGAGAAATTGGAAAAATTCCCCAACATTCTATGAAAAAATGGGCTTTGAAAGGGGTTATTACCTTCCACTTTTACCTAAATTGTCTGTATGAGGATTGACTGGTGTATAATTTGGGGGCAAAAGTGGAAAACTATTGAATAAGGAAGAATAAACTTTTCTTCTCCCTCAATCTTATATATAGGTCTTAAACCCTGCATATATATTAAGGAAAAGCAACATAAATAAATTCTGAGGTCCAGAATTTTTTTTTTTTCTCCTTTTACTTGCAGGGAGGGAAAGGACAGAAGAAATGGAATTAGGAAAAATAAAATTCTTTTTTTTTTTAATGTGGGTACTGGGAGTTGACCTCAGGACCTCACATTTGCCAGGCAAGCACTTGTGCTGCTGAGCGTTATCACCGGCCCTTTTTTCCCTTTATGTGGGTTCCAGGAGTCGAACTCAGGACTTTGCGCTTGCCGGGCAGGCACTTATGCTGCTGAGCCATCTCACCGGCCCAGGAAAAATAAATTTGATTACTTCTTCCCTTTAAAATTTTTTAGTTTTTGTTTTCATTATTTTTTAAAATTTACATCAGATCAAACATTTCCAGACTTAAGTATTCTGTAGATCGTGCCCAGATTAAATCACCCCAATAAATGTAAAATTCCAGTTTTCTTGATATTTTAATACCCTGCAATACTGCTTTACTGAAAGTAATAAGAAATGCTGTTTAAAATGGTTTTGATGGTCAAAGGCACTGATGAAATATACAATGCCTTCAATTATTAATTTCTAGTTAATCATACTATTCCCATATTAGTTCTTTAAAACTGTATTTTAAGTCAATTTATTCAATAATAAACTATTTTCCTACTGTCTCATTATAAAAGCATATAGTAACAAAGCTTAAGAGAGCACACAGTTCTTTTAAATTGTCTAAAAATTTGAATACGTGCAAATCTTTGTGAAATGATCAACAGAGAAATAAGATATTTAAAAATCAAAACCGTATAAAACTGGGCCGGTGAGATGGCTCAGCGGCGTAAGTGCCTGCCTTGCAAGCGCGAGGGCCTGAGTTCAACTCCCGGAACCCACATACGAAAAAAAGGGGCCGGTGATATTGCTCAGCGGCACGGGTGCCTGTTGGCACGCGAGGTCCTGAGGTCGACCCCCCGGTACCCACAAAAAAAAAAAAAAAAAAAAAAAGAAAACCGTATAAAACTAAGAATGCATATCATACCAATAAATGAAAAGAAGGGCAAAACAAGCTGGAAGAGAAAGTCTGTTTTGAGCAGTTGATCAGAAACACACCAATGAGACAGCACACTTACCTGGCTTTGGCACTGAGTTGGTCACTGACTGGGGAACTTTCTGGTTAATTAACTCAACACAATGTCCAGGGAAGAGTCCCACCTAAAGAGAAGCAACAAACAGAGGATTTCAAACCAGCAAAAAGACCAGTATGTGAACACTGCCAACTCAATTCCAGTAATGTACTCCACAGACCCTCCCAAATGATTCTATTATTCCAAGATTCTCAACAGCAGATGATGCCAATTACACAAACAAATAATAAACAATCTGTTGTTATGAGTATATAAAGTTATGTGGGGGGTTCTATCCAAATATCTAAATCTGCCTTTTTAGTTTTAGTCTTTAATTTCCCAAATTTCTTTTACTCCAATTAAAATATTTAGTGTGACAACAAGCTAGACATGCACTTGGTAATATTTTTACTGCTTAATAATTTACTTTGCTGAAATCTCAATCTAGTTATGTAGCCATCTCTGTTATCAACTATTGTTTACTGTCTTCTTTGTAATTTTTAAAAAAAAATCAACACTACACCAAAAATCAAATTTTTTTCTAAATTTTCTCTTCACTCTCCTACAGGTTTTATGAAAACAAAATACAATTAAAATAAATTTCTGAAACACTCTTTTAAAATGCTGGTGATCCCTGCTGTGCAGGAGCAGCAGGGCATAGGAACAGCAAAAGCGATACAGAAGAGCATGGCCCATCTCAGCAGTGCTAACAGCCTCTGGCTTTGAAAAACATATCGCATTGACCTCGCAGCAAAAATCGCCTGGATGGCTTCAGGTAGAATCCTAACAAGCTCTATGTGGAAAATACCGGAGTTCCAGATCATCCAGAGAGATACTGTGTGGCCAACAGAATAAATACAGAGATAAACAGCCTGGGAAAAAAAGTAAAAAGGAAATCTTTACCAATATTTATAGATGTTTCCTTAGATAGGATATAACTGGGCTGCCATGCAGCAGATGTTAAAGCTGAAACATGCAAACTATATCACGTCATATCTCCCTCTGCTGACACACTCTGGGGAAGAATGAGACAGTTTTCCAAGAGCGTGACTCATCAAGAAGTTCTGAGCTGTATAATTTCCATCTGTGTGGCATTATTTTCACGTATTCATTTGCTGCTTTCTTATTTCAATTTCTGGATCAATATTCTATGGTACTTCTTAAAATTATGAAGATATAACCAGTAATTATGAGCTGAAAGGGGGTTATTGAGAGAATATCAGTTTTGCTTGAAAGATTTTTATTTGGGATTCGTAACATTCCTATTTGCACTGCATTCTAAAATGATGCTTTACGTGTACATTTTACTGGTGAAATTTTATAACATATTCTACTTGACTTCCTTTTTCACTAAACAAGTAGAATTCTTCCAAGACAGTTGGAACCAGGAAATACTGAACTTGAAAAATTCTTTTCATTTTCTCTTGAATGGGTCTTAGCAAAGAGCATGAAGTGTACTGGTTAACAGCGTAGACTTGAAAGTGAGAGGCCTGGGTTCAGTCCTAAATCTGCCTCTTACTAAACTGGCTGTATAACAGCATCTGTGTAATTCAGTTTCTCTGTCTAAACATGATAATGATAACAGTGATCTCATAAGGGTTTTATAGGAACTGAATGGATTTGCATACACAAAGTATATACAGTAAGCACTTGTTAAAATGTCATCTGTTACTATCCCAGTATGTTGGGTACCACAGGACCTAGGGGCTCTAGCTCCTCCACCAAACGGATATGACACATAATACTTACCATCTTTTCAATGTGTGTGCAGGTAAGTTTCCTCACTCTCAAATATCATATTTCCATAAAATCCTAATTCATTTTAATTTATAAACATCTGAGAAGTGCCACAGAAATAACGTCAGGTTCTAAACTTGGCTCATCCATTTCCTAGGCTATGCTATCTGGAGCAAACTGCTGAGTTTCCTAATTTGTAAGTTTAGGATTACACTACATACGTATCAAGAGTTTATGTGAAAGCACCCATCCTAGCTTCTAAATTCAAGTATCTTTGAGCAAATAAAAACTAGTTTTCCATTACTTCCTTAAAAAGACTGAATAAAACTTGATGAACTTCTTCAGGGAACTATATCATATAAATTACATTTTCACCTCTTAAATTTGTCCCCATGGGGCCGGTGAGATGGCTCAGCGGCGTAAGCGCCTGCCTTGCAAGCGCGAGGGCCTGAGTTCGACTCCCGGATCCCACATACGAAAAAGGGGCCGGTGATATCGCTCAGCGGCACGGGTGCCTGTTGGCGCCCGAGGTCCTGAGGTCGACCCCCCGGTACCCACAAAAAAAAAAAAAAAAAAAATTTGTCCCCATGCATTAGTTTCAGATGTTTGGAGAAGAGCTCTTGCGTACTATGAGCATATCTACAGTCGGTACATCTAATGCCTAACTCTAATAATCCCTGCCCTCTTGCTTCCCTTTCTTATGTAGCATAATAGTGACACAGTTAGGGACCATCATGGTGGGACAGAAGGCTTGGGATGACAAAATAAACGTCTGGGCACAATAAACTGTTGCCTTTGTAACATGGCATGCTTCAAGATAGCCATCATGAGATCAAACCATAAAAGTAGAATGTTTGCATGAAAGAAGAAATTGTTACCAAGAGAAAAGCTAAATAAGCCCTCTAGCCTCACTCCTTCTTAGTCAACTAAAATAACTAATTTTGGAGGCCACACAGCTTTGCTGTAGGTAATACCTCTGATGTGGGGGTTACAATAACAGTTTCCTAGGGTACTTCCCTAGGACCTGAAGGCCACTTTTGCTGAGAACACTGAATTTTCACTTGGGCTTGTAGATGCTGCTGAAGACTAAAATGGGATAAACGGCTTGGCATCTCGGTCTTCATAGCGTGCCTGTCCCCTTTGCGTCTTAACCTTTGGGTTATATTTTACTGGGCTCTGCATGCAGACATGCCGGTCATTTTAGAAATGTTTCTCCAAGAGTATGATACAGGACTAACTTAGCCTAATGCCCGTGGGTGCTGGTATCTGTTTCTTGTACTCTACTCTTGTGCTTTCTCAATAGCTCAAGCACTGAACATTCTGTAGCTCTCACAAGTTTATTCAAGATGACGACACCAGCTGCAAGAGTAACTCAGCAGTTCCTGGACAAAGTTGACTGCTAGCCCACCAAGTACAAGACTGGGAAGCTTTGCACAGGATAATGTCTCCAGATACACAAAATGCAACAGCCTCTAAGACAAGTTGGCTGTCACCACCTGCTGGTCCAAGTCCATCACAAGAAGAAACACCTTTTAAAACCATGCCCCTGGCCAATGAAAATTAACAGATTTTAGCCCACTCCAGCAAATCAATAAAACCTGCTCTGATAGTTAACTGAGTCAACTTGAGTAAGAAATGCCCAACTAAATTAGGTCAGTATAGTTCTGAGTGTGGCTGAAGGTACTTACTGAAGACAGAAGACCCACCCTGGGTATGAGTGACAGCAACCAAGAGGCTTGCCATCTGAATGGAACAAAAGGGAAATAAGGAAGGAAGGCTCCCTTCTGTTTTTTCAGAGGTGCTCCAGCCTTAACCTTCACTTTGGACATTGTCTCCTGACTTCCAGTGAAGATTCTTCAGCTTCCTGCACAGAGCCTTTATCTCTACTGCAGACCCTTCGGCCTTCTGACACAGACTTGCACAGACACTACAGTGAGCTCCAGGCCCCTGACTGGATCCTTCGGATCTCCAGCTCACAGACAGACCTTTTGTACTCTTCCATACCTGACTCTGTGGGCGGCCACTCTAAGCCGGTCTTGGAAATCCTTTTATATTTGTATATCTTGCATTAAATATTTCTCTAGTAAGCACTAACTGATACACCTGCTCCTCTCTGTTCTGTGAGCAGCAGCTTGGTCCCTCTCTCAACCAATTGCTGACTCCCTTCAGCCAAAGTTCCAACTTGGATGAAACCTCCTTTCCCCTCCCCCAGTAAAGCTGTCCCTATATAGGAGTTCACATGCTTGCAGTATTTGGCCCATTCTCATTTCCACCATCTATGTGTCAGAAGATCTCAACATCTAGGATCAATATTACTAAATATTAGCTAAACTAAAAATCCAGTTTCCAACTCTTTGCACTCAGGAAGCCAAGGCATATGTAAATGCAACACTAGGCTATGCTCCTGTCCCTCCATGCTATAAATGCAGGTATCATGACTGGATCTGTAGCAGCCACCACTTGATCACAATGAAAAAAACCTGAGATAATCTTAGAGGCTTTTGCCTATCATCAAGCTGCTGACTCAACAGTAATAATCAGCTAAGAAGTGTTATCTTTCCTCAGGCTCTTTCCTTCCCTGCTTCCAATCTGCCATGAGGTGAGCAGCTTTCCTCTGCAATGTTCTTCTTCCATGATGTTTCTGCCATGCCGCAGGCCCGAACGCAATGGCGCCTGCTGAACACAGACTCAGATCTATGAAACCCGGAGCCTAAATAAATCTTTCTTCCTTTAAATTGCTTGTGTATATCAAATATTTTGTCCCAGCAACGAAAAGCTGACTAATGCAAGAGGGAAAAGAACAATTTGGAGATAAGGCTGGGGCAGGTTGGAGATGGGCATACAGGAAAGAGTGAGGGCCTTGGTAATGTTCTCTCAAGTCTTTGACATAAAGTAAGAAGCAGCCAAGACACTATTACATCCCATAGTATGCTGGTCACTGTCTAACAACTGGCTCCATGAGAGAAAGATCTAATTTATGGTATTCACACTGTAAATGCTCCAAGACTGGCTTCAAACTATCAATAGGACACAACTGAGTGTAGAATTGAAAAGAAATGCACAGTAGTGCTCTATTATGTGGTATTTGTACCATTCAAATCCACTAGATAGAAGCAATCTCAAGAGCACAGATAATAGTAAAATATATAAAATAATTACAAATAACAAAATATTTGATCTTAATATAATTCATTTATTATAAAGTTATGTACTTTAATTCTTAATAATGGCTGTGTTTAACAACTGTCCTACAGTATTTATAAAGACTTCACAGATGGCTCCAGATCATCACTAATCTATAGCTATCCACTTGGTCCTGTGCCTATCTCCACGGACAATGGCTACAATTAGTTTCCAGCCACTTCGCAAGTCTACGGCTCACCCTCTGACACTAGAGAATAAGGAGAGATGCAAAGGGAATGGACTGTGATATGTACCTTGAGAATACTCAAGCTAAACAGAATGCCAAGTTTGGCTTCAACAGTGACTGTACTGAAAAATATTTTGGTGTAACTTAGAAGTTTAGTTAGGAAACTACTGCAGTAAAATAAGCCTAGAGCTTCGGCAGCAGTGAGAACAAAAAAGAATCATTGCTTAGGAAATGAGCCTGACCTAACTGTAGCATCTCTGAGGCAACCAAGTGAAATAAAAAAAAAAAAACAACTAAAAAGGTGGAAAAAGATGGAGGATGAGTAAGAAGCAGGCAGCGAAACTCTCTCTAAAAGTTACCATTGGAACACGGGAATATAGCGACCGGGAAAGCGCAGGGGGGGGGAGATGCCTCCCCGGAACCCAGAAAAGTTCTGAAGCGCAATCTGGGACCCCCGGCACCAGTGAAGGGTACTTTTCAACAAAGAAGAAGGAAAGAAGGAGCAGATCGTGCGCGCACCTTCTACCATCCCAGGAATTGCAGCGCTACAGAAGTTCAATTCTAGGGACACACGGTGACAGCTGGCGCCCAGGAAGCCCCCACGGAGGATCCTGAGACAGCGGCGAGGCGGGGGAGCGGCGGAGAACTGCGCTGGCCGGCGGTGAGTGGGTGTCTCTCAGCCACAGCTGCCCCGCGCCAGAGAGCGACCGGCCGGGCGCCATTGTGGGGGGTGTGGCGAAACTCAGAGCAGCGCAAAAGAAAGAAAAACAGCGCTGGACACTGTGCTCCGGACAAGAGTGTGCTGAGGGCAGCGGGTGAACGAAACTGGTCTCTCAGCCGCACCTGTCCCGCGCCGGAGAGCGAGTGGCCCGGCGCCATTGTGGGGGGCGTGGCGAAAATCAGAGGCGGGAAACCACTGCAGGGAACCCGCGCTCGGAACAGCGCACTGCACCTCTCAGGCCCAGGGTTAGTGCAAGGGCACTGAGCGCAGCGGGCGAGCTAGACTGGTCTCTGCCTGAAAGTACGGGCCTCTGCTCACCGCCCGCCAGAGGGCCGCTCCTGGCTTACTGGGACCGACCTGCACGGAACAGGACTCTGTCACCACACGGTGCCTGCCTACAGCAGAGTCAACACCTGGAACTGATTCTTTTTATTTTTTTTTTTGATTTTTTTCTTATTTTTTTTTTAATTTTAATTTTAATTTTTTTTCTCACTCATTTGTTTTTTGTTCTGGCGAAGGGTTGTTTTTTTTGTTTTTTTTTTTTTGGTGGGGTTTTATTTTTGTTTTGTCTGTTTTATTGTTTTTATCTTCGTTTTTGGTTCTGTATGTGTATTTGCTCTTTCCTTCATTATTCTCTCTCGTTTTTTTATATGAGTGTAAACAGCACCTCTAACTTCTTTGTGATTGTGGTTGTGATCTGTTCTTCCTTTTATCCCTTCCTTCTCTTTTTACCACCAGTCCTCTGCACCAGTGTCCCAATGTTAGTGGGATCCCTCTTGGTCCTCTAACCTTACATCTAATTCCTTCCTATTCTCCCAACACTCTATTTCCTCCTTAACTCATTTTTAATTTAAACTCCTCAGGGAAAAATTGACATACATAGGACTTGTATACTGCATATATTTTCTGGTGTGTTTTAGATTTTGTTATATAACCGCAACTCTATACAGCTAAAAGTGGTAAATAACTGGTTAGCTCAGTCTGTCATTTTCTAGGCTGTGTTTGATGCTTTAGTTAACATTATAGCCAAATGTGAAATAATTGTTCTAAACATCTTTCCTTCCTGATATTTCGTGATTGAGATTGACTAAGGGACACAGAAAATACAGTGGCACAGTACCAAAGAATCAAGGACTGGGCCAAACAGGTAGCAACTTCGCGTACCCAACGAATTGAAGAGGTAGGATCTGGCAGAAAGCTCAAAACCCAAAAGCAAGCTCCACTTGGAAGATACTGCAGAGAAGTAGTCATCTTCTAACGATCTTAAACACTAGCAATAAAGTAACCTACCATAGGTAATTTGCAAACATCACCCCAGGAATTAAAGAAAGAAAAAATGAGACGACACTTAAACAAGATGCAACCCCACACATCCAATTCACCAAAGGCAAACCTAGGGGGCAATGAGGTGGGACAATCCGAAAGCCACCCACCTGGCCTATCTGAAGTGGTAACAACAAAGCAACTGAATGAGGCTCTGGAAAAAATTAAAACAGAAATAATCTCACAGATAACTGCAGAGATAATGTCCACAATGAAGACCATGCTTAAGGACACTATAGCTGATACAGACAAAAAAATAGATGAGCTTAAGAAAACTATAGAAACCATGAATGCTCAGCATAGGAAAGAAATGGAATCCATAAGGCAAATTCAAGCAGATATCCAAGAGAACAAAAATTCCATTGAAAGTATTTCTAACAGATTAAGCCAATGCGAGGACAGGATCTCAGATATACAAGACAGGCTTGCAATTAGTGATCATGAAAAGGAAGAATTCTTAAAAACAGTAAGGGACCATGAAAAATCAATCCAGCAGCTGCTAGATGACTCAAAGATAAACAACTTAAGAATAATTGGAATAAATGAAAAAGCAGGAGATAGCATCAATGACATTAAAACCTTGTTCAAAGACATAATCGGGGAGAACTTTCCTGGAAGAGAAAAGGAATTTGATGCCCCTATAAGTGAAGTGTTTAGAACACCAACTAGACATGATCAAAAAAAACCTTCAGCCAGACATATTACAGTCAAGATCCCAGAAATTCAACAGAAGGGCAGAATCTTAAAAGCTGTTAGGGAGAAGAGACAAATCACCTATAAAGGAAAACCCATCAGAATCACAGCTGACTTTTCAGCACAAACCCTCAATTCAAGAAGAGCTTGGAATGATGTATTGCAAGCTCTAAAGGAAAATAATTTTCAACCCAGATTGATGTACCCTGCAAAACTATCTTTCAAAATTGATGGAGAAATAAAATACTTTCATGACAAAGAACATCTGAGAAAATTTATGACCACCAAACCAGCACTCCAAAATGTTCTGAAGGACATTCTAGAAAGAGATAGGAACCCCAACAGAAGGAATCCACCAGGCAGGGCAGATAATTAAATAGCAGGAAAGGGGAAAAACAAAGAGTGGGAACCAACAACAGGAAAATATCATGACAAGTATAAGTCAATACATATCGGTTTTAACCATCAATGTTAACGGTCTCAATTCACCAATCAAAAGGCACAGACTGGCGAAATGGATCAAGAAGCAAGATCCAACAATATGCTGTATACAAGAAACACATTTAATTCAGAAAGAAATTCATAGACTGAAAGTCAAAGGATGGAAAACAATACTCCATGCCACAGGAACCCAGAAAAAAGCAGGGGTAGCTATTCTTTTTGCAGACAAAGTGAACTTCAAGCCAAGAAGGATTCAGAGAGATAAAGACGGTCATTACATCCTTGTAAAGGGAACAATCCAAGAGGAAGAGATAACGATCATAAATATATATGCGTCAAATACCAATGCACCCAGCTATATAAAACAAGTACTAAAGGACATGAAAAATCAAATAAGCACTAATACAATTATATTGGGAGATCTCAATACTCCACTGTCACAAAAAGACAGATCAACTGGACAGAAAATCAATAATGAAATATTAGAACTGAACCAAACTTTTGAAAAAATGGACTTAGTAGATGTCTACAGAGTGTTCCATCCCACAACATCAGAATACACATTTTTCTCAGCTGCACATGGGACGTTCTCCAAAATAGACCACATACTAGCTCATAAAACCTGCTTAAGTAAATGCAAAGGAATTGAAATTATCCCATGCATATTATCAGACCATAGTGCAATGAAATTGAAAATCAATGGCAAAAGATCTCACAAAAACTCCCTAAACACATGGAAATTAAACAGCACCCTCCTGAACAACCAATGGGTCACAGATGAAATTAAAGAAGAAATTAGACACTTTCTAAAACTGAATGATAACAACAGTACAACATACCGGAACTTATGGGATACAATGAAAGCAGTCCTAAGAGGGAAATTTATAGCATTAAATACTTATATCAGGAAAATAGAGCAAGCGCAAATCAACAACTTAAGGGTGAACCTCGAGCTTCTAGAAAAAGAAGAGCAGGTTAAGCCAAAAGCCCGTACAAGGGAGGAAATTATAAAGATCAGAGCAGAAATTAACGTATTGGAGACTAAAAAAACAATACAAAGAATCAATGAAGCAAAAAGTTGGTTCTTTGAAAGAATAAATAAGATTGACAAACCCTTATCCAACCTTATTAAAAAAAGAAAAGAAAAGACTCAAATCCATGCAATTGAAAATGAAAAGGGTGATATCACGACGGACCCTGCAGAAATCCAGAAGATCATCTTTACCTATTTTGAAAATTTATATTCTACTAAGATGGAAAATGCAGAAGAAATGGACAGATTCCTAGATTCGTATGAATTACCAAAGCTGAATCAAGAAGATTTAAAAATCCTAAATAAACCAATATCAACTAACGAAATTGAAGATGTAATTAAAAACCTCCCAACAAAGAAAAGCCCAGGCCCTGATGGATTCACTGCCGAATTCTACAAGAAATTTAGAGAAGACCTAACGCCCCTACTTCTCAAACTTTTCAATGAAATTGAAAGGGAAGCAATACTCCCAAATTCATTCCTGGAAGCAAGCATTACCCTGATACCAAAACCAGGGAAGGACCCAATTAAGAAAGAGAACTACAGGCCAATCTCCCTAATGAACATAGATGCAAAGATCCTTAATAAGATACTGGCAAACAGAATCCAACAAATCATCAAGAAGATTATACACCATGACCAAGTTGGATTCATCCCAGGGATGCAGGGATGGTTCAACATACGTAAATCAATAAATGTAATACACCATATTAACAGAACCAAAGACAAAAATCACATGATCATCTCAATAGATGCAGAAAAAGCTTTTGACAAAGTCCAGCACCTTTTCATGATAAAAACCCTACAGAAAATTGGAATAGAGGGTTTTTATCTCAATCTGGTAAAAGCTATCTATGACAAACCAACAGCCAATATTATACTAAATGGCCAAAAACTGAAAGCCTTTCCTCTAAATTCAGGAACAAGACAAGGATGTCCACTATCCCCACTCTTATTCAACATAGTTCTGGAAACTTTAGCCAGAGCAATTAGACAAGAGAAAGAAATAAAAGGAATAATGATTGGAAAGGAAGAAGTTAAATTATCATTATTTGCAGATGACATGATACTCTACACAGAAGACCCCAAAAACTCCACTAAAAAACTGCTAGATTTAATAAGCAAATTCAGTAGTGTAGCTGGATACAAAGTCAATACTCAGAAGTCAATAGCCTTCCTGTACACAAATAACAAACTTACTGAAAGAGAAATTAGGGAAACAATACCTTTCACAATAACATCCAAAAAGATGAAATACCTAGGAATCAACCTCACAAAGGATGTAAAAGACCTCTATACTGAAAACTACAGTACTCTGAAAAAGGAGATTGAAGAGGATATCAGAAAATGGAAAGATATCCCTTGCTCCTGGATAGGAAGAACCAATATAGTGAAAATGGCCATACTTCCAAAATTGTTATACAGATTTAATGCAATTCCAATCAAAATTCCAACAGCATATCTCACAGAATTAGAGAAAACAATCCTAAAATTCATTTGGAATCAGAAGAGACCTAGAATAGCAAAGGCAATTCTGGGCAACAAAGGCAAGACAGGGGGCATCACAATCCCCGACTTGAAATTATACTATAAAGCTACTGTGATAAAAACAGTGTGGTACTGGCAAAAAAAAAAGACCTGAAGATCAATGGAACAGATTAGAAGATGCTGAAACAATCCCAGACATACTAAGCCACCTTATCTTTGACAAAGGTGCCAAACACATTCGCTGGAAGATAGATAGCCTCTTTAATAAATGGTGCTGGAAAAACTGGCTCTACACATGCCGAAGATTAAAACTAGACCCATATCTTTCACCATGCACTAAACTAAACTCAAAATGGATCAGAGATCTAAATATTAAAACAGAAACATTAAATCTGCTTGAAGGTAGGATAGGTAAAACCCTTGGAGACATTGGTGTAGGCAAAGACTTTATGAATAAAAACTCAACCGCACGGGAACTATCCCAAAGAATCAATAACTGGGATCTCATCTTATTAAAAAGCTTTTGCACAGCAAGAGAAACCACCAACAGAGTGAAGAGACAACCCACAATATGGGAAAAAATGTTTGCCAGCTGTTCCTCAGACAAAGGATTACTATCGAGAACATATAAACAACTCAAAAAAATCAGACCTCCCAAATTTAAAGACCCAATCCAAAAATGGGCATCTGAGATGAATACACATTTCTCAGATGAAGAAATACTAATGGCAAATAAATATACAAAAAAATGTGCAACATCACTAGTCATTCGAGAGATGCAAATTAAAACAATGCTGAGATACCATCTCACCCCAGAAAGAATGGCTACTATAAAGAAATCAACTAATAACAAATGCTGGAGGGGCTGTGGGGAAAAAGGAACCCTTCTCCACTGTTGGTGGGAGTGTCGACTGGTACAGCCACTGTGGAAGTCAGTGTGGAGATTCCTCAAAAAGCTAGGGTTGTAGGTCCCATTTGACCCAGCTATTCCCCTTCTGGGCATCTTCCCAGAAGAATTAAAAACATCATACCACAGCGATATATGTGCACCCATGTTTATAGCAGCACAATTTGTAATAGCCAGATCTTGGAAACAACCCAAATGCCCATCAACTGAGGAATGGATAAGAAAGATGTGGTATTTTTATACAATGGAGTACTATTCAGCCATAAAGAAGGATAAACTGGAGACTTTTATAGGTAAATGGATGCAACTCGAGAAAATACTCCTAAGTGAAATAAACCGGATGCACATGTGTAAGCATCATATTGTCTCTCTAGTATGAGAAACTGAAAGAGTAAATAAGATCCAAAATGTACAATAGACATGGTGAATCAAAAAGAAACTGCTCAAAAGGAGAGAGAGACTGGAATAGGAGAATAGGGAAAAGAAAGAAGGGAAAGGAAAAAAAATTGTATATATATATAAAATGGTTAAGATAGATACACTACCAATTTTACTTAGTTCATTGAAGAGTAAGGTTTGTGCCAATAATGTTTGGACAATTGAATGCTAATATCTAGTATCCTGAATAACTAACTTAAAGATAATAATACGTAATGCATTAACCATTGTTACCCTCCTATTATGTTGTTTTGAAAATTTGTTCTTTTTTGATTTGTTTTGTTTTTTCTTCTCTTTAAAAAAAAAAAAAAGAACTGCTCTCTCTCCCACAGACATACATCATGGGTTGGAGCTATTTAGCCTTGCAGAGTTAGACTCCACTATTTCATTTTCTGACTACAACCTCCTATCTTCCCAAGTCTTTAGTGTTTATATTTCATGACAACTAAAGTTAAAACTCAGACATCCTGTCCCTTTCAATCCTGTATTTCCCCTCTAAAATACCTATCCCTTTTTTCCCCATTTCCTTTTTGCTAGTCAATGTGGACGCTGCAGCTGCCATTTGAATTTTTATTTTTTTTTTTATTTATTTTTTTTTTTTTCTTTTTTTTTTTGTGGGTACCGGGGGGACGACCTCAGGACCTCACGCGCCAACAGGCACCTGTGCCGCTGAGCGATATCACCGGCCCCTTTTTCGTATGTGGGTTCCGGGAGTCGAACTCGGGCCTTCACGCTTGCAAGGCAGGCGCTTAAGCCGCTGAGCCGTCTCACCGGCCCCCATTTGAATTTTTAAATCAGTATCTTTATTTCCTTGCAATACTAATCTGCCAAAACAATCTAGCAACACCTTAGCCCCTAAACTAAAACAATATACTTCCATACATGCATGCCATGTGTTTCTGGGGAAAAAAAATCACAACACTGAGGAGATTCAACCCATAAAGTCATAGTCCATTGTATCGAAATGCCAATTAATTTCCCTATTCCCCAAACATTCTCCCAGAGCCCACTTTTCTTTAGACTGCCCTGTATGACCCCTGTAATCCTTATAACAGCACAACCACACAAGTCAGAGTCAATTAGCAGTGGCAACAAAAAGAAAACAGTGTTTTTCGGGGGGGGGCACGAAGAAACAGCATCTTCTATTACACAGAAAGAAGCAAAAACTGGAAGCAAATTTCTCAATTCCTTACTTCCCAGTTTCTGACTCCACTTACTGGTAGTTGAATATTTCTTGCAGTTCTTTGAAACATTCTCACTTAAGTCTCTCTCCCATCTCTACTTCCCCAAAAAATGCCACATTGCTTCTGGTTTCTTTGCCTTTGCAGAGGGTATACTGGTTTGAAAATCAGAAACATGGTCAGGGATCAGGATATAAGTCTAGGACCTGGGCATATACATGGTATTTAAAGCTAAGGGAGTGGAGCCTAGGAAGTTAAGTTCCAAACCTCAGAAGTTAAGTATGGCAAAGACAACACAGAAGAACTTTAAAAGAGTGTGTCAAGTTAGTCAAGAGAAGAGGTCAGGAAAAGGGAAATCAGAAATTGATGATGACAGGTTATGTAAGAGGAAGGAAGTGTCTGTTTTTGCCTTAATCCAAAGACCTCTTGTGATGCAAGAGAAGAAAACAAAGAGGAAATGTTCAGGAATGTGTGTGGTAAGTGAATGCTGAAGGAAACTAGAATATGCTCCTTAAAATATGAAGGACTATTGAGATGAAGACAGTTAAGATGTAGAGCTCTTCTGGATGCTCTGTTTGCTTAAAGCAGGACAAAACCTTATAGATAATGTCTTTCTATCTCCCCAGACCCCTGCTTCCCACCTAAAGAAAGAATGTAAAATCTGACTTAAAAGCTTTGTCAGCTTGCACATGGCACCAGAGGAATCTCAGAGCATACTTTTTTCCTTCAGTTCACTTCTCATAGATTCTCCTTCCTACCTTCCTACCTTGGAAAGCCTGGGTCTGATTTCCTTTGTCTTGTCACTTCTCTAACATTCACTGTTCTCTGTTGAAGAAGATACTACGCAAGCCTAATGAAGGCCACTGGTTGGTTATTATTCATTGACTCCCTGCCGCATGGGCACTGCACACAGGATTGGACTTGACTGTTCTTCTGCTATTTTGTTTTTCGTTACAAGACTCTGTCCCAACTATAAATTTATGGGGTTTGGGGGGTGGCAGGGAGTCTTGCCTTCGATGCAATGATGTCCTAGAATCTAAATAAGGAGAGCACAGACAGAAAGTTGGTGATGGAAGAAAGTGGAGGGAACAATGAAATGCTAGCACTGAGCATAATACTTAGTATTATGCATAACTGTTTACTACATAGCAAGTTACTGAATTTCTGTTTCTAATGAGCTCAAAGTCATAGAGACAAGATGAGATAAATTATAAATGCTTTAAATTAGACTTACTTTGCCTTACCTTTCCTCCCCAGGAGAAAGAGGAAGAGGAAGAAGACATTGTAAATGCAAGGACGTAGATATGACAAGAAAAGAATTATGTGTGTAATGAGGGGAGAAATGATAGTTATGTATGGCAGATGTGAGTTTATGAAACAGAGAAGAGGAGAATAAGACTGAAAAGGGCAGTGGGGTCAGAGATCATGAATAATCTTATTCATCATGACAGGGAGTTTGAGATTTCCTTCTGTAGGAAATGAAAGTGATAAACTGAGAGTCAGAGAAAGAAGCAAGTGTTTTAGGAAGGAAACCAGTAGCAACATATACTTTCAAAGTAGAAGGAAGGGAGGAAGATAAGAAGCAGAACACCACTTTAGGAATCTTCAAACACAGACAAGCAAAGAAAATAAAAACCTATAATATGAAAATGGCATGAAAAATGAAGAAGAATAAATGAATGTCAGAGACAGAGGCATGGAGGAGACTTCAAGTGGGCTGGATGTATAAACAAAGCTAGATGAAAGACTGCTTCGATAGTTTTTTTCTATTCTCCTTGAGGTATAATTGGCAATCAATAAACTGGACATATTTTTTAAAGTACATTCTGATAAATTCTGACACCCATAAAGCTATCACAACTATCAAAACAATGAATATATTTATCAACCCAGAAGTTTTCTTGTACCTTTTTCATAATTCCCCAACTCTCCTCCCATCCCTGCTCCTCAGCAAACCCTAATCTACTGTCACTATACATTATTTGCATTTCCTTTAATTTTATATGAATGAAATCCTGCAGAATGAACTCATGATGTCTGCCTTCTCTTGCATAGTATAATTATTCTGAAGATCAGTCATATTATTTTACGTATCAGTGGTTCACTCCTTCTTATTCCCAAGTAATATCCCATTGTATGAACACCCCCATTTGTCTATCCATTAGTATGTACCTGACAGATATTAGGGTTGTTTACAGTTTTGGACTATTATATATAAAGCTGCTATAAACATTAAGGTACAAGTTTTTGTAGGGACACAGGTTTTTCTTTCTGTGGGGTAAGTACCTAAGAATGGAATGTGTAGATCTCATAGTGTGGGAGACCAGATAATGAGAATTGAGGCCTAACTGACCTCCTCCGTGAGCACAAAGGAGAAAAACAGCAAGCTGTGCTCCTTTGGCAACATGCAGGGATGATGGCACATTGCAGATTCTAGGGAAGTCAACACAGCTGAGATCTGGTTGTTTACCTGGGCATGTACTATAGATAACAGGAGGCAGATGAATCTTCTGCTATGCTAATTGCTTGTACTTGTGTCTAAGTGAATAAAAGCAAGGTGAGCAGATGTGCGGGGCTCTCTGTGCACTAGAGTCAAGAGACCCCTGGCCCTCACATTCTAAACTAACTCTCTGTCTTTCATCCCATTCGCCCGTTGGAAAACAAACTCACAGGCTGGTTTCCTACAATGTAGTAGGTATAGGTTTAACGTAAGAAACTGCCAAATCGTTTTCCAAACTGGTTGTGGCATCTTATGTTCCCTCTAGCACAGTATGAGCACTCTGACTGTTCCACATCCTCACCACTGTACTAAGTATGGGGCTATGCCTCACTGTTATTTTAATCTGCATTCCTCTAAGGATTACTGATGTAGCACATATCTTGATGTGTTTGCCATTTATATCCTTTTGGTGATGTGTCTGTTCCAATATTTGCCTATCTTCTAAATTGAATTCTATTTCTTATTGAGTTTTGAGAGTTCTTTATATGTCTTGGCTACAAATCCTTTCTCAGATATAATTATTGCAAATATTTTCTAGTAGTCTGTATCTTCCATTTTTATTCAATTAACCATGCCTTTCAAAGAGCCAATGTTTTGCATCTTGACAAAATGCAAATGTTATATAAATTGCTTTTGATGTTGCATTTAAGATATCTTTACCTCATCTAAAGCCATAAATTTTTTTGTTTTCTTCTACAAGTTTTACAGTTTACCCTTTACAATGGAGTTTATAATCAATTTTAAGTTAATTTTTGCAGATGCTGACAAAAAACATTTATTTTTTGAACTATAAACAGACCATGTTTATTCAATGAACTGTCTTTGAATCTTTGTTAAAAACCAGTTGTCCACGTATTTACTGGTCTATTTGTAGATTCTTCTGTTCCACTGACTTACTTGTTTATCTTTCTACTTATAGGCAGGCACACTCTCTTATACTATTCACTTTATAGTAAATCTTCAATTAGTGTTCTTCAATGTTGTTCTTTCAGCTTTTCTATTAGAGGTCCTTTCATTTCCATATGTCCTTTCATTTCTATTTAATCTGCTTGTCAATTTCTACACAAGTGTTTGTCAGGATTTTGAATGGGATCAATTTGAAAAGAAATAGCATCTTAATAATATAATCTTCCAAAACCATTGACACAATATATCTCCCCATTTATTTGGGGCTTTTTTATTTCTCCTAGCAATGTTCTGTACTGCAGTGTATAGGACTTACACAGCTTTTTCTAATATATCTCATATTTTCATGCTATTATAAATGAGTTTATATTTTATGCCTGACAGTAATGCTGCTAGTCTGTAGAAAAGCTTGTCTATAGAATTACCTTTAGAACAATGATGTTCTCATGTAGTTCTTCCAAGTATTTATATCTAAATAACATATTGTATATTTTAAAGAAATAAATTACTTTCTTCATTTCTTTATATATCAGAACTATACTGATTTGAAATTTTTTATGTAGTAGGCAATTGTATTATTTGTAAATATTATTTTGGAACCATAAGAAGAGATTTTGGAACATATTTATCATAAAGAACAGGCATATTATTTAATGAGATTAAGAGCTACTGCCTGCAGCTATGTCGTCCACTACTTCAATGAAACTGAATGCTTAAGTATCACTTGCTGAGATGTTTTGATATTATAAATTAACACAAAGCTATCAAGTAACAAATTTATGTCTAAACAGCAATAACTGTGCTAATAGCACTAAGAGAAACATCAGCGACAAATACAGAAAATAAATTAAGATTGACACACTTCTGCATTCAAAGGGGGGAAAATATGCAAAATTGGAACTTACCACGCTATTGTTCTCGTCTTTTCTATACCACCTACTTATTGTTTTTGTGAAACAGAATATATCTAAATACCTTTGTCTCTAGATTTCTACCACTTGGAAATAACAGTTTAGAGCCAGATGGCCCACTGTCATCTTTTCTACTACAGAAATCTATGATTCATACAAGAAGACAAGTAGAAGTAACTACTGTTCACTGAATTACTACTACTGAGATATGTTCTCTGCCTAGAATGCCTTGGTTTTAATGTAAGCTCTGCACTGAAGAGTGGGGTAACAATAGCTAACTGTTCCACCTTTCCATGCTGTAGTTTCTTTCACATGGAAAATGAGATGATAGTACATTCTTCAAGTTGTAAGATTAAAGGTTAATGAAAAGCACTTAGAACAGTACACATAAAAACACTCAAGTGTTAGCAATTACTTTTATTTGCAATATCAGGTACTTCCTCTTCTCTTGAAATTATATAACATTACAGATGAAAATACACTGCATAACGTGGTTTTCTATTAATTAACCAGAGAGAAAACATTTTCTCTATTAGAATTTAAATAATGAAAGGTTGGGCCTTAGATTTCAGAGCATATTAGGAGGATAAGATTTCCTGAATCTGTATTTCTGGATAAAGCCTTTTTCTGAAAACCAGTTACTTGGAACCACACTAAACCTTGTGGTAGGGAAATTTTTATGGTCTAAGAATTGTTTCTCTGCTATTTGTGCATAAAAACACTTGGGCCAGTGAGATGGCTCAGCGGCATACACGCCTGCCCGGCAAGCGCAAGGGCCCGAGTTCAACTCCCGTATCCCACATATGAGAAAAGGGCCGGTGATATCGCTCAGCGCCACAGGCGCCTACTGGCGCGCGAGGTCCTGAGGTCGACCCCCGGTACCCACAAAAAAAAAAAAAAAAGAAAAAGAAAACAGTAACCAAGACAAAAGCAGAGCCCACATCCTTGCTCCCTATTCTTTCTCCTGAGGCATTAACACAGGAAGACCACTATCCTGGCTACCCCAGCACCAAGAAGAGCCCCTGCTGTCCTCACCATCACTAGGTAGCACGGGCTACCTTGGCTGTGCTCCCTCCTCTGTGGTCTCCGGCACAGCCCAGTATGCACAGTGGGCAAGGAAATAGAGCCAGGGGAGCTGGCCAACCAAGGTGTGCTGCCCTATGCCTGGCCAATCTGCTACTCACTCTGACGGAGGCACCAGGGGTCACCCGGAGAGCCTCTTTACAGAAGACACACATAACCCGCACTGCTCCGGGCATCCTTCCGCAAACTCCAGCTGGGCCCCGAACCTCCCCACGCATCAGAGAGACCCTGAGAAGAGTTCTGAGGCCCAGTTGTCCTCCCTGTGCTACCTTGGTACACAGCACCCAATGCCAGAAGGTCCTCCACCACACATGAAACACAGACATCATGCCAGCCTGAGAGCCTGGGGTGGGCCCTTCTCAGGTGCTAAAGGAGGACAGGAGGCCAAGGAACCCACCTGCAGTCCTTCTGAAGATCAGTCCTCCTCCATCAGTGAAGGTTGTCCTCTTCAACCAACCAGATATGCAGTTTTGGGAGGATGTGCATGGAACAGTGAAGGAGGAAGGGGACACCTGCCTAGCCAGCTAGATCAGCCCAGTCTACCTTGGTGACCAGCAGGGTGGCAGATTTTGCAGCCAGATGGCCCACACATTCAAGCACTTCCTGCCCTTGGCTTGGAGGATCAGCCTGGCTCAGGAATGGCTGTGCTCCCTGTCAGTTCTGTAGGCAAGTCCCCCAGGGGCCCGTGGGCCAGTCCTAAAGGTGGCCCATCCCCCTTCTCTATCCAGGACTGCTTTACCACATGGAATGGGCTAAACTATGTCCACCCAAAATGCATCTGTTGAATTCCTAAACTCCGAATGCAGCGACATTTAGAGGTAAGGCTTTTAATGAGGTGATTAAGCTTACATGAAGTCATAAGGGTGGGCCTAATTCAATCTGACTGGTGCCTCTGTAAGAAAGTAAGACACACATACCCACACACACAGAGGAAATGCCATGTGAGAAGACTGCCATCTGAAGCCCAGAAGAGAGGCCTGAAGAAACCAACCCTGCCAACATTTCAGGGCCTTCTAACTTCCAAATCTGTGAGAAAATAATTTTCTGTTGTTTAAGTCCCCCAGTCTCTGGTATTTTGTTATAGCAGCCCCAGCAAACTAACACAGCACCTAGTAGACAAACGAAGAAATGAAGGAAACTTATAAATAGCCATGCCCTATAACAGCAAAAAATAAAATCACACAGACACACAAACACACAGACATGTATGATTGCTCGCATTCTGAATTTGCATCACCCACCTGTATCAGAATATATGAAATACAAGTTAATTCAGATATAATTTATGTGAAAACAATTTTAAATGTGAATATGGCCCTTATAAAAGGGACCACATAAGAATACCTTTATAAATAATATCTTCTCTAATACTTTAAACCCATTTGCATTTCCCCTGAGAACAGTTCTTGGGGAAAAGCTGCATTTCTTCTTCCTAAATGGGAACTGGGTTAAGTAGCTCTGGATGTAAAAATGCACTACATAAGGTAATTCCCACTTGTAACTCAGAGCAGCGGCTGTCAGCTCTGGTGAGGCTCTTCCAGGTCGCGGCAAGAGGCCTGTGGGAAGCTGACCAGGCAGGTCCCACTGGGTGTAAGAAAGGACAGACATGCCTGGCCTGAACTAACCATGGCAGCTCTGTCACTTCTGTGACATTAATCATGATATGTTAACTTGAGTGGATGAAAAATGCCTCGCAAATTAGTAAAGCGCAGTTCTGTATGTTCCTGTGGCAGGCCAGCCAACTGAGGGAAGAAGACTCACCCCAGATCTGGGTGGCACCAACCAGTAGGCTTGCTGTCTGTACAGAATGAAAGGGAAAAGAAAAAAGAAGTGTTTCCATTTTGGAAGAGCTCCAGTCTTTGCCACTGCCTCTGGACATGGTCCCACATACTATGGATTTTTCTGTCTCTGACCCCACAGGTGGCCACTGTGGTCTCTTCCAACTCTGATCCTGTAACCTACCTAATAAATCCCCTTGCATAAATATATATATTCCTATTGATTCTGTTCTTCTATAGAATCCTAACTAATATAGTATTCTTTCTCTCATCTTAGTGTTATTCTAGTTATTTTAAACTTGAAAATCAAGACCTAAAAGGGCTCTAACGTAGAGACATCACATCCAAGAATAATTGTGATTAGTTTCTTCTCTTATCAGAGTATCTCAGGAGGGGTACATGCTCAGAATTTAGAAATACCTAGCCAGGGTAGAAAACCTGAGTAGCCTGAGGAAGAGCTTTCACCAACATGAAGTTTACTCATCATTATACTAAAACCTAACAGACAGTAACAGCAATGTTTCTACCAATAAACACGTGTGCTTTGCAGGCTACAGCTGGCCAATTTTACCACACCCCTTGCTGGCTGGGAAGGAAAGATGTTCCTTTCAATAGGCAAAAAAATGAACTGGAAGGAGTACTCTGAGAGTACATGTAAGAATCATGCCTAGTGGTCCTGAGGCAGTGGGCAGAGCAGACATGGATCTGAGTCCCTGGTCCATCCACCACTACACAGCCCAGCTGTTTATTAAAACCTTCAAAAATTGTCCTCTCTCCATAAAAATGGGAAACGGTAACTACCTGGAAGTTTTCTGAAATTCAACAGTGCATATGGAATGCAGAGCAGCACTTTGAACTTAACAGATTCTCCACCTATGTCCCCCACTCAGCCTCCCCCTGCAATTAACCAGGGTGCTCTCCCACACGGACTAGCGTGTAGGAACAGCAAAGAATGGGAACTTTCCTTAAATGCTGGATGCTTTCCATAGATACTGGACTCCATTAAAAAAAAAAATGTTTTGACAGTGCAATAGAAAGTCTTGCTCCTGGTTTTAGGGGCTCCCCCACGTGAACTGCACTTCTCACAGGCACACTCCAACAGACCTGCAGATAAGGCTGGCTTTCTGAGAACAGTCAGGATGACAAAGAGCATTCCCAGAGGAACATGTTTTTGGAATCAATTATAAATCCACTTGAGTTTAAAAAACTTGTTTTTATTCTAAATGTCTGGCAACAAACTAACTAGTTTTAGACTAATCTATACTGACTTTAAAAATAATTAGTTTTGGCCAGGGCTGTAGCTCAGTGGGCGCGGTGCCTTCCTGGCAAGCACGAGGCCCTGAGTTCGATTCCCAGTACCAAAAAATAAATAAATAAATAAAAATAAAAATAATTATTTTATTTAGGTGACACTAATCTGTGTGAGTCTAAATAAAATAATTAGATAATCTATCCCTAAGACAGATCTATCCCTTCACTGCTGAAGAAACACTTGTTATACAAACGAAGGAAAAAATTGCTACTATTTTTACAATCATAGAATTAAAAGGTTGAGAAGGAATAGAGATTATAAATGGAGCCTTTTGAGTCTAAGAAAAAATCAGTTCAAAGGAAGAAAATGACCTTCCTAATGTTACATGTAAGAAAGCTGGTAGCAATATGAAGACTAAAAAGTAAGTGCCATTTTAAAACCAAATTTAATTTTTGATCATCTGTGAGGTGCTAACATCTACAGCTCATTTCCATCAACAAGGAATTAATCCCTTATTACAATGGAGTTAATCCCAGTATTCTACTTAGCTTTGTATTTAATCAAGAGCATTGGAGGCGGAGAAAAGATGGCGGATTTGTAAAAAGCAAGCAGCGAAACTCCCTAAAAGTTACCATTGGGCCACTGGAACATAGTGACTGGGAGAGCACAGGAGGGAGGGAGGTGGCTCCCCTGTACCCAGGAAAGTTCTGAGGCGCAGTCCGGGCCCCACCGAGCGAGTGAAGAGTGGTTTCGAGGAAGAGGAAGGAGGAGACCGCAGGCGAGTTCTCCCTGTGCCAGGAGCCGCAGCGCAACAGAAGTTCAAATCTGCGGACACGCGGTGACAGCCGGCACCCCGGGGCCTCCGCGGAGGATCGGGAGACAGCGGCGGGGCAGGGGGGCAGTGAAGGATGCGCTGGCTGCGGTGAGTGCCTCGGAGGCGCAGCCTTCCCGGCGAGAGAGCGATTGGCCGGGCGCCACCTGGGGGGGGGGGCAGCGAAACAGCGTGGCGCAAGAACACAGCGTTCAAAACTCCGCGCGGCGCCCCGCTCTCAGGCCTGCGGAAAGTGCGCTCACAGCCGCAGGCAAATGAGACTGGTCTCAGCCAGAGAGGCAGGCTTCTGCTCACTGCCCCATAAAAGAGCAGCTGCCGGCATGCTGGGATAGATCTGCAGGAACAGGACTCTCACCACAGGGTGCCTGCCTACAGCAGAGTCAACACCTGGAACTGATTCTTTTATTCTCTTATTCGTTTTTTGTTCTGGTGAAGGTGTTTTTTGTGGGGGGGGTTTGTTTGTTTGCTTGCTTGTTTTGTTGTTCTTGTCTTCGTTTTTGTTTCTGTTTGTCTGTTTGCTCTTTCCTTCATTATTCTATCTGGTTTCTATATGAGTGTAAACAGAGCCTCTAACCTCTTTGCGATTGTGGTTCTAATCTGTTCTTCCTTTTATCCCTTCCTTCTCTTTTTCCCACCAGTACTCTACACCAGTTTCCCAATGTTAGCAGGATCGCTCTTGGTCCTCAGGCCTTACATCTAATTCCTTCTTCTCCCAATTCTCTGTTTCCTCCTTAATTCATTTCAAATTTAAACTCCTGAGGGCAAAATTGACATATTAAGGACTTATATACTGCATATAATTTTTCTGGTGTGTTTTAGATTTTACTATATAACCACAACTCTACTTTATATGGTTAAAAGTGGCAAATAACAGGTTAGCTCAGACTGTCATTTTCTAGGCTGTGTTTGATGCTTTAGGTACCATTATAGCCAAAAGTGACATAATTGTTCTAAACAGCTTTTTTCCTGGTATTCCATGATTGAGATTGACTAAGGGTCACAGAAAATACAGTGTCACAGTACCAAAGAACCAAGGACTGGACCAAACAGGCAGCAACTACTCATACCCAACAAATTGAAGAGGTAGGATCTTGCAGCAGGCACAAAACCCAAAAATAAACTACACCTGCAAGATACCACAGAGAAGTAGTCATCTCCTAAGCATTTTAAACAACAGCAATAAAGCAACCTACCATAGGTAATTTACAAACATCACCCCAGGAGTTAAACTAAAGAAAGAAAATAAAATGAGACGAAATTTAAACAAGATGCAACCCCACACATCCAATTCACCAAAGGCAAACCTAGGGGGCAATGAGGTGGGACAATCCGAAAGCCACCCACCTGGCATCTCTGAAGTGGTAACAACAAAGCAACTGAATGAGGCTCTGGAAAAATTAAATCAGAAATAATTTCACAGATAACTGCAGAGATAATGTCCACAATGAAGACCATGCTTAAGGACGCTAGAGCAGACACAGATAAAAAAATAGACGAGCTTAAGAAAATGACGGAAACCATAAATGCTCAGCATAGGAAGGAAATGGAATCCATAAGGCAGATTCAAGCAGATATCCAGGAGAACAAAAATTTCATTGGAAGTATTTGTAGCAGATTAAGCCAATGTGAGGACAGGATCTCAGATATAGAAGATAGGCTTGTGATTAGTGATCATGAAAAGAAAGAATTCTTAAAAATAGCAAGGGATCATGAAAAATCAATCCAGCAGCTGATAGATGATACAAAGAGAAATAACTTAAGATTAATTGGAATCAATGAAAAAGCAGGAGATAGCATAAATGACATCAGAACCCTGTTCACAGTCATTATCACAGAGAATTGCCCTGGTAGAGAAAAAGAATTTGATCTTCATATAAATGAGGCTTATAGAACTCCAACTAGCCATGATCAAAAAAAAAAAAAAAAAAAAAAGGGCCGGTGAGATGGCTCAGCGGCGTAAGCGCCTGCCCGGCAAGCGCGAGGGCCTGAGTTCGACTCCCGGATCCCACATACGAAAAAGGGGCCGGTGATATCGCTCAGCGGCACGGGCGCCTACTGGCATGCGAGGTCCTGAGGTCGACCCCCCGGTACCCACAAAAAAAAAAAAAAAAAAAAAAAAAAAAATCTTTAGCCAGACATATCATAGTCAAGATCCCAGAAATTCAACGGAAGAGCAGAATCTTAAAAGCTGTTAGGGACAAGAGACAAATCACCTATAAAGGAAAGCCCATCAGAATCACAGCGGACTTTTCAGCACAAACCTCAAGTCAAGAAGAGCTTGGAATAACGTATTTCAAGCTCTAAAGGAAAATAACTTTCAACCCAGATTGATGTACCCTGCAAAACTATCTTTGAAAATTGATGGAGAAATAAAATACTTCCAGGACAAAGAACATCTGAGAAAATTTATGACCACCAAACCAGCACTCCAAAATGTTCTGAAGGACATTCTAGAAGGAGATAACAAGGACTACAACTCCAGGAACCCCAACAGAAGGAATCCACCAGGCAGGGCAGATAATTAAACAGAGGGAGAGGGGAAAAAAAGAGGGGGAACCAACAATAGGAAAACAACATCACAAGGATAAGTCAATACATATCAGTTTTAACCATCAATGTTAATGGTCTCAATTCACCAATCAAAAGGCACAGACTGGCGAAATGGATCAAGAAGCAAGATCCAACAATATGCTGTATACAAGAAACACATTTAATTCAGAAAGAAATTCATAGACTGAAAGTCAAAGGATGGAAAACAATACTCCATGCAACAGGAACCCAGAAAAAAGCAGGGGTAGCTATTCTTTTTGCAGACAAAGTGAATTTCAAGCCAAGAATGATTCAGAGAGATAAAGACGGTCATTACATCCTTGTAAAGGGAATAATCCAAGAGGAAGAGATAACGATCATAAATATATATGCAACAAATACCAGTGCACCCAACTACATAAAACAAGTATTAAAGGACATGAAAAATCAAATAAGCAATAATACAATTATATTGGGGGATCTTAATACTCCACTGTCACAAAAAAGACAGATCAACTAGACAAAAAATCAATAATGAAATATTAGAACTGAACCAAACTTTTGAAAAAATGGACTTAGTAGATGTCTACAGAGTGTTCCACCCCACAACATCAGAATACACATTCTTCTCAGCTACACATGGGATGTTCTCCAAAACAGGCCACATACTAGCTCATAAAACCTGCTTAAGTAAATGCAAAGGAACTGAAATTATCCCATGTATATTATCAGACCATAGTGCAATGAAATTGGAAATCAATGGCAAAAGAAATCACAAAAACTTCCTAAACACATGGAAATTAAACAGCACCCTCCTGAACAACCAATGGGTCACAGATGAAATTAAAGAAGAAATTAGACACTTTCTACAACTGAATGATAATGACAGTACAACATACCGGAACTTATGGGATACAATGAAAGCAGTCCTAAGAGGGAAATTTATAGCATTAAATACCTATATCAGGAAAACAGAGCAAGCGCAAATAAACAACTTAATGGTGAACCTCAAACTTCTAGAAAAAGAAGAACAGGCTAAGCCAAAAGCTCATACAAGGGAGGAAATTATAAAGATCAGAGCAGAAATTAACATATTGGAGACTAAAAAAAAACAATACAAAGAATCAATGAATCAAAGAGTTGGTTCTTTGAAAGAATAAATAAGATTGACAAACCCTTATCCAACCTTATTAAAAAAAGAAAAGACTCAAATCCATACAATTGAAAATGAAAAGGGCAACATCATGACGGACCCTGCAGAAATCCAGATCATCTATACCTACTCTGAAAATTTATATTGTAATAAGATGGAAAATGCAGAAGAAATGGACAGATTCCTAGATATGTATGAATTACCAAAATTGAATCAAGAAGATTTAAAAATCCTAAATAAACCAATATCAACCAATGAAATTGAAGATGTAATTAAAAATCTCCCAACAAAGAAAAGCCCAGGCCCTGATGGATTCACTGCCAAATTCTACAAGAAATGTAGAGAAGACCTAACACCAATACTTCTCAGACTTTTTAATGAAATCAAAAGGGAAGCAATACTCCCAAATTCATTCCTGGAAGCAAGCATTACCCTGACACCAAAACCAGAGAAGGACCCAACTAAGAAAGACAATTACACGCCAATCTCCCTCATGAACCCAGATGCAAAAATCCTCAATAAGATACTGGCAAACAGAATGCAGCAAATCATCAAGAAGATTATATACCATGACCAAGTTAGATTCATCCCAGGGATACAGGGATGGTTCAATATACGTAAATCAATAAATGTAATACACCATAATAACAGAACCAAAGACAAAAACCATATGACCATCACAATAGATGCACAAAAAGCTTTTGACAAAGTCCAGCACCTATTCATGATAAAAACCCTACAGAAAATTGGAATAGAAGGTCTTTATCTCAATCTGGTAAAAGCTATCTATGACAAACCAAGAGCCAATATCATACTAAATGGACAAAAACTGAAAGCTCTCTCTCTAAAATCAGGAACAAGACAAGGATGTCCACTGTCCCCACTCTTATTCAACATAGTCCTGGAAACTTTAGCCAGAGCAATTAGACAATAGAAAGAAATAAAAGGAATAATGATTGGAAACGAAGAAGTTAAATTATCATTATTTGCAGATGACATGATAGTCTACATAGAGGACCCCAAAAACTCCACTAAAAAAGTGCTCGATTTAATAAGCAAATTCAGTAGTGTAGCTGGATACAAAGTCAATTCTCAAAAATCAATAGCCTTTCTATACACGAATAACAAACTTACTGAAAGAGAAATTAGGGAAACAACACCTTTCACAATAACATCCAAAAAAAATGAAATACCTAGGAACCAACCTCACAAAGGATGTAAAAGACCTATACACTGAAAACTACAGTACTCTGAAAAAGGAGATTGAAGAGGATATCAGAAAATGGAAAGACATCCCTTGCTCCTGGATAGGAAGAACCAATATAGTGAAAATGGCCATACTTCCAAAATTGTTATACAGATTTAATGCAATTGCAATCAAAATTCCAACAGCATATCTCACAGAATTAGAGAAAACAATCCTAAAATTCATTTGGAATCAGAAGAGACCTAGAATAGCAAAGCAATTCTGGGCAACAAAGGCAAGGCAGGGGGCATCACAATCCCTGACTTGAAATTATACTGTAAAGCTACTGTGATAAAAACAGTGTGGTATTGGCAAAAAACAGACCCAAAGATCAATGGAACAGATTAGAAGATGCTGAAACAACTCCAGACATACTAAGCCACCTTATATTTGACAAAGGTGCCAAACACATTCACTGGAAGAAAGCCTCTTTAATAAATGGTGCTGGAAAAACTGGCTCTGCACATGCCAAATATTAAAAAAGACCCATATCTTTCACCATGCACTACACTAAATTCAAAATGGATCAGAGATCTAAATGTTAAAACAGAAACATTAAATCTGCTGGAGGGTAGGATAGGTAAAACCCTTGAAGACATTGGTGTAGGCAAAGACTTTATGACTAAAACCTCAACCGCACAGGAACTATCACAAAGAATCAACAACTGGGATCTCATCTTATTAAAAAAGCTTTTGCACAGCAAGAGAAACCACCAACAGAGTGAAGAGACAACTCACAATGTGGGGAAAAATGTTTGCCAGCTGTTCCTCAGACAAAGGATTACTATTGAGAACATACAAAGAACTCAAAAAAATCAGACCTCCCAAATTTAAAGACCCAATCCAAAAATGGGCATCTGAGATGAATACACATTTCTCAGATGAAGAAATACAATTGGCAAATAAATATACAAAAAAATGTGCAACATCACTAGTCATTCGAGAGATGCAAATTAAAACAACACTGAGATTCCATCTCACCCCCAGAAAGAATGGCTATTATCAAGAAATCAACTAATAACAAATGCTGGAGGGGCTGTGGGGAAAAAGGAACCCTTCTCCACTGTTGGTGAGAGTGTCGACTGGTACAGCCACTGTGGAAATCAGTGTGGAGATTCCTCAAGAAACTAGGGTTGGAGGTCCCATTTGACCCAGCTATTCCCCTTCTGGGTATCTTCCCAGAAGAATTAAAAACATCGTACCACAGCGATATATGTGCACCCATGTTTATAGCAGCACAATTTGTAATAGCCAGATCTTGGAAACAACCCAAATGCCCATCAACTGAGGAATAGATAAAAATGATGTGGTATTTTTATACAATGGAGTACTACTCAGCCATAAGGAAGGATAAACTGGAGACTTTTATAGGTAAATGGATGCAACTCGAGAAAATCCTCGTAAGTGAAAACCGGACGCACATGTGTAAACATTGTATTGTCTCCCTAGTGTGAGAAACTGAAAGAGTAAATAAGATCGAAAATGTACAATAGATATGATGAATTGGAAAGAAACTGGTCAAAAGGAAAGACAGTCTGGGATGAGGGAATAGGGAAAAGAAAGAAGGGAAAAGAAAAAAATTGTATCTATATATAAGATGGTTAAGATAGATACACTACTTATTTTGCTTAGTTCATTGAAGAGAAAGGTTTATGCCAGTAATGTTTGGACAATTGAATGCTGATATCTTATACCCTGAGTAACTAATTTAAAGATAACAATACATAATGTATTAACCATTGTTTTAAAAAAAAAAAAAGTCTGCATACACTTTCATGTGATCAAAGTACTATGGACAACTGGCCAGACAGGAATCTCACCTCTTCCTCCAGTCATTATTTCTACTTCATAGACCATGGTTTCCTAGTAGTCCTCTCTGTCTGTGGATGTATTTTTTTATTTACCTTTTTGAATCTATCTACCACAATCCCTCTACCACTGACTCACCCACTCTTTTTATACTAAATCCTAAACATTCTAAGTGCTTGTTGCAAGTTCAAGACCAGAAAGGGCTGCACAGTGAGTTCAAGATTGGCCTGAACTATGTAGCAAGACTCTGTCTCATGAAACAAAAAGAACTCATGCCTGCCCCAGGTTGAATCCTTCTGAGGTTGAATCACACCCCGTGTTTAGCTAAGGTATTACCTCATTTAAAGAAAATTCTCCAGAACCAGGGCCTGGAAGATTGGTTCATTTTGACCACTGTCTTGGGGCCAGTTGTTCAGCCATGTGTCTCTGTTCATATTTCTGTCCTATCCCTTTTCCTCTTGATGAAATCCAGATTGTCCAATAATTGTTTTAATGGAAAAGTAAGTAGAGTGGTACTCTCTTATCTATGTCCCCAATGTTTGCGGCCAACAGTGAATAGTGTTAAACATGATTTTTCTATACATACGTATCTGTGACAAAATTTAATTTATAAAATATGAACAGGTAGACTCTAACAATAGTACTTAACACTAATATATAGTTACAGTAACAATATGGTATAACCAACGTAATGTGAATGTGGTGTCTTTCTCTGAATGTCTCACTTTGTCGTGTACTTGCCCTGATTGTCATGATGTGATATCGCTTGACAGCTACATAGAGAGGAAGTGAGATGAATGATGGACCAGGGTGGCATGACACTTCACCATGCTACCAGTAATGGCAGATGATGTAAATTTTGTCAGTTTTCATCTCTGGGATTTTAAATTTAAACTTTGCAGGGCCTGTGAGATGGCTCAGCGGCATAAGCGCCTGCCTGGCAAGCGTGAGGTCCTAAGTTCGACTCCTGGTACCCACATATGAAAAAAGGGCCGGTGATATCGCTCAGCGGCACGGGTGCCTGCTGGCATGTGAGGTCCTGAGGTTGACCCCCAGTACCCACACACACAAAAAAAAAATTAAACTTTGCAGACTGTACGTGCACCAAAAAGGCAGAACATCACAAATTTTGTGCTTTTCTCTTTGCTTTTGATAAAAGCAAGATAGTCTGGAAGGGATGGTGACTTTCCCTATTTTAATGAAAGAACATAATGGTGGCCCCTCAGCTGAGGAGGACATGTTGCAGTGTCCCCAAAGTATGCTTCCCATATCGGATAGTAATAACACCTAACACACAGCATTTTAACATACATAAATACATACAATGAAATTTTATTGGTAGGCCAGGCATGGTGGCGTATGCCTGCAATCCCAGCACTTGGGAGGCTGAGGCAGAAGGACTGCTGTGAGTTTGAGCCCAGCCTGAACTGCATAGTGAAACCCTATCTCAAAAAGACAAAAAATTTTATCGGTAAATTGCACATAGTTATAGAGTATCAGCAGTTCTTAAGAATGAAATAGAGTTATAATAAAAATATGACACTATCAAAAAAAAGAGCATCTATGATTCAGATCAGTAAAGAAATCAGAGGATAGATTAAGAAGGCCTCAATTATGCAAACATGAAAAGCCATGGAGCAATATGAATATGATTTTTCTGGTCTTCAGCATGAAATTAAATTCTATATATGCACCTATACTACAGAAAGGGATAAATTAAATTTTAAAATAAAAAACAGAATTAATAATAAATTTTAAAATAAACATTTTTTGAGCAAAAAAAAATATACAATAGCCTGCTGTACTTCTCATTTTTATTTCACTCATTTAAGCTTCATGACAAGTCTTTGAGGTAAAAACAGTCCTGCAATCCCCATTTTAAAATTGGGGGAACAGGGGCCGGTGAGATGGCTCAGCGGCATAAGCGCCTGCCTTGCAAGCGCGAGGGCCCGAGTTCGACTCCCGGAACCCACATACGAAAAAGGGGCCAGTGATATCGCTCAGCGGCACGGGTGCCTGTTGGCACGCGAGGTCCTGAGGTTGACCCCCCAGTACCCACAAAAAAAATAAATAAATAAATAAAAATAATAAAATTGGGGGAACAGAAACATAAAAGGGTTAAGTAATTTGTTCAAGATAACATAGGACTAAAGCCCAGGTATTCTGGAACCAGCATCCACAATTAACTACCATGCTATATATTATTTTATACTCCATTAACTTTTTTTTTTTTTTTTTTGGTGGGTACCGGGGGTCGACCTCAGGAACTCGCGCGCCAGCAGGCACCCGTGCCACTGAGCGATATCACCGGCCCTTCTTTCGTATGTGGGTTCCGGGAGTCTAACTCGGGCTCTTGCGCTTGCCAGGCAGGCGCTTACGCTACTGAGCCATCTCACTGGCCCTACTCCATTAACTTTTTTTTTTTTTTTTTTTTTTTTGTGGGTACCGGGGGGTCGACTTCAGGACCTCGCGCGCCAGCAGGCACCCGTGCCGCTGAGCGATATCACCGGCCCCTTTTTCGTATGTGGGATCCGGGAGTCAAACTCGGGCCCTCACGCTTGCCGGGCAGGCGCTTAAGCCGCTGAGCCATCTCACCGGCCCTACATTAACTTTTAAATAAAATATACCAGTATTATATAAAAAGCTAAGCATTAAAATTTTTTAAATATGGGGCTGGTGAGACAGCTCAGCGGCATAAGCGCCTGCCTGGCAAGCGCGAGGTTCTGAGTTCGACTCCCGGAACCCATATACAAAAGAAGGGCCGGTGATATTGCTCAGTGGCATGGGCGCCTGCTGGCGAGCAAGGTCCTGAAGTCAACCCCCGGTACCCACAAAAAAAAAAGAAAAAAAAAAAAGAATTTTTTAAATATGTAAAACTAAAGCAGTTAACAAATTTAAAGATACAAACGTAAAGATATAATAGTTATCAAATTTGTAAGTATATAGTATAAGCACGTTACTAATGCAGCATTTTTAAATACTTCTATAAGAAAACTACAAAAACAGAGGCTATAGATTAAAAATATAATTTTAAGGCATTTTCAGAGGATCTTCTATGGATAGTTTTAAAAGATAAAAGAAAACCTATCTATTCTATCAAAATTTGTGCTAAGTCAATTTAAAAGATGCCACTGTCAGGTCTCAAATTGTTTAGATATACATGGAAAAATAAATGAGGTGGCTTTGATTAATTCTGTTGTTCTGCATCTAATACACTAAGGTTCCAATAACAGTCACAAAGTATTGTTACAGAAAAATATTAAAGCAATTTGATTTTAAGGAGAAAATACATACAAATCATGATTTAAGCCAATATATTTAAAAGTAAGGCAGGCTCAGAGGCCTGATCATCTTAAAAAGGTCCTCAGGTCTGAGACTGCTCACACTTTGGCTATCCCACCATTTAAAAGTGAAAAGGAGGAGAAATAAAAACCACAATAGCAGCTAGACAAGAAAATCCCGGGCCGGTGATATGGCTTAGTGGCATGAGCACCTGTCTGGCAAGTGTGAGGTCCTGAATTCAACTCCCAGTACCCACATAAAGGAAAAAAAGGGCCGGTGATATCACTCAGTGGCACAAGCGCCTGCTGACAAGCACGAGGTCCTCAGTTCAACTCCTGGGACCCACATTGAAAAAAAAAAAGAAAATCCCAAATCTAATACCATTACCATCTACATATTTCTATCATTGCAGACGAAATATCTGATAATGTCCACTGACAGTACATCTTGTAAATAGAAATATTAGTAAAACATAGAGAAAACTATCATTTAAATTTTGCCACATATAGTTTTTTGTTGCTTACCTGAAATCCATGCTTGCCTCTCCACCATGTACTTAACACCTTTGGGGGCATGTCAATAACAGAAACAATGTCTCCCACCTAGGAGAATCAAAGTTTTAAGTAACTGTTTTAATTAAAATTTAAATCATTATATCCACAATTTAAATCTGAACTGTACAAGAAGAAGGTAAAGTACTATTTTATGTTCTGGATAATAACTTCTGAAAATCATACTATCTCTTCTTAAAATAATTTAATAATTTTACCTTTTGTTAAAGTTCTATAAAAAGTTAAGCAGCACCAAACTGTGATCCAACCAACACTCATGTAGTAACATCACAAAGACAGATCTTAGTATGAGGTTTTTTAATGCTCAATGCATACCATCATCACCACTTCTGTTAAAATAAAGTCTCCAACTTACGATGTTTCGATATAAGTATGGTGCAAACGAGAAACGTATTCAGTAAAACTGTCCTTCGAATTTGGTATTTTGTTCTCGCCCCAGGCTAGAGATGGCCTATGATAGCTCTTTTGCGATGCTGGGCAGCAGCAGTGGTCCACAGCTTCCAGTCCTCTGTGCAATCGTAAGGGCAATTACTGATGCTCTGAAGTGCACTGTGCTGCGAAGCTGGGATGTTCGGGAGGTTAGGCAGTAGGTTTACTGGGACGAACCCCATTGTAAGTTGAGATTCTACTATACTGGGGGCACTGCGGGTGATCAGATTCACTTATTTGGGACAGTTTTAAATAGCATACTGAGCATTTGACATGTCTTATTTAATCACAGAGGAAAAGTCTGAAGATGGGTTGTTCTTAATGTAAAATGTTATGACATCACTTCTTTCAACAGATGACATAGTGTAACACTTCTAAAGCGCTAACTTTCCTTACTGTCAAAGGTGAAATAGCGAGTTTATACAAAGTTGAACAAAATTACACATAATAGTTAAGTTTTAAATAATACATTTAATAGGTGTTATATTTTTCAATCATGCTGATATCCATGATAAAACAGAGGTTAAACACTTGAGAGCACTATTACTAATGTGCAGTACATTTTTAGTGTATAGTCACACTGGTTTTTCAAGTCACGAATGAGCCATCTTCACAAAGTCATATTTACTAAAAGACAAACATCTTTTGAAACCTGTATTTCTTTCTGCACAGAACCTAAAAGTTTAGTTTAAAACAATTCAGATTCTGTACAGTAAAGTCTATACTGTTCTTTCTTTCCTTCTGTGTGTGTGTGTGTGTGTGTGTATTTATTGGGGTCTGAAGCCAGGACTTTTACACTAAGCTCCATCCCCAGCTCTTTTTAAAATTTATTTTGAGACACGTCTCACTAAGTCACTATGTTGCCCAGCCTGGCCTCAATCCTGTGATCTTCCTGCCTCAGTCTCCCAGAGTGCCAAGATTACAGGCATACACCACCACACTAGCTTACACTGTTCACTCTTAAAGCATACAAGTTAGCATTTATTTTGGCTCTCATCAGCAAATATGTTTTTAAAGGAAGAAATTTAATTCCCCTCCTTTTGCATGTGATAGCAAGAAATATTCATTACACCTTTCTTTTGTTCTTTAACTCAATTTTTCAACAAGCATTTTAAAAAACATCGTTATCACTGTTTTTAGGCACTAAAAATACTAAGCTAGGCTCTCGTTCAAGAGGCCCTCTAAGACAAACATGAAAACAACTACAATTAAATTCAATAAGTAGTATGTCAGAGATAAGCCATGGGGACAATTCTGAATGGCATCCAGTCTAGCTTTTTGGAATTTGTTACTAGCACGGAATGAGATAAAAGAGACCAAGGATGAGTTCTCGGGAGAAATGGAAGACACTGAAGGCAAGTGCTGATGGATCAGTACAATCATTCAAACAAAAAACACAAACCATCCTAGACTAAAACATAAAGGACTACAGAAAAACCTGGTGCTTTTAATTTTTTTTTTTATGTGGGTACCAGGAGTCAGCCTCAGGACCTTGTGCTTGCCAGCAAGCGCTTGTGCCGCTGAGTGATATCACCGGCCCCTTTTTTCCTTTATGTGGGTATGGGGAGTCGAACTCAGGACCTTGCGCTTGCTGAGCAGGCACTTATGCCGCTGAGCTTTCTCACTGGCCCTTTTTTTTTTTTTTTAATTAAGGGTTTAAAACAGTTCAGGATGAAGCTGGAAAGACAGCAGGGGCCACAGAACAAATACCCGCCTTTACCTCTAAGGTCAATTCGTCAGGGGCCCGAGCAGTGTACCTCTTGATGACATGGGCAGCACCAACAGCAGGAGTGTTGATGGATGATTCCTCATGAACTAGAAGGTGATTTCCCCTGTTATCAATCTGTAATGAAAAACATGTACTATGAGGTGGTTAAAAACATGGGACATGCACATGTTTCTTTGGCTGACTACAAAATACAATTCAATTTAAAGAGACAGTAATCTAAAAGTCTGAAAGAAAAATGTCACTGCTATTTACTGGGTAGTTAATACATGGCAGTCATTATGCTGTACAAATAACTTATGAGTTAATATAATCCTAATTACTATAAAAGACACTAATCATCTTTATTATCATTGAAAGATAAAGATATTAAAGTTGAAAGAGGTTTTGTAATTTTTGGGAGATTAAATTATTTTTCTAAAATCACACAGCCAATAACAAAAATGTCAAGATCCCAGTGCAAGCTGGCCTGGCTCATAGTTCTATGTCCTGTTTACTTCCCTTCTTGTCTTCTCAATTTTCACAGGGAGAAAAGAATAACCTAACTTCTGCATATGAAAATTAAGAATATATACCTCACATATAAGAACAATATTTCTTTCTTCACATTCTTAAATCACATCCTTTAAAAAATTGTCACTTGTTCATATATAACTGAAAAATATTTTTAATTATTAAGTCAACTGGAAAAATACAAAAACTTGCTCGAAGTATACATTATTAATACAATGAACACCAAGACAACAGGTATCATTAAGATCCATAAAATATGTTAAAATTAGTTTCTCAAATTATCAAAGAATGAGGTGAAATATATTTCATATATTACACATCTATTCTCCCAAAAGATGAGAATAAACTCCAGTTTTTTGATTCCTGAAACTCAACAGCTATCAATTTCCTAAGAGAATAATTTTGAGATAAATCTCCATGAAAGGTGAATTAATACCTCCATCCAGGTGAGGGCGGGCCCACAGTTGATCTTGTTGCCAGCAATGGCTGAAAGGCGGGACAGGTAAGCCATGAGCATCTTAGTGACGGACTGCAGAGAAGGTGAAGGACACAGAGTGACTCACCGGAAAGATACCAACTCTCTGGCAAAGACACTCTGACATGAACGGTTGTTTCTGGGGGGAAGGGAGCTACAGATCTTTAGGCATTTAACAGTTACAGAGGACTTTCTACAGAAGATGACCACTGAAACTATGGGCACTGACATAATGATTCTGCCCATCTTGTGGGGGCTTTAACTTTGAACCCCTATTTTATAACTTCTAACTGTATTGCTTTCTCTTTCTGTTTGTATTGAAAATGAAAAAAGATGTTTGTCAGAGATCAACATTTGGCTTTTCCACCTAGCTCTCCACTGTGGCCCTGAAGCCTTTTTCTCCTAGTCCCTCTGTAATCCCCTGTGCATGTGGCTGGGAAACAGCAGCAACGTTCATATGACCCTGCACTATGGCACAGCTCACTGTTTCTGAAATGTGCCAATCTGGGAGAGAAAGTGAGCGAAATGGGCACAAACGGGAAGTGAAGACAGAGACATCAAGGTTTTCTGTGGCAAGAGGGAATAGTGGCTGGAAGCCTTCCTGTGCTTCTGCTACAGCGTCAGCTCCGGCATGATCTGTGATGGCTCTACTCAGCCATCTACTTAACTGCCCTGGAATTGATAGAGATTTCAAATTACTTCACCCCCAACATGTGGAAGATACCCACCACTATTTTCTAATCCACTGTGGCTGAGGAAGAGTCTAATGCTTAATTCTTATTTTTTTTGAGAAAATCTGCATTTTGTTCTCTGCATGGATTTAGGAATTTCCTCTGTGTTTTAACACACTGCAATTTCATAACATGAGATGGTAGCACCTACTGGGACCTCTTTATCTGAAAACATTGATTTCTGTAGTTCTAGTGAGCTTTTTTTTTTTTTTTTTTTTTTTTTGTGGGTTCCGGGGGTCGACCTCAGGACCTCATGCACCAGCAGGTGCCCATGCCGCTGAGCGATATCACCGGCCCTTTTTTCGTATGTGGGTTCCGGGAGGCGAACTCAGGCCCTCGCGCTTGCCAAGCAGGCACGTACACCGCTGAGCCATCTCACCGGCCCGCTCTAGTGAGCTCTTTAATTACGTCCTCCCATCTACTCTCTGTTCCTACATTCCCTGTGAATAGGAACTGCTCTGGACCTAATCTCCACAATTTCCTACCTGTTCTCTCACTACTTCCAAGCAATTTGTCCCTTTCAGGAACCACATTCTTGTAAATGACTTGACCTCCCAGCTCGCTCTCTCTTTAGTTATGTCCATTTTGTATGTAGTCCAGTTATTCAGATTTGCTATTAAAATGAATTTAAATGATCTCTGATTATTTTATTTTTCAAACCTCTGCTCTCACTCAATGGATGAGGTAGTGTCAAATTCCCTTGAAGGAGAGTAACTAGACTTTCCAGGGCTTTCTTCTGTACATCTTTCTCAGTTATTTTGTATATTCAGTGTTTATAAGATCTCTGTTTTGCAGTCACCTTGTATATGCATTTTAAGCCATACTTTCTCTTCCCCCTAAATCTTATCCTATCTACTTTCAAAGATTCCTCACAATTTTTCTCCGATGTTACTTTTTGTTCATGATACTATATTTTGGCTTTCGTATTTTTTATAATCTCTTCAAAGAATGATCTGTTAATATATATTGTCTGTTTATTACTGCTATGAAAGGTTTTCCTCCCTATAAAATTATATACCAAACCTTTTTAGTTCTAAATATCCTATTAATGTTTCTATTAAGAAATAGATAAGTAATTCCAAAAATGATCCTAGGTGTTCAACATAAGCTTCTATTTAGCATACAGACAAAAACTTCTGCTAATTTATATGCAGCGACTATATGTGCAAAGTACCAAATGCATACCTCCGGACTGTCCTTCAGGCTGTCAGAACGGGGCAGCTCGGAGAGTTGGGAGAACCGTCGGTCATAAATACATAGATGAAGATGTTTATCAAGTACCCGAAAATCTTCATAACTTCTTTTAACAATCCAACTTTTGCCCTATGGGTAGCGTAAAAAAAACTGAAATTCATCTTCACTTGGAAATGCTTAGGAAGCAGGCCTTATTCTAGAATGGTAGTTTATTCATGACATTCCATATTTCTTAATGAAAAGTTTTTATTCACTTCATTGTAAATAATTAAATTTCAAAATGCTCTGGTAAGTTATACTAAATTGAAAGGTCAATAATGGAAAATCATACTAAACTCTCCATTAATCCTCTTCCTCCTGATGATCAAAGCCCACTGCCTCTCTTTGAAAACAATAACCGCTAGATGTTAAGATAGAATGTAACTTTAAACCTATAAAAACCTTCACCTGGCAGGAAGCTATTTCCAAAAATTAAAGAAAAATAAAATGTTTATTGATTTGGTTATCACCAATATTTTCTATGACTGAGACTAGACGTACATTCAAAATCAAAACTATGAAACTATATATTTCTGAAAATTCATTAATATCCAGAATAAAGGAATTCAAGCAACTTAATAACCTGACTTATTTTTTTTTATTGAAAAAAGGTAAAACAGAATTTCATAACAAAATATTAGGAGAATAACAATAGTTAATACATTGCATATTGTCCTCTTCAAAGTAGTTACTGAGAGTATAAGATAATGGGCATAACAATTCTCCAGTCAATATTAGCACAAACCTTCCTTTTCAATGAACTAAGAGACAGTCATAGTATAGCTACCTTGCATTTTTCTCCCTTTTTCTTTCCTTCCTTTCACCTTTTCCCCTTCTAATTTCTTTTTCCTTTTAAACAATTACTTCCCATTTCACAACATCTGTTGTACCTTCTAAACCTTATTTACTCTTTCAATTTCTCACACCAGGGAGACAATATGATGTTTACACATGCAAGTCTGATTTATTTCACTTATGAGTATGGTTTCAAGTTATATCCATTTACCTATAAAAGTCTCAAGTTTATCCTTCTTTATGGCTGAGTAGTATTCTATTGTATAAAAATACCACATCTTTTTTATCCATTCCTTGGTTGATGGGCATTTGAGTTGTTTCCAAGATTTAGGTAGTAAAAATTGTGCTGATATAAACATGAGTGCACATATATCGCTGTGGTATGATGTTTTTAATTCTTCTGGGAAGATACCCAGAAGGAGAACAGCTGGGTCGAATGGGACCTCTAATACTAGTTTTCTGAGAAATCCCACATTGATTTCCACAGTGGCTGCACCAGTCTACTCTCCCACCAACAATGGAGAAGGGTCCTTTTCCCCCATAGCCCCTCTAGCATTTGTTATCGGTTGATTTTTTGATGATAGCCATTCTTTCTGGGGTAAGATGGAATCTCAGTGTTGTTTTAATTTGCATTTCTCGAATGACCAATGATGTTGAACATTTTTTCACATATTTATTTGCCATTTGTATTTCTTCATCTGAGAAGTGTGTACTCATCTCAGATGCCCATTTTTGGATTGGGTCTTTGAATTTGGAGGGTCTGAGTTTTTTCAATTCTTTATATGTTCTAGATATTAGTTCTCTGTCTGAGAACAACTGATTAAGTTTTTTTCCCACTCTGTGGGTTGTCTTTTCACTCTGTTGGTGATTTCTTTTGATGTGCAAAAGCTTTTTAATAAGATGAGATCCCAGTTGTTGATTCTTTGAAGTACTTCCTGTGCAGTTTGGGTTCTGTTCATGAACTCTCTGCCTACCCCTATTTCTTTAAGATTTCTACCTACTTTCTCTTCCTGTAGATTTAGTGTTTCTGTTTTAATATTTAGATCTTTGATCCATTTTGACTTTAGTGCATGGTGATAGACACGGGTCTAGTTTTAGTCTCAGGCATGTGGAAAGCCAGTTTTTCCAGGACCATTTATTAAAGAGGTTATCTTTCTTCCAGTGAACATATTCAGCCCCTTTGTCAAAGATAAGGTGGCTGAGTGTGTTTGTAGTTGTGTCTACATCTTCTATTCTGTTGCACTGATCCTCAGGTCTGTTTTTTTGCCAGTACCATGCTGATTAATAACCTGATTTAAAATGATGAGTTTCTTGGAAGATACACAAATGGACAATGGGTATATGAAGAAATGATCAACATCACTAGTTAGCAAGGAAATATAAATCAAAGTACAATAAGACACTACGTTACTCTAACTATTAGAATGGCTATTATAAAAAAGACAAAATATAAAAAGTGCTGGAGATGATACAGAGAAAAAGAATCTTTGCATTTTGTTGGCAGAAATATAAATTACTACAGCCATTTTGGAAAACTATGGAAGTTCCTCAAAAATCTAAAAAGAGAATTAATACATGACCCAGCAATCCATCACAATACTGGATAAATATATTAAGTCCTTGGCATCAACGCTTTAAAGAAATATCTGCACTCCCATGTTCACTGCAGTACTATTCATAAAAGCCAAGTTATGAGAACAACCTAACTGTCCATTAGTGCATAAAAGAATAAAGAAAAATGTACCGTATAGATGGACTATTAAAAGCATAAAGGATAAAAAACCCCACATAATCTCACCTACACGTACACTTAAAACCCCACATAATCTCACCTACACGTGCACTTAAAACAGTCGAACTCATAGAAAAAGGGAGCAGAATGATGGCTACCAAGGGCTGGGAGGGAGTGGGACGTCAGAGAGAATGGGGAGAGGTTGGTTAAGGTACAAAGCTGTAGTTAGGAAGAATAAGTGGTAAGTATTTAAGATGAAAAATAATAAACTTGGAATGCAGGCAAGAAAAATGGTTGGTCATGTTTTCTTGGGATAGTTTTTCTGTATAAATATTTAATTCAAAGAAGTTTTAAAATACGTCATTTTGTGCTTAGTATTTGTCCAATTCAACTTTTGGTTCTCTTTAAAAAGTTTGTTCTTACCAAACACCACATGAACACAAGGAACCCTACAGATTTAACACTGTCAGTTACATTTCAGAAATGACCCTCTCATCATAGCAGTTTTGTTTTCTGGTCTGGGGTATAAGGAGCTTAGAAATCACCGTTTCATCCTAACAAGTAGAAAGCTGAACAAACTGAAAACCAACAGATCTTAGATGCAGCACAGCAGTGTGATCACTGGGCAGCCTGCTATTCCCCAAACGCAGGCAGACGGGTGAATACTGAGAATCACAACTTAAGTAGAACAGAAAGTCACAAGCTCAAACTGCTATAGGAACTAGTGTCAAAATATAAACTGTAACCAATAAATTTCCAGAGGCTCAGGGATGACAGAGTGAAAAATCCAGGGAACCCAACCTTAGGGAGACACACACACCTTTATGAGTTCTACCTTCAAGAATTCTGAACAGGCATATCAGAGAAACTCCCTCCCCACCACACCCCACTTCCAGCACTGGAGCAGAAAAGGAATCTTTATCAGCGGTTTAAGCGCCTGCCTTGCAAGCGCGAGGGCCCGAGTTCGACTCCCGGAACCCACATACAAAAAAGGGGCCGGTGATATCGCTCAGCGGCACGGGCGCCTGCTGGCGCGCGAGGTCCTGAGGTCGACCCCCCGGTACCCACAAAAAAAAAAAAAAAAAAAAAAGAAAAGGAATCTTTAAAGTTATCTTCTTCGGGGGCCAGTGAGATGGCTCAGCGGCGTAAGTGCCTGCCTGGCAAGCGCGAGGGCCCGAGTTCGACTCCCGGAACCCACATACGAAAAAAGGGCCGGTGATATCGCTCAGCGGCACGGGCGCCTGCTGGCGCGCGAGGTCCTGAGGTCGACCCCCCGGTACCCACAAAAAAAAAAAAAAAAAAAAAAGAAAAGGAATCTTTAAAGTTATCTTCTTCGGGGGCCAGTGAGATGGCTCAGCGGCGTAAGTGCCTGCCTGGCAAGCGCGAGGGCCCGAGTTCGACTCCCGGAACCCACATACGAAAAAAGGGCCGGTGATATCGCTCAGCGGCACGGGTGCCTGCTGGTGCATGAGGTCCTGAGGTCGACCCCTGGTACCCACAAAAAAAAAAAAAAAAAAAAAGGAAAAACATTTTGAAAGAAGCCAAAGGAGAAGAACACCTTATCTATAAAGGAGAAAAGAGAGGAATAACACCCAACTTGGAAATCATGAAAGAAGAGAGTGGCATAAATTACTTGAAAGTGCTAAGAGAGAAAAACCACTAACCTAGAATTCTGTACCCTGTAAAAGCACCTTTTTAAAGTGAAGGTGAAAAAAAATTAGTGAATAAAACTTGAGGAAATTTGTGGCCAGCAGATCTGCCTTGCAAGAAATGCTAAGAAAATATCATTGGAGAGAAAGAAAATTATATAGGTAAGAAAGTCCTATTATATAAAGAAAGATAATGTGAAAGGAATAAGTGACAGCAAAATAAAACTTCTTTATTTATTCTCAGTTTATCTAACAGATAATTTGTTCAGAATAATAACAATGTATTCAATTATTTATGTTTATGTATATGTGCATGTAGAATGTACATGTATATATGTGTAGGCATACTGATGTTTTGTATAAGTAAAATGAACAAACCTATGATTCAAGAGATGGGAGAGAGGAATTAGAATTTTTTAAATTATGAAGTCTTCCAGAGCCTCTGAAGTAGTAGAAAGTTATTTGAAAGTGAAATTGAATTAGTTGTAAATGTGTACTGCAAACTCTAGGGAAGTGATGGGGAACCTTTTAGAGCTTTCAATGATAACAAACAGCTGGCTGCAACACACATGCCATAGGTTTGCCATGATTACTCTAGGACAACCACTAAGAAAGTTTTAAAAACATGTAATTGACATACTAACAAAGGAGTATAAAATGCTCAAGTAAAAAGGAAAAAAGGGTAGGCTTTATTTACATGTTCTCAACATACACACAAAGGAGTTGTTAATAGATATGTTAATTATTACCTTGATTGTGATAATCACTTCAGAATGCATATGTACACTAAAACATCATGTTCTACATCTTAAATATATAGAATTTCTGTCAATTACATCATAGTAAAACTGAGAGGGAAGAGCAAAAAAAGTATAGATGATAAAAAAAGGAACAAAGAACAAGGGTAACAAAATGGTTAACAAATATGGTAGATACTAATTCACTTATATCAATAATCACTTTAAACATCAACGATCTAGGGCCGGTGAGATGGCTCAGTGGCGTAAGTGCCTGCCTGGCAAGCGTGAGGGCCTGAGTTCGACTCCCGGAACCCACATACGGAAAAAGGGCTGGTGATATCGCTCAGCGGCACAGGTGTCTGCTGGTGCGCGAGGTCCTGAGGTCGACACCCAGTACCCACCCAAAAAAAAAAAAAAAACATCAATGATCTAACGTATCAATTAAAAGACTGAGACTGTCAAAGCAATCTACAAGAAGCCCATTTTAGATATAAGACACAGATGGATTAGAGCAAAAAGACAGAGCTATACCACCCTAACATTAATCAAGAGAGCAGTAGTAGCTATGTTTACTTCAGACAGAGCAGATTACAGAGCAGAAAGTTATGAGGATTCAAGAAGGCCATTAGATAATGATAAAAGGACCAATATTCTGAGGACATACTAGTAGTCCTTAATGTGTATATGCTTAAAATCAGAGTGCAAAAACTCTGTGAGGGAAAAACTGATTGAATATGCAGGAGAAATACATAAATCTACTATTACAGTTGAAGACTTTATCATAGCTCTGTAAGGAATGAATGAGTTAGTGAGTAGAAAACCGGCAAAGGCAGTGCTGCCTCAAAAGCATCATCAATCAACGGGAAGTAACTTGCGTCTCTGGACTACTTAAGGACAGCAGGTTGCACGTGCTTCTTAGAATCATCTGGAACATTTGCCAGGCTCCGCTACATTCTTAAGCACGAAACAAACTACAGCGAGTTTAAAAGAATGGAGACTACACAATGTCTGCTCTCAGACCACATGGAATTAGGTAGAAATAAATTTTTAAAAGTAGTTTGAAAACCCCAAAATATTTTGGAAATTAAATGACATATTTTCATATAAAGCTTAAAGAAGAAATCTCAAAAGAAATGACTGTACAGTATATTTTTAACTAAATGAACATGAAAACACAATTTACTCAAATTTGTGTGCTGCAGTGAAAGCCATGCTTAGAGGGAAACTTACAGCATTGAACGCACATTTTAAAAATAAAGAGGGGCCAGTGATATCGCTCAGCGGCACGGGCGCCTGCTGGCACGCGAGGTCCTGAGGTCGGCCCTGGTACCCAAAAAAAAAAAAAAAAAAAAAGATCCTGGTACCCAAAAATAAATAAATAAATAAATAAATAAATAAAATAGGAAAGATCTAAAACCAGCCATCTAAGCTTCACCTAAGGAAACTGGAAGAAAAAGAGTAAACATTAAATTCAAAGTAAGCAAAATATAGTAGCAAAAATGAGAACATAAATTAGTAAAATTAAAAATAGGAAATCACTAAAGAAATTAACAAAAAAGCTGATTCTTTGAAACTAACCAAAAAACAACTAATAAGCATCTAGCCAGGTTAACTAAAAAAAAGCAGGGAGCACTGGTGAGGAGATAATGACTAGTACCAGAAATGAGAGAATGCCATCACTACAGCCCACCTGAACATTAAAAGAAAAGTAAAACAGTATTATGAACAACTCTGTGCCGATAAATCTGGTAACAGATGAAAGGGACCAATTCCTTGAAAGACCCAACCTACAAAAACTCACACAAGAAGGAACAATCTCAACAGGCCTATATCCATTTAAGAAGCTAAATCAACAATTAATAGGCTTCCAAACAGAAAGCAACAGGTGATGGTAACAGTATTTTCTAAATGGACTGAGCTGAGAAAGAGATACTTAATAGAGAGGAACAGAATTCTGATGATGGAATTCCAAGCACGGGAGCACCAGAGTACAGGAGATATTTTGAGGTAGGGAGCCAAATGGAACCAACTGTTTACCCCACCTACCACAACATGAAGAAACCTTGAGATCCCTGTATTATAAAACATTTGATCTTCAAAAAAGTAAACTCTTAAATGCTGATGAATTCTGATTAAAATACAAAGGTAGTTAATATACTCCAACTTCGACAGAAACATCAACTCAATACCACTAACATTATACTCGTAAATGTTTTGTTCTATGCAGTCGGCTTAATATAGTGTGAGAATTTATCTAAATTTGGTCTTTTAAATTATTGAATTCTCAACATTAAAAAATGTTCATTAATATGTTTATGACACACTGTGCCTACATTGAATTTAGGTGTTTGATGTACATGCATACCACACCTTCATCACATTTACTCTCGTTTCCACCCCTACCCTCCCCATCCTCCCTCTTTTCCCAGATCCTCCTGCCATCTCTACAGTCTACCTTCCTGTTTCTTAACATGGCTCTTTCATTTTTCTTTTTACATTATTTGTGTTTTAAGTCTGTTATATCAGAGAAACCATGCAATACATTGGTCTTTTATGACTGATTTAATTCACTTAGTATTATGGTCTTAAGGTCCAACCATTTTCCTACAAATGACTCAAAATTGTCCTTTATGGCTGAGTACACCATTGTGCATACATAGCAAATTTTCTTTATCCACTCATCTGCTGATGGGAATAATGGCCACTTCCATGATTTAGATATTATTGAGTTTGCTGTATAATATGGGTATGCATGTATCATGGTAGTATAATTTTAGCTCTTTGGGGAAGATAACCCATAAGAGGTATAGCTGGGTCAAATGGAATTTCTAGTTTGTTGAGAAATCTCCATACTGACTTCTAAAGTGGGTAAACTACTTTACATTCTCACCAACAATGCAGAAGAATTCTCTATTTCCCACATCCTTGCCAGAATTTTTTTTTTTTGAGACCTCAAGGATAGCCATTCATTCTTATTGTAGTAAGGTGACATCTCAGCATTGTTATTTCACTAATGACCAAAGATGCTGACCACTTTTTCATGTATTTATTGGTCATTTGTATTTCTTCTTCTGAGAAGTTTCTATTCAATTCACTTACCCATTTTCTTATCCAAGTCTTTTATTACTAAAGAGCTAATTTTTTTTGAGTTCTTCGTGTGTGTGTGTGTATATATATATATATATATATATATTTTTTTTTTTTTTTGAGACAGGGTCTCACTATGCAGTTCAGGCTGGCCTTGAACTCACTTATGCAGCCCAGGCTGGCCTCAAACTCTCACAGTGATCCTCCTGCCTCAGCCTCCCAAGTACTTGGACTATAGGCGTGAGCCACCATGCCCGGCTCTCTTCATATATTATAAACATAAGTTTTATGTTCAAGAAGCAACTGGCAAAAATTTCTTTCTCATTCTGCTGTTGTCTGTTCACTCTGTTGTTTCCTTTTCTGTGTAGAAGCTTTTTAATCTGATATAATCCCATTTGTTGCCTCTTGGTATTATTTCTTGTGCAACTGGGGTTCTGTTCAGGAAGTCTTGGCCTATGCCTATGCCTTCAAGAGTTTTACCATTTTTTCCTTCCAGTAGGTTAAGTGTTTCTGTTCAGTATTTAGATCTTTGATCCATTTTGATTAAATTTCAGTACAGAGTAAGAGATACAGATCAAAATTCATTCTTTTGTAAGTGCATGAACAGTATTCTGAGATATCTTTCTTCCAGTGAATATTAGCCCCTTTGCTGAAAAGCAGATGGCTGAAGGTAGCTGGGATTATTTCTGCATCATCTATTCTATTCCACCAGTCATTATGTCTGCTTTTGTGCCAGTACCATGCTGTTAACTAGTGGTAGCATTGTAGTAAAACCTGAAGTCTGAGATTAAAATGCCTCCTGCCCTGCTTTGGATAGTATGGGAATTCTTCTGATCCCATGGAAATTTTAGAATTATTTTTCCTAGTTGTGTGACAAAAGCTGGTGGTATTTTGATGGGGATTACAGTAAATCTATGTATCATTTTTGGTAATGTGGCAATTTTTGACAATATTAATTCTGCCTATTAAAAAACAAAAGATGTCTTTCCATTTTCTAATGTTCTCTTCAGTCTCTTTTTTCAGAGCAATATAGTTTTCTTTATAGAGGTATTTTACATCCTTGGTTAGGTAAATTCTTAGATATTTAATTCTTTGGACGCTACTGTACATGTGATTATTTTCCTGATTTCTTTCTCAACGGGGTTGGTTCATTTTAGGTGTACAAGCACACTACTGATTTTGGGGTGTTTATTTTGTATCCTTCCACTTTGCTGAATTTGTTTATCACTTCTAAGGGTTTTCTAGTAGAGGTTTTTGGATCCTCTACATAAAGGATCATGTCATCTGCAAATAAAGATACTCTGATTTCTTCATTTCCTATTAGAATCTCTTGTATTTCTTTTTCTTGCTTAACTGCTCTGGCTAAAGTTTTAAGTATTACACTGACAAGGAGTGGTGAGAGTAGACTCCCTTGTGGGGTTACTGATTTTAGTGGGAAAGATTTCAGCTTTTTCCCATTTAGTATGATGCTGACAGTGGGTTTGTCATCAATGGCTTTTATCAATCTAAGGTTCTTTAGACCAATTTTTGTTAAGGATTTTATCATGAATAGATGTGGGATCTTGCCAAATATGTTCTCTGCATCTTTTGAGATCATGTGACTTTTAACCTTGCTTCTGTTTTATGTGATGTATTAGACTTATTAATTTACGTATGTTGAACCACCTTGTCATCCATGGGATTAAACCAATTTGGTCATGATATATAATCTCTCGAACGATTTCTTGTATCCTATTTGCAAGCATCTTGTTGAGGATTTTTGCATTATGTTCATTAACACATTCCCGCTAGCCTGAACCACCATGGTACACGTATGACTGGCCCATCAGGCAGTCCCAATGGGCCAGTCGTGCATGTATGCCCTCACTGTGAATGTGTCAAGGAAACTGGTCTGTAGTGTTCTATTTTTCTTAGGTCCTTGTCCAGTTTTGGTATCATGGTAATACCAGCTTCAAGGAATGAGTCTGGCAGTGTTTCTTCCTTTTCAATTTCATGGAAGCATTTGAGGAGTACTGGCATTAATTCTTCGTTAGTGGTGAATCCAAAGGGTCTTGAGCTTTTCTTCGTTGGTAGGGTGCTTATTATCAACTTGATTTCATTGCCTACTATTGGATTAGTCAGGGTTTTAACATTTTTTGGCTCAGTTTTGGTAACTTATGCATCAAGGACTCTACCCATTTCTTCTAGATTCCCCAGTTTATTGGAATGCAGGTCTTTTGAAGTAGTTACTTAAAATAATCTGGATCTGATGGTGTCTGTTGTGATCTCAACTTTTTCATTTCTAATTGTGTTGATGAATACTTGACTTTTCAAAGAATAAACTCTTTGATTCATTGATTTTTTTTTTGAAGTCTCAATTTCATTAATTTTCGCTGTGATCTTTGTAATGTCCTTCCTTGTACCAGTTTTGAACTTGGGCTTCTCTTGCTTTTCTAGTGCCCTGAAATGCATTATTAGGTTATTTATGTAGGATCATTCTGCTTTTCTAATGTGGGCATTCACAGCTATGAAAGTCCCACTTAGGACTGCTTTCACTGTGTCCTGGAGGTTCTGGTATGTTGTACTGCCATTATTGTTTGATTCTAGGAACTTATCTAATTTCTTCCTAGATTTCTTCTGTGACCCACTGATTATTAAAGAGTGTGTTATTTAACCCTCATATGTTTGCATAATTTCTGATTTCTTTTGCCACTGATTTCCAGTTTTACTGCACTATGATGTGATAATATGCATGAGATTATTTCAAGTTTTTTGTATACATTTCAGTGAGCTTTATGGCCTAAGATGTGGTCTATTTTGGGGAAAGCTCCCTGTGCTGCTGAGAAAAAAAAAAAAGTATGTATGCTACAGTTGCTGGGCAAAACAGTCCTGTAGATAACAAGTCCATTTGTTCAAAGGTGCAGCTCAATTCTGATATTTCTTTGATTTTTTGTTTAGTTGACCTGTACTGAAGTCCCCTGCTATGACTATGGATGTTTTATCTGTTTGTTTTTTTTTTTATGTCCAGTACTATCTGTTTCATAAAGTTGGGTATCCCAACATTCAGTGCATATATACCTTCGTCTCTTCTGATCGGTTTTCACTGAAGTTCACTTAGTCTGTGGAAACAGGATAGCTAGTCTTGCTTGCTTTCCACTCTTGTTGAATGGAGTGTTGTTTTCTATTCTTTGATTTTCAGTCTCTGTGCTTTTTTATGGATGAGATATGTCTCTTGTATGTAAATATAGTAGGATTACTTTTTGATCGAATCTGTCAATCTCTGTCTTTTGATTGGGGAGTTAAGATCATTTAAGTTCAGAATTAATACTGAAAGGAACTAACTCCTGCCACTGCGTTATTTTTCTGTTGTTGATTCCTTTATTTTCCCCTTTTGCTCAGCTGCTCATCCTGCTTGACATATTCATTCCTTTAGGCTCTTTGATGTTGTTGGCCTCAGAGTCTCTATCTAGGATTTGAGTACTCTTTGCAATGTTGCTTTGGTGGCCATGAGTCTGTTCCAGTGCTCGGTCCGGTGCTCTTTGTCATGGCAAGTCTTTTATTTCTCCATCAATTTTGAAAGAGTTTTGTAGAATATATTAATCACTGGTTGAAAGTTGTTTTCTTTTAGGGCTTAAAATACTTCACTCCAAACTCTCCTGGCCTTTAAGGTTTGTTTTGAGAGATCTGCTGTAATTCTCATAGGCTTTTTTAAAGTACTTGTTGATCTTCTCTAACAGCTTTTAAAATTCTGTCCTTGCACTGGACTTCTGAGATTTTAACTATGATGAGGCCTGAAGTTCTTTTCTGACCTCATTATTTGGGTTTCTATATATCTTGTTTACCTGGAAGTTTAATTCTTTCCCTAAATTTGGGAAATTTTCTATTATGACTTTGGTAGATAAATTTTTTATATCTTTTGTGCTGTCTTTTGATTTTTCTTTAACTCCTATAATTCTTAGGTTTGTTTTCCTTGAGTCATCTAAGAGCTGTTGCATGCAGTTTTCCGTCTCTTCCTGTTTCTAATGTCTGAGTATACGGTCTCCCCCATCAACCTTATCTTCTAGTTATGACACTTTCTCCTCATATTGGCTACTTCTGCTCCCACACATTCAACAGAATTTTTTGTATCTTGGATTTCTATTTGATAGCCCCTATTTTTTATCAAAATGATCATTCACGTCTTGTATCCAGGTTAATTCACCTGATATTTTACCTGTGCCTTCTTTAAGCTCACTGATCATTTCATCGATTAAGTCTTTTATCCATTTAATTACATCACCCGTGAGCCTGTTGAACAATTTTATTGATCTAGTTTTGTTGTTGTTGTTGTTGTTGTTGCTGCTGCTGCTGCTATTTCTTCTTTATTCTTTCATATGTTTCAGCCATTTGGTTTCTGAGTCCCTGATGGTGCCCACGGCATCAGCTTTTGGGGAGCTGTGAATTTCTGAAGGCATCTTGTTGCCTTGTTTTCTCTTGCTTCTATTTTTTGTATTGAGGGTTGAAGATCAATTAGAGTAGAAAATGTCCATCACTGGTATGGAGATCTCTCTAATGAGTGCATGCTTCCCAGTGATGTGATCTTGGCTTTGATCATATTTTGGGATTTATACCCCTCAACCTACTCAGCAGAAAGGGTCAGAACCACTACTGGTTAAGTTAGCACCTACAGAGCCAACCATATGTCAATCATATACATTAAAATATGTTTTAACAATTTCACCTTTTTTTAATGAGTCATAAGGATTGTGATATAATACTATTGACAGGTAGGCTAGGATGTGGGGAATGAAGGAAGAAAAATAAAGAGGAAAAGAAAGGGAGATACCAGAAAGAAAATGAGAAAAAAGAGATAGGAACCAATTGCAAAATGTGGGGGAAAGAAAAGTGATCAAACTCTGCTGATATTTTTGTAACTAGAATGGAGGGCTGGTGGAGAGGAAGTTTAAGAGAATATTTGTGGGAGCAGAAGGGATGCAGAAAGAGGGAGGTGTAATTGGAGATTGAGGAAAGCTGTGAGAAAGTTGGAACCTGTTAATATGCTGATATTAAGCTTGTGTTTGAATCCATACACAATTTTGGTGAAAGTTACCCTACTTGTTCATGAAAGGTATTATTTAGATTAAAACACTGTTTTGCTTTTATTGGGTTTTTTTGTTTTGTTTTGTTTTTTGTTTTTTTGTGATAGGGTCTTGCTATATAGTGCAGGCTGGCCTTGAACTCACTTATGTAGCCTGGGCTGGCCTTGAACTCACAGAGATCCTCCTGCCTCAGCCTCCCATGTGCAGGGATTACAGGCCAGGTGTGCACCACCATGTCTGGCTTATCACTGGTTAATTCTTATTCTCTTTTTTGCACATACAGAATACTGGGAAATACTGTATATATATGCCAATTAAATGAGAAAAGGAAAGAAAAGAAAGAGGAAGAAAGAAAGAAAAAGAGAGGGAAAGAAAGAAAGAGGGAAAGAAAGGGGAGAGAAGGGGAGGGGAGAGGAGGTGAGGGAAAGGGAAAGGGAAAAGGAAAGGGAAGGAACAACCTATACACAGTTGCAAAAAAAAATTAAACCATTCTCTCTGTCCTATTTATACTGCAGTCTTGGATTTGACCAGTGAGCTCTTCTCCCTACAGTCACAAATGGGGAAGCTCTGTTGTGGTGGGAGTGTGGACAAACTGCTGAGTCTGGTTCTCTCTGGCCCTTTGCACTCCAAAAGGCATCACTGTGCCCACAAGGTGCTTTTTTTCCTCCTGTTCTCAGTCCACAGCCCACTCCTGCCACTCACTGTGCCAGCCCCTCTTATGATTTATTTAACTGCCTGCTGGTGTATGAAGGGGGTTGGGGGTCCAGATGGACCTCTGACCTGCCTCCCCGCTATGGGATGCACTCTGCTTGGTTACAGTTTTGCTCTTATGAGTGTGGCTAGCGGGAGGTTTCTGCCTTTGTCTTATGGCTAACACTTTCAATTGAGTCAGACTGGGTGAGGGTGTGCAGGGTATTTGGGCCAGTACCTGGTCTTTTGCTGATTTGCAAAATGACTTTCTCCATCTCTGCTCCCTTCCCTCCATGATCGACCCTACAGCTCTATGCTCACTTTGTATTGAAGGCTGAAGATCAATCAGAGTACAAAATATCTATCGATGGTATGGAGATCCCTTTAGTGAGTGCATGCTTCCCAATGATGTGATCTTGGCTTTGACTGTATTTTGGGGTTTATGAGGTTCCATTTGAGTGTGCCACACCGTGCCCTCCAGCTAAGCTGTCTCTCTGGCTCTGCACCTACCTCCCTCACTGCACTCCACAAAGCTTCACCCTCCAGCCCCAAAATCTGTGGTGCCCAGGACTCAGGGTGCTTTGCAGTCTGTGTCTCCCTCACTGTACCACCCAACTCACTTTCCTTCCTCCAAACTCTGAGGTGATTTGGGCCACAGCTCTTTGAAGCTCCTGTCTCCCTCGCTGCATTCCACATATTGGTCACTTTCCAGCCTGCAAGCTCTCTGGTGCCTAGGGCTCACGGAGTTTAGCAGCTTCTGGCTGGGGCAGCGGTGTTCCCTTGTGGGCACTGAAAGGTGGGTGGTGGGCAAGCTATTGTGTAGACACAGAGCTCCCCGTAGTATCTGGGAGAATGCTGGGCAAGTGGCTGCTATGGTGCTGCTCAAATTACCCTTCTCCTCCAGGTCTCACCAGTTGCAATCTGCAGCTCCCTGGAGCATGGCTTTTCCAGGGACCAACTCCAGGACCCTAATCAGTGCTTGTTCTTTACTTACCCAAGGGCCAGCTGATGCAGGCTCAGTCTCTATCCTCAGCAGGATTCTCTGGCTTCCAGTTTCTCTGGTGCTATAATCTGTTAATATCTCACTCACTAGGTTCTCTCTCTCAGAGTGGAGGGAGAATAGGTTTGGATCCTACATCAAGGATCCAGCTGCCAGTGCAGAACTGGCTCCTTCCCTGAGGATGTTAGAGCCACTGTCAAGATGGTACGTTCACCAGACCTGGGTGTCAGGCACACCACAGTCCAGACAGCCCCACTCCCCTTCTAAGCCCACCTGATACTGGACTACATATGGTGGGTTCTCCATGTATGGCTTTGTTTGCTTCCCCTGTTTCTAAGTACCTGTGCATCCAGGTACAGATATATAGTACAGAGCTTCCCTCGCACACTTCTGGCTCTTCTAGTTGGCCTCTATCCTAAATTCTCAACATTTAAGGCAGTACATTTTCTTCCTATTTCTACCATTACATATTTCTGAATTTCTTAGGATTATTGTTTATTTTTCACTAATTTCAAACTAAATACACTAAGTTTCATAAGAAGGATGGACATGCAGAGGCAAAATTAGCATGACTTCCAGAAAAGACTGAAAAGGACAACATCAAACAAAAATGGGACAGGCAGAGTGTTTCTTCACCCACAGCAGTTGAAGGGTTTGTTCCACACAACAAATACAACCAAACAGAATGACAGGGGCGGAGTATCCGAGGCACACCACATCTCTGTTAGTTAAAACCGCTTATTCTACATAATGAGTAGTATGAGAGGGAGGAAGTGAGGGCTCACACAGGGCACTGATGGTCTATTCTTCAAGGCATCTGAGAGTCTTTTATCCATGGTTAATCCTCAGCTGAGAAACACCTATACCGCTAAACATTTGTGTGACTGGTATCTGTTTTAATTGCTTTGGGCCATGCTACACTGTTAAATATTTTTATATCAGAAATACTACAGGCTATTGGTCTGGTATTGCACCTGTTGGTCAGGACTATCTCCCTCAAGGGCTCTAGAATTTAATGGTCCACTAAAAGGACTCAAAGGCACTGGGGAGAATGGCAGGGAGAGGGGGAATAGAGGAGGGAACCTGTCCACTAACTCATAAAAAGAAAGTGTATTGTCAGCCAGTTGTCTGCACTTCTATAATTCTTTACTAACACTTAGGATATGCTCACAGAATAGCCAACAAAGAACGAATCATGTTATTAGGGAATAGTAAAGGACCAAAAAAACCCCAAAACACTACATTTAGGTTCAGATCCTAGTCCTTCTCTTTAATTTTATGACCTTGAAGAAGGCATTAACATTCCTGAGTCCTTGTTTCATCACCTATAAAATGGAAACCAGACTGCTTGCCTCACACAGCTGTTGTAAGAATTAAATTATACACTACATGTCATAACATCTGTTTGTAAGACACACTAGTGATCAAAAATGTGCTTACTGGGCCGGTGAGATAGCTCAGCGGCATAAGCACCTGCCTGGCAAGTGCGAGGGCCTGAGTTCGACCCCCGGTACACTCCAAAAAAGAAGGAAAAAAAAAATGTGCTTACTGAATCTGGGTCCATTCAATATGGTAGACAGAGTTTACATTTCTGGACTCACAATTTAGAAAGAAATAGAAGTTTTAAAGTGCAGACAAAAACACAAAAGGTTCAGATACAAGACCTAAGATGTGTTATGTATGTGTACCACCTGCCCATGATGTACTGCTAACATGTACTAATAAAAATAAAATAAATACTTTTTAAAAAAAGAAATTAATGCCACTTAGTCTACAGAAAGGAAAAAGAACTCAGCCATTTAATCTCTCACCTTCTAGGATAATAGAGTAAGAAGAGGGAGAGAGTTAACATGAAGGACCAAGAGTTTCAGTTAAACGAAAAGAATTTTGAAGTGTACATTATTAAAATGAGAAGTTAGCATAGATATATGTGATTAAATAGCTTCTGGAACAGACACATTACATCAATGTAATGTATATTATATTAATAGTAATCTTACCTTACCTGAAGTCTAAGCAATTTCTGAAATCTGTCCTAGCCTGAAAATTTCAAGGAGATATGGAAGAAGCTGGCAGTCGGGAAACTGAAGTCCTCTGGAGCTGGCTGGCACTGCTCAGATTCGGCACAGCTTAGAACACAGCCACTTGAGTACTTTGGACCTCAATTTCCTCACTTGCAAAATTAGAGGGTATGAGTCTCTCATAGTTATAAAAAATGATTCTAGTTTAACATGGTTTACGACTGACACACATGGCAAGAATACAAAGGTAAGCCTCAGGGATGCTTCAATGATTACTTACAGTGGCAGAGAAGAGGTCCAATGGCATCGTTACAATGTGGTAAATTACTACTTTGATGTAATAAGTAGTATACCAAGTGATTTTACATGTTTTAAACAGCTTGACAAGATATTTACAACCAGGAGACTATCTACCACCTAGGTCACTTACACATGGAAGTACAATTAAGGGACAATTAAACGTTCTAATGTACATTACCAAACACCATGTTTGCCTTTTGAAGAAAACAGTACAGATATTTTTGACATTATGTTTTTCTCATGAGAATAAACATGTTTGTATTTTTAAAACATATGAAAATTAATGAGAGAAATACTAAAATACGAGAGCTGATCAAAAAATGTGGTGTTTAAATTTTTTAAAGTATTACAATAAAAGACACACTGCCATTAATCCCTTCAAAATACTCCCCATTGCTTCAAACACTTATTCCATTATTCTTGCCACTTTCTGAGGCAGTTCTGGAAGTCTTCTTTCATGGGGGTCTCTACAAAGTGTGGTCAATATTTGGTGAACGCTGCTGTTGAATGGCCATCCAAAAGAAAGGCAGGCTTGTAAAAACAGTGTGGTGTGTCTTCTTCCACCGTATTCACCATATCTGGCACAGTGTACCTTCTGACTCTTCACCAAATTAAAGATGACCATAAAAGGTAAACACTTTGAATGGATTCAGGACATCCAGGCAGCCACAGCAGTGCAACTGAAGACACTCCTGCAGAAGGACTTCCAGAACTGCTTTGGACAGTGGCAAAACTGATGGGATAAGTGGGTTCAAAGCAAGGGGGAGTACTCTGAAAGGGATTAATAGCAATATGTCTTTTACTGTAATAAGTATTTATAGTTTAAACATTCACTGTATTTTTATTTATTTATTTTTTATTTATTTATTTTTTTTGTGGGTACTGGGGGGACGACCTCAGGACCTCGCGCGCCAGCAGGCGCCCGTGCCACTGAGCGATATCACCGGCCCCTTTTTCGTATGTGGGTTCCGGGAGTCGAACTCGGGCCTTCGCGCTTGCAAGGCAGGCGCTTAAGCCGCTGAGCCGTCTCACCGGCCCTCACTGTATTTTTGATCACACCGTATATTTAGGTTGTAAAGGGATTAATAAATTCATTCCTATAATCGTGTATTCTAAATAAAGATAAGATTTCTATTCATCTGTTAGTAACAGTTTATCAGCAAAGGATTTGATATTTTCACATAAAGGTCAACTCACTCATTATGCTCTTTATCTGAGTGTCGCCCAAAACCTCTTGCACTCCTGGGGTGGGTGGAAGGATTATGGGGTGTTATAACTGGTTTGCTGTTAGGGTGGTAGGGCCTGGTTGGGAGAGGGGGTGTCACTAGAGGCATAAACTGGAAAGGTTTTTCTCCCTCCCTTTCTCCACCCTTCTTTCTATGCTTCCTGTCTACCACGAGGTGAGCAGCTTTCCTCTGAGCAGGCCTTTCTATCCTATCTTTCTGCCTTGGAGCCAACCATGAAAGCACTGAAACTTCTAAAATGCGAGCCAAAATAAACCTCTTCTCCTCTAAGTTTTAGGCATCAGGTACTCTGTCCTAGCAATGAGGAAAGTAACTAAGCCATCACTGATGCTCATCTTCTCTTAATAGGACCACCCTTCAAGTCAGTAAGGGTCTGTTCACTGGTCTTGCCACTTGCTGAGGCAGGGATTGTCTTACGACGTTTGTTTCTGTCCTTCTCTTCCCTGAAGCTTCACCAATCACCCAATCTTAGCTATGCAAATTCTGCCTAACCAATTGGAGAATTTAATTTCCTGCTTTAAGCTACACGTATCATCAAGATTAAGCAGGTGTGTATGCATGTGTGTGTGAGGAGTAAAGAAGCACACTGCAATGAATCTTGTGTAAAAAATGATTACCAGTGTAACTGTATTATCTTGGACCCAGGGAACCAGTATCAATTATATAATCTATCCCCCTGGTACCTAGCCACTAAAAAAAGAGTAAGAGAGTTGGAGATACTTAATGCTTTTGAGTTTACAGTATCACTAAATATTACTATTCTATAGCCTAAAAGAGAAAATTCATTAAATGCAAATTTTCAAGTCTTGCCTGTCATTAAATCTTAAATTAAAAAATTAACTCACCAAGTAGAATCATTTTATGAAATACAACAGGAAACTTAGTGACTGAGACATGCTTATTTTCTCAAAAAAACTGGGATGATAGGCAAAACACATATGAGCAATAAGTGACTTTGGCTATCTTCTTTATATGCAAACTAAATTCAACTTCCAATCTCACGTTCTGATATCTAAAAATATAATCATTTAGTTTTGGAAGGCTTTCTTTAAAATCAACAAAATCAAGAATTTATATTGATGATGTAAGCATCAGATTTTTCCATACTATTAACTTCAGAAATATAATTAATATGTTTTGACAAAAAATATAAATGCCTCTTACTCTCTTTGAGAGAAAGCTAAAAACTTTGTATAGAAGAAAGCTTTGTCCAAAACACTTGCTTTGCAATGTCAAGTGCACTAACAGCCAGAAGGCTTAGTGCATGTAAGACAAATGAATAAAAGAACTATACTCAATGCTTACTAGATGAAGGAAATAAGTGATGCAGCAAATAATATATTTTAAAACTCATTAAAAGTAAGTCATGGTAATTACTCTCGAAAACTTCCAATCTAGCCAGGTATGATGGCAGACACCTATAACCCCAGCACTTTGGGAGGCTAAAGCAGGACAATACAAGTTTGAGCCCAGCCTGGGCAATTTAGTGCCTTAGTGAGACTCTGTCTCAGAATACAAAATAAGGGGCCGGTGAGATGGCTCAGCGGCGTTAGCGCCTGCCTTGCAAGCGCGAGGGCCCGAGTTCGACTCCCGGATCCCACATACGGAAAAAGGGGCCGGTGATATCGCTCAGCAGCACGGGTGCCTGTTGGCGCGCGAGGTCCTGAGGTCAACCCCCCGGTACCCACAAAAAAAAAAAAAAAAAGAATACAAAATAAAAAAAGGGCTGGGGGGCCGGTGAGATGGCTCAGCAGCGAAAGCGCCTGCCTGGCAAGTGCGAGGGCCCGAGTTTGACTCCCGGAACCCACATACAAAAAAGGGGCCGGTGATATCGCTCAGCGGCACGGGTGCCTGCTGGTGCGCAAGGTCCTGAGGTCGACCCCCGGTACCCATCAAAAAAAAAAAAGGGGGGGGGGCTGGGGATGGAGCTCAGTGGAAAGGCCCTGGGTTCAATACCTGGTATGGGGAAGTGTGTAAGCAGTTCTAATCTAAGTCGAGAAACAGCAAGTTTCAAAACCGTATGATCAAGTTCACCTAGTGATCAATAAATGGCATCTTTTTTGACTGCTGTAAGAAGTATTTTCACTTATGGATGCATAATAAATTTGTATAAAATTGCTTTAACAACAGTGATTATTATTTCACTCTTGAGAATGTGTAGAAATATCAACATGACTGAGAGGAAGAATAAAACAACATCTGGGTTGCCATAACCACCACTGTTTTTTGGTTGGTTTGTTTTTGTGGTACTGGGGATTGAACCCAAGGCCTTCACATAACACTTAGCTACATCCCTTGAGTCCCCCTCCAGCCCCACCTCCCCAAGACAAGGTCTTTCTAAGTTGCTGGGACAAAATACCCAACACCCAAAACCTATAGAAGAGGTTTACTCTGGCTCACATTTTAGAAGTTTCAGTCCTTGTACTGCTGGCTCCAAGGCAGTAGAGGCTAGGCTCAAAGTTGCCATCCTCCTGCCTCAACCTCCCACAGTACTGAAATTACTGTCATGTGTCATCACACCCAGTTTTACTTTCTTTTACAGTAGTCTTTTATAGCCCAATTTCACTTCAGTATGAGTAACTATCTGTGAATTATACTCTTTTCAGCAATGTGAGAAGCACATTATAGTACAAAATTTCATAACCACTCAAAATAATTCCTACTAACTCTATATGAAGTGGAGGACAGGTCCACACAATTACCTGACAGGCAATCTGCACGAGGTAGACCAGCTCTTTAGATTCACAGCCATTTTTCATTACTTCATTCTGTTCTTCAGAAAGTGAAAGCTATGTCAAAGAAGAAAAGGGAAAGAGAGGGACATAAAGATGTGATTAAAGAACAAGAATAAACCAAACATCTGGACCCTCACATTGACTAAATGTAAGACGTGCCTTTTTAGAATTTTATGACATAAAGCAGATAATTAAAGAATTCAGGACTTTAATAAAACAATACAGTTCTGAGAATTGTCTTTGTACCTTATATCTAACTTGGCACAACTGTGTTGCAGCAGTAAGTAAAACACACTAAAAAGCAGGTCTTCGCTTCATTTACTCAGCACACGCGTGAAGGGTAGGAGCTAGACTGGGCACTGAAGGACGACGTGGCTTAACAGCTTAGAGAGCTCAAACTCTACTGCAGGCAACGCAAACTGGCTTCCCAGAGAACAGGCTGAGCCTGCAGACGTGTGCAACTTCAGACTGTCTGTGCGGACCTGCTCACTGGATTTTATTACATTTTTATTTAAATGAGCAGCCAACATGTGGGAGGTTAGGGGCCTCATGTGAAAAACAGATTTTTTGCCTTCTATTGAAAAATTAGGAAATTGGGAACACCAGGCCCGCATTTTCTAACATGAGCAACAATAGCTAATTAGTGACTGTCACCTTTAAAAAAAAAATTTTTTTTTTTTTTTGAGACAGTGTCTTACTATGCAGTCCACACTGGCCTTGAACTCACTATGTAGCCTAGGCTGGCCTCAAACTCACAGCGATCCTCCTGCCTCAGCCTCCCAAGTGCTGGGATTATAGGCGTGTGCTACCATACCCAGCTTAAAAAAACTCATTAATTTTTTGGGTATATCTTTGCAGTACATAATGATTATATTCCCCATTGTTACATGTACATAACACATATTAATTATTTTTACTTCTTCCCTTTCCCTCCTTTCTCTTCCCTGCATCTCCTGGTCTCCTTCCATTTTGAAAAAGATCTATCTCCCTATTTCCTATTATCTTTTATTTTCCTCTTCATTTTTTTTAAGTTTGTGAGTCTGATTTATTTTATGTAACACTATGGTCTTGAGGTACATCCATTTTCCTATAAATGACTCAAGTTTATCTTCTTCGTGACAGAACAGTACTTCATTGTGAATAAATACTAGTTTCTTTATCCATTAATCTGTTGATGGGCATATAGGCTGCTTCCAAGATTTAGCTATTATGAGTTTGTGCTGCTATAAACATGGTTATGCATATATCACTGTACTACGATGTTTTTAACATTCAGGATGATAACCAGAAGGAGAATAGCTGGGTCAAGTAGAATTTCTATTTTCAGTTTGTTGAAGAATCTCCACACTGACTTTCACAGTAGTTGTACTAGTTTACATTTCCACCAACAATGTAGAAGGATGCCTTTTTCCCCACAGCCTCACCGGCAGTTGTTGTTTGATTTTTGCTGATGACCATTGTTACTGGGGTAAGGTGGAATCTCAGTGTTGTTTTAATTTGCATTTCTCTAGTGGCCAGGGATGCTGAACATTGTTTCACGTATTTACTGGCCATTTGCACCTCTTCTTCTGAGATATTTATTTCATTTCAGATGCCCATGTTTTGACTGGTGACCACCACCTTTATATGAGGCATACAGTCTCCAACAGAATGGATTACTCTTCATTTTGTGCCAGCACCTGGCTGAGTAGTAACTGTCTCGTTCATAATGTTGCTTGGATTGTTACTTTTCTTATACTCCACTTGTTTTACTCAGGTATGTTATATATCTGCCCCATCTTTTAATTCAAATTTGCAAAGACAGTTCCAAAGAGAGGCAACCCTGAGTTCAGAAGTACCAATAACTCGGCATGTAATACTGACCAAGCTATTTAGCTTCTCAAACGAAAGCATGGGAATGACATAACTGTACCTCTTCTCAAATTTATGGGTACTGAATATGATGGTGCATAGAAAATACTGACCAAGGTGTCTGCTACTCAGGAAACACTTAATACTATAAATATAATATATCACTACAGTTAATACCAAAAGAAAAACAAGGTTGATGAAGATACCTTCTATAGTTAGGGGAACAATGTCCGTGAAGGTTACTTTTTAAGCTTTCAGGCATTAAGTAGAGGTAGTTCACAGACTAACAATCATTTTCATATTAACCAAAATAAACTATATTTACTACAAAATCAGAACTTAAAAATCAAATAATTTAGAGTAAAAAGAAACCTACAAGTGAAAGTTTCAAAAATTGACAAGACTTTCCTGAGACAGAAAAGACTGCATGAGCCCTGATGTGGGCAGAGACGTCAGAAGATGAGCCATTTGCCTGAGACAGGAGGAGGAGAAGCCAACCAAACTTTGACTGCGTACAGACTACAGCGACGAAGTAGTATTGTAAGGTGCACCTCTAGCAGGGTTAATGCCCACCCACTGACTGATTCCCATGGGATTCGCCAAGGGTACTGCTAGGGTCAGTACATCAAATGCAGAGAAGAGCAGAGTAGGGAGAGAGGACCCTCTGAGGAGCAGGGCGCTCCCCCAAGCCAAGGCAGCTCACCTCCATAGCCTGGGAGCAGGACAGAAGAACCAAGGTATCGCCCTCAAGGTGCTCAGGACATGTGACAGCTGAAGACAGGAGGAGGCACAGAAAAGCTGAGAAGAAACCCAGGGAGACACTGCAAGCCTTCACAGGCAACAGCATAGCTAAGGGAAGAACTGGAGGGCACGAGAAGCAGCAGCCATGCTGCGCAGGGTACAGGGGATGTGCGTCCCTCAGGCAGTAGTCTGATTTCACAGTGAGCACAAAGATGTCTTCGGCACCTCGCCAGTCTTCCTTTTTTTTTTTTTTTTTTATATATGCGGGTACCGGGAGTCAAACTCAGGACTTCGCGCTTGCCAGGCAGGCGCTTCTGCCACTGAGCTATATCACCGGCCCTCTTAAATATTCCCTGTTAAAGATACCTCCAGGCCCAATCCTCAAAATGTTTAAACGTAGTGATGAACTCACTCAAGCTAACGCTGCCACAGACAACAGATCACTAGCAGAGACAGAGCAGCTTTATCTGTCTGAAGATCAGTTTCCAGAAAGGGACAAGCCTTTCCTTCAGACAGAAGACTCGTGCATAGCCTGCATGACTGGCAGAGACGCCAGATCAGGAACCTGTCAGTCTGAAGACTGGGAAGGGAATAAGCCCTTTCCTGGAGAGAAATATCCTGTATCAGCCTCAACTACCTTTTACATAACATATTTGTACAGAAGTTTACAAAACATGGAAGGAATGTGCCTCAAGTCATGAGAGGAAACAGTAAAACAAAGCATATCTAGAAACGAACCATATTTAAGAATAGTAAGAAAATGTAAACTATGACAGAGATTCTGAAGTTTAGTTGAAAAGGTAAACAGCAAGAACACATGGGAAGGAGAAGATTCACTGGCAGAATCTGTCTGCTGTACTATTTCAGAACCCCGGTGTCTGTTACAGGCTTGCAACCTTCAGGGGAAGGCTTGGACAGGAATGCTGTAGCTCGTGCTCAGCGCTCTCAGCTCCTCACACACTAGCAGCTCCCGTCGCCCACACCGGCCTGTGCAGCTGCTGTGCGTGCAGGCTACACACACCTTACAGAAGCCAGGGGAGGCAAAAAGGACCCCGCCCCCAACCGGGAGACCACTGATATGAGTACTGATCACTACTGCCTCTGGTCACAGAGGTAGGGGTGGGGGCTGCTGTTGGTGCACCTCTCCTCATTGTCCCAGGTCCATCTGCTCCGCCTGAAGTGACCTCCAAGGATTTCAGGGCTAAAGCCATCTCCCCTCCCAACTCTCTCTTTCCCCTCATGGAAGGCAGATATGAAAGATTAGGTGGACATTCAAAAGCAAGTACACATACACGGTCTATCAGAAAGTGAAGCACATGTCCAGGGAATGGTGCAGACTCCGAAATGACCTGCAAAGACAGATTTTCACCTCAGGCTGATCACTGGTACAGATGCCACCTACAAGATTTGGGGTGGGGGGGCAGAAGGAGTAGTGGCACAGGCCTGTAATCCCAGATATTCCAAAGGCTGGGGCAGGCAGGAGGGTTGCAAGTTCAAAGCCATCTTGGGCAGTCTTAAGTCTCAAAATAAAAAATAAAAAGGGCTGGGGAAACAGTTCACTGGCAGAATGTTTGCCTAGAATGTGTAAGGCCCTAGGTGCAATGCCTAGTACTGCAAAACAATAAAAAGTAAACAAAAACAGTAAACAAACAAAAAAGTAAACCCTGGAGGAGGGCGGGAATCTAACTTCCACAATCACCACACTATTAGATTAAAATGTTCATTTATCAAATAATAATAATAATAATAAATTGCAAAGCTTATTTAAAAAAATGGAAAGACCCATTCAAAGGAAGTAAATGAATCAACAGAAGCTTTCTGAAAAAGACTTGATGGCAGATATACTAGACAGACAACAGTCTTCATAATGCTGAAAGAACTAAAGGGAGATGCGGAGAAAGTAAAGAAAACACTGTATGAACACATAAAATTACCAATAAAGACATAAAGATCTACAAAGAAACAAAAACATTTTATAGCTGCAAAGTGCAATAACTTAAAGGGAAATCCACTAACAGGAGCCAATGGCAGGTTTAAGCAAGCAAAAAAAGAATCAGTCAACTTGAAAACAGAGCAGAAAAAGTAAGGCCTGAGGAATAGAAAGTAAAAGTACTAAACAAAAACAAAAGAGCCTAATGGAGTCCCAGGACATCATCAATCAGACAAACATGTGAGAATCCCAAAGCAGGAGAGAGAAAGAGGGCAAAGGGACCTGAAGAAAAAACAGCCAAAAATTTCCCAAATTTGTTGAAATGGAAGAAATATAAACATCGAAGGTACACATGAACCCCAAGTAAGATGACCTCTAAGATCCAGAAGACACATAATAACCAAACTTCTAAATCACACACACACGCACGCGCATGTGCACACACACACACACACACACCAGGAGAAAACATCAGGAGAGAAGTAACTCAACGGAAAAAAGTCATCCTCAGGTACATGCAACAACCTCCCATCAGAAATGCTGGGGGCCAGAAGGCAGGGGTCAGTATGCTCAAAGAGCTGAAGAAAACAACCACCAACCAAGAATCCTACAATTGGCAAATGGTCCTATAAAATTGAAAGAGACAAAAAATGGCCAAAATTACAATGTTCCCATCAGAAGAAAAGCTGAGGATGTTCGTAAACCCACCCTACAAGAAATCCTCAGGGCAAGGACACTCACAAAAGCTGCTTTTATTCTAACGACAATCATAACTCTACAATACTTTTTGTTATCTACAGGATTTAAGGGATTGATATTTTTAAAAATTAGTCTAAAAGTTAGTATTATAATAACTTTGGTTTATAATTCAACATTCTGTCCCCCACATAATTTCAGAGACTACTGCAATTAAAAGAATTATTAGTTCAACAGGCACAGTGTGACAGCGCATTTGAAGCACGTCCAAAGTGTAATCTCAGCATTTGGGGATGATGAGGCAGAAGACTCTCCAAGTTCAAGTCCTGTCTGGGCAACTTAGCAAGACCCTGTCTCTAAATTAATTAATTATTGAATTAATTAATCAAAAGGGCAGGGGAAATAGCTCAGTGGGTTTGATCCTCAATGAAAAAGAAAGGAGAAAAGGAAGAAGGATGAATTATCAGTTCTTTTGGGGGAGCAAAAAGTATAAAACTATACTTCTATGACATCAACAACCAAAAAGCGGAAGCATGGAGTTGTCTGTCATTAAAGGAACAGAATTTTGTGTCATCCAAGTGAATAAAACACTACTGAAACAAGAAAAGACTAAGTAAATGGAGAGGTATTCTGTGTTCATGGATTCAAAGACTTAACAGTATGAAGATGTCAACACTATCCCCAAACTAATCTACAGATTCGATGCAATTCCTACCAACATAAAATAACATTCTTGCAGAAATAGAAAAACCCATCCAAATACAATCTCAAGGGACCCTGAATAACCAAAACAATCATGAAAAAGAACAAAACTGATTCACCTTTCCTGATCTCAAAATTTACTACAAAGCTACAGTAATCAAGATGTATAGTACTGGCATTTAACAGAATAGAGCCCAGAAATAAACAAACCATCCCAGTATAGTCAAATGATGTTTGACAAGGATGCTAAGACCACTCTAGAGAGAAAGGATAGTGTTTTCAACAAATGGTTCTGGGAAAACTCAACATCTACATGCAAAAGGATGATGTTAGAACCTTTTTGTCTTAGTCACTTTTCTCATTGCTGAGACAAAATACCTGACACCTAAAGTTAAAGGGGGAAAGGTTTTTTTTAGCTCACAGTTAGTGGAGGTTTCAGTCCATCATCTGCTGGCTCCGAGGCAGGTGGCACACGGCAGAGGAGCAACCATTCATGGCAACGGAAGACAGCAAAAGCAACAAGGGAGAGAGAGAAGATAAACCACTTTCTGTCCCTTACACTGTGTGCAGGCCGCCGGCCCTGGGCAGGTGTAGCACTCACATCCTTAATCCCATCATTGGACAACGAATCAATCACAAACTCTAGATTCAGCCACCTCTGAAAAGCCCGCCCCCCATGACTGCCTGAGGTTTGGGGGGAACATCCAGACACAAACCATAACACTTTCCAAACACTATGTATTAAAAAATTCACTCTAATGGATCAAAGACCTAAATGTAAGACATAAAAGTTCAAAAATCTTAGGAGAAAACATAAAGCAAAAGCTTCCATGGGAGTTGACAATAATTTCTTCGATATGGCACAAAATGTACAGGAAACAAAAGATAAAACAGACAAATTTGACTTCACAAAAATTTTTAAATTTTTACATTAAAAACATTATCTACAGAGTAAAAAAACCCATAGAATGGGAGAAAATATTTGCAAATCACTTTTAGGGATTAATGCCTATAATATATAGAGAACTATAACTCAACAACAAAAACAAATTCTCAAAATAGAAAAAGCACTTGAAAAGACACTTCTCCAAAGAATACTTCCAAATAGTCAATAAGCACATGAAAAGATTCTGAATATCATTAATCATTAAGGAGCTACAGATCCTAACCATAATGAGATAGTTCCTCATATCCATGAAGATAGCTATCATCCAAAGAACAGAATATAAAAAATGCTGGTGTGGATTTAGAGAAATTGGAACACTTGCGCGCTATTGGTGGCAATCTTATAAAATTGTTTAACAGCTGTGGAAAATAGCATGGTGGTCCTCGAAGATTAAAACTAGAATTTACCACATGATTCAGCAATTCCACATCTGTGTAAATACACACAAGATTGAAAGTAGGGTCACAAAGAGATATTCGTAAACCTGTATTCACAGCAGCATTATTCACAATCACTAAAATATGGAAGTCACCCAAGCAACCTCGACAGGTGAATAAATAAGCAAAATGTGGTATGTACATAATTATAAGTCACAGTACTACTCAGCCTTAAAAAGGATGAAAACTGTGACATAGGCTACAATATAGATCAAGCTGAAGGACATTATAGCAATGTTAAATGAGCCAGTCACAAAAAGACATACTGTACGATTCCACATGTGTGAGCTACTTAGACTAGTCAAAGTAACACACAGGAATTCCAGTAGAAATTGAAACTTTGAAAAACAATGCAAAAGACACCTGTATTCCTAGTTCTCTGAGAGGCTGAGGCAGGAGAATCACAAATTCAAGCCTAGTTTGATCACCTTAGCAAGATCCTGTCTTAAAATGGAAATTTAAAAAGGGATAGAAATGTAGCTCAGTGCAAAGGCCCTGGGATCAATTCCAAGTAATAGAAAAAGTTTTTTTTTCTTTTAATGAAATGAAAATTATTATATCAGATATTAACAACAAACTAGACAAGATGAACTTGGAAAGAGGTGAGCAGAAATCATTAAAAGTAAAACACAAAGAGAAAAAAGAATGAACAAAAACAACAGTACAGTTCCGTTCTCAGACTCAGAGAGATAACCACAGACATAACTGGAGTACCAAAAGGAGACAAAAGGAAACTGGGGCAGAGGTATTTGATGAGAACTCATGTCGTTATGTACACAATCTGTGTCTCTATACGTGAAGTTGGTGAGTCTCTTTGTTACTTCAAAATAAAGGGAAGGACTTATTTTTTCTCCGTGCCAGTGCAATTTGAGCTAATCACTCAGGGTGTGTACTTTACATTTTAAAGCTAAAATCAGCAGCAACCCTATGGAAAACCAGACAAAGCACTGACTTTTAAATTGAACTGTTTTCTTTTAAAACTAAAATCAGAACAGTTAATATTCATCCGGAAACCATTATATGTGCACGTTATTGTTGCTATTGTGGTAACGGAGAATTTTATTTATTTCTATGCCGGCTTATATCATGAGAACACATTGAGTCAGTTTGGGTTTTATCAACCCGCTTATGCTTGCCCTTGGAACATCTTTCACGTATTCAAGGTTTGTAGTTGAAAGTTTACTGTAAAGAAAATAAATAAATAAAAATATAGTTTTTATGGAGTAAATTCACTGGAATGTGAAAAAAAAAATATCTGATGAGATGCCAGACAAGAACTTACCAAAATTCACAAAAGACATCACCTCAAATTCAAGAAACTCGCTAAGTCCCAAACTAGGATAAACAAATCAGTAACAGGGATATGATAATTATACTTTTAAATAACAATAATAAAGAGAAAAAGCTTTCAATCTTTAAAGTAGAAACATATATTACTAAAGGGGGGAAATAACAGCTAAATTTAATCAGAAACATGACAGGAGACAAGACAAAGAGAAAATATCTTGTAAGTTCTGAAAGAAAAGCTGTCAATATGTCCCACAAAAATAACCTTCACGAATTTAAGCAACATAAAGACATTCAGAAATTACAAAAGACGAGAGAATTTGTCTTCAACAGACCAACCCCAGAAAAGCTAAAAAATCTCTTCAAACTAAAGGAAAATGGTACCAGACAAAAACCCAAAATGAACAGTTTCAGAAATTTAAATATCTAGGTAAGTACAAGATACCTAACTTCGCAACATTAACACATGGAACAGGTTAAGAATACCTTCAAGTTCTCAGAAAAGAAACTGACCAAGGTTTTGTTCACAATGAAACCACCATGAAAAAATAAAAACCACAAAAAAGAACAATTTCCTAACAAATAAAAGCTGAGTTTAGTGAGTAAGAAAACCTCACTAAAAGTAGTTGTAACATATATACTTGAGAAGCAGAAAAAAGGATTCCAGAACATAAACTAAGATATAAAGCAGAAATACTGAGCAAAGAACTGTACATGCATCAAAACAAAATTTAACTGTATGAATACAATAATCATTATTTATAGGAGATAAAATGACAAAACTATCCTGGAAGACAAGAAGGAGTAATTACAGCTAAAATATTTTAGGTACTGGGACTATGACAGAGGCAGTAGAAAGTGATAAACAACATTAAGTTAGATATTCAAGTTAAAATTATAATTTTAGTCACTTAAAGAACAGGAAAAATATATATAACTTCCAAACTAGAAAGAGAGAAGTAATATTTCTTTTTTAAGTTTTTGTTTATTTTTTTACATGTGAGAAGCAGTTTAATTATAAAAGGGTGAGCACGTCAAGCATGCTTCTGCCAGGGTCTTGGCAACGCATTGTCCATATTTTTAGAAAATCAGTCTTCCAGACACAGGTACACTTCCAAGTGATGCTCAAGCGACTCTTCCCTTCTTTCCATTCCCCCACCCTCTCCCTTCTTCTCCTTCTCTCTTGAACATTTTGTTCCCATTTCCCATTATCTATTATAAATTTTGGTTCTTATTTACACTTTCGGTTTCTCATACCAGAGAAACAACGCAGTATTTACACATGTGCGTTCAAGTTATTTCACTTAAGAGTATGGTCTCAAGGTGTATCTATCTATCTATTTATTTTTATATGCGGGTACTGGGAGTCAAACTCAGGATCTCACGCTTGCCAGGCAGGCGCTTATGCCACTGAGCTATATCACCGGCCCATCAAGGTGTATCTATTTAGCTAGAAAAGTCTCAAGTTTATCCTTCTTTACAGCACAGTAGTACTCCACTGTGTTAAAAAAAAATAAAATAAATAAAAAACACATCTTAATGGGAAACAATACTTCCAAAGTCATTCCTGGAAGCAAGTATGATCCATATACCAAAATCAGAGAAGCACCCAACAAAAAAGAGAACTACAGGCCGATCTCACTAATGAACATAGATGCAAAAATCTTCAACAAGATACTAACAGAATTCAGTAAGTCATCATGAATGGGTAAAAAAGGTGTGGGTTTTTTTTTTATACAATGGAGTACTACTCAGCTATAAAGAAGGATAAACTTGAGACATTTATAGCTAAATGGATGGACCTTGAAACTATACCCTTAAGTGAAATAAACTCGACACATATGCGTAAATGTCTCTGGCATGAGAAAATGAAAGTGTAAATAAGAACCAAAATGTATAATATATATGGTGAAATAAGAATTGTACAAAGGGAAAGGGGGATTGAGGGAAGGGGTAGAAGGGGAAAAAATGAGAAAAAGCATAAAATGGACACAAAGCTTTGTAAATGAGGGGAAGGGAGCTGAGGAGAGGGGAGGAAATAGGAAAAAAAAGAGGAACTAAGATATATCATGTACAGGTACAAATTCCCTATGATGAATGAGATCATTATGCATATCTAACTTGTACCAATAAACTTAATTATTAAAAAAAAAAAAAGAAAGAAAAATTAACTAGAAAACCAAACATACATCTTCTTTATCCATTCCTCGGTTGATGGGCGTCTGGGTTGTTTCCAAGATTTAGCCATTACAAAATGTGCTGCTATAAACATTGCTGTGCATATATCGCTGTGGTATGATGCTTTTAATTCTTTTGGGAAGATACTCAGAGGGGGAATAGCTGGGTCAAATGGAACCGCTAGTCCTAGTTTTTAAGGAATCTCCACACTGATTTCCACAGTGATTGCACCAGTCTACACTCCCACTAACAGTGGAGAAGGGTTCCTTTTTCCCCACAGACCTGCCGGCATTTATTATTGGTTGTTTTCTTCATAGAAGCCATTCTTTCTGGAGTAAGACAGAGTATCAGTGTTGTTTTAATTTGCATCTCTCGAATAACCAGTGATGTTGAACATTTTTTCATATATTTATTTGCTGTTTCTACTTCATACTATGGGTGATTTCTTTTGCTGTGCAAAAGCTTTTTAATAAGATGAGATTCCAGTTGTTGATTCTTTATAGTATTTCCCATGCAGTTGAGGTTTTGTTCATGAAGTCTTTGCCTACACCAATGTCTTCAAGAGTTTTACCTAATCTCTCTTCCAGCATATTTAATGTTTCTGTTTTAATATTTAGATCTTTGATCCATTTTGATTTTAGTTTAGTGCATGGTAATATACATGGGTCTAGTTTTAGTTTTTGGCATGTGGAAAGCCAGTTTTTCCAGTGCCATTTATTAAAGAGGCTATCTCTCTTTCAGTAAACGTGTTTGGCCCCTTTGTCAAAGATAAGATGGCTGAGAGTGTTTGAAGTTATTTCTTCTAATCTTCTAATTCTTCTAGTTCTTCTAATCTATTCCACTGAGCCTCACATCTGCTTTTTTGCCAGTACCATACTGTTTTTGTCACAGTAGCTCTGTAGTGTAATTGCAAGTCAGGGACTGTGATGTCCCCTGCTTTGCCTTTGTCGCCCAGAATTGCTTTTGCTGTTCTAGGTCTCTTCTGGTTCCAAATGAATTTTAGGAATCATTTCTGTAGTTCTGTGGGGTATGCTAATGGTATTTTGATTGGGATTACATTAAATCTGTGTAACAATTTTGGGAGTATGGCCATTTTCACTATGTTGGTTTTTCCTACCTGTGAGCAAGTGATAGTTTTCCCTTTTCTGATATCCTCTTCAATCTCCTTTTTTCAGAGTACTGTAATTTTCGATGTGGAGTTGTTTTTACTTCCCTTTTTTAGATTGATTCCTAAGTACTTCATTTTTTCTATGGTAATGTGAACAGTGTGGTTTCCCTGACTTCTCTCTCAGTGAGTTTGTTATTTGTGTACAGGAATGCTACTGATTTTTGAGTGTTGACTTTGTATCCAGCTATGTGGCTGAATCTGGTTATTTAATGTAGGAATCTTTTGGTGGAGTTTTTGGGGTCTTCTATGTAGAGTATCATGTCATCTGCAAATAAGGATAATTTAACTTCTTCCTTTTCTATCTTTATTCGTTTTATTTCTTTCTCTTGTCTAATTGCTCTAGCTAATGTTTCCAGAACTATATTGCATAGGAGTGGTAATAGTGGACATCCTTGACTTGTTTCTGATTTTAGTGAAAGCTTTCAGTTTTTGTCCATTTAGTGTGATGTTGGCTGTGGTTTGTCATAGATGGCTTTTATCAGATTGAGATAAAGACCATCTATTCCAATTTTCTATAGGGTTTTTATCATGAATGAGTGTTGAACTTTGTGAAAAGCTTTTTCTGCATCTATTAAGATGATCATATGGTGTTGTGGGGTGGAACACTTTGTAGACATCTACTAAGTCCTTGGCTCTGTTAATATGGTACATTACGTTTATTGATTTGTGTATGTTGAACCATTCCTTCATCCCTAGGATGAATTCTATTTGGTCAAGGTATATAATCTTCTTGATGATTTGTTGCATTCTGTTTGCCAGTACCTTATTGAGGATTTCTGGATCTATGTTCATTAGGGAGATTGGCCTGTAGTTCTCTTTTTTGGATGGATCCTTCTCTGGTTTTGGTATCAGGGTAATGTTTGCTTCCAAGAATGAATTTGGGAGTATTGTTTCCCTTTCAATTTCATTAAAGAGTTTGAGAAGTAGTGGCATAAGGTCTTCTCTAAATTCGTTGTAGAATTCAGCAGCGAATCTGTTAGGACCTGGGCTTTTCTTTGTTGCTAGGTTTTTAACTATATTTTCGATCTCATTAACTGATATTGGCATATTTATAATTTTTATATCTTCTTGATTCAGCTTTGATAATTCATATATATATCAGAATCTGTCCATTTCTTCTGTGTTTTCCATCTTATTAAAATACAGATTCTCGAAGTAGTTACTGATGATTTTCTGGATTTCTACAGGATCTGTTGTGATTGCACCCTTTTCATTTCTAACTGTATGGATTTGGATCTTTTCTTTCCTTTTTTTGATAAGGTTGGCTTAGAGTTTGGCAATTTTATTTAATCTTTCAAAGAACCAACTCTTCAACTCATTGATTCTTTGTATTATTTTCTTAGTCTCCATTACATTGATTTCTACTCTGATCTTAAGAATTACCTCCCTCATATGAGCTTTCCGCTTGACTTGCTCTTCTTTGTCTAGAAGCGTGAGGTTCACAATCCAGTTGTTGTTTGAGCTTGCTGTCCTTGAGGTGTGGGAATTCACCGCTGTGAGTCCCTCACAGGGCTGCCTTCCCTGTGTCCCACAAGGTCCAGTACGTTGCACCGGCGTTATTCAGCTGTGGAAACTGTACAACCTCTTTGATTCCATCTGTGGGTCACAGGTCAAGTTCAGGTGGGTGTTATTTAATTCCATGTGTTTATGAAGTTCTTGTGGTTTCTTTTGCCACTGATTTCCCGTTTCATTGCACTATGGCCCGATAATATGCATGGGATAATTTCAACTGCTTTGCACCTACTTAAGCATGTTCTCTGAGCTAGTGTGCTTAGTCTACTTTGGAGAACATCCCATGTGCAGCTGAGAAGAATGTGTGTTCTGATGTGGGGCGGAAGCCCTCTTAGACATCTACTAAGTCCTGAGAAGAATGTGTGTTCTGATGTGGGGCGGAAGCCCTCTTAGACATCTACTAAGTCCTGAGAAGAATGTGTGTTCTGATGTGGGGCGGAAGCCCTCTGAGACATCTACTAAGTCCATCTGTTCAAAGCTTTGTTCACTTGGTATTTCTTTGTTGATTTTTCATCTAGTTGATCAGTCTATATTTTTAAATTAAAAAAAATACATAACAAATGAAGGCTAGAAATAAAATCAATCTTCTTAGGCAGAACTGGGGAGGAAGGGGTGAGGAAAGAGTACAAGTCCAAAAAGCAGCAAGACAGGACAAAACGTAAAGACAAAATCCTAACAGTAAAAGAAGATGGAATGGTAGCTACAAAATCATGAAGGATGCAGCTTCAAACTCCACTTCTTCCATAGAAACACACACACACAAAGCAAAATCTCTCAGAACCAAAATTTCTCAGTACTCTGAAAACATCAGGAGAGACTGCAATTACCAAGAGAGCAATGACTCAAGAAAAAGGTAACTTCAAGGTGGCAGGAAAGCTGTGTGGCATTTTTATTTGGCCAGGCCACAACCAATTCAACAACAGCCTTAATGATGGAAGCCTTGCAGTCAGTATGGAACCCTGACCCCTAGGTGCAGAAGGATCAGACACCTTATTGACAAACCTTTCGTTTGTGTCTCTGTCTAAGGACTTCCCGAAAGATTGAGGCGAGGTGTTCATCTCTGTTTCATCTAATGTTAAACTTAGGGAGAAAAGAAAAGTATCAAATATCTCTCAACCACAGAAGGGCACACAAATATCCGGCAGCCACCTTGAGCAAAAAATTACAATTGAGATACAAAATAGACAACCTAAGCCTGGAAGGAAAAACTGAGGAGAAAGGTTCCTTAGGAAATTAGAGCATCTGAAAGTAACTGAGGTATTTAAAAAGCCAAGTACATGCCCAGGCTGTACACTCACTCAAGAGCTGAGAAGTCCCTTACTCTTTCAATTTCTAGCTGACCCTAAGGCTAAATGCAACAGGAAGGGAAGACTAAGGCAGATCTGCAAAGAGCATGGCTGAGTGCTCAAGGAATATCTTAGCACAGAGGCAACATGCAAAGGCTGCCAGAGTGGATCATCTGCTTCAAGAAAACACTGGACAAAACACTACCTGAACACAAATTAAAGGGAAAAAAGACTTCCACAAGCATACAGGACAAAATGATAAAATGAGCCTGCAAAATCACTGAACAGAGAGACAACTGCATTGTTTAACGACTGGAAACAGTAAATGCTGGAGAAGGAGAATATGATTACCTGAGTTACTACTTCATAATGTTCAGCTCTCCAGTATGCCACAAAAATTTCAGAAGGTATACAAGTAAACAAGAAAACACGGGCCATTCAGGAAAACAAATGAATCATCAGATACGGTCCCTTAGAAATCCCAGTATAGTACTTAAAGGGACCTTCAGTGAACCACACTGAAAACAAAAAGATAAAGGAAATCATGGGTTGAAAAACTAGGGAAATAAGACAAAATAATGAATGAAAAAATAAGGAACCAAACGAATTCTGGGGCTGAAAGTAAGAAAAACTCCCTAGAAGGCTCAAAACCAGATTTGGGTAGGAAGAAGAAAGAATAAGCCAACTTAAAGATACAACCCGTAAAATTAAACAGTTTAAGAACAGAATCTGTTCTTTTTTAATTAAACAGTACCTATGGAACTTGTGAGACATCAAATAGACCAACTCATGCATTATGGAAATCCAAGGAGAAAGAAAGTGGCAAATTACGTGAAGAAATAATGTCTGAAATCATTCCAAATTTGATGAAATACACAAAATCTACATGGACAAAAACCTCAATGAGCTATAAGCAGGATGAACCTGAAAAGACCCACACCACAATACATTATAATCAAACCATCAAAGGACAAAGTCAAAGAGAGACACAAGAGATTCACTTTACATCCAAAAATACAAACAGGTTGAAAATGAAAGGATGAAAAAATATATTCCACATAAATAATAACCAAAGAGACCATGATGGCTATACTAATATCATACAAAATAGACTTTAAGTAAAAAACTGTTACAATTCCGATTTAGTTTTTCTTTTGTTGCCTTTGTTTCTGGTGTCAAATCTATGAAATTACTGCCAAAAAACAATGTCCTAATGATTTGCCCCCTATGTTGTCTTCTACATTTTGTAGTTTTCATTTTTTACATTTAGATCTTAGGTCCATTTTGAATAAATTTTTGTAAATGACATAAGAGTCCAACTTTATTCTTTTACATGTATGAATAAACTGTTCTCCCAGCAGTAATTGATAAAGACATTGTATTTCTCCATTGAATGGTCATGGCAACCTCACTAAAATTCTACTGACCATATATGTAAGTTTTCTTTTGGGCACCTCTGTTCTAACCTATTCATCCAAATGTCTACATTTACAGCAGTACCACTCTCTTTTGACTACTGCTGCTTTGTGATAATTCCTGAGATCAGGAAGTATAAATCCTGCAACTTTGTTCATTTTTAAAAGGCTGTTTTGGCTATTTAGGATCCCTTAAGAAGTCATATGAATTTCAGGATGAGTTTTCTATTTAAGCCCCCCCCCACAAATGTCACTGGGGTTCTAAAAAAATTGCACTAAATTTGTAGATTGCTTTGGGAAGTACTGACATTCTGGCATTATTGAGTCTTCTAGTCCATGAATTTGGGATATCTCTATATTTATTTAATTCCTCTTTAAATTCTCTCAGTAACACTGTGTAGTTTCCAGTGTACATGTCTTTTGCTTTTCTGTGATTTTTATAGTTACAGGTTTTTCTCTAATTTGGTCTTCTGATCTCTCTGTTACAAGTAGCCACAAAACATGACAGCCACTGTCTAGGAGAACCCTGACTAGGAAGATTAGGTCTGTCAATAAGGCAAGACACAAAGAAGAGGTAAAACCAAAAGGCATGAGGCCAAAAAATGTATTATTTACAGATCCCAGAGAGGTTAGGGGTGCTGGAAGACGACAGGGAGCTCAATCAGTGGATGAAAGGTATGTGTGAAGAGGGGACCTCTGGCACTACACATTTACTCAAATTAACAGGCATCACCCCTGCAGCTTTCCCAAGGGGTTGTGAGCTGGCTAATTTACAGGAAACACATTCAAAAGGTGGAACTTATTTGCCTGATGCTGGTAGTGTTGACCTTTAGGTTTTGTTGTAGTTAGCAGTGGCATGATGTACACATCCTGCAGTCAGTGAGATGAGGAAAAAGTGGGCTACACTGCACACAACCACAGAGAGAGGGGAAGTTTTAATAAGACCAAAGGTAATGGCATACAACTGGGTTTCACAGAACTTAGGCCTAAAAATGGATGCCAAGGCAGCATCTATATTAAACAAATTCATAACACATCTCCTTAGTTAATTCCTATGCATTTTAGTCTTTTTAATGCTATTGTAAATAGAACTGTTTTCTTAATTTCCTTTTCAGATTATTGTTAGCATATAAAATGCAATTTATTTTTGGTTGCCAATTTTGCATTCTTTACTTTTGCTAAATTCATTTATTAGTTCTAATGGCTGTTTTGTGTAATCTTTAGGATTTCTACATATAGGATCATATTATTCATGAACAGAGAAAATTATACTTCTTCCATTATAATTTTAATGCCTTTTATGTTTTTTCTTGCTTAAACGCTCCAGCTATTGTGTGTAATACTATTTCGAACAGAAGTGGCAAAAGCAGGCATGCTTGTTTTATTCCTATTGTCAGGGGAAATACTTTGTTTTATGTTATTGAGTATATGTTAGCTATGGGTTTTCACACATAGCTATGGGTCTCTATGCTACTGAGAAAATAACCTTCTATTCAGTTTGTTCTGTGTTTTTAATCATGAAAAAATGTTGAATTTTGTCAAACGCTTTCCTGTATCAACTAAAATCAATTGGAGGGGTTTCTCCTCATCCTGTAAATAAGGTGTATTACAGTGATTGGTTTTCATACAGTATTTTGAACTGCCCTTGCATTCCACTGGATGGACAGAAAAGTTCTAGAGATGACTAGTGTTGACAGCTGCACATTGGTGTGAATGTCCTTAGTGTCACTGAGTTTTACACCTAAAAATGGCTGGAATGCCCCTCCCCCAAAAGGAAATTCGCTACCATCTAGTCCATCTTCCCAACAGGCCAAAAGAAGCCTCCAAGAAAGGTTAAATTTAAAACACAAACTTTTAAATGTATAAAAATGTACTATGTATCCATACAACAAAACATTATTCAATGATAAAAAGTAATGAAGTAGTAACCTATGCTGTAAGTTGAATGAACACTGAAAACATTACGCTAAGTGAAAGAAGCCAGTCACCAAAGATCACATAATGTACTGTATGATTCCATTGATATGAAATTTCCAGAGTAGGCAAATACATAGAAACTGAAATATATTAGAGGCAGCCCAGGACTGGGGAGGACAGAACAAGGTCAGTAAGAGAATGGAATGTCACTACTAACGGTACAAGATTTCTTCTAGGGGTTACAAACTCTTCTAAAATTGGACTTTGGTAATGGGTATATACTAAAAGCTAGTAATGATACACTCTCAATGAATGAATTTTAAGGTACATAAATTATAACTCAATAACACATTTTAAAAGTATTATTTTAAAAGCGAAAAAATCAGTTGCATTCCTACAACCAGTAGAATCTAATTTCAAAAATGTAATTGGAAAATATTCAGTTCACATTAGCAATAAAAACTATAAAGAATTTAAAAATAAATAAAAGGTACGTAAAGTATCATAGGAAAATACCGAATACTGAAAGATGTGAAGGAAAATATAAATAAATGCAAATAAATATGAAAATAGAGTATGTTAAATACAGTAATTAAACCTCAATGAACCTATAAATTAAATGCAATTCCTATTAAAATTTCAACACTTGTTTTTTCCCAAAGTATTGTCAAGGGGAACCTAAAATGTATATAGAAAAGCAATAGGCCAGAATTAACCAGGATCATTCTGAAGTCAGGAGACATGACCCACCAGCCAACAAGACTTACTATGAAGCTATAATTCAGTGTCTCCGTGTTTTGCACGTGCTATTCCTCCCATTGGCAGGTAGGATTCATGCCCCCATCTTTTGAATTTATGCTAACCTTATGACTCTGAACCAGTATCACTGGAAAAAGCACTAACGCTGAGAAAACAAAGTTCTGGGGATTCCAAGATCAACCATTAAAAGGTCTAACAGCTCTTGGTTACTCACTCTTGAGGGCCTAAGCTACCACACAAAAGGTCTATGCTGCCCTGCTAGAAGAGAGATCACATGGAAAGGCTCAGCACGATGAGACACCACGTAGAGAGAGAGGCCGCTGAGGAGAGGAGGGACACACCCAACTGCTAGCCAAGCCATCCCAATCTGACTGAGACTGCATGAGGGAATCCAAGGGACCAACAGCAAACTGCTCATCTGAGTCAACCCAGGAGTCGTAAAATACCTTGTATACATTATTTTCCTTGCCTGGATATTCTTCACCTCTGCCTACAAGCACTCTTACATTTACTACATTTTCATTGGTTTATTGCTTTCTTCCCCTGAGGAAAGACTTTCTATTCACTTTGTCAGTGATGTTCGCATAGGTAGCTGGAATGTAGAAGGTGCTCAAGAAAACCATGTGGAATGAATTGTAGCTTTTTAAGGTATCCTGACCACAAGGCTGAACATTAATGTGCTTGATGCAGTATCTGAACCACATGTACTGAGAGTACACACTGTGAAAGACTGAGCTACCTGTGCCTGTAGAATTTGACCTGAGAGCAATTATTTAAATAATTTTCTCTTCCTTCAATTTAACAGTGTCTTGGTCTTTTCGCTATTAGGAATAGCAAGCATTCAAAACCCATATTTATAAATTCCTTTCAAATCTATCTTTGGAGTTTATGTTTCCTGTACTGACTTCACATTTCTATCACTATGGAAACCTATCACAATTAGTGTTGTTATGACCTTTTAAAATATAACTTTATTCAGCAAGCCTTCAAATGTTCAGAAAAGTCCTTTTTCTACATAGAGAATAAAAATAAGTAGCATAGGCCATTATAAAAATATTCCATCCCACCCACACCAAAACCATTCATCAAAGCCTAATAAACAGACTACAAAGAGGCACAAAAAAATTCTTTCATTCATCTCTTATAGCTCTAGAGGGGTTGCAACTTCACTGTATCATACCTATGGAGGTTGTAAACAAGTTTCCTTTTATCTTAGGAGCCTGCAGTAGAAATGCAGACATGAAAAATAATCTCTGTTACACAATATTATGTGGTCCATCCAACCTACCTTGACCTCTCACTACTACTCAACACTGAAACTACTCAGCTCCTTACTAGAGTCATGTTTGGTGTGGTTAATAAGCAAACATGTAAGTTTTAATTTCAGCATGGAAGGCAAAAATCAATAAAAGACAAAATTATACTTTGAATTTATTAGAAAAAAAGCTAGAAACTACATGCATCTTAATAAAGCTAAGTTTTTCTTTTCAAAATTGGAACAGAGCACCGTTTCCTCAGCTGAGTGCCAGATGAAGTACCTGATTTGCTCATCTTTAAATACTAGAATCACCCTCAGCTCATTATGATGCCTACAGTATAAAGAATGCATGGAAAATGAGACTAAATGACACAAAAGCAGAATCACATCTCTCATCTTATTGATGCATATGCCAGGAAACAACACTTCATGAATTTTTTCATATTTCTGCATGTTGCAAGCTTTCTGGGCAAAGTCACTGCCACCTAGGTTATAAAGATAAGGCTCCTCCTCGTAGATGTAAAGTCTTTAATCTCTCCCCTAAGCCATATGTTTACATTTTGGGGGGTGTGTGAAATAGAGATCTTTATTTCTTTTCCCCAGAGATTTATATACATTCCAGAGCAAATCTCTATCTCGAGAAAGGAGAATGGTCAGAAGTGCCAGCTATCCTAAATAATCTCCAGGTTTCACAAATAGGGAACTCCTCTCTTGTGGTACAAAATGCCATGGTAAACACAGGCTGTATCTGGTTCTCACCATATTGCTCCAGGGAAATCTGGGACTTACAGAACCAACACAAGTTAAACACAATAAAAGGCCTCCTCTCTGATCTCATGCTTCAACTGAGGTGAGGGGAGAAGAAAAGGAGAGAGATTGATAGATGGCTAGGTTTCAGTCTGTCTGTAACTGCGACAAGCCAACTTATTAGATTATAAGTAGGGTAACGTCTCAGACCCTGCACAGCTTCAGACTCAATCATTCTAACTTCCATGTGTATTTAGTTAAATTCCTATAAGTGAATAGCATATGTAACTGGGATTTGGCTGTAGAGAAATTTTTTAATCTTCCAACTGTGTTCATACCTCTAACTCAAATAAGACATAAAACCCAGTTCCTGGATGATAACAGCACTGGTAAGCTCATTATCTGAATCTTTTATTTCAAAGCCTCCATGCAAATGACAATGATTTCTCTCTTTTTTTTTTTTTTTTTCCTGGTACTGGGAATCGAACTCAGGACCTTGCACTTGCCAGGCAGGCACTTACGCCACTGAGCTATATCCCTGGCCCTGACAATGATTTCTTAGCATAAATGGAAGTACTGCTACAGAATGTGCCAAAAATTAGGGCTAAAATTTTTATCTCTTCTGATCTAAAGAAAACTAAACTTTTTGGTTAGGATGAGGAACTGCAAACTATTAGCATGGTTTTTGTTTCAAAACAAAACATACATGGCTATACATGTAGTACGTACTATCTAATATATTTTTAGCCAGAAATATTTACAAGTAAATCCTGCAAAGTGCATGTATCTTAACAAATGAGGGAAAGAATCTTCACATTAGCTAACTCACTCTTATTTACCCTAAATGAGAGAAAGCATTTTGTGAAGTCCACTCTGCTGCCTCAATCCTGACAACACCACCCAGAGGGCAGCAGGACAAATGTGACATTGGAGAGATTATGACTTGACTTCATCCAAGTGATGCCTTGAACTTCTGCCTTTCTCTGAAACACTTTAAAATGTACTGAGCAGCCAGGGATATAGCTCAGCGGCACAAGCGCCTGCCTGACAAATGCAAGGTCCTGAGTTCGATTCCCATACCAAAAATAAAAAAATAAAATGTACTAAGCAATCTGGCTTATTTTTTAGAATCAGTTCACTGAATTCTCACAGCACTCTGACATAACTGGAACAGGTCCAGTCCAGGCTTGACATTTTTTTTTTTTGTATTTTTACATCTCACTATTCCTATACTCAGTGAAACTTCACTACCTCTTTCCACACTGCCCTGTAACAAGTAAGAATGTGTCTAGTGACAAAGCTATACCAGCATTTCTGATCCCCTTGAACACTGCTTTCCTATAGAAAGCTCAAGACACAGGGGTCAAATTCATACTTTTCCTACGCCTTAGATCTGTTAAAATTTGAGCTCCTGCATTCAGGCTAATGTTTTATATGAAACTGGATTAAAGGAAAAATATCAACTGACAGCTTCAGATAACCAGCCAGATGATAAAGCAAATGTAAATCAAATATCTCCATTGCACCATACTACCCAGTAGATGGCGATATAACATAAAGCATAGCAGGAAGAGATTAATGTCTCAGATTGCAGTATAAACTGGTCACTGCTTTGCAAGCTTGCAGATTTTTCTACCTTCTTATTGGAAAAAAATATACTTTTTGAAATGTTTTTGGACAACTGAGACACTACAATGGGGAGAAAAAGTGTATGCAAGATAATAAATGCATCAATTTTTAAACTACATATAGTGTTACTAAAGCAAGAAAACCTTTCTAGCAACCATCCTTTCTTAGGTTTTAATTTCTCTAAACAAGACATAATACATTTATAAATCAAAACCTATGGAATGTGGCTAAAGTTCTATCCAAAGGAAAATATCCAAGCTTAAATGTATTTATTAAAAATCAGGAGCCAGGGATGTAGTTCAATGGCAGAGCACATGTTTAGCAGGTGTGAGGCCCTGTGGTCAATGCCTTGCACCCCCCCAAATTTAATAGCTGAAAACAAATGAACTATTAATACCTATAGCATTTTTCTCTCTCTAAAGAAAAGATAAAGAGGCAATAAATTGCCCACTAATACTGGATAGTGTTGGTTTATGCCAAATCTAGTTTTTGATAGGCATGTTCTAGTAGCTAGATACATGTTTGTATTATCTTTCCCAGAAAAAAGAAAACTAAAGTTTCAATTCAAGCAGCAAGGGGGAGAAAAAAAAAAAAAACAGAATAACTGAAATAAAAAGATAGAAATAGAAAACAGTGTGCCTTTAGACTAACAGTATGAAAAATAAATAATGACAGAAAAGTTTTCAAATAAAACTACAAGCTGGTTCTCTCATAAGACATAGCTTTAAGATCCTGTGTAAAAACCCATAAATTTGAAAAGCTATGTTAAATAATTTTCTTAATATAAATTTTAAAAATTGACCTAAAGAGACAAGACCAATAATCAAATCATAAGTTAAAATGCTAATTAAAGATTAAACCCCGAAGTTTTTTGTTTTGTTTTGTTTTTGTGTGTGGGTACTGGGGGTCGAACTCAGGACCTCGCACTTGCCAGGCAGGCGCTTATGCTGCTGAGCTACCTCAGAGGCCCTAAACCCATAAGTTTTAACAGGAAAATTCTATTAAACTTTCAAAGAACAGGTAATTCGATTTATATAAACTATTCCACAATATATTTTTTTTAAAAAAGGAGAAGGAGGAACCACTGAAAATTTCCCAAACTCAGGCTTGTTAAAATTCAGGTCAACATCACTAATTAACACAGATGAAAAAACTATATATCTCAGACTGAAAAAATAATTTATTTTAAAAAGTACGTAACGTAGCACAGTGTATCCCAGGAATGTAAAGATGTCTGAATAATCTATTTCTATGACAAGAGCAAGTCTTCCACCTGTATTAATTTTTAAACATTGCTTCTTCAGATTCTATGGAAGTGGACTAAAATAAGAACATGATTCTCTCCTCCCTGTGCTATTATACCCCTTTTCTTCTTCACCCTGTCACAATCTCGGTTCCTTAAATCAGAGCTCACAGCTCATCTACAATTTTTCAGCTGGAAGGAACAAGAGCTATCAGTGATAGCCGCATTTTGAACTGTAGTACCTTCCCAGTGTGAAGACAAGGAAAACAAGACTGAGACTCACTGAGAGTGTCTGTGGTGGTTAAAAAGTAAAGCACAAAGAGAACACAGTGCCAGCCGGCCCACCATTCTACACCATCACTCCTCCTCCGGGTAACAACGCCATCTCACAACTGAATTATAAGCGAAGGTACTGAACTGAGATTTTAACAAGATGGTTACATAAATTGCCTAAGGTCACTGCCAGAGAGGAGTTACAATAGGATTTGAACATATTTGTGCAATCTAAATTATGTGTTGCCAACCCACTGGAAAAAATCTACACATGCACGAGAATCCACATACTGGGTATAAATTAAGTAGAACTAAGAGAATGCTGGAGGGATGCTTTAGAGGCAGAATGGCTGGTTTCAAATCCTGGCTCTACTCTTTACTATCTGTGTAACCTTAGCAGGTCCCTTCATCACTGAAATATCCATTTCTCTTACCTGCAGAGTAGAGAACCTAACTCGCAAGATTCTTTAAAGCACGAAGTTTACTTTTTCCAAGTGGACAGACCAACACACACTAGCTAATCCATCTTTCCCCACAGGTCCAAAGATGCCAACCGTTAGCACACGTTAAAGGTACACACACACAGGCATCTATTTCCAGGCTATCATCTGTTGGCTTAATCTAGTCCTATTTCAGAGTGTGGCAGGATAGAAGAAATAAAGATAGGGTAGAAAGGAGACAAGGGAAATCATAATTTTTTGAATGTACTTTTAAGAAGACTGCAACTTCTGGGACACAAAGTTATCCAAGGCAATCTATATTGGCATTCCCTTGGTTAATTTATACTTATTTTCTTCCAGAAGCATACCCAAAATTTCTTAGGGATACCAAAAGTCCACTAATGAGCTTAGCTGAGAAAGTGAAGATCAGAAACCTGATCTTAAGATAAAGGGACAAATTGACAGAATTCAAAGAAGGCTTAAATTATCCATCTAAAAAATAATAAAACTAGGCTCATATTTTTTCACCTGCAAAATGGGCCATTACTGGGGGCATCTTTTCCATAGGTTTTTCACCCTGTCAAAAGAAACATAAATGTTCCCAGTTCCAGCAAATAGTGTACCTCTTTCTTGAGAGCCCACATTCTACTTCTTTGAGTGTGCGCTTTTCAAATTCTGCTTAATAAATTCCTTTCTGTTTAGTGATGCACCCTGCATTTTCTTCCTGTGATGTAAGTTGGAGAACCTAAAACCTATCCTATGGGTTAAAAGTCAAGTCTCCCCACCCCTACTTTGAGAACCTCGTCAGACCCTGCATTGGGACAAGAACACAGTTAAAGAGACAGAGAAATCTAAACGATGACTTTGGTAAACACCGAACGACCACAACAGAAATGCAACAAGCAGTCGCAGAGACAAGTGGCCATTGACCCTAAATGACACTTCACTCCTAACGGAGGGAATACAAGTTACAGTGAGAGGCCGTATTTCACCTTTTGTATGAGCAAAAAACTAAAAATCAACAACACAGGCAATCAATGAGAGAAAGACAGTCTCTTGCTTGACCACTGGACCAACCAACAGGAAGCAGCCAGCCCCGGCCCCTGGCCCTGGCCCTCTCCCACCCCATTTGCAGTTTCACTGTCCACAGTTTCAGTTACCCATGGTCTACAAAATCTAAAAATATTAAGTGGAAACTCTACATATAAGCAATTCATGAGTTTTAAGTTGCATGCCATTATGAAGATCATGATGAAATCTTACACTGTCCTGCTCACCCAGGACATACATCATTTCTTTGTCCAGTGTATCCAGGACAAAGGTGACCAACCCATTATAACTTAGTGGGCTTCTCTGTTATCAGATTATCAGTTTTGCAGTGCTTATGTTCAAGTAATCCTGATTTTATTTAATAATGACCTCAGAGTGCAAAGGTAGGGCGCTGGCAATCTTCTTATATTGTTATGTTTGTCTATTTCATTATTAGTTATTTTTGTGAATCTCTGATTGTGCCCGACTTACAAATCAAGCTTTATCACAGGTATGTGTGTGAAAAGGGTTATATTCTTGCCCCAGTTTCAGCACCCACTGGGGGTCTTGGATCATTTTCCCTAAGGATAAGGAAAGTCACTATATTTCAAAGAAAACTTTAATATCAAATGGAAACATCTTAACTGCATATACTTTCTGATCCAATAAAAACACATACCATTTTATTTAATTGAGATAGTCATATGAATAAAACTTGGAATAGCTATCAATAAATGACTAAATAATGATACACTTTAAAAAAAAAATACCACGTAGCCATGGAAAGAAGTAATTCCAAATTACTGAAATGACAAAATATATCTAAGATACAACTTTTAGTAAAAAGTAAGTTCCAAGGCAGTGTGTAGGGTTCCATGTATATTTTTAAAAGGATATAGCTAGGTAGCTATTGTTAGAGCTATATCTATAGAAACTACTATATTTTTAAATATATAGAACAGTTCTAAACAGATACAATAGTTAACAGAACATCTGTGTTTGCACTTATCATCTACCCCATTTGATGTTTTACAATAAAATATGTGATATACATTCATATAGGACCAAAATTTAAAAAGAGTAAAAACAGAACAGCAAAACAGCATTTTAAAAGTTAACTGTATCTCTTCTTGAAACATAAATTCATTTATCCATTCATCTTGAAGTAGAAGATTGGGGCTAGGGCACACCAGACAACTAACTGGGCGGTCTGCGTCAAAGGTGATAAAAACCCATGACTAACAGGTTGAGCAAGATGGTTCCTAAAAAGAAAGGATATGCACATAACACAGGTTCCAAAAATGTTCGGCTTATGGCTGAGCGCTGTGGACCAATCAGAAAACTGCTACTTTCAATCCCTCATTTGAATCTGGCACTATTTATTTGCAGAACCAGTCAGAAGAGGCTCTTTTTAATTCTTCATTTGCATGTGGGCACAACCAATCAAGAGACACTGCTCCTGATCCTTCATTTACATCTGGTGGGAAACCAAGCAAGTTTTTTGATAGGACAATTTATACCTGGTGCGCTGCCAAATGAGTTTTGATAGGACAGATGTCCCAATCCCTTATTTGCATGAGGGAGAAGCCAAACCAGGAAATTTGTTGCTGTTTTTTAGACAGGGTCTCACTGTGTAGTTCAGACTAGCCTTGAACTCACTATGTAGCCTATGCTGGCCTTGAACACACAGTGATCCTCCTACCTCAGCTTCCCAGGGCTGGGATTACAGGAACGTGCCACCATGCCTGGCTTCAAACCAGGAACTCTGGATACAAATGACCCATTTCCCCTTATCCTTTGGGCTGCTGTGAGCCTTTTCACCGGCCTGCTCTTGCCCTGTGCAGTGTACTTTCCACATTCAATAAATGTATATCCTCACTGTGTTTCTCGCCCAATATTTTGTTCAAGACACCAAGAACCTGGAAAGAAGCCCTCTCAGGATCCCTCAACCAGCAACAACCTCGTTCTTCCATTCATTCAAATATTTACTGAGTGACTACTACATGTCCCACACTGCTTTGGATGAGAAAAGGGACATAATGGTAATAATACTACAGTATTTATCACGCCAAGCAGTGGTATTACTGAGCAGGAAGGCGGGAACGTGGGAGGGAGGTGAGGACACTGGTGACCTAGAATTCCTATCTCAGGTGCCCTCTGAGAAGACAGCAGTGGAGCAAGTACTTTCAAAGGGGAGGCATCAAGGTACTTGATAATCCAGGGAGAGCTTTCCAAGGAGAGGAAACAAAGTACAAAGGTCCTAAGGTGGGGAACACATACTGGAGGAACTGCAAAGAGACCACTGTGGCTGGAACACTCTGCCTGAGGGGAAGAGAAGAGGACAGAGGTGAGGTGTGTCCCGATAAATCCTGGTTGGAAATTTTAGGGAATTCAGCTTTCATTCTGACCAAATGGAAAAGTAACCGCAGGGCTTTGAAAAGATGACAAAGTCTGATTTACATCTGAAAAGAATCCCTGTAGCTGCGGTGCCAAATACAGGGCTACTGAAACAATCCTCCCAAAATAGCACTGGTTTAGGCTAAAGTGACAGCAGGGAAGATGGTAAGTAGGTGTAATTAGATCCTGAGTTGATTTTAAAGACAGAACTAAGAGATTTGCTGATGAACTTAAGTATGGACCGAGGGAAGTCAAAAGATAATCTCCCAGGTCCCTGGCTGAAAGGATAGTTGCTATGTACCAAGATGGGAAGAGAGCAGGAGGAGCATGTCTGAGAACTGCGAAGCACACGAAGTTTGGTAAATATCCAAGTATAGATTCAGGGAGGTCAGCTGGCTATACAAGACTGGAATTCAAAGGAGCAATCATAAAAATGTAGTTCATACATTACATGGTAATGTACTGACCTGAAGTACTTACATCTAAATTTTTTTTACATAAGCAACTGTCTTTCAGTCTAAATAAAACTGATAATTGGAATTTTCAACATATAAGATTATGAATATTTTCACTGGACATGGTAGTGCACACCTGTAATAATCTAAACTACTAGGGAGGCTGAGGGACCACGAGTTTGAGGCCACACTGGGCAACTTAGACTCTGTCTCAAAATTTAAAAAAGTAAAAAAGGCTAAGGATGTAGCTCAGTGCTCCCTGGGCTCAATCTCCAGTACCGCAAAAATAACAATTATTTTTTTTTCATTTTATAAGATACAATGAAAGCCCTTAAGTTAAGGATTATTTTATCAATTTTTAAAATTTAATAGATATTTACATCTTCTATCAAAATAAGGCATGACAGCCAATTACAATTATGAATTTTTAAGTTCTGAGGAGAAAAGGCTATAAGTACAAAGAAATCTGGAAATCTAAAAGAAATTCCTAAGGTAAGAGTTTTAAAGAACAAGGAAACATGTGACAGAAATTATTGGGATATATTAAAAGGCAACAACAGAGTCAACCTGACAATATTAGCAACCTACTGGTTATTCAACAGTTGCCAACACAAGGCTGATAACCTAGTCTAGACATTTGTTACAAAGTTTTCTTACTTATTTCTGCTCAGAACATTTTCCAATCTTATACTAAGAATAAATAAGGAATACAGGATTCATTTTCCATAAACATGCCTATAATCGAATTGTGCTAGGATTTATCTATCATAGAAGGCGATATATTTATAAAATGATAAAGAATATGAACAGAGGCATATCAACCTTATTTTAACTACATGTATAGGATGTAGGATTGCCTGGAGGTTAATATTACTTTTTTTTGGTGTTTAAGTGGCATTCAATCAGACAACAGAATGTAAACCTATAAAATGTAAAACAATGTGCTAGCTAAGGCAAGAATAGCTACTACCCCTGTAAAAAAAATATAAATATGTAAGTGAAGCCAGGTTGCTTCTACTATCAACCCTGTTAACGGAAACTAGTGTTTGCCTCCTAACAGAATCTGCCACGGGCTGTTCCCAACACAGGTAGAAGGCAACCAGACCTGGGACGTGTGCTGAGAGGTCTGTCTCCACAGACACAGAACAGAAGAGGTCAGGGCAAAACCAGCAGAACAGACTTCATGAGAGTTGTCCCCAATAGTGTGACCGACACAGAAGACTCCATAGTGAACTGGCAAGGTGCAGCTGGCTGGTTTCCTGTGAACCACTCCAGAAGCAGTGCTAAGTTTGAGATGCTGATTAGGCATCCAAGCAAAACTGCAGAGAAGTCAACAAGATTTGAGTTGCATGAACTCCTATTCCCATACTCCAGAAGCTTCCTCAGTGATCAACGCAGACCTGAAAAACTCACTCAAACATCTCACAGATGAAGTTAGTGTCATATCTTGTTTTCTCTTCTGCCCGAGAAGTAGTAGAAATGTTTACAGAGTAGAAGTGAGTACAAGGTAGAAAGTGAAAACTTGGACAAATCTTCCAAAATGAAGATTAGAGATAAGTACACTGGCAGAAAATCTACCTAATGTGCTTGCAGGTAAGATTTAGACAGTTAGGCTGGGTGTGGTGGCACACGCCTGTAATCCCAGCACCTGGGCGGCTGAGGCAGGAGGATTACCAGGAGTTCGAGGCCAGCCTACATAGTGAGTTCAAGACCAGCCTGACCTACATAATGAGACCCTGTCTCAAAAAAAAAAAAAAAAGTTTAGACACAGTCCTCTCATTAAGGGGACTGAACCTTAACAACAAGCATGTAACACAATTTCCAAAGACAACCAAATCCAGCACAGTACTGTCTATTCCCTACTCACATTCTCAATACCCTTATTATAAACTTTTAATGTAAAACAAGACAACAAAAGTTTAGAACTATACTTTTGCTTAGTACATAGTTATTTGCCTCATACATGAAGGGAATGAAACCAAAGAGACTAAGTTGCTTGTCCAAGGTCTCAAACTTCCTAAGAAGCAGAATGGAAATTAGAATCTGTACTAACTAAATCCAACACTTTCTCTATTCCATAGTCCACACTTAACCATTAATAGTTTTGTTTTATTTAAAATTACATTTCTTAGACAGTTCCACATCTATTACAAAAAGCAATATATTAAATACTTTTCTCATTTGGTTTTAGATCTCTAGTCACCTATTTCTTTTCACGATGCTCAGTACAACCCTTCACAGATTTTACTGCTTCCAAAAGAGCCCATTTGACCTTGTAAAATTAAAAAAACACAAGTAAATTTATTCAGAAATAAATTATCTAACTTCTTCTTTTTTTTTTTTTTCTTTTTTTGTGGGTACCGGGGGTCGACCTCAGGACCTCGCACACCAGCAGGCGCCCGTCTAACTTCTAAACTGTAAACTAAATCACTCAAACACTTAACAGTCACAAAATGAAAAATATATTCATTCCTGGTTTCTTAATCAGCTCTTTCTGACCTAACACATTTATCATTATAACTATAATCCCAAGGATATAAACATTAAAGAAATAAAATGTCCTTTGTTTGACATCACAGTAGTCAAGCATTATAAATCTCTAATGCTTTTTTTTTTTTTAAATATGCGGGTACCGGGGGTCGAACTCAGGACCTCGTGCTTGCCAGGCAGGCGCTTATGCTGCTGAGCTATATCACCGGCCCTCTAATGCTTTTTTAAACTATCAATTTATCAGAAACAGAAATCTCCTGGACTTGCATAAATCCTGTAGATTGAATTCATATTACTTATTTACGAAATAATATTACAAAAAGTAGCATACTGTGCCACAGTATTATTGTGTCTTGTAACTTTCCTTTTGGAGAAAGTGGAGTTAGAGAGATTGGCAGAGGGCATGTGAAAAAGAAAAGATCAAAAATTTTTTCTATTAGCCTACTTTGAAAAACAAGTAACATAAAGAATGGCTTTTGCTCCTCTAAGGAAATAAAATTTTTAAAATAACCACACTCTGCCTATTTTTAAAGTTTATTTATAATTTTTTTCACATTAAGCTGCCAACAACTTACAGTAACAGCAAAGTATTAAGCTTGATGCCAACAAGTTAGAGTCTATAATTGTATGTAAATGTAAAGACTAATAATAGCCAAACACTTTGAGAAAGAAGAATCAAATGGGAACACTTTAATCTGCCAAACACCAATAAATTTAGTAATTAATTAAGAAAAGGTAGCACTGGCAAGGTTACCTAAATTCAGAATGGAAAGCTACTACTGGTACACAGCTCATGCACATAATGGGCATAATACATGACAAAAGAGGGAAAAAGCACTGATTTTCCTTAACACCTTCCATCTGCTTGAACTACCAGTGGTACATGCACGAATGTCCCATCGGGCAGCTGTACCACCTGATAGGACCGTCCCATGCCGCCCAATGGGAGAGTCACACATGTACCACTCGTGATTCAAGCCACCAGAAATGTAACATCTTCAAACCAATGCTGCCCTGCAGCGAGACATACAAATTATAGCTCCATTCTGAATGTGTTAACTCATATATGCTAATGTGATGGTTAATACTATGTATCAACGTGGCATCAAGTATTAGTCAATAGAAGAGAATAAAAGATTTCACCTCAAGCAATAAACATCAATAGTTTTAGAACACAACTCAAAGTATCACCTGTCAGTTACTGTAATTCAGGAAGTAAGAAATATTCTAAATATACCTGTATGCTGCCGAATTCAACATTCTCATAATGGAAATGTGCACATTCAGCCATCTTCGGAAAGTGACCCTTAGTGAAGGGCAACCTGAAGGACAGGAAAATAAATATAAAATCAGATAGTGGAAAAGTCAAAATTACTCAGTCTAAGGGGAAAACACACAGGTTAAAGAGCTCATGCAAGCAAAAATACTTAATGAGCACATGCACATGAGCCATATACATCCACACAAACCTTTTCAGATATACCATGAATCCAACGAGTACTACATTTAGTGCACAAGCTATACCAAAAATGAAAAATTCAGAAACCTCACCATACTTCCCTAATCTTTACCGAAGTCAGAGCCTACAGAAAAACTACACAATCTGTGACTGTTATGGAAACTGATTGTGAACCACCAGCTTCTAAGCAGAAGCAGCATTCACAACACAAAGCACAGACCAGACGTTACCTGTGAATGTTGTCACAGCCCATCAGTCCTGGGGGGGTGGACCTGGGTGCAGAAGGAACATTTTTATCTTTGTCTTCCCTCTGCCAACCGATGAACCACAGCTGGCTAACTGTGCCTCCTTTATCAAGGGGAAAGAGGCCTTCCCTGTTTAAAACTGCCCAGGAAATCTTCAGGTATCTCACTCAACAGTGACTTCTCAGAGGCAAACCTGAGATCTAGCAATCCACAACTCAACAAAGCTGATTCTTCTAAATAAAGGAGAGCGCGCAATAAGGGAAACCAGAAGGATATGTTTGGGTTGTTCCTAATAAACAAATGCAAACATAGTAGACAACGACATTTCAGAATAAAAAATAAACTACAATTTTAGAAAAGTAGATAATGTGCAGACCTATTAATTGTTGAGTCATAATTTAAGGATTAACAGTATAATTTAACATACAGTAAGAGCTAATTTAGTAAATGATCTAAATAAAAGATTTTTTTAGAAGAACTAGAGAGCTGATTTCCATTGACAGGATTGCATTTTAGAACCCATTCCAAAGTTATGCTTACTTTTTCATATGTTTGACCTTCATACTTGCTGTACTGCCACATGTCTTAAGAGTAAGATCTCCAGGAATCTCTGGAACATCTGCTCCCCTGGCCTTGAAAAAATGAAGACAAAACACTTTTAAAAATAAGTTTTAAAAAATTGATCTAATTTAAATATTTGGCTTCACCTTTTAAGGGAAAATTTTCTGTGAAAATAAGAATTTTTATGCTCTTATATTCAAGTGTCAAAATTAGCTAATAATAATATCAGTATAAACTAAAATCTGCCCTCAGAGTTATTGGAATGAAATAATGGCAGCTATGATGATTAGCAAAGGTTAAAATGGTGTTATGAATATAATCAGCAGATCACAGCATGCATTTCTCACTCCAAATTGCGAAAGTGGCATGTAGACAATGTATCCAGCATTAAGTCGGCCATAATCTGCCCCAGTTTTCAGAGGTGCATTTTTATTTGAATGACATATTCAGCTGTACTATTTTAAAAATCAGATGAAGGGCCGGGGATATAGCTCACTGGCACAAGTGCCTGCCTGGCAAGGGCAAGGTCCTGAGTTCGATTCCTGGTACCAGAATAAATAAATAAATAAATAAAAATAAAAATCAGATGATTCTTAACAATGAAGATAAAATAAAAATTAAGTCCAAATATCTTTCCCAAATAAATCTGTGCTATAGTATCTGTGATTTACAGGAAGACATACACTGAATTATCATAGTCCATGCCACATGATTCAAGAGGGAAGAGTATGGGATGAAGAGGGTTGAGAGGTGAATCAGAACCTTAATTTTTTATTTTTTTTATTTTGTGGGTACTGGGGGTCGAGCTCAGGACCTCGCACGCCAGTAGGCGCCTGTGCCGCTGAGCGATATCACCAGCCCTTTTCTCGTATGTGGGTTCCGGGAGTCGAACTCGTGCCCTTGCGCTTGTCAGGCAGGCGCTTACGCTGCTGAGCCATCTCACCGGCCCCAGAACCTTAATTTTTACAATTTCAATTTTTTGTGGTGCTGGGGATCAATACCAGGGCCTTGTGCATGCCAGGCAAGAACTCTACCACTGAGCCACATTCCCAGCCCCGAAACATTTCCTTAATGGAAAAAAGAGACAGATTGGGAGGGGGAGCCTCTTCAAAGATATGAGGTAACGGTGTATAAACTACAAGAACCAATTTCTGGCATACTCTCACAGTCAAGCCCAATTTTTGTTGCTGAGCTTTTTTGCTTTAGGAAATTTAACTATTTATAAGGATTGATACTCCATAATCAAACAGTCTTAGATGGCCTTTCATTCCTTTAAAGGTCTCCTAAGGAAAAAAAGGATATGATATGTACTATGTTCTTCAGTGATAAAATAAAACTTTCCATATTGCAATTATCATGTTTATCCACTAGAACTTTTTATAAATCTGATAAGATCTTGTATTAATTTTGCTTTGTTTAGAAAGTTATTTTATAGCCCTAGATACTATTTAATCAGTATTCATCACCATTCATCAATTACTCCCTATCATGTAAAATACTACAAAGACTGAAATAAAAAATAACTTTTCAAGAAAGGAAAATAAGGGAATTACCTAGAAGAAGGGTTGGCTAAACTTTTTTTGTAAAGGGCCAGCTGGGAAAGATTTGTTTGTGGCTCACACCGTCTCTGCCACTGCTCAACTCTGCTACTGTGTACAAAAGCCACCCAACAAAAATGATCAAATATAGCCATGTTCCAATAAAAACTTATTTGCAGCAACAGGTAGCAAACCAGCAACCTAAGTTCACCAACCCTGACCTACAAGGTTGATGCAACAGTGAAATACTTCATTTATGTTGTAATTCCCAAACTGTTGCATCATCTTTCAAGAAGGTATTTTTAAAAGCTCGAAGACACCATTTTGTAGTCTGCATTTAGGTTTCACTGAATACATTCACTTATTCCACAGTTCTTATTTTCCACCCATAATAGGAAATAGAAGAAAGATGACACACATTTCACAATCACTACCTACATTAAAGGATATATGCAAAGAGACAACAGCACACTAGATTCTAATAATGAAGGTAGTAAAAGTGACCATGTACATGACATTTCAGACTAATGGTAATACCCTAGATGAAAACAGCATAACTTAAGAATTGAAGCTGGGCATGGGCACACATGCATACAGTCCCAGCAAGTTGGTAGACCGATGCAGAAAGAAAGATTGTGAGTTTGAGGTCAGCCTAGGCAACTTAGTGAAACAACCACTTTAAAAAAAAAAATAAAAAAAATCAAATGACTGGTCAAAATATTTCTAAGGAGGGCTGGTGATATAGCTCAGTGGCATAAGTGCCTGCCTGGCAAGCGCGAGGTACTGAATTTGACTCCCAGTACCCGCATGTTTAAAAAAAAAATATATATATATATAGATATCTATCTATCTATCTATATAGATAGATAGATATATAGATATATGAAAAAGGAAATATGATCATTTTCCTCCAGTTAGTCATTCAACTGAAAGACCATTATGTAATAATCTGCGATGAAATGTTACATGGATATTATGTGGAACACCAACTTGTTTTTTAAGAAGTACAATACCCTTCCATCATTTATATTTTTGTGCAACAAACTTATTTGACATAAGAGGTCAGGCTTATATTCCTATTAAACTTTAAAATAAAACAGTTTTTCACTATTCTATAAATTATTCATCAAATTTGACTTAAAATTATGAAAGTATTCACTAGGCTGATTTGGTAAATAGCTTTGACTTTTATGGTAGACTGAAAATTATCAATTTTGTTCTGAAAATAAGCTATGTGTGCTCAACAAACCATTACCCCTAAAAGGGGAAAAGGAAAGCTCCCCAATCTATAATCAAAATGAAGGAGGGACTCCGTGGAGTACACACACTTGCAACCACACCTGACCAGACAGCAAGTGAAAACATGGCCCAGACATAAATCCAATAGGTCATGCAAAGGGTCAGGAAAGAAGACTTCTGCCTAAATGACAAAATAGTAACAAATAGGACAAGAAGCCAAAGAACGGTCTAGGAAGCCTGAGAAAATTCAGCAAAGTACCTCTCACCCAACAGTTCAGCTCATCTGTGCCCATATATGTTTTATTCAACAATATTTTTCCTTAGACCAGGAAAGTTCCAAGCACATCCTGGCCACTCAGTGTATGTTTGCAAATGAATAAATACAATACACTCCAGTATAATTAGGGTATATCACTACTCTTTTCCAATTAAGTAAATAGAATTAAAAGAAAACACAGTATCCTCAATTATCTAGTAAACTAGTATTTTCACCTACATATTTAAAAATATTAAACGGTCTTAAATTTCTACTAAAAGCATGTAGGCTTTAGTGAATTTAGTCTACTGCTCCATATCAAAGATTAAGAATATTCTCTTTTAGAAAATACTTTGTTAATAATATTCATTTATAGAAAATACACAACAGATAAGTGAGGCATATAAAACCCCAAATAGCTATAACACATCACAATCAAAATCCCAAAACCCAAAACAGAACAGAAACTTAAAAACTGTTAGAGAAAAGCAAAGTATCACTTAGAATTACTATCATTAGAATTACAGCAGGGCCGGTGAGATGGCTCGGCGGCGTAAGCGCCTGCTTGGCAAGCGCAAGGGCCTGAGTTTGACTCCCAGAATCCACATACGAAAAAAGGGCCGGTGATATCGTTCAGCGGCACAGGCGCCTGCTGGCGCGTGAGGTCCTGAGCTCGACCCCCGGTACCCACAAAAAAAAAGAATTACAGCAGACTTCTTTTTTTTTTAATATACAGGTACCGGGAGTCGATCTCAGGACCTCGCACTTGCCAGGCAGGCGCTTATGCTGCTGAGCTATATCACCGGCCTTACAGCAGACTTCTTAACACAAACTCTTAAGGCCAGGAGAGCTTGGAACAAAGTATCTCAAGCCCTACAAGACAACAACTTCCAACCCAGGCTGTCATAGCCTGAAAAACTCAAAGAGAAATAAGATATTTCCACAATAAAGAGTACTTAAAGAAATTCGTAACCACCAAACTAGCACTCCAAAAAATTCTCAGAGATATTCTAGAAAGAGACAATGAAGCAACAATGACAAAAGGTCCAAAAGAATGAATACACCAGGTATGGTGAGCAATTAAGCAGAAGGGAAAAATAGAGATTTAGCAATAGGAAAATAAGACAATGACAAGAATAAATCAATACCTGTCATTAATAACTTTCAATATAAATGTCTCAATTCCTCAATCAAAAGACACAGATAGGGCCGGTGAGATGGCTCAGCGGTGTACGCGCCTGCCTGGGAAGCGCGAGGGCCTGAGTTCGACTCCCGGATCCCACATACGAAAATAGGGCCGGTGATATCGCTCAGCGGCACGGGCGCCTGCTGGCGCGCGAGGTCCTCAGGTCGACCCCTGGTACCCACAAAAAAAAAAAAAAAAAAAAAAGACACAGGCAGAATGGATCAAGAAACAAAATCCAATGGTATGCTGTACACAAGAAACACATTGGACAAAAAAAAAAAAAGAAACTCACGAACTAAAAATCAAACAATAGAAAACAATAGTCCATGCAAAGGGAACCTCCCCCCAGAAAGGCAAGAGTAACTACACTATACTCAGACAAAGTGGACTTCGAGCTAAAACTAATCAAAAGAGGCAAAGACAGTTACCACAGATTGGTTAAAAGAACAATCTAATAGAAGAGATAAGAATTACTAACATTTATGCACCAAACTACTACTGGGCATAAAAGATCAGACAAACAAAAACACAATTATAGTAGGGAATCTCAATACCTGATTATCACAAATAGATCAACTAGACAAAGGGTAAACAAAGTACTATCAGAGTTGAACAAAACCTTTAAACAAACAGATTTAATAGATATCTACAGAGTGTTCCACCCAAAACAACAAAATACACATTTTTCTCAGCAACATATGAAACTTTCTCCAAAATAGACCATATACTAGCCAATAAAGCAATCTTAAGAAAACGCAGAACAATTGAAATTATACCATTTTATCAGATCATAGCACAATGAAACTAGAAATCAATGGCAAAAGCAAGCATGGAAATTATGCAAATGCATAGAAACTAAACGATACACTCTTAAATTATCAATGGGTCACAGAAGAAATCAAGGAAGTAGTAAGAGAGTTTCTAGAACTAAATGATAATGCCAGGACAACATACCAGAACTTATGGGACACAATGAAAGCAGTCTTAAGAGGGAAGTATATAGCCATAAAAGGCCACACCACAAAAACACAGCAAGCCAAATGAAGTATCTAGAGATTCTAGAAAAACAAGAACAATCCAAACCCAAAGCTAGTACAAGAAAGGAAATTATAAAGATCAGAGCAGAAATCAATGAAACTGAGGAAAAAAAAAAAAAAAAAAGATACCAAAAAAAAAAAAATCAATGAATTGAAGAGTGCCTTGTTCCAAAGAATAAACAAAATGGACAAAACCTTCCCCAAACTGACCACAAAAGAAAAATAAAAGAAGAAGAGGAAAAAAGGAGGACAGAGAAAACCCAAACCAATGCAATTAGAAATAAAAAAGGTGAAATAACAATGGAAACTGGCAAAATCAAAGAGATTATTAACAACTACTTTACAAATCTTTACGCCAATAAATTGGAGAATTGAGAAGACATGCCTAGATTTCTACCTATATATGAATTACAAAGACTGAACCAAGAAGACTTTAAAACTGAATAATCCAACAACAGGCAATGAAATTGAAGCAGTAATAAGAAAAAGAAAAAGAAAAAACCTACCTATTAAGAAAAGCCCAGGTCTGGATGGATGCCCTGCTGAATTCTACAAAAACTTCAGGTAAGATCTAACACCAATACACCTCAAGCTCTTTAATGAAACTGAAAGGGCAGGAGTACTCCCAAAGGCATTCCTGGAAGCTAGCATTACCGTGATTCCAAAACCAGACAAGGATCCAACCAAAAAAGAGAACTATAGACCAATCTCTTTAATGAATATAGACATGAAAATCCTCAACAGTCACCGACAAACAGAATGCAACAAATCATCAAATAGATCATATATCATGAACAAGTACAGATGGAAGGGATTGCTTCTACATATGCTAATCAATAAATGTAATTCATCACATAAACAGAAGCAAGAACAAATATCATATGATCATCTCAGTAGACGCAGAAAAAGGTTCTGACAAAATCCAACATTTTTGCATGATAAAAAACACTGAAGAAAATAGGTCTAGAAGGACCTTATCTCAATCTGATAAAAATCATTTATGATCAACCTACTTCCAAGATCATATTACATAGGGAACTTTCAGTTTTCCCTCTAAAACCAGGAACAGGACAAGGATGTCTACTATCACCACTCCTTTTTAATGCAGTACTCCAAACACAAGGAAGAGCAACTAGGCAAGAAAAACAAATAAAGGGGATATGTATAGGAAAGGAAGAACTCAAATTATCATTACTTACAGATGACATGGTCCTCTACATAGAAGACAAAAAAATTCCATTGAAAAACTTCTAGAGTTCATAACCAAATTCATCAATGTAGCAGGATACAAATAGCTTTCAACATCTTTCCTGTACACCCATAATAAATACACTGAGAAAGAAATGAAAAAAATACCACTCACAAGAAAAACTCACAAGAAAAATTAAATACTACTTAGGAATTAACTAAAGGAAGTGAAAGACCTTATAACAAAAACTATAGTACTGTGAAAAAGGAAATCAAAGAGGACATCAGAAAATGGAAAGATGTCTCTATTTCTCAATAGGCAAAACAAACAGTCAAAATGGTCATACTGTCAAAACCGATGCACAGGGCCGGTGAGATGGCTCAGCAGCATAAGCGCCTGCCTGGCAAGTGGGAGGTCCTGAGTTCGACTCCTGGAACCCACATAAAAAAAAATTGATTCACAGATTTAATACAATCCCAATTAAAACACCAACAGCATTCTTCACAGAAATGAAGAAAACATCCTTAAAATTCATATGAAACCAGAAGAGAGAAAGAAATAGCGAAAGAAATCCTGGGTAACAAGAGCAAAGTAGGAAGCATCACAATCCTGGTTATCCACGTGCAGAAGACCAAATCTACACCCATTATCTGTAGACTACACTAAACCAAAATCAAAATGGAGCAAATAACTAAATGTTAAAACAAATATTTAACCTGCTGGAAGATAAAATAGGTAAAACTCTTGAATTCATAGGCAGAGGCAAGAACTCCCTGAACAGAATCCCTGCTGCACAGGAAACAGTACCAAAAATCAACAAATGAGATCATACCAAATTTAAAAGATACACAGCAAAAGAAACAACCAACCGAGTGAAAAGAAACCCTACAAAATGGGAAAAACATTTTGCCAGCTATTCCTCAGATATAGAACTAATATCTAGAATATATAAAGAACTCAAAACCTTAGACCCTCCCAATAAAAGACTCAATCAAAAAGTAGTAAAGTGAAGTGAATATACACCTCACAGAAGAAATACAAATGACTAATAAATACATGAAGAAATGCTCAACATCACTACCATTAGAGAAATGCAAATAAAAACAACACTGAAACTCCATGTTACCCCAATAAGAACAGCCATCATCCAAAATCAAATAGTAACAAATGTTGGCAAAACTATAGGAAAAAGGAACCCTCCTACATTGTTGGTGGGAATGTAAACTAGCACAAACACTATGGAAATCAGTATGGAGGTTCCTCCAAAAACTAAAACTAGAAATTCCATTCAACCCAGCTATTCCCCTTCTAGTTATCTTCTCAAAAGAGTTAAAGACATCATATTATAGTGTTCCATGCATACCTATATTTATAGCAGCACAATTCATAATCACTAAATCTTGGAAGCGCCCTCTGTGTCTACCAACAGATGAATGGAAAAGGAAAATGGGATATTACACACAATGGAGTACTACTCCCGCACGAAGATAAACTCTAGTCATTTGTAGGAAAACAGACATACTTTGAGACCATAATTTTAAGTGAAAGGAATCAGACACACAGTCTTAAATACTGCATGCTTTCTCTTACAAGAACAACCCAAATTATGAACACAGCTCAAAATAAAAGATAGATTACAGCAACTAGGGAGATAGATGTTTCTCAAACAGGAGGGGATCAAGAGATGGAAGAAGAAGGCAAGGAAAGGAAAGGGGATTTAAAAAGGATTTAAGATGCGTTTTGTATATGTATGAACTCCACATGAGGAATGTAAACATTATGTACTGCAAAAATGTACTAAAAAAATTTTTAAGAAAATACTAAAAAATAGAATATACACAATTTTCCCCATTTATTCATGCTATAATCATTATTTAATTATGCTCTCAAAATAGAATTTAGAAGATCAATCACAGAGAAACAGCACCTTTCATGAATGGAAAAGAGATAACAGAAATCCATCAAATACACCTTCATAAAAGTACATGCCATTTACATTTAATTTACCAATAAAATGACCTCTTGAAAGCTGAAAGTTGCTGTCAACCTTGAATTACAAGTATCAGACACAAAGAATGTGCTTCAAATGATTCAGGGAAATAGCAGGGAAATAGTAACATTCTTGTCTTTCTGTGTTTTCATATCTCTTCATTTCATTATGTAATTTAACCCATCTATACAACCCTATTTTCAAAATCAAATTCGAATCTACTTACTCCAATTAAGCTTATGCCAGGTAACTGCCAAATGTTGATTTTTTTCCCCCTATTAATCTTCCATAGGAGTCACCCTTTATATAGCAAATTGGGTATTTTATATTTTCATTTATGTCTCATTGCAAATTGTCGTATGTCATTCTCCAAATGCTTTTCCTCGAGGAAAATTCCTCGAGGAAGGGATAATGAAGTAACATGTGCACATATTTTATCTGACATTACAACCCTAAAATTTAGAACATTTTACAGAAAATGGTAAAAAAGCAAACTAGTGGGCTGGTGAGATAGCTCAGCGGCATAAGCGCCTGCCTAGCAAGTACGAGGTCCTGAGTTCGACCCCGGTACCCACAAAAGAAAAAAAAAAAAAGGCAAACTAGTGTTAATTGTTAATTACACTAGAAAAGCAAAATTTTATCTCTCATTTTTAATTGCCCTAGATAATAAACAATATATTTGAAAGACTCTAGTTAACAAAATCCATTTTAATATTTCCATTTTTATTAAAAATGCTACTTTATTTTGGTGTGCACTTCTGTATGATACTCTAGAGAGCCTGAACTAACTGCCCTGGGTAATAAATGATGTCTTTCAAAATCTACCATTTACAAAACAAAATTCTGCATTTTAAATAGTTCCACTCTCATGAATAAAAACACCTTACCTTTATTATTTTGATGCACATTATGAGCCCCCAGTAAGTACGATCCCATTTAAACAGGGCTTATTTCCTCACAACTTCACAAACACTGAATATTATCCCTTTACCTTTGTTTCTCTGATAAAATTACTCCTTCACCTTTCTTTTATAATTAACAGAAAAGAGTGGAACATAATTTCACATTTTTAGCAGGCATTGAATTTATTATTTTGTAAAATACATTTTATTCTTATATTCTGTGTTTTTGAGATTGTTCACAAATTACATTAAAGCTACTAATACTTGTCTGTCATATAGTATGCCAAGATATTTAATAGTTGGTATTAAAAGTATAAACCTGGAAGTGGAAGGATTCCTATCTTTCTCTGATATGGATAATGTCTGTCCCCCAAAGGTGGGTGAGCTTAAAGCTTGGGCCTCAACATAACAGTGCTGAGAGGTGACAGAAGCTTTTTTTTTGTGGGTACCGGGGGTCGACCTCAGGACCTCGCACACCAGCAGGCGCCCGTGCTGCTGAGCGATATCACCGGCCCTTTTCTCGTATGTGGGTTCCGGGAGTCGAACTCAGGCCCTCGCGCTTGCCAGGCAGGCGCTTATGCCGCTGAGCCATCTCACCGGCCCGACAGAAGCTTTAAGAGGTGGGGTCTGTGAGGAGGTGAGGTCTGTCAGGTCACCGGAAGCACCACCTGCAGAAGGGATTCAAGGCCCTCTGGCAGGAATTGCTTAGGTGCATGGGACTAGGTTAGTTCCCTTTAAAATGAGCCGTTATAGGGGCCAGTGAGATAGTTCAGCGGCATAAGCACCTGCCTGGCAAGTGCGAGGTCCTGAGTTCAACTCCCAGTACCCACATACGAAAAAAGGGCCGGTGATATCGCTCAGCGGCACGGGCGCCTACTGGCGCACGAGGTCCTGAGTTTGACCCCTGGTACCAACAAAAAAATAAAACAAAAATAAAAATAAAATAAAATTAGCTGTTATAAAGTGAGCTGCATTTTCTTGGCTTGCTCTCTCTTGCACACTCATCTCCTGTCATGTATGACCAACCACTATGTCATGACAAGTCTGCCTTGCTTGATAAGGCTTCCTGAGGTGGGACGTTACAGCCTCCAATCTCTTGAGCCAAAAAAAACTTTTTTTCCTTACAAAGGAAATATCTCGTCTCAGATATTTTCTTAGAGCAACACAGAATAGACTATCATATCTCCTGATTCAAAGACTTACTATAAACAATACTAATGAAGACAATGTCCTACTAAAGTAAGAATAAATAATCAATAAAAATATATGAACAAGGAAACAGATGAATAAACTTTGGTATATTTATGCAATGGAATTCTGTGCTTGGAAAAAAGCTAATTATTAGTACATTAGACAACATGAATAAATCTAAGAGTTATAGTATATGAAAGAAAAAGGGAAAATCTTGCTATATTTATATGAATTTCAAGAACAGTAGCATTTTTCATAGAAAGAATAGTGTTACATCTGATTAGTGAGGAATAGGAAGAATGCTGAAAAGCATTTTATTTCCTGGTTTCAGTGGTAGTTTCACAGAATATACAGTCATCAAACCACAGACTAAGATTCATGCACTTAACTCATTTTACTGTGCATGTGCATGAATTTAATTAACAGAAAAACACCAATTGGAAATTTATGAATTTAAGCTGGTTCTGCATTTATCTGGAATAGTTATTATAACCATGAAAACACAGAGGAATTAGGAGAGAGCACTATTCCAAAGAAAAGGAAAACAAAAATATTTTCTAATTTATACCAGTTAACTAACACACAAATACTACCCAAGCAAGAAACTTGATACCAACTAGGAGTAGACTAAAATCTTCATATAAAACAACTAGAAAAGTTAGATAAAATATACAAGCCAACTGTTGAAAATTCATACTAAAGTTCAGTCATTCAGAAGAGACATGAGAGAAACAAATGATACAGGTGAGCTCCTGTTGACCACATGCCAGTGCTTCCAACCACTGCAAGCAATGCACGCCAGACTGAAAGCAGCAGTATCAGCGAGCAGCAGGAACCAACCTGCCACAGGACTCAGGACTGGGCTTTACAGGGGAACCCCCGAGAAGTGAAGTACATGAAAATGCTTATAAACAAATAAACCGGAAATAACTTGCCAATCCTAATCGCTACACACACCAAAAGAAGGCTAAGAATTCTAGGCAAAACAGCAAAACCAAAAGGAAAATCACTAACTTTAAAGAGTCCCACAAATAACAAAAATAATGAAACTAGCAGGGAAAAAATATAAAAACACTTTGTATATTCAATAGACTCAAGGATGGAAAAGAGAAAATAAATATAATGAAGAAAGAAAATGATTTAAAACTCAGGACTACTACAGATGAAAACTACAGCATTTATAACAAAAATTAATTAATAGTATTAGTAGGACACTAGAAGAAAACATCAGAGAACTATCTACAATTTAGCAAAGAGAAAAAAAGACAGCAAAAAAGTCTCAATGAAAAGTAGGACAATATCAAACTATTAACACATGTGTAACTGTAAAACAAAAAAGAAAAAACAAGGAGTGGAAAATGCCCAGAGTGTAGAGTAGAAGAGAAACTTCCCCCAGAAAAAGTAAAGAATAATGGGTATTTTCTGAAATTTCATGAAAATTATAAGCACATTGGTCAAGAATAACTCAATAAATCCGAAGTATGACTAACACAAAAACCACACGGGGATATCGTTCAGATGGCTGAAAATCACGGATAAAGAGAGAATTTTAACAGCTGCCAGGAAAAAAAAAATGCATGTTATGTTCAGAGGAATAAACATGAGAAGAGACGGACTGAACTCTTTTGTATACTTTTTAAAGCGACTGTCAGCATAGCATTCTATACCTAGAAAAGTTTACCAGCTCAAAAGGATACAGGCTCTCAGGCTGTTCTACTGATTAAAACTATAAACTACAGAGGACAAAATTAAATAAAAACATGCAACTACCTGAGAACTCCACAGTAAACGAGAACAGGTGGACCTGAGGAGCAGAGTCAAACACTGAAGACAGCACGATACAGTGACGTGTACCTCTTCCCGCTGCCCCCAGTGCCTCTTGTCTGTACTGCGGTACGAGTAACCACTGTGGTCAGGAAAACTTAAGAGATGTCTAACTTTCTGGCCAGAAAGTTAAAGTAAAAGAATTACCCCTTAAGTGTGGAGAAAAGAGCCAAGAATTTCACCCCCCTTCTCTAGGCTGGCCCTGGGACAGCCGTGAAGAACAACTGTGGTGTGCCAGTTTAGCTGCGGCTACTTTTCTGAACAGAGCGGCCCCTCCTGCATGACTGTGGGAACAGCCCTTGGTATTCTGTCCCTCTTCTCTCAAAACTTAAACCTACCCTAGCAGCCCCAATCCGGAAAAATGATACACAGATCAAGAGATTAAAAGCTCTTACAGAGCTCCCATCTTTCCAGCCTAAGAAAAGCAACCTCAGGAGAAGTAGACGCTGCATCAAACAGAGAACACAGGGACCCAAAACTGAGAAGCAGCAGGGTGGGCACCATGGCTGGGATCACCGCCACCGAGGTGGCAGAGAGCAAGATCCAGGTTCTGCAGCAGCAGTGGAGGGAGAAAGGTGGGCTTGGGAACAGGCTGGGGCTGAGGTGGTCTCCTTGAACTGTAGGATTCAGCTGGTTTAGAGAAGCTGGACTCTGCTCAGGAGTGCCTGGCCTGCAAAAGCTGGAGGAAGTGGAAAAGGCAGCTGATGACAGTGAGAGAAATATGAAGGTTCCTGAAAACGGGAATCTAAAAGATAAAGAAGAGATGGAACTCCAGGACATCTAACTTAAAGAAGCTAAACACACCGCAAAAGAGGTGGACAGAAAGTATGAAGCAGCAGCTCGGAAGATGGTGACTACAGGAGACCTGGGACGCACAGAGGAACAGGTTGAGCAGGCAGAGCCCTGTTGCCGGGAGACAGATGAGCAGATCAGACTGATGGACCAGAACCTGAAGTGTCTGAGTGCTGCTGAAGAAATCTACTCCCAAAAAGAAGACAAGTGTGAGAAAAAGGTGAAGAAAGGTTCTTTCTGATGAACTCAATGAGGAAAAGACCCGTGCTGAGTTTGCTGAGATCGGTAGCCAAACTGCAGAAGACAACTGATGATTTGGAAGATAAACTGAAAGGGACCAAGGAGGAGCAACTCTGTACGCAAAGCATGTGGGGCCTGCACCTCTTGACCTGAAGGAGAGGGAGAGCTCCCCAGTCTGCTGCCACTGCTCCTCCCTCTGGCCCCGACCCAGCCTGCCAGAAGCCGACTTGAAACTGAGGACTCATCTTTGATGGGAAGGCTGCTTTCGCTGTCAGTGCCCTCTCCAGCCACGCCACCTAACTCCTCACCCCCGCCCCATCTTTTTCATGAAACTGTCTTTGCCTCTTCCCAGGGATTCCAGCTGGGCTAGAGGCTGAGCACCTTTGGGAGCAGCATTTAAGGGATGGACAGCAAAATGTAAGGTCTTTAAAAGCATGTTGTGATATGCACATTTGTAATAACTTTTCCTGTTGTAGCAAGTATTTGTTAAACACTTCAAATAATTCCAGAGTTCTGAAGCAGCAATTTAATTCTTTTCTCTTTTTTTGGTATCAGGAATCAAACTCAGGACCTCACGCTTGCAAGGCAGGCGCTGTGCCACTGAGCTAAATCCCTGGCCCTCCTTTCTTACTGTGGAAGGTAACTTTTCAGCCTAGTGCCCTCTCCACAGAGGAGGAAAAGAAGTATGGGCACGCCTCACGAAGAGCCAACCGAGGGAAAGACTCCACCATGGGAAACCTCACTGCTCGGCACAAAGTACCAGCCAAACCAGAAAGGTGATTCCAGGAGTTAGCCCAAACACAAAAACCGTGCTGCTTAGGTTTTGACCTTTAAGGTATTTTGGAGAACTTTATTTTTATTTGTTATTTTTCCTCATCAGAAGTGAGCAAATTAAGATGGTGAGACTTCTGAGACCTTTTATTTCCCCCCTCGGTACTGGGGATTGAACTCAGGAAGGGCCTCATGCATGTTAGGCAGGAGCTCTTCCACTGAGCCACATCCCCAGCCCTGAGAACAAATTTCTGTCCCATCTCTACCCAACTGATAACTGAATGAAACACGTTTCCCTCCCTTAATGTTGAGGTGACTGCTTACTTGCTCTTCTGCCTCCTTGAAAGAAAGCTATGTTTTTGCTACTGACGGCCATATGAAATTTATCTCCTTGCCCTTTTCTCGGTCTGAAGCTGCTGTCTCTAAAAGTGCCATCTTATTGGGCTTTGTATCAATCAGGGCTGCAGAAATCCACAGCTTATGTACAAAATTTTTATATTGTATATTATTTTGAAATTTTACTTCTTCGGGGTTAAAGTGCCCTGATTATCATATCTGGCTATGAGAGTTCTCTACAGTCTGTAGGCTGGCATTGTGTTGATCTTTCAAAGTTTCTTTCTCCACCCAATCCCCATTTTTAGGAAAGATTTCCGTGAGGTCTATTAGGTATGAATCCTACAGTTTATTGGCTTAAAATATACTCTCCTTTGTTGTGGTCTGTCTTTGGGGTCAGTTGAGAGAAAGAAGACTGCTATGGCTTATATTCAGATGCCCTCCCAATGCCTCATGCGCTCACAGGTTCTAGGAGGTGGCTGGATCATGGGCGTGTGATGCTGAATCAAGGTGTGTGATACTGGGATTAAGGGCATATGACAACTAAATTGGTTTACCACAGTTCTGGGTGTGGATAATGGAAGCCCCACCCTGGGTGTGGGTAACCCAATCAATAAGTTTGTAGCCTGTTAGGAATATAAAAGGACAGAAAGAAGGCTGTTGCTGCTTGCTGTGGCTTCTGCCCGCCTTGTCCTGGACTGTTTCTCCTCTGCCATGCTGCCCTGCCTTGGTGCCAGCCCACCATGGACTGAAACCTCTACAAATTGTGAGCCAAAATAAACCTTTCCTCCTTTACCTTCTGGGTGTCAGGTATTTTTGTCTCAGCAATAAGAAAAGTAACTAAGACAAAGATCCATAGTGCAAGTTTTGACACTGAATATTGACAAATGTCTTTCTGAAATGAAGAACCAGTCCCTCCAAAAAATAAAAAAGAAAAGAAAAGAAAAGAAAGCAACCTTGGCCAGAGACTATAAATAAGAGCATAGGAATCACTTTGAAAATGAACTAATATTAAAAACCACCATCCAAAAAAATCCAGATAAAATTTCAATATGAATCTAATCAGGCTGATAATCAGTGTTACGGTTTAGAGCTAGGACACCCGCTCCCCGTGGCTCTGTTGTGCAATGGATAGCACATTGGACTTCTAGAATGCCCACCACCACCACCAAGGCTCATGTGGTCAGAGGTGGAGCTTTTGGAAGGTGATTAGATCATGGCGCTACACTCACTGGCGAATTAATCCACTACTGGGTTCACAGCTAAATGTGCTATGTGTTTTAATAAATATACTAGGTAGATCAGATTTCCATATGGATAAAAAATGAACACTGACCCCCCACCTCACATCATACACACACAAAAATCAATTTTATACAGTTTGTAGATCCAAACACAGAAGGCAAACCTGTTCTAAAAAATACTTTTATAACAGTGGGGTTGACATAGATTTCTTAAAAATAAAATCCACCAGAAGAAAAAGGCAAGATTTAAATGAGCACATCACCAGAGAGGTTATCTCCATAGCCAATAAGATTACAAAACAGTGCTAGACATAAATAACCATCATTGAAACACAAAGGTCACAATGACATTCTATTATGTATACAACAGAATCCAGACCCAAAGAATAGGTATTGTATGATATCATAAATAGGAACAGTGGTTACGTTTGGTAGGAAAGGTGTTGGCTGAGAGGCAGTCAAGGGAGCTTTCTCAATTTCTGGAAAAGTTCTATTGTGTTGGTCACATAGGAAGAAAACATAAAAATCCATCAAGCTATCTGCAAGATTTGTGGCTTCTTTGTATGTAATACTTCAATTAAAAAGTAAATGGAAAAATTAAATGGGAAAACAGGCACGAAAGTAGAAATGTTCATGTATTAAACACAGATACATAAAGATATCTGAAATAAAATTGAAAACCAAATCTATCACTGTATTAATTTTTAAAAGTACTATGTGTCAGGTTGATGGGGGCTGTCTGTGGGAAAAGATATAGGAATGGAAGACAGATTATTTAGCATGCCTTGTTTTCAAGATTTTGTGGCCATGTGAACATCTTAAGTATTTGCAAAATTAAAATGGTAATAAAAGGTAGTCCCTAAAAATAAAAAAACAAATCTTATTACTATATAAGTTAGTGGCTTACGCACACAGAAGTGAATTGTCAAATGACAGTTAAGAAGCAAAGTAATATATCCCTAGTAGGATGTACCTTAAAGATGAAAGAAACTATTTTCAGTAATAGTGGCATTAACATTCAGAAACTATTAGAAGTGAAAGATTAAAGCAAACAAATAGTTGGTAATGATACTAAAAACTGTCTTCAGTATAAGATATAAATATGAAAATCATTTCTGTGTATCTTTTTTGTATCTGTATGTTTAAATAAGGCAGGGAGACTGGCAGAACTGACAAATGCAGAAAGGATACTGAATTTATATGCAAGGCACATAACTGAGTGTTCTACGATATACCTTGTATGAGATGAGATGGCTCAGCGGCATAAGCGCCTGCCTTGCAAGCGCGAGGGCCCGAGTTCAACTCCCGGATCCCACATACGAAAAAGGGGCCGGTGATATCGCTCAGCGGCACGGGTGCCTGTTGGCGTGTGAGGTCCTAAGGTCGACCCCCCGGTACCCACAAAAAAAAAAAAAAAAGTTCAGTATCAATATAGCTAAATTGGGAGCTGATTAAACACTGAAGGATGTTAAATAAATGCTGACTGCTGCACATTAATATGCAACACAAAGGAGGTAGCATATCACAGAGCTTTTATTCCTAACTTTCTCAACATCTTTATGAAAGAAAAAAATATTTGGCCTGTTTATTAAACTCCGAAGAAAATTGAAAGGGATACTAACCCTCTGAATGACAGAATTCAAAAAAAGTTTAATAAGCTATAAAGAAGAACCAAAATGAATGTGAAGTTCATTGAAAATAAAAATTAAAGCTCTGAATCTATAGTCAAAACTCAGTTACATAAGGATGGGAATCAGAGTACACTTTGTTTGACAAGAATTCATGTAACAAGATCTGAGGCCCACAGTTTACCACAAGCTTAATATAGCCAAAAGTATATCCTTACAATGAAAAGCTAATGCAGTTTTTTAAAATATGGCTTGCATAACAAGGGAAGCATTTGTTTCCTATAACCTGAACCAGTTAAACCACACACAATTTGATATGGAAAACTTAACAAAAATAAGAACTGCTAATGTTATCCTGTCTGTTTTACCCTATCCCCTCCAAAGAAATATTCTACCATTCTTCCACTGGTACCAATCTTTAAAGACTTTTTCAACTGGTCTATTCTCTGATCCTACATCCAAATAAAACACTAATATTGGCTGGGTAACTGTAAAGGGATTTGGCAATAGTGTAACACATTGTGTTTCCTGATATGGAACCATAAAGCTGGCTACTCCTACAGTAGGCCCCACCACAATACCCCTTTTATTATCTATGTGTGTGACTATCTCCTTCAAAATATTACAAACTCCATGTTGATAGGCATGAGCAGAATGCTGACAAGTAGTACAGACTTTTTACTAAGTGGGGGTTGGGTGGAGTATGCAGAGGTATTTAATATATAATCACAGGACTGAAAGAAATCTGATTTCAGCTATTCCCCTGTAAGCAGGAAACTGGTATTATAGACAGCTAAGTTAGAAATATTACAGGCAGTCAGACAGGGCTAGGCCCTTAAGGGAGTCATTGCCAAAGACGAGAACACATTACAAGTGGCTGGAGGTCCAACTGTTGAAGACCAGAACTCAAGATAAAGACAGAATGACCAGGCCTACAGGCCTCCCCAAGGGATAAGCAATAAATTGAAGATTATACTATAATTGGTATCACCTGGTCCAATAAAGTCTAGATAGACATCAGTCACCCAGCTGGGTGACCAGGACCTCCTGATCCATCCTTTCCTTGAAAGGTCCTTGTTCCTTCTATGTACACTTGCTATGTGACCTGCTTCCCCACTGGATCAATATTACCTAAACAGCTATACTTATAATCTTATTGGTTGATCACAGTTTTGTCCCACATTGTACCCGCCTTGTGATTTTGTACCCACCTTGTGATTCGGTACCCACCTTGTGATTTTGCTCTATAAAACTTCCTTTGAGAAGTGGGCTCATTGGCAACCCACTTTCAGGTGCCCTCCTGTCTCTCAGGAGCTATCTCTCTCAATAAATTTTCCTACTCTTAACCTCCGTTGTTCCTTAGAATTCATTCTTCAATTTTGGGGAACACGAACTCAGCATATCTGACATCTAGCAAGTCGGGAGTTATATCATTTCCCCTATATCACTGAGACCAAGAAAGAAGTGGCCATCACAGTGCCAATCACAACATTTGAATCAAACTGAAGTTCATCATGAAACCTACATCTAATATAGGTATATAAGAAATTATTCAGGGGGTCAGTGAGATGGCTCAGTGGAGTAAGCGCCTGCCTGGCAAGTGCGAGGGCCCGAGTTCGACTCCCGGAACCCACATATGAAAAAAGGGCCGGTGATATCGCTCAGTGGCACGGGCGCCTGTTGGCGTGCAAGGTCCTGAGGTCGACCCCCGGTACACGCAAAAAAAAAAAAAGAAAGAAAGAAAGAAATTATTCAAAGATAATGAAATTGAAAAATAAAAAATTGGAACAATGAAAACTAGAAAAGTTTACCCATATCAAAAAACAAAAGACTAAACACTTAAAAGACTGAAAAGATAACAGCACAAGAGACACTAAAATAAATATTTCTTTTAGAATACAAATTAATAAAATTATTTGGCAAGTAATTTGGGGATCTCCATACTCCGGGAAGTTCTCTATAACAGTAAAAAAAGAAAAAAAGCAAATTCATCATAAAGATATTCATCAAAGTGAAAAATATAGAACAAATTCAGAGTCCTATTAAAGAAACAGCAACAATATGTCCTATTTTATCAGGTGTTGTATAATCATTAAATATATTTATTATTGTTTTCATTTAACACCAATAACAATACATTGCAAATATAAATAACTCAGGCAATCAGTTTTATGGAGTACTAGTGGAATTAAAATTTCTGGAATATCTCTAATTTATACCTAATACTATACTAATATTAACACATATGGTAAATATATTATGAAGCATAAAAACCAAAAGCAGAGTTTTCTGCAACTGTTAACAGAAAAGAAAGTCAAAGATCAGAAGTACGAGGCACCGCTGCTGCCTTGAAGACTGTTACCTCTTGGAGCAGGAAAAGATCCCCTACTGACAGCCAGCAGGAAAACAGGAGCCTCAGACCTACAATCCCAGGCAACTATATTCTGCTGCATGAGATGAGGAGAGTCTTTCAGACTCTCCAGATGAGAACCCAGCACAGGTGACACCTTAATTTCTGTCTTGGAGACCCTAAGCAGGGAACCAAGTTCAGCCTACCCAAACTACAGAACTATGCAATAGTAAATAAACATTATTTTCAGCCCCTATATTTGTGATGATTTCCTATACAGCATCAGCAAACAAAACTAAAAAGGTGGACATCTAAGCCCCTGGGAATTCTGAGTGATCGCTGGCTTTACATGCTCCTTCACCTCACAGGCAGTAAAAATCTCTTTCCAAGACTATGATGACAAGACTCAAAAATGCTCCTTCTAGCATTCCACTGAATGCACTAACTTCAGTCCTCTTCCAAACCTCCTGCTAAAGCTCCCTCACAGGAGAAAGCTACACATCTGAAGGCAAACCCTGGGAAAAACTGCAAATTCTGTAGGTGACATAGGTTAACTGGTAGAAAGTACCCACATCTGATGCAGTGTGATAGCCAGCTTTCCCCTGCCCCTCACAGTCCTGCTCTCAATCCCATTTTGCAGCTCTCAACACCATCACTCTTTTCCCTTAAAGGAAGAAGACAGAATTTCCTTCCTTCTGCATGGCAGTATTTTTTATTCACTCTTCCAAGGTGTTTCTAGACTACGTCGACCAGCCAGTCTTCACCACAGAGCTCTTCCTTCCGGTGAGCCCACCAACTCCTTTACTATGACACCTCCCATAATGTACAAGGAGAAATACGTAGGTTTCTCTGCAGTGCAGCACCTTAATTATAAGGCAGAATGTTTATGTTAAATGGAAAACCAAGGACACATAAAATTGTATTATCAAAAAGTCATATTTCCAGACATAATGGGAAAGGGTAGACATCAACAGAATTAATATTACTTGAAACTAACAATTTGGAGAAATGTGTATCAGAAAAATGTACTTACATGAACTTTATATTTAAAATTTTGCACTATAAAAAGCCTTGAAGTAAATATACCTAAATAATCTCACCTTATAGGAAATAGGATTTTGGACGTGTCTTTTTTCCTTTCACTTTTTCATATAAGCACTTTTGTTTTTATAAAGAAGGGGAGCTAAAGAGAGAAAGAGACAGAAAGGGGGGAGGAGAAAAGGAAAGAGAAAGCAAACTAGCTAGATTCCTTATCCTTTCTGTATTACCATTTGCAAATGTATAACAACTTACCATAAATAAATGAAATTAAATAGTCTGTAAATTCCATGTAAGATTACATATTCATATTATAGTCAGTTTAGGACAGAAAAAGAGTAAAAATGCTACTGAGATGCAATTTACACGTGTCACAATAATAAGAATTCTCTTATTAATCTCTGAGCCAAATTATGAGTTATCTGTGGAAGCTAGAACAACAGCGAGAACACCTCTCAAAGCAGAAAAGAGGAGAGATGCTCTGACTCCTCCCCTCTTCCGGCCCTCCAATCTTCCACCAGCTCTCCTATTTGCCAAACATCACCAGAAATCTCTGGCGAGTCAGAAACAGTTTTTGCAGGGATCTGCTTCCTGCAGCAGAGAACAGAGCAAGAAAGCAAAAAATCCCAACTCCTGACCCACTGAGTCCATTACTAAACCATGAAGATGCATACATAACATAGGTTAGTTTATATAAAACGCCCTCATAATTTAATAAGACACATGCTCTCTTCCCCTCTCTCTCATACACACACAAGATCAACTGAACAAATGAGACTTTTAATACTACATCTGTGCTGTCAGGGAGGGAAACTACTAATCAAAATGGGAAGGAAGTTAAACACTTAAGAACAATAAACATGGATCTGAAATTGCTATAAAAAAATCAACAATAACATCATGGAACAAGCACTTACAAAGGACGTGAAAATGCATGGGTCTAAAAATATACTACTGGGGGCCGGTGAGATGGCTCAGTGGCGTAAGCGCCTGCTTGGCAAGCGCGAGGGCCCGAGTTCAATTCCTGAAACCTACATATGAGAAAAGGGCCGGTGATATCGCTCAGCGGCACGGGTGCCTGCTGGCGTGCGAGGTCCTGAGGTTGACCCCCGGTAGCCACAAAAAAAATAAATAAAATAATAAATACACACACACACACACACACACACACACACACACACTACTGTCAAAGTAGCTCAGAAATGCCTTTTTCTTCTAGGAACAGAAAAATTCCACTACAATATGCATGGGGAAAGGAGTCAGAATCAAAGTGTTCTTCATGCATGAGGCTGGCATAAAGCATCTGAAAATAAGTCAGATGGGAAAAAAATCATGATTTTTTACTACTTTTCACTTTTATCCTCTTTAGCAGATTCAAATTTTATTTACTGTATTATGCCTATTACTTGTATTCAGCATCTGACAGAGGCCACAACACCTTCGACTAACATAATAAATAATATTTCTTGGTAATCATAATGAAAATTTAGGGGCTAGAGATGTAGTTCAGTGAGAGAGGACTCGTTTAGCTTGCTCAAGGTCTTAAATTTGATCCCCAGCAGTAAAATAAAAAGATGAAATAAATATAAATAAATAACATTTCTCCCTAACTCTTTGGCACCTTAAACTTTCAAGACACAGTAAACAATTTTAGAGGTGATATTATAAGAGATATCTCTATTTTGGCAGAACCACAGGCATACTGGATATATAGGATTTTAATACAAAATCTATGCGATCAAGAATAGCTAACAGGATTGCCGGTTTTCATACCCAACTGCAGCTTAATCATAGTGAACACATACGAGGAATCTGAAATGATGTACGTTTATGTTTATAGACACTTTTAAATTAAAAATGGTTTAAGTGTTGCCCACTTTCTTACAAAAGAGCAAGTGATAATGAGGAAAAACTAATAATAATTGTCCCAATACTACATAAAAGAACATACTATGGTTAATAACACTATCACTAAAATGAACCTTAAAGAATAAGGACATCACAAAGAAATTCAATTTACGAAGTTATCTGTCTGAATACATTCAAAAAGTTTTGATACAACAAAATATTCTTAATGCTAAACAGAACACATAATAATTTATTTATTCAAATGGTACCTCACAATTTTTCAGTTCTCCAGAAAAATCATCACCATACAGTACTAAGGAAAAAATAATTAAGCTTTTATAAGTTTGCATATCATGACTTCAGAAGTCTCCATGAAACAGCAACAATTACTGAAGAGAAACACACTTTCTAAATCATATCTCTGAATGCTGACTAGACTTCTCTCCTAAAATTCTTTTCAGCATTACTGACCTGCCTCATTCTTGATAACAAGGTTAGTAATTTTACTAACAAATCCTTCAAATAAATAAAAACTCAAAGCTCTGTGCTAAAAATAGTGGTACAGGGGATGTACATCCTAATGCCTTAACCTCTGGACACTACACCCCAGCTCAGGAATACATCTAATGAGCAGCAGAGCCTCACCAGTGTGGAAGTGTTAAAAACCAGAAACAGGAATCAGAGAAGGTGGCTGATCCTTGGACAATCCACAAAGTACACACACTGCTGTAAATAAACTGTAAAGTTACTTCTATTAATTTCTGTATTTTGACTGGGAACAACAAAGTATGAGCAAATTAGGTGTGGTGACACACACCCATTACTCCCACTTATTCTGGAGGCTGAGGCAGGAGGATGACAAATTCAAAGCCAGCCTGGGAAGCCTGGCAAGCCCGTGTTTCAGTAAAAAATTTTTAAAGGGCTGGGGGCAGAGCTCCACTTGCCTAGCATACACAGAGCCCAGAGCTCGATCCCCAGCACAATAAACAAAAGTTTTTTTAAAAGGTGAGAGCACAAGAACAAACAAGCAAGCATGACTTCTGAAAGTGATTATAAAATAACCTTTTCTGCACTAAAAGAGCTGCCTTAAGGTTCATTTCGTGTAGAAAATGCCTCCTCAGAGAAACCAGTAACAGCATGGAAAAATTATCCGGAGGCAATGTTTAAGGCAAATTGGAAAGCTAGGTGTGGTGGCTTTCCCACTCCTGAAATCTCATCACTAGGGAGGCTGAGGCAGGACGACTACTATGCATTTGAGGCCACCCTGGACTACATAGTCAACTGAAGACCAGCCTGAACTACAAAAATGAGACCCTGTCTCAAAAAAAAAATTTTGGGAAAAATTATTAGCAAGCACCATTATTATGATTATTACAACTAATGGTGCCTGGCAACAGATGGTTAAACAAATTTACAAAATTAACAAATTTACGTATCAGCAAAACTTTTAAATGTTCAGAAATTTATACTTTTCTATAATTGAAATTCATCCTTTCCTTCATTTCACTCTCATTTTCCCTGATTATTAAAGATAATTATATATATTCAGAAGATATTTTGTTCCAATAATGTATATAATTTTATCATACATTTTATAGAAAGGTTCCTAAGAAAATCAAGAACAGTATAATATTACCTTTATAGGTACCTCATTAAGGCAAATTCTTGTTTGCCTACAGTAGTTAGAAAGTGATACCAATCTGCTTCTTCAATTGAATTTTTATACATTAGATCTACTAATAAAAACTTGTACATAATATTTATGTATTGTAAGAATAAAATATACAAATTCCATAATAAGGTAGTATGAACAGAAAGACAGGAAAGAAACACATTATTTTCTTTCTTTCTTTTTTTTTTTTTTTTGTGGGTACCAGGGGGTCGACCTCAGGACCTCGCGCGCCAACAGGCACCCGTGCCGCTGAGCGATATCACCGGCCCCTTTTTCGTATGTGGGATCCGGGAGTTGAACTCAGGCCCTCGCGCTTGCAAGGCAGGCGCTTACGCCGCTGAGCCATCTCACCGGCCCCACATTATTTTCTTAATTGGCAATTTTTCTATTAAAGGAAGAAACAGCAAAATTCCACACTACACACATCACTCCATATTAAATCTGTAAGAGCCATTATTCCTCTAACTGCACCTTTTATGTAGTTGTCTCCTTGAATAGTTCATGTTTTAAAATTATGTCTGAAAAGATATACAACAAGTTATATCATAAAAGCAACACTCTGATCTCCTAAAGCCTTAGGTAGTATATTTGAAATGTAGTTTTCTGTTTACTACTTAAAATAAGATAGTAGGTTTAAGTATTTGTTCTACAGTTCAAAGATTTTTAGGCTTAACCTAGTGGAACTTTCAATTTTCAATCCTTTTTATCCTATAACATGTATCCCAGAGATCACAATAACTCTCGATACATGCCACAGAATGTCTACAATCTCCAGGTAAAATAGTATGCACCATGGAAGGAGACAGAATAGAGGAAGATGTGTAGTTATTTATTGAAGAGTTCTGAATATACTGACAACATTCAAAATCTAGACTTTGCATATGAATCAATGGTTGCATTTGTGATTCTACAAAAAGCAACAGTACATAAAACATTCAGTTTTAAGAGACTGTGAGGTAATGAAAAACATCAGTTCCTCTGATTTAAAACTCAACCATCAACCACAAATAAAGTTACACATCACATAGTAATAAAAGATTCACTTCTGGAGGATTTTCTCAGACTTTTTACTTTATGCAAACTGCAAATGTACTTACAAATTGCTGGGTACAAGGAATCATTCTAAGCACTATGGAGAGTAGGCCCCATCTGTATTCTGCAATAAATAAAATACACACTTCCTCCAAAATTATCTTTCCTTTAAGATTATCCAGGAAGAAATAATCCAGCTGTTCCTCTTTAGAAGGAAGGCAGGCAATATAAGGGAAATGGCCCAAGTACTAAGAGCCACTTGTGATTGCCTAAAAAATATATACTAATCGTCTCATTTTTCTTCAATAAAAGGAAGAAAAAAAGAGAAACCAAAACAAAAAAGACAATCCGTTTTAATATCCAACAAATGAGATAAAAAAGCAGGAACATTTAGGAGATTTATCAAGGAAACAAAAGTCATCCAATTGTACACAGTCATTCACTGTACAATTCAAAAGTACAAAGAATGACAATTTCATTTATTCACCAACTATTTACTGAGAATTTACTATGCTAGGCAGAGGAGAAAGTCACATATACTGCTATACCACAATTTATTTTTTAAAATTACCAATGCATGGGCTGGGGATGTAGCTCAGTGGTAAAGCACTTGCCTGACATGCACAAGGTCCTGGGTTCTATCCCCAGTACCACAGGAAAGAAAAAAAAATGGTGCTCAATGCACACATATCATGTAAAAACAAGAAAATAAGAGTTAATGCTGTACCTTTATGGAACAGAACAATGTCAACTATTGTAAATTAGATAGCAAAATATTATGTTTATTATGCAGTGACTCTATAGTAGTGCCAAAAGAATAGAATATATATCAACATTACTGAACTACGCACTCATCAAAATATTCTCAACTCACAGGAAAGCAACTCTAAAAAAATTCAAGAATTCTGAAACAGAGTATACCACCAGGAAGAATATAAAATAATAACAAGATTGCAATCTAAGTAAATTTGTAAGTAGCTCTCTTGTTAGCCAAGGAAGGAAAGTCATTTACTAAGGGTAAGTCAATTAAATTATGTTATGTGACTGCAGCAGCCAAAGAAATGTGTCCAGAAAAAATTAACTGGCTTAAGTCCATCAACTGCATCTTGGTGAAAACGGTTGCTTGAAAAATTAAAGACACGTGCAGCAACATCAACAGTCAATTAAAAAAACAAAGCGAATGCCTGGTGACATGGCTAAGTGATAGAGCAACTGATAGCATATGCAAGGCCCTGCGTTTATTTCCAGTGCATGCTCACATGCACCTGTGTGCACAAATGATTTCAAGTGGTTTTCCTTGATAACTCGACTCTTTTTGAGTCAACAAATGTAAATAATGGCTCGGATGCTACTGAGGAGTTAATGTTGAATTAGAAGTGGCTGAAGAATTAGTCCCTATGAACATTAGGCATGAGACAACATATAGGAAATAATATTAACAAGTAACTTGGCCAAACATTAATTCAGTACAACCTGACATGGAATCAACAAGATACATCTTAAGTGGTTTTGGAAAAAACGTGTAGAGCAGAAAAAGGCTTAGTTGGACATATTTTCAACCTCTACTACTAAACACTAAATTGCTTTTATAACTAGTTTTTAATGCAGATTAAATGATGTCATGAATTTAACTTAAAATTACAAGATAAAATAGCATATATAAGAAATACTGTGATAAAGTCATTGGAATGACAACTAGCATTCTTTTTTTTTTTTTTTTTTTGTGGGTACCGGGGGGTCGACCTCAGGACCTCACGCGCCAACAGGCACCTGTGCTGCTGAGCGATATCACCGGCCCCTTTTTCGTATGTGGGATCCGGGAGTCGAACTCGGGCCCTGGCGCTTGCAAGGCAGGCGCTTCCGCCGCTGAGCCATCTCACCGCCCACAACTAGCATTCTTAAAATCCCAAGTACTTCCTAAGCTATCAAACATTAAAATAAGAAGGGACCATTATGTTCCCACACACATTCGCAGTGACTATATTTTCCAAGCTCAAACCACGGGCCTAGTATGGGTTTTTCAGACCACGATGCCAAGTGCAAAATAAATTTCCACATTTTGAACACCCTTTTATTGTGCAACTGAGGAGCTTCCACCTAACCTTCAATTGGAAGCTGTAAATCTGTAATACAATGAGATGCTAAAAGGTAAAAAATGTAAAAAAAAAAATACAACAGAACTCTCTACATGACTTCTGAGTGATAAATATGCTCAATTAAAATCATATTTATGAACTGATACCAGTATTTATAGAACCTGTCTGAATGAAAAGACATTTTCAAAAATAAAATATGTACTACCTCATGGATTGGCATTGACAGATGAACACTGTATTAAATTCTGATGATAGGGAATACTAACTCTGAACCACAATTAAGTTAAGTGGTTCTCACAAAAAATAATTTCAGGGGCCGGGATATAGCTCAGCAGCACAGCACCTGCCTGGCAAGCTCAAGGTCATCAGTTTGATTCCCAGTACCAAGAAAAAAATAATTTCATTGTTCTTATTAATAGATCTAAATTATAAAAAGTATTAATAAATGAGTTTCAGACATATCTTGTAGAAAACTACACTACTCATTTTTCAACCTATCCCTCAACAAAAATTGCTTTTCCAGCAACTCAGTAAATGTATAATCCATTCTTCAGGGGAACATGCCAGAAAACTTCAAGTCATCCTTGGCATCTCTTTTTCTCATGCTATTTGTTTACATTCATAACAAAATCAACTGGCTTTATCTGCAAAACTGTATCCAGAATCTAACCAAATTTCACCATATGTGCTACCACCCTAGTTCAAGTTACCACCACTGTTCATTTATTCTAACAAACTGGCCTCCTACTTCCTTTAGCCTCCCCCTACTTACAGCAACCTAAGATTTTCACTAAAATGTCAAGCGAGATCATGTTACTCCTGGGCCAAAAATCTTCCAATGGTTTCCGTCTAACTCAGCACAAAAAGCCCAAGTCATTATCAGTGGACTACAAGATCTGATATTAATCTCATCTCCACCCACCCAAACCACTTCTGACCTTATCTCCTCTTGATCTTCCTCCAGCTCTCCTAATTTCAGCCACACTGTCTATTTGTGTTTCTCCAAGCTTCCTTTTTCATCTATGCCACAGTCTTTAACTTATTCTTCCACTACCTAAAATGATGTACTCCATATTAACACACTACCTGCTCCCATGTGCTTCAAGTCTTCGCTCAGATCTCACCTTCTCACAGAGGCCATCAGTGGCTGCCCTGTATAATGGTGACTATCTTCTCACACTGAATGTTCCACTCTGTAACCCCATTAGTCTGCTCACAGAGTGAAAACAGCTGCCTGCCACTTTGCTCAATAAATATTTTCTGAATAAATGAACAAAGCACCCCAAAACACTGTACTTTTTCCTGTAACGATTCTTCAGTTCATTTTACTTCCATATGTACCACAAACACATAAATATGAATAAAACTGATTTACCATTGCACTAAGTGTTTCTTCCCAATCAGGCCGCTCTCGTGGGTGAACATTTCTATGTAGTTCTGGAACAAAATCATCCTCTTCAGAATGTATTGAGGACTTCATCTTTCTAGAGATGAAAATATGAGAGAGTGTGGTAAGAATTTCCATTTCTATAAAATATTCCTGGCCATGTTGGCGCCCAGGGCCACCCACACCTGGCTGGGCTGCCGGGACGCAGGTGACCTGGGTTGGAGCCGCCCCTGCTCCGGACCCACTGGGGTCTCATGGGGACCTCACCACGCGCTGTGCTCTAAAACAGCGGACGCACCCAGGAGGACTTGGCCCCTTGCAACTGCTCAGCCATCTCCACAAGTTCCTCCTTCCGCTGACCCCCATCTGTGCACACTCTGGCGTTTACTGCGCTCACTATCCTGCCCTGAGCTCTAGCTGTGTTTCTCAAGCTTAGGATAACGCTTCCCTTCCCATGGAGGAAGATCTGGCCCCTTTTTTCATTAGGGTCTTAAGTATTATTTTAAAGAGGGCTTCCCTAACCACCCAATCTAAAATCATCAACCAGTCCCCCTAAGTCACATCACCTTATGCTAACTGACTGCTCAGCCCCTAACACTGTCTGAAACTTTCCCTGTTTAAGTCTTCCTTATCCCTGCCCAACAGCGATGTCATTGTGAGCTGCACCCCAGGATCTAGAAAAGGACCTGCTCCGTGGTAGACCTGAGTGAATGCTTGTAATTACGGCAACCCTGACACACTGTGGGTGCTCCAAAAATGGATGAAGTACTAACTACATGGCCATCCAAAGGAATAACGCATAATGAGGCAGGTGGTTGTGGATAGTAATGGCTATTGACGGCAGGACCAGCCTCAAGGATGTGCAACCTACATAGGTACACAGGGCTTCTAGGTTAGAAAAAGCTGGTGCTTAGTGTAATGCTCTTTGTCACTATCTTGAAACTCTTAAATTTTCTACAAGGAGTCCTGCATTTTTCTGTTCTTGATAAGGAGTACCTAGCCCTTTGGTGCCTAGATGTCTCCTGCTTCATGTTTTACAGCAAGAGGTCCTTGGTCCACTAGTTCCCTTAGATAATACAAAGCGACATTGGGAGATATTAAGTCCACTGAATGAGGAACCAAAATAAATCTTCCCAATGAACACAATACAGAGAGCAGAAAAATATGTTTGATTTTAAGTTCAGTTAAAAGAACTCGAGTGGCTAGCACTGATCCTTTATTTCCAGTCTGGTTTTCAGAGATCTTTTCTGAAGTGCCAAATATCTGCTTTTACTCCAGAATACAAAAGTAAGGTTTAAAGCTAGTTAACTTTTATGGTTAATGGTAGTTATCACATAAAAAGTGATTATCTTTTCGGCACAATTTGAACCTTGAAAAAGATCTACAACAGCAATTGTTTACATCAATACCTATAGAACTGTGCTAAGCATTACTAAAGCTGCAGGATAAAGAAATCAGTATTTCTGGTTCCAATCTATGAAGCAGAGTGCATCAAACTAGGACACCCAATGAAATAACTATGAATGCTGGGCAAGACATAAAACTATTTGTCTGAAGGCCTAAGGAAGTAACCAATAGAGGAGGCATTTCCAGTGCCACGACCTCTGAGAGGAGGAAAGCCAATGAGGCGACGCTCACATTTAGTCTCTCTCTTAGTATAAAAGATTCTTCCAAATCAATAGGAAATAAAGCCCAAGGATAATACTACAACCTTCTATAGCTGAGAAGGTGAGGTTGTAGGTTCAGTTTACCATACCAGATGACCTTCACGATGAAAAACGTTTTCCAAAAAGACCCACACAGAAAGAACCTGAAAGTCTTCATGGAAATGCCCCTCAAATTATTAACAAGTATCATTACAAGTACACAGCCCAAGATGTAAAATTAATTAATTAAAATAAAATAAATAAAAAGCCACCTAAGAGTCGAGTAGACATCCCAGCAATGCAACTAAGGAGATAGGAGGTTGGCGAAGAAGGACCAAGACGGAGGAGCACTGAACAAACCCTGAGCTCTCAACTGAGACTTCATGAGAGCAACATCTTCAGAATAAGGACAAAACAGCAACAGACAAACTCTAAGGAAGCCTACAACCATGTCTTGAGAGAACCAGAAGTGCCAGGGAATAATTAACTCTCACTGGATGGAAAAAAATTCTCCAGACTCTGCAAAATTTTCATCCACATTATCTGGTATCCAACAAAAATTATGAGGTATGCTTCATTTTAAAAAAGAAAAAAAAACAAAAAACAAAAAGTCAAAACAGAGAGATTCACATTTTAATGGGTTTTTAGAATTACCAAAAAGAGATGTTCAAATGGCTATGACACATCTTTGGCCTCTTCTTATGATGTAGAAAGCTGTAAATAGCATCATTCCTAGCCTAACAAGAAAAGTCAGATTATCTACAAACTCATAATTTTTCTAGAACACATCAGATAACTGAGGTCTCAGGACAACAAACTAGTCTGAACTGTACAAAAAAAAACCTCTCCACCACAAGCAATTACTTGCCTGGGGCAAAGCACATGGAAAGAGAGATACACAAGTTGCTAAGAAGAATTAGGTTAAATTTTTATCAAGTTGTTAAAACAGAATTATGATTAATACATTCAATGAAATGAAATAAAAACAAAGCAAAAGGTAAGGTCTAAAGAGAAGTAAAATCTATAAAAAATAACTTCAAAACTAAAATATAAAATATCTGAAATGAAGAACTCACTACACGGGTTTAACTCAGCAGTACAACATGGCTAAAGAGAGGATTACTTAACTGGAAGATAACAGAAAACATCTCCATTGAACTACACAGAGAAAAATCACAAGAAAGCATAAAGGACAATTAGACTGGTAAAATCTAAAATACAGAATGACAAATTGGTAACTCAGAAAAAAAAGATGAAAAAGAGAAAGAGACCAAAGTCATTTAAAAAAATAATGGCTGAAAATTTTTCCAAACTTAATGAATGTCATCAAGCTAAAGATTTGAAGTTGTACAAAACACAAGCAGGATTAAAAAAAAAAAAAAAAAAAAGCTAGGTTTATTACAGTCAAACTAATAAAAACCAAACACTAAGAAAAATTGTAGAGTCAGAGTATAAAAAACAAGTTGACTACAGAGAAGCAATAATAGCAATGTGATTTTTGCCAACCTAGAACTTCCTACCTTGCAAAATTACCCATTAAAACAGCAAGTAAAATAAACTACTTTCATATAAAAGCTGAAGGAATTTAGTACCAGGAAATCAAGTAAACTGATCCCAAAACTATAGCAATATAGGGAAAAAAGTGAGAAAATATGTAAATATTAAGGTAAATCCCAAATTAATAATATCATTGATATTTATAATATATAAACATAAAAGCACTTACATTAAATGAAAGAAGCCAGACTATATATTGTATGGCCCTCCTCCTCCCCTTCCCCCGTATGTATTCTCTCTCTACATATATTCTATACGTATATATGCAACAGTCAAGTCTATAGAAACAAAGTATACTGTCACAGTCCAGATAGTCAAGTCCACAGAACCATAAAGAACATTAGCCTTTCTCAGAGGATGGGGAAAAGGAACATGAAGAGTTGCTGCTAATGAATAAGGAGTACTTTCTGAAATGTTCTTGCATTAGATAATGGTGGCTATTGTACAGTTTTGTGAATATATTAAAAACCACATAAAAGCATGGCTTACGTAAAGTTTTTCATACCTATATGTGAATTCTATCAAAAAATAAAGAAAAAGACAATGGACAAAAAATTCCAGTTGGAATCAAAGGCTGTAAGAAGAAATTTAAAAAGTAACAACTGTATCCTAAAAAACATACATACTTTTTTTTTTTTTTTTTTTTGGGGGGGTACCGGGGGGTCGACCTCAGGACCTCGTGCGCCAGCAGGCGCCCGTGCCACTGAGCGATATCACTGGCCCCTTTTTTGTATGTGGGTTCCGGGAGTCGAACTCGGGCCCTCGCGCTTGCCGGGCAGGCGCTTAAACCGCTGAGCCATCTCACCGGCCCCAAAACATACATACTTGAAAACAGAAGGGCACCAAAAAAGTGAAAAATAGAAGCCAAAAAAAGAGAATAGCTTAGCAACACTAACGTAAGTCAAAGTATGCTGGAGGCAAAAGGTATCACTAGAGATAAAGAAGGACATTTCATGATGATAAAAGCATCATATTTATAAATTGATGTAATTTACATGCAATGTTGTAAATAAATCTGTCATCAACAAATAGCACGGTTTTTAAATATGTAAGGCAAAATCCAAAAGAACTGAATGAAAATTAGATAAACCTACAATTACGGTTGGCAATTTATTAAAACATTTCTCAGCAACTGACAAAATAAGCAAAAATAACCATAAGAACATAAATGTAAACAATTTTCAATTTCAAATTTCCCATTTTCAGCTAATATAGAATGTTAAACCCAACAACTACAGATTTACATATTACAGTATTTTCTAATGCACATGAAACATTTACCAAGATATTATATACTAGACAATAAAGCAAGTAAACAGGTAACAAAAAATTTAAACCATGACTTACATGTTTTGTGACTATCACAGAATTATATTAAAAATCAGCTACTAAAAGATAACTAGAAATTTTGCTAAGCATTCAGAAATTAAGAAACACAATTATGAATTATTCATATCGAATAAAATCAATGGAAATTATAAAGTATTTTTATATGAATGAAGATAGATTAAAATGTGTGGGATACAGCTAAAGCAGTACTGCAAAATTTGTAACTCAAAATGCATACTGTTGGAAATGAGAAAAGTTAAAATCAATGTTATTCCATCACAAGAAGCTAGAAAAACAGTAAATTAATCCAAAGAAAGGGTAAACAAACATCATTTTTTAAATAACAATGAAATAGAAAGCAGGTATACAACTGAGAAAACAAAGAAAGGCAAAAGTTAATCTTTGAAAAACTAAGTATCCCTAACAAGGCTGATCAAGAAGAAACAAGATACAATAAAAAAGAATGAAAAGAAAGCTATAACTAGGAAAGCCTATGGACATTAAAAAAATTCTAAGGACAACAGGAACAACTTGTTACTTGAGAATTTAGTTGAAATCAATACAACTAAATAATACAACCCCAAAACTGAAACAAGAAACCAAAAAAATCTGTAATTTTACAGCTATGAAAGAAATTAACTCTGTAAGAAAAACACAGGCCCAAATGCATTCATTGCTGAATTCTTTCAAACATTCAAGAAATAATAACATTCTTATATAGATTCTTCCCAAATATTAAAATTTTTTTCACGACCCATTCAATGAGGACTGGCCTACTTTCACAACAAAACCTGATAAAAATATTACCAGAAAATTATAGTTTGATAACATGAACATAGCTACAAAACTTCTAAACAAAATTAATAAGTAAGTCAAACTCAGTAGTATACAAAATGGATACATAATGACCAAGTGAGTTCTGGTCCAAAATGCAAGTTGATTTAACATCTCGTCAATCTATATAAATGACTACAGTATTAAAGTGTGTGTGTGGGGGAATATATCTCATATCAATAGGTAAGATTTAATACCTACTTATATATTTTTTTAAAATATTTTAATGGAGGTTATTTCAAAAACACAGCTAACATAATACTTAAAAGATGATTACTGAATGGTCTCCCACTGAGTTCATGAGCAAGCAAGAACGTAATCTTCAACAAAAACTGTACTTTAAGTCCTATTCATTTAAAAAAAAAAAAGGTAATGGAAAGAAAAAATAAATAAAAGGCATAAAAATCAGCAAGGGGAAAAAATTTTATTATTTTAAGATAACATGATGTGTACAAAGACAATGAAAAAGAGTACAAGTAATTTAGAACAAGATAATTATATAGTCCATAAGTAAAAATAAATAGATTTATACCAGTATATACAATTACTTAAGTCAAAAGTATGTATACCAATAACAGAATATTTCTGTTTTTCACAAAATAGAATATTCCACAGAAAAACTGTTGCTGCCATTTGCAACAAGTAGATATAATGTTGAGCAACAGAACCCAGTTTGTGCTATATAAATCTATTTATAAGAAGTTCAGTCAGGGGCCAGTGAGATGGCTCAGCGGCATAAGCGCCTGCCTGGCAAGCGCGAGGGCCTGAGTTCGACTCCCGGAACCCACATACGAAAAAAGGGCCGGTGATATCGCTCAGCGGCACGGGCGCCTGCTGGCGCGCGAGGTCCTGAGGTCGACCCCCAGTACCCACAAAAAAAAAAAAAGAAGTTCAGTCACATATAGAGTAGGTGCTATAGAATTCTATTTATATGAATTTCAAGGACATGCAAATTCCTTGGAGTATGTTCTGTATAATTCTATTTACATGAAGTTCAAGGACAAGCAAAAGTAATCTATTGTGACAGAAAGGAGAATTATGGTTACGTTATTGATTGAGTTGCTGATTGAGAGGGTCAAAGGCTGTGTCCAAAAACTGTCTTGATTGGACTGTGATTATGAGTGTATACATATATATAAATTCACCAAGCTGTACACTTATAATTCATATATTTTATTATATGCAAGTTATACTTCAATAAAGGTAAAAAATAAAAAGTTTATTGGCAAATGCTACATATTAGTCTAACAGGTATAAAATTATATTTAGGTGTATTGTGCCATGTAATTAAAAAATCAACTCCACAAAACTTAGCATTTACTTATTTCATTGATTCTTTTGTTCTGTACTTTAAAATTATGTACAAATTTTCATCATGAAGTATTTGACTGTAGTTTTAGATCCAACAGGCCACTGTATTATGGGTTGCCAACTGTAAAACCTAAGGAACCTAACACAGTACTTTTTACAAGAATTTTCTGTAAATTATCATCAGACTTGAAGATGGATAGATTCACTCCAAAGCAAAAACTAGAGAAAAACACTTTCTTCAAATAGGTTATGGATGGGCCTTACCATCTTGCTGCTTCCTTGGTTAAAAATTATTTAAATTATTAAATGTTCAACACATACTCACTCTATTTGTATGGGATTCCTGCTTATATCTCATGAACACCTGCACTGAACAGCTTTAAAGTTCCCCAGAGAAGTCCAAGTGGATTTCCTTCCAATGACAAAGATGCCACGCTGCCCAGAAACGCACCTCAAGGGCTGTTCCCTCCCAAGTACCTCTTTCCTCAGTCCCTGCAGCAAGTTCTAAGCAGCAATGGAACTTAACTTTCCCTGTTTATTCTCCCAATCTATTTTATTTCTTGTACTCTGCCAAGTTTGGTTCTGGCTCTGCACCAATTATGGCCGGTAAGTTATTCCCCAAGGGTGGCAACAATGACCAGAAGTTGTTGTAAAGTTTGATCATCTGGCGATGCGTGGCTGATGGAAACAGGTGTCTATTCTGTCAGACAACACAGAATTTGGTTCTTTAGTCAGTTCTTTTCCATCTGTGTGAGAAAAAGCCTCGATCCCACTAGAGAGAACAGCTCTTTCAGGTAAGGACCACATGGCCAATTTAGTGTTCTCTGTTTGCCCAACCAAGCTACAAGATTTCTGTGAGCCTCTCACCAATGAAAGCCATTACTGGCCATCACAGGTACAATACATCAATAATCTACCTTCAGAGGGTATTACATTAGATCACAAAGCCTTTTAAAATATAGGCGCTCTGTTCTGGTTCATTTATATAGACTACCATAACATATGCTTACATAAATCTCATATTCCCACAACTCACAAAAAATAAACTGACATTAATGGGGACAGCTTATTAGTGGTAAAAATGGTAGAGAAGTTTGCTGAAACCAATTCAAACTGGGCTTTGGTCACTTCCAACTGGAAACATCTGATATGATTTTTAGTAAGAATTGTAATTTTATCAACAAAAAATAAAAAGGTATAAAGCAACACAATTACTTTATCCCATCCTAGTCTCCAATCCACCCTTTTCCCACCTCCCAAGGTAATCACTTTCATTTTATTCTTTACTTCCCAAGTAATCCGTTTTGTATTTGTTCTTCTAAACTTTTATTCATATACAAGGTGTGATTGAAAAATAATGAGTGTCTAAATTTTAAAAATGTATTAGAGTAACAGACATACTGCCATTATACCTCCTTGCTCTGAACACATCTACACTACTGTTCTCGGTCACTTTCTGAAGCAGTGCTGGGAGTATTTTTCGTGTGCTGTCATGGCTGCCTTAATGTCCTGAATTGATTCAAAATATTTAACTTTCATGGTCATTTTGACTTTGGAGAAATCCAGAAGTCACACAGTGCCAGATATGGTGAATAAGGTGAATGAGGACACACCATGGTGTTTTCACAAGTCTCCTTTCCATTGGATGGCACTGGCAGCAGCATTCACTGAATTTTTGATCACACCTTGTAAAGGACTTCTAGAACTGCTGCAGCGAGCAGCAAGAATAATGGGTTAAGTATGTTCGAAGTAAGGGGGAGTATTTTGAATGGGCTTTGCACCTAAGAATTCTTTGTACCTAAAGAAGCAAGGCTAAAACTACAAACACCATTCAACTGCAAAGGAAACACAGTAACAGAAAGGGCAAAAAGGCCTATGTTTCACTTAGCAGTTAAAAGTATATGGCCAGGCGTGGTGGCGCATGCCTATATATAATGCTAGCATTCGGGAGGCTGAGGCAGGAGGATTGCCTTCAGTTCAAGGCTAGTCTGAACTACACAGTGAGTTTAAGGCCAGCCTGAACTACACAATGAGACTCTGTCTCAGAAAAAATATATGTACTGTTCAAAGAGAACACACAAAACAAGAACAATGAATAAAGTTCATTCAAAACTAAAAAACATATAATGTAAATGTATTATACACATACTTATATATGTATTTGTCTATACACGAAAACTTAAAAATGATCTTACCTTCTCTAAATGAATTTGGAAAATTAAAGAAAAGATGGAATTAATGGGCTAAGAGAATAAGCATAAAACTTTAATGCCAGCCATGGTGGTGCACATCTATAATCCTAGTACTTGGGAGGCTGAGGCAAGAGGATCACCATGTGTCCAAAACCTGTTTGGGGAACACAGTGAGTCCAAGTTCAGCCTGGACTACATAGAGAAACCCTGTCTCAGAAAAAAGAAAAAAAAAAAAAAAACTTTAAATCACAAAAATGTAAAGAAATATATCATGAAAGAAAGGAGTAACAGACCTAACATGCAAATATTTTCACAAGGAGAAGACTATTACAGATAGAGAGGCAGCAATTAAATTAGTCATAGTAAATAACAAAATTTCTACCCTAACATAAACCTGTAGACTGAAAGTCACTTAGCTCCAAGTTGCAGAATAGATGATAAAATACATGTAACTAAGGAGAAAAGGAAAATCTTACAAGTATTCATACAGACAGAACAAGTTACCAACTGCAGTAGTTCAGATCATGAACATCCCCAAAGGCCCATGTGTTCAATGCTCAGTCACCAGCCTGTGGTCCTACTAGGAAGTTGTGGAACCTTAGGAACTGGGGCACGATAGAGGAATTTTCGACATTGAGGGTGTGCCGCTAGGGGATATTGGGATGCTGGCCCCTTCCTATCTCTGTCTTTGCTTCCCAGCTGCCATTAGGTAAGCAGCCTTCTCCATCACACACTCTCTGCCGAGATGTTCTACTCTACACTGGTCGGAAAGCAACAAGCCACATGACTGAAATCTCTAAATAAAAAGTCAAATAAGCCTTTCCTTCTTTTAAATTGATTTATCTAGGACATCTGTCACATGAATGGAAAGCTAACACACAAAAGAAAAGAAAAAACAGATTGGGAATTGAACATATAAAAGAAACTACAGTATACCTCCTACAGAACTTACATGGTCAAAACACTCAAGAAAATACCAACAAACAAATGATCCAGATACACTAAGATAAGATGGGATGAAGAGGAAAGGAAACAATGTTAATACATATAATTAAATCTGAATGAAAGATAAATAGTAAACTATCTCAGCAAAACACTAAGGGTCAGGGGTTGGTTAGAACTGGGATAAACAAAAAAGATGCAAAACTCTCATATAGCAGAAATGAAATTGAGAAAAAAGAAGTAAAAGTAGCATGAAGATCTTATGAGCAAGGAAAGACAGGAGGAAAGTAAAATCCATGACAGCAAAACAGAACATATGGGTAAAAGAAATTATTTGATTTCAAAAAATAATAAGAGAAAATTCATACCTGAATGAGAACACAGAAAGGAAAATTAATCGTAAATGACAACTAAACATATAGCAGAAATTCTAAAATTAAGCACCTGAGGTTTTGCTTTTTCTGACTATAATCTTACAAAGCTAGTCAACTGATATATTTTATTTTAAAAGCAGAAATTGACTATATTTATAAATGTAGTTTTAAATGTGTCAGAGATTTTAGTAAGTTTGAAAGTGCAACTAAGGGAGTTCAGTGTTTAAGTGAAATATATAGGTTAAAAAAACAAATTTTACATGTTTAAGTAAACAAGTTAATAACAAATAACTTTTATATAGTTTTATATCATTCCTATGCTCTGAGGCTCTTCACGAACATCAAAAAATCTCACAGGCAGCTACAGAAAGGCCAGCCTTGGACTCCATCCCAAAGGGTTTAATTACTGAAATCCCAAGGCAGTCCTGTACTGGCAGGCCTCATGGTTAGGAGAGATTCACTTCACGGATTATAAAGACGGGCTAATGGCTAACCTCTAATACTGCGTAACATTTTCTGAGATTAAGGAACATTCATACAACAGACTCTTGATTACAATCAAAGTCATTATTTTTCTAACGCTGATAGGTTTTGGGTGAAAATTGTATTTAATGTTAAAAAAAAATTAGGGGCAAAAGTAAGCCCTATATCTGATCTTTAAGGCCCCAAAGCAATATAAATATCATCTTTTGGGCAATATGTACAACTTTTTGAACATTATACACAAAATATTATTAAGGGTGCGATGACTATGAAAACTCACACAGTATACAATGAGCCTGGGTAAAGTATTGGGGTAGATATCCACCCTTCCAGGTGGATAAAAACTGGGAATCTGAGTCAACAATTTCTCCAGAAGACAAAAGAATCATAGTTCAAAAGCAAGAAACTGCTGAAATCACTTCATGTGTTTCCAGAGGAATTAGCCATTATAGCAAGTCATCCAAAAGAAAAGCAAGAACCTAGAAGAAATGTAATACAGCACTGCTGTCCAGGCCCTTGTTACCTACCTGGACTATGTAGTATCCACTTGTGGCTTCCTTCCAAGTAAGGCAAAGAAAGAATAAGACAAACAACTATCCAAAGAAAGCATAAGACAAACAACTAGCCAAAGAGTACAACTATCCAAAGAAAGAATAAGACAAACAACTAGCCAGAGAGTTATTTGTCCTATAATGCTACAAATAAAGACATTCCTCTCAAAATTAAAACATGTTCACCAAATCATCTAGCTTAACTAGGCAGAAGAGTCTCTTCTCATATAGAATCAACTGTCTTAAATGAAGATAGAAGCAAAAATGTGGCTGAGGAATTTAGGCATTACAGACTAAAGGTACACAAGTTTTTAAAATGCCATTCATTTGTACACTACATCATCCCTGTGTTTCAAATTCCATGACTTACTTGCCAGACTGTCCATCTACTAACAACATCATGTTAGAGAAGACTAAACAAGATTATGTTATAAACATTTCTACCTTCAACTGCCAAAGACCTAGAGCCATCATGATGAGTTAAACGTGAATCCTATGTGTCTAGAGGCTACATCTTTAAAAGATCACAATATTGTATTACTTTAATTTTTGATAGCTACATGATCTATACATCACTGGTGCAGCGCAGTGGCTCAAAGACTAAATTTTAAAACTGAAATATTGACTACAGCCTTTTAAAAGCCAATCCCTGGGGGCCAGTGAGATGGCTCAGCAGTGTAAGTGCCTGCCTGGCAAGCGCAAGGTCCTGAGTTCAACTCCCTGTACTCACATAAAGGAAAAAAAGGGCCGGTGATATCACTCAGCAGCACAAGTGCCTGCCGGCAAGCACAAGGGCCTGAGTTCAACTCCTGGTACTCACATTAAAAAAAAAAAAAGCCAATCCCTGAGAATAACATTTATAGCAGATATATCAAAAATATTTCTGGGCCGGTGAGATGGCTCAGCGGCGTAAGCGCCTGCCTTGCAAGCGCGAGGGCCCGAGTTCGACTCCTGGATCCCACATACGAAAAAGGGGCCGGTGATATCGCTCAGCGGCACGGGCACCTGTTGGTGCGCGAGGTCCTGAGGTCGACCCCCCGGTACCCACAAAAAAAAAAAAAAAAAATTTCTATAAAACTAGTCTTTCACTCTCAAAGTCAGTTATACTTGGGATCAAGTTTTTGCTCTACCACATAAAATTCTACTCTACAATAACAATGTGGGCTATGTGATTCTTTCAGCTATAAATTCTTCATATGGAAAATAGGAAAAAAATACCTATTTTATAGAACTGATATGTAGTTAACAGATATACTGCATATAACATATTTGTCCTAGGACACTGCATGTAGCAACTCCTAAATAAAGTTTTCTTACTTGACAGAATTAAAACATATTTTTCCTTTTCTATTTTGCGGGGCCCTTTCAGATTTAGAGAAGAATTTTTCTAATGATCTCTAAGGACCTTTCTATTATAAGGATGTTGAGGGCCTCCAAATAGTCTAAGAACTATTTTATCACTGTGATAAGATAAATAACAACACAGATTATTAACTTCCCAGTAAAATTGAGAAATCAGACAATGACAGCTCTGTGAGTCAGTGCAAAAGTCTGAACCACTGCCACGAAGGCAAGTATGTGATTTCTCACAGCATTAGAAGTAGTAAAGAGTATCCTTCCTTTCCTTCAATCAAGATCAAAAATAAGGGTATTCCAAAAGCTAGCTGACAAACATTATTCTCCCTTGTAAGTAAAATACTTCCTCCTGAAGCACAGGGCAGCCTGGGGCCACCCAGAAAGTACTCTAGACGTGAGATGATTTCACTCTCTTAGCTGTGGTCCCCCAAATGACACGGTGCTATACTAAACTTAGAAGCTAGTTTAGAAGCTATTTAGGGAAAAAGAATAGTGCACAATCTTTGTCTTCATCTCATTAACTAGTGTGTGCATGCATGAGTGGAAATGCAGCCAATACAACAGTACGGACCAGTATATTAGCACAGACTTTAAAGAAACACATTAAAACTCCAGTGTACACTTTTTCATCATTCAAATGACTTTACAGAAACAATTCTCATACAACACAGTCTACTATTTGGTTCTCCCATTTTACAGCTGCAGCTCCTGCCATCAACTCTTCACCTTCCACACCCACACGCCTTTTTCTGCTGGGCGTTCCAGGAGGAGTGTGCTGTGGAGGTTGTGAAGGACCTGCTACGTTTCCACATGCCTTGCTGCTGAACAGGTGAGCGACGCTACATGAAAGTCAGCCTTATCCATATCTCTTTCCTGCATTTGTAAATAGCACAAGCTCAAATCTCAAAAGACTTATTTGGTTGGGAGAGCTATGGTGATATACAGACAGGAAATATAACTGTAAACAGAGAACAAGTGCCCCGTGGTATCGCACTTTCCTAAAACAAGGCATACACTAGCTCAGGTTTTCAGAATGCATATGCTATTCCCCAGGAAAAGAAAGGCTCTGCCTTACACAGACTTGCTTTTAACCATCAAAAGAAAATCCCAGAGATATCCTGGCTGCCTAACAAACAAGTCTAGGATTATAGCACGAAACCTATCGTTAAGCAACAACAAAATAATTTCCAAGTGTTTTCTTCCTTTGACAAATACCCCAGAATAACTTTCACAATGTTAGTGTCAGGTCAAACAGTTTTAGTACAAAGAAAACATAACAAATACAGACTGTTAGTGAAATACTCTATTAAAAACTAGGGGATATGTGTAACATAAGCATACCTTGAGAAAGAAGAAACTTATTCAAATCAGATAGGCTAAATAAAATTGAGAATAAGAAAGGTGAAAAAATTCATATACTAATAGAACAGTCCATCTTCATACTTTGAACACGAAATTATTCTTTGAAAATTTAATAAGTACTTCTTATTCATTTTAACCCCTGATTAACAAATTCAGTGTAGGCTAGCACAAGAATCCCTAACATTCAATCCTCCTGTCAGTAAGCCTAAACTTTAAAAAATAAACTGTGTGGATAAAGAAATCCTTTAACCTGAGAAAGATTCTTTTTGAACATTAAACATAAAGACAGTATCTGATGAAAATGATATGTTCACTTAGCTAAGTACTCATAGGCAAAATTATAAAAGATGTTTAATTGCCCATGTGGGTGGCAGTGATAATATCTACTGCAAACTTCAAGATTTTATTAATGCTAGCAATTTAATGCCTCCAAAGGTTAAACTGCTAATCCCATATGAAAAGTAAAGTCAGAGTAAAGCTTCCTAAAATTTGTAACACTACAGCAGAGTATATAGGCAAATGGCACTGTTTCTACAAGCTGGTATACCTCTTTCTTGACAAATGCCTCTAAACTTTGAAAGCTACTTAACCAAGAGACATCCTTTAAAAACTTCCAACTACTAGAGATTCAAAAACCTAAAAAGACTTGGGAATGGGATGTCATATAAAATCAGAAGGAAACACAACGATCAAAGCTACAAAATAACCAATGTGTTTCATCAAAACATTCTGTATGCCAGACAGGCCTATACACATACATATCTATCTGTAGGGACAGGGTCTACAGCCAAGACAATAAAACAGGGGCCTCCTTAGGTCTTCTAGCTAAGCCTGACTAGCAGGAGTTAAAAACAAACTTTACTAGAGAGAGTCCCCTGGGAAGCAAGTCAAAGACAAGGGAAGGAAAAGAAAAAATTAAAAAATTTAAAAATCAAAAAGATAAAGAAAGGCACCAAATAGCCTTCGGACTTACACCAAGAGACCAGAAAAAGAGCTGACAGGCAGGAGACACAGAGAAAGCCAGGTGCACAAATGATAAGCTGCCCCCACCTCCAATAAAATATAGGGGAAGCGAGAGGGACTAACTCTGAGGCAGTGTGTCCTCACACCTATGCACTTACACACACATGTGCATTCACTCTAGAGTCACTACATTATCCACCATAGGGTCATTAGAGAGTACAACGGACACCCACACGCCCCCTTACTAACTCAAAGCTAACCAAGAATAAGGCACCCCCTTGCCAACTAGCTGCCCACCCCAAAGATAAGGCCTTAAAAGGTAAGTCAAGGACAAGTAAACAAACAGAAGCTGCACGTAGACCACTGGAGGAAGTGACATTAGGCCATGTCCCCAGAAGCCAATCCAGTTATGGCAAATTCTGGGTGAAGGGGACAGAGAGAGACTCACATGCCTACACCTGCCTCCCCCATATAAAAACAGCTCGGAACAAAGGGCTCACAGGTCCTCCATCTTTCCGGAGCCCCTTACCTGAATGCTTTCCTATCGGGGTAACTATCTGTCTTCTCCTTTCTCCCTCCTTTTCCTCTTTACAAATATAAGTGTCTTCCTTTCGTTAAATTTTGTCCCTCTAATTTATTACTGGGGCTGAGTTACAATCCGGGTGGGCTGCTCAGACAACAGAGCAGCAGTGCTCGTCTCCCAGATGCAACGTATCTATCTACCTTTCTCCCCGCCTCTCCCTCCAGAATACATTCTAAGAAAAAGAGGATAAAAAATCCATTTAGATACAAATTCAGATCAAACCTATTAGATACGAATCAGATACAGGAAGGGCTGCAGTTCATTATGAGTCTCTACTTGAAATTCCTGAAATGCTACTACAAAACCTGTCAAACAACACCTTCCCTTCCTGGTGTTCTAACAAGTCACTGAAAACACATTTTACAAGCTCAGGGCAAGTTGTGGGATGAGGAATGCTATATACAATTCAAAACTTGTCCCCCTCAGCACCAAGCCTTCACCCAGAAAAAAGAGACTGAAACTCAGAGGATGAAAAAGTGGGGGAGGACAAAGGGACAAAGGGTGAATGTAAGGTGAATTTCTTAATTACCTGAAATTCTCTCCCCTTTCGCCCTCTTCACCATCAATCAGCTGGGTGGTAACTTCAGAATCCAACCAAAAGACACTGTCATCCCCTGTAGTGCTGCTCTCGCTGTCTGTCTCCATTTTGTATTAAAACAAATGTAAACCTCTAGGCATGAGCTAAAGAGCACCAACATTCAGCTGGTTGGGCTCTGCTAATGTGCACGACTGGCAGTAGGTGTCGGTGCCAGTTTCATGACAGTGGGGTGCAGACAGGAAATCCCTGGTGCACACTCACTGCTTCTGACTGCGCACCTGTCACACCTGGGCCCGCCCACTGCCTTGGGCTCTATGACCTACACAGCCAAAAGCAGAGTCCAAATAAAGGTGAGTTTTCATTCATTATCCATTTTGATAAGTATTTGTCTGTTCTCAGAAAAAAAAAATTAGTAGTTGAATATAGATTTTATTTGTGTTACATGGCAATCTGAGACAAGAAAGAAAGAGAAAACTAGGAAGGACGACTACAGGTAAAGGTCATCTGGGCAAGGCTCAGCGCGAGGCACAGACCTCACGGTCGAGGGGAGCATGATTAACAGAGACTGCGGAGAGAGTCCAGGGACCTGCCAGCTTCACGCACTCTAATATCACACCCTCCGTCCCTTCCTACAGCAGTGCTCCCATACACACCTCTGCTCAGGGATCCAAACTCACACAGAAAAGCCAAGGCAGGCCACAGTCCATTAAAGAGAGTGTCCTAAGTTGAAAGACACTGACAATTACATCAAACAAAAACATGCGAAAACTTTACATATTTAAGCTGCGAAGGTCCATGGTGGCAATAAAATGACTTACTGGGAAATGAGTGAAAAGTGCAGCATCTCTGATGCTGTCAACAGTACACATGTGACTCAGAAAACAGCTACGCTGGTTCCAACCACTGACCTGTCAGCCAGATGGTCATAGTTAACTGTTTTCTACACAGCAGCAGCTGTGTAGCACTGACTTGCCATCAAACCTGAGCAGATTTAAGAGAAGAGAGAACCGAAGAGAAGAGAAGAGAAGAGAAGAGAAGAGAAGAGAAGAGAAGAGAAGAGAAGAGAAGAGAAGAGAAGAGATGGACGAGAGACGAGACCAGATGAGACGAGAAGAGAAGAGAAGAGAAGAGATGGACGAGAGACGAGACCAGATGAGACGAGAAGAGAAGGGGAAGAGGGTAGGAAGAGGAGAAAGGGGAGGAGGAGGAGGAGGAGAAGAGGAGAAATCACTAGGCCACCTTTGAAAATACGGCAAATGAACTTATAGCTGATTTTGCTTATATAATAATACCCCTTCCTACCTACGCAACTACAAGTTACATAATATATACTGTTTTAATTTTGCTGCTTTGAAAATGTATATAGTTTTAGTCTACTTGCAAACTAAAATGTGTTATCAGGCCTGGAAATACAAAACAAACTATTCTTGATAGCAGATGATTTGGAAGAATTCTTAATTTTTTTTTTTTTTTTTTTTTGTGGGTACCAGGGTTCGACCTAAGGACTTCGCACGCTAGCAGGCGCCCGTGCCGCTGAGCGATATCACCGGCCCTTTTCTCGTATGTGGGTTCCGGGAGTCGAACTGGGGCCCTCGCACTTGCCAGGCAGGTGCTTATGCCGCTGAGCCATCTCACCGGCCCAAATTCTTTTTTTTTTTTTTTTTTAGGTGGGTACCGGGGGGTCGACCTCAGGACCTCGCACGCCAACAGGCACCCGTGCCGCTGAGCGACATTACCGGCCCCTTTTTCGTATGTGGGTTCCAGGAGTCGAACTCGGGCCCTCACGCTTGCAAGGCAGGCGCTTACGCCACTGAGCCATCTCACCGCCCCGAATTCTTAATATTTTACCTGGAGACATCTTTCAAAATAATGTATTTCCACCTAAGACAAATCCATACCAAATTTTTATCTGAGTAATAATTTCAAAAAATAAAAAAACACTGATTGATCTATCTTATAAACCCCTTATCACCTTCCAAAGACTCTGAAGATATGAAAGTTAAAATTCTTCCTCACTGGGCCGGTGAGATGGCTCAGCGGTGTAAGCGCCTGCCTTGCAAGCGCGAGGGCCCGAGTTCGACTCCCGGATCCCACATACGGAAAAGGGGCCGGTGATATCGCTCAGCGGCACGGGTGCCTGTTGGTGCGCGAGGTCCTGAGGTGGACCCCCCGGTACCCACAAAAAAAAAAAAAAATTCTTCCTCACTTCATCCATTAAAATAAGCACCTGACAGGTCAGAAATTTAAAATATAAAAATATAAGGATAAAAGAGTATCATGGGAAAGCTTTTATCATCTCACAGTGAGACAGTTCTAAGTATAATTTCATGAAATCCTGAAACTAATGCATCACTGTAATCCCAACACTGGGAGGCTGAGGCAGGAGGAGCATAAGTTCAAGCCCAGCCTGGGCGACTTAAGAATTTAGTGAGACCCTTTTTCAAAACATAAAAAGGGGCTAAGGATGTCCCTCAGTATGAAGGCCTCGGGTTCAATCCCCAGTACTAGAGGAAAAAAAAAAAGAGCCGATATATCTTACTATATAAAAATTTTTAAATCTTCCACAATGACAATAAAAATATTATGAGCAAAGTCAAAATGCAAACTGCAAAAAAAACAAAAATACCACAATGGGTTAAATTTTATAAATTCATAAAGAGTTCCTACAAATCTGTAAGATCCAATAACCCAAAAGGTAAATAGGCAAAAAGTATAAGAAGAATAACTGGAGAAAAATACAAAAGTACTTAGGACATATAAAAAACTAACCTCATTCAGAAATATGAACTCACACATACACACTGCTTTAAAAAAAAATAACCAAATAAGCAAAATTTTTCAAAGGTTTTAACACACTGGATGAAGACATGGGAAAATAAATACGTATGCAGTGTGGGGTGGGAGTTGAAACTGACACAACTGCTATGTAGGAGACTGGCAAAGTCTATCAAAATACAAAATGCACATCTGTTTAGCCCCGTGATCTTCTTTTCTAGGAAACTATCTGAACTTCATAGGTAGAAGCAAGAGATAAACAGAAGCATTCATTGTACTACACTTTGTAAGAGCAAACTAAGAATCAAAATGGCAAAGACCCACCTAACTTGCTCATGAACATATAAGCAGGCAATTTAATTACTGAATATCCTTAGACTAGAATGCCACACAGGTGAGTAAATGAGAAGAGGAGGCTGTGGTGTTGGTCGTGGTACGGAACAAGCCCTAAAGACATACTATGAAGGCAAGGAAGGAGGAGGGAAAGTATGAGATGTGCTGTTTGCTGCCCTTCACACCCTCGAAGAGGAGAAACACATGGCCACAGCGGCTCAGTGTTTCTGTGTAAGGGCAGCACCGACACACTGCTGTCTCCACAGAGGAAAACAAAGAGACGGGGAAGAGAAATAAAAGGAAGTTTTCCACTATATTGTGCCTATATAATCCTTAAACAGTAAGCAAAAAATTGTAAATATATGTTCCGCAGCAAAGAATCAAATTTTTAAATATTACTTCACTAAAAATCTAGATTTTTTAATTCTAAACAATATGAACTCCTTCAATGTGTTTTCATGAATCCTGTTCACCTTTTCTTTTGATCCTTTCTTCTTCTCTTTCATTATCATAGCTGAGTCACCTCACTTCTGCAAGCCCTTTTCAAGGTGAAGAAGTGAAGTGCGAGAGGTATGTCTGTGCAGAACACTCACGGAAAGTCTGGCTTACACTAGACCACTCCGGAAATCGCCTTTTCAGGTGCTTCTGCCACGTCCATGTCCATCCCCACACCCCCGTTTCTTCTGCACAATAGGCAGTGTGTAACTACAAACAAACTATGCAGACCTAGATTCCTCACGGCCTTGACTTTGCTATCAGAAGTTTTAAAAACTGTTTTCAACTTCCAAATCAGCATGCGTTTCTGTTTTCTGTTCCCTTCTTTGGTAGCGTGAAACTTGAGCAGACATAAACAATATCAGCAAGGACTCAGAATGGAACAAAGAGTGTCACCAAGGCTACCAGAGACAGAGCAGGACCAGATCTTCTTGAAGAACACAAGATGATGCTGACCATTTATTCCCTGATGTGTTTAAACAGTAAGCAAGCTTCACTCCCCAGCAAGCTCTAGAGGGCAGTGAGTCCTGACTTCACCACAGGAGTTTAGAACTAGTTGATTCTCACCTCCTCCTCCTCCACAGCATGAGGAAGCTGAAGGAAGGGAAATGCCTCATCCCAGGACAGTAGGAGGGGAACATTCCTATCAGTAGTTCAAGAATCCCAAGTTAAAACTATTTTCAAGAGTAATGCGGTTTATAGGGTTGGAGGTCCCATTTGACCCAGCTATTCCCCTTCTGGGCATCTTCCCAGAAGAATTAAAAACATCGTACCACAGCGATATATGTGCACCCATGTTTATAGCAGCACAATTTGTAATAGCCAGATCTTGGAAACAACCCAAATGCCCATCAACTGAGGAATGGATAAGAAAGATGTGGTATTTTTATACAATGGAGTACTATTCAGCCATAAAGAAGGATAAACTGGAGACTTTTATAGGTAAATGGATGCAACTCGAGAAAATACTCATAAGTGAAATAAACCAGAAGCACATGTGTAAGCATCGTATTATCTCTCTAGTATGAGAAACTGAAAGAGTAAATAAGATCCAAAATGTACAATAGATATGGTGAATCAAAAAGAAACTGGTCAAAAGGAAAGAGAGACTGGAATAGGGAAAAGAAAGAAGGGAAAGGGAAATAAACAATTGTATATATATATATATATATAAGATGGTTAAGATAGATACACTACCATTTTTACTTAGTTCATTGAAGAGTAAGGTTTGTGCCAATAACGTTTGGACAATTGAATGCTAATGTCTGGTGTCCTGAATAACTAACTTAAAGATAGTAATACGTAATGTATTAACCATTGTTACCCTCCTATTATGTTGGTTTGAAAATTTGTTCTTTTTTGATTTGTTTTGTTTTTTCTTCTAAAATTAAAAAAAAAAAAAAGAGTAATGCGGTTTAGAAGTGGCTTGTTTCTCTAGTAGCAGTAGTAATAGTAAAGTAGTAATAACAATGGCAAATCCAGAGCATTCACTTTAGACGGCAGGCAAGCACTGCGCTGAGCCCTTACATAAGGACCACATAACTTTCACAACCACCTTGAGACAGGAGCCATCATGATCCTCATGTTACAGCTGAAGAAACCAAAGCTTAGCACAGTCACTTGCCCAGGGCTACTCAGCTCATAAGTTTGCATAAAACACTTTCCAAACCTCAGCCCCAAATCTTACCACCATAAAACGGTGTTTCTGTAGAAAGAACATATGGTTTTCATTTTGATCCACGTTTAGCTGATCACCCTGGCACTCCTTCATGTGACAGTTTTGTTATTTTTTTTCTTTTTGAGGAGTGCGAGGTGAGGGAATAGATGCTGCCAACCTGCATTCAATTCTACATCCCATTTTTCAGATATCTACCTATGTAGCTAAACACAGTGTACATCAGGGTTACTACGAAGAGCTCCGGACAGGTCACACAGCAAAGCAGCCGCTAAGCAGGGGTAGAATCAAGGCCTCCATACTCTTGGTTCAGCACCCGTTTTCGCCCGCCATAATACTGAAACCATTTTTCTCAAAATTATTTAACACAGTACATGGTATATAGTAAATGTCTCCTTAGCTAGGCACCACACTTTGTCCACAGAGCACCTCACAGCTATTACTCTAAATACAAATACTGTATACTAAATATACTCCTCAGAAATGTAACGTTCCATATATGAAAAATATGTGATAAGTGCAGTGTGAGTACACAATTGTATTAGAAAAAACTATGTAAGAATCCTAAATATCTACAATGATCGAAGATGTTCCTACAAAGTATACAAAGCACAACATATAATGTACAAATAGCATCTGTTAAGTATAGTATATTTATACTACCTAAACAATAATTCTAAATGTTACATTACGTATGCCTTTGTTTTTATAACAATCATCTCTGTAGGTATGCCCTATACTGGAACAGTTATCTTTAAAAGAACAACATTTTCCTTCCTTAGTATAGAATACTCATGCATTCTGGATCAGCATGCACCAGTATCTGCTTTAATTCATAGTTATATATGAAGGACAAAGAATTCTTATGCATATAATGACAAATGCATGTCATAAAGATATCAAAAATTAAATAATGCAATTAATTTAACATGATCCTCTATTGATCACCTTAAACATAACAGAAAAGGTCTTCCTAACTAGAAAATGGAACACTTCGTGTTACAACAGGTTTGGCACTATTAAATACACATATATTCGAAGAGAGATCTAGCCTTGTACTGCTAAAAAAGCCAAATGAAAAAAAATTTTAATGGCTATCCTTGCAACAAACCACCCACTTGGCAGATACAGAGGCTTAAAAATGTTCAATTTCTAAAAACTATTTATAAAATTGGAAAAAAAATAGTTTTCCACTGAAATGGAAGTATTTTGACATCAAACAGACTTGGGCTCAAAACTCAACTATGCCATTTACAAATAACCTAATCTCTAATGTAATCTCTAATGTAGGAAAAATAATAAAGTGTAAGGTTAATGTATGGATGAGAAATTGCACAATATAGGTAAGGTCCTCAATTAATGATAGCTATAACTGTCACTGAAACCATAACATCATTTCATTATTGTGATTATATGTACAAATTTAGAAATAAAACACTTTAACCTGTAAATCTTTTGCTTTTTAAAATCTTTTTTTTTTTTTTTTTCAATGTGGGTACCGGGAGTCAAACTCAGGATCTCGCACTTGCCAGGCAGGCATTTACGCCGCTGAGCTATCTCACCAGCCCTTGCTTTTTAAAATCTTAATACTGTAATTTTTATCACTGTTTACAAGAGAATAATAATCTAATGCATAACAACCCCAAGTTAATAGGTTGTTTTCTACGTATTTCAATCTGTTCCATAACTGTGAAGGATGGCAAATAATTAAAACGGAAAGCTCATATTCTACTCCCATCTCATTAATACAAGAGTTACAAAGTAAGTGCATTAGGCCCTCTTATTCATAGGAGGTATGTTCCAAGACCCCCAGGGGATGCCTAAAACGGCAGACAGTACCAAACCCCATATATGCTATTTTTTCTATTAACATATATCCATAATAAAGTTTAATTTATAAATCAGTCACAGGAAGACATCAACGATAACTTACTACAGATTTTAGCAACTTCGGTATATGATTTTTTTCATTCCTTAAATCAAGAACTTTCACCTTTTCACTTAAAAGAAACATTTTATAGCTTCTTTTTGGCATATCCAAGTTGCCCGGTACCCACAAAAAAACAAAAAAACAAACCAAAACAAAAAAGAAAGTATTAAAGAGTATTCAACTACTTACAAAATTACAGACAGTTGTCTCAAATCACAATCATCCAATTTTCAAGTGGCAGATGCTAAAATCCATACTTCTAAATACTTGAGGTATATTACTATTCTGATTAAAATAAGTATAATGCTAGTCAATTTTATTATTGTAAAAAGGAAAATTAAGTTCCTATCTGCTCATTTAATTTCTTTCCCTCATTTTCCTGTCATGGAAATTTGATTTGGTAAATGTTTTTAGTAACTGATAATAAAATGAATCTTTTAAAGAATAAAATATAATAAAAAAAAGAAATTAATAAAGATAGCACTTCACAATAGATTTATATTTAAACTTTAATGATACATAAATTAGAAATTGAGTGTCTGCCATTTTTTCAGAGCTTCCTAGAACCAAACATCAATATTACTGTCTGTGTCCTTCCTTTCCCGCTCCCCCCTCCCATGGTCCCCTTCACAATTGAGCATTTTCTTCCTATTTCATAGTATATAGTATACTTATTTACACTTTCGGGTTCTCACACCAGAGAAACAAAGCAATATTTACACATGCACCAACTCTTAAATGTTAAAGATTAAAAGACTAGCAGGAATCAAGAGGCCACAGAAAGATTTAACATAGCAAGCTATACATCTAAGAAAACATGGATTCATGACTTAAATAGTGCAAAGTGACAGACATTAATGAACTTTCATGACTTTAGAAATCCAACATGGGCCGGTGAGATGGCTCAGCGGCGTAAGCGCCTGCCTGGCAAGTGCGAGGGCCCGAGTTTGACTCCTGGAACCCACATACGGAAAAAGGGCCGGTGATATCGCTCAGCGGCACGGGCGCCTGCTGGTGCGCGAGGTCCTGAGGTCGACCCCCGGTACCCACCAGAAAAAAAAAAAAAAAGAAAGAAAGAAATCCAACATGTTAGTTCCAAGTAACATAGCTTTGCAAAGAACTAGACCTGCCCCTCTCCCTCCCTCCAATGAGAAAACTGTTACTACTTGGCTAGCCTCTCAGCATATTCAAGTCTACAAAACATTAAAACAGGCATAGATTCTACAAGTGTCAGCTACTCACAAACAAGTTCTGCAGTAAACAAATGGCAAAGGACAATTAATTCATCATGCGCTGATTCTACTGCCTCCTTAAGTAACCTGCTGTTTTCAGATGTAAAATACCAAATACATCCCAGTATAATAAAAATATCACCTTAGAGTGAATAGTAGCTTACTATTTATATAGCACTCTCACATTTCAAAGCAAATGACAAGTGACAAAAATTAAACTAAACCAGGGGAAAAGTGGGAATTTTTCACCTAAAACAGATTTTAGGAAACTAACCTTTTAAGAGTACTAAAATTATTAGCACTGAAATCACTATAATCTTTCAGTAACTATACAGCTTAACATTAAAGAGCTTAATAATAAAAACAGGTGAAACAGATTTTAAGAAAATAGTAATCTACCAGAAAGTACAGTCACTTACACCACTGCTGCCCAAGAAGAAACTGGGTCCTCGAAGAGCGGCTCTACAACAGTGTCTCGGGGATTTCCCCCCTGCCCTCAAACAGTTCCAGGATATGCACACTCTCATTAGCCGCAGAGACTCACATCTACTTAGAAATTTATTTTCATTAACAGCAATTTTAAAAGGAAGTTATCTTTGAGGGTGTCAAACTGATTGAGCATTCAAACCTTACGTGAGGGCCGGTGAGATGGCTCAGCGGCTTAAGCGCCTGCCCGGCAAGCGCGAGGGCCCGAGTTCGACTCCCGGAACCCACATACGAAAAAGGGGCCGGTGATATCGCTCAGCGGCACGGGCGCCTGCTGGCGCGCGAGGTCCTGAGGTCGACCCCCGGTACCCACCAAAAAAAAAAAAAAACCTTACGTGAAAATCATTTTAATTAGAACATAATTCATCTGAAATCAACAGCACAACAGAAGTTACAGACAAGAGGGGTTAGATGACAGGTAGTCCCTGGCCAGCTACGGGCAACATGAGGGCACAGAAAGGAAGGCAATTTGAGAAGAAAAGGAAGATACTAAATATACCCAACAACACTAAAGGTCCGTCCAAGTGCCTGGGAGGGTACCTATGCTGCACATGCCTGGACAAGGGCTAAATTCTTATGTCAGAAGTGGGTCAGAAGGCAGCAAACAAAAATACCCACTGATACAGCAAAATCACAGGTTTTTGAAACTGAAACACTGATTCTATTTCTGGTTGATAAATCTCAAAAAAGACAAAGTTAAATCTATAAAAGCTTCTGAAAAAAGCAACATGATAGTAAGGAAGAGTAAGAAAAACTTTCTTTCTAATGCTAACTTCTAAAAGCCTAAGACTAAAAACCACAGAATCAATTCATTACATGAAGCAAATTGTTTTATCAAATATAGTAATTGTAGAAAACAAGACCTGACCCATAATCTTTGTATAACTAAAGAATCTCTGTATAATTCTTTGTAAATTCACAGATGGAAGAGACACAAATCATTAACCAGACTGCCTGGGGAGAGCAGTAAGGACATCAGCGTTCTTTCACTGAACAGCCCCAGAAATGACGTCAAGGCAACACGGTGCTGAAGCACATAGACACTAACTGTGAGTGAACATGGAGCTAATTCTAATTCCTACGCTGCTACTGGCATTCTGGTTAGGCTCTCATATCTGAAATTAGGAACACGGCAGCTAGGCTTGTGGTACACACCTGCAGTCCCGGTTACTCAGAAGGATGAGGCAGGAGGATGCTTGAGCCTAGGAGTCAAGACTAGCCAGGATGACACAGCAAAACTCCATCTAATATTTTTTTAAATTTCTTTGTAAAGAAATATTTGTCCCGCTGAGTATCTAATGCGAATACCTATGATAGTAACAAAGAATTGGCCAGCAACTACTTAATGCTAAAAAGAAAGAAGAGCCAGAGAACATCTGTATCATAGGTCCCAAAGAACTTTAAACAATGTTAGCACCTACCATAATTTCAGAGTTGAATATTTTCATGGTTAGAAGAAACCTTGAAGGTCACTTGTTCAAAAGTCAGCTAGATAACTAAGCTCTACAGATTCATGTTCCCTTTTCTATTGTATGATTACGTGACAGGTTTTCACAGTCTTCCACTTTAATTCTCATACCCACAAGAACTTAGTGATACGAAAAAGCAAACACTAAGGTCCCTGTATTACATATGAGGAAACTAAGGCTTGCCCAAGGTCACACAATTTATAAATTGTGTTTACCTTAGGTTTCCCACAAAGAGCAATTAAAATGTCTCCTCCACTGTTTTTTTTTGTTTTGTTTTAATTAAAAACACAATTTTGAGATAACTGTAATTTTATATATGGTGGTTAGGAAATATGACCAAGAGATCCCACATACCCCTTTATCAGTTAGGCCCAGTAGTAACACCTTGGAAAACTTAGTGAAATATAACCAGATATTCACAATGACACAGTCAAGATACAAAACATTCCCAATACCCCTGGAGTCCCTCACGGTGCCTCTTCTCTTTCAGCCTCCCCATATGCCTTTACTTACAATCACTGATCTGTTCTCTATTTCTGTAATTTTATCTCAAGAATGTTATGTAAATGGAATAAGCCAGTATTTAGCCTTTAGGGACTGGCTTTTTTCACTCAGCATCATTCTCATGAAATTATCTAAGATGTTGCATATCTCTATAGTCAACCCATTTTTATTGCTGAGTGGTAGTATTCCACGTTGTGGATGTACAATTCCTTGTTTAACCATTCACTCATTGAGCTACAGGTGTATTGTTTCCGCTTTTTGGAAATAATGCTCCAACAAATATTTATGAACATGTTTTTATGAACATAAATTTAGGATTTTGTGAATGTAAGTTTTCATTTTCTAGCTGCTGGCTCACATGATAGTGGCATGTTTCATTGTTTTAAGAAAATTCCAGAATGTCTTCTGGAATGTCTTTTCCATTTTACATTCCTCCTAGCAATATATAAGTGATTCCATTTCTCCAGATCCTCACCAGCATTTGGATTTGGTGCTGTAACTATTTTTAATTTTACGTGTGCTCATAAGTAGGCAGTGACAGCTCATCAGTCTTAATTCTCATTTCCCTAATAGCTAATGAAGTTGCATGTCTCCACATAGGCTTGTCACCTGTCCTCTATCCTCTTCAGTGACACGCCCATGTTTATTTTTTTTAGCATTTTCTAATTGGAAAAAAAAATTACTGCTAATTTTGAGAACTCTTTACATATTCTGGATACAACTGAATATGGATTTGACAAATATTCTCTCCTACTCAGTAGCTTCTCTTTTCATTATTAATGAGGTCCGTCACACAACATGTTTTTTCACTCTGATGAAGTATCATCTATTAATTTTTCCTTTTATGAATTGTGCTTTTGGGGTTCTGCCTAAAAACTTCACTGAGCCACAGGTCCTGAAGATTTTTCCCTATATTACCTTCTTAAAAGTTCGAATTTTAGATGAGTGTGGTAGTGCTTGCCTGTAGTCCCAGCACTCTAGGAGGCTGAGGTAGGAGGATCTCAAGTTCAAGCCTAGCCAGGGCAACTTAGCAACTTAGTGAGACCCTATCGCAATTTAAAAAAGGGCTGGAGATGTAGCTCAATATGAAGGTCCTGTGTTCAATCCCTAGCATAAAAAACAATTATACTTTTGTGACTTACATTTCAATACGTGATCCATTTTTTTGTTGTTTAATTTTCTATGAGGTATGAAGTTCAAGTAGAGGTTCATTTGTTTGTTGGTTTGGCCTATGGATATCCTGTCATGGATATCCTGTCAAATAACCTGCTGAAAAGAATTTTCTTCTTTTACTGAATTGCATTTCAACTCATCAGCTGCCTGTAGTTGGGTGAGGCTTCTCTGGCTTTTTATGCCACTGATCTATGTCTCTCTCTCTCCACTAATACGATAGAGTCTTGACTACAGTAGCCCCTGATATAAAGAGTCCTCCCATTTTCTGCATTTTCAAAATTGTTTTAATTCCTTTGCCTTTCCGTGTAAATTTTACAACAATCCGATCATTTAAAAAATTCTTCCTGGGATTTTGATGAGTTCATTATACCTACGTATCAATGGGGGAGCTAGCATCTTTACTATGTTGAGCCTTACAATCCTTTAACAGAGCTTGTCTTTTATTTAGATCTCTTAAATGGTACTGTATTTTTAATTTCAGTGTCTATGTGATCATTGCTGATGTGCAGAAATACAATTAATTTTTGTATGAAAATCTTGCATCGTGTGACGTGCTTAATCAGTTCTACTGTGTTCACTGCTTTTGTTGCTACTGTAGTTGTAAAACTTCTGACTAGTTCTCCCAGCACTATGTTGAGTAGGAGTGTGTGAACAAACACCGTTGCCTCGTTCCTGATCATGGGCAGAGAGCAATTACTTTTTTACCATTAAGCATAATGTTAACTGTCAGCAGTAGGCTTTTTGTAGATGCTCTTTACCGATGCGTTTCTTTTTTTCATTCTTTTTCTTTAATTTTTATTAGCATATGCTTGCAGTACATGATGATTGTATTAATCTTGGGGAGTTGGAACACATCTTAATTCTTTCTACATTCTCTTTTCCTCTCTTCCCTCCCCCTCAACCTCTTAATCAACTTCCTATTTTCAAAAGGTCTCCCTATTTTCTATTATCTCTCTCTTTTTTTGCTCTTTATTTATACTTTGGGTTTCTCACAAAAGAGAAACCCTAAGCTATTTAAGTATGTGTCTGACTTAATTCACTTTTTTTTTTTTCTTTTGGAGACAGGGTTTCACTATGCAGTTCAGGCTGGCCTTGAACTCACTTTGTAGCCCAGGCTGGCCTCGAACTCACAGCGACCCTCTTGCGTTAGCCTCCCAAGTGCTGGGATTACGCCCAGCCTATTTCACTTAATGTTATGGTCTCAAAGTGCACTCATTTTCCTACATGACTCAAATTTATCCTTCTTCATTATAAAGTAGTATTTCTTTGATATGAATACCACATTTACTTTATCCAATCATCTCTTGATAGAAATTTAAGCCACTTCCAAGACTTAAATGAGTTGTGCTGCTACAAACATGGGTAGGACTTTACCACTGTAATATGCTGTCTTTAACTTTTTTGGGAAGATGCCTGTAAAGGAAATTCCTGGGTCAAATGGAATTTCTAGTTTTATTTTTTGAGTAATCGCCATAATTTCCATAGTGTTTGTACTAGTTTACATTCCCACCAACAATGTAGATGAGTACCTTTTTTCTCCTAGCTTCGCCAGCTTTTATTATCTGATTTCTTGATGACAGCCATCCCTTACAGAGTAAGGTGAAATCTCAATGTTGTTTTAATTTGCATTTGTCTAAGGGCCAGAGATTTTGAACATTTTTTCACGTATTTATTGGCCATTTGTATTTGTCTTCTAAGAAGTGTCCATTGATTTCTCTTGCCCATTTTTTGACCGGGTCTTTTATTTGTGGGGGAGGGTTGAGTTCCTTACATATTCTAGATACTAGTTCTCTGCCCAAAAAGTAGCTGCCAAAAATTTTTCCCATTCTGTAGGCTACCTCTTCGCTCTTTTGGCTGTTTCCTTTGCTGTGAAGAAGCTTTTGATGCAATCCGTTGATTCTTGATGTTATTTCTTGTGAAACTGGGATACTGTTTGGAAAGTCCTTGCCTAGCTTCAAGAGTTTTACCTATTTTATCTTCCAGCAGGGTATTTCTGACTTAATATCTAAACCTTTGATCCATTTTGATTTTAGTTTACAACGTGGTGAGAAATGTATGTCTAGATTCAATCTTCTGCATGTGAATAGCCAGTTTTCCCAGCACCATTGGTTAAAGAGGCTATCTTTCCTCTCTAGCATATGTTCTTGGCCCCTTTGTTCAAAGATCAGATAGCTGAATTTCCAGGGGTTTTTCTGAATCTTCTATTCTGTTCCGCTAATGCACCTCTCTATTTTTCTGTCAGTACCACGCTGTTTCTATCACTGTGTTTGTTACTTTTCTCTCGTTGCTGAAACAAAATACCTGATGCCCAAAATTAAAGGAGGAAAGGTTTTATTTTGCTCACAGTTTGGGCAAGTTTCAGTCCATAATCAGCTGGCTCCAAGGTAGGGTGGCACATGGCAGAGGAGCAACAGTTCATGGCGGTGGAAGACAGGAAAAACAACAAGAGCAAAAGGGAGGAGCAGCGAGAGAGCGAGCCTCTTTCCCTCCCTTATATTACATGCAGGCTGCCTGCCCCAAGGTGGGTGCAGCACTCACGCCCATAATCCCAGCACTGGACAATGGATTAATCACAAACTCTAGAAGCCTGCCTCCTTCTGCATGAGGCTCTGGGGGACATCCAGACACAAACCATAGCAATCACTGCACCTTTGTAATGTAACTTCAAATGCATGACTGTGATGTCTCCTTTTTCAGTATACTTAAAGTTATACTAGTCATTATAGAGGTCTTGTCGCTTCCTTGGTTAGGTTAATTCCTAAGTAATTTTTCTTGCAGCTATTGTCAATGGTATTGTTTTCCTAATTTCTTCCTCTTAGGCTTAATTATTGATGTACATGAACACTACTGATTTTTGTGCACTAATTTTGTATACTGCTACCTGTTGAATTAGTTGATAAGTTTTAGAAGTCTTTTGGTGTAACTTTTTGGGTCTTTCACATAAAGGATCATGTCATCTGCAAATAAGGATAGTTTGATTCTTTCCTTTCCTCTACATATCCCTTTTACTTATTTCTCTTACCTGATTGCTCTGATTAATGTTTCCAGTATTATGCTGAACAGGAATGGTGACAGTGGAAATCCTTGTCTTGTTTCTGATTTCAGAGGAAAAGCTTTCAGTTATTTCTCATTTAACATGCTATTGGCAGTAGGTTTATCACAAGTGACTTTTATCAGGTTGAGATAAGGTTCTTTCTTACCTATTTTCTTCAGGGTGTTTATCAATGAATGGAGTTATTTTTTGTCAAAGGCTTTTTCTGCATCTACTGAGATGATCATCTGATTTTTGTCTCTGCTTCTATTTATGTGATGTATTACGTTTACTGTTTAGTGTATGTTGAACTATCCTTGCACCCCTTACAAGAACCCTTCCTGACCATGATATGACCTTTTTGGTGATTTATTGCATGATGCTTGCCAGCATCTTGTTGAGGATCTCTGCATCTATATCCATTAAACCAATTGGCCTGTAGTTTTCTTTTTCAGTTGAGTCTTGTCTGGTTTTAGAGATTATAGGATTATGAGGTTGTCATCTTTTTCTTTTGACTGTTTTATTTTGGAATTCTTGGAGCTGCTGAGGCAAATTATTCTCATTAAAGCCATATCACTATCACACTATTTCTGACCATGCTGCTTAATTTACCTCAGTACGTTTCTTCATTAAAATTTCCTACTTAAGTGCTAACACGAATCTACCACAGTTCGTAAATTTTATCACTGCTACGCTCCACAGCATAATACAAGTAGAACACCCTCATTCTGGCGATGAAAGCATGTTATGCTTATTCGAATGAAATGCTGTAGGACACTTCACAGCGTCACATGTAATGTGCATCAATATTCACAGCGTCACATGTAATGTGCATCAATATTCACAGCGTCACATGTAATGTGCATCAATATTCACAGTGTCACATGTAATGTGCATCAATATTCACAGCGTCACATGCAATGTGCATCAATATTCACAGCGTCACATGTAATGTGCATCAATATTCACAGCGTCACATGTAATGTGCATCAATATTCACAGCGTCACATGTAATGTGCATCAATATTCACAGCGTCACATGTAATGTGCATCAATATTCACAGCGTCACATGTAATGTGCATCAATATTCACAGCGTCACATGTAATGTGCATCAATATTCACAGCGTCACATGTAATGTGCATCAATATTCACAGCGTCACATGTAATGTGCATCAATATTCACAGCGTCACATGTAATGTGCATCAATATTCACAGCGTCACATGTAATGTGCATCAATATTCACAGCGTCACATGTAATGTGCATCAATATTCACAGCGTCACATGTAATGTGCATCAATATTCACAGCGTCACATGTAATGTACATCAATATTCACAGCGTCACATGTAATGTGCATCAATATTCACAGCGTCACATGTAATGTGCATCAATATTCACAGCATCACATGTAATGTGCATCAATATTCATTATCTAGCATTCACTGGATAAGATAACAAAGTTAATTTGGAGACAAAAAATTTGCTCAATAAATGCTCAATTGTTCAGTTTAAGCAAACTTTACTCAGGCTGTAAAACTTGATTAATTTGGATCTCAAATTATATTATGATTGGTCTTTACCTAATTGTTCCCCAAAAGATACATTAACGTCTTAACTTTTATTTCCATCACATATTTATAATATTTCAAATAAAAACAGTATAATTAAAGGATCTGTGTGTTTTCCTGTGTCTGACCCTCAAATATTTTCAGTTACTAGGTCATTTTGCTATTTGAAATTTAAATGATATGAACTGAGATACAAGGTAACCAAGAGTTGTCCTCCAGGCATGCATATGCTGCTATGCTCAATAAAATTCACATTTCCCCAAAAATGAATAAAATCACTTCTTCAGTCAAACCAGAAAAATACCCCAGTACATACTTTAACTGACACAAATGATGTGGCTTATTACCTACAGCACCTATATTTTAATCTTCCATTTGTCAGAACTACATACCAAAGAGAAATGACAGCATGAAATAATGTAATGAAATTTCCTGCACCTGACAGCAGGTGCAATCATAGCTAACGAAGAAAAATGACTGAGGTAGGAGTCTAGGATGTCATCACGGCATACTTATATTGTAGGACATATAAAAAACACCAAACCCAATCTCAGCTGCATCAAATATTAGACCAAAACTCATAAAAATGCTTCCCACATCTTGACATAATTCTTTATGATGTAGCTAACATGTCTGTTAGTTGGGGTTTTTTGTGTTTTTTTTTTTTTTTTTTTTTTTGAGATAAGCTTTCACTATGTAGTCCAGGCTGCTTTCAACTCATGATCCAACTGCCTTATCCTCCCAAATGCTAGGAATTCATGCCTGGCTGTTAACATTTTTTGAAGAGCAACATTCTCCTAATGAGACATAAACTATTTAAAACCAGATTTATCTCAAATAGGTGTAATGCTCTGTGACAGCAAAAATGACAAATCTTCCATGAAGACACTATAGGGATGGTAAACTGGGGCATTAAATGAGGGCAGGAAGAGACTGGGAAGAATAAGGACAGTCTAGCTTCATGGATGAAGATGGGTATACGTTTGAAATGATTTTTCAAATGAAAATTATAAAAATCTTAAAAGTAAAAACACATTTTATCTTGCTAAGTGCTTGAACTTTAAGGCAGTTTTAGAAAACAATCGTAGTTCTCTTCCCCAAACCTGTAACTCTAGTCTGTCAGCTGTCACACAGGCGCTTTCAGGGACAATCACTCACACTGTACCTGCAAGAAGAAATGCCGCTGCCCTTTTAATAACTGTTAACACTCCTTCACGTTTTTCTGCAGATTCAGATAAAACCCTCCAGAGAAACCCACTTGGAACCAGGTAAAATCACTTAGTCATTCTCACTCACTTTTTCAACTGATCTAGAATGAACTTTGCACATTAAAATCTCATTAGAATCTCATTAGCATAGCATAATGCTAAATTCTCCACCCAGGAGACATTCCCATCCACCATTTTTGAACAGTGAAGCACGATCTAGAACTGAGCTTGCTCAAGATGTCCACCTCTACAAGGGATGACAAGTCCCTCCAGTAGGAGTATTGTGTTTCCCCTGTAAAAGCCTCTGCTTCCTTTATGGAAAGACACTGTTTGGGGATTTATCGCCATTATGTACTGTCCTTGGGTACAAACAATAAACCTCTCCACTCTTTTATCTCCTGCATGTGCTTACTGACTGCACTTACCAAGAGGTCAACCAATGCACTCAGTTATATAATCACAGAGAAAAAAAATCAGACACCCAAACTAAGGGAGACTCTATAAAATACTTTTTAGTCCAAGTGGTCAAGGTCATCAAAACCAAGGAAAGTCTAAGAAACAGCCACATGCAAAAGGAGTGTAAGGAGAGAGGATGACTAAAGGTAACAGTACCTGAATGGGCTATCAGAACAGAGAAAGAATATTAGGAAGAAATTCAGGAATTTCAAATAAAGTATAAAATTTAGTTATAATCAGTGTATACCAACACTGATTCATTAGATGTGACATATGTATGTAACTATTTATTAATGTAAGATGTTAACAAAGGAGGAAACTGGATATGAGAAAAATGGAAATTCTCTGTACTATCTGCAACCTCTTGGCAAATCTAAAACTTTTAAAATTAAGACTTTTAGAAAAAGAACTGTTACTTTAAGTAGCGGAACAACTCAAACTGGAGTAAGCTTAACATAAATATACTAGCTCATATACCTGAGGGACAACCCCACTAAAAGCACAGAGATTCACGGTTTGGGATGGCATCAGGAAGGCATCTTTACATGTGCTGCCTTCACTCTGCTCACCAGAGGACAGGTTTTGCTTTGTTTTCTGGATTTAATTATTTTCCCTTTATTAGTATACATTTGCAATACATTATAAATACATTCATCATGGGAAATTAGTACATATACATAATGGATCTTGATCCTTTTTACTCCCCCTCCCCTCCTTCCTACAGCATTTGTTTTGAAAATGAAAATGTCTTTCAAGCTGACTGATGTATTAGGGAACAATATGAGCACAGCACAGATTTTATACTTGCTTATGCATTATTTCATCGGACAGAAGAACTAGGTCATGTCAGAAAACTTTTTCTTTTAAGGGCCAGACAATAAGTGTTTTAGGTTTTGTAGATCGTGCCCTCTCTTACAACTGCTGAGGTTCTGCCTTTGTAGGAAAAAGCAGCTAGACAATAGTAAAAAAGACATAGTTGTTTCCAACAAAATTTTATTTACCCAAACAAGCTGAGCCTTAGTTTGTGGCCCACTGAACCAACTGAATAAAGAAAGATGCCCACAGCTGACCCATGCTGTGTGGAACACTCCAAATGCATGTACCTCACAGGACCATATAGCTGGAGTTACAACTCTACCCCCGCCAGGTTTCTGAGCAGCCTCCTTTCGCCAGCTGATGGTAGCACACAAACTACAGTCCTTCTCACCAGAATGGCCACAATCTCAATTTTATCCTTTTCCTCATTCTAGGGTTAGAGTTTCCTTAGGATTTGGTTAGGGTCAAGGTTAGGGTTTGATGCTTTAATTTAGCAGCAATAGCTCCTACCTCATAAAGTTACTATGATGACCAGAATAACTACTATATAAAGTGCTTAGAACACATTCTGGCACTCAGTGCTTTGTACGCATATTAACTTCTATTTTGATTACTGCATTAAGTTTCCAATTGCTGTTGTTACAAATTACCCCAAACTTAGTGGCTTCAAATAACAGGGATTTATTATCTCACAGTTCTGAAGGACAGCAGTCCAAAATCCATTTCACTGAGAATTTCAGAATTCCTGTGATTACCTTGGGCCCACCAGATAATCCAGGATCATCTCTCTTCTCAAGAACTTTCATTTCATCACATCTTCAATCTTCCTTTTGTCATGTATGGTAAAACTGATATAGCTTCTAAAAATAAGCCCAAATCCTGCCCCCAGAATTTTTGAATGGCATCTTATTTGGAAGAAGGTCTTTACAGATACGACAAAGTTAGGGATCTTAAGATGAGAAGATAACCCTAAATTATCCAGGTGGTGTTTAAATGCCATCACAAGTATCCTTTTAAGAGAGAGGCAGAAGGAATTTAGACACACAGAAGTTTTTTAAATGCTCTTCTTCTATTAGGGTCATTACTGCAAAGAGAAACAACTTTATTTTGAAAGCTGTACTTTTATTGTTGTTGTTACTAGGGATCAAACTCAAAGGCAATTTACCATTGAGTTACATTCCCACCCCACCCCACCCCCTTGCTGTGGTACTGGGGATTGAACCCATAGTATTCACAATAAGCTATATCCCCAGCTCATTTTATATTTTTTATTTTGAAACAGGGTCTCGCTAAGTTGTCCAGGAAGGACTTGAACTTGCAATCCTCCTGCCTGAGCCTCCCAAAGTGCTGAGAGTACAGGGATGCACTACTGCACCTGGCTTGAAAGCTGTACTTTTTCCCTACAAGAAATAAACACAAATTTCAGTCATACATTCACGGGAACATATATACAAAAATTATTTTCTCATCCTTTATTCATGTTTAGATAGTTGAATCATCAACTATAAAAATGTTTAAGGATTTACAAAGCCTAACTTTACTGTCTATTCTTACTGCTTTATTGAATTCAAGCTGAAGCAATTTTCCTATAACTTTCCTAGTATTCCTACTCTCCTGAATGACAAACAAGAAAAAGCTTAAACCTATGTTTCAGCTGCTTTTGAGATCTGTTATACAATCTATTTTCCAAATGAAGCACAAAAGAGTAAAGAATCAAAGTCACAGAACAGCAAAAATCACACTCTCGACATCGCAGGACCAGCAACCAGCCAGGGAAGAATCCAGGACTTGGCAACCGGCCTGCTAGAGGAATCCAGGTGACTGGCCCATCCCCCTACATCAGGGGGACCAGGTGACTGGTGAACACCAGCCATACAGTAGGACCCCCAGTAGGGCGCACATGATGGACGGGGGAGACTAGCGAGATGGAAAAGTCCAAAATACGAGCCACCATGTGGTAAGTTAGGTGAACCAGGGTTGTGCTTAGGGACAAAGACACACGGAATAAAGGGAGGTGGGTGGGGCTGCCCCCCTTTTATTTAGTTTTTTTAAAATTTAATTTTCTCTTGTTTTATTTTTGTTTTTATCTTACTTTCCTTTGCTCATTTTTTCCCTCAATTTTTTTCTCTTTCTTTCTTTCTTTCTTTCTTTCTTTCTTTCTTTCTTTCTTTCTTTCTTTCTTTCTTTCTCTCTTTTCTAAACGGCTGGAGAGAACTCCAGCCACAGAAAACTAATCCCAACCCCCAAACCCGAGATCAACTTCAGATAATCCCTCAAATACTCCTTCATTCTTTCTTTTCTACCCTCTTCTCTAGTTTCCCAAACCTTGCATGATCATCCTTTGTCCTCCAGCCTTGCTTCTACTTCCTTTCCAGTTATCTTTGTTTTATACACTATGCTCCATAAATTTCCCCACCAAACAGTAAAACCACTCTACCAAGGGGAAACACTTTGCATACAAACTCCTAATCTATGATCGGTTCTGTTATATAACTATAGACTTTGCTCCTGTGGTCTAAAGTACAAAATCAATAGTTAACCACAGTCTGTCAGTTTCTAAATTGTGCTTGATGCTATTGTTATGCTAATTGTACTACTTTAGCTAGGATGTCATATCTGTTGTAATCAGTTGTTCTCCCTTCTGTAACAATACTGGGAAGCTCTGCAGTAATAACCTCACCACAGCCCTACACCAAAGGACTGAGGACTGAGCCAAACAGATAACAACATCCCACTCTTAATTAATTGGGAAGGTAGGATCTTGGGACAGACATAAACCAAGAATCTCCTATACATGGAAGACATCCCTGAAGAACAGACTTTTCCCAGAGAGCCCTTGATACTAGTGATATAGGTACCTACTACAAAAACTTACAAGGATCATCACAGAAAACAAAATAAAAAAATTTTTGAAATAGAAAATGACAAGACAAAGAAGCAAAATGCAATCTCAGGCCTCCAGCCTACCCAGAACAAGTCCAGGAGACATCAGCATAGAAGAAATTGAAAGACACACACCTGAAATTTCTGAAATGATAGCAACCAAAGTAAAGAAACAAATCCATGAGCTGATAGAGGAAATCAGATCAGAAATAATCTCTCACGTAAAAAAAGAAATGTCAACATTTATAAAGGAATTGCTCAGCAAATATAGAGTAGAAATAGATTAAAAAAATAGATGACGATAGGAAGAGGATGGAAAAAGTGAATGATCAATATAGGAAAAAAATAGAATGCATGAAATACATTGAAACAGATATCCAGGAAATTAAAAATTCCATTGAAAGCTGGCAAAACCGCTTGAATGAAACTGAAAACAGACTTTCAGACCTTGAAGACAGGATCGCGGCTAGTGAATATGAAAGGAAAGATCTCTTGAAGATAACAAAAGATCAGGAAATAACAATTCAACAGCTGCAAGATGACACAAAGAAAAATAATATAAGAATAATTGGTGTCAATGAAAAAGCAGGAGTCAACACAAATGACATTTTAAAAAAACTATTTACAGAAGTAATACCAGAAAATTTCCCAAGCATGGAAAAAGAACCTGACAGACAGATAAGTGAGGCATATAGAACTCCAATTAGCCATAACAAAATAAATCTACACCCAGACATATAATAATCAAGATCCCAGAAAGTCAGCACAAGAACAGAATATTAAAAGCTGTTACAGAAAAGAAACAGATCACCTATAAAGGAAAACCCATCAGCATCATAGCAGATTTCTCAACACAAACCCTCAAGTCAAGAAGAGCTTGGAGTGAAGTATTTCAAGTCTTGAAAGAAAACAACTTCCAACCTAGACTGATGTACCCCACAAAACTATCTTTCAAAATTAATGGAGAAATAAGATACTTCCATGATAAAGAACAAATGGACTTAGTAGACATTTACGGAGTGTTCCACCCAAAAACAGCAGAATACACATTCTTCTCAGCTGCACATGGGATGTTCTCTACAATAGACCATATACTAGATCATAAAATATGCTTAAGTAAATACAAAAGAACTGAAATTATCCCATGCACATTATCTGACCATAGTGCAATAAAATTGGAAATTAATAACAAAAGAAATAGCAAAAACTCCATAAACACATGGAAATTAAATAACACCCTCCTGAACAACCAATGGGTCACAAATGAAATTAAAGAAGAAATTAAACAATATCTGCAATCAAACAAAAATGCAAATACAACTTACCAGAACCTGTGGGACACAATGAAAGCAGTCCCAAGAGGGAAATTTTTATCAGTGAAGTCTCACATCAGGAATACAGAACGAGCACATATAAACAACCTAATGCTGCACCTTAAGCTTCTAGAAAAAGAAGAGCAAGTCAAGGCCAAAGCCCATACAAGGGAGGAAAATTATAAAGATCAGAGCAGAAATTAACCCAATTGAGACTAAGAAAACAATACAAAGAATTAATGAATCAAAGAGTTGGTTCTTTGAAAGAATAAAGTTGATAAACCCCTAGCCAACCTTATCGAAAAAAAAAAGGAAAGCAACAACTCAAATTCATGCAATAGGGAAAGAAAAGGATGAAATCACTACAGATTCTGTGGAAATTCAGAAGATCACCAATACCTACTTCGAAAATCTTTACTCTCATAGGATGGAAAACAGAAGAAATGGACAGATTCCTAGAAACATATGAATTACCAAAGCTGAATCAAGAAGATATAAAAATTCTGAATAACCCAGTACCAGTTAATGAAATGAAAAACTTAATTAAAAACTTGCCAACAAAGAAAAGCCCAGGTCCTGATGGATTCACAGCTGAATTTTACAAGAAATTTAGAGAAGATTTAATGCCAATACCCCTAAAACTCTTTAACAAAATTGAAAGGGAAGCAATACTCCCTAACTCATTCCTGGAAGCAAGCTTTACCCTGATACCAAAACCAGAAAAAGACCAACCAAAAAAGAGAACTACAGGCCAATCTCCCTAATGAACACAGATGCAAAAATCCTCAATAAAATACTAGCAAACAGGATGCAGCAAATTATCAAGATTACACACCACGACAAGGTGAGACTCATCCCAGGAATGCAGGGATGGCTCAACATATGCAAATCAATAAATGTAATACACCATATCAACAGAGCCAAAGACAAAAATCACATGATCATCTCAACAGATGCACAAAAAGCTTTTGATAGAAATCCAACACTCATTCATGATAAAAAACACTATAGAAAATTGGAGTAGATGGTCTTTACTTCAATCTGATAAAAGCCATCTATGACAAACCAACAGCCAACATCGTACAAAATTTGAGAGCTTTCAATCTAAAATCAGGAACAAGACAAGGATGTCCACTATCACCACTCCTATTCAATATAGTTCTGGAAACATTGGCCAGAGCAATTAGAAAAGAGAGAGAAATAAAAGGAATAAGGACAAGAAAGGAAGAAGTTAAATTATCATTATTCACAGATGACATGATACTCTACATAGAAGACCCCAATAACTCCACCAAAAGACTTCTAGAATTAATAACCAAATTCAGTAGTGTAGCTGGATACAAAGTCAACACGCAAAAATCAATAGCATTCCTGTATGCAAATAACAAACTCACTGAGAGAGAAATTAGGGAAACCATACCCTTCACAATAGCATCCAAAAAAATGAAATACTTAGGAATCAACCTAACAGAGGAAATAAAAGATCTATACATTGAAAATTACAGCACTCTGAAAAAAGAGATCAAAGAGGATATCAGAAAATGGAAAGATATCCCTTGCTCATTGATAAGAAGAACCAATATTGTGAAATGGCCATACTCCCAAAACTGCTATACAAATATAATGCAATCCTGATCAATATACCATTGGCATACCTCACAGATCTAGAGAAAGCATTCCTAAAATTCATTTGGAAACAGAAGAGACCTAGAATAGCAAAGGCAATCCTGGGCAACAAAGGAAAGGCAGGAAGCATCACAATCCCTGACTTGAAATTATACTACAAAGCTACTGTGATACAATCAGCATGGTACTGGCAAAAAAACAGACCTGAGGATCAGTGGAATGGATTAGAAGATGCAGACATAATGATAAAAACACTCAGCCACCTTATCTTTGACAAAGGAGTCAAACATGTTCACTGGAAGAAAGCCTCTTTAATAATTGGTGCTGGAAAAACTAGCTTTCCACATGCCGAAGACTAAAACTAGACCCATGTCTATTGCCATGCACTAAAGTCAAAATGGATCAAAGATCTACATACTAAAACAGAAACACTAAATCTACAGGAAGAGAAAGTAGGTAGAAATCTTGAAGACATAGGGGTAGGCAGAGTTCATAAACAAAACCTAAACTGCATGGCAAGTACTTCAAAGAATCAACAACTGGGGTCACATATTATTAAAAAGTTTTTGTACATCAAAAAAAATGACCAACAGAGTGAAAAAAAAAAAAAAAACTCACAGAGTGGGAAAACATTTTAGCCATCTGTCCCTCAGACAAAGGACTTCTATCTAGAACATATAAAGAATTGAAAAAAAATCAGGCCCCCAAATTCAAAGACCCAATCCAAAAATGGGCATCTGAGATGAATACGCACTTCTCAGATGAAGAAATACAAATGGCAAATAAATATGTGAAAAAATGTTCAACATCATTGGTCATTCAAGAAATGCAAATTAAAACAACATTGAGATTCCATCTTACCCCAGAAAGAATGGCTATTATCAAGAAATCAACCAAAAACGAATGCTGGAGGGGCTGTGGGGAAAAAGGAACCCTTCTTCACTGTTGTTGGGAGTGCAGGCTGGTATATCCACTGTGGAAATCAGTGTGGAGAAGCCTCAAAAAACTAGGATTACAGGTCCCATTCAACCCAGCTAGTCCCTTCTGGGTATTTTCCCAGAATTAAAATACCATATCACCGCGATATATGTGCACTCATGTTTACAGCAGCACAATTTATAGCTAAATCTTGGAAACAACTCAAATGCCCATCAACCGAGGAATGGATAAAAAAGATGTGGTATTTTTCTACAATGGAGTACTACTCAGCTATAAAGAAGGATAAACTTGAGGCTTTTATAGGTAAATGGATACAACTTGAGACCCCACTCATAAGTGAAATAAATCAGACTCACATGTATAAACATAGTAGTGTCTTCCTAGTGTAAAAAACTGAAAGAGTAAATAAGATCCAAAATGTACAATAGATATTGTGAAAGGGGAAGGAACTGCTCAAAAGGAAAGAACAACTGGGATGGGGGGAAGGAGAAAAGAAGGAAGGGAAAAGAAGAAACATATATACATATATATACATACAAGATAGCTAAGAAAATTATATTACTAATTTCTATTAGTTCATTGAAAAGAATGGTTTGTGTTTATATTGTTTGATCAATTTTTGATGCCTATATCTTGTATTCTGAGCAACTACTTTGAAGATAACAATACGCAATATATTAAACATTGCTAATCTCCTATTGTCTTATTTTAAAATTCTGTATCATTATTTTTGTTTTTTTCTCTTTAAAATTAAAAAAAAAATCACACTCTCAAACCTCTCAGACTAGTGGTCATACTTTATCTTCTATTTACTCCAATTATTCAAAAAATTTTCTAATTTTTGATATTTCAACAACATTAGCATATTATTTGTAAAGAAAAACACTAAGACTTACAGGACCAACCTGTTACACTTCAGACTATGACTTTATTTTCCCCCATACAATAATTAATATTCAGTCTTCCAGAATGAGAGAGACATGCTCCTACTTACAAATCAATAGAACCTAAAATCCAGAAATTATTAATATTCATATCAAATACCCACACACAATGTTCATTTTCAATTCTATATAGTTTAGTCTACCAGGCTTCAAATGGAGGGTTCCATAACACAGACAAAACTACTTCCAGTTTACTCTAAAGCTGATGGACAAAGAGTTAAAAAGCGTTATATTCTGGGAAAATAAGGAATTTACAGCCATAAATTGCTTAAAAGAAGACTGACCAGACTGACCAGATCATTCAACAATGAATGTTTTTCCTGTATCTGGAACATTCTCTAGAATGGATTAACTTTTAAAACCACAGTATCATTAACTGCATGTTTGTTTATTCACCATTTGGTTTGTTGAGGAGAGCACAGAATACCAAAAAAAAGGCAGTGGGGCTGAATTGTAAGGCAGAAGAAAGGGTCTGCTAAGCCATAGGATGAGGAGTTTCGAGAAATGTGACTGATATTAAGATTTGTGCGGGCCAGTGAGATGGCTCAGCAGCGTAAGCGTCTGCCTGGCAAGCGCGAGGGCCCAAGTTCGACTCCCGGAACCCACATACGAAAAAAGGGCCGGTGATATCGCTTAGCGGCATGGGCACCTGGTGGCACGCGAGGTCCTGAGGTTGACCCTCAGTACCCACAAAAAAAAAAAAAAAAAAAAAAAAGATTTGTGAAGGGGCTGGGGATAGAAGTCAGTGGTAGAGCTTGCCTAGTGTGCACCAGACCTGAGTTCAATCCCCAGCACAATTTTTTTTGTTTTTGTTTAAGTGAGTAAGCTTCGGGGGAAAAGGAGAAATTTTATTTTATTTTAGTCTTAGTAAAAAAAAAAAAAAAAATACAAGTCAGGTGCATTCATGTAATCCCAGCACTCTGGAAGCCTGAGGCAAGTTTAAGGCCTTGAATGCTAGCAATTTTGTGAGACCCTGTCACAAAATAAAAAGTAAAAGAAAGGGTCTGGAGATGTAGCTCAGTACCAAGGTCCTGATTTCAATCCTCAGTACAAAAAGAAGAAAGAAAAAGGTACAACAGAAAATACAAAGTCATCTTTTATTTCTAGACAAAATAAAAATGCCATGTTCAGCTGTGGTTTTTATTAACTTAAAAATGTTCACAGCTTTCAGAAGAAGGAAGCCCAAATTTTACTCCAAATACTTTTTGCTTAAGGGCAGACAGACTTACGCTCCAATAAATAGTTTAAAGTTTGTGCGTGTTATGGACAAAATGTTGGGGGCAATTTTCAAAAGTAGCACAGGAAGAAAGAAGTAGGTAGGAGGTAAAAGTTCCATTTAGGATGATGTAAAAGTTACTCTCCAGCCTAAAATAAGTCTACTATAGATATTCAATTTAAATGGGACTGTAACTATCAGTTATACTCTACCACAGCCTTTCATACCTAACCACTTTGTTTTTAATAGAAATAGCAAAATGTTATAAATTTCTCCAACACCTGCATGTTTTTAAATACTCAACATAGAAACCATTACAGCAACCTAGATCAAAACACTAGACAAGTTAAAGGAGAATATTTGTTTAAATTCTCACCTTGCCACAGTCAGGTGCTGTCACCACGAGAAAATGGTGGTTCCTCCATGAACACTGAGTTCTGATCAGGATCCAGTCTGGCTTAGTGTGAGAGAGCTTGTGAACCATCTGCATCCCAATCACCTGCAAGGCCACTAAAAAGGTACACTTCTTAACCCTAGAACTAACATGTTCATCAAAACCTGCATGTTGAACAACTTCCAGATCAAAGTCTAGTGACTGTTTTTGTGTACACTTGTAAAGGTAACATGTTTGCTCCAAGTTACACTCATTTCTACAACTATTTAAAGAGCTAGAACTGGCCCTGGGCTCAGAGGCCCCCGGCTCGGGTGTGGCGCGAGCCCACCTGCTGGCCAGGGTGATGAAGAACCTGGAGTGTGACCCTACACACTACCAACAGCGCACTCTAACCTTCGCCCTCGGGGCTGCTGACCTCTGCTCAGGTTCCTGCAGGAGGCCCAGCGGCACTGACTGTGTGTGGAGAGAAGGCACAGATGCACAGCCTTTGGGACAGTGTGGGGCTAGGTTTTTATCTCCAACGTAGTTTTTTAAGAATATATTTTGTCCTGGCTTATTCCTCATATGTCAATAAAGAACTGGGCTCAAGAAAAAAAAAAAAAAAAAAAAAAAGAGCTAAAACTGAACTAGATGGCCCAATGCATTTGCCTCCAGCATTAATCAAATACTTTAAGTAGTTATCTTCTCTTTTTTGTTGTCTCTGCCACTCAATAGAATATTCCCCATACTACCATCAAGAATACAGCAAGTGAGCCTAAGAGTTAAAGAATTCTCCAAAATGGTACAATGTATAATATGGTAACTTATCTGGTCAATTTTACCAGCAAGTATGTGAAAACTGACATTAAATAATTTTTCCAAGAACACACTGCTATAAAGTGAAAGGGCCAGAACTTAAACCTTGATCTTTCAATTCCAAGTGCTATGCCCTGCTGCACCAAAAGACATAGGAAACCTCCTCCGAGTTGAGGTAGAAATACATCCTGAGTTTTATGACGTACTAAGTTTAAAAATATCTCAAAGAAAAGAGATTCTGGCATGATCCAAAAAGGCTATTTCCAGGGTATAAACTGATATAATAAAAGGAGGAAGAAAAAGCTTATTATTCTTGTTTCTAATTTTCCTAAATTTAAATAGAAATGTACATGGGAAAATATGTTGTCACTATTAACATTCACAGCCTACTTTTTAGTATCATTTGAATGCAACCCAGTTGGCAATTTATTTTATGCAAAGCATTATTTCACCTATAAATCTATTTATCCTTTAACAATCTAGCAGTGTCATTCTTCTAGTTTGCAAACTTTAATGTACAAACAAATCATATGGGAAAAATCTTGTTGAAATGCAGAGTCTGATTCAATATGGTTGGAAGGGAAAGATTCTGCATTTCTAACAAAAACCTAGAGGATACTGCAGCACACCCTTATTAATGACATAGTACTACACTGTCCTATGGAAATGATTCAAGTGACATATTATTTTTAACTTCCTGGTAATCACATTAATAAAACTTTTAAAAACAGATCAAATTAACTTCCATATTATAACTCAAAATATCCAAACCATTACCATTTCAGTATTTTTAAATCATTTTACAATTAATGAGATATTTGACATTCTTTTTCCATATTCTTCCAAACCCAGTGTAAGTTTTCCACTTATAGAACATATCTTAACTCAGAGCAGCACAACCCAAGGGCTCAATAACCACATATAGCTCATGGCTACTTTACTGAACAAAATATGTCTAGTAGACTGAATTTTAATGATTCTGTACCTCTAACTTCCTTAGAATGTTTAGGTGGTACAAAATTTATTAGTATATAACTTCATAAAAATGTATCTATTAATATGTTGCATCAGTAGAAGAGTGTTTTGTTTCTTATGTTTTATGAACTCTGGAAATCTATGAGGTGACAGACGTCACAGCCAAATCACCAGTCCATCCCATTTTCCTTTCACCTAGATAATCCACCTGAATGATGAAACACAGAAGGACATGAGGACTGAAATGTTCAGGGTATAGGAAAGGAAGAGGCAGAAGCCTGAGTATTGATAAGAACGACACTGGGAAAAGAGAAAGTGATTTTCTAAGACAATACTAGTACAACTTCAGTGGGAAAAGTGTAAAAGATATCTGCTTATTTTTATAAATACATACTTTTTGGCAAGGGGAGGGTGCATCCCAGCACTTTGGGAGGCTGAGGTGGGAAGACTAAATACAGACTTCATGAATCTTTTTATTTTTTATATGCGGGTACCAGGAGTCAAACTCAGGAACTCATGCTTGCCAGGCAGGTGCTTATGCCGCTGAGCTATATCACCGGCACGAATCTTTTAAAAAATCTAAAATAAAGACTTTGTTTAAATATCAATTTAAATATCAGACTTTCAAAAATAGCTAAAGAAGGAAAGGTCATCTACGACAAAACAAAAAATAAATTCAATCCTGTCAAAGACAGTCAAACAGGTTTCTATGTACCAGGATACCCCAAACAACATTCATCAAGGAAGATGAATGAGGTCATACTCAGCAGACACAGTTTCAGGCAAAGAATCAGCTAGACATCTGTCTACATATGACGCTTAACCCAATCACATTTTGGCATTATCTTGAGGCAAGTACAATCGCACAGCACTTAACAACTTCTCAGTATGCATTCTGAGAAACATGTCCTTAGCAAATTCACTGCTGTGTGAACATTGAGAGCGTATGTACACAAACCTGGATGATACAGTGTGCACACCTAACTAGTGGTACAGTCACCATCACATGCATATGTGAGTCCACACTGGACTGAAACAAAGTTATGCAGCACATGACCATACACAGTGGTACCTCAGTTCACAAGTGCTTTTGTTTGCAAACTATTTGGTTCACAAATAGAATTTAGCAAAATTTTGTTTTTGTTTGCAAATGCTGCATCGGGTGATGAACACAACCATGGGCATCTTTCCCATGCGAACATGAACATGACCATCTTTTCCACAATCATGGAATGCATTAAGTTCATGAATCGACCTACCACTTTAAAAGAGTATCAGATATTTAGGATAGAAAATAAAAGATGCTGGGCTGGTGAGATGGCTCAGCGGCATAAGCGCCTGCCTGGCAAGTGCGAGGTCCTGAGTTTGACTCCCGGAACCCACATAAAGGAAAAAAAAGGGCTGGTGATATCGCTCAGCAGCACAAGCGCTTGCTGGCAAGCGTGAGGTCCTGAGTTCAACTCCCGGTACCCTCAAAAAAAAAAGAAAAGAAAAGAAAAGATGCCAACTAATTTAGTATTAGCTTTCTTTTTGAATAATGGTGAAGAGCTGACAGGCTCCATGGTGACAGTGAAGTAGGAAAATACAAACCAAGACAATGACCCAATTGCACTGCTATACACTAACTGATGTCTTGTGTTCAGAGAGAAAAGTGGTAAAGATGGCAGATGTCAGTGCCAATATGAACATAGGGCAACTGAGATTATCCAGTTGGGAGCCCAGAAAGAAAAATTTAAATATAGAAAAGTAAACTCAGCCTAGGAAACTGTGGGACACCAGTAAGTATACTAACATATATGTAACACCAGTGTTAGGAAAGGAGAAAAAGATGTAAAAAGAATACTTGAAGAAATAATGGCCAAAAACATGTAAAATTTGGTGAAAAGCATTAATTTACACATCAAAGAAGCTTCACTAACTCTAAGATAAAATTTTAAAAATCCATAGCTAAACACATCACAGCAAAAATGTTCAAAGACAAAGAGCAATGAGAGAAGGGATTTACCGTGTACAAAGGAACCTCCATAAGATTTAAGAGGTGATGTGATCAAAAACCATGAAGACAAGACAATAGAGTAACATTCAAGGTACTGAAGGAAAAAGAATAGCAACCAAAATTTTTATACCCACCTAAACTATCTGCCAAAATGAAGACATTCCCAGATAAACAAAAACTAAGAGAATGTGTATTAGTAATCCTGCCCTACAAGAAACTTTAAGAAGGTTTAGGCTAAATGAAAAGAATGCAGATAAAAAAAATAAAGAGGATAGTAAAGTAACTATATAAATATGAAAAATATTAACAATTTTATAGGTATTAAAAAACATAATTTTTCTTTTTACTTCTACCTAATTTGAAAGAATTCTACATAAAGTAATAATTTTTTTAAAATCTGTGTTGATGGGCACACGATGCATAAAGAATATTTTGTATAAGATAACACAAAGAAAGGGACAGCAAATGAGCTATATAGGAACAAAGTTTTTATATACTAGTGAAATTAAATAGGTTATCAATCCAAACTAATTATTATATATTTATAGTCCCTATGATAACCTCAAAATATAAAATGTAAGACAAGAAAAATAAAATAATGCACTGGAAAATGTTATATGGAGGAAAACAGAATCAAGACATAAAACTATACAGAAAAGAAATAGCAAAATGGCAGACATAAATATTATTAGTACCTATGTTAAATATATATGGATTAAATGCTCCAATTAAACACTATTGGCTTAATGGTTTTGTGTGTGTGTGTTTTTGTTTTTTTGGTTTTTTGAAACGAGGTCTCACTACGTAGTTCAGGCTGGCCTTGCACTCACTATATACCCTTGGCTGGCGTAGAACTTGTGGAGGTCCTCATGCCTCAGCCTCCTGAGTGCTGGGCTTACAACTATGGCCCACCACACCTTGTGGTTTAATGGGTTTAAAAAAAAAGATTGAATATGCCGTCTACAAGAAAAATATTTTAAATACAGTCAGGCATCACATAGTGCTTTGGTCAATGACAGACCATATATACCCTGGTGGTTCCACAAGACACACCTAATGATGTCACAGTTAGTTACTTTGTAAGTGCAATCTATGCTGTCTGCACAGAAAAAACTGCCTAACAAATAACTTCTCGGAAATCATTCCCATCATTGAGAAACACATGTCTATATAAAGATACAAATGGGTTGTAAGTAAAAGGCTAGTAATGATATTCCTCATGAATAGTACCCATAAGAGAGCTAGAGTGGCATTACTAACACATAACAAAGACTTGAAGAAAACAATTGCTACCAGAGACAAATCTTTTATAATGATAAAAAGATCAATCTATCAACAAGATGAAACATTTACAAACACACAACACCAGAGTTTCAAAACACATGAAGCAAGACTAGTAAAATTTAAAGGAAAAATAGACAATGTAATAATAATAATAGAGATTTCAATACCCCACTTTTAATAGCAACCAAAGGAATTAGAAAAGCAACAAGGAAAAGAAGACTAGAACATTATAAATCCTTCTTAAATGCACATACAACATTCTCCAGGATAGATCACATATGAGGCCATAAAGAATTCATGATAAATTTAAAAGAACTTAAATCACCCAAAGTATGTGCTCTAAACACAATGAAATTTAAATTAGAAATAACACAAGGGTGTTTGACAAATTCAAAAGTTAGCAGAAATCAAATGACATTTTACTAAATAATAGGTGAAGGAATTTACAAGGGAAATTACAAAATATTTTGAGATGAATGCAAACAAAAACACAACTATCAATATTTACAGGATGGAAATGAAAGCAGTGCTTAAGGAAAATTTAACTTGAAACCCATTATATTTTTAAACAGTAACAAAAAAGCTCGTATCGATAACAAGTTTCCACCTCAGAAATTCCCTAAAAGAGCTGGGTGTGGTGGTGCATGTCTGTAATCCCAGCACTTGGAAGTAGAGGTCAGCCTGGGCTATACAGGGAGTTCAAGGCCAGCCTGACAACACATTGAGACTCTGTCTCAATCATCTGCTTCCCAAAATCGCAGAAATCTAGTTTTAAAAAAAAACGAAAAACTAAATCCAAAGCAGTTAAGACAGAAATCGTAAAGATACTAAAGCAAAAAAAGAGAGAGAGAGAAAATTAACAAAACTAAATGTCCTTTAGAAAGATTAACACATTTTCCAAACTTTAGCTAATACTGTCCATCAACTCTGTTAAATAATACATGTGATTTTACTTAATAGCCACAACCTATGGGGAAACATGGCCACCCCCAATTCACCCGAAAGTAAAATGAGGTTCTGAGCTATTATTGCATCATTTACCCTCAGATGAAGAACCAAAGAATAGAGAAGTCAAACGTAAAGATCATGTTCTTTACATAATGTTGAATTGCCTGGGCCATTTTGGATTTATGAAAATCTAAACTCTATATTTTAAAGAATACAATCATACTAACTTACTTTCGTTACATACAGGCATTTAATTATGGATATACTGTTCTCTTAGCGTATATTGGGCATTACTCTAAAACTTTATTCTACATTAACTTTCAAATTTCACATACTTAGTAAAAATGTGACTTGTAGGAAAATGGATGTACCTTGAGGCTATAATTTTAAGTGAAGTAAATCAGACACACAAGCTTAAATATCCCATGGCTTATCCTATATGACAAAATCAATATATAAATGAAGTGCAAAATAAAAGAGAAAAAAAAATTGGGGGAAGAAAAGAGACAAAAAGTTATCATAATCCAGTATGGACAATGTATCTAAAAGTGTATCTTGACTTAGTGTAACTGTCTCATGTGTTTTATATGGTTTTTGGCCTATTAGTGTGGTTGTTAATCTGTTATGTATTACAATTAACTATATAAGGACTTACAAATAAATGAATCTGATACTGGCAAAAAAAAAGGAGGGGTGGAAGGGAAGGGGAAAAATAGGAACTGATATCTGTAATGTACATGTATCCATTTTCCACAATGAATGTAATCATTATGTACTGTGAACATGTAATAACAATTAAAAATAAAAAAGAGAAAGTGTGTACTGAGAAAAGACCTAAAGGAATCAGTATAAACACACAAAGTAAATTATATGTAACTGAAGAACTGGTCACACATACACGAATATTTGCCCCAAAAAACGAATACAAAACATGCTATTTCCAATTTAAATAATTTTGCTAAAAGTGTGTTTATGGTAACATAGTGAATCTGAGTTTTCTACTGTTGGCTCAACAACTCTGAATTACCAAAGAGCCAGTGAATATCACTTATACATTATGTTATGATAAACTCTACCACACAACCAAACATAAGCAATCTTGACGCTGTGTTAACTTCAAATTTATGGCTGGAGGTCTGTAGAGATGGCAAGAACACAAAGGGCAGTGTGGTAGAGAAGGTTTAAAACTCCTACATGGAAATATGCAGCTAGATGCTACTACAAAATTCAAACAACAGGTGGCACTCGAGTAAAAGAAATAATTACTACGATCTAAAGCTGAGGAGATAAACCTAAATTTAACATCCTACTGCTCGGCCAATCCATATAATAATTGCTTACCTTTTTCCCCAAATCATACTCCATATCTTTGAGGAAATGTTTCAGATGCTACTGAAAAAAAGTAGTTGTTTCTGGACCCAAATGAAAGTCAGGGAACTTTCACCTTCTCTCCTCCTAGTCTCTCCCACTTGAGTTTACAAGAATATAGCAAGAACATATAATGATGCAATTGTACTCAATAATATATGTACTGGTTTATTCTATTTACATTTTTTTTTAAATTTTGTTAGAAAATATCTTGTAAGGCACTTTTGTTAGACTATGAAAAGAAAGTGAACTGTTCAGGTTGGGTATTTATGTCTATTCCAAACTAAATTTGTGGCATCAATTAAACTGAAATATACTTTCCAAATATTATTTCTTGTTAGTAATATTTCACAGTAAGTATGGGCCTTTCCAAGAGTAAAACTTACTAAAAATAAGACTAAAATATCTTTGTGCTAAATTATTTCAATGGGAAGTCTATTAAATGTCAAATCATTTCAATGATTGGCTAATTTGTAAAATGTAAAGCTCTATCAAATAAGAGCCTAAAGTATAACACACAATCCGATACCTTGAAAAGTAACTTTCATACTTGTATAGCACCTACTTTACAGTTTTTCTGCAAATACTTGCTGGGTTGTTGTTATTCTCTCATATTAAGAAATCTTGCCCTATTTTTAACAGCTATTAAATACATGGCCTATACTTATGCTTCTTCACTTGGGGATGGGAATTGAACCCATGGTGTTTACACTGAACAACATGCCCAAACATTTTTTGTTTGTTGTATGTCGTTTTTTAAAACAGAGCCTTGCTAAGCCACTAGCCCCAGGTTGAGCTCAAACTTGTGATCCTTCTGCCTCAGCCTTCCAGAGGGATAGGATTACAGGCATGCACTACCACACCTGGCTTAATTATGTTTTCTGATTTTAGAGATTACAGCTGAAACCTCAGGAAAGAATGAATTTTTGTTAAATACCCCAGTAGGCAAGTAATTCAAAGTAAATAAAAAATACCTGCAATATCTTCAAATAAATACAGGGGTGATGAGTAACCAGTGATCCCATTACATAAAATTTAAAATTAAAAAAACACGAGAGATTCCTCTGCAGCAGCCAACAGGAAAGCACATGAGCCCATGGAGCCCGTCCCCAGCCAACTCCACATTGTGGATTCGGTGCCAAGGCCACATCAAATCGTCAATTCCTACCTGGCTCTACATTTTTATTCCCCTTAGTACAGGGCTGCAGAGGTGCTGACCAATGAACAGATTTGATCATGGATGAGGCTAACGCCCTAGCAGAGAAGGTAAGCTCCAGAGAGCCAGCTGTCCCAGAGAAAAATAACAGTCCTGGCCAGCAGCGCTGGCCCCATGACCACCCCTGTTGTAAACTGCAAAAACGGTGTGAGGTTTTACACAGAGTGAGTGCAGCACTGCAGGACAGAGTTACAAAAGAAACCAGTGCAGGGCCTGGCAAATTGCCAGAGTGTCATCAGGTGCCATTTTGGAAGGGTTGATTGTGTTGGACTGAGCCGAAGAACAACTACACCGTAACTTCAATCCAGGACTTTCAGTGCTACCCTACCTCAGTGACTGGGGGAAAATAGCTATGGGAAACAGATGCAGAGGGAGAAGATGAGGGCTAGAAATAGATCCCCAGAGAATTTCAACCTCAGTCCAGTTAAGACACAGGGCCCCACACCCCATGGTGGAAGGCCAGGCCTGGGGATATGGTTTTCAGAGGTGGCTGGATCTGAAAGTAATGGCAACGAGTCTAACAATCTGTTCAAGCCCTCATCCCGCTGCCTACATAGAGCACAGAGTGGAGTTCTGATTGCTTCCTCGTTTACTAATGTGAACAGGGATGTGCCTTGGCTTGGACGGTTGCCATGGTCTCAGATTTCCCGCAGGGGGGCCTCTGGAGCAGGTGCAGCACCTCACACACACAGAGACTATAAAGTTGGGCACAGAGGACCAGGACTTGCTAAAGTCCAAGACTGCAGGTCCTGGAAGGAAACCACTCATCTGGCAATACAGAGAAAAAAAATTTTTGGACCCTTTTTTTTTTTTTCTCCTGTATTGGTTTTTGGGGTTTGGAGTCCCCCCACCCCATTTTTTTCATTTGGCATTTTCTTTGTTTTCTCTCTTTTAAGTCTTCCTTTATTATTTTATTTTTCTTTAGTTTGCTGGGTATTTTTTTTTCTTTTCTTTTTCTTTTTTGTTCTTTTTTGCTATTTTTAATGTAAGACTATTAACTTCCTTTTACTACTTAATAGGATCCTTTATTTCATTTCTGTCACCACCTTCTCAACTGCCATTGCTTAATTTTTTATATTTTACTTTTCTCATGCTCCTATTCCCACAACTTCAATCTTTACCAGTATAATGGTTAAGCTTTATGAATCTTTAAATAGTTAACTATATGCTCTGACAATTAAACATTATTCTATTGTTAGTGGAGGTAAAATTCTTCCATTTAATAGATATTTACTATAGGTCAATGTTTAGTTTATCTTAGATTTATACTATAATCACAGGTTTCTTTTCTATGGTTAAGATATGTCAATATCCAGTTTGTCTGACACTTATTTGTGCTGATTCAATTACTAGAGCTCAGGTGACACAGTTGTTGCTATCAACTAGTTTTCTCTGCATGCCATATATGACCAGCATAAAAAACAAGAATCCATGAAAACATGCCAAATAGAAATTTAGGAGATTAAAAATTTTATTAAAAGTATGGGCAGCAGAAGCAACCAATATGAGGACGGAGTGGCAGACCTAGAAGACAAGTATGGTGGCAGTGGTCATGAGAGATACTTTAAAAACAAGGGAACATGAAAAATGGATTCAACAGCTACTAAATGATGCAAAGACTAATCCAATATTAATTGGAATTAGTGAAAAACGACAAGACAACAAAAGTGACATAAAAACCTGTTTATATGAATAATAGCAGAAAACTTTCCAAACCAGGGAAAAGAATTAAATATACAGATAAGTAAGACATATAGAACCCCAAATACCCACAATCAGAAAAGAACATCTCCACAACACATCACAGTCAAAATCCCAAAAGTACAACACTAAAATAGAATCTTAAAAGTTGTACAGAAAAGCAAAGAATCACTTATGAAGTAAAACACATTAGAATTATGGCAGATTTCTAAACACAAACCTTAAAGACCAGGAGAGCCTGGAGTGAAGTGTTTCAAGCCCTAAAGGAGAACAACTTCCAATCCATATTAATATATCCTGCAAAGCTATCTTTCAAAATTAGTGGAGAAATAAGATATTTCCATGATAAAAAGCACATTAAGATATCCATGGTCACCAAACCAAAAAATTCTCAAGGATATCCTAGGAACAGAAAATGAAGCTAACGATCCTAAAAGACCCAAAAGAATGATTATACCAGGTACAGTGAGCAGTTAAGTAGAAGGAAAGAAAGGGAATCGGCAACCAGAAAATAATGCAATGACAGAAATAAGCCAATACTGTTCGGCAATAATGCTCAAAGTGAATGGCTTCAATTCCCCAATCAAAAGACACAGACTGGCAGAATGAATCAAGAAACAAAATCCAACAGTAGCTTTATACAAGAAACATACTTAACCCAAAAGGAAATGCATAGAATAAAAATCAAAGGATGGAAAACAATATTCCATGCAACAAGAACCTAAAAACAAGCAGGAATAGCTATCCTATTTTCACATAAAGTGAACTTTAAGCCAAAACTGATCAGAAGAGGCAAATAAGGGCATTATATAATGATTAAGGGAACATTTCAATGAGACAGATAACAATTATAAATATATATGCACCAAGCAGCAGCACATCCAATTTCATAAAACATAAAAGACCAGATAAACATCAATACAATTAGAGTGGAGGAACTCAATACCGCACTTTCACAATAGACTGGTCAACTAGACAAAAAAAAAAAAAACTTGACAAATATCAGAGTTGAACCAAACATTTGAACAAATGGACTTAATAGATATCTACGAGTGTTCCACCTACTAGCAACAGACATTCTTTTAAGCAGCACATAGAACTTTCTCCAAAATAGATAACAATCAATAAAGCATGTTTAAGTGCAAAACAATCAAAATTAGCTCCTGCATATTACCAAATCATAGTGTAATGAAACTAGAAATCTATGATAAAAGATTTATGCAAATGGATGGAAATTAAATAATACATTCTTGAATAATCAATGGGTCACAGGAGGAAGTAAGACAGTTCCTAAAACCAAATGATAATGCCAGTACAACATATCAGAACTTAAGGGACACACTGAAAGCAGTCCTTAGAGGGACTTTTACAGCTATAAATGCCCACATCAGAAACAATGAACCCAAATAAATAACCTAATAACATACCTCAAGGTCTTAAAAACACAAAATCCGGGGCCAGAGAGATGGCTCAGCGGCATAAGCGCCTGCCTGGCAAGCGCAAGGGCCCGAGTTCGACTCCTGGAACCTACATACGAAAAAAGGGCCCGTGATATCGCTCAGTGGCATGGGCGCCTGCTGGCGTGCAAGGTCCTGAGGTCGACCCCCGGTACCCAAAAAAAAAAAAAAAAAAAATCCAAATCCAAAACTAGTACTAGGAAAGAAATTATAAAGATCAGAGCAGAAATCAATGAAATGAACACATTAAAAATATATAAACTATCAACAAAGTGAAAGCTGGTTCTCTGAAAGATAAACACGTAAACCCTTAGTAATTGTTACCCAAAAAGGAAAGAAAAGACCCAAATTAATGTGTTTAGAAAAGAAAAAGATGAAATTACAATAAACAGTGCCAAAATCCAGAAGACTGTTAGTAACTGAGATACAGCGGTATCTCAGTTCACGAATGCTTTTTGTTCGCAAACAATTTGGTTCACAAACAGAAGCATTTTGCAAAATTCTGGTTCTGTTTGCAAACTCTGCATTGGGTGACAAACACGACCGTGGCCATCTTTCCCACACAAACACAATTGTGCCCATCTCTTCCAAAATCATAGAACAAATTAAGTTCATGAACCAAGGTACCACTATACTTTGCAAACCTGTACGCCAATAAATCAGAGAATTGAGAAATGGACAGATTCCTAGATATATATGAATTATCAATAATAAATCAAGATTTTAAAACCCTAAACAATACAATAATAGGTAATGAAACTGAGGCAGTAATTTAAAAAGAAAAACCTACCAACTCAGAAAAGCTCAGGTTCAGATGGATTTACTGATGAACTGTATAAGAATTTAAGGGAAGATCTAACGCTAACACTCCTCAAATTCTTTAAAGAAATCAAAAGAGAAGTACTCCCAAACTCATTCCTGGAAGCTTGCATTACCCTAGTTCCAAAACCACACAAGGACCCAACCAAAAAAAAAAAAAAAAAAGACTATAGGCAAATCTCTTTAATAAACATAGAGGCAAATATCCTCAACAAGATACTGACAAACAGAATGCAACAACTCATAAAAAAGGATCATACATCATGGACCAAGTAGGTTTCATCCCCAGGGATGCAAAAATGGTTTGACATATGCCAATCCATAAATGTAATACATCACATAAACAGAAGCAAGAACAAAAATCACATGATCATCTCAACAGACAGAAAAAAAAAGCCTTTGACAAAATACAACATTATGCTTGATTTAAAAAAAAAACTGAAGAAAAGAGGTATAGTAAGTCCCCGACTTATGAACGAGTTCCATTCCAGGAGAACATTCCTAAGTCAGATTCACTGTAAGTCTGACGAAGTGAATGTTATACACCTTTGACACAAATATAAAATATAAAGTATTAAAAAACCAACATACACAAAAATACAGTAAATCCCCTGCTCCACACTATTTATAGTGTACTACTGCACACCATCACACTGAACAGTAAACACACAGAAGCAAGACTGTGACAATATCTAGCAGACACACAAGCTACTTCAACTATTTGTTTGAATCTATAAATGTTCATAATGCAAGGTCCATTTCTATCTGTGAAAGTCTGCAACTGAAATGTTCATAAGTCTGTAAGTAGGTGACTTACATATAGAAGGTCCTTATCTCAATCTCACTTATGACAAGCCAGGTGTAGTGGTGCACACCTGTAATCCCAGCACTCAGGAGGCTGAGGCAGGAGAGCTGCCACAGTTCAAGGCCAGCCTGGGAACCACAGTGAGTTCAAGACAAGCTAGGACTACATAGAAAGATCCTGTCTGAAAAAAACCAACAGCAAAAAGCCATTTATGACAAATCAACTACCAACAGCATATTAAGAGGGGAAAAAACTAAAAGCTTTTCCCCCAAAATCAACAAGACAAAGATGTCTATTCTAACAACTCCTGTTTAATATAGTGCACAAAACATTAGCCAAAGGAATCAGGTAAGGGGAAAAAAAGCAATATGTATAGGAAAAGAAAAGTCAAATTATCATTATTTGCAGATAACATGATCTTCCACATAGACTCAAAAAATTCCACAAAAATACTCCTAGAATATCCAAATTCAGCAATATAGCAGGATACAAAATCAACACACAAAAATCGACAGAGTTCCTGTATACCAATAATAAATTCACTGAGAAAAAAATTAGGAAAACAATACCATTAACAACAGCATTGGGCTGGGGATATAGCTCAGTGGCAGAAGTACCTGCCTGGCAAGCACAAGGTCCTGAGTTCAATTCCCGGTACAAAAAAAAAAAAAAAAATTGCATCAGGAAAAGTTTAATATTTAGGAATTATCCTGACCAAGGGAATGAAATACTTCTAAAACAAAAACTACAGCACTCTGAAAAAGGTGATCAAAGAGGACATCAGAAAATGGAAAGACACCCTATTCTTGGATGGGCAGACCCAATCCAATGGTCAAAATGGCCATACTTCCAAAACTGATATATAGATTTAATACAATCCCAATCAAAATATCAAAAGCATTCCTCACAGATCTAGAGAAAACAATCCTACAATTCATATGGAACCAATAAAGACCCAGAATAGCAAAAGTAACCATGAGTAACAAGAGCAAAAAACAGGAGTCATCACAATCCTGGACTTGAAGTTGTGTTACAAAGCTACGATGATAAAAACAGCATGGTATTGACAAAAAAAACAGAAATATGGGATCAATGGAACACAATACAGGAAGTAGAAACAACCCCAGTCACATTAAGCTATTTGATCTTTGACAAAAGGGCTAAAAACATACACTAGAGACAAGATACCTCTTTAAATAAGTGGTGCTGGGAAATTGGCTATCCACATTAAAAGATCAGTGTAGACCAATGTATCTCACCATGCACTAAACTAAAATTAAAATGGATCTAACATCTAAATGTTAAAACAATCTGCTGCATAATAAAATAGATAAATCTTTTGAACACACGGGTATAGGCGAGGACTTTCTGAAGAGAACCCCAATGGCATAAAAAATAGTACCAAAAATCAATAAATGGGATATCAAATTAAAAAGCTTCTGCACAATGAAGGAAACAGCGAGCAGTGTGAAGAAACAATTGGAAACACTTTTGTCAGCTACTCTGTAGACAGAGGACTAACGTTTAGAAAATATAAAGAACTAAAAACAATTAGCCCACCAAAATAAAAGAATCAAAAAATAGGCAACTGAAGTGAATAGACACTTCTCAGAAGACCAAGTACAAATGGCCAATAAATACATGAAAATAATGTTCAACACTGCTAGCCATTAGAAAAATGCAAATTAAAACAATGACATTCCATCTTAGTCCAGAAAAAATGGCCATCGTCAAGAAACCAAATAATAACAATTGCTCCAGAGGCTGCAGGGAAAAGGAAACCTCTACATTGTTGTTGGGAATACAAACTAGTATAACTGCTACAGAAATCAGTATGGAGACTCCTCAAAAACTAAAACTAGAAATTCCCTTTGACCCAGCTATTCCCTTCTAGATCTCTCCAAAAAGAGTTCAAGACATCATATTACACTGATACATGAATACTCATGTTATAGCAGCACAATTCATAACCACTAAATCTTAGAAAACAGCCTACATGCCCATCAACAGATGAATGGATAAAGAAAATGTGGCATTTATACACAGTGGAGTACTACTCTACCATATTAAGTCATTTATAGGAAAATGGATGCACCTGAGACCATAATGTTAAGTGAAATAAATCAGACACATAAGCTTAAATATCACATGTTTCTCTCATCTGAGAAAACCAAAATATAAAGAGCAAAAATTTTTTTTTATGGCAGTACCGGGAGTCGATCTCAGGACCTCGTACTCGCCAGCAGGCGCTTGTGCCGCTGAGCGATATCACCAGCCCTTTTTTTCCTTTATGTGGGTAACAGAAGTCGAACTCAGGACCTCACACTTGCCAGGCAGGCACTTATGCCACTGAGCTATCTCACCAGCCCATAAAGAGCAAAATTTAAAAAATTTCAAATGAGAAGGAAATCAAGAGATGGAGGAACAGGGAGGGAGAGTAAGGAAAGGCACTAAAAAATGAACTGATACATTATGTACATATACCAACTTCCCACAATAGATGTAATCATTATGTAGTGCAAATATGTATTAAGAAATAATAAAACCTGAAAAAAATAGTAAAACAAGTATAATTCACACCTTCAAAAAATAGAGAAGTCCTGGTTCTGTTAATGGTGTAGTAGGTCCAATCACCTCCTAATCACCCCACTTCTGAATACATAAGATTTTCATAGAACATTCCAGATCTAAACTATAACAGAGAGTGACTGCATAGTACAATTGTGTTGTCACATTTCAGTCCAAGCAGTCTGCATGTACAATGATCTTATAAGATTAAAATGGCGGGCCGGTGAGATAGCTCAGCAGCATAGGCGCCTGCCTGGCAAGTGCGAGGTCCTGAGTTCGACTCCCGGAAGCCACATACAAAAAAAGGGCCGGTGGTATCGCTCAGCGGCACGGGCGCCTGCTGGTGCACAAGGTCCTGAGGTCGACCCCCGGTACCCACAAAAAAAAAAAAAGAAAAAAAGACTATAATGGCGCTGTAACATTCCTACCACACAGTGATGTCACAGCCACTGGAAATTTCTGTAGCACAACACATTTCTCATATGTTTCTGATTATGCTGGTGTAAAAAAAACCTACTACACTGCCAGTCATACAGCAGTTTGGACCTTACAATTCCATGCACTAGGTGTTTTGCAGACTATACAAACTAAGTTTGTATAAATAGACCTTGTGATGTGTGCACAATGACAAATCTCCCAAGAACACACTTGTCACTGTATCCTCATCACTAACAGGCACATGCCTGCATGCAATGAAAGGATACAAAGATCTGGCTTCTCAGCTACCACAAATACAGACAATTCTGAAGGGCCATTTACCTTAAAATTCCCTGCAGTCAGCCAGAATAATATCATTCCTAACAGAGCATCATGCTCAACTTCTCCCTCTACCAATATTATCCTAATAAACTTCCTTAACATTAATTTAATGTCAGTAGAGTTTGCTTCCCAAGTAACCCAACCTTCAAAGACATCCAAAAGCCAGCAAACCAGGTTTGAGGGACTAAACAATTTTAAATCCTGAACTACATTTATACTACATTCAGGTCCACATAAGCTATATATATAAATAATACATATATTATTTATTTTTTGCCAAAGAACACACCCACTTCCAATGTTGGGTGTGCCTAGAATTCAAGCAGAAAGCCAGTCTTCATTGCTGGAGTTATCAAATGACAGAGTTTGGGGTCACCAAAGTGATGGAATTTGAGGGTAAAAATCTCAAACAGGAGAGGGCTACAGAGGACACCTAAAATCTGCAAATAAGCTCATTTCAAGATGACCTCTTAACTCACAAGTCCAAGAAATACTCCAAGGAGCCCAACAGAAAGCAAGAGGGCTAACAGACACCAAGCAAGTACCCTCAACTACTACCAATGAAGGGAAAACAAGAGCTTTTAATTTGAATCATGCAAAGCTAAATTGCTGGGTTAACACCTCAGGCTTTATATTGTATACTTTAAGGATAGTGTCTAAATTCCAAGATTAATACCCTTGAACTAAAGCCAAAAGTAGTCCACTCTAGCACCAAAACTCAAAATGTTCAATTTGAACAGCCAGTCAACTGTCCACTAGAGCCAAGATACTCAAAGATAAAGGAAGACAGAATCTCTGTAACACATCATCCACAATGAATACAATGTAATAAAAAAATTAGTAGGATGAGTCACTCTCAGCTTCCGAAGGACATGACCATTCCTTGTTACAGGTCCATTTCCTATCTTAGAGTCAGCAATGCATGCCCAATCAATCCTCATAATTCAACCTCTCTGATGTCTCCTTCCACCACCAGTCTCAGAAAACTCCCTTTTGAGGGGCCCATGTCATTAGACTGCTATATTAATCAGCTTTCCCATCACTAAAACACAGTATCTGACACCCACAATTTAAACTAGTTTCATCTGGCTCATGGTTTCAAGGGATTCAGTCCATGCCCAGCCAACACCCAGAATTTAAAGGTGGAGTTTATTTTGGCTCACAGTTTCAGAGGGTTTGGTCTATTATTAACTGGCTTGAAGGCATAAACAGAATGGGCATGGCAGAGAAAAGCTGCTCAAACCATAGCACCTATGAAACAGAGCAGGGGAACAGTGTCAGTGAGGAAGGAGGGACCAGATACAGACCCTAAGATCATGCCTATGTTACTCACCCAGATACACCCAAAACCTACCTCACCAATCCCCTGGGCAGTTCCAAGCCAATCAAGTTGACACAATCAAGCTTAACACCCCAACTAGACACGTCCAGATAATCACCGTATCTCAGTGAGGGCAAACCTTTTAGAGATGAGTGCCCAAACTACAACTCAAAACCCATTTATTTATCACAAAGTGCCAACACTCCAATTAAACCTGAATACTGAAGTTTGGGTTTAGAAAAAAACATATATTAACATCTTCTGTCTTAAAAGAAAAACAGCATGTGTGCTGTAGGTTTGCCACCAATGCCATATCCTAAGGTCAAATGATTGGAGACTTTAATTTCACCAGCAAATCCCTTCAATGCATTACCTAGATTAGTGTTTGAATAACCAGAAGACAGGAATGTGAAGGGGCATCTTTAAAATTTTGTCTACTACACATCTCATGAGTTGCTCCCGACCAACAACTGAATATCAAGAGAATATAAAGACAAGACTGTTCCTTGGAAACATGTAGCTCCTCCGATAGGCTCCCCATCAACTTTGCCAAAATTCTAAGAAGTACACCATAAGCTGAGAGTTTTCCTATCCAATTTTGTTTATTTACCTCTCTCTTATACAGGAGCCAGATATGTACAGTTAAGTCCAAGACTTACGACCGAGTTCCACTCCAGAAGAATGTTCTTAAGTCGGATTCCTTCATAATCCAACAAAATGAGTCTTATACAGTGGAACGATGACAGTGTTCTGCATTTTGACTGAAGTATGGATTACATATGGATTACTTAAATATATTCACTTCTCAAGACTTGTCAAACTATACACTTAACACATGCATTTCAGTATATGAAAATTATATTCCAATAAAAATAAGTATTGGTGCTAAACAATTTATCAATGTTACTAAGGAAGGAGCCCTTATCTGTTAATGATATGCACTAAAACAGTTACAGATGAAATGATGCAATGTCAGAGACTTGCTTTAAAATAATTCTGAGCAGTGGGAGTGGCTCTGGATTAAATAAAACTGGATATACATTAAGGACTATTGAAGCAAGGTAAGGGATATGTAGAAGTTCATTATATATTCTATCTTTAATTTTGTATATATTTGAAAGCTTCCATAATAAAATATTTTTGACCAAACCAAAACCTAACAGTAGCCATACAATGATAAAACTTCTAATACACACTGGTTTCAGTACAAATTGGTAACAATCAAATCTTTAAAGATAGCTTTGTATGAAATCTACTAATGCTCAGGCCGGTGAGATGGCTCAGTGGTGTAAGCACCTGCCTGGCAAGTGCAAGAGGCCGAGTTCGACTCCCGGAACCCACATACAAAAAAAGGGCCGGTGATATCGCTCAGCGGCACGGGTGCCTGCTGGTGCGCGAGGTCCTGAGGTCGACCCCCCGGTACCCACAAAAAAAAAAAAAAAGAAAGAAAGAAATCTACTAAAGCTGAAACTGCACATACCCTTCAACCCTTCAACTCAGTTTTAGGATACCCCAAAGAATTCATGCATGTATGTACAATAAAACACATAAAAACACTATTGAATGCAGCATGTTCTACAACAGGAAAAAAATGCAACTATGAAAACTGTCTTTAAATATGGTAATCAATAAAGTAACTGTAGAATGTTCACATTGTAAAAAGATATGCAATAGTTAAAATGAACTGTGTCTTTGTGTCTTTCATGGAAGAACATAAAAAATAATCAGTATCATCTACAGCCAACTGATTTTCAACAAAGGCTCTCAGAACACACTACACATGACAGTCTTCAATAAATGGTGCTGGGGAACTGGTACATCCACAGGCAGAAGAATGAAACTAGACCCCTATCTCTCACCAGTTGCAAAAGTCAACTCAAAATGGATTTATGACTTAAATGTCTGCTATGAAACTACTAGAAGAAAGCATAGGGGATCTGCTTCGGGACACAGAAACAGGCAAAGAATTTTTAGACAAGACCCCAAAAGCATACTAAACAAAAGCGAACATAGACAAATGGGATTACATCTAACTAAAAATCTGTGCACAGCAAAGGAACAACAAAGTACAGAAATAACCTACAGAATGGTAGAAAATATTTGTAAATTATATATCAAACAAGGACTTAATATCCAAAATAGATAAGGACCTCTAAAATCTCAACAGCAAAAAAAACAATTAAAATATGAGCAGAAGGTTCAGACATTTCTCAAAAGAAGACATACAAATGACTATCAAGAATACGAAAGAGGGGCCGGTGAGATGGCTCAGCGGAGTAAGCGCCTGCCTGGCAAGCGTGAGGTCCTGAGTTCGACTCCCGGTACCCACATAAAGGGGAAAAAAGGGGGCCGGTGATATCGCTCAGTGGCACAAGTGCCTGCTGGCAAGTGCGAGGTCCTGAGTTCTACTTCTGGTACCCACATAAAAAAAAAAAAAAAAGAATATGAAAGAATGTTCATCAGGGAAATGCAAATCAAACCACAATGAGAGAATGGCTAATATCAAAAAGACTAAAGATAAGAAGTCCTAACAAGAATATGGAGAAAAGGAAACCCTTGCACACTGTTAGTGGGAATGAAAATTGGTATGACTATTATGGAATACAGTATAGAAGTTCCTCAAAAAATTTAGAATAGGGCCAGTGAGATGGCTCAGTGGCACAAGCACCTGCCTGGCAAGCGCGAGGTCCTGAGTTCGACTCCTGGTACCCACATACGAAAAAAGGGCTGGTGATATCGCTCAGTGGCACAAGCGCCTGCTGGCGCGCAAGGTCCTGAGTTTGAACCCCAGTACCCACAGAAAAAAAAAAAAATTAAGACAGATCAACCATATGAAACAGCAAGCCCGTTACCAGTTACATATTCAAAGGAAATGAAATCAGTATGTTGAAGGAACATCTGAAGTCCCATGTTTATTACAGCACTATTCAAAATAACTAAGAAATGGAAACAGCTTAAAGTGTCCATCAAATGATGAAAAGTAAAGAAAATATGGTACATATATACAATAGAATGCTATTCCACCATAAGAAAATAAAGAAATCCTGTCATTTGCATCAACATCCATGGAACTGAAGATGACTGTTAAGTGAAATAAGCCAGGATTAAGCTTAAAACCGATAGAAAGGCAAATACTTATATGTGAAATATATGACCTCACTCATATGTGAAATATAAAAAAAAAAGATGATCTGGTAAATTGAGAATAGAATGGTGGTTACCAGAGGCTTGGGGGCAGGGGGTGGACCATGGACCATGGTTACTAAATTACGGCTAGGATTAAGAAATTCAGGTGTGCTACTACACAGTAAAGTGACTGTAACAACAATGTGCTGCATCTTTCAAAAAGCTAGAGGAAAAGATTCTGGATGTTTTTACCATAAATAATAAATGGTGGATAGGATACTTATCCTATCCTAGTGGCAGAGTATGTGCTTAGCATGTGCAAAGCGTTGAGTTCGATCCCCAGCATTCTTCCCCCACCCCCAAAAAAGGGAAAAGTGGTAAATGACTGAGGAGACAGATATGTTTAACTTGATTTAAACATTACATAGTATACATGTATCAAAACATCACATGAAATCCCATATGTATGCATTTTTATGTATCAGTTCAAATATAAATCCTATCATTCTGGAAGGCTGAGGCAGGATCACATGTTCAAGTCTAGCCTCAGCAACTTAGTGACTTAGCAAAACACTGTCTCGATCAATCAATCAATCAATTAATCAATCAGGCTGGGGATGTAACTCACTGCTAAGGCCCTAGATTCAATCCCAAGTACCATGAAAAACAAAATTAAATTTCAAAAAATGACAAGAACTGCAGGATGATAAATATAATACTTTTTTTACAAAGTTATACTATGCACTATACAATATACTACAAAAACAAATATAAACGAACTGGGAATGTAACTTAATGGCAGAGTAATGGCCAGTATATGTGAGACCCTGGGTTTAATCCCCAGCAACAACTATATATATCAATATCTTAGTTACTTCCTGACCCCGCAACCCTTGCATTCTGTATGCACCTAAAACCAGTGCTACATAAATGATGCCAAGGTCTGCCACCAGCTGGAGCAGTAGCCAGGCTTTCTTCTCTTTCGGTTGTAGGGGTTGAGTGCCTGGATCACTGAGCACTCTGAAGCCAATCCCAAGGAACAAATTCACTAGGCTGCCACCATTCTGGAACATGGTGCTCTGTGGCTTTCTTCTCAAAGCCACTTTTGCAATTTTGAGGCTGCAAAGGGTGGAGTCCTGCTGCTTCTTGTGATGCCCTCAGGCCATCTTTTCTGTTCTATTCCTTCTCAGCAACCAATCTCTCTTTTGCTCTATCTTTGCAGTCTATAGCCTTACTGGAGCTTCCTTTCTGGCCAAATGCACAACGTTTTAAATCACTCTGCTGGGCTCTTTGCTCTTGATTCTCAACACAGATCTGGCTAAAAGCCCCCAACAGTAGCCATGCCACCGCCTCAACATTATACTGCCTTGAAATTTCTTCTGCCAGATAAGTTCACTGTCTTTAACCTCAGTCTCAGGCAAAGTCTCTGACACAAGCAAAATGCAGAAAAACTTTCTGCCAAAGCATAACACTTACCATCTGGAGTCCAGCAGCTAATGCAGTCCTTCTTCCCAGCAGAAACCTCCCAAGCCTGGTCTTTGCTGGCTTTGTGGTCTTCTGAGGTCTGACCAGAATCTCCCATACAGTACAGCCTAAGGCATTCCAGCACTACTTTTTCAGCCAGCATCTCCAAACCTTTCCAAACTCTTCCCACAAGCCATTCCCAGAAGTTCCTGAACCACATGGTCGGGTATAGTCACAGCAACAATGCCACTCCTGGTACCAAATTCTGTCTTAGTTACTTTTCTCTCGTTGCTGAGACAAAATACTTGACACCCAAAGTTAAACGAGGAGAGGTTTATTTAGCTCACATTTTGTAGAGGTTTCAGTCCATAATCAGCTGGCTCCAAGGCAGGGTGGCACATGGCAGAGGGGCAGCAGTTCACGGCAGTGGAAGACAGCAAAAACAACAAGGTGAGTAGACAAGCCTCTTTTCCTCCCTTATATCATATGCAGGTTACCCGCCCTAGGGCAGGTGTAGCACTCACACCCTTAACCTTAGCCAGAACTATGCCAAACCAATCAGTGGACTGATTTACTAATCACACACCCTTAATCCTAACATCACACACTAGATTCTGCCACCTCTGAAAAGCCTGCCCCCATAACTGCAGAAGGCTTTGGGGGGAACATCTAGATACAAGCCATAACAGCACATAAATGGTGTACAGAGAGAGAGATATGTATAGTATAGAGGGAAATAAATATTATGTATAATATACATATTATTTTATATACTTATATATTACATATTATTTATACTGTTATATATTACATTATACATACAGTACTACAGTCTAATATATAATATAGCTTTAATGTACTCTATATCCTACTATATATAGTTTATAGGTACACATAGGTACTCAATGGAAAGTGTATCATGAATGAATATGATAATGTACCAAATTCAGGATAATGATTACTTTTAGATAAGTAAGGAAAACAGTATTAGGAGTTCAATGGTATTGTAAAATATAAAGAATTAATGGAGGTGGTATGACAGCTTATATTCCTCTCTGTGCTTTCCTGTAAAATCTGAAAGATTCAGAAGGCTGAGGCAGGAGGATCACCACGAGTTCGAGGCCAGCATGGGCTACAAAGTGAGTTCAAGGTCAGCTTGAACTACATAGTGAGACCCTGCCTCAAAAAAAAAAAAAAAAAAAGAAAGAAAGAAAGGAATCTGAAAGATTTCAAAATTTTACAAGACAAAACAACACAATAAAAGTAAGGCTATTGCAATGGTCTAAGAGAGACATTACTCACAAGTCATCAAAGTGTTTAAATGAGGTTATTTTTGTTAGTGGTGGTACTGTTCTTGGTACTGGGGATTAAACCTAGGGTTTTGCACTGAGCTACATCCCCAGCTCTTTGTTATTCTGAGACAGGGTCTTGCCCAGGCTAAGCTCAAACTTATAATCCTTCTGCTTCTACCTCTCAGAGTGCTGGGATTACAGGTGTGTCATTTCTGGCTTTAAATGATTTTCAAGAATCAACTTCAAGGGCCGGTGAGATGGCTCAGCGGCATAAGTGCCTGCCTGGCAAGCGCGAGGGCCCAAGTTCAACTCCCAGAACCCACATACGAAAAAAGGGCCAGTGATATTGCTCAGCGGCACGAGCACCTGCTGGCACGCGAGGTCCTGAGGTCAACCTCCAGTACCCCAAAAAAAAAAAAAAAAAAATCAACTTCAAATGTTACCTGGGCCGGTGAGATGGCTCAGCAGCTTAAGCGCCTGCCCGGCAAGCACGAGGGCCCGAGTTCGACTCCCGGAACCCACATACGAAAAAGGGGCCGGTGATATCGCTCAGCGGCACGGGCGCCTCCTGGCGTGCGAGGTCCTCAGGTCAACCCCCCGGTACCCACAAAAAAAAAAAAAAATGTTACCTAGTTGGTTCACAGTGTTTTAGAACTATAAACTATTTTACTCAAAGTACCCAGTTAAATATTGATTTGAAATAGTCCTGCTGATAATATATAGGTATATAGTATATAAGTATACACTATAATACATACCAATAATATATACTATAAAAATATGAATAAAGCCAAAAATGTGATGTTAGCATGGAGCCAAATAATTTCAGTATAAAAATGCATATGGAAAATAGCCTACTACACCTATACTATTTTACATAAAAATAAATATCCTTAGTAAACATGGCAGAATGTGAAATCTTATCAAATTTAGGTGATGGGCACCTGAGGGTTGTGATCCTATTCTCTGTGCTCTTCTGTGTACTTTGAAATCTTTTATACAGTAAAAAAAAAAAAAAAAAAAATTAATAAATACAATGGAAATATTTGCAGGAAAAAAATACTACTCTTTATAACATTCTTCAGTAAGATCTCCTTACTAAGGCTGTTCAAAAGAGAAAAGTACCTCCTTATTTTTAATCTGCTACTTGATGAATCTGGCCATTTTTATATAAACAAAACCTTTCTTCATTGGTGAAGTGGGTAGAACTACACAGCATATGAACTATTTATTGAAGAGTCCCTATCAGGGTAACTGAGTTCTAGGAACCAAATACATGCACACACACATGCACACACAAAATGCACACAAGTTCTTATCTTCAGTTTTCCACTTTGCCATTTCCTTAGTTTTCCATATTTTTAAGTAGGACTGTTTATGTTTTGAACAGTTAAACAGTAGCCCCTAACACACGTGTTGATGTCCTAATATCCAGTCTCTATGAATGTTATATTACTTGGAAAAAGGATCTTTGCATATGTACTTTAAGGATCTTGAGCTGGAATCTCCCTGTATTTCAACTGAGCTCAAGATAGGGTTCCTCAACTCCCAGGGCATGGACCAGTACCAGTCCATGGCCTGTTAGGAACTGGTCCACACACCAGGAGGTAAGCAGCAGATGACTGAGTAAGTGAACTTCATCTGTATTTACAGCCACTTATCACTCTCATTACCACATGAGCTCTGCCTCCTGTCAGATCAGCGGCAACATTAGATTCTCATAGGAGTGCAAACCTTACTGTAAACTGTGCACCCAACTGCTTTACAACCTAGGTTGCTTGCTCCTTATGAGAATCTAATGCCTGATGATCTGAGGTGGAGCTGAGGTGGTGATCCTAGCACTGAGGAGCAGCTGCAAATACAGATCAACATTAGCAGAGAGGTTTGATCATAATAAATCAAGTGCTTGCAGACTCATATCAAAATTCTATCAATTAAACTGTATATGGTGGCAGGCTTTATAGTGGAAAGTGAATTGATGGACTTCAATGTACAGTTGCATCTGGTAGCAGGCTTCAAGTCAGAAACCCACACTTAATTTGGTCCATGCATGCCCTACTCATTAATTTATTTACCATTTCCATCTATTCCTCTGTCCCACACTGCACACTCATCTGATACACAATTTTAACGAGCTCACATGCTAACTCTAGCCAAAATGAGTCAAAAACAAATATCACTGGAAATGTTTGAAAAGCAGGAAAGCCCCAATGATGGTACAGCAGAGGACTGTCAACAAAAACAAAGTTTCACTTTAAAGAAAAGATCAAAAGTCTTATGTAAATTATGGTTCACTGCAATAGTTAATTTACATCCTCCAAGCCCACTTTGGATAATATGTGGTAACCAACTGCTTTATAACATGAAAGAAAACATGGACCCAAAGAACAAAAGCAAGTACTGAAGGCCACCATTTCACCAAACGTATCTGCTCTGACAGCATCATTCTTAGTGGCTAACTACACTGCTAAAGCTCAGAAGCCCTTTACTGGTGGTAAAGAACTGATGGTGCCTGCTGCTAATGATGTCTCATCTGTTGTCAACTTTTAGGAGTCTGCAGTTCAAAAGGTGACATGTGTTCCCCTTTTAGCTAGGACCACAACTAGAAAAACTGATGAAATAGCAGAGGATACTAAGACGCAATTGTTAAGTGAGGATTAGAATTGCTGTGGTACACAACACAGGTTGACAAGCCTACCAATATTAACTACAAGGCAACAATACTTGGTTGTGATAAATTTTTCAGGAGGATGTGAATAAGGATATGTGGTGTGAACTTTTCTTGCAAACCAACACCACGGCTGCAGAACTATTTAAGTCTCTGAATATATATTCAAAAAACTGAATTAGTCATTTTGTGTGGGTAAATGCACAGATGAAGTGGCTGCCAAGATTAGACAGCATTCTGGTTTCACTACTCAGGTCAAAAAGGTCACTTCTGCATATGAGTCTACAAACTGCATCATCCACCGAGAAATGCTAGTTAACTGAAAAATGTCATTTGAACTTAACAGCATCTTGCAGGATATGATTAAAATTATCAACCACATTAAGGTGCACGTCCTTAATTCATGTCTGTTTGCACAACTCTGTGAGAAAGTGCACAGAGTACACAAAGAAGTGAGGTGGCTTTCTACATTAGATCACTGGATGGAGTTTTCAAGTTACAAGAGTCAGTCCAGAGATATCTTTTAGAAAAACAGTGACCACCAGCAGCACATTTCAGTGACATAGAATGGGTCACAAAACTTGCTTACTCATGGACATAGTCAACAAACTCAATCTATTGTTTTAGAGGAGAATAACAACTGTGTTCAAGTCAGCAGATAAAGGGGCTGCATTCAAAGTCAAACTGGAATTATGGGAGCAAGGAGTAAGCATTTGAATTTCTGGCATGTTTCAAACATGAGCAGAGATTTTAAAAGAGACTGAGCAAAGGATTTCTTTCTCCCTTCTGGTTCATGATCACCTGTCTCAGCTTTCAAGAGTTTAAGCATTACTTCCCAACACAAAATATACCCCCCCAAACTGGGAAGGTACAGATCTATGATCTATTTGTGAGTAAGGTGAACTAACTTTGTCCATGCTAGAAGAGGATCAACTGCTTGAGATCACACATGACTGTGACCTTAAAAGTATGTCTGAGACAACTTTAAAGTCAAAGAGGAAGATCCTGAGATTGCCACAAAGGCACTGAAAATCCTGCCTCCATTTCCAACAATTCATCTTTGTGAAGCAGAATTTTTCTGCAGTGACAGCAACCAAAATGAGATTATGGTGTAGACTGGACATACCCACTTCAGTGTCACTGTCTCCCATCATCCCCAGATGGGACTGTCTAGGAAAACAAGCTCAGACTTCCCACTGATTCTGCATTTTGGTGAGTTATATAATTATTTCATTATATGTTAGAATGTAATAATAATAAAGTACAGATAAATATATCCACTTGAATGGTCCTGAAACCACCACTACACCACAACCCCAGTCCATGAAAAACTTGTCTTCACGAAAACAGTCTCTGGTACCAAAAAGGTTAGGGACCACTGTTATAACACAAGCGCTGATTTTAAGTGGGATATCTCCATTAAACAGAACTCCAAGCAGCATTACAAAAAGAACGATGAAGAGGGCCGGTGAGACGGCTCAGCGGCATAAGCGCCTGCCTGGCAAGCATGAGGTCCTGAGTTCGACTCCCAGTATCCACATACAAAAAAAGGGCCAGTGATATCGCTCAGCGGCACAGGTGCCTGGGGGCGTGCGAGGTCCTGAGTTCAACCCCCAGTACCCACAAAAAAAAAAAAAGATCAATGAAGAAAGCACTTTACATATGGATAAGAAATTACATATCATGTAAGAAAAATATTTTCAAGTACAGAACAAAAACTGCTAATTGAAAGTTCACCCCCTTTCTCAAAATCTAAATAATATGCTATCATTTTTATTTAAAACGAGGGAAAGAAAAACAGATACATATATATATAAAACACTATAAAACACTATATAAACATACTTGCAAATGCTTAAAACATCTCTAGAAGAATACACAGGGAGTGAATATCGTAAACACTTTTTTTTTAAGTCTTGGACCATGTTAATGTATTAAGTGTTCAAAAACAATTCTAAATTTTAAAATAATAAAAAATATTACATTGAAAAACGTGTATTTTAAGAGGACTGATGACTCTTAATGTGATACTTTTCCAAAGAGAAAGTTACCCAAAGGTAGCTATTCTTATCATCTTGATTTTGCACACTCATCATCTGGTTGACAAAAATACTTCAGCAGAGAAAGAAGGTATTATTCAGTGGTTCTGACAAATCTTATTTGAAGCTTTTTAAGAATTTTAAATTAGGTTTCATCAAGTGAGCTAACGATTCTTTTCACATTTTGTATGCTGTATTTCTTACCTATATACAATTTGATTTATTTCAGCTTTAAAAAGATTTATCCTTATTATTACTAAGACAATACAGCCATTCAATATGTAGCATTCCACATGCATCTTCTGAATCACCAGTAAGACAGTTTATATTTTTAACTGAGGAAAAAATGGCCTTGCTAGACAGAGAGGGGTAGGATATCAATAGTCAAAGGAAGCTTCTGGGTAGAGCACTTTCTACAGGTAATGATCAGAATACTGCCATTAAGAACTTTATCAAATAAGTGGTTAAATAAATTTTATCACGTTATCATTATCACAGCACTGTTTTCATAAAGCCACTATATACATTTTATTGCCTTTTTAATTCATATTCAGAGGACTCATAAGAAATCATCCTTTTCTTATTATTGCCTCTTGGTTCATTAAAATCTGTATTTCACAGAATGAAGCTAGTTATCTCACCAGAGAGAGCAATACTATAAAACCATCCCGAGTACAACTACATCAGAAAATATTAACAACCTATAGAAACATAAAAAATTATCTAGTAAAGTTGATACATGCAACTCAAAAAACCTGTATGTAATTTAATTTTACCAAACCATATTGTGGCCGGGTATCATGACATACATCTGTGATCTCAGTACTCTAGTCTAGGAGACTGAGACAGGAGGACTACAAGTTTGAGCAGAGCCAGCCTAAACAACTTACTAAGACCTGACTTCAAAAAAAATTAAAATTAAAAAGAGGACTGGGGATGCAGCTCAGTGTGAAAGCCCTTGGTTTCAATCCCTAGCATCAATCAATCAATCAATCAATCAATCACTACTGTGCACTTGGCTGACACTAACATCAATGAGATATCCAAAGACATCCATAGTATAAGACAGGTACTATCATTACCCCCATTTTGCAGAAGAGTAATCTCTGGATTTGTCAGATTACCTAAATTACCCACTGGGGCAGAGCCAAAAGGTGATCCAGAAATAAAGATTCCAAATCTCATACTCCTCACTACCATAACACTAACTACTTCTCAGCCCTAAAATACAAATTGGATGAGGTCAGTTCTGTCAAAATAAAATATCTCCAGTGCTTTCCACCACCCACAAAATGGAGTTCCAATTCCTCAGCATACTAGGCATGGCAGCATCTCTAATGATCTCCTTCCTCCCCATAGTATTGCCAACAATTTTTAACCACTCTCACATTTACTCATCAAACCCTTCCTTCAATCCTCAATCTGCTAAAAACAGCTATCCCTCTAAAATCCAACTCAGTTGCCACTCTTCATGTATATTTTTCTAAAAGCCTATAATACTTCTATGGTTTTTTAAAGAGAGCTTTGTCACATTTGGAGATCCTGTAATATTCTGTAGTTTCTCAGGCCACTACAACTCTACCTTGTTTGTACCATTTTCTTCTTTCACCTCACAAAGTCCGAGACAGGGACTGCTGGTTTGTAATCTCTGCTTCCTACATATTAACTGCACGTAAAAAGGTTTGTAGAATTAAATCTGAGCATAAATGTGAGTTCTTAATGATGAGGTCCCACCTTCCCAATTATTAAGAATTCTTATAAAATTTGACTTTTAGGTTTATAAAACCCATTAAATAATGTAAATCAAGTAATTTAAGTCAAACTCGAAGTGAACTTTCCTAACTTACAGCTGGCAGTATCTAGTCAACAGTCAATACTAGCATCCTACAAGTGGAAATAACAGACACAACTACATCCTGAAAGAGCCCTTCCCAGTTCTGTCTGCTATCTTTCCATGAATGGACAATATGTTCTTGAAAATAGCTATGCAATTCTGTTTTAAAGACAGGAGTAGGGACGGTGAGATGGCTCAGCGGCGTAAGCGCCTGCCCGGCAAGCGCGAGGGCCCGAGTTCGACTACCGGATCCCACATACGAAAAAGGGGCCGGTGATATCGCTCAGCGGCACGGGCGCCTGCTGGCGCGCGAGGTCCTGAGGTCGACACCCCGGTACCCACAAAAAAAAAAAAAAAAAAAAAAGACAGGAGTAAAATAACAGAAAATATGGCATTTTATAATACTAAAGAAATTTTATTATGTTAGTAATATAAAACTAACACTGAAACCAGTAAGACTAAGGGCTATCCGAAGCAACATTTTTAAATTATATAACAGAAGAAAGTTCTCAGTGTAATTTAAGTATCTCCTTAGAAGAGTGGCAAAGCAGCTCCTCTTGGAACCATGAAGGCACTAATTCCATCAACGTATCCACCGCAGTCCTGTCAACCTTCCCTGCTCACTGTCTGAGAGAAAACTCACTCTTCCCAGGGCCTCTCTCTAATCCATCCTCCCTCTGCTGATGCCCTTCCCCTGTCTTTCCAGTGATACTTGGGGAATGCCCTTAGAATGAATACACAAAAAGCAATCGAAAAATATGGCGAATATTTACATTTAAACATTACAGTAAGACACACTGCCATTAATCCACCTCAAAATACTCCTTCTTACTTTGAACATACCTATTATCCCATTATTCTTGCTATTCTGAGGCACTTTTAGAAGTCCTCTTTGAGGTCTTTTTGAGGTGTGATCAAAAATCCAGTGAACACTGCTGTACAGTGGCCATCCAAAAGAAAGGCAGGCTTGTAAAAGCGTTATAGTGTGCCCTCATCCACCTTATTCACCAGATCTGGCACTGTGCCACTTCTGGCTCTTCCTCAAAGTCAAAATGACCATGGGAACGTAAACATTTTGAATCCATTCAGAACACTGAGGCAGTCACGAGGATGCAACTAAAGACACTCACCAAAGAAGATTTCCAGAACTGCTTCAGAAAGTTGCAAAACAATGGGGTGTGTCTGAAGCGAGTGTTTTGTTTGTTTGATTTCTGAGACAGGGTCTCACTGTGTAGCGCAGGCGGGCCTTGAACTCGCTTATTTAGCCGAGGTTGTCCTCGAATTCATGGTGATTCTCCTGCCTCAGTTTCCTGAATGCTGGGACTACAGGCACACACCACCACACCTGGTCACGAGGAGGAGTAGTCTGAAAGGGATTAATGGCAATGTGTCTTTTCCTGTAATGATTTTTTATTGAAACACGTGCATTTTTCAATCACACCTCTTTATTCTCCCTACTTTCAGCCTCCTACAAAATACACCCACCCCTGCCTTGCGGGTGACCCAACAAGCCTCTTAGTGAGGATGCAACAGTGTGAAAGACTGTCAGGTCAGTGATGACTGCAGGCCCTGGATCAAGATTGCTGGGGGTTCCACTTCTTGACCAAGCATTCACCAGCCACATAAACTCAGGAAATTTCTAGTCAAACCAAACTACCTGCTATGCCACAATTTCCTGCCTCTAAAATCACCCTGCTGAAATCACCCTTCTGTAATCACACTCCTGTAACTGTGCCACCCTTCCTAGCACAGGCCACCTGTCACTTCCTTTTCCACAAGCCTGCCTCACGTCTTCCATAAATTCCCATAATATGTAATTTACCCTTCACATTGGACATTTATGTTACTTTATGGTATACTTTTAGTTGAATTATTCTTGAGGGCCAAGGCTAGCCTATTTATCTCTAAATTCCTTGAAACACACAACACAGACCTCTAAACAACTATTACATATTTGTGAGCCAAGCAGGATGAAAATAATTTTATTAGTATCTCCTCTTCTTTCTCTCAAGTCACAAATGCACGAGCATAAAATTCATATTTTCTAGTATTATTCTATACATACATCTCTCTGCAGTGCTGGGAACTGAATCCAGGACCTCATATGTGCTAGGCAAGAACTTTACCACTGAGCTACAAACACCCCCAATTCTCATTTTCTCAAATATTTTAGACTTTATGTCATGAAAAGCAAATGAACAAATCTTTTCTGTCTTTAATGTGGATTAAGAAGTTTAGGTCTGCAAAAGTCAATTTTGCAAAAATTTTAAAGACATTTCAGCAAAGGAAGTAGAAACAAATGTTTCTAGAGAAATCTGGGAAGTCAAAAGAAAGGACAATGCACAGCTTAACTTCAGGAGACTGAGGTGGAAGTATTCTACCACCGAGCTACACCCTCAGCCCAATAAATATTTTCTGAATGAATGGGGAAAAAAACCTAAGCTTCCCACTTCGCATCTCTGCTACTTTCACCAAACCATTCATCAGTTACCCAATCTTCCCAAAATTGGTTCTTATCAAATCACAAGAGCCTTCATTTACCAATATCACATGAATAAAACAAAAATTCCTGGGCCGGTGAGATGGCTCAGCGGCGTAAGTGCCTGCCTGGCAAGCGCGAGGGCCCGAGTTCGACTCCCGGATCCCACATACAAAAAAGAGCCGGTGATATCGCTCAGCAGCACGGGCGCCTGCTGGCACGCGAGGTCCTGAGGTCGACCCCCGCTACCCACAAAAAAAAAAAAAAAAAAAAAATTCCTCAGCTTGGCATTCAAAGCATTCCAACGTAAGGACTCTCTCCTCAGCCTTGTGTTCCATAATTCTAATCATTAGATACATGCTTTGTTTTGCCATTTATGAGTCTTTCTTTATGTACTCCAGGAAATGCCAAGCTCCACAGTTAACTCTCAAATGTTTATCTATCCTTCATAATCCAGTGGAAATGTCATCTCTACCCACAAACCCAGAGTAATCTGTGCTTTCCAGTATTAGAGCTCTCACAGCATTTTGTAACTTTCTTGTGTAATTTAACTCATACAGATCTATAATTAAAATTACTTAATATATTGTATTTACTACCAAATGAATTTTAAATTCCTTGTGAATAAGAACTGCAAACTTATCTCCCATTGCTCATAACATAACGTCTAGCACAATAACATACTAAGGTCTCCAGGAAATAAGACCTGTGTGTCAGTACAATAGCAGCAGCAGCCAAATGTGAGCGCCTTACAAACGCCAGGCACTATGCTAAGCACTGTACACATATTATTGCATTTTCTCCTCACAGCCTCTCTAGAAGAAAGATGCTACAGGCTGAGTATCCATTATCCAAAACACCTGCGACCAGAGTATTTGAGATTTGAGTTTTTTTCACATTTTAGAAAGTGCACGTATACGTAATGAGGAATCTTGAGGAGGGGACTCAAGTATAAACACAAAATTCATTTATGTTTCATATACACCTTTACACACAGCATGAAGGCAAATGTATACACTATTTTTAGTACACTTGTGTTTGAACTTTGACCCATCACATGATGTCAGGTGTGGAATTTTCCACTTGAGGAAATCACATTGGCACTCAAAACATTTCAGGTTCTGGAGCATTTTAGATTTCAGACTGGAGAAGCACAACTTGTATAATCTCCATTTTACAAAGAAGAAAACTAAGCCACAGTGATAATTAACTCACTTAAAATTTAACAGTATTCTTCAATTTGTATAAGTAATTCTGTAATTAACATCTGTGTATATATGGTCAGTTTCTGATTTTGAACTATTTCATTAAATTCTAAAATTTATAACAGTCAAATAGTGTAGATGTTTCAATGGTTCTACCTATTTATTTTTTACATGTTTTCTAAAAGGATTAAATATTTGATAAGGCTACCAAAAAATAAAAGGGCAACAATTTTACTGCCTCTTCAGCAACTTGGCATATCACCATTCTTTTCCCATTCTCCTAATTGTAGTAGGCAAAGGATGACATGGGAAACGCTTGATCTTAAATAATTTTAGTATTCTATTATGTAAGACACTTGATCTGAAATAAAGAACTCTACTCTTTCAAGGCTTAAGGCCAGTGTTTTTGGTGACTGCTGCTACTGTTATAAACAACGTTGTAAGAGATACTATGTTGAACGAATTTATTGGAAGTTATTTCATAATAATTACACAGATAAAAGAAAATCAAGCACTTAATTTCAGATATTCATTTAACCTTTGGCACTATTCCATTTATCCATTTAGTCATCAAATCTTTACTTAAAGCACATTAGGATCAGGTATTATGCTAGTCCCCAAGCATAAATCAGTAAGATGCCACACCTGCCTTCAAGAAGATCACCGTTTTTTAACCATCAGAGTCACCCTGAGCATGGAGGAAGTTGGTTCACGGATCAAACACTCCTTTAGGATGGGTCCCTCTCAGGTCAGCTGTAATACTAATTCCAACTAAGAGTATTTCTGTTTTCATAAGAGAAACATCCAACTGTGGCAAGACTAATGAAGGCTTGAAGAAATTCAACTAAAGAATCATCAAACGAGGGACTCCAAAACCAAAAGTCTTTAGTTAGAAAAAGTTAACAGCTGGGACAAAACCACCTATAAAAGCATGAGTGGTACAAACTTCAGGTTATCAAATCAGAAACCAATACATTACTAGGATCCTTTCATGTTATGGAAGATAAATAATGAAAAATCAGTTCTTTTTCTCCGAGCATGAAATAAAATTAAGAAAATATCTTGAAATCCAATAAAGTGGTATATAAAATAATCCAAAAAGGTTCTGGGAAATTTTGAAACAAAGCTGTAAATCACTGCCCAAAAGAAACAGGGTAATATTTAACCTTTAAGAAACTATCAGAAATGAAAATCATGCTCCCTCACAGCAGTAGGACTGTTTTTAACTATAAATCTCTAGTGGCAATTGAATATTAAGATGAAACCTTTGGTCTGATCCATTTCAGCAATGTCCAAGTCAACCCTCTAGCTCTGTATGCATTCCAAACTAATTTTCCAGGGTAAGCAATCATAACACTTGGATAAAACTTTAAAGGCACCTATCCCTCTGCCAGTTTTCCTCCTCTCAAATTTGTCTCTATCATGAACCATGCTACTAAAACAGTCTTTTGAGAGAAGATTTCTATTATCACATCAATATTTGGTGGTGGTGATCCCGTGATAGGCTCAAAGACAGCTTTCCCAAACAGAGGACCCCGTCTCTCCTCTCAGTAGGACCTTCTACACAGAGGATCAGGGCCAAGTCGCATTCATCATCCCACCACAGACCTAGCAGGGCTTTGCATCCAGCAAATGGTTAATAATAAACATTAAATCTCTGAAAGAATAAAATGCTTATTCCACGATTCTCAGAACGGAGTAAAAATGATCATACTCCCACGTGGACAAGCCTTGACTGAAGAACAAGGATGTTTCGTACACTAAAAACAAAGTGATGCGCAGGTCCAGCTCTACTCATCATTCAAGGCAAGCTGCCAGCAACTATAAGAGTTTAAACTAAGTTCATTCCAGGTTTATCTTCTCAAGCATTCATACTTTCTGTCTCATAACTTCAAAGTCACCTCTGAGACTTTTTCTAAAAGATTTTAAAGAGACCTCACAAACACCATATATACCTCAAAGGAGGAGAAACATACAACTATTCTGACAATACCGTACTTCCTCTGGAAGAAAAATGTACCCAATTTTACTAATCTTCCTTCAAAGAAATTTATCTTTAAAAATCAGTTCATTTCATCTTCTAATTTTACATTAAAGGAAAAGACTTTTATAAAATATAAAAGACATGATAAAGCAATTTTCCATCCACCTTCTGAAGGTCAATTTTAACACACTGAAACACTGCAAAATTTATAAGCACAACTTTTCCATTCTAGTAAAAGTGCTCCCTGGACAATAAGAAGTCTTGCAATGGCGAAACACAGAAACACATATATAATAACTAGAAACAACTTAGAATATACACAGTGTCGGAGAGAGGAGCATGCAGCGGGCTGGAACCCAGAGTTCATGGAGATGTTCCTTTTACTCATTTATTCTGTCTTCAATTTAAATGAGTCCTAAATATATATAATAAAAAGCAAATAAAAAAAGCAAATGACCAAACATCCTCCCCAGAATTAGTTACATCCAATCTGGCCAAATCACAGACTCCAAATAAGAGAAAACTCTGAAAGCTTATCTGACCCAACCTGTCTAGGTTAGACTTGTTTCCATCTCGAATGCACAAACTTTACATTCCTCAGAATCCACCACCCAACCTTTTATACTTCTTTGGGATGAGATCCAAGGCGTGTTTTTACGTCTTAGCACTCATCTTTTTGATTACAGTATTAAATATATTTAATTTACCTCTAATCAAAATCTAAGTGAAAATCATCCTACTATTTTCCAACACCTCAACAACTGCCCAAAACATTTTGTTTTAATTTTAAAGAGAAAAAAAAATAGAACAAAACCAAAACATTTTTATAAGGCACTCTCTGCACCTAAATCACCTTTAGCAAATCTGGCAAGGATATCTCCCTATTTTTCTTTGGTTATGTCACTGCTATTTGTACTCTACAGATTGAATACATGTAAAACTCATAAAACAGTGCCTGGAATATAAGTATTTAACAGTATCAGCTTCACTGTTACTAATTTCTTACATACTTTCAAAAACCTAGTTGAATCTTCCCCCTCCTTTTCTTGCCACAACCCCTCTGAACACTGCTGATGACTCAGGCTTCAGTAAACCATGACCCCAAGGTCTGTCCTGCTATGCAGTATTTATGCTTAGCCACCCCCTTGAGGACTCAACTTTACTGTATGTCCACAGTGTACCAGATACAAACAAGACATTGCATATATTGTGAAGAAAGAAGACATGGTCTCTGCCTTCAAGGAGCTTCACAAGTCCACTTGCTCTCTGACATGGTCAGTTAGAAAATCAAGCGGACAGCCAGCCATAGTGGCACATGCCTGTACTCCCAGCACTCAGGAGGCTGAGGCAGGAGGATTGCTGCAAATTCAAAGAAAGCCTGGGCTACACAGTCAGTTCAAGGCCACTACATAATGAGACCCTGTCTCAAAAAACAAGAAAGAGAGAAAAGAAAACCAAGTGTACAATATGATGTCACTCAGATTAGCTTTTATAATAAATGATGTTACAATGGTGACAATAATACCATTAGATTAGAAGGTTAAGAGGCTTCCGTAAGATACAAGATACATCCAAAAGACGACCACCCTAGAATTCCTTAAAAATAGCACAAAATTTTCTGCACAGCCTATAATGAGTCAAACAACTATAAGAGTCTCAACTTACAAAGGGTCTATGTCCTGGCAGACGTATCACTGGTTGAAAATACCACTAAATCAAAAATACACATATAATATCCTAACAAACAACCCAGCTTAGCCTTGACAACCTTGAACTTGCTCAATACACTTACTGCCACTGGGCAAAGTGGCCCAAGATAAAGACTATTTTATGACAAAGTACTGAATACCTCATGTATACACACAGATGGGTATTTTGCAGACAGGATGGAATGGGAAAACTAAACACAGAATCGCTGGCAACACAGCACACTAGAGCTTCCCTTGTTTTACTGCTCTCACGATCACTCTACAGCTCATTTGGATGCTCAGCACACAAGGGGTTCCTTGCTGCTGCACATCACTAGCTCTGAAAAAGATGCAAATTCAAAGCAGTTTCTACTCAACACCAGTAGCTTTCTCACCATCCTGATGTTAAAAATCAAAGATCAAACCATCCTCAGTCAGGAAATGTCTGTATATGGCAAGTTAAAAATGTAAGCCACTATTGAGACAAAAAAAAAAACTTTGATTAGATTATGAAGTGAAGAGGATTCAGTTTCAGGGAAAGGACAGTATCGGTGGGTGAATGGACAGGTCAGACTTTAAGCTCTGGGGTATAAAATAATCATGTAACATAAAAAGAACATATATACTACAGTAGGAATGAACTCATGGAGATCAATTCCAAGGGGTCTCACATAGTTACAAAAGACACTCTGTGTGAGATTTCAAGCTGAGGATGTAGTTCAGTGGCAGGACACTTGCCTCACATACACAAGGCCCTGGGTTTGAGCCCCAGCACTGCGAAAAAAAAAAAAAAGAAGGAAAACAAGATCAAGATTTCTACCAATAGCAGATCCTTTAAAAAACAAAACAAAACAAAAAAAGGCCCTGATATCAGGTCACCTAAGCTGAGACGTGGATGCTGACTCACAGTCACACAAGGAAAGTGGTTTCCCAAAAAGACTCACTTTCTACCACAGGAAAATCTACCCCAAGCTATTCTTCAATATGTGCATTCTTGAAGGGCTACCATGCAACAGAAAGACTGTAAGGAGGAGGACAGCCATAAATGAGACTCAAGTTACTCATTCAAGAAAATGACTAAATAAGGGAATAAATGGTATAATAGAAACATCTGCTATCCACTAAATGCCTTAACCTTTAAAAAAAAATATTCCTTTTAACACCTACTGGTAGCAATACCAGTGCTCTGAAGTCCAAGATAGCCAGGATTAGATCTCTACTTTGCCACTTAACTAGATATTTGATACCAATAATGTTCCTCACTAAAGCCTGTGATACCTCCTCTGCAAAACAGGGAAAAAGCAATTTCTGTATTTTCTATTGTAGTTGTACTAAACATGTGTTAAGATGTAATCCAGCCAGGCATGGTGATGCACACCTGGTATTCACAGCACTCTGGGAGGCCGAGGCAGGAGGATCACAAGTTTGATTCCCATTTGGGGAACTTAGTGAGACCCTGTCTCAAAATAAAAAATGAAAAAAGGGCTGGGATTGTAACTCAGTGCACAGTCTGGGTTCAAACCCCAGTACCACGAGGAAAAGTGAGGAAGGGTTACAGGGGAAGGGGAGGACAAGGACGAAAGGAGTTGGGAGGAGGTAGAGGGGCAAGGAGAAAAGGAGGTAATCATTAACTGCTGTGAGAACTTTGGTGTCAATTTTCCCTAATTGTCTTATGCCACTGAAATACAACCTCTGAGATTAATGAAGATATCTCACTTTACATACTGAATGACTACTATAAGACTCATTATCCTGGAACCCTGAATACTTTCATTTCTTAATACTGATGGCCATGATGAATAAAGACAGCACTTTTATCTACAACACAGCTTTAAACATTAGGTTAAACCTGTGAGGAGTTTCTTAACTAAAGTTAGAAAACCATGTTAACTGCTAACAACTAGCTCCTACAGAACAGTGAGGCTTCATTCCTGCCCCCTCCTAACATCCAAAGTGAAATCACACACTGCTCTCTTTGTTTTGCTCTAATAAAAAGTCTTACTTTCTACTCTAACAGAATTATTTCTGAAATGATCATATAATAAACCTTACAATTTTTTACTACAGTTGTTCTTTCTGTTAATAGTCTCATTGTATTTTTCATCCATTTAGAAGAGTTTTAAATATTATGGCATTAAAGACAAACCCAAGAAGGCATGAAATTAACTAGGTTGCTTATGTCCTATCTTATTTAATCTTCCAAAAAATCCTGTGACAAAATCAAAGCAATCTCTCCAAAATCACATGGCCAGTCAGTGCTAAAGCCAGGATCTGAATAAATGCAATTCTGACTCCAGATACTACCCATGATTTTGGCTTAAAAAAAAAAAAAAACCTTGGGGTTGGGGGTATAGCTCAGTGGTAGAGCTTGTGCTTACCATGTGGGAGGCCCTGGGCTCAATCCCCAGCACTCCCTTCCAAAAAAAATTACTGCATTTTCTGGGTATAAAAATTATGCTTGTTCATTGCCAAAAATGTGGAAAAGACAGAAAAATACACAGAAAATCAGAACTATTTGAACTCCTACCTTCTATATATAACTATGTTTTATATCTCAGTGAACATTTTTCTTTACACAATGGAATCTTAATTTCAGGGATTTTTTGTTGTTGTTGTTGTTGTTTTGTTTTGTTTCTGTGATACTGGGGATTGAATCCAGGGCTTCACACATGCTGGACAAGCACTCTCCCACTGAGCTACACCCCCAACCATTTTTGTATATTTTATACACAGAATCCTAAAAGAAGAATCACTGGGTGAACAGTAACATTTCAAGGCTCTTGATACATACACCTAACTTGCCATTCAGAAAAATCACACCATTTAATATGCCCACAGTGTATGAATTACATTATTTTTGTCTTTTAAAGAGTTATTTATCGAAGTAACAGATGTTCAAAAGTTACAATGAATACTAAAACACAACCTAAAATTTGGCTAAGATCCAAAAAATACTTCAAATTAGCAAGTTCTGATTCTTAGGTACTACTTAAGAGAATTCTAAAACAGAGGACAAGTAAACTGATCCTATCTTGATGAGGCACCACACTAAGCACCTCCAAAGGTGACAGAAGGTTAGGAAGCTGGCCGGGATGCCCTTAGCTCTGTCTTGTACAGCAACTCCCTTTCTCGGCAATCTGTCCTTCAGTGAAATATGAGACGCTCCAGTAACCCGGACCATGAAATACAATTCTACTAAATGAGTCACTCTTCACCAGCCCACACCATAAAAATCTTAGCACAGTTTCATAAGAACTAAATGTAAAAAGCCCATGGGAGAAAATGGTAAACTTCTAAAAATAAGCAGAATACATGAAAACGTATTCATGAAAACACAAAGTTACATCAATTTGCTTAGACTCAGTATTTAAATGCTATCTACTAAACCCTTTAACATTAGCAAATCACATTTTACAGACATTTGTGTAATGCTCAACACTATATATAAAATCATGGGTGGTACTGGGCAATTGGACCCAGGGCTTTACACTGAGCTACATCCTCAGCCCTCTTCAATTTTTTTTTTTTTTTTTTTTTTTTTTTTTTTTTTTTTGAGACAGGGAGGGTCTTGCTAAAACACTAAATTGTCCAGACTCAAATTTCCCCCTGCCTCAGCCTCCTAGAGTGCTGGGATTACAGGCATATGCCACCACACCCAGCTATAAATTAAAACCAAACTATTACCAATGAATACTGAAGGTTAAAACAACCAAGTGCCATGACCACAATGGAGCCAGTATGATTATGTGCCTCAAACTTGTCACCACCACAGAAAAAGAAACAATGTATGCTTTAGAAACATTCAAACTGCTTATCTACAGTATACTTCTATCATCTTTAACATCTTTACTATCATTTACACTAATTGATCTATCTTCAGTTTAACAGCTTTCCTCTACGTCAGCTCTAATCTTTGGTAATGGAAGAACACAACAAACTCCAGCAAGATCTACTTTCTAAAAGCTGGATAAGAGGCAACAATGGCCAGCTAGTTACTTTCCCCTGAACTAATTAAGATGGCATCTTTGCTAACTACACTGTTCTCAGAATAGCCCCTATGTTAACACTATGTTTTCACCTAAAACTTCAACTGCCAACTTCTATCTTTGGATTCAAATTTATCAAGGATATTTGCTGAACTGGGCAAAACACTGATCACCAGCAGAAATTAGCCATTTCCACCCAGTACAGTGGCATAATCTTGTAATTCCCACCTACAAGAGAGGCTGAGGCAGGAGTATCATTTGAGGCCAGGACTTCACGTGCATTATGGGTAACATAGCCAGACCCTGTCTTAAAGAAGAAAAAAAGGAGAGGAAGGGAGGGAAAGTAAAAGAAAAAGGAAGAACTAACTGGAATAGGATTACATTTTGGGCAAAGCTGAATTGGAGCAAAGAGAATATCAGAACTAGGGTAGTAGGAGTGGAATGAAGCAGACAAATTTGATGGTAGCTGGCAAGATGTAAAAGTGTAACTACATAAATAAAATAAGCCCCAGTGTACTTTGCAGGAAGGGATTGGCAAATAAAGATCCACTCCTTCTTCCACCTTGCACTTCTTCTCTTTGGGTTTGTTTTATTTGGTTTTTGTATTTGCAATGCTGGGGCTGGAACTCAGAGCCTTGCACATGCTAGGCAAACACTTTAGCACTGAGCTACACCCCAGCCTCTTCTTGCATTGCTTAAAGAGGGACTTAATGATATTTAAGTAGACAAACCATGAGTATAAAGACGTCATTTATGTTACCAAATGTGGCCATAATGTATGGATAGGTAAATGTACGTATTCTCACTATTGTCCAAAGCAAGTGAAAAGACCAGCAGATAGGAAACGTGACCTATAAGGACCTTGAAGTACACGTTTCTTTTATATATTTTGTTTCCACAAGCACTTGTAAATGCTCATAATATTTTCAGAGAATATGATTTACAGAAAGAATGCAAAAGACTAAATTCAGCTAGATTATGCACTATTAACTAAATTATATGTTGAGGAAACACAGCCCACAATATGTGAAAATTTGATACTAACACAGTGTACTGGGAATGTTATACTTAAATGAAGTAGAAAGCTTAAATCTTTATAGGGCAACCAAAAAATACAGTACTCCCCTCATATCCATGGTTTTACTTTCCATGGTTTCAGTTATTACCTACAGAGAACTAGAGTCCTAAAATATTAAATGGAAAATCCTAGAAATAAACATTTCCTATATTTTACATTGCACACTGCTCTGACTTGCATGATGAAATCTCATGCTGCTCCACTCTGTCCTACCTAGGACATAAACCATCCCTATGTCCCGAAGTATCTGCTACCCATCCATTAGTCACTTAGTAGCCATCTCAGTTACCTGATCAACTGTGCCAGTGTCATGGTGCTTGTGTTAACTAATCCTTAAGTAGTAGTCTGTCACTACGTTGCTATATCACAATGCCTACATCATTCACTTCCCCCTTCATCTAAGCACAGTGACACTGTATCACCTCACATCATCACAGGAAGGGTAAGCACTATAGATACTGAGACCATGTTTTCAAAACTTCTATTAGAGTATATTCTTATAGTGCTTCTCTTTTATTATTAGTCACTGTTGTTAATTCTTCATGGCCTAGTTCATAGACTTTACTGCATGTATGTGTGTATAGGAAGAAAAGTAAATACAGGATTAGGGACTATCCAAGTCTTTGAGCATTCCCGGGACTCTCGGAAGGTATCCCCTGTGCTTAGGGGAGGCGAGTACTATATTGTTATCAGAAAGCAAATTCACCAAGTGCAAGGTATGTTATAAACCTGAGGAACCCAACTCTCATTGGAAATTGCTGTGCACCAGGAATCATATCTACTTTGCTCACCTTTCTATTCTCAGGGCTTACACAGTGTCTGAAATATACATTCAATAAATACCTGTTCAATACATGCTGTCACTGAGATCTTCAGGTAAAAACATTTACCAGATCTGCTAATACAAAAGAACCCTGCCCACAATACAGTTTTATAAACAGACTATGCCAGGTTGTTAGTTAATCTAAATAAAATAAGTTACAATTATGTGATTTTTAACTGTTCCAGTTTAATTCCACTAAAATTACATTATAAATGAAATATTTGTTATTCATAATTAAAATAAGTATGATTAGAGGTTCATATGCTTAACTCACTTTCAGTTACTATTTCTGCATCAAGCATGAAGCCTAGCCTTACAGTTCACCACTTACTAACTGAAAGGGGATAAAAAGCACTCACGTAGCCCAGATGCAGACAAATATCTGATGATTTGGTCCCCTGTTTTAAGAAGTAGAATAAAAAAGTTCCCCTAAGTTATTATATTGATCACATTTTTTTAATTTCCCAAGATATTCTCAATCTTAAATAATGCACCATGTATGACGACATGTGTCATATGGAAATCTGGAACACAAGATCACTGTATCCAGAAGGCTCCCTACCTCCCTTCATGCTTCCTAGTCTCTATTCCCCGAAGAAAACAAGTTACAAAGGGTGAGTTTGAAAATAAAATGGAACTGCTTTAATTTAAAACCTTATTTCCCCCAACTGAATCAACATGAAATGGAAGGGAGAAGGCATGCAGGTTACTAAGAAGGAACAACTTCAGACTGACAAAATCAGGCTGCTACTAACAAAGATCACTGCCTTTAAATGCCATATAAAGATGATTCATTTCTCTTTGGACTAAGTCACTATTCCTGTTTCATGTTTTTGAAGCAAACTAATTCCCTAACACCATGTCTACAGAGCTGGTCATAATGTCATACAAAACAGCTGATTACTCACAAATGATAAAATTAAGATCAGTGCAATTAAATACACACATTTAAACTAAGTATTTGATTACTGCACACTACAGTGATTTATGCTAAAAGTGAACACTGATTTTAAATGTGATGTATCGTCTGCACCAAGAAATTATTTTCTCTTTCCTCAACAAATCTGAAACTCCATTAAAAGGTTATAGACCCCAACTGGCTTCTGTTGATGGCTAAGTAGATTATTGCCCTTATGTCAGTGAGCTGGCTGAGGGATTGTATGATAGAAGTCAAAGGTATACAAAATGAATATAAATCCATCTAACCAGTTGACAGTCCCCAAGAGGACTAAGGCCGTCTTAAAGAGCATCACGGACAGAGAACGTAACACCAACAGTTAACAAAAGCTGACATAAAGCTCTAATAATTGGAACAATGTGGTATTAGAAAATAGGAAAAAAAACTAATAGAACAGAATAAAACAGAGTACAGAAACAATCCACACGTTTGGTTACCTGATTTACAACAAAGCTGACACTGCAGTGAAATGAGGAAAGGATAATCTTTCTAATAATTGGTGCTGACTCAACTAAATAACCATCTGGGAGAAAAAATACATGGTGACTCTCACCTCACATCCTACACTAAAAACAATTTCAGAAGGAATGCAGATTTAAAAACAAACAATGCTTTTATAGCAGACATTACACAAGATCATCTTTGTGACATAGGCGTATGCAAAGACTTTGTAAAGTATGCAAAAAACAGTTCCCATAGAGGAAATCATAATAGACTATATTAGATCTAGGCTTCAAAAATTACTTAGTGAAGAGTAACCCAGAGAGTAGGAAAAGATATTCATAATGTAAATATCTAAGAAAAATTAGTATTCAGAGCTGGAGGTGTAATTCAGTGGTAGCGTGCTTGCCTAACACATGTGAAGCCCTGAGTCCAAACCATCCCCAGCACTGAAAAAAAAAAAAAAAAAAAAAATCCAGAATAAAAGAACTAGTAACATTAAAAATGACAAACAACTCCATAGAAAAATGGGCAAAAGACATGAATGCTCACTTCACAAAATGTATACCCACCAGAATGACTAGGTTAAGAACAACAGCGGCAAGTACAATCCAGAAATTCCACTCCAAAATATACACACAACAGAACGCTTACATGTTTATCAAAGACGTGTGCTAGAACGTTCATTGCAACAGTGTTCACAGCCACCAAAACCTGGAGACAATCAAACTGCCCCTCAACAGCAGGCAAGTTTGGATACACTGTCTTCACACAATCCAGTGCTGTCCAGCAGTGAGAGTCAATACTGCAGTTACATATAACAATATGGATAGTTCCTACAGACTGCTGAGGAAAAGAAACCGACACAGAAGAGCCCGTTCTGCACAACACCATGCACACAGAGACAGGCAAATACTCATCTATGCCGTCAGAGGTCTAGAAACGAAAGACCCACAAAGGCAACAGAGAAGCTGCCTTTGACCCTGATCAAATGCTGAGTTACACAGATGTGTTCACTTCGTGAAGTGAGAGCCAGCACGTATGATCTGTCCACTTTTGCTGTATCTATCACACCTGAATATATTTTTTAAAAAAGAAAAAAATCTTCACCATAAATCTTGGTGTAAAGAGTAGTCAGGACTCCAGCCCCTGACCAATATAGATGACCCAAATGCCCTGTAGCTGCCTACAAATTACCTCCATTTGCAGGGCTCTATACTTTCATACAGAGTATGCAGCTAGATAAACTGGGGACTTGAAATGAGAGAAGATGAAATGACAGCGGAAAATGCTACAGACTATTTTTGCAAACTTCTTTGCATTTCTTAACTCTCCAGCAGTAGCCAAAATCCATCCAAATGCATATCCAGCTGGTCCAATCAAGTCTAAAAGAAATCCAAACATCCCAGGGTTTTCTGGATTGGCGGTTAGACAAAAATCCCTTGTTAAATTATCATCATTAAGAATCCCAATCTCAAACTATGTCATTATGGACATGAAAATCATCATATCAGGGATAATGTTTAGATACATGTAAAAGGAAGTACAAATTATAGTGGCTTCGACAACATAAGGGTCTACCCTTTTCATGAAATGCAAGCTCAAAGAGCAGCATTTGCTGACATTGATCACACAATTCAAAGATGGTGTATAGGGCTGGGGATGTAGCTCAGGGTACAGTGCTTGCCTAGCATGCCAGAGACTGGACTGGAACCCTAGCACCACACACACCCACACAACACACACAAATACACACACACACAGTACAAAGGCAAAGATCTCTATAAATTTCTTGGCCTTTCTCTGAAGGTCTATAGAACACTACTACAGCTTACCATGTCTAACTTCTGGTCAAGAGGAAAGACCAATGTGTAAAAAGGGCTTTCCCAAACACTTCATCCAAAACGTCTATCCATCCCTCATTGACCAGGGACTATATCACAAGGACTCCCCACCCGGAAAGAAACTAAGTAATACATATTTCCCCAAAAATAAGTCCTAGCCAAAAACAAGCCCTGGCAGGATTTTTCAGGAAGCTCATAATATAAGCCCTACCCCCAAAATAAACCCCAATTAAGATCATTAGCCTGCTGCAACACGTTAATATATAATTAAATATAAATAAATGATATTATTGACATTAATACTTAAAATAAATGCTAATATAAACTGCAATTAAATATTTGTAAATACCCAAGCAGGCACCTTTGGATGAGAGGTGAATGCTTGTGTAAATAGATGAACTTGAGACTTATTGCCAAATGACCAGAGTACAGACACAATGCACGAGTAACATATGCACTGACAATGAACAGATGTGGTTGGGTCTAATACAAATCTTCATAATCCAACACATCCTGTGTTGTAACGATGCACTACAAGCACTACAGGGACAAGAAGTGTTCATTTAAGAAGAACTCTCATGGCCGGACACGAGAAATTGGGGCCAATGGAAATGGAGTCGCAAGAAATTCAGGCCAGAATTCAGGGTTCAGGGTTTGGAGAGCTGTTTCAGAAGAAGATGACACGACTGTATTTGAATAAATACAGATTTTTGCACATGAATAAATGTGGAGTTCTGTACATGAATAAATGAATAAATGTAGATGGTTATACATTAATAAATGTAGATTGCTGTACATGAAAAAATAAGATCCCCTGAAAACAAGCCCTACTGCATCTTTCGGAGCAAAAATTAATATAAGACTTGGTCTTATCATCAGGGAAATACGATGTAAAGGTTTTAGCCAGACACACTTCTGCTTTAAAAATTTAAGCTCTATTAGAAAGGGAAAAGAGAAGACTGGACCCACGACAGGTCCCTGCGGATCCTGACACTGCTATGATACGTAACTGACATGTCTGCTAATATTGAGTATATTTCTTTAACAATCTACAAGTGTGTATGTCGTGGCACTGGGAGAAATTTTCTGTGGTACAATTCTGGCAGGTGTTTTTCCAAAGCATTTTTTATACCATCTAGCACAGGAAGAAAATGTAAAAGTTGAGCTAACAGCTACACATCAGGGACCAGACTGTTTCCCTTTCAGAGTTCAATTTTAATCTTTAAAGAAAAAATTACAGAAGAGCTGAGTAAGGTTTCTAAGATGGTTCTTAGATCTAGTAAGTCAAAAATGAATCAAAAATACAATACTTCTTAAATCCTGAATATTTCCTGACAAATTTTTTTCAAAATAAACAATTTCCAGCTTGCCCTTTTCTGACCTGTTGTTCACCCTAAATTAACACGGACCATTTCATAAAACCATGTACAGCTATCCTTCAATACTCATGATGGATTGGTTCCAGGACCCCCATGAACCAAAATCTATGGACACTCAAGCCAACACACATTCTCCATCACTTATACCTCATACAACATAAATGCTTTGTAAGTAGCTATTGTACTATATTGTATATGAAATAAAGAAATAGAAAAAAAAAAGTCTGGAACATGTGCAGTACAGATGCAATTTGTTTCTTTCAAATAGCTCTAGATCCACAGTTGACTGAATTCACAAATAGGCAGCCCTCAGATACAGAGGTCCAATTGTGTCTAAAAATTTGTTCCTCTTCTGTGACAAACTTTTCCTCTCAATATAATAGGTGAGAGTAATGCTATAATAAGCCAATATTCTTCATATCCTTCAGCCTTCCTCTTTATTTTTTCCTTGCATAACTTACCTATTTTAATCAAGTGGACAGTTCATAAATTTTATGTTTGTCAAAAATAGTAATTTAATATATTTCATATTAATTTTTATTTTCTTTTGTTTTGTGGAGCTGCTATTGAACACAAGGCCTTGTGTATGCTAGGAAAGCACTCTACCCCTGTGCTACAACCTAGCTCTTGTTACATTTTTTAAAGGGTATATTCAATTCACTAAATGTTATTTGACAATTTTATAGCATTTTGTCACATATATTCTCTATTCCATACTAGTTTGCTTTCTCTCTTAACCAACTATCACATTAAAATCTAAACCAAGTAAATGTGTATCACATGACTGACTTTAAAGCTAAAGCTGAATTAAATATGCATCGATTATTCCAAGGTTATTTTTTAAATCTGTAAGCCATTTAAGATTGTCTCCTCTACCAGATAAAGACCATGCAATGCCCGCAGATCCTAGATTTGATTCCATTCTCTTGCCTCCTTAGGCTGAGTCTAAAGACTGCTCCTCTATAGCACTAAGTACCTTCCACAATTCCCTGTGAATCTCTTTCCGCTTCTAGCTCCCACCATTTCAACAATTCTCCCACACTGCCAAACTCTCCCCTCTAAAATTACTGTCCCTTCCCCCCACATCGCTGCCTCCTGGGGAACTGGTCTGAGGTAAGAGACTCCTGGAGATCTATCTATGCATTTAAGACAGAGACATAAAGAGTTTAAAGAGGGCCGGTGAGATGGCTGAGCTGTGTAAGCAACTGCCTGGTAAGTGCAAGGGCCCGAGTTCGACTCCCGGAACCCACATATGAAAAAAGGGCCGGTGATATCACTCAGCGGCACGGGCGCCTGCTGGTGCGCAAGGTCCTGAGGTCGACCCCCGGTACCCACAAAAAAAAAAAAAAAAAAAAAAAGAGTTTAAAGAACTTCTGCCAGTAAACTGTTATACTTCATAACAAGTAGCTGATAAATCAGCACTGAAGACAGAACTTACTAAATAGTAATTTTACATAGAAGTATGAAGAATGAATTTCTCCAAGTATCAAGTTAAGATTTTATGTTAAATTTTTCAATAAATCAGTATTTTAATATTTATACCAGCACATTTTGAAAAGTTATTAAAAAGTCATTTTATTATAACTACATTAATTTACCCTTCTCTTCCCCTTATCACTCACCAAGACAAAGTTGCTAATGAAGTAACAGACTTAATCCCATGACTCCACTTGAACAAAAGGATCCCACATTTCTGCAACATATTATAATCTATAAATCAAATTATGGCGCTGACCACTGGTCATAAAGAGAGCTACCTAAACCTACAGGAAAAGGGATGTATAAACTGAACACTGTGGTGCATCCCTGCAATCCCAGCACTGTCTCAGCAGGCTGAGACAGGAGGATAAACAGCTCAGGGCCATCCTGGACTACACAGTGAGACCACATCTCAAGAAAGAAGGAAAGGGCCGGTGAGATGGCTCAGCGGCGTAAGAGCCTGCCTTGCAAGCGCGAGGGCCCGAGTTCGACTCCCGGAACCCACATACGAAAAAGGGGCCGGTGATATCGCTCAGCAGCACGGGTGCCTGTTGGCGCGCGAGGTCCTGAGGTCGACCCCCCGGTACCCACAAAAAAAAAAAAAGAGAAAGACAGAAAGACAAAGACAAAGAAAGAGAGGAAGAGGGGGAGAAGGCAGTCACAAATGCTCATTGATAAGAAAGAACTATAAAGCATGTTCATTACTTAATGGTAAACAGTACATTAATTTAAAATACAAACACCTCCTTTTACTTATCATGGGTAAGAGAGACAACAATATAAAAAATAACCAGCTTTTTTCCAAAAGCTGTTTCCAAGGACAACAGATTTGAATAAGACCTTGTACTACGGGCCCAGTTCGATCACTGACTAGTGCCAAGAGAATGTACCTGGATATCACACCTGCAAAAGAAACACTGTATTTACAGTACCCTCATATGGAGAGATGTTTACTAGAGTTTTATTAGACACAAGGAAAAAGACACCCCAAAAATTTTAGGAAGAGTACTAAAAATGCCACTAGTTCTACTTTCTCACACAAAAACCACATTTCCTGTGGATTATTTCACTCATTCATTTGACAATATTTATGGGTTTCGCTCTCGGAATAATGTCCAACATTAAACGATGCAAAAGAAAGCTGAAGAATTAGTATGACCCAGATATAGGACTTTGCAAGCAATAGAGCTGGAAAGACAGCTCTTAAAAGATCTTAACAAGAACTGCAGAGGAAGGAACCACAGGCATCAACCAGCCTTGTGGATGCATAAAATGGCAGTAATTAATGTTGCCATTTTTGGAAGCAGGAACAATATTTTTAATGACTGTCACTTTGGAATAGGAATATTTAATTAGATTTTACTGTGCAGACACAAGGTTCTTTTGAGACCAGTTAAGATTTCTTCCAATGAAGCTTTGCGATTTTGTTTGGTTTTGTTTTTGGTTTTGTTTTTCTGGAGTAGGGTCATTTCTACAATTCTACACAAAACAAGGAGAAAGCATACCCCAAGTCTACTGGAAGCTTTCCCCATTCTCAAACAATTCCTGTTCAGATGCACAGCCACAGAAGTTCAAAGGTCACTGGCATCTTTGTCCTCAGTTCCATGGTCCTTACAAGCAGACTTTTGTCCCCATTCCTTCAATGTAATGAGCTGAGACAACTGTGCTGACTGAACTTCCGTATCTGTGGCCTGCATAAGCATTACTAAACTGAAGGCCATGGCATTTATGTACACGCCAACCATAAATTACTAAATCTCTTTTGGGAAATAAAACAAATTTGTTTTCTAGGGTATAAAGGAATGATAATCTAGTCAAACAGAACATCACTGACAGAAATGGCCTTCTGAATTATCATAATTATCATACTTCTTATAGTATTGCTTTGAAAGCTTTTCTTGATTTTCTCAGGATTTTTGTCATCCTTGTTGTCTTTATCTAAATCATACATTATAGAAAGTGAAGAAATTTATCACAGACTTTTATAGAGTTACAGATCTAAGTTATTTCTTAAACTGTAATAATGAATATACATAAGAAATCCTAAAGTTGTGAAATTTGTTTTAAAATAGCTAAGAGCCTAAAAAACTACCTCCTCATTCTCTGATACACATCTTGGTATAGTCTGGAATACAAGTGATACTGTCTTTATTTATACACATTAATACTCTCAAAGTACCTATTTTTAAATAAATTCCTACTACTTTCACATGCTATTGGCAAAGTCCAAAACCTACTTTAGCTCAATAAAAATACTATAATAGCTAAATAATGAAAAAATTACTCCCTCAAAATTAGAACTCCCCCCAAAAATCACATAAGCATCTTTGAAATAAAATTTTTAGCAACAAAGTCCTGCATGAACACACACCATCTGAATTACAATGCTCAAAGAATAAAAAGGCTTTGCAAATACAAAGTTAAGTTTCCCCCTGTAACAATTTCTAGCCAAGGTAAACACGTCTAGAAAGCTGAACACACTACTTAAAACCTAATTAACAACAGTGTGCCAAACACCATACTCCTCAGAGAAAATGGCCCAATCTCTCCTATTTTTTGTAAACTTTAATAACCTTAAAGAGAAATACAGCTTAAAAGTAGCAAAAAGGATCACAAAGATCACACAGCAGAGACCCCATGAATACAGAAATATTGTTGAAAGTGAGTATAGTATGGTTCTGGATTGAATTAAATAAAAAAATAAAATAAAAATAATTTTTAAAGATACAAGTAAAAAAAAAAAAGGAAAATTATTACAGGTTTTACTGCATAAAATTCAGTAATTCAAATATTTCCAAACCACTACTGCTTTTCATTCATTTAACCAAGAATTTTTTTTTTTTTTTTTTTTTTTTTTTTTTGTGTGTGTGGGTACCGGGGGGACGACCTCAGGACCTCGCGCACCAGCAGGCGCCCGTGCCGCTGAGCAATATCACCGGCCCTTTTTTCATATGTGGGTTCCGGGAGTCGAACTTGGGCCCTCGCGCTTGCCAGGCAGGCGCTTACACTGCTGAGCCATCTCACCAGCCCCAAGAATTTTTTTTGTTTCTACTAAAATCCATATTCCTGAAACACTAAGAATATCATAATACTTTTCATGTCACTAGAGCCAAAACTGATTTTAAGGATCTTCTTAAACTCTGCTCCTGTCCAGACTTCCTTCTGGCCTTTCAGGAGGCGTACCTACGGTGGGACAGCCCGGTTACAGGGTATCAGCTCTTCACCCGGGGAAGCCTGGCCCCCATGTCAACTGTACAAAACTGATAAAAGAAACACAGCCAGTACTGAAACCAAGCATTTTTTTCTCTTTCCAGTTCTCTATGTTCCAACAACTAGGTGGTGTCACTGGATAGTTTTTAGGAAATATTCTTAAGCAAATAAATGTGTGAAAATTGCGTCCAAGCAGAAGCAGAGTTGAAATGTCAATTTGTTCTGTTCAAGTAATTTTGACTTTAAAGATTTCACTAAATGATCCTCCAAATACTAATGGGGCAATTTTTTAAAAGGTACCCTTAAATACAGTTTAGAATATTTTATCATATTTTTAATGTACAACGAAGAGTTTATTTTTTATTGAGCATAATTGACAAAATTATAAATATTTAAGGCATAAAACATCAAGTGCCTTGGGGGGGTTAATGCATATTATGAGAGTCCTATTTAGCAGGCAATTAACATGCTATTACCAGTGATATACAGAAATCCCTTTTATTACTATTACTTGGGAAAATCTTCAAATTCTGATGATTTTTTTTTTTTTTTTTTTAATGTGGGTACTGGGAGTTGAACTCAGGACCTCGCGCTTGCCAGGCAGGCGCTTGTGCCGCTGAGCAATATCACCGGCCCATTTTTTCCTTTATGTGGGTACTGGGAGTCAAACTCAGGACCTCGTGCTTACCAGGCAGGCGCTTATGCCACTGAGCTATTTCACCAGCCCCTGATGATTTTTAATAATGAAACTCAGGGAAGTTTATGGTTAGCCATTACCATATTACCATATGATAAATAAAAATAGAGTTTTATATGAACAGGGAAACAATGTCTGCCCTTCACACACAAATTAAGAGAAAATATGGAAATGTGACAAAATGTTCTCAAGCAATATTTAAATTGAAAATTAAGTCAGGCATGACAGACATCTGAAATAGAATAGACTTCTCAAGTTTTAATTTTTCCCTAACTTCTAAAAAATTTATACTATATTATCTTTAAATCATTCTTGCTCTTTTACGGTTTTTTAATTCCTGACAATATAAATGGCACAGCCAGATACAGCAGTGCACACATGTAGTCTGTTTTCCCGAGTCAACAACAGTCAATTTCTATAAATATTGTGTGTGCGTGTATGTGTTGAAAGAGAGAAAGAACACACAAAAGTCAAACAACAAAACAAGAAAATCTTTTCCAGTATCTGTATTATATCCTAAATGGAAGTATTTCTTATTGTGGCTAAATTGAAAACATCACCAAGGTACGCCAAATTTTTAAACATCTTGGGCTCTACAGAATTGTTTCAAGCCACCGTACACCAATGTGGTAATGCTCGTAGCTTTAAAAAACAGTACATTTCAATATACATACAGTAAACTCATGAAAGATACTCAATTAGGAAAATAAAACTATAAAAAAGATTTGTTTTCTGAGGATGTTACTTTGTCTAAGAATGCTAAAGCCCAAAATTACTATCTTCCACCACAAGTTAAGGAATGCTGCTGACACACTTTAGTCTCCAAGAGTAAAACTGTTACTCTACAACTAGAAAAACTGATTTGTCAACCTATACATCTTCAAATACAAGAGCTGAACTGGTCTAAGATTAAAGGACTCAGGACACAGGAAAATGAAATGTCTCTGGATACGTACCCTTAAATCCTTAACAAAGAGGAAAAAAGTGCTCATTCAGCTAGTTGCTAGGCTGTTCACTCAGCCCTCATTTCGGCACTGAAGTGGTCAAGACCTCTGCATCTTTGACACTGAACTTTACACAGAGAAAAAGAGTTCGCCGCAATCACAAATTGAACCTCAAAGACACCTATGCAAGCCAGTGTTTTCTACACTGACTTCCACAAAGCTTCAGGTGTACTGCAGACATCTGACCTGAAGGTATTTTCATACTTTTTGTCTTTGCGTTTTGAGACAGGGTCTTGCTATAGTTCTTACTGGCCTTGAACTCAGGCGATCCTCCTGCCTCTGACTCCTCAGTGCTGAAATTACAGGAGTGCGCCCCCACACCCAGCCCCGCACATTATTAACTATTTTAAAAACTACAACAGGAACAAATTCTAAAGCCATGTAATATGCAGTTTTACCTCACTGGAAACCACAACTGCATGAACTTGCATTGTGATCAACTTGCAAAAATAGGTAAATAAGTGGTCGAACATGTAGGTAGACAGTGTTTGCCCAGCATGTGCAAGGCCCTGGGTTCAACCCTTACCACCACACGTACCCACACACAAAGGTAAATTATGTACGCTGTTTGAAAGGAATAAATACCAACAAGATACTACTTATGAGTAGAAACACTGAAGGTCCATCTAAGATTTCAGGAAATGGGAGGTTTCATCGCCAAAAACGTTTAAAAATCACTGGCTTAGTGCAGAGTTGATAACCTATCAGAACGACGACACTAAGTTACTGATGTTTATTAGCCTAGGGAGCAGCTGTAAGACGAACATGCCCACACACATGCTCTCTCCTGACAATCCTAAAAGCCTCTATTTTACTGTATAAAATATAAATTACTCCACAGTAACTCATTCTTTATTTTTTAAGGTACTGGGGATTGCACTCAAGGCCCTCACACGAAGCTATATTAACAGCTCTTTTCTTTTATTTCATTTTGAGATAGTGTCTCACTAATTTGGCTACGCTGCCCTAGCCGGGCTGGAACCTGTAATTCTCCTGCTTCAGTATTTCAAGAGTGCTAGATTACAACCCTACACAATCATTCTCAGCCAGACTTAACTAGTTCTTTTTAAAAATACACTAATTTTGTTAATTACCTCAATGTCAATCACCTCAACTATAAAACTCGTACTATGATTTTTGAAAGAGTTGCTAAGACCATTCAGTTGGTAAAGAAAGTCTTCTACAAATGGTACTGCAAAAACTGGATATTCACATTTTAAAAATACAATTGGACCCTTATATGCAAAAATTAATTCAAAATGGATCAATAATCTAAACAACTAAAACTGTAAGACTTTAAAACAAAATGTAGGGGGAAAACTTCATAACCCTGGATTTCTTGGATATGATACCAAAAGTACAGGCAACAAAAGAAAAAATTGGTATACTGTACTACATTAAAAATAAAAACATTTATACACCAAAAGGCACTATTAACAGTGTAAAAAAGCAACCCACAGAATGGGAGAAAATATTTGAAATCATTTATCTGATACGGAATTGATACCTAGAGTATGTTTAAGTCTTAAAACTCAACAACTAAAAAAAAAAATTTTTTTAATGGGCAAAGGACTTCCAAAGATGATATACAAATGCCAACAAATCTGGGGAGATGGGATACTCAACACCACTGTCCTTAGGAAAATGCAAATCAAAAAACCTGAAAATAGTAACTATTGGCACAGATATGAAAAAATTGAAATTTTGGCAAAGAGTATGACTCTCAGTTTTACAAAAAGCGATGACCATACGATGCAGCAATTCTATCTCTGTGTATATACCCAGAAGAACTGAAAACAGGATCTTGAAGACATACTTGCAATCCATGTTCATAGCTGCACTATTCAAAATGGCCAAGAAGTAAGTGCAACCCAGTATCCACTGAAGATAAATGAATAGACAAAAGGTGATATGTACGTACAATGGGACATTATTCAAACTTAAAAAGGAAAGAAATGTTGTCACATGTTACAACAAAGATGAAATTTGATTGAGGACATTATGCTAAGCAAAATAAGCCCATCATAAAACAACAAATGTTGTCAGGTTCCACTTAGGTGAGATATTTAAAGTAGTCAAAGTCACAGAAACAAAAAATAAAATAGTTGTTACCAGGGGCTAAGAGAGGAAGAAATGGGAAGTTGCTTAATGGTCATAAAGTTTTAGTTCTGCAAGAAAAACAAAACCAGTCCAGAGATCTGTTACACAATAATGTAAATGTACTTAATATTACTGAACTATACATCTAAAACTGGTTGACAGCAAAATTTATGTTATATTTTACAAGAAAAAAATTATTGTAAGTAATTATTTCATGAAGCATTTGTGATGATAAACCAGATAATATATGTAAGGAACACAGAACAGTTTCTAGTACCCTAATGATAATTAAACAGCAGCCAGGCATGTTGGTGCACATCTATAATCCTAACATTCAAGAAGTTGATGGGTCGGTGAGATGGCTCAGCGGCATAAGCGCCTGCCTTGCAAGCGCAAGGGCCCGAGTTCGACTCCCGGATCCCACATACGAAAAAGGGGCCGGTGATATCGCTCAGCGGCACGGGTGCCTGTTGGCGCGCAAGGTCCTGAGGTCGACCCCCCGGTACCCACAAAAAAAAAAAAAAAAGAAGTTGATACAGGAGGATCACAAGTTCGAAATCAGCCTATGCAACTGACTTAGGGAGACCGTGTCTCAAAGTGAAAAAAAGGACTGTGAATGGAGCTCAGTGTGAAGGCTGGGGTAGCAAAAACAACAACAATAATAATAAATAAATGTTAGCAATAACAATAACTACTGATAATAGTAATAAGACAGATATTTCCCCTTTAATGAAATTAAATCCTGAAACATGACGGTTTTTTTTTTTTTAAAAGCTTCCCTTCTCCCAAAAATAAAATAAGAGACCTTAATAAGTATAGTAAGAAATAGGAAACCTCTAATGGTTCTTGATCACTTAGACACTATGAAACTTAAATGTAAGGAGGTGTGTATGGTACTCTGGCCTAAAGGACAAATATCAAGCCTAACAAAGGTTATTGCGAATAACTGGGAAAAGTGCTACAGTGTAATTCTGGTCATGCTGTGGAACTCTAAATGGGAAAAGAGAAAGAACTCGTGTTAGAATGATGAGTAACTGTCCCTTCAAATCTGTGCTTTAAACACTAAACACAAGTTTGCATAGAAGGATACTGGTTACCAAGTCAACGTGCCAAGGCCAATTTATGTGTTTCACAACAGCTTTTTCCTATCAAAGGTTATAATAAAAATAAGCATTAAAACAAAAAAGCCTAACTTTTACCGTTCAGAAAGCCTTCAGCTTCTCTAGAAGCAACACAAAGTTAAAATGGATAAATATCATGCTGTACTCTATCTGACCCCAAGTAGGGAGGGAAAGAGGCAGACAAACTGAGACTGTAACTGATGGAGGAACAAGGAATTCTGAATATTCTGTGCATTCTAGGACCTATCACCATTAAGAGCTCAAAGGGGGGAGGGGACCAGAAGAGAGAGAGACCCTGACTACTCAAAACTCTTCAATCAAGGTTTCTCAACCTTGGCACTACTGACATTTTTGAGCAGATAAGAGTCTTTGTTAGGAGTGCAGCGGAGGTTGTCGTGTGCATGAGTAATACTACAGAATATATTACTCTCGTTTCAAGAATACAAATCTGGAACTGAGTGCAATGGCATGTGCCAGTAATCTCAGCAATGTAGGACACTGAGGTAGGAGGGTCACAGCCTAAGCAACTCGGAGATTTAGCGAGACCCTGTCTCAAAAATAAAAAAGGGCAGGGGATGTAGCCTAGCATGAAGGCCCTGGGTTCAATCCTCAGAACCTTTTAAAAAAAAAATTAAAAACATATATCTGGCAAACACTCCCTTCCCAGACCAAATTAAATGTTCAGAAATCACTTCACATTATTTACAAAGTAGAACTGAAAAAAACACAGGCAAACAGACTCTGATTTGAACCCTGGATCAATCCACCAGTCATGGGGTAAACCTGGGCAAGTGACCTCACTTCTCTGAGACCCAGCTCCCCTTGACAAGAGATTACTACCAAAGCTCTTGTACAGTTCAAATAAAAGGACATTTGTAAAGATTAGTACAAAGTGGGTACTAAATAAAAAGGAAAAGTGAATCTAGGTGCTAGAACTATTTAATTAAATAAACACGTACTGTAGGTTTTCCTGCCTTAATGTAATTTAACCCTCTACAAATGACTTCAGAATGACCATTTGGACAAACATTACTACAATGACAAAACATAATACTAATCAAGGAAAGCTACCAAAATGGGTAACACACAGAATCAATTTCAAGACACTGGATCAATTGGTAAAATCACATAAGAGTAATTATTTTTTTTTTTTTTGTGTGGGTATTGGGGGTCAACCTCAGGACCTTGCGTACCAGTAGGCGCCCATGCCACTGAGCAATATCACCGGCCCTTTTTTCATATGTGGGTTCCAGAAGTCAAACTCAGGCCCTCGTGCTTGCCAGGCAGGCGCTTACGCCACTGAGCCATCTCACCAGCCCAAGAGTAATTCTTGTTAGTAGAGACTAAATGTTAGGTTGAATATTTAGGTCAAAAAAGTAGTAATAAAAGACTATGTAATGGAAGCTGAAATAGAAATTTCTAAAACAATCTAACTGCCTGCAAGCCCTAAATGAACCAGAAGTGGTAAGTCCAAAAAAAAAAAAAAAAAGTACAAAAACACAATTTGGGTTAGTAGAGGGAATATACCAAAATAAGAGCCAGAAGAATGGAGTTCTAGTTTCAGCTGGCCTACTTTTGTACTGGTAGATAAGTCACTTAACCTGGATTTAGTTCCTCATTAATAAGAAGGGCACAAAACCTACTTCAACACCTCGAACACTGTCAGGTAGGCCAAATAATGTTCATTAAAAAAATATTCTTAAATGCCTGCACAGTTACCACACATCAGTCTAGAGCAGGGTTTCCCACACTTTCAGTTCATGGCTAATACCAAATATGAGAGTACTGGTACAGGGACCTTGCAGTAAACAGATCATGCTGCTGGAGCCCAGATAGGATCAGCCTAGAAGTTCCTACCACTCTGTGTAAGGACTAAGGGGTAAGTATTTCAGCCCATCTGTACCATATTCAGAGAACTGCCTGGCACACTGGTTTGAAAGCTCTAAAATGCCAGGTCTAATTTGAGGAATTCTAAGAGGGAAGTCAGTATTTTTCCCAATAACTGACCCTGACAAACAAGATCAAGTCCAATTTGACTAGAATACAACAGTACTGTCCTCGACCTAAGCAACAGGGCCCTTTGTCCTGGCCTCAAGCTTTGGAGGGCCATGCACTAGCCTTCCTCTGGCCACACCCCTGACTATCAGGTCAGCTACCCTCAGGGGCTAAAAGATGTGCCTGACTGCAGCCTGCATGCCCTCATCTTGACCAGCACCCCAGAATTTCTGACCTCTTCCCAGGGTCTGCTCAGGTTTCTTCCATGGGCTGGCTCTCCCAAGGGCACAAAACCCCACCACCATTATGTACCCCCTAGACCAAGTGTTGGTCACAGAGCTGCTGTCGAAAGGGTGTGTGGGGATGTATGGGCTGCAATGTCCACAGCGTACACATGTAAAGTCCCCAGTGCAAGAGCCTGGATAAGAGAAGGCAGTCTCCCAGTGAAGGCTGGCTCTCTGCCCTTCACCATGTTCCCAAGTGGAACTCAGAAGTCCAAATTCTCTGACTTTAACCTAGGTCACTATGACATTTTATTTGTTGAAGCAGGCAATGGGACAGCCTTCTAAGTTAACTTGATGTAGAACTTGTAAATTTTTAGACACACAGCGTATAGACTTCCATCTGTTCTCTTGCCCCAGTCCCAAAAATGTTAGGGACTGGCCTGGAAAAGGATCTAAAAACCCTGTCATTTGAGGAGTAACTGAAAAAAATGAGCACATTGAGCCTAGAAAGAGAAAAGGCTGGTGAGAAGATAAAGGAATCAGCCAGGCTTTCACATGACAGTTAAAAAGCTATCTTGTGAAAAATAAAGCAGATCCGTGTGGCGATGGAAATTCAGGGAGGTGCATTCCAACTTAACAGAAAGAATAAATTTTTTTTTTTTTTTGTGGGCACCGGAGGTCAATCTCAGGACCTCACACGCCAGCAGGCGCCCGTGCCGCTGAGCGATATCACCGGCCCTTTTTTCGTATGTGGGTTCCAGGAGTCAAACTCAGGACCTCGTGCTTGCCAGGCAGGCGTTTATGCCGCTGAGCCATCTCACTGGCCCAAGAATAATTTTTTTAACAATAAGAACGCCAAGAGTTCATCTGTCATGATAAATCAGACACTAAACATCTACTACATACCTAGTAGAGTGGCCAAAATCAAGAAGACAGACAACACCAAATGCTGACAAGGATACAGAACAGGAACTCTCTTCACTGCTGGTGGAGATAAAAAATGCTATGGCCACTCAGGAAGGCAGTTTGGCAGTTTCCTGCAAAACTAAACGTATTTTTACTGTATGATCCTAAAATCGTGCTCCTTGGTATTTACTCAAGAGCACTGAAAACTCATGTCCACATAAAACCTGCACATGGATGTTCATAGCAGCTTTATTCTAACTGACAAAGCTTAGAAGAAACCAAGGCGCCCTGCAGACAGTGAATGTACCAATAAACTATGATTCATTTAGGGAAAAGAATATTACTCAGTAATAAAAGAGAAATGAGCACCAGCTGGGCATGGTGGCACAGTCCTGTAATCCCCACTGTCTGGGAGGCTGAGGCAGGAGATCTCAAGTTCAAGACCAGCCTGAACAACTGAATGAGGCCCTCTCTCAACATAAAATTAAAGCTCAGGGTGTAGCTTAGTGGTAAAGCACTTGCCTAGCATGTGTGAGTCCTTGGATTCAATCCCCAATATCACCACCACCATAATAAAAAAGAGTTACCGGTTATTGAGACAAAAAAGAAAAGACATAAAGGAACCTCAAATGCATATTACTAAATGAAAAGGCTATATTCTGTATGATTCCAATTATATGACATTTTAGAAAAGGCAAAGCAAGGGAGACAGTAAAAAAGATATGTGGTTACCAGAGGTTAAGAGGGAGGGATGAATATAAAGAGGACTTTTACAGCAGTGAGACTGTCCTGTATGATGCAATAATGGTGACTACCTACCATTATACATCTATCCAAAGCCGCAGAATGCAAACACCAAGAATGAATCCTAAAGTAAACTATGGACTCACTACAGACTAAGTGATTATGATGCGTCAGCGCAGGCTTATCAGCTACAGCAAATATACCACTTTGGCAAGGGATGCTGACAGTGGGTGAAGCTGTGTAGGGCAGGAGTATATGGGAAATCTCTGCGCACTTTACTCTGTTTTGCTGTGAACCAAAATTTTAAGCCTACAGGGGCCAGAATGATAGTTCAGTGGTAGAGTGCTTGCCTAAAAGCACAAGGCCCTGTGTTCAATCTCCAGCACCCCCAAAAAAATGCTTTAAAAATTAAGTCTATTAAAAAAAAAAAGGAAAGAAATTTTTGTGACTGCAGTCTAGTGAACAAAGGATGAAGATCAAAGAAGATAAAAGCTGGAAAAGAAGCCAGGAGCCAGATCGTGCACACAGACATCCTGGCCGACATAGATCTTTGTTGTTGGAGGTTGTTCTGTGCAGTATAGGCTGCTTAGCAGCATCCCTGGCCTCTGCCCACCGGATGCCAGTAGGAACCCCCACCCCTCAACTTACCACAACCAAACATGTCTCCAGACACTGCCGAAGTCCCCTCTGGACTAAACCTCCCCCAGCAGATAACCATTTACACAGGGCCTCATAAGTAGCCAACATGAAGGTCTTGCTTCCATAATAAAATTTTGTAAGGCTTAGTTTTAGTGTTAAGTGTAGTGGAAGGCCAGTAAGCAGAAGAATGTTAAGATCTGATTAACATTTAACATTATTTTGGCTCCTGTGATAGGGAGGGTGAAGGGAGGGAAAAGACAGAGTAAAGACAGGAAGTCAGAAGAGCCACTAGCATAGCCTAAGTTTTTAACAGTGAAAAGAAACTGAGATGGAGTCAGGTCCAGTGTATACTCTGAAGGTAGAGCTGACTGGACTTAACGTTAAGTAGAGAAAACGCGAAGACTCCAGGTGTCTGGCCTGCACGTGTGAGTGGATAATGGTGCCACTTGCTGAGATGGTGAAAATTTGGGGGTAGGTGGGTAAATGAAAGAACTTGTAGTCCTGCTTTGTTCATGCTGCCTCTGAGGTATCTCTCAGATACCCAAAGGGAGGCATGGAGTCAGTTAGTATAGTCCTCCAAAGGAAAAATTAGAACTACCAGGGGGGAATCTGAGCCTCACCCAGGCACCTTCCGAATTTTCAAGTTAAGTAGGGAGCAAGTAGAGATAAACTCACAAAAAGGATATAGAAAATAAAAATGCACAGGTAAGTGGTCAGAAGAAAAGTATGCATGAAATGTTGGTGTGAGGTCAATATAATGTAGACACTGAATTATTAGTTTGGGCAAGACACAGATCACTGCAGCCTTAGTAAAAAAATTTCAGTGGGGCTGGCATGTAACTCAGTGGAACAGAGTTTGCTTAGAATGTGAGGCCCCGGGTTCTATACAGGACAGCACAAAAATTTTTTTAAAAAATTTTTTCAATGAGTGGCAGAACAAAAGCTCAAGTGCATCAGGTTAAAGAAAGAATCAGTGGTGAGGAAAGAAAGACAGAAATTGTAAACAACTCTCGAAAATTTCTGCTTCAAAAGAAATCAGGCAGTAGCTAAAGGGATCTTAAGGTAGAAAAGAGGGTGGTTTAAGATAAGTGACTCATTCATTTAAGGTATCAGTACCTCAAAATGGTTTTCTTCCTCTCTCACTTAGCCATCCAGAGAAAATGAGCAGTTACTCCAAGGTTGGCAGGTGGCTCTCCGCTTCACATTATCCGGGGAATCATCCTACTCATCATCTCACTGAGACACTGCTCTCATCCACAAGGCTGAATAATATGTCCCAGCACTGTGTTACCCTACATTCTTGTCTGCAAAAAGGAGGCAAGAGAAATTGGAAGGCAATTAGCCACCTTTCTAAGATCATGACCTAGAAATACCAGTTCTGCTCACACTCCTTGAGCCAGAAGGGAGTCACAGGTCACACCCCACTATAAGAGAGAGGTCAGGAACTGTCTCTGGCTGGGCAGCCACATGTCCAGATAAAACCTGAAGGAAGCTTCAGGAAATGGCATCTGGTGGACAATTAGTCATCATGCCGCCAGTAACATAAGCCATGTGTGCCTTCTGAAAGAGATGATATAGTAAAGAGAGAATAATAATTCAGTAAAGAAAATAACTGAGGAATAAAAGCCTTAAGTTAAAAAAGGAATGAAATCCAGGACACAAATTTACTGCCTTAAGAACAGGGTCACTTTGGTCTCTTGTCACTTTTCATATGCTTGGATTTTCAGAAGAAAAGTCCCTTGTACACATTTCTAGTTTTACAGTAGGTGTCCTTTTCCTTCTGCCTAGTAAATCAGGCAGTTGCACAGAATGAATGTGAAAATTTGGCCTTGATGGAACAGTTCTCACCTGGATTGTCCACTGACAGGTTGTTGCAAAGCTGTCAGAGAGAGAAAGACCAAATTTCAGAGCTATAGGGAGTCTACAAAACTTACATATATTCAAAAGAACAAGGCCACAAAGCATCTTCCCCAATAGTACATCCCATGTCCTCAATCTGCCAGATCATCCCACTGTCTCCTGGTCTTGTAATATTCTTTTTCCTAATACACTTTATCTTCCATATCAAACAAATACCTCTTGTGGGTAGAGAAACAGATGACCTAGTAAAGAGAATAGTAATTCAGTGACATCTTCTTTCATATCTGTTTTCTACTGCATCTAGCTTTGGTGTGTGGTACAAGACACAGACATACTCAGTAGCTACTGCTGAGAGAGATTTGGATTCCCTCAGGATTGCTATTAAATGTGGAAGACCACTATATATAAAACAATGATTAAGTACCGTCAGGATCTCTTTCCAGTAGGTTGACAGAAACTTGGAAAGTGCAAGTTCTATTGTAGTATAAAAATAAGGTAGCAAATAAGTAACTATACGGCAAATAATTCAGTATCACTGAAAATTCTAGTTCGTATCTTTCTCATGAGAAATTAAATCAACACCCATTTCTTACTTCCTTTTACCTATCCTAAAATAATCTCCTGTAAATACCAGGGAGGGCCTCTTCAGGGAAATTACTGCAAAATTGAAATAACTTTACCAAATCCTACATTTTTACCTTGGGAAATATTCTTACTCAACCTTCAGCTGTCCAGATAGGAAATCTCTGGTTTTTTTCGTTGGTTTTTTAATCTTGAGATAAATTAACACCCATCTTGAAGTGGCTGTCCTTTCATCTCTCCTTTTGTGAATGCTACAAGCAAAGGTCTCCAGTCTTCCAGGGGCAGGGCTCTCTGGCTGTATGAAGGGCCCTCTACCTCCGCCACTCTACCAAGGACAGCGTGGGAACTCACTACCCTTGCTTGGATCATCTCCCTGCCTGTAAGCTTCACCCAGGCCATGAAACTGTCCAGCTGGTAGGACTGTTAAGAGACATAATCACCCCAGTTCTATTTTGTTTAACTCAGAACAATGGCCTTTTTTATCTGTTCATTCTTCCTTTGGGAGTAATGCTAAATAAACCAGCATTTGAAGTTGAGAAGCACACCAAATTTCTCAGCTGAAAGATAATTTAAACCAAATACTTAAAAAATCAACTTAATATCAAAGTCTCTAGATAGCAAACTACATTCTCCTCACATAAGGAAAAACATAACTTTTATTAGTTGAGCCTTAAAGAGGATGTTACAAAGATGTTAGTGCAAATCATAAGAAAGACTTGGAGTATAATACACACACAGGGAAAGTTATCTAACCCTGGCCTAATTAAGACAGGTTTTCTCACACATCTTTCTCAAAAAAAAAAAGCCAGTACCAAAATAGAAGTGGTATTTAAATTCACCCAGCAAACATAAGATTACAAGAAAATTATCAAGAACCAGAATCGTTAAAAAAAAAAAAAAATAGAAATACTGTCTCTTTACCCACCTTCTTAATTATCTGAAATATACATACAGGAAATTTTTCAAACTGTCACAATTACTAGCTGTTAATTAAACTAATGTTTTTAGTAAAGGACAAAATTCCATAACCAGTAGTATGCCACTCAGGAGAAAAAAGTCTATAACCTGAAGTCAAAGGTAGTGTACCATATTCTAGACACAGTGTCTTAGACTAGAATTGATGATCACCATCATGTGTCACTTATTGAGTGCTTTACTACAGTATATGCCAGATACAGTGCTAAGCCTTGACATGTGTCATTTCCTTTAACCCTACCACAACCTTCTAAGACAGATTCTACTGATATTCCCTGATGAGACTTAAGGCACCAAGATACTACTTGTGCAAGAGAAAAGTTTATAAATAACACAGCTGGCATTTGAACCTAAGCCTATCTGGCTCCAAAGTTAAAATGAGTACCTTTCCATAGGTCGTAACTTTTATAATGCTATGACAGGAAACAACATTTGTGTTAACACAAAAAAATGTGAAGTCCTAAATCAAGAGGTGACAAACGTTTTCTATCAAGAGGCCAGATAATAAGTCCTGTAGACTTTGCATGCCATGACGTCTCTGTCAAAAGTGCTCACTCTGGGCCAGTGAGATGGCTCAGCGGCTTAAGCGCCTGCCTTGCAAGCGCGAGGGCCCGAGTTCGACTCCGGGATCCCACATACGAAAAAGGGGCCGGTGATATCGCTCAGCGGCACGGGCGCCTGCTGGCGCGCGAGGTCCTGAGGTCGACCCCCCGGTACCCACGAAAAAAAAAAAAGTGCTCACTCTGTGGTATGCCAAAGAAGCCACAGATGCCACATAACAAGTAAGAGTGACTGTGTCCAAATAAAACTTTATTTAAGGACACTGACACTGGAATTTCACATAATTTGCACGTCATGAAATATTACTCTCCTTTTGATCTTTTTCAACCACTTAAAATTTTAAAAGTCATTCTTAGCTCATGGGCCCTGTAGGCCAGTCATCTCTATTTGCCAACCCAACTCTAAATAAGCTCAGCAAATACAAAATATTTTTTATCACTCACAAATTCTAACTTGTAATCTATTTGAGTATTTTGAACTGATACTTTAAAGAAGCTCAGTCTCAATAAACTTGACTTGTCCTAAAATAACTGAAAATTCCAAAGAGAATACATAAGAATTTCCCTAAGAATGAGACACAATCACCACATTTTGCAACTGGAAGAAAGCTAACACATTCTCGTTTCTTATCTATGTAGCATTTATGTAAATTGCTGCTAAAACACTTCAAACAGTTTGCCAAGGGCTAGGGATGCAGCTTAGTGGTAGAGTACTTTCCTAGCATACAGGAGACCATGGATTCCATGCCCAGCACTGCGATTAATGAATCAAGCAGCTTACCAGGCCAATTTGCCACATGAAATAGGTATGCATTTAATACTAAGTTAATCCATAATAACAGTAATATCTTACACTCCTGAAAGCAGTTTTACAAAGCATTTCTACATCCTTTCTATGATCTGATTCTTCATAATTCTACCCGTGAGACAATACAAGCATTCTCATCCCTATTTTGTAGATACGAAAAACAGCTCAGAGACGTCAACATGCCCAAAAAAGATGTAATGCCACTCTAATTAAGTGACAGAAACACAACCACAGACAAGCTTCAAGTCTCGGCTGCCTCCTGAAAAATTCCATGGACATCACATTGCACATTCACAGGTTATATCCTAAAAGTTCTCAAAGATGCTAGTCTCACCCTTTAAAAATACAACTACGTTTATTTCATTTCATTTTTCTTTTGCCATCACTGTCTTACGAAAAAAACAGCTGCTGGTCCCTGACATTTACTAAATGCATCTACAGGCAACAATGAATCTACATACACTGTGAAAATAAGACACTCAGGTCAGCTTAGGAAGGGAAAATACTGTTGAATAAGTTGTCCAAAGAGAGAACAAACAACGATAAAAACATCTCTGATGAAGCACCAAAAATTTAGAAAAAAAGAAGAAAACAAGAGAAAAAAGTAGAGATGAATGTATTGCCATCAGGGTTTCAGCACAACTGCAGAACAGCTTCTAGAGACTGGAAAATGATGTGGGGTTGGGAAAAGGAAATAAAAGACACGTAACTACTACTGGAATTCAAACCAACATCAAAGGCTCTAATGACACTTGAGCCTGCCTCGCTGGTTCTTAGTCTTTCCCTCGAAAACAAAATAGTTCTATAACTGAAGGTTCTTCAACTATTAATTCCTCTGTCCCACTTACACCTTTTCTCCCCAACTACTTCACCTTGTCCCCCACCCTCACATGCAAGGTCCTAAGTAAACTGAGCAGCGCCCTGGCTGGACGAGTCTCTGTCCGAAGTGCTGCTTTGTTCCAGGGCTGCCATAGGGACCATGGTAAAAACACAAGCGGCTGGAATACAGTTCCAACCTCACACCATTACAGACACTCACTCTGCAAAGCACCGTCACGCACGTACCCAACTGCAGGAAAGAATAAGACTACAGACATTCCAGAAAACAGTAGTCACGAGATCATAATACTTCATTTTTACAAATAACCCAATGAAAAAGAAAGCACACCAAGGAGTAGTTGAAGTTATGTTGCAGCAGCAATTACTGCTTCTATTTTCTTCACACTCAAGTCCAAAGAACAAATGTTGACTCTGAGTTAAACTGCAATTCACTCGAAAAGGAGAAATAAGTATATTAATGAAACCACAACCATCACTACTCATAAATATTACAACAAATCCAATTACTGAATCAAATTAGCACATTTTGTGGACTGCAAGAACCACTGTACTACAGCACCACTCGCTTTTTCTTTTCCAGTAGAAATACAATGTTTATAGAAGCAACCAACGTTAACAGAAAAGTCGTTCCCATTCAGACTCGCTTAAAAGGTCTAAATCTGTGCCAAATAAAACTCTGAAAGAATGGAAAATAAAAGAGATGCTGACAACAATGCTTCGGTGCAGCTGCCAAGTATCCATGTAGCATCATGCAGTGCCCCAAGCCTTTTACAAGCCGATGGTAAATCCGCATGCAAAACAAAATTATAATTATCTAAATTCTATTTCTGAAAAGATAACTAATAAACTGCGTCCCAAGCATCTTGCTGTGGGCCTCCTCCTCTTCTCCACTTTCTTCTAGCTTCACCCCCAAAAGGTGAGATTATTAAGGGTCCAGTGGCAGACCAAAGCCAGGTCTTACTGTCCCTACCGTGTCTATGCGCTGTGAGTGGAAATATTTAACATAAATATTTACTCTAGACAAAAAAAATGCGAAAGGCAGCATGCACAGGCAGCGGGGAAAATCACGGGGGTGGGGGGCCTAAGTCACCACTATCGTCCAACACGTAGCAACTTCAGCCAACTGGAAAGACGTGGGGGGAACTCCACGGGAGTGCCGGGAAGCAAGACACCTTGCTCAGCTGCCCACGCTCACCGCGACCCGGCTCGCGCTGTCCCCCGTGGGCAGCGGAGGGAAACGCGTGCCGGGCTCCGTAGGGAGCACCCGAGTCCCTGGGCCCCACTCGGCGGTGCCGGGGAGCCGCGGCTGCAGCCTCTCTTCAGTCTGGGGCGGGAAGCGCTGCAGCAGGCCGGGAATTCTCGCCGCGGAGGCCGTGGGGAAGCGCGGGATGCCGGCGCGGGAGGCGGCGGCCCGCGGCACTGTCCTCCGCCCCGGGAGCCTGGGAAACCCGAGCTGGCCCTCCAAGCACACTCGATCCGGAGCCCTGACTCTGAAGAGAATTTCTCCTGCAACGGAAAGCCAGGCCCCCGAGCCTTCCCCGCGGCGCCGGCCCACGTCACCCGCGCCCCCGGCCCGCCCGCCGCGCCCCCGCCTTACCGAGCCCCCGCCTTACCGAGCCCCGCGGCCCCGCCGCACCGCCGCGGCGTCGCTGCGCCCCGCTCTGCGCTCCGTGTCTGCCCCGCGCGGGCCGGGCCCGACGCCCTCCGCCCGCCGCCGCCGCCAACGCGAGCCTAGCGCCGGGCCGGCCCGGGCAGCCGCGGGGGCTCGGCCGGGCGCCCCCCGCGCCAGCGCCTCATCCCGCCTCGCCGCCCCGTCAGGCTCGGGGGGCGGGGGCGCCGCGCTCCGGGCCGCGGCCTCGAGGTCCCCGCCTCCGGCACGCAGCGCGCTCGCCCTCCCGCGGCGGAGTGGGCCCCCCGGGACGCGGGTCCGCAGGCTCCAGAGCCCCTCACCGGGACGCCTTCGGGCCGCCCCCGCCCCGCTGGCCGGCGCGCGCCCCCGCCGAGCCCGCCGCCCGCCCTGCCTCCGCCTCCCGCGCTCCGCCTCCTCCTGCACCCGAGACGCCCGCAGCGGGGAGAAGGGGCGCGCCGCCGCGGCCGCGGGCACGAGCACGCGCGAGGGGGGCGGGCGGAGCGCGCGCGCGGCCGCGGGGCGGGGGCGCGCCCAGGCCTCGCCTGCCGTTGTGCTGGGAGCGCACGTGCGCTGCGGGACGCGGCTCCTGGGGTGCGGGGTGGGCTGGAGACGCCACCTCGGGGGTACGGTCGCAGCCCCTTCCCTCGGTCCCTGCATTGTGCTGTGGCGCAAAAATGAAAAACCTGCCGCCGCGGTAGCAACCCCGGGAAGAGGCATCCCTTGGAGGCTAGGGCCGTGGTGCTCTCCGCTCCCAGCCGCCCCAAAACACTGTCACCGCTGGGGGAGGGGAGGGGGCGTGGCCGCAAGGCGGGGAGATCCCCTCTTCTCCCTCCTCCGGGTGCCTGTGGGTCCAGAGTCAACTCGCGCCGCTCATTTTTAGGGATGGGGGGGCCTAAAAGTTCCTTCAGTTGTCTTCTTCATTTAGAGTTGTGGGCCAGAAAATTGAGAAGTGGCATAACCAGGAAGAGTAAGGAAAAGAAAGGGGGAATGAGTAGGGAACCATAAGGTGCGTGACTACCGCGATTAGGGATTGGGGAGGCAAGCGGTGCAGCTCGCAGGGAACCACCTGCCTGTGCGTGGCATTGCCCTAGCTTCTTTCCTTGCCCCTTTGTTCAGCCTCCAAAGGCTGTGCCGCGTCCCAGCCTGCAGGGACCGTCAGTGTGGCAGAATGCAGGGACGCTTTCTGACATCGTACTGTTTTGTTTTGTTTTTTTTTTGTTGTGTTGTGTTGTGTTGTGTTTTGTTACATACAGCATATGTGCTTTTCAGTCCTTCTGATGCATTCCGTGTCTAAATGTTGGGGCGGGAGGGTCAGTTAACCTACATAATTTGCTCTTATTCTCAGTGCCACATACTGCATCACCTAATGTCACTGCAGTGACTTAGGGCCACTCAGCATTTAGTCATTTCAGTGGGAGTCCTTGAATATAAAATGTGGCCTTCACCACAATTAGCAGAATTTCAGGGACATACATTAACTAGGAGTTCATTACATCCTAGAGAGAAATCAAGAAATGAACATGTACAATAATTCCATTCTCAGGCCGGGGATATAGTTCAGCGGTGCAGCGCCTGCTTGGCAAGCGCGAGGTCCTGAATTCAATTCCCAGTACCAAAAAAAAAAATCCCATTCTCCTGCCAGCTTCAGTATAAACTAAGTTTCTTCACAGACCCAACATTCTAACTATTTTCTAGCATAGAACTAGGGAAGTGATGGAATGAGATTTGCAGAGGCACAAACCGTGATGGGAAAAATATAAAGAGGCCAACTTTCAGTAAATGCATCTCAGCTTCCTGCTGGACATAGTCAAATGCACTTGGGATCCATAAGGCTCCACAAGACTCCCTAGAGAAACAGCTAATGAGACCTTCACATAAGTAGTTTAAGAAGTATTCTTTTACCAGACTGTAACGGTTCCATCAAGTTCATCTTTGGGCCATAGAGAGTCATCTCTACCAGAAAGGGGCAAGGATGGATTCAGTAGTTTGTGTTTTCAGGGCTTGGTGAGCATTAAGTGCAAATACCCTGAGATACCAAAGGAAGTCAGTGTGGAGGAGAAAACCACATTAACATGAGAAGCAAGTTTTGCCCAAAGCCCTGATCTCTTTTAGCACATGAGCCTTTGGGGGACATGTAAGATCCAAACCATAAAAATCTACACATTGAATAGCACAGATATTTTGCTTCATATCGGTGATGGTGAAACTTTTAGAGCTTTCAATGATACAAGCAGCCTGCTGCAGCACCATGCCGTAGGTTTGCCACTGCTGCTTTAGATCCCCAAAAGGTTTCGGTGACTATTCCTCTGTTTGTATTATATCTAGTTCAGAAAAAGCACCAATGAGTTCCACGAGTTCAAACACTAACGTGAGCACTCCCTGTCCTAAGATAGAACCACCCATTGTCCCATAAATCAATAGTTATTACTGCTAAACCTGCATGCAAACTGAAGCTGTGATTGCTGGGCAACTCTTCAGCCACCTGACCTAAGGGTTCTTGGACGTTTGTGATCAATTTCCTCTATCCTGATAACACCCTCAGTGATTAAATACATAAATCATAAAATTTGCAATAGTCTCTTTTAAAAGGTCTGTACAACTGTTAAATAAAGTGACATAACTGAATTTGCTACCTATTTATGATTTGATTCAATATTTACAAGGTAAGGGGCAGAAAGTGGTGAAGGCGAATTCTGCTTCTCTCCGAAGCTGTTAGAAGCCCCAGGCCAGCCTGTGCTCTCAGTCTTGGCAATGTCATCTTCCCGGAGGTGGCATCTGGGCTCACTCCCCACGTCTCAGATCTGTGACACTGCAGTCCCCTCTAGGCTGAAGCAGCGTCATGGTGCAGACAAGGAAAGCCAGCCAGGAGGGCAGCCACACACAGGACTGCAGCACTCACCTAACCTTGAGTTTTAACGTGAGCCTGGGAATTAAGCAGGGGAGAGAAAAGAAGCTTATTTGCATCCCAAAAGGGAATGCTCAACAGCTGGCTTGAGAAAAGGGCGTTGCTGAGCGTGGGCCAGGTTTAATAGAGAATTTTCCCACAGTGACGATTGACATTGCCTTGCTTATTTATTTTTTCCTGGCCAAGGAACCAGCTCCATATTGCATCCCCATGAAAAGTGACAACAAAAGAAGTTTTTGAAAAAGATGTGTTGTCTATCTGTACCATTCTCCTAGCTAATATCGAGGCCCCTAGAATAGCCTTGTAAATATTGAAACCTTTACAACAATATCAACAAACAATTGGGCAATATTTTAAGGAACATTTAACAAATCCAGGGTGCATCCCTTGAAATGATGAAACTTTCCATCTCTCCCCATCACATTTACTTTATTAGCCTTTACCACTATAATTTAGAATTTTATGTTATTCTCCCATGAAGAAGTTTTTTTCCATCTTTAAACTTTAAGGCTGGCTGTACCTAACTCTGTCTGCTTTTGAATTGTTCAGCTTGTAGCTCTTTTGCTGGCTTCTCCACTGGTCCTTTTCCTCTCCCAGAATTCTAAATGGTGACTTTCCCAAGGAAAGGACCTTTCCCAGGGAAGGACCTTGGGACCTTGCTGATTTGTTGGTTGTCTCATTTTGTCTTGTTTCACTGGTGCCAGGGATTGAATCCAGGGCCTTTATACTAAGCTACATCCTCAGCCTTTTTCATTTTTTTAGCCCTGACACTCCTCAGGCTCGGGGGTCACATAAACAGCTGCTTCCCTTACACTTACACTTGTATATCTCAAACTGAATGTGCCTGAAACAGAACTCTTGATTGTCCATATTCAAAACTAAATCAAACATTGCCTCCTCAAACTCCAAGTCTTCCCCATCTCATAACTTAAATGTCTTTCAACCACCACGTTCATGTTCACAGTAAAACATTCCAGCTCCACCCTCAAAACAACCCAGCTGGGTATTGTGGCTCATACTTGTAATCCCACCATTCTGGGGGGGTGGGCAGGAGAATCACAAGTTCATGCCCAGCCTGAGCAATTTAGCAATTTAGCGAGGGCCTGTCTCAAAACTAAAAAAGGGCTAGGGATACAGTTCAGCGCAAAGGCTCTGGGTCAATCCCCAGTATCAGAAAAACAGAAACAGAACCCTGAGCCACTCTCTTTTCCCCCTCTTAGCTAAGCACACTCACACTGATCTCCCTTCTACTGACTTCAACAGACTCCGAATTGGTCACCCTGCTTCCATTCTTTCCTCCATGGTCTATTCTCAACAAAGCTACCAAAGAATTTCTTTCAGAACTTTAGTACAACAATGTCATTCTCCTTGCTCAAAACTCTCCAGGGCTTTGTCCTAACCACATTACAATAAAATCTAAAGTCCTCTCAAAACTCTGCCCTTCTATTCCCTTCAACCCTGCTCAGTTCTCCATTCTCTACTGCTCACTATTCACTCTGCCCCAACCACACCTGCCTAATTAAACTCCCTTCTACTACCTAAAATAATTCTACCTTCTCTGCTCCCCTCCCTGTAGCACTTATCACTATGTTATTGTGTTGTGTGGTTGACATTCATTATTTGTTTCTTTTACTAAAATGTGAGGTCAACAAGGGTAGAGCCTTCATTTATTCACCATTGTGTCCACATTGCTAAATGAATGAATAAATGGTACTAACAGGGCACAAAATGTATTTGTTCACTTTTTATCTGCTGTTGTATATTAGCCTTTATCTTTTTATGTCTATCTTGATAGTCATTACAAGTGGGAACAGCTACAAATTATAAAATTATATAATTTGTAATTTACTATGACTCAAATCAAAACAAACTATCCTGGAGAGCCAAGAAAATATCACAATTTAGCAGAGAAAGGTGTACATTAAATGGGCAGTTTAATGCATGTAAGAGAAAATCAAAAGTCTAACCTTGCAGTTAGGTTTTGACTTGTAGAAATAAAGGTATAGAAAAATCAAAGTCAAATTATGTATATGGAGTGCCTTTTCATTCCCAAATAAAATAATCACTATTTTGAAAAAGAATATAGTAAATTCTAGGAGATGCAAGTTTTCTCTATCATTTTATGGGTCCCCCCAACCCCATGTAAACTTTTACAAGTCAGTTATCATCTGTTTCCATCTGTAAAACGGGCCGGCTCATTTGCTTCTTAGTGGAATGACTTGATTATTATAAAGAATACTGTAGAAAAAAAGAAAATTTGGCAGTTACCAGTGAGCACTGTGGTTCCTTAATTTTGTCTAATATTTTGAGAATGTGAAGAAATAAGTATATTTTTGAAAAATAACTACATAAAGATTGATGAAAATCAGCATTTTCAAATCACCCAGCATTCCTAAAAGTATCAGAAAAAAATTCTGAGATAGGAAAATGTTTGACTATGATTTGAGCATGTACCCCAAGGGTTCATATGTTGGAAGGTTAGTACCCCGAGCGGCAATGTTAAGATACAAGGGACTTTTATTTTCTTTTTCTTTGCTTCATTTCTTTTTTCTTTTTTTTTTTTTTTTTTTTTTTTTCCTGGTATTGGGGATTAAACTTAGGGCCTTTTCACTAAACTACATCCTCAGCCCTTTCTTTTCTCACTGTGTTACTTAGGCTGTTCTCAAATTTGTAGATCAGGTGACCGTCGCTCCCAGCCTCCCTGGTACCTGGCACCATAGGTGTGTACCATCTAGCCAGCTGTCCGGACACTGAAAAGGTAAGGCTTAGTGGGCATTGGTTCTGCCATTTTGGAGCTGCCCCTGGAAAAGTTTAAGGTAATTCCCATAGGATTCCGACTTAGTTCTCTCAAAAGCAAGTTATTGAGAAAGTGAGCCTGGGCCCTCCCCAGCATCTGGCTTCCTGTCCAACCAAGGCATCGCCCCCTTTCACACCCACTCCCATCGTGAAACCATCTGCCAGGATGTGACACAGCAGGGCCCTTGCCAGGGCCAGCACACACTGCTTGGACTTCCAGCCTAGAAAACTGTAAGCTAAATAAATCTCTTTTCTTTACAAGTTACCCCACCAAAGACATTTCATTAGAACAGTAGAAAACAGACTAACACACCAAGCTACCTGTATAGTCATCCACGCACATCACTTACGTATGAGGCTCCTTGCTCTGCAGCATCGGGAGACTGATACAGCCCACTTTATAGTCAGGTGTGAACTTGAATAAGGAAACGACAGAAACAATAGAGCTTAAATGTAAACATTTGCACAATGTATTAATTCTGTTTCCTAAGAAGAAAATTATGGAAAGATTAATAAAAACATTAATGGACAAAAAGGCAACTATCACATTTCTGTGTGTCAGATCCCTAAAGGCCAGCAAAACGTCAGGGGGGGGAATGGGACTCAGGGGGCTCTTGAAGCTGTATGCTACTTCCCAGCAAGCACGCGACTTTCTTCAGAGTGTATACTTCCCGGAAATGGCTTGAAGGAAGCTAAATCTCCCATTGGTGGCTGTGACAGTCCTGAGATGTTGCTACTCCTCATGAGAAAAGATGCTTACATTCACACTCACACACACACACACACACACATACATTCACTGTAAACACACTGAATGCTTCACTCCTCCCTCCCAGCTCCCCTGAATCAGCACTCTTTTCAGACACGTGGTGAAGCTCCCAACCCCAAAGCCTTTTAATAGATCTAAAAGACTGAAGCAGCATCGAGGAAAATCATGGGAAAGTGACTTGGGAAGGCAGAGATCAAAGAGAGGTCACTTAACTCCAGGGCTGCTGCTTTCCCAGACTGCTCCCTGCAATTCCTCTCCCATGATTCTGTCTTTTATGGCTTCCAGTTTCCAGAACTTAATGCAGCTCAGAAGGTCTAAAACATCTGTGTTTTCCTGCTATTTTCAAAATACATGTGGGCTGAGAACCTACCTATATTTCTGAAACCGAATGTAGGAGATGGGAGGTTTCCCAGGCAACTTGAGAAGAACTATAGTAGATAATCCTATATGGCATTTTATTTCATTTTTTAAAAATCACATGTGCTTGGCTTAGGAAGTTATTTTGTATTTAACTTTAAGTATGGGTGATCCCTGGATATACTGGGGGATAAGGGTCATAATAGCAAACAAAACAATAAAACTACCCTATCAAAATATATTTCCTGTTTCCTACTCAATTTTTTCTCTTATGGTATTTCATGCTGAACACAAACAATATTATCCCTCAGAGTGACATAAAAGGCCAGTCTCAAGCAGAATTGATAACAGACTCAAACTTGCTAGTTTAATCATTTTTTCCTTAGGTCATGAACTAATTCCAGAAAATATTTCTCTGTAGTCCTTGGCAGATTAAAAAAGAAAAGTAACAACAATCCCCTTACTCCTGGCAACAGAATACTTTGTAAGAGAGTACTATAAAGTGACCCAGTTAAGCAGGTAATAAAATCATAACTTAGTTAATTCAGAGTGCATATTTTTGTACCCTCAACAGAAGACTTAATGCTTTATCCAGGGTGAGCCACTGTTGACTTTGAACATATGTTTTGTTTTGGTGTTTTGGTTTGAACCCAGAGCTCTGCCCCTGTTAGGCAAGTCTTTACCTCTGGGTTACACCTCCAGCCCAACGTTGAGAGAAACTGAAGCATAAAGAGATGCAAAAGCTGACTAAAATTCAGTCTACACTTCAAGATAATAAAAGATAGCTCTTCTCTATAAATATATGTTAACAGCCAGATCACATATAACTGGCCAAGAATATTACCTAAGAATAATGTCACCCATGTGCTATAGTCTGGGTCTTAAGTGTCCCCTGGAAGGCCATGTGTTAAAGGTTTGGTTCCCAACTTGATGTTAGGGGGTAGCGGAAACTTTTAAGAGGTGAGGTGTAGGGAGAGGTCTGTAAGTCACTACATGTGTACTCTTGAAGGGGATTATGGGATCCCAGCCCCTTCCTCTTCCTTTTTTATTCTTTTCTTCTTCTCAACCATGAGATGAGCAGTTTTGTTTTGCCACACACTGTGGCTTAATGTGCCATTGTAGGGGGACAATTGCTTGTGGACTATACCCTCCAAAACTGTAAGCCTAAATAAATCTTTTGCCTTTATATGCTAATCATCTGAGGTATATGTCATAGAAATGGAAAGCTGATTAACACACCACGCATTCCTAAACATCAAAGAAGAAAGTCCCCCAAAAGAGAACATCCTCTTTCTACTCTTTCCTCCCACCTGCCTCAAGGGGGAAAAAACAAGGACTCCTTGCATGCACGTATTTCCACCACTGCCTTTAATTAATGTTCCTGTTGCAGCTGGCCATGACTCTTCCCTTGCCCACAGAAGACAACATCAAATCTACATTCACATTGCGGTACTCAAGCTAAGCTCTGGAACAATGACTGGGTAAACCACTGACCTGTCCAATCCTTACTGTTTTGTTTGTTTGCTTGCTTGTTTTGGTTCATTGTTGTTGTTATGGTGGTGGTGGTGATGGTGGTGGTGGTGGTACTAGGGATTGAATCCAGGGTCTTTGCACTGAGATACAGCCCTAGCCCTTTTTAAATATTTTTTTAAGACAGGATCTCACTAAGTCAGTAAGTTGTCCAGGCTGGGCTTCAACTTGCAATCCTTCAGCATCCACCTCCCGTGAGTGCTGGTATTACAGGCGTTTGCCCCCACACCAAGCCATACTGTTTTTTGATGGGCAAATAAACCTGACTACAAGGGAAAGTTTTACATCTCTACCTGCTTGGTAACTACTCATTCTGATTCTGGGCTGGCTCTTATATCCTACACCTCCCTAATCCTCTGGCACAATTTCTTGGAACAGACAAAAACCTTCTCAACATCACTTTGATATTTCAATGATGTCCTTTGACATGGAAAGCAAAGTCAACAATCCTGTTTTCCTTGAGCAGGTCAGGAAATGTTGGCTCTTCTTTTTAGAGAAATCTTCAGGAGATAGTAAATCTCACTCAGAAGCATCCTCCTTAATTAAGTTCTCATCTGTATGGTACCATGCTGGAGGCTGGGCAAAGAGAAGTGAACAGGGGGGGCCTCTGGATCTCAACGCTGAGAGTTTAAGAGAGACGAAATCAGCAAGGGCTAATCTATGGGCATACAGACATCAAACAGCTGTGCAAACACTGGACAGATGCATAAATTAAATACAAAAGTAAATAAAGTATTTATGTTATGGGAAAGTCATGCAGCTGCTGTTATTATTCTCCACTAAGGCTGTGGAGGGAAGGACAGACATTAGGCTAAACAGATTGCATTTTTGTGTTGGGGATGGTGTCAGCAGGAAGGAGCAGAAAGGTCACGCATGGCTCAAGGAACAAAGACAAACTGTTACATAAACCCTTGTCTGCTGGTGCATAACCTCTAAACTTGATCTTCAGTATGAACTCACTGTGCTTCTCGGAAATAACTTTTATATATCAGACTATGCTTTTAGGAATCTGTGTCAGTAACTAATTTTAAAGTGACAGAGATGGCCCCAGGGGCCAGCAACAGCAGGAACCCAGTGAAGAGACCTGAGAGATGCCACCGGACTGTCCTACCTCAAAGAATAGCTTGATAGTCTACGTGTGTCTGGGGTGAATGAAAGGGCTGACGGCAGCTGACTACCACTGGAAACTGCCTGGTGGCCTGGCACTGTGGAAATTTCCCCAGTCTTCTGTATGGAGAAAGTCAGATGCAGCACAGCTTTATTTAGCCTGGATTCCTACACTTGACACCTGGAACACAGGATACATGAATCATTGATGAATTACCAAGCAGCTCTTCAATTGCTCCTCATTTCAGGAGGAGAAAGGAAGGATGGGCTTCTGCATTTACTTTATATGCAAATATTATGTTTATTCAGAAACATGTATAATATTCTACACTTGAAAAATAGTAGGGGCCGGTGAGATGGCTCAGCGGCGTAAGCACCTGCCTGGCAAGTGCGAGGGCCCGAGTTCGACTCCCGGAACCCACATACGAAAAAGGGGCCGGTGATACCACTCAGTGGCACGGGCGCCTGCTGGCGCGCGAGGTCCTGAGGTTGACCCCCGGTACCCACAAAAAAAAAAGAAAAACAGTAAATATTTTAAAAGAGATGAAACAATACAAGTTCCTTGTTTAAAAAAATTAGAAATGGCCAGGTGTGGTGGCATACAGTATAATCCCAGCACTTGGGAAGCTGAGGCAGGAAGATTGCTGTGAGTTCAAGGCCAGCCTGGGTTACAAAGTGAGTTCGAGGCTGGCCTTGGCTACATAGCAAGACTCTACCTCAACACCCCTCCCATTGGAAATGGCAGTAACATGGAAAAAATTGTAATCATAATTCAGAGATTATCACTATTAATATTTTGACTATATATATATATATAATTTTTGTGTATGGTACTGGGGTGCTAAAGTAGATCTCCAGCCCTTTTTATTTTTTAGTTTGAGACAGAGTCTTGTTAGATTGCCCAAGCTGACCTCAAACTCATGATCACCCTGTCTCAGCCTCCAGAAGGGCTAGGATTGGAGGTGTTCGGCCATGCCCAGCTTGGATCTATAAAAAAATGTTTTTAACAGTAATAGGATCAGGCTGAAAATAAAGTTTTTTTCCCCCTTTAATAGTTTTTCATATCAACAATTGCATGATTTCTATACAATCATATATCCATACCATACAATTATATATCCGTACCATACCTTTTAAATAGTCCCCTATAGCAACAGCTGGTGGATGGTATTTATTGCTAATGGTGTATGCATATTATAGACATCCAAGAATTAGAATTGCCTCAGGCTTGGCTGCAGCTCAGAGATAGAGCACTTCCCTAACATCACCAGGCCTTAGAGTAGATCTGTAGCACCCCCCAAAAAAAAAAAATTGCTCACCTATTGGTAGGTACCTGGAATTCCGTGCTTAGTGCCTCAGTTCTTTCACTTAAGGATTTTGTTTAGTTAAAAAATGAGGGCTGGGCGTGGTGGTACACACCTGTAATGCCAGCACTCAGGAGGCTGAGGCAGGAGGATTGCTGTGAGTTCAAGGCCAGCCTGGGCTACAAAGTGAGTTCAAGGCCAGCCTGAACTGCATAGTGAAACCCTGTCTCAAAAAGACAAAAAAAAAATAAAAAATAAAAAATAAAAAAGAGAGAGAGCCTCAAGACAGATGTGTTTTAAACCCTCTCTGACACTTATTTCCCATTTTCCTTGGGAAGTCCCGAAGAGGGTCTCAAAGGCTGCTTTTATGCTCAAGCCTTGGCCCTGGGCCTTGGATGATCAAACCAGAAAAGTTCCAAAGTTCATGCATGTTTTGGTGAAACTGTTGTACTTTTATAATTGGTTAAGTCCTTGATCAGTTGGGAACACAGTTAATGCTGTCTGGTACTAATTACTGCCCAAATTCAGTGTGTTATAGGAAACAATTTCAGTTCTTAGCATATTCCCTCAGGACTTGATACAAATATTCATTCATTTTATTCCTAAGTTTCATATACTTTGCATTTCTTGAGTTTTCTGTAAATAAGATCTATTTATCTCATATTTTTATCTTTCATACTGCATGGTCATTGAATTAACCTTATCAAGACCTCAATTTTTTATTTTGCTTCCAAACAATATCACTGTGGCGAGTGGTCCCAGGAATTCAGGGTTGGTGCACTGTAGTCTCCTCAAAGATGACATAGTTCTTTTAATCTACAAATCCAAGACTCTTTACCCTACTAATACGTCTCTGAGCCCTGTTACACTACCCTGGTTACCCTACGAAAAGCTGAGCCTAGGAGAAGTAAAGTTTCTTGTTTCTATGCAACAGAGGAGAGGGGAGAGAGAGAGAGAGAGAGAGAGAGAGAGATTTTTCTCAAGAATTATTACATATCTCCAGGGGACCAAAGGTCAGCAATGTCAAGAGCTGCCAGGTACTTAAGTGCTAAATATTGTTTTTGAAATTTGCTTTCCACAGGAGATTCACAGAACAGCCTTAGAGAAATGATTGAATGCTTCCATTCCTCCAATCTCAAACCTGAATACCAAGGATGATAACATTTGCCAACTCCTTCCATTACGGAGACATAAGAATGCATTAGTTTACATTATTACTTTGGCTACCTTTTATATAGCTTATATGTTCGCTCATCCATTGAGGGTGACAACTATGCCAGGATGTTTTCTTTCTATATTGTTCTTTGAGGGAGAGTGTCCAACTGGTGAATGTTAACCAGTATGGAGAGACAGAGAGACACAGAGAGACAGGCAGAGACACAGAGAGAGAGAGAAAGAGAGAGAGAGCGATCATAATACAACCACCCACTCACACATATTTGGCATTTCAAGCTTCAAGCTTTGCACAATTAATGACCAACACTTAGATTTGGAAGCTGTTGTGCCCAGCGTGCTATTTTAATTGTTCTTGCCCACCTTCTTTCCAGAAAAGGCCCATATGGACCCACTCCAGCCTTGAATAGCAAAAGTTTAAAAACAAACATAAAGGCTTTCATTAAATGGAGTAAGGACTAATGGCTCTAAGCAGAAGGACAATTTTTAAAGCAAATACTCCAATTGTTTTGCTTTACAGTGTTTGTGTCTGTCTGCCGGGAACTGGGGCTTCCGTTGTCTTTTGTCTGGATCCCTTCCTGACAAGGGATGGAGGACCCTGTCTTACCACTGGGAGTTTCACAAGAAAGGGAGCAAGGTGGAAGAGTACTTGATAGAAAATTGTGAGTAATGCCAAAATAAAGATAGCACACAGACTAAGAGGAGGCAAGAGTCATGAGCCAGCAAAGGGGGCTTGAAGAGCCACCAAGTTGAGCAAGACAGCAGAGAATGGAGCCAGCAGGCAGGGAGAATAGAAGACCGAGTCAGGGAACAGTGGGGTCAAGAGCAACAGAGCAGCTTGTCCTGGGAAAATGCTTAGGGCAAGTGTTCACGGCCCATGGCTCCTCTTTGTTTATAAGATAGGGTGTTCAGGCTATTGAAGGGTTAAGGAAGGACAGATTGGGAAGGTGTAAACCAGGCTGATTTGCAGCCACCAAGGACACAGAGCATAGCATGGCATTAATGTAAACAGCTAGGCATGGAGCATCGTAAGTTTTCCATGTATGATAGCTAATCAATCACTCACATGTATGGGACATTTACTTTGCTACATGCTAAGCTGTTCACATCAATTATAAGTATGTCACTTAATATTTGCAACAATAGTTTTCAAGTAGTCATCTTTATCCCTGTTTTGTAGCCCAGAGAGCTGAGACAAAGGTTAAATAATTTGCTTAACGTCACACAGGAACCAGTAATGCAATGGTTTTAACTTAGGTCTTTGTGCCTGCAGAACCCCAGGTCTTCTCCAATGTAAATTAGATACACACATTCATCCTACCTCCCAGATATTCTGATTCAGTAGTTCAGGGTGGGGGCTAGGGACTCGCATTTTAATAGGCATCCCTGGTGGTGTTGATGTGGTACTCATGCTAGACATACCAAAATAAAACCAGCAAAGACCAGAAAAAAGCAGATAGGGAAAAGGGGGGAGAGATGAAAGTGTAGGGGAAAAATGTAGAGATTTTGCCATCAACATCATAGTCCAGCCAGGGGTGGTGCATACTAGCAATCCCACCTACTTGGGAGGTTGAGCTGGAGGATCCTAGGTTTGAGTCCAGGGTGGCTCAATACCCTGTCTCAAAAATAAAAAATAAAAAGGGCTGGGAATGTAGCTCAGTGGTAGAGCACCCCTGGGTTCAATTCCCAGTACTGCAAAAAAAGTCATAGATAAGATAGTTTATGATAGTCTATTTTTTCTTCTAACACATGCGTTCCCTGTCATTCAGAAATAGCGAAAAGTTAACCCATCCTGTACCTAGAAAGATCAAACTTCCTCCCCAGCGTGAATCCTCCAGATCCTATTTCTTGTTCAGTCCTGCGTTAAAGCTAAAAACAGATCTCTCTTAAGCATCCCTGGGGCTGTATTCTGCGTAGCTCTCTGAGGCAGGTGCATAAGGTACAGCCGGCTCTTACCTATGATAATCCAATTTCACTGGCTGTAACTAGGGTAGAAAGAAATGAAGGACTTGTCTTTCCAGCTATTCCCCCAAAATTTTTCAAACAAAGACACCAGTTCTCACAATTACCCAACAAACAAGCTCATCGATAAAGATCACTACTAGGTTTCCCAACATTATTATCATGCATGAGCCAGCATTTATTTCTCTTACTTTGGTTAAACTCTTGAATTCCTGCGTCTAGCTTCAGGGAAGAAATCTGTCTTGCTCAAGATGTATTTTCTTGTTTCCACGGATCCTACCTTTAAGGCTGACAGCTTCCTTTTCACCTAGATTCCCTTAAAATGGTTGGGAGATGGAATTCCAGAGAGACCACAGGAGGCCATCCCTGATTACTTGGCAATTTTCATTTCTCCAAATGGGAGCACAGGGGCCACTGGGAAAACTGATCATCAACATCAGCCAGAAATATTTTTGTTCCTTTTCTCTTAAACTTTCCTAAAACTTCTCTCCACTTGCTTTGCTGCCCTTCCACTCTAGCTTGTCTGTAAGTGCCTTTGTGGCCTCCACTGCAGGCCTTGGGCCAAGGCAAAAAACGGATTCTTTTCATCTATTCAAGTGTGATCTGGGGCAGACAAGCTTGTTCCGCAGGCAGGAGGCACAATAAAGTATTCTGTATTCAGCTTTCAGCTCCAGAGTCTATGGTGGGGCCCTGCCCTTGGCAAGGCCAATGGGGTGCCCAGGGCCCGGTGGCAGAAGCAGGAATGCTGCTGGTTTGGCCCCCTCCCTCCACCTGGACACACAGGCGTCCTGGGAGAAAGAGCTGCAGGATGGAGCATACCATTCCCACCATGTCCTCCAAGTTCACATCCCATTAAAAAAAAAAAATCTGTTACCTTTCTTTTTTTTTGGTACCGGGAATTGAACTTTTTAAACTTTTAGAAATAACATGAAAATTCACTAAAATACTAGGTTATAGGATAAATGAACACCCCCTTCAAGAAATCTTTCTTATAGACTAAAAAAAACCCAGTTAGACAATAAAATTGATGCAGTTCCATTAACCATAACAAAAACATAAACTACCCAAGAATACACTGAAAAAAATGGTGTAGTGTCTAAATGAAGGAAATTATAAAACTCTAAGGAAAAGCAGGGGAGAAGACTAGTTCCTGAGTAGTAATTTCAGTATGGTAAGGATGTCGTTTCCCTCCAAATGAATCTATAAATGAAATGAACTTCAATAAAATCCCAAGAAGATGTTTTTGGGTGTCACTGGGAAAAGAATGTGTTAAAGAATAGTATTAAAAAGGTAACACCATGATTATCCAGCAAATATTAAATGTCAAAGATTTCATTTAACTCATTAATTAATGAGGATACCAATAAGATGTTACGCTCGAATCAGAGAGCCTTTGAAAAATTGAATATGTATATGAACAATCTAACATGTTAGTATCAGATGGCCAAGTTTAATAAAAAATTTATCTACACAAAAATCTACAACTTAGTAAATAATGTCACTAGGTCTGGGACCTTTAATCAATAGTAAACAATGATACAAGTACATTTCCCTACAATACTAAGGTGACTTTTGTCCCCATGTGACATTAAAAGCAAGTGCCACACACTTTTGTCTTATTTCCTTGATTTGGATAATTTTTCTGAAAATTCTAAAGTTCATTGTAAAAATAAACTTGAAGCTAACTGGATATATATATATATATTTTTAATGCAGGTACCAGGAGTCGAACTCAGGACTTCGCACTTGCCAGGCAGGCGCTTATGCCACTGAGCTATATCACCGGCCCTAACTGGATAATTTTTGAAAAATAAAATAAAGCAAAACAACAACAACAACAAAAAAGAAGAGTAACTTGTCTTAGCTGTTACACAAGGCCTGTAACAAACTGGAGGATGCCTTACTTTCCTGGTGATATCAGTGACCGCCTGACACCCATTGCCACTAGATGTTTGTCCCAGTGTTTCTCCTTCTCTCAGTGGCCACCACCCAGCAAGCTGGCTAGCCTCTTTGGCCCTCCCAATACTCAGCCCTGCCGTTTCCCATCTAGCCATCATGAAAGTCCCAATAATGCTCACATTTGACTTTCACTTAGCCCAGCTCTTTGACCTTGTGCCCTACCGACCACAATCCTGAACGTGGGGATGGGTGAAAAGCATTTTTTTTTTTTTTTTTTTTTACAGTGATTGTGATGTTTGTAGTAGCCTCACCCAGCCAAGTGAGACTTATTTGGGAGAATATTTTGCATTTTGGGTGAAGATTTTTCTTAGATTTAGGGCTCTATGGCAAAACTTTTCTCTTTTCCCTTACTCCTAGGAACCATTTCATACACACCCCTGCTACTCTTGTTCTGTGGTCTGAGTGGTGCAGAGAAAGGTGCCCAAAGTTCTCAGAAGCGCTCCTCTCTCCCATGCCGCTTGACCTTGCTTAACAATGTCGGTGTCACTATTGGAGTCACGTCAGGGACGCTAGTAACAGCTACGCAAAGAATTTAATTCTTATTTAGACCATGGTTGATTTCTGTCTGACCAACAGGCCTCGTCCAACTCACTATTTCCTTACTAAATTGGCTAATCTCTTCTAAGAGATAATTCGCAAATCTCTAGCAGTCTTTCCTCTTAGAATACAACTGCAGCACTCAGGAAGTTTAACATTCTTAATAAGAATGTGCGCTTGTAATACACAAATACGTAAGTTTGTCCTTCCTAATTATAACAAGTCTGAGATTTCCTCTTGGTCATTAGGTATCTTCTTCAGGATATGAGAGAGAGAGAGAGAGAGAGAGAGAGAGAGAGAGAGAGAGAACAAAAACCAAAGACTGTTGCCCAAATCTCTGTGAAAAGTGCAAAAATTTAATCATGCCAGTGCTTGTCTGAAACCATTCAGATGACTGCCTGAAATGTTCACTTTTCATTCAAGTATTCTGTGTGAGTTGGACAGAGCCAGAGCTGTTCATTTTAGAATTGACCAGGAAAGCAGCACTTCTGCCGTGGAATAACAAGCTGTGGAAGCACAATTTAAAATACACATGTGTCCTGAAAGTCTGGATGGAAGTATTAAATATTCAGCCTGTTCATCCTGCAGTCCCCACCCATTCTACAACACAAATTAATACCACCAAATTAACTGGGAGCAAATACAGTCAGCTCTCAGTGTCCATGGCTATTTGACTGCAGGACCTCCGGTGATACCAAAATCCATGGATGCTCAAGTTTCTATGTAAAATGATACTGACTTAGTATTTGCATATAATCTATGCAATCCTCCTGTATACTCTAAATCATCTCTATGTTACTTATAATACCTAATACACTGCCAGTGCTATGCAAATAGTCACTGTATTATTTAGGAAATAATGAAAACATCTGCCAGTGTTCACTCTGCATGTAATTTTTCCTGAGTATTTCCCTTTTTGAAATTCCCTGAATATTTTTCATCTGCAGTTGGTGAGTATGCGGGTGTAGGATGTGTGGACACAGAGGGCTGAGTGTATCTTACCTAGGGATATATTAATATTGTAACAAGTAAAATATTAATCTTTTGATATCTTCTTTGAATGCTATCGATTGTACCAAAAAACCCTGAAAATTATTTTCAAATATTTTAATTGAGTAATTAAAAGCTTAGGACTATGCTTGATTTCACATGTTTTAAATGATGTTTTGTGGAATATATATATATATATATATGATTTTTTTAAACAATCAGGTGTTATAAGTACTTTCTACTACTTAGAAAATAATAGCATACCACACAGGAGTTACTGTATTACAACTCACAATGCTAAACGAGGATTGCATCAGAAATATAAAGCAGGAGTCTCCATGTAAAGCCTAAATCGTCCTCCTTGCAGATTCAAACCTGCCTGGGCGTGTCTGAATGACCAGCCAAGTAGGCTGCTCACAGATCTTCTTGGCTAAGAAACTGAGGTACTTGACTGAAAGAAAGAGATCTAGAAGCAGTAAAGTGGGTGAGCAGCCCTATTCTGACACCCCTAACTCAGTAAAAGTTCTTTCAGGTACCAATAACAGAATATTCTCCAAAGCAGTACAAACAAGATGGAAGAAAGGACTTTGAATGTTTTCATGTAAAGAAATAGAAATATTTGAGGATGCAGATATGTTTACCTTGATTTGAACTTTGTGCATGTACACAGGTATTGAAATGTGACGTGCTACTCCATAAATATATACAAGTTTTATATGTCAATTAAAAATGAATTAACTTTTTAAAAAAGTAATATAAACCATAAGCAGATACTCAAAGGCTGTTAGTACCCAGGATTGCTGATGCAACTTGGAGACATACCAAGCACCCAGGAGATTCCCATAATCCGCTGCCATTCTAACTGCGTCATCGCCCACAAGGTGACTCAGCATGTCTAGGCCCCAATTCCAAGGAAGAAGAAAGAACATTTGTTTCCACATGTGCCTTCTTTTTAGAGTCTTCCCAGTCGTCTTAACTTCAGGTCTCCTTGGACAGAATTAGGTCACATGTTCGTATTCTCTCTGCACAGGAGACTAGGAAAATAATTATGCGGCATTTTCTGCCTTTATCATGGGAAAAAGTCTCCCCCAGCAAGAAAGTCTGTCTGCCACAAACCTCTGAACCACAAACTTCTAAGCCACATATCCTGTATCACCCACAGAATGTTCATGAGATGGAAGAGAGCAGAGTGCACAAGCTTGGTAAGTGCCCAGGCGATCTCTGACCTGGAGAACTGCTGGGCTCTCCTAGAGCACGATCACATGATTTCCTATCAGGCTGCCTTTGAACCAAGGCAAGATTCTTAGGGAGGAGAGGTGTGCCAAAAACAAACAACAGGCAGGATTTGAATGTGCATGTGTGGACAGATCACATGCAAAAACAGTAGCTGAGCAAATCTGAGATTTTATTTATTTATTTATTTTTTCTACAGTACAAAGCACCTAGAAGATAGTCTAGGGCAGTGATGGCGAACCGTTTAGAGTTTTCAATAATATTTGTATCATTGTGGCACATGTTCCGTAGGTTTGCCACCACTGGTCTAGGGTGTAATGGTTGTTCTGCGATGTCATCAGCGACCACGATTTTTAACTTTCTGTCCTGTTGTCTTTGGAGCATGCTTTCTCCATCTTTGTGATACTGAAATGGCACCTATGTAGTATTGCAGCTAGACTCGTGCTATCCTGAGTAATGTCAAAGTTCTGATTATAACAAGGAAGAAGAAAGTGAATTTTGATTAAGCAACTAGTAATGTCTGTTATAATGTAGGGTCTCCAGGTTTTTTAAAATTTTTAATTTTGAGACAAGGTCTCGCTAAGTCACTAAGTGGGATCAAATTTGCAATCCTCCTGCACCAGCCTCTCAAAGTACTGGGATTACAGGCATGCACCACCATGCCTGGCTACAGTGTAGGGTTTTAATATGAAAATGCAGAGTGCAAAGTGGTGGGACAGGGTCCTTCTCCCTGTTCATTTAATTTTGGTGGGTGGATTATAGAAAAGAGATGAAAAAAGAGGATCATTTTCTAGTAAGCACCCTGGTTGTTCCAGGAATTAGCAGGTGGTTGTTGAAAGATCAGTGATGATGGCACCTTCCAGGAACAGAAGAAACTTGGCAGAAAGGTCTACAGTGGCTCCTAGAATCTAGTCATGCTCGTTAACTACACAAAGCCTGGGTCAATAAAGATATGAGTGTGTAAACCAGTGAGAGAGGGATTTTGCAAGACTGCCTGGATATATATTTCACAAATATAAAGCTAGTTATGGGACCGGTGAGATAGCTCAGCGGCGTAAGCGCCTGCCTGGCAAGCTCGAGGTCCCGAGTTTGACTCCTGGAACCCACATAAAGGAAAAAAGAAAGGGCCAGTGATATTGCTCAGCGGCACAAGCGCTTGCTGGCAAGTGCGAGGTCCTGAGGTCGACTCCCAGCACCCACATAAAAAAAAAAAAAGCTAGTTATGTATTTTTCCCACTAGTGAACTCTGTGTTCTTATGGAAGATTGGCTTGAGGTGGTAGGTAAGCTGCCTGTTCATATATGGGATTTTACCACAACAGCTAGAAGAGCATAAGCTAAATGGAGGCTGTGTTCAAAACTGCTGACCTCCTAGCACTGATGGCGAACGTTTCAGAGCTTTCAATGATACAAACAGCCAGCTGTGGCACGTGTGGCATAGGTTCACCACCACTGTTCTAGAAGGATGAGGCAGACCAAACTGTGCACATTTTATTCGTCCCATCTTTCTTTTGGGAAACAACATAGGACATTAAAAAGAGTTAAGTCCCCGAAACATGAGGTGTACAGTCAAAATGCAAGGAGACAAATGTAGGCTAGAGTAAGTAGGAAAAGATTCATGGAGGTGCTATATCTTAAATTGGACCTTACAAAATGGGAAGAATTTGGAGCTGAGGATACAGAAAATGAACAGTTGGTTGAAGTGTGATAATTAAAACACCACTGAGAAGGAAAGAAATTATTGAGGCAGAAGGTTCAGAGGAAATACTTCCTCAGGGGATTCCAGAACAATCTGAAGGAAATACGAACAGAGGACAAGAGAAGTCACTTATTAGGGAGGGGACCAGTAGAGTCTAAGTCATCTAACTCCTTCTTATCTTTCCTTTTGTTAATATTTCCATTTAATTGTCCAATCATACAAAGGTCTAAGAAAGTCAGTAAGTTGAATCAACTAAAATTTCAATGAACAATATCAAGAATGAGATATGCATTGCTGGTAGGAGTATGAAGAGGTACAAACACTTGGAAAGTCATCTGGTAGGACTTAGTGACGTGCATACAGTATACATATGTGCTATGACATGTCAATCCCACACATATATAGATAGGGTATATAAATACAAATATACATATAATAATAATCATATAATTATGTGCCTATATAATTATCCTGGTGTCTATAATAAGGGGAATGGATGAGTAAAGTCAGGAATGCGTACTATGGAATAACATGCTACAGTTCAATGCACCGAACTAGATATACATTTAATGCCCTCAATGGGCATTATAAGCATAATTTTGAGTTTAAGAAGAAAGATAAGATATAAATACAATGTCATTTATGTACACTAGAACACGTAAACACGGAATACTATATTTACAAAGATCATTTACAAGGATTCGTGGAGGAAAGGAACAAAGGTAGAGATTGGGTGTGAAGAAGAAATTGATCCATTAATCAAGAGATGAGCCTTCATACACTAATGATGATGTATGTGCTGAGAGCTCATTCTCTGTACTAAAATCTGCTCCAAGCCCTTCCTCTCTCCAACCAAAGGAACCTTTGAGGGACAAAGCATAGTCTTAGCTCTCTTAATATTTTTAAATGTGTGAATAGCAGTAGAATATAATTCTCTCACATGGAAAATGGAAATAATAAGAATTTCACTAGGTGATAAAAACAATTAAGGATGACAAGTAGATGTCCAGATGTGGAGCCATGCCCAGATGTTAGGTGGTTGCCTAGGCTTACTAGCTGGTAGGTGACCCATTGTGAACTTCAGACCTCTCTCACAGTCTTTGTGTTCAATTCCTGCCTGAAAAAACTGATGAATCATTCCAATGTGGACTTTTGGTCTTGAACAAATAGTCAAACGATATACAGTAGTTAAATCTTCAAGTGCAAGAGTGCATAGTCCTGCTCCCTGCTGACTTCAGGGAGCACACAGAGAAAATAATACATCTGTAGATTTCAGCTTAGAGAAACTCATTACCACCAATATTCTCCCTTATAGTCAGTGTGAGCCCCGCTTAATACCCTTTTCTGACCATTGCTTACCAGGGAAGCCAGTCCTGCCAATTCGCTGATTACCAGGCAGCATGAGCTGGGTGATGATGGCTAATGTAGCCAACTGACACGGTGGGGAAGAGAGGACTGGCCAAAGCATAATGACCTAAACTGGCACTGGGTCGGATCCTGGGGATTCTGTTGGCCTTTGATCAAAGGTCTGGTGCTGTGTACACTTAGATCTTTGGGAAACAGTGTCCTGTTATATTGTAATCTGAAAGAGAAATTTACAGCCATCTAGTGGGGGTATTGTTTGCAGCCAAATTTACAAAAAATAAAGGACTGGGAAGTTTGTAGTAACCTCTCCATTTTAAGTACCTAAGCAGCTAAGAACAAAATCTGAGGCCTTTAAAAGTTAAAGTGAAATGTGATCAAAATATCCTTTGCTCAGAAACTGCTATGTATGCAAGAATAAAGCACATTACCTTTTCACCTTATGAAAGAACCTTTTGCATACTCTATGTATCTTGTTACGGAACATTATTCATGCAGTCTGTGAACCATCTCTTTATTCTCAAAAAGGAAGAACGTCTTTTTTGTATGCACATATGTGGTGCTGGGGATTGAATCCAGGGCCTCACCTTGGTAAGCAAGTGCTCTACCACTGAGCTACATTCCTGTCTCAAAAGGTGGGACATCTGAAAGGGGTTGATACACTAAAAGAATTCTCAGCTATGTATTTGTAGATGAAGTCTAGCTAAAGTCTGGGACCACATAGGTCTTCCAGTCTCACTTCTTTCTAGCTTTATAAAAAGTATGTCTCAGGATAACTTGCCCAGTGCTGAAGAGCAAGTACATTTCCATCCAACATGTTTACTGAGCACCTATTACATTACAGGCATTCTGTTAAAGACTGGAAATACAGAGTAGAGTGAATGATAACACAAGCACGCACACTGGAACCAGTCTCCCTGGATAGCATTTTAACTTCACTACTTACTAGTTGTATGACCTTGGGAAAGTTACTTAACCTGTTTAGGCTTCAGTTTCATCATCTGTTAAATAGGATGACAGTAAGTTCATACTCATGGGATTGTCATAAAACTTAGAAGAGTCAATATACTCAGTGCACATAGAACAAAATAATGTCTGGCACATAGCAAGAAAGTTATAAATATTTGCCAATTTAAGTACTAGTTGTGGGCCCTCTAGAAGTTCTCTATCCTTTGTGAAGTCAGACAGCCCAAAACATTGGGGGAAATGCAACACCAGCCAGTCTAATTAGTGTGACATGTGATTTGAAGGCCCAAGCTTGTCTAGTTTGCCCATGCCCACTTCCTGCAATGCTTAGTTCAGTGCCTAGTATACGACAGATTCCCTCAGTATTTAACGCACACATGGGTGGATGGAGGAATGAAAGAACGACGGTACTAAAGAGTCAAGGAGCTGGCACTCTGAGAAGCAAAGACTTGAATGCAACCTTAAGGACTGAGAAAGAGGGGAAGCGTTTCTTCACATAGAGGGATTCTTTATCCTTCACAAAGGACAAGGGATTCTATGGGCAGTGGAAGCAAACAAAGCAATGCCTCAAACGTGTGAAAATGACTGGCTTTCTTCCCCTACTCTTCAGCCCACTCTTCTTATTCGAGGGATTTAGGGGTTGGACCTGGATGCATCATGCAGTCTGCAGCGCACTTCTGATGTGTCCAGTAGTGCCACTTGATGAGACCAGGTGCTCACTGGGATGTTCCAGGGGTTGTCAGTTAGCCTTTCCTTTAGCACAAGTTCATCTGAAGGAGTTGGCTGATTTCAGAAATCCAGCAGGGATTAAGACACTGAATGTGTATTTACTTAGCCCATCCGCTCACTGCCAGATTTTGATTGCATTTTATTTTTGATGTAATAGATATTTTCCTTTTGTTGGCTCCTCCTCCACCAGGGGCTGGACTGAATTATTTACTTTTTTTTTTTTTTTTTTTTTTGGTGGGTACCGGGGGGACGACCTCAGGACCTCGCGCGCCAGGAGGCGCCCGTGCCACTGAGCGATATCACCGGCCCTTTTTCGTATGTGGGATCCGGGAGTCGAACTCGGGCCCTCGCGCTTGCAAGGCAGGCGCTTACGCCGCTGAGCCATCTCACCGGCCCTACTTTTGAAAAAATTCAGAAATGATAAATCATCTGGTGGTTCTTATGGTAGAGATATCAGATTGTCCCCCACATCCATTCTTCTCCTCATCTATAGCAATAGATTTTTATCCCCAATTTTTATCTGGGGACATGAATGTTCAGACTGAAGACAGCACTTCCTCCTTGCATCAGTAGGAGTCTAAGTGATCAAGTAGATTTCGTGTGTTTAACCTCCCCCTAAAAATGCATTTTAAAAGAATGACACTTTCTTTTAATGGAAAAAGTGTTCAGATGTATGAGTAGAAGTCTGGGTTTCTGGTTCTCTGGGGAGGGCCGTGTGGAGTACCTACCTCTAGACTTTTACTTGAGAGAGGAGTAGCTTTCTGCCCTGTCAGAGCCATTGTTCTTTTGAAAGAATTGATGCTTTCTGTTTCTTGCAGCCACACCTTATCCTAACCAAAACGGCTTCCTGCCCTGCCAGTCCCTTTGCTCTTCAAGTCATTTATTACTACGCAGAGAATAAAAATGAAAATGTACTAAGCAAATAAGAATAATTACAACAATAATGATGATGACAATGAACACATCACAGAAATGTTGCTTCTTCCTTTCCCATCCAAAAATATCACATTGTGAGTTCTATGACCACTTTTATTATTTTTGGATTATCTCATTTGCATTCTATGAATGTACATGATTAAGAGTCAGTGGGTGAGTGGGAGGGGAAGCAAGTGATAAAATACACAGAAAAGGAGCAGAAATGTTTGTTGAAGCAATGTAAGTGGAAGAACATAGTAGACTGTCCAACAATATATAAATTGCACCATCATAATACAATGTTATATCATGATTAAGGATTGTGTTCTACAATCATATTTATTGCTTTGGGAAAGTGAACAGGATATTTTGTCAAATAAGCAAGGAGGCTCCAGAATAATATGTAAATGTATACGTGTGTCTCTGTGTGTGTGTGTACATGCATATACATTTCTGTCTCTATATACATAGAAATAACACAAACTATAGACATTAAAATGTTACTAGTAGTTATCTTTGGCCAAGAAGATTATACAGAATTTTTACTTTCTTTGTTTTTGTCTCATTTTGTGGTGCTGGGGATCAAACCCAGGGACTCCCACATGGTAGGCAGGCACCCTATAACTGAGCTATACGCAAGCTTTGTATTTTATTTTTATTTTTATTTTTTTGTGGGTACCAGGAGTCAAACTCAGGACCTCACGCTTGCCAGGCAGGCGTTTATGCTGCTGAGCTATCTCACTAGCCCTTGTATTTTATAATTTTCTAAAATAAACAAGTATTATTCATATAAATCTTACGTTCTTTAAAAAACAGTATTTGGGTGGTGGTAGAAGCAGAAATAAACCTCATACTGGCTAAGATTTCTATATTGTACTAGTCAGAGTAATGTCAAGTCATACTGTGATAACAAAGAAATCCTAAAGACTCAGTGACTTGACACGTCAAAGGTATAGTTTGTATTCACGTAGAATCCAGTGTGGGTCGGTGGCGGCGCAGTGTCTCGGATCCCTCTCAACCCGGAGATAAGCCACTGCAGGGGAAGAGAGTGACCGAGACGTTTCCATTCGTGATTTAGGGGCCGGAACTAATGCAGAGTCATCGCTTAACTGCAAGGGAGGCTGCTGCAAAATGGGAGGAAAGGGATGTACACAGGATATTTGATGAGTACTGTTTCCACCACATACACTTGTGATTATTTTTTTCTCAGCCCAAAATTAAAATTCATAGCATGACAACTAAGTAACCAAATTTAGGAAATGGTTTTTAAAAATAAAAACACAACAGAACATACTACTGCATGTCTTAGTTACTTCCCTCATTGCTGGGACAAAATACCTGACACCTACGATTTAAGGCAGGACAGGTTTATTTTGGCTCACAGTTTGTAGAGGTTTCGCTGCATAGGTGGCTGGCTCCAAGGCAGGGTGGCACGGCACAGGGGCATTGCAGAGGAAAGGTGATTGTGGCATGGCAGCAGGAAGCAGAGAGAGTGAAGGAGGAGCAGAGAAAACATAAATCCTTCCAGCCCGTGTCCCCGCCATGCCTTGCCTCTCCCAGCCAGATCCCATGTCCTAACACCAAGTCAGCTATAACCCCCCATAATCCAGTCACTTTCCAAAAGCCCCACCTATGAGTGCTTGTGGCTTTGCGAGACATTTCAGATCTAAAGCATAACACTGCACCTTTGCTATAGCTTTTAAAATAGCCAACAATGGGCGTGGCTGTGAGGAAGGATGAGGAACCTGGACAAAGATAAAACTAAGATTAAAGGTGTCCTGTTTTCCATTCCAGCTCTTTAAGGTAGAGGACCTTTTACTCACACCCCTGCTAATTCATAAAGGCAGGTCTCACACCATGGTTGGGTGGAGAGACAGAAGCCTAAGGACCAAGATAGGACAACAGCTGGCCAGGAGAAAGGTCTAGAAAGCACAAAATAAATCCCTTCTTGAGATAACAGGAACATTAAACAGAACAGTGAGCTGGCAAGGATTTGGGGAGAAGAGCCAAGGTCCAAATAAGATGGAAAAAATCAGGAAGACAGCCAGATTTGGGTAGTGCCCAAGTCAGGAATGAGAGCCATAGGCAAGAATGTAGGGTGTGGATAGGAGTGGGACTTGAGCAATTTGCTTCAAATGGGAGCTATTCTTTGAGTCCTGATCTCGAGAAACAGCAGGCTGTGATGTGTAGTCAGTTTGATTTAAATGGGCCTGGGTAAGACAGACAGCAGAAACCATCCCAGCAGTGCCCCGGCCCATAGGAAAAGCTCACAATGCAAACTGGGGATCAAGGCCGCATGGAAAACCCCAGGGGAGACAGAGCATCAATCCAGACATAGGCTGGGACAGTCTGTGGAGACACAGCAGGCGTGGCAGATGTCAGGAAGGCAGAGTTATTCCAGGGCCCAGAATGGCTGGGTCAGTATCCCAGCAAGTAGCTGGTGATAGTGAGAGCAAAGTCCAGCTCTGTGAGAGAAGAATCTAGCAGGAGGTACTGTGATCAGGGCCCCACAAAGTGCAGGGCTTCCCAACAGGTGCCGCCTAGAAGGAGAACTCTTATGCCAAGGAGGAAAATGCATTTTTCCCATTTTGACATGGGAAAAATAAACTCCAACCTATTAGAGGTCAGATGTGCTGAGTTTGTGATCTCCCAACACTGGGGAACGAAATCACTAACCGAAGAAGGAAGTTAGGGAATTTTACTGGAACTAAGGAAAGAACAGCTTCTGGATTTCCAGGAATGGTCCCAAGTGTGTGGTCAAGGAGGCTCTTTGTCAGAGGTAATTTATACAGCAAAATCACAACGTGGGTACAATGTGGGTCAAACTACAATCGACTTATAAGATCGTAAATACAGCTGCTTAGTTTATATTGATCCAATAGCGAAGTGAACCACATAGCAAGGGTGTATGGAAAGAAGAAAGGCATTTTTGGAAAGGGATGGGTCCAGATGTTTGGTTGCCCATCTATCTGGGTGTCTGATGCCCATCTGGGCCCATCAGACCAGTGGTACTAATTATGGTATAATCTCAAATTGCTGTTTATCTCTAGAGAGGCCTGTAGGCCTGGCTATTGTGTCTCCATCTTAAGGCCTGGCTCTCTTCAGATTTCCCTCCAGCCAGAGTTCTAATGTCTTCATTTTTTTGTGTGGACTTCCTCAAGGGCCCAATCCCTCTCTGACTGCATATTAATTTCTATGTAACTTACTGTCTGTAATTTTGTTTGTTTTTGAGAAACAAGGTCTCGCTACACAGCCCAGGCTGGCCTTGAAGTGACTGTGCAGCCCAGGCTGGCCTTGAACTCACAATGATCCTCCTTCCTCAGCCTCCCGAGTGCTGGGAGTGCAGACTTGGACTGCCACACCCAGCTATCTGTAATATTTTTAGGCAAAGACAAATGAGGAAGGGAGACTGCAGCTTTTGGGGAATGTGGTTGCCTATGGCTGCACCTCTGAGGAAGTGAACAGCACAGCTAGGACAGAAAGACCATCATTTCTCTTTCAGGTAACTCGGTCTGCACTGGCTTGGGAACAGTGTAGAGTTGGTCTTGTGGATGGAAGGCGTCAGTACCTGAAGCAGAGCAGGTTCGGTGAGGCTGGATCTGCTAGCAGAACTCACGCATTGGTTGAGAATAGCTTTTGCAAGACAGCCTTATAAATAAATAGCCACCTGGCTCTTCCACTGCTCTTTGCTACTGGGAGCATATGCAGCATCAGTTACTGACACAGAGAAGTAGGGTGGAGGGAGAAAAAAGCACCTCTATTGGCCAAGTAATCATTATTCATTAGGCTATCATGATTGGTTTCTTGAGGAGCTTGGGGAAAAACTCAAATCCTCATGTTTTGTTTCTTTGAAAGGTATTTTAAGAAAAGTTTAGTTTTTTACCTCCTTAGTTAAATGTCTCCCTTGTGCACAGATGCCAGATTTGATGTTCTGGGACAGCACAGTATGTAGAAAGTGCTCTAGGAGGCAAAGATTCCAAACACTAATATGGCTCTGGTGAGGCTCAAATAAAGCAGCGATTAGGAATGTGCTCTGAACATCCCAAAGTAATTGAAAATGAGTAGTATGCACATATCCGCCGGTCCACAACTTTGCAAACTGGGATTGGGGTGAGGTAAGGGAGTGTCTAGGGTAGAAAGTTTACAGGGCTGCTCCTTCTTGGGATGGAGCAAGGACCCTGCCAGTAAGCGTGAGACCTGAGCGTGACAAACCAGGGTGTCTTGGACAAGAGGTGTCCTTGTCTGGTACTTCTGAAGTAAAGGGGACAGGTGGCAGGGGTTGTCTGGAAGGGTGAGATTTCTGAGAGTTTCCCTTCCAGAAAATGCTGAGAGGTGAGGTGGGTGGGAGGCTGAGGGATGCCCTATAGACTGCCACTCCTACTCAAGAAACCTTGATCCATTTCTGAGCTGCCACTTTAGGGGCAAATACACCACTTGCCTCTGAGCACTCCTTTCTTTTTGGTGCTGGGGATAAGAATCCAGAGCCTTGTTCACGTTAAGTACAGACTCCACCACTGATGCCCTCCCCACCCTAGCCCCTCTCAATCCTTTCTCTTCTCATGTAAAATGTTTCCTGGGGCCTGCAAAGGGTTTCTATCTTTGGGAGACTGCTTTGCAGATGTGAGAGGAGGCCTGGCTGCACCACTCTCAGCTCACTCTTATCAGACAGGCCTTATCTGTTAACACCTCCATAGGAACTAATTAGTAGATGTCAGCTGAAACTAGAACAGGCCAGAAGAGTAAGAGGAAGCAGGCGAAGAAAGGTCCTTTGTTGTGACAAATGAGAGCAGCACCACCACGGGCCCCTTTGAAATTTGCTTGGCTTGGCCCTGAATGTGCCACTGAAGGTGACTTCCACTCTTTTCCCAAACTCTGAGGCCCATTGGAGGCAGGTGCTGATTATCAAAAGGTGTCATCTCATTGTCACTGTGACTTGTTGATCTCCAAAATGACCTATTTGCTAAGAATTCCAGATCCAAAAAGGTATACTAAAAAATCAAGCCATATCAGTTGGCATTTATTATATGTCCCCATCCTCAGAGGAAGTAGGAACTGGGATTTATATTCTTAAAAAATGCCAGGAACATAAGTATTATTATTCCTGTTCTGATTCCAAGGGCATTTGATTCTGGGCCCAGGGTTGTTTCTGTGCTCCAGGGAGGTAGCAAGGTAGCAGATATAGGTGCCACATAAAAACTCAAAGAGCTGAAATACATTAACCTACCGGGAGTCACTGACATAGCTTGAGGCTGTCATAATGAAGCGTCGCACACTTGGGAAGAGGGTTGCGAAGGTAAAAGCTGGGAGAAAAGAATTGACCAGAAGGAGGATTCAATCTGAAGCAAGGTAGGGCCAGTCTGAGGTTTCCCTGTCAAGGTGGTGGTGGGGCGGATCATCAGAGGGAAAGGCCGCGGTGGAGGTGGTAGGGGCAGGAACCGCCTGCTGTCTGAAATAACTGAGACAGAGAAAGTGACTCAGTCGATGACATCCTTTTAATATGTGGTTAAGGGCAAGTGCGACCAGTCTCCTGGATGCAGGTAATCAAGGGACACAACCTCGGAGCAAGCTGAGCTGCACCAGCCTCGGCCTCTTCCAGCAGGGATGCCGAGATGCACAGACACAGTGTGCTAATTCCATCCCAGACTGGCAGACAGAAGGGCCTGTCTGGGGGAGGAAAAGCACCAGGGCTGGGGAAGACACATCGGAAGGAGGGAAGTAAGCTCCCAGCTATTTTTGGTGCTGCAGCTCTGTGCATAGCGGAACTGTGGCATGCGCATGCCTGTGAATCCATCAGATGGAAATCTAGGCATGAGTGGCCTGCTCTCTGACTTTCTTTCCACCTAAAATACTTCTCTCTACAGCCTGACCTGTGGTGGCCTCGTTTCCTACCCACTGGCCTGGACTGATGCTGTGCTGATCAGCAACCTAAGGCCTCCATCGAAGAAATCAGCTGACCTCTGAGGACAGGACACCAGCATACGACAGACATTGAGGAATCAGCTGCTTTGGAGATCGAGGAAAGGAAAGTTTCTTGATTCCCCAGTTTTTAACAAGTGCCAGATAGACTCAGCTTGGTTGGAACTACAAGCACAATGGAATTCAGTAGAACATTAAGCGAAGCCACAGACCATTTTCCCTGAGCTGCATGGGCAACTCTAAACCCTCACAACACCTAAGAGCTTTCCCACCAATAAAACTTGTTTACAAAGTATGACATCATTAGAAAAACCTCCAATTGGCTGAATCTATTCTGGAGAAAAGTCCCCCTGCTGGCAGCAAAAACTTTTCCAAGAGGCTTTTTGGGCATCAGACATCAGATTTAGTTTTTGCCTTTTTGTGCAATACTTGAGTACAGTAATAGGCATATAAGTACCGTAGCTCAGGAGGCTACTTCTGCTGGGACTTTGAGGTTGCTTTTCCCAGAGCATTTTAATACCCAACCTCAGTCCAGTGGTCCCTCCCTGGGTAAGTGGGGACAAGACATGAAGAGGTTTAATGAGGAGACTTGCTACTTCTCTGCCACTGGCTTTCAGAGGCGACATAGCAATGGTGATTCTGAAGCTCAGCCAAGGAAAGTCATAACAGAGGATACTGTGAAACCAAATTAAAGGGGGCCAAGGCCTGGGGAGCTACGGAAAGCCTTCGAGTTAGAAATGTTTATGAATTGTGCCTGTGCCATGTGTTAGGTAGGCAAATGTACTCTTGCCTTCAAAGAAATTACAAACACACATTTAGGCTGTCTTGCTTTTGTGTCCATTCTACAAAGAAAAAACTAAAAACACTAAGACAGCAGAGTGAGTGATACATGTTCTGTGATACATGAACAAAAGGGAATTGTAAACAGTTCCACTAATTAGTCTTCAGCTGAGAAATAAGTAAAAGGATGTATAATCCTGCCGCTACGGCCGTGATTCCCCTCTGGCCCTTCTCCTAGGTCCCATTTAGTACCCAGTTTTGGCTCATCAATAACTGACTCTTCAGTGAAAGCTGCAGTTTAAGAAAAGGAAGACAAGTTATAATCAGGTGGCTCTGCCATTGCCTTGTCATTCTTTATTCTTCCTCTCCTTCTCCTCCCTCTGTTCCTCCCTTCCACTTCTTTCTTTCTTTTAAGAAATAAAGTACCTCACCTTGAGTTGGGGAAGAAGCCCAGCCTTGCTCAGGGGAAGAGCATGTGCCTAGCGGGTAAGACACCGGGGTTAAATTGCCAGTGTTGCCAAAAGGAAAAGGAAAGGAAAGGAAAGGAAAGGAAAGGAAAGGAAAGGAAAAAAAAAGGAAAAAAAAGGAAAGGAAAGGAAAGGAAAGGAAAGAGAAAAGAAAAGATCATCTGAGACCGTTGCTCCTCCTTGTCCCCCAGGGTCGGTCCAGTGGGGAGCCAGGTGGGGCCAGTTTCCCGGGAGACCAATCAGCCAGCTCTATTTAGCTCTGGACAGTACATTTCCTCCAGGGCCGTTTCTAGGTTGCCACAGTGTTCTCCTCCATGGGCCTTTAGTGCAGGTAATAGTTCTCCAACACTCAGTGTCTGAACACTAGGAGAGGAGAGGAGAGGAGGGGAGAGGAGGGGAGGGGAGAGGAGAGGAGAGGAGGGGAGGGGAGGGGAGGGGAGGGGAGAGGAGGGGAGAGGAGAGGAGAGGAGGGGAGAGGAGGGGAGGGGAGAGGAGAGGAGAGGAGGGGAGGGGAGGGGAGGGGAGAGGAGAGGAGGGGAGGGGAGGGGAGAGGAGGGGAGAGGAGAGGAGAGGAGGGGAGGGGAGGGGAGGGGAGGGGAGAGGAGAGGAGGGGAGAGGAGGGGAGGGGAGAGGAGAGGAGAGGAGAGGAGGGGAGGGGAGGGGAGGGGAGGGGAGGGGAGAGGAGGGGAGGGGAGGGGAGGGGAGAGGAGAGGAGAGGAGGGGAGGGGAGGGGAGGGGAGGGGAGGGGAGGGGAGAGGAGAGGAGAGGAGGGGAGGGGAGGGGAGGGGAGGGGAGGGGAGAGGAGAGGAGAGGAGAGGAGAGGTAGTAAATCTTCCCCAGGAAGTAGGAGGTGGATTACATCACTGTGGGTGAAATGAGGGTACAGTGTGAATGTTAATGTGGTTAAATCTTGCTTTTTTCACAGTTTGGGTTTCAGAGCAGTGAAGATAGTAATAGAAGGATGTGGAATTCCTGTATAGAGAAGAAAAGCGCTTGGGAGGTGAAAAGTTGGCTGGTTCACAGGGACAAGCTGGACGGGGTGGCCACGAGCAGCACACGCATTGCCGGGGCTGAGAAAGCAACAGGTGCACATTGAAGGGGTCTCTGATCAGGTCTCGTTCTTCAAACTGAATCACCCGACATGGCACAAGGCTGGCCATCACCTGACATCGCTCCAGCCTTCATCCTGGATCTTTCTTTCCCTTTGGACTCACTCGTCCTGGTGCCACCAGCTCCTACCCTCTATCTTCATGTCCTGGGATGAATCTCAGTTCATTGCCATGATCTGTTCCTGCAGATCTGATCTCAGCTGGCCCTTTAAACATGGTCAGCTCAGCAGGCCTAGTCTGGCACAGAAAAGCCTGACAGACAATAATGTTTATTCTAGGCAGTTGTCCCAGAGTGGTTACTCCCTGCTTCCTCCCCACCTGCTGCTGTGTGCTGTCTTTTTCTCCTCTTCATCCTCTTCAAGCATTGACTAAGGTTTTCTCTCTCAGCTCCACCCCAAATAATTGAAGGGTCTGGGCTATTCCCAGCCCTTCCGGCAGGGCAAGAGTCTGTGATTAGCAGATGGAACACGATTTATAGCGATTCTCTCGTTTGTTCCTGGCTTGTGCAGGTAACAGCCACACCGGGCTAGGGCAGTGCGCAGGACTCCTCCCAGCACCAACTGGCTAGGCCAGGTTTACTTCAGTCCCTGAGAAAGGGTGGTGTGAGGAATGCCACATCCTGCTCTGGGAAGATGACCCATTCAGGAACGAGCGTACAAAGGGCAAGCTTCAAAGAAGCGTGGAATTTCTGGTTACTGTTAGAGAGGACAAGGCAGGAGAGGTAGCAGCTCAGAGCCTTTCTCAGCTTCAATTCTTCTGCCCAGAACTGCAGAGACTTTCTTCACTGAGGCTCCGGAAGCCACGCTGCTCTTTGCCCCTTCAGATCCTGTGCGGTGGCTTCTCTCTGCCTGGGTCAGACAGGACAGAGACCACCAGAGGGACAGAGGACAAACTAACTCCTGGGCCCTTCCTTAACTAGTTATTAATTAAAGCCCTGGTTGGTGTTTTCTTCGGAGACAGGACTTGACTGCTGTTTTTGCTAAAAGAAAAAGAGAAGACAGTGACTCTTCACTTGGACCTACAGGTGTCCAGCAGGCAGCTGAAAGCAGAACAGAATTCGACCTTTATTTTGTATCTGTCTCATTTTATTACCTTAAAACTATGGGTCAGATCCCTGCTGAGCTCTGCATTTCAACATACTAATCTTTTGGGGAGTATCTGTCTAAAAGCTGGAAATAGAAGGTTGATTAACCCTAAATTAACAGAAATGGTCTCATTCCCCTTCTAGACAAAGTACAGTAAAATAGAAGATACACAGGGACATCCAAATACCAGTGAGTGCCCCGAAGTCTCCAGTCATTGTCCTAAATCTAAGGTCACTTTAGACTCCAGCAGAGCCTCCACAAAACCGAGACTGTCCGAAGCAGAAAGGAACAGTCCCAAAGTGAGCAGATCACCCTCTCAAGCAATGAGGACTTCTCCAGAGCCTTCTTATAAAACAGAACTGATATAATCATCAACCAGACCCTAGCCCACCTCAGCCCCACTATCAAATTAAAAAAAAAAAAAAAAAAAACTGTCCCCATTCCTTTGTTAAAGGGGCAGTCTGATCCTCTTCATCAGAGCTGTGTCCCCTTCCTATTTTCTCTTATTTTCCAGCCGTGCCTAATAAATCAGCTTATGCCTCTCACTGATGTGTCCTGAAATGCTATTCTGCAGCCAGAAGTCGAGAACCAGCCTAAGCCAAGTGAGGTCCCCGTGTCCTCTTTAAAGGGATCTCCTCAGACCCCACCTGCTGACATGACTTCCCAGGGAACAAGGCTTCGAGTTCCACTCAAGGCCCCACAGACACTAGGTGCCCAGCCACCCTCCTCTTCCTCTTTCATAGCATTGAGATCCCTTCCTTTCCTCCCAGAGAGGACTAATTTTCAATCACAAAGACTGTGTGTTAAAGGAAGAGTAAGAGCAGAGGGACAGGGAGCGGAGAGCAGGGGTTAGAACAGTGGCAGCACTGGAATGAAACATCAGAGTCTATTTTAAAGCCTGCAGGATGGACAACTCTGGTGGTGGTGGTGGGTCTCACTTCAATTACTCTCCAAATCTGAGTATTTCTATCTCACCTCCAGGAAGATGGGGCGCTTCAATCCCGTAAGGAGGCAGTGATGGGAAAAGGAAGAAAGGCTAGGACTTAGGAGGTTCTTGCTATGCTGCTGTGGCACTTGTATCCGTCTAATATGGCTTGATTATTACATGTCTTATCCAAGCTTCCTGAGGGGAGGGTGCAGCCTTGGACATCCAGGAGGAGGTGTGGTGTGCTGGAATTGGTCACTCGGTGCCTGGGTGACTATAAGTGAGTAGCTCGAGCTCCTTCAGTCTCAGTGCCCTCCTTGGTAAACTACTTATAATAATCGTAACCCTATTTACAGGGCTCTGAGGACTACATTTAAGAAACATCAAAGTCCTGTCCACATCATACTTCATAAAAAGTAGCTATGATGATTATGCTTTCATTTCCTCATTTGTAAAATGGGAATTATAAAATGCCCATCTCACTGGATTGTTTTGAAGATTATCCAAATTAATATTGATAAGGTTCTTAGAAAGATACCTGCCACACAGGAAGCTTTGCATGTGTTATTAAATAAAATGAATCATCTTGTTTTCCATAATACTGGGACATTTCCTTGCCCAGGTAGGTGCTTTGTAAATATTTCTGAAGTTAGTCTAATGCTTACACTGGGGTCAGGAGACAGGTAAGTGTAGAAACTCAAAAAAAGAGGTTGTCTATTAGGCTGGACAGTTTACTTCTGTTCTTTCCTTTGTATTGATTCTCCCATCACTGTTTCTCAGTTTGGATTCTCTATGATTTAAGTACTTGTGTCCCCTCTAAAATCCTGTGGAAACTTAATCCTTAATTCAGTGATATTAAGAGTTAGGGCTTCTGTTCCCCCACTACTGGGGATTAAACCCAGGGCCTTCAGCCTGAACTATATTCCCAGCCTTAAAAAAATTTTTGAGCCTGGGTCTTGGTAAGTCACGAAGTTGCCCAGGTTGGGCTAGTGCACCACCATGCCCATGTGAAAGACAAGAACTCATCAACCTGTGGCTGGAGGTGCATCTGAAGAAGGCCAGGCCTCAAGAGACACAATGGCCAGGCCTGCATGCCTTACTAAGAGATAAACAGCAACTTGAGATCATACTGTGATTAGTACCACTTGCTCTAGTAAGTCCAGATAGGCATGGGACATCCAGCTGGGTGACCAGAACATGTGGCTCCATTCCTCCCCACAAAAATGTCTTTGGTTCTTTCTGTTAGAAGATACAGATAAGCTAAAGTTAACGATGCTCACCATATACCCTTGCCTCGTTTCCCTATTGGATCAGTATTTGCTATATACTTGTAATCCTATTGGTTGATTATAGTTTGACACATGTTGTACCCACCTGGTGATTTTGCTCTGTGAAATATTCTTGTAGAAATAACCTCACTGGCAACCCCCTTTCCAGACCCCTTCTGTCTCTCAGCAGCTTTCTCTTAATAAACCTTTGCTACTCTTAACCTCCTTTGTTCCTTGGAATTCATTTTTCAATATTTGGGGGACACTGATGCAGTACATCTGACAACTAGCAGGTTGAAAGTTATTTTTCACCTGTCACAACACAATGTTCTTTCCCTTGCAAAGTCACAACAGTGAAACACCATCTTGGAAGCAAAGATCAAGCCCTCACCAGACCCCAAACCTGCTAGTGCCTTGGTCTTGATTTTCCCTGCCTCCAGAACTGTGAGAACTAAATTTCTGTTGTTTATAAATTACCCAGACTCAGATATTTTGTTACAGCAGCATAAAGACTGAGACAAGTTCATCTCCATCAACCTTCTCTTCTCTTCTCTCTGCTAATGCTCCCTCTTCTAAGAAAGGAACAAAAATGTATTTTCCAACTCTCCATATTTACAAAAGAATGGTGTGGCCAGACTCCACAGCTCTGCCTACATCTTTGGTGTCTTTTTCCTCGTGTCTGTCTTCTATCCAAACATCATTTTGTGACCTCTAGTCAAAGGCCTAGAGGTTCCACTGACCACAGTGCCTAATCCTAATCAAGTATATGGTCACTGAATCTGTGGGAGGAATTTAATTGTGTATTCTAGGATATACAGTCTAATAGGAAGTAAATCTTTCAGAAAACGTCAGAACAATTCAGAGATTCAGATTGTCACTCTGTTGATGTTCTTTCTTCTGAGTTCATCCGATGCCCTGTTTATTTTTAAGATAGCATGTATTATGCATTTACCACATAGTTAGGTCTTTTTTAAACTCTTACATGCTTCCCTGCACCCCCATTTTATCTTCAAATCACTCTATAAGAGAGCTATTATTAGCCAGGCATGGTAAATGATATATCTTATATCTAAATACCCCGCCCAAAGCCTCATGGGCTCATAGGTGGCGCTCTTTGGAGCTGGCTGGATCTAGGGTGTGTAATACCACGGTTAAGGGTGTGTGGTACTAAATTAGTCCACTGATTGGTTTAGCATAGTTCTGGGTATGGATAATGGGAAAGGTGGGTGTGGGTGGCACCACCCAAAAGGCTTGTAGCCTGGGTGGGATAAAAGGGAAAAGGAGACTTGCTTTGCTGCTGCCTGCCTTCTTGCCTGCCCTGCCATAGACTTTCTCCTCTGTGATGCCCCTTTGCTATGCCACCATGCTTTGGAGCCAGCTGACTATGGACTGAGACCTCTACTTTGAGCTGAAATAAACCTTTCCTCCTTTAACTTTTAGTGTCAGGTATTTTGTCCTAACAATGAGAACATAATTAAGATAGTAATTTATACCTGTAATCCCACCTACTCTGAGGCTGAGGCAAGAGAATCACAAATTTGATGGCAGTCTGGGCAATTTAGCAAGACCCTGTCCACAAAAGACAAACAAATGAAGTAGTCCTCGGCCACATAATTACTAAGTGGCAGAGCCAGCCCTGAGCCCTGACTCTAAACCCGTGCTCATTCTACGTTCGTAGGCACCAGCAAATTCTGATTGATGTTAGATTTGACAGTTTGCTTGGCCTTCTCCCCTCTGCTTTTCAATATAGTTTTCTTTACTGACATTTTTGGTTGGCAGAGAAAGTGTGTGCACAACTTTCTTCTAAATGAAGGGTCTTTTGCATCACCTCCTTATGTCTAGAAGCAGCTCTCCTGTCTTAATTTCTCAGCAATGACAGCCCGTCCTGTGCTCTGCTTCCCCTACTTGTCACTGACTCTGAGACAGTTTCAACAAAAGAACTGGGACAGGAGGGGTTTAAACAGGCTGTCCCTTTCTCTAAATAATTAAAGAAGATGCTGTCAGGGAGATCAGGTTTTTATTAGCTCTTCTCAAGTTCACTGTCACTCGCTTTCATTCAAGGCGGGATTGAAGGCTGGGGTAGACCGTGGACATAGAAAAGTGCTTTAATTTGGACAGTCTGTTGAGAGCGCACTGCAGAGCCCAGCCGTTCGCCTCTCATCTGGACACTTCGCCAGTGGAATAGAAAATGAGCCTAAATGATGGGTTACAGTCCTTTGGAAACAAATTTAAGGAAATGAATGAGCAAAAAAAAATGAATGAAATAATTGTTGAGCCCCGATAATAGTGGGTGTATCGTGGGCAGTGAGGCTTTGAGAATACTAGCCCCAGGCCCTTGGAGGGGGCAAAGCAACTGGACCAATGGAAAATAAGCATGAGGAGAAAAAAATGTCTAAACCAGGGATGTGGAACACAGCTTCCATTCAAACCTGGCTTCTAAATCTCTGTTGCAGCAACGTGCTCTTTGCAATCTCACTCTCAGTAGAATAAGCAGGCCCGGAGCCCACCCCACACAGCGGGAGTCTCACAGCAGCGCTAGGACAATAAGGAGGAAATTGGTTTTCCGGGAAACAATTTCTCTATCAGCAGAGTAGTTCTGCATTTGCATAGAGGAGAGGTTAGGCTGACAGTTGGAAAGATTCCATCTGCTACTCAGAGTCCTAATTTGGATAGCTGCAGTGTTAAAAGGACATTATGAAATGCACTTTTTAATATGGGAAAGAGTGTTTCTCTAGAGATGGGGACCCTCCAGTCCAAAGGACCTCGCTGGAATTGGTCTCACTCTGAGCCCTCGAGCTGGTTCTTTAGTGTGACTTCCTTTCTCTTACTGCTGTAGGTATACAATGAGGTCAAACAGTGCATGCAGTAGGGGGTTAGGAGCAAACTGAGGATTTAATAATAAATATTTATAGTATCCATCACATTACAGGGCTTATGTAGATTCCTGTTTAATACTTGCCAGTTTGACTTCTTGCCTTGATTTATGCTAGGATTTATTATGCCAGAGGGTTTACTACCTTATATAATATCATTTTTTATTTTATTTACTTTTTGTTTGTTTGTTTTTGAGACAGGGTCTCACTATGTAGTTCAGGCTGGCATTGAACTCACTGTGTAGCCTATGCTGGCCTTGAACTCACAGCGATCCTCCTACCTCATCCTCCTGAGTGCTGGGATTACAAGTGTGTGCCACCACACCTGGCTTTGTTTTATTTAATTTAATTTTATTTTATAAGACAGGGTCTCTCTATATAGTCCTGGGTGGCTTTGAATTTGTGATCCTCCCGTCTCAGCCTCCTGAATCCTGGGATCACAGGCATGTACCACCATACCTGGCTGTATCTTGTCCTTTTACCATCATATTTCTAGGAGGAAAAAATAAAACCTTAGAAAATAATAGCTGCTTTACATAGAATGCTACTTTCTTGAAGAAAAAGTACATTTCCTTCTCAAAATTCCTTTTTGCCCAGCTGCCTGGGTTCACAAACAAGAATGAAAGACCTTGGGGTTTATCTGGCTTCAAATGTGACTTCTCTGGTGCTTAGGGGACAGCCGCACCCTTTCTGGATTAAAGCAGGCACTGTGGGGTTAGGTCAGTCCTGTGAGGGAAAGCAGCCTGGAACAATGGCCCCTTCTTGTCCTCCCCCACCCACGCCCTGTTGACTCAACCTTGGGAGTTGGAAAAACAGAAAACATTTCTGCCTACAACCTCCTCCCCCGCGAGTCATTTAGTCTCTCTGGGCTTCAGCTGCCTCAACTATGAAATGAGGGGATTGGAGTGGATGATCTCTCAAAGCCACAGCCATAAATCCCCTTTTCTGGGGCGGTACCAATTAAAATTATCTGTTCACCGTCCCTGTAAATGCACTAGGGTTTGCAGGCTCCATGTCCTAGTTTCGCGTTCTGCAAATACGGTCACTGTATTTGTAAGATCACTTTCAGCACTAATATTCTATGCCACTAGGATTCTAAGTAGGTAACAGCCTTAAGTGCCTGTCCTAATTACTCTCCCTATCACCTTGGGGAAGTTGGTTAACCTTTCTGGGAGTCAGGCCCTTATCTATAAAATTAGGGATAATAAAATCTTATCTCAAGACAGGGAGCTGGACCAGCTAGAGATCCCTCTGGCTAAAGATTTATGATTCAGTGACTTGGGACACAATTGCTCTGGGTAAAGTCACTAGCTGGACCCCTGGATGTTTAAGAGGCTTGTAAGGAAAAAAAAAAGGAAAGAAAAAGTGGGGCAAGGGTGTTGTTCAGTGGTAGAACACTTGCCTAGCATGTGTGAGTTCCTGGGTTCGATCCCAAGTACCTCCAAATAAATACATTAAATTAAAGCCTGGAGTACACGGCAGATGCATTAATAGCATCCATTTGTTACCTGGAGCAAAACCTGGACGCCCTATCCCTGCTGCCTGCCAGGAAGAAAGGAATTCTATGGTGACTGTCAGTGGACTCAGGCAAAACTTCCTGTGCAGACCTTCTTTGGAGAACAGAGGAAGCCTCTCAGGAATTCATTCCCAGGTCCTAGGAATGTCACATTACCTACTGTTTTCTTCTTCCCTCCAGTACTCCATTATCAAAGAAGATTCTAGAAATGGAACACTGGGAATTCAGGGACTCTAGATCTGACACCAGTTATAAACTGTGTTATGCTGGAACAGTCACTTAGCAATTCTGGACCCAGTTTCTTCATAGAATATTTGACAACATAACCATTAATAAAGAGACAAAGACAGACAGTATTCTCTCAAAGTGAATTTCAATACCAAGTTTCTTTTTGTAAAGGAACCCAAACTGGTGATCAATGTGAAGGGAATATAGATATTAAGAATTTTGAGGGAAGAGAGAAACTCTGACCTCAGAGTCAGGGACTGCCTATGGCTCCTCAGCCTCCCCTGGCCTGCCCCTCTGTTCTAGGGACAAATCAGGATGGACACAGCTCCTGCCTCACTTGCTAGGCCCTCAGACATCTTGAAAAGGTGTGTGCTGGTGCCATACTAACTACGCTGGGCCTTCTGCCGAGCTCATCTGTTAAGATGCCAGGAAGACGCCCACATCGTCCTCTCCACGGTACTGCGCCCGTAGGCAGTGAGGACTCAGCCAGTACCAGGGCTGTGGGGTGGGTGGAACACCTAGCACGGGGGCTAGCTCCAAGATACCCTGCTTGGAGATTCTATGGACTCTTAAATGGTAGATTTGGGGTATCAACAGGGGGATATCTTAGGCCTGAGAGAACTCTTTCCCTTTACACCACAAGTAGGCAACAATATCTTCTTCCATTGACCTTCCATCCTATCAATGGAGTGAAATTTTCCAGAAGTGTATTTTGAAGTACCGCTATCCAAGTCTCCATCAACTGTGTCTTATCCTTAGCTTCATGCTTGTTATACAACGGACGCCTGCTGATCATTTAGCTGTCTGTTAAAAGCAAAATAAGAAGAAGATGTTTTGTAGATATTCCTAGTTGACCCTTCATTTGCCATAAGCAAGTCATTTCTTTTTAACTTGTTCCCCTGCCTATTTTTGCCCCTTTGGCAAGGATAAGGCTTGTGAGTGATAGGCGCACTCATATCTAGGCTGATGAGCTGGGAGCCAGGCAGCCCAGCCAAAAGCCTGCTGCACTGATGCCACAGGAGGTGACAGAAGCTGGGAGAGACCCCAGTGTTCCCAACTGAACACTGGTGTTGGCTTTTGTTCCTTTTTCCTCTTCCCCTCACACCTCATTCAGCACAGCCCCTGCAGAGTTCCCCTGCTGGATGCAGCTCAGATCTGTCTAATAGCCCCCATCTCTGCTGCCTCTGCTTAAATCAGGACACACTGACCTATGAGGCTCCCCCACAAGCAACCTGTCCCTCCCCAGTCCATCTAAAAACAATTATGGATGAGAAATTTTACAGAAGAGTATAGACACACTCGAGAGGCAGGAAAGCGTCACTCTGGAACTATTGGGAGAATATCACTTTAGAAATGAACAGTTTCAGCTCAAATCATGGTTTGCTAGCTGGGAAAACTGGGGCAAGTTCCTTAACTTCTCTGTCCCTTAGCCTCTTTATTTGTAAAAAGGGAGCAGCAAGAGCAGTGTACTGGTCTTGTAAGGTTTTTTTAAAAATGAGAATTAAGGGCCAGTGAGATGGCTCAGCGGCTTAAGCGCCTGCCCAGCAAGCGTGAGGGCCCGAGTTCGACTCCCGGATCCCACATACGAAAAAGGGGCCGGTGATATCGCTCAGCGGCACCGGCGCCTGCTGGCGTGCGAGGTCCTGAGGTCGACCCCCTGGTACCCACAAAAAAAAAAAAATGAGAATTAAATGAACTCATTTTTATAAGTGCTATAGGTGTTAGTCTTCATTATTATTTTCTTTTTTTTCTGATTTTGTCAAACTTAAGCCAATCTATTCTGTACTCATTCTAGAGAAAGCTTTCAACAGCACAATCTAATCCTGCCACACACCTCTCTGAATCTGCTAATGGCCCCCTGCTGCCTTCAGGACCAAATCTAAACTCCTCACTAACATCGCTAGAGCCTGTAGCTGGGCCTGGGCTGACCCCCACTCGAGGAGGAATGAGGCAGCGTGGAGTAGATAGTCCAGGCCGGGGCTGCCTCATGAACAGGGCATGCAAACAGACAGGAGCGGGCGGCTCGCAGGGCTGATCTGCAGAGGCATGAGCAAGCTTCACTCTGCAGCCGGGATGCCGAGGATCCTCCATGGCTCTGCTGCTTACGAGCTGTGTGACCTTGGGCTAGTTACTGAACTTCTTCATATGTTTTCCTATTTGTAAAAATTTTAAAGAATACCCCTACTCCATGAGGTTGTGGGCAAGAGGAGTGTGAGCTGAGACAGGTGGCCCTCCATATCTACAGGTTCTGCACCCACAGATTCAACCTACTGTGGTTGAGTATTTTGTTAAATTTATCTGTACTGAACATGTACAGGCTCTTGTTATTATCCTCTAAACAATACAACACAACCACACAGCATTTACACTATTAGCATTATAAGTAACCTAGAGGTGGTTTAAGTATACAGGAGGATGTATATAGGTTGTAAGCAAATCTGCCATTTTTTTGTTTTGTTTTGTTTTGTTTTGTTTTTTTGTGGGTACCGGGGGTCGACCTCAGGACCTTGCGCGCCAGCAGGTGCCTGTGCCGCTGAGCGATATCACCGGCCCCTTTCTCGTACGTGGGTTCCGGGAGTTGAACTCAGGACCTCGCACTTGCCAGGCAGGCGCGTATGCCGCTGAGCCATCTCACTGGCCCAAATCTGCCATTTTATACAAGAGACTTGCGCATCCAAGGAGATTAGTATCCACGGGAGTCCTAGAGCCAGTTCTCCGTGGACAGAAAACCAAATGACTAAGTAAAGTGCTCAGAACAGTTTCATGCCCACAGCTGGTATTTACGAATTGTTTATTCTTACTCCGAGGTAAGAGGAGAGGTATACGGTGCAGATTTTGTGATATCTAAAAGGCAGAAGAGGAGACTAGGTACAGAGAAATCAGTAGCATGTAGAACAGAATCCAGATGGAAGACCATCACTGGGCAGCCCACCCAGGAGGCTGCTGGGAACAGGGTAGCAGAGGAAGCAGTAAAAGGAAAAGGAAAATCAGTGAAAGATCTGAGGATGGAATAACAGATTAGATGCAGGGTTGAAAGATAATTCCAAGACAACATCGGCTAGACACTAGGTCCAGCAAACTCTCCAGAATAAGTATCCTTTCATCTAAATTGAGGAAATGCCATATATTTCCCCTTTTGGAAAGTCCCAATGCATACTAAAAGGTTAAAGAGATCTAAAAACCCTGCAGAAAAGAACCATTGAAAATTTTGATGAATCTACTATTTGGAAATCGTGTGACCCCAGGACATCCCTGCCTGAGTCCCCCGACAATAGAACAGAGTAACATCTGCAAGCTCCAGTGTTGGGTAGGAACCCCTTTGGAATACATCACCGGAGGTAACGTGTGGGCACGGTGTGAGCAGCTCTGAGAGAGGTACACACACACACACACACACACACACACACACACACGTACACAGAGCACAATGTTCCTATTTTCCTTCCCTCTGTTCTCTGACGAGCTCCAGCAATGGGGATCCCAGGAGGACAGCTTAAAATTAAATGCACGTTTCCCTTTCCTTGTCAGGTGTGGACGCTGGCTCTCACTCTCCCTCCTACCCACTTCCTTCTCCAATTCAGTTTGCCTGCTCCAGAGAGGGCCACCTGGATAGATGTTGCACTATCGATTCTTTCAAGGGAGCTGCCACTGGCATTCAGTCAGGTTCACGGTTGTTTTAGTTTAGTCTCTCTGTGTTGGAAAATCAGCTGACACCTGTAAGTGGTTTCTTTGGAGTAATATCATTATTGCAATTTTTCCTTTTCTCCAGAATCAAGGCTGTTTTGTCCCCTGAAGGACTTCTTGGCATTTCCGTGAGGTTTATTATTCTGTTGTGCTTGAAGGATGTGGCATCCTGTTTACACTGCAAACAGTAAAATGAAATTCCCCCCAGGATCGCTCCTTGAGCCTCAGGGTCAGCTCTGTTGAAGGAATCCCATCTGTCCTGGATCAGCATCCTGGCCCCAGGAGACAGGGCTGGGAGTGGAAGGGAAATGGACTAGCAGAAGTGATGTTGACCTTCTAGGCTTGTGTTTGCATTGTGACCATGAGTAAATGCCAGTAAAAGCAGTGCAGACGAGGCCAGAGCTCATGAAATGCTGTTTACCAGAGTGTCATGGACCTGGGATGTATGACCCAGGCTGGCCCCAGTTTTCAGAGTCCCATCAAGTCATTTTCCTGCATAAAGAAAAGTCCCCAGAGGATTCCTTTGATTGAAACCCATCTCTTTTACCTCACGTGACTGAGCAGCCCCAGCAACTTTACACGCCAGCAGGCTCCCTGTTGAGGTCTCTGTTCAGTTCTGCTCTGGTCACCTAATGCTAACGCTGACGCTAACCCTAACCCTAGAACGGTCTTGGATCTATCTCATAGTCTTGGATCTTTAAAGATGGCGCATGTTCTTCGTCTCCTCCCACAGCGGTCCTTAGCAGGACGGGGCCATCAGCACATCAGCACCCCTCTGCTCAGTTAGCTAACAATTACACAAGAAAGGGGACAATAAGGGGTTCATGTGGAGAGGTTGATGGCTGTACTTGGATTGGAAAGAGTGGAATCAGTAGCTTAATACAGACTGGTGTGCTTCTCGCTTCTGAAATGCTCCAAGTACTGCGAATATTTAGGGCCTGTTTTTGTGGGGGAACTAGGTCTTTTAGGGTTTGGGATCTAAATACATAGTCCAGCTCAGGCCAGAACTATTTAGCCACTGAATTTCAACACTATTTTCACCCGTGGAATCTCATGATTGTCCTTACCCTGAAAATAGCCTCCAGGACCGGTGAGATGGCTCAGCGGCTTAAGCGCCTGCCTGGCAAGCGCGAGGGCCCGAGTTCGACTCCCGGAACCCACATAAGAAGAAAGGGCCGGTGATATCGCTCAGCGGCACGGGTGCCTACTGGAGGCGAGGTCCTGAGGTCGACCCCTCAGTACCCACAAAAAAAAAAAAAAATAGCCTCCAACACAGTATCAAGTTCCACAGCAAGCCCCCACCCCAGGGCTGCGACTGCGGCTCTGCAGCTTGCTCTGTAGTGACTGCCATGATTTTCCGTCCTTACACCCCCACTTGTCCTTGTTGGCCAGGTAAAGTTTTCCCCTTGGGACTGAGATCAAGACCTAATTTCTGGCATTTGGACAGATGAGGGTTGGTGCTGAAAAAAATTTAGTATATGAAAATCAAGTTAGATTTTATTTTGTCTTGTTTTTCCTACCCGACAGGGACCATCACATATTCAGGTTTATGTCCCCAGATCCCAGCCCAGAGCTTGACCACAGGAAGTGTTTCAATTGATGATTATTGCACAAACCTTCCCCTTCAAAAATAATTTCTCCACTGCTGGAAGATAAAATAGGTACAATCTTGAAGTCATAGACATAGCAAGGACTTTCTGAACAGAACCCCAATAGCACAAGAAATAAAACCAAGAATCAACAAAGGGAACCATATCAAATCAGAAAGCTTCTGCACACCACAGGAAACAAACAACAGAGTGAAGAGACAACCTACAGAATAGAAAAAAATATTTTCCAGCTACTCCATGGACAGAGGACTAACATGAAGAATATATAAAGAATTTTTAAAAAATTAGACCCTCTCTTAGTTACTTTTCTCATTGCTGAGACAAAATATCCAACACCCAAAGTTAAAGGAGGAGAGGTTTATTTTGGCTACAGTTTATAGAGGTTTCAGTCCATAGTCGGCTGGCTCCAAGGCAGGGTGGCTTGGTGGAGGGCATTGCAGAGGAGAAACATTCCATGGCAGGCAGAAGGCAGCAAAGCACCAAGAAGCGAAGCAGCAGAAACAGCAGCAGCAAGAGACAACAGAGGCCCTTTTGCTGTCCCTTATGTTCCATGCAGGTTAACCACCTTTAGGGAGGATGGCACTCATACCCAGGTTGGGGCACCTTTAACCCCAGCATCATACCCTTAATCCCAACACCATGTACTAAATTCCAGTATCACACACCCTACATCCAGCCACCTCTGAAAAACCCCACCTATGTTGTCCACATGAGGCTTTGGCGGGACATCTAGATACAACCTATAACAGATGCCCCCAAATAAAAGACCCAATCAAAAAATAGGCAACTGAAATGAATAGACACTTCTCAGAAGAGGAAGTTCAAATGGCCAATAAATACATGAAAAAATGTTCATCACTGCTGGGCATCAGAGAAATGCAAATTAAAACTACACTGAGATAGTATCTTACCTCAGAAAAAATGATTATCATAAAAAAACTCTAAAAATAAATGTTCATGAGGATGTGGGGAGAAACGAACTCTACTACATTGTTGATAAGAATGTAAACTAGTAAAATTACTATGGAAATTAGTATGGAAATTCCTTGAAAAATGAGAAGTAGAAATTCCATTTGACCTAGCTATCCTCCTCCTAGGTATCTTCCTAAAAGAGTTAAAATCATCATATTACAGGGAGAGGTGCATACTCATGTTTGTAGTAGCACAATTTATAAAAGCTAGCTCTTGAAAACAATATATATGTCCATCAACAGATGAATGGATAAGGAAACTATGGTATTTATGTGCTATGGAGTACTATGCTGCCATAAAGAAAGATAAACTTGAAGCATTCATTGGTAAATGTATGCAACTTGAAAACATAATGTTAAATGAAACAAGTCAGACACACAAGCTTTATTTGTATATGTACAAATTAAGAGCATAATAGGAGGGGCCGGTGAGATGGCTCAGCGGCGTAAGCGCCTGCCTTGCAAGCGCGAGGGCCCGAGTTCGACTCCCGGAACCCACATACGAAAAAGGGGCCGGTGATATCGCTCAGAGGCACCGGTGCCTGTTGGCGTGTGAGGTCCTGAGGTCGACCCCCCCGGTACCCACAAAAAAAAAAAAAGAAAGAAGAGCATAATAGGAGATAAGTAGGAAGCAGGAAGTTTAAATACTTCTCCAAATTACATATACATAAATTATTTTTTAAAAATTTCAATATACATGCTAATATATATTGCAATATATATGCAATAAACACTAAAATTTTATATTAGTTCATTGAAAAGAAAGTTTGTGTTATTATCTGTTTTTTTAAAAGAATCTTTTTGGTTTATGTCCTGTACTGAATAACTACTTTGGAGATAACGATATACAGAATAATAACTATTGTTTTTCTCTTATTATTTGGTTATGAAGAGCTGTTTTATTTTTTCATAAAATAAAAAGAAAAAAATAATGTCTCCAGGTGGCCAGTTAGTTTCTAGTTGGTCGTTTTCAGTAAAGGGTAAGCTCTGGACTCACAGACCAGCCCATTCCATTAACAGACCCTGTAACCTTTTAGATCTTTCTTCAGTGAATTGGGATCTGCCTTTCCATAACTTGGGCATCACACGTGCGAGACAAGCGCTCTCCCGCTGAACTGCATCCCTAGCCATTTTCATTTTTCTCTAAGAAAGGGATTCACTAAGCTGTCTGGGGTGGCCCTGAATTTATTGCCTCAGGCTCTGAAATAGCTGGAATCACAGGAATGCACCACCTTGCCTGGCTCTGTAACTTCAAAATATTCTTCCTACTTCATTGGGGTTAAAACAACAAATCAATTATGTCTTCCCATGTAGCATTTGGTTTCCTGTCTCTTTTCCGTGTTAAACATTTCTAAGTCTTTGCATTTTTCCTTAGATGACTTTTTTTTTTTTCCCTAACAGTACTGGGGATTGAACGCAGGGCCTTTGCACTGAGCTACATTTCCAGCCCTTTTTTATTTTTAATTTTGAGGCAGTTCTTGGTTACTTTCTCATTGCTGGGACAAAATACCCAACACCCACAACTTAAAGGGGGAGAGGGTTATTTTAGTTCACAGTTTGTAGAGGTTTTAGTCCCCAGTTGGCTGGTTCCAAGGCAGGGCGGGCAGCATGGCAGAGGGAAAAGAGCTCATGTCGCCGCAGGCAGGACAGAGAGAGGGATGGAAGGAGCAGGAAGGCCACGCCCCCAGTGACCCACCTCTTCCTACAGGCTTCACCTTCCAACATCACACCCAGCATCGCACACCCATGATCAAGTCACTCCTCAAAGTCAAAGTCACACTTTTGAGCATACAAGGCTTTGGGGGGACATCTAGATATAAACCATAACAGATAGGGTCTTGCTAAGTCACTAAGTTGCCTAGGTTGGGCTTTAATTTGCAACCTTCCTGCCTCAGATGGCCAGAGCCCTGGGATTACAGGTGTGTGCCACCACACTCACCTCAAATTTTCTTTTTTTTTAATTTAAATTTTTATTCTTAATTGACAAATGATAACGGCACATATTTATGGGACACAATGTGATGGTTTGGTAATATATATACATTGTGGAATGATTATATCAAGCTAGTTAGCATACCTGTACCTCACATACATAGCATTTTTTGATGGTGAGGATATTTAAAATCTGCCCTTCGAGCAATTTTGAGTTATGAAGCACATTATTATTAACTATGCTCAACTTGCTGTGCAATAGAGTTTGAAAAATCTGTTTGTCCACTTTGCCTGCTTGGTCAACTTCCCCCCATTCTGTACACCTCCTCTGAAGTTTTCTTTTTCCTTTGTTTTAATTCTATGAAAGTTTCATTTTATTTTTTATGGTGGGGACTTGCACATGCTAGGCAAGTGCTATACCATGCATCTCCACCCTCAGAGGATTCTCCCAAATTTTCTTCATGTTTGCTACCATTAGGATTCTATTTAGTCATTCATTTTTATTTTTTTAATTTTTAATTTAATTTTATTTAATTTTATTTTATTGTCTAGATATGGGGGCCTCACTATGTTGCCCAGGCTGATCCTGAACTCTGGGGCTCAAGTTATCCTCCTGTATCAGCCTTATGAGTAGCTGGGGTTACAAGCACTGACCACCACACCTGACAATGACTCTCTTTAAACTTTTGTTCATATTAATGAGCATATGTGAGGATGCTTGTCTTCAAAACCACTCCCTTTTATTGGTATTCCTTTTAAGGTGAGCTGCAGGACTTGCGCTCTAAGTTCAGGGCAGCCTGCCCAGGATGGATCGCCCCTTTGGTTGTGAGCGTCCTGTTTCTACGGATGGACTTCAAGAGCACTTACATTTTTAGGAGGTCACCACCATAGAACGCTGAGCCCTCAGCAAATCAAGGACAGGGCAGCCTAGTTGTGATGAAAGTAGGAGAGAGAAGTGTGAGCTGAGGAATTGGATGTTTAGGGAAGCAAATCTGCACTGGGATTTATACTAGGTGGAGAAATGGGAAAAGGGGAGTGGACTAGGAGAAGCCAAGGAACAAATAAAGGTGTGCCTGCCTGGAGGGGTCCCTAAGTGAGATTGTTGAAAGAAAAGGTATGGGGTGTGTAGGGAAGGGGAAAGAGGCCCAGAAGAGAACCTTCCTAGCTCACAATTTTTTCTCACTGACCCATACTCCAATATTCTTGGAAATGGCAGCTTCTGACCCAAGTCGAGGACTCAAGTGACTCTGTGTATTTTTGTTTGGGTGCTGGGATAGGACCCAGGGCTTCACCAATGCTAAGTGCCTGTGTGACCGCTGAGCTACCCTCCTAGCCCTTAGGTTCAAGTTTTCAAACTTAGCTGTCAAAGAAAAATTGTTCCTTTTTAATCTCATTTCAGTATACTTCTGTTCTATGAGTTTTGTATAAAAATGTTTTACATTTGCACTTATGCAAAGTGTATGATTAAATTTAGAATAAAATGATTTAGAGCTATTTGATGTATCTTTTATTCTGGCAGCCTAGTTGAGCAAATTTAGTCTTCTATTTAGTTGAAAGAAATGAGAATTTTCACTAGCAAAAAAAATCTGAAATATAAATAAGTATTTTCACATTTATATTTCTTTCCCAAGACCCTTGGTAGGATAATTTGCTGTGCTTTCATTCTTTTTCATCCAGACTAGACCGTAATTCCTCACCTAACACTCTTTCATGGAGTTTAACCTTTGTTTTACAGAAAGAACCAGAGTTACTGATTTGCTTGAACGGTTTGAACAGCTGGCCAACTGTTAATTCCTTAGAGAAAGTTCTAGTGCCAGACTTTGGACTCTTGGCACTGACATTTGGGTGATTTGTCCTCTGTGCCGGAAGACAGTCCTCCTTCTCTCCTCCAGACCTCTCTGTTGGCTTTTCCAATTAGTATAAACATACACACCTTGAAAGAATCACTACTCTGCTTCTCTCCTGAGAAATGTGAAGATCCCACAGAATTCAGATTTATGGTCCATTTCTGCCAGGTCTTCCAAATAGGTGGGGAGTGCGGGTATGGAGGACACTCGAGAGAAGAAGACAAGATGCGTGTTCAGCAGCTTGGTTTGCATCTGGGCACACTGCGTTCCTGTCACCTGTGTTCACCCACCTGCTGTACAGCTGGGCAGAGGGAACAGTGAGCCTAGGGTGGAAAGGGACCTTCGTGTTTTTAATTTGAGCCCCTTGATGACTGTGATATATGTGGGTCTGGCCTCATCTGCCCACCAGTGTTCTCTGGACCGGGGGCTTTCGGGAGTATGGCTTTACCTTGTGATAATCTCGGCACATTCTAAAATAAAACAAGACTAGCCCCTGGGGAAGAAAGGAAGCACGAAGCTCTGCATGACAATTGATATTTCTTCATTTTTTTAAGCCGGGTTAGGATTGGATTAATGAATCAGCCTAAACTTTGAGGCCTGGTATAGTGGCTATTAGAGTCCTGCTAAGTGAGCAAATACAGGAAGCTTTAGAAGAGCAGCATAGCCCTGTCCAGTTAATATCACTGACTAGTACAACAGGTTGGGCATCCCTACTCTAAAAATTCAAAATGCTTCTAAGAGGGGCCGGTGAGATAGCTCAGTGGCATAAGCATCTGCCTGGCAAGCGTGAGGTCCTGAGGTTGACCCCCGGTACCCACAAAAAAATAATAAATAAATAAAATAAAAAATAAAATGCTCCTAAACCTGAAACTTTTTGAGAGCAAATGTGACAGGATAAGTGGAAAATTCTACACTTGACCTCACAGTAATGGTTCACAGTCAAAATGCAAGAGCACTAAATATATTGTATAGCTACCTTAATACCTTGTATAAGGTGTTCACAAAACATAGGTAAATTTTGTGTTTAGATTTGGGTCTGTCCCTAAGATATCTCATTCGATATATGCAACTTTTCTAAAATCCAAAAATAATCTGAAATCTGAAGCACTGCTGGTCCCAAGTATCTCAGATGAAGGGTACTCAATATGTACTTATTACTATAGAAGAATATACCGTGTGCCATTTAGTTAGAGTGAAGAACAGATAACTCTCTCTGGGGGTGTTGGAAAGGTTTCATGAAGAAGGTGACATCTGAGTTGAGCCTTGGTAGAGCTGACTGCTCTGCAGCTATAGAGTGGGGGAGGGTGCAGGGACAGGTGACCATGCAGAGAGAATGTCACATGCACGGGCAAGGGCTCACAAAGAGGATCAGATGACTGAGAAACTACCAGAAGACTGAGTGCTTGTGGGGTCATTAAGTATATTTGTTTCCTTCAAAGATGCATGAGGAGGAAATTGCCAACCTACTTGGAGAAAACTTATTCTTACTGTGTTTTGTTCTGATATTGTCTTTAAAAGCATAGATACACACATTTATGGGGAAGGTGGCCTCCATAAATTGATGAAAGCTGCTTTTATAAATATATTAAAACATATCTGTGCATACATATGTTGACTTCTATGCACAGAGGCAATTGCCCTTTGTGGCTGGACTGGATATCATCCTGCTCTTGCCAAATCCAGACTTATATTGATTGCATTAATCATACACTTGTAGACCATAGCAGTGGTGTATTCTAATAACTTCATTATTATAGCCAAGAAGACTGAAGCCCAGAGAGTGACTTCTTCAGTTTCAGCACACTGCCCACTTAATGGGAGAAGCAGGGCAAGAAGTTTTGATGTTGTTATGGGCTGAGTTGTCTCTCTGAAATTCATATGTTGGAGTCATAAGCCTCAGGATCTCCAAAGTTGTCCATATTTGGAATCAGGGTTCTTAAAGAATAATAAAGTAAAATGAGTTAGAGTAGACCCTAATCTAATCTGACTGATGTCCATATAAAAAGAGAAAAAGGACACAGAGAAACCCAGAACAAGGACCATGTGAAGACAAGACAAAGACAGCCACCTATGTGTCAAAGAAAGAGGGTGCAGAAGAAGCTAACACTGTCAGCACTTTGATCTTGGAATCTCAGCCTCCAGAATGGTGAAGGAATAAGTTTGCGTTATTGAAGTCACCTAGTCTGTAGCATGGCAGCTGTTATGGCAGTCCTAGCAGACCAAGCTGGTTGTCCTAGGGCCAGGCCCTTGCTCCCGTGATTGCTTGGCAGCTCTGCAGGTGAGTAGGATGGGGCTCTGAGGCTGATCAGGAATCCTCTGCAAGTCCTCAGCTGCTGAGGGAAGGGTAGGGCCTGCGCTGGGCCACTGCGTGTGGCCTCTGACTCCCTGGCACATCTCTAGTCCTCTTGGAAAATATCCCTGGAATAAATATTATCCTAGCCTGTCCATCCAATTTACTTTATGCGATGAATTAATTTCCATCTACAAAACTCAGAAGAAATTCGCCAAGATCAACTCAATGTCACTGGCATTTTGTAATCGATAATAATGATGATGACTTAATCAGTGTACAATAACTATTACTAAATACTACTGGTTTCCTTGCATGTTTTAACTCCTTGTCCTGATTGTAGTCTCATGGTGAGCGAGGACCACGGGAATGTATTCATATTTGTATGCTTTTCTGTTCATAAAAAAGTTCTCATTAGATAATGAGAAGAAACAGCAGCAATAATCCAAACAAACAGTTCCCCTGCTCTGGCACCAGCACAAGGTCATTTAATTAGGGCTCCTGGAGCCACTCTGTCAGACTCCCCATTGACACACCGCCATCTGGTGGAGCTGGGCCCATGGCTCAGCGCTCACTGTCTGATGCTGGCTGCGTTTTGACATATGTTCATCCCGGTTCCCGTTGATTTCCCTGACAGCCGTCCAAATCCAGGGGCGAGCATCACGCAGGCCGAGGCCTCGGCAAAATATTAAGGAGGCGAAACTTTTTTCTGTTTTCCTCCCCCTTTTTGCGTCAATGACCCTTGAAGCCTGATGCTCCCCTTGTGGATGAAATCTTGAATTCCAGGCCTCAAATTAACATCTCTTCCTACTCCCCCCATTCCTTTTATTTTCATGGAACTCGCAGTTTATAAATTGCTTCTGAAACTCTTCTCCCATTTGATTCTCAAACCACTTTTGGGGGTAAATGGGTCTAGAATAGTAATATCATTCAAAAAATTTTCTTGAATATCCAGTGTGCTCAGAGAGGGAAGGAGGGATGCAAAGATGAAAAGATGGGGCCAACTTCATTCACTGGGAACAGAAGGGCCAGAGCCATGGTATTCTTAGTGGCCCACGGAGATGTTGACATTTATTTTGAAATCAGATGGAGGAAAAAGAACTTTAGGTGGAATAAAATGGAAGTCTTTATTCTAATGCACATTTTTAAAATATAAATTTTAGTGTGTTTATAGAGAAGTTTATAAAGGCCAAATTACCCAGAACCCACAAAAATCATAATATAGCCCTAGAAAAGACAGAAATACAATTAGTCAGTCACATATACAAGTAATGTGGAACTACCTGGGCATCATGGTAGACATTTGTGATCCCAGCACTCTGGGAGCCTAAGGCAGGAGGACAGCAAATTCAAGCTCAGCTTGGGCAACTTACTGACTTAGTGAGACCCCGCCTGTGGAGGTGAGGGTACGGTGTGAAATGGATCGGCTTTGGGATCCACCCAGGGGCTTGGTGGGCACACTTCTGGGGTGTGTCTGGGTCATAGAGATGTGACCTTGGGGTGTACATCTGGGCCTCTACCTCTTCCCCTCTGGTGCTGTTCTGCTCGGCTTCCTGGTTACCATGAACTGAAAATCCTTCCTCAGTCATGTCCTTCTGTCGTGATGTTTCTTGGAGCCAGCATCAATGAATGAAATTCCCTTAAAATGTGAGCCGAATTAAACTTCTCCTTTAACTTGTGGGTGTTGGACATTGTGTCCGGCAATGAGAAAGCTGACACATACACTGTCTCAAAAAACTGGGCTGGCGATGTAGCTCAGTGCCAAGACCCGGGGTTCAAACCCCAGTGTCCTCTTTTGGATGAAATCTTGGAAGACCTTCCTGGAAGGAAACAGGAGCTATGGTGTGCCCTGTGGTTCGGTAGTGCTGGGAGTGTCTGGGAAACTGGTCGTGGGGCCAGATGGAGATTCATTCCTCCAGGGGCAGCATGTGGGGGAGTTATAAGGCGCTTCCTGGGAAAGAAATCATCCTAAAAACAGGAACAACCATAGTGTGCTTGATCCCATAAGAAAACCCATTCACCCTCTTGATAGGAAAAATGCTTTATAGGATACCTCTCTCTTAGATTTAGTCTCTGCTAGTTTTACGGAGAATGAAAAAGTGCCCAGGAGAAGTGGACTTATTGGCAAGCTCTTGCAAGATTCCTTTAGAACTCATAGGGGCATTTCCGATAGTGGGAGCCTTGTAGGCAGGGCTGCCAGCCTGGCGTGTGAAATTGTATTTCATTGTGGTTTTAATTTGCTCTTCACTGATGACTAATGATGGTGAACATCTGTCCATTGCTTCTTTGTCATTGCTACACTTTTGTGGAGAAATATCTGTTCAGATCCTTTGCTTCCTTCTTTCATTCTCTCTGCTTTGTTGGAGATTCTGTTCTGTTTTTTAGTGTTGGGGATCAAACACAGGGCATTGTGCATGCTAGGCAAGCACTCTACCACTGAGCTACAACCTAGCCTTATTTTTTATTGGGTTATATTTCTTTTTTATTATTGAGTTGTTAGAATTCTTTATGTGTTCTAGATACAAGACCTTTATATTATTTACGCACGTCTTTTTCCGTTTTTGGGTTGTTCTTTAAATTTTTCTTGATAGTGTCCATTGCAACACAAAAGTTTAGAATTTTAATGAAGTCCACAGTATTTTCTTTTGTTGTATATGTTCTTGTTTTCATAGCTAAGTGTATTTTGCCAAAACTAAAGTCATGAAGATTTGTCTGTATGTTTTCGTCTAAGATGTTATTCCATTAGCTCTAACATTTAGGATTTTGACCTATTTTGAATTAATTTTTGTGTATGGAATGAAATAAGGGTCCAACTTGATCTTCCGCTACTCAGTTGTCCTGGCATCATTATGTCCTTCAGCATCATTTTTTTTAAAAGACCTTTTTCACCATTGGATGATCTTGACATTCTTGTTACAAATCAATTGTCCTTACACGATCTAGATTCTCAATTCTGTTCTATTGGTCTAATGTTTATGCTTTCCCAGTGCCACACTGTCTTGAGTACTGTTTCCAAAGGTTGAGCTGGATTGTCAACTTGATTGGCTTGGGAGAAGCCCAAGAGATCGGTGGAGCATACTTTTGGATGTGTGTATGTCGGTCATGGACATACGACCTTGGGTACCTCGGATGGTCCCTGGCCCCTTCCTCTCTGGTGCTGTCCTCCTACCTGCTTCCTGGCCACCGTGAGCCACCCGAACATCTTTACTCTGCCACATCCTTCCGCCATAACGTTCCTGCCTTGGAGCCAGCTGACTTTGGGCTGAACCCTCCGAAACCGTGAGCTGCACTCTCCTCCTTCAAGGTGTGGGTGTCAGGTATTGTGTCCCAACAGTGGGAAAGCTGATCAATACATTGTTGCTTTGGGTATTTGTAGTAATTTTTTCCCTTGTTGTAGTGAGAATCGAATTCAAGGCTTCAAGCAAACTAGGCAAACACTCTTCCACTGAGCTACATCCCCAGACATTTTTTGTAAATTCATTTTTAGAGAATGTCTCCTAAGTTGCCTGGCATGGACTCAAACTTGTGATCCTTCTGCCTCAGCCTCTTAAGTAGCTAGGATTATGAGTATGCACCACCATGCCTGGCTGTAAGTTTTGAAAATGAGAAGTTTGAGTCCTACTGCTTTATTATTCTTTTTCAGAATTCCTTTGGCTATTCTGCACGCCATGCAATTCCATATGAATTTTAGAATTATCTTGTCCTTTTCTACAAAGGAGTCAACTAGATTAGGATAGGAATTACATTGTAGATCAATTTTGGTAGTATTAATATCTTAATAATTGATTTGGTATTTATATCTGTGAATTTTCCTCTAATTTGTGTTATAGTTGCATCTCATAATTTTTGATATGCTGTTTCTGTTTGACCTATTTGTTATTTGGGAATGTTTTAAAATATCTATTTATCTTTGAATTTCCCAAAAGTTTTCCTTATTGGCTTCTAATTTCATTCTATGTGGTCAGAGAACGTACTTTGCATTGGTTTAGCCTTTTAAATATATTGAGATTTGTTAATACAAATCTAGTATTGTGCTACACTGGAGAATATTTTGTGTGATCTGGAGAAGAATGCACATGCTGTGGTGGTGTCGGAGAGATCTATTGTTGTTGTTAAGTCTATTTGATTTACAGTGCTGAAATCTACTTCCGTATGGGTCTTCGGCTTGGTCGTTCTATACATTATTGAAAGTGGTAGACTAAGGTTTCCAACCTATCGTTGAACATTTTTTTCATCTTTTTGTCAGATTTTGCTTTACGTATTTCGGTATGCTGTTACTAGGAGAACACATCTTCCGGAGAGATTGACTTTTTTATCACTATAAAATGTTCCTCTTTATGTCTGATAACATTTTTTTTTTTTTTTTTTTTTGTGGGTACCGGGGGGTCGACCTCAGGACCTCGCGCACCAGCAGGCGCCCGTGCCGCTGAGCGATATCACTGGCCCCTTTTTTGTATGTGGGTTCCGGGAGTTGAACTCGGGCCCTCGCGCTTGCAAGGCAGGCGCTTACGCCGCTGAGCCATCTCACCGGCCCCTTTGGTTTGTTTTTAAGTCTACTTTGTCTGTATACATATTTCAGCTTTCTTTTGGTTGTTTTTGGATTTAAATTTTTTTCTTTAATTCAAAAAATTTTACTTGAATTTTTTTCTCTTTGCTTTTGTCTATAGTTTGATTTATTAAAATGTATCTTTGGAAACAAGGTGTGGCCCCTGTAAACAACATATAGTTAAACCATGTTTATCTATCCAGTCTGAGAAATCTCTCTTTTTACTGAATTGTTTAATCTATTCAAATTTAATGTTATTGTTTATATAATTGGATTTATATCTGCCCTTGTACTTTTGCTTTGAAGAATTTTTTTTTTTTTTGTGGGTACTGGGGGGTCGACCTCAGGACCTCGCGCGCCACGAGGCACCCGTGCCGCTGAGCGATATCACCGGCCCCTTTTTCGTATGTGGGATCCGGGAGTCGAACTCGGGCCCTCGCGCTTGCTGGGCAGGCGCTTAAGCCGCTGAGCCATCTCACCGGCCCTTGAAGTATGTTTTATATCTTTTCTTCCCTCTATTCCTACTATACTGCTTTTTCTTTTGGCATCAAGTGAATATTTTTTAATGTAGCATTTCCATTTCTTTAGTGATTCTTTTACTATACAGTGGTACCTTGGTTCACCAACTCAATTCTCTCCATGATTCTGGTTGCAAACTGAATAGAACAAAAACCAAATCACATTTCCCCATAAGGTCAACATTGACCCTAACCATTGAATTTGATTCAGTTCTCATCCAACTTGGTTTGGGACCAGAATCGTTGTAAGCATCAAGTTTGCGAACAGAGGTACCACTGTATTTTAGGGTTTTTAAAATGGTGCTCCAGAATTTAGCATATGCATCTGAACATATCAGAATCAGCCTTAGAGAGCCCCGTGGGCTTGGTGTGGGAGGGGGAGGCCCTTCCCTGCCCCACCACTGACACCTGTGCCATGCTGCACAGGGAGGCAGAGGCAACGACCAAAGGATGGACCTGACTGAGGATGAGACCCACGCCCGGGAGGAGTTCTGCCCCAGGACTGAAGTGTTACCCTGCCCCAGACACAGTGAGGCACAGCTGTGGGAGACAGGCTTGGAGACGGTGAGAGCTAAACAAGGTCCCCTGAGGCCTGCCGGGAGGTTTGGGCTGTACACTGTGCTAGGAGACCAGATTTGGTGGGAATCTGCAGTGGGGGTGGACCCGAGGGAGATGGCATTGAGTCCGGTGGTCTGCTTGATCTCTTGCACTGCTGTCTACACTGCAGAAATGAGTGGTGTGAAATACTATAGGTCAATATCTGGGCGGCCTAAATGTCTTCTTAACATCATAGCCTTCTTTGCTCTGGTTACGGTCAGTTTGTGAGTGGTTCTTAGGATTTGTCAGTAACCAGTTGATGTTTGATGCCATTGTTGTCACTGAATTTACTACTATAGCCAAGGTGACATAGTTATTGCTGTCAATTGGTTTTCTCTGCCAAAATCTGGATTGCCTGGGAGTCATAAACAATACTGCAGCAAACTCATGAAGAACCAGGCACTGGGCCAAAGAAGCCACAAACCCCAGAACACACACACACACACACACACACACACACACACACACACACACGAGAAGACAAGGCAACAAAATGCCCAAAATGCCTCCAAAAGCTCCCAACTCCCCCAAAACCAGTTCAGGAGGCATTTAAAAGGATGATATCATAAGCCACACAGCAGAAAAGTCTGAAAGAGTACCAATGGAGGAAAAATGGTTCAATAAGTTGCTTGGTGAATTTAAAGATGATATAACTAATCAGATAATGATCCTAATGAAATGAATGATCAGCAAGTCTAGAGAAGTCGCTCATACAAATCTGGTGGAGGGAAAGAAAGAGATCCAGAACATGAATTCCCAGCATAGAAAAGAATGGGAGTCCATAAAAAAAGTTCCAAACAGAAATCTGGGAGACTGAAAATACAATTGAAAGTATGGTCAGCAGAAGCAACCAATGTGAGAACATAGTGTCAGATCTAGAGGGCAGGGTTGTGGTCAATGATCAGTTAATGAGAGGTATCTGAACAACAGGGGAACGTGGAAAATGGGTCCAGTGGCTGCTAGGTGACTCAAAGGAGACTAATATAAGAGTAACTGGAACAAATGAAAAATTAGAAGACAGCACAAAGGACATAAAAATGCTGTTTACAGACATAACAGCAGAAAACTTTCCAGTCATGGAAAAAGAATTTAACATACAGATAAGTGAGACATATCCAACCCTGAATAGCCATGATCAGGAAAAAAAAAAAATAACAAAAAACACTCCATGACACATCATATTTAAAATATCAGAAATCTGACACAAGTGTATAATTTTAATGGTTGCTAGAAAAGCAATGGATCATCTAAAAAGGAAAACCCATCAGAATTACAAAAGACTTCCCAACACAAACCTTAAAGGCAAGGAGAGTTGGAATGAAGTGTTGCAAGCTCTAAAAGAAAGCAACCTCCAACAAGACTGTTATATCCTGCAAAATTATCTTCCCAAATTGATGGAGAAATAAGACAGTTCCATGATAAAGAGAAACAAAAGAAATTCATGACCACCAAACCAACACTAAAACATTCTCAGAGATAACCTAGAAGGAGAAAACAAAGCTAACAAGGGCAAAATGTACAATATAATGAATGCATCAGGTAGGATTAGCAATTAACCACTTACCAGTCCAATTATTTAAATACAGGAGGACCAAAAATTGCATATTTTTTTATTAATTTTTATAAAATAACAGTAAATATAAAAATGACAGTTTTATAAAATTTATTCAATACAAGAATCAAATGGCTGAAATGGAAAGAAATCTTTGTAAATCAGGAGAAGAGAGGTTGAGGGGAGAGGAGGGGAATGGGAAAAAAAGGAGGAATCAAGATATATCATGTACAGGTACAAATTCCCTATGTTGAATGTGATCATTATGTACATATAAATTGTACCAACAAACTTAAAAAAAATAATTAACTGATTGAAATGACACCTGACCACTAAAAGGGGAAAAATTGAAAACTTTCCCTTCAAAATCAGGAAAAAGACAGGAATGTCTATTATCGCCACTCCTGTTCAGCGTCATCCTCAAAACATCAGCCAGATCAATCAGCAAGAGAAAAATGCAGAAGGAATATATATAGGAAAGGACAAAGTAAAAATATTATTTTCAGATGACATGATCTTTTACTTATGAGATCTAAAATATTCCACCAAAAGACTCCCAGAATAATCAAATTCATCAATGCAGCAGGATACAAAATAAATACAAAAAATTCAATACCATTCTTATATGCTAGTAATGAAAAAGAAACTAGGAAAATGATACCATTCACAATAGTATCAAAAAAATTAAATATTTAGGAATTATCCTAAGTGAAGAATTGAAAGACCTCTACAGTGAAAATTGCATCACTTTAAAAATGAAAATTGAGCAAGACATCAGAAAATGAAAAGCTATTGCCTTTCCTGCACAGGCAAAACTAATATAATCAAAATGGCTATACTTCCAAATACAGATTTAATGCAATACCAATCAAAATTCTAATGGCATTTCTCATTAGAGAAATCTAGAGAAGAAAATTCTAAAATTCATATGGAACAAGAAGAAACCCAGAATAGCAAAAGTAATCCTGCGTAACAAAAGCAAAGCAGGTAGCATCACAAACCCAGACTTGAAGTTATACTATAAAGCTTTTGTGATTAAAACAGCATGATACTGACATGCAAACAGGTATGTGGATCAATGGAAAAGAATAGAAGTATAAAGCACCACAGGCACAAACAGCCATTTGATCTTTGACAGAGGTGCTGAAAACATACACTGGAGGAAAGGTAACCTCTTTAATAAATGATGCTGAGAAAACTGGGTGTCAACATGCAGAAGATTGAATCTAGATCCATATATCTCACCATGTGATAACATAAAATCAAAGTAGATCAAAGATCTAAATGTTAATATAGAAACCTTAATCTATAGGAAGATAATATAAGTACAACTCTTGAAGACATAGGCATAGGTAAGGACTTTTTGAACAGAACCCCAGTGGCACATGCAATAATACTGAGAATCAACAAATGGGATATCAAATTAAAGAGCTTCTGCACAGCAAAGAAATCTACAGAATGGGAACAATTTTTTACAAGCTATTCTTTGAACAGAGGACTAAAATTTAGAATATATAAAGAACTAAAAAAAAAATCAGACCCCCCCCCAATGAAAGACCTAATCAAAAAAGGGGCAACTAAAATCTATATTTACTCCTCAGAAGATGAAATACAAATGGCCAAAAAATACATGAAAAATGTGCAACATCACTGGCCATTAGAGAAATGCAAATTGAAACTACATAGAGATAGCATCTTGCCCCAGAAAGAATGGCTATCATCAAAAAAATCTAATAACTGGGCCGGTGAGATAGCTCAGCGGCATAAGTGCCTGCCTGGCAAGCGTGAGGTCCTGAGTTCGACTCCCAGTACCCACATACAAAGAAAGGTCTGGTGATATTGCTCAGCGGCACGGGTGCCTGCTGGCACATGAGGTCCTGAGTTCCACTCCCAGTACCCACACACACACACACACACACACACACACACACAAATCTAACAACTAATGCTGGTGAAGATGTGGGTATAAAGGAACTTTTCTACATTACTGGTGGGAATGTAAACAAGTACAACCACTATGGAAATCAGTGTGGAGATTCCTCAAAAATCTTAAATTAGAAATTCCATTTGACCCAGATGTCACCCTACTATGTATCTTCCCAAAAGAGAAAATCGTCATATTACAGGGATACATGCATACTCATATTTATAGCAGCACAATTTGTCATAGCTAAATCTTGGAAACAGTGTATATGTTCATGAACAGATGAATGGATAAGGAAAATGTGGTATTTATACACAATGGAGTACTATGTTGCCACAAAGAAAGATAAACTAGGCATTCATAGGTAAATGAATGCAACTTGAGAATATAATGTTAAGTGAAGTAAGTCAGCTATACAAGTTCAAATATCACATGGTTTTTTTTTTTGGAACTGGGAATTGAACTCAGGACCTCGAGCTTGCCAGGCAGGTGCCACGCCACTGAGCTATACCCCTGGCCCCTCACATGATTTTTTTTTAATGAGAAACACAAAATATATAAAAATATACAAATAAAGAACAAGTTGAAGATAGATAAATAGGAAGAAGGGAGAAGTTCAAATACTTCCCCAAATTATCTACTCCGTTGTTTCAAAAATATTTTAATATATATGCTAATTTGTTTCATTTATACTACTAATTTCTCTTAGTTCATTGAAAAGAGAGTTTTGTGCTATTACCTTTTTCTTGTGAGAGAATCTTTTTTGTCTCTGTCTTGTACTCTGAGTAACCACTTTGAAGATAATGATACACAGTGTAAAAAAACAAATTCAGCTTCAGGCTTTTACTTGCTGAATTCTAGTGGTGTACAGAAATGTGGCTTTGTCTTGTTACTTTCTTGTTGCTGAGACAAAATACTTGACAACTATGAGTTAAAGGAGAAAAGTTTTATTTTAGCTCACAGTTTATAGAAGTTTCAGTTCATATGTGACTGACTCCAAGGATGGGCAGCATGGCAGAGGAGAAACAGTCCATGACATGGCTGACAGGAAGCAACAAGGCTTCTTTCTTCTTTCCCTTTTTATTCCACCTATGTTACAAACCTATTGGCTGGTGCCATCCACACCAAAGGTGCATCTTCCCTCTTCGGTAAGTCCATCATCCATACCCAAACCTATGCTAAACCAATCAGTGGACTGAGCCAGTATCATCCATCCATAATCCAGTCACCCCCCATGAGCACATTTATATCTAAATATAAGCCATAATAGACTTCTATATACCCCTATTTTGTTTTCCCATTTTTTGGTAGTATTATATCTATGCTTATTATATCCACCAATATTATAAATGCAAAAATACATGTTATAATTATTTACCAAATGTGGTCATTTCTTAATTCAATGAAATTTTACGTCCTCCTTCAACAAATATATCACACATGTTACATTGTTATATATTGTAGGATATATATATATATATATATATATATATATATATATTATATATATAATCTTTCTTTTTCTTCCTCTTTTTTTCTTTTATGGTGCTGGGGATAGACACAACCAGGGCCTTGTATATGCTAGCCAAACACTATCACTGAGTTACACCCCAGCCCTACAATTATTTTTTAAATTAGTTAAGAGAAAAAAATTGTGCATTTGGACACTCTTTTATAAATCCACAATTACTAAAAGGAAAAACTATTTCTACTCTACTGTCACACACTACTGTCCGACCCCAAAATGGGAGAATTCTCACAAGGAATTCTATGAACTGGGTGTGGTGGCGCATGCCTATAACCCCAACACTCAGGAGGCTGAGGCAAGAAGATTGCCATGAGATCGAGGCCAGCCTGGGCTACATAGTGAGTTCAAGGCCAGCCTGGACTACATAGTGAGACCCTGTCTCAAAAACAAAACAAACAAAACAAAACAAAATAAAACAAAATTCTATAGTTTCCCTTAGACACCAGCTAGGTGTCTTACAATTCAGTCTTGACACTGGGCACCTGGAGTTAATACAGACACTGGAGATTATGGGCTCCATCACAGGGCTGCCTGTCCTACTTCAGACAGCCATTGAAGTTGAGACCTCTGGTATTTATGACCAACTAACTATGAATCGGGGATTCCCATGACCCCCTTCTCAGGTTCAGTAATTTGCTAGAATGATTCACAGAACTCGAGAAAAGAGTTCACTTACCATTACTGGTTACTTATGAAGGATCATTTAAAGAATACGAAGGAACAGCCATACAGAGAGGTACATGTAAGGCAAGATCCAGAACGGTCCTGAACGCAGGAGCTCTGTGCTGTGGAGTTGGGCTACATCATCTTCCCAGCAGCACGTGGGATTCTTCACTGGCTAGAATAGCTCTGAACACCATTGCTTAGATTTTATAGAGGCCTCATTATGTAGGCAAGTGCATACGATGGTGTCCTTACACAAACCTAGGTGGTGCAGCCCACTGCTCCTAGGCTATAAGCTGGTACAGCACATTAACGTACTGAACAATGTAGGCAGTGGTAACACACTGGTACGTATTTCTGCACCTAAACATATCTCAACACAGAATAGGTACAGTAAAGATATGGTATAAAAGATAAAAACACTACACCTTCTCATGAATGGAGCTTGCAGGGCTCTGAGTTTCTTTTGGGGGGTCAGGGAGTGAGTGGAGAGCAACACGAAGGCCTGGGACATTACTGTACACTGTGGTAGACTGTATAAACTCTATACTCTGGCTACAATAAATTTATAAAGGATTTCATTATTCAGTAATAATTTTCTTACTGTAACTTTTACTTTATAAACTTCTTAATTTTTAACTTTTTGATGCTTTGGTAACACTTAGCTTAAAAGAAACACATTGTACACCTGCGCAAAATATTTTCGTTCTTTGTATTCTTATTCTATAAGATTTTGTATTTTAAAAGTATTTCATTTCTTAAACTTTTTTGGTAAAAACCAAGGCATGAAAACACACATTAGCCTAGGCCTCCACCAGGTCAGGATCATTAATACTCAGTCTTCTATCTCCACATCATATCCCGCTGGAAGGTCATCAGAATACTAACACACACGGAGCTGTCTCCTCCCATGACAGCAATGATTATGGACTCCATCCTGAAGGACTAGCCTGGGGCTTTTCTCAAGGAGATATAACTCTTTTCAGAGATATGTTGTTAGAATTTGGATCTTGAATGTCCCATAAAGTCCATGTGTTTCTGAAGACCTGGCTTCCAGCCCATGGTGCCATTAGGAGGTGTTGGAACCTTTAGGAGGTGAAGCCTAGTGGAGGAAATTAGGTCATTGAGGGCATGTCCTTGAAGGGGATACTGGGACCTTGGCCTATTCCTCCCTCTCTCTTAGCTTTGTGGCCAACATGAGGCAAATGATTTCCTTCCACCACATGCTTCCATTATGATGTACTCCCACGCCACAAGCCCAAAGGCACTGAAATCAAGTGACCATGGACTGAAATCAGGATCCAAAGTAAAACTTTTCTTTTTTTAACTTCATTTTCTCAGGTTTGGTCACAGGGGCAGAAAGCTGACTGACACATATATCCATGGTGTTTTAAAAATTTTTATTTATTTATATTTTCTTTTCTGCCTCATAAATTTGGTTGCAAGCAGATAGTGCTCCTTGAACATTTCTCTCTTTTAATGAAACACTTTAAATGTTGGGGATCATGTTATCAAATTTTAAAAGGAGATTGTTGAGGTCTGCAAAGTTTTCTGCTAAACCCTCACTGTGAATCTGCTTGGGGCTCTTTTTCTTCTGCTGCCGCTTCCTTTTCTCTTGCCTGTTCTTCGGCTCTGCATTCCTGTTCCAGTTCCAACAACTCCTCATTGGTCAGTTCCTCAGGGACCCTCCATGCGCTCCTTGATGCCGTCCTCATCCACACCTAGGGTGAAGCTGTTGGCCCTCTCAGGCCTTGTTCATTTTTTTTTTTTTTTTTTTAATTTTTTAAAGAGAAGAAAAAAAACAAAACAAATCAAAAGAAGAACAAATTTTCAAACCAACATAATAGGAGGGTAACAATGGTTAATACATTACGTATTACTATCTTTAAGTTAGTTATTCAGGACACCAGACATTAGCATTCAATTGTCCAAACGTTATTGGCACAAACCTTACTCTTCAATGAACTAAGTAAAAATGGTAGTGTATCTATCTTAACCATCTTATATATATATATATATACAATTGTTTATTTCCCTTTCCCTTCTTTCTTTTCCCTATTCCAGTCTCTCTTTCCTTTTGACCAGTTTCTTTTTGATTCACCATGTCTATTGTACATTTTGGAACTTATTTACTCTTTCAGTTTCTCATACTAGAGAGATAATACGATGCTTACACATGTGCTTCTGGTTTATTTCACTTATGAGTATTTTCTCGAGTTGCATCCATTTACCTATAAAAGTCTCCAGTTTATCCTTCTTTATGGCTGAATAGTACTCCATTGTATAAAAATACCACATCTTTCTTATCCATTCCTCAGTTGATGGGCATTTGGGTTGTTTCCAAGATCTGGCTATTACAAATTGTGCTGCTATAAACATGGGTGCACATATATCACTGTGGTATGATGTTTTTAATTCTTCTGGGAAGATGCCCAGAAGGGGAATAGCTGGGTCAAATGGGACCTCCAACCCTAGTTTTCTGAGGAATCTCCACACTGACTTCCACAGTGGCTGTACCAGTCGACACTCCCACCAACAGTGAAGAAGGGTTCCTTTTTCCCCACAGCCCCTCCAGCATTTGTTATTAGTTGATTTCTTAATAGTAGCCATTCTTTCTGGGGTGAGATGGTATCTCAGTGTTGTTTTAATTTGCATCTCTCGAATGACTAGTGATGTTGCACATTTTTTTGTATATTTATTTGCCATTAGTATTTCTTCATCTGAGAAATGTGTATTCATCTCAGATGCCCATTTTTGGAGTGGGTCTTTAAATTTGGGAGGTCTGATTTTTTTGAGTTCTTTATATGTTCTCGATAGTAATCCTTTGTCTGAGGAACAGCTGGCAAACATTTTTTCCCACATTGTGGGTTGTCTCTTCACTCTGTTGGTGGTTTCTCTTGCTGTGCAAAAGCTTTTTAATAAGATGAGATCCCAGTTATTGATTCTTTGGGATAGTTCCTGTGCGGTTGAGTTTTTATTCATAAAGTCTTTGCCTACACCAATGTCTCCAAGGGTTTTACCTATCCTACCTTCCAGCAGATTTAATGTTTCTGTTTTAATATTTAGATCTCTGATCCATTTTGAATTTAGTTTAGTGCATGGTGAAAGATATGGATCTAGTTTTAATCTTCGGTATGTGTAGAGCCAGTTTTTCCAGCACCATTTATTAAAGAGGCTATCTTTCTTCCAGCGAATGTGTTTGGCACCTTTGTCAAAGATAAGGTGGCTTAGTATGTCTGGGGTTGTTTCAGCATCTTCTAATCTGTTCCATTGATCTTCAGGTCTGTTTTTTTGCCAGTACCACACTGTTTTTATCACAGTAGCTTTATAGTACAATTTCAAGTCGGGGATTGTGATGCCCCCTGCCTTGCCTTTGTTGCCCAGAATTGCCTTTGCTATTCTAGGTCTCTTCTGATTCCAAATGAATTTTAGGATTGTTTTCTCTAATTCTGTGAGATATGCTGTTGGAATTTTGATTGGAATTACATTAAATCTGTATAACAATTTTGGAAGTATAGGCCTTGTTCATTTTTGCAGACTCCTCATCCCTGGTGAATCCTTTGAAGTCAGGATGGTCTTGATTTGGCCTCTGTATGGGTGAAATTCTTTTCAGGCATCCATTTCTAGAGTAGAGAGGTTTCCTCTACATTGAAGATTTGCTCTGGCAAGTAATTTTCCTCCACAATCAGCTTCTTTAGAAATTCCTGAGCAGCTTTCACATGAGCACACACAAATGCAACATTCACTTTCACATTATGTAAAGACTACTGATGTTTAATCATTTAAAATAGTCAGAGCTGGCAGTAAGCTCAATATTGTAGCAAGAGGCTATCTTTCCTCCAGTGAAGGTGTTTGGCCCCTTTGTCAATGGTGAGGTGGCTCAGTGTGTTTGGAGAGGTGTGTTTTTTTGTTTTTGTTTTTTTGCCAGTACAATGCTGTTTTTATCATGGTAATTTTGCAGTACAATTTCAAGTTGGGGATTGTGACGCTCCCTGCTATGCCTTTGTTGCTGAGAATTGCTTTTGACATTGTAGGTCTCTTCTGGTTTCGAATGAATTTTAGGATTGTTTTCTCTAGTTCCATGAGGTGTGCTATTGGTATTTTGATCAGGGTTGAATTGAATCTTTATAACAGTTTTGGAAGTATGGCCATTTTCACTATATTGGCTGTGCCTATTCAGGAACAACGGAAACCATTTTCTGATACCCTCTTCGATCTCCTTTTTCGGAGTACAATAGTTTTCAATATAAAGGTATTCCACTTCCTTCATTTGTTTGATTCCTAAGTATTTCATTTTTCTTGATGTTATTGTGAAAGGTGTTGTTTTCATAATTTCTCTCTCAGTGAGTTTGTTATTTGTGTACAGGAACGTTATTGATTTTTGAGTGCTGACTTTGTATCCTGCTACATGACTGAATTTGGTTATTAAATCTAGGAGTCCTTTGGTGGAGTTTTTGGGGTCTGCCGTGTAGAGTATTATGCCATCCACAAATAATGACAATTTAACTTCTCCCCTTCCTATCCTTATTCCTTTTATTTCTTTCTCTTATCTAATTGTTCTGGCTAATGTTTCCAGATTTATATTGAATAGGGGTGGTTATAGTGGTCACCCTTGTCTTGTTCTTGATTTTAGAGTGATAGCTTTCAGTTTCTGACCATTTAGTATGATGTTGGCGATTGGTTTGTCATAGATGGTATTTATCAAATGGAGATAAAGACCATCTGTTCCAGTTTTCTGTAGTGTTTTTATCATAAATGGGTATTGGACTTTGTCAAATGCTTTTTCCTCATCTATTGAGATGATCGTGTAGTTTTTGTCCTTGGTTGTGCTAATGCAGTGTATTACATTTGTTGATTTGGATATGGTGAACCATCCCTCCATCCCTGGGATGAATCCTACTTGGTCATGGTGTGTAAGCTTTTGATGATTTGTTATGTTCTGTTTGACATTATCTGATTGAGGATTTTTGCATCTATATTCATCAAGAAGACTGGCCTGTGGTTCTCTTTTTTGGTTGGATCCTTCTTTGGTCTTGTTATCAGGGTAATGCTTGCTTCCAGAAGTGGGTTTGGGAGTATTGCTTTGCTTTCAATTTTATTAGAGTTTGAGGAGTAGTGGCATTAGATCTTCCATAAAAATTTTGTAGAATACAGCAGTGAATACATCAGGACCTGGGCTTTTCTTTTGTTGATAGTTTTTAAATATCTTCAATTTCATTTACTGATATTAGGTTATTTAGAATTTTTATATCTTCTTGATTCTGCTTTGGTAATTCATGTATAGCTAGAAAACTGTCCATTTCTTCTGTGATTTCCATCTTACTAGAGTACAGTTTCTGAAAGTAGATGTAGATGATCTTCTGGATTTCTGCAGGATCTGTTATGATTTTGCCCTTTTCATTCCTAATTGCATGGATTTGAGTCTTTTCTTTCCTTTTTTGCTATGGGTTTGTTGATTTTATTTAATCTTTCAAAGAACCAACTCTTTGATTCATTGATCCTTTGTATTTTTTTTAGTCTCAATTGCATTAATTTCTGCTCTGATCTTTACAGTTTCCTCCTTTCTACACACTTTGGGTTTAACTTGTTCTTTTTTTTTTTTTTTTTTTAGAAGCTTGAGGTTAAACATTAGGTTATTTATTTGAGCTCACTCTGTTTCTCTGATATGGGAATTTACTGCTATAAATTTCCTTTGTAGGACTGCTTCCATTGCATCTCATAAGTTCTGGTATGTTGTATTGGCATTATTGTTTAATCCTAGAAACTGTCTAATTTTTTCTTTAATTTCATCTGTAATGCATTGGTTGTTTAGGAGGTTGTTATTTTATTTTTATATTTATGGAGTTTTTGTGGTTTATTTTGCCATTGATTTCCAATGTCATTGAACGATTATCTGATAATATGCATGAGATAGTTTCAATTCCTTTGCATTCTCTTAAGCATGTTCTATGGGCTAGTATGTGGTCTGTTTTGGAGAAAGTTCTGTGTGCTGCTGAGAAGAATGCATGTTACATTTTTGAGGGGGTGAAACACTCTGTACATACCTGCTAAGTTCATTTGTTCAAAGGTTTGGTTCAGCTCTGATATTTCTGTGTTGATTTTTCGTCTAGTTGATCTGTCTATTTGTGACAGTGGGGTACTGATGTCCCCAATTACAATTGTGTTAGTGCTTATTTGGTTTTTCATATCCATTAATATTTGTTTTATATAGTGGAGCATGTGTTTCTGGAGCATGTTTATCACTGTTATTTCTTCTTCTTGAATTTTTTCCTTAACAAGTATGTAGTGATCTTGTTTGTCTCTTGTGGTCAGTCCTGGCCTGAAATCCACTTTGTCTGCAAATAGAATAGCTACCCCTATTTTTTTCACTGTGATGTTATTTATGACCCCCAAATAATCTTGGTATTGGTATACAAGGAAGAACAACTGATCACAACTCTGTCACCTGGGCTAAAGTAGTATAATCAGTAGTATTGGTGGTATGAAGTACAGTCTAGAACATGACAACTGGTAACTGTTAATTTGCCACCTTAAACCATGGATACAAGATTTATAGTTATATAACAAAATCTAAAACAAATCGGAAAATTATATACAGTAAATATCCCCTCAATAGAGTGATTTTACCCTCCAGGGAGATAACTTAAAAGGCTTAAGAGGAAAAAATAGAGAAATAAAAGAAGAGAAAGAGACTAGAAGCAAGGCTGAAGGAAAAAGGAAGATTACCCAAACTTTGGGAAGCTGGTGAAGAAGACAGGAGGGAAAGAAAGAAGGAAAAAGCAAAAACGAGAACTAAACAAAACCATAAAAACAGAACATATGTTCACACTCATGAAAACAAACAAACAAATAATCAAGAAAAAAATAACCAAAGGTAAAGAGAAAAGAAATCAGACTTCTCTGTGATTTTAAGTGTAGAGTTATTGTCTGGGGTCTACAGTTTTGTAGTATTGTCCAATTCAGGATGTGTCTCCACTGTCAAATGTAGGCAAAGGAGGCAGACAGAGCCCAGATCATGCTGGATAACCTCAGCAAGCCTGGAGCCCTCTGCAGACACCTGCTGTGGAGGCCCCTGGGGTCACTTACCTCCACTGTGTCTGTAGATTTGAGCCTCCTCTCTCATGCTAGGAGTCGGAGGGAAGGTGCAGTTTGCCACCTCCTTTTTCTGCATTGAGTTCTGTCTCTTCACTTTCCCTGTGGGTTCCAATTCTTCCTTCAGATCCTTCCTGGGTCCCTCCTTTCTCCCTCAAGTCGTTATATTCCAATGTCTGGATTCTGATTATTGGAGAGGCTGACCTGGGGCTGCTTACTGCCTAACATAACCCTATGAATGACTCCTTCTGCCCTTAAGGCTGAAGGAATACAGATAGCTGGATTCACCTCTCCAGGGTAAAACCAAACTGCCTGACATCCGAATATGAAGAAAAGAAACAACAAACCTTGTACACCTGTGAACCAGTGGATAACCTCAAGTTTTTTTCGGAAAACACCAATCACCTTGCTGAACCAGATAAGTAAACCATTTTACTTCTCCTAAGTAAATTTTGTGACTAGTCTTGCTACCCTCTTGTTTACTACATTTAAGGTTGCTGTTCCAAGTTATAACATGACTTCTTTTGTTTATTTATTTATTTATTTATTTTTTGGTGCTTTTTAAAAAATTTCTTTGGAATATTTCTGGATTATTAAAAAATGCCGTTAAAAGAGATAATAAGCAGTGATTACTTACATGAGACCTTAAAGCTAATTACATCTTTCTCCTACCCTCGGTAGCTACCTAAGAACTTGACAGACGCTGTCAACAAACTCGCCCAGAGTATTGCAGCCCTTCAAGACCAGATAGATGCATTAGCAGCAGTGGCCATAGAGCATTGTAGGGGACTAGATTTCCAAACTGCTGAGACAGAGAGGTTATGTTTATGTTTGCCTCTAAAAGAAGAATGTAGTTCCTATGTCAATAGTGAGAGACATGGCACAGAACTTGACTGCTTCTAAGATCTGTGAGGACCTGTCTGAGTCATGGGTCTCCTGGCCAAGTATCTGGAATTGGGGATTTCCATTACTGTCCTGGACATGGCCTTTATTAATGCTTCTTGTAATCTTACTATTTAGATCTTACATATTAATCTCTTAGTCAAATTTGTTTCTTTTTGTTTGGCAGCCATCAGACTGTTGGTGATGGCCCTAGTTCAAGATTGGACACTGCTTTCACATCTGTGGTTCATTAAGAAATCCCTAGAGGGGTCCAGGGCTATGGCTCAGCGGCTCAAGTGCTTGCCTGGCAAGTGCAAGGTCCTAAGTTCGATTCCCGGTACAAAAAAAAAAAATCCCCAGAGGAAGAACTCAGCTCCTTTGATCTTGTACATCAGTCAGGATGAGGATTCATTGGTCTCCACGTAGGTAGCACCAATGCCCCTATTTAGCCAGAAGTAGCTGTAAAAGATGGAGCTTTCTCCTTCAGTGCCCCTTAAAGATTTTCAGGGACCAGGGCTTGCAAGGGGAACTAGTAGTGTTAGAAACAAAGGAGCTGAGGAGCCACTGCCTTCCCTCCACTTAATTCTAAACAGTATCCTATGGTTATTCCTGCTTCCATTGTCCTAACAGGGCTAAAAATAAAATGAAAGAGCCAGGAGATCTCTGATGTTCTAGAAGGCAGCACATGCATGTTGGATCTACCAACCTCACCTTCTTGCCATTCTCCCACCGCATTACTCCCACCTCATAAATATGCACTACATGCCACAAGTATAATTTAGATCAGAATGAATTCTGGGACAGGCATGCTTGTTGGGAGCTTTTAAAATGACTCAGCACCCTGTCAATCATTCCTATCAGTCACACCTAGAGATTCAGGGAGAGGCACCTAAGCTGAGGCATATATCTTTTAATTGCAAAAGCCTGATTTTTCCTGGGCTTTTTGTTGCTATTGCCGTTACTACTTTTGTGTGCCTGACCGTGTGTAGTGCTTTTCTGTCACCCCAGCACCTTCTGTCTGTGCCTTATCTTATGGTGGCATAGATTTGCCCTGAGCACAACTTCCTATGATCTACAATAAATGTAGCTGCTTGCTACTTCCTACTGGGTATACACTGGCAAGTCTTTCTCCACTGTACACAAGAGCCTGGACTATTATATTAGCCCATTCCATGGCAACATTCTCAGGTATAGATCCACCAACTCATCAACCATCGCAAAGGTGACCAGGGTTCCAGTCTCGCCAGCACACTGCACCCAAGGCAAAACTCTATTCCATGAGGGGTCTGAGTGGAAGTGCAAGCCCCACCTCTCAACTGCACTCACCCACTCACTAGTAGCTGGGTGCAGAATTAGAAATCATGACGTCCTGCTCCTTAGGGAAGGAAGTCCTCTTCTGGGGAGCTGGGGAAGCAGGAACCTTGGACTCTCAGCTCCAGCTGTTTGGGGTAGAATCTGCCTCTCTGAGCTGAGGGGAGCATCTTGGTTTAAATACCACAGGCTATTGCCTTTGTGACTAAATTTATAGATTTTCTTGATTAGGTGTTTCTTCATTTGTTGTTTGCTCTTAAGATCACTTCCAGGAAGCTTCAAAACAGTTTTTTCTTTAATAGTTTGCACAGTATTCACTGGACAGCAGGGCATTTGCTCCTCATGCTGCTGTGTCAGAATTCCATCTCTGTATAAAAACTCATGGCTCACACTTTCTTGCTTTTTTAAAAATTGTATTTTATTGGTACATTTTATATATAGATAGATATAGATATAGAGGATATAGATATATAGATATAGATCACATTCATTGTAGAGAATTTGTACCTGTACATGATAGAACTTGTTTTTTTCCCCATTCCCCTACCCTCCCTTCAACCCCTCCTCCCATCCCCATTTACAAAGATTTGTTTCCATGTTTTCCTTTTCTCATTTTTTTTACTTTTCCCTTCTTTCTTTTCCCCCTCCACTCTACATGGTTCCCCTCCCCATTTGAACATTTTCCTCCTATTCCACAATACCTATTATACATTTAGGTCCTTATTTACACTTTCAGTTTCTCACACCAGAGATACAATGCATTATTTATTTCACTGGTTAATTTTATTTATTTATTTATATATTCTGATTTATTTCACTCAAGAGTATGGACTCAAGGTGCACCCATTTTCCTAGAAATTTCTTGAGCATATCCCTCTTTATGGCAGAGTAGTACTTCATTGTATAAAAAAATCACATCTTCTTTATCCATTCACCAGTTGATGGGCACTTGGGTTGTTCCCAAGATTTGGCTATTATAAACTGTGCCACTATAAACATAAGTATATCACTGTGGTATGATGCTTTTAATTCTTTTGGGAAGATACCCAGGAGGGGGATGTCTGGGTCAAATAGAACTTCTAGTCCTAGTTTTTTGAGAAATCTCCACACTGATTTCCACAGTGGTTGAACCAGTCGACACTCCCACCAACAGTGGAGAAGAGTTCCTTTTTCCCACAGCCCTGCCATCATTTGTTATTGGTTGATTTCTTGATAATAGCCATTCTTTCTGGGGTGAGATGGAATCTCATAGTTGTTTTAATTTGCATCTCTCAAATGACCAGTGATATTGAACATTTTTTAATATAGTAACTTGCCATTTATACTTCTTCATCTGAGAAGTGTCTATTCATTTCAGATGTCCATTTTTGGATTGGGTCTTTAAATTTGGGGGGTTTGAATTTTTTGAGTGCTTTATATTCTAGATACTAGTCCTTTGTTTGAGGAACAGCTGGTAAAATTTTTTTCCCACTCTGTGAACCCACTTCACTTTGTTGGTGGTTTCTTTTGCTGTGCAAAAGCTTTTTAATAAAATAGGATCCCATTTGTTGATTCTTTGTAATAATTCCCTTGCAATCAGGGTCTTGTTCATAAAGGCTTTGCCTACACCTTTGTCTTCAAGAGTTCTACCTATTCTCTCCTCCAGCAGGTTTAGTGTTTTTATTTCAATATTTAGATCTTTGATCTATTTTTATTTTAATTTAGTGCATGGTGATGTACATTATTTTAGTCTTTGGTATGTGGAAAGCCAGCTTTTCCAGCATCATTTATTAAAGAGGCTATTTTTCTTCCAGTGAAGATGTTTGGTCCCCTTGTCAAAGATAAGGTGGCTGAGTGTGTTTGGAGTAGTTTCTGCATCTTCTCACCTGTTCCAATAATCTTTGGGTCTGTTTTGTTTGCCAGTGCCATACTGCTTTTTCTTGGTAGCTTTGTAGTATAATTTAAAGTCAGGGATTGTGATGCTGTCTTACTTACTTTTGTTGCCCATAATTGTTTTTGCTATTCTACGTCTCTTCTGGTTCCAAATAAATTTTAGGATTGTTTTCTCTAATTCTTTGAGGTATATTATTGACATTTTGATTGGAATTGCATTAAATCTGTATAACAATTTTGGGAGTATGACCATTTTCACTATGTTGGTAGCTCCTACCCAAGAACAAGGGATATGGCTCCGTTTTCTAATATCCTCTTCAATCTCCTCTTTCAGAGTAGTGTAATTTGCAATGTAAAATTCTTTTACTTCCTTTGTTACATTGATTCCTAAGTATTTCATTTTTTTGGATGCTATTGTGAGGGGTGTGGTTTCCCTAATTTCTCTTCCAGTGAGTTTGTTATTTGTGTATGGGAATGCTACCGTATTTTGAGTGTTGCCTTTGTATCCAGCTATGCTACTGAATTTGCTTATTGAATCTAGTATTCTTTTAGTGGAGTTTTTGGGGTCTTCTATGTAGAGTATCATGTCATCTGCAAATAATGACAATTAAACTTTTTCCTTTCCCATCTTTGTTCCTTTTATTTCTTTTTCTTGTCTAATTGCTCAGGCTAATATTTCTAGAACTATATTGAATTGGAGTGGTGATATTGGATATGCATTCTTGTTCCTGATTTTAGAGTGGAAGCTTTCAGTTTTTGACCATTTAGTGTGCTGTTGGCTGTTGGTTTGTCATAGGTAGTCTTCATTAGGTGGAGATAAAGACCCTATATTCCAATTTTCTGTAGGGTCTTTTATGAATGGGTGTTGGATTTTCTAAATGGTTTTTCTGCATCTACTGAGATGATCATGTGACTTTTCTTTTTGGCTCTGTTGATATGGTATATTACATTTATTGATTTGTGTGTGTTGAACCATCCCTGCCTCCCAGGGATGAATCCTCTTTGGTCATGGTGTAGAATCTTCTTGATGACTTGCTGCATTCTCTTTACCAGTATGTTATTAAGGACTTTTACATCTATGTTCATTAGGAAGATTGGCCTGTAGATCTCTTTTGTGGTTGGATCCTTCTCTGGTTTTGGTATCAGGGTAATACATGCTGCCACTAATGACTTTGGGAGTATTGTTTTGCTTTTGATTTCATTAAAGAGTTTGAGGAGTAATGACATTAGATCTTCTCTAAATTTCTTATAGAATTCATCAGGGAATTCATCAGTGAATCCATCAGGACCTGGGCTTCTCTTTGTTGGTAAATTTTAATTACATCTTCAGTTTCATTGACTGATATTGGGTTATTTAGAATTTTTATGTCTTCTCGATTCAGCTTTGGTAATTCATGTGCATCTAGGAATCTGCCCATTTCATCTGTGTTTTCCATCTCAGTAGAATAAAGGTTCTCAAAGTAGGTATTGATGATCTTCTGGATTTCTGCAGGATCCATTGTGATTTCACCCTTATCCTTTCTAATTGCATGGATTTGAAAGGTTTTTTTTTCCTTTTTTTGATAAGGTTGGCTAAGGGTTTGTCAATTTCAGTTAATCTTTCAAAGAACCAACCCTTTGATTCATTCTTTGTATTGTTTTCTTAATCTCTATTGCATTAATTTTTGTTCTGATCTTTATAATTTCCTCCCTTGTATAAGCATTGGGTTTGACTTATTCTTCTTTTTCTAGAAGTTTTAGGTTCAACATTAGGTTATTTATTTATTTATTTATTTTATGTGGGTACCAGGAGTTGAACTCAGGACCTCATGCTTGCCAGGCAGGTACTTGTGCCACTGAGCTATCTCACCGGCCCTAGGTTATTTATTTGAGCTCATTCTGTTTTCCTGATGTGAGAATTCAACACTGTAAATTTTCCTCTTAGGACTGATTTCTCTGCATCCTATAAGTTCTGGTATGTTGTATTGACATTACCATTTAATTGTAGATGCTGTTTAATTTCTTTAATTTCGTCTGTGACCCATTGGTTGTTAAGGAGGGTGTTATTTGATTTTTATGTGTTTATGCAGTTTTTGTGGTTTCTTTTACCATTGATTTCCAGTTTCACTGTGCTATTATCTGATAATATGCCTGACATAATTTCAACTCCATTGCACTTACTTAAACATGTTCTATGAGCCAGTATGGTCTGTTTTGGAGAATATCCCATGTGCAGTTCAGAAGAATATGTATTCTAATATTGTGTGGCAGAACACTTTATAGACATTTACTAAGTCCATTTGTTCAGTTCTGATATTTCTTTGTTGATTTTTTGTCTAGTTGATCTGTCTATTGGTGATAGTGGGGTATTAAGGTCCCCCATTACAATTGTATTAGTACTTGATCTTTCATGTCCATTAATATTCATTTTATATACTTGGGTGCCCCAGTGTTTGGTGCATATATATTTATGATTGTTATCTCTTTCTCTTGAATTTTTCCCTTAACATGTATGTAGTGAGCTTCTCTGTGTCTTTTGATGAATCTTGGCTTGATGTTCACTTTGTGTGCTAATAGAATAGCTAACCCTGCTTTTTTCTGGACTCCTGTCTCACGGAGAATTGCTTTCCATCCTTTGACTTTCAGTCTAGGAATTTCTTTTTGAGTTAAACGTGTTTCTTGTATGCAGCATATTGTTAGATCTTATTTCTTGATTCATTCTGCCCCCTTTTTTTTTTTGAGTGGTGAATTGAGACTATTTACATTGATGGTTATAACTGATTATGTATTTGCTTATCCTTGTCATATAATTTTCCTGTTGTTGGTTCCCTGATTTCCCCTCTGTTTAATTGCTTGCCTTGCCTGGTGGTTTCTTTCTAGTGGTGTTCTTGGGATTGTAGTCTTCATTATCTCTTTGTAAAATATCCTTCAGAACATTTCATAGACCTGGATTGGTGTGATAAATTTCTTTAGTTGTTACTTGTCATGGAAGTATTTTATTTCTCCATTGATTTTGAAAGATGGTACTGCAGGGTACGTCAACCTGGGTTGGAGGTTTTCTTTCAGAACTTCAAATACTTCTTTCCAAGCTCTCCTTGATTTGAAAGTTTGTGTTGAGAAGTCTGCTGTAATTCTGATGGGCTTTTCTTTGTAGGTGATTTGTTTCTTTTCTTTAACACCTTTTATTTATTTTATTTAATTTTTTTATTTTAAAGAGAAAAAATAGAACAAAATTTCAAAACAAGTTAATAGGAGGGTTACAATGGTTAATACATTGTGTATTGTTATCTTTAAATTAGTTACTCAAAGTACAAGATATCAGCATTCAATTGTCCAATGTTAGCACAAACCTTTCTTTTCAATGAACTAAGAGAATTAGTAGTATATCTAGCTTAACTATCATATATATATATATATATATATATATATTTTTTTTTTTTTTTTTTTGCTTTTCCCTTCCTTCTTTTCTCCGTTCCCTCACCCTAGTTTCTCTTTCCTTTTGAACAGTTTCTTCCCATTTTACATTATCTATGTACATTTTGGATCTTATTTACTCTTTCAGCTTCTCACACTAGGGAGACAATATGATGTTTACACATGTGAATCTTGCTTATTTCACTTATGAGTATGGCCTTGAGTTGCACCCATTTACCTATAAAAGCCTCCATTTTATCCTTCTTTATGGCTGAGTAGTACTCCATTGTATAAAAATACCACATCTTTTTTATCCATTCCTTGGTTGATGGGCATTTGTGTTGTTTCCAAGACCTAGCTATTACAAATTGTGCTGCTATAAACATGGGTGCACATATATCGCTGTGGTACGATGTTTTTAATTCGTCTGGGAAGATACCCAGAAGAGGGGATAGCTGGATCAAATGGGACTTCCAATCCTAGTTTTTTGAGGAATCTCCACACTGACTTCCACAGTGGTTGCACCAGTCTACATTCTTACCAACAGTGGAGAAGTGTTCCTTTTTCCCCACCACCCCCTCAAGCATTTGTTATCAGTTGATTTTTTGATAATAGCCATTCTTTCTGGGGTGACATGGAATCTCAGTGTTGTTTTAATTTGCATCTCTTGAATGACCAGTGATGTTGAACATTTTTTCATATATTTATTTGCTGTTTGTATTTCCTCATCTGAGAAGTGTCTAACACCTTTTAATATGCTGTTCTTGTGCTGAATTTCTGGAATCTCAATTATTATGTGCCTTGGTGTAGGTTTATTTTGGTCATGGCTAATTGGAGTTCTGTACTTAGTTATCTTTATGTCAAATTCTTTTTTCATGTTTGGGAAGTTTTCTGCCATTACTTCTGTGAACAGGTTTTTGTGGCCTTTGCGCTGTCTCATGCTTTCTTACTGACTCAAATCAATCTTATGCTGTTCTTCTTTGCATCATCTTGCAGCTGTTGGACTGATTTTTCAGGGTCCCTTGTTATTTTTCTGAAATCTTTCTTTGCACATTTGCTAACTGCAATCTTGTCTCTAGATCTGATATTGTGTCCTCACCTTGGTTCGATCAGTTTTGCATACTTTCAGTGCAATTTTTAATCTCCTGGATATCTGTAAGAATCTCTTTCATAGATTCCATTTCTTTCCTATGTTGGGCATTCATGTTTTCCATCATTTTCCTAAACTTCTCTATTTTTATCTGTGTCTACTCTAGATTCACTGAGCAGGTCCTTTATTTTGATTGTCAAATCTTTTTTACCTGAGAGATTATTTCTAATTTGATTTTCTCTAAAGGCTTTTTCATTTTTTAAAAAATTTCTGCTGCTATCAATTGAGAAAATTCTACTGCTATCACTTCAGAAAATTCTGGTTTCCTGTATTTTGTTGTCCCCTGGACTTGTCCTGCGTGGGCTGGAGGTCTGTGGTTTCATTTTGGTTCTGTGTCTTGTCATTGTGCATTTTTAATTTTAATTTGTTTTTATATTGATGCTTGTAAATTGCTTATGATAGATAACATTATCACTACTATCAAGGCTTCCCTAGGAAATGTCTATTCCTCAGTGATATCTTCTATGTGTAGCTGTCTCTTGGTCTTTGTGTCTGTCCCAAGATCCTACCTTCCCAACTTATTAGGGATTAGAATTTGCTATTTTGCTTAGCACCCCATTCTTTGGTAATGGACTATGGTGATGGTAATGGTCCCAGACAATCACAGTGTTGTCATATAAGGGAGAACAACTAGTTAAGACAGGTATGACATCCTGGCTAAAGTGGTACAATTAGTGATAACAGTAGCATCAAGCACAGTCTAGAAATTGACAGGATGTGGTAACTATTAATTTGGTACCTTTAACCATAGGAGCAAGATCTACAGTTATATATCAAAATTCAACATAAGCCAGGAACTTGTATGCAATGAGTTTCCCCTTAGTTGAGTGATTTTACTCTATGAAGGGGGTTTAAGAGGGATGGGGCGCAAAACAGAGAGATAAATGAAGAGAAATATAGTAGAAGTATGGCTGGAGGACAAAGAATGATTACCCATGTGTTGGAAAACTGGAGAAGAGGACAGGAGAGAAGAAATGAAGGAGAAAGCAAAAGAATATCAAAGTGAACCAGAATGAATAGAGACAATGTTCACTCCCTTGAAAATATCAAAAATCAAGAAAGTGTTGAGCAAAGAGAGAACAAAGATGAACAGAACAAAACAAAACAAGCAACATAAATAAAAACCTAAACAACTGTCGTGGACTAACTGATGGCCAACTTGTAACACCCAGCTGAACTGAATTCCTCAACGTGCTGCAGCAGATCCTTCATCCTGCTAGTGCGGAGTTTCTAGCTTCCACCACTCATCTTTGGATATAGATCCTTGATATAGACTTGCATTCGACATTGTCTTGAGCTCTTGGCCTCCGGCTGACTCATGGAGAACACTGTCATGGGCTCTAGGTCTTCAGCTGGGCTTGTGCGGAGATTGCCATAGGATCCATGCCCTCTGATGGATTCTTTGGGTCTCTAGTGTGTGGACAGATCAATTTCACTCTACTGCATTTGACTTTTTGGGTGAATATTATAAAATAATTCTGTAAATTATGATTACAATCTATTTCCATATAAACACTGATTACAGGAATAACTAAAAAATAAATAAATAAAAACACAACCGGTCTGAAAAAGGAAAATGAGATGAACAAAAACAATTCTTCAGGCGTCCACAGTTCTGGGGTAGTGTCCAAGCCAAGGCCTTAATCTGGGGTGGGTAACCTCACCAAATCTGCAGGAGGATTACTGCTGAGTGCAGGGCTGATCTTGGCCTCCGGGTGTGGGGGCTGGAGCCAGTCTTCAGCCAGCAACTTTCTGTACGTCTCTCAGTGGCCCACCTGCATCTCCTTACCCCGTTTGTCTCCGCATCACCCTCCCAGTTGCTGTGGCACTCAGACAGAGACAGCCTGAGGCTGCCCCCAGTCCCCTGTACAGCTGTCTTCTCCTGGCCTTTGCACACCTCCTCTGTTCCACTTCCACTGGCACATCTCTATTCTCTCATGGCACTTGTTTCAGGCTGTGTGTGGGGTGTTGTTAGCTCATTCATTGTTCCTGCCGCTACCGTGGAGACTCCCAGTACTGCTTGTTCCCACTTCAATCTCCTCTCCAGCAGGGGGAGTGTCAACCTCCCACTTGTTGCTCCACCTCAGCCCAAGGCTGCTTAAGTCCCATGAGTCCGTGTCCCTTTCTCAAGCCACTGGTTTTGGGGCAGGAAGGGTCATGTCGTTCCACTCACTTCCTTCACCGCCGCTGCTGCAGTTCCTAATCTTGTTGTCCCTAGAGGTTTCAGTTAGCTAGCATGGTGCCTGAAAAAAGGAAAAAAAAAAAAAAAAACTGGCAGCCCGTCAGGGAGTGAGCAGTTTCCTGGTCATTCACCCATGTGTGTGCCAGCAAAATTTGCTGCCAGGCTGAGGCATCCTCCGTGTGGAGGAAGGCAAAAGAGGCAAGGGGCCTTATATCTGAAATCTATCCTGTGTGGCTTGAGTTAGCTACACTAGTGCAGTCCATCAGTATTTTTGGAAACTTCCCAGAATAGTGGTTCCTGCTCCATGAGCAGGCTGTAGTCCCACTGGCAGCCCTGTGGGCTGGTTCACCGTTTTGTGAAGTCCTATGTCTATGTTTTATTTGCTCTACAAGTCACTCATTTCAGATTGATTTTAGCATCAGGATTTATGTCCCTCCCTTTCTTTCAATTACCTGTGTTTTTAGTTGATTTTCTCTGAGTAGTTCCAACATGACTCCTCCTCTTTTCAGCCATGTTGAATCCCCGCTAACCCTATGAGAAGTTTAATCTCAGGATGGGAGGGATGCAGTGGCCCTGCCTTCCATGGTGAGAAGCCAGGCCAGCACATGCGGCTTCCATAGGAGGCTGGTTCTGAAAGTGCTGGCATGAAGTCCAGCAGACTGCTTGAACTGCCCCCATCCTCTGCTGCCTACATCGCAGAACTCAGTGGTCTCTCTGCTTTCCTCATCTACCAATATGAGCAAGGATATGGCTCAGCTGGACAACTGCCACAGCTGGGATGTATGGGCAAAGGGTCCTCTGGAGCAGGGCGGCACCTCACAAAGCCACAGGACATAAAGCTAGGCAGAGGCGTGGAGAGGGATATGGAAGGTGGGAGTTGCTAGTATGACTACGTCTGTAGAAGACACCACCGACCGACTATGTCCAGTGGGAAAGGCGGGCGGGATCCAGCGCTCACATACAAAACCTTGAGTGGGGAAACAAAATAGGTCTCAGCAGGGATTCGTGATCCCCCCCCCACATCCGCTGGATTCCAAGACTGCTGATCCTGGAAAGAAACCATTTACTGAAAAACACAAGGAAATTTTTGGACCCATTTCTTCTTTTTTTCCATTGGTTCTTTGGGATTTGGTTTTGTTTTCTTTTTAACTTTTTTCTTTTCTTTTGCTTTTTTTCCTTGCTTGTTCTGTTTTGTTAGTTTAATTCTATTAATTTGCATTTACTCTGTAATAGGACCCTTTATCTCACTTTTTCTTTCCTCCTCATCTTTATTTTTCAAAGTTTTCTTCTTTCATACTCCTATTCCCCACCCCTTCTATGTTTACTAGAATAACCATTAAGCTATATTAATCTTCAGATATTTAGTTAACTCAATATTATTACTGTTGTATTCTTTTCTACTGTTGGTGGAGGTATAGATGTTGTATTTAGTATGTATTAACTCTTTTCAATATTTGGATTGCTTTAGTGTTTGTACTATATAGATCCCTTTTCTGTGGCTATGGATGGTACCTTATTGTTTCTTATGGTATGTCAGTATCCAGTTTGTATTTGACTCTATTGCTGATTTTTTTCTATTGCCATGGTGGCATAGTTCTTGTTATTAATTAGTTTTCTCTTTATGTTAATAATTAGATTGTCATTGCGTCATTAACGATACTGTGGCACATCCCTTGAGAACTGGCTGCTGGGCCAATGGCACTGCACTCTCCTCCCTGAAATTAACACAGGTGGGTGGAGCTTGATACAGTTTAATTCCTGGGTTGATGCTTGGAAATTGCCCATAGTGAGTTGCTTTATTGCTAGTATTTAGAACCCTTAGGAAATGGTAGGACACCTCTGTACTTCTCAGAGGGGTCTTCCAGGTGTAGCTGGTTTTTGGGTTTTGGGTCTATTGCAAGATCCTACCTCTTCAGTTTGTTGGGGATGAGAAATTGCTGCCTGCTTGTCCCAGGCCCTGGTTCTTTGGCACTGGCCCACAGTATTTTCTATGACCTCAAGGCAATCTCAGTCTTGGTATACCAGGAAGAACAGCTGGTTAGAACCATTGTCACTTTGGCTAAAGCAGTACAATCAGCAATAACAGCAGTATCAAACACAGCCTAGAAAATGATGAAGTGAGGTAACAATTAATTTGCCATGTTTAGCCATGTGAACTAGATTTGTGGAGGGAAAAAGAGAAAGGAAAGAGAGAAGGAAGAAATATAAGAAAGAATGGGACAGAACAACAACCACAAAGAAACTAGAAACCATGTTCACACTCATATAAAAATAAGATCAAACAATGAAGGAGATAAAAAAAAGTAAACAAAACAAAACAAGAGAAGGGAGAGAGAGAAAAAAATGTCCACTTCTAGGTTTGTCTCTGCTGTCACTGGTAGATAACGTGTGGAGATAGTCCAGGTGTGTGTTGATTTATCCCAGCAACCCAGCAGTAGCTTTATGACGGGGTAGTGGATGATCTCAGACAGTCTGTGCCTTTATTTCCCCTGAAGTTCAGGCTGGTTTCTGGCTGTGAGGCTGGGGCCAGACCAGTTAAGCCTGCAGCCATCAGCACCCTTTCTGCAGGCTTGAACTCAGCTGGGAGCAGCTAGATGGACCAGCAGTTGTTCTGAGTTCCGAGCTCAGTTGGCCCCTCTCCAAGATGGTTCCCAGCCAACTGCCCTCTCCCACAGGACATCTGATCATGCAGCACTCACCACCAGCTAGTGTAGTCCTCCATGTCCATTGTTCCTTTCCACTAATGCGTCTCTCCATGCAAGCCTCTGGTGTTGCCAGCAGTCACCATGTGTCCACAGGTTTGAACCGTTCCTCCCATGCAGTGAGATCAGGCTCAGGAAGAAAGCACTGCCTGCCACCTCCTTCTTGAACTTTGTTGAAGTTTCTCTCTGTTCTCCCCATGGGCTTCAATTTTTGCTTCAGATCCTTCCTGGGTCCAGAGGACCCACTTCCCTCCTTCTCTTCCTCATGTTACTATATTCCAGTGTCTGTATGGCAACTCCCAGAGAGCCTCCTTCTCTGCTGGTTACCACTGCACCATTTTCCCAGAGGTCTCCAGCTCTTCCACTTGTTGATTTATTGTATTATTCTTTTACTCTCAGTTTCACTAATTTCTGCTCTGATATTTATGATTTCCCTCCTTAATTTTGGCTTGGGCTTGGATTGTTTTCGTTTCTCAAGTATCTTGAGGTTTCCCATTAGCTTATTTATTTGAGCTCACTCTGTTTTACTAATGTGAATATTGATTGCAATGAGCTTCTCTCTTAGGACTGCTTTCATCATGTCCCACAAGTTCTGATGTGTTATACTGGCACTGTGGTTTGCTTCTGAAACTTCTTTTTTTTTTTTTTGTGGGTACCAGGGGGTCGACCTCAGGACCTCGCATGCCAGCAGGTGCCCGTGCCGCTGAGCGATATCACCGGCCCCTTTTTCGTATGTGGGTTCCGGGAGTCGAACTCGGGCCCTCGCACTTGCCGGGCAGGCGCTTAAGCCGCTGAGCCATCTCACCGGCCCCTAAAACTTCTTTATTTTTTTCTTTGATTTCATTTGTGACTCACTGGGTGTTCAGAAGTGTGTTATTAAATTTTCAGGTTTTTCTAAATTTTCTGTGGTTTCTTCTGTTGTTGGTTTCTAGTTTCATTGCACAATAGTTTGATAGTAAATATGGGGTGATTTTGATTATTTTATTTGATTTGATTTTGGTACCAGGAATTGAACTCATGACCTTGTGCTTACCTGGCAGGCTCTATGCCACTGAGATATATCCCTGGCCTGATTCTTTTCTATTTATTTAAATGGGCCTTGTGGACTAGTATGTGATCTATGGGGGAGAAAATTCTGTGTGCTGCAGAGAAGAATGTGTAGTCTGTTGTAGTTGGGTAAACACTCTGTAGGTATTTATTAAGTCCATATGTCTAAGAGTGTGGTTCACCTCTGATATTTCTTTATTGATTTTTTATTTAGTTGATCTATCTCTTTGTGAAAGTGGGCTATTGAGATCACCCACTATGATTTTATTATTGTTAATTTGATCTTTTATGTCCAGCAGCATTTGTTTTATGAAGATACATGCTTCAGTATTTGGTGCATATATATTCACAAGTGCTATACCCTTTCTTGTTGGATTATCCTCTTAACTAGTTTGTAATGACCTTCTTTGTCGCTTCTGATCAGTTCTAGCTTGAAGTTTACTTTGCCTGAGAGTAAAATTTCTATCCCTGCTCATTTTCAAGGTCTTGGTTTAGGAAGTCCCCCCCACCAACTCCTAGCATGATGGCAGACTATGCAGGCAGGTTCACTAGCAGGTGAGGGACCATGGAGTTGGGGTATACACTTGTGCCCTTGTGAGCATTGTTGGGGTGAGCCACTGTGTTAGATGCCAGTGGGAGTTCTGCAGAATATGCCAAAATCTAGAGTGGAAGTGTGGGAAACCAGTGATTCACTCTCAAGAGCCTGTGGGAACCATCTTGCCTGTTTGCTTGTTTACCTTCTCTCTGCCTGGAGTGTGGGGATTCCCTTGTTCCTTGGTGAGCACTGGTGATGATGTCACCAGGTTTCAGCATTTCTCAGTTTGGAGGAGGGGTGGTGGTGTGCATCGCCTAGTATATGCACCCATAAGTTCCAGTATGTTGTATTGGCATTATCATTTAATTGTAGAAACTGTCTAATTTATTCTTTAATTTCATCTGTGACCCACTGGTTTTGTTGAGTAGGTTGTTATTTAATTTCCATGTGTTTATATAGTTTTTGTGCTTTCTTTTGCCATTGATTTCCAATTTCATTGCAGTATGATCTGATAATACGTATGGGATAATTTCCAATTCCTTTGCATTTACTTAAGCATGTTCTATGAGCTAGTGTGTGGTCTATTTGGGAGAAAGTCTTGTGTGCTGCTGAGAAGAATGTGTGTTCTGCTGTTATGGGTGGAACATTTTTGCATCTATGTTCATTAAGGAGATTGGCCTGTAGTTCTATTTTTTAGGTTGAATCCTTTTCTGGTTTTGGTATCAGAGTAATGTTTGCTTCCAGAAATGGGTTTGGGAGTATTGCTTCATTTTTAATTTTATTAGTTTGAGGAGTAGTGGCATTAGATCTTCTCTAAAGTTCTTATAGAATACAGCAATGAATCCATCAGGGCCTGGGCTTTTCTTTGTTGGTAATTTTTAAATTACTTTTTCAGTTTCATTGATTGATATTTTGTTATTTAGAATTTTTATATCTTCTTGATTCTGCTTTGGTAATTCATGTATATCTAGAACTCTGCCCATTTCTTCTGCATTTTCCATCTTATTAGAGTACAGGTTCTCAAAGTAGGTATTGATGACCTGGATTTCTGCAGGATTTGTTGTGACTTTGTCCTTTTCATTTCTAATTGCATGGATTTGAGTCTATTCTCCCTTTTTCTTTCTTTTTTTTTTTTTTTGATAACGTTGGCTAAGAGTTTTTTGATTTTATTTAAACTTGGAAGAAACCAACTCTTCAAATCATTGATTCTTTATATTGCTTTCTTAGTCTCCATTGCATTAATTGCTGCTCTGATCTTTATAATTCATCCCTCCTACACACTTTGTGTTTAACTTTTTTTTTTTTTTCTAGAAGCTTGAGGTTCAATATTAGGTTATTTATCTGAGATCACTCTATTTCTCTGATATGGGAACTCACCACTATAAATTTCCCTTGTAGGAATGCTTCTATTGCATCCCATAAGTTCTGGTATGTCATATTGGCATTATTGTTTAGTTATAGAAACTGTCTAATTTCTTCTTTAACTTCATCTGTAATGCACTGGTTGTTTAGGAGGTTGTTATTTTATTTTTATGTGTTTATGGATTTTTTGTGGCTTCTTTTGCCATTGATTTCCAATGTCATTGCACTATTATCTAATAATATGCATGAGATAATTTTGATTCCTTTGCATTTACTTAAGCATGTTCTATGGGCTAGTATGTGGTCTATTTCGGAGAAAGTTCTGCATGCTGCTGAGAAGAATGCATGTTACATTTTTCGGGGGGTGGAACACTCTGTACATACCTGCTAAGTTCATTTGTTCAAACATTTGGTTCACCTCTGATATTTCTGTGTTGATTTTTTTGTCTAGTTGATATGTCTACTGTGACAGTGGGGTATTGAGGTCCCCAATTACAATTGTGTTAGTGTTTATTTGATTGTTCATATCCATTAATATTTGTTTTATATAGTAGAGTACATGGGTATTTGGAGTATGTATGTTTATCATTGTTATCTCTTCCTCTTGGATTGTTCCCTTAACAAGTATCTAGTGATTTTCTTTGTTTCTTGTGATCAGTCCTGGCCTGAAATCCACTTTGTCTGCAAATAGAATAGCTACCCCTGCTTTTTTCCAGATTCCTGCCATATGGAGTATTGTTTTCCATCCTTTGACTTTCAGCCTATGCATTTCTTTCTGAGTTAAGTATGTTTCTTTTTTGTGTGTGTGGTACCGGGGGTCGACCTCAGGACCTTATGCATCAGCAGGCACCCATGCTGCTGAGTGATATCACCAGCCCCTTTTTTTGTATGCGGGTTCTGGGAGTCGAACTCGGGCCCTCGCACTTGCCAGGCAGGCGCTTATGCTGCTGAGCCATCTCACTGGCCCAAGTATGTTTCTTTTATGGAGCATATTGTTATATCTTGTTTCTTGATCCATTCTGCCAGTTTTGTTTTTTTGAGTGGTGAATTGAGACCATTTACTTTGATGGTTATAACTGATATGTATTTGCTTATCCTTGTCATATTACTTTCCTGTTGTTGGTTCCTTGTTTTCCCCTGTTTAATTGCTTGCCTTACCTGGTGGCTTCTTTCTAGTGATAAAGTAGGTGTTGATTCTCTTCTGGATTTCTGTGTAGGATCTGTTGTGATTCACACTTTTTTTCCTAATTGCATGGATTCGAGTATTTTTTTTCCTTTTTTTAAAGGGTGGCCAAGAATTTGTCTCTTTTACTTGATCTTTCAAAGAACTAACTCTTGAATACATTGATTCCTTGTCTGAATTGCTTTAATTTCTGCTCTGACCTTTATAATGTCCTCCCTTGTATATGCTTTGGATTTAGCTTGCTCTTCCTTTTCTAGAAGCTTGATGTTTAACACTAGGTTATTTATTTGAGTTCACTCTTTTTCTGATGTGAGAGTTCACCACTACCCCATAGATAAGGTCCTGAAAAGTAAGTCAAGAACAAGTAAACAAACAGACAGATAGAAGTGCATATAGACCTTGGGAAGAGGTAACATAGGCAGAGGTGCCTGAAACTCAAATGAGTTAGGGCAACTTCTGGGTAAGGGTAAGGGTGCTTGACCCCCTTTAAAAGCAGCTGGAACAAAGGGCCCCCAGGTCCATCATCTTTCTGGAGCCCCCATCCTGATTCTTATGAAGGTAACTATCTATGTTCTTCTTTATCCTCCTTCCCAATAAAGTCTTCCTTTCCTTAAACTTTGTATCTTTAATGCTTTACTGATACAGAGCTTATAAACCCTGGTGAGGTCCCCCACTACCACCCTCATGCAGAGGATCAGTAGTGCTCTTCTACTGGGCACGACACTACTATTAACTAATTTTTATTTTTCCTTTTTTCTTTGTCTTAGGGTATTATTGCTGAAATCTTTTCTATCTTTTCACTTTTTCCTCTCTGAGTGGTGCTGGGGATCAACCCTTCAAAAGAAGGCTGGGCACTAAAATGACTCTTCAAGTGTCAGAGATATTCACCCCAAGAGATTCACACATTTCAACATAGAAACACAAGAAGGATGAAAGGCAACATGACTTTTCCAGATGTCCATAATTTGTCAGTAACTGAATGTAAAGATATTGAAGTGGATGAAATGTTATAGAATTTAAAAGTCTGATTTATAAAATGATTAATGGCTTCAAAGAGGATACAAATAAACAACCATGGATTGAGAAAGACAATGTACGACATGCAAGACAAATTCAGCAAAGAGATAGGGATTCTGAAGAAGAACCAAAACTGAAATTCTGGAATGAATAGCACAATAGGTGAAGTTTAAAATTCAGTGGACTTACCAGTAAACAGCACATGCAGAAGACAGAATTTCAGTCTTCGAATATAAGTTTGGAGAATTAGTTCATGCAGACATTAAAAAAGAACAAAATTACAAACAAACATCCAAGAACTCTGTGACATAATTGAAACCCCAAAGTATGAACTTTTGGTGTAGAAGAGGGTGCTGAGGTACAGACTGATGGTATGAAAAATCTATTTAATCAAATAATAAGAAAAAACTTCCCAAATCTTAGGAAAGATATAGAAATCCATGTATAGGAGGCATGTAGAACCCCAATAGCACAACCAGAAAAAGGCCCTCTTCACATCACATTACAGTTAAAATGGAAAGAGTACAGACAAGGAAAGAATATTGAGAGCTATACAAGAGAAATGTCAAGTCATTTATAGAATAAATCCATTAGAATAATTTCAAACTTCTCTATAGTAACCCTAAAGTGTAGGAGGGCATGGAATGGTGTATGTCAAGTCCTGAAAGAAATCAAGAGCCAACTTATATTATTATATCCCACAGAGCTATCCTTCAGAACTGAAGGAGAAAAGAAGACTCTCCCAGATAAGCATAAAATAAAGAATTTTATGGCCATTAAACCATCATTTTAGAAGATATTTAAAGGATTCCTATACACAGAAGAATAGATAAGCTATTGAGAATTAGGAAAGAAAAACATTAGAAAATCAACAGGAGGACAGATGTCAGTACATACCTTTCTATAATATTTCTGAATGTAAATGGTTTTAATTCTCAAATTAAAAGATACAGACTGGTTGAGTGGAGTAAATAACAAGACCCAACTTTTTTCTGTTTGCAAGAAACAAATCTCACTAGCAAAGATACACACAGACTAAAATGGAAAGAATGGAAAACAATATGTCATGCAGATAGAACCTGAAAGCAAACAGCAGTATCTTTATAAGTCATGTCTGGCAAAGAAGACATTAAGACAAAAATTTGAAGAGAGAAGAAGGCCACTACATATTGGTAAAGGGAGTAATCCACAAAGAAGATACAACAATTGTAAATATATATGCATTAACATTGAGGCACACAATTTTATAAAACAAATACTATTCAACACAAAAAGATATGTAGATCTTAATATGATAATAGTGGGTGACTTCAGTACTCCACAATTACTACAACATACATCAAATGGACTTAACAGATGTCTATAGAACATCCACCCAACAACTTCAGAATATACATTCTTCTCAGTAGCTCACTGAACATTCTCCAAAATAGACCATATTTTAGACAATAAAGCAAGCCTTAAAAATACAAAACATTGAAATAATTTCTTGCATCTTATGTAATGAAAGTAGAAATCAACAGCAAAAGAAACCACAGAAACTATACATCACATGGAAATTGAATAAGGAACTTTTGAATGATCAGTATTATTGAAAAAATCAGGGAAAAAGTTCAAATATTTCTAAAATTAAATGAAAACAGAAATAGAAAATACCATAACCTCTGGGTTACAGCAAAGGTAATTCTAAGATGCAAGTTTATAGCTATGAATGCCTCTGTCAAAATATCAGAGAGAAAATACCAAGAAGGGGAATAGCAGGGTGGAATGGGACCTCTAATCTTCATTTGTTGAGGAATCTCTACACTGATTTCCACAATGGTTGCACCAGTCTACACTCCCACCAACAGTGGAGAGGGGGTCCTTTTTCCCCATAGCCCTGCCAGCATTTGTTATTTGTTGATTTCTTGATGATAGCCATTCTTTCCAGAGTGAGATGGAATCTCAGTGTTGTTTTAATTTGCATCTCTCAAATGACCAGTGATGTTGAACACTTTTTCATATATTTATTTGCCATTTGTACTTCATCTGAGAAGTGTGTATCCATTTCAGATGCTCATTTTTGGATTGGGTCTTTGAATTTAGGGGATCTGATTTTTTTCAGCTCTTTATATGTTCTAGATATTAGTCCTTTGAAGAGGAACTGGCTAAAATTTTTTCCCACTCTGTGGGTTTTTTCACTCTGTTGATGATTTCTTTTATTGTGCAAAAGCTTTTTAATAAGATGAGATCCCATTTGTTGATTTTTTGTAGTATTTCCTGTGCAATCTAGGTTTTGTTCATGAAGTCTCTGCCTACAACTATGTCTTCAAGAGCTCTATTTTCTCTTCCAGCATATTTAGTGTTTCTGTTTTAATATTTAGATCCTTGATCCATTTTGATTTTAGTTTAGCACATGGTTACAGACATGGGTCTAGTTTTAGTCTTTGGCATGTGGAAAGCCAGTTTTTCCAGCACCATTTATTAAAGAGGCTATCTTTCTTCCAGTGAATGTGTTTGGCACCTTTGTCAAAGATAAGGTGGCTTAGTATGTCTGGGGTTGTTTCTGCATCTTCTAATCTGTTCCATTGATCCTCTGGTCTGCTTTTTTGCCAGTACCATGCTGTTTTTATCACAGTAGCTCTGTAGTATAACTTCAAGTCAGGGATTGTGATGCCCCCTGCCTTGCATTTGCTGCTCAGAATTGCTTTTATTATTCTAGCTCTCTTCTGGTTCGAAATGAATTTTAGGATTGTTTTCTCTAATTCTGTGAGATATGTTAATGGTATTTTCATTGGGATTGTGTTAAATCTGCATAACAATTTTGGGAGTACAGCCATTTTTACTATATTGGTTCTTCCTACCCAAGAGCCAGGGATATCTTTCCATTTTCTGATATCCTCTTAGATCTCCTTTTTCAGAGTACTATAGTTTTCAACATGGAGGTCTTTTACTTCCTTCATAAGATTGATTTCTATGTATTTCATTTTTTTTTTGATGCTATTGTGAAAGGTGTTATTTCCCAATTTTTCCCTCAGTGAGATTGTTATTTGGGTACAGGAAGGTTATTGATTTTTGAGTGTTGACTTTGTATCCAGCTATGTGACTAAATTTGGCTATTAAACTTAGAAGTCTTTTGGTGGAGTTTTGGGGGTCTTCTATGTAGATTATCATGTCATCTGCAAATGTCACAATGATATATGTACACCCATGTTTATATCAGCACAATTTGTAATAGCTAAATCTTGAAAACAACCCAGATGTCCATCAACTGATGAATAGACAAAAAAAATGGTTTTTTAATATAATGAAGTGCTACTCTGCCATAAAGAAGGCTAAACAAGACACTTAATGCTAAATGGATGGACCCTGAGACCAGACTCTTTTTTTAATTTATTTTAAAGAGAAGAAAAAACAAAACAAATCAAAAAAGAACAAATTTTCAAAACAACATAATATGAGGGTAACAATGAGACCAGACTCTTACATGAAATAAATTGGACACATATGTGTAAATATCACATTGTCTGACTGGTGTGAAAAACTGAAAGTGTAAATAAGGACAAATTATACAACAGACATGGTGAAATGGGAAGAAATTGTTGAAAAGGAAAGGGGAACTAGGGAGGGGGGAGGGGAAAGGAAGGAAGGGAAAAGAAGAAATGAGAAAAGAAGGATAAAATGGAAACAAAATGCTTTGGAAATAAGGAGGGGAAGAGGGGTTGAAGGGAGGGGAGAGGAATAGGAGGGGGAAAAAAGACAAATCAAGGTATATCATGTACAGGTACAAATTCCCTATGATGAATGTGGTCATTCTATATACCTAAATTGTACCAATAAACTTAATTAAATTTAAAAAAATCAGAGAGATCTCAAGTAACCTAATGATGCAACTCATGCTCTTAGAGAAATAAGAACAAACCTAAACCAAACCCAATATAAGGAAAGAAATAATAAAAGATCAGAGCTGAAATTAATGAGATGTAGAGTAAAAGAACATTACACAGTACCAATAAAACTGAGTTGTTTCTTTGAAAAGATAAATAAAATTGATAAACTCTTAGTCAAAGTAGTCAAAAGAATAAGAGAAAGACCCAAATCAATACAATTAGAGTTGAAAAAAGTGGCATTACAATAGACACCAGTGAAAGTCAGAGGATTAGTAGGGGCAACTTTGAAATGCTATATTCTAACAAACTGGAGAACCTAGAAGAAGTGGGTAGATTTCTAGAAACTTGTGACCTACTCAAATTGAACCAGTGGGATATAAAAAACCTAAACAAACCTGTTACAAGCAATGAGATTCAAGCAGTAGTAAAAAAGTCTTCCAACAAAGAAAAGCCCAGCACCACAGCTGAATTCTACCAAACTTTTAAAGAACTAACACCATGCTCCTCAAACTTCTCCATGAAATAGAAAGGGAAGGAACACTCCCAAACTCATTCTACAAGGCCAACATCGCCCTGATGTCAAAACCAGACACGGAAACAAGAACAAAACTAGACCAATATTCTTGACGAACATAGATTCAGAAACCCTTAATAAAATACTCATGAACTGAATTCAGCAATATATTAAAAACATAATGCGACATAGTCGGTTTGATTTTATTCCTTGATGCAAGGGTAGTTCAACATACACAAATCAATAAATGTAATACACTACATAAGTAGAATTCAGAAAGGAGAAAATCACATGACCTTCCAACTGATGGAGGAAAAGCCTTTCACAAAATTCAACATCCCTTTTTAATAAAAACCCTAAAGAAACTAGGTAGTGTAGGATCACTCTTCAATATAGTAAATTCTAGATATTAATTAAATGGGGACATTCTTGACTTTTTCCACATCAAAATAATCTTTGAGTCTCATAGATTCAATTTTCCTCAAATCCCTTCTCTCTCTCCTTTCGCTTCATCTCTGTTACTTCAGAAAACCACTATTACCCACTTGGATGAATCGGGGACTTCTTACTTGGTTCCTCTGGCTCTGTTCTGCTCTCCTCCAGTCCACACTCCACAAGCACATCACCCGGGTTTTCAGAAGCACGCGTCCGATTATGTTACTCTCCTGCCAGAAACCCTACAGTGCCTCTCATTGTTTTCAGGATAAAATATGAATCAGCGACATAGTTTAAAAGATGATTCACCACCTGGCCTCTCTTCTTCTGTCTCTCTGGACATTCTCCTCTCTAGAACTCTGCTTCAGCCACACTCGACAACTGCAGGTCCCAGGGCACCACCAATTTCTAGGCCTTGGGTACTTCCTTTGCTGTCTAGAATTCTCTTAACATTTCTTTATTCCTTCTTAACTTATAGTCTTCCTGTAGATCTCAACTTAGATGACAGTTCTTCCTGAAACCTTTCTGGATCCCTGTTAAGCTTGTCAGCCCCCGACATCATGTCTGGGAGAGTGGCCTGTTAACTTCCTCATCTCCACTATGGTGTGCTACTCTGAGGAGAGGGAGTGTATGCAGCTCACCAACACATTTCGTTGGACCCGCATAGTTCCTGGGACAAAGCAGATGCTCACTAAATATTTGGATAAATTATCTTTATATTTAACTTGTAGAAATTTGCCTCTGACACAGAATTATAACACGTGGCCATGGTTAGGACAATGCAATACAATGCAAAGGAAAAAAATGCTGTCGTTCAAGAACGTGATATTAAACACCCAGAGCTATAACAATGGCCTGTTCTCAAACTCAGTTATCTGATCGACTAAACAATGTTTGGAATGTAGCATCTGAGGCAGCTTCTTAATGATTGTCTAAAGTTCTGTAGTAGTTTTTGGTTTTGGCCAGTCACCTGAATTTTGTTGAAAATTTTAGGGGGAAAGAATGTGTGTTATATACAAACTTGGCTCTCACACTCGGCAAGATTGATCCGTATGCTCTACTACATGAAATAATCTTTTTATGGGAAAGTATCTACGTCCTTGCTGGTGACTTTACAATTTATGGGTTCGGGGTTTTTCTCTCTATGATAGGAAAAAATGAGTTTTTTCTGTTTCCCGTCTTTTATATTCACCGTGTTATTAACATTTTACCTCTTGTATTTTCCTTTTTCAGCTAGACCCTCTACTCCTTTTTCCGAGAGCGTTTACAACCCAAGTAAAAGGGGGCCAGGTGTATCTATAAACTCACAGTAACGTAAGTGCACTCAATCCGTAAGAGCTGGGTCGTTCGAATATGGTCTAGAGCAGGCAAACATAGAGCGGAGTTAACTAAAATGCCATGCATGGATGCGCGTATTGCTGGCCACGTAGAGATTTAGCATCGTGAACTAACGAGGCCTCCGAGACAAAGGGAAGTCGGCCCTTCTGGAAGGGCTGCGGCCACCCGCCCAGGTGGACTCGCGGCACCCTCCCCCGCTCTGCGAGCCCGGACCCGGCTCCGCATTTTGGCTGGTGCGCTGTGAACGCTCTGCGCGTCCCACCCGCCGCTTCTGTGCCTTCTGTTCAATGCCCTCACTAAGTAGGTGTAGAATTAAGTTACATGAAGTTGTTTTAGCGTTCAGAGCCTTGGCGGTGGGAATTATTAGAATTAAACTAGAGTTCAGGGTCAGCGAAGAGCCCTTCTGCCACATCTAAGCAGAGCCCCTTGCCTGCCCCTGACTTGGAGCGGAGAAGCCGCCCGCGACGCTTCCCACGGGAGCTCGCGTTCCGGACCCGGGGTCGGCGCCCCTGGCGCCTCTCCGCAGCGCCTCCTGCGGCGCGCTGTGCCTTCTCTCGCCAGCAGAGGGCGGTGTGATGCCGCGAGACGCCGCACCTCCTCTTCTCCGGCAGAGGGCGGAGAGCGCCGCCGCGACCCTGCGACGTGCTCGCCCCGCGGGACCCCGCGAACCCTTCCGGCCTCGAGGCCCAGTCACGCTCGGGCGTGGTCGCTCGCAGGTGAGAAATGCAGGAGCCCCCAGAGTAATGCAGTTAGGAGCCTACGTTCTCCACCGTCAGAACTGACCGCCTTGCACGTGAAACGCCCTCTAACAGACGGTCGCACCGCGCGTGTCCGATCACCTGGTGCGGACGCTCCCTCAGTTTCGGCGTCGGCAGGCTCTTCGCGTTCAGAAACAGCGAGTGCAATGACCGACGGACAGAAACTCGCGCTCCCGGAGTTCCGTTGCTTTTGAAAAGCGTAACTGGGAGTAGTGAGGGAGCACTGCTGACGGGAAGGTGCACTGAACTTGCACGCCGAGGCCTGGGCTTGGGGCTCGGCTGAGCGCGCGGCCGTGCGGGAGACCGCAGGAGTGAGAGGACGCGGGGCGGAGCTTTCCGCAGTGCGTCACGGAAACGCAGGTGTTATCGAAGTGCACATTAAATTTTTGGATTTCAAGACAGTTTTTGAACTTAAAGATTGTAGCGTTTTGAGGAAAATGATCTATTTTAATTGTAAAACAATTGAAACAATATTCAAGACTTCAGAGAGGATAGGTAAATCCTTCAAAATTTCACTAACAAGCTCTTATCACTATTAATAGTACTTGAATATGTTTGGGGACATCGTTGTGCACACATGTATATGTGTATCAACAATGTTTCAAAAACTGGTATAGATTCTGTTGCTTAGATACTTTTTGTTCACTCGGAGTTGCAGTCATAAATTAACATTTATAGATATATATATATATATATCTGTTTCTCTGCCCATATATATCTTCTTATTTAATTGCACAACGTCCCCAGAGGTATGTACTCTCATTGTAAAAACAAGGAAACTGAGGTTCAGAAATAATAGTTTCTAATTTCCAGCAAATTTAAGGAATCTTAAGACTAACATTTCTTTTCTGCTTACAGCCTTTCCCTCTTTTAATATAATGTCTTTGGCAACCTGATTGTTAATCAGTAGCATAATGAGGAGGGCTGCTTGTTTAAAAATGTCAATTCTCACACTCACAAATTTCTGGGGAAAGAAATCTAGCAGTTGGCAGTTTTTAAACAAGTTCTCCTGGGCGGTTATGTGTATCATCCTATTTGAGAACCACACCTTTGGTTTCAATTCCAGATCAGGGTTGCTGGATTGATTCTGAGTTTGAGACATAATGCCAAGCCACCCTCCAGAAATGTCAAAGCAGGTTACATTTCCCACAAACAGCATGTGACTGGTTTAGGCTCTTTTATGTGGGTTTCTGGGCGCTCCAAAATACTGACTTGCAAATGACTTCTTAGTTTGTCATCAGGACAGTAATGAATCTAAGAAGTCATTTGCAAGGCAGTATTTTGGAGCGCACAGAAACCCACAAAAAAGAGCCGAAACCAGTCACATGCTGTTTGTAACCATATACTTTTAGTCTGCATATATATATGGGTGGGTGTGTCCTAATGTTTGAATTCAAGGTCAGGCACTTTTTTTGATGCATGTTATTACTTTTAGGTTTTCAGGGACTGATTGGCATGTCCAACTCAGTGACACTTGCCTATTTAACACCTTTTTTCATATTCTGCTCCCTTTTGTTCTCCAAGCCATGGGCAGCAAACCCTGTTTTTCTAAAATCATGCTACATAAATGCGGGTATAAACTCTGGACAGGACCTGGGGGCGAACCTCAGTGATAATACATGTACTCAGCATGAATGAGGCCCTGGGTTCAATGCCTGGCACCAAAACAAAACAAAAAACCAAAACTAAAACAAGAACAATAATACCACTGTGCATAATTGGCCCTTACAGAGGGGAAACAAATTTTAGTTCTGTCCACAAGAAGTTAACTATGATCTAACCTCCATGGCCCGTTTTGAGCACCCTTGCTAATCCTATTCTTTCTCTCGAAGATTTCTGCCTAATTGTTCAAAAAATCTTGATCAATTTCCAATCTGCCTTTGTCAAAACTAAAATCCTTCTTGTCAAATTTTATCATTTAGCCTGGTTGAACTATCAGTAAAATTCCTGCTTTTTATTTTTTTTTAATAAAGCAAGATTCTACTTGAGATTCTAAATACAACTTTTTATCTTTTTTTTTTTTTTTGTGGGTACCGGGGGGTCGACCTCAGGACCTCGCGCACCAGCAGGCGCCCGTGCCGCTGAGCGATATCACCGGCCCCTTTTTCGTATGTGGGTTCCGGGAGTCGAACTCGGGCCCTCACGCTTGCAAGGCAGGCGCTTAAGCCGCTGAGCCATCTCACCGGCCCAACTTTTTATCTTTTTAAAATTATCTTGTTCCCACTTTGAAAACTGAGTTCTTTGAATTCCTTTGTCCTTGAAACAAAGACCCATTTCTCTCCTAAAGCCAACAGACTTTTATTCTAGTTCGTGAACAACAAAACAATTAGACTGCAGACATTTAAGAAGTTGTACAGAGACTTCGGCCGCAAAGATCATTTACTCTGGAAGGTGAGTCACCTCGGCCCTTTGCATAAAGTTTATATTATTCACTTATGACAGGAGTTGTTTCTAATTCTCTCCAGCTTTTTTAAAACTTCAAGACTATGTGTAGAGAACAAAAGTCACAATAAATTAGACATGGGGAATTTATCTGTACTTACTGTGGCCCCAAATGAACATGGAATTTTTTCATCTAATGTTTTTCTTCTAAATGTGTTTATTCAAGGGAGACCTTGTATTCTGCTGCAGATTTCTGGACCAAATCATTTTATAGAGTGTTTTAGATCAGAGGATTTTGAGTCTGTGAGTGAGTATATAAATGTGAAAAGAAAAATAGGGTAATAGGATCAGAATGTTGGGTTCCTGTATCTCTCTCTCCATCTGTCTCTCTGATCATTTGCTTCTCTTTGGGGCTGTGACTATCATTTGAAATTCCAAATATCTGAGGAAGAGACCATGTAAGAAATCATGAAGAAATCAAAGGACTGTACAGTATTAGTTTGATTTTATAGAACAGCAGTTTGTGCATGGAGGTTCCTATGAAAAGCCGTGTATTCATCTGTTTTTGGTAATTAAAATCATGTGTCAGATTTTGTTAAAGTGAGGACACACATGCACAGGAATGCCAATGGGGTCCAGGGGGAATAAGTATTATTCTGTGAGTTCTAGGGCTGCTACTTTTATTCTTCAGTACTTAGCAAACACCAGTCCTGTGTACTTCTGGCTTGGTTCCAACCTTCAGAACATAAAATTCAACTGAGCACAGAACTGTGTCAGAGATGTGGATAAGTCATCTTCATACCCATTACATTTTGGACGGAAGATCTGTCAGAACACCTCCCCAAAACACTAGCTGGTAAAAAAATCACGACCTCCTTCAGGAATTACAGCCTGTATTCTGGTTTCAGAAAAGAAAACCAAAACCTTTGGAGCTATATCCACTTGCAGCCTTCCCGAAGAAAACGACCTATTGTTCTGCCTATACAAATGAGTAATTTGACTAATTTCCCCCCTGACTTGGCAGAATCTTTTATTGAACTGATTGAAATGGCCAGATGTTCTGGCAGGTTCTACAGAAATAGTCTAAGAGATTCAGTAATTGACTTAAGTGAACGTATCGGGATGTGGACTAGCAATAGAACTGCAGATTCTCTGTTGTATGATGACTTCAAATTCTATTTTAAAAAGGCAGGCTGCTTGTGTAATTAAATGCATGGAGACTGGCACCCTCCAGTTCATTCGCTTTGGTAATATAGCCTGTTTAGATTTAAGGATTCCTGTGACTTTTAAAAGTAGTGAAGGAAAAGCTCCAACATTAAGACCTATAAAAATTGTCCTGGAAGCTGTCTGCTCAGAGTGATATGAATTATTTATCTGCAAAAAATAAAAAATCTTCAGATGAAAAAATTTAAGCAAAAATTCATTTGACACAGATTATCCAGAAAAGGCTACTTTAGTATTTTGCTAAATTTTGGAGCCTATGAAAATGAATGTTTACTATCAGAATTTTCCACATAATAATTTTTTATTCTCTATTTTGCTTTGAGCACACTGGCTGTGTTGTAATCTCTATTGCTGTTGAAAATATTCCTTATAAATAGCTCACAGATGCCAACTTTCTCTTAAAAGCCTATGACTATAAGAAATATTTCAAATTGTAGACTATTTCTTTCTTTTATTTATATTTTTATTTTTTTATTTTTTTTGTGAGTACTGGGGGTCGACCTCAGGACCTCGCGCACCAACAGGCGCCCGTGCCGCTGAGCGATATCACCGGCCCCTTTTTCGTATGTGGGATCCGGGAGTCGAACTCGGGCCCTCGCGCTTGCCGGGCAGGCGCTTAAGCCGCTGAGCCATCTCACCGGCCCTAGACTATTTCTTAGAAAAGGGAACAGTGTGTTTCTTTGCACTCATGACCCTTCACATGGGCTGAGTGTAGAGAGAGTGACACCGTAAATGTGAAACTTTGGGCTGGGCAGCTTGCTTGCCTTTTCTTTTTTTCCTCCTATAAGATTGAGGATTCCTCTTGAATTTGCTTAATAAGATTTTCAAATCTCTCTCTCTCTCTCTTATTTTCCATTCTCTTTTTCCTCTCTTCATTCAAAAAAGGAAAATATAAACACACACGTGTACACACACACACACACCCTCTGCACTTAGACTTGAGTAGGTGATTAACACCTGTGTCCAGGAGTTTGTACAGATTTCCTCTTTCTGAACTACCTGGAGCGCAGAGACCATTCCATTGTCTCGTTGGCATATTGCACCCGGTGTCCTTGTAAATATTATTTTGTATTAGCATAGCAACAATCATGCCAGTGTATTTCCTCAGTCATCCACAGCTCTCTACAGTGTTGTGTTCCTTCCTGTGTTCGGGAGGCAGACTGGCTCCACAAGTCTTCCCTGTGCTGGCTGCCACAGCAGCCTTCCTGTCCTTGATAACAGCCAATGCTAGTGACTGACCCAGCGCTTGTGTGCTCTGAAATCCTGCCTCACTGGGTTACCTTTGTCCTGCCTTGGGGATGACTCCAGAGATCCACAAAGAAGCTAACTGAGGGCTCCTTGGGGCCAAGGAGAGAGTAAAGATATTTAATGAGATGTTTGGGATGACATGTCACCCATTGGGCATAGGATCATGACTTTTTTTTTTTTTTGGACAGACAAAAAAAAGAAGTGAGAACCATAAAGGACCCAGTGTCCTGTGTGGTGCTGGTTAGACTGACTGACACCTGCAGATGTGTGGAGTCTGTGGTTCTAGGGCCAGATGTTAAGTACCACTGAGGGACCCTGGGTGGCCAGGGCCATTTCCTTTAGTTAATGATAGTCCTGTGCTATTCTTGCCCTCCCACTCTTAATTTCATGTTGATTCTGGGTTTTGAATACTGAGAAAGCCCAGCCCCAAACACGTGCAAACAGCAGAGGTTGGCTCTGGTGCTTTCTAAATTTGTAATGATTTTTGGTAGCAAATTGCTTATTTTATTGGAAAAGTGAAGCTGGTAGGGAGACTGGCATCTCATGATTTAACGTTGTGTGTGGTGTCCTGTGGAATTGTCCTGCAAACCAGAGCTGGCTCTCCTTACTCACATGTTCTGACTGAGGACCAGATATTGGGAAATTATTCAGTGACTAGGCCAGAACTGGAACCCAGTTTGCCATACTCAGAAGTTCATTTCTCGAAAGATTTGTGCCTATATTGTTTGATCAATTTTTCATGCCTGTATCTTGTAATATGAGCAACTACTTTGAAGATAACAATATGCCATGTACTAACCACTGTTACTCTCCTACAATCTTGTTTCAAAATTTTGTATCATTTTCTTTATTTTATTGTTTTTTTCCTCTTTAAAATTAAAAAAGAAAATTCATTTCCATACCCCAGACCATAAGCTATAAGCCTATTCTAGCAGGGTTAAGTTGCTGCTTCTCTTGTCCTGCAGCTTCCTCTTTAGTAAAGGGGAATTGGGTGAGAAAAAAAAAGTCAAAACCAATGATTCTGCATATGTACATATCTATTTTCACAATATTATGATAAAATTAGAAGAGCTAAATTTTTGTTTACTGGCTACATCAACTGGGATAATTGAGGGACGCAGGCTGTGGAGGGAAACATGGCTGAAGGATGTCAACAGAGCATAATTAAAAAAGAGAAATAATACTCAAATCTGAAACTGTATGCCAAGCTTTTCAAAATTTGGAAACATGTGGATGATTTCCTGAAATTTTCCCTCATCATGTAAATGTTCAGTGCTCTGTAGATATAACCATTGTCTTATTTTTTTTCCCTCAATTTAAACAGAGCTTTTGAGAAAAGATAGAAGGCTCTAGTCAGTTCTTTTCAAGTCCATTTGTCAAGTGGATTGCATTTGTGCCTTCTCTTAAAAATATGACTTCCAGTGTATGAAAGCAGTTTTTGTAAATTAATATCATCCATTAAAAATAAGTTGGCCTCCTCATACACCTCCTTTAACTTGTTATTCGTGGCTGCCGTGCTAGGCTGCAGAGACAGCAAGAAGTTTTGGCATGGCCCTGGGGCCCAGGGGAATATTAACTTACAAAGCTTTCCCTATTTTGCTTTTACATGTCTGAAACTATTTCAAAACTTAGCAGCTGAAAAGCAAGTTATTAAATACACTTGACTAGAATGTAAGAAGTGCTCCCCTTGCCCCGTTCAGAGAACGGGTTTGAGAAATGAATTAGTGTACTTATAAGATAGGTCCTGGCTGCTTCTGAGTATTTACATCAACACATGGCTTAAGATTATAAAAGAATAGTTAAAGTAGTATTAGATACTAGGCATGAATTGTCACCCTAGGATTTTAAAAATCCATTTTGTTTTACTAAACTTTAAGTATTGTTTCACTTATATGAGAAACCTAAAGTATAAATGATTTATAGAGTGAGATAAAAGATAGATAATAGGAAGCAGGGAGTTAGATCTTTTGTAAATAGGAAGGGGACCCAGATATAGAAGGAGGGGGAGATAGGGGAGGGTAAGGGAAGTAAAAAGAATTAAGATGTTATGTACATGTACCAACTCCCCAGGGTAAAGGTGATCATTATGTATTGAAAATGTACCAATAAAAATTTTAAAAAATGATAAAAGTTCTAGATGAGTGGGGATGTTGGGTGTGTGACAAAATGGGAAAAAGGGATTCTTCGGTTTTTGGTTGTCGGAGCCTCCAACCCCAACTTTCAAAGGTGTCCTGTCCCCTTCTCTTTGGCGGGGCTCTGGCCTCAGGAATCAGGAGCCAGACTGAGGGGTGGGCGTTGATGTCCTGGAGGGTGAGGCTCTTTCTCCCCTTCCACGCCTGCCCCAGGGTGCTTCAGTGTAGACGTCTGTCCCTCTCGGTGTGTGTTCCTCTGTGGGTGCAGGGCCAGGCGCTGCTCGGGTACAGTCAGAGGAGGCTGGGAAGTGTCTGTGGGTCTCCAGCAGCTGGAAAGAGTTTGAGCCCCTTTGGCAGATGTTTGCTGTTCCAGCCACTTCATTAATGTTGGAAACAAAACCCCTGACTATGGGGACCCAAGTTTCACTTTGTGATTGACAGCTGGGGTGTGCTTCCCTCGCGGAAGTGCTTCACAGTCTGAGAACCACGGGGAGGGAGTGAGAGGAGGGAGACCAGAACAAAGAGGGAAATGGGCTGGATGCCAGTGCTGAAAACCCAAAATTATCAAGGAAAGAGGAGAGACTCATTTAAACAGAAAGACAAATTTAGTACAACTAATTAAGCTTTGATGTCCAATCAAACACATTATATAATTTCATTTCCCCAGCTTTCATGCATTTATTCATGGCACATCTACTGAGAACTGACCATGTGCCAGGTGCTACATGAGCATTGTGATACAAGATGAATAATCCTGCCCTGAGCATTGTCTTGCCCGAACTCATTGTCCAGTGGGTGAAAAAAAAGTGTGAAGGACAACACAATAAAGGAAATGCTAGCATAGAGGTAGAAACAGCATAGGACAGACTTGGGGAGTGGGGACACTTTCATGGAGGAGGTGACACTGGAGATGGATGGCAAACTAGGTTTTTGGGCCCCGAAGGAGGAGGGGGTGAGCTGCGGAGGGCATTCCAATGAACATGCTCGCATAACGGCACGGGTTGTGAAAGGCCAACCTTGAGAAGCAGGGATGATGACTACCATTTGCAAAAGGAAAACCTGTCTCAGCGTGGGTTAGAAGCTGTAGAGACCCCGAGGCTCCTGACTTGGAGATGCGCAATCTCTCACCGACTTCGGGTCTGTGCGCCCACAGAGACCCCACCCCCTCCCGAGATTTTTTGCCTCTGTAGTGGAAAATAGAAAAGATGGGAAATCCAACGAGCTGAAAGGAATGCTCGATTTCCCGAGTCACCAGAACACCAAATACTTCAGATCAAATCTGCGGAAGACACTGACGAATTTTGTGTCTGTGGTTGAGTTGAAGCGGGGAGGAGTGAGGAGGCTGGGGACTGCCAGCCCCGAAGAGCCGAGGCGGGTGGAGGTGCAGGGCGCGGCCGAGGAGGGCACGCCGTCCCTTCCGGCCAGGCCGGGCGCTGCTCCGGCCCGCGGTCCCGCCGTGAGGGGCCTGCAGCCTTCACGTGGGAGGGCAGAGATGCAGACTTCCGACTCAGTTAGGAGAGTGGGGAGGAGGGAGCACGAAGGCGGGGAGGGAAGACAAAGGATGAGCTTTAGAGAGAAAAACGGAGAAAAGGGAACCAGGAAATTCGACAGAGGGGAGGAGGCCAAAATGGGGCAGGCAACGAGGGGAAAGAGAAATGAGAGGGAGAAGAAGAGAGGAGTTAGTGGAGGTGGGAGAAATGGGAAGAGCCAGAGGGAAGAGCAAAGTCTGAGGGTCGGAAGGGCAGTACCCAGGGCCCGCGCAGGGCGACCCAGGGCGCGCCTCCCACGAGCACACTCCAGGGCCTGAAAAAGCCTAAAGGCGCCAGCTCGGCCCCTCGTCAGGCAGCCAGGCATCAGGTTGCCCGCTGTCACTCAGGTGCTGGGCTCCTGCGCCCCGGCACGCCTCGTAGTTCCCTCAGCCAGGCTCTCAGATCCTGAGGAACACTCAGTTTCTTTGAGGCGGCGACAGCCCCGCACTTTCCTGGGGGCAATAGGAGTTCGCCGGCCACCAGGACTGATCTCTGTGCGAACACTGTGCCCTTGGGATCCAGCCCTGGCGCCTTGCGCAACTGGCTCCTGCTCCCCTCGCGCCAAAGAGTGCCCTTCGGTCGTGGCGCTGGGTGGCTGCGCGGAGGCTGAGTGGGGAGAGGCCGGGGGTAACGAGCCCAGAGAGTCCACAGGCCGCGGGGCCCGGCGGCGAAACCAGGGGCGGCCGTGGGCTCCAAGTGGCAACCCTGGGCCCCTGCAGCCAGATGCGCGCCGCCGCTGGGACACCTGGCGGCAGTTCTCGCGGGCCTTTGACCCACCTCTGCTTGGAGAATAAAAACAATTCTAAATGGAGAGGAGGGGGAGCCAGGGCATTTTCTGACACTTGGGAAGGTCTCCAACTGCGGGTTGCGGGCCGTGTCTAACGCTACGTAGTTGACGGCTCGATCTATTAATACCTATCCCTTATAAGCCCCTGATTACTATTTCTCCAAGTGGCCCCCTTCCTCTGAGTTTAACCGCCGGCTCAGGTGCACGCGTGGACTTGCTTGCTCAGCTACCCGGCTCCCGGGTCAGCAGCTCCGCAGAGCCCGCCGAGACTCGCGGCCGCCTCCAGACTGCGAGAGGCGAGGCGATCTCCCCGGCTGTCCGCGTCTGCAGTTCTGTGTGCCTGCTCCCTAACGCGCGTTTTCTTTCCAGACCCGCACGCCAATTCGAGATAAAATCGTGGAACCGGGGGCGAACGCAACGGTTCCTGCCGACGGCGGTGCGCGGCCCAGGCAATAGGACCTGTATGGGGCTCGGAGGCTCGGTTGGGGGGTCCGCGATCCAACAATTATCCATTGAAAAAAAAAGTTCCTACAGCTATGAATTGGGGCAGACTCAGAAGCTGGGATTCAGAGAGAAGCGAAACCATCCAAAAAACCTGTCTTCGAGGCTACCCAACCCTATGGCGCCTCGGGACTCGGGAATGGAAAGCCGCAGCGCTCTGGAAGCCCGCTGGCACTGCGGTACCCTAGGATTGCGTTGTGCCGATCCTTTCCGGAGAGGCGAAATATTTTATAAATAAGGCTTAAACATAAAAAGAATGGATGCTTTTAGTACTCTTGTTGCAGCTTGTTATTGGCTTAGCGGACCGAGCCATAGTCATTGATGGTTTGAGATTGGGTGATGGAGCAGTCAAGTTTACAGCTTCGGCACAAAAGCCCCACGCCCAGAGCGCGCGAGTTCGCTGCGGGTTTCGGGGCTGCAAGTGGAGGGAGGCGAAGCCGCGGTCCTCAGGAAACGGTGCACGCGGGGAAGGAAACTCAGTCGTCCTGGGGTGGGGGGCGATTGCGCTGTGGCCAGACTCTCTTTCTGGCGGGAGTCCTAGAGGTACCCTCCCGCAGATTGCGGGCGTCAGGAGCCCAGCCCGGCCTGTGGGCGCAGGACTGTCCCTAAGGTGCGCGCAGGACTGTCCCTAAGGTGCGCGCAAGAGATACCGGCTGGAGAAGCGGCCGGCGGAGGCCGTGCCTGCGAGCGCGGGCGGCGTGCGCGCGCACCCTGCGCACACACCTGGAGCTCGTGGGGGGGGGTGGAGTGGTGGAGGAGTAGAGCCAAAGCAAGCGTCTTAAAATAGAGAGCCAGGCAACGGAGCGCTAGACACCAAGAAGGGGGAGGAGACGAGAGCTGCGGGGCAGTAGGCGCGCGGGTCGGCGCCCTGGTCCCACGGGCGGCAGGGGCGGGGGTGGGCGCCGACGCCCCTCGCCTGGCATTCCGCACCTGGCCCTGAGGGAAGTGCGCGTTGATTGACAGCTGCGTTGTCCCAAAAAGGCTAGCCAAAGATGCTGATCTGCGGGTGGGTGTAGACGCGCAGCAGGCGCGCCCGTGCCGCTCCCCTCCGCGCGCCTCCGGAGCCCCGCGGTCTCTCTGGCTGCGGCCGAGCGGGGCTGAGGCCCCCGCCCCGCGCCAGCCCCCGCGGTCCCCGCGGCCTGGCCCTCGCAGTCGCGCTCAGGTCGGCGGGCGCTCGCTCGTCCCGGCTCACCATGCATTGCCACGCCGAGCTGAGGCTGAGCTCGCCCGGCCAGCTCAAAGCAGCCAGGCGGCGCTACAAGACTTTCATGATCGACGAGATCCTGTCCAAGGAGACCTGCGACTACTTTGAGAAACTTTCCCTCTACTCTGTGTGCCCGTCGCTGGTCGTGCGACCCAAGCCCCTGCATTCCTGTACGGGTAAGACGCCCGGCTAGGGGGTGAGTGGGCTGCGCCCGTGTCTGTCGCCTCCGCTTTCCGACCCGGAGGGCGCGGGAAGAGGCGCAGGGATTCTTCTTCTGCGCCCCTGCACCGACACCTGACTGCCCAGCGGTGGGCATCGCAAAGGCGTCTGCATCCTGGCGGGGAAAGGTCAGGAAAGGTGTCGAAACCAAGATCGGAAATCACGCTCGTAAAGGCAGCTCGGACCTGGGAGCGGGTCGCTCCCGTAATCCTGCAACGCCAAGTGGTGGTGCGTGGAGGAGAGCGCTTCCTCCTTCCCGGCCGCTGTGGTTTCGAGTCAGAAAGTTCAAATACTTGACCTGATTCGGCGCCTAAGTCATTGTTTCAGGAAGTGGGGTTGCGGGTTTCCACTGGGGCTTTCCGGCCGGGCCTCTCACCTTGAATTAGCTTGTCCAACCTCCTACTGCCTCTACTGGGAATTTGACAAGTGAGGCAGTGTTCTGAGGTTCACAACAGTCCTGGATTCACTGAAGTTTACTTCAAATGTCCTCCTTCTAGGGAGGTTTGGAGTCTGTTGCCTTTGTGACATAGCGGAGGGGATCAAGCCGCGTTTAAGTGACTAAAACCAACAACAACAATGAAAACATACCACAGTTCTGGTTCCTCTCTCTACAAGAGCTGAGACCAATAGAAAAGAAAGCTTAATACCTATATTGAAAAAGTTGTAGGTTTGTGTAGAACATTAATCCAAAGACATCTAAAAAGAACTTTGCATTGAGAAGAGCTGTAAGTTTCAGAGTGTCTTGACATCATTAGGATTTAGGCTATAAAAACGTGAGTGTAGCAAAAAAATTTTTTTTGAAGCAAATTTTCTCAAAGAAGTTATTGACTGTGCTTTCCACTAAAGGTAAACATTTGGTACTTCCAAACCAAAAGAGCCGGTGAGGTTATGTTTGTTGTACGGTTGGCATGAAATAAATTAAATTATACTTACATCGAAAAAATGAAGTGACTAGCCAGCAGTGGTTTTGAAAGACTTTTTCGACTAGGCAGGCTAAGAGCTTCTAGTACACAATGCTTGGAATCACATATTTTTTCTTGGTTTCATTGATAATCCTTACAGGACAATCAGTAAATGAACAATGTGTAGAGTGAAGTTATTTTAAAATCAAGTTATTCCTATGTATTTGGTTATAAAATGAATACTTTAGTAATTTGAAGTGCAGTTTGTCTGCAAGGTAGAATTAGGCCTGATATCCATTAAGAAACCTTGTAATTTTGAATTTTACAAACTAGGAAATATACGAAATGAGGAAGAAAGGATTTTGAGAAACACCATAGATATCCTCAGTATTGATTTTTTTACATTTGTGTGTCTGCTATTTGTGAAGCCTTGGACAAGTCTGCATTGATATTGACTAGGAGAAGTAGACTAAATTTTGTTTTTGAAAACAACAATTTGCTACAATAACTAAAAGCTCTTTGAGAAAAAAAAAAGAGAGAGAGAGATGATTTGTTTCAATCACAAATTTCAATGCACCCAGCCCAATCATTGCATACCACAGAGGTTCCTAAGACAAAACACAACTGCTAAGCACCTCTATATGGCCTGGTGTCGGAAGAATTTTCAGTGACTTTGTATTAACTAGGAGGCAGCTTTTCTTGGTTTATTGGAGTCACAGAATTAGATCACGGACAAAAACATGCCAGAAACAGAGCAGTAAGAAGCCTCAGAAAATAATCATCCAATCAGTTTAGGCTAAGTTCTGTTGTATTCAACTTTGTGTGGGAAATCAGTGGAAAACAGAGATTCATCGGTAGTATGGTAGTTACTAAAGCGAATTAACCTGCGTCACAGGCTAAGGTTTTACTCCGTCTTCTGCTTCTAGAAGTTCATTGGTGGTTTGTGGCAGAAGGTGGTTTTTGGCAATGGTTTTCTTGCCCTGTTTCCCCAATGCTTTCTCCTTTCAGATTGTTCCTTTCAAAACGTGTCGTGATTTTGCTCTAGTTGAGAGTTAAAATATAGAAACGAGGATTTGCTAGTGGAATTAAACTCATAAAAACTGGCTACAGTAGTTCATACTTTCACATCATAAGCCTTCAGTGGGTTTACGATTACAGTTAAAGCCTTACATGTATTAGATCATGGGAATCCCATTAGTGACTTCTCAGGGGTTTTGCAAATTCCAGACTTACAAAGTACTTTTGTTGCTTTTAACAGTTAAATTCAGGATCAAAAATCTTAGGCTGGATGAATGTAAGCTTTTTAAAAAATTATAAAACCAATGACAATGATTTGCTGACATCCATAAACAAAACTGACTTTTCTTTTCTGCATAGAGATAAATGTTTAGCACTTTTGGTACTAAAGTACCAAAAAGTACTAAAAAGTTCAAATCAAGTGAAAGGTATAATAAGAACTAAAGTTATTGAACTTTCTCATTTTTTTGTTTGCTGGCTTAAGGTTTAGTTAACTGCAAAGGAAGTAAACTTTGTCAGGTAAAGGGGAGCAAAGAAATTTGTAAAAGATCAAAAAATTCCTCAATTAAAAGAATTGCCAGTGTGTACAATAGTACATACATTTGGGATGGAAAGGAAGTTACAGCATTCAGAAAATCTCTGCATAATTAAGCAGTTCATGTTTAGATTCAGTAATCCAGCTGTCAATTTATGGTACTGAATTTCCTCAGGTAGAAGAGCCTTTATTGTGTTCAAGTAAATAGAGAAATGGAAGTATTTTTGGTTAGGCAGATAATCACCTGGTAGTAATTAATTATTAAACACTTTAACCTTGATGGAAACAGACCCTTAGTATAAACATAGTAATTTTGGTCCTAGAAAACTGTCTCTAAATTTCTCAATAGATCTCTTAAGTCACCTTAGTAGGCATTTAGTAATGGAATCCTGTTCTTCTAAACCAAACTAAAGAAAAGTTTATCATTAAATTTAAAATAAAATTTAAAAGACAGCCTGAAGAAAGCTTCCTTAATTTAGTATATGACATGTTGGTCTTATTTTAAAATCTGATTACAGTAATCACCATTCGGAATGGAAATATATTACCATTTAGAAATCAGTAATGGTCTCTCATAAACATTACAATGGCGATGTGATTGAAAGGGCTCAACCTGGGGTACCCTTTATGATATCATAAATACTATTTAATTTCAGGTTTGACTATTGTCTTTTTCCGGTTGTGATTAATGTTTCATGGTGGGAAAGTCACTTGAATGAAGCTGGCTTTTCAGGATGGAATAGATTGTGGAGGTGGAGATGCAATCATTTTTGAAGGCTCTGTCTTTAAGTTTTATCTTTAGAAATAGATTTTCTAAATTTGGAAAAAAAATGGGTAACTTACTTCACAGAAACAAGAATGTAATAATAATTTACCCTAACGGCTTTTAGATGAAGACACTGACAAACAGGCCTAAGATACTAGTTCTTTATAAGTGATTGTAGTTATTTATGTTTAGAACCCAGAATTACACTACATTTGCCCATGCACGGGGTCGGGGGTGAGTGTAGATATTTCATCCTTTTGCGATGTGGGATATTTTTCCGGCACTGTAGGCTCTTTTCTCCTTCTCTGGCCGAATGATTCTGTTGAATCTCTCCGTTTCCTCCGGCAGTCACTCCTGCAGAGCTGGCAGTGGGCTTCTGAGCTGGAAGGGGTCACAGAAGTGAACCTCCCCAAGTAGAAGGCTGCTTTTTGCAAAGGGCCAGGGTCACATCCTTGCTTCAACATAGTTTCAGCACTCTTTTTACACCACTGTCCTTGTCAGGGTTCTCAGAAATCAGAGAGACTTTTCCATTTTGGTTATGCACCAAAGATAAATGTGTGTAATCACGCCCAGAGGACAGTCAACCAGCCAATTAAAAAGAACATTTGGGGAAGGGTAATTATCTTAAGAGGTGGCATTGAGTACATTTTATCCTTTCGTGGGTTCAAGAGAAACAAGTTCTTTGGGGTGTTCTTGGGTGCATTTTTATCACAAAGACTGCGTGTCACCCCAGTGAAAAATTAAATGTGGCTCCGACACGTGGAATGACTTCTTCTGGAGTTAGGGAGCTGGCCTCAGCTTCCTGAAGTGATTCCCTACGTCTCCGCTGTGGCTTTGGCCTTTCAGTCAGGGACCAAAACCTGCAGGATCTTGGGAACCTGAGCATTTGGCACTGGAATACGAATGTAAATCAGGGTCTGGGAAAATGATCATTATCAACTCGAATTTGTATTTCTGCCAGAGGCAAATAGGCTTTTATTAGCAATTACTCAGAACTGCGTCTCCTATTCCCATTCTAAGGGTAAATAAGTCGAGAGACCCACGGGATCCAGGACCCATTCAGGGTAAGGATGTATATGCAGCTAAGCTGTTATCTCGTTAGTTCTTTAAGTTTTAAACTCCTTTTTTTTTTTTTTGTGGGTACTGGGGGTCGACCTCAGGACCTCGCGCACCAGCAGGCGCCCGTGCTGCTGAGCGATATCACTGGCCCTTTTCTTCATATGTGGGATCCGGGAGTCGAACTTGGGCCCTCGCGCTTGCCAGGCAGGCGCTTATGCTGCTGAGCCATCTCACCGGCCCCTAAACTCCTTTTTAAAATTGAGCTGCTGAAGGTTTCCTTGGGAGTTTGTTTTTAACTTGTGAATAGCTCATGAGCAGTATCACCACTGGCCCTGATTTTTCTAATAACAGATTAGAAAGTGATTAAAAATTTTGTTCATAAGTTGAAATGATTCTCCAAAAGTCTGTAATTGTCAGTACCATTTAATTCAACAAATACTTTTACGTTTGCTTAGTGAGGGCATTATGATTGAACCCATTAATTTAAAATTTATCCTAAAATTTATTTATTTATTTATTTTTTTTGTGGTGCTGGGGATTAAACTCAGGACCTTATCCAGATAAAGTAAGCACTTTACCACGGAGCCACACTTCCAACCCATAAATCTTGACAAGTAGTTAGGGTGTTTTAAAAATCCCTCTAAATTACTTGGAGAATCTCTGCCTTTGTTCTCTAGGGAGTATGATGGGCAGTTTGGAATAAGGGTGGGGAACATAATGACCATCTAATACTTTTGTTTTCCAAGGGGAGTTTTTTCTTTGAACTCCACCTATAGGGCATTAGCCACAGCAAAGTTGTCAAATTAGCCTCATTAAATACAACTCAAATAAAATTTTATACATATATATAAAATATATAATATGTATATTATATTATATATTATTATATATTATAATATATATTATATTATATAATCATTATATATTATGATATATAATATAATATATATAAAATAGAGAGAAAGACATGGACAAGGCTGATTTCTTATAGATGTGCCAGTTATGCTTCTGGAAAGAATGTTGAATTTATGATGTAAGCATGGACAGCATACAGCTGATAGTTTTAGCATATCTCACGAATTGAAAATGACTTATATTGAACATATCCCAGCCATCTATGTGAGAAGCAGTAAGGCTTGCAAAAGGTTATTTAAATTATAAAGAGAGATCAAGTTTTTTTTTTTTTTTCAAAGAAGGGACAAGGAAAAAGGAGTGGATTTCTTTGAAATTCTTTTCTATATTTGGCAATGCTAGGGATTAAATGCAGGGCCATTGCATTGAGCTATATCCTCAACCCATTTTTTATTTTTTATCTTGAGAGAGGGTCTTGCTAAATCACCAGCTTGCCTGGGCTAGGCTTGAGTTCGGATTCCTCCTGCCTCTGTCTCCGGGAGTGCTGGGGTTACAGGTGTGCCCGACCATGATTGGCTCTTTTGAAATTCTGGAGACCACTCAGATGGAGCCTTGTAGCACAGTGTCCCTCAGGATGGCCACGCAGACGAACAGAAGTGGCTTCCGATATGCTTCTGTCTGCTCACAGACAGCAAATGGCTTAACATTGACTCTACTTAGACATATGCTAGGGCCTCGTGTGGGGAAACACCCAGCGCCTGGGCACTGAGGAACACGAGCATTTTGCATTCGTGGTGGCGGACGGACTAAATGTTAAACCAAAAGCATCTGGAGGTGTTACTTGCAGTTTGTTTGGAGGCCCGGCATGAGGAGGACTAGACATGAGCAGTGAGGCAGATGGTTGCACTTTCCCGCCTGTGTCTAAGGCTTGTGATCTCTGTGGGTGTTGTGTAGCCACCCTGCCATACTTGCTACTCGTCCTGTCTTGGAGTGAAGAGTGAAGTTTGTGGGACCATGGCTAAGCCCATTGACCAGCTCTTCACTGAAACATGGTTAGAGGACTCCAGGGATTTGGATGGGATGTGTAGATTTCAGTGTCCTCTTCTGGGGGATACTGTTTGACTTTCTAGTCTCATGGAGCTGGTGTTGCTAGTGTGGCTCTGGAGACACACGCATAGCTGGATTAGCCAGCCCCCTTCTGCCCATGAGCTTGCTAGAGCCCGAGGTGTTCACAGACCCATCACAAACCACTCCGCTGCAGGGGCTGTTTTCTTCTGGAAGCAGCATGGCAAAGACAAACAGAGAAGGGCCAAGGGAATTCCCAAGAAGAATCCATATGTGGAGAGGCCAGTCGGGCTTTGTTGTTGATGCTGGCCTTGGTTTTAACTGCCTGAGAACTAGGGATAGTGTGTTTTCTTCTTCCATCACATAGCAGCAAAGTTCAGACCAGCATTCAGATTTATTAACAGTGGCGTTCAGATCAGGACCTTGTACAGACTCAATGGCATTCACAAAATAAACACTCTCCAGGAAGATAGATAGTGTTGGTTTGTTCCTTCTTCTTTTTTTTTTTTTTTTTTTTTAAAGCAGAAGACCTTTACAAATCCTCTGGATTTAATTTAGTTTTTTGCAGCTTAATAACAGAAAAAAAAACTCTTGTTAAAATAAATGCTCTAAATAAAAACACAGTTAGTTTTCTATCACAGTCTAAGTACTCATCACCGCCAGGGCATTTTTATATGGCAATTTAACTTCTTGAAAGTGGAAACTTTCAAGGGAAGAAAGCTGTGCACCCAGACAGATTGAGAAGGTGGTCTAATTATACTGGGATGGAGTTGAGTCTTGCACGCAATTACCATGAAGGAGAGAGGGCGTCTGTCCCCAGTCATGGAGGAAAGTCTCTCGTTTCTGTAGTGCCAGTTGAAAGAGAACTTTAGATGTTGTACAGGTGCATCTTTCTGGAAGGGGCCACTGCCGGCCGCCAGTGGGAGCTGATGTCAGGAGTACTTGATAGGCCTCAAGCACAGCTATATATGCTTTCTGACTCCCTGGCAGAGGTGGCACCGATGAGCACAGCTTTCCTCCAAAGGTCAGGATGCGACTGAAGAGAGGCCAACCTGGAAGGATCTCAGCAGCAGAAAACTATGTCACAAGTCTACGCAGGTGGCTACAGGATTCTTTTTATTGCATCTCTCCAGCTTACCAATGTGTCCTTAGGAGCATGTTCTTCTAGATGGGGGAATAGATAAGTGTTTTCACAGTGTGCACTGAGTAGGGTTGGCTGTCACCTTGCTCATGTCTGTGTACCTTTGATCATTATTTTAAAAACATGAAACGTAGATCTTTGATAAATGATACGATTGTCCTTTTGGTCTTCATATTCAAGGATCACTGATGACATCTTGGGCCTGGTGGAATTTCATGAAAGCCTGGCTGTGTTTCCATCTCAGGAAAGCCTGGAAATGTCAGATCCTTGCCAGCCTCAACTGCCTACCTCCCTCCGTCCCACAGGTTTCTTAACTCTGTGACTTAACCATTGGCAAGTCTCAGGAGTGTGACTTTGATGTTTAGTTTAATACAATATCTCAGGTTTGCGACTTTGCATGTTTCTTTACTGGAAACTTATAAGCAGCGGAGTCCTCTTTTTATTTTGAAATAGCTTGGCAAGGGGAGGTGCTGAGACTCCTCTTGCAGTATCCAAAGGGAGCTACAAACTTGGGAGGAATAACAGAAATACCTTATACTCTGAACGTTATTCATATGCTTAACAATAACAGCAATTATAACTATTTATGTTTTGACCACCTAACATGACACAAAGCACTGGTCCAAGTGCTTTTGGATCAGTTTCAAAACATCCCTAAGAGATATTATTATCTTCATCTGACTAATAGGGAACCTGAGAAATTAAATAACTTCACTAGAGTCACAGAATGTGTAGAAATCTCTTACAAAGCAATAAAAAACAGGCAAGCTGAAAAATGAACAAATGCTACAATCAGACCATTCATAGACATGAACTTTCAGATGGCTAATAAATGAAAGGGTGTTCAGCTTCACTGTGATCAGGAAAACCTAAATTCAAGTGAGAAACCATTTCATACCCATCAGATGACAGGAAAAAATGACAGACTCTGATGATCTCAGTTTATGACAAGGGCATAGAGCTCATCAAATGGTGGTGGGGGTGTTATTGGTAAAGCTGTAAGAGAACAGACCCTACAACTTGGCAGTTCCACTTTTGTGTCTGTACCTTGAGAGTCATTACAGGTGTGCAAAAGGACACACATATAAGAATGTTCATATCTATGTTGTTTAGGAGAAATCTGAAAATAATGTAGCTGAAATTTCAGAAGGAAAAAGGAGAAAATAACATGTGCTATATTCATGCAGTAAAACTCTATGTGGTGAATAAAATAAAGAAAGGAGACCTACTTCCATTAACATGGATATATTTTAGAAATATAAGTGCTGAAAAAAACCAAGTTGTAGCTTGATACATACAGTCTAGTACCATTTATATAATGGTTGAAAATATACAAACTAACACCGCATGTTGGTTAGGGAGGCAGGGGCATAAAATTGGGGAGTCCTAGCTACAGGTTTTTATTTGCCTTTGTAATTATTTATTTCTTTATTTATTATTATTTTTTTTTTGTGGGTACCAGGGGTCTACCTCAGGACCTCACGCGCCAGCAGGCGCCCATGTCACTGAGCGATATCACCGGCCCTTTTTTCCTACGTGGGTTCCGGGAGTCGAACTCAGGACCTCACGCTTGCCAGGCAGGCGCTTACACCGCTGAGCCATCTCACCGGCCCTGTAATTATTTAATAAGAAAAAATGCCTAATGCAAAATCACTCAGCTTTATGATGTGACAGTTTGGTCGTGGGTACCAAGATGTTCATGGTATTATTCTTTTATTCTTTGTACTTTTCTGTATATTCAAAACTTTTCATAACAGAACATTGAAAAGCGATAGGACTAGAGACCCCACATATCTATGAAACTCTTAATCTTGTGGAACTTTTGATGGTTTTCTGAATAGCTTTTTTATCCCAAAGCAGAAGCTTTTAAATACAGAGCTTATTGTGTATTTTCTCAGAGTGGGGTCTTGAGAACACTTTATAATTAGACACCCGTGCAGCTTGCACTGAAACAAAAGCTGTGGCTTCTGAATTGGCTTTTGGATCGTATTAACTTTTCCTGGTTAAAGGCATTATTTATCACTGATAACTGCTTCTCCCTAATAGTGCTTTGGCATGATTAACAGCTTTTCTTGTTTTGTTTTGGTTTTTTGAGACATGGTCTTGGTACATAGCCCAGATGCAATTAAACTCGAATATACTCCAGGTTGCCCTCAACTTGTGGCCCCTTGCCTCAACCTCCCCAGTGCTGGGAGTATAGGTGTGTGCCAAAATGCCAGGCCATGACGGCCACTCTTGAAGGAACTACTGGTGAGTGTTTGACACCTCCCCTAGCCCCTCAGTAATCAGTAATCATAAGTATTTGCTGATATAGTGATATTCTATCCTTGGCTTTTGACCAGTGTTCCATTGGTATTTTCAATTTAATTTCCAAAAATTATCTAGGTATGACTGTAATTAGATACCAAAGAATCTAATGTTAAAATGTAGCTTCATCTCAGCAGAGAATAATATTGATATTGGCATCTTATCAGTCGGAGTTCTCTTTATTTCTGTAACCATGCTTTGATTTAAAAACTTCGTTCAGTGTGTGGTGTCAGGGATTGTTGTGAGGGATGAGTGTTTCCATGGTGATCTCACAGAGAGATGTCTGTTGCCAGTAATAAATGGTCATCTTGTTGTTTGGAGGAGCTAATCTAGACCACATTACTCTGTAATGACAACTGTTGTGGCAGATGCTTTATTCAGCCTATCTTAGCAGCTCAGACATTTTTTTCCTATGCAAAATAGTCCCAATTTAGAAATGTTGCTTTTGGACATTTTGTCCAAAATGTGGCCCTTTGGGAGCTCTTTCTGTCCCTCCAGAGGGAAGTCCTCCCCGGTGGGGAGGACACAGGTGGTACAGTGAGTTTGCCAAAGCGTTACCCTTTCCCTAGGGTAATGCCCAGATAAATGCATAAGCAAAGGGACAAGTGAACTAAAGCACTCCAGGCCCTCACCCCGCCCAGACCTGCAGCTCGGGTTGCTGCACTGATTCTGTGCTTGGCTGGAGCCGTGGTCCGCAGGGATGGGTGACCGTATCCAGAGGACCGAGGCCAGGTTGTCCATAACTGAAAGTACAGTATGTGGGTCTGTCGGAGTGTCACCAGGCTGTAGACTTCCGTGGGTTGTGGAAGAAGGCCCTTCTGCATTTACCTCACCTCGTCACACGTGATAGCTAGGGTCGATTGAGTGGATTAAACCTTTTGCTTGTGGCTTGCTCTGTGAATTCCCTGGATTTCTCCAGTGAAATGTTAGTCCTTACAAAATGGACTAGCCAGCCTGGGCGCTGTGAATGGAGGAAACATTATGAAGAAAGATAGAGTGGTCCCCTCTTACCCGAAGTTTCACTTTCTGTGGATTTGGTTATCTGAGGGCAACTAAGATCTGAAAATATTAAATGAAAATTCAAGAAATAATTCATAAGTTTTGAACTGCACACTGCTCTGAGCCGTGTGATGAAATCTTGTGCTTCGCCCATTTTAGGACTCAAATATCCTTTTGTGCTTTTTATCCGTGCTGTATACACTGCCCACGTGACATTGTCGTGGCTCCACAATCTGGGGTTCCCCAAAACAGATGGTAGCAACAGTGGCCTGATGTCACATCACAATGCCAACTTTGTCACATCATTTTACCTCAGCATGTAGACGATATATCATCTCACATCATCCCGAAGAGAAGAAGGGTGGGGACGATACAATGAAATATTTTGAGAGACACCATGTTCACATAACTTTTATTATAATATATTGTTATAATTGTTCTGTGCAAACTATGAAAGTAAGAAAATCTGCTGACTGGCAACAAATCTGATAGGCCCACTTTTGAATCTTTTCTTTGAACTACTTGGGGAAAGATGAATGAATATTTAGGATATTCAGGTAAATTTTAAGCAAGTTTCATTAAGGGAGAGTGAGGAAGGTATTTTTATATGGTTCTAATCTAAGTCCCTTCCTTTTCATGACTAAAGAAATTTTACTGAAAAAATTGGTATATCACCCTAGAGTAAATATTTTTGAGGAGAGTGATGTTAATTTTGTTGTCCCTGAATATCATGGTAACTTATTAGCGTTCTTAGAACATTACGCAGTTCTGTATATTGGAAGTGTGTTTTTAGTTGCAAGTTTAGAGCACAGGTAGAATAAAGGCACATCCTGCAAGAGGACTAGCTCTTTGTTATTCTCCTGGAAGATTAGGCCTTTGGTGGTGAGAACAATTAGCCGGTTAAACAGAAAGTGTTTTGCTGTTAGGATGCTTCAAGTAGAAATAATAATAATAAGTGGTAACCACAGTGCTGCACTAAATGCTTGAGTGCATTTACACTAACTGGAAACCCTGTCTGAAATAGTTATTATTACCACTGCTTTTCAGGAGAGAAAAGTGAAACTCAGGGAGATCCAGAAACGATAACAAGGTTACATGCGGAAGTGGCAAAGTTGAGATTGGAACTCCAGTCTCTTTCAAGAGAAATTTCCAGAACTCTGCTGATCCAATTTAGTTGGGCATTTCTTACTCGAATTGATATAATCAGTTAACTATCACACTATCTATGATTAGATGAAAATGTATAAGTTAGAATTCAAAACTGTCTGTCCCTTGACAGATAGGCCCTAATCTATATACATACAAAACTCCACCCCTCAGCATGCGTGCGAGAGAATGTGCATATAGCATGGTCCAGTTAATGTGCCAGCTCCTTAGGAATTTATTTCGAGCCTATTAACCTCTTTATGCATATTTGTAATCATTTGATGTTGACAGTCATCTTTCATTGCCTGTGATGATTTGTGTTTCTGAATGACTCTAGAAAACCACATAAGGCAACAGGTTTAGGGGCAGTCAGGACACCTCTTGCCATCTGGCTGCGTGACTCTTCTCGCTGCCTCTGGACACCAGCGTTCTTATCTGACATTTGCTAAGGCCTTTTGGTCACTGCTTCCATGACCTGTAATCCACTGAATAAAGCCTTTTTTTTTTTTTTTTAGGAGAATCAAAGTGGGATTCCCATTTACTCATTCCTTCTTTATTATGAAGTGGAGAGAAAATGCTTCACAACCAAGCCAACCAAATGCCTTGGAATAGTCTCTTCTCCCCTCCCCTCCCCTCCCCTCCTCTCTCTTCTCCTCTCCTCTCCCTCCTCCCTTCTTTTCATTTTTGTAGTACTGGGTACTGCATCTATGGGCTTCTCACTGAGCTCCATCCTCAGCCCTTTAAAAAGATTTTTTTAAAATGTTCAGATGGGGCCTCACAAAGTGCTCCAGGGGGAACTCAAACTTGTGATCCTCTCCCCTCAGCTTCCCAGAGTGCTGAGAGGACAGATGTGAGCCACCACACCTGGCTGATATTGTTCGTGGAATACTCATTATTTTTTAAATGAAAAAAAAAAAAAAAGCCTAGCCATTCATTTGGCATCACTTAAATGTAAGAATAGGCAACTCATTTTTTTTTTTTTTTAATGTTACATCTGGCTGTGGTGGGGTGGGTTTTGGGAATCTCTCCTTTTTTCATTTTTAATTGACACATAATTGTGAATATATTTGGGGTATAGTGTGATAATTCAGTACATTAAATAATGTGCAATGGTCAAATCACATAAGTAGCATTTCTTCTTATAATTTATCATTTCTCTGTGTTTTGGGTCTTTGAACTCCTCTCTTCTAGTTTTCATAAAATATATAATAGGTTGCTGAATACTAGAACTTCTTCCTCCTGTCTAACTGTATTTTCATGTCCATTATCCAACTACTTCCTATCCCCTCTGCTTCTTAGCCTCTTATGATCAACTTCTTTATCTTCTGCTTAGGAGTGGGAGCACACACTTTCTGTTATTTCTTTTAGCATAATATCCTTCAGTTCCATCCATTTTACTGCAAATGACAGATTTTTTTTTTTAAATGATGTGAATCTCTGTTTTTAAAAAACTCCCTCTGCGATCGCAATAAAAAGTCAACTTTGGGAGCAACTGCAGCGTAGATAACCGCTTACGGATGACTCAGTGTGTGAAACCATTAGTGAAGGGACCCTGGCTTTGGAGTCAGATGGTCCTGTGTTTGTATTTTATTATCTGTGTGACATTAGGAAAGTCACTTCACCTCTCTGACACTCAGTTTCCTCGTCTGTAAAATGAAGATAATAATAGCTACATAATAGGGTTAGTTTGTAGACTAAATAAGATAATGTCTATAAAGCTCTTAACATAGTTCCTGGTAACAAAGTGCTCAGTAACTGATAGTGTCTGTTAAGAATAATTGTAATAACAACTTCATCTCAGTTGACTGAGGCACTGTGCTTTAGGGAAAGATGGCCTCTATTGGTGAATTAAACTCAAGCAAAATTAAGCATGTTTTAAAGTCCCACCTCCCTCCGGAGTTTCCTTCTGGGTCGTGTCACTGCTCTGGTGTCCTTTGGAGCAGGCTGGGTGGTCTGTAAGAGTTCAAGTCTTCCGGACGAAGTGTGCTTCATCCCTCCCACCTTTTGTCTCATAGTGGGAATTCAGAATTTTGTAAATTCCTAAATGAGTGGCAGAAGCAGGTCGATGTGACAGCGTCACGAGACACTCTCTGTTGCTGTCTTGTTTATGAGTGGCTCAGGATTAATTGCCCTTAGGAAATGTTGCATCATGCAGCTTCGAGGATCGCAGACTCTCAGGGACTGTCTCAGAAAAGCAGTGGAATCTTCCAGGAAGAAGTTTCATTTCTGTCCTCATCTGAAGGGTAGAGTCAGGGAAGGTCTTTTCTCTTACAGGAGAGTAAGAGTTTTTGTATTATCGTATTTCAGAGCATGGACAGAGAAAAATCACTCCGTTGAGACTTTCCTTTCTAATTAGGCAGTGTGGAAAAAAGTAGCAGTCCGAGGGCAAGCTGCTTTCCTGACGTATTTTTGGGTCTGTGGTTCAGAGTGTGAATGAAGCCCCTGTCTTACCACTTTTTCTGGAACTGTTGTTTCTCAACAGATCATTAGCATCTTATGAAGTCTAGTCTCTACTGATGAAATATTTTGATTGGCAAATTCCCTCCGCCACGTCAGAACAATTCTCCTGATAAGTAGTTCTTACTTTTGGTGGTATAAGGGAAGTCCAGGCAAACGAGGCAGTACCTCTGGCCAATGTTTTTAATGGTGATCTGTAAGGCCACATCCTGTGACCTCAGTGGCTGGGGGGGCGGGATGGAAGGGAGCAGGTGGGATGAGATACACGGACGTGTCACGGTGGCTGTAACAGCAGTAGGATGGTCTTTATTTGCAAAGAGTACAAAGCCTTAGTTCCTCAAAGTCCTCAGAACCATGGTCTGACTTGCTGAAATAGGACTTAGTTGAAGATAAAGATCTTCGGCAACTTAAGAATATTCTGTTAAACCTATGGGTTCAATGAAAACAACGTGCTTGTTTTTGTGTTCCCATAGGAGGGGAGCGGGCAGGAATGGGGTGGGAGGTGAAAAGGAATGTCGGCAAATGGGGAAGGAAGAGTCAGGGACAAGGAAACAAGTTAGTCCACCGAAGCGTGCAGTCTTAGATGCTTGCTCAGTATTTGTTGTCTTGCGAGAAGAATAAATTTGAAAACAAGAATGGAATATTGCCTTTGGAAGTGGCCCTGTGAGTACGTGCTTCTTTTCAGAGGCGTTCCTCATAACTGACGACCGTCAGTGACTTCTGATTGGGCAATGGCCTAAGCGGCCTCACATGTACCCTAATTATCATGTATATTAATGATGCGTTAAAACATGTCATCATCCTGGGGCACAGAAGATCATTGTGATTGTGTTACAATGCAGTCATGCCACACAGGGGATTGTGCGTACTCGGTGTAAGCAGAGGTCAAGCGGAAATCCTGTCAAAAACCTCTCTTCTTGGGCTGGGGGTGTGGTTCAGTGGTAGAATGCTTGCCTAGTGTGCTCAAGGCCTGGGTTCAATCCCTAACACTGCAAACCAAACAAAATCAAGTAAAACCCCTTTCTTCTTTGGCCCTCCCTGATTGCAAGGTTCCAATGCCTCAGTTTCTGCTACTGATAAAATGAGATTTACCTCCCCACCATGTTGGGGTATGTGTAACTGATTAAGAAGATTTAATTTATTGCTTCAAAAAGATAAAAGTCTGATAAAAATCTGGGAATTGTGTGTATTACTCTGCTCTGTAGACAACTGGATGGAGGACCTGGCCAAATCTGGCTTATGCTCTGTTCTTCTGCTGCGAGCTAAGAATTAACTATTTGAAAATAGTTGCAAAGAGATCGAAAGAATAATATTTCATGACCTGTGAAAATTATATGAAATTCAAAGACTGATGTCCATATATAGAAGTTTCATTGGAACACAGCTGTATGTGCTGGTTTATTATTGTTCTATGGCAACTTTTGTGCCATACGGGCAGAGGTGAGTGTTGTGACAGACAGCGGGGCTCACAAAACCTAAAATATTTGCTCTCTGACCCTTTCTAGGAAGTTCGCCAACACTTGAGCGAAACTATTGGATGCAGGGTCCTCGTTTGTAAAATAGCACAACATATGATGTCATCTCACCCCACAAAAATACCTCCTTTGACCCTTCACAGTCTAGGGTTCTGCCGTCACCCTGTGATGTGTGAAAGGCCTGAGAGTTTGATTTAGTGAGGAATTTTGCAAGGACTCTTAAATTGGGATCAGGCTCTTGGCTTTAAGAATAAATTTCCAAACCTTTCTAGAAATAATTTAAGTTTTTCTATACTGACAGAGGGGTTAGAAATATTTACAACACAGTGATTGGGATTCTACCACAATAAAGTGGTTGGGAATTCAGTAAAGGGGTTTGGGGAGTTTGTCTTCACTGTCCCAAACTACACAGGTTTTCACAGAAGGCTTCTGAGGGTGACAACTGAGGAGAGGTCAGGAGTCTGGACATTGCTGACGTTCTCAGTGTGGGATTTGGGTGACAGTACATATGCTTCTTAATTGACTCTAACATGTTGCCCATCCCTAGAAATAATAATAATAGGAATAAAGGTTATGCAGTCATGTTACTGTACCCCTACCCGGAAAGAGTTCGCATAGCTAGATAAATCACTTAATCGTGGCCATCCGTTCTACTGTGGAAATGCACCTGTACCTACGAATTTTCAGCTATCCAAGGTCAGGAGCTCCCGGGCCTTTCAGTAAGGACGAAGTGTGACTTCCTAGGTGCCTCTGTTGCTCTCTTATTACATTTAGGCATTTTAGGGCCAGGGTAAGGCTTTGTGGCAGCAGAGCCCCTGAGTCATCCAATCCTCTTGGGGAGGGGAGGAAGTAAAATTATCTGATTTGGCTGCATCCTCCTATGCCTTGTTAGTTACCCAGCCAGTGGGCTGAAGAGGCTTTAAATTGAGCCCTAACCATTAAAAAGAAGAGAGAGGGAGAGGGGTGTGCACAAATGGCAAGTTGATCCATTTCAGAGGAAGAAAATATTGATGTTGGTTTATAAAATTCTACTTCAAAGGCATGGGTGACTCATGCTACCTAGATGATCTTACTCCAAATCTAAGATCAAGTTCACAAAACAATTACAAGAGCAGTAATAAACACATATCACAGCAAGCGATTGTATGATATATGTGCCAGGCACTGATTTGAATGCTTCACCTAAATTAATTCATGTAATTCCTGGTATGGTAATTCTTCTCCTTTGATAGAGAAGAAAGCAAATATAGTGGGGCAGAGTGGTTCATCTCTTCTGAGGAGGGATAATATGGAAGGGGGCATGGGTTATGTAGCGATAACTACATTGAGATATAGTCTCTGGCTTCTGTGGTGCTAATATGGAAAACAAAAACAAAAACAAACCACTACTCAAAACACATGGGTAAAGTAGCAGAAGACAAAACCACACCTTGTTGTATTTGGGGAAACCTGTTGCCTGATTTGGATCTTGGCCTCCTGAATTATTTATTTAATAAAACAAAGTGAAAGTGCTGGGTACAGGGTAGGTATTCAGCAGTATATGTATTTTTTAAATTCTGATTTTCTTTAGTTATGGCTGATTTGATTTTTCTTACTTACTCTTTTTATTTCTGGGCTATGTCAAATATACGTGCAGTGGTAGAAAACGTGTGCTTAGCACGCACAAAGCCCTTACAGGTAGTTAGGAAAAGGAGAAAATTTCTTCTGAAGTTGCCTGAGTGCCCTGCCTGATGCCATCCCCATTAGAAGTCACCAGTGTCTCAGCTCCCTGTTCGATGCTGCTTTTCTCTTCAGTTTTGTCATTTGATTCCCTAAATCATATGTTGTTTAGCTTTGCTTGTGCTTGAACTTCGTGTCAGTGTAATCACATGCAGGTGTGTATTTTATGTGACTTGCTTTTTTGCATAGCATTGTGTTTCCAGGATTCCTGTTGCCTCTGTGTGTGACTATGCGAGTCACGCATCTTCATCGCTGCTTTAGTGCACTACGGGTGAGCGTACCACACTCATTTTACCCATTCGATTTATGGACTTCTGGGGTTAATTCCAGTTATTATTATTGTTATAGATGTTACTACTTGAACACTTGTTAAATTCCTTTTCAACTGCTAATCTGGAAGACTCATATAAATGAAATTGTTTTTCCTGCAGTTTAATGAAAATTATGTTTCTTCCTTGTACAAATAGATAGTTTTTATTTTGGAACACATTACCCTTTAAATGAGTTTATTTTTAGTTGCTGGATTGGTTAATTTTTTTTTCCAGAATTGAACACCTATTTATCTAAAATAAATTAAGGCATTTATGGTAAAACTCACTGGAAAATAGGTTTTTTAATAGTGAAGATCTTTCTAAATATTTTAACAGTATAACTTTAGAAATGTTAAATAATTTCAGTTAGAATGTGAAATACGTACTTCTCTAAATTAAACATTAAATAAGCTTTCTCAGAGCAACAAACAAAAAATACTGCATTAATAGGTAAGATGGTCTCTGTCCCATTCATGTTTATTTGCAGAGTGGTAAAGAAATTATTATTTTTAGCAGTTTTCAGCTTAAAAAGATAGACCTTAAAAGCACTTTGGAGTAATCTATAAAGTCATACAAAAGCATAAACATCTAGGGAAGGCAAGAATCTTCATCATGAGGGATAATGGTTCATTTCAAGTTAAAGTGACTATTTTTTCTAAACTATAAAGAAAACCAATACCCAGAGCAATGAAGTCACTTAACCAAAATCACACAGAGTCCTGTTATACCCTTTAAATATAACTTCTCTAAAATAGGTATATGAATCTGTCATTTCATTTCTAAATTCAAAAGCCACAAGCTTGTTTTCATCACCAGTTTTTGCTTTAGTGCATCTTAAAGTATTTAATATCACATAAAAAACAAAATCATCAGTGCAATCTCTAATGACAGTTTTGAGGTCTGATTTTTGAAATTACTTTGCTCTACCCTGCTGACTGTGCCGAGCCTGGAGAGATCTTATTTAGTTCTCATAGCATGCTTTCTGGCGTTGACAATTTTCCATTGTCTTACAACTTGCCTACTGCCAGTGGCATTCAAGACAAGTACTAAGCTTGAAGGATCCTGCTGTTGTGTCAACAAATCATGGCACAGGCCTCTCTCCACAGCTTGTCCACACACCGTCCTGGGGCTTTCCCACTTAAGGAAGCAGCAGCTTTGCAAGAGAGACGTTAATGAGGTCATTTAGATCAGACTGGGTTAATGGGCAGTGAGGTCCTGCATTTAGGGCTGGGTGTGAGGCTTTTCGTGCTCTTGGAATCTTCCCTGGCCCTCCCTGTCACACCCTTCCAGGGCCACATCCCTCCCTGTCTCTGTGCTCCCATCCTGAAATAGCCATGGTTCAGCATGGAAGAAATTCCCTCCTCTAATCCCTGGGGAGCTGGCAAGCCCTGCATTTGCCAGGGTGCGGGTTTTGACTTTCTTCTTCTCTTTAGGGAGAAATCCCTGAAGCTTAAAATGTGTTCCAAGGATGTGATAGGAACGCAACTGGACTTGGAATCTGATGGCGTGGATTGGGCCTCCAGCTCTGCCACTCACCTAGTGACTGTGGGCGAGCTGCTCAAAAGCTTTGTCCATCTGCTTTTTCTTCCTCAGCTGTGAAATAGATTTAACACCAGTTACGATACTGGGTTTGCTAAAGATATTGAATGAGCTAAATCTCTTGAATCTTCTATGGACAAAGCAATATACCTTTGAAATATAGTTTTAAAACATGTACACAGTTCTTTATCAGAAAGCCAGAGAACCCAATGTACAAGAGGGTGGAGGTAATAGTGATTGGTAGATTCATGTATCAGCTGCCCTCTTTTCCCTGTGCACTGGTAGCACCAGCTTATTTAATACACTATACTGACATTTTGTATTTGATTGCCTTTTCTAGGCATCTTTGATCTTCCATTATACCTTCTTCACCTTTGTGTTTCTAGCACCTAACGTGTATTTTGGCACTTAGATGTTAAAAGCTGGGTTTTGTTTGTTGTTGTTGTGTTTTAGTACTAGGGACCAAATGCAGGGCTTCCAACCATTCTACCACTTAGCTATTCGCTGGCCATAACAGTAGAGTTTTGAACTTTACTAAACTGCTGAGAATCATTTGATACTTTACAGTACTTTTATTACTGTAGGCGATTCATCTATCTGCTGAAACTCTCCCTGCTTCCTGTGCACAATTTAACTTTCTCCTACCTAGGGATCCCCAGACCCTGCAGTTTTCAGATGTTACTGCTCTGCCTGCCCCCAACATTTTTCGGTCTAATATTTATAATATGCAGCTGGTCACACTTAGTTAATAGACTACATAGTATCTGGAATGACCTGCTCTAGCTTGAAGATTCTTAGCATTTAAGACCTTATTTATAGATAGTAAACTGTCTGCTGGTTTAAAAAAATTCTCTGAATTCATTTTGATTATACTTCATCATGAGGGATAATGGTTCATTTCAAGTTAATCTACAAGACTAAAGTGTGACTTATTTGAGTGGGAGGATAGGGGTTGCACGCAGCTGTTAAACAGTGCATAGCAACTCTTCACAACAGCTTAAACATGAAAAAGAAATTAAGTAATAGAATATGCTGGAATTTGGTGAGGACACTAAGAGCTACAGGACATGGGATTTGAACTTGCAGTTGTAGACAGTGACTGTGTCTCCTAAGACTGGAACCCTTGAACTCTTAGCCCCGTGATGCCCTAGAAGAGAGGCCGGTGTGATTACCAGCCGGTTCCGTCCAGCCCCTGGAGCTTTTCACCCCTTCACTCCACATCACCCATTCCTTTCTTTTAAATTAAACTTCTGTGAAGTAGAGACAGCACAGTTATGGCCACCTAAGTTTCCCAGAAAGTTGATGATCAGAACTGCAAAATGTTTTAAAACTTTCACAAAGGAAAAGTGCCAAGAAGCTAAGAGAATTAATCACCTAATATCCATGGATAATGGATATTAAACATTCTCTTATGAAAGAATCTAGCCAATGCTAGCAGATACTAGAAAATGCCCCCAAAATGTCCAGAGCATTATTCAAGGATGCTGACCTATTTAGAAATAAAATTATTAACGAGCTCACTTGCCCCTTTTTGTGCACAGGAAATTGTATAGGTGGTTGTGATTTGAGGGAAATTTTATACAAAACCAGATTTTAATCACATTTATCAAAAACTTAGAGAATAAATTGAGCATTCCAAGTCAGAAAAATCTAAAAACCAAAGCACCCTGAAATCTAAAATCTGAGCACTGACATGAAGCTCAAAAGGTTTCAGAGTTTTGAGATTTTGGATTTTTGGATTAGGAATACCCAATCAGTGAAGTCTACGAGAACATTACAGAATTTGAAAAACTTGAAATCTGAACACGCTGGCCTCAGGCACTGGACTTAAGGATACTCAACCAGTATCTGCATTTAAACCTTAAATGATGGAATGATCTACACTGAACTTTCTCATTACAACAAAAAAAAGCTAACAGCCCTTTTGTTTCAACTAGATTCTCGAGTTTTTCTTATTGAGCACTGACACCCGCCCCCCCCACACCATGTGGTGTGCTAGGGCCGGAGATGTGATAGTGACCTGCGTGTGAAAGTCCCTGCCCTCCTTTTCCCGGGAGATACATATAGGCGAATATGCAGCTGCTGGTACAACTTCGTGTGACAGGTTGCTTGATGGGGAAGATGGGTTTGCTGAGGGCACCTAATCCTACTGGGATTGGAGCAGTTAGGGAAGGCAGCCTGGACACTGATACCTGCAGGACAGACGGGGAGGAGGAAAGAGTGGTCTAGCAGAGGCAGAGAGTGGCGAAGGTGAACAAATGTCTTTTTCTGAATGCTGTAGTGAATATAATTGAACATTTCTTGATGGTTGAGGATCTCTTTACCTTAAGGGTAATTATTTTCTTACAACTAGTATATAGTGATAAATATATATCACTATATATATGTATACATAGTGTCATAAGTGTCTTTGTATAAGACATATTAATAATAATATGATTTCAAATACCTGAACTTGCTTATAATAGTTTTTATTTATGATGAGAGTGATGATGATGATGATTGTTTGCAGTGGTGGTGATTGAACCTCAGGCCTTGCACTTCCCCACAAGTTGTGCTTTTAAACCTGCATAAATTCACCCTAATACTTGTGTGTATAGTAGACACACAGTGCAGACTATTATGATGAATCGTGTGTGTTTTTTTTTTTATTTATTTATTTATTTTTTTGTGGGTACCGGGGGGACGACCTCAGGACCTCACGCGCCAACAGGCACCCGTGCCGCTGAGCGATATCACCAGCCCCTTTTTCGTATGTGGGTTCCGGGAGTCGAACTCGGGCCTTTGCGCTTGCAAGGCAGGCGCTTAAGCCGCTGAGCCGTCTCACCGGCCCCGTGTGTGTTTTTTGTAGCTTTTGCATCCTGCCTTATGGATCCCTCATAAATTCATACTTTTTGTTTTGGTTTTGTTTTCGTTTTTGTCATTATGACTTTGGAGAGCCAGGATGTTATCCACATCTCTTGATGAGATATGAGCTTTGTGTTTTACCAGGAATAGAGGCTCATTTGATGTACTGAGTTTAATTTTGTAGTAAGCCCCGAGACCGACATGGGTATGTTGTCTCCCTTCTTTTGAACGTTTCTCTTTTTGAACAGAGATGTCAACCTCCTTGGTATAGTACTTGGAGAGTCTTAAATGCCAAGTAGGAAACCTAGAGAAGTGCAAAACATGATTCTATATGAATAGTTGCCTGTTCTAAGCAGGTACTTAATAATTATTTGCTGAAGTCAATTTATTGAGAGCTTACACATTTATAGTTCACGGCAAATCATTAAAATCTAGTTGCAACAGGTGAACTCAAAGCCATATCATTGTTATTCCTCTTGGGTCTTAGAGCGTCATGTTTGAGTTTTATTTGTTTGGTTTTTGTTTTTGCAGTACTAGGATTGAACCCAGGGAATGCTGGGCTATATCCCCAGTCTCTTTTATTTTTTATTTTGAGTTGAGGTCTCTCATTAAGTTGCCCAGCCTGACCTTGAACTTGTGATCTTCCTCCCCAGCCTCCCATGTAGCTGGGAATTCAAGCACACACCACCTCGCCCAGCTTCATGTCTGAATAGTTTTTATTCTGGCTCATGCATCATTAGATCAGCTAAATTCATCACGATTATGCACACGAGGTCAGGAAATGTGTCAATTCCCTTTGCACAGAACTCAGGTCAGGACCACTGGTAAACACTGAGTTTGAGTTCAGTTCCCATGCAGGCCTGGGCTGCATAATGATTTTTCTGTCAACAGTAGACTGCGTATACAATGGTGGTCCCATAGGATTATACTTCCTAGTGACACTGCAGCATCTTACTTTGTGTAGTACCTTGTAGCGTGTTTTCACAGCAGTGAACCATCGGCTGTGTTGAGATGTGAGGGAAGGGGCCTGTACAGCGATGGATTTGCTTGTTCTTGAAAGGCTGGCATGACTTGTTGCCCTGTAACACTGTGACTCAGGGAAACCATGCTGCACTGCTTTACCTCTTTAAGCTACTATTAGGGGATTGCAATTCAACTCTAGGGATATTTTCCGAAAGAGGCAAAGTGTAGCCATTCTTAGTAGCTTCAGGGAACATCAGGACAGACTGGGTAGGTGGGGGTCCCTCGGATCAGCTCATATCTGCCCGGATTAGTATTGGGCAGTATTGCATTCGTAACATACAGTGCCCCAGCTCTGTAGGCGCTCCAGGAGTACAATTAATTAGGCATCATATTTGTCCTGTGGGAAGTCTTGCGTATTGGCCAGAGTAGGCAAACAGGATGGCAGGTGATTTGGAGAATCAACAGTACAAATTTGACTGTAAGCCAGCTGCTTCTGCTTTTAAGTATGAAAAGCTGATTCTTTGATTAGAACCACAGGGCTTGAGAACCCAGGATGCTTCTGACTCATCTTATAAGTACCTGCATTTTGGAGAGGAGAAAAAGAGGCTTAGGTCAGCTCTGAAAACATCCACTGTATCTAGTGGCTTTGCTAGGTTGAGGGAGCAGCTGTAAAGATGAATTATTCCCTCAGAGTCTACTGACTGGTACAGGGACACAGATGTATTAGAAGTCAGCTGACGTGCTGGAGTGTGTTGTAGAAGAGGTAATAGGCATGGAGCACGGTGGGAGTAGAAAGGAAGGGATTTAGCCCACTGTGTGCCAGAGGGAGTAGGAGGAGGCTGGGGAATGTTTTCTGGATGAGAAAACCTGAGCTTCAGAGTCTTGAAGGATGAATAAGAATTAGCCAGGAGAATGAGACTCTTCTGGTGAGGCTGGGGACATTCTGAAAAAAGGAAACAATACGACCAAAGATAAAGCGGCTTGAAAGAGTATTGCATGTGTTTGGGAAATATGGGCAGGTCAATATTAATAGAATGTAAAATATAAAAAGAAAGTTTCCAGAAGTGAGATTGGAAAGGTAGGGGCCCTGCCGTGGAGGTTTTGTTCCATGAGTGCTGGAGAACCCGTCAAATAATCCAAACGCATTTAAGCAAGGGGATAACATAACTGGGCTTGGGTCTGGGGAGAATCATTGTGGAGGGTAACTTGGGAAAAGACAAAGAATCCCTTAGGAGGCAAGAGGTGATGAACTAGGGCCAACAGTGGGCCATGGTGGAGCCCTAGGAACCCCAACATTTAATGAGAAGGAGAGATTCTAGAAACCTAAGCAAGACTCCAGCCAGAGAGATAAAAGAAAAATCAGATAAGAGTGTCAAGAAGAAAATTTTGAAGGAATGAGCCATTAATAGTATTCACTGAATCAGAGGGACCCAGTTGAACGAAGACTGAAAGTGTTCAAAGCAGTGCTACTCAAGGTATGGTCCATGGGCACATCCTGCAGTGCCAGCAGCATCTAGGAGTGTGAGGAATGCACACTCCTGTTCCACACTTAGACACATCCCCTGCATCTAGAAGTGGTCACTGCTTGACGTATCATTTTCTCTGGAACGGTTGGAATGAATTAACATTGCCATCCATTTAGGAGCTAATGGTAAATGAGAAAGAGATAATACAGTCTTGCAAGACACTTAGCTAGGGTAGGAAGGAGAGAACTTGTTAGAGATGGACATGTCAACCATACCCATTTTTAATATGGCAGAATGGTGGGTGCATGTCTTTGGGTTTAAGGGAAAGTAGAGAGAATGAGGTTTTGAGGAAGTTGGCTAATGGATGATAGAGCTTCTGCAGGAGACCAGAGGTGTTGAAATCCAGGTTAGAATAAAGTGGATTTATTTCTTTAAATTATTAAGAAATATTTCAGGCATTAGTAATTTGATCACGCATGTTTGTGTTTAGAGACTACTGACTCTAGATTGACATATGGTATGTAGAGATAAGGAAGAGTAACTATGTACATGTACCAATTTTCCACCGAGTGTAATCATTATGTACTGCAAACATGTACTAATAAGAGTAAAATAAAGTAACTAACTCTCACCTGCAGTTTATACACAGTGGTTAGTGCACGTTTGTCTCATTGGACCAAAACGTGCCTACAGTGAGAAGTGTGAGCATTTAAAGAAATAAACTCAAATTTCTAGCTTATGTGGTTGACAATACTTTTTAAAAGAAAAAAAGCAAATATGCAGAAGACATAGCTATCCTTATATAAAAGTGTGTGAACAAGTACAAATCACTGTGGTGTGAGGTGAAATGAAATGATTCTCTGTGGAGCTGTGAACTTTGGCTTTTCAGCCTGGCTGTGTCTCGAAGTCTCTTTGAGAGGCATTGTTGAATATTATTAATAATAGCCTACAGCTTTGGAGACACAGGCCTGTTTTGACTACTATCTCTTAGTGTGTGAACTTGGGCAAATTACTTAGTCTCTGAATGCTCGTTTTCTTATCTCTAAAAAAGGCATATGAATGCCTACCACACAGGGTTGTTATGGTGGTTAAATCAGCAAATGTGTATGGAAACTGCCAGTGTCACATATTAGTACATACACGCATTCAACAGCCGTCTGGATGAATAAGTGAGGGAATGTAAAAATTCATGCACAACTAGGAAGTTACTTAATATTAGAATGTCACAACTTCGTCATCTGTAAAAAAGGGCTAATAGTAATTTCCTTTCATTTTTAGGATTTTGTGAAGAGAGAAATGAGTTATTTATGAAACTATTCACTATATTTCTAAATACTGAGGAGCTACCAGTGGTCAGAGGGTTAACCTCCTTTTGTCTGAGGTTCCCAGTAAGCTCTCGACAGGAGAAATCAGTCGGTCAACAACTGCTAACCGACTGCCCGAAGTGTGCAGTATACCATTATAGACGCTGAGGGAGGTCCGAAACAACCACCACAAAAGCTCCGTGAGATCTAAAACAGACAGAACCACAAAAAGCCCGGGAGTCAAGTCCTTGTCCTCAAGGAGCTTAACGTCTATCAAAACTGAAGGCATTCCGGGAAGAAAGTGAGTAGGCCACGCAAGGACCCAAGCAGTAGCAGCAAGTAAACTGTTCAGAAAAGGAGGGCAGCTTATGAATGACTTCCCTGTGCAAATGCACGTTTGGAGAAGCGGTTGTGCAGTGAAGCTGTGGGAATGCTTACGGTGCCCCCTGGAGTAAGGTGTGCCAGCCCTGAGGTGCAGCTGCCTGTCCTGCAGCTTCACTGCCCGGAGCCCCCAGCGCCAAGGCCTTTCTACCCTCTTCAAGCTTCCTCGTCAGGAGTTGGCTGTTTGGAAGGACAGTCACTGTTAGTCATTTACTTAGAAATGGTTTCTTCCTTTCCCGTACTTCTTGCCTACAGAATAGGTGGTGGATGAAATAGAAGTGGACATAGGAAGGCAGGATTGCAAACTTAATGTTAATCATGGAAATTGGGTGATCCCCTGCACTGGATCACTTTTACAGGCTTACGTGAAATCTGGATCTTTCTCTGAATGTTATTCCCAGCTCCTCCTTGAGGCCGCTCCTGGTTTCTCAGCCTTTACCCTCAGACCCCCATTTCTCACTGTGTCCCCCAGCCTTCGGCCACCGTCCTCACTCAGTTTGCTTCCCCGCCAGTGGTGATGGTGCCAGGTGTACCCTCCTTCCCAGTTCGCTGTCCATTTGATGTTTACCAAACAACAGACTGGCATTTCCCGCTGTAGATTTTAGGTGGAGCTGGAGCTGCCGGTTCCTGGGTGGGAAAGCAGAGGCTCAGTCCTCATCCCATTTCTTGCTGAGATAGAATGGCCTTGGTCACTTCAACCACAACTGGAATTTGGATCAAATGGCCACATGTCCTTTTCTTGTACACAGAGGGTCAGTGGGTGTAAGCCTGGCCCCTGAACATGGATTACGGCTCTGGACTGGGAACCCCCTCTACATAATGATTCAATGAAAGGTTCCATGAGAGGTGATCCAGTATCCATTTCACCCTGAAATTTCCCAAAGGGAGAACTCCTGGGACCCAAGCCACACTTGCTGCCACACAGCCATTTTCATTATAGTTCCAACCGCCACTGCCACACCTTGAAGCAAACCCCACTCAGCTTGGACAGGGCAGCAAGGGAAGCCTCCGGCTGCTGAGATGAACAATGTGCCATTTGATAGCTTACAAGGGCAGGCCTGTCTGCTGCACCAACCAAAATGGTGCTGGGAATAAATGTCACTCTAGAGTCACGCTTCAGGTCATTAGAGCCAATTAAGAGGGTGACATAGCAGAGATGGGGAAAGAAAACACAGAGGGTATCAATTTTTTCCTCTTGGCCCAAGAGTGAAAGCAAGTGTTTGCCATCTGCTTACTTCCCAGGTCCACTTACAGATCACTGGATAACCTTTAGTTGCCAGCTGACCTTTTGGGGATTTTTTTTGTGTTTGAGTCCCACCTCCTCCCCTTGGATGGTAGAGCAACAGAGATGCTACCTGCTCTCTGATACAAGTGTTGTCTTAATCAACCTGGTGGGAAATGCCTTTTCTGTTTTGAGAGCTTCGGTGTCACTTCATATTTTATTCCCAGGGGAACGTAAAGCCTGTCCATTTGGTGTGAGCCGCGGAAGGAGGAGCCGACAGGTGCCATTGCAGGTGCTCTGGTCAGGGAGCCATTCTGAGGCAGCAGTCTCGTTTTGATCTCTGCTCAGGTTGAAGGCCTGAGTGGTGCACTCTCTCAGGCTGCTAGGGGCTCTTTGATCTCGCTGTGCCTAATAGGCAGAGCTCTCTTCTCTGTTTCCTCTAACGACAAAAATAAACACAGAAGCGAGTTCGTGAGCAGCTGCATAAACAATGCAATTTGGAAGTACGCAAAGAGTATGTGGGTTATATATACATTCATACATGGATTCTCTTGATCCATCTTTTGCATCCTGTGGCCACTGCTTGATCTGAGAGAGAGTTCCATCTGATGCAGCTAAATCCTGTCTCTTTCAATGCTCTGAGGGAGGGGTTTAAGGCCTCAGACTCACGACATCTGGGCAGAAGCATTTCTTCCCCCTGGACATAGGTCAGTTATGAGACATTATAACTACAGAAGGCTTTTGATGGCTCAACTCACGACTTTTTTGACTTTACAGCCATGTGGAAGTATACCCACTCAACCACTTCATTTCTCACTTTCAATACGTTATTTGATAAATGACGTGATATTGAACATAGGCTTTGAGTTAGAAGATATTTCTCAACTCTAGGCTAACATAGGTGCTCTGAGCACATTTAAAGTGGGTTAGGCAAAGCTGTGATGTTTGGTAGGCCTTGTAATGCTAAGTACATTTTAAATTTATCATATAGTTAACTTATGATAGTTTTGTCAGGATATAACCCCACTGTAAGCCGAGAGGCATCTGTATAGTATAATGACATAGCCCTTGTTAAATGCCCAGGGTAGGCTACCTACACCTAGGGGAGGTAACCTGTGTTGATTTTCTGGTACAGGTGAATTTACATTTGGATGATGGAGCTTGAAAGTCTGACGCCAGACGCACCCTGGCTCTTCTACCCCTCTTTCTTTGGACATCCATTGTTTATTTCATGGGATCGTCATTGGCCTCCTTGCGCAGGCGTGGGCTCTGCAGTATCCTTTATTTGTCCCCTTTATTCTTCACCTCTGACCAGTGCTCATAAGCCATGTCATTGTAATAGTCTTAGTTCAGGCCATTGTTACCAGGACTCGCATAACACTTTCCTAATGGATAAATATAACTCTACATTGAACAATGATAGATAAAATTTGATTATTTAGAGAGTGTATGGGATAGAATGAAAGGCTCAGGCATATCTCTTAGGTTCTCAGAAGAATATAGAAGGAGTGATGACTTTCAAAAGCCAAAAGAAATAAAAAGAAATTTGGTTTTGCATTTTAATGTTAATCTCTGCTTACCCATGACTTTTCCTTTCCTGTGTGTAAGCGCTGTCACGATGTCTCCTCTGCCTACGATGTTTACCTACGTTCTCTGGCAGTGAAAGCCCTCTTTGTTGCTCTGAGTCCAGCTATTCTTCCTGGATCACACCAGGCAGAGGTTTTTACTCCCTCTACGGAATTTCTAGAACTCTTATGTTCGTGTGTGTGTGTCCTGGGGATTGAACCCAAGGCCTTCGCACTGAGCAACATCGCAGCCCTTTTTACATTTTTTTATTTGAGACAAATTTTAATTAAGTTGCTAAGTTCCATAGGTTGGGCTTGAACTTGTGATCCTCCAGCATCAGCCTCCCAGAGTGCTAGGATTACAGGTGTGTGCCACTGTGCCCAGCTAAAACCCATATACTGTGTTCTTTATTCCACATTTAATTGATTGCCTGACTTCATAGGTCCCTATGTATATTACTTACCAATTTCTTTACTAGATTATGCATTCCTCCAAAGAGGTTTTTGCTTAAGAATGTTTGTTACCTATATTCTATACCTACAGTAGAGTGCTTTGCATATGGTAATCTGTAAGTAAATACTTAACAAAATGAATGAATGGTCCTGATGCATGGTAACTACACATTTGTGTAGTAATTTTTGTAGTAATGTAGTACTATCATTTATGCTGTAATTTTAAGGAAAAATTTAAGGAGCTCTTCATTAGTGAGTGACATAAATCTCCTTAATTCTTATAGTAGTCCTATGGCACAGTTTTTACTGTTATTTTCATTTCGCAGTTTAGAAAAAAAGAAAGGGCTCAAATAGGTTAATTTCTTCAGGGTTACCCATGTGTTAGTGGCAGAGTCAGGACTCACGTTTCAGTCTGACTCCGAAATGCATGTTCATATCCCTGGCTGTCTTGTCTTCGGTGCCATATCTGGAGATCCAAGGTGAGCCTGCTTCCGAGGACCCTTCCAGCTAGTGGGCGTGGGTGTGTGGGCACCAGCCGCACCGCAGTAACGCAGTGACTGCTGCAGAGCGGTTTGGGGATGCAGAAGAGAGGACCCTACAGAGCACCCCACAAGAGCCAGCGAGCTGCGTCTGCAAAGGGAAAAGAGTGTGCACACAGCGTGGCTCTGCTGGGCTCACCAGCCTCAATGGTGACTGACCTCCAACTCTCCCTTCTTGCTGTCTCAGCTCAGGGGAGGGAGCCTACTTGTTAAAAAATATTTTTAGGGCCGGTGAGATGGCTCAGCAGCATAAGCGCCTGCCCGGCAAGCGCGAAGGCCCGAGTTCGACTCCCGGAACCCACATACGAAAAAGGGGCCGGTGATATCGCTCAGCGGCACGGGCACCTGCTGGCACGCGAGGTCCTGAGGTCGACCCCCGGAACCCACAAAAAAAAATTTTTTTTATTGTTTATCAGTACATGTTTGTAGTATATAATGATTACATTCATTGTGGGGAGTAGGTACATGTACATATCTTCTATTTTTCCCTTCCTTTCTCCTCCCTCCCCCTCTATCTCTAGTTCCTCTTCCCTTTCTCCTTGTTTCTTATTGTCTGTCTTTTCTTTTGCTCTTTAAATTATGTATACTTCGGATTCCTCAGATAAGAAAAGTTATGCAACATTTAACTTGCATATGTGATTTATTTCACTGAACATTATAGTCTCAAGATTCATCCATTTTCCTACAAGTGACTCAAGTTTATCCTTTTTTATGGCAGAGTAGTATTCCATGGTGTGTAAATACCACCTTTCCTTTATCCTTTTGTTGATGGACATGTAGGCCCCTTCCAGGATTTAGCTATTGTGAGTTGTGCTGCTATAAACATGGGTATGCATGGATCGCTGCAGTATGATATCTTTTAACTCTTTCAAAGGAAAATAGCTGGGTTGAATGGAATTTCTACTTTTTGAGGAATCTTCCTACTGATTTTCACAGTGGTTGTACTAGTGTACATTACTACCAACAATGTAGAAGGATGTCTTTTCCTCTGCAGCCTCACTAGCATTTGTTATTATTTGATTTCTTGATGGCAGCCATTCTTTCTGGAGTAAAATGGAATCTCTATCTTGTTTTAATTTGCATTTCCTAGTGACCAGATGTTGAACATTTTTTTTCATGTATTTATTAGCCATTTGTACTTCTTCTAAGAAGTATTTATTTATTTTATCTTCCAACAGGGTTAAGTGTTGCTATTTTAATATTTGAATCTTTGACTCATTTTGCTTTTAGTTTAGTACACAGTGAGAGATATGGGTGCAGAGTCAGTCTTCCGCGTGTGGATAGCCAGTTTTTCCACCACTATTTGCTAAAAAGTCTATCTTTCCTCCAGAGTATGTTTTGGTTCCTCTGTCAAAGACCAAGTGGCTGAATGTGCCTGGGGCAGTTTCTGTGCTCTACTAATCTGTCTCACTGATACACGTGTCTGTTTATGTGACAGTCCCATGCTGCTTAAAAAAAAAAAAATCGGGCCAGTGAGATGGCTCAGCGGCGTACGCGCCTGGCGCGAGGTCCTGAGTTCGACTCCCGGATCCCACATACAAAGAAAACGGCCGGTGGTATCGCTCAGTGGCACGGGCGCCTGCTGGCATGCAAGGTCCTGAGGTCGACCCCCCGGTACCCACAAAAAAAAAAAAATCACTGTAGCTTTGTATTATAACTTGAAATCTGGGATTCTGATGCCTCTAGCTTTGCTTTTCTTGCACAGAATTTCTTTTGCTATTCTGGGTCTCTTTGGGTACCTTATGAATTTTAGTATTGTTTTTTGTAGTCTGTGAGGAATGTTATTGGTATTTTTGGTTTGTATTGGTATTAGATTTGTATTAAATCTGTATATCAGTTTTGGAAGTATGGCCATTTTGACAATATTGGTTCTGCCTCTCTGGGACCAGGGGACATCCTTCCATTTTCTGATGTCCTCTTTGATCTCCTCTAATCTTCTCACTGTATTTTTCATCATAAAGATCTTTCACTTCTTTGGTAGGGTTAATTCCTAAGAATTTAATTTTTCTTGAGGCTGTTGTGTATGGTTTTGTTTTCCTAATTTTTTTCTTGGTAGGTTCATTATCGATGTACACTATTGATTTTTGTGTGACTCTTGTGTCCTGCCACATTGCTGAATTTAATAGTGCTAGGAGTCTGTAAAGGATCATGTCATCCGCAAATAATGTTAGTTTGGCTTCTTCCTTTTCTATATGTGTCCCTTTTATGTCTTTCTCTTGCCTGATCGATCTGGCTAAAGTTTTGAATATTGAACAGGGGTGGTGATAATGGACATCCTTGTCTTGTTTCTCTAGAGGAAAAGCTTTCAGTTTTTAGAGCAGCCTGCTTTTCACAGTGAGCTAGGACCAGAGATGATAGACTAAGGCCTGAGAAGTCACTTTCTTTGACCTCCCACATACCGTAGGGCCTGTCTTCACTGAGTACAAGAGTGTTTGCCACCCTTGGCTGTAATCAGCTGGTGTCAGGGAGGACAACTCATCCCCGTGCATTTGTATTAGATCAAACTCCATACACGTTCATTGAACACATTCAATAAGCCTAAGTCAAATATCTGTTTTTTTTGTTTTTGTTTTCTGCAGTAATGAGGACCAAACTCAGGGCCTCACACACGCTAGGCAACCATTTTAACCCTGAGATATATCCCTAACTTTAAAAAAAATTTTATTTTGACACAAGGTCTGGCTAAATTGTCCAAGCTGGCCTTGAACTAGTGATCTTCCTGCCTCAGCCTCCCAAGTAGCTGTGTGATTATAGCTGTGTGCCCCCACGCCTGTCTAAGCATCAGTTTTGTGGATAATGCTACTTACTAGGAATGCTGGTGAATAAGACACAGCTTTTTCCACTCTGGAGAGTTATAGGGAAGTTCCCATAGCAAGGTATGAGATGACATTGTGTCTAAAACTCTCCCTGGTCTCGGCACCCTCTTCTGGGAGTCAAATCTTGAGTAAAGCCTGGCTCCAACAGTTGTGCCCACCACTGTCCGCACAGTCTGTGTTTTGCCCTTCTGTGAACAAAGCTGCAACTTGACTTAGCTCTTTCTGAACTATGGCCCGCCTTATCTTTCGCCCATTCCCACTCTGTGAGCGACTGTTCAATGTTATCCATACAACATGCTTATGTAATAGGCTTACTCATTTGGTAAATCTTCAGTGGCTACTAAATATTCAGCCCACTTCTAGAAGCTATTTTTAAGATACAGCTTTGGACATAGTTACTGCTCTGTGTTTTTTAATTCATGTTCAGCTCAGTAGGAAAGATACATACACAGAAACTACCAATCTAATGTGCTAAAGTGTTGTAATGGAAATGCTTGAGCAAAAGGAGGGCGCTTACCCCTCACTTTTGATGGAAGTGGGTGTGGAGTAAATCAGATAAGTATTTCTGGAGGATTTGGAACAGGAAGCAAAGCTAACCAGGTGAAGGAGAACCAGGTGAACAGAACAGCACATGCAAGTACAGAGGGTATGGAAAGGCCTGGGGTATTTGAATGACTGAAAGCTCGACGAGGAGAGGGTGTGCACTGATGAGAGAAGAAGAAGGAGAGGTGGGCGGAGCTTTGCAGGCCACACTGGAGACTGCATTCTAACCCAAAGCCATTGGAAGATATATTTAGTTAGGTTGATTTAGCCCATTCTAAGCTTTAAAAGCAGAATAGTTTTGTTTGTGACATGGAAGATTTGATAAGAATAGTTTTCGTTTCTAGCTAAATTTTATTTTATTTTATTTATTTATTTTTCTTTGTGGGTACCGGGGGTCGAACTCAGGACCTTGCGCGCCAGCAGGTGCCCGTGCCACTGAGCAATATCACTGGCCCTTTTCTCGTATGTGGGTAGCAGGAGTCGAACTCAGGACCTCGTGCTTCCCAGGCAGGTGCTTATGCCACTGAGCTATCTCACCAGCCCTTTAGCTAAATTTTAGATAAAAATATTTGGAAAGAAATAATAAAATTTGAACCGAGGCCTGTTTTGTTGCTCTGGAAGATAGCAGTGAATCAATCTGTGTATGCACAGTTGGCAAGCAATCCATAGAGCTCACGACACCTGCCCGATCTTGCATGGCCAGACCCCCACCTGTCTCTCCTAACTCCTGTTGTGTTCATCACATCCTCTTTGATGTTCCTAGAATACACCAGGTCTTTCCGTATTTCTGGGCCTTTACATATGTGGTACATTATCTGGAGCAGTTTTTCTCCAGCTGCTTCTCCTTAACCTTCAGAGTTCTAAAATGTTTCCTCTTCAGATGCTTGGTCTGTCTTCACCTCCTAACCCCTCAAACCTCAATCACGTATAGAATCAGTCTCTGTTACTCAACCCGTTTATCTCTCTTAGTCAGCTTTCTCTCCCTTGCACAATACCTGAGATAATCAACTTATAAACAAAAAAGGCTTACAGCTTGGTTGTGTTAATTTTGGCTTACAATTTTTGAAGTTTCAGTCCAGAACTGCTGGGCCCCATTGCGGTTCTGGGTTGATCTGCTGAGGGTCTGCGGTGAGGCAGCACATCATGGTGGCGGCACGTAGTTGGGATGAAATCGCTCATCTTGTGGCTGGGAAGTGCAAACGAGAAAGAGGAAGGGACTGGGATCCCACAATCCCTTTCAAGGGCATCAAGGGTACACCTCCAATGACCTAAGCATCTCCGAAAGAGTAGGCTATGCCAAACTCCCACAGAGCCACCCTGGGGACCAAGCTTTTGTGGGACACTTAACCAAAGCACGGCGATCTCTTTTATGGTGCATGTCCCACGTTGTGAATCTATATTTACACACATGTTTATTGGATTATTTCTTTTCTCTCTCCATATAGACCGTAAGCTCCCTAAGAGATCATGTGTGTATTCTGACTTCCATGCTCAGTCATTGTTTCTGCCTGTATAATCCATGAGAAGATTTTCATTTAAATGCCCAGAATATGTTGAACATGAAGCCCTAAGAGATTAGTGCAGTGACTTTGCTGCTCTCAGCTCGAGAGTTTTGACCTGCTCCATTTCTGTTTCTGACCTGGGCCGGCTCACCCCTCCTTTGGCAGCCTGGTGGTGCCTGGCTCCCGCAAGGTCACCATACTGACGTCCAACTTAGTGTGGACACTCGATCTGCACAGCACACTGCAAGCCGGAACTCCTAGGCTCGGACGATCCTCCCCCCTCAGCCTCCTGAGTGGGGACTTCCAGTGCCCACCACCGTGACCAGCCTTTGTTGCTCTCAGGCTAATCAAAGAGTGTTGGAGTCACCATCCGGAATGTGAAGTCACTTAAGTGGGAGCCAGGAGACACCAGGCTGATGATACGAGCACTCTTAGAAATATTTTGACCAACCCGTCTCTCCCTTTAATAATTTTCCTTTTGTTTTAATTGTTTTAATTAAAATATAGTGGAATAACCTCTTTGCCTCAAGAGACAGCAAACTCTGGAATTTAATGCTCTCCCTGGGGAAGGGAATCATGTTCTCCTTCTGGCTTACCTTCCTCTGTCTTGTGTTTAATGAAGAATGTGAGAGAATGTGGTCCATGTATCCTATTGATTAGCCTAAGCATGCTGCTAAAACTTGGACCTGAGTATTTGCTTTTAGTGAATTCTTCAATTTTTTTAAAAGGGTTAAGTACAACTTGTAAATCATTTATTCTAGAACCCTCACTTCCATACTCCACATACCTACTTCAGGGCCTTGGCTGTTAAGCTGACTAGACAATAGACATGTTTTTCTTTTTTGCAAGTAGCTGCAGTAATGAGGAAATATATTTGATGAGGTAATTGCTATTCATTCACCATTTGCCAAAGTGGCAACTTTGGAAGAGCTCGTAAAAGTTAAGTTCTGCCTTAGAGAAATTTTTACCAGTAATTTTTTTTTATTATGCTTTTATTATGATGTCAAAAGTGCATGGGGCCTGGTTTTGTGTCTCCTCATCCAAGCCCCTTAGAAACTTGTAGGACTTTATTTCTTTGCTCAGTTTTCTGACATTTTAGAATAATAGTGCACTGTGATGGGTCTTTTTTTCTGTCATTGTTAAGGGCATCTGGTACTTCTGTCCAGTTGGTGTTCAGTTTGGGAATATTTTATGATAACTCCTTAGTTTATAGTTTTTTCCCTTCCTTTTCCTTTTTCGGTCTTCTGTTAGAAGGAATATTGCAATTCCTGGGTTGATCCTCTCCTTTTCTTATCTGTCTCTTCACAAAGCTTTGGCTCTTGACCCTCACGTGTGCTGCTGTGAGGCTGTAGACTGTTATTTAACTTAGCTGAGGCTTCATAGTTTCATCTATAATACAGATAAGAGATCATTACAAGGATAAATGAAATGTTAAATGTACTGTGTTAATTCTCCATCACGGTGTCAAATACCTGAGATGAAACAATTTATAAAGAGGAAAGGTTTATTTTGGCTCACAGCATCAGCTCATGACTGCTTGGCCTGTGATGGCACAGTTCATGATGGTGGTAGCACATGGCAGAGGAAACTGCCAACTTTGGGGCAGCTGGGCAAGAAAGAGAAAGAAAGAAGAGGGGCATTCATGATCCAAATTAAAGCATATGTACATTCACAAATAAATAAGAGATGTTTAGAATGGTACCTGAGCTGCTGTTAATACTATTCTCTACATTTTTTTGCTTTACTGTGACAAATATTCTACTCTGTGTCCTTGTACTTTTAATCTACTTTAAAGTTTCAGATCAACTCCATCTTCCTTCCAACTTTTGCTTCCTGTTTTGAATTAAATTAAATTTTCATTTCTCAAAAGTTCTTTCTTGTTCTCTAATTGTCCCTTTTGTAAAACAGCATCCTATTTCATGAATACAATATTTTATTTCTTCTAAGGGCATTAATGGCCGTTTTCTTTATAAGTTTTTCTCCTACTCCCTCATTGTTTCTAATTACACCAATATTCTTTTCCCTTTGTTTGATTTCTGGCCTTCATGTTTAAGGCTTTCCTCAAATTCAGTGACTTGCTATCTCTTCATGACAAAAATGAAACTTTACCCCATGGAGCAGGAAGGGGCTGTGTGCATGAATGTGTCGATACCCCTCAACAGGTGGACTGCCCCAGGGAGTGTCTGGACAGGGAGCAAGCTATTTTGTTGGGGACCCATAAATCTCAGTGCCACTAGATCTTTTGCTGTGGCCCCTGGTCTCAGTGGAGAAGAATCCTCCACTTTTCTGCTGGCTGGTGGGGCCGAGTGTATCTGTGTTGGGCTGGGAGTGTGGAATTGCAGTGTGTTGACTTCAGGTTCTGCACACAGACGTCCACTCAACCCCTCCGCTCTCTGCTCTGTCTCACTCTGCCCGGCCCAAAGCCCCTGCCAGCCGTATAAGCACTGTGGCCGCATTATAGACAAGCCTGGATTGTAACAAGATTCTTTCCAAGTCCATTCTTGGACAGGTTTGAACTTAGGTCTGTGACACACAGATTCCATGGTCCCTTGGGGATCTGGTGGCACACTGTATGGAGCTGAGTGTCTAAGGACTGGCAGAGAGTGGACATAACCGAGGACAATGCAGGCATGATGAAGTTGAGGTCAACAAATCGTGCTTAAATCTTTGGAGTGCTGTGCTAGGAAAGCAATTCTGTAATTGAATTGTGGGCTAATAATGGTCTGAATGGAGTAAGGAATAGAACAATAAGAATTGGGACAAAGCCCCTGTAAGGGAAAGTTTAGAGAAGAAAGGTTTATTAACCCAGAGACAGGAAGACTGGGTGGTTTCACTTGGTTCCACAAGTTTAGCAGTCAGTAAATCAACAGGAATTTGCGGAATTGTGATTTGTATGCGGTCATAAGTTTACTTCTCAACCCTGGCTGCACAATAAAATCACCAAGCTCCACCACAGGCCAAGTAAATCAGATCCTTGGTTGGTAGGCATGAGAATTAATATTTTTAAATGCTCCCAAGGTCCTTTTGTTACATAACTAGGATTGAGACTCATTGGAATGGAGTCTCTATGGAAGAAAGCCAGATAAAGAATAGGATTTCTGTCCTTTGAAGGTATTCAATTGGTGCTTAACATTACGACTCAAAATTTAAATGATAATATAAGATGTTTATAAAATATAATGTAGATGAGGTTAGAATGTAGATGAGGGAAGATATTTTTGTACTTGTGATAGAGACTATTCATTGGGTGCCAGTTATGTGTCTGGCCCAGAAATAATGCTCTAAAGGGGATCTAGAGAGAATAATACACAGCTCATATTCTGAAGAAACTTTTTAGGTAGAGGAAAATAAAGATAAGAAGCTTGAGGGCCGGTGATATAGCTCAGCAACATAAGCGCCTGCCTGGCAAGCACGAGGTCCTGAGTTTGACTCCTGGTACCCGCATATAAAAAAAAAAAAAAAAAAAGAACCTTGAAGAACAGATGAAATTATGTTTGGAAATGGAAGGTCAGAGGAGTTTGTAGAGGTATTCCTAGGTATATTTGGTAAAAGTTTTCTAGACTGGAATACAATTTGGGTGTTGTCTTAAAGAACTGCTGAGAATTAATTTGGTAATTTAAAAAGTGAACAGTGAATATGTGCTACATTCCGGGCACTGTGCTAAGCATTTACATGGATTATCTCATTTAATTCTCATGCTATCCTTTTGAGATATGTATTATCATTTGCCCTGTTTTGCAGGTGGAAAAACTTAATAGGCTTATCGAGGTTAAAGAAACTTATCAAGGGTCACATAAGGCATTAAGTGATGGAGGTAAACTCAAAAGGAAGGCTGTCTGGCTCTTGAGCTGGGCTTGTCACCACCATCTGTAAGAGGAGGGTGAGCCCAGGAAAGAGGCCGCGGCGACAGTGTATTTCTTACGTGCTGAGTAGGCGGTAGGTTTGATTGGAAAGGTGAGTTGGGGCCCGGATCAGTTTGTCAAGGGCTTTGGCAGGTACTTCATGGAATTAATTTTATCTTGTGGACATGGGGGAGTCCTTGGAGCTTGCTGAGACAGGGAGAAGATGGAAAGTGTATTTTAGGAAGGCTGTAAATAAAGCCTAGAGACGTGAAGAGCAGTTAAAATGGTGCCTCAGTGGACAGGCTCGAAGGCGGAGGGCCCGGGCAGGGTGGGTGAGGGCGGAGTCGGGAAGGGCAGGAAGCGCTGCCAGGCCCTTGGGAACAGAGCGGCTCTTCTTCATGTCCAAGGCTGCAGGGTGTGTGGGAATGGGCAGCTGCATCGGTTTGAACTTCCTTACATTACGGTATGGAAGGGAAGTTTTTGACTTGAGGAGATACAATCTTCGAAGACTTTTAAGGAAAAGGCCAACAGTGGTTTTTTATGAAATTGTTTAAGTTCTATCCAAATTAATTTTTAGAATTTATGAGGACCGTATGACCTTTTATTCAGCTCTGTTCTGGATAATATTTTGTTTTCTCTAACTTATCTGAGTGCCTCCAAGATGAAGGAATTACACAATAACTACGATTTTGGATTCTAATGTCAGACTCTGGCAACATTTTTCAGCCTGCCAATAACCTGTTTTCTTGCTTCCTCGCTTTCTTTTCCTTTGTGTTCATTATAGCTACTAGGTGGAGTGCAGATCTTCCCTTAACGACTCGTGGCCTTTCTTTGGTGAATGACATCTTCTCCAAGTCTTGGATGAGAAACCTCCACAGGTCCTTTCCCCAGGCTTCTGTATTTATACACCTGATCTGTGTCTTTAAATCATGTGTCAGCACAGCATGCAAATGACAGCAGCGGGGGAGAGGCGGCAGTGAATCAGCGTCTGTTTATAGCTCTGTTGTGATTGTAGTCATGTGTCCGCCTAGGATAGACCCTGGGCCTTGATTACTCCTGTGAAAGGTATGTGGAGGTACTACCCGAGCTAGGTGTGAGAAATTCAAACACATTCTTACTAATGATTTTCACAAGGGCTAAAGAGTTTAGGCCAAAAATAATTAAACTGAACAATAGCACTGTCAACATCACTTCCACATAATGAGATAGCAATTAACGAATGAATGGCTCACTGTTCAGCTTGGCTTTAGGCCCAAAGGATCTCGTGATGAGCAGTGCAATATTGCTCATTTACACCTTCTTTAATACTGTTATTTAATTGTAATTTATTTAGTTTTCAATGTTTTATTTAATCTCAAATTATTTAATTGAAAATTTAGATGATCCCCCATTACAAACTTTTTGAGCAAGAGTGATTTAGGTCTTTTGGAGCATCTTTTGTCTACTCCATATGATAGGCCCAAAATGATTAGGCCCCTTTCTTTTTTCTTTCTTTCTTTCTTCTTTCTTTCTCTCTCTTTTTCTTTCCTTTTCTTCCTTCCTTCCTTTTTCTTTTTCTTTCTTCCTCCCTTTCTTTGTTTCTTCTTTCTCTCTCTTTCTTCCTTCTTGTCTTTGTTTCTTTCTTTCCTTCTTCCTTCCTTCCTTTCCTTTCCTTTCTTCCTTTCTTTCTTTCTCTTTCCTTCCTTCTTCCTTCCTTCCTTTCTTCCTTTCTTTCTTCCTTCCTTTCTCTCTCTTTCTTTCCTTTTCTTCCTTCCTTCCTTTTTCTTCCTTCCTTCCTGTCTCTTTCTTTCTTTCTTTCTTCCTTTCTTTCTTCCTTCCTTTCTCTCTCTTTCTTTCCTTTTCTTCCTTCCTGTCTCTTTCTTTCTTTCTTCCTTTCTTTCTTCCTTCCTTTCTCTTTCTTTCCTTTTCTTCCTTCCTTCCTTTTTCTTCCTTCCTTCCTGTCTCTTTCTTTCTCTTTCTTTCTTTCTTTCTTTCTTTCTTTCTTTCTTTCTTTCTTTCTCTCTTTCTTTCTTTCTCTTTCTTTCTTTCTCTCTCTCTCTCTCTTTCTTTCTTTCATGCTGCTAGCAATTAAATCCAGGGCTTTTGCACTGAGCTCCATCCCCAGCCTTTTTTATTTTTATTTTGAGATGGGATCTCACTAAGTTGCTAAGTTGCTCCGGCTGGGCTTACACTTGGGATCATCCTGCCTCAGCCTCTCAGAGTGCTGGAATTACAGGGCTGCACCACCACACCTGGCTTAATTAGGCAGTTAATAAATGCTTTGATGGTGTGATTGATGATAATGATTAGTTTTAAGTGTGCTTGGATTGTCTAATAAGACCAGTTCTCGTGTTTTCTCTGACTTTGGTGTGTGGGTTCAGCCTGGCCACTTGTTTGCTGAGGTCCTTTTCCTTCTTCAGTGCAGAAGCTTAGGAAAAGCTTTCACGTTATTTTTTCAGCAAAGTTTGCAGAATCTCGTCAGACACGCTCCATCTGAACTGGAGCAGCAGGCTGGCTTTCCTACAGCTCTCAGAGATTTCAGATAAGCAGTGATGGCTGTTCTGCTCAGTCCGTTGTTTGCAGTGTGTCTATGAAATGCATTTCTCATTACCTTCAGCATCTTTCCCTGCTCCCTAAGAAGAACCAGGTGCTTGTACTCCATTTCCCAGATCATGATGTATTGGCTTCTGGAATTTTTAGGTCCTTTGTAGGCCTGAATTGTTCAAAAAGTTGTAAGCTGAGGAATGAACATATCCTTTAAAGTGCATGACATACTTAGGTAAGACACTCATCCAGGCTTGGTTTACATCCATGTTGTTGAAAATGACAGGATTTCATTGATTTTTTATTTTTTTCTTTCGGTGATGGAGATTAAAGGTAGGGCCTATGGTATATTAGGCAAACACTCCACTACTGGGCCATCTCCCCTCATTCTTTTCCGTGGCTGGATAGCGTTCCATTGTATATATGTATCACAAGTTCGTATTTACTCGTCAGCTGATGAGCACTTAGGTGTTTTCTGTTTCTTGCCATCATGCATAGTGCCACACTGAACATGGGAGTAAAGATGTCTTTGTCTTTTTTTTTTTTTTTTCAGTACAACGTATTGAACCCAGGGCCTCACACATGCTAAGCAAGTGCTCTACCACTGAGCTACATCCCCAGGCCTGTTTATTTTGAGCTGCCCAGCCTGGCCTCAAACTTGTGATCCTCCTGCCTTAGCCTCCCTAGTAGCCGGGACTGCAAGCGTGTACCACCACGCCCAGCTGCAGGCATCTCTCTGACATACTGATTTCATTTCTTTTGGATACATGTAGAATATTAAAAAGTTGACTAGATAAAAGTTGAGAATAGAATAGTGATTACTAGAGGCTGAGGGAGTTGCAGTGAGGGAGAGGGATGGAAAGAGATTGATGAAAGAGCACTAAGCCTTAAATAGGAGTAGGACATGCTGGTGTGCAGTTGCACAGTAAGGCGACTGTACTTAACAATAGTGTACCATATATTCCAGAAAGCTGGAAGAGAGGATTTTGAATGTTTTTACTATAAAGAAATGATAAGTGTTTGAATAGACATGTACGCTTACTTTGAACATTGCACAATAGAAACATGTACTGAAACTTCAGCTACTTCCCCATAAACACACGCAATTTTATGATCATTTGAAAATAAATTTTTAGAAAAGATTTGGTTCATAAATGTCTCTCCTTTGTTCCCACACCTTTTCTTTGTGCCCCTCATCCTGAAGAAACAGCTGCAACACTCCGTGTGGTTTCTGAAGCCATAGATGACCCTAGATGTTTTGGAAGTAAACTGGTGTTTTAAGTTGCACCAATTTTCCTGTATTTTCCAAATGATGCTGTTTCCTATGGCTTCTTATTATTGGGTGTGATGTGACCTGGGCTTTTGTTTCCCTTCTTAGGCTTCTTGTAGTCCATGCCCCGAAAGACTCATCCAGTTTTGGAGAAGGGAATTTCTTTAGAAATCTCCTGTCGCACGTTTTAAGAAGGATTAGCTTGGATGGGCTGGGCGCTGGCACTGCATGCAGTGTACAGGAGGGCTCGTGGCCAGGGTCTGGTCCACAGAGTTGAGTTGAGATGTATGCCCTCATCTTCACTCTGATGGTTGAGCTCTGCCATTGTATCTTGCGGTGTTCGGGAATCAGGTTGGCATCGGGGTTTGAGGCTGTTTTCCCGAGAGTGATGCTCAGTGGTTGTTATGGGGAGAATACGGTGTGGGTTGGGGCAGAGGTGGGAAGGCTGGCTAAGAAAGACTCGCAGATATTCTCGGTTGAGAAGTAGGAGGCAACACGTGCTTGGGTACGGAGAAGTTTGACAAGACAGCTCTTCCTACAGAAGCTTTCGCAGAAATTTCTCAGGAGAACGACGTGGCTTGGTGTTTCTGATTGATAATCTTTGGCCGTGATGCCCAAGGAATTTGAAACAAAGGGTTGAATAGCTCTTACGAGCTGTGTTAGGAATCATGGAGTCCATCAGAAATACTTAGAGTTGCAATGTGGGGGCCGATCAGTTCCCTCTTGAGCTCTGACCAGTCTGATGCTGTAACAGTGGGTGAGTGGGCTAGGAAGTTGACAAACTAGCTTATATTTACTTACTGCCTTATAAAGGTGACAACTTGAGTCTGGCTCTAATGACTTCATTATAGGCCTAAAAAAGTAAAAGACTGACTGATTTTTCCTCTCCTCTGGAATGGATGGTTTCTACTGAGATTTTGGCTTGGCATGGTTTGGTTGTTACTTTGAAACTTTTAGAGTGTCCTAGGAGTACCTCTATCCCATGTGTTTATTGTCACCTTATTAAAGGCCATCACAGTACTCATGCCTCCTCTCAGTCTTTTGCTGAGTTGCGAGATAATACTGTAAGGTGGACAAAGACCAATGGCAGGGGACACAGCTCTAACCAGACTCCCTCTCCTTTGCCCAGAGCAAGGAGAACGCGTCCCTGGAGGGAGTCTCCTCTCCTGCTGTCAGCTGTTCCATGAGAGAGGGACCGCAAGATCACTGTGAAAGGCCTGTGGGCAGCTGGATGGAGCGCCTGTAGGCCTGGTCCCCTAGAAAATAGGGGCTCAAATCAAGTGGTGCTCAAGTCAGGGAATACACACCCGCAAGGCAAAAGTACATGTTTAAACACTTTTCCTTTGGGACCTATGAGTTGTTTTCATCAGAAATTCTTTTTTATGCTGCACACGAATAGCAGAAAGGAATGCACCTCGCAGTTATTGGAGGGTTGTGGGTCTAGTGCCGAATCAGACCAAGGCTGTGGTGTAGTTATTCTGCATGAGAACTGAGTTTTCTGTTGCAGCAAGAAAGGAGATACGGTATTCTGGGAAGGAGTGCTCGTCTGCAGATCCCCTATCAGATAATAATGACGGTCTGTATCTGTGTCGCCCTTTTCAGTTTATAGCAGTGCCTCTAAAGTTACATATGTCAGTCATAACATTGACATTTTAATCATTTTTCATTTTTAATTAATTACTTTTTATTAGTACACATTTGTTGTACATAATGTTCACATTTCTTGTGGGGAGTTGGTACATGTACATAACACATTTTGTTTTTCACATAACACATCTTAATTCCATTTTTGTCCCCTTTCTCTCCCCTCCCTCCTCCCAACCTTGTTCTGATATCCATTTTACTAAGTAAATAGAAGCGATCCTTAAATTTTAAATTTTGAAAATGTATACTTTGAAACAATCTGGGTAAAATTTTCTTATCTTTTTGTTTCTCTTGGGAGAATGACAATTTTTTTTTTTGGTACCGGGAATCGAACTCAGGACTCTGTGCTTGCCAGGCAGGCGCTATGCTGCTGAGCTCTATCCCCGGCCTGAGAAGGACAATTTTCGAACCTAAATTCTGCACTCAATATAGTGAAAAGAGGATATATATATATAATACTATATATCTCATATATACATGAATAATTGTTGCAAAGTCTATAAAAATGCCTTTCTGATTCTCACATGGTCAATGGGAAAAAGGCTTATGGAAAATGAGAAAATACCCAAGCGATCGGCTGCAAATCTGAGTTCACTGCCCCGTGTGTATCTTGGCTCAGTTCTCTGGACTCAGTAATGGGCTTATTACTTCCATGTTAGGTGGATTTCAGAACGTCATGTTATTTCAGCCCAAGCCGTTCCCCAGGAAACACAACTATTTGCCCTCTTCTTACCTGACTGATACTCAGTGCCATCTTTCTCCCGGGCAAAGCAGAGCCATCTGAATAGGGCCTCTTCTGTCTTTTAGAAATCTATGAGCACCACTTGTTTTCCTTTAGTGGGGAGTACATGGAACATTTCTGTGTACGTATTTCTGTAATGTTTCTACATCAAAACATATTGTTTCCTATTGTGAAACAATTGTGAACTATGAACAATGAAAATGCCTCCTTTGCTTCTCTCTTTGGGAATAGGGCACCATGGCCTGAAAATGATAGTGGCCTCGAGATAAATACTAACTATTCTTAAACAATTTAGCTGACACTGTGCTTAGTTCACTAGCACACTCTGGAAGAAGCAGGAGGTTTTAACATGTCTGAGTGTACATTGCCCAGAACATCAAAGTGTCAGATATGGAAGTCCCTACTGTTTTGGTGTTTTGTAAGGTGGTGTGATATTAAAGGAGGATGGCCAGGAATCAGAGAGTTCGAATCCCAGATGCGTGTGAGGAGTCAAAGACATAGGTATGGTTGTGCTCGGTTAGATTTCCTTTCCCTGCCCAGCTGCATCCATTGCTTTGAGATCAAGGGCGGCATTTAAGAGACATGAGATGGATTTAGTGGCTTTGGAGAGCTTGACTCTTCCTAAGGCCTTTATCATGGCGTGTATTGTTATTATTATTAATTTTTTTTTTGTAAACAGGTCAGTACCAGTGTTGTGGGCCATCGGCTTATCATGTGATCAGAGGTTTACCCTTTCTTCTCTGCTCTCTTTCTAAACACTTACTAACCCAGTTTAGGAGAAATTTCCAAGCAAAAGATTTTTGGATTGGCTGGAATTGTATCAGATTATTAGCTGTGAACCTCTGACATACATAAGCTTCCCCCAAAATAGATCACATAAAGGAGAGAAATAAGTGCGTACATCTAAACAGTACTTGGCATTTGGTGTCCTTGTCTAGAAAGGCTGTACAGCGATGTGAACAGAACATTTGTCCTCTCCTGGAGGTGTGAGCTCTGGTCCTAGGCTAGACAATGACTTTCTTTGTGACTTTGTTCTATGTCCTCTGTCTCATCAATCAAAGGCTGGGTTAGAAACAATGATCTCTGTGTTATGTTTTCAGTCATTAGCTGTAAGTGACAGAGCCTCCAAGTCTTAATTGTGCAAGGTAGAAATTATGCAGATATAGTCATTTGCCTTTAGTAATTAATCTGGATCACCTATGGGGACATCAGATAAGTAGTCTATTACCCTACTTCCTGTGAACTAAGGAGATTTAGTAGAGCTGAAGGAGTTCTTTTTTTTTTTTTTGCATGCTTGTTTAATTCATCTAGTATTTGTTCAGTTGATATCCAAGAACAGATGGACAGAAGTATAAGACAAAGACTTCAAATTGAATTGCAAATTGTAGGAGAGGCACATTGTTTTTCGGTATGATATTATTCAGAATCATTATATTTAGGAACCAAAAAAAGGACCTTAAATATAATTTAATTCTCTCATTTACAGATGAGGAAAATTCAGAGAGAAAGAAACCTCATTGTGGACTGAAAGTTGAACAAACTTAATGGAGGTGTTGTGGGTAGAATTGGCTCTCAACAGGTAGGATTTGAACTTGGCGTGGTAGCTCATGCCTGTAATACCAGTACTCTGGGAGGCTGAGGCAGGAGGATCACATGTTTGAGCTTAGGGTGGGCAACTTACTGACTTAGGGAAAGCCTGTCTCAAAAAAAAAAAAAAAGAAAGAAAAGAAAAGAAAAAACCTCAAGCTCAGTGTGAATGCCCTGGGTTCAATCCCCACTATGGCAAAACAACAACAATAAAACAATACCAGAATAAGAATATAAGAATAAGGACTTTTCTTTGGTCCTAGTTGGCTGGTTGGATACCATGGTCTGCACAGTTGACATTCATTGTGTTGTAAAATCTTACTGCTGTTATCTCTTAATGTGGTACATACCCTTCAAGAGCAAGACTTGAGGGGCCGGTGAGATGGCTCAGCGGTGTAAGCGCCTGCCTGGCAAGCGCGAGGGCCTGAGTTCGACTCTTGGAACCCACATACGAAAAAAGGGCCGGTGATATCGCTCAGCGGCACGGGTGCCTGCTGGCGCGCGAGGTCCTGAGGTCGACCCCCGGTACCCACCAAAAATAAAAAAAAAAAAGAGCAAGACTTGAACATGAGTAAATACTGACATCTAATATGTAGTTTTTCATAACTGGGCATACACTGGCTGTCAGTTGATCTTAACAGCTTGAATAAGAGGGAAAAGGAGAACTCTTTCATTCTGTCCAACAAGCTCCTTCCGTCCAACACCGAGCGTCTCTTTCCTCCTCATTTCATTGGGGCAGATTTCTCCAGTATTTGAGGTTCTTGTAGCAGCTGTGTCTCCTGACCACATCAACTTCATAACCTTTAAGGGTACACTTTCATCAGGAAATAATGGGATACCAGGAAGAGGAGATTTAACCACAGAAATCATACGACTGGATGACATAAAAACATCCTGATGGAAATACCCTTGTGAAGCCAATCATCACAGTGGCGCGAGACATTCTGATCACCGAGTGTCCTTCTAACCTTTCCCCACAGCAGTTGTTGAGTTTTGCTCTGGTCTAATGTGTCCTAGAGTTTTTCTCACTTTTTTTCACTCCATGGAACCAATTTCAACATCAGATGTTCTTTAAGCATTCTTCAGTAAGCCATAAATGCTCTTTCCTCTATTTTCTCTACTTCTGTGTTTTTTGTTTTTATATTTTGGAGCAAATTTGTGTGCTTTTACGTCAGCATATCTTAAACTTTTACTTGTCCTTTTTATTGTTCACTGTCTTGGATTGACCTTTCAGCCAATCTTGTCCTTCAAAACTCAGTTAAATACTTCTCTTCCAGGAGAATTCTGACTGGCTATATTTGGTTGGATTCTCCTGCTGGATATAAATACTCTCCAGAACATCATGAACTACTCTTTTAATCGTCTGTCATATGCCCAGACCATAAGCTGGGCAAGGACCCGGTCTGTCTCATGTATTGTTTTATCCCTAATCTTGGCATAGTATCAACACTTGGAATTCCATAATTTGTTGAATTGGGTTGAATTTTATTTTTCTGTATTCTGCTTCATTTCTAATTCTTTGCAATTTAGGCAAACCATAGAGACATCTAAGTCAGGATTAGAATGTGCAGGGAACAGAAGGAAGTCAGCTTGGATTTCTAAAATTACATTCTGGCATAGGATGTTCTGAGTTTTACCCTGAAGTGGTCTCTATCAGGAGCTTGCCTATGGACCTATGGGGCCACATCAAGAAAAGTAATACCTAGGGCTTTTTTCTGGAAATTTTGCCCTGTGGCCTGACATTATGCATACCTTCCCAGTCTGCCTGGTAGAGATTCCTAAACCTGAAAGTGTCTGAAAGTATCAGAGAAGGAGAGAACATTTTATTTTAGAGCTTATGTAAAAAAAAATCATTGGTGAATAATCTTGATGAAAGTTTATCATTCTTGAAATTCTTCTTGGATATTTTCATTGACCCTATATTCTTGTTGGTGCTCCTGCTCTGTAGGCGATAATACCTGTCTGTCTTATCGGCTCTGTTTCCTTTTCCAACTCTATTGATGAAGATGTATCCCAAAGTCTAGTCCTTTATAATCTGTAGTTTTTCTTTCTTTCTTTCTTTCTTTCTTTCTTTCTTTCTTTCTTTCTTTCTTTCTTTCTTTCTTTCTTTCTTTCTTTCTTTCTGTTCTTTCTTTCTTTCTTCTTTCCTTCTTTCTTTCATACTGGGAATTGAACCCAGGGCCTTCACACCCAGCTACATTCTCAGCCCTTTTTAAAATAATTGTGAGACAGGGTCTTGTTAAGTTGCTATATTGCCCAGGCTGGGCTCAAACTTGCAACCCTTCTGCTCAGCCTCTCAAAGTTCAGGTGGGTTTCAGGTGGGTGCCACCACTCCAGGCTTAATTTTTTCTTCTTAAAAGATAACTCTTTTTATCTTTCAACTCTATTGTGTCAAATCTATATATCCATTTGTTTTGGGGAGCACCAGTTTGTGACTGTCTCTGGAATGTAGATATCTGATTATCACCTCAAACAGCAAACCTTATCTTTTCTCCCAAAACATTCCCACATAGAAGACTTCAGGTTGGTCATTGGTTCTTCAAGTCTAGCAGTCACCCCTAGGGCACTGAGTCTTCCAAGTCCTTCTGTGTGTCTGCACCCTCTTATCACTGCAGATCCTGTTGGGTTTTCCTTGATAGGACCTTGGGAATCCCTTCCTTCCTCCCCCCCCTTACAACCCAGATCCTTCTTGCTAGGCATCCTGTTATCCCAAATCCAGCCACCTATCCTAAATTCCTGCAGTTCCTATGCTGCTCAGCATTGCCCACATGCTTCTTTGTTTTCTTACTTACCTTTTAGTTTAATGTCTCATTTTCTCAGATAATTAGCTTCTTGAGGGCAGAGATCAGGAATTGCTTCACATCCTGTTTCTACTGGTTGGGACAGAGTTGAATAGCTATTTAGTCCAGTTCTCTGATGATAGTGACGATGAAACAGAGGGTTCCTTCTGGTGAACTTTGCAGATTCTGCCCTCACTGAACACCGGAACCCTAACTAGAATCATTCCACACAGGCATGAAACACAGGGAGGGGTTAGGTTAACACAAGAAAGCAAAGCTATGACTTCTTAGTGGATACAGGCATCTGCAAAACATGGGACTTTTGGGTCTGCTAAATTGCGTGTTTGAAAAAATTAGTGTCTTTTTTTGAAGGAGCTCTTTATTGACTTTCATATTTATTTTCCAATGTTATCCTCCAACAAGTTTGTAGAGAAGCATTATAATTGCCCTTTACAGAAGGAAAAGAGAAGCTTTGAAGTATGATTTGACCAAGGCCCCAGGGCCCAATGGTGTCAGAACCATGTCTTCTGCCTTAATCTCTTCAACCCAGGTAAAATCAGTTCACTTGAGGCAAGGGGAGAAGGACTAGGCAGATTCACTTGATTTTGTCTTGTCCTAAAGACGTTTTAATTTGATGAAAAACAGATGGTAAACACATTAACTTGTAACTCAAGGGTTGAATTCAGTGAGGGTTAATAAGGACACAAACAAAAAGTGTGGGTGCACAGAGGTAGGGAGTAATTAATTCTGTCTTTGTAATAAACAGCAGCTGCTCAGGGCAGCTTTTGACAGCGAGGGCTTGTGAGGCGTGGAGGAAAGCAGGTGGGTGAGTATGGATAACAGAATGCCTGGGAGGGGAGAGACTGCGGCATTTCCAGTGTGTTCCTTGGCTGAGGGGAGCTGAGGGTGGTGGGGGCTCAGGGTAGGCGACAGTGCGAGGTGGTACAATGTGGTAGGTGACATCCAGAGGTCTCTCTTCCTGGCTGGCTGAATTGAGGCATCTACAGTTCTGACGACATTGCAGGTTGAATGTGACAAGACTGAGGCGGTCTCTGCCACATGAAGAATCTGTGACGATGACGCAGGCAGCCTACAGCCTCGCTCTGATGTCCTATGCTTATTTTCCAGACTTTCTTCATTTTTACCAATTTCCCCAGTGTTTCCTCCCCATTCCACCAATCTGCCTGTATTTTTAAACCCGTTGAAACTTTTTTTTTTTTTTGTGGGTACCGGGGGGTCGACCTCAGGACCTCGCGCGCCAACAGGCGCCCGTGCCACTGAGCGATATCACCGGCCCCTTTTTCGTATGTGGGTTCCGGGAGTCGAACTCGGGCCCTCGCGCTTGCAAGGCAGGCGCTTAAGCCGCTGAGCCATCTCACCGGCCCCCGTTGAAACTTTTAAGTTTGTTCCCTCATTTGTTTTTTTCTAAGTAGATGGTTATTCTGGAATCTACATCATGATAGTCTCATGGATTTTGGCATAAATTTATTCCATATGTCTAATTTATTTACTCTCAAGTCATCAAAATGTACCCTCCCTGAATGAGGTAGTTAATGGTTAATAAGACACTCCGTTAGCCTTTCAGTCACCTTCTTAAAACGTTTTCTCTTTTCTTCAGTTGCACAAAACCATGACTTGCAAAGAGTGCATGTATTCCATTCAGTCTGTGGGAGTGGAAATTTGGTGTCATCAGAATTTAAAAGGACACTCAGAGCCTCTTTGCGTTTCACTCTTGCCCGTGCTTACACTGAACTTGCACGTCCGGTTCCTGCTTACCGTCTGGTCAGCGCTTTCTCAGTTTACTCTCAGCATAAGACAGGACGAAGTAATGTTAACCGTCCCTGACTGACTTTGGTTTTGTCTGATATCTCCTCCCAACCCCCAATTTTCCTGCCTGTTATTAACTTGGACAAAGGCTAGGCCTTTAGGACTTTGAAGCTATTCTGTGGTTGCGTGTGTGTGTGCGTGCATGCGTGTGTACGTGTGTTGCTAGAGATTGAACCCAGGGGGTTATGCATGCTAAGCAGACACTCTACCGCTGAGCTACATCTCCAGCTCTGTTATTATTATCATCTGCTGAGTCAAAGGAACTTTTTCTGAAGTTTGGCACATTGTCTGGCCATGATAGCCTTTGTCGTGATTTCTCTTAGCGCTCTTGTGGCTCCAGGACCAGAGACTTCTGATGGGCAGAGAGAAGCAGGGTCGGATCTGCTGATTCTTGCTTTGCATGTGAGTGAGCAGAGAATAAGGAGGCGCTTCACAGCAGGTCTCCACAACAGGTCTCTACTGCAGGTCTCCACAGCGGGTCTCAACAGCAGGTCTGCAGAGCAGGTCCACAGCAGGTCTCCACAGCAGGTCCACAGCACGTCTCCACAGCACGTCTCCACAACAGGTCTCCACTGCAGGTCTCCACAGCAGGTCCACAGCAGGTCTCCACAGCAGGTCTCCACAGCAGGTGCACAGCGGGTCTCCACCGCAGGTCCACAGCGGGTCTCCACAGCAGGTCTCCACAGCGGGTCTCCACAGCGGGTCTCCACAGGGGGTCTCCACAGCGGGTCTTCACAGCGGGTCTCCACCGCGGGTCTCCACCGCAGGTCCACAGCGGGTCTCCACAGCGGGTCTCCACAGCAGATCTCCACAGCGGGTCTCCACAGCAGGTCCACAGCAGGCCTCCACAGCAGGTCTCCACAGCAAGTCTTCACAGCAGGTCTTCAGAGCAGGTCTCCAGAGCAGGTCTCCACAGCAGGTCTCCACAGCAGGTCCACAGCAGGTCTCCACAGCAGGTCCACAGCAGGTCTCCACAGCAGGTCTCCACAGCAGGTCTCCACAGCGGATCTCCACAGCGGGTCTCCACCGCGGGTCTCCACCGCGGGTCTCCACCGCAGGTCCACAGCGGGTCTCCACAGCGGGTCTCCACAGCAGGTCTCCACAGCGGGTCTCCACAGCGGGTCTCCACTGCGGGTCTCCACCGCAGGTCCACAGCGGGTCTCCACAGCGGGTCTCCACAGCGGGTCTCCACAGTGGGCCTCCACAGCGGGTCTCCACCGCAGGTCCACAGCGGGTCTCCACAGCAGGTCCACAGCAGGTCTCCACAGCAGGTCCACAGCACGTCTCCACAGCACGTCTCCACAACAGGTCTCCACTGCAGGTCTCCACAGCAGGTCCACAGCAGGTCTCCACAGCAGGTCTCCACAGCAGGTGCACAGCGGGTCTCCACCGCAGGTCCACAGCGGGTCTCCACAGCGGGTCTCTACAGCAGGTCTCCACAGCGGGTCTCCACAGCGGGTCTCCACAGCAGGTCCACAGCGGGTCTCCACCGCAGGTCCACAGCGGGTCTCCACAGCGGGTCTTCACAGTGGGTCTCCACCGCGGGTCTCCACCGCAGGTCTACAGCGGGTCTCCACAGCGGGTCTCCACAGCGGGTCTCCACAGCAGGTCTGCACAGCGGGTCTCCACAGCGGGCCTCCACAGCAGGTCTCCACAGCAGGCCTCCACAGCAGGTCTTGATGTTTTTCTTTTTTTTTTTTTTTTGTGGGTACCGGGGGATCGACCTCAGGACCTCACGCGCCAGCAGGCCCCCATGCCACTGAGCGATATCACCGGCCCCTTTTTCGTATGTGGGTTCCGGGAGTCGAACTCAGGCCCTCGCACTTGCCGGGCAGGTGCTTAAGCCACTGAGTCATCTCACCGGCCCCTTGATGTTTTTCTTGATAAGAAAACTAATCCTCCTCAATCACAGAGCATCAAGTAACTGAAGGGAGGAAAAGAAAAGGAACTGAAAGCAAATAAATGCCCACTGGGCACTTCACATACCTTAATGCATTTAATCCTCACAATAATCTAGGATAGAGAAATATTAATCGTTTGACTTTACAGATGAGGTTGTTGAAACTAAGCAAGTTTTAGTGATCCGCTCAAGGTCACTTTGAGAGTCAGTGGTAGAGGTCCGGTTCTTCCCAGTACTCAGAACTAGCAGCCTGCTGCGGGGATGGGAGCCTAAGGAAATGATTTGGTGTTGGTGACTGTATGGTTTTTTCCCCTAGGAAAGAGCTGTCACCACCTAGTTGTCCGGCTAGTCTTCTCAGGCTCTGTGAATACCTTGTATCCGTACCTATGTGTGTTCCTCGTGTTCCTCTGAAGCTTTCTACACAGATATAGGTCACACGTTCCCAAAATGTAAATCAGTCAAGCAGGCAGTTTAGAGATTCTTATCCACTTAGACCTTTGGCTCTTGCTTGTGTCAGTTGGAAATGTGGGTGTGGAGAGTCAACTTGGGCACTGGTATGTTAGAGAAGAAGAGAAGCCCACAGGAGATGTGTAGGAGGAGTTGGGGATTCTGCTCTGAGATTCGAGTACAGCCATCTCTAGGGGTGAGGGCTGGTACTGAAGGGGACTTCTATTGAGGGGCTGAGCTGGCACGATGTGTGCGCCCAAGCACACGCACATGGTTGAGCTTACATACAGTTTGCGGAATCTGAGAATACAGTCATCCTTTGGTATCCACGGAGGATTTGACACCCTCCCCTGTGGATAGCAAAATGTGTGGATTCTCAAGACCCTTGCATAAAATGGCATATTATTTGCATAGAACCTAACACATACTCCCAGGGACTTTAAATCATCTCTAGATTACTTATAATGCCTAATTCAAGGAAAATCTATGTAAAGGGAATCCTGAGGTGGAAAAGTCTGCACAGATGCAATTAAAAAATTTCCAATCCAATGCTGATTAAATTTGAGTTACGATTGCACTCTCTTTAGCCCACCTAATGTCCCACATCTCTCCAAACTCCCTGGATGTTCTTCAGCATCACTACTGCTTAATGTACTTAGGGGTTTTTTTTGGTTTTTTTTTTTTGGGTGGGTACCAGGGGTCGACCTCAGGACCTTGCGCGCCAGCAGGCACCCGTGCCGCTGAGCGGTATCGCGCTTGCCAGGCAGGTGCTTACACCGCTGAGCCATCTCACTGGCCCTGTACTTAGGTTTTTAATCCAAAACCAGGGTCTCAAAAAGACCAAACACTTGGGAGGAAGTATCTCTAGGTACATGGTATACACAGTTATATGATATTCATGCTATGGGAAAACACTGCTTAAGGGGATTGGCTGGAAAAAAACATTAAAAAATGCCTTCAATGTGGTCATGTTTACACTCCTTTTGTCAACTAAAAATGTGTTTGTTTAAACAGTGTCTCTGGCTTATTACAGTCATTACTCCCTCTCAGTAGCAGATAATGTGGTTGAATTTCACAAGTGTATGTAAATGGTCCAGAGTAGCAGGGCAGCTGTCTTCAGTCAACGTTGTCACATAGTGATAATTCCCAGGAATTATGCATTAATTTGTCATTTTTCCCTATTTCTAAAACTGAATTTATTGTTCTAGGCAAAATAGAGAAATGTGGCCAGACTATCTCAGCGCTTCGGTGGGAATGTGAAATGGTTGTGTAAAGTGCTTTGTGAAATTAAAGCTCCCAGCCAAAGCTACTTTGTTAAAAATCAGGTCATATATTAAAACACGAAAAGACAGCAAACAGCTGTCTAAAGTATATTTTGTCTCGCTGTTCTGCGCCCCGTGGGTTTGCCTTTCCGGAGACTGCTTTGTCGCACATTCATAACACATTGAGTCTTGTTTCCAGGCGTGCTCGCTCCTTCTGAGCACTGGAGACCCCGATCGGATACCAAGCGCCCATGACCGTGCCTCCCGCAGTGGTATCTGTTTACAGAGGTGGCCGTCCTAAAGCCCTATGGATAGGAATTTTGATGAATGTGAAAAGTTGTATGACTAACATAGGACAAAGATAATCTCAACACTCGTCCTATTCCTTCATTCTGTCCCTTGTCACCAACCACTCCTCCATCCTCCATCTCTGGTGTTGTGTTCTCCATCCCCAGTTATGCCTCTTCCAGAATATCATAGAAATGGAACCACAGAATCCAGCTTCTTTCATTTAGCATAATGTGTTTGAGATTTATCCATGATGTTGTGTGTTATCAATAGTTTTATTCTTTTTTGTTTCTGAGTAGTATTTCATTGTATGTGTACACTGTAGTTTGTTTATCCATCCCCAGTTGAGGGACATTGGGATTATTTCCAGTTAATATACTCTATATCATAATCTTAAAGAAGTTACTCAATATAAGATATAGACAAAAAAATCTCTCTCTTAAAAAGAAGAAACAGATAATAGCACAAAACTTTCTTTTCATTGAATTAAGAGAAACTAGTAGTATAAATGAAACAAGTTAGCATATATAGTAAAATACTTTTGAAACAACGGAATAGGTAATTTGGAGAAGTATTTGATCTCCCTACTTCCTATTTATCTGTCTTCTATTTTGCTTTCTGTCTCCCTCTCCCTCTCTTTCATTTCTCATATAAGAGACACCATGCAATATTTAAGCCTGTGGGTCTGACTTATTTCACTTAACATTAATTTCTCAAGTAGCATCCATTTGCCTAAGGATACTTCAAGTTTATCTTTCTTTATGGTAGAGTATTACTCTATTGTGTATAAATAACATGAAGTTATTGTTTAATTGTCCAACTTTGTGTCCTTTATATATACTAGATACAAATTATTTATCAGTTGTTATATTTGCAAATATTTCCCCCCAGTGTGTAGCCTGTTTTTTTTAATTTTCTTAATAGTATCATCAGCAGGGCAAAAGATGATTAATCGGTGAGGAGCAATTATTTGCCTTTCTCTTTTATATATTGTGCTTGTGCTGTCATAGCTAAGAATTTTTTACCTATCTAAAAATCACAAAATTTTCTCCTGTTTCCTTCTAAAAGTTTTATATGTTTTTGTTTAGATTGGTGCCTCATTCATTTGAGTAAATTTTGAAAATAATTTAAGAAGTATATGCATATGGATGTCTAATTGTCCTAGCACAGTTGTAGAAATGCCTATCATTCCTTCATAACAAAGTGTTGATTTTAAAAGAAAAAATATGATTCTGCTTAGCTAGAGAATTCAAACATCTTCTAACATGAAGGGAAAAAATCATTTAGAACATTTGATTCAGAAGTGACTAAGAGAGTCCTAGTGTTCCTTTTGCTCAAGAGAACACAAACAATGTTGTGTTAGCAGTGTCATTAAAAATATATTTTATGCTTGATTTCTGGGGTTTCTAGATTGGTTTTCTTTGTTCAGCTTGTGTGTATGTGTGTGTGTGTGTGTGTGGCACTGGGCATCAAAACTAGGGCTGCTCTGCCACTGACCCAGACCCTTTTAATTTTTTTGAGACAGATCTTGTTAAGCTGCCCTGGCATGACTTGATTTTGTGATCCTCCTGCCTCAGCCTCCCAGAGTGTGGGGCTTACAGGCATGCTTCACTTCACCTGGCTCTTTGATCAGCTTTTTAGAAGTTTTAACCATTCAGAGGTCCAAGAATCAAGAAATGATTATTCTTTTTTGACAAATCTCATTAAAACTTTAGAATGAGAATGAAATTTAAAGCTCATTTAAAATAATTATTATTTTTTTAAATTATAAAAATATCACATGTGTATAACAAAATACAAATAATGAAGAGGAGTCATCTGAGCGTAGACACAGGGGACACTGCCCTGCCTTCTCCTTCTTAGTCTGCACGGCTGGCTTTCCTTCCTCCTCGTGCGTCCAGGTGTTGGTGTGCCAAGGCTCGGTGCTCACATCTCTTAGTGCTTTCTTCCACTCCCTCGCCGATGACCTCGTGCAATCTGAAGGCCGCTCCATGAGTCAAAGCTGTGTGTCCACTCCTTCTCTCCCTGAACGCCAGCCTGCTTTGTCCAGCTGCCTTTTCAAAACTTCCAGGTTGTAAATAGCAACTTGTCTAACATAACGATCTCGGTTTTGCCACCTAGTCTTGCTCTTCGTCCAGTCTTTCCCATCTTAGGAAAGTGTACCGCCATTGCTCCATTTGATAACAGCACAAACCTGGCGACTCTCCCTCTCCTTAGACCTGATATTCAGTCCTTTAACAGGACCCTTCAACCCAAACTGTTAAAATGCCTTGCCTGCGACCACCCCACTGCTGCAGCTGCAGCTGCTCCTCTGCTCTGGACATGGCCTTGTCTCCTAGCTCTGTTCTCGGTCTCCACACCCGTCCTGCACACCGATCTGCGCGCAGTAGCCATAGGATCGCTAAAGACGTAAATGACATCTTGTCCTTCCCCAGCTCAGATCACACCAGTAGCTTTAAAAAAAAAATCACAATCAGATCCACATTATTTATTTGTCCTGAGCTATAAGACCCTGCATGACCTGGCTTCAGCAGATCTGTCGAAATTTTTCTATCCTGCGACTTCTGCCCTTGCTCACTTCTGCTGTTTGCTGATGCTTGAACCCAAGCTCGTTCACTCTGTCGGGCTTTGCATGTGTTGGTTTTCTCCTGGGGTCTCAAGGTTCTTTTGTGGGGAGGCACGTACCTGCCCGAAGCTCCCCTCCCACAGAGGAATCCCTGCTCCTCTTTCCGCACCTCCCCTCCTCCTCACCTGCCCCATCTTCACAGTCTGCTCTACTTTTCTTTATAGAATTTGCCACTACCTGACTTTACGTTATTTATTTGTTTGTTTGCTGTCTGCCACCTCTGCCGAAATGTAAGCTCCACAAGGGCGGAACTTCACGCTATTTGGGGGGTGTCCTCACCTTCCAGGGCACAGGCTAGGCCACAGTGGATGCTCGGTAAATGTTTCTGGCAGGATTGAATACAGGGTAGGATTAGCACATGCAGATTCCTTTGCACCCTATTTCCTTCCCTCTCCTTGCAGAAGTTAATAGTTTGGGAACCAGCTCTCTGGACTTCCAAAAATGCATTCGTAAATGCAGCAAGACAGCTTTTTATGGTAGTGAAAGTTGTTTTACACCATACCTTTTTCTCTCTTAATAATATATTTTAGATATTTTCTCCTAGTAGTTTACCTATTCATCTATCTATTTATATCAGTTTATATAGATAATTTTTCTTTTTGAGATAACTATGTAGTTCAGGCTCCTCTTGAACTCACTATGTAGCCCATCCTGGCCTGAACTTGTGGTGATCCTCCTGCCTCAGCCTCCTGAGTGCTGGAATTACAGGTGTGCACTGCCACACCTGGCTAGATAATTCTTTTTCCATGGCTACATTATAGTCCACAGTGTAGACTACTACAATTTACTTAGTCATTTTCTCATTAATAGATATGTGCATTATGCCCACCTTTTCACAATTATAAACAAGCCTGCACTGAATATACTTATACATAAATCTTTGTACACATGGGCAAACAGAACGAACTGTGGAATTGCTTGTTAAAAACTTGCTATATACTAGTTTCTCCTCCTAATAGATTTTACTATTTTACACTACCAGCACCAATATATAAGTATGTGCTTCTCCACATCTCTGCCAACGCTAGATTATCACCACACTTTCAAAATATTATTCCATGTTAGTAAAAAAGGTTTAAACAGAGGGTTAAGATCAGTGGTAAAACACTTGCCCTGGATGTTCAAGGTCCTGGGTTCAATCCCCGGCACTACAAAAGAGGAAGATGATCAAAAGCTTGAATTATAGGTAGGCAATACACATTTTCTAGACTGATAAGCTCCTGTTTCTAGATTATAAATTAGCCTGATAAAAAAAAGAAAGTTCATCCCTTCTGAAAGAAATGGAGTAACTTAAAGGAGTAAAGCAACTTGAGATGAGAAACATCTGCCTGGATAAGGCCCTTCCAGAGGCCTGCATGCCGTATCTTCCCGTGAGGTGTGCTTAGAGATCTGAAACCACAGGCCTGGTTTCCTAATTTTCTTCCTACAAATTTTCCCAGATTATTTTTTTTTCCTTGAAAAGATTCGACAACACAAAAGCTCAAGTGTTAGAGTCGGCCTGAGAGTAAATGGAGGTTGTAGAATTTGGTGATTTATTGTTATTTAATAATTTTGTGGTTTCTGCTGGGCCTTGCTAGATGTGCACTCAAAGAACAAGAGAAGTTGTCTGTTTTAATGACTAGGACTGGCGTCCAGAACAGGGGCATGGGGATGAATAAGGAGAGCAATGCCAATTCAGAGCGGAGAGCTGGTTCACCAGCTGCACCGGGGCCTTTGAAGATGGCAGGCAATTCTAGGCCAGACCTAGTGTGAAAATTCATTGGTTTTTGCATGCCTTACGCTTTTGCTTGCTTGTAGTCCATCTTCAGGGCTGCACAGAGGCCCAGAGGGCACCTGAATCTTCTGTATTTTCATCAGCTCCCAAGTGAGAGGTAGGTAGTTTTGTGGCATCAGGCAATTAGAATTTGAAGGGTTCATTGAAATTAGCTACTAATACTATACAGAAGACAAAACTGAGGCCCAGAGAGGCAAAATGATGCATCATGATCAAGACATTCTAAACCTGGTGCTATTAAGCAATGAAGGGAAAGAGTTCTCTTATTTGAACTTCAAAGACTTAGATTATCGGACAGAGAAATACTCTTGCTTTGAAATTGGTCGACAAGGTCCTGAGTTCGACTCCCGGAACCCACATACGAAAAAAGGGCCGGTGAAATCACTCAGCGGCACGGGCGCCTGCTGGCGTGTGAGGTCCTGAGGTCGACCCCCGGTACCCACAAAAAAAAAAGAAAAAGAGAAATCGGTCGAGTAGATGTGGCACATAACCAGTGTATAGGGTGTCTCGGTTGCACCCCTGCCTCCATCCGCCATGGCAGACAGTATGAACCAGCCTCGGTCTCTGACCCAGCCCGAGAACCCTCCTGCAGCACAGCGCCGTAGGCAGCTGGTCATCACACTCTGAGTTTCCATGTGAATTAAAATCCGTCGTCCCCTCTTCTAAATGATCTATCCATGTGACTCACGGGTGGTGCTAACAGCACTGGACTTCACGCCAGAAGAACTTGGCTGCTCCCTCAAGCTTAGCTATTCTATTTCAGACAAGTCGTTTAACTTTTCGGAGACCATTTGTCTCTAAAATGAGGGAGTTGAATTAAATAATCCTTGAGCATCCTTTCAGCTTGGAAAAATGTTACGATTCAAGGCACGTAGACTTCTCAGTCTATGAATTCAGTTACAAGCAGATAATTGAGTAAAGACCGCAGGTGGTTCTTGGGAAGTTGGTAAATTTTGAAATTCAGAAGTATATATTTCTAGCCTTTTCTGATTACTTCTTTTCATTGGCCTGGTTCCATTGATGTATATCCCTGAAACCAGAATTTAGGGACTTGCGAAGGGGAGAGAAGGGAAAAGTCCACTTAAAACCAGAGGATTCTCAGGAACCCCTTCTTGGCTGAGGGGACATGAGCTTTCTCACACACTCAGCTGATCAGATCTCTCCATTGCCCACCCACCCTGAGTTCGTAAGCCTCGAGTTGTTTTTTTTCCTTCCTTTCCTCTATTTAAGCCTCCTTATGCGCAGGAGGCCCTGCCAGCAGACGAATCTCAGCATGTGGGCTTCTCTGGGCTCCCAGCCTCCTCCACCCCATGCCCTGTGGTGACCTCTGCCTCCCTGTCTGTCTTCCAGGCTCCCCTTCCCTTCGGGCGTATCCTCTGCTCTCGGTGATCACCCGGCAGCCCACAGTCATCTCCCACCTGGTCCCCACCACTCCAGGAATCACCCCCGTGTTGTCCCGCCACGTGGCCACCGAGGCTGCATCTGCAGAGGCCCAAGGTGGCGAGGCTCCGGCCAGCAGTGAGTCAGAGGCAGAGCAGCCCACACCCCGGCAGAAGAAGCCCCGCCGGAGCCGCACCATCTTCACTGAGCTGCAGCTCATGGGCCTGGAGAAGAAGTTCCAGAAGCAGAAGTACTTGTCCACCCCAGACAGGTGAGGACGCAGGGAGGGGCCTCCGCAGGGCACACTCTTGAAAAGAGAAGACTCGTTCTGTCCCAGCGTGGGGCCCGGCACCACAGCGGACTGTTTCAGTGACACAGGGCCCTATGGGAGCCGTCATATTCTCTGCCTCCAGTTGTCTCAGCCTTGGGGTCACAGAATGCGGTCCACAAGAATCCATCATGTCGGCCCCCAGAGTCTGCCCATGGCTGAATGCATACTTATCATTCTATTCCACATTTTAACCAGACCACTCCAGTGTAACAAACAAGGGAAAATGGTAAAAATGGTTGTCCAGGCTCTCAGCTGGGAAGCAGGCTTGGTTTTTAAAGCCACTCACACTTAGAATCAGGTACAGTAGAACTGGATCCGGAATTGGGATCCATGATCTTAGTCTTGGCCCCACCCTGCTACCTCTGAGCTGAGTTGGTTTTCTGGCCTGGCCCTTGCTCAGGAAGGACCAGATTGACCCTGTCTTAATGAATCCGATGGCTGTCAAGTCAGAACCACTTGGCCGGGCCCAGGAGGAGCTGGAACAGGGTCCCTTCTAAAGCACTTTGAGATCCAGCTGGGGAGACTGTGATCCTCGCTTTCCTTGAAGGCCTCAGAACTTCATCTCCTCTCTTAAGTTAGTGTCTTAACTGCAACATATGTAAGAATGTGTCTTTCTTGTTCCTTGAACTCACACAGGAATAGCTGATCTAATGTGTGATCCTATTTATTGGGAGGATTTCTCAGGTCATTTTTCTCTTCTTTTGCTCACTGTCTTGTCCCTATCAGCTTCAACTAGTCCTACCAAAATAATGAGAAGGAGACACAAAGGAATCTCTAAAGCTATTGTATTCAGTAGTAGGATAAAAATGTAAAGTGAAAGAGGAGTCTACAGATCATCTGCTAAAAGGGAATTTGTCTTCTGAGTTCAATAACCAGGTACTGTCAGCTGTTTGCTGAGGGTTTCCTGGGTGCTGGCCTCTGTGGCGGGTGTTATGGGTCCAAAAAGTCGTAAGACAAGAGCTCTGCTGTGAAGGAGGTCATGGGCAAGGAATGGCACAATGAAACACAACGCAACACAGTGAGCCAGGTACTGGTGCCATGATGGTGCTGAGGGCTGTAGGAACCAAAAGATACTGATGCGGGTGGCAGGTGGGTTAGGGAAGCCTTTTGAGAAGAGGTAACATTTAAGAGGCGTTTTGATTCACAGAGGGAGTGGCACACAAAGGGCACAGAAGCAAGTTTTGTTGGATATATTGAGGGAAGTGAAAGTGGTTGGGACATCTCCAGCTTATGGTGTGAATGGGGACATTGTAAGAGGTGGGGCTGAAGAATGAAAGAAGGATCTCATGTTCCTGGCTGAGGAATGTGGGCTTTGTTGTTTAGGTAGTCAGCAGTCACTAAGAGCCAGAAATGATGTGATGATGCTTACATTTTAGAACCAAGGCTTTGGTGGCACCATAATTGATTGGTTAAGAGAGGCAAAAGATGGAGTAGGGAAACCAGTTAGGAAAGAATTCAGGGTGTTGACAGTGGGAACAGAGAGGAGAAAATAGATGGGAGAAAATTTTGAAGATGGAATGGGCAGAATTGACAGTGGGGGAAGAAAGAGAACAGAAAGTTGAGAATTCTATGGTTTCTGGATTGGGCCACCAGTAAATAAGGATGCCATTCAGGGATGTGGCAAGAAGGCAGGGCACAGGGTGAGCTTGGTGGGGAAAGAGTGAGTTCTGTTTTGGATTTGCACATTTGGGGTGCCTTCAGGTGGACATTGCAGACAGGTTTGTGAATTGGGGATTCGGCTGGGATCTCCAGATTTTAAGTGCCGTTTTGATGTGTTGGCAGGTGACTGAGGGCCTCATGGGCCTAGGCAGCCATGGGCTTCTCATGAGCTGCATGGTGATGTGCCTAAAAGGCTTCAACATTCAGGGGTAAAATTTTAGGCTTATTTTTCAGAAGCCAGAGAACTTTTTGCAGAAATGTTAGCTGTCAGTAAACCTCTTGGGGCTTCCCCATACCTGTCTGGACATCTCTCAGGTGACCTACACAGAACTGATTCACTTGCCTGAGGAGGAGGACATATCTGGCTGGCTCGAAGCTGCTGCCTGAACGCGCCCTCTCAGATATTCCTCACCTCCCTACGTGCCCAGGGCCATGAGCACTCCCTCCTCCCACAGCTCCTGCCCTCGTCCGCTGTGTTTGTTTCTCTGGTTTCCTAGGTGATTCCGTTTAAGTGAATATGCAGGGAAGTGAGAATTTGTAATGGTGGCAGGTAATGAGAGAAAGCTGATGACAGTGAAGTGTGTTTCTGTAGCCAGAATGAGTCAAGGATGCATTTTTCCCAAGTGAGCTAACACCATTTGCTAATGCAGTGGCAGAACTGTGAACCTTCCATTGACTAATGCACCTGATGGCCTCAGGTGAACTGGGCTTGGGAAGGCACTGCTGGAGTCCAGGGAGGCCCAGCACACCAGAAGTCTATGGGATGGTACCGTGGGTTCTTGATGCTCCATGAATGACTACTGGGATGCAGTGCTTCATTAATGGGAAAAACTAAGTGCTTTTGGCCCTGGGAATTTATTGGTTTCTTTCCGTTAATCACTTTCAATAAAACTTTCAGCTGCCTGTTTCCCTTCTACAGAGATGGCCAGCTGTATGCGAATGTGGAATTAAGAGAGGTTCTGAAGTCTGTCAAGGGCATACTCCACTTTATTAGAGATTTGACGTGTGTGCTCTAGTCAGAGCAGGGGAACAGCTGAGAGTACCAAGTATCAACACTTGGGACCTTCAGGACCAGTACCCATGAGTCCTGCCAATCAGTAGATGTCCTCAGGCAGAGAAAGCTACAGCTGAGAACTTGCACTGAACACTCCCCATGGCTCAGGTTGTGTCTGCGTGGGTTTGTGCGAGACGATGGACAACAGATCTGCAAGTGGCTACTCTCGGAAACCTGGGGACCTTAAGAGTCACTGACCAAACTGCTTTACAAGTCCACACTGCTTCACTGAGCACGCTGGCGCGGCAGGAAGGTGGCTAATGTCGCCTCAGGGAGCTGGCCTTCCAGGTGGTGCTCAGACCTGGGCTCTGACACACATAGGTCAGACGGTACGGCCTTGAGGACTGGGGTTGGGATCCTGGCTACAAACTGCCCTTACTTGCTACTTCCCTGCTCTCCACTTGGCTTGTTTGCTGCTCCCTGGGATGCAGTGTCCCTGGGTTTCTTTCTCATAGATCTGACTTATACAAAAACATTGTGTGTGGGGATGCGCCCTGTAACAGCAGGTGGCTTACAAGTTATATACAAGTGGATTTGAATCCTGCCTTCACCTCTTACTCCTCCAGGAGCATCTTCCAGAGGTCAGCTGAGAGATTCTAATCAACTTCACAGTGTGGTACAAGGAAAACATAAGATAGCACGTGGCAGGTCCTTAGTGTGTAGCCGGTGATGCTCAAGAAACGGTCACTGCCGGATCCCACATACAAAAAAGGGGCCGGTGATATCGCTCAGCGGCACGGGCGCCTGCTGGCGCGCGAGGTCCTGAGGTCAACCCCCCGGTACCCACAAAAAAAAAAAAAAAAGAAACGGTCACTGTGTTGTTGGAAGTAGCCCACTGCACACTCCTCAGGAAGGGCTGCGGCTTTTAGGACTTTTCAGAAAGCCACAGAGAAATGCAGAATATGATTAGCAATAGCCGTGGAGAGCAGGAGGGGCTACAGCTTTAATGTTTCATTGGGGACATTTGTAACATTTAACCTTTTTGCACATTTTAGTTTTTATAACAGTTCAGGGCAGCTACAGTAAATGAATCAATCCATCAAAAAGTATTTTTGAGCCCCAAGTTTGAACTTCTCCATGTGAGAGGCACTTCTGTGGATATAAATGAAGTGGATTGGTGTTGAGTTAGGGAGGCAGGAATAACAAATGTGAAGAGACTGAGGACAGTTGAGGACATGGGACCATCTAGTTGGTTGCTGGCCTGTGGGAGGGGGTAGAGGAGAGGGTCACAGGAGCCAGGAGGCTTACCTGCTGGAGATGGGATTTGAACTGGGTCTGGAATGGTGAGTGAGATTCCACAGATGAACGACTCTACCTTTCATTTCCAGTTTGGACTTTGGGTCAGAGTACTCATTTCATGAAGGCTCTGAGCGATTAGAGCAGGATTTTGTAATGATGGCTCAGACATCCTTTGCAAATCCATTGCAGACCGGCAATGTTTTTGAAATGGGGACTGCCGCAGGTGTTCTTGGGTGTGGCCGCCTGTTCCTCAGCGTCCCAAAATTTCTTCCATAGGACTCTCGGAAGGAAAGAAAAGCCGTTTGGGGAAGAATTGGCTTAAGGGGGGAGGTCTAAGCTGGAGCAAGTGCCTGTCACTAGCCAGCAGGCCCTCATCTCTGTTGCCCTCTCCCATCTTCCTCATCTTTCTTTGTATCTCGTGCCTTCTAGGTTGGATTTGGCCCAGTCTCTGGGACTCACTCAGCTGCAGGTGAAGACTTGGTATCAGAATCGCAGGATGAAATGGAAGAAAATGGTAAGAAAGGAAAGAGTTGGTCTAACCATGTGCCAGTCCCGATGGGAAGAACTTAGTACAGAACTGTGGGAGGCAGGAAGGACCCTTTGGTGGTTTGGGCTGTGAAATGGGAAGACCTTCTAAGATGCTGGCTGGGCAGGAGACCATTTGAACTTGACCTAGATTTCTTAACCAGAGGGATATTCTTTTTCAGTTAGAAATCAAAGAGAGATCGCAAGCCTCCCAGCTGCTGGTTTGAACCTTACCTGCTGACCTTGTCAAAGGCCTTGCTTCCTCTCCCACCGATAGCTAAGAACATAAGTCTGAAATCCGCCCCCCACACTTAGAGTGATAGAGAGCTCATGTCTTCCCTGTAATGTTATTCTGAAGCGCATGACCTAATGACCACTGTTTCTGTACTATGGCTCTAGTGCCTTTGGATAAATACTCCCAACTTTGATTTTCAAATGTACTGAGAACAAACATCTCTATATTTTGTCTACATTTTGAAAAGAACTTGATTTCATTATTGTCTATCTTTCTTTTCTTTTGAAAAACACTGTTAAACTCAAAATTCCCAAAGTAGTTGACCACTTAATTTCCCAGTTCTGTAAACTGCATGGGACAAGGTCAAGGCCCAGAAAAGAAAAAAGAGGTGTGGGGGTAGACACCAGTACCCATGTCCTCTGACATGGGCCTCCCTCCAGCCTCACTGACTCTCACTGGCTCTTCTGCCCCGTATGGACCAGGTACACCATGCCTTCCTTGGGACATTCTAATTTGCTAACATATCTGGTCACAGCCCTATTTCCTGGTGTTGCAAAGGCTGGAAAATGTCGTCTTGCAACAATAAGCACATTTCTTCCATTTGCAAGTTTGGATTGTCCTTGCTATTCCTTGGTATTGTCTGATAACATTGAAAGGGAAGAATAAACTAAATATCAATGGGCCTGCAAGAGAGTATTAATGGGAAAAATTAGAAAAAAATCAACAAGCAGCATCTCCTTTGGGGGTTCCTGGATCAAGATGGCAGTTTTCAAATGGAGGTGACTTGGCTCATGATGCTGCTCACAAAGTAAGGCGGAGACACTAGTTGCATGTATGAACAACCACGTATGGTATAAATTCAAAACAATGTAGTGTCTCCTGTGTGTCATGCCTTGTCCTGGGTACTATGGGAAGTAATGAAATAAAGCATAACTCTTGTCTTCATGGAATTTATGACCTAGTTAGAAAAAGAAGGCCCGGGAACCAGGAGAGTACTGGTTGTTTATTACAGACTGATTAACTCCTTATGAGTGCAGAAGAGAGGTAGTGAGGAAGGTTGGGAGAGAAGTTGAAACTGAAAGACGAATGAGATTCAGTTAAACAGCCAGTCATTCCAAAAACTCTACAGTGCTGTGCACCTGAAACGTACGGTGGAAGCCACCTGGGGGATTGTTCTCTGAAAGAACCAGATTGGGGAGTGAGAACTGCTGGGCCACGTTCCCATGCTTGCCCGTCCCTGGCTGGTTTTGGGCAAGTCCCTTCAGTGCTCTCTGTACAAGCTCCACCACCTACCTCCTGCTTCGTCAATCATCGTCATTGGAATCAGTGTCTCCTGAGTAGCAGAGGCATTGTTCAAATTGGTTATCAGTAATCTGCTCATGAGTCAGATGCCTAAGGAACTGACAGCCAGCCCTCTCTGCCTATACCGCCCAGTACCTGTAGGAAGACGCGTGCGCTTTGGCCTGTGACCTCACTTGTTTTTCACCATCCACTGTGCTGCTGACACCATTTGTGGGCTGGTTGTTGATAGTTATGGTTGCCAAATAAATCAAAATGGAAGTATCTCAGCAGAATTAACCTCAGAGAATGTTCTAGGCCAACTAGATTCAGGTCCCTTTAGGAAACAAAAGAGCCAAGCTTTTCATTTCACATTAGTAATAATTCATAGTTTCATTAGGCTATGCAGATGCAGAGATAAACTATGAATCTGTCCATTAAAAAATAAAATCAAAAAGGTAATCATAAAAGTGGGAGAGACAGACTTTAAAACTAAATTATGCAGAGAGACTGCAGCAACTGCGGGAGGATTTATAGGGTTCAGAATCAGGACAGAGAAGGGAAGGATTCATGGAAGAGGCACCACCTAAACGAGTTTCAGTGGACAAGTAGAAATGTGCCCAGTGACAGTGGGAAGGGATTCAGATAGAAAGTAGGGACAAGAATCCTGGGGTGCAGTTAAGGATTTCAAAATGTCAGGAGCTACCTGTGAGGGACTGGGTTCCACCGGGAGTCTGAAATCTGACTCCCTTGGGACAGCAAGGCATTGTTGAGATTTGGATTGCTTCATCTGTTTTGTTGGTAAAACTCTTTCAAGGCTATCTCTTCAGGTATTGAGAGGAAAAGAAAAAGATAATTGGGTAATAAAGATGTCTCAAGGCTAGTAACCTAATTGGAACTGGAAAAAGATTAGCACTTGCTTCTCATACTTATTCACACAGCTGCCAAGGACTAACTGCCAAAACCAAGATAGCATCTCCAACTAGTTTTGACTGGTCAGCATTCGTAATCTGTAGCGGGTTGGGTAAATTTAATCTTGCACATTAGATGGGACACTCACCCTCTATTCCATTTCTGTTGGCATTAACTCCAGTAGGATCCACAGTGTTTTGTAACAGGCTGAAAGCATCTTATTATTCAGTGGTCTTGTTTCAGCTTTAAAATACAGTGAGATGATCCAAATGGATACCACATTCCTTTCCCACTTGCAGAATTTGTGTGGGCCACACACTGCCCACCATCATTATCTTTTGCATTGAAAGTCCCAGATAGCTGAGAATTCTGTGAAATCATTACCAGTTACTATCTACGTAATCTTGGACAGGTTCCTTAACCTGTGGGTGCCTCATAAATGACTTGCATGTACCTCATAGGGTTATTTTATCAACTGAGCTAATTTCTATACAACATTGAGAACAGTGCAGGCCATGCAGGACGAAGCCAAGCGATGTTAGCTGCCATTATTATTGTTGTTGTGCAGAATAAAATACTGTTAAGAGTGGTTGGATTTGAATAGTTAGGGGTATTGTGTTCGAATCCCAGCTCTGCCCTTGACTAGCTCTTCGATCCTGACAAGCTCTTTCTATCAGCTCAGAAGGGAAGGAGGGAGAAGGTTCCCCCTTGCACTGATATTCTGTGCTATCTGGCCAGACTGCTTGTCCTCCACCTAAGTACCTCTAGAAGGAAGCAAAAGACCATCTTCAAATCATCAGTGCTAGAGCATTTAAATGCCTTGTTCTAGAGTTTGGAAGAAAACTGTCAGCAGCCAGAGCTAATAAACATAGATGGTGCGCTACGTGTTTCTCCAAGAGGCAGAGAGAAGCATCTGATCTCTGGTACAATGGGTTGTCTGGCATCACTGGACCAAGGGGACAAATCAGCTCTAGGAATAGCTGGGGAAGAGGGCTCCTGGGTGGAGGGCTGCAGGGTGCACAGAAGTGCAGTTCCTGGTGCAGGGAGGTTCGGAGATAATTGCATGCCTCAGGTGTGCTTGGAAGCAGGGGCCAGAGGTTGATGTGGAAAGCAGCCAGTAGGGTAGTTATCTCCTAATTATTGCTTGCACTGGAATGTTTTATTCCATTTAAAAATGGTCTGATTGTTTTGATTTCTTTTTCATGCTGTAGGAAAACAGCCAGATGAGATCGATCCAAGCCGTGTGGGTGGTGTTCTCTAATTGCTGGGCTGGACTTTCTTTTGCCAATTAGGTGGCTTCCTTAGACCTGCCCTTTTAAAAACATGATTACTACATGAGGCAACTTACTTTTGTATAACCTCTTTCATACCCAATGGAGCTGCTTTCAACAGGTAAATTCCTTCTTGGCACACGCAGGTGCTTTCAAAAGCCTGTGCTCAGACTGAAATCAGAATCAGATACTGACTTACCTGAAAAGGAGTGCAGGGACATCCTCTCCCAGAGGTGTCTTCCGCCAGCATCCAAACCTTATTAAAGGACCCTTCACAACTCTGCGTTAGCTGTTTGGGTAGATTCAAACAGAGCAGATTCACTGCTAAAAGGAGGTGTTTATTGAGAACATATGGTGTTCTCCATACCTGTACACAAAAATTAACTCAAAATTTATGATAGGCCCAAATGTAGAATCTAAAACTGTAAGAATATTAGAAGAAGACATGAGTAAATATTTATAACTTGGGATTAGACAACCCTCCTTAGAAATGACACTGATGGCGTAAACAACAACAAAAATTAAATTGAACTTCATGAAAATTATAAACTCTTGTGCTGGGAAGAAAATCATCAAGAAAGTGAAAACACAACCCAGAGAATGGGAGTTGATATTTCCAAACCTTATATCTGATAAGGAACATTTTAAAAATATTCAAATAACTCTTACAACACACTAAGAAAGAGATAGCCATGTTTAGTAAGGGGAGTAAAGGATTTGAACAGACCTTCCTCCAGAGAAAATACACCACTGTCCGGTAAGCACATGAGAAGATCCTGAACTTCATTAGTCATCAGGGAAATGCAAATCAAAACCACAATAAGAGACCACTTTGTACCCACCGGGATGACTATAATCAAGAAGTCATAATAACAAGTGTTGGCGAGGATGTGAAGAATTGGAATCCGTACATGCTGTTGTTTGGATTGAAAAATGGTGCAGCTGCTCTGGAAAAACAGTCCTAAAAATGTTCATAATGTTAATCATAGGGTTGCCATATGATTCAGCGATTCCATTTTTGGGTGCCTACCCAAAAACAGTGAAAGCAGGGACTTGAACAGATATTTGCATCCCCATGTTCATACCAGCATTATTCACAACAGGAAAAGGTGGAAGTTACAGATGAATGAATAAAAAAAGCATAGTATATGCATAAAACAGAAGGTTATTTTCTTATACACAGTGCAACATGGACAAACTTGAGAACACCACACCAAGTGAAAGAAGCCAGTTACAAAAGACCACATGTCAAATGGTTCCATTGGTATGGAATGTCCAGGATAGGCAAATCTATAAAGAGAAAAGACAGAATTGGTGGTTGCCTAGGGCTGAGTTAAAGGAGTTGGGGGGAAATTCAGAGTACTGCTGATGGGTATGAAGTTCCTATTGGGAGTGATGAAAGCATCCTAAAATTGCATTGTCATGAGAGGTGCCCGACTCTGTGACTGTACTAAAAGTTACTGCACTGTGCACTTGAGAGAGATGAACTGTGTGAGAAGTGAATTGTATCCCAGAGCTGTTCTGTAAAAGAACTTGTGATTTAATGAGTTGCTACACTCATTCTCAAAGTTCAGCACTTGGAGGACCTCTGCTGTTCTTGAAGAAAAGAGACATTATCAGTAAATATTACTGACTGCATAGAAAGTTTATTGGAAATGAGATTTTCCTAGGAGAGATACAGGATTTGTCTTCAAGGAACTTCTGTGCAACTAGGGAAAATAACATTTAGTATGTGCTACAGTTTGAATCTGGAACATTCCTCAAAGACCCATATTTAAAGGCTGGGTCCTCAGTTTGACGCTGTTGGAAGGTGATGGGACTTTAAGGGGTAGAGCCTAGTAGAAGTGAGTTAGGTCACTGGGCTTGAAGAGTATATGCCCTTTCCTGTCTCCTTTCCCCACCTCTCTCTTCGCTTCCTGGTTACCATGAGGTGAACAGCATCCTCTACCTCAGGCCGTACTGACTACTATGATGTACTGACTCGCTACAGGCCCAAAAGCAATCAACCAAGTGTCCACAAACTGAAACCTCCAAAACTATGAGCCAGAATAAAGCTTTCCTCCTTCTAAATTGATTTATCTCAGGCATTTTTTCACAGAGATGTAAAGCTGACCAACAGTGTAAAAGGAATGGAGATTTCTCTCACCCCTCAATCTCTGTTTAATCCAGGTCCTTGCAAAGCCCTTCTCACTAGCTGCCTAGAAAATCAAGTACACCAAGCCAGGTTTTGGAGCCAAGGGAAAAAGTACCGTCTGTAACACTCAAAAGTAAAATATAAATAGAAAAAAATTACCCCTTTCTACATATGGTATTCTCAGGTAGAATACAAATTGGGTTAATAAATGTGTAAGACCTATGACATCAGAAAGGCCACTTGGAGTGCAATTCTGCTTGCTTTATGTGTCTCTTCAACTCTTTGGAAATGTTTATTGAGAAAGGTTAGTTCATTCCATCACAGTTGTCAAATACCTGCTGTGTGCAGGGACTTAGTGGGAGAGGCAGGCATGTAAACCGGCAGGGACAGCATTTTATGAAAAATTCCTAGGGCACATAGCAAAGAGTATTTGACTGACCTAGGGAAGAAAGCCAGGCTTCCAGGATAAGGCAGGCATGTTCTGAGATGAGGAAATCTGCCATTCCAGAACATGTCTGGCATTCTCTCTATATTATCTGCTGGCTACCCTCAACTCACCCTGTGAAATTATTATCCCCATTTTGCAGATCAGAACACTGAGGCTCAGCCTCTTTAAAGGGTTTTCCCACAGACAAAGCTGATAAGTGTCAGAGTCGAAATTAAACCTACTTTTCTGACTTTCAAAGTTAGGATGCTTTCTACTATACTCTGTTACTTCTTTGAACAACACAAAACTATACTTTTGGAGCATCTTTTTTCTGATAATAGAAATACTTATACACAATCCTTGTTGAAAATTTAAAAAATACATAAAGAACACAAGTAGATGAAAAATTTTCCAGGATCCAAACACTACAACCTAGATGATGTATAGTTGTCTAGGGTACAAGTTAGACTATGCTAATAGCCCACTTTTCACAAAAATATACAATCAAACCAAATCAAATTCAGTGGTTAGGTTCAATGATGATCTTATGGGGAACTGTGATTTGTTCTCGTCCAATTTGGTTTTCGACCAGAATCGTGGAAAGAATAAGTTTGTGAACTGAAGTACCACTGTATTTGTAAGATTTCCCATGTCTTCAGACACTCTCCTGTATAATATTGTAATGATTATCAAATATTTTCTTTTTGGGATATACTATAATTATCTACCTGATTACATGGCTAAACCTTTAGGGTACCCAACTTTTGCTGTTATAACCAATATCATGATGAATATTTTACAAATTAACCTTTGTCTCAGTTTTAGATGACATTTTAGAATTTATGCTAAGGAATTTCCATGCCAAAAAAGGGTTGCATATTTTGAGACTTTTGATTTGAATTCTCAGATAGTCTTAAAGAGGTTGCATTAATTATACTTTCGCATGAGAGTGTAATTGTTTTCCTGCTTGCCATAAACATTGTCCTTTTAATTTGCCAACATGATAGTTTCTCATTAACGTTTTAAATTTTATTTCTTTCTTTATTGAATTAATTATTTTGGGAGAGGTGCTGGGGATCCACCACTGAGCTACATCCCTAGCCCCCTGAAGTTGATTTTTCCTGTGTTTGTATCATGTTAATAAAGGCCCAAATTAGGATACTGACTAAAAGTGCATGAAGCCTGAATGGAGCCATCTTCATAGACCATAGGAGAGGGTGACTTTAAAATACATTTTGCCAAACCCTCTATCACTGCTGCTGGGAGGAAGGTTTAGATGCTGTGTGAGGTTGTACTGGGAAGTGGGAAAATGGTGGAAAGGAGTTATTTCTTAGGTTCTGTAACATTTATTTTTCCTCACATAGGTTCTTAAAGGTGGACAGGAAGCACCCACAAAACCTAAAGGTCGTCCCAAGAAGAACTCCATCCCCACGTCAGAAGAGATCGAAGCTGAAGAGAAGATGCACAGCCAGGCGCAGAGCCAGGAGGGCCTAGAGCCCTCGCAGGGACAGGAAGAGTCCTGTGACGCGCAGGAACTAAAAGCGTGTGATGTCCCCTTGGAGGTGGCAGAGCCGCCAGGCCAGCCCCAGGAGCTGCCGGGAGCCTCTTCCAAACCCCCGCCATTAAGCTAAAGTAAAACTCTTGCGGGCTAGGGGAGACTGGGAAGAAGGGAAAAGTGAAGGCAGGGAGGCCAGGGAGAAAAGCACTTCTAACAGCCTGGCCAACTTGCCTCCCTCCCGTTCCTCAGTGGCGCCTTCATCACAAGCATCTGAGGAAGACTTGCTTGTCTTAGGCCCTCCTCTTCCTGGAAGGCTGCGTAAGCCATAGATGCCCCTGATTGAGAAAGACAGTGCCTTACAGCTCCTGTCCCCGCGGGGGTGACGGCTGTTGGGCTGGATAGACGCTCCGCGCCAGCCTGCAGCGGAGGGCCTCGCCCACCTGCTCCCTGTCCCTGGGCAGCCAGTCGTCAAAGCAGAGAGAGATGGAGGCGCTGGCACAGCCTGCCCGGCGCCTTGCTGACTCAGCACTTATTTCTGTAGTTTTAAAAGAATTTAATGTTTTGGGTTTTCTTTGGGGGGCTGGGCAAGCAAAAGAGTTGGAGGAAGGGAGTGGTAAGTTCTTAGAAATGTTTCTGGATCACGTTTGTTTGTTTGTTTGGAGACATGTGTGCCTTTGTACCCATTATAACAAGATGGTCAGGTGACCAAGAACTGATAAGCCTTGCTTTTCTTGCTTCTTTTAGTTACCCTCTCTGAAGCTGCCAATGCAGAAACGTTAAGATAACTTTTATTTTTTAATTAAAAATAAATCTTTCAAAAGGGTTGAGTGTTCTGTTTCTTGGGGTGGTATCTAACCTTCCTAAATGTGTCCTGTGGGAAGAAACCGGAAAGACAGCTAGGCTCCCTAGTCCTCCTTTCTTCATCTACAAAACAAAAGACTGGGTCAGGCCACCCACTGGGTCCGCGTGCCAGGAGCCCTGGGACTCAGTGTTGGGACCCGGAGTGAGGAAGGAGCAGCGCATCTGGGCTCCACTCACCGTGGCAGCTGCTCTTCATTTTGGGCTTCCAACTCTAACGATACTTTTTTGAAGAAGTAATGTATGTATAATGCTCCCAAAGTCAAAACTGCATAAAAAGAAGTCATGCTTCTGTACTACTTTCTTACCCCATATCTTACAGGTAATCATTTTTACTGGTTCCTTATTTATCCTTCCAGTTCTTCTTTATGAAATATCCATTTGGATGGATAATGGGCTCTGGAGCTTTCAGAAAAGAAGGTTTGAGAACAACTTGGCTAGATCTACTCAGTAATTTTAAATTTAAAAGTGATGTCCCAGCTGAGAATGCAGCTCAGGGCTACACTGTGTGTTTAGCACGAGTGAGGCCCTGGGTTCCATCTTGAGCACTGCAAAAAGAACAAGAAAAGGAAAAAAAAAAAAAAAGTAAAAACAATATTCCACTTTTAATAACACAGGAAAGATGTAGGCACCAGAATTTCCAAAGGGAGGACTCTGGCTCCCTCCGACCTCCCTCCTTGTCTGATTCTCATGCATTCTAGTTCTGATGCCTGATTTCCCAGGGGTCACCTTAGGGTTGTTTCCATGATGCCATGAAGGATAGAGTGCCCAATTAGTGGATGACCAGTCATTCACTGTGCACGCATTCTGCCAAGTTGCAGGCATGGGGAACACCACGCTGTTTTCACAGGGGCCTCCACTAAGAAGCAGAACCTGTTACTAGTTCTGTGAAACAATCCTATAATTCATTTCAGAGTTAAACAGGAAATATCTGCATGCTTTCAATCATCTGGCTGCCTGCTTCTCCTCATTAATGTGGACAATCAGAAAGGGACTGGAGTTTTGACATTGCCAAGGCAGTGCCTCCGTCCCCTTTGCTATTGAGACCAACAAAGAGAAAGCAGCCTTTCTCTTCACTCCTGTGAATAGACAAAGGAGTTAAGGACTTGGCCTCTGAGAACCAGTTTGCACAGACCACACCTTGCTACCTGCGCAAGGCTGTTTGTGCTGAGCGTTCAGAAAGCGCTCTCCCTCACCTCTAGCTTACACCGCAGTACGATTTCATGACCAGCCTACCAGGTGGTGTCACAGCGAGCCAGAGTATACACAATGGCCAGAGTAAGCAGCTGGCTCTGTGGCAGGTTAGTCTCATGCTGAAGGAACAGTTCTGTCCTGTTCATCCCACTCCGGAGAGGCCTTCTGTTTGGATGCTGGCTTCCTGTGATGGGTTTTGGTCTCTTTCCCTGGGCTCTCATGGTGTCCTTTTCTGTGGTGTTAGTGACTGTCACGGGACAGAAGCACATGTACATGCACAATTGCTAGTGTAGCTGAGTGCTGGGCTCCAGGTTCTTGACTTCCAGCTCTTCTTCCACGGCCCCTCCTTTTGGGTTTGTTTCTTGCCCCTAGGGGTTGAAGGTACTTTACTGTGAAGTTAAGACCTGGGATTATCTTGCCTTGTGTTTTGTAAGGCCCGGCCTAAGGTTACCTCCATTTACAAGCCCTCAGCCTATCCTCCAGCCTCAGGTTGCGTGGATTTGCCCCGTGACTCAAAGAGGGTCCAGGCTGGGTCTTTAAAAATATTTTTTGGGGGACAGTGGTTGGATTGAACCCAGAACCTTGTACATGCTACGTAAGTGCTTGACCACTGAGCTACATCCTCAGCCATAAATATTTTAAATTGACAAAAATTTTAATATTTATGTGTCTTGAAATGTGTACACATTATGGAATTGCTTTATCTGGCAAATTAACCAGTGCATCATATACTTAATCTTTTTGTGGTGAGAACACTTGAAATCTACACTCTTAGCAATTTTTAAGTGTATAGTATGTTTTTAACCATAGATATCTTGTTGTGCAACAGATCTCTTCAGCATATTCCTCTTTTCTAACCTAAATTTTGTATCTTTCAACCAACCTCTCAGTCCTTGTCAGGCAAGCTGTACACTCCCACCCTCAGACGTCACCACGGTCTCTGGTGACACCATTCTGCCCTCTACTTCCGGGTGGTCAACTCTTTGAGATTCCATCTGAGTCAGAACTTGTGTTATTTGTCTTTCTGTGACTATCTTATTTCACTTTAATGTCATCCAGGCTTGCCCATGTTGTTAAACAAACGACAGGGTTTTGTTCTTTTTTATGCTGAGCACTATTCCATTAAGTCTGCGTAGCACATTTTCTTCATTCACCCTTTGGTGGACAGTTAGGTTGATTCCATACCTTGGCCACTGTGGATAACGCTGCAATGAATCGGGAGTGCTGATGTCTTCTGGACAGACCGATTTTGTTTCCTCTGAACACATCCCGGGAGTGGGAGTGCTGGATTATATGGTAGTTCTGCTTTCAGTTTTTAGAAGAAAGGGCTGGCCCTTCTGCAAACAGGCTCATTCATTGCTGTCTGCATCTTGCTGGAAACCAAGATGGGCTTTTCCTCGAGCTCCATCTTTCCCTTTTGTCTCTGGTTCCCAAGACTTGTGACCCGCATCTGGAAGCCAGCTTTGCAAGCTGTTCTGACCTGTGCCACCAGCCTACACCCTGAAATTACCAATGGTCTGTTGTTCTGTCACTCAGATGCTGCTTGCTTGCGAAAGTTAAAGCCCAGATGCTGATAACTGCTTATCCCTGCTGCCTACCATGGCATCATTGCATATTCCCTGTCTCTGAGGGGTCCAGGCCAGCTCAATGTGGGCCTGATGCTGTAATGATGCAAGAAGACCTTGCGCTCACTACACGCTCATAATGATTAAAATCACAACCACGGGTGCATGGTGCATCTGACTGTGCCCAAATTAGGGAAGAAAAAAAGTGACATTCTGATCCCTTGAAATCTCCCCTTCCCATGTGAACAACACTCCTCATAACCATCCTAGCAAAAACACAGACACCATACTTATTTGAGAAGAAGGTGTCTGTAGAATATGAGCTCCTCTTCTCCATTCATTGGCCATTGAATAAAATGTCCTCTCTGTTCCCAGAACTGTTTCATTATGCGCATGTTGTACCCAATACGAGAAGACCTGCAAATTTGGTAAATGATAGTGAGTAGGAAACCCTGCAAATTGAGTAACAAAGTGATGTTAATGTTTTTCCTGGGTCTCCACTGTTGCTCTGGAGCCATACTGAGAACCAAGCCCAGGGGCTGATTCTCTATTCCCTGTGTCCTCATCATTAGGATGTCCCCACACTTTATGACAGATCCACAGTTAGTCTTAGTATGGGAATTCTGCCGGGGTTCCCTGGCTCAGATCCCACCTCAGGCATCTTTTCTGTTAGAGGGAAAAGGAAACCTGGTGTAGGTCCTAGACTGTCACCCATCTAATCATGACTTTGTGTTCTGGGGCACTGTACACTCCAGATTCCTTACAGGTCATCTGCGAGTGTTTGCTAAGACGCAACACTCAGGCCTCAGTAACCAAATGAGTGTTATGGTATGAGCCATGAGCCTTCAAACTAGTCTGAATAGATGAGAAACCAGCCTTAAATAGGCCAGTTTTGAGTTTTTCTAGAACTGCCTTGAAGTGGAGGTCTGAGCTCACCGTGAGCCTTTCTTCCCCTCCACAGAGTACTTACGAGTTGACCGTCATTTCATGACCTTTCAACTTCCTTCCACTCAGCCTTGTCCCACGCCTCTGGGCTGGGCCTGGGTTAGAACTGACCTGGAGGGTCTGGGTTCTGTCCTTAACAGAAATAGTGCTTTGTACTATTAGTATGATACTAATAGCAGCCACCACATTGCTTGCATCTGCCTTAAACACCATCCTGGGGCTCTTCCCTACTCCCTCTCCTGCCCATATCAATGACTAGGTCATTTTCAGGGCCTCTGGCAATTTTCTATGAGTGCTGCTTCAATCTTATTCCCAATTCTATGTGAAAGGAATTGTGGAGGGGCAGGAAGTATTGGGATAGCTGAAATGTGCTTTGCACAAAAAGTCCCTTTTCAGGATTTCGAGGCAGTTTGTGCCTGTGTTGCCTAAAGCTCTGAGCACTATCTTTAAGTAAACATCTCCCTTCTGGGCCCACACTGCTCCCCCCTCCAACGCACAGAGGTATCGCTTCCTCCTCTTTGGACCCTTTGAATCCATGTTCTCTGTGCCCAAGTCACAAAATCCTTTCCCCTACCCACTTTGCCTCTCCTCTTCTTCACACCTCTCGATATTATAGTGTGACGTCACCTCTTCCTTAATTAACTTCATCCTTCTCCAGTCCAACCTGCTCACTCCTCTCTCACCTTTCCTCTTAGTGCACCTTTTGTAACTACCACTGTGGTTCTGCCATTTTTCCAAAGAGGACACAGATTCCTTTTGTTTCCCTAGTAGAGTAGGAATTCCCTGAGGCTGTTTTTCAGCTCATGTGTTCTCAGTTCTTTTTTCTCCACTGAGGTCTCCAAAGGCCTATAGATTCTCCTGGCTTCCTGCCGACTCACTTACGTCTTGGAGGGCCAGAGGTTTTGTGCTTTCTGTGGTGTGGGGGGTACAGCCCACTGCCGTGAGCCTTGAGGCCCCGTCATAAAGCACCTCTTCTGATCCTTGGCCGCCACCAGAGCAGCAATCATTGTCCTTAGGGCACAGGGTGGCCAGAACTTCTTGCCAGAGATGAGAAGGAAGGCAGAGCAAAACAGCTTTGCTGTCTGCTAAAGTGTTCTCAGGGGAAATAATGCTGGGCCAGTTTGCCCAAGGGAAGCCGTGTGACTAGAAAGTCCACACTGGAAAGCCCTTATGGGCAAGGGGCAGTTTGCCAATTGTGCTAATTCCTTTTGGGAAAGGCATTCACAGGGCTCTGAAGGAAAAGCTCTCAAGATTTTCCCTGAAAGAGGTCCTGAGCAATGTTGCAGAGGGCAGCCCAGGAGGATGTAATGTGTACTGAGGCATTTGTCTAAAACACAAATTAAAATCTTGTCTAGACCCAAGTGATATTGGGCACCTGGTGATGGATGGTGAGGCTAGTTTGGCCTGTGACATTAGGAGGTGGTCGAGGGGAGGCGAGTTCATCCCGAAGTGGCTGGAAGGGCCAGTGCAAGAGGTTCGAGATGTGCCCAAGACTCAGTTTTGAGGATTGGAGCCAAATCCACAAGCTGGGGTGGGCAGTAGCCAGAGACATCCTTTCTATTTTGCAGAAGGGAAAACTGGAAGAGACATCAGTGACTTGAGACTTCCATTCACACAGTGAAGTTGGCAAGAATTTCCTCAACATCTATTTTGTGTCTGGTCCTGTGCTCATATTGGGATGGGGGGGTGTGGAGGGAGAGGGAAAGAAGGGGGCAAAGCAACACCTCTCGGCCCTCAAATAAGCTAAAATCTCTTTGGAGAAATGAATAATCTCGTGAGTATGGGGGTGGAGTTAGGGAGTCCAGCCAAGTTTTTGTGATATTTACATATTCCCTGACTCTGTGAGGTGGCATTATTTCTGGGCACGGAAGGTGATTCACAGGAGATACATCCCTTAGCATGTCCTCACCAGGCCAGGCCCGCTAAGAGAGGGTTAATGTCTTAGGTAGGCCCCTTGTGCACCTGGAAAGGTGATTAACACTGGAACAACAGGTGTTTGTTAAATTCAACTGAATATGCCTCTAATCCCAGATTGTCTCCCAAATCCTTGGTGGAGGGTGGTTTGGGGTGGGCAGAAAGATCTGGGTAATGCCATTTATAATCTGGGTGTGGATCCCGAAGGGAAGGTAGCTCAGCATCAGGCTGGTTTTGCTTCCTTGCATTTTGCCCTTGCCTCACCAATGGGCAGTGGACCCAGTGGCCTTCCTGATTCCTTTTCTACCCACCGGGAGTGCCCCGTCCTGGAGTTGACCTCTACCTGGCTGCTTTGTGTGGTCATGTCCTCTTCTTGCATCTACAGGTCAGCCATGGCCAGGAGGGGCCGGACAGACACTGCCTGCTGAGGGGCCACATAAATCACCATGACAGGCTCCTTTCATGCCCGCCAGGCTGCCTCCTTTCTTTCCCAAGCCCTCTTCCCTTCTGTTTATTTTTGTTGTGGATTTATTAGACACACAGTTAAGTGCCCATTTATTTCTGTGAACTGTCATCGTGCCTGCTTCATGAATAAGATCATTCACTGACAAAACCCTTTAAACATTTTTGAAAAAGAAGGTGGGGGAGAAGAGAGGCAAGGAGGAGGAAACAGTGCCGCAGGTCAGTGAGGAGGCCAAGAATAACTGAAACCCAAGCAGCAGCCGCTCCTGCAGCTCAAGAATGTAACAAGGGCCCTCAGAGTCGCCTTGAATTTACCCTGTTCGTCAAGACATGTGTCATCTGTCCTGCGGGATCTGGGGTCTAGAGTTCATTGCTTTGTCTTGGCTGCTGGGGATCACACAGTTTGGGGCAGGCTCAGTGGCTGCCACGCACCTGTTCAAAACGGTTGCCAAGAACCTCAGGGCATGTCAGGCCGAGTCCTTGCCCCCTTGGGATTCAAAATGAACTTCCTTGATCCAAATCCAAACCATCCCAATTCTTCAGAGCTTCGCTTCTTCAGGTGGCCTTTTCTCCCCAGCACCTGGTTCCTTAAACATGCAAATTGCTTAGCCAAAAGTAGCAACTTCCAGGTTCAGTGTCTTTTTAATGCATCCTGACTATATACCAGGCACTTTTTTCCATCGTCCCACTAATTCACTTAGCAGAGTGATGAAGTTGGCGTTAGTACCGCCTCCGTTTCAGAGATGGGGAAACTGAGACCTAACGTGGTTAGGCAACTTGCACCACTATTTACTATCCCACCCCCTCACTTGGCCTGTGCTTACTTACCAAGAGGCTGAGCTGGCTGACCCTGATATCACAGCAAAGCGTGGATGCAGGCAGAAACCATGTCCCCCATGCTCTCTGGCTGGGGTCCTTTGCCTCTGCATCCTTCTCAGCACACCCTTATGCTTGGGATGCAGTCTGCTCCTTGAGCGTAAATGACAAAGACCCCCATCCACCCACGAGCACTGGCAACAAGTCCAGGTCCCCTCCTACCTCTTCTGTTACGTTCCGGAAGCTCTGGAACATTTGGGGTTTTAGAGTGAGGTGCGACCTTAGAAGGTGCGGTTAGCATCTGGAGACACGTGGACGGAGGGGTTCATGCAGAAGCACAGTAATAGGACGGTGTCCTCCCTGCGTCGGAGATGTGGTTGTCCACGTCAGGATGGGAGGGACCCGAGAGGAAGCTGTCAGACCTTGGTAGATGCTGCCCTGAAGACTGCTGGAATGCTGCGTTCTCGCTGCAAACACAGAGGCTGCTGTTTCTCAGCACTTTTCGGAGTCATTTCTGGGGTCTAAGCAGCCTTAGTGCCCTGACCCCGGCCCATCACCTTGCTTCTGCCTTCATAGGGCCTGGAGCTAGTCTTCCTTCCCTGATTCCTCCTCCATCTGCTCCAGTTTTTGGTTTCTCTTTCAGACATTTATTTCACTTCATTTGCACTTTGTTTTGCTTTATGTTCAATGCAGAGGAAGTCTGTAATATGAAAAAGTTACCATGAATAAAGCACAATTATATAACACAATGTCCAACCAAAATAGATGTTCTACATGCAACCATGCAGTGAGAAGGAGTGTTCTGACATATAAAAGCTCGGGATATGTTGGGACTGGTCGTTCTGTATTGCTTTCTAAGGATGGCAAACACTGGCTTTTACTATCAAGGCTACTGGGCCTGTCTGGACCCTGGCATACCAGTGTGTGGGCACAGGAATCAGAGACTTCAGTGAATGCATATTTCTAAGAAAAAAGCTTCTGGACACAAAGGTAGCAGTGAAAAACTTACTTTCCAGAGCACAGCCAGCTATAGATCAGTGTCACATTCTAATTATTTAAAACATCAGTTACAGAGTGCTCGCAGGTAGCTAGCTGTGTTCATAATGGTAAGTAGAACATTGAATAAAGTGCCCTGCCCCTGGCCAGTGCTGTCACTCACTTGGGCCAACCCATATGGCAAGCCAGGAGGACCCTAGAACCGTGTACCCTGACACCAGCTAATGCCACTCCCACTCCTGGGGTCTCCACAGCACAGGACAACAGGAATTGACAACCAACAGACTGAGCTGGTGGAAGAAGAGACCACCACCCAGGAGGAGAGTTCCCTTCAGGACTGAAGCGTTGCCCTGTCACAGAGAACAGGTGAGAGACAGCCTTGGGAAATAGGCTTGGAGAGGGTGAGAGCTAAACAGAGATCTCCTGGGGCCCCCTGCAGAGCACCAGATCACACCTGGAAGACAACACAGGACCTGTATTCTGTCATGGGAAGCCAGGTTTGGAGGTGTAACTGTCAGTGAAGAAGGCATTTACTCTAGTGGTATGTTTATGTCTAGAGCTCTGGCCCTGCTGCCTACACCCAGCAGAAATTAAGTGGTCTGAAGTACTATAGGTCAATATATGGTAGGCCTCGCTGTTTTCACTAAAACCATAGTCCTCTTTGTTCTAGCTGGTTGTTCATGAGTGCTTCCTAAGGTCTGTCAATATCCTGTTAACATTTGATATTGTTTTCACTGAATTCACAGCTATAGCCCAGGTAACATAGTAGTGGCTGACAACTGGTTTTCTCTCTGCCAATAATTGGATTACCTGGGGGTCATAAACAATGAACAGTGGATATACATACACATAGCGTCATGGGGGAGCAAGGCAACAGAAGACCCCCAAGGTCTCCCAACTCTCCTAAGGCAGAGCAAGGAGGCACAAATGGAGGAGAAAGCAAGTACCAGGTAACAGAACTACAAAAAGTCTACAAAAGAGATGAAGAAACTAGAAGAGTTCAAAGAGAAAATGAACTAAATTGCATGGAATTAAGTAAGTAAAAAATTGGAAGAGCTGACCAAAACGGTTCAAAACATAAATGACAAATTCACCAAAGATATAGAATCCTTGAAAAGATATCAGATGGAAATAAAAAATGCATAGAACTCATAAATTGCATAAATGACCAATGTGAAGACAGAATGTCTGAAATTGAGGGTAAAATTGTAAATTATGAAGAAGTACTCAAAGTAGCCACAAAAAGAAAAAAAAGACTACCCAGCATCTAGTAGATGACACTAAAAAGGCCAACCTAAGGCTAACTGGAGTTGGAGAAAAGCTAGAAGATAACACAGATGGAATCATTAATGTCTATGGAAATCATAGCAAAAAAATCTCCCAAATATGAGAAAAGGAACACATAAGGAAGCAGGCTTCCAGAACACCAAACACTTATGATGAATTACGGAAGTTCACCAAGATGTATCTGTATTAAATTGCCAGATATTCAACAAAAACAACAACACGAGAATTTTAAAGGCAGCCAGAGAAAAACAAAAATAAAGGTAAACCTATTAGAATTACAGCAGACTTCTCAACACAAATTTTATAGGCCAGAAGAGCCTGGAGTGCAGTGTTTCAAGCCCAAAGTGCAAACAACTTTCAACCCAGATTAACATACCCAGTAAAGCTTTCCTTCCAAATAGACGGAGAAATAAGGACATTTATAAAAAAGACCACCTCAACAGACATATGAATACTAAACCAGAACTCCAGAAAATAGTCAAGAATACCCTATACAGAGATGATGAAATGAGTAAAGCTAAAAAAACAGATGAAATGGAAATGCCCACCAAGATCAATGGATAAACAACAACGAAAAGAACAGGAAAAGAAAAACAAAGGAGTTACCAACAGTGAAAGAGTTCAGTGACAGTAAATAACACATCTCAGCGATATCTCTCAATGTTAATGGCCTCAACTCTCCAATTAAAAGATACAGATTGTCAGAATGGATCAAAAACCAAAATCCAACAGTCTGTTCTGAATGGAAATTCATGTAATCCCAAAACATATTCATAGACTAAAAGTCAAAGGATAGAAGACAATAATTCATGTACCAGGGCCCACAAACCAAGCAGGGCGAACAATCTTCATCTCACACATGGTAAACTTCAAGCTAAAACTGATCAGCAGAGACAAAGAAGATTACTACATATTAGTCCAGGAAACAGTTCAACGAGAAGAGATAATGCTTATAAATATTTGTGCACTGAATATTGCAGCAGCTATCTTCATAAAACAAACACTGCTACATAAAAGATCAAATAATATTAACATTATCATAGTGGGGAATCTTAACACCCTACTTTCACAAAGAGCTAGATCAACAAACAAAAAAAGACAAAAAATCAATAAAGAAATATCAGAGTTGAACCACACACTTGGACATATGATTTAAAGATATCTACAGAGTATTCCATCTTACTATAACAGAGTATACATACTTTTCTGCAGCACGCATTACTTTCTCTAAAATGGATCACATACTAGTCCATAAAGCATGCTTACACAAATATAAAAGAATGGAAATCACCCAATGTGTGCTATCAGACCACTGTGCAATGAAAATGGAAATCAACAACAGAAAAAATCATGAAAAATGTAGAAGCACCTGGAAAATTAGTAATACAGTCCTAAACAACCAACGGGTAACAGAAGCAATCAAGGAGGAATTTTAAAATTTCTGGAAGTTAACAGCAATGCCCATACCACGCACTAGAACCACTGGGACACTGTGAAAGTCCTAAGAAAGAAATTCATTGCAATCAGTTCTCACATTAGGAAAACAGAGTGAGCTCAAATAAACAACCTTATGAAGAACCTTAAGATACTTGAGAAACAACAACAATCCAGGCCCAAGTCAAAATTAAGGAGGGAAATCTTAAAGATTAGAGCAGAAATCAACTAAATTGAGACTAAAAAAACCCCAAAGAATCAAAGAATTTAAGAGCTGGTTCTTGGAAAGAATAAACAAAATAGATAAACCCTTAGCCAAAGTTACCAAGAAAAAGGAGAAAACTCATGTCAATGCACTTAGAAGTGAAAAAGGTAAAATCACAACAGACACCACTGAAATCCAGAAGATAGTAACGATTATGAAAAATTATATCCTAACAAATTGGAAAATTTTGAAGAAGTGGACAAATTCTAGATTCATACAAATTTCCAGAGCTAACCCAAGAAGACATAAACACACTGAACAATCCAATGACAAGCAACGCAAAAAGAATCTACCAACTAAGAAAAAGCCCAGGAGCTGATGGATTCACTGCTGAATTCTATAAAACCTCTAAGGATGTTACATCACCTATGCTCCTCAATCTTTTTAAAGAAATTGAAAGGGCCATAGTGCTCCCAAATTCATTTATGAAAGCCAGCATCACTCTGATTCCAAAATAAGATAAAGACCCAACTAAATAAGAAAACTGCAGGCCAACCTCCTTAATGAACATAGATGCAAAAATCCTCAACAAGATATTAGCAAGTAGAATGCAGCACATCATCAAAAAGATCACACATCACAGTCAAGTAAGTTTCATCCCAGAGATGCAAGGATGGTTCAACATATGCAAATCAATAAATGTAATGCATCGCATAAACAGAAGCAAGGTCAAAAGCCACATGACCATATCCATAGATGCAGAAAACGCTTTCGATAAAATCCAACACCGCTTCATGATAAGAATGCTGAAGAAAAAAGGTAGAGAAGTACCATACTTGAATTTGATAAAAGCTATTTATGACAAATAAAAGGCCAACATCATATTAAATGGGGAAAAACTAAAATCATTCCCTTTAAAATCAGGAACAAGACAAGGATGCCCACTGTTACCAGTTTTATTCAACATAGTACTTGAAACATTAACTAGAGGAATCAGGCACTAGAAAGAAATAAAAGGGATACATATAGGAAAGGAAGAACTCAAATTATTATTTTTTGCAGATGATATGACACTCAACATAGAAGACCCAAATAATTCCACAAAAAAACTCTAAGAATTCATAGCCAACTTCAGCAATGTAGCAGGATACAAAATTAACACACAAAAATAAATAGCATCTGTGTATACCAATAATGAACTCAATGAGGAGGAAATTATAAAACTAATACCATTCATAGTAGCATCAAGATAATTCCTAACATCTAGGAATTAACATAACCGAGGAAGTGAAAGACCTCTACAAAGAAAACTACAGTACTGGAGATTGACAAGGACATCATAAGATGGAAAGATGCCCCATGTTCTAGGAGAGGCAGAGCCAGTATTGTGAAAATGGCCACACTGCCAAAGCCCTCGCACAGATTCAATGCAGTCCCAATCACAATACCAACAGCACACTTCACAGATCCAGAGAAAACAATGCTAAAATTTGTATGGAACCAGAAGAGACCCAGAATGGCAAAAGCAATTGAAAGGAAAGTGGGAGGCATCATAATACCTGACTTCAAACTATACTACAAAGCAACAGTGATAAAAATGAGATTGTTCTGGAACAAAGATAGAAATCATGTGGATCAATGCAACAGAACAGAGGAACCAGAAACATCCCCAGACACATTCAGGTATTTGATCTTTGGCAAAGTGGCCAAAAGATAGGTTGGAGGAAATGTAGCCTATTCCACAAATGGTGCTGGGAAGACTGGATATTTGTTTGCAAAAGATTGAAATTGGACCTTGTATCTTACCATGTACTAAACCAAAGTCAAATAGATCAAAGATCTAAACATTAAAATGAAACATTGAACCTACTGGAATATAAAATAGGAAAATATTTGAAATGATAGGCATAAGAAAAGATTTTCCAAACAGACCCCTAATGACACAAGAAATAACAGCAAGAATCAACAAATGGGATTACATTAAATTAAAAAGCTTCTAAATAGCAAATAATTCTTTAAAATTTTTTTATTTTAAAGAGAAAAAAATAACAACAATAAAACAGAGTTTCAAAACAAGTTAGTAAGAGGGTTACAATAATTAATATTGAGTATTAAGAAAAGAGACAACATACAGAATGGGGAAGTTTGCCAGCTATTATTCCTAAGACAGAGGACTAATATCTAGGATACATAAAGAACTCAAAAAAATTAGATTACCTAAAATAAAAGACCCAATCAAGAAATAGGCAAGTGAAATGAACAGACATTTCTCAAAGGAAGAAGTACAAATGACCAACAAATATATGAAAAAATGTTCAACATCTCTGGCCATTAGCAAAATACAAATTAAAACAACACTAAGATTCTATTTTACAGCAGAAAGAATGACCATCATCAAGAAGTCAAGCAACAACGAATGCTGGCATGGCTGCACTGAAAAAGAAATCTTCCTACATTGTTGATGGGAATGTAAACTAGTATGACCATTATGGAAATAAGTATGGAGTTCCTTAAAGAACTAATTCAGAAATTCCATATGACCCAGCTATCCCTCTTCCAGGTATCTACCCCGAATAGGCAAAGACAACATACTATAGTGATACATGCATACCAATGTTCACAGCAGTACATACAGTTCGTAGTACATACAGTTCATAGTAGCTAAATCCTGGAAGCAGCCTGTGTATCCATGAATGGATGACTGGATAAAGAAAATGTGGTATCTGTACATTATGGAATACTACTTGGCTACAAAGAAGGACAAATTTGAGATGTTTGGAGGAAATTTAATGTACCTGGAAAATACAATGTTGAGTAAAATAAACCAAACACACAAGTTTAAATACTGTATAGTATCTCTCATTTGAGTAAGACAAAGTACAAACAAAAAGCACAAAAAAGAATGAATAGAAGGAGACAAGGGGATAGATTTCTTGCAAATGGGAAGGGATCCTGGAGACAAAGGGTGAGAGGGGAGGGGGAAGGGAAGGGGAAATAATTAGATTTACGGATATGCCATGTGCAGGAACCCAATAACCTCAATGAATATAAACATCATATGTTATAAAGATAAGATTAATAATATCAACAAGAACAAAAATAGGGAAATGGGATTAAAAGAGGAGAGAGGGAGGAGGAGGAAAGGGGAAGGGGATTAAAAAAAGAATCAAACTGTATCGTATACATGTACCCAATCCCCAAGATAATTGCAAACTGCATGTATTGCAAACATGTACTACTAATAATAAATTACAGAAATAGCATAACATTGTTTTGCATGCAGTGCAGGTAAATTTTCAGTGTTCCACATAGCTTATTTTTAATTGTTTCAAGACTTGTGAATATGTACTTAAAATGGATCTTCTACAAATTTACATGTACTTTACATATACTGAAATAAAAAGCAGTAAAGTGATTTGGGGTTCATATTTCCATAGCAAAAAGAATCTGACCCTGTTTTGGTAATGGCAATGTGTGAATGGAAATACACAGTTTTTAAAAATTTTTAGCATATGAGCAAGATTTAATGATTATCCTTGGATTTGGGGTAGTTTCCCATTCATTTTTGCCTTGGCACATGTCAATTAACACAGCAAGTTAAGTGCAAGAGAAGATAATTTTGTTCCTAAGAGGACAGTGAGTGCTGGCAATAGAAACTATAGAGTCCATCAGCACTAAATTAGAGTTGCTGAAACAACACACAATGGATTTCCAGTTGGACGTGAAGGTTCCTTCCACTGTAGATACATAGATATATGGAAATTTTCATATTATGTAACAATTTTATAGCTTTACAGATTTCATGATCCAAAGTGAAAACTAAATATTCCACATCCTACTCTTTTACTGTCAATCGAGATGAAACCATTTCCTTTTATTTTAAGGAGAGTTTTCAGGTGTCCATACTTCTTGGGCCATGTTTGATACATTTCCATGTCTCTTCAGTCTTGTATGACAAAGCCCATTTGACATAGCAATAGTCTCCATCATCTAGTTAAACTCCTGGATGTTGTCCAAACTAGTCATACTTGGGATTTTCAATATTTTCTGAATTATATTTATATCAAAATTAACAAGGGAAATTTAGTAGATGTGGTAAAGACATTTTCATTCTTTTTATTTCTTTCATTGACATTTTGGGCTTTCATAAGCAGCCGTTTCAATCTTGGGAGAAGGATGAGGAAAGTGTAGCTGCTTTAGGCCTGCGTCAAGGGCTTGGCCTGGGCTTATGAGCTGCAATGTTCCCTGAGTCTCTTTCTATCTGTAAGTTTCTCTCCCAGCTCTTTTCCTCCCTTTGCAGTTCATTAAATTGCATGCATTCTTTCTATGAATGTAGCGGTATAAACTCGTGATATAGTTTACATTTTAAAAAAATGTTTTCTAGCTTTTCCTTTTGAAAGAACCCAAGAAAAATTGGCTAATACATTGGCATTGAAAGCTGGCATCAGGGCCGGTGAGATGGCTCAGCGGCATATGCGCCTGCCTGGCAAGCGCAAGGGCCCGAGTTTGACTCCCAGAACCCACATACAAAAAAAGGGCCGGTGATATCGCTCAGCGGCACAGGCTCCTGCTGGCGCGCGAGGTCCTGAGGTTGACCCCCGGTACCCACAAAAAAAAAAAAAAAAGTTGGCATCTATGTGAAGATCTCTGAAATCTAAATCCCACTAAAAGGAACCAGAAGTCTTGGAGAAATGGCTCATTTCAGGTCTGAGGCATGACTTGTAGAAGTTTAGCTTAGACTGTTTTATTGCACTACAAAGCATGATGCTGCCATATACTACTAGGCCATGTCAGAAGGGTGTTGGGGGCCAGGAGCTGGCTTGAATAGGCTTCCATTGGATAAAAGTGGACAATGCACGTGTCAGTGAAGATGATAATTGCAATGGGTAGAAGCACATCAAATATGTGTAAATCCCTGTGCTCAGAATTTTAAATCCTTTGGAAGGATAGTAGAAAGCCAATTCATAATTTTGGGAACTGGTCATTAAAGGAAAGCATCAGACATTTACCCCACATGAACTGTGCCTCCAGATAACTAAATAATTGATGGGGGAAAGTTTCTCATTAAAAAAGATAAGTGAAGAATTAACTGATCTAGAATGTCACCATAAAGAACCTCACTGAATCAGTGAATCTGGGTGATGATTGGCAATATATGTTAGCATCATAGAGAGGACAACCAGACATTATACCTGTCCCAGTCAAAGTACACAACATCACTCAGGAAGGGATCTTGCAAAAGAAAAATGACCAACCTGATCAAACTTCTAGATCAAAATATCAATTTATAGGATATAAAGGAACAGAGAACATGCTAAATGATTCCCCACAGGTGCAATCTGCAGTATCCAAACAGTCTGCCAGTAACACATCTCCATGGGCTATCTTAACTTCCTTCTCCTGGAGAAAATAATTTTTGATGTCTATATTAGTCCATTTTCTATTACTATAACAAAATACCTGAGGTGGGCTGCTTATGAAGAAAAGAGATTTATCCAATTCAGTTCTGGAAACTGACAGCATCTCTCTTGGCTGGGTCACCTTAAGGAGGATTAATTACAGTGGCAGAAGCAAGGGGTTCACATCACCAGGGAGCAACCAGGCTTCCGCAATCCATTCCCTGGAGCGCCCCCACTTGACCTAAGGACCTCCCACTAGCCTGTACCTCTTAAAGTTTCCTCACCACCTCCATACTGGGAACAAAGCTGGCAACAAAGCCTCCAATACATGCATCCCTGGGGACATACTTGTGCCATATCAAGGCCATAGCAATGCTCCTGCTTCAACAATCACGCTGGGAAACTTGTCCACATGCTAAGTTTATCTACCCTGAAAATTACTGTCTCAAACGTACTCTCTTATCACAACTTTCAACTCTTCTCATTCTTAATTCATACATTTATCCTACAAATGTCACCAGAACCTGCATCCTGGAAGTTTATTGTCTCATAAGATAATGGTTTTCTCCTTTTTTTCATTTTAGTTTTTCACCTTGGATTTCACACTGCATTAATACTCTGGAATTAATTCCTTTTAATCTTTTTTGTCATCACAGTATAGCAACATCTCTAATCCTGGGTGAATTGAACTGTCTATTCCTCAGTATCTGCAAAAGTCATCTGCTTAGCCTGGCATAGTGGTGCATGCCTGTAACCCCAGCACTCTGGGGGACTGAGGCAGGAGGATTGCAAATGAGTCCAGCCTAGGCAACTTAGAGACTTAGTGAGTCCCTGTCTCAAAATTAAAAATTAAAAAAGAGCTGGGGATGTATCTTAGTGTGAGTGTCCTGGGTTCACTTCCTAGTATAATAAAAAGCATCTGCTTACCCTGGAGGAAATCACACCGAAGCACAGGAGTGCCATTCTCGCTTCATGCTGGAAACCATTCTTCTCTTTCTACACTCAACGCGTTCCACCTGCAGTAAATGTTTCAAACCACCACCTCACTCTCAGCAGATGCCTTTGCTTCCAACTCCCATTAAGAAAAGATGCCACAGACGGGGACTCCCTGACCGCCCTGCTATCAAACCACCAACCTGTACACCCGCTACTGAAGAGGTGTTCTCACCCCGGGCAGAACTTCTCAACCTGACTTTTGGAAATTTACCATGTACATTGTACCCTCTGATCTCCTCCTCTTCAATCTCTGTGTTTATGTCATAAGTATCATTTTAAATAGTTTATTGATATATAATTGACATACAAAAGACTAAATATTTAAGGTGTATAATTTGACAATCTTTGGCCTATGTATGCACATATAAAACCATCTCCGTAATGACAGTGAACATTTCCATCACTGCAGAGATCTCTTCAAGTCCCTTTTTAATCCCTTCCTTCAGCCTCTCACTGCTCCTCATTCCCTAGCAACCACTGATCTGCCTTCTGTTAGTCAGATTAGTTTTTGTTTTTTAAAAATTTTTATAAATGAGCCATGAGTTATGTATTCTGTTTTTGTCTGGCTTCTTTCACTCTGTGTATTTATTTTGAGATTCATTCATGTTGTGTATATAAATAGTTCACTTTTTTATTGCTAAGTAGTATTTTAATGTGTGTAAACACTATATTTAGCCATTGACCACTTAATGAGCACTGAGATTGTTTTGGTTTTGTGTTATTTCAAATGGAACTGCCAGGTCTCTCATATTAGTATCATGTGACATTTAACCTTTAGTGACTGACTTATTTTACTTAGCATTATGGTCTCAAGATCCATCCATTTTCCTACATATGACTCAAATTTATTCTTCTTGATAGCTGAGTAGTACTCCATTGTGTATATATACTATATTCTCTTCCATTCATTCATCTACTGATAGATATACAGATCTGTTCCATGATTTAGCTATTGTGAGTGTGGAGGATCACTGGGGCATCTCCCCCTGAAAGAAGAAAATTTGTCTCCATTTTGATTCACCTTTGCTCCATTTCTGTATACTGATATATACAGAGCTGGCTAGGAAAATGCTCTACCCCCTCAATTGGCTTTAAGCAATGCAAATGGGTCCAGCTGAGGCACCAATGTGCAGCCTTTGAAGCAAAGCGACAGGTCTGTGTGCAGTCCCACCTATAGCTCCCTACCACTAAGTGTGAGCTAGGCCAAGAGACGCAGCGCTGTCGGCTGGGATGGAGCTTCGAGAAAGAGGCAGTGAGGTCCCAGGGCAATAAAGGCTAGATGTCAGAGCTGAAGCAGCCGATCCAAAAGGCAAGATACTTCCTCAAGCTGTGTTATGCAGATTCCTCCAAACTTGGAGGCTACCTGTTACCGGAACCCGGTACTCTTTCTGCATACTCCTCTATGCATGTTGCAGAGGTGCCATTGTGCCTCTTACTTAGCTCAGCCCACAGTACTCACTGCCCGCCATTCTCACAGTCATTCAACCCCAAGTCACTCCCCTCCTCATGAATTAACAAAACCCGGGTGCTGCCCTGTGTTGTGGCCTTTGTTCCAGTTAGCCACTGTTCCGAATGGACTTAGGACCACCTTGGCTCCCCAGAACTGCAGATATGTTTCTGTCTCTTTATTCTCATTGTGGGTTGCATTAGAAGTGGTAGATTGGAATTCATTCATGAGAATTCCAATAACTTTCCCCTGGGATTACAATTTATAAACTCCTCCGGACAGTGACGAGGTCTGCACGGATTCCTATTGTGAGTTGTGCTGTTGTGTGTCACTGTAGTAGATAATTTTAGCTCTTTTGGGAAGGTACTCAGGAGAGGTATAGCTCCATCAAATGAAATTTCCATTTTTAGTTTTTTGAGAAAGCTCCTACTGATTTCCACAGTGGTTGCACTAGTTTACATTCCCATCAATAGTGTATGAGGAATCCTTTTGCCCCACAACACTGCCAGCATTTGTTGGTTTTTGAGAACTGGATAATCGCCATTTTTACTACAGTAAGGTGGAATCTCAGTGTTGTTTTGATTTGTGTTTCTCTAATGGCCAAAGATATGTTCATTAGCCATTTGTATTTCTGTTTCTGTGAAGTGTTTGTTCATTACAGCTGTCCATTTTTTGATTGGAACTTTTGTTCTGGGGGGGGCCTAAATTTTTTGAGTTATTTATATATTCTACATATCAGTCCTCTGTCTGAGGAGTAGATGGTAAAAATAATTTTTGCCATCCTGTAGGCTGTCTCTTCAATCTATTGTTTGTTTCCTTTGCTGTGCAGAAATTTTAAAATTTGATACAGTCCGTTTTATTGATTCCTGGTATTACTTTTTGTGCAGTTGGGGTTCTGTTTAGGAAGACTTTCCTGTGCCTGAGTCTTCAAGAGTTTTATCATTTTTTCCAGTAGATTCAATTTTTCAATCTTTATTCATAGATATTTGATCCATTTTGATTTTAATTTAGTACGGGTGAGAGATAGGTATCAGGACTTGTGCTACTGCATGTGGAGAGCCTGTTTTTCCAGCACCATTTATTAAAGACGCTACATTTCCCACAGCATGTTTTTGGCCCCTTTGTCAAAAATCAGATGGTGGAAGGTGCATAGGGCTGTTTCTGCACCCTCTATTCTGCTACACTGATCTGTATGTCTGCTTTTCCACTGGTACCATGCTGTTTTTATTTCTGTGGCCTCGCATTATAGCTTGAAGTCTGGGATTGTAATGCCTCTTGCCTTGCTCTTGTTACCAAAGATTGCTTTTATATTCTGGGTCTCTGCTGATTCCATATAGATTTTAGAATTATTTTTTTTTCTAGTGCTGTAGCAAAAGCTGATGATATTTTGATGGAGGTGCATTAAATCTATAGACCGTTTTTTGTTATATGGCCAATTTGCTAATGTTAGTTCTGCTTATCCAAGAACAGGGGATGTCTTTCCAATTTCTAATATCCTCTTCAAACTCTTTTTTCAGAGTATACATTTCATTATAAGGTCTTTCACTTCCTCAATTAGGTTAATTCCAAGGTATCTAATTCTTCTGATGTTATTGTGAATGGAACTGTTTGATTTTCTGTTTTCTTCTGCATTTTTTATAATTTAAATTTCATGTTTTGTCTCTGATATCTTTTAGAGTTTTTTAAAGTGGAAGTGAGACGAGGGGAAGTCCTAACTGTCTTGTTTTTCCAGGTGGCTGTGGATGTGGCATGGGCAGTGCCTGTCCTGCCCCTTCCACTCTCTTCTCTTTACCCCTCCCCCATAGGGACAACTTGCTTCAGTGTGCTCCCTAGCTGTCTAGGGGCTACTTTTCTCCACTCCACTCCTCCATAAGTATGGCTCCACTGTCAGTGCAGCACTGCTCCCCTCTCCCCCCACTTCAGATGCTACCGCTGCCCTTTTGAAGAAGGTAGGAGGTGCTCTGCTATGGCTCAGACCTTGGAGGGAGGGATCTGTGCCCTCAGCTGTCCAGACATCTCTGCACCAATCATAGGCTTGTACTTGGGCCAATCACAGGCCTGCAGCTGCTATATAAGCAGCACTGCCCACATACTTCTCAGGTTAGTTTAGGAGGGCTCTCTCACAGTACTGATCCCTCTGTGCTGCAGCACAGGTCCTGTTAAAATAAAGACTCACTGTAAACATGCTTGTGATGCATTTCTCAGGTAGTGAGGGGTCTGAGAGTCCTATAAATCTATTCAGGATTCTTACCCTGAGTAGTGTGGACAGAGCAGTTGGTTCAAAAGAAAGACCAGTGATCACTAGGGGCTGTGAGCACTGACGAGCTCCAGAGGTCAGCAGCCAATGAAGAAAAACAGAAACCAGCACTGGCAGAGTTGACCAATGGCACCTAGCACAAGCTGGCACCAGATGGTAGTGGCTGGCAGCAGCAGTGACCAGCAGCTGACTGTGTCAACTGTGGGCCTCCAGCACTATCCAGTGTCATTTGGTGACATCAGGACCAATACCAGAGCTGCACTTTGCCAATTCATGATTTCTATCTGAATTTAGGGAAAGAACCTGAGGCTGATTTGCAACACAAGTGGATCAAAGTAGTCCTTAGTCTCTGTTTGTATATTGATAGCCAGTTCTTTAAGCATTTGGCAAAAAAGTTATCTTCATTGCATTGAGGGCCTTTAGACTTTTGTCAAAACTCAGTTGTCCATATAGGTCTACACTCATTTGTTTCACTGATGTTTCATCTATCACTGTGCCAATACTACATTGTTTAAATTGGTATAGCTTTATCATAAGTCTTAAAATCAGACAGTGTTCACCCTAACTTTTTTCTTCTGGAAAATTTATTTTGCTATTTTAGGTTCTTTGCATTTCTATATGAATTTTAGAATCATTTTGTCAATTTTATAGAAAAAACTAAGATTTTCACTGAAATTACATTAACTCTACATATCAATTTGATATTGAGTATCCTCAACTATAGACAATGTATATCTTTCCATTTATTTAGGTCTTCTTCAGTTTCTTTCAGAAATGTTATATATTTTTTGGTGTACAGGTCTTTTGTACCTTTTGTCGGATTTATCCCTAAGCACTTCATATTTCTGATATTATCAATATTCTGATGAATATTTATGGGCACATTTTGCAGATTTCTGGGGTTCTTCCTCTGGAAGGCTTTGTCCTTATTGGTACTCTGTCCTGCAAACTTCAGCTGTGCTGGTCTCCCTGGATTCTTGGCATTGCCTCTTTAATTTAGGAAATCTACTAAATGGTGCCTGAATTCTCCACCCTGCACACAGTCTGGAAACCCTCTCAAGGTAATAACCTGGGGTAATCCATGACTTACCACATTTATTTCTTACCTCTCAGGGCTCTCTGTCTTTTGTTTCCTGATGTCCAATATGTGGAAAACCATTGTTTCATATACAAATTGAGCAATCCTAATCTGAAATCCTAAATCTGAAATGCTCCCATGTGTAAAATTTTTGAACACCAACATGAGACCACAAATTGAAAATTATATTCTTGACCTCATGTGTCAGGTCACAGTCAAAACACAGGCACACTAAAAATACTGTAAAATTACCTTGAGGTTATGTATATCAATTACGTGACCAGAAATGGCTTTTGTATTTAGGCTTGAATCCTATTCCCAAATATCTTATTATGTATATGCAAATATTCCAAAAACAAAACAAAACAAAACAAAACAAAATTCCTCCAAAATCTGAAACACTTCTGGTCTGAAGCATTGCAAAAAAGGGATACTCACTACAATAAGTCCCCAACTTACAAACAAGTTCCATTTTGGGAGTATGTTCGTATGTTGGATTCATTTGTAAATCTGACAAAGTGAGTCTTATACACCTTTGCCACAAATATACGATATAAAGCATAAAAAAATGTGAGGCCTGTTCATATCTGTGAAAGTTTGCAGCTCAAATGTTGGTAAGTCAGGAATTTACTATACGCATTAGATTGTTGATATTTTTGTTTCAGGCAGGAGAGTGAGTCAAGTTCTACTCTATCTTGGGTAGAAATAGAAATCTATCTCATAAATATTTAAACATCAACTCTCCCTTTGTGAGGAACAAACAATTGCCTTAAATATACCTTTGTCTCCACCCTTGGACCTTCACACTTTGCTGGCGATGCTTCCTGGAGAGAGTTGTCTGTACTCATGTTTTCCACTTCTTTACTTCCCACTCATTGCTTCATTGACTCCAGTCTGGCTTCTCTGCCATCACTTCACTGAAGAAGTTTAGAAAAGACAGCCATGTCCCTAGAGCCAGGGACAATTCTCAGGCCTCATGTAATTGAATCTTTCTACACATTTGACCGCTCCCTCATTCTTGAATTCCCTCTCTTTGGATTTGATGACATATTTCCTTCTTTTCTCCCACTTTGGCATCTTTTTCTGGGGTTCCTTTCTAGGCTCATCTTGTTAATATACTCAGGTCATTAAAGTCTTGTATCCCTCTAGGTTCTCCAGTCCTCTGCTTGTTCCAGGCTTCTCCTACATGTCCACAGTCTCAAAGATCATCCAGCTGTCCAATCAAGACATGTATTCAGTTGCTGAAAAATTCATAGTACTCCAAATTAAACTCACAATACTCTCCCAAACCTGGTCTTTCTTCCTTCTTGAAAAAAAGATAACAAAAGTAGATTATGCTGTTTTTCTGTGAATGGCCTTATGCAGTTACACTGGTCAGAAGTGGAGAAATCATTTTGTACTCCCTCTTCCCTTTTGTGTTCCTTACCCAATACACCAATGCTACCCCCCTCTTATTTCAAACTACCATGTTCTCTTGTCCGCTTTTCTACATACCTGTATAACTAATTTCTCTACACATACTTTTTCCTTTTGCAATCTACTCTCCAAACTGTATGTAGCCTGAGTAGTTATTGTATTCTTTTGCTTGAAACACTTCAGTTACTTCTAACTCCTCTGAGGAGACCAAAATCTTTAACAGAATCTGGCACTGGCTGGCATGGCACACCCTTGCAGCTCCCACTTCTACCACTGTCCCCTTCCTGTTGTGCATTCAACCACCCTGGCCTTCTCTCAGTGCTTTGGAAGTATCCTACTGGGCCTTTTCCCATACTGTGCCCTCCTCCTGGAGCACTGTTTTTGTTCTCCTTCCCTGCTAAACTCTCCTCATGTTTCATCTCTCTGCCCCAAACTGATTAGCTCAGGGAAACCAGCACAGATCAACTCCTCCTGTTTTCTGCTGTTTATCTTGCTTTTGAAGCACAGTAATACCTCGTTCACAAATGCTTCTGTTTGCAAACAATTCAGTCACAAACAGAAGCGTTCAGCAAAATTTTGCTTCTGTTGGAGAGCTCTGCATGGAGTGAAGAACACGAACATGAAAGGGGCTACCTTCCCCAGAATCCTGGAACAAAGTAAGTTTGCAATTATAAAACTATTGTGTTTGCTTAATCTCTGTCTCCCATCTGACTGCGAGTACCCGGTCTGCTTTTGCTTGTCATGGTAGCCTCAAAAACTAAACTAGTTCCTGACATATAGTGGGCTGTTAATATTCTGTTGAATATGTGAAAGAATGAGTGAATCAATAAGAATTTAGGGCCTATCTTGAATAATGAGAGCCAAATGGTAATTATAGTCTTAGTTCCAGTCTAGAGATTGATTTTACTATGACCATGATACATCCTGGATTGCATAAAATTTCCCAGGTTATGAAGACCTCAAAGAGTCTCTCCAAATGTAACCCCAGCTCAGAGTGGAACTAAGTCCCTCCATCTGTTCCCAGAGCGTGGATGTTCAGGACTCCCGCCTACCCAATTATCATTAATACCAGGAGGTTCAGATCCACCCACCTCCGCATCATGTGTCCCAGGAAAGGCCTTCCGACACTGCCATACCTCTAGCCCTTCTGTTTAAAGCTGGTACTATTTTGAATTCCAATCTCACCCCTGTGGCTAGTTTCCAGCATTGGTTATAACTGATAGGGGGATGAGAGGCAATTAAGTAGGTGTCATGGAGCCTTTCAAAAGCAAACACAAAAACAAATGTGACTGTGGAGGTCGCATAGCAGCAGCAGCCACCATGAGTTCTGCCCACAATTATTGAAATGAAAACACAAAATTGAACCCGTATTACTGGAATTCTATACAAACTATGCCTCAATGTGGATGATTTAAAAGTGGAATCCAAAGTGTCTCTCAATAAATTTGATTTAAAAATTATTTTAGAGTCAGTTTCTCCGGGAACTATGTCTGTAGACTCTGCTGCAGAGCTCAGCCAGGTGGATGGCGGTTTAGAGCAGGTTGTCACCTGTGAACCAGGACAACCAAGCAGGACCTATCATGTTTATCACACCAAGGTGGTTCACGCAGCAGACCTGTGCAGACAGCAGAGACATTAGGATATGCTGTGGTGGAGAGCGCTCTGCTAGCCCGGGAGTGACAGTGCCAGGGCTAGGAGATGAATCTGAGCTCCCCATTCTCGTTGTTGCTTTGGGGTTCTCAGAGGCTGCCCTGGAGCATCACCTAAGTTCACTTACTTCAAAGCCTCTCTCCTTTCTCCTTCTCTTCTTCAAACTTTTTGGGCAAAGAAATATTTTCCTTTAAGCCCTTGAAATAGAAATGTCTCCTTCTTTTTCTCAGTTAATAACACCAGTCTTCCTCCACTCATCCATCTAATAGAGCCACCTTCAGTGACTGTGATGCTGGTACCATTTTAGGGGGGAAACAGATGCCCTACCACGTCTTTCCCCAGGAAACACAAGCCGCTTGCTCTGAATTCAACCTTTCATATGCAGTGCATGTTAGTTATTTCCTGATGCTCCACCCTCTGTGAGGAAAGCTAAAAAGCTAATGTCAGCAGGTCCTGCTGTTTCGCATGAGCTTTTCTCAACAAAGAAGGGGAAAAATGAGAAAGTGTGATCTCTGGCAGGTCCCTCCACTACCGAGTTCTAATCCAACCAAATCTGATTCCCCAAGAATGGTCAGAGTGGCTAGTTTGCACTGAGCCATGCAAACTGAAGAGCCTGTTTTTCTGTCTCTCACATAGTGCTTTCATATGGTTTAAAACTAACATAGTAACATTTAGGAAAATAGAGAAGTTAGAAAATCAACATTAACTCAACCACTTGGGAGCAATACTACTACCATTTTATCTACTCCCTTGGTAATTGCATGATTTACTTATCTTTAAATTTTTGTTAACTTAAAAAAAAAAGACATTTTTAAAAGCAATTTCAGGTTTGCAGCAAAACTGTGTGGAAATCACAGGGAGTTCCCATATTCCACTCTCTCTCACCTCATCCAGTCTCCCCCTTAGATACCAACACCCCACATTAGACAAGGACTTATAATTGGTGAACCTATTTTCACATATCATTATCACCCAAAGTCAATGGGTTATATTGGGGTTCACTCTTGGTGTTGTATATTCTCTGGGTTCAAACAAATTTATATATAATGATGTATGTGGTATGATAGAAAATGTGGCAAATGCTTACAATTGAAAAATTATTATTATTCCCTCTTAAACTATCCCCTCATGCACACCTCAAACACACTTATCCCACTCTTCTTGCCACTTTCTGAAGCAGTTCTGGAAGTTCTCTTTTATAAATATGCCTAGTTGTGCTGTTTTGGCTGCCTTGATGTCCTGAGTTGATTAAAAATATTTACTTTCCATGGTCATTTTGACTTTGTGTAAAAACTAAAAGTTGCACAGAGCCAGGTCCACTGAAAAAGGATGAGGACACACTTTGATGAGTCTGCCTTTCCGTTGGATGGCACTGGGCAGCAGCATTCACCATAATTTTTATGACACCTTGTAAGGATGGTCACAAAAGAGGACTTTCAGAACTGCTTCAGAAAGCAGCAAGAGTGATGGGATAAGTGTATTTGAAATGAAGGGCAGTATTTTGAGGGGAATTAATGGTAATATGTCTTTTAATGTAGTACTTTTTAAAATTTTTTAAACATTTACTATATATTTTGCTAACACCTCATATCCACTATTTTAGTATCGTATGGAGTAGTTTCACTGTCCTGAAAAATCCTTTATGGTCCTCCTACTTTTTATCCTTCCTCTCCCAACCTCTGGTAACCACTGATCTTCTGACTGTCTCCAGTTTTGCCTTTTCCAGAATGTCATGTTGGAACCAGAGGGTATATAGCCTTTTATTATTGGCTTCATTCAGTTAGGAATATTCATTTATGTTTCTTTCCTTTTTTTTATGGCTTGATAGTTCATTTCTTCATTAGTGCTGAATTAATATTCCATTTTCTGGTTGTACTACAGGTTGGTTACCTGTTCATCTACTGAAAGACATATTGGTTGCTTTCAAGTTTGAGAAATTATGAATAAAGCTGCTATAAATATTCATGTGCAGGTTTTGCTGTGAACATTAAGTTTTCAATCCCTTTGGGTAAATGTCAAGGAGTGTAGTTGCTGGAGCATAAAAAACTGTGTTTAGTTTTGTAAAAAAACTGCCAAACTCACTTACAATGTGATTTTTACCACTTTTTATTACCACCAGCAAGGAGAGTTCACATTGATCCATATCTTTATTGGCATTTGTGTTTGGAGTTTTGCCATTCTGACAAGTGTGCAGTGGAATCTCATAGTTTTAATCTATGTGATGTTGGGCATCCTTTCATATGCCTGTTTACCAACTGTTTACTTCTTTGTGAGATGGCTGTTCAGGGCTTTTGCCCATTTTTAATATGGTTGTTTTTTTTCTTATTGTTAAGTTTTCAGAGTTGGTTGTATATTTTGGATAAGTCTCACAAGCTGTATCTTTTGCAATTATTTTCTTCCAGTTTGTGGCTGGTTTTCTCATTCTCTTTAGTTTTTCACAGAAGGGAAGTCTTTAACTTTAAAGAAATTTAGCTTATCAAGTCTTTTTTTAATGGATCATGACTTTAGTGTCATATAAAGATCATTGCCAAATCCAAGATTATCTAGATATTATTCTTTTAGGAGCTTTATGTTTTACATAGTATATTTAAGTTTCTGATCCACTTTGAGTTAATTTTTGTGAAGGCTGTAAGGTCTGTCTTGATTTTTTTATGTGAATGTTCATGTGTTCCAGCACCATTTCTCTCTTTCTTTTTTATGCGGGTACCGGGAGTTGAACTCAGGACCTCACGCTTGCCAGGCAGGTGCTTATGCTGCTGAGCTATATCACCGGCCCCACCATTTCTTCAATAGACTGTTTTTTCTCTATCATATTGTCTTTGCTCCTTTGTCAAAAATCGGTTAATTATATTTGTGTGGGTCTATTTCTGGCCTCTGTTTTCTGTTCCATTGTTCTATTTGTCTATTCTTTCACTAACACCAGTGTTACTGTAGCTTTATAGTAAACCTTGAAATTAGATTGTGCCAATCCTCCAACTTTGGTCTCCTTCAGTATTTTGTTGGCTATTCTGGGTTTTTTGCATTGACTCTAGATAAAGATATGGTGATTGCTTTTGTAAGGAAAGACAAAGATCAAATATTAAAAGGAATTTTAAACACTAACCTATGGGCAAGTTTTTAAGAAGTCCCAGTGGCCTTGTAGAGAGCTGTGATACTCCTTTAAATTTGATGACGGGAGATCATAGCTGCCTTACTATTAGTCAACTGTGTGTAATTGTGCGGAATGCTGACCTCAGGGCAAGTGCTTCAGAACTCTGTGGACTTGCTTCAAGAACTACTTGTACCCAGCCTGTAAACTCCTCCAGCTACTCGTATTTTCCCCTTCACCTGAGTTTCTTGAGTTGTCTAGACTCGCTGTCTCCATGTCTTCATTCTTTCCACTGTAAAAGCCCTACATTTGGACTCCGCTTCCGACACGTTGGTGGTCAGGGTTCTAGCTGAGGTTATGAGTGATTTCAATGCTCAGATCTGATTTTCTTGCCTGGTCTCTCTGCAGTGCACATCGCTGGACACAACCTCTTTTCTGAAACTCTCTTTGTGTTCTCCGTGACCCACACTCTCCTGTTTCTCCTCTTCACTCTCCAGCAACAACTTCAGAGTCTCCTTAAATCCTCTTCTTCTATTGGCACTGTAAATATTGGCTTTCTCTAGGATTCAGCCTCAGTCCTCCGTGTTCTGGATAATACCATCCTCCTCCACGGCTACAGGTATGATTCATCTTACAATACTCTCCAATCCCTATCTTCAGCATTGATCTCTCTCTTGAGAGATCGTATCTCCATCTGCTAGTGAGGTATCTTCACCTGGTGTCCCACAGGTATCTCTAGATTTAGATCAGTTTTTCTCCTTCCCACCTTTACCAGTGAACCTGTTCTCTCTGTGCTTTCTGGTGAATCAGATCGCAATCCACTCAACTACTCTTATCAAAATCTCAGCGCTACCTGCAACTCCTCCCTCATTAGCTTTCCATATCCAGATTGCTACCAAGTACTGTCAGTTGTTCTTAAATACACCTTCAACTGCTGGTTGTTGTATCCATGCAGGCCCTTGTCACCTTTCACTGACTGGCCTGCCAACCTGACTCCTGGTCTCTGGTCTCACTTTATTCTCATTCATTCTTTACTCTGACCCCAAAGTAATCATTCTAAAATATCTGTCTGGACATGTAACTCCATAGTTTAAATACCTTTCAGGTTGCTGATAAGGTGCAGGATAATGTCTAGGTTCCTATATGTGGCTGGCAAGGACTTCCTGATTTGTCCCCTTTTTGGTGTTGGGTTTACATAGTTCTTTACCCTTCCCACTCCTCAAGAACCCACCCAGTGCTCTGGCCCCACCAAACTCCTTGGAGTTCCATGAACATCTTACATAGTTTCAGGCACAATTTGCTTCTCAATTTTCTTTCCTTAAGATACCTGGCTTGTCTCAAATACCTGCTGGTCTCCGATGTCTCATAATTACTTATTGACACATCTATACCCTCTCCCAGCCCCCACCAAGACTGTAAACTTTTTGAAAGTAAGAACATTTTCACATTCATCTTTGTTTCCCAAGAGCCTATACTGGCACCTGGAGATGTTTGCTGAATGAATCATGAACCACTGAGTGAATGGGACAGGGTGACAGTGACTGACACCTTTTACTGAAGACAAAAGTAATGTTGATGTAAGGTGAGGGATGGTGAATTGTTCTGGGCAGAGGTGTGGGAAGAGTGCTGGGAAGGCCTCCCACACCTCGCCTGCTACTCTCAGTGTTCTAAATCCAGTCTCTGATGGGGCAGAAAAGCCTGGGCATAGTGGCAGTCAGGACACACGGGAATTTTGATCCCGCTTCCACTAATTACCTGCCTAAAAGAGTATCTGTCATGAACTAGTTTTGGGGCCTCAGATTCCTCATTTATGAATGAAGGGGGTTGGACCAACTAATCTCTTAGGCCCATTCCTGCACTGTTTTTCAGTAAATGGGATCAGAATGACATGGAAGAAATAAATGAAACTCAGAGGTGGGTCATTTAGAAGGGAGAAGAAATGAGAGGGAAGAAAGGAGGCATACATGCATTGATGAAAGTTTGATTTTTTTTTTTTCCTGTAGAAGCAAAGAGTGCTGAGGCAAAAGAAGGACATGATTTGAACTGAGAAAAAATGGCTTGAAGAGTAGACCTGTAAAGGCATTTGAGTCTTTGTTTTTTAATTTCTTTTTTCAGTGATGAGGATGGTTCCCAGGGTCTTATGCATGCTAGGCAAGTGATCTATCACTGAGCCACATTTCCTGACCTGGAATTTGGGATTTTGAAAAAAGGGGTGATGGTAGATTAAGAAAAGATGGAGAAATGGTTGAAATAAGAGTGTATGGGAGAAAAGCCCGAAGTTCTTGGAAATCTAATTGGTGAGAGAGACTGAGAACTGGGAGCTAGCCAGAGAAAATGCCCTGATGTTGGTTTTTTTTATTGTTTATTTTGTTTTTATTGGTGCTGATGGTGCTTGCTGTGGAAACAGCAAAACTTAAACTGGAGGAAAAAAGCAGCCCCCCCTTCACTCCTAGATTCCTTGCTTACACACAGTGAGTAACAAGCAATAAATATAGTGTGTCAGGCATTTGCCGCTGGCTACCTTCCTTGGGGCTGTCCTTTCTGACTAATGACCACAAGGACATCAGAGGAAAGAATACAAACTCAGGTTACAAAGATGACCAAAGAGAGCCAGGTTGTCATGACCCCATAGAAGGCCACTGTGTCATTACCACCTACAGATTTCACACTAAGATAAAAGAATAACACAACTCCAACATTGTAAACTCAAGGGAAAGATACAATTAGCTGGAAAAAAACTAATTTGCGCACAACTCTCCAGGAAGCATTCAGTACAATAAGGTCCCTCTTCTTTCCACGTCCATTCAAATGAAGTCACATGAAATGATCTTTTCTGCTTCCTTTCTGTCCTTGTGATGAGTCACATTAAGAGGTCAGTTTAATTGGCATATGTATTTCAAAGGGGCAGCAGGTCACTTCCAGAGCTTGCCTCTGGAGATCCCAGCCATAGGGTAGACTGATAAAGCAAGGATTCAGAAACATAACCAAGCATAGTACTTAGAAGGCAAAACTGCTGTGCTCTGCTCTAAGACCACCTTCGTGAAGCCCTTACAAAGCTCATGATGTGTCTTTTTTTTTACCTAGTTTGTTCAGAACTGAAAGAAAAGGGATGAAACTCTGACTATCAAAGAGATGTAGAAGTTAGTGCAGTTACTGGAGGAGAAATGAGGCTTTTCTGATTTTAAATTCTACATTTCATATGAATTTACTGAAGGTCATTTCACTACACACACACACACACACACACACTCAGGATTCTTTTCAAATTATACCATTTTACTTCAAGGCTTATGGCAGATTTGAAATGGAGATCACCTTCAACAGCAAGATGGAATGGAGAACCGAGAAGCTTCTGTATTAAGATAATAAGTTCAAATCACTAGGAAGCCAGTGGGAGAGCTGCAGAAAGCTGGACAGGTCTCTCTGTGTGTGTAGAGGACTGGAAGATGGCCGCTCCCTCACACTCAGGAGCACAATCTCCACAGGCAAAACCTTGGCCCTGATTTTCCCGGAGCTCTGAGCTCAGGAGGCCTCCTGTCATCTGGGATCTGAAAGCTGTGGTCAGTCTGTCTCCCTAAGGAGGCTGCAATCTCTGTAAAGATCATGTCGACCTGACTCACTTATCTGTGCCCCAGATTGCACCTCAGTAATGTAGTTTGCAGCTGGCACGGTGGTGCACATCTGTAGTCCCAGCCATCTGGAGGCTAAGTCAGGAGGACCCAAGTTCAAGGCCTGCCTGGGCAACTTAGTGACACTCTGTCTCAGAAGCAAAACAAAACAAAACTTGAACAACTGCGAATGAAGGATTGCTGCCTTCGACTTTTGGAATGCTCCAGAATCACCAAGAAGCATGTTAAAGGCACGTGTAACAGCCAGTTATTCACATCTTCCAGATTAAAAGCTCTGGAGGCTGAGGTATGGGCTTCTATTTTTTGTACAGACCATATGCTAAGAATAGTTTCATATTTTGAAGGGATTGTAAAAAGAACAAGAGTGAGAATGAAGGAAGAGGAGAAGAGAGAAGCGGAAAAAGAAGAAAAATATTCCACAGGGACTGTATGTAGCCTATAAAGTTTAAAATATATACTAATTGGATCTTTACAGAAAAATATTTGCTGAGCCTCAGAAAAAGCATGGTCTGGAGGTTCAGCATAGGAACTGAGATCTTAGGTGTGTCTAGTTATGTAGCTTTAACATTCTGTACCTGAGTTTCTTAATCTGAAAAGTGGGACCATAATGGTAAATACAGGTTGAGTCTCCAATATCTTCTCTTATCTTGAAAAATGCTTCAAACTAAAAGTGTATTGGATCTTGGATTTTTCTTTTTTTTTTTTTTTTTTTTGTGGGTACCGGGGGTCGACCTCAGGACCTCGCAGGCCAGCAGGCGCCCGTGCAGCTGAGCGATACTGCAGGCCCTTTTTTCGTATGTGGGTTCCAGGAGTTGAACTCAGGCCCTCGCGCTTGCCAGGCAGGTGCTTATGCCACTGAGCTATCTCACTGGCCCTGGAACATGGATTTTTTGAATTTCATTATATTTGAATACACATAATGCTCCGTCTTGGTGTTGTGACCCCAGTGTAATTATGAAATTCATTTATGTTCCACATACTTGTACATACAGCCTGACACTAATTTTATACAATATCTTTAATAATTTTGTACATGAAACAAAGTTGTATGGTTTGCAGTTTTCCATTTGTGACGTCATACTGACAGTCTAAAAGTTTGATTTTGGGCTTAGCTCAGCAGTGAAATATCTGCCCCGCAGGTGTGAGGACCTGAGTTCAATCCCCAGTACCACAAAAGGAGAAAAAAAAAGTTTCAGATTTTGGAGCATGTTGGATTTTAGATATTTGGATTATGGCTGCTCAACCTTATACCTCTATAGTCTAAGAATTTGTAAAGTGTTTAGAAAAGTGCTTAAAGCAGAGTGAATGCTATATAAGCGTTTGATGTGTGGGGCAGGAAGGAAACCAAAATACTGTGTCTCCCCAAAATATATAGGATTGTTGAACGGAAGACAACCAAAATGCAAGAGAACTCTCTGCCTTCTCTGTGTTTACCTAAAAGCGGGATAGAGATTCATAAAGACAAAAGATCCTTTTGCCTCCCTTCTTCTTTCCCCATCAGACAAAGGTAAATTCTTCTTTACGCTGTTTTGTGAGCAGCTCCTGGAGACGTGGTGCAGGGGAATCTGCCAGCCTGCTTTCCTCCCGTAAATCTCCCTTCCCACAGTCTCCTGCCTCAGCAGCCCGGCACTGCTCTCCTCTGTCTTGATGCTTCTCTAACACCCCTTGTTCTTGGGAGATCCAACATGGCGGACGGCGGGAGGCGCCACGTCAGAGGTACTCAGGCGTCTCTGAGAAGACCCCTGCTCTGAAGTGGGGGAGGGACTTACGCCCTGAAACCAAAGTCCACCTGAAAGAGGATCCGCGCAGAGCAAACCAAGCCCCTGATCACTGAAAGCGGAAGCGGAAGCGCCAGGCCTGGTCCGCCCGCCTCGAGGAACGAGGAGGCGCAGAGGCGACTGGGGCGCCGAGCGGGGCTGCGGCCCTGCGCGTCCTCCCGCGTCCTCCCGCGCCCTCCCGCGCCCTCCCGCGCGCCCGCCGCTGGCGCAGGAGGCGGACCTCACCCGCGCAGGGAGGGAAGAGGCCTCGGCCACGCCTGGGGCCTGAACCCAGCTCTGCCTGCCGGGCAGGAAGGCGAATGCTGGAGAGACGGTCAGGGGTGGAGTTGAGCGCGAAGGAAAAGACGGGACAGGCCGGGGCGGAAAACCGCTGGAGACAAAGTGGTCAGAAACGGAAGTGAGAACGCGGAGACGCGCGGGAGGCGTGGATCGTGGGCAGGAGGTGAAGGCGTGTCCCCCGGCAGAAAACTTACTTCACATCCTCCCCTCCATTAATGGAGGGGTCAGCTCGTGGCCCAGAGCGAGAAGTCCGCGGTTAACCACGCCCAGAGCACGGCCTGCACTAAAGAGGAGGGCTCAGGAGGCTGCCAGCCCTCGCCGCGGGCCGCCTGCGCCCACCCGCGGCGGTCTGCGTGGAAGGCGAGAGGGCCCTGTGTGGACACTCAGGCCTCAGGGCACGGTGGACACGTGGGAACTGCATACCTGTTCTCTTGTTGGAGCGTTTGATCTGGGTTCCGCGGGACTTTTTGTTGTTGTTGTTGTTTCTTTCTTTGCTTTGATGTAATTTTCTCTCTCTTCTCCGTATTTCTTTTCTTCAGTTCCAGCTTCTGTATCAGTACTATTTTCTTATTTTTTTGTTGCTTCTCTCAAGTTTTAAATTCTCCTTTTCAAATTTTTTCCCCTCTATTCTACTCTCAGTCATTTCTATCTCCTCTCCTTTAACCTTCTGTCCTCCAAATTCTAGACTTTTTACTCTTCCTTAACTTACCCTGCCCATCTTCTCCTGCTTCTTCTCCACCTCACAGGTTCGCAAATGTATCGACAGGTTCTGACAACCTCACAGCTTTCCTTAATCCCAAATTACACGTCTCTCTTTCTATATCCCATCCCCATGCCTACAGATATTTTCTTAAAACCGTCAACATTAACCCTTTAATCCAACTATAAAAGACCTCCAACAGTCTGAGCCCCATCTGATTTATTTTACCTATTAGTATTTTTTCTATCTACCTTTCCTCCAACAGACTTACACCCCTCTTTCACGTGCCCCTCCATTCCTCCCTTTCTCTTCCCCTTCCCCTTCCATAACAGAGACTAACTGCTGAGACAACGTGGTATAGGTCATAAAGGGTACTGATAAAGCATGAAAGTGTAAACAAGGTTTAACACCAGTAAATGATGTATGGTCAGGCCTGTTGATGCTGTTACAACCAGTAGTAATTCTCTCTTCACAGCACAATGACAAAGCCCAAACCATTTAAATTAAATAGCTGAAGGGGTGAGCCCTATCTTTGGATAAATAAAGCCACAAACACATCCCTGGAAGGCAGAATATAACTAAAAAGATCTTCATATCAACTACAATCTCTCCTTACTCTACTTGACCTCAACCCTCAGCACCAAAAACAAACTACACACACACACACACACACACACACAGGAACACGGGAAAACAAGGCAACAAAAGGTCCTCCAGGTCTCCTAACTCTCCCAAGGCAGATCCAAGGGGTACTGATGGAGAAGAAAGCCAACACTAGGCAGCTTTACAAATTGCTTAAAGAAGAGGTAAAGAAACTTTTTGAGTTCAAAGAAGACATAATCCAACAGTTCATGGAACTATCATACACACTGACCAATGGATATGGGAGAAACAAATTAAAAAATTAGAAAAGTTGACCAAAATTTAAAATATGAATGACAAGTTCACCAAAGATATGGACTCCGTGGAAATAAAAAATTACATAGAATTCGTAAATTGCAGAAGTGGCCAATGTGAAGACAGGGTCTCTGAAATCAAGGCCAAAATGGTAAATTACAACATATTACTCATTAGCTTCAAAAATGATAACAGAACAAGAAAATGTCATCCAACAACTACTAAGTAACACTAAGAAGACCAACCTAAGGCTAATTGGAGTTAGAAACTGTAAGACAGCACACATAGAATAAAAATCTGTTTACAGAAATCACAATAGAAAACTTTGCAAGTGTGAGGAAAGATTTCAACATACGGGTAAGTGAGGCTTACAGAACACCAACTAAATGTGATGAAAAAAAGAAGCACCCTGTGACAGCTTAGTCAAAATCTCAGATGTCCAACTAAAAAACAGAATCTTACAAGCTGGCAGAGAAAAGCAAAAAATCATATAAGGTAAACCCACTAGGATTACAGAAGACTTCACAACACAGACTGCAAAGGCCATGAGAGCTTGGAGTGAAACATTTCAGGCCCTAAAAGCAAACAATTTCCAACCCGGATTAATATACCCTGGAAAGCTTTCTTTCAAAATACATGAAGAAATAAGGACATTCCCTGAAATAGAACAACTTAAGATATATATGAGTACAAAACCAGCAGCCCGAAACCTACTTAAGAAAACCCCAGACAAAGACAATGAAGGCAGCAAGCCAAACATTCAGATGGACTCAATACATCAAGCAAGGCAAATCAATGAAGCAAACAAAACACAAAGAAAGAAGACAAGAGTCATCAACAGAAAAAGAATGCAATGATGAGAATAAGCCAATATCTTTTAGTAATATCTCCCAATTATAATGGCCTCATTTCCCCAAGCAAAAGACGCAGATTGACGGACTAGATCAAAAAACAGAATCCAACAGTTGGTTGCACTCAAGAAATTTATTTCATCCAAAAAATATTCATAGACTAAAAATCAAAGGATAGAAAATAATATTTCATGCTCCAGAACCCAGAAAAGAAGAAGGATTAGCAATTTTACTCTCAAAGTAAATTTGAAGCTAAATCCGATGATCAGAAGTTGTAAATTAGGTGGACTTTACAAACAAAACCCTGATTTCACAGGAAGTATTACAAAGAATCAACAAATTGGATCACATCCAGTTAGAAAGCTCTGGACAGCAAAGGAAACCATGGGCAGAGTGAAGAAACAACCCATAGAATGGGGAAAATATTGCCAGCTACTTCTCAGACAGAGGACTAATACAGTATCTAGAATATATAAAAAACATAAAAAAAATTAGACCTCCCCCAAATTTAAAGACCCAAGGAAAGGAAGGAAGGAAGGGAAAAGAGACTTTAAAAAAAAAAAGAGAATTGGGGCCCGGTGCAATAGCTCAGCGGGATAAGCGCCTGCCTGGCAAGTGCAAGGTCCTGAGTTCGACTCCCAGTATCCACATAAAGGAAAAAAAGGGCTGGTGATATTGCTCAGTGGCACAAGTGCTTGCTGGCAAGCACGGGGTCCTGAGGTCGACTCCTGGTACCAACATTAAAAAAAAAAGAAAGAATTGGGCCAGGTGTGGTGGTGCACGCCTGTAATCCCAGCACTTGGGAGGCTGAGGCAGGAGGATGGCTGCTAGTTTAAGGCCAGCCTGGACTACATATTGAGTTCAAGACCAGCCTAAACTACACACTACACAGTGAAACCCTGTCTCAAAGAACAAAAAACAACCCCCCCCAAAAATGGGGGCGGGGGATGAGAATTGAAGGAAAAATGCAAACAGAGCTTTTCTAAATGGGGAGGGGAAAACTGGTTGAAGGGTGGGGAGAGGAGGGGAATGGGAAAAAATTATGATATATTATGTACAGGTACAAATTCCCATGATGAATGTGATCACTATGTAAGGCAAACATGTACCAATAAATAATAAATTAATTTTAAAAAAAGAAAGGAGTGTCACTGTATACTAGTTAAGGGAAAAATCCAACAGGGAGACATAACATTTGTAAGTATGTATGCATTGAATACCTTAGCACCTTACTTCATAAAACAAATATTTTGTGGCAGACACAAAATATCAAATAAACACCAACACAGTCATAGTGGGTGACCTCAATACCCCATTTTCACAAAGAGACAGACCAACTAAACAAAGAAAAATCAGCAAATATCAGAGATGAACTGCACCATTGTACAAATGGACTTAATAGATATCTACAGAATATTCTATCCTACTACAACAGAATACGTATTTTTCTCAGCAGCATGCAGACCTTTCTCCAAAATACACCACATAATAGTTCACAAAGTGTGCTTAAATAAATGCAAAAGAATCAAATTCACCCCTTGTTTATTATCAGACCACTGTGCATTGACACTTGAAATCAATCAGAAAAGAAACCACAGAAAATTTATAAACACCTGAAAACTTAACACACTCCTGAACACTGAGTGGGTCACAGGAGAAATCAAGGAAAAAATTAAACAATTTCTGGGATCAAATGACAATGCCAGGAAAAAAGCCCTAGAACCTATAGGACACAATAAAAGCTGTCCTAAGAAGGAAGTTTATTCAATCAATGCTCACATTAGGAAAACAGAGCAAGGTCAAGTAAATAATGATGTACACCAATAAAGAACTTACTGAGAAAGAAAGTAGTAAAACAATACCATTCATAAAAGTCTCAAGAAAAATTAAATACTTAGAAATTAGCCTAACTAAAGAGAGGAAAGACCTCTACAATGAAACCTATAATACTCTCAAATGCAGATTGAACAGGACATCAGAAAAAGGGAAGATATTTCCTATTCCTAGATAGGCAGAAATAATATTGTCAAAATGGACATATTTCCAAAGCTGATATGATTTAACACAATCCAAATCAAAATACCAACAGCATTCCTCACAGAACTAGAGGAAACAATCCTAAGATTCATATGGAACCGGAAGAGACTGAGACTAGCAAAAGCAATCCTGGGCAATAATACCTGACTTCAAGTTATACTGCAAAGCTACAATGATAAAAACAACATGGTATTGGCACAAAAACAGACATGAAGATTAATGGAAAAGAATAGAGGATTCAGAAACAACCCCAGAACATTCAGCTATTTGATATTTGACAGGGGGACCAAAAGCTTATGTTGGATAAAAGATAGTCTCTTTAGCAAAAAAACTAGCTATCTCTATGCAGATTGATGCTAGACCCATATCTCTCACCATGTACTAAACTAAAATAAAAATGGATCAAGGCTCTAAACAATAAAACAGAAACATCTAAACTTCTGTAAGATAAAATAATAAGTCTCTTGAAATCACAAGTGTAGGCAAGAACTTTTTGAACAGAAGTCGTATTGCACATGAAATAGCGGTAAGAACCAACAAATGGGATCATATCAAATTAAAATGCTTCTGTACAACAAAGGTAACAACCAACAGAATGGAAAGGCAACCTACAGTATGAGAAAAACGTTTTGTCAGCTACATCTCAGACAGAGGAGTAATTTCTAGAATATACAAAGACCTCAAAAAAATTATACCTCCCCCAATAAAAGAGCCAATCAAAACATGGCCAACTGAAGTGATTGACACCTCTCAAAAGAAGAAATACAAATGGCCAATAAATACTTGAAAAGATGTTCAACTTCATTGGACACTAAATACATGCAAATTAAAGCCACTGAGATTTCATCACACTCCAAAGAAAGGCAACCATTAAAAATCAAATAATAACAAATGCTTGTGTGGCTGTGGTGAAAAGGGAACCCTTTTAACATTGTTACTGGGAATATAAACTAGTATAGCCATTATGTAAATCAGTATGGAAATTTCTCAAAAAACTAAAAATAGAAATTTCATTTGACCTAGCTATTCCTCTTCTAGGTATTTTCCCAAAAGAGTTAAAGAAATCATTTTACAGTGGTGCGTCCACACCAATGGCTATAGCAGCACAATTCATAGTAGATAAATCTTGCAAGTAGCCTATATGTGCATCACCAGGTGATTGGCTGAAGAGAATGTGATATCTGTACATAATGGCATATCAATCAGCTGTAAAAAGGATAAACTTGTGGCACCTCTAGGAAAATTGTTGCACCTTGAAAACGTAATGTTGAGGGAAATAAATCAGATACATAACCTTAAATACCATGTGGTTTGTCTCATTTGAGTAATCCGAAGTACAAATAAAGAGCAAAATAAAAGGTTGATAGAAGGAGACAGGGAGCTAGATATTGTATTAATGGAAGGGGACCAAGAGACTGAGATTTGAGGGGAAGAGGTAGGAGATGTAAAAAGATTTAAGATGTGTCATGTACATGTACCAAATAACCACAATGAACGTAATCATTATGTGTCACAAATGTGAACTAATAAAAAATAATAATACTGAAAAGGGGGGAAGGTGCCCTGGAGAAGGGGGAGGGAGCAGTGTGGGGAGGGAGAGGGGAATAAAAAGGATCAAGATACGTTAAGTACAGGTACATGCTCCCTAGGATGAATGCAAATATCATGTACAGCACACATACACTGCTAAAATAAATTAAAATATAAAATTCACTGTTCCTTGTTGAAACACTGACACAGGCTCCCACGCTACTGTCTTGAGTTCCTTTCCTCCCATAACTTGTGCATTGCACAAATTAATAAACTTGTTTGATTTTCTCTTGTCAATCCATCTTTTGTCAGTTTTGTGTTTTCCAACAACAAGTTTAAGATAACTGAAGAAAAATTGTGTTTTCTCCCCTTCAGACAGACATTAACAGTGAGGTGTTGGGTTTTATGGGTCAACCTGGCTAGGCTATGGTGCCCAGCTGTTTGATCAAATACAATTCTAGACTTAGTTGCGAAGGTTTTATTTAATGTGTTTAACATTTAAATCAGTGGATTCTGAGTGAAGGACCTTATCCTACAAAACATGGGTGGGTCTCATCCAGGCAGGTGAAGATCTGAAGAAAAAACACTGAAGTCCCCACAGAAGGAAAAAAATTCTATCTCTTGTTTGTCTTGAAACTCGACTGCAACATAAACTTCTGCTGGAATTTCCAGAAGGCCAGCCTGCCCTGCAGATTTAGGACTTGTCAGCCCCTACAGTTGCATAAGTCAATTCTGTAAAATCAGTCTCTGTCCTTGTCTTTACCCCTGCCTCCTTCCTCTTTTTCTGCCTTCTCTCCCCGACCCCCCACAGCCTCCTATTTGTTCTGTTCCTCAAGAGGTCCCCACTAACAAATCTAGTTTCACGTACAGCGCCTAATTGCAAAGGAAAGAGTTTAGTTTTTCATCCTGCTTTCTCTTTTCTTCTTTTCAGTTGTTTTGACTCTGTCTTCCTCACTGGAGACCGTTCTCAAACATTAAAAATCCTTGACTATCCTTGACTAGCTCTTGATCATGGAAGTCAGCTATAGACATGATTACCAACTGGTGGGCCTTATTGCTGGATTTTGGGGCTAGATTTGGCCTTTTATAGGGGAGCTTATATTTGTAAGTTGCTTGAGGTGAAGGGACTTATCAAAGAAATAAGAACATTTCCAAGAGTTTAAAGACATTAATGTATAGATACAAAGGTGCACTATTTGTCTCATGAATTAAAAAAATAAAAAAATTCAAATGGACACAAACGTTATGGGTAGTTATGGATAGTTATGGGTAGTTATGGATAGGACTGATAATCTAGACAAGACGCTTGTACATGGCCCCTTTGCAAGGATTTCTAGAATAGATACCTGGAAATAGAACAGCTGTTGTCTGCTAATATTCACATCTTCAACTTAGGTTGTTGCCAAATCACACTCCCAAGTGTACCAATCTACAATAGTGAATGATAGTGTTATCAGACTTCATGTTTTGCAATCTAATTTGTGTGAAATGGTATTTAATTGTCATCTTAATCTGCATTTCTCTGTTTATTAGAGAGGTGGGGCATATTTGCACATGTTTATTATTCAGATTTAGTACTCTTTGAACTGCCTATAAATGTCCTTTGTCCATTTTTCCTATTGATTGAGTAGTTCTTACATACTATGGATACTAGTCTTTTTGCTTATGTTTAAAACTTTTTTCCCAGTTTGTGACTTGTCTTTTCACTTTGTATTTATAAACTGTCCATCTTCTTCTATAAGCGTTAAATGTTTTCTTGAAAGAATTCCTATCTCTAGATTATATATTTTTTTGTGTCATCACATGAGGTGGGGATATAGTTACCCTGCTGTACGGGTATGTACCATCCATTTAGTAGCCAATCTACTTTTCACTGATTTGTAATCACACGCCTGCCTTGTACTAAGCCTTTCTATGTATCTAGGTCTGTTCTGGGCTTCATTTCACATCATCTTGTCTCTTGTCTGTCCTTGTGAGCATACCTTCTCATTTAATAATTATGGTCTCCAGTGAGTCTATCTAGCAAGATTATTTCTCCTTTATAACCTTTTAATCCACACAATTATTTTGAATTTTTTAAAGTATGAAATTTAACATTAAAACAAAGTTATGTGAGAAAAAAAAAACCTGTTGGTCTTTCATTTAAATTGTGCTAAATTTGTACATTAGTTTAGGGAATATACCCTTTTTAAATTCTCTTTCAAGTTTTTCAATTTCCTTTTAATAATTTTTAATTTTTTGGTAAATATTTGGTGCATCATTGCTAGAATTATTCCTAGGCACTTAATAGTTTTTGTTGATGTTATAAATAGTATCTTTTTGAATTACATTCTCTATGTTTTAATTGTTGGCTTGTGAGAATGCTGATGGTTTTTGTGTACTGATTTCACACACGAACTTGCTAGATTCTCTCAATAGTATCACTGTCAGAATTGTAGACCCTCTCAGATATTCTAGGTAGACAAATACCCTTTGTGAATGATGACTTCTTTGTTTCGTCCTTTCAGATCTCCTTCCATCACTGTGACAAAATACCTGACAAAAACAACTTCAAGGAGAAGAGTTTATTTTTCTCACAGTTTCAGGGGTCACTTGACTCTTGCTTCTGGGTCCATCGTGAGGCAGAACACCAGGGAGGGCAGCACGTGGTGATGTGAACTTCTATCACAGCAGATAGAAGGCAGATGAAAGGCAGTGAGAGAGCGAAGTGGTGGTGGCTGGTGGCCTTTCTCCTTCCTCTGCTATTATTCCATCCAGGTCTGCAGCCTATTGGATGGCGCCACCCACATTTGGAGCAGGGATTCTCCCCTCAGTTTGCTGTCGCACCTGCCAGTTGTTTCTGGAAACACCCTCATGGGTACACTCAGAATAATTTTCTAGGTGTTTCCTCACCTAATCAAGTTAACAAGATTAGCCATCACACCTGCCTCTCCACCCCTCTGCAATTTTCTTGCTTCCACTCTTCCTTCTTTCCTTCTGTCTTTAGTATCACTGAACACAGTAGGATCTTAATGCAATGTGGGATTAAAGTATTAAAGTATTGATAGCAGCAGGAATTGTTGTTTTTTTCTTAGAGTACTTCCAACTTTTTACCCTTATATTGGTGTTTGCAGCTTTGGAGCATACATTCTTTAGCAGATTAAAAGGTTCTGTTCCTGCTTGTTAACAATTATTTTTTTGGTAATGCTATATGGATGTTACATTTTATCAAATGCTTTTTTTATAGGGACGATTGTATTTTTTTTCTTTTATCTGTTCATGGGATGAATTAGATTAATAGATTTTCTATTTTTTTAAAGAGAAAAAAGATAAACGAACAATGAAACCAAGTTCCAAAACAGGTTAGTAGGACAGTTACAACAGTGATACATTGCGTATTGCTGTCTTTGCAATAGTTATTCAGAGTACAAGATATGGGCATGATATCTTGTCTCAATAATATTAGCACACAACATTCTTTCCAAGGAACTAAGAGAAGCTAGCTGTATAACTATCTTAACTATCTTGTGTATATATACATTTTTTTCCCTTTCTTCTTTTCCCCTTTCCCCCATCATAGTTTGTCTTTTTTTTGAACACTTTCTTCCCAATTCACAATATCTATTGCACATTTCGGATCCTATTTACTTGTTCAGTTTCTCACATTAGTGAGACAATGTGATCTTTATGCATATGGGACTGATATATTTCACTTATAAGTATGGTCTCGAGTTGCATCCATTTACCTATAAAAGTCTCCAGTTTATCCTTCTTCATGGTTGTGTAGTTCTCCATTATATTAAAAAAACCCACATCTTTTTTATCCATTCCTCAGTTGATGGGCACCTGGGTTGTTTCCAAGATTTAGCTACTACAAATTGTGCTACTATAAACATGGGTGAACATATATCACTGTGGTATGATGTTTTTAATTCTTATGGGAAAATACTCAGTACGGGAATAGCTGGTTTCAATGGGACCACTAATCTTAGTTTTTTGAGGAATCTCTACACTGATTTCCACAGTGGTTGCACCAGTCTACACTCCCATCAACAGTGGAAAAGTGTTCCTTCTTCCCCACAGCCTCACCAGCATTTGTTATTGGTTGATTTCTCCATAATCGCCATTCTTTCTGGGGTGAGATGGAATCTCAGTGTTGTTTTAATTCACATCTCTTGAATGACCAGAGATGTTGAACATTTTCTCATACATTTATTTGCCATTTGTATTTCTTCCTCTGAGAAGTGTGTATTCATCTATAATACCCATTTTGGGGTTGGGTCTTTAAATTTGGGAGGTCTTATTTTTATCAATTCTTTATTTATTCTCGATATTAGTCTTTGTCTGAGGGACAACGGGCTAAATTTTTTTCCTACTCTGTCTTTTCACTCTATTGTAATTTCTTTTGCTGTGCAAAAGCTTTTTGTACAGTTGAGATGGGATGAGATCCCAGTTGTCGATTCTTTGTAGTATTTCCCATGTGGTCAGGGTTTTGTTCATGACATCTTTGCCTACACCTGTGTCTTCAAAAGTTCTACCTATTCTCTCTTCCAGCAGATTTAGTGTTTCTGTTTTAATATTTAGATCTTTGATCCATTTCTATTTTAGTTTAGTGCATGGTGAGAGACATAAGTCTAGTTTTAGTCTTTGGCATGTGGAAAGCCAGTTTTTCCAGGGACATTTATTAAAGAGACTATCTTTCTTCCAGTGAACATGTTTGGCCCCTTTGTCAAAGATAAGGAGGCTGAGGGTGTTTGGGGATGCGTCTGCATCTTCTATTCTGTTACACTGATCCACAAGCCTGGTTTTTTGCCAATACCATGTTGATTTTATCACAGTAGCTTTGTAGTATAATTTCAGGTCTGGGATTGTGATGCCCCCTGACTTGCCTTTGTTGCCCAGAATTGCTTTTCCTGTTCTAGGTCTTTTCTGGTTCCAAATGAACTTTAGGAATGTGTTCTCTATATCTGTGAGGTATGTTAATGGTATTTTGATTGGGATTGCATTAAATCTGTATAGCGGTTTTGGGAGTATGGCCATTTTCACTATGTTGGTTCTTCCTATCCAAGAGCAAGGGATATCTTTCCATTTTCTGATATCCTCTTCAATCTCCTTTTTTGGGGTACTGTAATTTTCACCGTATGCATCTTTTCCATCCTTTGTTAGATTGATTCCTAAGTATTTCATTTTTTTGGATGTTATCATGAAGGGTGTTGTTTCCCTAATATCTCTCTCTCTCTGTGAGTCTGTTGCTTGTGTACAGGAATGCTATTGACTTTTGAGTGTTGACTTTGTATCCCACTACACTACCAAATTTGGATATTAGATCTACAAGTTTTTGGTGGAGTTTTTGGGGTCTTCTAGGTAGAGTATCATGTCATCTGCAAATAATGATAATTTAACCTCTTTCTTTCCTGTCCTTATTCCTTTTATTTCTCTCTCTTGTCTAGTTGCTCTGGCTAATGTTTCCAGAACTATATTGAATAGGAGTGGTGCTAATGGACATCGTTGTCTTGTTTCTAATTTTAGAGTGAAAGCTTTCAGTTTTTGACCATTTAGTATGATGGTAGCTGTTGGTTTGTCACAGATGGCTTTTATAAGACTGAGGTAAAGACCCTCTATTCCAATTTTCTGTAGGGTTTTTATCATGAATGGGTGTTGGACTTTGTCAAATGGTTTTTCTGCATCTATTGAGATGATCATGTGATTTTTGTCTTTGGCTCCGTTGATATGGTGTATTACATTTATTGATTTGCATGTGTTAAGCCATTCCTGCATCCCTGGGGTGAATCCTACTTGGTCATGGTGAATAGCCTTCTTGATGATTTGCTGTATTCTTATTGAGGGTTTTTGAATCTATGTTCCTTAGGGAGATTGGCCTGTAATTTTCTTTCTTGGTTGGGTTCTTCTCTGGTTTTGGAATCAGGGTAATACTTGCTTCCAGGAATGAATTTGGAAGTACTGCTTCCCTTTCAATTTCTTTAAGGAGTTTTGGCATTAGTGGCATTAGTTCTTATCTAAATTTCTTGTGGAATTCGAAAGTGAATCCATCAGGGCCTGCGCTTTTCTTTGTTGGTAAATATTTAATTACATTTTCAATTTCATTGGCAGATGTTGGGTTATTTAGAATTTTTATATCTTCTTGATTCAGTTTTGGCAACTCATATGTGTCTAGGAATCTGTTCATTTCTTCTGTGTTTTCCGTCTTATTAGAGTACAGGCTCTCAAAATAGATATTGATGATATTCTGAAATTCCACTGTATCCATTGTGATTTCCCCCTTTTCATTCCTAATTGCATGAATTTGAGTCTGTTCTTTCCTCTTTTTTATAAAGTTCACTAAGAGTTTATCAATTTTATATAATCTCTCAAAGAACCAACTTTTCCATTTATTGATTCATTGTATTGTTTTCTTAGTCTTGATTGCATATATTTCTGCTCTTTATAATTCCTCCCTTTGATTTCGACTTCGAGTTGTTCTTTTTTTAGAAGTTTAAAGTTCAATATTTGGTTGTTTATTTGAGCTCGCTTTGTTATATGCACATCTATTTTATAGCAGCACAGTGTGTAATAACTAAATCTTGGAAACAACTCAAATGCCCATCAACCAAGGAATTGATAAAAAAGATGTTTTTTTTTTTATACAATGGAGTACTGCTCAGCCATAAAGAAGCATAAACTTGAGACATTCCTAGGTAAATGGATGCACCTTGAGATCATATTCTTCAGTGAAATAAATCAGACACACATGTTCAAATATTGCATTGTTTCTTTGGTGTGAGAAATGAGAGGGTAAATAAGGATCAAAATATATAATAGATATTGTGAAATAGGAAGAAAATGTTCAAATGGGAAGGGGATCTAGAGATGGGGAGGGGGAAAGGAAGGAAGGAAAAAGAAAAAAATAATAAAAGAGGGATAAAACAGAAATGAATGTTTGTAAATAAGGAGGGGAAGGGTTTAAAAAAAATAGAGGGACCAGGATACATCACGTACAGGTACAAATTCCCTATGATGAATGTGATCCTTATGTATTCTAAATTATACCAATAAACTTAATATAAAAATTAATTCAAGAAAAAAGCAAAGAATATGATTCAACTTATAATCATGAAAATTGACCAGTAATTAGAATTTTATGCACAAGAAATTTGCCACGTTCAAAAGATTTAACAGTCAACTTCCAAATATTCTAGAAACAGTCTCTATCTCACACAAGAGTTTCTGGGGAGAAGAAAAAGTACTGCAGAAATAAAGCTATAACAATGATTCCAAAACACAATAAACAACTGACCCACAGAGGGGCATGTGTTTAAAGTGAGGCAGGAGGATGCAAGTTTGAGCTGAGCCTAGGCAACTTAATGAGACCCTATCTCAAATGAAAAAGAAAAAAGGGCCTGGAGATGTAGCTCAGTACCACAAAAGAAAAAGAATAAATAACTAAGTAAAAAAATAAGTCAAACTACAATAATTCAAGACGATTTGTATGCTTATGTCACTCATAAAAATTAATGTAAAATCTCAAAGTGTTATCAAATCAAACTCATCAATGTGTATAAATACATTATGTCCAAGTAGGTTAAACTCAGGAATGCAAGGATAGTTTAATATTAGAAAATCAGCATCGTCCATTGCCCCAGGTTGGCAGTGCCGGTGAGTAGAGTGTGAGTCTGTGCTCTGTACTTCCTCCATTGCCCTGGGACAGCAAGCCAGTGAGAGGAGTATGGCGGTGCTGACAAGAAGAGTGATGGTGGTGCTGGCTAGAAGAGATATCCTGAGGAAGAGACACCTCCTAGGAAAGCCTCCACATCACAGATAAGGCTATCTAATATTAGAAATCTAAAAGCATCAACACAGAAAACAAAATAAAATAGAAAATAGAAAATGACAAGACAAAAAAGCAAAATGCAATCCCAAACACCCAGCCCACCCAGGACAAGTCCAGAACACAAAGAGATACAGCAAATCAGAAGCCAACAAATGGAAGTCTCTGAAATGATAGTAGCAGAAGTGAAAAAAAAAATGGAAATAGCCATAGAAAAAATATCTTTAAGGTGCAAAAAGAAATGACTATCAAAATAAAAGACATTAAAGCAGACACAGATAAACAAATAGAGGAGCTCAGGAAAATGATGGAAACCATGAATGCAAAACATAGACAAGAAACGGAATGAGTGAAACAGATCCAAACAGAAATCTAGGAGATTAGAAACTCCATTGAAAGTATACCCAGCAGATTGAATGCAAGCGAGAATAGAATATCAGATCTAGAAGACAGCAACACAACTTGCAACCAGGAAAAGAAAGATATCTTAAAAATTGCAAGAGTCCATGAAAAAGCAATCCAAAGCTACAAGATGAAGCAAAGAAGAACAACATAAGATTGATTGGAGGCCGCCTCCTGACCGGATGTTGACCAACTTCCCATCGTGCCTCGCGAATGGCGGGCGTGATAACAGATCCAGCAGGGTAGCTCGCGGACTTCAGTTGTCTGTACCTTGGCTGTTCATTACTGCTGTGGCCGGGCCCCTGCGTCATCCGCCGGTGCGATGGCGCTCCTCCGGGGTGTGTGGGGTGTGCTGAGGGCCCTGGAAAGGTCTGGAGCAGAGCTGTGCACTGGCTGTGGAAGCAGGCTGAGCTCACCCTTCAGTTTTGTGTATGTTCCAAAATGGTTTTCATCCACCTTGAATGGATATCCAAAGAAACCTGTGAATTCATACATTCGATTTACTAGAGAAAAGATAAGCATTCTTAAAGCTCAGAACCCAGATATGAAACTTACAGAACTAATGAAAAGAATTGCAGAGCAATGGAAAGAACTTCCTGATGCAGAGAAAAAAATGTATGAAGATGCTTATAAGGTAGAGTGGAAGGCATACAAAGAAGAAATGGACAGAATTCTTGAAGCACTCACTCTAGCTCAGAGAGCATCTTTGGCAGAAAATAAAACACAAAGACTTTTAAAAAGGAAAGGAATAATAAAAAAGAAAGAGTTATCAATGCTTGGAAAACCAAAAAGAGCTCACACAGCTTATAACATCTTTCTATCTGAATATGTTCAAAACTGTGAAGGTGCTACAATACAGGCAAAATGGAAGTCTGTGCATGAAAACTGGAAAAATATGCCTAGTTCTCAAAAGCAAGTATATGAACAGCTTGCCCAAGATGATAAAATTCGTTATAATAATGAAATAAAATCTTGGGAAGAACAAATGATTGAAGTTGGACGAAGTGATTATACGTCGCAAGACATCTCTCCAAAATAGGATGACAAAGGAAAAAGAATACTGAGTTGTGCTTCTAGTGGATAGACACAAGGAACCAATTAGGTCTCAATATCAGAGAGCGTTGTAAAATTAGGAAGAATAATGTTGGTGAACATTTTGTATTCAATTACTTTTTCTTTAGCTCCTGGACTGCTGCCATTTGAAGATATTTTGTGTTAGTATTTTGAAAACCCAAACAGAAAGTTCATTCAGAATTTTATTTTGTGTTTAAGAAGTACTGGGAATCAGAATAATTCAAGCAAATGCAGCAGTGAATCATTTTACCTTTAATAAGGTAAATCAGTCTGTGAAGTTTTTTTTATATTGGATGACAATTATGGGAGTAGTATTCTTGTTTCTTTTACTATGGAGGTAGGAGTTTCTTTTCAACATGGTCACAAATTGTGGGAGCCACAGTGTTCTGTGATATAATTATACATTTGAAAAAAGGAACCAGAGCCCTGTGTGGTGGTGCATATTTGTAAACCTAGCACTTAGGAGGCTGAGGCAGGATAGCCACAAATTTGAAGCCAGCCTGGGCTATATAGTGAGTTCAAGGCCAATCTGGAATACAAAATGAGACCATATCTCAATAAAAAGAGCAAGACTCATTTAGATAAATTCTAATCCCTAGGTATAATTCATACTATATTTAGAATTGATAGCTGTATATGCATAATGATTGTTGGTTTCAAATTTTTGTAAAAGGGACTGAGAGATTTAAAAACCTTTTTCTCGTTGTCTTTTTCCTAAAGTACAATTATGTAACCAATACGTATGCATATTGGTTTATTTTGCATAGAATAAAAATTTAATTCTTCATTTAAAAAAAAAAGATTGATTGGAATCAGTGAGAAAGCTGGAGACAGTGCAAAAGCCATTAAAAACCTCTTCACAGAAATAATGACAGAAAACTTCCCAAACATGGATAAAGAACTTGACATGCAAATAAATGAAGCATATAGAACTCCAAAGAGCCATGACCAAAATAAATCTACACCAAGGCATATAATAATCAAGATTCCAGAAATTCAGCATAAGAACAAAATATTAAAAGCAGCTAGAGAAAAGAAACAACTCACCTATAAAGGAAAGCTCATCAGAATCACAGCAGACTTCTCAACACAAACCCTAAAATCAAGAAGAGTTTGGAGTGGAGTATTTCAAGCCCTAAAAGAAAATAATCTTCAACCCAGATTTATGTATCCCACAAAAGTATCTTTCAAAACTGATGGAGAAATAAGATACTTCCATAACAAAGAACAACAGAAGAAATTTATGTCCATCAAAATGGCTCTACAGAGAGCTCTGAAAGACATATTAGAAAGAGATAAAGAAAACCACAAATGTAGGGACACCAATAGAAAGAAGCCACCAGGCAGGGCAAGCAATTAAACAGAGAAGAAAGACAGGGAATAAATAATAAGGAAACAACATGAAAAAAGAAAAGCCAAAACCTATCAGTTATAACCGTCAATGTAAATGGTCTCAACTCACCAGTCAAAAGAAAAAGACTGGCAGAATGGATCAAGAAGCAAAATCCAACAATATGCTGCATTCAAAATATACATTTAGGGCTGGTGAGATGGCTCAGCGGCATAAGCGCCTGCCTTGCAAGCGCGAGGGCCCGAGTTCGACTCCCGGATCCCACATACGAAAAAGGGGCCGGTGATATCGCTCAGTGGCACAGGTGCCTGTTGGCGTACGAGGTCCTGAGGTCGACCCCCCGGTACCCACAAAAAAAAAAATATACATTTAACCCAAAAAAAAATCCATAAACTAAAAGTCAAAGGATGGAAAACAATTCTCCATGCCACAGGAACACAGAAAAAAGCAGGGGTAGCTATTCTATTTGTAGACAATGCAAACTTCAAGCCAAAACTGATCAAAAGAGACAAAGAAGGTCACTACATACTTGTTAAGGAAAACTCCAAGAAGAAGAGTTAATAATCATAAATATTTATGCACCCAAAACAGGTTCACCCAACTACATAAAATAAATATTAACTGACATGGAAAACCAAATAAACACTAATGCAATTGTACTGGGAGACCTTAATACCAACTCTTACAAAGGGATAGATCAACTAGACAAAAAATCAACAAAGAAATATTAGAATTAAACCAAGCCTGTGAACAAATGGACTTGGTAGATGTATACAGAGTGTTCCACCCCAAAACATCAGAATACACATTCTTCTCAGCTGCACATGGGATGTTCTCCAAAATAGACCATATATTAGCTGACAAAACATGTTTAAATAAATGTAGAGGAACTGAAATCATCTCATGCATACTATCTGACCATAGCACAATGAAACTGGAAATCAACAACAAAAGAAACACCAAAAACTACATTAACACATGGAAATTAAACAACACCCTTCTGAACAACCAATGGGTCACAGAGGAAATTAAAGATGAAATTAAAAAGTCTATATGATTAAACAATAATGCCAATACAACATACCAAAACCTATGAGATGCAATGAAAGCAGTCCCACGAGGCAAATTTATAGCGATGAACTCACACATCAGGAAAACAGAACAAGCTCAAATAAACAACCTAATGTTGAATATCAAACTTCTAGAAAAAGAACAAATCAAACCCAAAGCTCATACAAGGGAGAAAATTATGAAAATAAGAGCAGAAATTAATGCAATAGGGAAAAAGAAAACAATAGAAAGAATTAATGAATTGAAAAGTTGGATCCTTGAAAGAAAAATAAAATTGATAAACCATTAGCCAATCTCATCAAAAAGAAGAAAGAAAAAACACAAATTCAAGCAGTTAGGAATGAAAAGGGGGAAATCACAATGGATACAGTGGAATTTGAGAATATCATCAATATCTACTTTGAGAGCCTGTGCTCTAATAAGACGGAAAACACAGAAGAAATGAACAGATTCCTAGACACATATGAGTTGCCAAAACTGAATCAAGAAGATATAAAAATTCTAAATAACCCAACATCTGCCAATGAAATTGAAAATGTAATTAAAAATTTACCAACAAAGAAAAGCGCAGGCCCTGATGGATTCACTTTCGAATTCTACAAGAAATTTAGATAAGAACTAATGCCACTAATGCCAAAACTCCTTAAAGAAATTGAAAGGGAAGCAGTACTTCCAAATTCATTCCTGGAAGCAAGTATTACCCTGATTCCAAAACCAGAGAAGAACCCAACCAAGAAAGAAAACTAAAGGCCAATCTCCCTAAGGAACATAGATTCAAAAACCCTCAATAAGAATACAGCAAATCATCAAGAAGGCTATTCACCATGACCAAGTAGGATTCACCCCAGGGATGCAGGGATGGCTTAACATATGCAAATCAATAAATGTAATACACCATATCAACAGAGCCAAAGACAAAAATCACATGATCATCTCAATAGATGCAGAAAAACCATTTGACAAAGTCCAACACCCATTCATGATAAAAACCCTACAGAAAATTGGAATAGAGGGTCTTTACCTCAGTCTTATAAAAGCCATCTGTGACAAACCAACAGCTATCATCATACTAAATGGTCAAAAACTGAAAGCTTTCACTCTAAAATTAGAAACAAGACAACGATGTCCATTAGCACCACTCCTATTCAATATAGTTCTGGAAACATTAGCCAGAGCAACTAGACAAGAGAGAGAAATAAAAGGAATAAGGACAGGAAAGAAAGAGGTTAAATTATCATTATTTGCAGATGACATGATACTCTACCTAGAAGACCCCAAAAACTCCACCAAAAACTTGTAGATCTAATATCCAAATTTGGTAGTGTAGTGGGATACAAAGTCAACACTCAAAAGTCAATAGCATTCCTATACACAAGCAACAGACTCACAGAGAGAGAGAGAAATTAGGGAAACAACACCCTTCATGATAACATCCAAAAAAATGAAATACTTAGGAATCAATCTAACAAAGGATGGAAAAGATGCATACGGTGAAAATTACAGTACCCCAAAAAAGGAGATTGAAGAGGATATCAGAAAATGGAAAGATATCCCTTGCTCTTGTATAGGAAGAACCAACATAGTGAAAATGGCCATACTCCCAAAACCGCTATACAGATTTAATGCAATCCCAATCAAAATACCATTAACATACCTCACAGATATAGAGAACACATTCCTAAAGTTCATTTGGAACCAGAAAAGACCTAGAACAGGAAAAGCAATTCTGGGCAACAAAGGCAAGTCAGGGGGCATCACAATCCCAGACCTGAAATTATACTACAAAGCTACTGTGATAAAATCAACATGGTATTGGCAAAAAACCAGGCCTGTGGATCAGTGTAACAGAATAGAAGATGCAGACGCATCCCCAAACACCCTCAGCCTCCTTATCTTTGACAAAGGGGCCAAACATGTTCACTGGAAGAAAGATAGTCTCTTTAATAAATGTCCCTGGAAAAACTGGCTTTCCACATGCCAAAGACTAAAACTAGACTTATGTCTCTCACCATGCACTAAACTAAAATAGAAATGGATCAAAGATCTAAATATTAAAACAGAAACACTAAATCTGCTGGAAGAGAGAATAGGTAGAACTTTTGAAGACACAGGTGTAGGCAAAGATGTCATGAACAAAACCCTGACCACATGGGAAATACTACAAAGAATCGACAACTGGGATCTCATCCCATCTCAACTGTACAAAAAGCTTTTGCACAGCAAAAGAAATTACAATAGAGTGAAAAGACAGAGTAGGAAAAAAATTTAGCCAGTTGTCCCTCAGACAAAGACTAATATCGAGAATAAATAAAGAATTGAAAAAAATAAGACCTCCCAAATTTAAAGACCCAACCCCAAAATGGGTATTATAGATGAATACACACTTCTCAGAGGAAGAAATACAAATGGCAAATAAATGTATGAGAAAATGTTCAACATCTCTGGTCATTCGAGAGATGTGAATTAAAACAACACTGAGATTCCATCTCACCCCAGAAAGAATGGTGATTATGGAGAAATCGACTAATAACAAATGCTGGTAGGGCTGTGGGGAAGAAGGAACTCTTCTCCACTGGTGGTGGGAGTGTAGACTGGTGCAACCACTGTGGAAATCAGTGTGGAGATTTCTCAAAAAACTAGGACTAGAGGTCCTATTTAATCTAGCTATCACCCTGCTGAGTACCTCCCCAAAAGAATTAAATTAGTTGTTAAACTATTTTCCTAGGAATTATCCATTTTGGCTGATTTTTTTTTAATGTGTTGGTTTAACGTTTTCACAGCATTCTTCTATAATTAAGAATATTTATTTTATAGGAAGAGGAAATCAGGACACAAATACACACAGTGGGGTAACCATGTGAAAACACTGGGGAAGACAGCCATCTCTGGGCCAAGGAGAAAGTTCTCAGAAGAAGTCGACCCTGCTGAACTCTTCATCCCAGACTTCTAACTCTACAAACTGTTAGAAAATAGATTTCTGTTGTTTATGCTATCCAGTTCTGGTACATTGCTATTATGGCCTTAGAAAACTGATACATGTAAGTTATTAACTCAAAATCATTACATTTTACTTATTAACAGTCCTTTTTTATTATTAAGGCATTAACTTTTTTAAATCCCTGATTATTACTTTTTCTTAAAGTTCATTGTTTATAGTAATATATTTTCACAAGCTTGTCATTTAATATTTGTATGCCATATATACATTTTTCCAATAAAATGTAAATTTCAGTTGTTTTGTGTGTTCTTATTTTCTGGTATAGTCACTATGTTAGCTTTCTGTTACTAAAAAAATACCTGAGATAACCAACTTGAAAGAGAGGAAATATTCATTTTGATTCATGGTTTCAAGGATTTTGGTCCATGGATGCTTGTCTCTATTGTTTCTGGTCCTATGGTGAGGTAGCACATCATGGTGAGAACATACGACAGAGGAAGCTGCTCTCCTCACGGTGGCTGGGAAGCAAAAAGAGAGAAGGAAAAAAGAGGGCTAGGTCTCCGTGACTTCCTCCTGTACTCAGATGTGGGGCTTTGGGAAAGTTATTGAATTATGAGGGTGATACAGCTTTGCTTGCTATTAGGAGGCAGTGTCTGGTCAGAAGAGGTGAGTGACTGGTGGCATGATCTAAAAGGGTGTATCTCTCTCCCTGGCTTTTCCCTTTACTCTCTGCTTCCTGACTACCCCAACATGAGCAGTTGTCCTCTGCCCAGGTCCTTGCACCATGCTATTTCTGTGCTTAAGCTTGCTAAAAATAGACTGAAACTTCTGAACTCTGAGCCAAAATAAACTCCCTTAAATTGTGGGTTTTGGGTATTTTTTTGTCATTGTGATGAGGAAAGTAACTAAGACATATTTTGGTACCAGAGAAGTGGGGTTGTTGCCATGACTACCTGATCATATGGTTTAGAAGCCTTTTGGACTGTTTCAATGGAGGAGTTTGAAAAGTTTTGGAGACACCATATAGAGAAGCCCTAGAATGCTGTAAGCCAAGCTTGATGTGAGATTCTGGTCAGAATTCAGAAAACCAGTATGCTGCTAAAAATGTAGACAGTAAAGATCAGGTTCAGGAGGTTTCAGGTGGGAATAAGAACTCCACTGTCAGTTGGGTTCGAAGCTCTGTGTGTTACAGTCTTGCAGAAAATTTGTCTACATTTTGTTCATATCCTGAGACTTTCCAGGAGACTGAGATTAAGGGTAGAGGACTAATCTTGTGGAACAAATTTCAAGGCAAAATAACATTCAGGCTGTAGCATGGGTACTGCTTGTTGCTTTTAGTAAGATTTACACTGATAAATAGGAACAAAATTCCATTTAAAAAGTTTTCAGTTTTGTCAGAAAGAAAGCACCTGTGAGGTTGGATCAAATGAGAGTTTGGTTGTTAAAAAAAATTAGTATTAAAAAGAAGCCAAGTACTTTACATCAGGACAATAGCTTGTCTTGAAGACATTCAAGGAATCAGCAAGACCCCACCCTTTATCAGGCTCATGGCTCTGAAAAACAAAAGACTTTTCATTGAAAAGAGAACTCCAGCAGGGCCAGCTAGGAAATTGACTTGCTGAGGTTTGTTTTACACTACTCAGAGGACACTCAGCCATGATCCAAGGACTCCTAGTTACCGCTGAAACTGGTGGCAGACATTGATGTCATCCATGTGGTGCTGGTTTTAGAGGCCAGCAGAATGCAAGAGCTGTGAGGCCAGGGAGGATACCACCCAGACTTTAGAAGAAAGCTAGGAGGCTAGGCAGTTTGCCCTTGAAACGTTAATGCAGGAAGATGTAAGAGTGAAGCCAAAGTGCACTGAAGACACCAGAAACATGGCACATCCACTGAGAGAAGCTGCAGGCAGTGAGTGAAACCATACCAAGAGAGAGGCCATGATCATTTCAACTGGCAATACTGTAGGGCATGATGGCCCAAGCCTTTTGCAGTTCACATCTCATTGCTACAACTTGTCCTGGGTTCTGGATATGGAGCTACAGGATTTAGTGTTTGCCTTGCTGGGTTTTGGTCTTGCTTTGCTCCCATTCCTTTTCCCTCTTCTATTCACCTTTTTTTTTTTAATGGGAATATTTACCCCATGCTATTTTATGTTGGATGGATTTCACTTTGTTTTTGATTTTTGCAGGGTTTCACAGCTGAGTTTGCCTTGAGTCTCAGAGGCGACTTTAGATTTTTACTTTACAGCAATGCTGGAACTCTTAAGGCTCTGGCAACTCTTAGAAACTGACTACATGTATTTTGCATAAAAAGATGTGTAAGAGTCTTTGGGGGCTTAGGGCATAATTTTATGGTTTAGATAAAAAATGTCCCCCAAGAGCCTCACATGCTCAGAGCTAGGGCTTGTAAAATGTAATTGGATTATGGGGTGCTCCAGCTGAGTTGCTGTTAAGAAGTGGGACCTGATTAGAGATAGGTCATTGAGGGTGTGACCTGATTGGGTATGTGTTCTTCCCCAGCCCCTCTCTTCTCCCTCTGCTTCCTGGCCACCATGGCATAGGCAGCTTTCCTCCATCCGGGATCTTTTACCATGCCTTTCCATCCTTGGAGCTATTTGACAATGAACTAAAAATATGAATGAAAGTAAACCTCATTTCTCCCTTAAGCTGCAGGTGCTGGGTATTGGTGTCCCAGTGACAAGAAAGTAAAACAGAGGAAGAGGGTGAGGTCCTAACATCCCTTTCAAAGTTATACCTTCAGTGTTACAATTTCTTTCCACTGGGCCTCATCTCCTAAAAATTCCACCACCGCCCAGTAACGTCATGTCCTTTAACACACGGGCCTTTTTGGGGACATTCAGATCCAAAGTCAAGTGGTCACTGAGAGCCTATGTGGCCAACTAAAATTCTACTAATATGGAAGATGTGGAGAAGGGATTTTATAGACGATCACCAGTATGGTATTTCTGACACCAAAGGGTTTGCTCTTCATCCTTTTTTTTTTTTTTTTTTTTGAGACAAGATCTCACTATGTAGTTCAGGCAGGCCTTGAACTCACTTTATAGCCCAGGCTGGCCTCAAACTCATAGCTATCCTCCTGGCTCAGCCTCCCAAATGTTGGGATTACAGGCATGTGCCACCATGCCTGGCCTGCTCTTCATCTTATTCACCACAGGTTCCTGAACATACAGAGTACTGATTAACCTGAGAACTGTGTGTATTGGTTGGTTGACCTGCCATAGTTGTAAAGGTATTGACTTAAGGTTTCTTATTGCATCTTAGAGCATCAGCATAATTCTATTTAAAGCTTGTATGGTGTTTTGCCTGAACAATGAATTATTTTTTCCTTCAATTTTGATGATAGGGTGTTAATTAACCTGTGAGACTTCTTCTAAATGGAAATGGAGGGGATAGAATCAGAAAGTGATCTTTCAAGATGAAGTTGCTTAATCAAAATTTCCATGGAATCATTTTGAAAAATTCAACCCAACCCCAATGAATCACCCTTCCCCAACACTCATAGAGAGAAAGCAGATTTAAAACACGAGGAATGAAAACTATGATGAAGAAATGTGGCTCTGTAGCTTAAAAAATGGAAAATACTAGATTGGGGCAAGACAGCTGTCTTCCAATGTCTTAACAGTTACAAGTTAAAGACTGGATATTTTCTGGGTGACTAGAGGGCAGGACTAGTCTTGTGAGGTGGAAGGGAAATGGATGCTGATAGAATTGAAGTGAATTAGTCAGGATAGTTCAGCTCTGAGAACACACCCTTATATTTTAGTAGCTTGACGATAAATAAAAGGTTCATTTCTCATCACAGCAACAGTTCAATGGGATGTACTTGGCTAGGTAGCTCTGTTTTAAATGGTTTTACAAAAGTCAGCCGTCTCACAGGTAGGTTATCTATCCCAGAGATTCAAGGGTATCCTCTTCTTTAAGGGATTTTATTGTGACAGTATTCACCTTAATTTTTAAAAAACGAACTTCCTTTGTAGGGGAAAAGTTGGTCATTAAAGACTCAACCATTGAGAGCACACGAAAATACTGCAAAAGTGGAAATTGTGGTAGTTACTTCCATTTTTTATAGCATTTTACACTAGATATACTTAATATTTTATATAAATTATTATATTACTTTAAAACATATACATGTTTCATATTTGTATATTATATATCATATTATTATATAGTACAATATTATATGATTATAATTAATAGGATTATATTATATTATATTATATTATATTATATTATATTATATTATTATATATTACACATGCTATAAAATACTTTATTCTTTCAGTTACTGATGAGATATTTGTTGAGCTTCTAGCTATGTCAAATAGTACCATAGGTACTAGAACTTAAACATAAGACATAATTTTTTTCCCAAGGAGCTCTTAGCCTCCAACACCATCTCTATACACAGACAGAAACATGTGGAAAAATGTGTTAGAAACCATTCAGATTGTGCTAGGGCACAAAGTGTGAAGCCGTGGCTTCCAACCAGTTCACAGACTGGTGGAGGAGAGTCACTCATCGTATCAAATTCTCTCATCGCCTCTGGGAGGTAGACGCTACGCCCAGCCTTCAAAGAAAGTGAGAGTCAGTGAAGCAGCATGATTTGTCCAAGCCGAGATTGGTGTGGCCCTTGCCCCTTGCTCTGCCACACTCTCACAAAGCAGGTGGCTTAATTTAAGGGACACAGCAGAGTCACAGGGCCCAACTTTAGCACACAGTTGATATTGTTGCTATCTGCCTGTAGCTCCCTCCCTACCATGTTAGTTAGGTTCTTCCTGAGCACACGGCTCATGAAGCCGTCTTCTGAGAGGACAGGCTCTTTGGCTTGTTGTGCTCATCCACACCGCCCCCTCACCATCACCTTGTCTCCTGGGGTTCTACCTGCTCTGTGAAGTCCTCCATGAGGTCTGCTCTGACCGTCTTCCCACTGCCTGGAGCAGGCTTCAATTCTTCTCTAGCTGGTAACTCTCACCCTGTGCCCCGCTGCACCTCCCAGGCTCTGAGCCCCATGAGCACAGTCCTCATCACAGGGAGCCCCAGTCCCTAGCGGTGTGCACACACACGGGGCTCAAAAACTAATGCTCGTGGGGAATGGTTTTATCCATGAGACACAAAGAACAGTGTCCTTTTCTTCTGATGCTTTATAATATTCTTCCTGAGCAAAATGCAATTCACAGGCACCAGGAGTCCCTCAATTGTGTGTGTGCATGTGCATGCACGTGTAAGTCTTTCTGGATGTGAAATCCAGATGGATAGGATCCATGGCTCTACAAGATGGCTTTTAAATCTTTGGGACATAAAAAACATTTGGAGAAATCAAAATTACACTCTTGAGTATGTCTACTACTATAATAAAATACCTGAAATACTAGCGTATAAGGAAAAAGGTTTATTTTGGTTCAGAGTTTTGAAGTCTTCAGTCCATGATCATTTGAATCTATTGCTTTGGGTCTGTTGTGAGGTTGCACATCATGGTAGAAGTGTATGGGAGAGCAAAACTGCTCATCTCATGGGTGGAAATCAAAAGAGGGAACAAGGACGAGACCAGAGTTCCTTAATCTCCTTTGATAGCATTGCCATAATGACTAAAAGACCCCACCTCCTAAAGTTTCCAAAATCTCCCGGTTGCACTGCCCTGGGGACCAAGCCTTTAGCATATGGGCCTTTGGAGAAGATTCAAGACCCAATCTGTAGCACTGTGCCTCATCTTAGAACTAAGGAACTAGGAAAGGAGAGCCCAGGGAATCCATGTTTTTCACAAAGACCCATGCATCATTCTGATGGTTGGCGGTGTTTAAATTGTTTCACACAGTTGAGAGGGTTGGGCAGATGATGGTAGAAGGGAGGTGGTATCAGGAAGAGGTTTTCAGAGCACAAACAGTGTGAAAAACTTTGAGGACTTGGAATGGCAAGCATTAGGAATGACTAGTGAGCCAAACAGGATGAATGGGCCATGAAAGAAAGCAGGGGGCCTGATCAGAAAGGTAAGTGGTAGCTACCCTGTGACAAATTCCAGTCTTTTACTGAGAATAGAATCTCCAGGGGAGGGTGGGAAAAGAAATGGAGAATTCCTGAAATCCTAATGTCCAACAATCTGTGTCTTTGGGCAGAGCAAATAAGGTCCTGCTTATATATTGTATTATTTCTAATGGCTATAGGTATTGCTTGGATAAATAAAATATAACTCAGTAGAAAAGATTTCTTGAATTATAAGTAGCTTTTGGTTGTTGTTAGCAAGTCATAATTGTACAGTTTTATCATATGAGAGGCTCTAATTTTTTTTTAACCAAAAAGATTGAAAAAGCCTCCCAGAAGCAGAGAGAGTCTCTATGGTTTCCGAGTAGAATGTGACCAGGGTGGAACCAGGGAGAAAGCTGCTGAATGGGGAAACGCAGCAAGGAGCTCTCCAGAGAGCTCCAGGATGAGGTCACGAGGATCCGGATGGAGGTGAACACAGAAGGTCTGAGGCCAGCACCGTAGTTTGTGGTGTTTCTGTGTCAGCTGCTTTCCGCTCCTCTTTTTCACATGGCTGTCCTTCACAGACCTGTCCACGCCTTACGTCTGGGTTGAGCTGTATGCTCCCAAGGCAAAGGCTGCCTGTCTGTTATAGAGTTCTGAGGGAGCAGATGGTAACAAGGTATTTGGTGAATGTGTCTTGCTAATCATGATCTTCCCACATACCCTTACTGTTTAGGAGAGATTCTCCCGAACCTACAGATCTATTTCTCCGGATCAAATTATAGTCCTGAATGAATGATGGTAGAAGAATGGGCCAAAGAGCAGCCTACTAATAACTCTGAGGGAGATCACATTTAAAGAGGCGGCAATCCTTTAATCCCAGGTGAGATGGCTTCCGCTGCAAACCCTGGAGTCCACATCACCATCAGAAGAGTGCTGGCTGTAATCCTCAGCCACCTGATCCCAGAAGAGGCAGGGAACATTACCTCTTCCAAAAGTGGGCATGATGGGTTGGTTGCTGAGGGTCAGGTGAGGCTGGACACTGTAATTTTAGCCATAGCCTGCCAGTCTTTTCTGAAAGCAATTGGTATGACCAAGATGCAGAAAATGCTAATCCTATCTTGGCACAGAGGTGGGCTGATATTGGCCAGGGCTCTCCTATCCAGATATTCTGCTTTATAAATAGAGGAACCAGTATGCAAGATTACAGCAAGGGTCACTGAGGCATATCGTATGGTGACAAAGTGATGGAATTACCAAGGGGGAAGGGCATTCTTGGCACAAGATACAGGCTTCCTGTGTCAGACAGGTGTGCATTGTGGGCAAATCTGTCTTCTTTGCATATCACCTGCACTTTCATTTAAGGGACAGAAAGTAGAACTTTGGTAGAAAATATAGATTGAAGCTTTTACTGATGCCCAAAGTTCAGAGGCATTTGGGTAACTAAAACTGTGTGTCTGGGTGTATAGATATTTGTGCATTAAATCGTCTGCATGAACTATGGGCAACAGTGGCTATAAGTCCCACAATTTTAAACTCCTCCTTGCATTTTAATAATTTCCATATTATGAGTTCTTTCTTCCCAAGGTTAAAGCCAGAAAATTGGTAACTTCCAGGCTCCTGTAGGTATAGTCACATGTTCAGGTTCCTGCAGTCGGACACACCCTGATGAGACCCGGATTCAGAAGCAGTCAATATGAGGAGACAGCAACACATGAATGATCCACGCTCAAGCTGGCACAGGGGCAGAGGTCTCCAGATCTTTAGGAGTGGCAGAGGTGGGTTTTCCAGCATCCAATAAGCTGTCACAAGAACAAGTAGCTGGACATTGTTTCTGTCTGCCTACTTGCCAGGTCTGGCTCTCTTGACTTTCAGGAGTTTCTATGAGTAATCTATTATTCTTAAACTTTTTTTTTCCTGCTTAAATTGTCAATAGATTCTGCTGTTTGCAACTAAAGACCTGGAGAGATACACTGATTGGTACTTGAAATGGTTGCTAGCAACAGATGTTTAAGGGAATAGAGATGGGCTAGTTGGTTATCTGAAGGCACGGATTTAGGTTTGAAGGCAAGGAAGTTATTATTTAATCATCCTTAAAAGATGGGGTTCTGGTAGTTCATGACAGTGATGGAACAATTATCTAAAGTATCACCTGGTCTGTCTGCTCAAGGTTTTGTTGGCCTTCATGAAAGATGGGCTAGGAAATGCAAGTATTGGGAACTGAACTTGATACTTGCTGCTTCTTACTCTGTTGGGAATTTTATTTGGTTTGATTTTGTGGTACTGGGGGATCAACCCAGAGACTCCATGCGTGCTAGACAAACACTCTACCATTTAGTAGCACCCCAGCCCTTCTGCTGGGAATTTTAAAGAAAGAAAGTAAGTCAAAAGTATAAATTTTTAACTCATGGAATATCCTATTATCAGATAGATTCTATGCTACCTTTTGAAGCCACAGGGATGTTGTAGCTGAAAATCAAACTTACAGCAGGATGCTGTAGGCTAAATTTATAACCCTCCTTAAGAGGATTCTTATGTGGATGTTAGGAAAGAGGTAGACATGGAGAATTAGTATGAGGACATTTGAGAGCATGTTAATTCCCAAGGTCTCAGAAGAAAGAACCCTTTCTTCCTTTTTCATTAAAGCTGCTCCTTCCTTGATGAAATATCTGTAATTACCTTGTTAGAGGGTGTTAGCTTATTGGTGGAAGCCAAACTTGTTCTCATACGTTATATTAATCACCTCTCATTTCTTTCCAACCTGTAACTAAAGTTAGACCTTAGGGTAAGTTGAAGGGGGCAGTTACAAATTCAATCTGGAGAAATGAAACAAAATAACATTTTGCCAACTTATATGGTCAAAAACTGAGAAGCAGGCATGGTAATGGATGACAAGGGCCTGGATAGAAAAAGAATTTTAGATGGGGCCAAATTCATTAATATGAGTCTGCTTCATGGAGATTTTACATGTAGTGTGCTAACTGAAATAGTTGGGAGCAATTCTACTGGTTTCTTGTTTAGTTGGCTGAAACAGTCTCAGTAGGAATGTATGCCAAATGGAAGTTGAGATGCTAGATAGTATTAGAGAAATTATAAAGAGGAAGAGAGCCTAAGGACTCAGCAAGAAAAAGAATGTCGGAGTGAATTTAATATGTGACCCATTCACACAACCATTTCCCAAGGGGACTCCATTTCCCAAAGCCCTGAGATGTAACAGTGAAGGGATCACCAGCGGATTGGTGTTTATCATAGCAGCTGTTTCCCACAGGCTGGGGGTGGGGGTGGAAGATGCTGTCTTCCACGTATTGAAATGATTCCAACAGAGGCAAGGCTGGCATATATATCAGGTGGAGTTTGATAGCAGGTAATGAGGACTTTGATATCTGGCCAAGATGGAATAGCAGGGACCAGATTCACCCCCCCACCTGAAATACCTTTAAAAAAAACAGAAACCCAAAATAAAAGAAGCATGGTTTTAAAAATTGAAAATCAGGAAATAAAGGAAAGTGATCACTTAAAGGTGAAAACAAAGTCAGGGGGCTCCCTATGATTGTGTCAACTTGCAGCCTAGAGTTGTAGGAAAGTCTCTCTCCCTCGGTGCAGGGAGGAAGAACCCAGAAAGTGTCGGTAATGTCCCTGAGTTGAAGAGACAAAGCTGGGAGTATAGGAAGAAGAAAATGATTAGAGTTTGCAGAGCAAAGTACCAAGAGGAAAGAGCTGCACTGGGGAAAGAGTTCTGCTCTTCTACAGGGGAGCCTTCTTGGGCATTCACCAGAGTCAGGACTAGCGATTTTATGTCAGCTCAGAATGGGAAAAATCAGGCTGGTGAGATGGCTCAGTGGCATAAACACCTGCCTGGCAAGCACGAGGTCCTGAGTTCAACTCCCAGAACCCACATAAAGGAAAAAAAGGGCCGGTAATATTGCTCAGCAGCACAAGCGCTTGCTGGCAAGCACGAGGTCCTGAGGTCAACTCCCCGTACCCACATTAAAAAAAAGGGGAAAATCACACTAACAGATGAGAGTAGAGGATGTTTGCAGCTCACACTGGGCTGAGAAGAGTTTCTATCTCATCTAGTAGGGTGGAAACTTTGTAATTCATGTGGTATTAAATATTCAGAAGAGTTTTGCTTCAGTAATGGGGAAAATTTAGCCCTAGATGAAATACTCTTCTGATAGTAAATTAATGTAAAAACAAGTCTTGATAAGATCAGGCTAATTATAAGTAATGTAACTGATTTCTAGAACAAAGCCATAGAATATTTATAGGAGTATAAAATACTGCATACCAAAGTAACACGCAATGTCTGGCATCCAAACAAAATTTACCAGATAAGCTGGTCATGGCAGTGCTTAGCTGTAATCCCACACTCTGGGAGCTGAGTCAGGAGGAATTTTGAGCCCAGCCTGGGAAATTTACAAATTTAGTGAGACCCTGTCTCAAACAAACAAACAAACAAAGAAAAAACCAACCTGTGGATGTAGCTCAGTGCACAGGCCCTGTATTCAATCCTCAATACCACAAAAGCAAATGAACAAACAAACAGAAAAACACTTACCAGACGCATACATGGGGCAGGAAAATATGGCCTGTAATGAAAAAGATCAGTTAAATGAAAATGACTCAGACAGGACACAGAAGATCGAGTTAGCAGACAAGATTGTTAAAATGGTTATTACAATCTCCATAGCATCTGTATTAACTAAGATGGTAACTATGTGGATCAATAAAAATAGTTTTCCTATTGTTTAAGTATCTTTAAAAACTAGCTGGCAGTGTGGGGCTATGGGTGTGGTCCAGCAGTACAGCACAGGCTTAGCATGTGTGAGGCCCTGAGTTCCATCCTCAGCACAGCGGGGAGAGAGGAAGAGGAAGAGAAAGAGGGAGAGAGGGAGGAAAGGAAGAAAGGAAGTAGAGGGAGGCGGGGAGGGAGGGAGAAGCAAAAATGATAATTCCAGGTTTTCAACATATGTATAAAAACAATGTGGCTGCCAGTTGAAATTTTGTATCTGTTCAAATGACTAGACAACACAGAAAATAGTAACTATGGATAAATACACAAGATTTTCTTCTCATTTTAAAAAACTTTAAATAAAGCAACTTCACAAAAATGAATCGCAGTACAGTGTGGATGCATTTTGCATTTTCCAACAGTCTAAGAACAGAGAAATGAAAGTTGGGTTCTTATTTTTTTTTTTCCCCTGTGGTACTGGGGATTGAACACAGGGGTGCTCCTTAACTGAACTCCATTCCAGCCCTGCTGCTTTGAGACAAGGTCTCACTAACTTATCTATTTCTGACACTGAACTTGTGATCTTCCTGCCTCAGCCTCCTGAAGAGCTGGGGTTACAGGTGTGTGCCATCACACCTGACAGGATCTTATTCTTTCTGTGAAGATGTGAAGTAGTATATACAATATTACTTGAAGGTAGACAGTGATAAGTTAAAGAAGTATACTATAAATCTCGAAGCAACCTCTAGAAGACTAATAAATCATTGCACATATACATGTTAACATACTATATGTAATATTCAAAATATATATATGTAAAATGTATAACATACATAATGACATATATCAGCTGTGTTATTAGGCTCATGCATGTATAAGATTGTCATGTCCTCTGTTTAATTGATCCAGTTATCATTGTGAAATGACCCTCATGTGGAGTCATAAAAATAATCTAAAAGAGGTATTGAAATGGTAATAATGAAACAAAAACAACTGGAACAAACAGGCAACAAATAGCAAGACGAAAGATTCAAGTCTATCTGACAATTAAGTGTAAATATTCTTAGCACTTCAATTAAGACAGATTGTAAGATTGTATAAAAGAAGCAAGATCTATCTAAATGCTTCTCTTAAGAAACCCACTTCAAATACAAAGGTAAAACTAGATCAAAATAGAAATATGGAAAAATATACACCATCTATTCCAGTTGAAATAAAGTTCAAGTGATAATATTAATATCAGGTAAAGTAGATTTTGTGGTGAACAGTATTACCTGGGATAAAGAAGGTTTGCTCATGATGATAAAAGGGTCAGTTCGTCACAGGACTTGACAATTCTCAATGTTCATGCACGTAATGTAACACAGCTTTAAGATAGGTGGAGCAAAACTGATGACACGCCAAGGAAATATGGACAAATTTTCAATTATAATTGGAGATTCTTACATGGTGTCTCAATAACTGCAAACCAAGTAGAAAATCAGTAAGGACATAGAACACTTGACCAACACTAACATCCTGGCACATCGCCTTTATAGAATACTCCACTCAACAACAGCTGTTTACACATTATTTTCGAGGGTGTACAGAACAGTTATCAAGAGAAAGCACATTCTATGACATAGAGCAAGTCTCAATAAATTTAAAATAATTCAAATCGAAGTATTTTCCTCCCTGTAGTTAAATTAGATATCAGTAGCAAAACAACACTAGGAGAATCTCTAAATATTGGAAACTAAATAGCACACAACTAAATAGAAAAGAATTTACAAAAGAAATTAGCTATTCCCCTTCTAGGTATCTTCCCAAAAGAGTTACAGACATCATATTACAGGGATACATGCACACCCATGTTCATAGCAGTACAATTCATAGTAGCTGAATCTTGTTACTGGCCTATTATTTCCATCAACAGATGAATGGATGAAGAAAAAGTGATGTTTCCACACAATGGAATACTACTCTGCCATAAAGAAAGATAGGGGCCAGTGAGATAGCTCAGCGGCATAAGCACCTGCCTGGCAAGCGCGAGGTCCTGAGTTTGACTCCCGGAACACACATATGAATAAAGGGCCAGTGATATCGCTCAGCGGCACAAGCGCCTGCTCGCAAGCGTGAGGTCCTGAGTTTGACTCCTGGCACTCACAAAAAAAAAAAAAAAAAGAAAGAAAGATAAACAAGTCATTTGTAGGAAAATGGATGCACCCAGAGATCATAATGTTAAGTGAAATAAATCGGACACACAAACTTAAATGTCCCATGGCTTCTCTTATATGAGAAAACCATATTATAAGTAAAGTGCAAAGTAAAAGATAAATAAGAAACAGTGGGATAGATCTTTCTCAATGGGAAGCAGCTAAACAGATGGGGGTAGCATGGAAAAAGGAATTGAGATGTGTTACGTGCATGGACCAACTCCATACAAAGAATGTAAACATTATGTACTCCAAACATGGACTAATAAAAAAAGAAATTAGAAAGTATTTGAACTAAATGAAAATGCAACATGTAAACATTTGTGGGATGTAGCTAAAGCAGTATTTAAAGGGAAATTTATGGCACTAAATACCTACATTAAAAATAGTTCAATGGCAAATTTAAAAAAAATCTCTCTAGTTATTTTAATAGAAAGAGATTAAATATAGGGATTGGTTGCCTATGAAAATCCACGGAAATGTTCATCCACAGAACAATAAACCACCATTAGACAATAAATCAAATGATGTCTCCTACACCAGACATACATGGCCCCAATCCTGTCTCAATACCCACAATGTTAAGGAGTAGATACTAAGAATTCTGCCAACCCTCACCAAAACAAGGCATAACAACTTAAAAAATAAGCAAACAAACAAAATAGCCCTCCCCAAACAAAACAGAAAGCCCTCAACACAGTGAAGACGATGCTTGTTAGAAAAATCAGTAGAATTATAGAAGCATGACTTCCACCTCGGCTATGCCTTCCAAATCTTATGTAAGCGCACCAGATTGGTAATCCTAAATTATACTGAGTCATAGTCGCAAAAGTGACTGAAAAGGGCTTTTAGTTTTCTAGATTCTGTTCTATAAGAAAAGGAGCAAATGGGTAGCTATTTCTTGTCTTGGCGGCCAGCATTTTAAAATATATTTCCTTATTCTTCAATTGTATTTTGAGATCACTATTCCAAGGTGAAAACCACTGAGATGGCAGGTGTGATGTGGGGTATACCCAGAAGATCATCACTGGCTGGGACTTGAATTCAGGAGTGAGCTATGTGAAAGATAAATTTGAGACATTTGTAGGAAAATGGTTATACCTTGAAAACATAATGTTAAGTGAAACAAATCAGACACAGAAGCTTAAATATCATATGGTTTCTCTCATTTGAGTAATGCAAAGTACAATCAAAGAGCAAAATAAAAGATGGATGTAAGGAATCAGGGAGAAAGAGATTTTGCAAATGGAAAGGGAACCAAGAAACCAAGGTGAGGGGAGGAGAGGAGAGGAAGTGGACATAAAAGACTTGAAATGCATTGTGTACATGTACCAAATACCCACAATGAATGTGAACATTATATGTCATAAACATGAACTAAAAAACTGATAACAATACTAATGAAAATGGGTAAAGGGAATCTAACATTAGAGGGAAGAGAATGTGGAGAAGAGCACAGCCTTTCATGGAAACAGATCCATGTTCAAATTCCTGGTTCTACAACTTACTGAGTAATTACACATGGTTACATAAGCTCTCTAAATCTCTCAAAGTTGTTAAAAGGATTAAATTAGACAATGCATAAAAAGAGCTTGAACAATGCCAAGCACGAAGAGCTCCGTGAGGAGGTGCTGTCATCACAGATGCTACTCCAAAGCTCCTTCTTGCCTAAGCACAGGTGAAACTCGTCTGGCCCTCCCCTTAATGTTTACCATGCAATTAGTTTTTTTTTTTTTTTTTTTGTGGGTACCGGGGGTCGACCTCAGGACCTCGTGTGCCAACAGGCACCCGTGCCGCTGAGCGATATCACCGGCCCCTTTTCCGTATGTGGGATCCGGGAGTCGAACTCCGGCCCTCGTGCTTGCAAGGCAGGCGCTTACGCCGCTAAGCCATCTCACTGGCCCCATGCAATTAGTTTTTAAACATCTTTTTTTCAAGATTTGGTCTCACTATGTTGCAGAGGATGTCCCCAAACTCTTAGACTCAGGTGATCCCCTGCCTCAACTTCCTGAGTAGGTGAGATGACAAGCATGTGCCACCATGCCTGTGTCTTTAAAAATATTTTTTAGTAAGTATTTTGAGAGAGCTGTAGATTAACATTCAATTGTAAGAAGTAATATGGAGAAATCCTGTGTACTTTCTACCCAGTTTTCCTCAATGGTTATATATTGCAAAATCACAATATCATAACTAGGATATTGATGGATACAATCAAGATGCAGAGCATATTCATCATCACAAGGATCCATCACATTACCCTTTATAGTCACATCCACTTCCCTCCAATTCTCATCCCCATTCTCACCCCTGGTAACCACTCATTTGTTCTCTACAGTTCCATGATTTTTCCATGTCAAGAATGCTACATAAATCAAATAATGTGGGATGTAAACTTAGGAAATAGGTGTTTTCATGCAGCGTGTTTCTCCTGACCTTGATCTAGGCTATTGCATGTGTCAGTAGTTTGTCCCTTTTTACTGCATGAGTATTATACGATACGAATGTATTGTGCTTTGCTCATCCATTCATAAGCTGAAGGACATCTGGATTGTGCAGTTTGGGGCTATTCACATTCATTTGCAGTCTGTGTGAACGTAGTCTTCAACTTACTAAAGCCACTCAGTACTTGTAGAAGGTTTTTTGGTACATTCGTTGAAATTGTCTTTGTAGATAATTGTGTAAGATGGAAATAGAAGCAGTTGTCTTCCTTTTTATCTTCTTTGGCAGGAGGGGCTTATTGCCTGCTTAGAACATTCAGCACTGTGTCGAAGAGCATTGATAAGAGCAGACATCCTTGCCTCGTTTCCAATCTCAGAGAGAAAATGCTCAGTCTTTTGTCACTAAGTAAAATGTTAGTGGCAGGATTTTTGTAGATGCTCTTTATCAGGTTGGGGGACTTCCCATTTATTTGTGTTTTTCCAAGAATGGCCAAATACTGTTCTTCATAAAATCATATTATTTTCTTCTTTAGCCTATGAATATGGTGGATTATGTTGATTGATTTCCTAATACTGAACTAGCCTTGCGTCCCTGGGATAAACTCCACTAGGTCATGCACTTCTTTTTATATTTGTTCAGTTCTTCTTGCTAATAATTTGTTAAGAATTTTTCTGTCCATGGGCCGGTGAGATGGCTCAGCAGCTTAAGCGCCTGCCTGGCAAGCGCAAGGGCCCGAGTTCGACTCCCGGAACCCACATACGAAAAAGGGGCCGGTGATATCGCTCAGCGGCACGGGCGCCTGCTGGCGCAAGGTCCTGAGGTCGACCCCCGGTACCCACAAAAAAAAAAAAAAAAAAAGAATTTTTGTGTCCATATTCATGAAGAATAGCTTTCTTACATTTCCTTCTCTTTTCTTTTCCCTCTCCCCATCCCTCTCTCCATTCCTTTCTTCCTTCCATCCATCCATCTATCCATCTTTGTCTGCCTTGATTAACTGAACTGGGAAGTATTATCTCTTCTTCAAATTTCTAGAAAAGATTAGGTATAATTGATGTTAATTCTTCTAACAGTTGGCATATTTCTCCAGCAAAATCATTTGTACCTGGAGGCTTCTTTGGGGGAACATGTATTAAATAGAAATTCAATTTCTGCGATAGTTATAAGGGTATTTAAATGATCTTTTCCATGTCGAATGAGTTTCTATAGTTCGTGTTTTTTATGGAATTGGTTCATTTGGTCTATATTATCAAATGTATGTGTGTACAGTTATTCACAGTATTCCTTTATTAACTTTTGATGACTAGAGTTTGATAGCATTCTTGAAATTGATTGTTTCTATCTCCTTGTTTTATTAATCTTCCTGAAAGGCTGACAATTATACTGATCTTTTTAAGGAAATTTTTGTTTTAGTGATCTCTATTGTTTCCAATTTTCAATTTCTGCTCTTATCTTTATTGTGTTCTTTCCTGTTTTCAGTTTATTTCCTTTGTCTAGCTACTTGAGATAAGAGTTTAGGATATTAATTTTAGACTTTCCTCTTTTTAATATATGCATTTAGCATTATCAATTCCCCTGTCAATTCTGTTTTAGCTGTGTTCCATAAACTTTTGTTGTATTTTTATTTTCATAAATATGTTGTATTTTTATTTTCATGCAACTTACTACATTTTTACATTTCCATGGAAACTTTCTCTGTGAACTATGAATTATCTAGAACTAAGTTTAGTTGGAAACTTTTCTGTTTTCTTTTTATTATTGATTTCTACTTTAATTCCAGCTGAGGCACAGAATATACTCTGTGTTACTTCAGTTCTTTAATGTTTTAGATTTGTCTTATGCCTCAGGATGTGACTTATCTAGATATATGTTCTGTAGGAAGTTGAAGTATATGTGTTCTTCCACTGTTGGGCGGAGTGCTGTATAATCACTGATTAGATTCTGTTGGTTCATGGTGGTGCTGACTTCTTCTGTATCCTTGCTGGTTTTCTGTCAAGTTGTTCTAACAATTATTGAGAGAGGGGCATTTATATCTACAACTAAAATTATGGACTCTCCCATTTCTTCTTTCAGTTCTATCAATTTCCCTTCAGATAAGTTGCAGCTCTATTTTTTGGTGCTAGAACAGGTAAATCTTGGTAGGTTGACTGTTTTTTGTGGGTACCGGGGGTCGACCTCAGGACCTCGTGCGCCAGCAGGCGCCCGTGCCGCTGAGCGATATCACTGGCCCCTTTTTCGTATGTGGGTTCCGGGAGTCGAACTCGGGCCCTCGTGCTTGCCGGGCAGGCGCTTATGCCGCTGAGCCATCTCACCAGCCTAGGTTGACCTTTTGTCCTTTTCCTGTCTCTAGTAATTTTATTTGCCATGAAATTTACTTTATCTGGTATTCATATAGTCACTCCTTTCTTCCTTTGATTAATGTTTGCATTGCACATCTTTTCCCATGTTTTTAATTTTAACCTGTCTATAACATTATATTTGAAGTGAGTTTCTTTCATACAGCATACAATGGGATCATTTATTTCATTAATTCAGCTACTTTCTATGTTTTAATTGGTGCATTTAGATAATATACATTTATTTTACAGTATTTAATAATACGTTAGAGCTTAAATTTACACTTTATTTTTGTATTCTCTTTGTTCTCTGTTTTATTTCTATTTTCTTTTTCATATCTTTTTTAGTTTATTTGAACATTTTTGTAATTTCATTATGATTTATGTGTATCGCTTTTGAGTTTATCTCCATATAGATTTTTTAGTGGTTGTTCTAGGTGTTACATGATATATTCATTATTTATTACAGTCTTCTGGTGTTTGTCTTTTTTTTTTTTTTATGTGGGTACCGCGGGTCGAACTCAGGACCTCGTGCTTGCCAGCAGGCGCTTGTGCCACTGAGCGATATCACCGGCCCTTTTCTCCTTTTTTTTTTTTTTTTATATGGGTACCGGGAGTCAAACTCAGGACCTCACGCTTGCCAGGCAGGCGCTTATGCTGCTGAGCTATCTCACGAGCCCTGGTGTTTGTCTTTTTAAGTGCATGTTTGCAGTACTTAATGATTGCATTTATCATGGGGAGTAGGTACATGTAATAACACATCTTAATTTCTTTATTCCCCTTCCTTCTCACTCTTATTCTTCCATCTCTAGATCTCCTTCACCTTTTCATTTACAAAAGACCTATACTGGTGTTTTCATTTCAAGTACAGCATAAAAAGCTTGTTTTCCTTTACATTGTTTTATCCTCTCCTAATTATCTCTTAAGTATATCCATGCATATATTTAGAACTACATCAAACAGCATCATAACTTTTGTAATCAACTAGTAAATGTAATTTGGAAAACCCCAGAGAAAAAAATTACATTTGCTCAAATTTTTGCAAATATAATTTCTTCTTTCTGACATTCCAAGTTTCCTTTTTTATTTTCTTTCTTTCTTTCTTTGTTTCTTTCTTTGTTTCTTTCTTTCTTTCTTTCTTTCTTTCTTTCTTTCTTTCTTTCTTTCTTTCTTTAAGAAAACTTCCTTTGGCCATTCTTTTAGGGTATTTATGCTGGAGATAAATTACCTAATTTTTCTTCATCTGAAAGTATCTTGATTCCCCTTATATTCATTAAATATATTTTCACTGGGCAAGGGATTCTAGGTTGATGATTCTTTTCCTTCAGCACTTGAAAAATGCCACTTCTTTATGGTCTCTATGATTTTTGATAAGAAATTTGCTGTAAGTTGAATTATTTCGCCACTATAGGTAATGTTTCCTTTCGCTCTCACTGCATTAAATATTTTTTTTCTTTTTCTTTAGTTTTCAAAACTAATTATGACATGTCTTGTATTTAATTTTTTTTATTTATGCTGTCTGAGGTTTGCTCTGCTTCTTGAATCTAAAAGCTTATGTTTCTCCAAATTTGGAAAATGTTCAATCATTGTTTTCCCAAGCACATTTTCCATGCTCATCCTATTTTGTTTTTCCTCTGAAGATTCCTATGACATTGGCTATCATGCCAAAGGTTAACTTTAAGGCTTAACATTAAGGCTCTGTTCATATTTATCCTCCCAGTCTATTTTCTCTACATTAAGATTGGATTTTCTTATTTACTGGTGAAAGTCTAAAAAGGAGAAAAAGAGATGCATTGTCAGTAAAAGACACATTGCCATTGATCCCCTTCTAAATACTCTCCTTTGCTTTGAACACATTCATCTTATAGTTCTTGCCACTTTCTGCAGCAGTTCTGGAGGTCCTCTTTTGTGAGTGTCTTTACAAGGTGTGATAAAAAAGTACAGTGAGAGCTGCCACTGTGTGCCATCCAACAGAAAGTCATAAAAACATTACAGTGTGTCCTCATCCACCTTATTCATCAGATTTGGCATGGCACAACCCCTATCTCTCCCCTAAAGTCAAAATGACCATTAAAAGTAATCATTTTTAATCAATTCAGAAGGCAGCCACAAATACACAACTGAACACACAAAAGAAAACTTCCAGAACTGTTTCTGAAAGTGTGCAAGAATGATGGAATAAGTGTATTCAAAATGAAAGGAACTATTTTGAGGGGTGTTAATGGCAATGTGTCTTTTAGTGAAACATTTAAAAAATTTTAAACATTCATTGTATTTTTTATTATACCTTATATATGTTTGTGGAGTACAACATGATGTTTTGATATATGCACATATGTCTATGGCCATTCCATCCTGAATGAGCCTGGTCGTGTCTGATATATGCATATAGTATGAATGATTAAATAAAGCTCATTGAAATATCTATCGCCCCACATATCACTATTTTTGGTGGTGAGAATATTTAAAATCTATTATCTTAGCAATTGATTTATCAGGTACAAGTACAAATTTCCTATGATGAATGTGATTATTATGTATACCTAAATTGTACCAATAAACTTAACAAGAATTTTTAATAGAAATGTACATTACTATTAACGATGGGTGTTATACTGTGTAATAAATCTTAAAGTTTATGCTTCCTGTCTAACTGGACATTTGCACTCTTTGATCAGTTTTCCTTTCCCAACTGCTTTCTTTTCAGCCTGTAGTAACTACCATTCTATTCTCTGTTTCTATAAGTCTAAGTTTTTTGGATTCTACGTGTAAGTGCAATCATGGGGTATTTGTCTTTCTGTGTCTAGCTTACTTCACTTGGCATAATTTCCTTCAGGTTCATCTGTCTTGTCACAAATGACAATTTCTTAAGGTTGAATAACATCCTGTGCACTTATTCTTTGTATTTTATGTTTATCATATGTTTATATTTTGTTTATCATATAAAGAAAAGCCTGATTAACACAAACAGGTATAATATAGTCTCCTATTGCTTAATTGCCAGGTTTGGGCCAGCAAATCCTGTTAGAGAGATGAATGAAGATGAGAGAGACAGAGAATACCTTTGGGGTGGGGGGATTTCACTGGAATGGAGTGAAGTCCTGAACTGACTCAGACCCCCAGATTTACTGAGGAACACAAAGGCATAGAGTTTTGCTGAGCACAGATGTTTGTTTTAGGTAGCAAGGCAGGCAGGCAAGTCATGGAGGCAGTTTGGCTGAATAATTAAGTTTTGTCGGATTGTCCCCTAGAGAGCTTCCTTGTTTTCCCCCTAAGGTCCATCTCTGCCTAAGCTGGCAAAATATCCCATCTTCAAGGCATTTTGGCTCCTTGGAATTAGCAGTCTTCCACTTCCTCAGTCAACCCAAGCAGACATTGACCCACTGGGTGTCCCAGAGAATGCCACAATTAATAGAAAATTTAAAACCATGAATACATATCACCCAAGAAGCCAAAAAGCACAAGTAGCTGGGGAGAGAACCTGCCTATATAACCTGCATAGCTATCAAACCCAGGTAGTTCCATCATCCATGTGGAAGCAAGAGAGTCAGCGTGAGCGTACGTGATCTGATGACCCTGAGAAGAGGAGAGGCTACATCACCAATGGGTACACACTAAAAATCTCAGCAGATCTATCTGAGACAGCAACCCGAACTGAGAGATGGTTGTGCAGTCTCCCATTCATGAGTGAATTCAAGGCACCGAAACGTGCCCATGTCCTAATCTTCAAAATTTCTGAATATATTACATTATATTGCAAGGGATTTTGTTTACTAAGGGCATGGACTTTGGGTGAGGAAATATCTTGAATTATCCATTTGGGCCCAATCTAGACACATATGCTCTTAAAACTGAAGAGCCTTTCCAGGCTGAGTAAGAAAGGGATGAAAAGGTGGGTCAGAGAGATACCAGATGAGAAGGACTTGATCCCTTATTGCTGCCAACATGGATGGAGGAAGGGGACTAATAGCCTAGGAATGCAGGTAGCCCTTAAAAACTGGAAAAGACCAGGAAATGGATTCTCTCCTATAGTTTCCTAGCATTTCTGTTGCAACTTTACTGAAAATATTTAGCTCGGTGAGGCCCATGTCACACTTTGGCCTTATTTAATGCAAGAAATACATTTATATTATGTAAGCCACTAAGTTGATGATGTTTTGTTAGAGCAGCAGTAGAAAACAAAACTAAAGCTCAAGGTCTGAAGATGATGGAGGAATCCAAATCCTATGGGAAATACAAACCAGCTCTCCCTTTCACCACAAAGCTCCTTGCCTAGGAGAAAATGGTAGGAGAAGAATCCACACTGAGAAAGATAGACAATAGGAGCAAAGGAAAAATAAGGCCTTGAGAAGAGAAAAAGACAGCAGAGAAGGTAAGCTCAACAAGGAACATAAGGCAATTAAAAATAATTTGGAAAAAGATATAGGAAGGGAAATTTTAGAGCTGTAAACCAGGAAAGCTATTTTGGTCCATCCCTCCATCCTAAAAGTGGAGAAAATTCTTTCATTTAAAAAATAAGCAAGAAAATATGAACTTAAGTGTGTAGATTTCTGTTACAGTAACAATACCTGAGATAATAACCTTATAAAGGAAAAGGTTTATTTGGCTCACAGATTTTGAGGTTTTGATTGATTGGCCTTGTTGCTTTTGGGCCTATGGTGAGGTGTCAAATCCCGGCAACAGCATGTGGAAAAATTCCTCACCTCATGACATGGCCAGGGAGCACAAAAGAAGAGGAAGGCACTGGAGTCCCACTGTATCCTTCAAGGTCATCCCCCAGTGGCCCAATGACCTCCCACTAGAACCCTCCTCTTAAAAGTGTCACCATCTCCCAATATTACCAAGCAGGGGACCTAGTCTTTTACATATGGAACTCTAAGGTACATTCCAGATGCAAACTATAGCAATAGATAAGGGCTACCTTGAATTACTGAAGAATAAGGAGTTCAGAGATATTCCTATAGTCATCGAAAGAATGCCAGGAACACATACTGGTAGAACAGACAAAAATTATAATTTAATAGTTTTAAATGATCTAAAGGAAATTAAGAAAATGGTAGATCCTATGAAATAACAATTTAAAACTAATTAGAAAAAGTTGGATATCTAATGATTGGAGAAAAGGACAGATGGATAGAACTTGAAAAAGCAGAAAGCAGACTTAGATAAAGGAAAATAATTTCAGAAATACAGACTGAATTAAAAAGAACAATAGCTAATAAATTCAACAAGTAATTCATAAAAAAAAGTTTTAAGAGGAAATGATACATGCAGAAGGCAGGCAAAGACAAGCCCACATACAGATAATAGAAACCTCTGAATAACAAAAATGAAACAGTGCAAAAGAGCAAACACTAAAATCTATAATTTGAGAAAGTTTCCTGAAATCAAAAGATTTGAAACATACATTGAAAGAAGACATTGCCTATCTATGAAAATCGACCCAGAACAATCAATACTGATACTACTGAACTTTTTTCCCTAGTACTGACCCTATTAGACTTTAAACTTAAAAAAAAAAATTAGGTAAGTTATTTATAATGGTAAGACAAACAGACTATCATTTGAGTTATTGACAGAAACATTTTATTCAAGAAGATAATGGAGTCAAATAGTTAAAATGTGCAATGAAAGAATGTGAGTTAAGGATTTCATATCCAGCCAGATGTTTAAATACAAAGGCTACAGGTTGGATGGGCAAAACCAATATTGTCAAAATTAGCCATGCTTCCAAGACTGATATGCAGATTTAGTGAAATCCCAATCAAAATACTAACAGCATTCCTCATAGGACCAGAGAAAACAATCTTAAAATTCGTATGGAACTGGAAGAGACCCAGAATAATAAAGGTGATCCTGGGTAGTAAGAGAAAAGCAGAAGGCATCACAATTCCAGACTTCAAGGTATATCATAAAACTATAGCGATGAAACAGCATGGTACAGGCACAAAAACAGACATGTTACAGTGGAACAGAACAGAGGATGTAGTAACAACCTTAGGCATATTAAGTCATCTGTTCATTGAAAAAGGGGCCACAATTTTACATTGGAAGTAAATCCCCTGTTTAATAAATGGTGCTGGGAAAACTGGCTATCCACATGCTTAAGAGTGAGTCTAGACTCGTATCTCTCACCATGTACTAAACTGAAATCAAAATGGATCAAAGATCTAAATATTAAAACAGAAATATTTAACCTGCTGTAAGATAAAATAGGAGCAAGGAGTTTCTGAAGAGAACCCCAGTTGCACAAGAAATAACATCAAGAATGAACAATGGGATTGAATCAAATTAAAAAGCTTCTGCAGAGCAAAGGAAACAACAGAGGGAAGAGGCAGCCTACAGAAGGGGAAAAAGTTTTTGCCAACTACACCTTAGACACAGGAAAAAAATATCTAGAACATATAAAGAACTCAAAAAAATTAGACACTCCAAAACAAAAGACCCAATCAGAAAATGGGCACCTGAAATGAACAGACATTGCTGGAGAAGAAATGCTCAACATTGCTGGCCCTTAGACAAATGCGATTAAAGCAACACTAAGATTCCTTCTTACTCGAGTCAGAATGGCTATCATGTAGAAGTCAAGTAATAACAAATGCTGGTGAGGCTGCAGGGAAAAAGTCACCTTCTACACTGGTGGGAATGTAAAGTAGTACAACCATTATGGAAATTAGTGTAGAGATTCCTCAAAAAAAGTGAAACCAGAAATTCCACTCAATTTAGCTATTCCCTTTTTAGGTATCTTCCAGAAAGAGTTGAAGACATCATGTCATGCTGATACATACATACACATTTTTATAGCAGCACATCCAATAATAGCTAGAATTGGAAGCAAGTCTGTGTGTCCATCAACAGATGAATAGATAAGGAAAATGTGCTATCTATACAGAATGAAATACTACGCTGCTATAAAGAAGGATAAATTTGAGTCATTTATGGGAAAATAGATGCACCTTGAGACCATAATGTTATGTGAAATAAATCAGGCACACAAGCTTTGGTTTCTCTTCTATGAGAAACCCAAAGTATAACTGAATTAAAGAGCAAAATAAAATATAGATAGTAGGAAACAGGGAGATATGTATTTTGCAAATGGGAAAAGGACCAAGAGATGGAGGGAGGAGAAAGGGTGGGAATGTAAAAAGAATTAAGATGTGTTATGCACATGTACAGGTCTCCACAATGAATTTAATCATTATGTACTGCAAACATGTGCTAAAAAAAGAAGAAATATGTCCAAAATTCCTGAGTCAAATTTAAAAAATTCTTTTCTAGAATGATGAGGACAATAAATGGGAAAGAAATAATTGAGTGAGAATGGAAATCTTATTGAATTAATGTACTTACACAATGATTACAAAATCACAAAAATACAAGCACACATTATTTATCTCCTGAATGAAAACTTTTTTTTTTTAATGTGGGTACTGGGGGTTGAACTCAGGACCTCGTGCTTGCCAGCAGGCGCTTGTGCCACTGAGCGATATCACCGGCCCTGAATGAAAACTTCTATGAAATACTCTTGGGAAAAAAAACCTAAATCTAATCAAGCCTCCAAGCTCTAATTACCAATGTTCAAGAAATACATAGGGATGCAAACATGTTAAATGACATATGTGATATCGTTCTTCACATAGCAACAGAAGTTGAAAGTTGAAAAATAATCTCCAGATCAAATGAGATTTAAGAGTCATATAAGCCATGCTTGGATTTTAATGGAGGCAAACTAATTGAAACAATAACCAACAAACAAAAATTTAAAAAACTACAATGTGGACATTGATAGAACAATTAATGATATTGAGGAATTATTTTTATTTTTGCTGTAGTAATATAGATAAAATGGAGTTTACTTCAAAATAATTTAGAGTGAGTTTTAAGGGAGTGGTAGTTATAGATGAAGCAAGATTGGTCATGGAATTTGAATTGTTGAAGCTTAGGGAATTTATTACATCATCTAATTATGTATGTGTTTGAAATTGCCTTTGATAAAAAGATTAAAAAGCATGATTTTTTTAGAATTTGTATTCTAGACAGGAAGATAAATACATAAGTATATGACTTTAATACTGTAAAATACCTTCTATAAGATATGATACACAGTGAAAACTGAGGAGAAGAAAGCAAAGTAGGGGGATGGAGAGGGGATTTAGAGTTAATAAGCGTTACTTCATACTCCCCAGTTCTGCACAGGACTTGGTGCCCCATTGGCACCCATGCAGAAAGCATTATGCTACAGAGCCAGCGGGGAAAGGAGGTGTCTTAAGGAGAAGACGGCATTTACTACGTGCACACATGGCAAACCTGAAGAGTCCCAGATACCGGGGAGACCTCAGCAGGGCTGGATTTCCTGGTGTCAGGTGAGCATGCAGATCTAGAATGAGTAGAGTTCTATGTCTGTGTGTTCAGAGAGGACTGAAGATCTCAAAGCTCTCCCTATAGTGCACAAACATGAAGTGTGTTCTGTAGTTATGTCTCACATGTCGACTGGAGAAACCTTGAGACAGTTCACAGAAGTAGTGGTGGAAAGAGATGAAAGGAGGGAATGGAATCATGAAATATGTTAAACAAACAAAAAAACAAACCTTCAAGCTTAGTTACCAACTGGACATCTTGTAATCCAGATGTGGCAGGAGATGGCCCAGCCATCCCCATAGTGCACACGCCTGAAGTACATCACATGATTAGATGCCTGTGCCTCAGTCTTTCAGGCTGCATGAATTGTTACCTGTTATCTTTTTTGAGTCTTGGATTTACCTCATTTCCATACTCAAGCTCCCTGCTGGCAGTTGCAAAGCTCCCCAGAATGATCCAAGCTTAAACCATGGGTCACTAGTGCACAAGAGAGATAAGGCCATCTTCCAACACAGGGTTTTTACTAGAAAAAGCAAATAATGTACTATGCCCTTCTTTTGTCCTTGGCTACATGGCAATAAGAGCAATGGACCCTGCTCTGGAGAGGCTTATCAGTGATTTGGGAGTCAATTGTGGAAATGAGACAGGTAGACATAGACTTAAGAATATTATAGTTGGGAGGAAATTTTGGGGTAATCAGTCATACACACCCCTAATCCATCCATGCTAAAGAAAGGGAATCTAAGTCCCAAAGAAGTTAAGCAACTTATCTAAGGTCATAGAGCCAATGAGAGACAGAGTTCAGACTTGACCCTGGGCTGATCAGTACAGAATACTTAAATTATACCAGCTATCACTTATTGAAGAAGAAGTATCATGTGCTAAGTACTTTATAAGTACATTCATGCCTTGATATCCATGAGTGATACCACGCCTACCCCCAACCAAAATCCCAGGATGCTCACATGTCTTATATAAAATGGTGCACTATTTGTATATAACCTATACAATCTTCCCATGTACTTTAAATCATTCTAGATGACTCAGTAACTGGTACAATACAAATGCCATGTAAATAGTTGTACACTATCATTTAGGAAATGACAAGGAAAAACATCTGTACATGTTCAGTATAGGTACAGTTATTGATTCTGAATATTTTTGAGCTAGAGTTTGTTGAATCCATGCTTGAAAAATCTATGGATATGGAGAATGATCTCTATATTACTCCATTTAATCCTCACACCAACCCAATTAGGTAGGTATTATGAGTCTTATTTTTTAGATGAAGAAGTAGAGTTTAGAGAGGTAAGTAGACTTTTCTAAGACCACTTGTCTTAGTCTGGGCTCCTGTAACAAACTATCAGCACCTGGGTGATTTAGAACCATGTATTTATTTCTCACTTATGGGGGCTAGGAAATCTGAGATCAAGGTGCTAGCAGATATGCTGTTTAATGAGGGATACTTTCCTGGTTCGAAGATGGAAACTTCTCCCTGTACCCTGAAAAGGTGGGAAAAGTAGAGGGTTTCTTTTGGGCTTTTTTATAAGGGCATTGATCCCGATCATATGGGATTTCCCCTCGTGACTCAAGAGTCTCCCGGAGGACCCACTTCCTAATGACATTGACTTGAAGATTGACATTTTGACATAAGAAGTTTGAGTGACACACAAACATTCAGACTCAATGAATAAATGGCAATGCCAAGCAAGATCTGAACCCCCTTGGGCCAACTCATTTCAAAGCTCATGCTCTGCCATGCCCCACAGTGCTTCCTCTTTCTGTTACGCGTATCAGTGAGCACTCTCATGTGAGGGAGAACACAGTGCGGGCTGTGAACACTCCTGTTCCAGTTTCTTTCTTGGGGCTGGCAGTTTAGTCCTTAGCCTGAAGGCCCCAAGCCCAGAAACCCTTGACAGTGCCTGCTGGGAAAAATGGAGTGCTGTAGTGTGCAGAGTGAGGACCTCTCTTCGAATGATGCTAAAATCCCCCAGGTTTCCAGGGAGACAGAATTCACCGTGTGTGAGCACAGGTATGCAGGCCATGGGTGAGCCTTGGGCATTGCCAGGGAGTTGTACAAGGCTTGCAAACAGACTTCACCTTGCCCTGCACACCTGAAACTACGGCGATAATTCTGGAGTTCTGTGTCAACCAGAGATCTTGCTGTAGTAGAAGGAGAACAAGATTTTGAGTGAGTCTTGCCTCTAAATTTATCTCTGATCCCAGAATGTGCTCTTCTTGTACATTCAAGTGTCTACAAAAGGCCTCCTGAGGGCAGCATCTTATGTACACCAGCCAGGGAGAATGCCTGGTGAAGACCCCACTCAGCAGGGCTGGGAACACTCAAGAGGGCTTCCTTGAGGAGGTCTTATAAAAGATTTTGAAAGTGCTAGATAACTTCAACCTGGTCAACACACAGGTTCCAAGATTGTCTCAGGGGCTCTCAGCGATGTCCATCCAATATCCCTCATGGAAGCTGCCATCTCTTCTGAGCTTCCTTAGCTCCCACTCTAAGCCTTTGAGGAAAGGTTAACACTAACTAACAAACGAACCCTTTGAAAAGCTCAGGAGACCAGAAAGAAAAGCACAGGCTGGACTTTTGATCTGCCTGCTTGGCTGTTGAGTAAAAGCTGCAGGGCACAGGAGTGGCCTGGGTAGGGTGGCTCACAGTGGCCACAGTCAGAATCTGGCTGCACAGGGCCCAACTCTGTGACAGCCTTGGCCACTCCCACTGACTTTCCCTGGGACCTGACAAAAGGGGAATAGAAAGCAGGAAAAAGGGTGGAGGCCTCAAACAAAAATTAATTAACACTATCTGTTTTTCTTTCTTTTTCTAAAGATAATCTCTTAATCTTAAGAATGGGATTTATGTCTACAACTAAAAAGGGTAAGGTCAGGAGGAATCCATCATGTTCAAGGCCTCGCTTATTAGGTTTCCTTTTCTCAATGGCTCTTTGTGTGGCAATCTCCGAGTGAAACCGACCTTCTGACCAAGCTAAGGCAATTATGACCAAGGTTATCCATTCCCTGGAGAGTTCTGATCTGGAGCGATTAGGACGTGCAAGGCATGTCAGGACCTGAATTACCACGGAGAAAGGAAGGCTGCAGTTGTCTCCTAACTGCATGCAAAGAACTCCCTACCTCCTCAATTGATTCATCCTAAATACCCCTTTGTCCCCGTCCTTCTCTCTGCCTCTACCCAGCCGCTGTTTTAGGGATGAAAAACATAGTCCTGAAGACATGTGAGGTCTTCCTCTCTCTTCTCCAATATAATGAAAGTAAGAAAGCCTGTGCTCTTCTGGTCTCCATCTTCTAGAAGTGGGGAAAAAGGGAAGAAACAGCATGGTAGGGTGAAAATATAAGAGTAAGTGGAAACCACTTGGAAATTGGGAAGCTATTCATTGTTTGCTATCTAAGTAACAGCATTGCCATCTACTCAGTGGCTCAAGCAAAACACCAATCCTCCTCCCTCCCCTCTATCTTCACAGACGGTGATCTAGGCCAGGGATGGCAAACATTTTAGAAACCGAGTCCCAAACTGCAACCCGAAACCCATTTATTTATTGTAAAGTGCCAACACTGCAATTAAACCTGAATACTGAGGTTTTAGTTTAGAAAAAGCAACTGTTATCCGATGCTCAGCTGTTGGGGCAACTTGGCTCATGTGCTGACAGAGGGCTCTGCATGCCCGCTGCAGCTAGCGTGCTATGGGTTCACCACCACTCACTAGGCCATCATGATCTCTTGCCTGGGTTACCAGAATGTTCTTATTGATTTCTTGCTCTTATATACTGTTGTTCTTCAATCCAATTTGCTAATTGCAACCAGAATTTTCTTTCTAATACAAAGCTGATCATGTTTCTCCCTGCCTCAGTGGTTCCCTGTTGCTTTTAGAATAAATTTCAAGAACAGCATTCAGTGTCTTCCCCAGTCGTCATCCCCTACCTCTCCTGATGTATCTCCCCCAGCTCTCAAATCCTGCAGCAAGCTCAGAGGATATGCTCTAACCTGCCTCCTGGGCTTGATGCATTCTGCCTGGATTGTCTTTTTTTTTCAGTCTGGCTAACTTTTTTTCACTCTTCAAGTCTCCATTTGGTTGTCTCTTTGAACAGATGAAGACCCCTCTTACACTGGGCCAGGCACCTCTTCACTGCCTCCTGTGACCTTTGTTTTTACCTCTGTTGTGGCAACTGTCCCAATTGCCCACTACCAACCTCATGGATTAGGCTGCCAGTTCTTTGAAGGGGCCTGTATAAGTAGAGTAGAAACCCCACTTCCAGTTTTTAATTTGCATAGTCATATTAACAAGAGAGAGAAATAATAAAGGGAGGGAGGGAGGGAGGGAAGCCGCGATCTCAGTGACACATACAATCCTGAGTGACGTTCCATTTGGCATCAGTCAGACCCCATGTGTCCCTACATAGTCCCTTGGTGAGATGAACATGAGCCTGTGCTTTGCGGGTCTTGTGTGTTTGTTTATGTCTTGATTCATATTGCATGATCACAAAACATAATCTACAGGCGTCATCTCCTGAAATAATACCAGTATGTTAAAAAACTAGAGGAGGCCTTGGTAACATTGGACTTACTGAGATGCTGGATTTCATTCTCTATTATAGCCCATCCCTACAGTATTTTCAATATGCTATAGTTAATTGTTGTTTTTTGTACGACTTTAGAATGAATATCCCTGTAAAATATAATTTCACTCTACCAGCCAAGCTTGCCCTCTTTATCTTCACAACTGCATCCTTATTCCATTTACTTAGCTATTGCAAGAGCTGTCATGTACTTGCCTGAACCAAAGCATGCCAACAGACTTCTTATTCTCCAAAATTATTAAGTTTGAGATCCAGATAAATGAAGCCACTTCTTCTGTTATGGGTGAATCTATAAAGTACAAAACTAAAGGGTTATATTTTCCAATACATGGCAAAATCCAGTGCACTGAGAGAAATAGGATGGAGGGAGAAGGGACCTGAAAGGGTGAAGCCCGGTCAACTGGTGCGTGCCCCTTGTCACTGGAGGGTCGTAAGCAAGGAGTTGGTAGAGGTGGGGGTGGTGAGAGCACTGGTGGGTAAAAGCTTCCAGTGAGCTGATCTTAGGCATATGTGTAGGGATGGCTGCCCTGCTGAGCTTTGTACAAGTCCGGACTTGAGCCCATAATTCAGGGGAGTGTGAGGGTTGGTAAGTGCAGAAAAATGTGAATGATGAGAGCTGCCTTGGGATGGAGCAGCAGGTAGAAAGGAAACAGTGAATGAGGATGGGAGAGCTTGAGCTAGGTGGCGTAGGAGTTGGAGCAGAGAGTTAAGATTGAAGTCTTTAACTTAAGAGCTGACCTCAGCCACAAAGACAGTAAAAGGAGCCTCAGAGAGGTTAATGACACCTGGTAAGTGGATGCTAAAGAAGCAGACCCCAGGTGCTAATTGTGATTTCTCCAAGATGCATGTTTGGCAGTCATCTATTCTAGTCCCTTCTTAGATGAAGACAATGAGGCTTTGAGAGATGAAGTGACTTGCCCAAGGATGTCAAGATATTTCCATGAAAATCAATTCTAAGACCAGCCAAATCCTAGCCAAATATTCCTTCCGGGCCATTCATTGCTTCTTACGATAATCAGAGAGGAGAGGGAAGCCACTGAATGCCTACAAGAGTCTGAAAGAGCCTCCTCCCTCATTTGTGGCCCTGTCAACTCCTCAATAATCTAGGTATGATACTGACGAAATATCTCAGTGAGTTCAAGACACTGGGAAAACACGAATCTCTCCATTAGGAAAGTTCAAGCAATTACTTACTTGTCAACTTTGGAGGGTAGGGCAGGATTAGTTTGAGCTCAAAGGAGCAGGATAAAAATAAAGGTATATTATTAATTTAAAGATGATAATCACTTATTAATCTGCAAGTTCTAGACAGACATTTCTCCACCCTCAAGTCGCTTGTCTGTTATAATAGAGAATAAGCCAGTGCAGAAGGCGGGGATGGGAAGAAAAGAGGTAACTGGCACAGTGAGGGACAGAGGATAGAAAACTAAACTGGAGGAAAAACGCATGTTGATTTGCTAGTGATGGAAGGTTAAAGAGTCTGATGGGCAAAACACTTTATAGTAAGTCACAAAGCAGGTATGCTAGGGAAGATTCTGGACACAATGGAGCTCAAATTTCTCACTTTCCTTACTAGGAATTAAAAATGAGAAGTGTTATGTGAGCTACCCGAGATCACAAAGCTTATCAGAGGTGGAACTGGGACTAAAGCCTGGGTCTTCTTACACGTCTCTGCTGGTCAAATAACTACTTGCATGGTTGCTAGAGAAAGCAGCAGATTGGGACAGGAAAGACCAAAAGAAGAGGTGGAGAGATATACGAAAGGAGCCAGCCCTACATGATGAAGTGCTTGACTCTGCTTTCCACCAACATCCCTATGTCCTGTAGAACATACAAGAGAACCCGGTCGTGAGGAATAGCCTTTTAGTCCCCACATCTGGAGCTGCTGCAAATCCAACCGACTTGTGGGAGTGGTGGGAAAGCTTTAGTGTGCACTATGTTGGCTCACTATAAGATAATGAATTTCTACCACAGGAGTCTTATTTTTCTAGACGTGGACCTCCACATAAATAAAGAAGTATGAGGTATTATTTAAAAATATGGCTATATTACATTTTTTTTAAAACAATTATTACAGTAAAAGACATATTGCCATGAATACCCTCAAAACCCTTGCCCTCACTTCAGACACACTTATTCCATCATCCTAGCCACTTTCTGAAGCAGTTCTGGAAGTCATTTTTGTGAACATCTTTAATTGCACTGCTATCTGCCTCAAGGTCCTAAATTGATTCAAGACAATTAGTTTTCATGGTCATTTTGACTTTGAGGAAGAGTCTGAAGTCACATAATTCTAAACTCAATGAATAAGATGGGTGAAGGCATAGTGTAATGTTTCTGTGAGCTTAATGTTTCTGCTTTTCTTTTAAATGTCACTAAACAGCAGTGTTCTCCAGGTTTTTATCACACCTCATGAAGACATTCATGAAAGAGGACTCACAAGAAGGCCTCAGAAAGTGGCAAGAATTATGGGGTAAGTGTGTTCAAAGTAGGAAAAAAATTTTGAGGGAGACTAATGGCAATGTGTTTTTTTTAACTGTAATAAATTTTCAAAAATTTAAATGTTTACCGTATTTTTATCACCTCTCATAAAAGACACTATGAACAAATGCCTTCTAGTAGTTTTGTACCTATTATGTGCTAATTTTATATAATTTTCACTTAAATCTCATAATGCCATCAATTCCACAATTATTTATTTGTGACTTAATATATATCAGGTACTCAGTTAGAACTTGGAGTTTTACAAGTAAGCAAAAGAGACATGGTCTTTGGAACTTCCTTATGGAGCATCAGGATCAGCAGGTAATATGACTAAAAATAAAAATATGTAATTAATCAGTTAATTAATCCTAATAGTGTTGAGGGCTATTGAGGAGAAATACCCAACAAAACACAAAGACCATCCTCTTAAATGCATTGCTGAGCTTGCACAGAAGAAATAGAGAAATCTCCAGGTCCTCAAAGCAAAGAACAAAGTAAAACAAGATTGAAAAACATGAACTCTTACTTCCTGGGTCACGGGGTGGGAGTAGGGTACAGAGGATGGAAAGAACACAGCTTTCTGTCTCGGTCACCGTGGCTTAGATTGAAATGCACGTAACAGTTCAGGAAACAGGGCTTGGGCCACTTCCGCAAAGGTAAGGAGTTAGAACTGAGACTTACATGCAACCAGGACTTTCATAGGGTTACACTACCATAGGGTAAGGTTAGAAAAATCAGCTGGCAGGTAAAGGGAATCGTGAGAAAGCTTATTTTTCTTAGAGTTCTGGTGGAGAGGAGTCGTCCTCTTGAAAATTTATAACTACAGACCTGATAAAGATCTATGGTATAAGTATATATGAATTTGGGGAAAATTAACCAAAAAAGTAGCGCTAGCTGATACCTTTGGCAAAAGCAGAGCATAAATTTCCTGGAAGAATGCAGGCTATTCCTTTCATACATACGTAAATGTAGATGTAATCCAGGCTTGCACAAATAAAGCCACAAATAAATCTGAAGATGAACTCAGAATCTAAAATTACCAAAGAAGCAAGTCACTAGGAGAAAAAAAATAAGGACTGAAAAGTATGACATACGAAAAATGTTTTTCTGGCAAAAAGATAAGTAAAATCTTTAGAAATAAGAAATAGAGTCCTTGAGATTAAAATGAATTCAGTAGATTAAAGGCTGCTAAAGCAAGAAGTAGTTACTTGGAAGACAGTGCCAAGAAAATTAAAGAGAATGAAGTTCATAAGGATAAAGTAATTGAAAATATAAAAATGAGGCTAATAGACATACAGAATAGACTAAGAATTCCAAATTACATCTAATATAGATTTTAGAATGAGAGAAGGGAGAAAATGGGAAAGAGGTAATGCTAAAGAGAATTTTTTACGATGTATAAAGACATGAATCCTCAGATAGAGAAAGTATACTGAATAGTTAGTATGGTAAAGAAATAAAAACCATATCCTGATTTAATATACTAAAATTATAGAACACAAAAGACAAAACAAAATAAAACAAAAGATTAAAACAACATAAGAGAAAACATACCTTCAGTGGAATTGCATATAGATGAACTTACTAACCACTGGGAATGGAATATTGTCTTCAAAATAACAAGGTAAAATTGCCAACTGAGAATGCTACACCCAGTTAAACTATCATGCAATAAGGAGGGTGAAATTAAGAAATTTCCAGATAAATGAAAACTGAGAAGTTATGATAGAGACTTATCGAAAGGACTATTAAATAGTGCATGTGAAAAAGAAGGAACTAGATTTTAAAAAGTATCCGCAAGGGGCTGGTGAGATAGCTCAGCAGCATAAGCGCCTGCCTGGCAAGCGTGAGGTCCTGAGTTCGACTCCCAGTACCCACATACGAAAAAAGGGATGGTGATATCACTCAGCGGCATGGGCGCCTGCTGGCACACGAGGTCCTGAGTTCGACTCCCAGTACCCACAAAAAAAAAAAGTATCCAAAGGAATGTTAAGGATGTAAGTAAATATACCTTACACTGGCTCCATAAAAAAGGAAATAGAATTAGAGTATATAATTATGAATCAGTAGAGTGATAAGAAGGGAATAAAGAAAAGTGCATTGATCCAACAGATGGGGCAGAAAATGAGAAAACAAAGCCAGTGAATGACTGGGACAAATCAGTTTGAATTTGAGGACATGAAGAGGAGAGACCAACCTGACCCTTATCTTATCAGGCAGGCCAAGAATTCCGGTTTTAAAAGGTAGGCATTCTGTTTTAAAAGATGAGGAAATCAAGTCTCAGACAAGTTACCTAACTCATTTGAGTTTCTACAACAACATCAAGGACAGAGCTGCATGGTTTGTCTGTCTCCAAAACCTTTCCTTAGTTCCTTCCGCCAGGCCATAATTGCTGTGAAGACATCCAGAGAATAGAAACTCTCACTTGGAGTGCCAGCAGTTATAACAATAATCAGGAATATCTACTAAGCACTTGTGTGCCATGGGTCCTAGGGACAAGCTCCATCTCATTTAATGGCCACAATTAGGAAGAAAAATCATTATCCCTGTTTACATAGCTGAGAAGACTGAGGTTTAAGTGGTTAAATGACTAAGTGGGCAATTGGCAAAGCCAGCTGTGAACTCAGATTCATCTGTCTTTTTTAGCCTCCATATTCTGTGACTTGACTTTCTGGTATACTCAAAAATTTAGAAAGGCTCCATTCATCTTTTCCAAAAGGAATTTGTTATTAAATATTTTAACAGTGATGATGATGATGATGATGTAAATTTTAAAACAAAACAGCCTTAATCCTGCTACACAAACATAAGGACTTTTAAAACTCATTTCTAAAATTTATGCTCATGCACACACTATTTACACAGTTATAACCATATAGTATGACAATTCTGTCTCTTTCTGTATGCACAAAATGTTCTGCTGAATTGAAGTACATCTTGCTGTAGTGTTACTTCCTTCCTGTTGGGCATTTAGTTGCAATCATCTCCTTTTCTAGGACGTCAACCTCTCCCTCTTTCTTAGCCTTTTCTTTTCTTTTCTTTTCTTTTCTTTTTTTTTTTTTTTAATGTGGGTACCAGCAATTGAACTCAGGACCTCACGGTTGCCAGCAGGCGCTTGGGCCACTGAGCAATATCACCAGCCCTTTTCTTCTTTTATGTGGGTATCAGGAGTTGAACTCAGGACCTCGCGCTTGCCAGGCAGGCGCTTATGTTGCTGAGCTATCTCACCGGCCCTCTTAGCCTTTTCTTGTTTGTCTGTAAACATAACATCATTTCTCCTATACTACAATTAAAATACCAAACTCTGCACCAATTCTGACTACCACCCTTGCTCTCTCCTTCACTTTTCTGTTAAGTTTTCTAAATAAGTGTTCTCTGCTGAAGGTCTCTATGTCTTCACTTCTCATTTATACATAGATCTGCTGAGATCTTGTTTCTTTTATCTCTCCCACTCTTCATGGGCAACCTCATTCATGCACGTATTTATATCTACCATCTTTTATGGTGTCCCACACTCACACCTCTCCAAAAAGCAGTCAGGGAATTTGAGGGCTGGGTTCAGCTTGGGCACCATGTATTTGTGGTGACAACAGTTTACACAACCCGATGACTTCCTCCAGCAGTGTGCAAGAGCCTGGGAGAAGCAGAGGAGAAGGTGTGGCTAGGATCAACCTTCTCTTGGGTTTTCTTCCTTCCTAACTAAGGAAGGACAAATTTGGAGGGGAATTGAGGGTGTTGATGAATATGAAGATGAAAACACAAAATGTAAGGTCATATTCTGACAGGAAATGTACAACTTCATACAAGCTGAAAAGGAAACGAGGTTGGGAATGGGCTGATTAAAAGAAAACAAAAAGATCAAGAACAAGAATTTGAGGGAATAACATGAGCAAGCTGGAAGGAGAGAAGATTGTATGTCAAGGGAAAAGAATGATGTTTAACATCTGGCATGGTGCAGTTTGGGGCTGACAAAGACAAGGCGGACCCATTGGGATGAGTAGCTGAGGTGAAATGGAATCAGGGAGATCCAGTAAATGTAGAGGTCACCCAGCAGGACAGCATGTCATGCATTAGAAAAACTGGGCCACAAGCCAAAGTCATCAGCAAATGTAGGGAGGGACCAGTGGTGAGTCAGAACAGGTGGCCCTGCCCATCACTGGTAAGACAGGTAGTGCAGGGTTTAGACAGAGAGTACGAACTCCAAAGGCAGAGTTGTGGACGGATATGGAAAGGTCCCGGTTTGCACTGAGCAATGAGGAGGGAGGCAGGAGAATGCTGAGCCTCTCTCTGGAAAGGCCTCTACAGCTTCTTTTAGTCCGCATGTGGGAACAACTCCTTCCAGCTTCTAGGACATTTCATATAGTTCACTTCTGGTCTTTTCTATGGAGGATCGCCTTTCCCTCTTCATTTACACAAGGCGGAAGAAATCTGAGAGTCACCCTAAACATCTTCCTCTCCTTTACCTTCATGTCCACTCCATCATCATATTCTGTAAAACATCTGTTTAAATCTCTGAAATCCATTCAGCTCCCGGCTGGGCTACGGTGACGGCAACTCCCTGCCTGGCCTTTCTGTGCCTCTCTTACCTCCGGGTCTGGACTTCATGCTGCGCCCATAGTGACAAGCATCTCTCCTTTAAGTGCAGTTCGGTCTGCTCACTCCCTGCACTGGACTCATTGTACTCCCTTTCTTGCGACTCTTCGGTGGAGTTCTGTTATTCTAAGAATACAGGTCAAGCCCTCCACATGTCCCACATGCCCTCATTAGGACTGATCCCCACTTACCTTGTAATCTTGTACTGCACTTGCTCCTTTTAGCTCTAACTCTAGCCTGACTGCCTTTCTTTCAGCTTCTCAAATACACGATGATCCAGTGTTGGCATACGCTGTTTTCTCTCTCCTAATTTAATATTCTCCACTCAGATCAAGCACCATCAGTTCCTCCTTCTACATATTCTCATGGTAATGTGTGCCTCTTCTTGGTAGCATGTGCCACTGGAGGGATTTTACCTATGGTTGTGGGATTATTTGATTAATACTGGTTTCTCTTTGCTATGTTGCAAGAATAGTAAGAACAGGGCTTATGTCGGACTTAGTATCAAGGTGTCTGATTCCTAGCATGGATCTTGGCTATGTAGAAAACATGCTATATGTAGTAGAAGAACAGACACCCCATTAAGGAAGGACCTGGTGCCCATCTGTGAGGACATGGTCTGCAGACGGTCTCTAACTGAGCTCCTTTAGGATAAGCCTCAGTTACAGAAAGTAACTGAAGCTCATATACTTTCTGGCACAGTCTACATTTGGGGACTGAGTGAATTAGGGTAAATGAGGTTTAGTTGTGGTCCCAGAACAAGAAGGCCATATTCTACCTCCCAAATTCTGTGAATGTGACCTTATTTGACAAAAGGGTCCTTATAGATGTCATTAAGTTAAGGATCTTGAGATAAGATATTTTGGATTTATGGTGAGCCCTGCATACAATGAAAGGTGTCCTTAGAAGGAAAAGGTAGAGGAATGCCTTTATATATTTGTTCAAACCCATAGAATGTAGAACAGCAAGAGTGAGCTAATGTAAACTACGGACTTTGGATGATAATTAAGCATCAATGTAGTTTCATCTGCTTTTTAGAAGCCTTTAGGTTGTTCATTCATGTCTGCAACTCATGCTTTTTTATTCAATATTTTGCCAAAAATGCTAAAGCAGTGAGCCAACATCACTATAGTTCATACTCATCCAAAAATGTTCAAAATTATTGTATATACTACATCACATATTGTATATAGAGTCACTAAATTTCTTGCATCTCACAAGTGGTGAACTAGGGTAACCTACAGGTTCATCTTTTTTAAAGGGAAAACTAATGAGTTTATGGAAGAAAAACAGAAATCGTTTTTTTGCTTAAGTCATTGAACATGAAATAAACACTATCTTTTCAAAGACCGTGGAAAAAGCGTCTATCACATTGATCTCACCAAAGGACCTTCAACATGCTCTAGGTAATCTCATCAATGACAAACACTGTTGAAACTTACTATGACCCCATACCTCTACCAAAATTCTAAAAGCAATCATTACATTAGAGGGGAAGTGAAGGCAAAAGTTTGAAGATCTTTCTAGTCCGCCAAAACGTACATTTTCCTCTTTTGAATTATCCATAATAATTTTAACCTTCTGCTTTTCCTCATTTGTGAAAATTGAATCCACAGAGACACTAAATTTTGTGATATTCCCCATATTACACTTGTTTTTCTCTGTCTTGTTTCCCAGAAAAACTGAACCTGTCTACATATCTGATATTTACCCCATCTCCATCAATTGGCACCCAAATGCAACTCTTCTAAAGTGTTCAGAGTCAATATAATAATTCACTGATGTCTCATAGACCTGAATTGGGTATGTGCACTGCATAAGCCTAAAAAGTAAGCAATGTTACTTCTCTGCAGTTGAGAAGATGAGGAGACCAGTCTATATTTCCACTAAAGTAGACAAGAGACATTCACATGAAGGGACACAGGGAGAGGAACTAGCAAGAGTTTGGGCAGTATTGTGAGGAAGACAACTCACTGACGTACACAATACAGATGACAGTAAACAGACTGTGGTGCACAGGTACCCTTCAGAAAGTAAACAATGTGTTTCAACACTATTGAAGCATGGAAATAGGTCTTTTTCTTACTGGCAAGAAAGGTTAGGCAGAAGTCACTCCCAAGAACAGCAAAGGACACTCCCTGGGGACAGGCACAATGCATGCAGGAGGGATACATATTTTTAAGTCAGTAGGAATAAATTTCATTGTTTTTCTCAGAGGACAGCAAGAATTATATAAAGTGGCCATCAAGTCCAGAAACCAGGAAAATCTTCTAACAAATAACTTATTGATGTAATTAATGACAAAACATTAGTATCTTTATTTCTAGACTTTATGGCCACCCCATAGACTGCATCTTTGGAATAGGAAAAAACAAGAAAAAGATGTTGTTTTCCAATAATCATAAAGCTGTCATAGTCAAGCTAGGTTCAGCTGGTGCAACATTTTCCTAAATCTCAAGGTATCATTCCCTTTTTCAACTACTTATGATTTGCTTAGGTCATTTACCAAAAAAAAAAAAAGAAAGAAAGAAAGAAAGAAAGAAAGAAAGAAAGAAAGAAAGAAAGAAATACTGTCAGCATCAATATTTAGCTGCATGTTCAAAATTTATTTTGTTGTCTTCAATGAAAAGCTCAACTATTCTATTAATCCAGTAACTCCACATGGTCTCATTACTTCTATATATAAGGTATAATCTTGCAGCATTTCTGTCCCTGAATATTTCCCATTTTGTTTTGTTTTGTTTTGTTTTGTTTTGTTTTGTGTGTGTGTGTGTGTTTGTTTTGTTTGTTTGTTTCTTTCTTTTTCTTTTTCTGTTTTTTTTTTTTAAGATTCTCTAAGACTTTGGGAGTGGTCTAAGTTTTTCACAATAAAGGAGTAGAGTAAGCCCATGAGAGTCAGACCAGCTGCATAAAGATTCAGTACAGTTCCCTACCTCTCAGTTCATAAAAACAGAAATTTGAGAGGGGTAAATCAGTAACTACCAATCTATGTTAAAAGCCTGTATCTAATAGCCTAGGAAGAGAGAAATCAGATGAAAAACGTTCAGCGGGTAGAAGCCAAGTCCTTTCACTCCAGGATGTCTGAAAAGGAGAGATTCTGTGGAGCATGGATGCGGAGAGGAAGGCATCACTCCTCCCAGGAATAATGAATTGTGGACACAGCCACTCAGGAGAGAAGCAACCACCAAGAGCAACTGACTTCAATGCCACTGTCACCAGGAGAGGACAAAGGAGAGAACAGGGACAAATCCTGGGCAATGTGGTTCAACTGCTTTGGGAGGATGGAGAGAATGAGAGACCACTACTGTCACATGCAAAATGGCTACTACGGTAACAAATGGATGTCAAAACCAGCAAGAGCTTAGGTCAAACGCTGCTTACAATCCAGCCTGCACTTGTTTTCTTCGGACAGCTGGACACATATGCAGACACAACTTCTTTTAAAAGGCAGAGACGGACTCTTGCTGCTCACTAGTTTTTCTATTGTTTTACCATTGAAACTAGAAAAGATGTTGCAAGCTATCTCAGCTAGCTTTTACTTTGGACATAGCACCAATGTTACACACATAGTTCAAAGGGTGGTCACATCTTCTGGACTCCTCCATGGGGCAGGTCAGTATGCTTGTTTGGACTGAATAGGTATGATCTCGTTTGAGTAAAGTGTGTAAACAGAAGGCCAAATTTTGTTAGTGTCTGTCTCAAAAAATTGGTGGAGCACTCCTTGGTTCTTGTACATTTGTATGACTGGCTTTGCTGAGTCTTTGTACCATCTTAGCTGGGCAGCAACTGCTTCAGGTTTATCGTCCTCCTGTTTCACTCACGGCCCACCAGTGATGTCATCAATCCCTTCCATGTACATGAAGCGGACTGAAGTTCAGGTTACAGACCCTTCAGCTAGAAGGGTGGACTTGCTGAGATAATCTTTAAGTGTTTCAAATGGAATGTTCAAACTAATCACTAGATCCCCATCCCAGATTTTGTCCAGGACTTCGACTTGTATTAACGTCCTTGGAAAACCATCTAGTAGCCAGTGCTGGCTGCTCCTGACCTCCAGCTCTGATGTCACGAGGCATGTGTTCACACGATCTGGAGCCAAAAGACCTTTCTCTAGGTACTGCTTTGTCACACAGCTACCTTCTGTGCTGGCCTTGAGGTTCTCCTTCAGGAAGTTGCCACCGGAGAGACACTGGAGGCCGAAATTCTGAGCAATCTTCTTGTGCATGGTGCCCTTGCCAGAGCCAGGCAGCCCAAGGATATGCATGCAGGAGTATGAAAGTCATGGCTTTGTGAGGAGCAGGGCTGCCCGGAACTCTGCCTCTCAGCCCCCGCCCCTGGGATCCTCTGCTCACACTGGGACTCTCTGGCCCAGGTTCATCTGCTGAGATGAGTATCTTTTCCACTTTTCGCTAAGGGTCTTCTTAAGTGTCCAGCCTTCTTTTGAAGACTTGATCTCCAGCATCACTGAGAGATGGCAAGTGAACCCCAGTAATCTCGACAACACAAAGACAAACCAGATATTGACATACAGTAAAAACCAATTAAAAGCAACAAGTATGCCACTATAAACAATAGCGAAGAAACTACTGTCTACACAAAGACAAACCAGATATTGACATATAGTAAAGACCTAGTAAAGCAACTACTATACCACCATTAACAATAGATATCAGCAATAATATCCCAGAGTACCCTAAAAAGCTAAAAATTAATAGAGGTTAATAGTAATACTAATAAAAATGGAGGCAGTGAGGAAAGGGAAAAATTGAAGAAGTAAAATTTTAAAAAGAAAAAAGAAAAGGAAGCTGATAAGGAGAGAAAAGTGAGGTAAAAAAAATTCAACCTAAGAATTTTTAAAAAGTAAATGGAATTAGGTAAAGCAACAGAAAACACAAACAAAAAAAAAGGAAGAAAAACAGACCAAAATAAGAAATAGCAAGCCAAAAACCAGGGGAAAAACAACAAAAATTAAACAAAGAAATAGAGAAACGAGTTCCAAAAATTCCTCCATGTCGAGGTGTGTGGGTGGGTAGTTTCTTTCCAGGACCTGTAATGCTGGAATCCACAAGATATGGGGGTGGGATAACGAGTCACAACTGGGGCCTCTTGTGTTTCTCACCCACTTCTTTCTGAATGTTGAGTCCTGCCCTGCCTTTCTGGCTGGGCGGTGTCAGTCAATGGGAGGCTGTCTGCCTAAGGGTTGTACTCACTCCAAGAGCTTTCATTGTTCGTACCCTTCTGTACACCGTGAGCCACATCTATCTCTGGCTGGCTTTGTGGCCTGTGGGTTTGTAAGGTGCCGCTCTTGCTCCAAACACCTCTCTGTGTGCGTGTACGCAGGAGCATGGCACACAGCCAAACAAAGGTGTGTCACTAATCACACTGGCAGATAGGGAAAGCAAACAGACCACTGAGTTCTACACTGGAAGTAGGCAGCAAGGGGAGGCAAGTCATCCACTGGGCTCAATCCCAGCACTTTCAGACTCAGCCTTCTCAGAAAACCAAACATGACCAGCGCAGCTTCTCATCTCAGTGAACAGGAATATTGTGTCCTCCACAGCCTGAGTTTGCCACTGCTTAAACTTCTCAGGGAGTCTATGACTGTCCCTTTCTCCCGTGACTGTCTCCTGAGGCTATCTGCCACCAGGTCACTGCGGTAGGGTGACCCCAGAGACCATGAAATGGGATTATTCTGTGACTTCTGATTCCTGTAGTAGCTCAGTCTTAACAAACCCCCTCTCCAAATGGCTCCTGATTACGTTACTCCTAAAATGCTAAGCTCTGCAGTGGATTTCTTCTCCAAAGCTAGCCTGCCATGTGGAGGGAGTCACTCTCAGAGTAAAACCCACACTGTATTTGCAGCTTACGATAACTTTGGATTTTCCTGGGGCTGCCCACCTGTTTTTCACGACTGGAGAGTCCAACCCTCTCTTGGTTTACCATGTGGAGTCAGATTCCCCTCCCTACCCCGGTAGTGAGAATCAGCATTTCAAACTGCTTCAATCTTTTCTCTGTTGTCTTTTGAATTTCTATAATTTTTAGCTTTCCTGTCAACTGTTTCTTGAGTCCCTTTTTTCTTCTTCTATTTCTCTTTGCTGAATAGTTATTTTCCAGGTGTCTCAATTCCAGGTTTCAGAGAAGCTGAGACTTACTGCCAACTTCTACCCCATCGCTTTTGTTCTTCCAGGTTCATAAACTACAACAAATGTCTCACTCTGTTGGGAGATGCTGACAATGGAGAAGACGATGTATGTAGGGCAGGAGATGTGTGGGGCGTCTTTGCACATTCCTCTCAAATTACTGTAAACTCAAAACTGCTCTAAAATTTAAGTCTAAAAAACAAACCAAAACTAACAGTGTAAAAGGTAAAGGGAGACTTGACACATAGATAAAGAAAGTCATATGACTGACATTAAGCTGCCATACGTCAAGGAGTGCCTGGAGCCACCAGAGAGCATAACAGGCAAGAGAAGTTTCTCCCCATAATCTTTGGAGGAAGCACTGTCCTGCTCACCGTTGATTTTAGACTTCATTCTTCCAGAACGGTGAGAGAATATATTCCCAGTGTTTTAAATCACCCAGTTTGTGGTAATTAGTTATAGAAACCCTAAAACACTAATCCGTAGGGACATAAAAACCTCATTTTGGGGTCACCATGGGATGACTCTGATGAGCAATTCTCACAGCAGAACTCAACCCTGAGTTCCTAAGGTTCTGTTGGGCCTGCATCATGGTTCAATTTCTTCTGCCCAGGACTGCTTTCTTCCTTTTTCCTTTCACAGATTTTAGTCCCTAACAATCATTTCACATTCCATATTGATTACTTCCAGAGAACCAGTATGACATACCCATAATATTTGTTAAATGAATAAATTAGTGAATTCCTAGAAAGCAAGAATTACCTCTTTTTATGGTTACAGTCTTAACGCTTGGTACAATGTTTCCCACATAATAGGTGCTCAAATGAAAACCCACATGAGCATACAAAAGGATTGAGTTGAATCAGTAGATTGAAACAAATTTTGGTTAAATGCTTTTGTGTATCATTTATGAGTTTAAACTGAAGAAGGATGGAGGGAAGGAAGGAAGGAAAGAAAGAAGGAAGGAAGAAGGGAGGGAGGAAGGAAATTGTCACTTGTGTCATGAACTTGGCTTAGCACCATCATCTGGCACATGTAGGGGTGGGGCTGGAGAGGACACAACCTCTACAAAAGGGACAGCTTTTTCCCTTGAGGGCAACGTTTTTGCTCTTGCAGAGCTAAAACTCTATCAGTGTGCAGAAATAACTTCACCACCTTGCCCTCAGCCATTCTGACATAAATCCTCATGGATAAACATTTTTAGTGTGAAGAGAAAAAATAAGACAGAAGAGACATGTTCCAACAAGGCAATGGAATGTGGTAAAGGAGAAAGAATTGTCACTATTTTCGGCAGTTGAAAAGACCCTGTGAAGGAGAGGGAGTTCAGACTCACTATACATCACAGCTTATTTCAGGGGCACAGGATTTTAGAGGTCATCTACTACAGTACCTTGTTTTATAAATGAAGAAACTCAGGAGCAAGTAATTTATTCAAGGTCCTGCTACTAGGCTATGGTCAAGGACAAAGCTGGAGCCTCGGTGTTCTTCCAGTGACTCTCACTGAGGTAGTAGAAAGGCGTGAAAGGCTGGAAGGAGGGAGTAAGAGAGAATGGGAACATGAATGGGGTCTCAGTATCTGTATCAAGGAGATAAGTTCTGGTTGGGTGCCCTGGACAAAATTACAACACTATTCCCCAAGACAACTCCAGAGCAAAATCCACTCTTATCTCATCATCAAGGATAGTGAACTCAGAAACACCGAGTCTTCCAAGGAAATAATGAATGAAGTTGGGATTCAAACCCTAGTCTGTATGACTCCAAACCCCATACCTTTCCAGGACACCATGTTACAACATGAGAGGATGGGATTAGAGTGGAAAGTCAGGAGAAATTATGGTGATAGGTGGATACCCTGGGGAACTGGAAAAGAGCAGGAATGGGATTTGAGTAGCCCAGGAATCACCAGCAAAGGATCTTAAAGAACAGAGTGATAGTAATAGGACAGTGGAAGCCATTGTCTTATCTCTGAATGTCAAAGAGAGGAAGAAATTGCAGTAGTGTCTATGCCTGGGGTGGCAACGAAAGATTGATGTTAAAGGTGTGACACTAGGCAGGTAGAGGGTCCATTGGTAGTGGCACAGGGAGAAAACTAACACTATTCTGCAAGAAGAAGTCAATTCAGGAAATGGAAAGACGTTAGGGAAATATGAAGATGGTATTAGTGAAGGGGTGGGAGAAGTTGAAGAGGACAGAACAAAGGGCTACACGGAGTTCTGAGTGCTGACTAAGAGGTTTCCTCTTTGAGAAGCACAGGAAGTAAGCGTGCTGTTCATGGTGACAAAGCGCTGGACCAGAGAGAGGGTTCCAAAGTGGCCAAGGGCAGCTGTGCTCTGATCAAGGCGAATGTGAGGAACATTGGCCTAGCGATGCCTCCTCCACATCTCACTGCCTTGGTCCAGGCCCTGATAATCTTTTGTGGGACCTGGGAAGAATTTCTTAATTTGTCTCCTGCCTCTTCCAGTTAGTTCTACAAACTATCCTCCCATTTGTTCCCCAAAAGTATCTTTGCAACTCACAAGTCAAAATTGGCCACTACCTGAAAGCTTCAGATTTAAAATTCTTCTGCACAGACCCAAGACACTTATCTCCTGCCTCTGCTCTCCATGTCCCTAATAGCAGGGTCACCTTGAAGTTAACCCTGCTCCATCAAAATGATGTAATCTTTCACAGCTCCAAGCCCTGCACATGCTGCTTCATCTCTCTATAGTTCTATAACTGCCAACCTTCATCACCACTTTTCTACCTGGCAAAAACCTTCAAGATTTGTGTGAATCCCTGCCTCATTCCTATTATTCTTACCTTCAGAAGAAAGCGTGCTTCCTCAGCCTTAGCATCCATCCAGAGAACTTACAATACGGCCATGCATGCAGCCCACCTCAGAGCTTGTTTTAAGTGCTGTAGGATATGGGATTGGCCTAGGCATTGGAATTTATATTTAAACCTAGGGACTCAAATGTGCAATGAACATTGAGAAATCTTGACAGAGTTAATATTTTCAATGAGACCTGCCATCATATCTGTTCTCGGAAACATGATGCTGTTTTCAATTCACATAATCAGGCTGACAAGGAACATAAGGAAAACAATCATTTTGTGACAAAAGCTGTTGGTGACTACAACTTTTACATGAAGAATCAAGGCGGATGGTTTGGACTTATGTTATATAAGTTGATAGATTGAGGACTTTTTTTCAGTATAAACAGGATAATAACTAGATAGATCTTGAATGAGAATTTTTTGATGCTGAATTGATTGGTGTAAGAATGAGGAGAACATTTCTAATGGGAAAAGAGATAAAGAGCTAGACCAATAGCCAAGATTTTTTTGAGTTCTGGGTGTTTTTCAAAGTACTTTGTGTACATTAACTTGTTTAATCTATATAGTAGCTCTAAGAGAGAGGTATTAATATCCCCATTTTACACATAAGAAAACAGAGCTGCAGGTCATTAGATAAATTTTTTTAAACCCACAACTATCATGGAAAAATCATGCATTTAAATAATAAGTGAAGGTTCTGAGTGAAGAGATATAGAAACCTGTGTTGGATATTTGTGTGAATCAAGTTTGCATCATTAGAACAGGAGGACACGTGCTTCAATTCAGACGGATGAGAAGTAGAAGTCATTGGAGATCTCTGAGCAGACCAACTCAGTGCACTTAAGCAGTTCTTTAGGACCCAGCAGGTTGTAGAGAAAATTCACTTTCAGCTGGGACAGAATAGCTTGCAGTAGGCCAACTCATCTTCTAAGAACAACTGGAAAAGCCAAACAGAATACAAAATTTCTATTTGAAAGCATTGGAGGTCTGTCAAATAACTAATAGATAGAGGTCATAACCTGTAAAAAGGGGAAGTTTGGGCCGGTGAGATGGCTCAGCGGCGTAAGCGCCTGCCTTGCAAGCGCGAGGGCCCGAGTTCGACTCCCGGATCCCACATACGAAAAAGGGGCCGGTGATATCGCTCAGTGGCACGGGCGCCTCCTGGTGCGCGAGGTCCTGAGGTCGTCCCCCCGGTACCCACCAAAAAAAAAAAAAAAAAAGGGGAAGTTTATTTGGATGAACCTAATTTTCTACACACTGCTTTTATCTATGGACATTTTCTGGTTTTGCTGTGGAGCAACTGGTAAGAAGCTGGGCAGAGGAAATCTGATCAAAGGGAGAAAATCAGAAGAGCCTGAAGCAAACTCATGAAGTGGAAAGATGAGAACAGTGGTATTTCCAAGCCAACACTTGAGAACTAAGATCATGAAGTGAGCCAAATAGCACTAATAGCTGAGGTTAGCTATGGTTTGCATGTTTTTCCCCTCCAAAATTCATGTCAAAATTTAATTGACATTATGACACTATTAAGATGTAAGGCCTTCAAAAAGTGACTAGGTTATGAGGACTGTATCCTCACAGGTAGGGTTGGCACCATTATAAATAGGTGAGTTCAGACCCATCTCTCTCCTTCTTGACCTTCTTTCTTCTACAATGGGGTGACACAGCAAGAAGGCCCTTGCCAGATGCTGCTGCCTCAGTTCTTGAATTTAGCAGCCTTTAGAACTGGGAGACAGTACATTTCTGTTCATTATAAATTACTAGGTGAAGGTGGGATGGAGAAACATTGATTGAAGAGTACTATTAAGTTACAGCTAGGAGTAAAAGTTCTGGTATGATATTGTACAATATGGTAACTATAAATAATGACAATGTACTGTAAAGAAAAGATTTGAATATACAGTATTCACCATAAAGAAATGATAAATGTGAGAGGAAGGGGGGTTGAAGGGAAGGTAGGGGAATGGAAAAAAAAGAATCAAGTTGCATCACGTACAGGTATAAATTCCTCATGATGAATGTGATCATTATGTATAGCTAAAATGTACCAGTAAACATAATTAATTTTTAAAAAGAAACGACAAATGTTTGAGGAGATATATTTACCCTGATTTGAACATTACACAACACGTGCATGTCTTAAAACATCACATAGTATCTCATAAATACGTAAAATTTTTGCTTTTATATATCAGTTAAAAACAAAGTTGAAATGGAAAACATATTATCCAGTATCAGTTATTCGGCCACAGCAGCACAAAACACTAACAAGCACTTACTAATTAAGCTGTGGGAAGCAAGAGGCTAAGACATTAAGCAGAAGGAGGCTGGGAAGTAAAGCAACGCTTTCACAAGTCCCTCGGTGTGGAACAAAGTTTGAGGTCAGCACTCCTCCGAGCATGGGAGTGGCAAGTTCCTAGAAAAATCTCAGGACCTTGGTTGGGACCTACACACCAGCAATAAACAGAACCATACAGAGCTTTCAAACGTGTCTCAACCGCATCCGTATTGGACTGAGGTGACCTCACCCTCTTTGCCTGCCAGAGAATAGAATGAGTGTTCTCTGAAGTGAGAAGACATCATTCAGAGCCTCTACTGAATTACATACACAGTATTTAGCACCTAGTAAATACCGCGCAAGTATTTCTGTGAAGAAAGAGAACCAATAAAAAACAGGCAATGGAAATATACACACAGGTGATACACATAGAAATTATCTGACGCTGACTTTAAAATAACTATAATTATATCCAAGAAAATGGATTAAGACTGAAAATTTCATGAAACAAACTGAATCTTTTTTTTTTTTTTTTTTTTTTTTTGTGGGTACCAGGGGTCAACCTCAGGACCTCATGCACCAGCAGGCGCCCACAGGCGCCCGCACCGCTGAGCAATATCACTGGCCCTTTTTTTCATATGTGGGTTCCAGGAGTCAAACTCGGGCCCTCGCACATACCAGGCAGGCGCTCACCCCACTGAGCCATCTCACTGGCCCCAAACTGAATCTTTTAAAATGTTAAATGAAATTCTAAAACTGAAAACATAATAATTAAGATTATAAAATCAATTAAGTTTCGAAGTGTATATTAGACACAGTTGAAGATAAGATTCGTGAGCTGGAAAATAGATGTAGCTAGAGGCAGACAATGGACTAAAGTACAGATAGTAAAAAGAGTGGGAAAATACACAAAAGAAAAAGACAGGGCCGGTGAGATGGCTCAGCGGCGTAAGCGCCTGTCTTGCAAGCGCGAGGGCCCGAGTTTGACTCCCGGATCCCACATACGGAAAAGGGGCCGGTGATATCGCTCAGCAGCACGGGCGCCTGCTGGAGCGCGAGGTCCTGAGGTCGACCCCCGGTACCCACAAAAAAAAAAAAGAAAAAGACATATGAAAAATGTTGAAAATTTTTGATACATGTGTAGTTGGAATTTCCAAGCAGCACAAAAGACAGAATGGGGGCCAGTGAGATGGCTCAGCGGCGTAAGCGCCTGCCTGGCAAGCGGGAGGGCCCAAGTTCAACTCCCGGAACCCACATACGAAAAAAGGGCCGGTGATATCACTCAGCGGCACGGGCGCCTGCTAGCGTGCGAAGTCCTGAGGTCGAACCCTGGTACCCACAAAAAAAAAAAAAAGACAGAATGGGCAGAAACAATATTTAAAGATATAATGGCCAAGAGTAATTTAAAAAACTATCTATAAGCATAAAAATATGAAAGCTAAATTAAAGAAGAAAAAAGAACCCAAGAAGGATTAAAAACAAAACTACACACTTACACCTAAGTAAAATCACTGAAAAGTAACGAAAAGAAAATCAAAAACTTATAAAGAAATTTTTGAAAAGACAAATTTTCTTCAAGAAAGCAACACTTAGACAAACAGCCGGCTTCTCCACCCACACAACAATAAATTCGACACTGTAAGTGAAATTTTTTTTTTTTTTTTTTTTTTGTGGGTACCGGGGGGACGACCTCAGGACCTCGCGCACCAACAGGCACCCGTGCCGCTGAGCGATATCACCGGCCCCTTTTTCGTATGTGGGTTCCGGGAGTCGAACTCGGGCCTTCGCGCTTGCAAGGCAGGCGCTTAAGCCACTGAGCCGTCTCACCGGCCCACTGTAAGTGAAATTTATAAGTCCTTTTCTAAAAGGAAAAAACCTATCACCTAATAAAATTAAAATTAGAAAAAAAAGGAAATCCAAATAGTCCTGATTTCAAAATGATTCTGTCTCAGTCCAGATGGCTTTATTAGTGAAGTTCTCCCAAACTGTTATAATTTCAATCTTACAAAGCAGTTTTGAAGACTATAAGAGGGGACACTTTCCAACTAATTTTATGAGGCCAGAATTACCTTGCTAATAAAATCTAACAAGGACATTAAGACTATTCTTTGTCAATAATATTCTTTTTTTTTAAGTTTTTAGTTTTTATTAGTATATGTTTACAGTATATAATCTTTACATTCCTTGTGGGGAGTTGGTACATGTACACAACACATCATAATTTTTTTCATTGCCTTCCCTTCCCTGGTTTAAAGTACGCTCATTTTTCTACAATTGACTCAAATTTATCCTTCTTTATGGCAGAGTAGTATTCCGCTAGGTGTAAATAACACATTTTCTTTATCCTTTCATCAGTAAATAGGCATATATAGAATTTAGCTATTATTAATGCACAATTCATAATAGGCACTATTATAGGCACTGCTATACCTTGAGACATTAATGTTAAGTGAAATAAATCACACATACAAACTTAAATATCACATGGCTTCTCTTCTACAAGAAACCCAAAGTGTAAATAAAGAGCAAAATAAAAACAGATAATAAGAAATAGGGAGATAGATGTTTCTCAAATGTGAAGGGGATGAAGAGATGTAGTGAGAGGGGAGGGAAAGGGCAAGGAAAGGGGATGAAAAAAGAAATTAAGATATCTTATGGACATGTACCAGCTCCCCACAAGAAATGTAAACAAGTGCTGAAAACATGTACTAATAAAAATAAAAAATAAAAAGACGGAATAAAGTTAAAAAAAAAAAGCAAATTGTACTGCTATAAACATGGGTATGCCCGTATCTCTGTAATATGATGTCTTTAACTCTTTTGGGAAGCTACAAAAGCAAGTCAAACCCAGCGATATCTAGGAAGATTAATATATCAAGACCAAATGGAGTTTATTCTAGGAAGGTAAAATTGACTTATGTTTAAAATTGATAAATTTCTTCAATAAAAATGGGTGCATACATTCTCTGAAAGACACCAACTACAGTATTATTATACAGGACTGTTTCTAGTAGTACTGAACAAGAAACTACCAAAGCTTCTTGTGAACAAAAGGAAAAAGGAAACTGCCATATTCATAACCATGGCAATAAGAGTAAAAAAACATAATTACACAAACGATATAGATGAATCTCAAACAATGTTGAGTAGAAGAAGTTAAACCCAGAAATTTTAATCTCTGTTCTAAATTCAAATAATGTACACAAATAGTTAAAACTAACCCATGGTATTAGAAGCCGGATAAGTGGCTGGAGGGGAGCGTGAGAGCAGTTCTGGGGTTGATGTAATCTATTTCCAGACCTTTGTACCAAGTGTTTATGCTAATTAATTAGGCTGAACATTTATGAATGTATATTATTCTTCATAAACCTTCTTCAAAATCAATGGGTTTGCCACATTAGCACTAGGAAACTCACATGAGCATCACATTAGCACATAAACAGGACCCTTATCCATAGATATAGAAAAAATAAACAAATAGCATACAATAAAATTAGCCACTCAGCCATGGACAGGAGGAAGGAGGAGGAAGAGAAGAAGAAGGGAGGGAGGAAGCCAAAAGGGACGAAGAGGGGGAGAAGAGGAAGAACTCTTAACAGACTTTCTTAATGTGAAAAAGAAGTTGTCCAAAATAATTCTATAGCATATGTTATATTTACTGATGGTGAACTATTGAAAAGTTTCTCCTAGAGGAAAAAACAAAAGAAAATGACTCCTACACGTATTCCTCATGGTTCTTAAGATTCTAGCCAATGCACTAAAGGTCCTTTGCCCTTACTGTAAGAGAAAAACGTCATAAGGATTGAAATGGGAGAAATAAAACTGTTATTATTTGAAAATAACACAGTCGTATACATAGAAAATGCAAATGGCTCTACGGTCAAAAGATCACAATGAATCAGTTGGAATTCAGTGCATTTGAGCCAGCTCACTGGATACAAGTCAATATGTGGAAACTAACTCATTTCTATAAACAAACAATCAATGATTAGAAACAAATTGTATAACATTAATACCATCTGCTATAGATAAAAATATCAAATATGTAGAAATAAATGAAATAAAATGTATAAAATTTTATACAGAAAAGTATTAAACATTGTGAGAAATCAAAGCACTAATAAACAGAGGGATGCATCAGTTTCATAGATTCAAATATAGTAAAGATGCAATCACAAATTACTATGTAGATTCAATGAGATGACAACAAAATTCTAAAAGAGTCTTCCATTTTGTGTTTTGTTGTTGTTTTTGATGTTTGTTTTCTTTATTGGACGTAGTTCAACCTGATTTTATAACTTATTTAACAATTAAAAAGGCCCCCAAATCACCAAAGGGCCAAGGCAATCCTGAAAAAGAATAATAAAGCCAGATGTTATACATGACTAGGTACCATAACCTATTATAAAGTGGCAGTAGTTAAGACACTGTTTTACTGGCAGGACAAGATGAACATAACAATGAAAAATATATATTGTCATTTGATTGATGATGACATTGCAAATGCACAGGAAATTTTACTTTGACCCCTACCTTATACCATATATGAAAATCAGTTCTTAGTGGAATGTGAAAAGGAAATACTAACTCTTTTAGCAGATATAAAAAAAAAAATATGTTCAAAATGTTGGTACCATGTGGTGGTGCACGCCTGTAATTCTAGCACTCAGAAGGCTGAGGCAAGTGGATCGATGAGAGTTTGAGGCCACCCTGGGCAACAAAGTGAGTTAAAGGCCAGCTTGAAATGGAGAGCAAAAACCTATCTCAAAAAGACAAAAAAAAAAAAAAAAAAAAAAAAAAAAGATGGTGTGCATAAAGATTAACGGGATTCAAAAAGACAAGTATAAGTATATTGAATTCTATCAGTGTTTTTCAACCTTTTACAAACAATGCCCCTAAGAAGGTTCTTAAGATATTTTTACCCTGATCTCCCCACCCCTTGCCACGTAAGTGTTACTACCACAGATATACCATATATGTGTTTATGTACTGTGACTCTCTGTGACAGATATACCGTATATGTGTTTATGTACTGTGACTCTCTGGAGGGCCACATGCCAATCACAATATCTAAGATTTTGTCATAAGCCCAAGAACCAATTCATACCCATGAGTGCCAGATAGCCACATTGAGAATCTGTGGATTATAGCAAAAATGGCTTTTACCAGACAATCCATAGAATAGGTGATAAAGGAGGAAAAGATACTTGCAATGTATAGGACAGATGTCAAGAATGTACAAGGAAACAATAATTAAAACATGGATAATCCCTTCTCCATTCCCAAATGGGTAAAATAACTGAACGGGTATTATACACACACACACACACACACACACACACACACACACAGATTTCCAAATTGCTACCAAAAGTATCATTAGTCATAAGAAAAGTGCAAATTACATTTACGATGAAATGCTATAAAATGCCCACCAGTGGCTACGACTTAAGCCTGAAAATATCAAGCACTGTGAGGATGTGTGAAGAGCAGAAATCTCATACATTGCGGGTCTAATGCAAACTGATTCAACTTTGGAGAGCTGGCAGTATCTACAAATCTGCTTACAATCATACCCTACAACCCAGCAACTCCACACCTAACTTTACACCCAAAAGAAATACTATATCTGCTGGAATTGATGTCTAATTTAATCAAGTTGCTGAATACAAGCCAAAAAAACTGTGCAAGAACCTTCACAGGACTGCAATCAACAAAAATTGGAAGCTCTCCAAAGGCGCGTGAGAAGTTGAATGGATAAATAAATTATGGCATAGTCACACAATGGAAAACTCTGAAGCAATGAGAAGGTACTACTTCTACTTGCAACAACATGCATCTTACGCGTGATATCGGGTATAAGAAACAAAATGCACGTGTAAAAATACATATATCATTATTTCACTTACACAGAAACAGGCAAAATAAATAATGGTGATGAAAGTTAGTCTTCTCCTTGCAAAAGAGGCAGGTAGTGTCTGGGAGTTGGGTGTGGGGGTTTTGGGGTCCTAGTATTATTTTTTTTCCTGATCTAGGTGGTGGCTACATGAATGTGTTCCCTTTGTGAAAATCCAGTGAGCTGAACAGTAAGAATTTGTGTACTTTATGTATGTGATGCATAAATTAAAAGTTTACTTACAAAAAGCACCTAACTGGAAGGAAGATTTTTAAACAAGAGTGTGGTGGGAGAAATTTAAGGAAAAAAGGCCCTGGTTTTGAAATTCCTGTTTAGGCTCAGGAAACCTGAGCTCTCCTCTGAACAATCAACTCTTTCTGGCTCAGTTCCATCTGTAAAATGGTCATGCAGGTGCCGGTCTGGTCTAGGATTTTATCACAAACTGTTGTAGCTGTTTTTACTCTGCCACCAGCCTGATTTCTGTCTTGGGTCCTTATGAAACTGGGGCACAGCGTGTGGGAGTGGTTCACTCACTCTGCAGAAGCTGTAAGCCTGCTTTCTGTTCCCTTTCTTGAGTAATTCAATGTTAAAAGCACTAGCAGAGCGAGAAGGTAGGCATCCTGCAATGGTGGGGTGCAAGAGTGGGTAGCTGGGGGTGCCCAGAACAGGGCTGGAGCCCAAGGAGGGTTAAGGAGGGTGCCCGTGTGGAGAGGGCTGATGTCACAGCAGCATGGGACGCCAGCATATGGGTGGCGTGGAAGGGGATCTGCATGGATAAAGGAAAGGGAGTGGCCACATCAATAAGTACATTAAGGATAATGGCAGGTTTCATACTGTTGAAGAAGACAGCTACAAATATGGAAAGGGAGAAAACTAGAATGTACTCTATGGTGCTGGGTTGAAAATGGAAGTATTGGTGTGAATTTATGGTTGTCAATCTATAGGTAGAAGAAATAGACACAGATATAAAGGGGTCTGTGTGTGCACACATCTGTACACATGTGTGCATACGTGCTTCCATGCACGTGTGTGTTCTAGCTTGGTCCACTGAAAGGGATTGAATAGTGGCACCCAAAAATAATGGGCACACTTCGCATCCAAATCTTTGTTTCTAAATACACGCGGAGCTCCTTGGAGAAATGCACGATTGCTGGGGCAGGGCCAGACACGCACGATAGGAGCTTTGTGCCCCAAAGTCAGGAGACACTCAGTGAATAGTGGGGACAAAATGGCCAGAGTGACAGGGCTCCCACAAGCCAAGTCTGAAATAATTTGAGCACAAAATAAATAGACAGTAACAGATTTTAACCAAGTGTGGAAAAAAAAAAGAGGACAAGCTATATCTAAATAGATATAAATACACAAGTGAATAAATTTAAAGTCTGAGGAGGAATAAGATAGCTACGGTCTCCCTCCTCTCTACCACATTACGTATTCCCTACAATGGAGAAGAGAATCGCTTTACACTAGAGAAGACTGGCAGACACTGCCGTAAGCAAACAACCAAAAGGAACACCCTCAGTAACGCAGCATTTTAAAATTGCATCTACGGTGGTACCTCAGTTCACGAACTCAGTTATTGCCATGATTCTGGTCGCAAACTGAACTGGATGAGAACTGAATCGAACTTCCCCACAAGGTCAACATTGAACCTAACCATTGAATTTGATTCGGTGCTCATCTAACTCAGTTTGCAACCAGAATTGTGGAAAGAATCAAGTTTGCGAAGCAAGGTACCACTGTATCGGATAGAGTATGATTGGAAGAACCCAGCATCCTACCATGACTTTCCTGTCAAAGATGCATAACGTGAGCCTAATCAAGAAGAGGCATCAGGCAAACCCTTACTGAGGAGTAATCCACACAAGAGATGGCCTGTAATCTTTAAAGGAATCAAGGCCTTGAAAGTCAGAGGAAAAACGAAGAACCACTGCGCATTACAGAGGAGTAGAGAGATCTGACAACTGAATACAATTTGGGATCCTTGACTGGTTCCTTTTTCTGTAAAGCGCATTTTTTGGAAATTGCTGACATTTGCTTGACATCTGAGAAGTAGATGGTATCTGTTGCAATGCAACATGTTAATTTCCTAATGTTGATGATTGTATTGTGGTTTCCCAAAAGAAAAACCTTATTTGTGGGAAATGCTAAAGAATTTGGGAGCACAGGTTTTCAGATCTGCATTCTTGGTTGACTTGAGGGAAAAGCTCTTTGTATCATATGTAAAAGCTTTCTGTAAATGGGAGCAACTGTTTCAAAAGAGGAGCACTGGATACTTCCTTTATTTATGCACATATTCAGCACGTATTGAGCACCTGCTAAAACTCACCACCAGAGAGGCAAGCATCTATTCCTGGCTTACGAAACTCACAGAGTCTTGGCAGAAACTCATTCTAAACATGCGTTCAACCAGTACCAGTTAAACTCCTACTCTGTGAGCTAAATAAACCACCACTCCTCTCAGGAGCCTATAAACTGTCACTAGATTACAATATTTAGTGGGCTAAGCCCAAGTGATACTATCTAGAGAAAGATCCAGAGTTGGAATCAGAAGAACTAGATGGTACTTCTAGATTCACCATTTCATGGCTCTGGAGTGTTGAACATATCAATGAACAGTCTATTGTCTATAAGATAAACGGTCGAACCCCTTTTTCATGTGACTAGCATGAAGGTTAACAAAATACATAGAAGTACTTTATACGACAGTATATAAATGCTCTTTGGTGGTGGCCTTATGTTCTGTGTTATGCAGATTTTGGGTCTAGCTGGGAAGCATATCTCAGTGTATCCTTCCTCTCAATCATAGATAGAGTATGTGAGAGGACCACAAATGCCTCACCAGGCAGAGGTATGTCCCCTCGGTACGCTGAGGCCAGAGTTCTGTGTGTATGTGGAGGGAGAAGGAAGTTTGCTGTCCCCATGCTCAGCTTATGGTAGGTACTGGGGTGAGGGTCAGGGTGAAACAAGGTGGTGCTTCCGGTACCCCCCACACACACACCCCAACAGGAGCTTAACACTCTACTGGGAACCCCTTCGGTACATCTTCAAACCTATTTGGCCCCACCTCTCAGTTTAGTCATGCTATGGTGACACTTCTAGGTAGATTCAGATGGATTTTGTACTGGTAGAATCTGACAGGGCCACCTCGGGCCCATGCCCAGTCCCTCTTGCTCTTTGTCCTATATTCAGTGTGTAATGTAGACTATGGGACAATTATACTAACGACCTTGACCAATGTGGGGGGTGCTGATGGAGAAATGCTTCCTGCTGTCACTTGGATGGACTATTCGAAGACACTTCATAAAGACGCGGTGAACTGCCATTCCATCCAGGTTCCTTTCCCCCTGTTTCACGCCCGGTCATCATTCATGCTTATTGGAATTACCTTCCCAACCCCTTATGGGCAGGTTATGGTTTGGGCTCTGTTTGGGGGACCTGCCCAGGCGAAAGCAGGATGACCTCCTTTTACCCAGACACTATTGCCACGGCATGGGAGGAGCAGCAGGCCCATCCCCAACCCTGCTATTGGACTACGTTCACCTTGCTGCAGCACTGCGGGGTCGAGAGTCTCTCCAGAGTGCTCCGGAGTGGGGATTTCACCCATCCCCAGAGGGACCTCCTGCCAGACCGGTACCTCCACCCCCACTCTTGAGCACTTACTGGCCAGCACAGTCACAGGAAGCCAAGACTTGGAGGTTATTTTAATCCAACCAGCTGTGTGGGGGTGTGGACTGGTACTAGGATTATTTAATGAAATTAACTGTGGATCAGATATTTAAATTGCCTGTCTCAGGAAGGCCTCAAGCTTGACTACTCTCCTCAGCTGTAGCTCAGGCAAAGCTCCACCTCATGATGAGTGTGGAGGGCAGAAACTTAATTTCAGAAGTGCAATGCACTAGACAGGTCCTGTGACTTTATTCTTTCTAAGTCAAAATAAACCCAATGTGGAGCCCCTCTTCTGTTAGGATGGTGGCAATGCCATCTCTGTCACCAGGACAGCTCAGTGGTGGTGAAGAGCTCAGATGCCATGCCTGGTTCTTTCAGGTTGGATTCCAGCTCTTCCACTTATCAGCTGTGTGACTTTGGGCCACGTAGTTCACCAATCTTTAACCCTTAAGTAGGGGGCATCACGGGAGTACATACTTCATAGGGTTGTAGTGAGGACTCAATGCATAAATGCACGTGGATGACTTTGGAACACTCCCTGGTGCTCACCCACATTGCCTCTGGTGAGGTAGAGTGAGGCCAGACCCAGATGAAGAGTTTCATAACTCTATTCCTTGGGGAGGGCACAGAGCATAACTCAGGCCATGCAGGGCCGCCCCTGGCCAGTCATGAGGAGTGGGAGGACTGGGCAGACACCTTCACTGTGGCCCATGGGAAGGAGCAGGTAAGCAGGGCAAGTAGGCTGAGGATTGGCTACTCTCTGGGTGCTGGTTGTCTGGCCCCTGGCTCTGGGGCAATCAGAGCAGGTGCATAGGAGCCTGGACTGTGAGAACCTGATAATCAGCTGCTCAAGAAGGGGAACCGAGCAGCCTCTAGCCAGGGCCTCAAAACTCAGTCAAGACAGCTTTTTTATCCATTTATATTATGCCAGGCACACGGATAGCTCTCAGCAACTCATAAGCGATTACGATGCAGTGTCAGAGGTCAGGAGGGGGATTTTTGCACTCGGCTCCAGGGTACCTGAGAATCTTGGGGATGCCAGAGGACGGAAGAACTTTTCATTCCACCAGTGTGTGAGTCTCCCATGGCTGTCGTAATAAATCACCATAACATAGCAACTTAGCACAAGTTTATTACCTTCCAGTGCTGGACATCAGAGGTCTAGAATGGGCCTTACAGGCTAAAATGTGGTTTTACAGGCTGCCTTCTCCCTGGAGCTCTATCAGTTTCCTCCCTTTTCCAGCCCCTCAGTGCCCCTTATTCCCTGCCTCAAGGTCCCTTCTAGTTTGGAAGCCAGCAGTGAAGCATCCTTAACTCTCTTTGTGACTGTGACTCTCCTGCCTTGGTCTCTCACTTGGAAAGACGGTGTGATAAACTTGGGCCCTTGTGGATGACCCAGGATAGACAGCTTCTCATCTCAAGGTTCTTAATCTAATCTCATCTGCAAAATCCAGTTTGGCCCTGTAAAATAACATATGCACGGGTTGCAGGGATTACAATGTGGATATCTGTGGAGGGTAGTAGGGCATTATCCTGCCTACCCAATGCTATCACCATTTATATCTCACTGCGGAAGTCTACATGGAGGCAGTGGTGTCGTATCTTCCATGCCTTGACTGGGCCTAGAATCTTCACAGAGGCTGGGAGTCCCTGATTCCAAAGCCATTTGTATCTAAGCCCTTCCTACTACCAAGCCCACCTCCACTTGCATTTGTCATAGGAAACCATCTGCTTCCAAGCTTTGAAGACCCCTTTCCAATCCTCTCTCCCCATCTATCCCTGCTGAGTCACTGGGGAAGTTTCTCTGGTTTTGGAGAATAACAGAGAGGGAGTAGAAAAGATTCTGCTTGGACTCAGCAATAGGAGCTTGCCCAGAGGGAAGAGAGAACCTGATACAAGAACTCATCCAATTCTTCTGCCGGACTCAACCTTCACAAGGGTCCCTTGTTTAATGGCTGTTTTCCTCATGAGAATCCGGCTCTGGATTGCAGGGAGAATATGAATCCCCCCAGTCCTAGCACAATGTGTGGCATAGAGTGTCACCCAAAGGACAACCCCTTGGGTGCCTTTCCACTCAAACAACAGATTCAAGTCTTCTATTATCATTACTATTATTACTCTAGGAGGAGACGCTGACTGGTCCATCACTTTGTCTCTCAGTACTCCAGTTTCCCTCTCTGAGATGGTAGATCATGCGGCAGGTCAAAAAACTGAGCTGGGGATAGTGGGGGAAGTTGTCCCCCATCCTAGGTTAAGGAAGCCTAGGTTCCTGGAAGCCGTATGCTCTGTGTCCCACAGTCACTATGTAAGTCAGAGGGAAAAGTGTTGATAAACTTTCCATCACTCCATCCCTCCGTTCAGTATAATTAATATGCTCTATGCTGGAGAGCAGCAAAAGAAGACCTGACATTTCGGAGGACCTACATATGTGTCAGGTGCTATGCACATTTGTACCAGTAGCTTGCGGCAAAGTTTCACTAAAATAGCTCGCATTTGATTTGTAAGGCTTTTATACCCCTCAAAGTGCTTCAGATCATTTTACCATACTGAAGTACCACGCACCTATGTCAGGTAGTTTCATGCACCTATGTCAGGTAGTTTCATGCACCTATGTTAGGTAGTTTCATGCACCTATGTCAGGTAGGCGTGGCATATATAATCCTCATTTCAGAGAGAAGAGGACTGGTACACCGAGAATATTTGTGTCCCCTCAAAATTCATTTGTTGAAATACTAGCCCCACGGTGATGGTGTTAGGAAGTGGAACTTCTGGGAGGTGATTGGTTCACAAGGGCAGATTCCACATGAACAGGATTACTACCCTTATAGAGAGGCCTGAGGGAGACCCTTTCTGTGTATGAAGCAAGAAGGTGACCTCCCTGAACCAGAAAGTGGGCTCTCACCAGACACAAGAGCTGTGAAAAACATATTTCTGTTGCTTATAAGCCACTTGACCTGTGGCACTGTTACAGCACCCTGAACTGAAGGGAGAGTAGGGAAGCCAAATATGAACTCAGATACATTAACTTTGAGGCCAAATTTTTCTTTCCATTACATCATGTTGGACACAAATAAAAACAGGATTTTCTTTCACTATAGAAAGTAGGATGATATAAATGCTCCAAAAGACATATATAAGTCATGGGGGAGTCAAGATGGCTTCACAGCACTGGGAAAGGTCTCATATGAGGCAGCAGATTTTATAGTAATAATTTTTGTTTTTGCTTTTGGATGCAGAGGAATCCTTAGATATCAGTTAGTCTAGCATTTCCAGGGCACACTTGTATAAGGCAAGCCATTCTTCTAAAGTGCATGTGCACGTGTGCTTTTAAAAGCTTAAGGAAGGCTGCAGACAACATTGCCCTGCTCGTGGCTCAGAGTGTCCATTACCCTATTAACAGCTCTGAGAAGTCCTGTGGTGAGTAAACCTGTCTAATCCCATGTTTCCCAGCTTTAGCTGACCATACCACACTCTTGTGAAAAACCCTATGAACATCTCAAGGATTTCTTTTTTAGAATAAGTTGGTAGTTCAACCTCATCGTTTTACAGGAGAGGAAAGCAAGACCAGAGAAGGTAAGTGCTGGCTCTGAGATCTCCCAGAGTCAGGGGCCAGACTGGGTTGCCACATGGACTATTTCCTGCAGCAGTGCAAGCAAGGGGGTGGAGGCTGGTGGCCTGTGCAATAGGTGTGGGCAAGTGGGACAGTGGCACTCAGGTTTTGTGAAAGGCATCCTTGTAAAGTGCCTAGAGAGCTAGGAAGATGGTTCAGCCCAACCAAGGGATGCCACTGGGGTCAAAATGCAGGAAAGAGACAAGACTAAGACAGAGAGCAGAAGCCACCTGGTCCAGAGTCACACAGCCAGCTTCAAGCAAAGTCAACAGATTGTGACATTGACATTGTACTTATTTTAAATCTTTATAATAATTTGCTACTGTTTTTGTCTTATAAGTCATATACCATACAATTCAGTGGCTTTTAGTACATTCACAGATATGTGCACGAATCACCTCAAAAAGAAATGCTGTATTGTAGCAAACCTGCCTACCTGCTGGTCCCAGGTCCCTGCCCAGGCACCGCACCTGGGGAATTGGCCCACTCCCATCTTTCTCCACCCAGGTGCCATTTGTAGGGACCTAGTCCTGCTAGTTTGTCACGTTGACCCGGGGGGGGGAATGAGGATGAAAGACAAACAGACACAGAGTCAGTTTGGCATGTGGCAGCCAGACTAGTGGGCAGAGGAGCCCCGAGCATCTGGCTCATCCTGCTTTTATTCAGTCAAACATGGGTACAAGCAATTAAAGTAACACAAGATTCATCTGCCTTCCATTATCCATTCGTACATGACCAGGTAAACAACCTGATCTCAGCTGTATTAACTTTTCCCCAGAACTGGCAACACCATCATCCCTGCGTGTTGCCTTTCTCCTTTGCATTCACAGAGGGGGCCAATTAGGTCTCCATTCTCATTTAGTCTCCTACACTATATGTTCCAGCTATCATCTATCTCCCATACACTGCAGCCCTAAGCAACCACGAGTCTCCCTCTATTTGTATAGATTTCTATATTTTGGAATATTATATTAATGGACTTGTATAATTTGTTGTCTTTTGTGACTGGCTTCTTTCATTAAGCATAATGTGTTCAAGATTCATCTGTGTAAAAAAAAAAGATTCATCTGTGTAATACCATGTATTAGTATGTCATTCCTTTTTATGGATGAATAATATTCCATTGTATATGTATATGGATTCTGTTTATCCATTCGTAAGCTGATGATTATTTGAGTTTTTTCTACCTTTGGGTTTTTACAAGTAATACTGCTATAAACATCCATGTAAAAGATTTGTTAGACAGATGCTTTCATCTCTCTTATGTATAGCCTAGGAATGGAATTGCTGGGTCACACTGTAACTCTGTATTTATTTTGAGGCGTTGCTCCAGCTGCTAAAGAGTTGCGGAATTAGAATCTAAATTCTACCAAGATTCTTAGTGATCCATCAGCACACTGACTTTTGAGGAGCTCTGGTTAGATGACATCTAAGGTCACTTCTTGCTCTGAAGTTCAAGAAATGCAAATTGAAATAATGAAGATACTGGATGCCTAGGAAGCATCCAGGTAGACAGGCTTTCAGAACCTGGACCAGCAGGAATGCCACTGGTGCCAAAAGCTGATTTTTTCCTCAGGCATGGAAATCTTGACAAAAGCACACCTGTGCTCACAGGCCAAGGATAGTTAATTAGCACGGTGCCCCTGGCACTTCAGCTTCTGGTGCCAATGGGAAGGGATGATGGAAAGTGACATGGACTGATGGGAAGCAGAGAGACAGAGAGTAGAGGAGATAAGATAACTAATTTTCCCAAAGTGTCAATGAACTTGGATTTTGATGGAATTATAATGCTTCACATGACTCCCATGAGTCTTTCACATTTAGAACCAGCAGGCACTGAGCGGATGTGCTCGCCACTCACACAGAATCCTGAACTCTTATTTACTGTCTCCTTCCCATTGCTCCCATTGCCTTCTCTCCCTCTATTAGCACAGCTTCATATTCCTATCAACCCAACTCTATCTTTCCTTGTTTTTGTTTTTTGTTCTTGTTTTTGTTTTTTATGTTGGAGATTGAACCCAGAGCCGCAGGCATGTTAGGCAAGCACTCCAACACTGAGCTACTCCACCAGCTCAATCCCAGTTACTTCTGTCCTGCCATTTCACCCTCTAAGTCACCTCCTCTTAACCAGAGTTTCCCAAGTCACCACCTTCTTGCCATTTTGAGCAAATCACTCTTCTGGGTGATGACCAATATCAAGTGCCCATGGACAGCCACCATACGAAAAAGTATTAAAAATGAAAATGAACAGGAGTGTCAACATATCCGGTGACTACTTATTAGCTATACAAGTGGAAAGTCACTAGAGCTGTGGATAAAGTACAGTAAATAAAAGATTAGTAGGCCTACAGAGCTTGACAACTTGGTGGGAGAAGCTCAGAGAATGAAACAAGTTTCCTATGGACAAAGACTCATTCCTCCATTGTTTTTATGATGGTGAAATGTACATAACATGAAGTGTGCCATTTTAAAGCGTATGGTTTTGTAATATTCAATACATTCACATTGTTAAGCAACCACCACCACCATCATTAGAACTTTTTCACTTCCCAAAGTGAATCTCTGTACTGATTAAAATAAGTCCCGTCCCTCTTCCCTCTGGTCCTTGGAAACCACCATTCCATTTCCTTTCTCTGTGAAGCTGATTATTCAGGGGGATCACATATTTGTCCTTTGACTGGCTTATTTCCCTTAGCATAATATCTTTAAGATTCATTTGCACTGAAGCTTGTGTCAGAATTTCTTCCTGATTTCTGCCTGGTATCTTGATGCTCTGGCTGACAGTGAATGATCATTTCTCTACACAGGAGCATTCCACATTGTGGGGAAGGCTTGTAACTTGCTTCTGCTTCATCAAGAGCAATCAACATATAAAAGGGATCATGTAGGAGGACCTTTGTCTACAAGTGGTATTGGAAAGGTTGAGGGAGAAATGGAAGCCATCCATAAATAGTAAGACAGAACCAAAGCCTGGAGGGGGACGAGAAGCTGGGGTGTATGTTTAGAAATTCTTCTAAAGTTAGCATAGCTTTCTGCTATAGTGTGTCCCCCTCCGATGCTCATGTTGAAGTTTGACTGTCACTGTGACAATGTTGGGAGGTGGGGGTGGAGCCTCATGCAAGTTCTCACTCTCCTGGGACTGGCTTAGCCACCCCAAGAGAAACTGCTGTAAAGGAAGTCCACAACTTTGTTTTGTCCAGGTTGTATAGATTTGCTTGCACTTCTGCTTTTTTACCATGAGTTTGAGCAGCTTGAGTCCCTAATCCGAAGCGGAGCAGATGCTGGCACACGTTCTTGGGCTTCCCACCTCTAGAACCATGATCTCAAATAAATCTCTTTCCTTTATAAATCATCCAGTTTTGGGTATTCCATTATAGCAACAGAAAACTGTCTAAATTTCACCCTGCCATACATCAAACCTGTAGAGGTACCGCTGGTAGCACCATTTGTCCTATAACATTGACTCGCACACTGTCCTTCATCCTGTCACTTGTTCTTAGTGTTGCATTAAGCTGTTGCCAGCGTCGTTGCAGTTGGAACCCCACTTTAGAATCACCCCTTGAAGTCCCTTCTGTTACCATTTACTGTGAGTCCCATTCTCTTCAGGTAGCTCCAAGCTGTGTCTCCTCCCTCACTTTCAGGATGTATTTCCATTTCATTTTGATTTCTCCTGTTTCAACTACAACCGCAGTAAGGCCCTGGGCGAGCCATCTGTGGAGTAAAATCCAGACTCAAATACAAAACCATTAACAAAGATGAACATTACCACGCAGGGGTTAGGAGACTTCCGCTGCAGAGGCAGCCTCTGCCCCGGCCCCACAACCCTCTTTCATACCTGTGTCTCTGGGTCCTCTCAACAGCTCTGTTTCCAGAAAATGACTGAAATCTCCTGAAAGGGACAACTCAAGATTTGAAATTACTATTCTATCAATTCAGGCAAGCTCTTACCTTAGGAATTTTGGACTGATCCAAGCAAAAATACTTGAAAGTTCTGACACACCAACTTTAATCTCATTAGTGCAAGTTCAACTGACAGGCACTGAGCTACCCTGGGGGGCAAAGGCCTGAGACTGCAGACACTTACAAGGGGTAATTTCCTTTGCACCTGGAGATGAGAAATCACAGTTGTCAACCCTTGCTTTGAAAGACAGGAGAGGGATGATAAGTCAGAGTTGCTGGAAAAGGCTCTGTAGGAAGGAGGCCACATTTCATCCCCTTCCAGAGAGGGTGGGGCCGCTAGATGGAACAGCTAGGAGAGGAGAGGAGCACAGAGAAAAGGGAGTCACAGAGTGAATATCCGGTGTCCCGGAGAGCTTGCACCTCTTTCAAGAGAAGACTGAGATCAAAGCCATCAAAACAAATCAGTGCCTTTCCCCTCCACATCCTAAAAGCCCCCGCTGTAAGCACTGGCCCTATCTCCTAGCTTCACCAGCAAAAACAGAAATCACTTAGGAGTTCTAAGTCTTCATTGTCCTCCAAGAAGTAAAACTGACATCATGCTTGTTCCTTATTTCCATATACAGAGTTCCCCCTTATGCACTCATTATACTCTAAGACCCCCCATGGGTGCCTGAAACTTCCAGTAATTCTGAACCCTGTATGTACTGTTCTTTCCTAGTCACACATACCTACGATAAAGTTTAACTTATAGATTAGGTACAATAAAAGATCAACAATAATAACTAATAAAATAGAACAATCATAACAATATGCTAGAAGAAAAATTACTTAAAACTTGTAAATCATTTATTCCTGGACTTTGCCATTTAATGTCTTCCAACCACATTGCCTGTGGGTAAGTGGAAGGCCAGATGAGCGGGAACTGCTGTGTTTCGATGACTCCTTTGCAGCAGCCCCAAGAATCTGGACCTGGAAATGTCCCTCTGGACAAGTCAAATCATTTTTTGTCAAGTAAAGGTGTTAAAATAGAACCAAATGAAGTGAACAGGAAAATAAATAAAGAAGGAACAACCACTATGATCATAATAATTTTTAAAAGAAAATGCATTTTTAGTACCAAATAAATAAAATTCTTCATACAACTCTTAAATTTCTAATTTTTACATGGTCGTTAGCATTTGGGCCTAAGGGTTAAAAACCTACTGCCATTGGTAACTGAAAGCTACAACTCCAAATTCACTTTCCATCACATCCCTGACCTGCCTCCCTCCCGTAAAAGATGGTCAGTGAGTCTCTGTAAGCCAGTGTGCACTACATCTCTCCCCTCTGCACACCTTCGGGATGCTCTCCTTGTGCCCCCCGAGCCACCTGCTCACCCTTGAGCTCCCCCTGCAGAAGTCTCCCCTCCTGTCCAGGCAGAGGCCCACCTGCCTCTGTGGTTACTTTCATACGGCTCCCTCTTTCCAGCAGCAAACTCCTTGAGGGCAGATGCAGTCTCTTACCCTCGCTGCCCCATCCTAAACATCCTGCAGAAAGTCTCAGCCCCCCACGGAGGAAGAAGTGTCTGACACAGAGGACCTTTAATTCACCAAGCGTGTGCCTAGGATACGTGCTAGCGTTAGTGATCGCTAGGCTCCACCAAAGTAGAAAACAAGGTCTTTGCCCTTGGGGTGTTTACTTTTAGGGAACTAAGTAAATCAAACAGACCTCAGTGAGACAGTATAAGCCATTTAGAAGCAGTGTGACTCACACCACAGGCATAATAGCTTAGGGAATTTAAAACCAAAGGGAAACATCCCTGGGTGGGGATGCCAAGGTGGTTTCATGGAAGAGTTGAGTTTTCCTCTGGACGTCTCAAAAAGTACAGAAGTCAAACTGGTAGAGGAAAGCAAGAACAATCAAGGGAAAGCAGAGAGTAGGAGCGATGGCTGGAAGGAATTATGTAGTGCAAAACCCAGCTAGGACTCAGAAACCCCCAGGGGAGACTGGGTGGGTAGATAAGCTTTCACTACATGTCAAGCAGTGCAGAATAGAATTTTACTGCAGAAAAGGTTAAGCATCACCTACTTCAATGCACTCATTTTATGGATGGGAAAACCAAAGTCCAGTTCAGGACAATGAATTTCCCAAGGCAGTAGGGAAGTAGAAATAAAAGCAGGGGCTCATTTTTCTAGAACTCTTACAACATATATGAGTTAGGGCATTGCTTTAAGAACTTCTATGCATATCTCATTTAATCCTTATACTAACCCTGTAAGGAAGGTACCATGTTTATCCCCGTTTTGTAGATTAGCGTGCTGAGAAGTTAAGCAGCTTGCTTAGGTTCACAAGATGACATGAAGAAATGACAAGAGTCAGCACTTTGGAATTGATCTCATAGAGTGCTGGTATTTGTAGAAAGAACATAGGATTTGGAATCAAAAGATGTGCATTTAAATTCTGGCTCCACCCCAGGAGTCATGTGACCCTATGCAAGTTACCTAAACTTGCTGACCCCCTGTTTCCTCATTGGTACAAAGAGGATAATCATTCCTACCTCACAGGATTTCTGTACAGATTAACTAAGATTATAAGTGTCAAATTCTTGGCACATAGTATGTGCTCAGGGAACATTACTTCTCTCCCCTCCCTGTCATCTCCCTCCTTCTATGAGGCTTGATGCCACCTCTCTGGGCCTAGAGCCACAACTCCCAGTCAACTCCTCTGCCACTGGACATTGGGGTTGCAGGCTGAGATGTCCTGCCCTGGCGGTAACCAGGAGGTGGGTGTGGAAGGGGAGGAGAAAGAGTCTGGTTTTCCTGATAAGATTACAACCATTTTAATTTGTCTCTGGGATGTTACTGGCACCCACAGTAGAAAAAATCTGCTCCCTTGCTGGGAGCAAGGTGTGGGATGCCCCACAGTGCACTGGTGGATGGACACAGGCTCGACTTCCCCAGCCATCTTCACTGAGCGATCCCTCCTCGGCCCAAACCTTTGGCTTCCTGGGTTCTTGGGTTCCTTATTCCCTTTCCATCTTCTTATGCAAACTGTGCTATGTAAGGAGTCATACTGTCTAACTGTCCAATCAGAGGCTTCTAGGGACGTGTGGAGAGGCCAGTTGGTGGAGCTCGAGTAAAAAGTCTCGAGGACATTGCCCAGCCTTGGTTGCCTCAGAGAGATGCAGGAGTTTTATACCTAGCTGAGAGGTATGACCAGAAGAACATTTTTTTCTTATCATTTTGAAATGTCGAGATAATTTAACAGCTTCTTGGCCTCTTGAGTGGCAATCTGCTTGGTTGCAAAACACCAGCTAACCCCTCAGTTGTTAGCAAGCTTGAGCACATCTAGAAATTAATTTTTAAAGGCCACTGAAGTGAATTAACTAGGTTTTCAAGTCCCTCTGAAGCAAAGGTCACTTGGGGTGAACCAGACACAAATAAATCTGCATATTACAGAATCTGTTTCTATTGAATTAAAGGCAGGTGATGACGGAGGACTCAGGGCAGATGCTGAGGATAGAACCTAATATTTTTAAAGTACGCAGTGTGTGGAAGGCACTGTGCCTGCGCTTCGGTGTGCTGGCTTGCTTAACCTTTCTAACAGCACCATGAGGTGGACAAAACCAGTCTTGGGTTTTAATCAGTGTCCCCTCCAGCTGTGTAGCTGAGGCACATCATCTAACTTCTCTTGCTTTAACTTCCACATCTGAAGAGAAGGGATAAACTCGTAAAGGAGCTGAGAAGGTTCAAGGAGATTATATGCGAAAGAACACACCTTCTTGCAGGCTCAAGATTGGTAGTTCAAAGGGCTGGCTACGACCGGAGCCGGACAGGTTAGAGCAGGCTTTGGAGAGGCCAAGCTCTCAATAAATCTGGAGCTTGGGAAAGATTTACTTGTGTCTTGTTGCACCAACGCGCTTTTTACTCTGTTGAAAACGAGGGTGAGCAGCTTGGTTGACTGGAGTGTTTTGAAAGATATCAGGGAGGCTTGGTGTAGAAGTCAGGAGTCCTGGCCCTGCTTACGGCTGGACCGTGGCTGTCCAGGTCATGGCCCTCAGTTTCTACATCTGTTAAATGACACCTCTGGATGAGATGATCTCTGAACTCCCTCCTGCTCTGTGAGTCTCCAGCCCTCGGAACCTGCTGTTCCAAAGCACAAGTCCATTTACATAATCCTCCCAGCCTCGTTCCGACTTTTCAAATGTGACAGGCAGCTTAGGAGGTACAAGAAAAATAACTCTCAAATCATTTCAAAACAAAACAAAGCAAGCTGCACTCGCTGCCTCTGGATTGGACACGCTTTCCATTTCTTGCCCTGTTCACCTGTACAGGGAACAAAAACAAGAAAAAGAGTTCATTTCTTTCTTTCTTTCCTTAACAACAACAACACAAAAACTAACACACACACACATTGTCTTTACCCCACCACTGGAGTCTGGGTTTCCTGTGCTGTGCAGTGGGAGGATGTGGCAAGGACCACTGCATGGGCTGCTTCGGGTCCCCAGACACATGGCTAGAGCGGAGACCACCCTGCTCCACTCCAAGGCCCTGTGTGAAGTCAGGTCCTCAGGCACAGGCCCCCGTGTGCGGTGATTAGGAGCAACGTTTTTTAAAATTAGACCTATATGCAAGACGTGGGTTTGATATAGGGGAATAAATGTAACTCTCAACCTGCTAGATGTCAGATATGCCAAGTTCATGTTACCCAAAATTGAAGAATGTATCCTAAGGAATAACGGAGGTTAAGAGTGGGAAAAATTTATTGAAAGATAGCTCCTGAGAGAAAGAAGGGGACCTAAAAGTGGGTCCAATTGCATTGCCAATAAGCCCACTTTTCAAAGGAATATAGAGTAAAATCACAAGATGGGTACAAAATCACGAGGTGTGTACAACATGGGTCAAAATTGCAATCAACCAATAAGATTACAAGTATAGCTCCTTAGGTAATATTGGTCCAATGGGGAAGCAGGTCACGTAGCAAGTGTACATGGAAAGAACAAAGACCTTTTTAGGAAGAGATGAGTCAGGAGGTCCTGGTTATCCACCTGGGTGACTGATGTTTATCTGGACTTTATTGGACTAGGTAATACCAATTACAGTACTGTATATTGCTTATCCCTTGGGGAGGCCTATAGGCCTGGTCATTCTGTTTTTATCTTGAGGCCTAGTCTTCAAAAGATGCGCTTCCACCCACAGTTTGATGTGTTCTCATCCTCTGCACTGACTCCCTCAAGGGCCCAGCCCTGTCTGACTGCCTAGAATATTTCTACCTGACTTACCTGTCTATAATAGGCTGATGGCCTAACTCTACCACTTACCAGCTATGAGATTTTAGGTAAAATATTTACCCAAACTGGGTCTCATTTTTTTCTTTATTTGTAAAACAAAAATAGCCACACCTGGGTTTTGGTCACAGTCTTACTTTCTAGCTATGTGTAATACCTCCTATCCTACTGGATTGTTCGGTCATTGTCATCAGGTTGGGTCTCTGAGGTCCCTAAGGCTGAAATAAGGAACCTATCCCACCCTTTTAAAATAAGTTTGTGGGTTCACTGACTCTTGTCTCAGAGAAAAAGAATTTTCAGGGTATGTCAGGAAGAGAGATGAAAAGAATTTGTTTTCAGATGCACTCAAAGGAAGGAGTGCAGGTGCTCAGAGAAACGAACACATTACAAGCTGGAGCGAGGTACATCTTCAAGATGGGTGTCCTAGACTGTTGATCAGGTTACAATACAAGCCATCTGCAGGTGTTCCAAGGAGGGACCCGCTGCTGCCAGGGTTGCGGCTTCCTTAGGTGAAAGTTACAGGTGGAAAGGACAGGTTTATCCTTGGGGGTGGAGGAAGCACAAAATTTACAGGTGAAAAGGACCCTTAGGAATTCTTTGAGCGAGTTTCCTGGAAGGGAAAAGGGCTTGTCTTGAAGCAGCAGTTCTTCTTAACTTTAAAATCTCTAGGGGCCAGTGAGATAGCTCAGTGGCGTAAGCGCCTGCCTGGCAAGCGCGAGGGCCCGAGTTCGACTCCCGGAACCCACATACGAAAAAGGGGCCGGTGATATCGCTCAGCGGCACGGGCGCCTGCTGGCGCGGGAGGTCCTGAGGTCGACCCCCGGTACCCACACAAAAAAAAAAAAAAATAAAATCTCTATTTCCTTATCTCTTTGCCTAGCCTTTATTTCATCTATCCTACCTCAGTCATTAGGTGTTTATGCCTAACATGTAGTAAGGGTTTAATCAGTGGGCGCCATCCCCAGTCCCCTCCCCCTCTTCCTCCTCCTCCTCTTCATCATCATCATCTAGGACATTTCCCAAACTGTTATTTTGAGGATCTCAGTGGGCAGTATTTGAAAAATGGTTTCTGTGGCCAAACCAAGTGGGAAACTTTAATGAACACAAGTACACAAATGTCCTTCCCACCAGGCATCGCTGAGCCCTAGTGAGAACCCTGCCCTTCTGAAAGGGGGTCTGGCGCTTATCAAACTGACTCGCTTTTAGAGCCCCTTTTGTTGGAGGCCATTTTAAGGACTAGTGGTCCACTGAATCCTTTGAGAAGTCTTAACTAAGGCCTAGAATAAGGGAAAGGAGTCTGAAAAAGAAGTACATAAGAAAAGATGATGAGTGGGGCACTTGAGGAAGGAGTAAAAGTAAAGGTCGTGAAGAGAAAAAAGGATAACAAACCTATAGACACAGGTATCCAGTGTGACCCCACTTCTCACATGGCTGTCACTCACATCAACTTGTGGGATCTCTAACCCAGTCTTTGGACAGAGCCAGGGCAGACTTATTATCCGCATTCTACGGATGACCACAGTCAGGTCCTGAAAGGTTCGGCTACCGGCCGTGAGCACGCAGTGGAGATGTGGTGCGTCTGAGATGTAAGCCCAGGTTTCCTATCGCCACCGTCTCCGTGAGAGTGAAAAGATGGTTGATTCAGATTCCACTTTGCCAAGTATTCAGACTTCACTTAGCCTGAGGTAGTTAAATAATTAAGATCATTTAGGGCTTATTTTAGGCTTTAGGTGTCACCGGTTGTTTTCATTTGTAGAGTCTTTCCAACTTTTACATTTGAAAGATTGTAAAAATTTGCTCTGTTGAAAAGCATAATTGGACACTTACCAAAACATTTTTAAGTAAGGCTTAGATTTAGTTAAACCAAATTTTTCCTTTCCTGCCCCTCTTTTCCTGAACCTTATCCCAGTCAGTCTTGTAGGCTCAGGCGACGCTCCTGGTGCCTGCTCACATGACCACAGAAATTGCTAGGGTCAACTTGTTCTCTTCTCAGTTCTGTGGAGTAAGGAGAACTCCCAAGGCCTGGAAATGATGCATGAAATAGCACCCAGCCCAGCACTCCATTTAGCTTGGATGAATAATGCACGCAGTGATAACGCCTGCCCAGGGCAGGGGCAGGGACAGGACCCGGGGAAGTTCCCATACCTCACCAGTTGTTATTAATGACGAGGCTGTATATACAGCTTCCTCGGTCTTGGAATAAGTGGTAGTTCTGTTGGTGCGGGGGTTGTTGTTTTCCCTCTTCCTCCTGCTGTTTGTGCTGAACTAGGAAATCCTCCAGGCAAGGAATAAGAAGTGAAAGCCATAAACATTCCCGACAGGTGGTGTGATCCATTAGGGGCTGAGTGAGAGCACGGCTGTCTCACTCCAGCTTCTCAAAACCAGCCCTGGGCCCCAGGGAAAGCACAGGGTGGGGGAAAGCCTTTCTCTTTCTCTGTTTTGATGGCTGACTTTTGGTTTTGGTTTTTGTTTGTACTGAGAAAGCAAACTCAAACACAACCAAAAGGCTTGGTTTTAAATTGCCTGAGAACAGAGACGCTTTTCCTAACTCAGTCATTCAAAGATCATTAGCTGATTCTTCAACGTGTATGCAGCACTGTGTGAAAGTCCTGGCAGACACTGAGGCAGCAGGGCAGCCCAGCAGGAGCTGGCAGGCCAGCGGAAGTGACAAGATCCTCAAACCACAGAGGGAAGAATAAGACACGATAATATAGGAAGTTGTGTTGGACATCTGCCATTTTTGCCAGTTCTTTGGGGAAGCCACCCTTCCACCATTCAGAGGTCCTGATAGGACTGACAGTAAAGTCCCTGTATTTCCATCTAAGAGAGAATGAGAGAGTTAAGCCCCTTTTCTACCAAGGATCTGCATTTTGAGTGGGAACACAAGGGGCAGAAAGGGATTAGAGTTGTGTCCTCCGATGACTGTGCCAACATTAAGATCTGTGATCGCTTGTTACTTAAATGTTTGTGATGGCCCTGGTTCTTCACCCTCGCAGGACTAAGTGTTTTAGTTGTCTTTTTTCAACTCAGTGAGCTACTCAGGGTCCAGCCTCCTTCCAATAGACTCCCTTTTGCTTACACTAGTCAGGGTTTATTTTTATGCTTGGAAACAAAAAATGTTAACTGATATTTAATGATATTAAGCAAAGAGCTGTAGCCTTGGAGCTGGAAGCCCTGGTTCTGAGTTAGAATACTGGCTCTGCCACTTACCAATGATGTGTCACACCTTGGGCAAGACATTCTTGGAGCCTAATCAATGGAGTGGAGGACAATAATGCCCAAGTGTGTTCCTCTTCAAGATGCCAGGAAATGATAGGTATGAAACTGCCTCATGTGAATATAAAATGTTATCATTGCTATTATAGACTAATGTTTGTAAAACAGGAATGAATAAAGAGTGGGCATGCAGTGATCCTTAGGAAATCAAACTGCTAGAGAGGGGAAGAAATGAAAATGAGCTTCTCCCCAGAGTCTGGAAGATCAGTGTATTTATTTTATAAATATATGCAAAGATGGCCTTCAGTGGGCCAATGGGGGTGATGTGTCATGAACCAATGATTTTTTTTTTTGTGGGTACCGGGGGGTCGACCTCAGGACCTCGCGCGCCAACAGGCACCCGTGCCGCTAAGCGATATCACCGGCCCCTTTTTCGTATGTGGGATCCGGGAGTCAAACTCGGGCCCTCGCGCTTGCAAGGCAGGCGCTTACGCCGCTGAGCCATCTCACCAGCCCGATTTTTTTTTTAATGTGGGTACCAGGAGTCAAACTCAGGACCTCGCACTCTCCAGCCGACACTTATGCCGCTGAGCTATCTCACTGGCCCAAACCAGTGATTTTGATTAATCCAGTTTTGTGAACCTAAGAGCCAATCAACCAATAAATGAAAACCCTGGCCCCATCACACGCTAATTTTACGGACTATAGTAAGTTGCTTAACATGTCTTAGTTCAGTTTTCATGACTGGGAAAATAAAAATCATGGGCTGTTATAAAGATTAAGCGAGCAGTAAATGAGAGCTTATAAATTACTGAATTATACACTTTAAATGAATGAATTGTATGGGATATGAATTATAACATCATTATTAAGATATAATTCACATCCCATGCAATTCACTCAAAGTACAGTTTAGTGTATAATTTATAGTATATTCAAAGAGTTGTGCAACCGTGATCACCATCGATTTTATTTACTACAGAAACAGATTTATTATTTTTTTCTTTTAATTTTTACTCCTTTACCTTAGATTTTATTCGTACATTTTAGATATATGTAACGACCACATTCATCATAACCATCAATTTTAGAACATTTTCATCACACCTAAAATAAGCCAGTCACTTCCCCTAGTCCTCCCTACCCCCAATCACTACAACAAATTTTTCTGTTCCTAGAGGTTTATCTAATCTTGGGTTTTTTTTGTTTTTTTTTTACACGCGGGTACCAGGAGTCGAACTTAGGACCTCACGCTTGCCAGGCAGACTCTTATGCCGCTGAGCTATCTCACTGGCCCAGTTTATCTAATCTTGACATCTCATGTAAATAGAATTATACAATATATGATGTTTTATGATGGTAACTAATTCTTTGTCATTTCCTAGAGCAGAAATTCTTAAGGTATAGGAATGCAGATTGGTAGCCCATATTAACATCTGAAGTCATGACCATCAAAATAATTTTCTTTTCATTGATGAGCCCTATCATCTAGTCACCGCCATATGTTGGATTGTTCACAAAAGTTTTACAATATCCTGTGAAGTAGGCATAGAAAAGCCAAATAACGTGGTCGACGTCCCATGGGTGCCAAAACAGAGATCCGCACCCGGGTCTGTCTGACTCCAGAGCTCAGGACTTTAACTGCTGCCCAGTAACGCCTCTATATATGATAAAATGCGATTTGTTTGGAGGGGGAGTAGGGAGGGAGTATGATAATTAGCTTAATTTTTGTTCTGATAAAGCTAATTTGCAATTTTCATTAAAATCAAATAGCGTTATGAGCTTGAGTTTGTTTTCTTTGCCTGGCTAAAGTTATCCAGTATTGAATCATTTATTTCTAGAAAAACTAACCTGTGGGAAGAGTAGCAATTATCACTCTAGAGAAAATGTGCCAATGAATGAGTAGCAGACTGTTGACTTAAGAGTTAGTAAAGTATAAAGAACTCGCTAAGTCCTTAATTATTGGTGTTTAATTGAGGATGCATCAGCCTGTTCTGACACCGCTGCGGGTATCAAGTTAGAGAGACGGGAGCTGTTACTCCGTGTGTATCAAGACAGACTTTCTGCGTGTCTAGCACCTCCCACTATGTGCTGGAGATACGTGACAGATAATAAAGAAATGATTTGGGAGGGCATTTAAAACTAATTGAATTTAGTTTCCAACATACATTTAAATCCATTATATATACTGCTACTCTGCTAAGCCATGGAGATTCCAGAATTTCAATAACAGAGGGGGGCTCGGCGTTTCACAAAGCAAAGAACACCATTTTTCCCTTAATTATATATTTATTTGGAGGAAGGGCTGTTGCTTTTAGAAATGACACATTCCCACAGAAAGACATAAAGCTCATGGCTGCTTCTTCCCTATTTAGCCTCAAGGGAGCTTAATAGGGCTTGATTAAGCAGGGAAAGTCATCACACTTTCTTCGACAGCTCAGAAATCCCTGGGGTTGAGTTGAGTTTTAGGTGAAGGGTTCATGTTGGTGCCAAACTGGTTCACCCCCTCTCATCACTGTCCGTCCTTGACAAGGCCACAGTGTGCACTGCAGTGGCTTTGACAGCCAAGGGACAGGCGCTCACGCTTGAGTCCTGAACAAAGAAACACCTGACTGGGACTACAGTACCTGCGACCACGCAGCTTGTTTTTTAATTAAATATCTTCATGACCTAGTTCCAGGAAAGCAAGGACTTCAAGTGGAACCCAGGCTCTAAATTTACCTCTCTTTGTCCCCTGGCCTCCTTCCCACCATCCACTCCTGGCTTCCAGGACTTTTCTCTTTTCTGATCACCTAGGATTCTTTCTCCTCCCCCAACCCTTTAAGCAAAAGGGATAAAGTTCTGTGGTATCTTCATTCCAAAGTGGTACAGTGATTCTCAGTCTGCTCTCAAATCCAGTAACAGGGAAGAGAGGCATGATTTACCAACTCACTCAATTGGACAGGCTTAGGGTGCAAACACACACTTTTGTAAGTTGGCTCGTCTCTGGCAATAGGAAAAAGCCACTAGCGACTGGCATGTGTTGGCAGAGGGCTGTACGTTGCCTCAGTTTACTCTTACGTGGAGCAGGATAGGCTGGCAACTAGACAGTAATGTAAAGTAAGGCAATAAAGACAGGAAAGTGCTATATTAAATTTGACACAGTGCAGATTATTTCTAAACTTCCAAGAACATAAGTTCCATGAATGTAGGATTTTGTTGCTTGGAACTTCCAAGGCGGTCAGCAAATCATTAAGTGAACGTGTGAAGGCCAATATGGACGACTGATACGGGTTATGCCAACCTGTTTCCACCTGCCAATAGGACAGACAGCAAGCAGAGAACACCATGCCCGTCATTACCAGCACCAACACAACCTTGCTACCACCACTAGTACTGCCAATTAAACTAATTGTTATCATTAGTTGTCTATTGTCTGGCAGGCCATTTACATTCATGTTCCCATTGAACTTCACAGTAACCCTGTGAAGACAAGTATTACTATTCCCATTTTACAGATAAGGAAAGTAAAGTTCACAGAAGTAACTGCTTGCGGTCTCACATTTAAACAGCAAAATAGAGGTTTTAATATGGAAGTGACTGCCTTCAGAGCTCACTGTGTTTTTACTGTACTATCAAGACATAAATGGGAGAACGATGTCTATTAATGTGTTGGAATTAAGAGGCTCTAAAGGGAAATGATATGCCTACCTATGAGGAAAAAAATATCCGATCAACTCCAACATGAGTCAGCCACTTCCATTTAATGTTATTTATAGCAATTATATTATTGGTTATTATTTTGTTCTACTAGACTTTAGCTACATTTTATAACACACAGCTGGGCATTTGTATGGTCCCTCATTTGTTTACATGTGGTGTTAAGCACAGATATTTCATCTTCCCTAACAAGAGAAACCACATTTCTGTTGTGGGCCCCATCTCACTTAGGCGAGGGTTAGCCATTGTCTGAATATTCCTAGATAGATCAAGAACCTGGCACCACTCTCCAGAGGCATAAAGACTGTTTAAATATCTCCTTTATGCAACATCCTTATTGATTAATTATTGTAAAACATTATGAACCATACTGGGCCTGCCAACAAAGTGATGTCAACTTACCATAAAATTACAAGATTATTTTACAACCCATGGATCGGGCATTATCAATGCTTTGTACGGCAAAATGCCAGTCTTCTGGCAAAGAGCTGACATGGCACAAATAACAGGCATCCAATACGAAATGGCAGATAGTCCTGCTGGTCTGCTAAATACGAGGCTAGTGGTCTGCAGAAGATAATAAACAAAAATGAGCACAGCTCTCACCCCTGAGAGGAAGAAAGATGGCAGACTTGGATGAGGGCCCAGCATCAAGGGCTGATAGGATTGAAGATGAAAACAACCTTTTCTCAACCTTCTCTCCTGGCCCTGCACTAAGCTCACAAAATACGTAGCAAAGGTCTCCATAGTCCCTCAATTAATTAATTAGTCCATATGAGTTTTTAAAAAACTGATTCAACCCACATTTTTCTCCATCTTGTGAACCATTTCTCTAATCACCTTTCAAATAACATTCCTCAGAAGAGCTGCTTATATGAACAATCACTAATTTCGCTGCTGCAACTCTTTCTCAAACCTCAGAAACTATTATTAACAAGGTCACCACTGACCTCTGAATTGCCAAATTCAATGATTGGTGCCCCAGTCCTCGACCTATCAGCCACACTGGCCAGTGGATCATCCTCTCCCGGGAAGAACCTTTTCTTCAGCTGATCTGCAAAACGCTGCTCTCCCCTACAGCACCTGCTAGTTTCTCTGCCTCCTTCTCAGCATCCTCCTAGGTCCTCGAACTCTAAATGCTGGAGACCCACGTGTTTCAGACCTCAGAATGCTTTTGTTGTCTAGGCAATCTTACCCACTTCTTCCTCTTTAAATATAACCTATACACCAACAACCCCGCATCATCTCTCAAAGTCTGACTACCCTCATGGCCAGACGGGCTTTCCCACTGCCCACTCTATTCTGGACATCCACATCCAGATGTCTAGTAGGCATTCCAAGCACAACCTGTCCAAATCCAAATTCATGATCTTTTCAGTCCCAAAACCTGTTTCACCTACAATTGTCTCTCATTCAGCTGATGCAGATCCACTTTCTGACTTCTCTGAACAAATACCTTGCTACCCTCCTGGCCTCCTCAATGCTCCCTACATCTCTTAGGAATTCCTGCTGGATCAGCCTTCACATTTTTTCCAGCTCCTGACCACTCCCATTCATCTCCATTGCTCCTGCCCTAGTTTAAGCCACTGCTTTCTTCGGCCTGGCTGACCACAGTTGCCTCCTCCCTGACCTCCTGCTTCTACTCTTGTACCCTACAGTCTATTCTTGAATAAGGCAGCCAGAGTGACATCACCGAAAGCTGAGCCTGATTATAATCTCCCTAAAGGCTGGAATTTGGGGTATTTTGTTGACTGTTGTATCCAACCTTCTAGAATGGTGCCTGGCACATAGTAGGTGCGTCATTAAGTTATTGAGTGGTTCACTTCATGAAGGAGCTAAATCTTAAAGCACAGGTAAAAATTAACCAGCCATGTGCAATGGGAATATTCTAGCCTGAAGAAACCACAACCCAAAGCCCTAGAAGCCTGAGAGACCTTGGCATATTCGAGAATGTACCAGCATCTCTGAATGGCTCTGAAAGACCCTCTATTAATTTCCATGTCTTGCAAAGTGGAGTCCCAGAATCCCCAGGGTTATTAGAAGGAGAAACTCTTGGAGACCCAGATTGTTAATTGCTCCTCCCTTCCCACCTCAGGAGCTCCTACCTGAGGAGAAAAGCTGCAGGTGAGGGGTATGGGAAAAGAGGCCATACAGATAGAAGAGGGAGGAGCTCTCGCATTAATCCTGTGGGTTCATCACACCGGAAAGGCGGATCCAGGAAAGCTATGTTTGGCAGGTAACGGGCCTTTGCCTGGGTGACTCAGCTGCCTCCAGCACAGTATCTCGCCCAGTCAGTTGAAGTAAGCCTAGGTCCCCAAGGCCTGATGAGTGAGGTTGTAAAAAGTTGACTGAAATGCATTGCAAAACCATTCACTGCCTCAGCGAGATGCTTTAAGACCAGGCTCAGAACTAATCCAAAAAGAGGGTGTCTTGATCCCACTTCACAATGCATGTGAGTAAGTCGCCAGCATCTGCCAGGAGCCCTCTCCTCCGTGTAAACTGGGAAACCAGCAAAATTCCTGAGTGCGCAGCTCAGTAGTAAAGGGCCACTGGCTTTCAAAGGGCCTGGGATTTAGAGAATCAGCCTCCATGAGGCTGCTTCATGCTCTTCTTGGTTTTTTCCTGAAGTGTCACAATGCGCTTTCCTGGGATGGATTATTCATCCCGTTTGGTGGATACAGTCAGATTGAGACCCAGACCGCCCAGCCTTTTCATGGCCTTCGGAGGCTCTCTTGAGGGACTCAGAGGACAGCAAAGGCCACAGGGCAATCTTGGGTAGAAGCCATGATGGGCAAAGGGGGTGAACAGGTGTGGAGGTGGACACTAAGAATCTCAGCAGGAAAACAACTCAAAGCCTCTGCCTTACCCCAGCTACAGCAGTGGCAATTTTCTTTGGAAATAAAGACATCAGCACTGAGCTTAGTACTTAACAATCACAAAATGTTGGATTGGAAGGGGCCCTGGGAGAGCATCAATACAATTTATTTTGTTTCCAGATGAGGAAATGGAGAGCCAGAAAGACCAATTCAGTTGCCCAACATTATGTGTTCCGTGCTAGCGCTGTGATCAGAGGCGTGTGTCTTAAGCACTGAGCCCATGCCCTTCCAAATGCCACTCAGTCCTACAATCATCCCACTCTTCGACAACAGCTGGACACTGAGAAAATCCCCCCTAAAACACGAGAGAGCTCCTCTTCCCTGTTCTCCTGCCCTCTGCACTGACAAGCCTGAGGACAATGTGGTGAAAAGTACGTGTACCCTGCTCAGACATGTCACTGAAGACTTAGAACATCTCGAATCTTCTACGCACTTGGCCTTGGAGCCAAAACTAACACAGCCATGAAACGAAGTGCTTGGAAATCAGAGGGACTACTGGAGAGGCTGCCCTGGGAGCAAGGGAGCCCAGTTTTGCTGACAAGACCAGGCCCACTCAGGGTACGTGTGTGAGGGAAACATGTTGGGAACTGTGCTCTCAGGCTTCTTGCCTGGCCTTCTGTTCCACTGTGTGATGATCAGGGCTCTTGGCAGAGGTGGCAGCTGCCAACGGGAGGCTCTCTCAGCACTCACCCACCAGGTGTTCTTTCCATCAACCACTTCAGCTTGTCAGGGAACAACCCAGCCAGGGCACTGGGATGGGCAAGGAGGAATCTGCGGTCCAGGTGTCAACAGATGGGATATGGATCTGCCCCTCCCTTAATAAATAAATAGAACTTTTATAGGCTGAGTAATCCCACAGGGGATAAACCAGACTGTCAGTGCGCCCAGGCTGTCCAGGTAGAGTTGAACCTCTTTGGTCCTGGATCACAGAACCCATCAGAATTCTTGTATGAAGTGCCATTTCTAGGATGCTGGCCTTCTGGGGAATAGCAGTGAGGCCTCACACCCTCCATCTACCCAGGCACCCACCCATTGGAGTTTCGGGGAGCCAAATACTCCTGGACCCCTCCCCCAGTCCTGGTCAAATGCCCCACCCTCAAATCCCACAGTCTCTCTGCAGGTGCAGTCAGCCCTTCCCATTTAGCCCCAGGAAAGAGAGAAATTGCTGATGAGTCTGAGTAAGGAAGGAAAACTCCCTTGCTGAGAAAGGCAGCAGCCTCAAACCTTATCATTCTTCTCCCAACTGCTTCCTGACCTCAATGAAATGGGTGAAGAGACAAGCTCTTGGGTTGACTTCCTCTTTCTTCTGATTGTCTTCTAATGCCAGGCTTCTGGTTGGGGGCACAAGGGAGACTAGCAGTGCACAGTGACCAGGGTAGAAGCCAAGTCCTGGAGGTCAACAGTCACCAGCAAGATGGTGTGCAGGGTTAGCCTTGCAAGAGCAGCAGACAGGGGATCAAAAGTCCTGGGGCTTTAGATTCTTGTTACATGTCGCTTAACCTTTCTGAACCTCAGTTTCTTCATCCATAAAATAGGCATAGTCCTGCTTCCCCTGGGCCTTTTGGGCCTGAACATCTCAGACACCAACTGGGAACTTGGTGACCACCTTCCATGATTTGACTACATCTGAAGTGCTGGACGCTTTGACTCGCACAAGAAATGGTTTTTCAGCATAAGGTCACTTTGGGGTCAGCTGTCAACCCCTGATACTAGAGAAACTCACCTCTGACTTGAATCTCCAGGTTTTTTTATCTACCGCACAATGAATTGGCACTTTCCGCTGAGCTCCCAGGCCCTTTAGAGCTGCCCTAAGCTCCTTGACTTAATGACTCTCCTGTTTAATGGAAGCAAAAGCCATTTAAGTGGTCACAGCTGCCAGGAACTTTGCTAAAAGACTGAAACTTTCTGAGCAGGTTGAGTAGTAGCTGCGCTAATCTCAGGCCCACCACCCCTCCCCCACCAAGCCTCAGGCTTGTTTTGACAGCTCGGAGCTGGGTCCCCGGACAAGAACAGCAAGCACCCTCCTTTCCCTTTCCAAGGCTTGTGCCCAGAGTTTGCCGCAGGGGGAAGGAAGAAACAATCAAGCATTGTCTTGTTCCGGATTGGTGTGTCAGGGCCTCATGGAATAAATATTATTTGCCTGGGAGGGGAACTGGCTGGAAGACAGCTAAGTAAGTAAGAGCTGGGGTGGATGGGAGGGAGGGCGGGAATGTTTGGGTTTGGTTTTATTATTAGTTTAATCTTTTTCTCCCTTAGTTCTGCAGATTTTTTTTCCCCTCCTGACAGGCCATTAAGCATGAAACCTGTGCTGTGCAGGACCTCTGCCAAAACAAAAAACAAAAAGATTTTCTAAGTGTGTGCCCTTGTGTGGCTGAGGCCCCTGTACTCCCTGGGGAGCTCTGGGTGAGAAGTAAACATTTTGAGGAGTCTCCCAGGGTGAGAAGGACTTTCCAGAGCCTTCTGCCCACAGTGCGGCCCCTCAGTGACCCCAGATGTCTCACCTGATGTGGTCGATGGCCCTGCCCTTTATTCCTCAGACCTCTGTGGGTCCAAGGGGATGGAGGCCCTGGTATCATGTCAGCTTCCTCGGAGCCTGCATTTATTGAACTCCTACTGTGTCCAATTCAATAACACTGTAATGGGCTGCTTTTCACTGTTTCTTCAAGTCTTGCACCTCAGGAGAACTGTACATCTCTCCAGATTAAAGAAGTAAGGATCAAGCACTGACTAAGAGACAGACACTAGAGAGACTGCTCCGTAAAGGCCAAAGCCTGGTCATCTGCAGAGAATCAACAGTAAGAGTAACAGAGGTCTAGTTCTCTGCTGCCGCATTAGAAGGGGTATCTCTTGCTGGGTAAAGTCCTCTTCCCAACACTGTTTAGGTACAAACGTTTCCCTCATCCCTCAGTCATTTCGAGGGCAAGTCCCCCCAGGTGCTGTAACAGTAGCCATCTGCCAGGCATTGGGTAAGAGCTTGCCACATACTACGTCACTGAACATGGGCACCAAGCCTGTGACAGTAGAGCTGCTGAGTCCAGTTCCATGGTGGTAGACTGAAGCATGGAGATGGTAAGGAACTTGTCCAAGGTCACACAGGTCATAAGAAGGCCTTTCTGTCCCCAAAGTCTGAACTCCTTGGAGCCATTTACCAGAGTGGGATGGACTTGGAAGACTTCCCACCTCTCCACGTCCAGGATGCATCCTGGAGAAGGAAAGGGTGCAATCTGTGACTGTGATAGACACTGAGAAAATGGCACTGCATTGGCTTTATGGCCGTGGCATTTGGACCTCCCTTCATGTGCTGGGATCCTGTGTTCCTGGAGGGCATAGACCCTGTCTGTCTACTTAGCTTAATTATTTTTGTTTACAAAATAGTTTGGTACTGGCCCAGTGTGATGTACAATTAGGGATTGAATACATGCTTTTCTGAGAGTGATAAAGATCTCCCCATCCCAGCCAGCAAAATAAACACTGCCTCCCTTTTCCCAAACAGAAACAAGGGGCCAGGGGAGGCCATGCCATCGGGGCATCCAGCACCGGGTGTTCACAGCATGGGCAAGTGAGTCCTGCAGACTTGCCTTTGGATCCTGCGGAGAACCCACTGACTTCTCCAAGGCCAACTTTCCCCAAATGTGGGAAAGGTCACAACACCCACCTTGTAGTTACTGCAAGGATTAGGTGAGAAAATGCCCACAAAGCTCCAGCAGTGTCGTCTGGCAGCGGACGGGTGTTTCATTTCAGCTTCCTTGCTCAGTTCCCAGTAAGACCTGGAAGGAAGGTTGGTTGGCCCACAGCACTTGTTGCGGGGAGGATCTCCACCTGGTAGCTTGGTTCCCTTCTGCACTGGGGACATTCCCACCAACATACGCTGTTGGCACCACTCCGTGTGGACTGGCATGCTGATGCTATTCCTGCTCAGACTTGGGTCTGAGGCCCAGACTTGGGTCCCCCATGGTCCCCAGAGGCACAGCTGAGACCAGGCTTTTAAACATGATGCAACTGAAGTAGGAGGTAACAGCCAGAGACAACATGTAGATAATCTACAGGGTCGCTTCTGAACCTTGTGGCCTACACTGAGAGGTCTCTCTCTTCAGCCTCACCTATCCCCAAGGGATAGCCCCAAGGACCCTCAGTGTCCAGGCTGGAGGGTAAGAGGCAAAGAGGTCAAAGCTCCCTCTACTACTCAGCATCTATTTTATGAGTTCTACTTCCAGTATGGAGGCAGGCCTTCTCCCTAGATGATAGTAGGACTGAGTGTTCCTTTCAGAGGGCCCTGCCTCCTTACATTCAGGAGTGTGACCCTCAGATAACTGTATTTCTTCAGTACAATAAACCCTGCACCCAGGTAGACAGTGTCCCCCTGGAAAAACAGGGGAAAGGGAGAAGAGTGGAATTTTATTACAAGTGCTTCATACTAAGCTGTCTCATTGGACCTTCAAAACAGCCCTTCAGGATCCTCATTCCTAATCTGCAAATAAAGAAATGTTGACGTGGAGAGCTTAAGTAAATGGCCAAGTTCACACCTGGCTAGCAAGCAGCAGTGTGAGCTCTGGAGCTCCGTGGTTTTGTTCTAAGGCCGGTTGTCTTATGGGTCGTTGAGCGCAGGCTACCAACCCCAGTAGTGAGCCTTCCCCAGGAGTGAGCCGAGGCTCTCTTTAGGGCCAGCACGAGAGGGGTTTGCTGGACGTACTGAGTAAAGGAGCATAGATGCAGCACAGGCATGAGGCAAGGACAGCTGGCAGTTGTCCCTCTCCCTGTCAGGCCATCTGTCGGGAGATCTGAGTTCAAGCCCATTCTTTTGCTACTTGGCAGGTTGTATGGTTTGAAATCGGTACTCTCAGTGCCTCAGTTTCTAGATCCATAACATGGTAATGAATAAACCAGTAAATACACATAAGTCCTTGGCATGGTGCCTAGTATACGTAGGATTTAAATCAGTACCCACTTAAAAAATAATTTGTTATCCCCCTTCTAGGTATTGTGAGAAACAAGACCATGGATATGAAAAAATGTTATAAGGTGCTAAAATAAAGGATGAACACTCATGTATCCTGAGAAGGCAAAAGGAAATAACACTTGTCCTTAGATGATGTATTTAAATGGCCTTAAACCTGCAACAGGAAGCTTAGAAATACTCCTCTGCAAAGCAGCCATTCTGGACTTATTTCCACTGTAGACCATATCTTTTGTGTATATAATGGTCTTTCACTTATATACCTTCAGTTGCCACACGCCACAGGCATCATTAAAGCTTCGTCGTCTGGCCCCAGGAGTCCTTGCGGCCTTCATGTGAACAGCAGATACAATCAAGCTCTGTCTCCCTTTCTCAGCTAATCCAGGTGAAAGCCTTCTGGATGGTCTGAAGGAACCAGGTGGGCAACCAAGGGGAAGTTGCTGCTAGCCGATGAAGGGCTGAAACCCAGTAATAAATACCGTCCCTCCACATCAAGAGCCAAAGCTGCTTGGGTCACATCTTAGAATGTCTGAGCGGTTGACCAAACAAGAGTTACCAAGTGCAGCTTCGTGTCTAGCACCATGCTGGAAACGGAGGTACCCGAGGAAGTGTCAGTGCACAGTCTCTGCTCTCAGATCAGTCTGGCTGAAGCATGAGACAAAGGAAAGGGGAACAATAGACAATATGTAGAAGGGTTCAACTTCATAGAGGAAGACAGGCAAAAGGAAAGGGTTCATGGGAAGAGGTTTATTATCTGAGCCTTAGCAGGATCTGCGGCCTAACTGGCACTCCAAGCTGGGGACACTATTCAGAGAGAAGGCACAAACATGGACTGTTTGCAAGGCAGAGGCGAAGCCTGCATGGCCGTGGCAGAGGGAGCGCATCCTTGTTCCCAGCCTTCTCTACTGCTTTGCAAGAGCCAGGAAAATGAACTACTGGTGATCAGATCAGTTGAGGGTGGTCTGGTGGGCCCTATTCCACCTCCCACAGTCACAACTAAAACTCTCAACAGACTCAGTCTCCTCACTGTAAATGCAATGGGAACCCACGTCCACTGGAATCGGAATGAGAAAGGAACGACAAGGGGCAAGCTTCCAGCGGCGGGTGCTATAGACCTGTAACCGCAAGGATTGTTTGAAACGTCCTGGTTTCTGACCTAAGCTCACAGAGAACTGTCCCCCTCCCTGTCCCAGGAGTCAGTGTCCCTCTCTTCCACAGAGTGCTCTTTCTACTAAATGTTGGGCATAAAATACAGTTCTCTTGTGCTGTGCCGAGGAGGCAGAGCCAGGCCCCATGCGTCCTGCTGTAGGGCTCTGGTCCACCAGGGCTCTGTCCACCTGCCCACGCTGGCCTGCACCCTGACCATCGATGTCCACCTCTCTCTGGGTGCTCAAGCCAAGCTCCATGCTGGCCTGCACCCTCCTCACCTTTTCAAGACCTAATAAATGGCTGCCAGCTGCAGTGGCCTTCCAGAGCCAGGAGCTTGGTGAATGGAGTCAGCTGTCCTAAGTGGTGGCAGGGGGTCCTACTGCATCCATTCTCCTTGAGAGAGCCGGAGGTGTCTCTGGAAGCGCCTCTGGAAAGTGCTGACTGGCCCGGAGGACACCCAGTGGGCCTGGCAGGGAGTCGCCCCAGGTTGACTAGGTATGCCAGCGAGAGAGTACCCAGAGAGACTAAACTCAATGATTGCGCTGACCTCCGCAGCCAGGGACCAGGCTTGTGAGCAGAACCCAGGGTAGGCGTAGGCGGTTGCTAGGGTTGGACGCAAACAAACAACCTTACCCACTGAAAATGCTTTGGGAGGCAGGAGCGTCTAATCAGCCGGCCCCTAGGTGCTACTCAGCCTGGTTTCGGGCCACTGAGTCCAAGTTTCTGCCACAGACCAGGGCTGAGGCCGTTTCCAAAGAGCTAGATAATTATTTTCCACTTGAGCCTGGCCCCAAACCACTGCTAGGCTCAGAGGTTTGGTCTCACTCCCTCCTCTCCTCAGACTGCGCCGCAGAAATAATTAGAGAAGGGAGGAATGTTCCGGAGAGGCCGGGCCAGGGAGGAGTAGCCGGGGCGGGTCTGCGGGGCGCAGAGACAGCGCCGCGCAGCGGGCGAGCGCCCTGGGGAGCCTGGAGGGGTCTGCGCGCCTAGAGTGCAGAGCCGGGCGGAAGCCGTGCGCTGGGAGCCCCGAAGGCCTGAGGCTCCCTGCGCCACCCGGACCGCGACCGGGACCTGGCAGCTCCTGGGGCCCACTGGCAGCCCCCGAACCCAGCGCGTCCGCGTGTGGCCGTTGCTCGGGAGCGCGCGTTGCGCCTCCAAGCCGAGCGCCTGGTTTGAGCCGCGCGGGAAGACCCCGGGCAGTGCGTGTGCACACTTGCGAGCGCGCATTGGAAGCAAGCGCGTATCCGTGTGTGCGCACATGCACGCGGGTGTGACCAGGAAAGGGGACTCCAAGACCGGGGGAGGGGCAGTACTGAGAGGGCAAAAGTGGGCGTGTGAGCGCGGGTGCGTGTGGACACGAACCGGAAGGGAACGGTTTTGCAGGAGAGTTGCAGGAGGTCAGAGGGACTTCTGAAAATGCGTGGTGCTGCACGCCTATAATCCCAGTCTCGGCGAGGCTGAGGCAGGAAGCTCGCAAGTTGGAGCCCAGCCTGGGCAGTTTGGCGATTTAGCGAGACCCTGACTCAAAATTGAAAATGGCCAGGGATGTAGCTCAGGGCGAATACCTTGGATTCAATCCTCAGTGCCCCAATAAATAAATAATCCTTAGGGGCCGGTGATATCGCTCAGCGGCACAGGCGCCTGCTGGAGCGCGAGGTCCTGAGTTCGACCCCGGTACCCACAAGAAAAAATAAATAAATAATCCTTAGAATGTAAGCTTCTTGACGGGACACATGTTTTTCTATGCATTTTTTAAATTAGTGCGTATTGTTATACAGATTAATGGGATTCATAATGCATATGACATCCTGTAATCATTTTCACACACTCGCTATCACTGGGCCTGTCCCCATGCCCATGAGACTTAACTGGTGCATGATAACTATTTGGGTTAATGAATGGATGCCACAGTGGATGGGGGCGGGATGATCTGGAGCTGGAAAGAGGACAAAGCACGCATCGCCACCCCTGTTCTTGGGACAAGCCTTCTCACATGCGTGCTGTTTTTGTTGCTGCTGCTGTCTCCGTTTCTCTGCCATCCCTAGCCCCCTGGAGAGAGAAGCAGAGCTCTGAACACCAGAGCTACCAAGCTGGCCTCCTTCTTCTGGGGGCACCCCCACCAGCTCCTCCATTTGGGAATTTAGACGTTAATCTTCAACTTCCCCGCTTGAGAAAAGCAGCTCTCCCCCCCGCTCACCTCACCGGATTGTTGTGACAAGTCAAGGAGGCGGGAGGTGGGAAGTGCTGGAAGCCCTGTGGGATCCTACAGAAATGTTAGTTTCTTTGCCTACCCACTACAGGGCAGTCTAGGAATGCCCGAGTGTGGTGAGGGTTGGTTAGGGTTTGACAAGCACAACCAGAACACCAGTCCTTTCCCCACAAAATCCTGGAAGGGGCTGTAATGGCTGCAGAAAGTGGAGGCATACTTTATTTCTAAAAGTCAGAAGTTAGTGTGCTATGAGTCATGTGTTCTTCCGGGGCCCCTCACATTCAGGAGGGGCTCGCCATGTAGGCAGGCCTGCAGTAAGCAGCCCTGCCCCTTCCACTTAGACACCTCTGCTCAGGCCAGCTACTGCCTCTGAGGCTTCAATGGCAGAGAATAGCACATTCTTCCTTCAGCTGTAGAGGGAGACACTGAAAACCTAACTCTGCCAGTAATGGTTTTTTTTTTTTTGCTTTGTTTTGTTTTGTTTTGTTTTGTTTTGAGAAAGAAAGGATCGGATTTCACCCTTCTCAACCTGATTTAAAGACTCATCAGAAATAACAAACTTCACAGGATAATTAGGAAATTATCCTCTTACAAATTGGCAGATGTCTCCCTTCTTTTCCATGGGAGGAGAGGGGAAGGGTGTTGTTTTTCTTTTACCATGGTGAAGCTGCCGGGATTAACCATGCCACCAGGAGAATTGTTCACTTCTGGCTAAGCAGAAAGCTTTCTGCAGGGCGCACTTGCCGACGCCGTCCCGCATCACGTGCGCTGCTCCCATGCGGGCCTTCCGCGAAAGGAAATCTTCAATCTTAGTTAAAGAGCTCTGTAAACTTGCCCTGTCCATATCCTGGAGATGGAGACCTACACCAAGGTTAAGAAAAAGTTTCTTAGAGCTGGCCACACGCGTATTTGTTTACAGGGATTAAGTGCACTCAGTCTGAGCCCGATCAATTCTGCCCCTTTCCGAGCTTATGGAAAACAGCGCAAATATTCCACGGAGAACCCAGAAAGTCCCTAGAGGCACCTGAAAAAAAATTTATTTGATAACTGGAGGAAATTTCTAAGGTTTACAATTTAGAAATCTGAAAAGTTAATGGAAATAAGACTAGAATTAATCTCAGCTGCATCCTTCCACTGTGACATTCTCCCTCGCTCTTCCCCCACATTCCACAACCCAGCACAACTCCTCGGGCTGGACAGACATCTTACATTATCGAGGGTCCTCTGAGATTTTCCGTATGCTAAAAGAAGAACTAAAAGATGTATCTACATATGCATATATCTTAGTACTTCTGTTTAGCATTTGATAATTCAAAGTGCTTTTACACAGGCTCTCACTTAATGCAATCCTCGTAACAACACTGTGTGGCCTTGTAGTTATTATCCCTGATTTCACCAAAGAAGAAACTGGAACTGAGGTTGAGGGAGGTGAAGAGCCTTGGATAATTATTACAGTTTCCAGATGAAATGTCCCCCAAAGGCTCATGTATGGAAGGCTTACTCCCCAGCCCAGCAGAGTTCAGAGGTGAAGCTTTTGGGAGGGGATCGGATCCTGATGGCTGTAACCTCAAAAATGGACTAATCCACTGCTTAATCTGCTATTGGGAGGTGGCAGAAATTTCAGGAGGTGGAGCCCAGTGGAGGAGGTAGGTCCCTGGGGGCATGCCCTTGAGCATATTTTGTCACCAGCCTCTTTTCTCTCTTTCTCTTTGCTGCCCGGCCAGCATGAGCTCACTCCACGATGCACTCCCCACCATCATGCTCTGCCTCACCACAGGCCCAGACACAACATAGCAAAGTGACTATGGACTGAGCCCTCTTGAACATGAGCCAAAATGAATCTTTCTTCTTGGTTGGTTTCTTCAGGTATTTTGTCACAGTGATGGAAAGCTGACCAACACAGTAATATCAGGCCATCAGGGTGCAGCACAGCTGTGATTGAGGCTATCCTTCCAGGTCAGTAAGAATGACAACAGTCTCCGCTGGCTCTGCATGAAACAGATCTCATAATTAAATTCACATTCTATTATAAATCACCAGCAGCAGTTTCATGTGCTGACTCTCCCAGGTATATTTGCATTTAAATAGGAAACAATTCATAATTCGAATCAGTATAGCATAAATGGCAATAAGTTCAGGCAGCAGTACCAGGCTAAACACAGGAAATAAACATAAAGGCTTACAGTTAACCAAGGTCGCTTGAGTTGTGAAAGTTTTGGCTGAGTTTTAGCTCTAGCAGCCTCTGCAAGCTTCCTGGATGCCTCTCTGAGTTCAGCCTGCCCCCTTCCAATATGCTCTGTGTGCTGCCAACTGCTTGCTTCAGCGGACCTGGACATAAAAGCATCAGAAGGGAACACACCCTAGTACAGTGATTGAGGTCGCTTGAGTTATTAAAGTTTTGGCCAAGCTTTAGCCCTAGCAGCCTCCACAAGCTTCCTGGATGCCTCTCTGACTTCAGCCTGCCCCCTTCCAATCTGCTCTGTGTGGTGCCAACCGCTTGCTTCAGCGGACCTGTACATAAAAGCATCAGAAGGGAACACTGCCTAGTATAGTGGCCTATGACCACAGATCAGCATCACAAACAACTTCTTCAAGATGCAGATCCTTGGGCCCTGCCACAGACCCATTAAAAGCGCATTTGTTAAAGACTAGGTCACCAGCCAAGGTGACCAGCAGGTAGGCACCTTTGGGAGGCAGTAAAACTTTTGGAGGTGGGGCCTATGGGGAGGCAGATAGGTCATTGGAGGCGTGCCCTTGAAGGGGATATTGGGAGTTCTACCCCTCTTCCTCTCTCTTCTCGCTTCTCAGCTGCTTTGAGGTGAGCAGCTTCCTCCCCTGTGATGTACTGTGCCACCAGAGGCCCAAAGCAGTGGGGGCAGATGACCATTGATGGAAACTTCTGAAATCATGAGCCATGGTGAATTTTTCCTCATTTTAAGTTGATTATTTCAGGTATTTTCTCCCAACAACAGAAATCTGAAGAACACACAAGGCATCCACATAAGTCTGAGTATTGATTACCTACAAGAGGTAGCTAGACATCTCCCAGACCTCGCTGAGGGGCCCTATGGCCCATTTGTCATCTAAGTATGCCGCCTCACATTCACTATTTCCTGCTCTTTGCCTTTTCACATACTCCATTCCTCTTGTTCTGACAGCTCCTTCTTAGCTACCTGTTTACCATTTAAAGCCCAGTCCAAAGATTTACCCTCTGGAGACGACACCTGTTTTCTCCCAGCTGAATTTTAGTTACTCCTTCCCTGTCTGCTGCAGCACCTGTGCATGCCTCAACAACTTTGCTGCCATTGTTCTTCTGCGTGACCCTGACAGTGGAATATAATCTCAAGGTCAAGGACTTTGCTTTATTCCTCCTAGTATCCCCATTACCTAGCATTGCGCTGGGAATATGGTAGATGCCCAATAAATATGTATTAAATATGAGTAAGTGGATGCGTGAACCTAAATATTATATCATTCCTCACTGAGAGACAGGCAACTTGCCTGTGGGTGCATAGCTGGTTACTTTAGAGCCAAATCTGGCCCCCAGGCATTCTGACTCCCAGCTCGGGACAGTAAGTAATCATTTGGTTTGTTTCACCCAGACTCCATGTCTTTAGGTAATATAATTGTTAAATAAGAGATGTTTTTGGCTACTTTGTGACAGATAATTATGCCATACACACAAAACACATAAAATTCTCCCCTTTGGGCCATGGAGCTGTGATGTGGTGAGGTCACAGCCTAGTCTTGGTTATCTCTGCATCTCCTTGTGTGCATATTTTTACATGGCACCAACCTATCACAATGGTATCTAGACCAACTATTAATGCGTTTATAGTGCCCAGGAACCAATTTGTGGCAGCCAGCAATTAGCTTCATTCATGTTTTTAATTTTTCTCCCTTTGAAGTTTAATAGATGGTTATTATGATGTAGTCTGCACTGTCTCCAAGTCTTCAGGCTGCTTGCAGCCTGTCTGCAGCTAAAGAAAATTAGACTTCAGAAGGAAACTGCGTTGAACCTAACGTGACTCTTTGGATCCAGTTCTAAGTGCTGCTTCACCTAGGTCTTCTCCATGCAGAGAATCAGGATGAAAAAAATTTGTAGAGTGCAGATTGTGGATGAGGCCAATTCCCAGGGAAAGAAGGTGAGCCTGGAGAGGGTTGGCAGCCCCAGGGAGAAACAATGGACTGGGCAGCAACACTAGCCCCAAGAAAAGCCCACAGTTATCATGAACTGAAAAACAGTGTGGGATTTAGTTCAAAAGTGACTCCCTGCACACAGAGGGCTAGAGTTGGAGAAGAAATCCAGCATAGCATCCACCATATTTGAGAGGGTTTAAACAGGAGGCACTCTGAGAAGGAGTTAATTGTTTGAGACTGAGCCATAGAACAACTTCACTTCAGGGATTCCGAGGCCACGGTGACTGGGTGGACGACCACCACAAGAGATAGTTACAGAAAAGGCATCAGCTAGACATGGACCCTCTGAGAAGTTTAAACTGAGGCCTGGAAAGACACAAGGTCCCCATCCTCTTTGGGAAAAAACCAGTCATGTGTGGCTTTTAGAGGTAGATGAGTCTTAAAGTGCAGAGATTAAGTTCAGTAATCTGCTTGAACCCCTTCTCTGCTGCCTACATACAGCACAGAGATTAGTGGTCTGATTGCTTTCCCCATCCACCAGCATGAGCAAGGACATGTCTCAGCTTGGACTGTTCACACAGCCTGGGGTGTATGGACAGAGGGGCCTCTGATGCAGGGGGAGGAAGCTCACAAACACACAGACCATGAAGCTAGGCAGAAAAAAACTGTGCTGTGCTGGATTCCAAGACTAAAGATGCTGGAGAGAAAACATTCATTCAAAAATACAGATGGATTTTTTTAGGGGAATTCATTTCTTTCTCTTTTTCTTCCCCCACTGGTTTTCTGGGGTTTGAATTTTTCCCCTTTTTTCTTTTAAATTTTTCTTTTTTCTTCTTATTTTTTCTTTTTTTTGTTCTTTTCTGTTACTTTCATCTAATTCTGAATTTTTTTTTTACTCCTCAGTAGGATACTGTATCTGACTTTTCTCCCTTCCTTCCTGATTTCCATTGCTTAATTTTATAAATTTTCTTCCTTCATTTCCTCTTTGACACTCCCTTATATGTTTGCTACTATAACTACTAAGTTTATTAGACTTTATGTAGTTAACTCCATACTATTACTGTTGAATTCTTTTCTATTGTTAGTGGAGGTATGGTTGTTGCAGTTAGTAGATATTTACTGTATGTCAATGTTTTGTTTCTCTTAGTGTTTATACTATAATTATAGAGCTCATTGCTACAGATAAGGGTAGTATATCATGGGTTCTTATGGTATGTCAATATCCAGTTTGTCTTTGACGCTATTATTGTTGCTGATTTTGTTGTTATTGCCAGGGTGGGATAATTGTTGCTATTAATTTGTTTTCTCTGTATGCCAATCTATGGATTGCCTTTGTGTCATTGCAGTCCATTCCTGGAGAACCTAGTGCCAAGCCAATAACACTACATCCTCCTATCCCAAATTAATGGAAGGGGTTGGATAATGGGACAAAGGCAAAGGCCTATACTTAGTCACAACCAGAGTTCATCTTTGCAAAGCAGACACTAGATGAAGAGGCTTTCATACTAGCAAAAAAAGCTTTCCACTGTAATGAACTCACACAGGACAAAAAAAAAAAAAAAAAAAAAACCAGAAACATGAGAAGACAAGGCAACAAAATACCTCCCCAAACTCCCAACTCCCCCAAAGCTGAAACATAAGGCATTGAGGGGGAGGAAGTCAAAAGCCACACAGCTGAATTATTCAAAATATTAAAATAGAAGATAAAAAACTGATCAATAAAGTGCTTTGTGAGTTCATAGAAGATGTAACTAAACAGATAATGGCCTTAATAAAACAACCAGCACATTTACAGAAGACCCTAATAAAAAGCTTGCTGAGCTTAAAGAAAAAAATATGATACAAAACACAATTGGAGAGTTTAGCGAAGAATTAGAGTCCATGAGAAGGTACCAAACAGAAATCTAGGAGGTTAAAAATTCTATTGAAAGTATGGGCAGCAGATGTGACCAATGTGAGGACAGAGTATCAGAACAGAAGATATGGCTGATGTCAATAACTAATTACTCACAGATACCTTGAAAACACCAATAGAACATAAAAAATGGATCCAGACCCAGCAATATGTTCTCCAGGAATGGACTGTGGTATTGTTAATGACACAAACCAATTAATAGCAACAACTATCCCACCTTGGCTTCTAGATGACACAAAGAAGACTAATCTAAGAATAATGCCATTAGTGAAAAATCAGAAGACCAGCACAAGTGGAATTAAAAATCTGTTTAGAGAAATAGCAGTAGAAAACTTTAAAAATACAGGAAAAAATCAAAATTCCAACAGCATATCTCACAGAATTAGAGAAAACAATCCTAAAATTCATTTGGAATCAGAAGAGACCTAGAATAGCAAAGGCAATTCTGGGCAACAAAGGCAAGGCAGGGGGCATCACAATCCCCGACTTGAAATTATACTATAAAGCTACTGTGATAAAAACAGTGTGGTACTGGCAAAAAAACAGACCTGAAGATCAATGGAACAGATTAGAAGATGCTGAAACAACCCCAGACATACTAAGCCACCTTATCTTTCACAAAGGTGCCAAACACATTCGCTGGAAGAAAGATAGCCTCTTTAATAAATGGTGCTGGAAAAACTGGCTCTACACATGCCGAAGATTAAAACTAGATCCATATCTTTCACCATGCACTAAACTAAATTCAAAATGGATCAGAGATCTAAATATTAAAACAGAAACATTAAATCTGCTGGAAGGTAGGATAGGTAAAACCCTTGGAGACATTGGTGTAGGCAAAGACTTTATGAATAAAAACTCAACCGCACGGGAACTATCCCAAAGAATCAATAACTGGGATCTCATCTTATTAAAAAGCTTTTGCACAGCAAGAGAAACCACCAACAGAGTGAAGAGACAACCCACAATGTGGGAAAAAATGTTTGCCAGCTGTTCCTCAGACAGAGGATTACTATCGAGAACATATAAAGAACTCAAAAAAATCAGACCTCCCAAATTTAAAGACCCACTCCAAAAATGGGCATCTGAGATGAATACACATTTCTCAGATAAAGAAATACTAATGGCAAACAAATATACAAAAAAATGTGCAACATCACTAGTCATTCGAGAGATGCAAATTAAAACAACACTGAGATACCATCTCACCCCAGAAAGAATGGCTACTATTAAGAAATCAACTAATAACAAATGCTGGAGGGGCTGTGGGGAAAAAGGAACCCTTCTTCACTGTTGGTGGGAGTGTCGACTGGTACAGCCACTGTGGAAGTCAGTGTGGAGATTCCTCAGAAAACTAGGGTTGGAGGTCCCATTTGACCCAGCTATTCCCCTTCTGGGCATCTTCCCAGAAGAATTAAAAACATCGTACCACAGCGATATATGTGCACCCATGTTTATAGCAGCACAATTTGTAATAGCCAGATCTTGGAAACAACCCAAATGCCCATCAACTGAGGAATGGATAAGAAAGATGTGGTATTTTTATACAATGGAGTACTATTCAGCCATAAAGAAGGATAAACTGGAGACTTTTATAGGTAAATGGATGCAACTCGAGAAAATACTCATAAGTGAAATAAACCAGAAGCACATGTGTAAGCATCGTATTATCTCTCTAGTATGAGAAACTGAAAGAGTAAATAAGATCCAAAATGTACAATAGATATGGTGAATCAAAAAGAAACTGGTCAAAAGGAAAGAGAGACTGGAATAGGGAAAAGAAAGAAGGGAAAGGGAAAAAAATTGTATATATATATATAAGATGGTTAAGATAGATACACTACCATTTTTACTTAGTTCATTGAAGAGTAAGGTTTGTGCCAATAATGTTTGGACAATTGAATGCTAATGTCTGGTGTCCTGAATAACTAACTTAAAGATAGTAATACATAATGTATTAACCATTGTTACCCTCCTATTATGTTGTTTTGAAAATTTGTTCTTCTTTTGATTTGTTTTGTTTTTTTTCTTCTCTTTAAAAAATTAAAAAAAAAATGCAAAAAAAAAAAATACAGGAAAAAAATTTAACATGCAGATGAGTGAGGCATATAGAATACCAAATAGCCATGATCAGGAAAGAACCTCTCCACAACACCTCATGTACAGAATCCCAGAAGTTCACCACAGTAACAGAATCTTAAAGCTATTAGATAAAAGCAATGAGTCACTTATAAAGGCAAACCCATTAGAATTACAGCAGACTTTTCAACACAAATCTTAAAGGCCAGGAGGGCTTGGAGTGAAGCATTTCAAGCCCTAAAACAAAACAATTTCCAACCAAGACTGATATAATCTGCAAAACTGCCTTTCAAAATTGATAGAGAAATAAGGACTTTCTATGACAAAGCTAACATTAAGAAATGCATGACCATTAAAATAGCACTCCAAAAAATTATTGAGGATATCCTAGAAAGAGGCAATGAAGCCCACAATGTAAAAAGTCTAAGAGAAAGAATGTACCAGGCAGCAGTTAAACAGAAAGGAAAAAATGGCATCCACAAAAGGAAAAGAGTGAAGTGACAAATATAATAAGTCAATGTCTTTCAGTAATAACTCTGAATGTCAACTCCCCAATCAAAAGACACAGATTGGCAGAATGGATCAAGAAACAAAGCTCAGTGGTATGCTATATACAAGAAACACATTTAATCCAAGAAGAAATTAATATATTAAAAATAAAAAGATGGAAAATAATATTCCATGCAATGGGAATCCAAACACAAGCAAGAGAAGTTATCCTATTTTCAGACAAGGTGGACTTCAAGCCAAATGGATCAGAAGAGGCAAAGAGTGTTACTATATATTGGTTAAGGGAACAATTCAACATCAAGAGATAACAATTATCAACATAATTGCACCAAACACCAAGACACCCAACTTCATAACACAAACTCTACTGGACAGAAAAGAGCAGATAAACATCAACACAATTATAGTGGGGGACCTCACCTACTATTTCACCTACTGTGAAAAATAGACAAATCAACTTGACAAAAAAATTCAATAAAGAAATATCAGAATTGAACCAAACCTTTGAACAAATGCACTTAATAGATATCTACAGTGTTTCTCATCCAACAACAGAATACACATTCTTCTCAGTAGAACATAGAACTTTCCCCTGAATACACCACATGCTAGCCCATAAAGCATGCTTAAGTAAATGCAAAAGAATAAAAATTATACCGTGAATATTATCAGATCACAATAAAACTAGAAATCAATGGCAAAAGAAATCACAGAAATTATGCAAACACATGGAAATTAACACATTCCCACTGGATTGAACCACCAGTGGTATATATAAGACTGTCCCCTCAGGTGGTTTGTACCACTGGTGGTACAAGTGGATCTAATCATGTTTATCAGGCTTTTTTTTGTGGGGGGGACCTGGAATCAAACTTAGGACCTTGCGCTTGCCAGGCAGGTGCCACACCACTGAGCTATATCCCCAGCCCCCTATCAGCCTTTTTATTAATACAATTAATAAAAAATCTAAATGGAGTGAATCTAGTTAGTTGCTTGAATTCAAATCATTACAGCCCAACTAATATCAATTAAAAGTTATTACAATAAGCAACAAATTTATTTTTTTCATTAAACTAAAAGAAATTTATTTATATTCACAAATTTCTTTAAAACATTTCATATATAAATGTGGCTGATTTGTACAGAGTGCACAAAACATCATAAGACATTTGGCTTTTTTTGCAGCCACCACAGCACCTAGTTTTCCCAATAATTTTGTATGACATTCTGTGTTGCTTATGTGCATTTCTTGCTGATTCTAAGTAAACTTCTATAGAGTGAGTGTGTTTTTGTTTTTGTTTTTTGTTGGTTTTTTTTTTTTTTAGTAATTAGCACTTGTGGCATTTCTTCATGGGTTAATAGTTTATCGATAATTAATTCTCTAAGTTTTAACATAAAAATCTTACAATACTCCATTGCTGGTGCATATAATAAGCACTTACAACTGATATACCATGAAATAGCTGCATTACAATTTTTATACCATTTTAATGTTTTTTTTAATAAAATACACTAAAACAAAAACAGTCATTGTTATTCTATAGATGGATTATTATTAAACTCAGTGGTAAATTTTTCTTTCTTTATTCCTTTGTTGTTCCTTGGTGATTCTTCTTCTTTTTGTTTGGGATTTTTATTTGTAAGTAACATATAATTTTTGTACACATGTATGTCTACAATAACCTATTCATTTTTCAGTTTTAAGAGTTTTTCAATTTTGTAAAATTTTCCCAGTACAGTATCAAACACAAAAAATAGATAATTCTTTTAATTTAATGAAATAAATAAATTGTTGATCATTATAATAATTTTTAAATTGGTATGAATAGTATTAATATTTATATTTAGGCAGCAATTATTCAAATTCAAGCAACTAACTAGATTTGGTCCATTTATAGACTTTTTACTAATTTTATTCATAAAAAGACTGATAAAAGTGATTAGCTCTGTTTGTACCACCAGTAGTATAAGCCACCTAATGGGCTGCATGTACCACTGGTAGTTCAAGCTGGTGGGGTGATGAAATTCAAATCAGAGTGGCCCAGCAGTGAGATATATGAATTACAGCCCCATCGTGAACATGTTAAATAGTACAGTCTTGAATAATCAGTAGGTCACAGAAATCAAGGAATATATTAAACAGTTCTTAAAATCAAATGATAATGCCAGTACAACATACCAAAACCTATGGGACACAATGAAGACACTCCTAAGAAAGAAGTTTATAGCCGTAAATGTCAACATCTAAAACACAGAGTGAGACCAAATAAATAACCTAATGATGCACTTCAAAGTATTAGAAAAACAAGAACGATCCAAATCAAAAGCTAGGACAAGGAAAGAAATTATAAAGATCAGGGCGGAAATTAATGAAATTGAGAGCAGAAAAACAAGATAAAGAATCAGTGATTGAGGAGCTGGTTCTTTGAAAGAACAAATGAAACAGACAAACCCTTAGCCAATATAACAGCAAAAAAAGACCTGAATCAATGCAATTAGTAATAAAAAAGTGACATCACAACAGACATTGCCAAAATCCAGATTATTAATAATTACTTTGAAAACTGTATTCCAATAAGAGAATTCATGAGCAGAATAGATCCCTAGATACATATAAATTATCAAAACTGAACTAAGAATGTATAACTACTCTGAAAAACCCAGTAACAGGCAATGAAATTGAAGCTGTAATAAAAAAAAATCCTACCAAATAAGAAAAACCCAGGAACCAATGGGTTCACCACTGAATTCTCCAAGAACTTAAAGGAAGAATGAATACCAATATTTCTCAAACTCTTTAATGAAATCGAAAGGGAAGGAGTATTTCCAAATTCATTCTTGGAAGGTAGCATTATTCTGATTCCAATACCAGACAAAGACCAACCAAAAAGAGAGGGAGGGAGAGAGAGAGAGAGAAGGAGAGAGAGAGCACCCAATCTCTTTACTGAGCATAGACACAAAAATCCACAACAAAATATTGGCAAAAGAATGAAAGAAATAATAAAAAAAATCATACATCACAACCAAGTAAACTCATCCCAGGGAGGCAAGGATGGTTCAACATATGCAAATCAAAAATGTAACGCATTGCATAAAAAGGAGCAAGGACATAAGTCACATGATCATCTCAATAGATGCGGGAAAATGCCCTTGACAAAATACAACATCCTTTCTGGGGTGAGATGGTATCTCAGTGTTGTTTTAATTTGCATCTCTCGAATGACCAGCGATGTTGCACATTTTTTTGTATATTTATTTGCCATTAGTATTTCTTCATCTGAGAAATGTGTATTCATCTCAGATGCCCATTTTTGGAGTGGGTCTTTAAATTTGGGAGGTCTGATTTTTTTGAGTTCTTTATATGTTCTGATAGTAATCCTTTGTCTGAGGAACAGCTGGCAAACATTTTTTCCCACAATGTGGGTTGTCTCTTCACTCTGTTGGTGGTTTCTCTTGCTGTGCAAAAGCTTTTTAATAAGATGAGATCCCAGTTATTGATTCTTTGGGATAGTTCCCGTGCGGTTGAGTTTTTATTCATAAAGTCTTTGCCTACACCAATGTCTCCAAGGGTTTTACCTATCCTACCTTCCAGCAGATTTAATGTTTCTGTTTTAATATTTAGATCTCTGATCCATTTTGAATTTAGTTTAGTGCATGGTGAAAGATATGGGTCTAGTTTTAATCTTCGGCATGTGTAGAGCCAGTTTTTCCAGCACCATTTATTAAAGAGGCTATCTTTCTTCCAGCGAATGTGTTTGGCACCTTTGTCAAAGATAAGGGAGTGTCGACTGGTACAGCCACTGTGGAAGTCAGTGTGGAGATTCCTCAAAAAGCTAGGGTTGGAGGTCCCATTTGACCCAGCTATTCCCCTTCTGGGCATCTTCCCAGAAGAATTAAAAACTGGCTACCTGGGCCGGTGAGATGGCTCAGCAGCATAAGCATCTACCTAGCAAGTGCAAGGTCCTGAGTTCGACTCCCGGTGCCCACATACAGTAAAAGGGTTGGTGATATCGCTCAGTGGCACGGGCGCCTGCTGGCGCGTGAGGTCCTGAGGTCAACCCCCGGTACCCACAAAAAAAAAGAAGAAAACTGGCTACCCACATGCAGGAGACTGAATCTAGACCCATATCTCTTACCATGTACAAAATGGAAATCAAAATGGATTGGAGGTCTAAATGTTAAAACAAAAACAATCTGCTGGAAGATAAAACAATTTGCATAAGATATAACATCAAGAATCAACAAATGCTATCATTTCAAATTTAAAAGCTTCACAGCGAAGGAAACAACTGGCAGGGTGAAGAGACAACTTACAAAATGAGGGAAAAAATTTCCAGCTATTCCCCAGACAGAACACTAATATCTAGAATATATAAAAACTCAAAGAAATTAGACCCCCAAAAGACCTGAACGAAAATGGCCAACAAAATGAATATACATTTCTCAGAAAAGTACAAACGGCCAATAAATATACGAAAAAATGTTTGACACATCTGACCATTGGAGAAATCCAAGTTAAAATAACACTGGATTTTACTCCAGATAGAATAACTATCACCAAGAAATCAAATAATAACAAATGCTGATGAGGCTGTGGGAAAAACGGAACCCCCCTATGTTGTTGGTGGGAACGTAAACTAGTATAATCACTATAGAAATCAGTATGGACGTTTCTCATAAAACTAAAAGTATAAGTTCCATTTGAACCAGCTATTCCCATCTAGATATCTTCCAGAAAGAATTAAAGACATCAGGGCCCGGTGAGGTGGCTCAGCGGCGTAAGCGCCTGCCTGGCAAGCGTGAAGGCCCGCGTTCGACTCCCAGAACCCACATATGAAAAAAGGGCCGGTGATATCGCTCAGCGGTGTGGGTGCCTGCTGGCGCACGAGGTCCTGAGGTCGACCCCCGGTACCCCCCCCAAAAAAAAGAATTAAAGACATCATATTACAGTGATATATGCATACCCATGTTTATAGCAGCACAATTCATAATAGTTAAATCTGTCCATCAACAGATGAATGGGTAAAGAAAATGTGGTATTTATGTACAATAGAGTACTACTCTGCTACAAAGAAGGATAAACTTGAGTCATTTATAGAAAAACGTATTCACCTTGAGACCATAATGTTAAATGAAATAAATCAGATACACAAGCTTCAATAGTGCATGGTTTCTCTTATATGAATAACCCAAATATAAATAAAGAGCAAACTAAAAGACTGATAATAGGAAAAAGGGATACAGATCTTTTGACAAAGGGATCGAGATTAAGAGATGGAGGGAGGGTGAAGGGAGGGGGGAAAGGAGATGAAAAAAGAATTAAGATGTGTTATGTACATGTACCAACTGCCCACAAGGAATGTAACCATTATGTACTGCAAACATATATTAATAAAAATAATAAACCTCGCTATGTGTGAGGTACTGGTGACATAGAGTAATTTGTGATACCTCCCTTTACAAATTTCTAGACCAGCTGTGAAAGGAGGGCTGTGAGAATTTGCAGCCTGATGTGGTGAGTGCTGACAAAGGAGAGCCAGAGGACAGAAGGGTTTGTACTGAGTGCTCCAGGGGGAGGAGCACTTAGCCAGCTAGTGAAAGGGAACACTCCTCCAGGCGAAGAAGCCCAGAGGGGAGAGAGAAGGCTCTTCTGAAGAACCCTATGGTCAGACTCAAGAAGAACCCCCTGGTAGACCTTGGAGCTGTGTCCTGAGTGGGGTGCCTGATGTCCAGTAATGCACAAGGGACCCGGGTCATTAGAGGTTGAGAGAAATCATAGTCTGGTGGTAAGACAGGAGGAGACAGTAAGGGTATAACCTCTCAATACCGTAACGCCTTCCTTGCACACTGTGCACACCCTGCTCTGTGTTTGGGAGATTCTATGTCTCCAAGCCATTTGCAACTTTGGGGGTGGAGGAGGTTAAGAAGGTAGGGAACTATGAATAAAAAGGTTGGAATTCATCATAGTTGTTAATCGTTCCCTTTCTACTTGCTCCTTCCCCAGAGCTTATAAAAGATACTTAGAAGTCTTTTTCATTCCGGAAAAAGAAATGGAAGGAAGGAAGGAGGAAAAGAAGGAAGGAGGGAAAGAAGGGAGGAAGGAAGGAAAGAAGGGAGGGAGGAAGGAGAAAGTAAGGATGGATGGAAAGAAGGCAGGGAGAGAAGGGGGGAAAAGAAGGTCAGAAGAAAGGAATTAAGCTAACTGAATATAAGCCCTCCCTCATTCAGTTATAGTTGCAAACACTCATCTTGTCTCTTTTCTTCTTTCAATAAGTTCCTCCAAAAACAAACAAACAAAAGGTACACTCACCTTTCATTCATACAGCCACACACAGGTTTGTGTCTGTACTCCACAGACCACCGTGACCAACCTTACCAATGTGCTCAGTGGCCCTATCCAATGGACTTATTCATTCATTCAGCAAAATTTATTGTGTACCTGCTCTGCACCAGGCATAGGGATAAATGGAGTGAAAGTTTCTTGGAGCTTATGTTTTCTTGGGCTTTTAGGTTTCTGCAGCATTTGCCACCATTGAACTTTACCTTCAAGAAATATTCTTGTGTTCTATGACACCAATCTCCTATGTTTCTCCTTCAGTCTTTCTTGTTCGTTCTCAGTTTTCATTGCCAATTCCTCTTCCTTTACCTGTTCATTAGAGCTTGAGAGTAGGTGAATTGTTCTCTAGAAACCAGACTAATCTCCCAAGACCTTATCTTTACTCTGACTTTAGTTCTATGTACATTTCTCAATATCCACATAATCAGCTGCTTTTGGACATCTCTCCATGGACAACCCCTCAAGGTCACAACACCAAAAGGGAGTTCTATGTCCTCAGCTCCTCCTTCTCCTGCATCCCCCATCTTGATGAATCTCGCCATACAAGCATGGAGGCTGGTAGCCATCCCGGGCTCATCACTTTGTTCACTGCGCCCCCTGTGCCCAAGCCTCTGTCCTAGTTTGTGGCTGTGATTTTCCCTCTTGGAGCATTGCTGTCATCTCCTGCCTCCAGAGTGATGCCATCCAACTCATTGGCCACACTGCTAGCAGAGCAATCTTCCCAAATGGCAAATTTACCATGTACATCTCTAATACTCTCCATCTCCTCTGAAGTGTAATAAGGGACCTCAAGACAATTTCAGGAGGTACACCCAGTCAAAACTGTTTTCAAAGTAAGAGTAGGACATTATTTACCTTTTTTACTGTGTTGACACCTGCAGTGATTGTGCAAAAGCAAATGTGAGTCAAATAGCAGGTGCGTTAGCGTGAGTTAAAGCATGGAACCAAATTGTACCATATCCTAGTATTTGTATTCATTACTTATTGTACTCACAGAAGGAGAAGTCAGTTTCACCTAATCATGTCTTTATGATGCAGTGAAAATATTAACATTATTTAATCTCAGCCCTTGAATATGAATCTTTTTAATAATCTGTTTGTAAAAGTACCAAGTCCGCATAGAGCAATTCTGCTACACACCAAAAATGTGTGATGGCCGTCTTCCTGAAAAGCATTTGTGTGATCATATGAGTTACAAGCTCAACTAGCTTTGCCCTCCTAGTTAACATCATTTTTACTTGAAGGCATGATTGAATGCCAACTTGTGGTTATACTCAGACTTGCGTATTTGGCAGTCATATTCTTGAAAATTAATAAAGCGAGCCTGTCACTTTAAAACTAAAAAGTGTTTGATACCAGTGATAAAAAGGAGTGCCTCAAACAAAAATTAGAATTTTTTTTTTTTTGGTGGGTACCGGGGGGTCGACCTCAGGACCTCGCGCGCCAACAGGCGCCCGTGCCGCTGAGCGATATCACCGGCCCCTTTTTCGTATGTGGGATCCGGGAGTCGAACTCGGGCCCTCGCGCTTGCCGGGCAGGCGCTTAAGCCGCTGAGCCATCTCACCGGCCCCAAAAATTAGAATTTTGAAAACATGTATCTTTCACCTTCAGCATGACAGCTTACTAACATTTAATGACTTTCCTCATGAGTTTGGTGATGATTTTAACAAACATGTGGGTTCATTTTAGACCTTGTTTAATGAGAAGTGCTTGCATTTGGGAAATACCCATAACTCAGTGAGCCATGATTTTCTAAATGGCCAAGAATGAGATGACAAAATCATGATTAAATAAAAAATGATATATTAAAGTACAAAACGAACCAATGGATTTTAACGTAACAGTTTGAAGTGTTCATTAATATAGATTCTGAGTCTACATTGCAACTAACTTTTAAGAAAATGCCACTTATCCAATTTCAATGTAGCACCAAAAATATACATAATTATCTAAAAGGGCTTCTCCTTCTGGCAGCTACACATCTGTGTAAAGCAGGTTTTTCTTCATATACTTCAATCAAAAAGTGTATTGCAAAAAATTGGACGCAGATATGAGAATCCAGCTATCTTCTATTAAACCAGACATTTCTCACAATTTTTGTCTTGGGAAATTATTTCTGTTACCGCATCATAGCCCTGTTTTTTTTTTTAAATGATTAATAAAATATTCAGCATTTCTTCTTTCAATTTTGAATATAACAAGTATCAATAGATACACCCACATAATCAGAAATCTTTTGGATGTTCAGGAAATTTTAAAAGTGTGAAAGTACGAAAGTCAGGGATTTTGAGAACTGATTAGCTACAAAAGTAAGAACCTAACTTCTTGGCACAACAAATGAGGTCACTCATTCTCTAGCCTGTGTCTCCTTTCCTGCCTGGCTCTCCGTTCTGTCATCATCCGCCCCACTGCCCCTCCCGCTCCTCCTGCCGCTGCTGCACCTTCAGGCTCTGAAACATCAAGCCCGCTCCAGGCTTTATGTCTGCTGCCTTGACTGGCCCTTCTGCATTTGGTCTTCCCTTTTTTTTTGGTCCCTGCCTTTCAAACACCTATTCTGCCTCAAAACATACCTATTGTCATTTCCTTTGATGACCACTGCCCCCCTCCAGGAAGAGTTGGCCACTCCTTCCTTTGTGATCCTCTCCCCTCATCTTTCTAAGCACCTGCCATATGCCAGTGCTGGTTCTCCTGCATGATCTCCAGGACTTACCATGGGTAAACTGTGGACATTTCCCAAGTGATCAGAAAATGAATCCTTTCCAACTTTCACTGTCACTCAAATAGCTGCCTTGGACATGCTTCTGCGTGTCTCCCTGGGCATTTGTGCAAGAAGATTTTAAGATGCAACTCCTGGAAAAGAATTTAGTGGGTCACAGAAAAGAGGTTTCACCTCTACCAACTATTGCCTGCTGTTCTCCAAATTGGTTGGTCCTATAGTGTCACCAGCACTGAATACATCTTCTGATTTCCCCCACATTCTTACCAACACCAATGTAATCGGACTAATTTTGTTCTCTAAACTGATAGCTATTACATTTTCATTTTCCAAATTACTAGTAAGGCCAAAAAAAAAAAATCTTTACACAACCACTTAGGTTTCTTCTTCTGTGAATTGCCCTTCCAGAAATGTCCTGTTTCTGTTTTTCTTTTGGGTAAGTTACAAATCTTTCCTCCCTGTGTGTAGCTGGTCTTTTAACTTGGTCTATGAAAACTTCCATTGTATGGGAATTTTGAATATTAATACACTCAAATTTATGAATTTTTTCTTCTATAAGGTAAGCTTTTTATCCATTATTTAACAGATTCTTCCATATCCCTCAAGTTTATAAGATACTGCGTATATTTTTGTCTGAAACATTGAGTTTTACTTTTTACATTTATGTCTTTAATCCTTCTGAATTTACTTTTTGGTAAGATGTGAAGAAAAAAAATCTACTTTTTTCTTTTCCCATATTTATAGTTAGCTGGGCCAAATGTTGTAATTGAAGATTTCATCCTTCCCCAGTTGATTGGAAGTGCCATTTCTGTCCATATATTCATTAGTCTGTCTCCGGGTCTTTTATTTCATTGGCTTATCTCGACAGTCCGCAAACTTTTACTGTACAATGCCAGATAATTATTTCAGACTTTGTGGGTCCTAGAGTCTGTCACAACTACTTAACTTCTCGTCATTATACGAAATCAGCAGAGCAGTAATGAGGCAGGAGATTGGGGCATGCAAAGCAGCTGGGCAATTGGACTTGACCTGTCAGTCATGGAGACCTGTCAATCATGGCCAGGACAGATGGCAAAACAGCTCTGAGCCCCGCCTAGGATTGCCGGGTCCGACATCAGAATGGGGGTAAAAAAGATGGCGGCCATTGGCCTCATGGCTACTGTCTTTTTTCTTGCACAGTGGCCTACTCTGCATGCAAGGCTGTTTTCTTTTCCCACATTCATTCTTCAGAGCATCTCTTTTTCTTCAGAGCACTTCTTTTTCTTCAGAACACTTCTCCCTTCTTTTCTCCCTACTTTTACCTTTAATAGGTGTAAAATCTCTGTGTTCTTCACTTGTCATATCCAATTCTTCAAACAGGACAAGAAGAGCCTGGAAAGGATCCCCTGGACAAACCAGCTTCCAGTAAGACTTGTATGCTGATAAAACTTTATTTATTAAACAAGCAGTGTGCTGACTCTTTAGTCTATTTATCTACCATTTTATCAGTATCACACTGCCTTAATTACATATAGCTTTATAATAACTGTTTGTGGGGCTGGTGAGATGGCTCAGCAGCATAGCCGCCTGCCTGGCAGGCGCAAGGGCCCAAGTTCAACTCCTGGAACCCACATACGACAAAAGGGCCGGTGATATCGCTCAGTGGCACAGGCGCCCACTGGTCCTGAAGTTGACCCCTGGTACCCACAAAAAAAAAAAAAAAAAAGGTGTTTGTGTTTATTAGAATCAATGTCCCCTCCTTGTTTTTCCTTCAAACTGTCAAAGTCATCCTTGGCCCTTCATCTTTCCATATAAATAGGATCACTTAGAAATTCCTTGAAAATTCCTGATTTTAGGTTTCTCTATTTGCTTTTCTAAGACCTTGAAGTGGGCAGTTAACTCTTTGATTTTCAGCCTCTCTTCCTGTTTCACATTTTCCTTTAGCTAAACATCTTAGCCATGTTTCTCAGGTTTGGTTACTACTGTTTCCACTGTTGTTATAATACTTCACTATCGAATTAGACATAAAAAGTCTGAACAAAACTCTCTAAAACCCATTATGATTTCTTGTTTGAACTAGGGTTTATTTAAGAAGTTTTCTAAAATTGCCAGAATTAATGTAAAGAGAACTAAGAGTTGGGGGGGGTAAAAAGAATTAAGGTATGATATGTACATGGACCAAACTCCCCACAATGAATGTAATTATTATGTACTGCAAACATGTACCAATAAAAATAAAAAATTTTTAAAATTTCCCAAATGTAAGGGAGTAGAGAGGTTTGTTATTTTTTGGTTACTGACTTCATGTTTAATTGTGTTATGTTTGGAGACTCTGGTCTAATTGGGTTTTTTGAGGGGGGATATTTTTTGAAAATTTCTTTGTGACCTAGTACATGGTAAAATTTTATAGGCATTCCAGAATTCCTGAAGTAATGTTCTCTAATCGTTTGGAGCCCAGTTCTATATATCCTTTCATTTAGATCAAATTTATCATCTGTACTGTTCTAAATTTTCCCATCTGATAATGGGTTTCTACATTTTCCTCATAATTCTGTACATTTTGTTCTCTATATATTTAAACTTAAGTTATTGCAAATTATTGGAGTTTCTGAAGAAAGCCTCTAAAAAATAACACTGGCTTAGTGACACACACCTGTAATCCCAGCACTCGGAGAGGCTGAGGCAGGACTGCAAGTTCCAGCCTACCCTGGGCAATTTAGCAACTTGTTGACACCCTGTCTCAGAATTTAAAAATTTGTAAAAGCCTGGGGTTGTAGCTCAAAGCAAAGGCCCTAGTTGAAATCCTCAATGCCACACACAAACCAACATCTTCCCTTTCTGGGTCTGAAAAAAGCGAGAAACAAAACAAAAAATTCAGGTGTAGATCAAAATATCCCCTTTCTTAGTAGTCGAGGCTCAGTTGGAAGACATTTCTTGGCATGACAGCCAAACCATCCTATCGCAGGGATTCCTACACTAGGGCGAGACTCTCCTGTGAGCAACAGAGCCTCTGAGGAAAATCAGAACACAAGGCTCCATGCAGACAGCTTGCTCCCAAGAGGAAGGAGAGGGCAGAGCTGAACCACGCATGCCCAGATATCACAGCAAGCCTCCCCGCCAGAGTGAGGCCTGTGGCTGGGGGCAGCAGGATATGCTCAGGACAATCCTCGCAGGAGCAAAGGGTGAAATGTAGTGTTCTCGTGGGCACATGCCTGCAAATTTTTGTTTCATCTTTCTAATAGTTTTTTTCTATTATTGATTCTCTTTATAACTACTACTATTTTTTAACCTAAAAATCTATTTTGTGCAATTTCAAAGAAGCTATATAAGAACTTTTTGAAATTTCCTTTATGCCTGGTTTACCTTTTTCAGCCCTTTACTTTCTTTAATCTCTCAATGTCATTGCATTTTAGCTGTATCCTTTTCAAAGAGCATACAGCTGAACTTGTGGTGGTAACAGTGGGAATTGTTGAATGAATCCATTCATTTCGTATCTACTTTTTCTCTTGAAAATGTTTAAACCTATACAGTGAAAACCACTCTCACCCTCAACTAAGATCTACCAACTATTAAATTCCTGCCCAACTTGTTCTCTGTATCCCCCATACACACACGTGCGTGCACGAAATTTCTTTTTTGACAAATCATCTAAAAATAGATTACATACATCATGACACTTCACTCCTAAATATTTCAACACACAGCATCAAAGAACAAAAGCATTTCTTCACAACATCACTGTTACCACACCTAGGAAAAGCAACATTAATTCAGTATTTTGCAATATACTGTGTATATTCAAATGTTTGCAATTGTCTCACATATGTTCTTTCTAACTTCTTTCTCCTTTCGAGATCTGTTCAAAATATATACGTGCATCTACGCACATGTCCCTCTCATTTCCATCAGCCTGTGCCCTCCTTTCTCTTCTGTTCTCCATTGTATGGTATCCTTTGCAGAGCCCAGGTCAGTTGTCTTTCTTCAGATTCCACATTTTGGATTTGTCCAATTGTTTCACCCATGGTTGAGCATTTGGGCTGTTTCCAGTTTGAAGCTATTACAGATAAAGCTGCTGTGAGTATTCTGGTACAAGCCTCTGACTGGACACATGTTTTTAGTTCTCATGGGGAAATGCCATGGGGTGGAATGATTGGGTCGTATTTTAAGAATATGCAGATTTTACCAATATGTATATGCCATTTTCCATCCCTCAAAGCAGTGTATGGATGTTCCAGTTACCCCACCTCCCTGCCAATACTTGGTATGGTCACTCTTTTTAATCGTAGATATTCTGATGGTTGTTTAGTGATATCTAATTGTGGTTTTAATTTGCATTTCCATGATGAGTAATGGTATAGAGTATCTTTTCATGTGATTATCAAGCATTAGTATATATACTTGGTAGTGTCTGTTCAAATATTTCATCCACTTTTTTCATCTAATTGCTTCTATCCTTATTTATTAAATTATGAGGGTTCCTTTTATACTTGTGTGTACAAGTCCTTCATATGTAATATTTTCTCTTAATCTGGCTTGTCTTTTTACTTGCTCAAGTGAGCCTTTCATAAAACAAAAGTTTGTTTTTATGAAATCCAATTTATCAAGTTTTTTTCTTTTAAGATTTATGTTTTTAGTATCCTAAGAAATATTTGCCTGGTACAAGGTCACGATTTTACGTTTAGTTTTAGGAGGCTTACAGGTTTAGGTTTTACGTTTAGATACATGCTCCATTCCAAGTTTATATTTATGTATGATATGAGGTAGAAGTTGATGTCTATTATTTTCCATGTGGATATCTAGTTACTGTGGTGACATTTTTTAAAAAAGATGTTCCTCTCCGCATTGACTTGCTTTTACATCTTTGTTTAAAATCAATCAAGGGGGCCGGTGAGATGGCTCAGCGGCATAAGCGCCTGCCTTGCAAGCGCGAGGGCCCGAGTTCGACTCCCGGAACCCACATACGAAAAAGGGGCCGGTGATATCGCTCAGCGGCACGGGTGCCTGCTGGCGCGCGAGGTCCTGAGGTCGACCCCCCGGTACCCACAAAAAAAATAATAATAATAATAAAATCAATCGAATATGTATTTGTTTTTATTGTTAAACTCTATCTTGTCCTGACTATGTGTATGTTTACTGTTTTGACCATTCCAAATTGTCTTGATTATTGAATATTTATAGTAAGCCTTGAAATTAGAGAGGATAAGCCCTCCAACTTAGTTCTTCCTCTTTTTTTTGTTTTTGGTATGTGGGTACTGGGAGTCGACCTCAGGACCTCGCACTTGCCAGCAAGCGCTTGTGCCGCTGAGCGATATCACCGGCCCTTTTTTCCTTTATGTGGGTTCCGGGAGTGGAACTCAGGACCTCATGCTTGCCAGGCAGGCGCTTATGCCACTGAGCTATCTCACTGGCCCAAGTTCTTCTTTTTTAAACATCGCTTTGGTTTTTATTTGTATTTCCGTGTAAATCTTAGAACTGCTCTGTCAATTTCTATAAAATAGGCTGCTGGGACTGTGTTGAATCTCTATGTCAATTTGGGGACAGTTGCAATCTTAACTGTATCAAGCCTTCCATCACTGAACATTGCAAATCTCTCCATTTATGTGTTGATTTTCTTTAATTTCTTTCAGCATTATTTATAGTTTTCAGGTCTTAGATGGTTTTTGTTACATTTATTCTAAAGTATTGCATATTCTTTACTGCTATTATAAATGAAATTATTTTAAAATTTTATTCTTAATTCCTGGCATATAAAAATACAATTGATTTTTATATATTAACCTGTGACAACTTTGTTAAATTCACTTAAATGAATCCTAGATCCTGTTGAATTTTCTTTGTAGACAATCTTGTGCAAGCAAGGACAGCTTCACTTCTTCTCTTCCATCATTTGATCCCTTTTTTATTGCCTTATTGTAATGGCTAGGATCTCAAGTACAATGCTGAGTAGAAGTAATGAAAGTGGGGTCTTTGTCTTGCCCAATCTTAGGGGAAAACATTTAATCTCTCATCATAAATATAATAGCTATAAATTTTCTGTAACTGCCCTTTATCAGATTGAAGCTCTCCAGTTTGTTGAAAAAAAATTTTTTTTGTGTGGGTACTGGGGGTCGACCTCAGGACCTCGCGCACCAGCAGGCACCCACGCCACTGAGCGATATTACTGGCCCCTTTTTTGTATGTGGGTTCTGGGAGTCGAACTCGGGCCCTCGCTCTTGCCAGGCAGGTGCTTACGCCGCTGAGCCATCTCACCGGCCCCTGAAATTTTTAAACATTATTCTTTTTACCCTTATCAGCTAGCATTATTTTATAAAGAATTCTCCCTTTCCTATACTTCTCTCACAATTTTTTTAAATAAGACTTTTTACTTGAAAATTATTTTGTTCCATTCATTGTAACATATTCCTCTCCCTTTGATTATCAAATTATCCCATATTTAGCCACTGGGGACTCCCTTTATGTCAGCCAAACTCTCTGGCCCTTTGCTATGACCCTATTAATCTTTGAGGGTTTCCTTGCTCAATGGAACAAGAGCTGTTCAAAGTTCACCTTTAGCCAAGTGTGGTGGCGCATGCCTGTGATCTCAGCACTTGGGAGGCTGAAGCAAAAGGACCACCATAAATTCAAGGCCAGCCTGCCTCAGAAAACAAACAAACCAAGTTCACCTTTAGCTTTAGGTGTAGTCACACATTTCTCCAAGCAATTGTAGCTTCTATTAGTGAAGAATAATATTCAGAAGCCAAGATACTGGTGTATCTGATTGCTACTGTGGATGTCACTGTTTCTAGATACTTTACATATTTGCACCCTCCCTCTCTCTCTCTCTCTCTTCTCTCATCTCATACACACACAGGTGGTGGAATTAGGACATTATAGCCAAAAGGTACAAAATGTCAAGAGAAATGTGTTGTTTTGCTTTTTATTTGTTTTGTTTTTTGAGCTCCATTGCACACCATTGTGAATATAGTCAATACAATTCTTGCACATTTCAAAATTGCTGAGAGTAAATTTCAAATGTTCTCACCTCAAAAATTGTTAAGTATTTCAGATGATTAGTATGATAACTATCGTCATTTAATCTTCCATATTGTATTCACAAGTGAAAATATCACTTTGCAGCTCATAAATTTATGTAGTTATAGTCAATCAACAATAAAAATAAGACAAAACCAGTTTATATGAACAAGCCCAAATAAAATCCAGTATTACAAGGCTCTTTCTCTCCTTCCCCATTCCATATTTGAATTTCCCTTCTCCCACAGTGAACATAATATTTATCTAAATATAAAATTTTACAATCCCAGCACTCAGGAGGCTGAGGCAGGAGGATCGCTGTTGAGTTTGAGGCCAGCCTAGGCTACATAGTGAGTGCAAGGCCTGCTTGGACTACATAGTGAGACCTTGTCTCAAAAAAAATTTTTTTTATTCTTTGCTCTACCTACAATACTACTGTCTTTATTGACTTATTACTACACATGACCAATACATTTGTGCATGGGACTAGGAAGAGGCATCTTAGTGAATCCCTTAGATTTAGATTCCGGACATAGTCTTCATAGTCTTCCTCATCTCCACTGTGTGAAGAAAAAAACTCCCCCTTTGCTAATTCAAGCCACTATCCCAGCCAGTGTCTCTGTAAAAAAGCAGCAAATGGCTAGTGGGGAGTCTCAGCTTCCAATTTAACCATTTTCCATGGAGAAAATATTTTTGCCTTGTCACTATGCCCTTCAGATACAAAAAGCCCAAAAATGCATGCACAGAAAGCAAAAAGTCTTATGTAGTTATTAGGTATAAAAGTGAGTCAGGGCCTTTTATTTCTGTGCCTCATTTCCTGGATCCAGAAAATGGCACTACATGCATTGTGATCATGAAATACAGTGAATATTTACATTTTAAAATTTATTAGAGTAAAAGACACATTGCCATTAAGCCCCTTCAAAATACTCCTCCTTGCTTTGAACACACTTAGGCCATCATTCTTGCCCTTTCTGAAGTAGTTCTGGAAGTCCTCTTTCATGAGTGTCTTTAGTTGCACTGTCATGGCTGCCTTGATGTCTTGAATTGATTCAAAACATGTATCTTTCATGGTCATTTTGACTTTGGGGAAAAGCTAGAAGTTGCACAGTGCCAGATCCAGTGAATAAGGTGCATGAGGACACACTGTAATGTTTTTACAACCCCGCTTTTCCTTAGGCTAGCCCTTGGCTTCAGCATTTACTATATTTTTTATCAGACCTGGTAAAGACTTGTATAGTGCTTATTATATAAACTTGCATGATGTTATCCCCATGTGGTCCCATAAATGACCCTTTAGCATTACATTTTATCCTTCTACCAAGCCATCTGTTTATAAGTGATGGGGCATGTGTCAAGGCTTGTGAAATCTGAGACCATGGGTCCATTGTCATTCTCCCTTCACTATAAGATGCTCTCTCTAACGAGATGGTGTTGTGTAGGAAGTCATGACAATAAATAAAGTTGTCTTTATGTACATGAATGGTGATGCTGCTGTTAACTTTATTGGCAAAGAAGATAAGTCAACTCTGACACACACATCTGTTCTTACAAAAACAAATCACTGCCTCTCAATGAGAGAGGTGTTGAATGCAACCAACCAGCTACGAGACTGATAACCATCCCTGGATAATGGTGGCAGTTGGGGACCTAGTGTTGCCCTTTGCTGTTAGCAGGTGCTATTCAGCAGGGGTGGGAGCCATACCATCCTTGGTGAGAGGAAGTGCACACCTTCGCACCTATGAATAATCTCCATCATGCCAGCAAGGCAGCTTTGCGCAAGCACCGAGGCAACCGAGGAAGGAGGCTGACTGCATTCACTGGGCAGATCGTTTTCCACATGATTACTGAATACCTCATCCACAGTGGATGCCCTTCGGTGGGCGACTACCTTCCTATTTTGCCTATGAGAAAAGTTCCATCCGCCTTCCTCTCTCCCCTATCTCCTTGTTATCAGTCTCCCATTTTTGCTCTTTCCAAGTCCAAGATTTTCTCCTAAGTCAGTATAAATTCATACTTGAAGCCACCTCTACTTCCACACAAAGAGGGAAATCAGATATATTTCCAGATGTTCTGCACACTGGGGTGATTTCCCTTCACCACAGTCACTCAGGGGCATTCCTGAGTGGTATTATACTGCCTACTCAGAAACCAGCATTGGTGTCTACTCGGAAGACCTGTTTTAACACGGGGCCTATGATTACTTCTCCCCTGTTATTTAGTCATTTTGAAAATTCTCCAAAAGGCAAAGAAGTGAGTACAGGTACCATGGGAGTCAAGCCACCTGCTCATGTAATTTACTCGTGCAATCTGGACCTGCCATAACCATTTCATATACTGCACATGTCGAGTTGTACTATTCAATGGATCAGAGAATACCCAGTTTATCTTCCTGGTTTTTGTTTTTTTTATTACATATGTTCATGATGCATAAAATTGCATGCATCTTCAGGAATTGGTAAAAATACAGATCACATCTTAATCATTTTTACTTCTTGTCCCCTTCCTGGAGAACACCGTTTATAATGGGTGTTCCAGATCACAGCTACGTGACATATCTTGTTCAGATACTTTATTTGTACCAGAGCATATTAGCAAGCCAACAAATCCTTTTTGTAGTTATTAGCAAGAAGATGTACAGCTTTATCCCAAATCTCTGAGGATCTATGCTACGGTTCTCTCATTCTTCTTACTAGAAGATTCATAAAGCACCCCTGTCTACCAGAGATGCTTCAGTTACCCCTGGAACTGCTAGATCATACAGCATAAATGGCAGAGCAGCTTACACTGTGGTCTGGTCAGGTTTAGAGTTTCATGTTCCAGGTAAATTCCCTGATAACCGGGTAAGAGTGGTACACTTAAATCAAGTCTGTCTGCTTCCCGAATCTAAGGAGGCTCCCCTCGAGTCTTTTTATTTATGGTGGGTGGTACAAGGTACAGACTTGTCTCTTACTTTATAGGAGGATATTCTGACATGATCGAGGCTCACAGTCTTTTAAAATTGATTTTTCTATTTCCTGAAGTTTCAAGGAGTTTATCTCCCATCTACAGGCATGCATACTTGTTTGTCTTATTAAGATGTTTAAGCTATGTGATACTTCCTGCTCACCAGATGTAATTAGCGTAATGTCATTGTTGTAATGTTGCAGAATAATGTTCTGTGGAAAATCAAGTTTCTCCAGATCCCTCAATTCTCTATTATGACAAAGAGCAGGGGATTAAGGACTCTGAGGAAAGACAGCAAACGTGAACTGCTGACCTTGCCCCATGCAGGCCGACTAATTCTAGGTTGCTTCTCATTATCTTTACTGATGGAAATGCAATAGAAACACCTCCTAGGTCTCCAGCTACATATCGGGTACTAGGGGATCTGTGGGCTTTCATCAGGAAATGCATCATGTTCAGGAGAGCAGCTTAGGTTGGAATTATCACATGATGAAGTTAAGATCATCACAGTCGTTCTCAGAGACCCACATAGCTGCTTTTCTTTTTATCATCAAAACATTAGATTTAAAGGAGAATGTCACAGGTATCACCACCCCCTGCCTTTTAAAAGTTCTTGATGGAACTTTTGACGGAGTTCCAAGGACCTCCTTTTGGCCCATCCTTACCTAATAGCTCTTACTCCATAGGACCTGTGGAGATTCTGTGAGTTATTAAGCAAATCTAATTTCCTCTGTACAGTCAGGAATGGGGAAATAACTATAGGATAGCTCTTCATTTCACTAAATCCCTGGGTTTAAGATGGGTGAGGTGAGTTGGAGTCAAGAGTCCATCAATTACCAAATGTTTTTAAATCCCTCCTCACACCAGTGGACTCTGGAGCATTTTGGAACTCCAGGAATTAAAATCAGTTCAAAGGCAGTTCCCAAGAACACCCAGAAGTTTGGGTTATTTCTCTTCACTAGTGCTCAGCCATCCTGGTAAGTGAATACAGTTTCTGAAGAAAAGATTAGGAGAAACATTCACAAAGTATGTGCATTACAAGATTGAAGAGCCCTTTCTCCTCAGCCCACAGCCTCTGAGTCTTTTGAACTATGTCTGAAAATTGAGTAAGAGGTTGTGATACCCCCAGTATAGTGCCCACCAGACCTAAATTATGTCTACTTATACTATATTTCATTTATGCTTTATTACACTGTCTTTATGCCATTCTGTTTCTTTGGGACCCTGATCAGTTTGCCATCATATAGATTCTTGTGAGCAAACAGATTGCTCTTCTGTCTTAGCCCATTTGGGCTGCTGTAACTAAGTGCCTTACACTAAGTAGTTTAAGAACAACTGAAGTTTGTTTCTTGTACTTTTAGAGGCTGGGAAGTCCAAGATCAAGGAGCCAGCAGATTCAGTGTCTGGTGAGGACCAGCTTCATGGGTGACACCTTCTCATTATGTCCTCACCCAGGGAAAGGACAAGGGGACATATGGGGCCCTTTTTTATAAGGACTGTAATCCCATTCCGAAGGCTCCACCTGCACGGCCTAATTACCTCTGAAACCTCCTAATATCATCACCTTGGGACTCTAGGACTTTGTCAAGGTGACTGAGCAAGTTTCTCATGTTAAGACCATCTTGACATTCCCATATCCTGAGTCTTTAGACATTTTTCTCCATATTATTTGTTGTAGGTTTTTGCTATTTGAGCATGATCATGAATTAGAATTTGTTTGAAATGCATGATCCCAGGTATAGCCACACCTACAGAATCAGAACCTGCATTTTTAACAGGACCAGCAGGTGATTCTGCACATTCCGCTTTGAGAAACTGTTGTGGATGATTGTTGAGTTTAAGCTTCCATTAGGTACCATTTCTATGTGTCATATTCCATACATTAATTCTAAAATTCCACCTGACTGCTCTACTACCCATAAATTTAGCCTGATCTAATCTTATATTGTATCTTCCTGAGTCTCAGACCTTCACTCCCATACATTCTGCTTGCAGGGAAACAAACTCATTAAGATAGGACCTGGTGGAGAGAAAATTCAGGGTTAGAGCCACCCTTAAGATATACAGGGTCGCCGGAGATTTAGCTCAGCGGTGCAGAGCCTGCTTGGCAAGTGCAAAGTCCTGAGTTCTATTCCCAGTACCAAAAAAAAAATATCTATCTATCTATCTATATATCTATATCTATATCTATATATATATATATATATATAGATATAGATATAGATATACAGGGTCTTGGGCAGATATATTTTTGTAAGGCTCTTTGCTACCTACACAATTTAACTTCAAAATGTATTTCAAAATTCATAGTTACATGTGTACTGAAATAATTTAACTTTTAGGAACATATTGAAACAACATAGACCTTCCTGCCTCTGCAGTTCCTAAAATAACAAATTAGACTTATTATCTAATGCTAGTTGCATCATCGCTCACAGTATTGCCTCACCCATCATGCTACCCATGGATACTAGCTTCCAGGGACTGGTAAAAGTTGTCACTGTGCATTGTCAAAGGTGCCACAAGTGTAACTTTATCTGAAGTATGCAGGATGTTGATGATGTGTTTCTGGCCTGGTCGTGTTTACCATTCAAAATTTATGTAAACATAAATTAGCACTTCATCTGATCATGTCTTGAGCTGTTCCGGTCACTTTCGCTGCATCCTAGAATGCCATCTCTTTCAATATTGAGCACACCCTGGCCCTGCACACAGCCCTCCTCCACACCCCCAGGGGAAGAAGAGGCAAAAGGCCCACGGAGAGAGTGAAAAACGAAGGCCTGTTTGTACGTGGAACATCTGTCCCTCGGTCAGCCTGGCTTCAGACTGCCCTGGTGAGCACACGACACACCTTCGCAGAAGGCTTTCTCTCGCGCGTGGCTATAGAGACCTTGGCTTCATTCCTGGCTGAGGCTCCACCAGCCCCACCTCCGCTTCTGCACTGTTTAGGGCTCACAGCTCCAAGATTTCAGGGCTTTTGTTCTCTTTGCTGGTTTGTGCTACCTAAAGACTTCCTTGTTTGTTCTTCTAAGGTCAGACCTGCTTTAAAATTTTTAGTTATATGTAATCTAGAATTTCTAGGAATTTGTCATGGGAGAGGTATCAGTTGTCTCACTCTACCAGGTTTCCAGAATCAGAACTCCTCGTTATCTTTGTGTTTCAAATAAACTCAATTGAATGCATCTCAGTTTATCTGGCATTTATTGAGAACCTTAAATGTGCAAATTTATCGCTAGACATTGGAGATCAAGAGCTGAGTAACACTGAGCTTCTGCTTTTAAGGAATATGCAGTTGAATGGGAAAGACAGGCATATTTTAAATTCATAATTTGGTAAGTCATGTCCAATTTGCAGAATAAGCAATGAAGAGAATGGGTGGAGAAGATACACAGCAAGACAGCAAGAGGGCAGATACCAGTAAATGAAGATTTGACTGGGACATTAGGAGAGTTTGCAGTAGTGTTCCCAGTTGAGAATTCCTGGCACTTTTAGAAAAATTTTTATGCTTTCTAAATCCTGAACTTTAAGAAAAGCTGAAAAATGAGAAGATGTATATAATTCTCCTGTGAGAATTAGCTTTACCCCTAACGTAGAGACGCTACTGACTCAAAGGAATATACTGACATCAATTTAAAAGCAAATGAGCCGTTGATGTTTCTGGAGACTAGGGCAGAGGTATGTGCAAAAGAAAGCCACGATCTAATCGGATCTGCTCACAGGTACAGCCATGGTGTGCGCTGGTAACCATAAGTCACTCTTGCAAATAAAATAAATATTAGTAATTTACACAGAGAGTATACATTATACAAATCCTTTGAGTGCCTTGCCAAGAAACAATAAGTTTTGGAAGCAAAACAAATTCTTGAATGGGAATTTTGCCATGTGTATCTGTGGGTGTGCCACTAACCTTGTTAGAAGATACGAGTATTACATTACTTGGCAATTATGCAGTGTTTGTTGCATTTTCTGCTGTTTGGGTATTCACTGTACACTCTAGTTTTTTCAAGACTTTTAATGAAGAATGTACAAAGAGAAGAGTAGATCAATGTTGTTATATAATGTTTGCATAAGAAAACAGAAAGTTGAGACAAGGACTCACTATGTTATGCAGGCTGGTCTTGAGCTCATTAGGATCACTGCCTCAGCCTCCCAAGTATCTGCGATGGCAGGTGTATCACCACACCTGGTTTATCTTTGCATTTTTAAAATGACCTTTATTTACTATTTATTTTGAATTAATGTTCCTTTCTTCTAATGTTTTATATTATCAAATATATGGATCAGAAGTCAATTTTTACTTGTTATTGAAATATATAATTTTGTCATAATATTTTGGGTTATTATAGCAATAGCCAAATAAGTATTACATCTTTTCCTTTCTCCACAGAAAAACCTCTAATTTTTTTAGTATAGTCTATTGCAAAAAAACAAAACAAAACAAAACAAAAACACTGTTCATCGTTTATTATTATGGACAATCATGATTTTAAAACACAGAAGCAAAGTGTTATGAAAATATAGAATAATTTATGAATTTGCAAATTCAAATTCTGCACCACAAAAACCAGTATCTGTCAAGAATCTGGAATCACTGCCCTGTACTAAGGCAGCCACAGTGGAAATGGATAGGAAAGAACAGACTAGAGAGGTCTTTAGGAGGGAGAATCAGCAGGATAAGATGTCTAGCTATGAAGAACAGGAGAGAAACAGGTGTCTAGAATAACATCTGGGATCTGTTTATTGAGTTGGTTGATAAAGGCTTAAAGAGTGAGGGGGTGGGGGCCTCGGTGAACTTAGCTGAGATTGTGAGAACATAGGAAGGTCAGGAAGACTGGCATTGACTGCGATGTTCTCCAATGCCCAGGGCTCACGAAGGAGTTTGTTCTGGAAAAGAAGGCTTGAGACTTATACACAGCCAATGGGAGTTGGGATCTCGGGCATGTTAGTGTCTGTTTCCAATAATTAGACTTGTTTAATTGATTTCAAATATAACAGAAGAGGCAGGTGTTTGGAAGCAATATGGGATAATTATTTTACAGCTTTCTCAGCCTCACCCATTACCTTAGTCATTTTGGAAAAAAAAAGAGTGACAGCTGGCTATGGTTTTTAGCCTCTAGAACTCTTAGTGTTACAGATATATGTACTCTAAAAATGAAGGAGAAATACCTTTTGGTTTTACTTTAAATTAAAACCAAAATGTCAGTGAGGAGAGAAATCATCTTTTTCCCCCCTTTTCACTTTAAGTACAACATTTATATATGGATGGCAGGGTCACTTAAGAAAATCAGTTAAATCAAGTAGGAAAATTACTCGGTACAGACAAGTGATTAAAAGCATCCAGCAGAACCACCACTGTGCTACATTAATATAAAATGGTGAACTAATGTGGCACAAGGACCTCATCTAATTAAGAAATTGAATATCTGTGGTCGTGTTCCGATTTGTATGCTGTGGACCTTAGAGTTCAAGGCAAAAGCTCCGAGTCAGACGTGTGGAAGTCTGAATCCTGACTCCACTGCTTCCGAGCTGTGTGACCTTAGGTAAACTTCGTAATCCCGCTAAGCTTCGGCTTCCGCATACGTAAAATGAGTCACCCTTGGCTTTACCCATTCCCGAAGCCTCTGCTGTTCATGCACTCAACATTGCTTATAGCTGCTCACTTCTGTCTCTCCCCCCACCAGGATCCATGTCCAGGCTGTGGACATCTCTTCTAAAGACCAATTGGACACTCTCCAAGTTGGTCTCGCCACATCAGTCTTGTGCTCTTGAAATCCATTCTTGAGCCTTCAACCAGAGGGACGGCTTGAAATCAAAAGTCTGATGATGGTATCTATGACTTCAAAGCCTGCAGTGTCTCCCCCTTGCTCTTAGATTTTACCACCAACACTACCACCCACAGTGGTGTGCTTACAATAGTCTCTTAGCCATCTCTGGCCCGTGGCCCTTTGTGCAGCGTGAAGTCAACCTCCATCTCCTCCACTCCATGCACTGTGACCACCTAATATCCTTTTAGCCTTCAAGTCACACCATAGAGGCCACTTTTGCAGGCCTCTCCCCTATCCCTCAGGAGGTTACGAATTTCCTAATTCTGGGTAATGTGTTCCCGTGACAGAGTGTACTTGTGTCATCACGACACACCTCACACTGCATTGTATCTGTGGACTTGGCCATATCTCCAACGAGGCTCTGAGCACCTTAGGAGCAGTCAGCAGGTCTCTTTGGTTCACTATGGCATCCTCCACCACTGGCAAGTACTTAAGCAACAGTAAATGCTCAAAAACTTTTGCTTCATGAACCAGTAAATGAATCAAACTTCTGTGTTTCCACCCTTGGTGTGGTCTCTCATCCAGTCCTTGCTTCCTGCTTGCTCTGCCTGCCTAGAACTGATCACATGGTGCTGAATTTAGATTTCTAGTTGTTTGCTATTTGATAACTTGCTATTGGTATTAAAAATCCTGGACTATACCTGTGGTCAGAAACATTTCTACATATGGTCCTAAACCAAGCAATATCTCAGGCCAAATTATGCAGTAGCATCATGGTACCATCCATATAAACATAATACATAAAATATATCTCCTATATATTATTACTTATATGGAACACATATTTATATGCATATTTCCTTTATTTAAATTTTATCATATACATAATATAATAGATTATAATTATATAAATATGAATAATATGTGATTGATTGTTTTACACTTAATTGACTTATATGTTTTCATTCTTCCATCAGATCAATCTTTGACTTTCATTTTTATAATAAGTATAGCACTTTGATAGTTTATTTCAATCTATGATTTACATGTTCTTTTTTTCTAATGTTGTATGAATTTTTAAATAATACTTATTTTATCAGTGAGGGTTTTATTAGGAAATAGAAACTAGTTTGTCTTCCAAGTATGAAAAGTTTTAAGACAGGAAGGCAGATTTCTGTCATCATCACAAAAGAGAAGGCCAGGATGCCATTTTTAATACATTGTCCTGGAGCCTGGAACCATGTGATTCTCACCAGCTCCCCAGAGAAACTGCGAAGTTTATGAATCCCTAAGACGCTCCTTCCCAGTGCCTGTCTCAGCCTATAGCACAAGACAGGCAATTCTCAGAAGCTCATCTCAAAGCTGCTTTGAACCTCACATCTCAGTCAGCATCTTCGCATAACTCCTAAAGAATGGTGGCCTAACTTCTCTTCCCCTTCCTCGGTGAGTGCTCTTTGGATGATCCTTTCTGGAACTTCACAGAGAAGAGAGTTTTCCAAAACACAATACCGGAGGCACTGGAGGTACTGGAAGAGGATGGCAATGGTCTTCAATAGTTCAGCATGCAGTACTCACTAAAAACAGGTCAATGACACTGATGATATTAAACATAATAGATACCTTGGGTACCAATGCCCATTTTCCTATAAAATCACAGAAACTAAATGGTTATGCACATTCAATGGAGTCCACATAATGGGTGTTACAGCTGCCGCAGAGCTATTTGCATTACTTTTTTATGATTGTTTAAGTGGACAGGTGAGGCATATTCTTGTGTCCTACACAAAACCCATTAAAAGCAACAGGCTTCTACAAACCTGGGGAAAACCCAGAGCAGTGCTGCCCTCTTAGATTTTGATCTTGGCAAAGGGGATATAAATCAAAGTGATCTAAACTGAATCAGATTTCCCAGTAGAAACTAAACCATATTTACTACCAGCAGTCTGAAGACCAACTTTTTAGAGAAAATGACCACAAGTGCCACTCTTAGCTAAATTCAAATTGTAAATCTGTGTACACATTAACATAAGTCTTAAAAAAAAATGTGTGGAAACCACAGGACAATATGGAATCCAACCACTGGAGGATAATAATTAAACTGCTGACATCTTTTAGTGATTTTTGGTTGATCTAGCACAATAAATGGAAAGTGCAATTACTTTTGTTCACAGAATCTTTGAGTACCTTCTGATAGGACTCTTTGAATAGATCTTTGAGGAAACTTAGGAACTTGGGAAGATGTTTTGAGAAATAAACCTACGAATGTATGTTTGCCAGTATAAATCTGCTTATAGCTGGCATGTATACCAGGCAACACACCATTGGTCACATACTTTGGATTCTGTGTTTTCACCTTATCTGTTTTGTAAGTACTAGATCCCACCTGTACCATGATCTTATGGTACAAAGATCATATATATATATATAGATAGATAGATAGATCTTATATAGATCTTATATATATATTTATATTTATCTTATATATATATATTTTTTATTTTTAAATGCACACTTTAATCTTTATTTGCACTGAAATTTCCACTTATCCCTTATTATATTGTCACAGAGGGGCAAGAGCTCTAGTTCCAGGACTGGAATAGTAGCCAGAATCACTAATATCAGTAGGTTGATCCTGAGTACAGAAGGAATCCTGTTGCAGTTACCATGAAATTGAATCCACCAAAGGAGAAATACACTTTCCATTTTAAAAAAGTGAAAGAGTGAACAGTTTGAATACTTGTGATTGAAGAAGCTACATTTTTTCCCTCTTGAGCATACTGGTACAGAAAGATCCAAATTCATAATCTTATTCAAAAATCACTTTCCTGTTCTAAACATTTCCAGAATTCTCCTTTGTGAATTGCCTTTAGAATTGATATGATCCAAGCCAGGTGTGGTAGTACACACCTGTAATCCCAGCTCTCGGGAGGCTGAGGCAGGAGGATCTCTGTGAGTTCAAGGCCAGCCTGGACTATATGGTGAGACCCTCTCTCAAGAAGAAGAAGGAGAAGGAGAAGGAGAAAAAGAAGAAGAAGAAGAAGAAGAAGAAGAAGAAGAAGAAGAAGAAGAAGAAGAAGAAGAAGAAGAAGAAGAAGAAGAAGAAGAAAAAGTATTGATATGGTAGATGATAGATGATAGGTGTTCATTTTTATGATGTTAAAAGGTGATAGATGTTCATTTTTATGTTAACAAGACAATTTCCATTTGTCTGCTGCCTTTCTGTTCTTCCTGTCTGTCTCTCCTCCCTTCCACTTGGTTGAAATTCATATATTCCTTCTGTCCCACTGCCTACCTGTTGGAGCTAAGCAGGAAGTGTTCTATGGTGCTACAGTGAGTACCAGGGAGCTGGAGTGGTGGAGCCAATATGAGGCTGCCAGGACAGGGAAGTAAGGCTTAGAAGCACGTCAGGCTGTCACTGCACTGAGAAACATGCTGCTTGTCCTCCCAGAGCCACAGAGTAGGCAAGCTTTACCAAGTCTCTGGTGACTTTGGCGCTCACATCTGTGAAATGAGTGGGTGGGGGTAGTTAACCCTTTTTCCTACTCTAATAACCTGAGGCTGTGATATCTATCTGCTTGTTGAAGGAACACAGTATATATAACTTGCTAAAGATGGAAATAGGTGCCAGAGGCCAACACAAATTTAGGCAGAGAGAGAAAATTGAATAAATCCATTCTAATGCCATCAGAAAAGCTTGGATCTGATTGGAGGTATCTAAAGCGTGTGAGAAACAGGATGAACTTGGCAACTTCTCAGTGCAAACGGCCAAGTACTTTAAAGCTCTGGAAAGTGCTGGTCCCCATTAAGTGAGCTCCTCCAACTGCCTCCTCTTCCTCCCTGCGCTACAACTCCGCCCACATGGCCGTGCGTCTCCCTGGTTGACTTCCTGGTATTTCTTCCAGCCTGCAACCTTTCCTCACCAACTGTCAGGGCCATGGCGATTCTTCCCGCTGAGAGCGCTGCCCCGGAATTTAAATGTGCAGCCAGGATGCGATGTCAATATTTGACTCAATTCTCTTGAAAGCTGCCCAGGACTGTCTCCCCAGGGTGACCTGCTGCTGTTTAACATAGAGGATAAGCTTGCAGAGGAAGGTGTCCCAAGTGGCAGGATGAATACACCTACCCCATATCTAGCTCTATCAACTGGATATCCAAAGTCCAACAAACTAAGTAAGCAAATAAATAAGTAAATTTCAGCTAAATAAATAAGCATAAGCTCTGTATTTTAAATTTCCAAGTCAGTAAGGTCACAGTATAATCTAGAAGGAAGAAACTAAGCCAAATAAGATGCTGTTAAATACAACTGAAGTAATAATTTACTTACTAAAGGAAAAAGAAAAACAAACCCTAGATTCTGTGTCCATAGAACCTTGATGAGTTCAATCTCACTGATGTAAACAAAGTATGTATTTTTTTCACTAATCACACTTGTGTGTTCATTTCCTTTCCCGTCAGTTATATCATGTGGTTCATGGAAGATCAACTGTAAGTCAAATTCCCTAGTTTCTGTTTCTAATGTTGGTGCCCCTAAGAGCCTCTCTACAGAAATCATAGAGGCACCACTGTATGGATTCTGGGGACTGCTCACTGGGCACACTGTCTGGAAGAAGGCTGCAGCAACTCAGGTGTTGGGCTGTTAGGGCATCAGGCTGTGAAAATTGTCTTTTCCTCTTCATACCATCAGACAACACAACCTCCAATGCTGGTGGAAGCCATCCTGAAGCTGGGTGACAGGGCAGGAGCTATGAAATCCCCCAGGGAACTCAAGATTCCTGCCTGCAAGAAGACATCGATTGATGTAGCTCTCCATCTGACTCACCCTGTGTGGTGTGTGTACAGAACTACTGTTTCTCTGTCTTACCTCTTAGGAGGGCATGTTGCCTGCTGGAAATTTACTCCAGGCAGAAAGAGTGGCAAGGCCAGCTCGCATTGTTCATAAGCACTTCATAACCTCGGCCATTCCCCAGTGATTTACAATGTTTGATTTCTCCCTGGGACAGAAGAGTGCTCTGTAAATCAAGCCCATCTTGGTTTGTCAAACCTGTGTGCGTGTTTGCTGAGTCCTCAAGTCAAAGGCAAGTTGGGACAGTGTGGAGACTTTGGCTCCCCCATCTCTAGCTTACCATTTTGATGAAACAGTTCTAGGGTGAGGTTGGCCCTAGGAATTATTTCTCTGACTCATACTCCCTTTGCTCTTTTCACACACTCAGAACGCAACAACTCTGAGCACCTCATCGCCCTCGGCAGAGAGAGAGGCCAGGGTTGAGGCAAAGCCCTGCTGAGGCCCACTCCCAAGGCTGAGAATACAAACAGGGAGGTGCCTCTCCCAAGCTGATTTCTTTCATCACCCCAAGCTATTTGGGGACACCATTGCCACATACTTCATGAAGAAGCCTCAAACTGGTTCTAACTTTTGAAAATGGGGACAGGCCTATTTAAGATCCATGTACAAAGCTGACACAGAATGAAGCCCAGCAAAGAGGGGGGCCATTGGTTTGGTGTCTGCCCTTCTTGTTAAGGTAGGGAGAAGCTGCACCTCCAGAGACGTCAACCAACATGAGAAATGCAGATCCTGACCCTGAAAAGCAGTTGGGCATTTCATCCCGTGCTTCCTTTTTGTTAATCTGATCCAACGGACATTTATTCTGTTAGCACTGAGGTGCAAAGATGAGAAGACATAGGACCTCCTTTCAAGAAACTCACAATTTAGGAGGGGAGGCAGGCAGGAAAGCAACTTCGATAGAATCTGCAAGTGTAAAGCAGAGTGCGATTTTTCCCTTCTCAGGACACGGGTGGTAACACACAGATGCTCCAGAGCACACGCTGTACCACTGTGTATCTCCATGCATGACTGGGATTGCAGGGCTGTTTCAGGTGGGGCAAAGGGCGCCCAGCCAGCACTTGGGAATGGCACCAATTGCACAGGGGCCACCAGGGCTCTACCACTTTCTCATGGCTCACTCAATCTGGAACTGAACAGTGAGTGTGCAAAGCTTGGAAAAGACACAGCTCGCCTGTCTCACTCTCTGGAGAACAGAGAAGACATCTGTTACATACCCGCAGCTAGTGATTCCCCGGGTCTCTACCCCACAGCTTGGCTGGCCTTCTTTGACTTTGACCCAGCCTCCGTCCTTCTATATTCCAAGAATTCTTTGAATAAAATGTAGAAATGGGGTTTTATTGGAGAGTGAATTTGGAGAATATTAAGATGCTACTGCTGGGTGGCATTCATTCAGACATTTATTCATTTATTATTCCTAAATTTTAAAATCGTATTGGGTGTTGTTATCATAGTGCAGATCTGGAGTACCCCCCAAAGACCCATGAGTGAAAAACTTGATCCCAGCACTATTGGGAGGTAGTGGAAACTTTAAGAGGTGAGGCCTACTGAGAGCTCTTAGGTCACTGGGCGCCTGCTCTTGGAGGGAAACGTGGAGCCTTATCATAGCCATGAGATGACACACTGTGCTCTGCCATGGGCTCCCACCACGATGTGCTGCCTCATCACAGACCCAAAGGCTACAAGAGCAATTAATCATTCACTCAAAACTGTAGCCAAAAGAAACATTTTATCTTATAGGTTGATTATCTCAAGTATTTGTTACAATAACAGAAAATTGGCTAACACAGATGTCTATTGTGAGTTAATAGACTGGTGCAAAAGTCACGTATGTGCAACAGATGAAGATAAAATGCGTCTGATCTCAAGGAGTTTGCCTTCAGTATGAGAGACCTGAGTTAGTCAATTAACAAAAATACAAAAATGATAGTGCGTGCTCTAACAAAAATATATTAAGATTTTGGGTTTTGGTTCTGCATGCAAGGAGCTTGGAGGTTGCCACTCCATCCTAGCAAGAAGTTAAAAGCAAAACAAACTGAAAACTCGACTTTTCTTAGCTCTCTAAGAGAAGTGAGGTTACAAGGTGAACTGCCGCCCTCAAATTGGAGAGGTGGACAGGCAAAAACCTTACCAGAGCAGAGACCTCTACAAGAAACCAGCACCCAGCTGCGGGAACCTGAACTGCAATCAACAAACTGCTGGAGATTCAGTGCAGGTAAGTGTAAAAGTTAAAACTGCCAGGGGACCCAGTCACAGGAGGCCCAGGCTTTTGTCAATTTTACCTCCAGGAGCTCAACCAGTTTCTCACAATAAATATTAGAGAAAGAATCTCCTCATGAGGAGGAAATGAAAGGAACCATTCTGAAACACAAGCAAACATTCTGTACTTTATAAGATCTCTGTTCAGGAAAAACTAGTTAACCAGAGTCTAACCTGCAGGGTTTTATATCAGAGCCTAACTGACCTATGGGCTCCAGTGTGCTCGAGCCATTCCATTCCACTTGAGCAGAGGGAAAGACAAAGAAATATTTGTGAGGTCCACAGTCAAGAAACAGAGGAGGATCAGGCTGGTGATATAGCTCAGTAGCATAAGTGCCTGCCTTGCAAGCGCGAGGTCCTGAGGTCGGTTCCCGGTACCCACATAAAGGGAAAAAAAAAAAAAAAAGAAAAGAAAAAAGAAACACAGGATCACTGAAAGACTGGATTACAGGTCTATCCAATGCTTCCTTTCTCCCTTCCACATTCTACAACCACATGACAGAGGGCATATTTACAGCAGTTCCTTTTACCCAGTGTATCTTGTCCAGCAACAAAGAAATAATTACAAGGCATACTAAAAGCCAAAATACACACTTAAAACGACAGAGCTAGCATTAGAATAAGACATGGCAATGTCAGACAGGTATGTTGGAGTTATCAGAGTTGGGATTTGAAATAGCTGTGGTTACTATTAAAAGGGTTCTAGTAAGGTTTGTGCCAATAATGTTTGGACAATTGAATGCTAATGTCTGGTGTCCTGAATAACTAACTTAAAGATAGTAATACGTAATGTATTAACCATTGTTACCCTCCTATTATGTTTGTTTGAAAATTTGTTCTTCTTTTGATTTGTTTTGTTTTTTCTTCTCTTTAAAATAAAAAAAAAAAAGGGTTCTAATGAAGAAAGTAGACAACAAGCAAGAACAAATGTCTAAAGTAAGCAGAGAGAAATTCTAAGAAAGAACGAAAACAAAACATTAGAGAACGAAAAGGCTAAAATTGAAATAAGGAATTCTTTTTATGGGCTTACAAATAGAATGGAACTATCTGAGGAAAGAATCTTTGAGCTTGGAGATATTAAAAACTTCCAAAATGGAAAGACAATCTGAAAAAAAAAGGACTGGAAAACATTACAGGGTTCTAAGAACCCTGGGACAACTGAAAAAAGGTGTAGTGTGCACAGAATAGAATTTCAGAAGGGAAAGAGGGAGAGGAACAGGAATAGAGGAAAAATAATGCCTCAGAGTTTCTCCAAATTAATATTAAGGCCAAAGACTCAGAAAGTTCAGGGAACATCAATAAGGATAAATACAACCCCTCTTCAAAAAAAAAAAAAACTAACAAAATCCAAAAAATACTTATGCATAACATATTAAAAATACAAACAGAAAAAAAGAAAAGACAAAATCTGAAAAAAGCCAGAGTAGAAAAACATCTTATATGGAATAACAACATTTGACTTCTCAAAAGCCATGTACATTGGAAGTTATTTAGGAGTAAGGAGAGAAAAAGAGAAAAACCCACTAACCTACAACTTTGTACCTTCCAAAATTTGCCTTCAAAAGTAAAGGAGAAATAAAGACTTTCCCAGACAAACAAAATTTGAGGGAATTTGTGACCAGTAGATTACCTTGCAAGAAATGTCCCAAGAAGTTCTTTGGAAAGAAAACGCTATAGATCAGAAACTCAGATCTGCATAAAGAAAGAAAAAGCATCAAAAAGGATCAGGTGAGGATAAACAAACCTTCTATACTTCCTATGCTCAATTTATCAAACAGATTTAAGTTTGTTCAAAATAACTGTAGCAATGAAGTATTTGATTATTATGCTGTATTTATTTATATATGTACTCATATATAAGTGAAATGAATGACAGCAATGATACAGGGACAGGAGGAAGAAATTAGGACTATTAATTTGTTATTATAAGAAATGTAAAATATCAATGAAGCAGTATTATATTATTTGAAAGTGGACTTGGTTTAGTTAAAATGTATATTGCAAACTCTAAGTTAACATTAAAAAAAGCTTTAAAATTCTAACTGTTATACTAGTAAAATTGAGAAAATGAAATTATTGAAAATGCCAAATTAAAATCAAAAAAGGCAAAGACAAAAAATGAAAGACAAAAATTGGGAACAAAAAATGAAAGCAAAATAGAAAACTGTAATGAATATGGTAGATATTATTCCAACTATATCAATAATCACTTTGAACATCAATAATCTGAGTGCAGCAATAAAAGAAAGATTATCAGAGTGGATCAGTGTGGATCAAAGAGTATCAGAGTGGATCAAAACACACAGAAGACCTGCATGGGCTGGTAAAGCACCTTGCATTCATGAAGCCCTGGGTTTGTTCCCCATCCTGAAAAAAAAAAAAAAAAAAGAAAGAAAGAAGATCCAACTCTATGTTGTCTACAAGAAATTAACTTTAAATATAAAGACACAAATAAATTAAAAGTAAATGGATGAGGGCCGGTGAGATGGCTCAGCGGCTTAAGCGCCTGCCCAGCAAGCGCGAGGGCCCGAGTTCGACTCCCGGATCCCACATACGAAAAAGGGGCCGGTGATATCGCTCAGCGGCACGGGCGCCTGCTGGCGCACGAGGTCCTGAGGTCGACCCCCCGGTACCCACCAAAAAAAAAAAAAAAAAAAAAAAAAAAAAAAAAAAGTAAATGGATGAGAAAGATACACCATGCTAACATTAATCAAAAGAAAACAGAAATGGCTATACTAGCTTCAGACAGCAGTCTTCAAAGGAAAGAAATTTATCAGAGATAAAAGAAGCAATACGTAATTATAAAGGGGACAATTCCCCAAGAAGACATAATAATCTTACTGCGTATGTACCTAACAACACAGCATCAAAATGTGTGAAGCAAAAATTGATAGAACTGTAAGGAGAAATAGGTAAATCTATTGTTATGGTTGTAGACTTCAACACCTCCCTCCTCAGAAATGGACAAATCCAGGAGGCAGAAAATAACTGAGTATAATTTAACTCAACAATATCATCAATCAACCTGCTAAAATGGACATTTATAGACCGCTTCACCCAAGAACAGTATAATACACATTTTTCTTAAGTTCTCATAGAAAATTCACCAAGATAATCACACCCTGGGCAACAAAACACTCTTTAACCATTTCTTTCTTTCTTTTTCTTTCTTTCTTTTTTGGGGATGGGATCTCATTATATTGTCCATCTGGTCTTGAACTCAGGGGCTCAGCAATCCTCTTGCCTCAGCCTCCCAAGTAGTTGAGACTACAGATATGTGCCACTATGCCCAGAATCCACACCTTAACAGATATAAAAGAATAGAAATCATACAATCTGTGGTTACACACCACAATGAAATTAAACTAGAAATCAGTAATAGATGCCTGGAAAATTCTCAAATACATAGAAATTAAACAACATGCTCCTAAATAACACCTGGGTGCAAGGAGAACTCTTCTGAAAAAATATATAAATGTTTTAAACTAAATGAAAGTGAAAAAACACCTTTTCAGAATTTCTGGGATGCAGTGAAATCAGCACTTAGAGAAAAACTGATAATATTGAATGCATATGTTAGAAAAGAATATAGATCCAAAATTAAAAATCTAAGCTTTGGGGAGACTGAGGCAGGAAGGTTGCTATGAGTTCGAGGCCAGCCTGAACTGCACAGCAAGACCCTGTCTCAAAAAAAAAAAAAAAGTAAAATCTAAGCTTCCACCTTTGAAGAGTAGAAAAATAAGAACAAATTACATCCTGAGTAAGCAAAAGACAGGAAATAATAAAAGAATAGAAGTCAACCAAATTGTAAATAAGAAACAACAGAGAAAATCTGAAAGCAAACTCTGATTCTTAGAAAAGATCGAAAAATCAATATACCTCTGGCTAAGCTAAGGAACAAAGAGCGAGAACATGAATTACTAATGATAGAAACAAAATAGGAGAAATGGTGGTAAAAGAATATTTTAAACAACTATGCCCACAAATTTGATAACCTAAATTAAATAGATGTATTCCTTAAAATACAAATTGCCAAAACACACAAGGAGAAACAGATGATCTGATAGGACTGATTTATGAAAGAAATGTAATTAGTAACGAATAGTCTTCCAAAACAGAAAGCACAAAGCCAGGTAAGATCACTGGTGAATTCTATCAAACATTTAAAGAAGAAATGATACCACTTCTTTATCATCTCTTTCAGAACATGTAGGCAGAGGGAACACTTCCTAACTCATTCTACAGGGTCAGCATCACCCTAATACCAAACTAAAACAAAGACATTATAAGAAAACTACAGACCTATACCTCTCCTTAATACAGATGCAAAAATGTTCAACAAAATATTAGCGTATTGAATCTAACAATGTATAAAAAGAAGTATACAACAGAACTAAGAATTTATCCCAGGTAAGCAAGTCTGGTTCGGTAATCAAAATCTATTAATATAATTCATCAAATCAATTGGCTATAGAAGAAAAATCACATGACCATATCACTAGATGTGGAAAAGTATTTGACAAAATCCTACACTCATTCATAATTTTAAAAAACTCAGTAAATTAGGTTTAGAGGGAACTTTCTCAACTTGATAAAGAATATCTACAAAAAAAAAAAATACCTTATGGTTAATACTGCACTTGAAGTTGAGAAACCAGAACTTTCCTACTAAGGTATGGAACAAGGCAGGGATGTCTCATTTTACTTTTCCTTTTCAACATTGTACTGAAATTTCTGACTAATGTAGTCAGACAAGAAAAGGAAATAAAGGGTATGTTTATTGGGAAGGAAAAAATAAAACAACCCATGTTTCAAAAAAACATAATTTTTCTATATAGAAAATTTTAAGGAGTCAGCAAAAGTTCTTGTAATTAATAAGCAATTATAGTGAAGTTGTAGGATGCTATTTAATATGCAAAAGCCAACTGCTTTCACACATGCAATAATGAGCAAGTAGAAATTGAAATTGAAAACACAATACCATTTACAGTAATGCTTCCTATAATGAAATACATAGGTATAAAATTTGTGCAATATCTGTTGAGAAAAATCATGAAACTCTGATGAATTAAATAAAATAAATAAACAAGAACAGAGTCCATGTTCAAAGATGGGAGAACTCAATATTGTCAAGATGTGGGTTCTTCCCAATTTCATTCAATAGTTTCAAAGTAATCTAAATCAAAATCTCAGCAAGATATTTTGTGTATATCAACAAGCTGATCCTAAAATTTATATAGAGAGGCAAAAGACCCAGAAAAATTCACCACGATTTTGAATGAGAATCACAGAGTTGCAGGACTGGCATTGCCTGACATAAAGTCTTACTGTACAGCTGTTGTAATCAAGACAGTGTATCACTGGTAAAAGAATAGACAAATGAGTAGAACAAAAATCGAGGTTCAGAAATAGACTAATGTAAACATAGTCAACTGATCTTTAACAAGGGACCTTTCAACAAATGGGGTTAGAAAAAATGCACCAAAAAAATGACTCAACATAAACCTTACATCCTTCACAAAAATTACTCAAAACAGATCATAGACCTAAATATAAAACATAAATGTATAAAACTCCTGGAACATAGAACAAAATCTAGATGACTTTGGGTTTACAGGAACTTTTTAGTTGTGACACCAAAGGCATGATCAACTGGGCATCACTTAAACTAAAAATTTCTACTCTACAAAATACACCATGAAGAGAATGAAATGACAAGCCATAGACTAGGGAAGATATTGACAAATACATATCTGATAAAGTATTACTATCCAAAACTATTCTTAAAACTCAACAATAAGAAAACAAGAAACCCAATGTAAAAATAGGCCAGAGACAAAGAAAATATACAAATGGTATAAGCATATGAAAAGATCTTTCATGTCATATCTTGTCAGAGAAATGCAAATTAAACCACAGTGGGATAATACTGACATCAAATGCTGGCACAGCTGTGGAGCAACAGGAACTCTCATTCGCTGCACCTGGAATGTGGAAATGGTACAGCCATTTTGGAAGACAGCTTGGTGGTTTCTCACTAAACTAAACACACTCTTATCATACAATCCAGCATGGTGCTCCTGGATACTTACCCAAAGGAGTTGGAAATTTATGTCCAAATACACCTGTGTATGGATGCTCAGAGCATCTTTATTCATGATTGCTAAAATTTGGAAATGTTTTTCAGCAGAACAGATAAATAAATTTAAGTCAGAGGATTCTAACAGGATTTACAAAAGATTCCACACAAGGTGGAAAAAAGGGTGAAGATGAGCTCACAACCAAAATTCATAAACCACATGAGGAAACAACTATAGAGTAGGGGGTTATGCATAGACACTAAGCACATACAAGCAGACATGGGACATTGGGAACGGCAGATGATCGCACTTGAGAGAGATTATAATATATGGATATTTAAACTGAGTAAGCAGATAAACTAAGGAACGGGAGCTATAGTAACAAGAGGAGATAGTTTGAAAAAGTGAAAGCAAATTAATACAGTCACTCGACAACATTTAAAACTCAGACAGGTCAAATAGTAGATTAGTTTGGTACGACCAGCTAGGAAAAGACTGCACACTATTTTGAGAAGCGATACGTAAATTATATGTCTCAGCACTTGCATATATTGGAACATAACAAAGAGAAACCCGAGAGACACGAATAATAATGTTATAGTAATGCAGTTCACAATAGCAAAAACCTGGAAACAACCCAACTGCTTGATGACAGAAGAGTGGATAAATAAACGATGGTAGGGTCACACAGAAACACAATGGAACATTATACTTCAGTGAAAACAAATGAATGATACAAGTCCACATAGCAATTTGGATGAATCTTGACAACACTGTTGTAAAAAAAAAAAATGTCCCAGAAGACTATTTTTATTACAAAGCTACAAAATGTTACAAAGTTTAAAAATCAAAGCTGAACCACAGTGGTGTTTTTTGGAACACATATATTTTGGGAATATATGCATTCTTAAAGGTAGAACAATTATAAGTGTTAGGCTCAGGGAGTGGTCACCCTAGATGAGAGGAAGCATATAGGCAGATATGTACTGTAATATTCTAGCCCCTTGGTTTTTATGTTGTGACTAAACATACAGGAATGAACAAGAGGGCCATGCGTGAAAAAATAACTGAAGTATACAATGAACCAATGATCAGCACCAGTCTCATTCTGAATACTTTAAAAATCCCCAGTGAGATGCAGCTAAAAACACTCTTATACAACTAACAGAAAACTGAAGTCGAAAACTGAAGATGAAGAGATAACAGAGAAAAAAGGAAAGAAAGAGATAAAAATACAGAAAGCAGTTGAGACATGGAGACTTTCGTGACTAAGGGCAACACTGGAACAGAGCTTACTATTCTGATTAGGCACACTGGGGCATAAAATAGAACCCAGAAATATTTGAGGAGATGATGGTTGAGAATATTCCAGAACTGAAAAAAGAAATAAGACTCTAGGGAGACAAGGGAAGATGGCAGAGTGGTGAGCAGCAGAGAGAGAGAGCCTCTCTGAGAGTCGCTGTCCAGATGCTGGAATATAGTGGCTCGGGGAGGACAAGAAGGAGAGAAGTGGGTCCCCTGGACCCAGGAAGGATCTGAAGTGCAGTTTGGTGCCCTCGGAGAGAGTGAAGAAAGAAACTTCAACAAAGAAGGAGGTAGCCTCTGGCGCCTTCTCCCTGGGCCGGGACTCGCATGACAGGAGTGGTTCAAACCTGCAGACACATGGTGACTACCGGTGGCCGCGGGGCCTCACAGAGAGACGCGGTGGTGCAGGGGACCAGCGAGGTGAAGGACTGCACTGGCTGGCAGTGAGTGCTGAGGGCTCAGTCTTCCTGCAATTAGCCGGGAGCCATCCTGGGGAGGAGGCTGAGCTTGGAACTCAGGGCAGCTGCAGCTCCATCTACGGCTCCCAGCCAGGCTCAGGCCCATAGAATGTGCACTGACAGCTGCAGGCCAAATGAGTCTGGCTCAGCCAGAAAGTGCAGGCTCACTAAGATTATCCACTACCCCACCAAAAAGCTACTGCTGGCTTGCTGGGACAGATCGGCATGGAACAGGACTTTGTCTCCACATGGTGTGTACCAGTGACAGCAGAGAAAAACCTGGAAGTGAACTTTTATTTTTCATCTCTCACTTGCTTTTTGTTGTGGTGGTGTTTTTTAGTTTTTGTTTTTGTTTTGCTCCTTCATTGTTTGACCTTCTTTTTATATGAGTGTAAACAGAGTTTCTAGCCTCTTTGTGGTTGTGGTTCTGTTCTGGTCTTCCTTTTATCCATTCCTTCTCTCTTTCCCTCCAGTCTTCTGCACCAGTTTCCCAAAGTTAGCGTGATCCCTCTTTGCCCTCCAGCCATACTTCTAATTCCTTCCTCTTCTTCCACATCTCTATTTTCTCCTTAACTCATTTTAAATTTTAACCCCAGAAGGAAAAATTGACATATTAAGGACTTGTATACTGCATATAGTTTTCTGGTATGTTTTAGATTTTGTTACATAGCACAAATCTAGTTTGAATGGTTAAAAGTAACAAATAACTGGTTAGCTCAGTCTGTCATTTTCTAGGCTGTGTTTGATGCTTTTGGTGCCACTATAGCCAAAAGTGACATAATTGTTCTAAACAGCTGTTCTTCCTGGTATTCCATGACTGAGATTGACTAAGGGTCACAGAAAATACTGTGGCACAGTGCCAAAGAACCAACGACTGGGCCAAACAGGCAGCAACTTCTCATCACCAACAAATTGAAGAGGTAGGATCTTGCAACAGACTCAAAACCCCAAAATCTGGAAGATACCTCAGAGAAGTAGTAATCTCCTAAGGGTTTTAAATACTAGCAATAAAGCAACTTAGCATAGGCAATTTACAAGCATCACCCCAGGAATTAAACTAAAGAAAGAAAAGAAAATGAGAAGACACTTAAACAAGATGCAACCCCACACATCCAGTTTACCAAAGGCAAACTCAGAGGGCAATGAGATGGGACAATCTGAAAGCCACCCACCTGGCCTCTCTGAAGTGGTAACAACAAATCAATTGGATGAGGCTCTGGAAAAAATCAAATCAGAAATAATATCTCAGATAACGGCAGAGATAATATCCACAATGAAGACCATGCTTAGGGACTCCAGAACAGATAGAGACAAAAAAAATAGATGAGCTCAAGAAAATTATGGAAGCCATGAATGCTCAGCATAGGAAAGAAATGGAATCCATAAGGCAGATTCAAGCAGATATCCAGAGAACAAAAATTCCATTGAAAGTATTCACAAAAGATTAAGCCAATGTGAGGACAGGATCTCAGCTATACAAGACAGATTGTGGCTAGTGATCATGAAAAGAAAGAATTCTTCAAAATAGCAACGGACCATGTGAAATAAATCCAGCAGTTGCTAGATGAGGCAAAGAAGAATAACTTAAGATTGATGTGAGTCAATGAAAAAGGAGCTAGCATAAATGATATTAAAAAACTGTTCACAGATGCCATGGCAGAAAACTTCCCTGGTAGAGAAAAAGAATTTGATGTTCAGATAAGTGAGGCATATACAACTCCAGTTAGCCATGATCAAAAAATCTTCAGCCAGACATGTCATAGTCAAGATTCCAGAAATTCAACACAAGAATAAAATCTTAAAAGCTGTTAGGGAAAAGAAACAAACCACCTATAAAGGAAAGCACATCAGAATCACAGCTGACTTCTTAACACAAACCCTCAAGTCAAGAAGAGCTTGGAATGACGTATTTAAAGTTCTAAAGGAAAATCACCTTCAACCCAGATTGATGTACCCCGCAAAATTATCTTTCAAAACTGACGGAGAAATAAAATACTTCTATGACAAAGAACATCTGAGGAAATTTATGACCACCAAACAAGCACCCCAAAATGTTTTGAAGGACATTCTGGAAAGAGATAACAAGGACTATAACCACATGAACCCCAACAGAAGGAATCCACAAGCAAGGCAAACAATTAAACAGAGGGAGGAAAAAAAAGGGGGGAGCCAACAATAGGAAAACAACACGACAAGGATGTCAATACGTATCAGTTTTAACCATAAATGTTAATGGTCTCAATTCACCAATCAAAAGACACAGACTGGCAGAATGGATCAAGAAACAAGATCCAACAATATGCTGTATACAAGAAACACATTTAATTCAAAAAGAAATTCATAGACCAAAAGTCAAAGGATGGAAAACAATACTCCATGCCACAGGAACCCAGAAAAAAGCAGGGGTAGCTGTTCTTTTTGCAGACAAAGTGAACTTCAAGCCAAGATTGATTAAGAGAGATAAAGAAGGTCACTACATCCTTGTAAAGGGAACAATCCAAGAGGAAGAGATAACAATCATAAATATATATGCAACATATACCAGTGCACCAAACTCTATAGAACAAATATTAATGGACATGAAAAATCAAATAAGCACTAATACAATTGTATTGGGGGATCTCAATACCCCACTGTCACAAAAAGACAGATCAACTAGAAAAAAGTCAACAATGAAATATTAGAACTGAACCAAACTTTAAAAGGGACTTAGTAGATGTCTACAGAGTGTTCCACCCCACAACAAGAGAATACACATTCTCCTCAGCTGCACATGGGACATTCTCCAAAATAGACCACATACTAGCTCATAGAACCTCCTTAAGTAAATGCAAAGGAATTGAAATTATCACATGCATATTATCAGACCATAGTGCAATGAAATTGGAAATCAATAGCAAAAGAAACCACAAGAACTTCCTAAACACATGGAAATTAAATAGCACCCTCTTAAACAGCCAATGGGTCACGGATGAAACTAAAGAAGAAATTAGACAGTTTCTACAATCGAATGATAACAACATTACAACATGCTGGAACTTATGGGACACAATGAAAGCAGTCCTAAGGGGGAAATTCATAGCACTAAATACACATATCAGGAAAACAGAGCAAGTGCAAATAAACAATTTAATGGTGAACCTCAAAATTCTAGAAAAAGAAGAACAGACTAAGCCAAAAGCTCATACAAGGGAGGAAATTATAAAAAAACAGAGCAGAAATTAATGCATTGGAGATGAAAAAAACAATACAAAGAATCAATGAATCAAAGAGTTGTCTCTTTGAAAGATTAAATAAAATTGACAAAACCTAATCCAATCTTATTAAAAAAAGGAAAGAAAAGACTGAAATCCACACAATTAGGAATGAAAAGGATAAAATCACAACAAACCCTGCAGAAATCCAGAAGATCATCTATACCTACTTCGAAAACTTGTATTCTAATAAGGTAGAATATACAGAAGAAATGGACAGATTCCTAGATACATATGAATTACCAAAGCTCAACCAAGAAGATGTAAAAATCCTAAATAAATGAATATCAATGAATGAAGTCAAAGATGTAATTAAAAACCTCCCAACAAAGAAAAGCCCAGGCCCTGATGGATTCACTGCTGAATTCCATATGAAATTTAGAGAAGACCTAACACCACTACTTTTCAAAATCTTTAATGAAATTGAAAGGGAAGCAATACTCCCAAATTCATTCCTGGAAGCAATCATTACCATCATACCAAAACCAGAGAAGGACCCAACCAAGAAAGAGAACTACAGACCAATCTCCCTAATGAACATAGATGCAAAAATCCTCAATAAGATACTGGCACACAGAATGCAGCAAATCATCAAAATATTATATACCACGACCAAGTTGGATTCATCCCAGGGATGCAGGGATGGTTCAATATATGTAAATCAATAAATGTAATACACCATATTAACAGAGCCAAGGACAAAAATCATTTGATCATCTCAATAGGTGCAGAAAAGCTTTTGACAAAGTCCAATATCTACTCATGATAAAAACCCTACAGAAAATTGGAATAGATGATCTTTATCTCAATCTGATAAAAGCCACCTATGACAAACCAATATCATACTAAATGGACAAAAACTGAAAGCCTTCTCTCTAAAATCTGGAACAAGACAAGGATGTCCACTGTATCCACTCTTATTCAACATAGTCCTGGAAACTTTAGCCAGAGCGATTAGACAAGAGAAAGCAGTAAAAGGAATAAGGATAGGAAAGGAAGAAGCTAAATTATCATTATTTGCAGATGACATGATACTCTACATAGAAGACCCCCAAAATTCCACTACAAAACTGCTAGATTTAATAAGCAAATTCAGTAGTGTAGGTGGATATAAAGTCAACATCTCGGGGCTGGTGAGATGGCTCAGCAGCGTATGCACCTGCCTGGCAAGCATGAGGGCCCGAGTTCGACTCCTGGAACCCACATACGGAAAAAGGGCCAGTGATATCTCTCAGTGGCACGGGCGCCTGCTGGCACACAAAGTCCGGAGGTCGACAACCAGTACCCACAAAAAAACAAAACAACAACAACAAAAAAATCAACACTCAAAAATCAACAGCCTTCCTGTACATGAATAACAAACTCACTGAAAGAGAAATTCGGGTACCAACACATTTCACAATAGCATCCAAAAAAAGGAAATACCTAGGAATCAATTCACAAAGGATGTAAAAGACCTCTACATGAAAAATGCAGAACTCTGAAAAAGGAGATTGAAGAGGATATCAGAAAATGGAAAGTTATCCCTTGCTCTTGGGTAGGAAGAACGAATATAGTGAAAATGGCCATACTTCCAAAATTGTTATACAGATTTAATGCAATTCTGATCAAAATTCCAACAACATATCTCACAGAATTAGAGAAAACAGTCCTAAAATTCATTTGGAACCAGAAGAGACCTAGAATAGCAAAGGCAATTCTGGGCAACAAAGGCAAAGCAGGAACATCACAATCCCTGACTTGAAATTATACTGTAAAGCTACTGTGATAAAAACAGCATGGTAGTGGCAAAAAAAACAGACCCGAAGATCAGTGGAACAGATTAAAGATGCAGAAACAACTCCAGACTTACTAAGCCACCTTATCTTTGACAAAGATGCCAAACACATTCAGTGAAAGAAAGATAGCCTCTTTAATAAATGGTGCTGGAAAAATTGGCTCTGCACATGCCGAAGATTAAAATTGGAACCATATCTTTCACCATGCACTAAATTCAAAATGGATCAAAGATCTAAATATTAAAACAGAAACATTAAATCTCCTGGAAAATAGAATAGGTAAAACCCTTGAAGACATTGGTGTAGGAAAAGACATTATGAATAAAACCCCAATGGCACAGGAACTATCACAAAGAATCAACAACTGGGATCTCATCTTATTAAAAAGCTTTTGCCCAGCAAGAGAAACCACCAACAGAGTGAAGAGACAACTCAAAACGTGGGAAAAAATGTTTGCCAGCTATTCCTCAGACAAAGGATTACTATTGAGAATGTATAAAGAACTCAAAAAAAAATCAGACCTCCCAAATTTAAAGACCCAATCCAAAAATGGGCATCTGAGATGAATACACACTTCTCAGATGAAGACACACAAACAGCAAATAAATATATGAAAAAATGTTCAATATCACTGGTCATTCAAGAGATGCAAATTAAAACAACACTGAGATTCCATCTCACCTCAGAAAGATGGCTATTGTTAAGAAATCAACCAATAAAAAATGCTGGGGGGGCTGTGGGGAAAAAGAAACCCTTCTCCACTGTTGGTGGGAGTATAGACTGGTGCAACCACTGGGGAAATCGATGTGGTGATTCCTCAAAAAACTAGGATTGGGGCCGGTGAGATGGCTCAGCGGCTTAAGCGCCTGCCCGGCAAGCGCGAGTGCCCGAGTTCGACTCCCGGATCCCACATACGAAAAAGGGGCCGGTGATATCGCTCAGTGGCATGGGCGCCTGCTGGCGCGCGAGGTCCTGAGGTCGACCCCCCGGTACCCACAAAAAAAAAAAAAAAAAAAAAAAACTAGGATTGGAGGTCCCATTTGACCCAGCTATTCCCCTTCTGGGTATCTTCCCCAGAGAATTAAAAACATTGTACTACAGCAATATATGTGCACCCATGTTTATAGCAGCACAATTTGTAATAGCTAGATCTTGGAAACAACCCAAATGCCCATCAACCGAGGAATGGATAAAAAATATATGGTATTTTTATATAATGGAGTACTACTCAGCCATAAAGAAGGATAAACTGGTGACTTTTATTGGTAAAAAGATGCAGCTCAAGACCATACTCATAAGTGAAATAAACTAGATGCACATGTGTAAACATTGTATTGTCTCCCTAGTGTGAGAGACTGAAAGAGTAAATACAATCCAAAATGTACAATAGATATTGTAAAACAGGAAGAAACTGTTCAAAAGGAAAGAGAAACTGGGATGGGGGAATGGAGAAAGGAAGGAAGGGAAAAGCCAAAAAATATATATATATATATATATATAATAGTTAAGATAGATACACTACTAATTTCTCTTAGTTCATTGAAAAGAAAGGTTTGTGCTAATATTGTTTGGACAATTGAATGCCGATATCTTGTACCCTGGGTAACTAATTTATAGGTAACAATACGCAATGTATTAACCATTGTTATCCTCTCGTTATGTTGTTTTGAAATTTTATTCTATTTTTCTCTTTAAAATAAAAATTCAAAAAATAAGAAATAAGACTCTAGATTGAAAAAAGAAATACATCGGAATAAATAAGAAATTTATTCCAGGTAGAAAAAATACAAACCTGAAGATAGCAATGATTCTAAAAGACATAAAAAACAAGAGAGGGCTGAGTATGTGACTCAGTAGCTAAGTACTTGCCTGACAGGAATGAAGTCCTAGATTCAAACCCCCAAGCTTGGAAGGTGGCAGGAGAAACAAAGAAAATATCCTTCTACACAGAAGGCCACTGAAATAACAGAGAAGCACAACAGTTATTGAAGCCCCAAGAAAGAAATTCATTCCCCTTAGAGGTGGAAAGGATTTGCTGTGAGGAAGAGCTTGACAGGAAACATGTTTGTGGAGAACACTGAAAAATGCCTAAGATTCAGGGGTGGAAGGAAGGAGGAATATTCCATGCACAAGCAATGGCATGCACACAGGCATAGGGGGATCTACTTTGTTCAGACCCTCCAAAGTGTAGCTTCCTCTGGAGGTTTAAAGCAATACCAGATATTACTAAACTGAAAAGACCTATGTCATTGATCCCAGTGTCATTATTGCCACTTTGCCTTATCAAGGACAGGAATGCCATATGTGGCACACCAGGCAGGAATAAGCCCCAGTCAGGTTTCATCTGTAGGTATTGTTACTGTAATGCCCTTCCAGAGCACTCAAGTAAACAGTTAGTCCCCACTTTACCAAGATGCAGAATGCCTGAAGAGTTTTTATTGTTTGTTCATTTGTTTGTTTGTTTTGTTTTTTACCACAGCAAGAGTGCAATGAAAGTGACTGAATTCAGACAATCGAAGGGATTATAGAAAGTAAACTCTGTTTTACACAATGTATCTCTACAATAAACTTGAAATAACACATAAGGTAGGTTAGGTTTAAAGTTAACTCCACTCCCTGAACATTAAGGAGCTGGTGATGTAGCAGAAAATGCACCCCCCCCAGCCAGTATACTTTAGTTTGTTAGTTGCCCTGGTAATAGTTCCTTTTCCAGTTCCAGTTGCTCCTGTCTCTTAGAAATGGCTGTGATGCACAGCTGGTCACTATGATGCACTTTGTATAAACCAATCCCTAATTGACAAGCCCTTCTGCCTCTGTACTTCCTGCTTGCTTATCCCATATAAGACCTAGACCACCGAGATCAGGTCTGATATTTTGCGAATGAGCCCAATCAGTGTCCACTGATGAAAATAAACCTGCCTCCAAATCCTGGGTGTTCTGGTGTTTCTGCTTGCCATCGCATCTGGTGCATTGGCTGGAAAGACCAACCGTGCTGACATCTTCGGTCGGGGGTCATGACCCTTGCGGATGGAACAAGGATCTCTCCAGGTCTCAATGGGAAGGCATGCCCTCGAGATTTCTCAAGTCCCTTCTGAGGCCTGGAGGAGGATTCCTGGCTCCCCACTCAAGTGGCTCCCAAAGGGAAGAGGATGCAATCTGTCTGTCTACCTGCCTGCCTGATTCTGGTAAGACACCTGGGGGCACCCCAGTTAGTGTCTGTCAGTCCTGCTCAGTTTGAGCAGCAGAAGAGCTTGACCACTTCTTGTTAGTTAAGGCCGCCCTCAAGGGAAGGGGGTTGCAATGTTTAGTCTCTGAGTGCCTGCTGAATGAATGTGTGAGTGAGTGGAATGGACAGCATAAGCAATTGGTGGCTCCGTCTGTGCACCAAGACAGAAGCACAGGTTGCAGTGGCCTATTGGGCTCTCACCTGTGGTTGTGTGGCAACTGACATATGGTATAATGGAGGCCTCACACTCTCCTTAGCTAAGTCACACCAAAGGCCCCACAAGGGCACAGCCAGGTGGGCATCTGAAAGGTCTCTCTCTCTCTCTCTCTCTCTCTGAGGGGCACCCACCCTTTGTCTGTTACTCTGTCGTTCAAGGGTACAGAACACACATGTAGGAGGTCAGAGATGGGAATTAATTAGTCAAAAGCCATAGTCCCTGACTGCAGGAAAAAGGGCTTTTATGGAACTAAAAGTGAAACCAAACCATTCCCTGTATCTCAAAGGAAAAAAGAAAAGGAAAAAGAGGCCCATTCTTCCTGAAAATTCCACCTTGGCACCCTCGTTGGCTGCTGTACTTGCTGCCAACACCTATAGCTTCACTCCCTGCTCCTGACTCGTCTACATCCAGCCAACTGAACTGGTTCCAGCTAGCCATTGCCTGCACTTGGCCACACAGGCCCTCCCCCGAACCTTCTGCTTCATGGCTACATCTAACCTGGTCAGATGGTGTCATCTAATGCCCACCTGAGATGACAGTCAGCAATTCCTTCTAAGTTCCACATTTTGACTGAGGAAAAATAGGGCTGTCAGCCCTGATGAATGAGTTACCATGGTCTTTTCAAAGGTTGCCTCACCTAGAAACAACCCAGTCAAGTGCTTCTCAAAGACACCAAAAAGGGGGACAAGAAGCCTATTAACTACTGTTACCCAGAAACCTGATTAAAAAAAAAAAAGGCACCTGATGTCTGTAAGAAAATCCAGTCCAATAGATGACCATACCTTCTGGCTATAAGAACTATGGACACTAAAAATAAATAAATAAATAAAAAGATAAGAACTCTCAAAAGCTACAACCTGGATAAGGTGACAACACTTTCACTGGTGTGATGGGCTTAGACTAGGCCAGACCTGGCTCCCTTCTTTGGCTGGGCCACTGGGAGCCCATAGTACCATCCTTGGGGCAACTGGAACTCTTGCCTCTCACCCCTTTTGCCAGGCACAAACTTGCAGCCTGGGAGGACATCTCACCAGACATAAATTCTCATATAAGCCAGTCCCCATACCACTTCTGGAAAGAGACCTCCTCTTCAAGTTAGAAGCGACCATCTCCTTTGCACCAAGCCAGTCAGCCTCCCTCTTGTTTAACCCTGCATTTTCGACTTTGACTGTTCCCAAAGAGGAAGATGATACCTGCATCAGCCTGAGACAGATAACCGCAATCCTGAAGTTCTGAAAACTCTCCTCCCAGAGGTGTAAACTAAAGACTCGCCTCCCAGCCTAGCCATCCACAAAGGTTTGGGAACTCTCCCACTATTTTCAGGGAGGCTCTGACAACAGATTTGGCCACTCTTAGACAAGCTGTTTCTCTGTCCCCTCCACAGTTCTGTCACTGTCCCCTGGGCACTGAGATTGGGCCATTGACCACCTGCCTCTGATTGTGAAACTCCATCCTGGGGCAACCCCTACCTGTATCAAATAGTACCCCATGCCACAAAAGACTTGGCTAGAAATTCAACCACACATCCAGAGATTTCAAAACTTCAAAATGTTTATAAACTGTCAAACTGCTGAAATACACCTCTCCTGCCTGTAAAGCCAGTTCAAGATCTCCAAGCTGCCAATGCTGTCACAGTTGCCCTCTGTATCATTGCCACCCACAGCCTGCTGGTACACCTGCCTGGACCTAAAAAATGCCACCTTCTGCCTTTGATTGGTTCCTGTAAGTAAGCACCTTTTCACCTTTAAATGGATAGACCCCAGTCCTGGACTCAAAAGCCAACTGACTGGGCTCAACCTCCCAGAGGTTCAAAAACTTGTTTCCTCTTTAAAAAAGCACTTCTGATTAATGACACTCAAGCTGCCTGCTAGAAAGACACAAAAGCTCTGCTACAATATCTGGCAGAAACTGGTTACAAGAAAAAAAAAAAACTCCACAAATTTTTTGAAGCTGCTGGCTTCTATAGAATCTGGATCCTTGAGTTCACAAAAACAATGATGCTTACTCAGACCGTCAGCCCCTGGGAGGGCCCAGTGACCTACCTGTGCAAATACTTGGATCCAGTTGCTAAGGGCTACCTCCCCCTTTGCCTTTACACTCTAATAGCTACTGTCCTTCTAATCAAGAAAGCTGACAATCTCACCTTGGCCGGAGACCTAACTGTCCTGTACTGGACTGAAAAATGGACACCCGGACAGATACCAAGTACACCCTGTTTATGGATGGAAGTAGCTCTGTTAGGACAGGCTAGATATGCTGTGGTCACCTTGGACAAAGTTATTTTGGCCAAAGCTCTCCTACTACTGCTTCCTGCTGCTGTTTGGAAACCTGCCACAAACAACACAGAGCCAGACCTGCCCCCACTGTTTGTTCTGCAAGCTCAAGCCACAGAGCTAGCACCCGTACCCCTGCAGCCAGCTCAGGCTTCAGTGTCTGTGTCACTGGCCCTGACCTCATGCAATATAGTAGATTCTACACAGAAATAAACCCAAGGCATTCCCTACCCAAGCTGAGAGGACAATAAAAGTTCATAGGGTCCTACTGTAAAAAATCATCCCTAGATATGGCCTACACTTGATCATTGATAGTGACAACAGACCAGCATTTGTAGCAGAGGTAACTCAAAAACTAGATTAAATAAAAACTACATACAGCATACAGTCCACAAAGCTCTAGAAAAGTTAAAAAAACAGCTTGTAACTCACACACATATAGCCCAGGTGCATGTTAACTACCTCCACAAGTTTCAGAAATCCAGCTTTATATCCACTGAAAAACTTACCTGGACCAGACAGCTCACTCTGAAGAGACAATGCACTCAAAGCCCTGCTCTGGTCACTGTGGATGCTGACCAGTCCATGCATGGCTGAAGCCAGAGGACACAGTTCACAGGACTGCTCCATACCTATTCTCCTTGACTTTTGTGTTGTGTCTTTTCAGACTGCTTACCTCAGTCCTTTCTTCCCTGCCCCCCTGCTAGCTGTGGTTTTTAATTGACCTGGATTCTGCTTACCCCAGTCCTTGCTTCCCTGCCCCCTGCTAGCTGCATTTTTTTTTTGCCTTAAACTCTATAGACAGTTGCCCCAAGAGAATAGAAAAATCAATCAAACACTCAACTAAGATTTGGTGAGCATCCAAGGCACAATGGACACTCTCCTAGATCAGATTAACTCCCTCACTACCTTGCCAGAGTAATGCTACAGAACAGACAGGCTTAAATTATGTATCTTCCTAAAAGCAATTTAGAAAAAAACTCTGTAATAAGACAATCTTGAGCAGAAAAAGATGGCAGACCTGTAAAAAGCAGGCAATGAACATCTCCAGAAGTCGCCGTCTGGATACTGGAATATATTGACTAGAGGAGGACAAGAAAGAGGGAAGTCGCTCCCCTGGACCCAGGAAAGATCTGAAGCATATTTTGGGGCCCACGGAGAAAGTGAAGAGAGAAACTCCAACAAAGAAGAAGGAGGTGGCCACCGGCGCCTTTCCCCTGTGTCGGGAATCCCGACGCAACAGAAGCGGTTCAAATCTGCGGACACGCGGTGACTGCCGGCGACCCTGGGGACCTCTGTGGAGGCTACAGTACAGAGAAACACCAGCTGTGAAGGACACACTGACTGGTGGTGAGTGCTGATGCTCAGCCATCTGGCGCACGTGAGAGTGACTAGCAGGGTGCCATTGTGGGGGGGCAGCAGCTGAACTTGAAACTCAGGGCAGCCACCACTCCATCCACGGCTCCAGCAGGGACCTCCACGGAGGAAAGCGAGACACTGTAGTACAGAGAAGCAGCGGCTGTGAAGGACACACTGACTGGCGGTGAGTGCTGACACCCAGCTGTCAGGCGTGCATGAGAGCAACTAGCCGGGCGCCATTGTGGTGGGGGCAGCAGCTGAACTTGGAACTCAGGGCAGCTGCCGCTCCATCCACGGCTCCGTCCATGGCTCCAGCAGGGACACCCGCGGAGGAACGTGAGATGCCGTGGTACAGAGAATCACCAGCAGTGAAGGACACACTGACTGGCGCTTTTCTTCCTGGTATTCCAAGACTGAGATTGTCTAAGGATCACAGAAAATACTGTGGCACAGTACCAAAGAACCAAGGACTGGGCCAAACAGGCAACAACTTCTTATCTCCAACAAATTGAAGAGGTAGGATCTTGCAGCAGGCTCAAAACCCAAAAATAAGCTACACCTGGAAGATACCTCAGAGAAGTAGCCATCTCCTAAGAGTTTGAAATACTACCAATAAAGCAACCTACCATAGGCAATTTACAAACAGCAACCCAGGAATTAAACTAAAGAAAGAAAAGAAAATGAGAAGACACTTAAACAAGATGCAATCCCACACATCCAGTTCACCAAAGGCAAACCCACAGGGACAATGAGGTGGGACAAACTGAAAGCCACCCACCTGACATCTCTGAAGTGGTAACAACAAAGCAGTTGAATCAGGCTCTGGAAAAATTTAAATCAGAAATAATTTCTCAGATAACTGCAGAGATAATGTCCACAATGAAGACCATGCTTAAGGAGACACTAGAGCAACACAAACAAAAAAATAGACAAGCTTAAGAAAATGATGGAAGCCATGAATGCTCAGCATAGGAAAGAAATGGAATCCATAAAGCAGATTCAAGCAGATATCCAGGAGAACAAAAATTCCATTGAAAGTATTTGTAGCAGATTAAACCAATGTGAGGACAGGATCTCAGATATAGAAGACAGGCTTGCAATTAGTGATCATGAAAAGAAAGAATTCTTAAAAATAGCAAGGGACAATGAAAAATCAATCCAGCAGCTGCTAGATGATGCAAAGAAGAATAACTTAAGATTGATTGGAGTCAATGAAAAAGCAGGAGATAGCATAAATGACATCAGAACACTGTTCACAGACATTATCACAGAAAATTTCCCTGGTAGAGAAAAAGAATTTGACGTTCAGATACGTGAGGCTTATAGAACTCCAATTGGCCATGATCAAAAAAAAATCTTCAGCCAGGCATATCATAGTCAAGATTCCAGAAATTCAACATAAGAGTAGAATCTTAAAAGCTCTTAGAGAAAAGAAACAAATCACCTATAAAGGAAAGCCCATCAGAATCACAGCGGACTTTTCAGCACAAACCCTCAAGTCAAGAAGATCTTGGAAGGATATATTTCAAGTTCTAAAGGAAAATAACCTTCAACCTAGATTGATGTACTCCGCAAAACTATCTTTCAAAATTGACAGAGAAATAAAATACTTTCATGACAAAAAACATCTGAGAAAATTTATAACAACCAAACCAGGACTCCAAAATGTTTTGAAGGACATTCTAGGAAGGAATAACAAGGACTACAACTCCAGGAACCCCAACAGAAGGAATCCACCAGGCAGGGCAAACAATTAAAGAGAGGGAGGGAAAAAAAAGAAAAAGAGGGGGAGCCAACAACAAGAAAATAACATGACAAGGACAAGTCAACACATATCAGTTTTAATTATCAATGTTAATGGTCTCGATTCACCAATCAAAAGACACAGACTGGCATACTGGATAAAGAAGCAAGATCCAACACTATGCTGTATACAAGGAGCACATTTAAATTCATAGATTGAAAGTCAAAGGATGGAAAACAATACTCCATGTGACAGGAACCCAGAAAAAAGCAGGGGTAGCTATTCTTTTTGCAGACAAAGTGAATTTCAAGCCAAGAATGATTCAGAGAGATAAAGAAGGTCACTACATCCTTGTAAAGGGAACAATCCAAGAGGAGGAGATAACAATCATAAATATATATACAACAAATACCAGTGCACCCAACTATATAAAACAAATATTAATGGACATGAAAAATCAAATAAGCACTAATACAATTGTATTGGGGGATCTTAATACTCCACTGTCACAAAAAGACAGATCAACTAGACAAAAAATCAACAATGAAATATTAGAACTGAACCAAACTTTGGAACAAATGGACTTAGTAGATGTCTACAGAGTGTTGCACCCCACAACATCAGAATACACATTCTTCTCAGCTGCACATGGGACGTTCTCCAAAATAGACCACATACTAGGTCATAGAACCTGCTTAAGTAAACGCAAAGGAATTGAAATCATCCCACGTATATTATCAGACCATAGTGCAATAAAATTGGAAATCAATGGCAAAAGAAACCACAAGAACTTCCTAAACACATGGAAATTAAATAGCACCCTACTGAACAACCAATGGGTCACAGAAGAAATTAAAGAAGAAATTAGACAGTTTCTGCAACTGAATGATAATGACAGTACAACATACTGGAACTTATGGGATACAATGAAAGCAGTCCTAAGAGGGAAATTTATAGCATTAAATACCTATATCAGGAAAACAGAGCAAGCACAAATAAACAACCTAATGGTGAACCTCAAGCTTCTAGAAAAAGAAGAGCAGGCTAAGCCAAAAGCTCATACAAGGGAGGAAATTATAAAGATCAGAGCAGAAATTAACATATTGCAGACAAAAAAAAAATACAAAGAATCAACGAATCAAATAGTTGGTTCTTTCAAAGGTTAAATAAAATTGACAAACCCTTATCCAACCTTATTAAAAAAGGAAAGAAAGTACTCAAATCCACGCAATTAAGAATGAAAAGGGTGATATCATGACGGACCCTGCAGAAATCCAGAAGATCATCTACACCTACCTTGAAAACTTGTATTCTAATAAGATGGAAAATGCAGAAGAAATGGACAGATTCCTAGATACATATGAATTACCAAAGCTCAACCAAGATGTAAAAATCCTAAATAAACCAATAACAATCAATGAAATCGAAGATGTAATTAAAAACCTCCCAGCAAAGAAAAGCCAAGGCCTTGATGGATTCACTGCTGAATTCTATACGAAATTTAGAGAAGACCTAACACCACTACTTCTCAAACTCTTTAATGAAATTGAAAAGAAAGCAGTACTCCCAAATTCATTCCTGGAAGCAATCCTTACCATGATACCAAAACCAGAGAAGGACCCAACTAAGAAAGAGAACTACAGACCAATCTCCCTAATGAACATAGATGCAAAAATCCTCAATAAGATACTGGCAAACAGAATGCAGCAAATCATCAAGAAGATTATACACCATGACCAAGTTGGATTCATCCAGGGATGCAGGGATGGTTCAACATACATAAATCAACAAATGTAATACACCATATTAACAAAACCAAGGACAAAAATCATAGGATCATCTCAATAGATGCAGAAAAAGCTTTTGACAAAGTCCAACACCCATTCATGATAAAAACCCTAAAGAAAATTGGAATAGATGGCTTTATCTCAATCTGATAAAAGCTCTCTATGACAAACCAACAGCCAATATCATACTAAATGGACAAAAACTGAAAGCCTTCCCTCTAAAATCAGGAACAAGACAAGGATGTCCACTGTCCCCACTCTTATTCAGCATAGTCCTGGAAACTTTAGCCAGAGCAATTAGACAAGAGCAAGATATAAAAGGAATAATGACTGGAAAGACAGAAGTTAAATTATCATTATTTGCAGATGACATGATACTCTACGTAGAAGACCCCAAAAACTCCACTAAAAAATTGCTAGATTTAATAAGCAAATTCAGTAGTGTACCTGGATACAAAGTCAACACTCAAAAATCAATAGCCTTCCTGTACACAAATAATAAACTCACTGAGAGAGAAATTAGGGAAACAACACCTTTCACAATAACATCCAAAAAAATGAAATACCTAGGAATCAGTCTCACAAAGGAGGTAAAAGACCTCTACACTGAAAACTAAAGTACTCTGAAAAAGGAGATTAAAGAGGATATCAGAAAATGAAAAGATATCCCTTGCTCTTGGGTCGGAAGAACCAACATAGTGAAAATGGCCATACTTCCAAAATTGTTATACATATTTATTGTAATTCTGATCAAAATTCCAACAACATATCTCACAGAATTAGAGAAAACAATCCTAAAATTCCTCGGGAACCAGAAGAGACCTAGAATAGCAAAGGCAACTCTGGGCAACAAGAGCAAGGCAGGGAGCATCACAATCCCTGATTTGAAATTATACTATAAAGCTACTGTTATAAAAACAGTGTGGTGTTGGTAAAAAAAAAAAAAAAACAACCCGAAGATCAGTGGAACAGATTAGAAGATGCAGAAACAACTCTAGACATACTAAGCCACCTTATCTTTGACAAAGGTGCCAAGCATATTCACTGGAAGAAAGATAGCCTCTTTAATATTTATTTTTTTTTATTTTTTTTTTTTTGTGGGTACCGGGGGGGTCGACCTCAGGACCTCGTACGCCAACAGGCACCCGTGCCACTGAGCGATATCACCGGCCCCTTTTTCGTATGTGGGATCCGGGAGTCGAACTCGGGCCCTCGCGCTTGCAAGGCAGACGCTTACGCCGCTGAGCCATCTCACCGGCCCCAGATAGCCTCTTTAATAAATGGTGCTGGAAAAATTGGCTCTACACATGCCAAAGATTAAAATTAGACCCATATCTTTCACCATGCACTAAACTAAATTCAAAATGGATCAAAGATCTAAATATTAAAACAGAAACATTAAATCTCCTGGAAAACAGAATAGGTAAAACTCTTGAAGACATTGGTGTAGGCAAAGACTTTATGAATAAAACCCCAATGACACAGGAACTATCACAAAGAATCAACAACTGGGATCTCATCTTATTAAAAAGCTTTTGCCCAGCAAGAGAAACCACCAACAGAGTGAAGAGACAACTCACAACATGGGAAAAAATGTTTGCAAGCTGTTCCTCAGACAAAGCATTACTATCAAGAACATACAAAGAACTCAAAAAAAATCAGACCTCCCAAATTTAAAGACCCAATCCAAAATATATGAAAAAATGTTCAGCATCACTAGTCATTCGAGAGATGCAAATTAAAACAACACTGAGATTCCATCTCACCCCAGAAAGAATGGCTATTATCAAGAAATCAACTAATAACAAATGCTGGACGGGCTGTGGGAAAAAAGGAACCCTTCTCCACTGTTGATGGGAGTGTCGACTGGTACAGCCACTGTGGAAGTCAGTGTGGAGATTCCTCAAAAAACTAGGATTGGAGGTCCCATTTGACCCAGCTATTCCCCTTCTGGGCATCTTCCCAGAAGAATTAAAAACATCATACCACAGCGATATATGTGCACCCATGTTTATAGCAACATAATTCATAATAGCTAGATCGTGGAAACAACCCAAATGCCCATTAACCGAGGAATGGAAAAAAGATGTGGTATTTCTATACAATGGAGTACTACTCAGCCATAAAGAAAGATAAACTGGAAACTTTTATAGGTAAATGGATGCAACTCGAGAAAATACAAGTGAAATAAACTGGACACATATTTGTAAACATTGTATTGTTTTCCTAATATGAAAATGCAATTTCACTGTGACTATTCCATTCCTTAGTCTTCTATTTTTACCTAGCTTTTACATGGCTTAATCTTATACTGAGTAATATTTTTCTCCAAAAGGTATTTGTACATTCTCTAATGCTTGAGTTTGTTAATACATGAGAATGTTTACTTGTTGTCTTTAAAATCAATTAATTAATTAATTAATTAATTTTTTAAAATGAAATAAAATGCAAATATGCTAACAAAAAAAAGACAATCTTGGAGACTTTGGCTAGGGCCCATCCCAAGATCACTGACAACCTTAATGCTTCTAGTTGGGCCTTGTTTCAAAAGATCACATGTAATATGCCCAGCCAAGATTTGCCAGGGAAACTAAAAGAGGGGAAAAATGTAGCAGAAAAATGCGCACACACACACACACACAGCCAGTATACTTCAGTTTCTTAGTTGCCCAGGTAATGGTTCCTGTTCCAGTTCCGATTGCTTCTGGTCTTTTATAAATGGCTGGTAATTGTGATGCACAGCTGGTCACTGTGATGCACATTGTATAGACCAATCCCCAATGGACAAGCCATTCTGACTCTGTACTTCTTACTTGCTTATCACATATAAGCCCTGGACCACCAGAGATCAGGGCCTGATATTTTGGGAATGATCCTGATCAGTGCTCGTTGACGTAAATAAGTCTGCCTCCAAATTCTGGGTGCTGTTTCAGTGTTTCTGCTTGCCATTGCAATGAAACACAGGGTTGATTTTCTCAGCTTGGTCAAGATCCTCTTCTTCTTCTGGGTTCTGTCTCACAGCTGATCCCCTTCTGTGTTTTTGACAATCTCTATTTCATATTAGCCTGCACTGGACATGGCATTTCCCTACTTTTGACTAACTGTAGAAAATATCACATAGTTGTCTGCAGTTTCTTAAGTCCTCAATTTAAATAAATGTAAATATGATAATTATATATTTATAGTTGTAGTTTTGCTGTCCTATTTGGGAAATGTACACTTACATGCAAAACAGATTTATCTTCCTCTCTGTGTTGGCTTGGAATTGCTTCTTAACAACTCTTGATTTTCTCAGTAGCTGTAGAAGAGATGCTATGGGGGTTGTGGGGTTTTTTCAGGAGAAAAACAACTTTCAGGTTGAGAACCACCAAGGTTAAGGACCACTGGGTAGAGGTCATTGACCAACTAGACAAATACATGCATTGCATCAGCTCCAGGGAAACCACACACAGCCAGCTTAGCTGCAGAGGGTCCCTGATTTCGAGTGGCTCAACAATGATTTTGGCATTTTACAACGGTGTGAAAGCACATGTTTTCAGTAGAAACCGTATTTCAGATAGGCAAGACCCCATTAACACAGCAAATGGAAACAATCCTGAATCAGACAATGACAAGAACTAGTTTTGTTCCTCGTAAGGGAAAGCTGAGAAGCCATAAAAGAAGTAGAATGGAATGGATGCTTCCATTCCCCAGGGATGCTGTAACAAATGACACGAACTCTGTGGCTTTAAACAACACAGACACCATTTGACCCAGCTACACCAGTCTGCACCCAGCATATGCATGAAGGAATTAAGGACCGTATACACAGTGATACACACATGTCTATAGCAGCACAACTCATAATAACTGAGCTGTGGAAACAGCCTAGATGCCCATCAACAGATGAATGGGTAAAGCAAACGTAGTCTATATACACAATGGAATATTACACAGCCATAAAAATGAAATCATGTCATTTGTAGGAAAAATGAATCAAACTAGAAACCATCAAATTAAGTGAAATTAGCCAGTGTCAGAAAGTTAAATAACACATAATTTCTCTTATATGAGAAACTTAAAATAATAAATAAGTAAATAAATAAATAAATAAGAAAAGACAGGAAACTAGGAAGCACATTTCTGGAGATGGGGAAGAGAACAAGTGGGAGGGGGAGGAAAGGGTTTGGAAGAGGAATAGGGGTTGAAATGAAGTTATATTAAATTCATGTACCAACTTCCCAAAACAAACCCCATCATCATGTAATATTAACATGCACAAATAAAATTTAAAGAATAGGGCCGGTGAGACAGCTCAGCGGCAAAGGGCCTGCCTGGCAAGCGCGAGGTCCTGAGTTCTACTCCCAGTACCCACATAGGAAAAAAGGGCCAGTGATATCTCTCAGCAGTATGGGCACCTGCTGGCACGCGAGGTCCTGAGTTCGACCCCTGGTACCCACAAAATAAATAAATAAATAAATAAATAAATAAATAAATAAATAAATTCTAAATAGAAAATAAAAAATAAATAAACTGTAGAAAGATACTTCCCCACAGCTCTGGGGGCCAAAAGTCCAAAATTAAGGTGTTGGCAGCTGTCCTTCCTTCCAGAACTCCAAGGGAGACTCTCCCTTGCCCTCCTGGTTCTGCTGCCTGCCCCCCCTTGCCTTCTGATCACATCTCTCTAAAATGTAGGCATTCACGTGGCCTTCTGCTTTTCCTATGTGTCTCTCCTCTGTGCATCTCTCATAAGGACACTTCCTCCTGAATTTAGGGTGATTTCATCTTGAGATTTTTTAACTCAATTACATCTGCAAAGATTCTCTTTTTGCCATAAGATCGCCTTCACAGGTTCACAGGGTTGGAACCCTCATGTATCTTTTTAGGAGACCATGACTCAATCTACTACCATGGGCAACAGGGTAAAGAGCTTTTATGATAGCAATTTAGGAGGTGTGGCTCATTGGCAGAGTGCTTGCCTACCATGCATGAGTCCCTAGCTCAGTCTCAGTCCTGCACAAAAAAAACAATTAATTTTGATGAAATTTTTAATGGCTGATCAGCAAAAATGATCATTTGAGTGAAGGGATGTCAAACAGGCCATCTGAAATTATTTAAGTTTCTGGAATATAAATCTTCCTCTATCTTTCCCTAAATGTTATGACATATTATTATAAACACACACACTCACATGTGTGACTTCAGCTTTCCTGTTCATACATATAAATTCATATATGCGCTTACATATATATGTATGACCGTTTTACCCCAAGTGCATAAAATAGATGGTGGTAAACATCCTTTCACGAAGTATTATCATTATTGGTACATGCAAGACTCCATTTTGTCTTATTCTGGTTTTTTTCATCCAACATTATGTTTTGGATATGTATCACATTATTACATGTATTTCAATTTTATTCCTTCCAAATGCTAGGCAATATTCCATTGTATGCATATAGTACATTTTACTAAGTTTCCTAGGATGGATCCCTAAGATACTTCCATCTCTTTCCAACACAGTCAGTGCTGGGTAAGTATACCCCTGATGTCTCTTGCTCATTGTGAGTTTTTCTTCTGTGGAATTGCTTGGTCATTGTGTGTGTGCACACATTAAGCACAATGAGGCTAGCTCTCCAAAGTGACTGCACCTGTTTATACTTCTCCCAGGCAGTACATGGGGGCCCCCATTTCTCCCTATCTCTACCAGCACTTACTGTTATGTACTTTCCTAATTTTTGTAAATCAAATGGGTGGAAACTAACATCTTTTTGTTGTTTGATTTTTCTCTGATAATTAGTAATATTAATCATCTTTCTATATGTCTATTAGCTGGTCGTGCTTCTTTTTCTATGTCTGATCTATTCACATACTTTTACCTATCTTCACTTTGGTGTCCATGACTTTCTTGCTGATAAGCCAGATATTAATCCCTTGTTACTCACAGTTATTGCAAATATCTTGCAGTTTCTCACCTTCCTGTTAATGTCTTATGGCATCCTTTGTCAAGATCTTTCATTTTAATATATTCAAATAAATCAATTTTCCACTTTATGCATTGTTTTGAAAGTGTTCATTCCACACAAATGTTAAAATATATTCCACTTTCTTCTTATTAACTTTGTAGTTTTATCTTTTATATTTAGCTGTTTATCCCATATTGAATCTTTATTTTCCTATCTGATGTAAAACAGAATTTAAATTAGTCTTTTTCCATGTAGAGAATCAATTTCCTCAACATTGTTAATCAAATAACATGTTGTAATATTTTAAATTTTTTTAAAAGTTTGGCCCTATTAGATAAACAGTTTCTGGTCATAAATGACTAAGAGAGAAAAACATACCCCTAAATTGGGCAAAGACATGAATTAGCAACTAACGATAACAAAGGGAATCCCAAACAGTAAAGAACATGACAAAATTCTGTGGTAAACAAACAATGAAATTAAAACAACAAAAATTCATTTTCATTTCTCCAATTGTCAAAAATCAAAGGATTAAAATCATGTTTAGTGTTGGTGAACACATGGAAAAAAATGGGTATTCATATTCTACTGATAGAAGGCTAAGTTAGTAAGAATACTTCAGAGGGAAATTTGGCAATATTTAACACCCTTGACTTATCATTACATGTTTTTACTTATTAATTCCTCTTGTATGAAAATAATTTTAAGGATAATCACAACAATGTCTATATAATCAGAGTAGTGATTGATGAAGGGAGAGGCAGCTGAACTTTGACATTTAGGAACTCTATCAAACACAGGCTAAATACAAGGATAATGCAACAGAAATTTAAGTGACCTCACACAAGAAAAGTGGACTTTGCAAAAATGGTTTAAAAAGTTGCTGTACAAATGGATGAGTGCAGCCACAAAAGCAATCCAGAAGAGGAGGAATTTGATTTCTAGAATTATCACTTTGCAATACACAAAATGTCCAGTCTCAATATGAAATTACAAAGCATACAAACAATGCAGTTAGAACAGTGGAACTAAGGAAATCATTCCCCTCCACTCATTTGAGTTTGCACAGCACCTGGAGCTATTCCTCTTACCAGTGTGTTAAGAGAGGTTGAAAATAACATGACAAAACCCCAGAAAATCTTTGAAGCTCTAGGCCAGAGCACATACAGTTGGATCTCCTGGCCTGACCTTCAGTCAACTTTACCATACTTGAACCTTATTAAGGGTTCATAAATATACACTACCTCTCATACATGTAATGAGGATCAGAGTGAATTCTGGGATAAGCATGCATGTTGAGAGTCCCTTAGATGACTCAGCACCCTGTCAATCATTCCTGTCAATCTTACTTAGAGACTCAGTGGAAGGCACTCAGGCCAGGGTGCATATCCTTTAAATTCCTAAAGCCTGATATATCTGTACGCAGTGCAGCGCTTTTCACTGTCCTGTCATCCCGGCAGCACTGTACTGTTCAAGCCATATTTTTTGTTGGCACGGATTTGCCCCAAGCACACTGTGTTGTGATTGTCACTGAATGTAGCTGCTTTTCACTTGCCATCGGGTGTATGCTTGCAATTCATTGTTCATCGTACAAAAGAGCCTGGAATTTATCTGCTGAATTCATCACGTGGTAACTCAAAGAAACAAGAAAATATGTTTCATACACAGGAAAAAATAATTTAACTGCAACTATCTCTAAGGAAGCCCAGACATTAAAATTAGTAGTCAAAAATGTTAAATCAGCTATCCTGAGTATGGTAAATGAAATAAAGGAAGCCTTACACAGGAAACCAAAGAAAATCAAGAAAGCAGTGTACAAATAAATAGGAAATAAGGAGATAGAAATTATCAAAAGGAGCCAACTAAAGTTCTGGAGCTGAAGAATATAATAACTGAAATAAAACCCTCTAGAATGGTTCAGTGGCAGATTTGAGCAGGCAGGAAAAAGAATCATCATTATGAATTTAAGGCAATTGAAATTATCTGATCTAAAGAAATAAAAGGTAAAACAATTTAAAATAAATGAACAGGAACTGAGAGACCTGTGGTACCCCCAAACATACCCATATCTTTATCATGGAAGTTCTGGAAAAAGAAGAAAGAAAGAAAGAAAGAAAGAAAGAAAGAAAGAAAGAAAGAAAGAAAGAAAGAAAGAAAGAAAGGGGCAGACGCATTAGTTATTTAAAGAAATAATGGCTGAAAACCCCTCAAATCTGATGAAAATCTACACCCCCAAGAAGTTCAAACTATAAGAAGGACAAATTCAAAGAGATCCACACCAACTTGTTCAAAGACAAAGGCAAAGAGAGGATTTGGAAGCAGCGAGTGAGAAGTGCTCATCACATATGAATGATCCTTAATAAATAACAGCTGGCTTCTTATCTGAAACCACAGAGGCCAGCAGGCAATGAGATGTTACATTTAAAGGACTGCGAAAACAACAACAAAAAACTCAACCAGGAATTCCACATCTGCCAAAAAACATCGTTTAGGAATGAAGGAGAAATTAAGACATTCCCACATAAACAAACTAAGAAAATTGGTTACCATTAGACCTGATAATGTGAGTCACTTAGGAAGAAATGAAAGGACAACAGGCAGTAACTCAAAGCCACAGGCGGGAAAACAGAAGACTGGTAAAGGTAACTACATAAATAACCATAAAATCCAGTATATTGTAACTTTGTAACTTCTTTTTTATTCCTGTAAGATTTAAAATTTAAAAATGTAAAACAATAATTGTAAGTCTGTGAGCTCAATGTACAACAATGTAACATGTGACAATAACAATATAAATGGGAGAGTCAACTACACCTATGAGAGATACACCTGTGTACTTCTGAAATGGTTGGTATTATTTACTTACTAGTGGTAAGTTTTGTTACTTGCAATCTCCAAGGTAGCCACTAAGAATTTAACTAAAAAATATGTTAAAAAGTGAATCAAATGATGGAGTACAGAAATATCAACTAAACAAAAAAGAGGCAGTAATATAGGAAGTGAGGGAAAAAAGAATATGATACAGAAAAATAGCTAAACGGCAGAAGTAAGTTTTTCCTTAGTAATGTAAATTATTAAGGAATTGGAAATGGAATAAAGGCATAAACTGGCAGAACTGATTTTAGAAAATAATCCAACTTCGTACTGCCTACAGAAGACTCTTCAGATCTAAATATATAAACAGCTTGAAAATGAAAGGATGGAAAAAATACACCATGCAAAAGAAAGCTCAGATAGCTATCCTAATATCAGACAAATAAGACTTTAGGTCAAAACCTAAGGAGTAAAGATAGCATATGAGTGTTGGTAAAGAAGATAATTTGCCCCAAGAAAATGTAACAATTGCAAACACATGTGCAACAAACAAAATTGACAGAATTGAAGGTTGAAACATACAACTTAACTGTTGTAGGTGGAGGCTTTAACACCCCATTTTCAATAATGAATGCAACAAACAGACAAAAATTAATTTAAAACACCAACTAATTATGTCCAAAAGACACAGAGCACACCAACCATCAACAGCAGAATATACATTTTTGTAAGTTCACATAGAATATTATCCAGGATAGATCATATTTTGGCCACAAAACAAATAATATTAAAATCATAGAAAGGGCCGGTGAGATGGCTCAGTGGCGGAAGCGCCTGCCCAGCAAGCACGAGGGCCCGAGTTCAACTCCCGGATCCCACATACGAAAAAGGGGCCGGTGATATCGCTCAGTGGCACGGGCGCCTGCTGGCGCGCGAGGTCCTGAGGTCGACCCCCGGTACCCACAAAAAATAAAATAAAATAAAATCATAGAAAGTACCTTTTCCGACAACAATGGGATAAAATAGAAACCAGCAGCACAGGGAACAAAGGGTCAAAGAAGAAATCACAGATAATTTAGAAAATAACACGAGACAATGAAAACTAAAACACAACATTCAAAGACTAATTCTTCTCGAACTCTTCCAAAAGTAGAGAAGAATGAATACTTCCTAATTCATTTTGAGGTCATCATTCACTAATAGTAAAGCCAAAGACACTGAAAGAGTATAAAACTGTAGAAGAGTATTCCTTATGAACAGCAATACAAAAATTCTCAACCAAATACTATCAAACTAAAGCCAAAAGTATATTAAAAGGATTACACATTGAAAATGTGGTATTCATATACAATGGAGTACTACTGTACCATAAAGAAGAATAAACTTGAGTCCTTTGTAGGAAAATGGATGTATTTTGAAACCATTATGTTAAATGAAATAAATAAGACACACAAACTTAAATTTCACATGATTTATCTTATATAAAAAACCCAAAATATAAATAAAGAACAAAATAAAAGGTAAATGGTAGGAATCAGGGAGACAGAGCTTTTGCAAATGGGACGGGGACCAAGAGATGGATAGAGGGGAGAAGGAGGGTAGAGGAAGAGGCCCATGTACATGTGTTATGTACAACTCCCCATGAAGAATGTAATCGTTATGTTCTGCAAACATGTACTAATAAAAAACAGAAATTTTTAAATTTTAAATTAAAAATAAATAAAAGGGGCCGGTGAGATGGCTCAGCGGCATAAGCGCCTGCCTTGCAAGCGCGAGGGCCCGAGTTCGACTCCCGGATCCCACATACGAAAAAGGGGCCAGTGATATCGCTCAGCGGCACGCACGCCTATTGGCGCGCGAGGTCCTGAGGTCAACCCCCCGGTACCCACAAAAAAAAAAAAAAATAAATAAATAAATAAATAAATAAATAAAAGGATTATACATCATGTCCTAGGGGATTTATTCCCAAAATAAAAGGGTGGTTCGACAAGTGAGGATGAATCAATGTAATATGCCACAATAACAGAATGAAGGGAGGAACCACATGAACGTCTCCAGTGGCGCAGAAAAGGCCACTTGACCGCACACTCCACTCTTTTACAATGAAAATACTCAACAAACTAGAAATAGAGGTAAACTACTTCAATATAATAAATGCCTTATATGAAAACCCCACAGCTAACATGGTCCTCAATAATGAAAGGCTGAAAGTTTCCCCTAAGATCTGGAACAAGACAAGGATATCTGCTTTTGCCATTTCTCTTCAATATAGAATTGGGAGTCTAGCAAGAACAATGAGGCAAGAAAAATAAGTAAGAGGCATCCAAATTGAAAAATAAAATTATCTTGCTAGGCGTGGTGGCACATGCCTGTAATCCCAGCACTCGGGAGGCTGAGGCAGGAGGATCACCACAGGTTTGAGGCCAGCCTGGGCTACATAGTGATTTCAAAGTCAGCCTGAACTACATAGAGAGACCCTGTCTAAAAAAAAAAAAAAAAAAAAGATATCTATTTACAGCTTACAGGGGCCGGTGAGATGGCTCAGTGGCATAAGTGCCTGCCTGGCAAGCGCAAGGTCCTGAGTTCGACTCCCGGTACCCATATACAAAAAAGGGGCCTTTGATATTGCTGAGCAGCACGGGCGCCTGCTGGCACACGAGGTCCTGAGTTCGACCCCTGGTACCTACAGCTTACAGGATCATATATGTCGAAAATCCTAACTATTCAAATAAAATAAAGAGTGAGAGTTAATAAATTCAGCAATTTGTGTGACATAAAATCAACACATAAAAATAAGTTTCATTCCTATACATTGTGAATAAGCTGAAAATGACATTAGGAAAATTTCACTTACAATAGAATAAAAATTCTCAGACATAATCTTAACCAAGGACACCGGTGAGATGGCTCAGCGGCATAAGCGCCTGCCTTGCAAGCGCGAGGGCCCGAGTTCGACTCCCGGATCCCACATACGAAAAAGGGGCCGGTGATATCGCTCAGCGGCACGGGTGCCTGTTGGCACGCGAGGTCCTGAGGTCGACCCCCCGGTACCCACAAAAAAAAAAAAAAAAAGATTTATACACTGAAATCTGTAAAACATTACTGAAGGAGTAAATAAGATATAAATAAATAGAAGACATCCAGTATTCACAGACTAGAAGACTGAAAATTGTAAGGATATCAACACTGCCCAAAGTGATCCATAAATTCAATGCAATCTCTAACAAAATCCCAATGACTTTTTTGCAGAAATAGAAAAGTCCATCTAAAATTCATACATAATCAGAAAGGAGCTCAAAGAGCCAAAATAGTTTGAAAAAATAATAAGTGTGAGGTCTTACACTCCCTGATTTTAAAACTCAATACAAACGATAGCAATAAAAACAGTATGGTGCTGGCCTAAAGACAAACTAATGGAATAGAGCTGAGGGCCTAGAAACAACCTTCACATATATGGTTAGGTGATTTCCAACAAGAAAGCCAAGACTGTGCAGGAAACAAAAGAGTCTTTTCAACAAATGGTACTAGGAAAACCAGATCTCTACATGAAAAAAAATGAAATTATAGCCTTGTATGACACTAGATAAAAAATTAACTCAAAATGGATGAAAGTCCTAAAATTGTAAAGCTCTTAGAAGAAAACATAGGAGAAAATTCCATGACATTGGATTTTGCAATATCTTGGACATGATACAAAAAGCACAGATAACAAAATTTTTTAAATATAAAAAGGGACCCCCATCAAAATTTAAAAGCTTTGTGCATCAAAAGACACTAATATGTAAAAGGACAGCCCACAGAATGGGGGTTTCAAATCACATACATGATGAAGGATTAGTACCTACAATGTATAAAGAACTCCTACAAATCAATAATCACAGCCAAAAATAGCCAACTCAAAAGTGGGCAAAGGACTTGACTAGACAGGATTCCAAATGAAATATATGAATAAGATACATAAAAAAATGGGTTTACGATGCCAGTGGACTCAGAATCATTAGTCATTAGGATGTAATCAACACTACAATGAGATTCCACTTCACACTTACTTAGACGGCTATAACTTTTAGAAAACCAGAAATGTTGCCAAGGATGGGTAGAAAATGGAACTCTTGGGCCTTGCTGGTGGGAAAAATAGTGCAGCTACCATGGAAAACAGTTCCTTAAAAAGTTAAACATAAGATCACCATAAGACCTGGAAATTCCACTCTTAAGGATATATTCAAAATTAAAAAAAAAAAAAAAAGATTGGCACAAATACATGTATGCCAATGCTCATAGCAGCATTATTCATAAAAGCCAAACACTGAAAATAATCTAAGTGTCCACCAAAAGATGCCCTGATAAACAAGATACGGTATGTACAGACTACAGAATAGTATTTTGTCATTAAAAAGGAATGAAGGTCTGCCACATACTGCAGCACGGACAGACACTGGAATCATTACGCTAAATGCAATGCACCAGACACAAAAGGACTAGAATTATCTGATTCCACTTATATCATTAAATAGAATGAGGAAATTCTCAAAGACACAAAGTATATTAGAGCAACCCAGGAACTGTGGGAGGGGGAATGAAGAGTTATTCCTTAGTACATGTAAGGGTTTCTCTTTGGAATGATGAAAGACTTTTGGAAATAGATAGCAATGATATTGATACAGCATTGAGAATATAATTAATGACACTTAAACTACACACTTGAAAATAAATTGAAAAGACAAATTTTATGTTTTATATGTTTTACAATAAAATGTTTTAAAACTAAAGGAATGGTTCCTCACAACAATAAAAAAGAAGGGATAACAACTATATATAATGACTTGGATAAATCTCAAAAATCTGATGTTAACTGAAAACAGATAGAAGGGCGTTGAGAAGGAAATGAGACTAGGGTGTAGGAAGAATACTCCTAGAAGGGTTGGGGTGGGGAGAGACTTAAAGCAAAGGGCCGCAAAGGTGGTAGAAATGTTCTAAATTTTGTTTGTGGCAGTAGTCACATAGCTACTTACAGCTCAAAACTGAGCTGCACACTTTAAAAAGGATGATTTCTACTCTACATGAATTATACACGAATAAATCCAACTTCTGAAAGTTACCCCTTGCAGGGACATTTTTCTTCATTGTTGGAAAGTCGCAGTTCCAGAGACTGACCTGAGCAGTTCACCTGTCCCTGCAATTTTGATGCTCTTGTCCTCGTGTGGTCCCAGCAGCCACGTTCACGAATAGCTGCGCATTTGAAATCCCTTGGCTGGATGTCATGTTTCTCAAATTTCCAACAGTGTGTAGCATGAAATCGTTCCAGCTCTGGAAACCTAGTTAACAGGGACCTACTAGCTGGCAGATGGAGGAGTGGGGACAATGGCTTGTTGGAGGTGGCGGGTGCATCAGACTGGTGGCAGAGATGGCTGACCCACGATGGGCAGAAAGCTGGGGCAGAAAAGGGCGAAGCTTGGAGCAGTCCCATTCTCCCTCCCATACCCTTTCTACCCCTTCAAGGAATGGGCAGCTCCTCCCTTGTCACAATCATGCATCAAAAGGACTTTTGGCACCTACTCCTGGCATGGAAGTCACTATCTTCTTGGCATCCTAGGGCCTGCCTGCCCCAGCTTCCCCTCACAGGCACCCCTGCTGCTGCACCCACATCCTGCCATGCTCCCCAGCAAAGAACGCTGCCTGCCACATCCTAATCCCCTCCCAGAGGGACCCGTCCAGGCCTGTCACTTGCTTCCTCTCCATATCTTAATCCTGCCAGCCTTGTAGGGGTGCTGGGGGCAGGCCGTGGCCCTTGCCATGGGAAACTGCACCACCCTTTGTCCCAGCCAGGAGAATTAATTGCCTTGGAAGGAGCTGTGCTCAGCTCCTGTGGGAGTGGCAGAGAATGCAGCTGCCTCTCCTGATGTTGCTGGCTCTCACTTCCAGATGCACCTGGGGACCTGGGTTTGCCTCTGGGAAAACTGAGAAAGGACAGCAGAGAAAAATAAAATACTCACCGGGGAGTCTGGGGCTTTCCATAGTAGACAGAGGAATCCATGGCCAGTTTCCTTGGCTTGGTCTGCATCCCTCACCATAGGGTTTAGAATGAATCTTTGAAATAACCCAAACCAGACATTCCATCTGAGCCCTAAGGCAAGAGATGCCCAAAGGACTGTCAGTGCCTAGCAGAGCCAGGACTGGAATGAGGACTTCTCCTGACAGGTCATGTCTCTCCTCAAAACTCACTCTTGGGTCCCCTTTTCTTCCAGCGTGAAAACTGAAGTGCTTATGGTGGTCCTGCATGAACTGCCTCCTCCATCTCCAGAACCTGTTCGATCTCCCATTTCTTCTCTCCTTGCCCCTCCACCCCACCACAGGGACAGCAAGAAGTCCCTGAGCACGCAGGGCCCTGAGCACTCAGGAGTGCTCTGCTGCTTTGTCCGCCAAGTGGTCATGCATGGGAAATGCGGTCCCAGGGTGGTGATGTTAAAAGGTGATGGAACCCTTAGGAGGTTCTTATGGCTTGTATCCAGATGTCCCCGCAAAGCCTCATGTGCTCAGAGGTGGGGAGTTTTGAAGGTGGCTGGATTAAAGTGTGTGAATGTGAGTTAAGGATGTGATGCTGAGATTCAGGGTGTGAATAATGAAAACCCTACTCTGGGTGTGGGTGGCACCAGTCAATAGGCTTGTAGCTTGGATGGAATACAGCGGGACAGAAAGAAGGCAGGCTGCTGCTTGCTGCCTTGCCATGAACTGCTTCTCCTCTGCTATGCCCCTCTGCCATGCCACCCTGCCTTGGAGCCGGCCAACTGTGGACTGAAACCTCTACAAACTGTGAGCCAAATGAACCTTTCCTCCTTTGACTTATGGATGCTGCTATTTTGTCTCAGCAATGACAAAGTAACAACAATAGAGCTGGAGCCAAGTGGGAGGTCATTGCCCTCAGATGGGATTAATGTCGCTGTCATGGACTCCGAGTTAGTTCTCAAAGAAGGTTGCTATAAAAGGAGCTAAGCTGGCCCCTTCCTCTGCTCTGGGCTGTGATCCTTCCGCTGGCCCAGTTCCTACCATGAGGTCCTCACCAGAGCTGAGCAGAGGCTAGTGCCACACTCCTGGGCCTCCAAAACCATGAGCTACATAGACTTCTTTACTTTTCAAAAACCCAGCTTCAGATTCTCGGGTATAGTAACAGAAAACTGACTAGTACTGTACACCCACTGGTGCCCTGGACCTCAGCACCCCCAGCGCCCTCACCCCCTTCAAGTCTTGGCTAAATGTTGCCTTTCCTTTTCAGTGGGACATCTCCGACCGCCCTATCTGCCTTGCCCCATTGGCGCTCCAAGCCCCTTACCTAGCCCCATTTTTCTTCTCTATTAGTACTTCCCAGCAGCAAGCACATTCTTTAATTTCCTTTTTCATGATGCTTCCTGTTGATTACCTGCTTCTACCACCTTTCCTGCCCACAAGGGCAAAATTCCAGCTGTTTTTTTCACTGCTGTATCCCAGCATCGAGAGGGGGCCTGACTCAAAGACTCTGCTGACTTCCTTAAGGATCCTGTCTAGAATGTGCTATGTAGATGCACTTGTCTTCCCAGGTCCCCTCCGGAGACTTAATATCACACGTACCAGATGACACACCTGCTTCTCAAATTCACCCTCTTTTATGAAAGGGGTGTCTAAAGCCGATGGCTCTCTCTCATCCTCAGCTGGGCAAACAGGTGCTGTATTTTACAACACCGTTGCTGGGAGGAACACACAAAGACCTTATCGAGCTTGTAAGCTTCTCCCTGCTGCCTGGGAAGGCTGTGTCCCCAGCTGCCCTGCTGCAGAACTTGGGACGCCTCTCTACCCACTTCTTTTGGAGGCGCTTTGGTGGCTCAGTCACGTGTTCAAGTGACTATTACCAGGCCAGGGTGTGTGGCACATCCCAGGATCCCATTAAAATGGTGTGTGTTGTTTTGTTTTGTTTTGTTTTGTTTTGTTTTGTTGGGACAACATAGTAAGTTCCTATCATCCCACTGCTTCTTGATATTTAGTAAGTTTATCTGATTGGCGGCTGGCAGGATGCAACAGGAAGTTAAATTTACTGAGTAACACGATTTGATTTTTATGTACATTACCCCTCATCATCCTCCCAACAACCCTATAACACAGGCATCATCTCCACTCAATATTTTAGGAACCTGAAGGGACTGGCTGGAGTCACATGGCAAATAGGAGATGAGGCAAAAGATTCAAGTTCATGTTCTTTCTCCTGCACCACGCTTCCTCCTGTGGATCAGCCAATAAACGTTAAGGAATGAATAACTGAAGGTACATGGATGTGAAGGACAGAAGCAGGTAAACAAGTTTATGGGGGGAGCGTCACAGCGTGGAGAACAGGCCTGATGGGCGCCCATCGTGGGCACAGGCAGGAGATGCTAAGCAGGAACCAGTGGGGAAGGTAAGGGGGATGGCACAGGGTGGCAGGGCAGTCCCTGGGCCCCCTGCCAGGCTCTGGGCTAATGCCTGTCCCAGCTCAGCTCCCACATGCGCTGCTGGCTGTGGCGCCCACGGTGCCCTCAGTGCATCTTCTCTTCAGAACAATCTTGAAGCATGATTAGTGTCCCTACTTTACAGATGAGAAAACTGAGGCTCGACGAGCCACAGAGCTCGTCCACAGCCATGAAGCAAACTTAGTGGCAGATCTGAGGGCCATCAAATCTAGTAAACCCCGCCCCCAGCCCAGCATTCTTACCGCTACTGCCCCAAATAGAGACTCCCGGCCCCACAGGGACATATGGCCTCACGGGGACGCCCGGCCTCACCGCAACAGCAGCCAGCATCAGCAGAGGGGGGCCAGGGAGGGACAGCAGCACATGCAGCTAAGACACTAGCAGGGCCTGGGCCACAGGGCCTGGGACCATGGGGAGATGTCGCAGCACCCAGCCCTGCTCCCCAACCCCTCGTGGGTCTCGCCCACGGTGGCAGGTGCCTTGGGGCAGAACCCGCTCCTCACCTCCGTGGCACCACCCACTCCCTGGTGGCCCTGGAAACACCTTGACAGCTCCTGACACTCTCTGTGAGGATGGGAGAACTGGGCATCCCGACCTGCAGGGGCACCAGGCATCACCCCATTAACACTGAGCGACACTCAGCCCACGGCCCGAGAAGCCTTTTTGAAATGTGCCTGCCTTTTGTCAAATCCAAAGAACTGGCGAGCAGGACAAGAAAATAGACCCAAACTTAGTGGCAAACTTAGTGGCAGATCTAGTAAACCTTGCCCCCAGCCCAGCATTCTTACCACCACCGCCCCAAACAGAGATGCACGGCCTCACAGGGACTCTGCCAGGTGTGAGGGGAAGGCTGTCCCTGGGCCGGGTCTCCTTCCCCATCGGCCTGCCCCTTGTCAGACTCTCACCTCACACTCCCTCCCGGAGGGGTGGCCTGTCACCTCCTTGCAGCTGCTGGGCTGCCCAGCCTTGCTTGCCCAAAGGACAGGGATGAGGCATCTCCTTCCTCTCCAAGTGCTTGAGTGGTACAGGCCAGATAATGGGGAGGACACCTAACTGAGAAGTGGGGGACCAGGAGATGGGGGCAGAGGACCCTGGGCAAGACTTCAAGTTCCTCATCGGTGAAGTGAAAATTAGATCACTAGCGCTTACATTCAGAAATGCCACGCAGATGTCATGGCCCGTGCAAATGGCAAAGGTGGCTTAAGTATTGTTTGGGTGGATTCCAGCTGTGCACTTGGGGGGCACCGAACCTTGGTGAGGAGGACATCTGGTTCTGTTGCACATCTGTGATATTTCTCAGCGTGCACGATCACACGCTTTCCCCACAGGTGGAGATGGAGCCGGCTCTATTCTACTCCTTCAGCTGGTCCTGGGAGTGGCTGGCCAAGAGCTCGGAGCAAGGGGCTGCGTGGCCTCGCTCCTCCAGCGTGGGAAACCGGTGGCTGCGGCGCAGAGAGAAAGGTGGCCTCGCACTCAGCGCTTTTGTACAGGGCTGAGCAGAGGTGTAAATGGAGGCCCCGGGAGCTTTGTCATTCTGGACATGGCTTTCCGTCTCACTTGGCTCCTTCAGACCCGACCTGCGGAAACCACATGAAAACGACCTGGAAAAAGAGGCAAAAGAGCTAAACACAGAACCGCCCAGGCTGGGCCCAGCAGTTCAGCAAGCTGTGGAGGCGGGACCTAGGAAGGCTCTGCTAGGAAGACACCAGGACCAGGACCGGCTGGGAAAGGTCCCTCCCCAAGTCTGCTGAGTGCCCAGGGCTCTACACCCCGAAGGTGCCTTCGTCCTCAGGAGACCGAACTGGGCTCCTCAAGGCACCATCAGCAGGGCTTGCGTTTTGCGTGGTTTTTTCCAGCGGGGAAGAGCTGGGGCCGGGCCGGGCTCGGCCGTGCGCCCTTGTGGTCAGAAGGGTTATTGAGACCCGAACTCAGCCCTGGAGGACATCGTGTCCCATGGGTGTCCCTCGGTTGGGAAGCCTGTTCTGGCCTCCGGACTACACTGGGGACTCCCTATTGCCATGGACACTAGCACCCGTGTTGCTCGCCGTATTCCTGGCGACTGTAATGATATCGTTATGGGAAGCCTCCCTCCCAGCGCCATGTCCAGAAGAAAGCTCTGTCCTCTGGTGTCCTGTAGCTCAAGATCCTTTCCGAAAGCCAACGCCGAAAGCCGGGGCTCCAGCTCCAGTCCCCCAGCTCCGCTGCACCGCTCCGCCCGGGCCAGCAGTGCAGACCTGGCCCGCCTGGCCCTGGGCTCTGCCAGGCTTGGTGCCCAGCGCTGTCCCCACAGCACAGAGCTCTGCGGGTGTGGCCGCCCATGGCGCCCTGGGCTCCCGCCATCCGGGCCCTCGTTACACCGCTCTCCCTCAAATGTTTACTCCTCTGTCTGTAACATCAGGGGACGGGGTGCACCCTGTTCACAGCTTGTACCCCCGTGGTCAGCACAGGCCCGGTGTGGAGTGAACAGCCAAGAAGGAAGGGGATGAGCAAAGGAAAGAAGGGCAGGCCCTCTTTAGAAGACTGCGGGCAACACAAAGGTGAATAAAATGCTCTCTCTTCTTGTACAGAGTTTCAGAGTCAAGTTGGGAGATAAAATAAGAATTACAATACAGTGAAGTCTGAGTTACAAGAAAGCCTGATAGGAGCACACGATAAGAGAGCCATGTCTTAGCAGGCAGGGAAGGCTTCTCACAGCAGGCTCTACCCAAGAAAGGGTACAAAAGCCCAGAGAGGGACAGCAGCACTGACAGTGGGTACCAAGGGGCAGCCGCATCTGCGTGGCCGGAGCTGGCAGCAAGCCCAGGAGAGGACGGGAGGGAGGCAGAAATGTCCACGAGTGACTGCTTTGGAATACTCAGCAACAGGTGGGGAGGGAGCTTTCTAAGCAGTGTGCGTGGCCTCTTCGGACTTTTCCAGTGAAGATTTCTGTGACAGCCATGTGAAGATGGGACTGGCGAGGCAGGGTCTGGAAGCAGGAGGCTGGGGGACAACATTGGCACAGTCTGCGCAAGGGACAAGGGAGGTGTCAAACAGGACATGGCAGTGGGGCTGGAGTAAGAGGATGGACTGATAAGGTACTTAGGAGAAAGGGCTTAGAGCCCAAAGGACCAGGTCGGTCAGGAGGAAAGGGGGTGAAGGAGATGCTCGGTGAAGGGAGTCTGCAGCCACCAATCCTGCGCTTCCTGCCATCTCCTCTTCCAGAACACTCGCTCCCGAGCCACGTGCCTGCAGATGACGAAGAGCCAGCACACCGCGCCTCAGGCGGCACACAGCTCCACAGACTTCCTCTGACGAAAGTGAGTGCTGTGGAAACCCTGTCCGGAGCCCGGAAGTCTAATGTGGAACACTGGGGAGATGGCCCACGAGGGGCACCGCAGTCCACACTGAATGAGTGAACCAGTGAGTGAACGAGTGCATTCTCTACCACTTAGCGGAAGACAAACTATGACAGGCCGAGAGGGGACTCCCCGGCCTCCCTGGCCCCTCTCTTGAGTGCACAAACCCAGGCTTTGCTGGCTGCCTGGGCTCCCCTGGGATTCCCCATCTTTTGTCTGAGTTGATTTCTTTGGGGACTGCAGACCTGGGTCTGAGGTAGAACTAACTACACCTTATTCTATGCGAGGCTAGAGAGATGGAAAAACAGAAAGTGTAGATTGCTCTGCAGACTTCTCACCAGTTTGTTTACTACCCTGAAAGAGACTAATGCATTCCCTTCTTCCTACATGACCTCACCTCTTGGCCTGGAGATGATTAATATGACCTCTGAGTACAGGCAGATAGCAACCCAGAGCTGAGATTAGAGAAGAGATTAATTCCCTTACAGGGCAAATCTATATTCATATTCTCCCTCTGCCTCTCCCTCTCTCTCCCTCCCTTCCTCTCTCTCCCTCCCTTCCTCTCTCTCTTTCTCTCGGTCTTTCAGGCAGCAATTCAATAAGTAATTAATGCTTGTTAATCTTTTAGCTATTTCTCTCATTGTAAAAATATTAATTGGTCTTCCATCATCTACTGCACTGTAACCTCGAGGCCTTGGCCCTGGTCTGCTACCCTGCTGCAGCACGCCCCTCTGGGGCTCACTGAGCTGTCAGTGACATCACAGCGGTGCCCAGCCTCGGGTTCAGGACACAAAGAAGAGCGAGCAGCCATTTAGCAGACACCGCTGGGAGATCACAAAACACTGCCTCTTTCTTCCCACAACACTTGGGGAGTCTGAAAACACTCATTTTCACACCACCTCCTAGCTGTTCAGACTCTTGTTTTGCAATAGAGGACACACAAGACAATGCTGGGGTGGGGGAGCAGCATCAAATGTCCTCAGATCTCTTTCTGGTTTTTGCCACTGAATTGTGCCTCAGTTTACCTTAAAAGGACTATCAAATCCAAGAGATGTAGACAGTTGGGAAAGGAGGGTGAAGACTCCCCAAATGTCTTGCTTCCTCCAGCCTTACTTACTACAATTTTCCCTTTTTAGAAATCAGAAATCAAAGGTACCACCTCCTCCCAGAAGTTCTAGATTCAACCAGTCTGATTATTCTCACCCCAATGCCTCATCTGCCTTTCTTCCTCAGAGCTTTTGGTGATTCGAGACAGAGTTCACCTGATGGCTGGGTTGTCTCCTGTCACCTCATATCCGAGTTGAACCTCCAGAAGGTAGTAACCGTGCTTGTGCCTTAGTAATATGCCCAGCCCTTGTGTGGCTGCAGACTCTTACAGAGCAGGGAGAGGAGAGAGGAGACCAGAACAGTGGGGAGAAGCTTGGTGAGGGCGCGAGTCAGCATCGGTCAGCCCTCGGGATGGTCCCCCTTGGGAAAGGTGCGTGGCTGGCGTGTGTCTGAGTCCCCAGCCTGCTACTTCCACTGCCTCTAAGTGCTGTGTCAGTTAGCTTGTCTGGCCTCAAGATCTCATCTGAACAGTTGCCTCCTTGGAAGGTGCTTCAGGGGTCGCACGAGAGGATGAATGGAGATGATGATTGCCAACTGCGGGACACTAAGTCACCAGGAGCATTTACAGTCCTGCCATGGGGGGGTCCTCTTGCTCTGGAACCATCTTCGGAGACCCTGCGCTCCCCTTGGACACAGCCTGAACTCCGGTTCCCTGGCTTCTTCTGATAGTTTGATGACAGGAAACAGTGTCAGAGCGAGGTTGATCCCTTCAGTGCAGCCAGCTCCTCACTTCACAGGTGAAGAAACAGTTCGAGAGGCTGGTACAGCTGACGTGGGCCTTCCCGGCTGCACGGGGCACCTCTGTCCCACCCCAGGCTCCTGATCCTTTACTGCTCAGCAGGGCACTCCTTAGTAATGGCGTTTGCATTGAGCACGTCCTTGTGCCAGCTCTCTGTTGAGCTCCATGGCTTCTCTGATTTAGTTTTCGTTTAACTGTGTGGAGCCGGCACAATGACCATTCTTTCATCCACCTGAATGGTTTGGTCCTGAGTGTAGCAGTGGGGCTGAGCAAGATGGGCTTCTCCGTCCAGTGTGGGGAGATGGTGGCTCAGAATGAGGTGTGAGAGCCCAAGCAAGGTAAGGGCATCGTGTTGGGGGTTGCCTGGCACATGAGTGTTAGAGACATCCACGCAGGAGCAGGCCAGCACAGCATGTTGGAGCCCAGACGGAGAAAGGAGGGATTTGACACAAAGGGACAAAGCAGTACCTAGTATCAGAGTCGGGGAAGGGCCCCTGTGTGGGGAGAGAGATGGCAGCGCTGCGAGAGATCGGCGATACAAAGGCCTCACCACATGAGTGAGGATATTAAAGATAATGGGAGCCATGTCTTTCTCTTGCAGCGAAGAAAGTTAAAAATTTGAAGTGAAAAATTCCAACTTCTATGAGATCAACTTTTTTAGATTCCACATATTAATAAAATCACGAAGTACTTGTCTTTCTGGGCCTGGCTTATTTCACTTAACATAACAATCTCCGCTTTTACCCATGTTGCTGCAAATGACAGGATTTCATTATTTTTATGACTGAATAGTGTTCCACTGTGTATACGTATTATTGTCCTTATATATTCATCAGTTGATGGGCATCCTGGCTGTTGTGAACAGTACTAGAATAATCATGGGTGTGCAGATGTCTCTTCAACACACTGTTTTCATTTCCTTTTTATTTATACCTAAGAGTGGGATTACTGGGTCATCTGTTTTTAATTCTTTGAAGAACCTTCATACTGTCTTCCATGGTGGTTGTACTAATTTATATTCATTTCTCCACATCCTTCTGAGTACTTGATGCCTTTTGTCTTCTTGAGAATAGCCATTGCTACTGGCAGGAGGTGACATGGAGTTTGATAGAATGGTGGTCAGGAGAGAGTGGTGAGAATAGAGGAAAAGAAGAGGTGGGAAAGTTTGATCACTAGGTTCTTTTTTTTTTTTTTTTTTTTTTTTTTTTTTTTGTGGGTACCGGGGGGACGACCTCAGGACCTCACGCGCCAACAGGCACCCGTGCCGCTGAGCGATATCACCGGCCCCTTTTTCGTATGTGGGTTCCGGGAGTTGAACTCGGGCCTTCGCGCTTGCAAGGCAGGCGCTTAAGCCGCTGAGCCGTCTCACCGGCCCAATCACTAGGTTCTAAGTTACGGTTAAATAGTGGTGAGAAGCATTACAGTGACCATAGGTAACAATTATGTACTGCATCTCAAAAAGTCTACAAGAAAGGATTTGGGGCCGGTGAGATGGTTCAGCGGCATAAGCGCCTGCCTGGCAAGCGCGAGGGCCCGAGTTCGACTCCCGGATCCCACATATGAAAAAGGGGCCGGTGATATCGCTCAGCGGCACGGGCGCCTCCTGGCGCGCGAGGTCCTGAGGTCAACCCCCCGGTACCCACAAAAAAAAAAAAAAAAAAAGAAAGGATTTGGAATATTTTCACCAAAAATAAACAATAGATGTTGGAGGAGATAGGTATGTTTATGTTGCATGTACTGATTCAAAAGTTAAAACAAAAAAAGTAGTTGATATGGAAATACTAAGTTGAAATAGGGCCTTCAAAGATTGAAACTTTTTATAAAAGACCTCATTACCACATGGATGATTATCGTCATTGCTTCTCCTTGTGGCAACCCAATTAACCTCGTGGTGGATTAATACAATTGCAGTGCTATAGCCCATCCTCTAAGCCCTCCATACTCCATACCCAATACTGTTAACATTACTGACTCCATTTAATAAATAAGAGGTTTGATGTTTTGCTAGTACATTTTTATATAAAAACATGAAAAGGGAAAAGATGAGAATGAGTCTCATGGGCTGAGTGGAGTTGAGAGTACTGGAGCGCATTCATGAATTGCAGCACGTGGCAGTCTTGTTGACGGGAACTGCGGCTATCTGAGAGAATTCTGCTTCTGTAGGGGAATCTTGTTTGTTCCAGAGGTACCGGAAATCTAGGTGCAGAGCAGACTTGACATGCGTACCCTGAAGATCCTGGACAAAGAGGCCCAGCAATCCCCTCCTGCTCATCAGAGAAAATGCCAGCAGGTGGAGGAAGAAACACTAACATCTTTTCTCAGCTTCAGCATCATCCTCCAAATTGCCCATCCCTCCTCATGGGTATGGCTATGTGCTGGTTCCTGAGAGTCCCTCGTAGTCAAAATCTATTTTTCCCAAGTCTAGGTGAGCATTAGGATCACCAGTGCCCTGGGTGCCACCCCAGAACCATGGGGATCTTCGGAATGAGGTTTGGGAAACTATATTTATTATGATCTCCCAGTTAATTCTTATCCAATCTGCCTACACACTGAGGATGACACTGGGAGTCACTAGCTTAGAAAACGTCATAGATACTAAGTGACATTCATAGTGCTGAAGAAAAAGACAAAAGGAGGACCGGTGAGATGGCTCAGCGGCTTAAGCGCCTGCCTGGCAAGCGCGAGGGCCCGAGTTCGACTCCTGGAACCCACATACGAAAAAGGGGCCGGTGATATCGCTCAGCGGCACAGGCGCCTGCTGGCGCGTGAGGTCCTGAGATCGACCCCCGGTACCCACAAAAAAAAAAAAAAAGAAAAAGACAAAAGGAAAAAGGGGGAGTAGAAAACTGAAACTTGATGTAATTATGGCATCCCTCTTTTAAGCATCACTGGCAATATCCTGTCTAAATTCCTTTTCCATCAACTTTGGGATCTTGCTTTAAATTCAGCACCACCCCCCAGATGGCAAGATGGCTCCAGGCTGCAGAATCACGTGTTTGAGATACAAAAAAACATGGAATGAACAATTTTAAAATTCGGCAAGACCTTACTGGTGTCATACAATTATTCCACACCACTAGCAGAATCCAAGTCTGTCCATCACCTAAAACATTTACCTATCCCATAAGAAAGTCACCAACATCCTAAAGCTACTAAATCTAATTGGTTGCACCAAAGCGCTTGGAACATTTCCCACCAAATCCCACCTGAACTCCCATCCACAGTTATCTCTTGACCACCCACTATTTGTCAGCCACTGCATTAAGAGCATCTGAAAATTCACAGACACAATTTCCAGATGGCTTTTTATGTCTTGTATAGCACTCTGGTTGTACTCAAAAGAAAGATGGGGAGTATGCCAGGAGGGCGAAGGAAGGGCTCCAACAGAGGTCCAGAGTTGAGAATAGGAGGGGGTGTCCATGAGGCAGAGGTAGGTTATCCAAGTTGGCTTAAGAGCAGGACACCACACAGGACTTATGTGCACATAATAGAATAAAGAATCAAGAAGCTGAGGGCCAGGCACGTTTGTGCCTCTGCGATCCTGCCACTTCGTAGAAGTCCCGGTGTTACCGTGGACTAATGAGTATTCACCATCTCTCATACCTCCATTTTGCCTGTTACTGGGACTGTGCTGGGGCTGGTGCCTTACCTAAGGGCTTGAGGCCATGGCAGGGCAGTGGAGGCACAAAAGGCCAGATACCAGCACCCCCAAGTACCAGTGTATTCTCCACACCTCTGACGGCCCTACAAACATGGGATCAAGAGAGCTGAGACCCAGCCAGCCTCTGCCCCTTGTTTGTTGTGTGGCTTTTAGAGGCCACTTAGCTTCTGTGAACCTTGAATTCCTCTTCTGTAAATTGGAAATCACGGTACCCACCCCACTTACCTCACAGGATTTCTGTGGATGAGGCAATGTACTAAGTGCTGTGTCAACTATTAACCATGACAAAGCACAGCGAATTCTTAACATCCTAGGTAGCAGAGATTTCCTCTGCTTTCTGCCTGTCGCCTTCTGCCAGCTGACCACCTCTCCTTTCCCCAGGCAAATTATGGTCTCTTTCTTGCGGTGTTAGTTCACTGCCTCATCAGTCTGAGTCCACCAAGGGGATGAGGCATCTAAGACTCTCGTCTGGAGCCCCTGGCCCAGAACACCTGAGAACCACACCCTTTGGGCTACCGCAGTTTATAGGGGCAATACCTTGCCTATCATGTTCTCTTGCCCCACCACAGAACCAACTCAACTGTAGTAGGCATGAAGTCCTACTCAGCAAGTTTCACCACCCCTTTGTTAGTGGTTGGTGCTGCAGTAACTGCTGAGCTACTATTTACCCACCCTACTAAGGTTCTGTTTTCCGTAATCCACTTTTCTTGCATTCCATCCAGAATTGACTTGCCCAGGGCCCAGGACTGCTAAAAACAGCAGAGCCACACCAAAGACCTTCTAGTCGAAGGGAGAAGCAGCACCTTGGTGCTGAAAGAGAGCACAGTCCACTCTTACCCATCTACCCTCTCAGGCCCCATGGCTGTATTTCTCTCTTTCTCCTAAAGAGAGCATGGATTGTGAAACATCTTGATGGAAAAACAGCCACAGGGCACCAGCTTAGTGGGATTGTATCCAAAATCATTATGTCATGAAATTTTCTTTCCCCAAGTACATACAGGCTGTTTGCCAGCAATTATCCTAAATCACTTTTTATAGGGAGATGGGGCTCAGGAGGAGGGAGAGAAAGGGGTTGATAGTCAAGGAGATGCACAATTCCCCAATTCATCTCTCCTGGCTCCAGATCACCTCACATCAATAAAGGGGTTATTCCCCAGCCCCAAGGCCCTGGGCTCTCCTCCTGTCCATGCCCCTCATCACCTTCTTATACTCATTAAGGGGGATTTTTGACAGGAGATTTGCTAAGTTGGCATTTATCACTGGCATTTATAGAGCCTTGACTACAGCAAGCTCTCTGAAGGTGTGAATGAAAATAGCTTACCTCCATATAAAATAAGCAATAGGCCAGGATGCCCCGGGATAAAATAATTGGACCGGCAGAGGATGGTGAGACAGAGTGAGATGAAGATCTGTGTGGGAATTCTACTCCCAGCTGCATCGTGAAATAACATATCACTTACAGGATCTGGACACAGGACCAAAATGGTCTCCCAAGTCCCATCCACTTAGAAAACCAGCGAGTCTCTGAAAGGTCTGGCTGTGCCACTATCTGTGCAGTTGGGCTAAACAGAGGACACTTAAGCGATGGTCCAACCTAAACATGTTTCAGGAGACAGAATTTCCTTACTGTTCCTGGAAGAGAGGTAAGAAATGTAACTGCAGGGCAGCACTAGAGAATGGGTAAGTGTAGGTGGGGGAGAGGCAGGCGCTGAGGATGGGGGATGGTCATTTCGTGCAGATGATTTGGGAGACAGCCCAGGCGCTGGCCCTCTGGTTTAGGAGTCAGTTTCAATGGCCTGGAGCTAACCACTCAGACACTCAAGGGAAGGGGTCGCCTCTCCCTCCCCCATAACAGGAAGGATCTTCAGCAGCAATGGATTCTAGAGTCGTGTGGGTCAAGGGTATCCTGGACACGAGGCAGTGTCCTTGAGTCAGCATAAGAACTAGCAAGGATGCCTCCTTTTACTGCCTCACCTGCATAAAGGCTGTTAGGTCTCAGTAGTTCCAGCTTACTGTATCTGACGCCAGGTTAAATTTTAAAACATTATCAAGAAATTTGTAAATACAAAACAGATACAATATGAGCTTGTGCAGCTTTGAAAGGCAAAGACCTGCACACTGAGTGCTTGTTTACCAGTGCAGAGTAGCTTCAATAATCTCATAAGTCATGGCCTCATCCTTCTGCGGATAGTGCCGATGGCAATGGGGAATCCCCACAACTAACTCAATCCAGCCTCCACACAAGATATTAATATTAATGCCTGTGTTGATATGATAAAGATATCATTAATAAGTCCCTGGTTTCAACACTCTAGCAAGTATGGGGGAAATCCCAGGTACAGAACAAGGTTCAGTCACTTTCATTCCCACTCCGATATTTTTTATCAAATAGTCCTAGGCAGCCATACCTGGAGAACTTGGCCCTTCTCCAGCAGGCCTCAAAAATCTTCTACACAGAATGCAAGGATCAGGCCTCCTCAACAGAGACATAGATCCTGCAAGATAGGACCAGGGGGACTGAGTCGAACATTTCTTTTGTTCAGTTGCAAAAATAGCACTAATATACTAATATGTATTTTCCATGAATGAATAAGGACATGCCTCGACATGGTAATGACACAGAATAAAAATCAGGAACTTAATCCGCATAATGACTATAGTCCTCCATGGCCATTCAAGCTTTGCTAATTGTCTCAATAATGCCCAGGACCTCACGCTGCATTAGGTTACCATGTCTCACGAGTCTTCTTAAATCTGGGACATTTTCTCCATCTCTCCTGTGCTCATCATGCCTGTGCTCCCTTTGAAGGTTATGTCACAGTTGTTTTGTGGAATGTTCCTCCATTTGAGTTTGTTCAATGTTTTTTGTGAATAGATTTGGGGTGCATGTGGGGCAGAAATGCCACAGACACATTCTCCTTGTATTTCTTTGCTTGGACAAGATTACAGTTTGCATCATGTTAGCTGGCTTGAACTTGGATCTCTTTGTGAGGGGCTGTCTGCCAGATTTTTCCATTATAAAATTGCTCTTTTTCCATTTGTAGGTATGACACTGTTTGAGACTAAAAATTATCCCAGTCCTCAACAGAATTTCACCCACAGCTATTCCACTTCTGGGTATCTTCCCAGAATTAAAAACATCATACCACAGCAATACATGTGCACCCATGTTTATAGCAGCACAATTTGTAATAGCTAGATCTTGGAAACAACCCAAATGCCCATCAACTGATGAATGGATAAAAAAAAAGATGTGGGGGCCGGTGAGATGGCTCAGTGGCATAAGCGCCTGCCTTGCAAGCGCGAGGGCCCGAGTTCGACTCCCGGATCCCACATACGGAAAAAGGGGCCGGTGATATCGCTCAGTGGCACGGGTGCCTGTTGGCGCGCGAGGTCCTGAGGTCGACCCCCCGGTACCCACAAAAAAAAAAAAAAAAAAAAAAAAGATGTGGTCTTTTTATACAATGGAGCACTACTCATCTATAAAGAAGGATAAACTTGAGAGTTTTATAGGTAAATGGATGCAACTTGGGACCATACTCATAAGTGAAATAAATCAGACTCTCATGTGTAAACATCATATTGTCTCCCTAGCGTGAGAAACTGAAAGAGCAAATAAGATCCAAAATTTACAATAGATATTGTGAAAGGGAAAGAATCTGCTCAAAAGGAAAGAGAAACTGGGGTAGGGGAAAGGAGAAAAGAAGGAAGGGAAAAGGAATAAAAAAAATATATATATATATATACATATATACAAGATAGTTAAGATACTTATACTACTAATTTCTCTCAGTTCATTGAAAAGAAGGGTTTGTGCTAATATTGTTTGGTCAATTTTTCGTGCCTATATCTTGTACTCTGAGCAACTACTTTGAAGATAACAATATGCAATGTATTAACCATTGTTACTCTCCTATTATCTTGTTTTTAAATTTTGTTTCATTGTTTTTATTGTTTTTTCTCTTTAAAATGAAATTTTAAAAAATTTTTCACCTACTAACCCTAACATCCTTGATATTTCTTGGCTGAATGAACACCAGCAGTGATGGACAAATGGTGATTTTCTAATTCCATCATTCTTTCTCAGTGTATTAGTTGGTGTTCTATAGTGAGGAAAAGCTTTCCCCTTTCTTCATTTATATATTTACTTATATTTATATCAGTACAGATTCATAGATCTTATTTGGTTCAGACGGATAGAGTCCATTGTGAACATTACTGACTTTGTGGTCAAATTATAGCAGATTGAGTACCAAAAGCCCCTTCAAGCTGGCACCTGTGTCCTTATGACATATCTCCATCATTCTTGAATACTTCCTGACTTTCCAGCACTACAAAATATTCCAGGCTTTTCCTGTACTTTCCAGCCACACCCCTGGAACCAGCCATTTCTCTAAGGAGTCCTGGCTCCTGTTAGTGGAGAATAGAATTTGGAAACTAAGATCTGAATTTGTAGGAACATGGATCCACTTTGAGACCATCATGTTAAGTGAAATAAGTCAGACAAACAAGCTTAAAAATCATATGGTTTCTCTTATATAAAAACCCAAAGATAAATAAAAGATAGACAATGGGAAACAGGGAGAGAGATATTTTGAAAATGAGAAGAGGACCAAGAGATGGGGACAGAAAGAGAGGGAAAGGGGAAGTAAGAAAAATTAAGATGTGTTATGTGTTATACACATGTACCAACTCCCCATGAGGAATACAAGCACTATGTACTACAAACGTACACTAACAAAGCTAAAATTAAAAAAAAAAAAAAAAAGAAACTAAGATCTGGGCACTAAGTCTGCTTACTGTTGGTGGAGTGCTCCTGCTCTCAAGTCTTCTCTGTGGAGAGAGCACATACTGTGTTAATCAGCTTTTTGTTGCTATGACCAGTACCTGAGAAAAACAACTTGAAGAAGGAAAGGTTTAGCTTGGCTCACGGTTTCAGAGGTTTCAGTTCATGGTTACTTGGCTCTGTTGTTTCTGAGCCTGGGGTGAGAGAACATAATGGCAGAGGGCATGGCAGAGGGCATGGCTACCTTGTGGCAGCCAGGAAGCAGAGACATTTTCCCCCTAAGGAATATACCCTACAAACCCATGCCCCCAGTGACTGACCTCACTCAATTCGGCCCCACGGCCTAATAAGTCCACTGAGCTATGAACTCAATCCATGGAGCTGTGAAACATTGATGAAGCTAGAAGACTCATGATACGATCATTTCCCCAAAGCTCCACCTCTGATCACTGCTGTATTAGGAACCAATCCCCAAACACATGAGCCTAGGGGGATGTATCACATCCAAACCATAACACACACATATACACACATGAATACACAGATACAAACACTTGTACACACACAAGACCAATACACACATGCACAATACACAGAATGTATTGTGACAGAAAGCAAATCAGTGGTTGCCTAGGGATGGAAAAGAGTGTGAGAAAGCTATTACAGGGGCAAGAGTTGCAAGGAAACTTCTAGGACTATGAAGATATTCATATGTCAAAACTTAACACAGTGTCCATTCTAAATACGTACAGCTCATCATACATGAATTATGCCTAAATAAAGCTTGAAAGGAAAAAGGAAACATTTGTTATCTGAAGAATAAAAGATCCTGAAAGGGTGCAGAGAGAACAAAACCATATGTAATAAGAGGTTAACATGTAAATTTGCTGTGGTTTTTGTCAGTGTTCTCCAGCCAAGGGCCACTAGGAACACCCAAGTTGGTTTTATCACTTACTGAGAGAAAGAACATTCAATATGAAGAAACCATGGGGGCTTACCAGGAAGGGGTGTGAAGAACTGGATGTAGGTTTTAAGATGTTTGTGTGTGATTTGGGAGAGGGTTTACAGAAGTGGGGGCCTCACCCTAGACTGGGTGCTACCAGAAAATGGGGGTGATTCTATGATAAGGCATCTCAATAAATCTAATCCTTAAAGAAGGGGCAACACTGTCATTGGTTGGTAAGCACGTGGTCATCATTTCTTCCAGATAAGAGGGGAGGTGTTGAGAATGTTGTGTGAAGCACAAAATATCTGCATTTAGATATAAGTAAGATGTGGCTTTGCTTTGTCTCTATGCAGTTGTGTCTGTCCTGGAGAAGAATACTTCTGAAAGTTGGGACTTTCTTTTTCAACTCTGTGCCCACTAGCCCCAAAGCTGGGGCTGCAGTCAGAAGCTCCACATTCTGAGGAGACACTAATGCAGAATTTGCTAAGCATGACCCAATATCAACCAAGTGATGTTTAGCCCATTACCCACTGGAGGATATAAAAGGAGATGCTTGAAGACTGACAGGCGGAGACTGGGAGAAGAATTCAGCAGAGCAAACCATCACAGCACTGTGGTGGATTGCTCATGGATACAGGAGGTGCCTCCCCCCTGCTCCTAAGTCATAAACCACAAAAACATTCAGAGGAACTCTGAAGACTAGAAACAGTCTGACCAGCTCCCTGGCTGTTGAAAGGGAGAGAAGGCTAGGCCTGGAATACACCATGTGTTCATGCAAGTCTGCGGAAGTGACCAGCCTCAGGACCAAGGAACAAAACGGGTTCTGTGTGCTCTGGGGAAGACTGCTGGGAGCCAGGGGAGGGATATCCAAAGTGGCCAGGCATTTGTAATGATAGTTCACACAATTCTTTGCTTCATATTCGTCCATCCTAATAAATAGTAAATACTGTCAAAGTAAAATGGCGTCTTTTTTTCCTGTGGATCCCAAGTTCCTGGAAGAGTGAGTTCAATAAATAAACACGGAATGAATAAGAACTTAATGTGTTATAACAAGATTGTCCGCTCCCTCCTGACTAGAAGGACCCATAAATCACTCATGTTGGTAAGCTCAGAATCCATCACAATGCCCAAGTCACAGTAAAACATTTAATTCAGGCATACTGAGTTAGATGTCAGTCACTTTACATAACTATAAACATGTAGTCAGTGACAGATAAATGGTGTATAAGAATCTGTACATATGATCAAATTAACTAACTGAAGTACAAATAATAAAATAATTTGATGAAGATTTTGTTTTTTAAAAACTGTTCAGACACAAGGAAGCTCTGGATCCAGGCATCCAGCGCAGAGACCTAAATGGAATAGCTGCCCTTTCAGCCACCACAAAGCCAGATTGCAATTAATCCTAACCTCTTCCGTTCCCCTTCTCCGACTCCAGAGAAGTCAAAGTAGAGTTCTGAATAGAGAAGAAAGATGGGGAAGGGACAGGGAATGATAATAAGGAATCCATGCATATCTCTCCTTCCTCACTGCAGGTTTCCAGCAGGAGGGAGGGGAGAGCATGAGCCTCGAATCAGGTCGGAGACTGACAAATAACTAAATTCAATTTGTAGTGCTCCAAGCTAACTTTTTTAATGTTTGAGAGGGACTAGGGAAGTTCCTACCAACAGCACAGCAAGAAGAGGGAAAAGAGGTTCAGACAACGCGATGGTATGAAAGAACAAAGTTTCTGCTTATACCCAGCACACCACTGGTTCAATAAGCCATTACATACACACAGTGACATGCTGGTACAGTTTTTAAAATTAGTATACTCTAATTTTTTAAGAAGTTTTAGAGTTACAAAAAATGAGCAGAAAATATAGTTTTCATATACTCCCTCTGCACCTCACTACCTAGTTTTTCCTGGTAGGAATGTTTTGCATTGATAAGATGCATTAATATTTGTCCATTATTATTGACTAAAATCTATAGAGTATGCCAGGATTCACTCTTTCTGTTGTACAGTCTATGGGTTTCTATAAACATATAATGCTCTTCATGCACAATTATGTACCATACACAGTAGTCTCACTGCCCTAAAAATCCCATAAGTTCTGCCCATTCACTCCTTCCCACCTCCTCCAGGCCCTGGAAACCACTGATTTATTTTATTGGTGTATGTTTTCAGTATATAATAGTTATATTCCTTTTGGGGAAATTGGACATGCATATAACCCCCTCTCCCAATCCCTTCCCTCCTCTCCAAAAAGTCTACCTTCATGTTTCTACCAATCTCTCCTTTATTTTACTCATTTATTTATTTGTGTTCTAAGTTTCTCACACAAGAGAAACCATGCAATATTTAACTTTCTGTGTCTGACTTATTTTGCTTAGCATCATAATTTCAAGTTCCATTCATTCTCTAGCAAATGACATGATTTCACTTATCTTTGTGGCTGATATATATATAATTTTTTATTTATTTGTCTCTTGACAGGCACCTAGGCTGTTTCTAGAGTTTAGTTATTGTGAATTGTGCTACTATAAACATGCATCACTGTAGTATGATGTCTTGATTCTTTCAGGAATATATCCAGAAGAGGTATAACTGGGTGGAACTTCTGTCTTCCGCTTTTTGAGGAATCTTTATACTGATTTCCATAGTGCTTGTACACATTGACCAACAGAGTAGGACAGAAGACATAGAAACAAGCTTATGAACCCATCAACCTAAGAAAGGGGCCAAAAATATATTTTGGAGACAAGATAACCTCTTTAATCCATGGTGCTGGGAAAACAGGTTATCCATATGCAGGCGATCAAAACCAGATCCCTATCTCTCACCCTGTACTAAAATCAAAATAGATCAAAGACCTAAATATAAAAACAGAAACTAAAACTGCTGGAAGTTTCCTCATTGGGAAACCCTTGAAGCCATAGATACAGACAAGGACTTCTTAAACAGAACTCTAATAGCACAGGAAATAATATCAAGAATCAATAAATGGGATTACATCAAATTTAAAACTTTCTGGACAGAAAAGAAAACAATCAACAGAGTGAAAAACAACCTACAGAATTGTAAAACATTTTCCCAGCTACTCTTCTTATAGAGGACTAATACCTAGAATATATAAAGAACTCAAAGTTAACTTCAACAAATAATTGAGCCAATTAAAAATGAACAAATGAATTACATAGACACATCTCAAAAGAAGTACAAGTGGTCAAGAAGCACATGAAAAATGTCCATCACCATTAGTCATTAAGGAAACACAAATCAAAACCACCCATCAGAATAACTATCATCAAGAACACAAAAAGCAACAAATACAAGCAAAGACAAAAAGCAACAAATACAAGCAAGACTACATTGTTGGTGGTTATATAAACTAGTACAACCATTGATGTTTATACTTTCCAAAATTTTCCCTTTTTCAGGGTATGTAGCTGCTTCAGACTGGCTTCTTTCACTTGCAATATGCACTTAAGCTTCCTCCATATATTTTCTCAGCTTGATAGCTCATTTCTTTTTACCACTGAACAATATTATAATTGTTTACTTATTCATCTACTGAAGAAGATTTTTTTATTGCTTCCAAGCTTTGTTAAGTATAAACATTCACTTGCAGGTTTTGTGTAGACATAAGTTTTCAAGTCCTTTGGGCAAATACTAGGGAGTGCAATTGCTGGAGCATAAGGTAAGAGTATATTTAGTTTTGTGAGAAACTGCCCAACTGCCTTCCACTGTGGCTATACCATTTGCATTCTCAGCATCAGTGAATACAGTTTCTATTGGTCCATCTCCTCACCAGCATTTGATGTTGCCAGTACTGGATTTTAGCCATTCTCATAGATATGCAAAGGCATGTCGTTATTTTGCTAATAGTTTAAACTGGCTCTCCAGCAAAAAGAAAGCCTTGATTTTTTTGCTAATTTTCACAGTGTAAATGCTCCCACCAAAGAGAGGTAAATAGGTAGAACCATTATAGAGTTTTTTTCAAAAACTTAAAAATAAAGCTACTATAAGATCCAGCAATCATATCTGTGTGTGTGTGTATATATATATATATATATATATATATATATATATATATGTATATATGTATACATATGTATATATGTGTGTGTATATCTGTGTGTGTATATATGTATATCTGTGTGTGTGTGTATATATATATATATATATATATATATATATATATAGGATTTCTGTATATAATATATGTATCTCCAAAGTAAATAAATCAGCATTTCAAGGAAACATCTGCACTCCCATATTTCACTGTGGCATTATTAACAATAGCCACAACATGGAAACAACTTAAGTGTCCAACAAAGGCTGAGTGGATAAAGAATAAAGGAAAATATGCCATCTGAGACACCATGGATGAATCCAGAGAACATTATTCTAAGAAAATTAACCAGACACAAAAAGACAAAAGCCTGATCTCAGGAGCTCTGGGAAAATGGAGTTGTAAGCAACAAGAACTCAACATCTCTGAGATTTGGAATCCAGACACTGGAAAATAACAACCTGGGGAAGGGAAAAAAGAGGGAAGTAGATCCCCAGGAAGTAGGAAGAATCTGACAGGAAAATTAAAACCTACTAAGCAATTGAAAAGACAGATAACAACATAGAAAAGGGAAAGGACTATCTGCACTCTCACCCTGGCTCCTAGCTTGTGGCTTATGAAACAGGAAGACCAAATCTACAGATACAAAGTGAAAATGGGGTATTCCAGAAAGCCTGAGGGAGAAAAGCAGCAGTGAAACAGACTGGTGGTTTGCTTGTCTTGGGAACACTCACAGAACAAGTTACTCATAATCCAAGATTTTACTGTATTCTTAAATTAGTCTTCTTTGCATCATCTAGCAGCTGTTGGATACATTTTTCATGTTCTCTTGTTTGTAAGTTGTCTTTGAGTAGTTGGTCTTTGAAGGCATGATTGTCTTCTCATTCTGCCATTCTTTCTTCACATTGGTTGTTTCTACTACCTATGCTTTTGATAGGATTTTTAACCTCCTGGATTTATGATTGTAATAAGTGAAAAATCAGAAGACAGCACAAGTGGCATAAAAAACCTGTTCACAGAAATAATGGCAGAAAACTTCTCAAATATAGGGAAAGAAATAAACATACAAGTAAGTGAGGCATATAGAACCCCAAATAGCCATGACCAAAAAAGAACCTTTCTATACCACACTATATTCAAAATACCAGAATTCCATCCCAGAGACAAAATTTCAAAAGCCATTAGAGAAAAGCAAAGAATCACATATAAAAGTAAACCCACTAGAATTTCAGCAGACTTATCTACACAAATCTAAAGGCCAGGATGGCTTAGAATGAAGTGTTTAAATTCCTAAAACATAACAACTTCCAGGCCCTACTTATGTATCCTGCAAAACTTTCCTGCAAAATTGACTGAAGTATAAAGTATTTCCATGACAATCAACAAAGACCTCAAGAAATGTATGACCACCAAACTAGTGTTACAAAAAAATTCTCAAGAATATTCTAGAGAGCTGGTGAGATGGCTCAGCAGCATAAGCGCCTGCCTGGCAAGCGCAAGGGCCCAAGTTCGACTCCCGGAACCCACATACGAAAAAAGGGCTGGTGATATCGCTCAGCGGCACGGGCGCCTGCTGGCGCGCGAGGTCCTGAGGTCGACCCCCGGTACCCACACATAAAAAAAAGAATATTCTAGAAAGAGACAATGAAGCCAACAATGCGAATAAATCAAAATGAATGAACACACATGGAGGGATGAGCAGCTAAGCAAGAGAAAAAAACTAAGGAAATCAGCAATGGGAAAATAATGCAATGACAGGAAAAAGTCAGGACCCCTCAGAAATAAGTCTCAATGTGAATGGTCTTCATTCTCCAAACAAAAGACAAATTGTCAGAATAGATCAATAAACAAAACCCAACGTTATGCAATATACAAGAAACACATTTAATTCAAACTAAAACTCACAGGCCGGGCATGGTAGTGCATGTCTGTAGCCCCAGCACTTGGGAGGCTGAGGCAGGAGGATCGCCACAAGTTCAAGGCCAGCCTGGACTACATAGGGAGACCCTCCCCCAAAAAACCAAAAAATAAAATAAAATAAAATAAAGGAAACTCACATTAAAAATCTAAGGATGGGGGCCAGGGATATAGTTCAGTGGCACAGCACCTGCCTGGCAAGCGCAAGGTCCTGAGTTTGATTCCTGGTTCAAAAAAAAAAAACAAATCTAAGTATGGAAAACAATATTCCATACAAAAAAAATCCAGAGTAAAGCAGGAGGAGCTATCCTAATTTCAGACAAATGGATTTCAAGTCACAAATAATCAGAAGAGGGCCGGTGAGACGGCTCAGCGGCTTAAGCGCCTGCCTTGCAAGCGCGAGGGCCCGAGTTCGACTCCCGGATCCCACATACGAAAAAGGGGCCAGTGATATCACTCAGAGGCACGGGTGCCTGTTGGCGCGCGAGGTCCTGGGGTCGACCCCCTGGTACCCACAAAAAAAAAAAAAAAAAACAAATAATCAGAAGAGACAAAGAAGCTCTCTGCATATTGGTTAAGAGAACAATTAAACAGGAAGAGATAACAATTGTAAGCATGTATCTGCCAAATACTAGTGCACGACTTCATAAAATAAACAATGGATATTTGAAAATGGATATGAAAAATCAGACAAACACCAATACAATTGTAATGAGGGACCTCAATACCCCACTGTCACCAATGGACAGATCAACTAGTCAAATAAATGAACAAAGAAACATCAGTGTTGAACCAAACCTTCCAACAAATAAACTTAATAGATACTTACAGAGCATTCCATCCAACACAGAATAATAAATTTTCTTCTCAGCAGCACATGGAACTTTCTCCAAAATAGGCCACATACTAGCCCATAATACATGCTTAAGTAAATTCAAAACATTTGAAATTATCCCATGTATATTATCAGATCATACTGTAATGACATGAGAAAAAGATGGCAAAAGATACCACAGAAACTATGCAAATACATGGAAATTAAATAATACACTTTTGATATTCAATGGGTCACAGCTGAAATCAAACAAGAAATTAGACAATTCTTACATTCAAATAGTAATGCCAGCATGAAATAATGAAACCTATGGGACACAATGAAAGCAGTCCTAAGAGGGAAATTTATAGCAGTGAATTCCCATATCAGAAACACAGAGTGAGCTCAAATGAATGCACCACAATAGCCTAGAAAAATAAGAACAATACAAACCCAAAGCTAGTATGAGGAAAGAAATTACAAGAATCAGAGCAGAAATTAATGAAATTGAGACTAAGAATCAATACAAAAAATTTTTTCAAAGAGTTGGTTCTTTGAGGTTTTAACCAAGATAGACAAACTCTTAGACAACCTTACCAAAATAAAGAAAGAAAAGAACCAAATCCACACAATTAGAAATAAAAAAGGTGAAATCACAATGGCTTCTGCAAAACCCAAAAGATCATCAGTAACTACTTTGAGAAACTGTATTCGAATAAAATGAAAAATTCAGATGAAATTGGTAAATTTCTAAATACATGTGAACTACAAAAGCTGAACCAAGAAGATATAAAAATCCTGAATAATCCAGTATCAGTCAATAAAATTTAAGAAGTAATTTAAAAAACTACCAAGAAATCCCAGATCCCAATGGATTCATTGCTGAATTCTACAACAACTTTGTAGAAGATCTAATGCCAATACTCCTCAAGCTCATTAATGAATTGAAAGGGAAGCAGTACTACCAAAGTAATTCTTGAAAGCATTATCTTGACTCCAAAACCAGAAAAGGACCCAACCAAAAAATAAAACTACATATCAATCTCTTTAATGAACATTGTCTTAGTTATTTTTCTGTTGCTGAGACAGAATACCCAACCTAAAATTAAAGGGAAAAGGTTTATTTGGTTCACAGTTCTTAGAGGTTTCGGTCCATAATTCCATAACTGGGTGGCTCCAAGGCAGGGTGGCTTACCAGAGAAACCATTCATGCTAGCCAGAGGGTTAGCAAAATGAGCAAGTGCTCTTAGCAGCTTCTTTCTGCCCCTTTTATATTCTATCTAGCTACCAGGATTACGGTGGTGCCAAACCAATCAGTGGACCGATTTAGTAATCACACACCCTTAATCCTAGCATTGCACCATGAATCAATTGCACACTCTAGATCCAGCTACCTCTGAAAAACTCCACCCATGACCACATGAGTCTTTGGGGGAACATCTAAACACAAGCCATAACACTAAATCCTCAATAAGATCTGGCAAACAGCATGCAGCAAATCACCAAAAAGATGACACACCATGACCAAGTAGATTCATTCCAGGGATGCAAGGATGGTTCAACATACACAAGTAAGTAAATATAACATATCACATAAGCAGAAGCAAGGACAAAATTCACACAATCATGTCAACAGACACAGAAAAACCATTTGACAAAATACAGCATCCATTCATGATTTTAAAAAACCTGAAGAAAATAGGAATAGAAGGTCTTTATATCAATCTCATAAAAGACATCTTTGACAAAGCAGTGGCCAATATCATACTAAATGGAGAGAAGCTGAAAGTTTTCCCTCTAAAATCATGAACAAGACAAGGATGCCCGCTATCACCACTCCTATTCAATATACTGTGGTTCTTCAAACATGAGCCACAGCAATTAGCAAAGAAAAAGAAATAAAAGGGAGGGCCGGTGAGATGGCTCAGCGGCTTAAGCGCCTGCCCGGCAAGCGCGAGGGCCCGAGTTCGACTCCCGGAACCCACATACGAAAAAGGGGCCGGTGATATCGCTCAGTGGCACGGGCGCCTGCTGGCGCGAGAGGTCCTGAGGTCGACCCCCCGGTACCCACAAAAATAAATAAATAAATAAATAAATAAATAAATAAATAAAAGAAATAAAAGGGATATGTTTAGGAAAGGAAGAAGTTAAATTACCATTATTTGCAGATAACATGATCTGCTACATAGAACACCCCAAAAGCTCCACCAAGGGACTCCTAGAATTAATAACTAAATTCAGTAGCACTCCAGGATACAAAATCAACACGCAAATCAATAGTGTTCTTGTACACCAATAATAAACTCACTGAGAGAAAAATTAGAAAAAATACCTTCCACATCAGCATTAAGAAAAATTAAATACTTGGGAATTAACATAACCAAGTGTCTTGGTTACTTTTCTCCCATTGCTGAGACAAAATATTCAACACCCAAAAGTTAAAGGAGGAAAGGTTTATTTAGCTCACAGTTTGTAGAGGTTTCATTCCATAATTAGCTGGCTCCAAGGCAAGATGGCATGGCATACAGCCATTTAGAGGAGAAATAGATCATGGCAGGTGGAAGGTAGCAAAACAAACAAGCAAGGGAAACTTAACAATGTCTTTCTATTTTATTCAGACTACTTAGGGCGGTAGCACACACACCCTTAATCTTAGTGCCCTCAAGCCTAGCATTGCACCATGACTCAATCACAGTGTTGCAGAAATCTGATATCAAACCAAATGGAAGATTCTTTGCACATGAGGAGTTGGAAAGCAACCTTTTTTACGCTAGCAGGCTGATGAGAACCAGGTCTCAAATCATCAGCATGGAGTCAGCTTAGAGTTTAGCTTAAATACATTTTTGCAAGCCATAAATACAAAGCTGATTGCAGATTATTATATGATTGGTTACATAGGCTAAGGCATATGTTGTCAAGCAGATTTGCTTTGGACAGGCTCTGCTAGGGAGGGGGCTGTCCAAGTGGGTGGGTGAAATCAGGCAACTATGTCCTTGACTGGGTTATTCTGTCCTACATGGGAAGTTCCTGGAATAGGCAAGCAAAACAGAGTATGTTTATAGGCGAGAAAGTACGGGCAATACAGCTGGATTCAGTCAGATAAGGCTGAGTCAAACTGTCTCTGAGTTATATCTGGCATGGTTGTCAAGGCCCGCTGAGTCTAACTACATAACAGGCAGCATGAGCTTAGGCAGAGGCTACTAATTGATTTCTAATTTCTGCTATGAAATTTCTATGTTTGCCATTACAACAGCATCACACATTCTAGATCCAGCCACCTCTGACAAAGCCCCCCCTATGACCTCACAAAGCTTTGGGGAGACATCTAACCACAAGCTACAACATTCCACCCCTGGCTCCACAAAGATTCATGCATGTCCCTTTATGCAAAATATATCCAGTCCATCTGCAAGAATTGCCAAAGTTCTAACAGTTTCAACATTGCTAAAAAGTCCAAGTCCAAAGTCTCCTCTGAGATTTAAAGAAAACTTTAAAATACAAAAGAAAAAGAAAGTTATATATATAAAAGTTATATATATAAAAGTTATATAAAGAAAAGAAAGTTAAATACTTTCAACATCAATGTCACAAGATATAAATTTTCATTCCAAAAGTTACAAACAGGGGGATAGCAAGGAACGGGAACAAAGGAGACTGAAATCCAGCAGGACAAACATTAAATCCCACAGTTCTATTTCCAGCATCCCCAGCAATCTATGGCAAGTTGTGAACTCCAAAGGTCTTGGGTCGCTTCACCCCTATGGTACTTCTGGTTGGTTGTAGCTCCCATGGCTTGTTTCTTTGGCTGGCTTTGCTCACTCATTGCTTTTTTCTTTGGATGATCCACATTCCTGGCTTCTCCAACTTTCTGAGGTCTCCACTGCACCTTTGGCTTTGCACTCACAGCTTCACACATTGCCCTCTCAGGGGCACACTGCCTGGCATCCCAGGCCTTCTTCTGAAATCTGAGTGGAACCCTTCCTGACCCCACAACTCTTGCATTCTGCATGCACCTAAAACCAGCACCACATGGGTTATGCCAAGGTCTGCTGCCAGCTGGAGCAGTAGCCAGGCTTTCTTCTTCTGGGCTGTAGGCATTGAGTGCCTTTGAACCACATTCAACTGCCTTGAAACTTCTTCTGCTAGATTAATTAGTCTGACACCCTTAATCTCAGTCTCAGACACAGTCTCTGGACACCAGCAAAATGCAGACAAACTTTCTGCCAAGGTATAACACACATCATTGCAGTCCTTCTCCCCAGCAGAAACCTCCTGAGCCTGGTCTTTATGGGCAAATTTCTATCAGCCTCCTGGCCTTCTGAGCTCTGATCAGAATCTCCCATTAAGTACTGCTTATGGCATTTCAGTTCTACTTTTTCAGCCATCATCTCCAAACCTTTCCAAATTCTTCCCCTTCCCATAAGCCACTCCCAAAGGCTTCTGAACCACATCATCATGTATAGTCACAGCAATGACCCCACTTCTCTGGTACCAAATTCTGTCTTAGTTACTTTTCTCACGTTGCTGAGACAAAATACTGAATACCCAAAATTAAAGGAGGAAAGGTTTATTTAGCTCAGAGTTTGTAGAGCTATTTCAGTCCATAATCAGCTGGCTCCAAGGCAGAATGGCATGGCAGACAGGATCTTTCTGCCCCTTTTATCAAATCCAGACAGCTTAGGGTGGGTAGCACTCACATCCTTAATCCTAGTGCCCTTGAGCCTAACATTGCACCATGAATCAATCCCAGCCTTACACACTCTAGATCCAGCCACCTCCGAAAAACTCCACCTATGACCTCATGAGGCTTGAGGGGAACAGCTAAACACAAGCCACAACACCAAGGAAGTGAAAGACTTCTACAATGAAAACTATAGTACTGTGAAGAAAAGATCAAAGAGGACATCAGGAAATGGAAAGATATCCCCTACTCTTGGATAAGCAGAACCAATATAGTTAAAATGGCCATACTTCCAAAACTGTTATACAGAGTTAACCCAATCCCAATCAAAATACCAACAACATTCCTCACAACTACAGAAAGCAATCCTGAAATTCATTTGGAACCAGAAGAGACTTAGAATAGCAAAAGCAACTCTGGACAACAGGGGCAAGGCAAGAGGCATCACAATCCCAGACTTCAAGTTGTACTGCAAAGCTGTGGTGATAAAAACAGTGCAGAATTGGCAAAAAATAAAAAATAAAAACAGACGTGTGGAGCAGTGGAACAGAACAACAACAGAACAGATCAAACAGAACAGAGAGGATCCAGAAACAAGCTCAGGCACAGTCAGCTGCCTTATCTTTCACAAAGGGGCCAAATCCTTTTGCTGAAGGAAATATAGCCTCTTTAACAAATGGTGCTGGGAAAAATGGCTATCCACATGCTGAAGAGTGAACCTAGACTAGTATCCGTCACTATGCACCAAACTCAAGTCAAAATGGATCAAAGATCTAAATTTTAAAACAGAAACACCTAATCTGCTAGAAGACAAAATAGGTAAAACTCTTGAAGACACAGGCTTAGGTAAATACTCACATTGTACAAGAAATAATAGCAAGAACCAACAAATAGGATCACATCAAACTAAAAAGCTTCTGCGCAGCCAAGGAAACCACCAACAGAGTGAAGAGACAACCTACAGAATGGGAAAAAATATTGCCATCTACTTGTCAGACAAAAGATTAATATCCACAATATACAATAAGCTCAAAAAATTTAGACCCGCAATTTTAAAGACCTAATAAAAAAAATGGGCATCTGAAATGAATAACACTGAGATTCCACCTCACTCCAGAAAGAATGGTCATCGTTGAGAAACCAACCAGTAACAAATTCTGGGGAGCCTGCTAGGAAAAGGAACTCTTGTTCATTGTTGGCGGGAGTGTAAGCTGGTACCACCACTATGGAAATCAGTATGACAAGTCCTCAAAAAGCTCAAAATAGAAATTCCATTTGGCCCAGCTATTCCCCTTCTAGGTATCTTCCCAAAAGAGTTAATCATACCACAGTAATGTATGCACACCCATGTTTATAGCAGGATAAGTCATAATAGCTACATCTTGGAAGTAGCCTGTATGTCCATCAACAGATGAATGAATAAAGAAAATATTTATTTCTATGCAATGCAGTACTATTCTGCCATAAAGAAGGATAAGCTCGAGTCATTTGTAGGAAAATAGATGCACCTTGAAACCATAATGTTAAGTGAAGTAAATCAGACACACAAGCTTAAATATTTTATGGTTTCTTTTATATGACAAACCCAATATGTAAATAAAGTGCTAACTAAAAACAGACAATAGGCAAAAAGAGAAAGAAAAAGTTTATTGTAATCTAGTATGGATGATGTATCTAAAAGTGTACCTTGGGCCGGTGAGATGGCTCAGAGGCATAAGCACCTGCCTGGCAAGCGCGAGGGCCCGAGTTCGACTCCCGGAACCCACATACGAAAAAAGGGCCGGTGATATTGCTCAGCAGCACGGGCGCCTGCTGGCACGCAAGGTCCTGAAGTCGACCCCCGGTACCCACAAAAAATAAATAAATAAATAAAAAATAAAAGTGTACCTTGATTTAGTATAATTGTCTTACGTGTTTCATATGTTTTTTGGCCTGTTAGTCTGGCTGTTAATCTGTATGTATGATAATTAACTTTATAAGGACTTATAAGATAAATAAGTGAATCTGATGCTGGCAAAAAAAAAAAAAGACCCTGATCTCACTTATACATAGAATCTTTTTTTTTTTTTGGTACCGGAAATCGAACTCAGGACCTTGGATATGAGCAAAATGGAGAGGTTTTGGTCCAAGAGCACAAAATTTCAATTATAAGATGAATAAGTTCTAGAGACCTTGTTAACAATAATATACTATATACTTGAAATTTACTAAGAAACTAAATCTTAAATATTCTCATCATGAAGAAGAAACTGTTCTGTTGAATATATTAATTAGCTTGATTGTGGTAATCATTTTACAATGTATATAGTATCAAAATATCACATTGTATACCTTGAAAATATACAATTTTTATTTGTCAATTATACCTCAACAAAGCTGGAAAAAAATAATCGTTAAATCTCCCACAGTGGCCAATTTCAAGCTACGAAGGTGGTCAGTGAACACGGAGTTGGAAAAGATCCCTATACAAATGGGTTTCACCTCTCTACTGCCTACCCAGTGCCGTACAGAGAATGGGCATAGCCACTCTCAACCATTCACTGTCACCATATTCATGTCTTACATTAAAGAACTTCTATAGGTATGGTCAGACTGAATGGACACTTTTAAGGGTGGATGTCCTAATGCTCAGAGTAGGGAAACCATGTAAGTAAGCAGCTTCCTCCAGAGAACCCAGGATTAATTAGACTAACTTGTTTTCATGACAAAGACACTCAAGGGGCAGGTGGGTATTTGGCAACCATGAAGCCATTCCCATCAGTGCACTAGTGCTGTAAAAGTTTTCCCAAGCTCCGGAAGCTCACCCCCAATCGTCCCAAATGTGCTGGCAAAACTAAAGCCTGGCCACTCATACCTTCCCCCTCTGGCTTGTCTGCTCTTAAAGGAAGCTGTGAAGGTAACTTCTTCATTCCCTTTTCTCCCTTACCTTTCCTTGTTTTTCTTGCTATAGGTAAAGAATTTAGTCATTGACTATTTGGCACTATAATGGTTGTACAATACTGATTTGAAAGGCATGGGAAATTCCCTGTCTGTTCATCCACCTGTTCCTCTGAACTCCACCCTGCTTTGCTCCCCCATAGCCATTTGGGGGTCAGCCTGTATCTCCGTAACCAATGGGGTTTCCACAGCATCTAACAGCACATTTGATATAGGTGTTGAGCTTTCTGAAAAAAGAAGGCAATTGGACGCACACAGGATTACCTTTTAAAACCTCCATGGGTGTTCAATTATGTAACTGCCTGCTCTCTCTCCCTAGAGCCTTTGTTCCTTATTAGTCACCAATAATTGAAGTTGGTAACGACCATCTGATGATTTAATGCTTAGCAATTATTTGATGAAAGCTAAATTTAGCCTTTTTATGTGAGATTATTCTTTGAAGTGTGACCAAATGAAACCAGGCGTCACATGAACGAAACAGGTGCAGCCATGAAGTCAAAGCAGGGATGTAAGGGCAGGACTCCTGGGTCCTGTGCCCAGTTCCATCACCGCAGATCCACTTGCAGAGAGGGGACACTTTAGAACAATTAGCAAACAGCATTAGTCGGGGTGATCATCCTAGACAAGTGAAGCGATTTGTTTGAAAGAGAAACAGCTCCCCCGACTCCCGAAGGCTGTGCCAGTGGCCAGCTTGCTGTTGGCATCTCCTGCCCACTGAGCGCCTGCCTGAAGGTCTGACCTTGGGCAGACTGTGCAAGCCCTGTGAGATTAATTTCCTCTTCTGTCACCTGAGACCGCAGCCTTCGTGATGGACAGGTGGTCTGGTTCAGAGGGAGCAGCCACAGTCTGGAAGCAGGCAACAGGGAATTTAAAACCAGACCTGTCACCACCCTTGCCATGTGACCTTGACTGGGCAAAGCACTTCATCTGAACCTGTTTTTCTCTCCCTACTAAACAGTGATGCTGAAGAGGGGGGAGGAGAAGGAAGAGGAAAACGAAGGAGGGAGAGTCAAGGAGGAGTGCGAGGCTTATGAAGTTACAAAATGGCCACTGGAACCCCTGGACCGTAAACACGCTCTTGACCAGACCTGAGCCTCAATTCCTGGCCAATGAGAGTCCAAAGTCCTTCCCACAATTTTGCTGAATCCCTGTGCTTACCTCTCGGTGGTTCTCAGCCTCCAAGCACTTCTGTTTTGCCTGGCATCAACCCAGCCCCTGGTGACCATAAAAAATTCATTTACATGCAAGCTTCTTATGCATTCAGAGAAACTGCAGCCCCCCACCATTGCCTGTTCCCCTCCCGGCCACCGCCACAGCACAATTCACCAACGCTCCCACGCCTCGGAGTCATCCTCACTCTACCCCTGCCCAGGCCATCTTCACATTTCGGCTCCTGTTCCAAAGCATAGATCCAAGAATTTCTCCGGTGAATCATTTCCTGCTACATAAAATTCTCTCCATTTTGTTGACAGAACAACTTCTATGCTTGCACTTTGTTCGTAGGGTACTTTCTCAGCCATTTCATTTGATCCTCATGGCAATCTTGAGAAGTGTGATTTTACAGATGGGGAAACTGAGGCTCAGAAATGTTGAGTGACTGTTATGTTTTATACCTAGGTGCCCCTCCCAAGCCTCATGTGCTCGTAGGTGGGGCTGTTGAAAGGTGATTAAATCATGGGGGCGCTATAGATAAATGTGATATTAGGAGGTGGCGCCTGATAGGTGGGTCCCTGGGGTCATGACAAGGAAGGACAGATCTCTCTCTCCAGTTCACCCCTTTTCTCTCGGCTTCCTGGCTGCCATGAGGCGAGCAGCTTTCGTCCACTGTGCCCTTCCAGCACAGCACTTCTGCCCTGTCGCCAAGGGACTATGGACTGAAAACTCTGAAAACGCTGTGCTGATAAATCGCTTCTCCCTGAATTTGTTGGCATGGGGTAGCATTGAGTCCCAGTGACAAGAAAATGACTAAGACAGTGACCAACATTGCACACCTAGGAAACAGAGGTATCTGAATTAAAGTCAGGCTGACACCAAAGTCCACGACTTCTCTTCTCCCCCGCCCTGCCCCTCTGTCTCTGAGGGTCTCCTCAGACTCTTCCTGATGAAGCCCTGTTCCCAGGAAAACACTGGCTGCCATCCCTGTCCCCACAACAAGGGCAAAAAAACTTTGTTTCTGCACCACATCCTCCTTATCCACTTGGATTCTTTGAGAGAACCTATTTTCTGACCACCCATTTTGTTGACAGAACAACTTCTACGCATGCGCTTTGTTTGAAGGGTACTTTCTCAGCCATCTCATTTGATCTCACAGCAATCTTGAGAAGTGTGATTTTCTGACCACCCATTTTGTTGAAGGCAGCAAATCTTCCAAAAATCTTTCTCCACAGCATCAGGAAAAGGCTGCTTAACAGACAGAATTCGGGTAGGAGGGAGCCCACACACTCTCTGGTTTTTCTCCTTTCTATATTTGTAATTCCATGTCCTTAATCAACCATCCCACTCTTCCTTCCCTAATTCCACTGGCTCCCAGCGGGGATATCTATGCCCTGGCTGGCGGGCACAACACAAAGAAAGCAAGAGACAGAAAGGGGGACAACAGAGTACAACAAAGAGTCAAGCCTGGGTTGGGAACATGGGAATACAATACAGGGCCAGACAAAAGCGGAAATGAGTAATGGGATGGAACCACAGAACCAGTAAGTACACATTCTATATAAAACCATTTCAAGCTTTTCCAACTAATCTTCAGGTAATCGTGATAAAAAGGAGAGGAGTGGGAATATATCTTAGCAACAGACTCCTCGAGTCTCTGGGTTTGGAATTCAGCAAGTCTTTTACAGCCTTTCACTCTGCAGCAAAATGTGGCTCAGGATGGCCATAAAATGTAGTGGTGACTTCCCCAGCACACTCCCACCAGCTGGCAGTGCAGGGAGGTGGCAGAGAATGTGCTGGTGGTCTGGTTAAATCAGCCTTGGATTAAAGATTGGCTGTGGATCATACACGAAGAAAGCACCAGCAAGAAGCTGACAGTTGACCATGCTACCTAAGACAGAGGCAGCACAAGGCCTGAGGAAGGAGGCTCAAGGCTACATGTTGTAGTCAGGGTTTGCAAGGGAAACAATTTAACACAGGACACACAATTTATAGGATTATTTTATAATAGTCACCCAAAGAGTCAAATACAAAAGAGTGCAAGAAATCTGTCCACACACTTAAAGACCCAAAGAATCCAGCTAAGGGCCTGGATCCCACAGCAATGTCCTGCACAAGTCCAGCTAAAGAACTAGAGCCCATGGCAATGTCCCCAATTTCAAATGGAGGCCCAGAGCCCATGACAATGTCTCATGCAAGTCTGTTTCATGGGTCTGCACTGGGAAGGCCCAAAGGTCAGTGGTGGACGCTAGAAAGTCTGCACCAGAGGGATGAAGGATGTGTGCCAGCAAGCTGAGGGATCTGCAAAAAGAACCACAGCCATCCTCAGTGACAACAAGGTTCTGAGCTCCTCCAATGATGAGAACAGCCGAATTCCTATCAGGAAAGCCAGCGCAACACACTCCTCCAGGAGAATCAACAGCACCCCCTCTTCCTCTCCAGTTCTCCTTTTTATGTTGTTGGCAGCAATCCTCAGGCGGGCCCTCCACACCCAGCACCAAGCTGATTCAGTTCAGCTGGGTGTTACAAGCTGCCCACCAGTTGTCAGTCCACCACACTATACCAGAGTTTGGGTCATCAAATGCAATTTTTCTAACCCCTTGTAATTACACAGCACTGTCCTGCACATATCTTATTTAGAGTGCGGAGTGGTGAGCATGGCAGTTGGGTTGCTTCATTTGGAAGCCAGTGCCACCACACACTTTTCTGTGATTTTATGAAAATGATGTCCTCTTCTCCCCCTTAAGGTTTCCATCTCCCCACTGGAGATGAGGATGGTTGACTGAGGGCTAAATGAGATATTCATTCATTCATTCATTCATTCATTCATTCAGTAGCTTTGGGCATCTACCGCATCCTAAACACCATGCTAAACACAATCAACACATCATACAGAAATTTCTATGTGAAACCCTCCTTCTAGCAAGGGAGACAGATAATCAAGATGATAATATACTGTGCTGTCTAGTACAGGGGTCACGATGCCTAGCACCTCGGAAGCACTCAGTAAACATTAGCCTGCTGCTTCTGTCTTACAGCAACCCTGTGAGGTACCGTGGACAGGCCCACCACCCACCTTTCACAGGCATGCAGTCAGAGGCTCAGAGAGGTTAATGACCTGCCCGAGGCCACCAGGGGGCACAGGCCAAGCCAGACCTGAATGAGAATCAGCCTCCTGTTCCCTCCCCAGAGCTCTCTGCACCGGGGAAAGAAGCCCAAGTGTCCCAAAGAAGGGAGAATTGTGCAGAGGGCTCAGCCACAGTGAAGCCACTGTCACTTCCCTCTCGAAGCCAGGACCTGCAGTGCAGTTTCTACTGTGCCTGGCCACCCAGAGGACAAATGCCACCTTGGTTGAATTCCACTCCCTCAACTCCTCCAAGCCTGTGGCTGGGAGACAATGAACAGAGGGCAGAAAAGAGGGGGCCTTGGAGCCCACCCTCAGTGGAGGGCACCCTGGTGAGGCACCGGTGTCCTGCAGCTGTGGTCTCCAGGTGTGGCTGCACCGAGCAGGCCCTGCCCCGCACACAGGGAGGCAGTACACCTTGGGCACAGTGGACCTCAGGCACAGCAGCTTGGCACACCCTGCTCAGAAGGGGCCTGTCTGCGCTGGAGCTCCTACGAGCTTAAGAGTCTCCTTTCCAATCCGCCACTGCACAGGGCTCTGTGGCTCTGATTCTTTGCAGCTGGAGACATCTGCTCCCTTGACAGGCAAGGCCTCACTCCACCGCCTGATTCAATCTCACAGCGCTGCCTCCAGAAGTACCCTGGACACTGGCTGCTTATTTTTGACATTCACATGGGGATCCTGCCCCTTGCTCCTGCATGTACTTCCGGCAACTTTTTCTCCACATCTCCACAACTCGCTGATCCCTTCAGGGAATTCTGATCACTCAAGGTCTGGCATCTAGTGTTGCTCTTTCCAGATATCTCCCCCATTCCTTCCATGAAAATGTGTAAGCAGGTAGGCTGGGGATGTAGCTGAGTTACAGAGCATGTGCTGTGCTTATCCCGGATCCCATCCCTAGCACAGTAACAAACACCACACACACACATACGCACACGCACTCGCGTGGTCGGCACCTGTACCAGTGTCATTCTTGCACTAGGCTCAAAGGCTCTGACATCCTGACAAGCTTCCAGATGCTGCCTGCCTGCCTGCCTGCCTTCCTACAGCTTGGAATGACATGGCCTCTGCTGACATACCCCTGACTGGCACATTGGAGCACCCAGGTAGCTGCCTCAGAGGCCTACACACCTGACATCATGCCCTGCCCCGCCGGGGAGAGCACCTCCCAAGACCCGCACGCTGTCCTCTTGCAGTTTCTTAACCCCGGGAACAGAACTGGTTCCAGGCCCCAGACTGCATCCCACCACCCATCTCTGCAGTCACCTGGTCCCTACTAGGCTGTCTTCTGAGATGTGGGAAGATGGCGTTTTCCTAGCTCCTAGAGAACACTGTGGAGATGCAGTTACACACACTGTTTTATAAATACAAGTCTCTTTAAACTGTTATTACAAAAATTCAAATAGAACATGTACAAATAAAGGTTAATCACTCCTCCACAGTCCTCCTCCTTCATCTCACTCCCCAGAAGCACACGGTTTGATGTTTTCATGCACACACACACACACAAATACATGTGAACACACTGGAATTCTCTTAAACATTGCACAAGTTGTTCTGCATGTTGCTATTTTAATGTGGCGAGGACATTTCTCCTTTTCAGGAAACTTAAAAACTAACTCATTGCTTCAGTAATGCTATACCACTCATGCCATTGGTGTTCCAATATGTATTTAATTGTTCCCTTATTGATGTACATTTAGGTTGTTTCCAGTTATTCACTACTGCAAACAGCACTGCAGTGAACTTTCTTGTGCATACATGATTTTATACTTGTGTCTTCCCATAGGTTAGTTTCCTGGAATTTTTGTTATCCCATTTTAATTAGTGTCTTTATTATAAGTGAGGTCAGATATATTTTCATCTTTTGGTTGGCTTTTTGTAATTCTGTGAATTTCTTGCCTACATACTCCAATGTCTGTAATGGGACTGAATCCTCTGCCTTACACTTTCTACAGTGCCTTTGTCCCAGCTTCCCTAATTTTAACCCTCCACTGGATGATAGGGTTTCAGTGAAAGCATACCTCCTCAAAAATCCCATCCAAGGAGGACCTCAAGATGGCGGATGAGTAAGAAGCAGGCAGCGAAACTCTCTCTAAAAGTTACCATTGGAACAGGGGAATATAGCGACCCGGAAAGCGCAGGAGGGGGGGAGATGCCTCCACGAAACCCAGAAAAGTTCTGAAGCGCAATCTGGGACCCCCGGCACCAGTGACGGGTGACTTCCAACAAAGAAGAAGGAAAGAAGGAGCAGACCGCACGCGTGCACCTTCTACTATCCCAGGAGTTGCAGCGCCGCGGAGGCTCAATTCTACGGACACACGGTGGCAGCTGGCGCCCAGGGAGCCCCCACGGAGGATCCTGAGACAGCGGCGGGGCAGGGGAGCGGCGGAGAACTGCGCTGACCGGCGGTGAGTGTCTCTCAGCCACAGCTGCCCCGCGCCAGAGAGCGACCAGACGGGCGCCATTGTGGGGGGTGTGGCGAAACTCAGAGCGGCTCGGAAACTGCTCTGGGAACTTGTGCTCCGGACAGGACAGCACGGGGCCTCTCAGGCCCACGAAAGTGTGCTGTGGTCAGCAGGCGAACGAGACTGGACTCTCAGCCACACCTGTCCCGCGCCAGAGAGTGACTGGCCCGGCGCCATTGTGGGGGGTGTGGCGAAAAACCAGAGCGGCGGGAACCAGTGCAGGGAACCCGCGCTCCGGACAGCGTGCTGAGCCTCTCAGGCCCAGGGATCGTGAAAGGGCGCCGAGAGCGGAGGTGAGCTAGACTGGTCTCTGCCTGAAAGTACGCGCATCTGCTCACCGCCCGCCAGAGGGCGCTCCTGGCTTACTGGGACGGACCTGCACAGAACAGGACTCTGTCACAAGGTACCTGCCTACAACAGAGTCAACACCTGGAACTGATTCTTTTTATTTTTTTTATTTTTATTTTTATTTTTATTTTTATTTTTTCTCACTGATTTGTTTTTTGTTCTGGTGAAGGGTTTTTTGTTTTTGTTTTGTTTTGTTTTGTTTTTTGGTGGGGTTTTATTTTTGATCTGTCTGTTTTATTGTTTTTATCTTCGTTTTTGTTTCTGTATGTGTATTTGCTCTTTCCTTCATTATTCTCTCTGGTTTTTTATATGAGTGTAAACAGCGCCTCTAACTTCTTTGTGATTGTGGTTGTGATCTGTTCTTCCTTTTATCCCTTCCTTCTCTTTTTACCACCTGTCCTCTGCACTAGTGTCCCAATTTTAGTGGGATCCCTCTTGGTCCTCTAACCTTACATCTAATTCCTTCCTCTTCTCCCAATACTCTATTTCCTCCTTAACTCATTTTAAATTTAAACTCCTCAAGGAAAAATTGATATACATAGGACTTGTATACTGCATATAATTTTTCTGGTGTGTTTTAGATTTTGTTATATAACCGCAACTCTATACAGCTAAAAGTGGTAAATAACTGGTTAGCTAAGTCTGTCATTTTTTAGGCTGTGTTTGATGCTTTAGTTAATATTATAGCCAAATGTGAAATAATTGTTCTAAACATCTTTCCTTCCTGATATTTCATGATTGAGATTGACTAAGGGACACAGAAAATACAGTGGCACAGTACCAAAGAATCAAGGACTGGGCCAAACAGGTAGCAACTTCGCATACCCAACGAATTGAAGAGGTAGGATCTGGCAGAAAGCTCAAAACCTAAAAGCAAGCTCCACTTGGAAGATACTGCAGAGAAGTAGTCATCTTCTAAAGATCTTAAACACTAGCAATAAAGTAACCTACTATAGGTAATTTGCAAACATCACCCCAGGAATTAAAGAAAGAAAAAATGAGACGACACTTAAACAAGATGCAACCACACACATCCAATTCACCAAAGGCAAACCTAGGGGGCAACGAGGTGGGACAATCCGAAAGCCACCCACCTGGCCTATCTGAAGTGGTAACAACAAAGCAACTGAATGAGGCTCTGGAAAAAATTAAAACAGAAATAATCTCACAGATAACTGCAGAGATAATGTCCACAATGAAGACCATGCTTAAGGACACTATAGCTGATACAGACAAAAAAATAGATGAACTTAAGAAAACTATAGAAACCATGAATGCTCAGCATAGGAAAGAAATGGAATCCATAAGGCAGATTCAAGCAGATATCCAAGAGATAAAAAATTCCATTGAAAGTATTTGTAGCAGAATAAGCCAATGCGAGGACAGGATCTCAGATATAGAAGACAGGCTTGCAATTAGTGATCATGAAATGGAAAAATTCTTAAAAATAGCAAGGGACCATGAAAAATCAATTCAGCAGCTGCTAGATGACTCAAAGATAAACAACTTAAGAATAATTGGAATAAATGAAAAAGCAGGAGATAGCATCAACGACATTAAAACCTTGTTCAAAGACATAATCAGGGAGAACTTTCCTGGAAGAGAAAAGGAATTTGACACCCCTATAAGTGAAGCTTTTAGAACACCAACTAGACATGATCAAAAAAAAACTTCAGCCAGACATATTATAGTCAAGATCCCAGAAATTCAACAGAAGGGCAGAATCTTAAAAGCTGTTAGGGAAAAGAGACAAATCACCTATGAAGGAAAACCCATCAGAATCACAGCTGACTTTTCAGCACAAACCCTCAATTCAAGAAGAGCCTGGAATGATGTATTGCAAGCTCTAAAGGAAAATAATTTTCAGCCCAGATTGATGTACCCTGCAAAACTATCTTTCAAAATTGATGGAGAAATAAAATACTTTCATGACAAAGAACATCTGAGAAAATTTATGACCACCAAACCAGCACTCCAAAACGTTCTGAAGGACATTCTAGAAAGAGATAGGAACCCCAACAGAAGGAATCCACCAGGCAGGGCAAATAATTAAATAGCCGGAAAGCAGAAAAACAAAGAGTGGGAACCAACAACAGGAAAATATCATGACAAGTCAATACATATCAGTTTTAACCATCAATGTTAACGGTCTCAATTCACCAATCAAAAGGCACAGACTGGCGAAATGGATCAAGAAGCAAGATCCAACAATATGCTGTATACAAGAAACACATTTACTTCAGAAAGAAATTCATAGACTGAAAGTCAAAGGATGGAAAACAATACTCCATGCCACAGGAACCCAGAAAAAAGCAGGGGTAGCTATTCTTTTTGCAGACAAAGTGAACTTCAAGCCAAGAAGGATTCAGAGAGATAAAGACGGTCATTACATCCTGGTAAAGGGAACAATCCAAGAGGAAGAGATAACGATCATAAATATATATGCGTCAAATACCAATGCACCCAGCTATATAAAACAAGTACTAAAGGACATGAAAAATCAAATAAGCACTAATACAATTATATTGGGAGATCTCAATACTCCACTGTCACAAAAAGATAGATCAACTGGACAGAAAATCAATAATGAAATAGTAGAACTGAACCCAACTTTTGAACAAATGGACTTAGTAGATGTCTACAGAGTGTTCCACCCCACAACATCAGAATACACATTCTTCTCAGCTGCACATGGGACGTTCTCCAAAATAGACCACATACTAGCTCATAAAACCTGCTTAAGTAAATGCAAAGGAATTGAAATTATCCCATGCATATTATCAGACCATAGTGCAATGAAATTGGAAATCAATGGCAAAAGATCCCACAAAAACTCCCTAAACACATGGAAATTAAACAGCATCCTCCTGAACAACCAATGGGTCACAGATGAAATTAAAGAAGAAATTAGTCACTTTCTACAACTGAATGATAATGACAGTACAACATACCGGAACTTATGGGATACAATGAAAGCAGTCCTAAGAGGGAAATTTATAGCATTAAATACTTATATCAGGAAAATAGAGCAAGCGCAAATAAACAACTTAAGGGTGAACCTCGAGCTTCTAGAAAAAGAAGAGCAGGTTAAGCCAAAAGCCCATACAAGGGAGGAAATTATAAAGATCAGAGCAGAAATTAACGTATTGGAGAATAAAAAAACAATACAAAGAATCAATGAAGCAAAAAGTTGGTTCTTTGAAAGAATAAATAAGATTGACAAACCCTTATCCAACCTTATTAAAAAAAGAAAAGAAAAGACTCAAATCCATGCAATTGAAAATGAAAAGGGTGATATCACGACGGACCCTGCAGAAATCCAGAAGATCATCTATACCTATTTTGAAAATTTATATTCTACTAAGATGGAAAATGCAGAAGAAATGGACAGATTCCTAGATTCGTATGAATTACCAAAGCTGAATCAAGAAGATTTAAAAATCCTAAATAAACCAATATCAGCCAATGAAATTGAAGATGTAATTAAAAACCTCCCAACAAAGAAAAGCCCAGGCCCTGATGGATTCACTGCCGAATTCTACAAGAAATTTAGAGAAGACCTAACGCCCCTACTTCTCAAACTTTTCAATGAAATTGAAAGGGAAGCAATACTCCCAAATTCATTCCTGGAAGCAAGCATTACCCTGATACCAAAACCAGAGAAGGACCCAACTAAGAAAGAGAACTACAGGCCAATCTCCCTAATGAACATAGATGCAAAAATCCTTAATAAGATACTGGCAAACAGAATCCAACAAATCATCAAGAAGATTATACACCATGACCAAGTTGGATTCATCCCAGGGATACAGGGATGGTTCAACATACGTAAATCAATAAATGTAATACAGCATATTAACAGAACCAAAGACAAAAATCACATGATCATCTCAATAGATGCAGAAAAAGCTTTTGACAAAGTCCAGCACCTTTTCATGATAAAAACCCTACAGAAAATTGGAATAGAGGGTCTTTATCTCAATCTGGTAAAAGCTATCTATGACAAACCAACAGCCAATATTATACTAAATGGCCAAAAACTGAAAGCCTTCCCTCTAAAATAGGAACAAGACAAGGATGTCCACTGTCCCCACTCTTATTCAACATAGTTCTGGAAACTTTAGCCAGAGCGATTAGACAAGAGAAAGAAATAAAAGGAATAATGATTGGAAAGGAAGAAGTTAAATTATCATTATTTGCAGATGACATGATACTCTACACAGAAGACCCCAAAAACTCCACTAAAAAACTGCTAGATTTAATAAGCAAATTCAGTAGTGTAGCTGGATACAAAGTCAATACTCAAAAGTCAATAGCCTTCCTGTACACAAATAACAAACTTACTGAAAGAGAAATTAGGGAAACAATACCTTTCACAATAACATCCAAAAAAATGAAATACCTAGGAATCAACCTCACGAAGGATGTAAAAGACCTCTATACTGAAAACTACAGTACTCTGAAAAAGGAGATTGAAGAGGATATCAGAAAATGGAAAGATATCCCTTGCTCCTGGATAGGAAGAACCAATATAGTGAAAATGGCCATACTTCCAAAATTGTTATACAGATTTAATGCAATTCCAATCAAAATTCCAACAGCATATCTCACAGAATTAGAGAAAACAATCCTAAAATTCATTTGGAATCAGAAGAGACCTAGAATAGCAAAGGCAATTCTGGGCAACAAAGGCAAGGCAGGGGGCATCACAATCCCCGACTTGAAATTATACTATAAAGCTACTGTGATAAAAACAGTGTGGTACTGGCAAAAAAACAGACCTGAAGATCAATGGAACAGATTAGAAGATGCTGAAACAACCCCAGACATACTAAGCCACCTTATCTTTGACAAAGGTGCCAAACACATTCGCTGGAAGAAAGATAGCCTCTTTAATAAATGGTGCTGGAAAAACTGGCTCTACACATGCCGAAGATTAAAACTAGACCCATATCTTTCACCATGCACTAAACTAAATTCAAAATGGATCAGAGATCTAAATATTAAAACAGAAACATTAAATCTGCTGGAAGGTAGGATAGGTAAAACCCTTGGAGACATTGGTGTAGGCAAAGACTTTATGAATAAAAACTCAACCGCACGGGAACTATCCCAAAGAATCAATAACTGGGATCTCATCTTATTAAAAAGCTTTTGCACAGCAAGAGAAACCACCAACAGAGTGAAGAGACAACCCACAATGTGGGAAAAAATGTTTGCCAGCTGTTCCTCAGACAAAGGATTACTATCGAGAACATATAAAGAACTCAAAAAAATCAGACCTCCCAAATTTAAAGACCCACTCCAAAAATGGGCATCTGAGATGAATACACATTTCTCAGATGAAGAAATACTAATGGCAAACAAATATACAAAAAAATGTGCAACATCACTAGTCATTCGAGAGATGCAAATTAAAACAACACTGAGATACCATCTCACCCCAGAAAGAATGGCTACTATTAAGAAATCAACTAATAACAAATGCTGGAGGGGCTGTGGGGAAAAAGGAACCCTTCTCCACTGTTGGTGGGAGTGTCGACTGGTACAGCCACTGTGGAAGTCAGTGTGGAGATTCCTCAGAAAACTAGGGTTGGAGGTCCCATTTGACCCAGCTATTCCCCTTCTGGGCATCTTCCCAGAAGAATTAAAAACATCGCACCACAGCGATATATGTGCACCCATGTTTATAGCAGCACAATTTGTAATAGCCAGATCTTGGAAACAACCCAAATGCCCATCAACTGAGGAATGGATAAGAAAGATGTGGTATTTTTATACAATGGAGTACTATTCAGCCATAAAGAAGGATAAACTGGAGACTTTTATAGGTAAATGGATGCAACTCGAGAAAATACTCATAAGTGAAATAAACCAGAAGCACATGTGTAAGCATCATATTATCTCTCTAGTATGAGAAACTGAAAGAGTAAATAAGATCCAAAATGTACAATAGACATGGTGAATCAAAAAGAAACTGGTCAAAAGGAAAGAGAGACTGGAATAGGGAAAAGAAAGAAGGGAAAGGGAAAAAAAATTGTATATATATATATATATATATATATATATATATATATATATATAAGATGGTTAAGATAGATACACTACCATTTTTACTTAGTTCATTGAAGAGTAAGGTTTGTGCCAATAATGTTTGGACAATTGAATGCTAATGTCTGGTGTCCTGAATAACTAACTTAAAGATAGTAATACGTAATGTATTAACCATTGTTACCCTCCTATTATGTTGGTTTGAAAATTTGTTCTTCTTTTGATTTGTTTTGTTTTTTCTTCTCTTTAAAATAAAAAAAAAAATCCCATCCAAAGCAAGTAATATCCCATCCTGCTGCCCCCTGTGAGCCTTGCATAGAAGAGTACTCCACTGTCATCCAACTGATGGTGCAGGTGACACTCTAGAAGGTTCAAGGAATGCACTCTTGGTGGAATGTCCCAGATGAAAACAGGGTTGCTGGAGGGAGGTGTAGAGGACCATAATGAGGAATTAGAAATGCGGGAATGAGAGTAATGAAGGGACTTGGTCATAGGACATTTTGCAAACCCTGAGTAATGAGCTCTTATCCCATCCCTTCTTTCCCCCCTCCCACTAGGTGGCAAAATGATGAGTAAGCTGAATAACATCACGTCTCCTAATTCTCTGATGACTTGTTGCTTTGTGGTGCTTCTAGAACTGTTAGGAAGTGATATACACGGTCTTGGAGAAATAGATATGGTGGCACCTGGGGCAAGGGGGCATACCCCACCTGGGAAAGCATCAGCCCTTCCCCTGAGGCAGGGATGTCTAGGGCTTGAGTTACCTCCTTTAACTTGAGACTGTGAGCCACATCCCACTCTTGCCTCCCTGCTGCCTACCAGAAGCCCGTGAAGGACAGCCTCCAGCAGGCCAGAGAGGACAGAGGACTCTGCTCAAAAGTTGTATTATTACACAAAGGTTAAAAACAGAGCTACAAGACAACACCCACAGGCCTGCTATGCCAACCTAATCTGGTGCCATTTTGGCAACTCCCATCCCGCCCTGTGCAGTCCCATCTCCTCAGAACTTTGCACACACCATGAGATGGGTCCTTGTATTGAATGACCAACTGTTCTTGGTTTGTAGCTGATGCAGTTGCTTGGACAGCGAACTTGATCCTGTTTCTTGGTCAGTGTGGGCCAGGTTAGGATTGTGTATCTTCACAGGCAACCCCCTACCCTCTCTTCTCATGTGAACTTCACACGCTAGAAAGTCCCCATCACTCTAGAACATATCTAAAGAAAGACAGGAGATGACATATGTCGATGAGCTTCTGTATTCAATCTTCCAGAGTAGCCTTCTGTGTTAAGTATTACCAGCAACTATGACAAATAAGGAGCATCAAACGTCCAAGGCATCAGGGAACTTGCAGAGGTCTCCTACTGGGTAGGGGGAAAGCATGGCATTAGCTCGGGTCTTCACTGTCCATGTCCAGAAGGCATCCCTTACGCCAAGTTCATGACTTAATCTGTTGGCCGTCTTACCAAGTGTAATTAATGAGCAGTACTGATTTGCCTTACTTTCCCACCTCTCTGTTCTAATATATAAATATTCCAAGTGGGCAACAGAGAAAGAACCAGAGGAGCGACCGGAAGTCATCCCACTGGCTGAAGAATGGGCTACCCCAGAGGGTGCTCACCAGTGGAAGTACAAAATGCTAACTTGCAGCTGGGACAGAGGACAAAATGAAAGCTGTCTGTCCCTCCGCAGAAGGAGGTCTACCAGCACCTCTGTGCTGTCTGTGTTGCCTTTAGAATTTGTAATGCCCTAGACAACTAAAGTAGATAGCAAAAGAGCAACCAATTCAAACTCAAAGGCAAGTTCAAAGCCAGCCATAAAGAGGGGGAAATGCCATGCCTCAGTGGGCACACAATTAGCCCCCTGGGTGGTATGGCTAACACGGAAGTCTCTTTCTCTCTCATGGCCCGGGCTGCTGGCCTCCAGCTTCATGATGGATTGTTGGGAGTGTGTGCTGCTAAATATTTAGCAAGCAGCTCTCCAGGAAAAGTAAAAGCCCTGAGTTGTAGCAGCGTTTCTTTGTTCTCCATGGTGAAAACACAACCCCCAGACCCAATATCACACTCTGATGTTACCAGCAAGCGCGTGCAGTCGGCTCCTGCTCGGCTCCTGCTCACCGCTGGCAGCTTTGGAAATCCTACAAAGAGCAGATCTCAATCAGGGAAGGGGAGGAAACTCCCCAGAAAGCCGGAACTAACACCTTTGAGGTCTGCGTTCTTCTCATCTGTCCTTCTTCACTATATGTGAAAAATGACACACGCCTGTGGGTGACAGCACTAAGTAACAAGGAGTAGAGGGAGAAAGGGCTGCCAAGAATCTTCTCTGTTGTTTGAAAACTCTTTAAAAGAGAGTGGCCCTATCTCTTCTGTTGGCCTTTCTGCTCCTTGTGCCAAACTCTGAGGCAGGATGAGCATTCAGAGTTGAACCTCCGCTTCCTATTGCTGGCCATATCCCCAGCCCGCTCTGCATGGCCACCAGGTTACCGCTGGTCTCAGCATGGGATTCCCTCCAGTGCAAAAATCTGATCATGTCACCCTCTGCTCCAACCTCTCCTCCCCTTCCCACCTCTTTATTTTTTTAATGTCTATCTTTCCTACCAAATGCGGAGCTCCTTGAGGGCACTGGAGTTTTGTTCACTGTGGTATTGTACTACCTAAGATGGGACATGAGTATTCAATAAATATTTCTTAGATGAATCCCAAACTGCTATTTAATAATGCATTCATCAAATATTTTTAACCACCTCAACATGCTAAGAAGCGAACAAGGTCCTGGAGATTTGAAAATCAATGGGCATTGTTGATATGGCAGAATGTTCCTCCTTTCTCCCAGTTTGCCCACGAAGCAAAAACATGAACCATGGGCCGAGTGTTCCCAACATGCTAATGAAGGAGAAGCCAGAAGTGGGAAGCAAGAAGAAAACTATGGATTCCAGCTATAAATTATACAAATACATGGCATTAAAAATTATTTTAACATCAAATATTAAGTCATTCATACGCTCTGCAATTACTTTATCTGTCATCAGCACACTCGAGCTATTTGAAGCGGTGACAGATGGGAGAGAGTCCATGCCAACTTTTCCTGCAGGTGTGCATCTGAGCTGGAGGGAAGGGTTCTGTACGTGCAGCAAGGGAGGGAGAGGGAAGGGTGACTGAGGTTATGAAACTGGAGCTGAAGTGAGAGGCTTGGCAAAAAATTAAAATTGCCAATTTGCATCCTGGAGAGCTGTGGGGCACTGCGCTCCCTGGGAACTCAGAGTAGAGATTAGCTGGGTAGCTCCAGGGAAGTGAACCAGCACTCTGCCCACCTCACAGAAGGAGGAAATCAAGGCCCAGCTGGACTGAGGCCTCACTAGTGACCAGACCCGGGGGGCTCGCACTCCTCCTATTTTGTTTTAAACTCCTAAGCTATTCTGAGGACAGAGACTTGGAGAAAGTCAGGAGAAGAGGGAAGGTGGAAAGAAAGGGTGTATGGGACCGCAAGAGATGCAGGCTTCTCAGAGGCCATCAGGGGAGGGACACGGGAAGGATCTCTATAGGACCAGGCACAAAATGTGTGAGCTGGGCTACAGGATTTTCTAGAGAACAGAAACTACAGGATATGAGCTCCACTCTGGAAGAGGCTAGATGGTACCTGTAAACCAGCCCAAGGCCGAACAAGCCTTGGTCTAAGAAAGGTCTCCTGCTGGGGCCACGGCACATCCGCCCACACCTGCCTGTCCCCACTTCCTCCCCCAGACGCCCAGAACCTGACCGGAACCCTTGGCTGCCTTCTGCCAGGTGGGAATCTCTGCTGCTCACTCCAAGAACTCAGCCCATCTCTGCTGAGGCCATTGTGAATTCCACCCCCAGCCACTCCACCTGCCTCTGCCCACTTCCAGTCTGCACATTGCCCAGTCATGTTGATTTCAAATCATGCTCTTGATTTTCCTAATTAACTTTGCTATCAGAGCTCACCCCTCCCTCCTTTCATACCTTCCCTCACAAATCTGGGCAACTTAGATGACCCTGCCAGGCAGACTGAACATCCCCCTGCCCTGCCCAACCCCAGCCATGCACACACACACACACACACACACACACACACAGCTGCAATGTGGCCAGCCACGAAAGCAGATTCACTCTGCGGGTTTCCTTCTCTGAAGCAATAATCTATTGGGCACAAGACAATGCTGGTTTTCTTCCATCTTCTCCAGCAGAAAGAAGAGGGATGACTCTTCTTGAGCATAGCAAGAGGGAATGAAAGCCATTGTGAGGAGCAAATTCCAGCCTGTGGAGTTGGATAGTCAGGCTTAAAGTAATTTTGAGGGTGTCTTTTTGTGTCACTAGGTACCTGGGAGATTTTTCAGGTCTGGAAAAGTTGGGCAAGGTCTTGCTTATGGAACTGCAGATGGACCAGGGACTCTCCCTCTGTGAGGGGCCAAGGGGGGCACTTTGCAGAAAGCCAATTACCAAATGGCCAAAAGAAGCAACTGAATTTTTGCAAGCTGACTTTCAGGGAACTGACCTAGAACTCCACAGCACAGGCCTAATCACGAGGATGAAGCCCAGGAAGAAGGATTCCAGCACATACAGACTGGGTAAGCATGTTCACACACCACCGTTTTGACTTGTTTTAAAAACCATATTTGATTTATTTGGAAGTCTCAATAGCATTAAGGAAATAGAAAAGATTCTTACATTTAATCTCAAAAGAGGGTGTGGTTTTTAAAAATGGAGAAATTTTGTTCTTAGACAACATACCTTCTTACTGGAGCAAAGGCTGGATTGAGATCTTTGCTGTATTCTTTTCATTCATTTATTCCTGTAAGAAGTTGTCACCTGTCTCCTGTTGTAGGCAGAGCTCTCTACGAGGCCTGGGATTATAAAGATGAATAAAGCCGAGTCCCCAGCCTTGAGAAGGGCATAATCCAACAGCACAGAATGGGCATGAGAGAAAATAAACACATGTCACACAGGGCTGGTCCTGGTATGCAGAGTGCTATGGGAAGAGAATGGAGGAATTAATTTGGCCTGGCATGAGTCAAGGAGCTTGACAGAGGCAAGGAGGTTTGAGCAGGTTCATGGGAAGCTCAAAAAGAGTGAGTTTAGGACCTGCGAGTCCAGGGAGCAAACAAAATGTGCAAAAATGTGGAGGCTGAGGCATCATCATAGATTCAAATGCTCCCTAGATGAGTCTATGACCGAGCAGCAGTGCAAGAACAGCAGGAGCTGCCCCAGTGAAGGGGAAGGGTGGGACAAGGTCGTGGAGTGCCTGTGTGCCAAGTACTGTTACAGCTTCGCTGGTGACAGGAATCCACTGGAGAGACTTCAGGAGGGAAGCGACATGCTCGGGTTGAGCTCTGAACATCCCCGTGGAGAACGGACTGAGGAGAGGGCAAGCTGTGCGTGGGGAGAGGAGGGGACAAGTTGGGAGACCACTGCTATAATCTGGGTGAGAGACAGGTCTGTGTTGGCCTCTCATGACACAACATTATCCATCACACTGGACAGTCCAGCCACCCTAAAATTCCTAAGACTTCAGACAGTGGGAATCAAGTTGGGGTAAAAACTCCAGGAAAAATGAGTAGCTACTACAAGAGAGAGGTGCATATGGAGAAGGATAAAAATCAGCTTGAGGAACAAACTCCAGTGAAACAGCACACCAAGAAAAGGCCAGGAGAAATATCCCTCACATTCATGAAGACCTTGAGCAGTATTCCAAAATGCTTTAGGGTCTTCCAAGCATCTGAATTCTCCAGGCCTATGCTAGACCTTGAAGGTCACCTACTACTTTGCCTCGGAAGCTGCCCTCCTGTGGGTTCGCAGCCCTGTGCTGCTCCGTGCATCGGCCAGCTCTGCTCAGAATCCATTCAGGTCACGGACAAGCCTGACCCCCCTGACTCAGCGCTCCGACAAGATCTCTGCCTCAGAAGGTCAGGCTTCCTGGCAAGCACGGACTCCCTTGCCACACCCGCTGTCAAGAGAGAATGATGCGTTCTCCTGAATGGATGGGGCTGAAGTGGGAGACCAAGCCCTTGTCAGTCAAATGCCAACTGAGCAGTTCTGAACCTGCCAGGCTGGGTTAGTCATCACCTTCATAAAATAAAATACCCCAATAATTAATACAGAACAAATTAATTAAAGGAAATTGGAGCATCGCAGGGCCCATTATGAACTAGGTGATAATTATTAGCAAACACAGGAAGAGGTTGAGTAAGTGCCCCTCCTGCCTCCCGCTTCATCAACAATGAACTAAGCCCTGAAATCCCTCAAATCAAAGGTCAGGAACGAACAGCGGATCAGTGCAGCGCCCACCAAGCAGGATGGACTTCACCCACTGCCTGACACATACCTGGGGGCCGCCCACCCTCAGCCTGTGGCCTTGGCATCTTACCAACCTGAGAATTTCCCAGCATCTCTGTCCCTCGGAGTTATAGCTCTGGCCATCCAGAGGCCCCTCTGTACATTTTTTTACGGGAAAAGCAAAACTAAGGGAACTTTAATACCCTGAGAGTCAAGCGTTCCTTCAGCTGATGCCTCCCCTCCTTTTCAAACAGTGCTCCCTGCCCTAGGCGATTCCCCCACCTGTGTAGACACAGATCTATATTTGTCTGGGCCCAACTTGAAGGGCATTTGAAAAAATCTTTATAAATGATTGCAAACAGGAACTATATCTGATGCCTTCTTAACCTCTAGCTGTTCTTTTTTACCTTACCATTCACTTTACAGAGTGTATCCATTGCTTTACATGCTCACAGGGGCTCAGTGTCCCTACAACAGCATCTCCACCTGAGGAGACCAGGTCTGTTGATGAGCACTGCTTCCTTGCCACACGTGGCATATGTAGAGAATCATGCTTCCTCCCAACTACATTAGGCTGAACTTAGAGTCTAAAACCTCCAAAAGAATCAAAGTATTGCATTTACCCATCATGTTCCACTGTAACGAAGTCTCCTCAAGAGAAAGGATCTTTGTTTTATTAACAGTCATATTCCATGAGCCTAGAAAAGTGCCTGGCACATAGTTGATACTCAATAAATATTTATTGAGTAGGGCAATGAATAAGACTATGGCAGTTGGGGCTGGTGAGATAGCTTAGCGGCACAAGCACCTGCCTGGCAAGCGCGAGGTCCTGAGTTCAACTCCCAGTACCCACATACAAGAAAAGAGCCAGTGATATCGCTCAGCGGCATGGGCGCCAGCACGAGGTCCTGAGGTTGACCCCCGGTACCCACAAAAAAAAAAAAAAGACTATGGCAGTCATTTTCCAGGAGCGCACCCTATAAATTCTGTAGGATTCTAAGGGGCAATAGCACTCAACCACAAATGGCGCTTGTTTCCTATTTGTGCACCATCGTATCTACTGCAGTGGGGACTGCTGAGAACCTGGAAAGGATCAGGAGATAGCTTCTGCAGCAGGTAACCAGAGCAGCCTGTGCACAGTCTGAGATTCCCTGTTGTCCTCTGAACTTACCAGAGCCTGTGAGGAGACAAGAACTGACCATCAGATCTGAGTCTGGGGCTCTACGCCGCTCTGGAAGTTCAGTGACAGGTCATGCACTCATGCCTCCTCTCAGGGTTCCCAGACCACATCTCCAGCAAATTTAAGTCTGCTGTAGCTCAGACCAAGCTCTCTGAGCACAAACCAGATTATCTTGCATTCCGGGAACACAGTGAGCAGTATGTCCAGTGCTTGATGGAGATCCTTTATTGGAATCCCAGTGGCCACCTTCCGACATAACACCCCTGCTGGTACTCAGTCCTCTGAGCATCTCTGGCCCACTTCCGAGGCCCTGCCAAGCTCCTGGTGGGAAACAGTGAAGCCAGTTCTTTCACTGGGCATGCATTCTCTTCTCCCAAAGCAAGGTTCCAAGTGGCAAACTTGGTCAGCCACTGTTGGTAGAAAGAGCTGAACTACAAAAAATCAACGGATTAGAAGAAAGTGTTTCTTAAAGGGAGGTGAGAGAATTTTCAAGCCTTCCCTGCTAACAGACACTGCTGTATTCATTCAGATCTCTGGTTAATAGCCAACTGAGTCTTATCTCTTTCTTCAAGGAGGCTGAGAGTGCCAGAGTATGTGAGCAGTGAAGCAAACAACGGCCTGAGGCATGTTGGTAGGTCTCTTAGGTACCTGTCTGCACAGGTACAGCGATCTGCTCAGGGATCCCCCCCAGGGGTCCCAGTGGAAAGAAGTATTTCTCCACATCACCTGTGTTGCTTGATGGAAACGCAACATTATTAATTTTGCTTCTTTGTCAATGAAACCATAGGATTGAAAACCCAGTCTGACTACCTCTTAAATATCTCTCCCTTTGATTCTCTCCACCCTCTAACTGGTGTCCCTACCCACAATCTTACTCCATTCCAATCCATTTACCACTCTAACTGAGAAGATCTCCCCCAAACGCCTTCTTTAAAGCCTTCCAGCTAGGCGTGATGATGCATGCCTGTAATCCCAGCATTTGGGAGGCTGAGTGAGGAGGATGGCTGCAAGTTGGAGGCCAGACTGGGCTACATAGTGAGTTCAAGGCCAACCTGAACTACACAGAGAGACACTGTCTCAAAAAAAAAAAAAAAAAAAAAAAAAAAAAACTAAACAAAAACCTTCCAATTGTTTCCATTTCCCATAGTCTTTAACGTTGAGTTCATTTCAGTCTCCTTTACCTGATTCAACCCCTCCCAACCTCTGCAGACTCATTTATATCCACCCCTCTAGCTCTCATCCAATAAAACAGCCACATTCAACTCATTTTCTTTCCCCAGACACCATGCCTCTGTCACCTGCAGGTGTCCTGTGTGCTGTTTCCTTTACAGTGACACCCCCCTCACTGCTTTTCTTCCTTCCCTCCCCACTGTTTTCAACCCACCTGTTCACTTACTGACTCCTGCTTATCCTTCTCCTCTGACCCCAGGCCAGGCACACCCCCGCTATGTACCTGTCGTCTGAACTGAGCCCGTCGAACCCTCAGAGCCCTGCACGGGACTGCCCTTGTTACTGCTGGCTTCCCCCGTGGCTGAGACGCCACCTTCCTTAGTCCATTTGCTTTACCAACGCCTAGCTTGTGCCTGGACCAGTCAGTGTTTGCTGCATGATTTTCAGAACGGTTTTGAATCTCTGCATCTGTGCTACTCCTCTAAACTCAGGCACAATCTTGCCCTTGAATTCTAGGTTCATTTCATACCTGGAATCCTCCGTTTATTTAATCCCTCCAGTCGTTACCTGTTCTTTTTTCCCTATGAAATCTCTTCTGTGTCACTTTTCCTTGTACCCCCATGAGCTCCACCTCAGACTTCTTCCCCAGATAGTAAAATTCTATTCTACTCAGGGATTCAGAAATACTAAAGAGGGCCGGTGAGATGGCTCAGCGGCGTAAGCGCCTGCCCGGCAAGCGTGAGGGCCCGAGTTCGACTCCCGGAACCCACATACGAAAAAGGGGCCGGTGATATCGCTCAGCGGCACGGGCGCCTGCGGGCGCGCGAGGTCCTCAGGTCGACCCCCGGTACCCACAAAAAAAAAAAAAAAGAAAGAAATGCTAAAGAATTGGTCACTTAACTTTTTAAAGCAGCAGGGAGACCTGGCATGCCCCCTATAGGTGACAATGAGTAGTTTTGTGAAAATCTGTGCACCGTCCTGGGTCCTGCTGATCATCACAAGCCTTCCCAGAATTAATTGCAAGCAAATCTGAAAGGAATGCTAGGAACCCTGCAGACCAGGCACTGTCTTTCCATTTACAGAAGAAAACTAGGGCTTGACAGCGGTTGCACAGAACAAGTCTAGAGCCCGATCCCAAACTCCACGAATGAATGGCCTCCAAAACGGAAGTCCCCTTCTCTCTGGGAAGTGGCAGAGCCTCCCTCTTGTCCCAGTTAGCTCTGCTGCCTGGCGCAAAGGTCCAGGTGAGAACATGTCGAAGGCCCTCAAATTGCGAGAGGGTCTTGACGAGGAGAAAGGGTGAAAATATTAATCTAACATTGCTCTTTGTCCCTTCCAGCCTCTGCATTCAAATCCACCCCCCTATAAATTCAAAGAGGGATTAAGTCTGTGTGGATTAAGTCTGTTCTCCTTTGCTCTCCTAAGAGGAGTGAACAGTCGTGATTGTCATCATGAGAATTTGTTTTCCAGCCAAGGAAACAGAGGTCTAAGGTGACCAAAGGAGAGCACGGGTCATTCTTGTGAGAACAATCAGGAACTCTATTCATGCATCCTTTCCCAAAGCTATGCACAATATTGCAAAAACTTACTTGTTCCAGATGTCAATCACCTAGTAATAGAACACCTAGAATGTTTCTGCTTAAATTTAGTAATTGTATGAAGTATTTCCTTATAGACATTTTGTGACAACTACATAGAATAAATGGGAGATATTTTCAAAGGTGTTTGTCTTAAGTCAGACACACCTCTATCCCACTTCTGCCAAGTCCAAAATGAAGTGAGCCTATTTCATCATCAACACCCCAGGGAAATACTAAGGCTTGAGGAAGAGGACAGACGAGCTCTGAGTTCAACACATACTAATGTAAAGCCAAATGGTAATTGTACAAGATCAGATGTGGCTGTGCACGAGCAAGAGTCTTCCCCACGTGCCACGCTTAGCAGATTGGCTTCTCTAAAATAACACAACTGTTGAGTCAAGACATTTAATGTTGATGGGTTTTGAACACTCAGAAATTTATAGCAGAATTTCTCAAAAGAATAAACTTAGACCACCAAAAGGCCTCAAAAACTCTCCCAGGGATCTTTGAGGTCAAAACTATTTATAAAATAATACTGGGCCGGTGAGATGGCTCAGCGGCTTAAGCGCCTGCCCGGCAAGCGCGAGGGCCCGAGTTCGACTCCCGGATCCCACATACGAAAAAGGGGCCGGTGATATCGCTCAGCGGCACGGGCGCCTGTTGGCGCGCGAGGTCCTGAGGTCGACCCCCCGGTACCCACAAAAAAATAATAATAATAATAATAATACTAAAATGTTATTCATCTGTTCTTTGCTTTGCACCCTGAATCACACAGACTTCCCTCTCATTTGGGGTTTTTGTACTCACTACCTATCTGCAATATGTACAACAATTCCAAGCAAATAAAAAGATCTCTGTAAATACTTTTGAATGAACAAATCTTTCCTGCATTAACAGAGATGGAGGAAAAGGGGGAAGACGGGAGAAGAATTCAGTACGAGGACTCTAATACCTCAGTGGAGAATCAAAATTCAGTTGATAACAGTGATGGAGATGCTTTGCAAAGGGCTCTGTTTTTGTAAATGCCTTAAAGAGCAACGAGAGAAATTTCCTAACTGCAACACATGAGCACACGGTCTTCCCTGCTCATGCACAGATGCACAAGCCCTCTGGCGTAGTCACTTAGTCGTGTGTCACTTACTGCAGGACACATTCTGGGTACTGTGTGCTTAGGCGATTTCAGTGTGGTATGAATGCCACAGGTGTATTTACACAACATAGATGATATGGTCTCCTACACACCTGGGCAATAGCCTGAAGCCTGTTGCTACTTGGCTACAAACCTGTATGGCATGGTCCTGTTCTCAATACTGTAGGCAACCGTAACACAGGGATAAGTATTTGTATATTGAGCAAAAAAATACCAGGCCATTGAAACTTTTTGGCTCCATTATAGTCTTATAAGAGCACTGCCCTTTGTGCAGTCTGTGGTTGACTGAGATGACACTATGCAGCGCCCACAAACGAACACGCACATAAACATTATTTAATTTTCCCTCTACCTTTCCTGTTTTTACCAGATTTATGAGGTGTGTTTTTTTTTTCAATTTAAATTCCTTGGGTGTTGCAGGTGTTGGGTTCACTACAGAATGAACTCTCCAAGTCCCAAGCTATGTTTTCTCTCCCCTCCCATTAACATTACAGTGAAGCAACCCTACTTCTGCAAAAAGACACCATCCCTCCAAGAACAATAGCAATCAGCTTGATTTTATAAAACATTTCACATATCAATGCCACTTGTCACTGCATACCTTGCACAATTCACAGAAGGTATAAAATTAAAGTAAAAATGAGTGAAAGGCCAACCAGTGCTTCTTTCACTTCTACCACACTTGTCTACAAGAGGTGCCTACAATAAATTGCTGAAGTCTGTGATCGTTGATTGATACTGAGGCTGGATTTAGGAAGTTACCAAAAAGTAAGGGCAATTGTCCAAAACAGATTGCAATTATTTACTCAAAACCTTTAAAGACACTTGCTTTTATTCTGCAGATAGCTGCAGACAGGGGTCAGAAGGTAACATAAATGAGAGAATCTAGACAGGGATCAAGTCGGAGATGCATAGCGTGTAAGTTTCATGTTCTGGTAAACTGGAGACCCAGCAGGGAAAGCCAACACTCAGAGTCACATGATTGTTCCGCAACAGAATAGAGGCTCAGAGAACAAAGAAAGGGGCAAAAGGCATGGAGAAGAAGCAAAGAAATGAAAAGAGAAGAAAGAGAATTTTAGCACTGGTTCGAAATTTCAGGAATGTGACGAGGCCCTGGGCTCAGGACCAATGCGATCGTCTCTGACCTAATTCCGATCTGATCGATCACTGACCAGGCTGCGTGGTGAGAAACAGACATGAGGAACTTGAGGCTATGGTCTGGCAGTGTAGCTCAGCGGTAGAGCACATGTTTTGCATTCATGAGGCCCTGGGTCCGGTCCTGAGGACCAAAACCAAAAAGTACTTGCATCTAGAAAACACAGCTTATGTGGACTCATAAAGGATCTTGAATTGGTTAGTCCTTAAGGGCAGGGAGAGAGAAAAGCTGAAAAACAATTTAATGACAACTTCCCAAAGCTAGAATGTACAAAGCATGGCCATGGAACTCTGTAGAATGTGGAAAGGGATCTCTGGATTCCCAAGACTTGGCAAGAGGCAGAGGACAAGAAGGGGCCTTCTCTATGCTTCCTGCTGTTGATCTAATGCAACATGACCTCTAAATCTCCTAGGCTAGGTGGAGACTAGGCATCTGTTTGCAACAACACACTAACTAGAACTGCTTAGAGAGCCTGTGGTGGCCCTGGTGATGGTACTCAGCCCCAGCAAGCCCACTCGCCAGCCCATCACCCCGAGGCCAGATGGGAAGACTGCTACCACCCCATCTCCCTTTGCCAATTGGACATTGAATAGCGGATATTGAGAGTGAGTGAGCTTTTCTTCCCTTCCTACTTTTCTCCATAAGGGCAGGCTTGTCCTTACTCAGTGGTCTGACAACTTTACTACTCTTTGGGGTTTTCCCTCAGAGAGAGGATAAGGGGCGCTGAAGAGGTGACAGCCCTAAGGACAGAGACTCGGGAATGTTCAAACATCTGCTTCTTCTATGAAAAGTCAGCATTAACACCCAAAAGAACTGGAAACATGTGCTCAAGAAAAGCTCAACATGAATATTCATAGCAACATGGTTCAGTCTTGCCCAAAGGTGGAAACGACTCAAAACTACCCAACATCAATGGATTAGCAAAATGTAGATTATCCCAGTGTAGGGTGCCTGCGAGGAGTCTGAGTTCACGCTCCTTCCTTCCTCCATTGACCACGGACAGCGTGGCTGGCAAGAGAAGTCTGAGATTCGCCCCCTCTCCCTCCACTGGGAGAACTCAGGGCCCAGAGACCTGCGGGGACACCAGCGACACAGCAGGACTTGGCTCAGGTGCACACGGTGGACAGGCGGAACTAGAGGCGTAGAAATATCCCATGCAACATTAACAATGCAAGCCAACAGTTGATCACTAATCTTTCTTTTTGTTTTATTCTAGTTGTCCTCTTCCTCTCTTTTATCAATTATCTCGCTTGACTTTATGATACTTTCATGTGAGTAAACATTGTCTCTTCTCTTTCTGGTTCAAAACTCCTAGGCCTTCTCTTCCAATCCTTCCCTCCTGTGTCCTACAATTACCCAAAATTTGGATGATCATCCTGTGCTCTCCAAACTTGCTCCTACTATGTTTAACCCCATTCATCTCTCCATCCTACCCCCATCCTCCTGAACCCCCCCTCACAACAGGGTAAAATCATTCTACTAAATGGAAAATCATTGCATACAAGTCCCTGGTATACACTGGATTGTATTATATTTCTATAGACCTTCCTCCTATGGTTATAAACATCAGGCTAATAGTTGCCACAGTTTGTCAGTGGCCAGGCTGTACTTGATTCTATTGTTATTACCAACTGAACTAGTTTAACCAGTATGTCATACATGCTATGACCAATTTTCCCCCCTGTATGACAACACTGCAACTGTAAGGGGTCATAATCATCACCATAGTCCAGTACCAAAGGAATGCACCCTAAGTCAAATAGATAGCAACTCCTCAGTCTTAATATATTGGTAAGGTAGGTTCTTGGGATAGACATAAAGACCAAGAACTACATACATCTGGAAGACATCTGGAGGGACAGACACCTCCTAGGAAAACCTTAACACCAGTGACAAGGCTATCTAACATACAAAATCTACAAGGATCAACAGAGAAAACAAAAAAAAAAATAGAAAATGACAAGACATAGAAGCAAAATGCAATCCCAAATGCCGAGCCCACCTGGGACAAGTCCAGAGCACAAAGAGATAGAGGAAATCAGAAGCCAACAAATGAAAGTCTCTGAAATGATAGCAGCAAATGTGAAAAAACAAATGGAAGAGGCCATAGAAAAAAATATCTCTAAGGTGAAAAAGAAATGACTATCAAAATAAAAACATTAAAGCAGAGAGATAAACAAACAGAAGAGCTCAGGAAAATGATGGAAACCATAAATGCCAAACACAGACAAGAAATGGAATCAATGAAACAGATCCAAACAGAAATGCAGGAGATTAGAAACTCCATTGAAAGTATACGCAGCAGATTGAATGCAGGCGAGGATAGAATATCAGACTTAGAAGACAGCAACACAACTAGCGACCAGGAAAAGAAAGATATCTTAAAAACCACAAGAGGCTATGAAAAATCAAACCAACAGCTACAGGATGAAGCAAAGAAGAACAACATAAGATTGATTGGAATCAGTGAGAAAGCTGGAGACAGCACAAAAAACATTAAAAACCTCTTCACAGAAATAATGGCAGAAAACTTCCCAAACATGGATAAAGAATTTAACATAAAAATAAATGAAGCGTCAAGATGGCGGATGAGTAAGAAGCAGGCAGTGAAACTCTCTCTAAAAGTTACCATTGGAACACGGGAATATAGCGACCTGGAAAGCGCAGGAGGGGGGGAGATGCCTCCCCGAAACCCAGAGAAGTTCTGAAGCACAATCTGGGACCCCCGGCACCAGTGACGGGTGACTTCCAACAAAGAAGAAGGAAGGAAGGTGCAGACCACGCGCGTGCACCTTCTACTATCCCGGGAGTTGCAGCGCCGCGGAAGCTCAAATCTACGGACACACGGTGGCAGCTGGTGCCCAGGGAGCCCCCACGGAGGATCCTGAGAGAGCGGCGGGGCAGGGGAGCGGTGGAGAACGGCGCAGACCGGCGGTGAGTGTCTCTCAGCCACAGCTGCCCCGCGCCAGAGAGCGACCGGCCGGGCGCCATTGTGGGGGGTGTGGCGAAACTCAGAGCGGCTCAAAAACTGCTCTGGGAACTTGTGCTCCGGACAGGACAGCACGGGGCCTCTCAGGCCCATGAAAGTGTGTTGAGGTCAGCAGGCGAACAAGACTGGACTCACAGCCACACCTGTCCCGCGCCAGAGAGCGACTGGCCCGGCGCCATTGTGGGGGGGCGTGGCGAAAAACCAGAGCGGCGAGAACCAGTGCAGGGAACCCGCGCTCCGGACAGCACGCTGAGCCTCTCAGGCCCAGGGATCGTGAAAGGGTGGCGAGAGCGGAGGCGAGCTAGACTGGTCTCTGCCTGAAAGTACGCGCCTCTGCTCACCGCCCGCCAGAGGGCGCTCCTGGCTTACTGGGACGGACCTGCACAGAACAGGACTTTGTCACAAGGTACCTGCCTACAACAGAGTCAACACCTGGAACTGATTCTTTTTATATTTTTTATTTTTATTTTTCTTTTTTATTATTATTTTTTTTCTCACTGATTCGTTTTTTGTTCTGGCGAAGGGTTTTTTTTGTTTTTGTTTTGTTTTGTTTGGTTTTTTTGGTGGGGTTTTATTTTTGATCTGTCTGTTTTATTGTTTTTATCTTCGTTTTTGTTTCTGTATGTGTATTTGCTCTTTCCTTCATTATTCTCTCTGGTTTTTTATATGAGTGTAAACAGCGCCTCTAACTTCTTTGTGATTGTGGTTGTGATCTGTTCTTCCTTTTATCCCTTCCTTCTCTTTTTACCACCTGTCCTCTGCACTAGTGTCCCAATTTTAGTGGGATCCCTCTTGGTCCTCTAACCTTACATCTAATTCCTTCCTCTTCTCCCAATACTCTATTTCCTCCTTAACTCATTTTAAATTTAAACTCCTCAGGGGAAAAATTGACATACACAGGACTTGTATACTGCATATAATTTTTCTGGTGTGTTTTAGATTTTGTTATATAACCGCAACTCTATACAGCTAAAAGTGGTAAATAACTGGTTAGCTCAGTCTGTCATTTTCTAGGCTCTGTTTGATGCTTTAGTTAACATTATAGCCAAATGTGAAATAATTGTTCTAAACATCTTTCCTTCCTGATATTTCATGATTGAGATTGACTAAGGGACACAGAAAATACAGTGGCACACTACCAAAGAATCAAGGACTGGGCCAAACAGGTAGCAACTTCGCATACCCAACGAATTGAAGAGGTAGGATCTGGCAGAAAGCTCAAAACCTAAAAGCAAGCTCCACTTGGAAGATACTGCAGAGAAGTAGTCATCTTCTAAAGATCTTAAACACTAGCAATAAAGTAACCTACTATAGGTAATTTGCAAACATCACCCCAGGAATTAAAGAAAGAAAAAATGAGACGACACTTAAACAAGATGCAACCCCACACATCCAATTCACCAAAGGCAAACCTAGGGAGCAACGAGGTGGGACAATCCGAAAGCCACCCACCTGGCCTATCTGAAGTGGTAACAACAAAGCAACTGAATGAGGTTCTGGAAAAAATTAAAACAGAAATAATCTCACAGATAACTGCAGAGATAATGTCTACAATGAAGACCATGCTTAAGGACACTATAGCTGATACAGACAAAAAAATAGATGAACTTAAGAAAACTATAGAAACCATGAATGCTCAGCATAGGAAAGAAATGGAATCCATAAGGCAGATTCAAGCAGATACCCAAGAGATAAAAAATTCCATTGAAAGTATTTGTAGCAGAATAAGCCAATGCGAGGACAGGATCTCAGATATAGAAGACAGGCTTGCAATTAGTGATCATGAAATGGAAAAATTCTTAAAAATAGCAAGGGACCATGAAAAATCAATTCAGCAGCTGCTAGATGACTCAAAGATAAACAACTTAAGAATAATTGGAATAAATGAAAAAGCAGGAGATACCATCAACGACATTAAAACCTTGTTCAAAGACATAATCAGGGAGAACTTTCCTGGAAGAGAAAAGGAATTTGACACCCCTATAAGTGAAGCTTTTAGAACACCAACTAGACATGATCAAAAAAAAACTTCATCCAGACATATTATAGTCAAGATCCCAGAAATTCAACAGAAGGGCAGAATCTTAAAAGCTGTTAGGGAGAAGAAACAAATCACTTATGAAGGAAAACCCATCAGAATCACAGCTGACTTTTCAGCACAAACCCTCAATTCAAGAAGAGCTTGGAATGATGTATTGCAAGCTCTAAAGGAAAATAATTTTCAGCCCAGATTGATGTACCCTGCAAAACTATCTTTCAAAATTGATGGAGAAATAAAATACTTTCATGACAAAGAACATCTGAGAAAATTTATGACCACCAAACCAGCACTCCAAAACGTTCTGAAGGACATTCTAGAAAGAGATAGGAACCCCAACAGAAGGAATCCACCAGGCAGGGCAAATAATTAAATAGCCGGAAAGCAGAAAAACAAAGAGTGGGAACCAACAACAGGAAAATATCATGACAAGTCAATACATATCAGTTTTAACCATCAATGTTAACGGTCTCAACTCACCAATCAAAAGGCACAGACTGGCGAAATGGATCAAGAAGCAAGATCCAACAATATGCTGTATACAAGAAACACATTTAATTCAGAAAGAAATTCATAGACTGAAAGTCAAAGGATGGAAAACAATACTCCATGCCACAGGAACCCAGAAAAAAGCAGGGGTAGCTATTCCTTTTGCAGACAAAGTGAACTTCAAGCCAAGAAGGATTCAGAGAGATAAAGACGGTCATTACATCCTTGTAAAGGGAACAATCCAAGAGGAAGAGATAACGATCATAAATATATATGCGTCAAATACCAATGCACCCAGCTATATAAAACAAGTACTAAAGGACATGAAAAATCAAATAAGCACTAATACAATTATATTGGGAGATCTCAATACTCCACTGTCACAAAAAGATAGATCAACTGGACAGAAAATCAATAATGAAATAGTAGATCTGAACCAAACTTTTTTTTTTTTTTGTGGTGAACCAAACTTTTGAACAAATGGACTTAGTAGATGTCTACAGAGTGTTCCATCCCACAACATCAGAATACACATTTTTCTCAGCTGCACATGGGATGTTCTCCAAAATAGACCACATACTAGCTCATAAAACCTGCTTAAGTAAATGCAAAGGAATTGAAATTATCCCATGCATATTATCAGACCATAGTGCAATGAAATTGGAAATCAATGGCAAAAGATCCCACAAAAACTCCCTAAACACATGGAAATTAAACAGCATCCTCCTGAACAACCAATGGGTCACAGATGAAATTAAAGAAGAAATTAGTCACTTTCTACAACTGAATGATAATGACAGTACAACATACCGGAACTTATGGGATACAATGAAAGCAGTCCTAAGAGGGAAATTTATAGCATTAAATACTTATATCAGGAAAATAGAGCAAGTGCAAATAAACAACTTAAGGGTGAACCTCGAGCTTCTAGAAAAAGAAGAGCAGGTTAAGCCAAAAGCCCGTACAAGGGAGGAAATTATAAAGATCAGAGCAGAAATTAACGTATTGGAGAATAAAAAAACAATACAAAGAATCAATGAAGCAAAAAGTTGGTTCTTTGAAAGAATAAATAAGATTGACAAACCCTTATCCAACCTTATTAAAAAAAGAAAAGAAAAGACTCAAATCCATGCAATTGAAAATGAAAAGGGTGATATCACGACGGACCCTGCAGAAATCCAGAAGATCATCTATACCTATTTTGAAAATTTATATTCTACTAAGATGGAAAATGCAGAAGAAATGGACAGATTCCTAGATTCGTATGAATTACCAAAGCTAAATCAAGAAGATTTAAAAATCCTAAATAAACCAATATCAACCAATGAAATTGAAGATGTAATTAAAAACCTCCCAACAAAGAAAAGTCCAGGCCCTGATGGATTCACTGCCGAATTCTACAAGAAATTTAGAGAAGACCTAACGCCCCTACTTCTCAAACTTTTCAATGAAATTGAAAGGGAAGCAATACTCCCAAATTCATTCCTGGAAGCAAGCATTACCCTGATACCAAAACCAGAGAAGGACCCAACTAAGAAAGAGAACTACAGGCCAATCTCCCTAATGAATATAGATGCAAAAATCCTTAATAAGATACTGGCAAACAGAATCCAACAAATCATCAAGAAGATTATACACCATGACCAAGTTGGATTCATCCCTGGGATGCAGGGATGGTTCAACATACGTAAATCAATAAATGTAATACAGCATATTAACAGAACCAAAGACAAAAATCACATGATCATCTCAATAGATGCAGAAAAAGCTTTTGACAAAGTCCAGCACCTTTTCATGATAAAAACCCTACAGAAAATTGGAATAGAGGGTCTTTATCTCAATCTGGTAAAAGCTATCTATGACAAACCAACAGCCAATATTATACTAAATGGCCAAAAACTGAAAGCCTTCCCTCTAAAATCAGGAACAAGACAAGGATGTCCACTGTCCCCACTCTTATTCAACATAGTTCTGGAAACTTTAGCCAGAGCGATTAGACAAGAGAAAGAAATAAAAGGAATAATGATTGGAAAGGAAGAAGTTAAATTATCATTATTTGCAGATGACATGATACTCTACACAGAAGACCCCAAAAACTCCACTAAAAAACTGCTAGATTTAATAAGCAAATTCAGTAGTGTAGCTGGATACAAAGTCAATACTCAAAAGTCAATAGCCTTCCTGTACACAAATAACAAACTTACTGAAAGAGAAATTAGGGAAACAATACCTTTCACAATAACATCCAAAAAAATGAAATACCTAGGAATCAACCTCACGAAGGATGTAAAAGACCTCTATACTGAAAACTACAGTACTCTGAAAAAGGAGATTGAAGAGGATATCAGAAAATGGAAAGATATCCCTTGCTCCTGGATAGGAAGAACCAATATAGTGAAAATGGCCATACTTCCAAAATTGTTATACAGATTTAATGCAATTCCAATCAAAATTCCAACAGCATATCTCACAGAATTAGAGAAAACAATCCTAAAATTCATTTGGAATCAGAAGAGACCTAGAATAGCAAAGGCAATTCTGGGCAACAAAGGCAAGGCAGGGGGCATCACAATCCCCGACTTGAAATTATACTATAAAGCTACTGTGATAAAAACAGTGTGGTACTGGCAAAAAAACAGACCTGAAGATCAATGGAACAGATTAGAAGATGCTGAAACAACCCCAGACATACTAAGCCACCTTATCTTTGACAAAGGTGCCAAACACATTCGCTGGAAGAAAGATAGCCTCTTTAATAAATGGTGCTGGAAAAACTGGCTCTACACATGCCAAAGATTAAAACTAGATCCATATCTTTCACCATGCACTAAACTAAATTCAAAATGGATCAGAGATCTAAATATTAAAACAGAAACATTAAATCTGCTGGAAGGTAGGATAGGTAAAACCCTTGGAGACATTGGTGTAGGCAAAGACTTTATGAATAAAAACTCAACCGCACGGGAACTATCCCAAAGAATCAATAACTGGGATCTCATCTTATTAAAAAGCTTTTGCACAGCAAGAGAAACCACCAACAGAGTGAAGAGACAACCCACAATGTGGGAAAAAATGTTTGCCAGCTGTTCCTCAGACAAAGGATTACTATCGAGAACATATAAAGAACTCAAAAAATCAGACCTCCCAAATTTAAAGACCCACTCCAAAAATGGGCATCTGAGATGAATACACATTTCTCAGATGAAGAAATACTAATGGCAAATAAATATACAAAAAAATGTGCAACATCACTAGTCATTCGAGAGATGCAAATTAAAACAACACTGAGATACCATCTCACCCCAGAAAGAATGGCTACTATTAAGAAATCAACTAATAACAAATGCTGGAGGGGCTGTGGGGAAAAAGGAACCCTTCTTCACTGTTGTTGGGAGTGTCGACTGGTACAGCCACTGTGGAAGTCAGTGTGGAGATTCCTCAGAAAACTAGGGTTGGAGGTCCCATTTGACCCAGCTATTCCCCTTCTGGGCATCTTCCCAGAAGAATTAAAAACATCGTACCACAGCGATATATGTGCACCCATGTTTATAGCAGCACAATTTGTAATAGCCAGATCTTGGAAACAACCCAAATGCCCATCAACTGAGGAATGGATAAGAAAGATGTGGTATTTTTATACAATGGAGTACTATTCAGCCATAAAGAAGGATAAACTGGAGACTTTTATAGGTAAATGGATGCAACTCGAGAAAATACTCATAAGTGAAATAAACCAGAAGCACATGTGTAAGCATCGTATTATCTCTCTAGTATGAGAAACTGAAAGAGTAAATAAGATCCAAAATGTACAATAGATATGGTGAATCAAAAAGAAACTGGTCAAAAGGAAAGAGAGACTGGAATAGGGAAAAGAAAGAAGGGAAAGGGAAAAAAACAATTGTATATATATATATATATAAGATGGTTAAGATAGATACACTACCATTTTTACTTAGTTCATTGAAGAGTAAGGTTTGTGCCAATAATGTTTGGACAATTGAATGCTAATGTCTGGTGTCCTGAATAACTAACTTAAAGATAGTAATACGTAATGTATTAACCATTGTTACCCTCCTATTATGTTGGTTTGAAAATTTGTTCTTCTTTTGATTTGTTTTGTTTTTTTTCTTCTCTTTAAAAAATAAAAAAATAAAAAAATAAAAATAAAATAAAAAAAAAATAAATGAAGCATATAGAACTTTAAATAACCATGACCAAAATAAATCTATACCAGGGCATATAATAATCAAGATTCCAGAAATTAAGCACAAGAACAAAATATTAAAAGCAGCTAGAGAAGAAAAACCGCATCACCTATAAAGGAAAGCACATCAGAATCACAGCAGACTTCTCAAGGAGACTCCTCAAATCAAGGAGAGCTTGGAGTGAGGTATTTCAAGCCCTACAGGAAAACAATCTTCAACCCAGATTGATGTACCCTACAAAACTATCTTTCAAAATTGATGGAAAAATAAGATACTTCCATGACAAAGAACAACTGAAGAAACTTATGACCACCAAACCAGCTCTACAGAATGCTCTGAAGGACATATTAGAAAGAGATAACAAAGACCACAAACACATGAACACCAGTAGAAAGAAGCCACCAGGCAGGGCAAGCAATTAAACAGAGCAGAAAGACAGGGCATAGACAATAGGAATATAACATGAAAAAGATAAGCCAATACATATCAGTTATAACCATCAAAGTAAATGGTCTCAACTCACCAATCAAAAGAAATAGCCTGGCAGAATGGATCAAGAAGCAAGATCCAACAATATGCTACATTCAAAAAACATATTTAACCCAAAAAGAAATTCATAAACTAAAAGTAAAAGGATAGAAAACAAATTCTCCATGCCACAGGATCCAAGAAAAAAGCAGGGGTAGCTATTCTATTTGCAGATAATGCAAACTTTAAGCCAAAACTGATCAAAAGAGAAAAAGAAGGTCACTACATACTTGTTAAGGGAAAACTCCAAGAAGAAGAGATAACAATCATAAATATTTATGCACCAAACACAGGTTCACCTAACTACATAAAACAAATATTAACAGACATTAAAAACCAAATAAACACTATCACGGTTGTAGTGGAGGACCTTAATACCCCACTCTCACAAATAAGTAGATCAACTAGAAAAAAAATCAACAAAGAAATATTAGAATTAAACCAAGCCTGTGAACAAATGGACTTGGTAGATGTCTATGGAGTGTTCCACCCCAAAACATCAGGATACACATTCTTCTCAGATGCACATGGGATGTTCTCCAAAATAGATGATATATTAGCTGACAAAACATGTTTAAGTAAACATAGATGTATTTATATCATCCCATGCATACTATCTGACCACAGCACAATGAAACTGGAAATCAATGACAAAGGAAATCACAAAAACCTATGTTAACACATGGAAATTAAACAACACCCTTCTGAACAACCAATGGGTCACAGAGGAAATTAAAGATGAAATTAAACAGTATATACAATTAAATGATAGTGCCGATATAACATACCAAAACTCATGGGATGCAATGAAAGCAGTCCTATGAGGGAAATTTATAGCGATGAACTCACCCATCAGGAAAACAGAACAAGCTCAAATAAACAATGTTGAACCTCAAACTTCTGGAAAAAGAAGAACAAATAAAACCCAAAGCTCATACGAGGGAGGAAATTATAAAGATAAGAACAGAAATTAATGCAATTGACACTAAGAAAATGATACCAAGAATCAATGAATCAAAAAGTTGGTTCTTTGAAAGAATAAATAAAATTGATAAACCATTAGCCAACCTCATCAAAAAGAGGAAAGAAAAAACACAAATTCAAGCAATTAGAAATGAAAAGGGGGAAATCACAAAGGGTCCCACAGAAATCTAGGAGCTCATCAATACCTAGTATGAGGACCTATATTCCAATAAGATGGAAAACACAGAAGAAATGGACAGATTCCTAAACACAATCCAATCGACAAAACTAAATCAAGAAGATATAAAAATTCTAAATAATCTGATATCAGCCAATGAAATTGAAAATGTAATTAAAGATTTACCAACAAAGAAAAGCCCAGGCCATGACAGATTCACTGTGGAATTCTACAAGAAATTTAGAGAAGACCTAATGCCACTAATGCTGAAACTCTTTAAGGAAATTGAAAGAGAAACAGTATTTCCAAAATCATTCCTGGAGGCAAGTATTACCCTGCTTCCAAAACCAGAGAAGAATCCAACCAAAAAAGAAAACTACAGGCCAATCTCCCTAATGAACATAGTTGCAGAAATTCTTAATAAGATACTGGCAAACAGAATGCAGCAAATCATCAAGAAAATTATACACCATGACCAAGTAGGATTCATCCCAGGGATGCAGGGATGGTTCAGCATATGCAAATCAATAAATGTAATACACCATATTAACAGAATCGAAGACAAAAATCACATGATCATCTCAATAGATGCAGAAAAAGCATTTGAGAAAGTCCAGCGCGCAGTTGTGATAAAAACCCTACAGAAAATTGGAATAGATGGTCTTTACCTCATTCTTATAAAAGCCATCTATGACAAACCAACAGCTAACATCATACTAAATGGTCAAAAACTGAAAGCTTGCACTCTAAAATCAGGAACAAGGGCCAATGAGATGGCTCAGCGGCATAAGCGCCTGCCTGGCAAGGGCAAGCACCTGAGTTCAACTCCTGGTACCCACATACTAATAAAGGGCCGGTGATATCACTCAGCGGCATAGGCGCCTGCTGGTGCACAAGGTCCTGAGGTCGACCCCTGGTACCCACAAAAAAATAAAAAATAAAAATAAAATCAGAAACAAGACCAGGATGTCCATTAGCACCACTCCTATTCAATATAGTTCTGGAAACATTAGCCAGAGCAATTAGACAAGAGGAAAAATAAAAGGAATAAGGATAGAAAAGGAAGAAGTTAAATTATTATTATTTGCAGATGACATGATACTCTACATAAAAGTATCAAAAACTCCACCCAAAAACTCAACCAAAAAACTTGTAGATTTAATATCCAAATTCAGTAGTGTAGCTGGATACAAAGTCAACACTCAAAAATCTATAGCATTCCTGTACACAAGCAACAAACTCATAGAGAGAGAAATTAGGGAAAGCACACCCTTCACAACAGTATCTAAAAAATGAAATACTTAGGAATCAATCTAACAAAGGATGTAAAAGATCTGTACAGTGAAAATTGCAGTACCCTAAAAAAGGAGATTGAAAAGGATATCAGAAAATGGGAAGATATCCCTTGCTCATGGATAGGAAGAACCAACATAGAAAATGGCCATACTCCCAAAACTGCTATACAGCTTTAATACAATCCCAATCAAAATATCATTAACATACCTCACAGATCTAGAGAAAACATTCCTAAAATTCATTTGGAACCAGAAGAGACCTAGAATAGCAAAAGCAATTCTGGGCAACAAAGACAAGTCAAGGGGCATCACAATCCCAGACCTGAAATTATACTACAAAGCTACTGTGATAAAATCATCATGGTATTGGCAAAAAACAGGCCCGAGGATCAGTGAAACAAACTAGAAGATGCAGACGCACTAACACCCTCAACCACCTACCTTTGACAAAAGAGCCAAACATGTTCACTGGCAGAAAGATAGTCTCATTAACAAATGGTGCTAGAAAAACTGGCTTTCCACATGCCAAAGACTGAAACTAGAGCCATGTCTATCACCATGTGCTAAACTAAAGTCAAAATGGATCAAAGATCTAAATATTAAAATAGAAACACTAAATGTACTGGAAGAGAAAATAGGTAGAAATCTTGAAGACATAGGTGTAGGCAGAGACTTTATGAACAAAACCCAGACTGCAAGGGAACTATTACAAAGAATCAGTAAATGGGATCTCACCTTATTAAAAAGCTTTTGCACAACAAAAGAAATCACCAACAGAGTGAAAAGACAACCCACAGAGTGGGAAAAAGTTATACCCAGTTGTCCTTCAGACAAAGGACTTCTATCTAGAACATATAAAGCATTGAAAAAAATCAGAACCCCCCCAAATGCAAAGACCCAATCCAAAAATGGGCATCTGAGATGAACACACACTTCTCAGATGAAGAAATACAAATGGCAAATAAATACATGAAAAAATGTTCAACATCATTGGTCATTCAAGAGATGCAAATTAAAACAACACTGAGATTCCATCTCACCCAGAAAGAATAGCTGTAATCAAAAAATCAACCAATAACAAATGCTAGAGGGGCTGTGGGGAGAAAGGAACCCTTCTCCACTGTTGGTGGGAGTGTAGACTGGTGCAACCACTGTGACAATCAGTGTGGAGATTCCTTTAAAAACTAGGATTAGAGGTCCCATTTGACCCAGTATTCCCCTTCTGGGTATCTTCCCAGAAGAATTAAAAACATCATATCATAGCGATATATGGACACCCATGTTTATAGTGGCACATATTGTAGTAGCTAAATCTTGGAAACAACCCAAATGCCTATCAACCAATGAATGGATAAAAAATATTTTTATATATAATGGAGTACTACTTAGCCACAAAGAAGGATAAATTGGAAACTTTTATAGGTAAATGGATGCAACTCAAGACCATACCCATAAGTGAAATAAATCAGACCCATATGTGTAAACATCATATTGTCTCACTAGTATGGGAAACTGAATGAGTAAATAAGACCTAAAATGTACAATAGATATTGTGAATAGGGAAGAAATTGTTCAAAAGAAAAGACAAACTGTGATGGGGGAAAGGAAGAGAAAAAGAAAAAAATATATTTATACACAAGATAGTTAAGATAGTTATACAGCCAGTTTCTCTTAGTTCATTGAAAAGAAAGGTTTGTGCTAATATTGTTTGGACAAGATATCATGCCTGTATCTTGTGCTCTGACTACTACAACAACAACAATATGCAACATATTAATTATTGTAACTCTCCACTAACCTGTTTTGAAACTCTGTTCTATTATTATTTTTATTTTTTTCTCTTTTAAAAAAAATGTGGCATATCCACATGATGGAATTATTTAGCAGTAAAAAGGAGCAAAGAACTCATTCATGCTACAACACAGATTAACCTCAAAAACACCATGCTGAGTGAAAGAAGCCAGATACAAAAGATCACATATTGTATGTCCCATTTATGTGAAATATCTAAAATAGGCAAATCCAGAGTTCAAAAGCACAAAAGAATTTGTCAGAGATTAGAGGAGAAGAAAGCAAGGAATAACTACGAATAAGTATGAGATTTTGCTGGAAGATGATGAAAATGTTCTGGAACTTGACAGTGTCGGTTGATGGTGTTAACCACTGGGGTTGGTCAGGCCCAAATCTGGTTCCTGGGGTTGCTAGGTTTGTTTGCCCACCCATAACCAAGTATAAGAAAAGACCTTGCAAATAGAAAACTGAGTTTACCATTTGGGTAAATTGGCAGACCAGCTAATCTGCCCCCCTTGGAATGCACAGAAGTACCCCAATTTATAAAAGCCAAGAAATATAAATATGTCAATTTAGTCAAGCATTGGCCCAGACAGTTGTAAGCATTGAGACTTCCTCGGCATCAGAATGACAATTGTACAACATTTGAATGTAATGAATGCCACTAGGAGAGTCAAGACAGCCATGTAGAGAAGAGCAAAGAGAGAGAACGAAAGGCCAATCTCTTCATGAACATAGACCAAAAAATCCTCAACAAGACGCTGGCAAAAACAATGAAACAGGGGCCGGTGAGATGGCTCAGCAGCATAAGCGCCTGCCTGGCAAGCGCGAGGTCCTGAGTTCGACTCCTGGAACCCACATACAAAAAAAAGGGCCGGTGATATCACTCAGCAGCACGGGCACCTGCTGGCACATGAGGTCCTGAGCTCGACCCCTGGTACCCACAAAAAAAAAAAAAAAAAAGAAAAGAAAAGAAACAAATCATCAAAAAATCATGCATTATGAACAAGCAGGTCTCACTCCAGGGATGCAAATATGGTCCAACATATGCAAATCAATGAACGTAATACATTACATAAAGAGGAGCAAAGAAAAAAATCAAATGATTGTCTCAGTAGATGCAGAAAAAGCCTTTGACAAAATATAACATCCATTCCTAATTTTTTAAAACCCTGAAGAAAACAGGTATAGGAGGACCTTATCTCAATCTGATACAAGCCATTCATGATAAAAGTACTTGTCAACATCATATTAAATGAGGAAAAGCTGAAAATTTTCCCTATAAAATCACAAACAAGATGAGGATGTCCATCATCAACACTCCTATTCAATATAGTATTATTGAGTATGTATTGAAATATTAGCCAGCGCAATCAGTTGAGAGAAAGAAATAAAAGGGATACATATAGGAAAGGAAGAAGTAAAATTACCATTATTTGCAGACAACATGATATTCTACATAGCAGAACAAAAAAATTCCACCAAATGACTCCTAGAATTAATAACCAAATTCAGTACTATAGCAGAATATAAAAATCAACACTCAAAAATCAGTAATGTTCCTGTACACCAAAAAAGAAATTAGGAAAACAATGCCACTCACAATAGCGTAAAGAAAACATTAAACACTTAGGAATTAACCTAACCAAGGAAGTGAGAGATCTCTAAAGTAAAAACTGTGGTATTCTGGCAAAAGTGATCAAAGAGGACATCAGAAAATGGAAAGGCATCCCCCGTTCATGGATACACAGAATGAATATAATCAAAATGGCTACACTTCCAAAACCGATAGATTTAACACAGTCCCAATCGAAATACCAGTAGCATTCTTCACAGAACTAGAGAAAACAATCCCAAATTCATATGGAACAAGAAGAGACCCAGAATAGAAGAGCAATCCTGGGTATCAGGACCAAAGCAGGAGGCATCACAAGCCTGGAATTCAAGTTATTTTCCAAAGCTACAATAATAAAATCAGCAATACGAAAGCAGGCATGTGGATCAATGGAACAGAACTGAGGACACAGAACTAAGGCATATTTAACTATCTGATCTTTGACAGAGGGGGCAAAAATGTACATTATAGGAAAAATAGCCTCTTTAACAAATGGTGCTGGGAAAACTGGCTCTCCACATACAGAGCTTGAATCTAGAACTATATCTCTCCCCATGTAATAAAGTCAAAATGAATCAAAGATCTAAATGCAAAAACAGAAACTTAATCTGCTGGAAGATCGAGTGGGTAAAACTCTTGAAGGCATAGGAGTAGGCAAGGATTTTCTGAACAGAACCTCAGTTGCATAAGATATAGCATCGAGAATAAATAAATGGGATCATATCAAATTTAAAATCCTTTCTACAGCAAATAAAAAACCTACACAGTGCAAAGACTACCTATGGGATGGAAAAAATTTTGCCAGATATTCCTCAGAAGACTAATGTCTACAATATATAAAAACTCAAAGAAATTAGACTCCCCAAAAAAGAAAATAAAAGGTCCAGTGAAAAACTGGCCACTGAAATGACTAGACACTTCTCTAAGAAGTACAAATGGCCACTAAATGCATGAAAAAAAAAAAAAATGTTCAACATCTCTGGCCATTTGAGAAATGCAAGTTAAAACATCACTAAGATTCCATCTTACTCCTGAAAGAATGGCCATCTTCAAGAAATCAAATAATAACAAATGCTGGTTTGTCTTTAAGGACTTGTGAGATTCTTATGGAGAAAAGGAAAACATGTGGACCTGCTTTGAAGAAGCCACCAAGAATACAGTCACATGATGGCTTTTCAGTCCGTAGTGGATCACGCACACTGTATGTGGTGGTGGGCCCCTGCCACCTACTGCTGCTTGGTGTCCCAGCCTTTGTAGTGCTGCAGCATAATGCGTTACTCACATATTCATGGAGTCCCTGCTGCACCTCTGTGCTGCCAGTCATTTAAAAGCACAGCACTAGCAATTATAGACAGTACGTAATACTTGATAATGGTAATAACTACGCTACTGGTTTATGTGTGTACTATTCTATACCTGCTATAATTTTATAGTGTACTCCTTCTACTTATTAAAAAAATGTTTTGTTACAATAAAGTATGTTCTGCTGCCAGCAGCTTCATACATGTCATGTTTTCCATGTCTCTTGATCACATCAAGGGGCCATGCGGAGTCCCTGACTGCACTGTCTAGATTTGAGTAAGAACCTCTGTGATGTTTCCACAACAACAAAATTGCCTAATGACGTGTTTCTCACCATCTGTCCCCATCATTAAGCGATGTGTGGCTGTGCTTAGGCAAAAATTACACAGGCTGATACACACGGCTCCTCTGCGTGGGTCAGGTCCTTCCCAGGCTGAGGAGGGGCAGAGGCCCTGGGAGGACTCAGCTCTGGGAACCATGCTTTCCTTGGATCCCAGCCATTCACAGCCCACCTGGGGCATCCGTGCCAGTGAAGAGGCAAGGAATGTTCCCGGCTGCACTCTACTCAAACGTCCGCGTTGGAAGGATGTCATCTCTGGGTTTGGGTAGATATTTCATCATATGTGGTTTTTGCCTTTATGTGAAGTGGTATTATTTTGCTTTCCAATGGGTATTGCATCGGCCCCAAAATCAATTAACACAAAAAGTATACAATGAAGTCTCTTCTTCACCCCCCCCAACACACTGCTGATCTATTTCACTAGCATCTGGTATATCCCTTCCCAGAGTCTTTTCAAGGTCAGAACCACAACATTTCTTTTTCTCTCTTACTTACCACACAGATAGCATATTGTATGCACTGTTCTGAACTTGAGTTTTTCATTCAACCACTGAGCAGTTTACCCCAAGCCTCACTCGGCCAGCGCGTTTATCTACGCACTGACTGTCCCGAGCGGTGTTTCAACCAGTCCACTCTTGTTTGCGTGAGATACACTCGTACGTCTGTTTATCTGTTTTCTGTCTACTATTTTTTGCACACTTTTTTATTTAGAATATTGTGTTTTCCTTTGTTTTGTTTTTTTTTTCTAGTGAAATCTAATAATAAGTTCTGGTTATTTTCTTTTACTAACTGGTGTTGATTTTATTTGTGAAAAATAACCTATAATTTTGTGCTATAATCTATAAAAACTCTTATCGTAAGTATTTAGATATAATTTTTATACTTCTCCAGAACTCAGTGATTTTTTTTTACAATACAAAACGGACACATTTGGGACACTGAGACTGAATAGGAAGGAAGTGCCAAAAGATATGCAAAAGAAAAAAAAAACTGAAAAAGGGTGAAATTTTAGCAGATCAGAAAGGAAAAGTCTGTGTTATGAAATGGAAAGACAAAAAAGACATCTCCTTATTGTCAACTATTCATAATACAGAAATGCTAGAACTTGAAAGAAGAAACAAAACTTTAAAAATTCCAATAGTGGTCAATGAATATTATAATTCTATGGGCGGTGTTGACAGTGTTAACTAACTTCTAACAAGCTATCTTGTAATCAAAAAGTGAGAAAATATATTATTATAAAATATATATGCACTTTCTGGACCAAACAATATGGAATTCATTTGTTATTTATTCAAATAAGGGAGATCAAAAATCCATTTACAATTTAGATTAGGTCTAATAGACTAAATAATTGAAAAACACAGGGTAGCAAAATGCCAACCAGGATGTCCATCATTGACGTCTTCACCATTACCACCCAGAGAAATTATACCACCCACAGAAAAAAAGGAAAGGCCAGCATGACAGTGTAAAGTGTGTTGTTCAAAGAGAAACAATAATGCAAAAAGAATTTGGAAAGAGTATAGATACTACTGTCCAGATTGTAATGTTGCATTGTGTATTTAATGTTTTAAGATATACCATGCACAAAAAATTATTGAACAAATTGGGTAAAACTGTCATTTTTATATTTTCTGTTATATCATCTTATAAAAATTAATAAAAATGCAAATTTTGGTCATCCTGTATTTAAATAATTGGACTGGTCAGGGATTAAGGTACCTTGGAAATCAGTTCCTAGAGAGCTTTCTCCTCCTTCCACAGTACTATAATATAATTATTTCCCGCTTGATGGATACGTGGGCAAATTCCAGCCATTTGCTATTAAAAACCAGTGGTGATTCATTAATTGCACACATAGCACTGAGCAAGTGTGCAATATTCTAGAAGGCAAATTCACAAGGGTGTTATTGCTGGGTCAAAAACTTACATCCCTTTGTAATTTTGACAAATATTGCCGGATTGTTCTTCCATTTTACCTTCCAACATTAACATAAGAGAAGTCCTATTTCCCACAGATATATCAACACCAATGTGATGTCAATTTTTTTTATTTGTTCCCAATCCGATAGGTGAAGAATGGTATTTCAGGGGCGTTGCAATTTGCAGTGCTTCTATTATGAGCAAGGTCCAACACCATTTCTCTATATTTAGGGGTCCTTTCTGTTTTCTCTTCCAAGGCCTATCTATTCACAGCCTTTACTCATTTTTCTTCTGGGCTTTTGGTTTTTTGTTGATTGATTGGTGCCTGAAGTTCTTTACCTGTGAAGAGGATTCCCCAGTTTCTCTGACACAAGCTCCACTTACTTTACCTGGCTTATCGCACTTCTGAATGGTGTTTTGCCATGCAGAACTTTTTTAGGTTGTTTGCCAATCTTCTCCACCTTTTCTGATTCCTGAATTTTGAATCATAGCTAGAAGCACATTAGGTTACAAAGAGTTCAATATGGAAATTCTTGCAAGCTTTCATCTAGAGCGTACTTACATGGATTTTTAAAAATCAATCTTTGGCTCATTTGGTGCTGTGTTTTGGATTTGTCTTTGGTTTGGTTTTTATTTCTTCTCACCTTTGGAGAGAGATTCCCTGTGTCCTCTGCTTCCTCCCTCCCTCTCTCCTATCTCCCCTTTCATGCTAACCTGAGCTTTGCCCTGACCCTACATAGACATTGCAACAGCTGCCTGCCCTGCAGACTTCAGGGGAAGGCGGCAGCCCCGGGCCCTCCCAGACTACTCAGCATCTTTGCATGAACCTGAGCTGTCTGGATGAAGGAGTTTTGGGGAATTGAAGGGGGCAACTGAAAGGAGCCCAGTGGCAGGGACCCCAAAGATGGTTGCCTCAGCCACTTAAAATTCTTGGAAGCCCTGGACAGAGTGGCTTGGAAAGGGAGAGAAATGGACTTAAAAAGCCATTTCAGGGTTTCGACATGTGTTCTTTGTTGGTAGAATTCAGGATGAGGATTTGGAGGACCCTGAGGGAGTATCCGCTCACCACTCTGCCCTAATCCTCTCCAAATCGCCCGGCTCTACAGCTGTTGGTTAGCCAGATAAACTATTTGTTCAATTATTCTTGGCCAGGATGGGGCGGCTCGCCTCAAAGGCTCCGGGCTTCATAATTCAGGCTACTTCAATCAGCTGAGGCCCTCCCAGGGCTGCCTGGGGAGACAGGGCCTGTTTGAAGACAACAGTGCAGGGCGAGTCTTCCCTTCCACCCCTTTTCATCTCCGCCCCGACGGGGCTGGGGCGGCTGACACCTCCCCGCGGACCCCGTGTCGGGGAGCTGAGTTAGCTATGGGACGCATGCCAAGCAGAGAATCAAGGCAATAAAATAATTACAAATGAAAGGGAGATTAGCAGGCGCTGTCGAGACAAATGCTTCCTAAATGGTTCCCGAGATCTGGGCGGCGCATTCTCAAAGGAGACCTTGCTGCAGCTGCTGTCTCCATGGCGATGCGGCAACAGATGCCCGCCTGGGAGCCCCATCCACACGTCAGGCCACAAGACACCAGCCCAAGAAGGAGACGACAGCCCATTGGCGTCATGGAAATGGACTGGTCGATAACACCGTTTTATTTTCTCCATTCGTCCGGGCTCGCTCCCCCGCCCTTGGCTTCAGGTAGTCCCACTAATAAATGCTTGACAGCTGCTGAGATGGGTCCGGTCTGGCGGTTGCTCTGAGAAATGCTCACTTCTGGGGTTTGATGCCCCACGCTGTGGCTACGAAGTCCTGAGCAGGGCTGGTGTGTTCACTGAGCAGCTAAGTTCTCACCTCGATTCCTTTGTTAACTTTTTCTCAAAACTCTGTTGCAGCTTCTTCCAAGATCCTGAGGCTTGGGATAATGGTGCTCCGTTTTCCATAATCTTTACTAAGAGCACTTCCAGCAAGGAAGCTAACGGCGACGAGATTGCGACGCATGCGCACACTCGACGTAAGTTCACAAGCCTGAAAATCTCTAGAACCATGAGAGGTAGCACCTCTGTACCTAATGTGATACAAAACCCGAGGCTCTCTCTTCACCTTTCATTCCACGTTGCACATTTTCCATAAGATGCTTTTCTGAGAGGCAGAGGCCTGGGACCTCAGCGATACAAGCTCAGAGCATGAAGAGGTACTTTCTAAACACGCAAAAAATGAACTGTCTTGAAATAATGGGTTCATCATACAGTTAGGGGCTGAGCATCCCTAATCCAAAATCTGAATCTCCGTCATCCAAAACTTTTGAGCCCCAGCAAGACACTACAAGCAGAAAATCCCACACCTCACATGGGACAAGGCATAGTCAAGAGCAGGCACAGTAAAAATATGTATAAAATTTCCTTCAGGCTACGTATACTGTATAAGATGTATATAAAACATAAATGATTTTCATGGTTAGACTTGGGTCTATTCCTTAAAATATCTCATTATGTATATGCAAATATCCCAAAATCTGAAAAAAATTGGAACCTGAAACACTTCTGGTCTCAAGCATGTCAGATAAGAGACGGCCAGTCTTACGGACTCGGAACCAAAATACGAGACTCAAGTCTCAGCATCTCTATTCACAACTAAATTAAACAGCAAACTCCTTGAGATCGCATCACATTTTCAACCATCTCTAATGGCTAGCAAAATGCACTGAGCAATCATCTAAAGAAAGAAAAAGGCAAGGAAGTGAGGAATAGAAGGGAGGGAAAAGAAGAAGAAAAAAGACAGAAAGAAAAGGAGGCAGGGAGGGAAGAAGGAAGGAAGGAAGGAAAGATGGAAGGAAGGGAGGGAGGGAGGAAGGAAAAGAAATTTCTGTAAGGCAGAAACTTTTCAAATCACGTATTCTGATTTCTTTTTTAAATTCTATTTATTTATTTTGCGGTACTGGAGATTGAACCCAGGGCCCTCACACTGAGCTACACCCCTCGCCCAGCCTTTTTATATTTTCTGAGACAGGGTCTGACTAAATCACTAAATTGCTCAGGCTGGGCTTGAAATTTTGATCTTCCTGCTTCAGCCTCCCAGAGGGTTAGGATTACAGGCATGTGCCACCACACCCAGCTCAAATCATGTATTCTCACCAGTAAGCTTTCAACATGTGTTCCCAAAGTACGTTTATTTAAATAGTCTGAACTACTCTAATAACATAATGAACATTATAGTAATACAAAAAATAGAAATTGAAAAGGGATGAGGTTAAAAATAAGTAGTTCTGGTATTTCCTTCTTCGGCTGCAGTAGATACTCTCGTCTTTCCCATTTTAGAGGCCACAGTTTCAACACTCAAGTGTCCTGCGGTCCAGCTGAGGAGACCTGAAGCATAAAACAACACAGAAACTGCTGCAAAAAGTACAAATGCAGAGGAGGGAACAGTCATTAAGGACAGGGCTGGGTTCTGCAGTCAGGGCTCCACGGAAGCTGAAAGACCAAGTGGCTAGAGATGTGCTCGTGCGCATTTTTTTGAGGAAAGACCCACAGCTTTCATGCATTTCTGAGGTAGATCCAAAATGAAAAGTAGAGATAACTGGCTTCGAGGAGAAAAGAACACAAGGGGCCAGAGGGAATTCGCAGGCGACCTGTGCAGGGTGCCCTGCTTTTGTAGGAATCACCTGGGCAGAGGGAACACTGCTCCAAAGTTACCAGGGAGAGCGAGGCGTTTCCAAAGGCTGGGTTAGTGAGTTTTTTCAACTTCCTTTAGCAGTGGCTGCCTTTGAAGTGAAATCTTACATGTAACCCATGGGCATAAAAATAGATCAAAGTGAGCCAGGGTTGACCCCAAGTCATCCTCATCGTCCCCAACCTCAGCACCACCACATTGGGCTGGTGTGCTTGGGACAGAGTGTTCTCCACCAGGTGTGGTCCAGGATCCACCACCAGAATCACCTGGTCACTTGTGACAGTCACACATTCCTGGGCACCACCCCAGACCTCCTGATTCAGAACCCCAGAGCATGAGGTCCCGTCGAGTGCAACTCCAACAAGCTCTCAGCGATCCCATGAGCCTTGCCGGGGGTCGAGAGGCCTCTGCGATGGAGCCACACTCAGCAGGGCGTTGCCTTACCAAGAACCATCAAAATTCATTCCGCTTTGCTTGCACCTACCCAAAAGCTAAAGATAGAGCCAGGAGGAGATAGAAATTCCAGGACTGTGTGTCCATGGCTCCGAGGTAAACAATAACTGCATGTCTTCTGGGGTGGCTATCCTCTTTCTCTGGGCAGCATGCACAATGGCAAATGCTTTGCTTTTTAGGCTGGGGTTAAATATACTGCCTCATGCTTTGCAGACTTCTGGAGTGGGAGAGGAATTTACTGATCTGGAAGTCAGTCTTCTGTAGCCATGACGCAGATGTCACAGACCCAGGGGTGAGGCCAAACCCCATTCGCTTTCAGGATATTTATTCATTGGAAGGGAATATCTCCCAAACCTTGTGTATTTTTCCTGCAGGTGCCTAAGCTGCTGCATAATCTGCCTGAGAACGACTATCATGAGAATTTCTTGAGCTAACTGGTGAAAGTTGTTTTCTCATATAGAAGCAAGATCAATTCACAGAGCCATAAATGGCAGGGTGTAGTCATAAAATCAGTTCTCCATATGCGCCCCCCCCCTTGGGGGGCCCAAATCAAGTTCCGCCTCCTTGACGAAGCTTCATCCAACTCCCATCACTCTCTCCCTCTTCAGTCCCCCTAGGACACTGATACAGCAGTGACGTCTACCTTAGCACCAACTCGCCCTTCGATTTTAGTATTTTGCTCTTATCTCCATGTCATCAGCCATCTCTGCGTCAGCAGAGCACCGATGAAGACCACATCAAGAGAATGAAGCCAGTCCTAACTGTAGCTCATGTTCTACCCTGGGTACTGCCGTATGCAGAAACTGTGTTCATCTGCCTCATTTTCAGAACCACCCTTTGAGCCAGCCCCCATCACAGAAGGGATGATTTAGTTACAATGAAGGGAAGTGAAATGCGCCCAGGCACACAGCTGCCAAGAAGCAAGACTAGGATTTGAGCCCAGGGAGCCCAGCTCCAGAGCCATGCTCTGCCATGTGCCTTAATGCTGGTGAAGGAAAGCTGTCCATCCCCTGTAGGCTGTGGGCAGCAGCAAGGCCAGAGAAATGGAGGAAGTGTGTGCTTTCCAGAAAAGAGACGCTCGGCCCTAGGGGCTTCACTCCAACCCAGCTTGCAGCAACCAGCGGAACAAGACTCTTCCCCAGCATGAGGACAGAAAGCCCTGTCCCGTGATTACTGAGAAGTCATGAGGGAGGGAGAACTTTTCTCTCTGCCACACCGCCTGCAGCCACCTGCCCAGGAATTTGCAACGTGTGGCCCTAGAAGAACTTCCAGTGGGGACAGGATGATTCTTTCTTTTTTTAAAGGTGGTGACTGTTTGAAAAATCACTTATATGAGATAAAAGTAACATACTCATGGACATACACAGCAGCGGTGGCAAAAGCATCGGACCAGTTGCTTTATACTGCTAAAAAATATTTGAAATAATTCAGAGACACTGGCTTGCTTTAGTTGTTATGGAAATCTCTGCATTGTATAAATTCTTCCCAAATGCCAAGTGAAGCACGCTTTTAACCTTCTTTCATTCACTCAACAAACCTATCAAGTGTGTCTACCATGTGCTGGATTGTGGTCCTTAGGCTGTGTGCTGGAGACCAATGATGAATATGCCTCTAGGAGAGTTGAGAAGACAGAGGCAGATAAAATCATGCACAGTAGAAGTTTCGATTTGGGGATACCTGTCTGTAGAGGGAATCCATAGTGAAGGTATGCGGAGGGACTCATTAGATGGACCGAGGGTCTCAGAAGCCATGATGGAGGGGACAGTAATTTGGAAATCTGAAGGGATATGGCTGTCCACCAAGCATCAATTGCACTCAGGGAACTGCAAGTATGTATCAAGGCTGAATGTGGAGAAAACACGAAAAATGAATACTGAAGATGGAGATGGTGACACTCTGGAGTTCACAGGTTATTCCCGTAGTTCAACTCTTGTAACCAAGAACTTAAGTCAGTCCTTTCTCTGGCCTGAATTATCTGGAGTTCTTCAAGGGAAGAAACAAGCCTTGGAGACACACGCAGGGAAGGCCCAGCCATGGTGGGACAGGGCTCAGGATAAGACGCGGCCAGGACTGTCAGTCGGGAAGGACCAAGACAGCCAGCCCATGCCCCAGGGAGGAGTGGAGGGCTGCCCCGGGCCTGTGCTTCCGCCCCAAAGCTCAGGGATTTTCTTTCTTCATTTCTCCGCATAGTGCTTAGCCCAGTATTTTTCATTTCATAAATATTAACTGACCCCAAGTTTGGCCATTTTTCATGTGATCCCTTTTAGATAACAGGATGCATGTCATCTCCAAATTCATCCTATAAAGTTGAACAAAGGTACAGAACCAGAGGGCATGCACTATAATAACTGCTACTATTTCTTACGTATCAACCAACTGCCAGGCACAATACTCATGGCTTCTTTAAAATTTATTTTTGAGACACAATATTTGTACATCTTTATGAGGTACACTATGGTAATTCAATACATGCATGCAATGTGTAATCATCCAATCAGGGTAATAAGCATTTCTATCTCTTCAAACATTAATCATTTGTTGTGTTGGGAATTTTGTGGCCTTCTTGTCTAGTCATTTCTAGACATATAATAGGTTGTTTTAAACAATAGCTACCCCACTAAAGAAGAACCAGAAGCGATTCCTCCTCCCAAACTGTGATTTCGTCCACCACCACCCCCCGTCTCTAGTGACCATTATTCCATTGTGTTCCTCTATCATAATTTGACTTCTTAGTTTCCACAAACGTGTTCCCACGGCTTTATGATATGCATTTACCTCATTTAGTATTCACAGCGAAGTTATACAGTAGGCATCACCATGCACCTTCTACAAATGAAAAAATCAGCTGCCATCTGTATTCAAGCTGTCATAAATGGCCTCGGACGTAGGCCTGTCAGCTAAGCCTCTCTTCACTCACTCTACCTGCATCAGGCTCACGCAGGACACGGAAGCCTCGGGCACGTGTCTGACAATGAGTTCACTGAATCTTTCATTCTTTCCCTTCCTGCCCTTCTTGCATCACCCCTGGAAATGGGGCAGATGCTCAGGTTGGACTGTCACTTCTAGGAGGAAATCCATCAGGGACAGAATGAACTCAAGAGGACATCATGCTAAATGAAATACGCCAGCCACAAAAGGACACACATTGCACGACTCCACTTACAGGAGTAGCTATAGGAGTCAAACTCATAGAACCAGAAAACAGCATGGTGGTCACCTGGATGCGGGAGCAGGAAAAGAAGGGAGCTATTGCTCAGTGGGTATAAATCTACAGTTGCACAAGAAGGGTAATGATTATGGTTTATATCTAGCGGTCTCCCCAAAGCCTCGTGCGCTCATAGGTGGGGCTTCGGGGAGGTGACTAATTCATGAGTGTGTGATATTCCCCACTGGATTAATCCACCGATGGGTTTATACCTGGGTGTGATGTTGGGAGGCGAAGCCTGGTGGGAAGAGGTGGGCATGGCCTGGAACAGTACACATCCCTCCTCCTCCTTTGATCTCTCTCTGCTTCCTACCTGCCATGCCATGAACTATTTCTCCTCTGCCATGCTGCCCTGCCTTGGAATTAGCCAATTATGGATGAAACCTCTACAAACTTTGAGCCAGAATAAATCTCTCCTTCTATAACTTGTGAGTTTTGAGTGTTCTACACCAGGAATGAGAAAGTAACTAAGACAGGTATGTTCTAGATATCTGCCTATTGTTCAAAATATGGCATTGTGCACTTAAAAGTTTGTTAAGAGGGCAGATCTCCTGTTTTTTTAACCACAAAAATAAACAGACACAGGGACACTTTGAGAGTTGCCGGAAGGGTCTGTGATCTTACTTGTGATGATTCACAGGCATATGCACATGTCTAAATTCATCAAATTCTAAATGTTAAAAATGTGCAATTCTGTGTAACAATTATACCTCAATAGAGTTGTAAAAAAAAAAGATAACATTTTCTTAGGCTCCTTCCCATCCAAAATTTCCTTCACTCCTTCTCTGATGTTGAAAGCAGCCCAGCCCCTACGAGACTCACATCTGTTTGTGTTCAGTTTCGGATTTTTCCTTCTCCCTCCTGCTCTACCTGAGATATGTGACCTTCCCAGTTCAGAGCCCCTGGAGGTACATCAAGCGCCTCTGCACCGCGAGGCGGCCGACTTCGCAGCTAGGATGACCGGAGTAGATAATGTGCTGCTCAGTCCGCGGCACTGCCTTCTCTGCCCTGGGGCAGCTGGACAAGATGGTTTTGATGAGAAGATGGTTCGGTCCTGCACTCAGTTTTGGCCACAGGCTCCGCATCCCCTGCAGCCTCCAACCCCACCTAGGGCAGCGTGAGTCTGTGTCCCTCGCTGGCTGGCCTGTTCCACTTGGCGCAATGCTTTCCCTCCACAACACGGTTTGCCAAGGGAATCCGTACTTGTGCTGCGATGGCGTGCTCCCAAGATCCATTCTGTGTCTCAGTGGCCGTCTCCTGCTGACAGGCCAAGGCCAGGGTCGGACGGGGACGTCTGTCAATCACCCTCTCGCTTGCTAAGAGTGCCCTTCGTGGCTCGGCTTGACAAGCCCGGAGAGAACACTGCTGTAAGATGATTTTGAAATTGGGGTGTGCAGGATCGAAGAAGCATCCAGAAGACAAGGAGGGCAGGGAAAGAGAGGAGTGGAATTTTCCCTAGTAGACAGCATAAAGGGCTCCGCACAGCTTTACTCTTCCAAGAAATCTGAGCATAAGAGCCCTGGCTGTTTGGAGGCTCAAAGAGAAAGGACTTGAGCGTCTCACCCAGAGAAAAGGAACACACTGAGACTCCTTAGCGGCCTGTTTAGGGCTTGGAGTGAGGCTCTCTTAGCAGTATTTCTCCAGGAGCCGCACAGCGCCACCAGGTGGCCGCATGGGCGCGGACGTCATTACAGTATCTAGGACCGTGTAATCCGCGCCACCTGCCGGACTCTCTGTTACACGAGGCTTCGCCAACTCAAACTTCCGGATTTGCTTCCTTAAATTTAGCGATACTGTATTGAACCTATTGGAAGTGTACTTGTGAAACCTATGTGTTAACTGTGTTGAGATGTGGAATGAAATGGCATGTTGTAGTGAAAAAGGTATGAATTCTGGAGTCAGATAGCTGATAATAAATTCTTCTGGAGTCAGATAACTGATAACAAATTCTAGGGTAGTTAACATCTTGGAGCTTCCATTTTCCTTATCTGTAAAGAGATATATTTATCTTGCAGTGTTGTAGCAAAAGTTGAATGAAATAACACACATAAAATATAAATGAATGTGCATAAAATAAATAATATATAATAAAACACTAAAGTATAACATAAAAATTTCACATAGAAATTTTTTTCTAATTGTTAGTATTATTAAATACTCCTGAAATGGATTTATCAAATGAAAAGATAGAATCTCTCTAAGCTACTTTTTTTTAGTGTGGGTACCGGGAGTCGAACTTAGGACCTTGCACTTGCCAGGAAGGCGCTTGTGCCACTGAGCCATCTCACTGGCCCCCTAAGCTATTTTTAAAATATTTTAGATTTTCCTTTCTCAGGAATGGTTGGTTCTGAATCTTCTCCAGAAGATGATCTATCTCAGGGTATAAGATCTAAAAACAGAATTCTGACAAATTGAGGTCCCATTAAACAGATGGACTATCTGGTGAGTGCTACACTCTCAAAAATGCTCTTTCATTATCACCAGTAAAATCTAAAACTTCAGGATCCATCCCCTCTTTCCACTAGAAAAGCTTTTGCCAAGAATATGAGAACCTTCTCAATCATTTTCGAGATTACTCAGAAAATCCCAATACTGGAAACAACCCACAAGCCTATTAGCAGGAGAATGGGCGGTAGTATATATACCCATACGATGAAATACTATTGCTGAGCAATAAAAAGAACAAATAGCTTGATAAGCACAACAAAATGTGTGAGTCTCAAGTCTGAGAAAAAAAAATCCAAATCCCCCCCCACAAAAAAAATATATATACTGTATTTTTATGGTGTTCTAGAATTTTAAAATGTAACCTCTGTTTAGGAGTCAGAATAGTAGTTTGCACAGCTTTGGAGGTGGAATTGACTGCAAAGAGACACTAGGAAATGTGAGGTGACTAATCGTGTCCTGAATCTCAATCTAGGTGACCATTATTTAGCAATACACAAGGAACGTTATGCTGGGGCCCACTGGCACCATCAGAAAAGCTGACTTAAATTTTCAGGATGTTTGCAAGTCAACTGACATCATGTTGGTAGATCAGAATCCACCAGAAATATTTACACCACGAAAATTGACAAATATTACAAAGCACAGCTTTTTTTAATCCCACCAGAGGGTCAATTATTTAATACTGTACACACTCATGAAAGCTCACCAAACTATACACTGAAGGCCAATGTATTAAAATATACAAAAATTATATCTCAAATAATTATACATAAAAAAATAGGCTTCTCACAATCAAAGTGTGCAGAAGAGCACAGTGGGAAGCCATTGACTGATTAGCCAGTAAGGAAAGATGGCAAACCATCTTTTCTGGTTTTGGAAAACCTGAGAAGTCTTTTTGTCCCATCCCAATGCCTTTAAGAAAGGACCAGAGATGGTTCCAGACCCGTGAGAGATGCTGCGAGGTGAGATGGATGTGCACAGGTTACGGACCCTTGACCTCCCCTAGTGAGAGAGGTGAGAGGCCACTCCAGAGCCCACTGTCCATCCCTATCGCTTTATTTTGTTCTATAATTATGACACCTGTATAGGTTTATGTAGTCACCTGAATAGACACAATCAGAATACACCACCTAAGATTAGTATCAGCCCCTGAAATACCACAGTCAGTACCACCCCCTAAAACTCCTGCATGGCCTTCCTTTGTTTGTCTCTTTCTTTGCTTGCCTACTGTTTTAGAGACAGGGTCTCACTATGTAGTCCAGGCTGACCTTGGACTCACTACATAGCCCAGGCTGGCCTTGAACTCATGGCCATCCTCCCAGCTCAGCCTCCCAAGTACTGGGATTACAGGGGTGCGCCACCATACCTGGCCATGGTCTCCCTTTATAATCACAGCCTCCCTAACTTCTGAAAACTACTGGCCTAGTCTCCATCACTATTTTGTCCTTTAAAAATGTCATTAAAATGACTGACAAGAAAATTCCAACATAGTCAAGTAGAATCAGAGGTCCAGGAGACAAACTCAGAGGAGAACCGCTGGATCCTGTGCTGACTGGTCCTGATCCTATTAAACTGAAAAGGTGGAAGAGGTAGATAAGAGCCAAAAAGCAGCCAAAGCAAAGACCATGCCACCAGGAAGATACATTAACTAATGAGATCTCCATATTAGCAACACTCACTTCACTCTAATCTATAACTCATCCTCAGCATTTAAAAAAAAAAAAAAAAAAAGAAAGAAGGAAGAAAGAAAGGGGCCGGTGAGATGGCTCAGTGGCATAAGCGCCTGCCTGGCAAACGCAAGGTCCTGAGTTCGACTCCCAGAACCCACATAAAGGAAAAAAAAGGGCTGGTGATATCACTCAGCAGCACAAGTGATTGCCTGGCAAGCGCGAGATCCTGAGGTTGATTCCTGGTACCCACATTAAAAAAAAAAAGAAAGAAAGAAAGAAAGAAGAAAGAGAGAAGAGAAAATAAGGTAACAAAATGCCTCCAAAAACTCCTAACTCTCCCAAAGCTGATCCAATGGGCATTGATGAGAAGGAAATCAAAAACCAAATGGCTGAATTATATGAGCCTATAAAAGACTTCTGGAAAAAGATGGCGGATCTGTAAGAAGCAGGCAGTGAAGCTCTCCAAAAGTTGCTGTTGGGGCACTGGAATATCGTGACTGGAGAGGGACAAGAAAGAGGGAAGAGGCTCCCCTGGACCCAGGAAAGATCCGAAGCGCAGTTCGGGGCCCACGGAGAAAGTGAAGAGAGAAACTCCAACAAAGAAGAAGGAGGTGGCCACCAGTGCCTTTTCCCTGTGTCAGGAATCCCGACGCGACTGAAGCGGTTCAAATCTACAGACACGCGGTGACTGCCAGCGCCCCCAGGGGCCTCCGCAGAGGAACGCGAGAAGCGGCCGTGAAGGACACACTGACTGGCGGTGAGTGCTGATGCCCAGCCGTCCTGTGCAAGAGAACGACTGGCCGGGCACCACTGGGTGGGGCGGGCAGCAGCTGAACTTGGAACTCAGGGCAGCCACCACTCCATCCATGGCTCCAGCGGGGACCTCCACGGAAGAACACGAGACGCCACAGTACAGAGAAGTAGTGGCTGTGAAGGTCACCCTGACTGGCGCTTTTCTTCCTGGTATTCCAAGACTGAGATTGTCTAAGAATCACAGAAAATACTGTGGCACAGCACCAAAGAACCAAGGACTGGGCCAAACAGGCAGCAACTTCTTATCTCCAACAAATTGAAGAGGTAGGATCTTGCAGCAGGCTCAAAACCCAAAAATAAGCTACACCTGGAAGATACCTCAGAGAAGTAGCCATCTCCTAAGAGTTTGAAATACTACCAATAAAGCAACCTACCATAGGCATTTTACAAACATCGCCCCAGGAATTAAACTAAAGAAAGAAAAGAAAATGAGAAGACACTTAAACGAGATGCAACCCCACACATCCAGTTCACCAAAGGCAAACCCAGGGGGCAATGAGGTGGGACAATCCGAAAGCCACCCACCTGACATCTCTGAAGTGGTAACAACAAAGCAGTTGAATCAGGCTCTGGAAAAATTTAAATCAGAAATAATTTCTCAGATAACTGCAGAGATAATGTCCACAATGAAGACCATGCTTAAGGAGACGCTAGAGCAGACACAAACAAAAAAATAGACGAGCTTAAGAAAATGATGGAAGCCATGAATGCTCAGCATAGGAAAGAAATGGAATCCATAAAGCAGATTCAAGCAGATATCCAGGAGAACAAAAATTCCATTCAAAGTATTTGTAGCAGATTAAGCCAATGTGAGGAAAGGATCTCAGATATAGAAGACAGGCTTGTGATTAGTGATCATGAAAAGAAAGAATTCTTAAAAATAGCAAGGGACAATGAAAAATCAATCCAGCAGCTGCTAGATGGTACAAAGAAGAATAACTTAAGATTGATTGGAGTCAATGAAAAAGCAGTAGATAGCATAAATGACATCAGAACACTGTTTACAGACATTATCACAGAAAATTTCCCTGGTAGAGAAAAAGAATTTGACGTTCAGATAAGTGAGGCTTATAGAACTCCAATTAGCCATGATCAAAAAAATCTTCAGCCAGGCATATCATAGCCAAGATTCTAGAAATTCAACATAAGAGTAGAATCTTAAAAGTTGTTAGAGAAAAGAAACAAATCACCTATAAAGGAAAGCCCACCAGAATCACAGCAGTCTTTTCAGCACAAACCCTCAAGTCAAGAAGAGCTTGGAATAATGTATTTCAAGTTCTAAAGGAAAATCACCTTCAACCCAGATTGATGTACCCCGCAAAATTATCTTTCAAAACTGATGGAGAAATAAAATACTTCCATGACAAAGAACATCTGAGAAAATTTATAACCACCAAACCAGCACTCCAAAACATTTTGAAGGACATTCTAGAAAGGGATAACAAGGACTACAACTCCAGGAACCCCAACAGAAGGAATCCACCAGGCAGGGCAAACAATTAAAGAGACGGAGGGAAAAAAAATAAATAAAAAGAGGGGGAGCCAACAACAGGAAAAAAAAAAAGACAAGGATAAGTCAATACATATCAGTTTTAACCATCAATGTTAATGGTCTCAATTCACCAACCAAAAGGCACAGACTGGAAAATTGGATCAAGAAGCAAGATCCAACAATATGCTGTATACAAGAAACACATTTAATTCAAAAAGAAATTCATAGACTGAAAGTACAAGGATGGAAAACAATACTCCATGCAACAGGAACCCAGAAAAAAGGAGGGGTAGCTATTCTTTTTGCAGACAAAGTGAATTTCAAGCCAAGAAAGATTCAGAGAGCTAAAAAAGGTCACTGCATCTTTGTAAAGGGAACAATCCAAGAGGAAGAGATAACAATCATAAATATATATGCAACATACACCAGTGCACCCAACTCTATAAAACAAATATTAATGAACATGAAAAATCAAATAAGCACTAATACAATTCTATTGGGGGAATCTTGATACTCCACTGTCACAAAAAGACAGATCAACTAGACAAAAAAATCAACAATGAAATATTATAACTGAACCAAACTTTGGAACAAATGGACTTAGTAGATGTCTACAGAGTGTTCCACCCCACAACATCAGAATACACATTCTTCTCAGCTGCACATGGGACATTCTCCAAAACAGACCACATACTAGCTCATAGAACCTGCTTAAGTAAAAGCAAAGGAATTGAAATCATCCCATGTATATTATCAGACCATAGTGCAATGAAATTGGAAATCAATGGCAAAAGAGAAACCATGAGAAATTCCTAAACACATGGAAATTAAATAGCACCCTACTGAACAACAAATGGGTCACAGATGAAATTAAAGAAGAAATTAGACAGCTTCTGCAACTGAATGATAATGACAGTACAACATACCAGAACTTATGGGATACAATGAAAGCAGTCCTAAGAGGGAAATTTATAGCATTAAATACCTATATCAGGAAAACAGAGCAAGCACAAATAAACAACCTAATGGTGAACCGCAAACTTCTAGAAAAAGAAGAGCAGGCTAAGCCAAAAGCTTGTACAAGGGAGGAAATTATAAAGATCAGAGAAGAAATTAACATATTGGAGACTAAAAAAAAAAAATACAAAGAATCAACGAATCAAAGAGTTAGTTCTTTGAAAGATTAAATAAAATCGACAAACCCTTACCCAACCTTATTAAAAAAAAGAAAGAAAGTACTCAAATCCACGCAATTAAGAATGAAAAGGGTGATATCACAATGAACCCTGCAGAAATCCAGATCATCTACACCTACTTTGAAAACTTGTATTCTAATAAGATGGAAAATGCAGAAGAAATGGATAGATTCCTAGATACATATGAATTACCAAAGCTCAACCAAAAAGATATAAAAATCCTAAAAAAACCAATATCAACCAATGAAATCAAAGATGTAATTAAAAACCTCTTAACAAAGAAAAGCCCAGGCTCTTATGGATTCACTGCTGAATTCTACAAGAAATTTAGAGAAGACCCAACACCACTACTTCTCAAACTCTTTAATGAAATTGAAAGGGAAGCAATACTCCCAAATTCATTCCTGGAAGCAAGCATTACCCTGATACCAAAATCAGAGAAGGACCCAACTAAGAAAGAGAACTACAGACCAATCTCCCTAATGAACATAGATGCAAAAATCCTCAATAAGATACTGGCAAACAGAATGCAGCAAATCATCAAGAAGATTATACACCATGACCAAGTTGGATTCATCCAGGGATGCAGGGATGGTTCAACATACATAAATCAATAAATGTAATACACCATATTAACAGAACCAAGGACAAAAATCATATGATGGTCTCAATAGATGCAGAAAAAGCTTTTGACAAAGTCTAGCACCCAGTCGTGATAAAAACCCTACAGAAAATTGGAATAGATGGTCTTTATCTCAATCTGATAAAACCTCTCTATGACCACCCAACAGCCAATATCATACTAAATGGCCAAAAACTGAAAGCCTTCTCTCTAAAATCAGGAACAAGACAAGGATGTCCACTGTCCCCACTCTTATTCAACAAAGGCCATGGAAACTTTAGCCAAAGCAATTGACAAGAGCAAGAAATAAAAGGAATAATGATTGGAGAGGAAGAAGTTAAATTATCATTATTTGCAGACAACATGATACTCTACATAGAAGACCCCAAAAACTCCACTAAAAAATTGCTAGATTTGGGGCCAGTGAGATGGCTCAGCGGCCTACGCGCCTGCCTGGCAAGCACGAGGGCCCGAGTTCGACTCCCGGATCCCACATATGAAAAAAAGGGGCCGGTGATATCACTTAGCGGCACGGGCACTGGCTGGCACGCCAGGCCCTGAGATCGACCCCTGGTACCCACAAAAAAAATTGCTAGATTTAATAAGCAAATTCAGTAGTGTAGCTGGATACAAAGTCAACACTCAAAAATCAATAGCCTTCCTGTACACAAATGACAAACTCACTGAGAGAAAAATTAGGGAAACAAACCTTTCACAATAACATCCAAAAAAATGAAATACCTAGGAATCAATCTCACAAAGGAGGCAAAAGACCTCTACACTGAAAACTACAGTACTCTGAAAAAGGAGATTGAAGAGGATATCAGAAAATGGAAAGATATCCCTTGCTCTTTTGTCAGAAGAACCAACATAGTGAAAATGGCCATACTTCCAAAATTGTTATACAGATTTAATGCAATTCCGATCAAAATTCCAACAACATATCTCACAGAATTAGAGAAAACAATCCTAAAATTCATCTGGAACCAGAAGAGACCTAGAATAGCAAAGGCAATTCTGGGCAACAAAAGCAACACAGGGGGCATCACAATCCCTGATTTGAAATTATACTATAAAGCTATTGTGATAAAAACAGCGTGGTATTGGCAAAAAAACAGACCCGAAGATCAATGGAACAGATTAGAAGATGCAGAAACAACTCCAGACATACTAAGCCACCTTATCTTTAACAAAGGTGCCAAACACATTCACTGGAAGAAGGATAGCCTCTTTAATAAATGGTGCTGGAAAAATTGGCTCTACACATGCCAAAGATTAAAATTAGACCCATATCTTTCACCATGTACTAAACTAAATTGAAATGGATCAAAGATCTAAATATTAAAACAGAAACATTAAATCTCCTGGAAAACAGAATAGGTAAAACTCTTGAAGACATTGGTATAGGCAAAGACTTTATGAATAAAACCCCAATGGCACAGGAACTATCACAAAGAATCAACAACTGGGATCTCATCTTATTAAAAAGCTTTTGCACAGCAAGAGAAACCACCAACAGAGTGAAGAGACAACTCACAAGGTGGGAAAAAATGTTTGCCAGCTGTTCCTCAGACAAAGGATTACTATCGAGAACATACAAAGAACTCAAAAAAACCAGACCTCCCAAATTTAAAGACCTCATCCAAAAATGGACATCTGAGATGAATACACACTTCTCAGACGAAGAAATACAAATGGCAAGTAAATATACGAAAAAATGTGCAACATCACTAGTCATTCGAGAGATACAAATTAAAACAACACTGAGATTCCATCTTACCCCAGAAAGAATGGCTATTATCAAGAAATCAACTAATAACAAATGCTGGAGGGGCTGTGGGGAAAAAGGAACCCTTTTCCATTGTTGGTGGGAGTGTTGACTGGTGCAGCCACTGTGGAAATCAGTGTGGAGATTCCTCAAAAAACTAGGATTGGAGGTCCCATTTGACCCAGCTATTCCCCTTCTGGGCATCTTCCCAGAAGAATTAAAAACATCGTACCACAGCGATATATGTGCACCCATGTTTATAGCAACACAATTCATAATAGCTAGATCGTGGAAACAACCCAAATGCCCATTAACCAAGGAATGGATAAAAAAGAGGTGGTATTTTTATACAATGGAGTACTATTCAGCCATAAAGAAGGATAAACTGGAAACTTTTATAGGTAAATGGATACAACTCGAGAAAATACTCACAAGCAAAATAAACCGGACGCACATTTGTAAACATCGTATTTTCTCCCTAGTATGAAAATGCAATTTCACTGTAACTATTCCATTACTTAGTCTTCTACTTTTACCTAGCTTTTACATGGCTTAATCTTATGCTGAGTAATGTTTTTCTCCAAAAGGTATTTGTACATTCTCTAATGCTTGAGTTTGTTAATACATGAGAATGTTTACTTGTTGTCTTTAAAAAAATAAATAAATTTTTTAAAAAATATATGAGCCTATAAAAGAAGAAACAAACAAACAAACAAAAAAGACCAGTGGGGGACCTCAAGATGGCGGATGAGTAAGAAGCAGGCAGCGAAACTCTCTCTAAAAGTTACCATTGGAACAGGGGAATATAGGGACCCGGAAAGTGCAGGAGGGGGGGAGATGCCTCCCCAAAACCCAGAAAAGTTCTGAAGCGCAATCTGGGACCCCCGGCACCAGTGACGGGTGACTTCCAACAAAGAAGAAGGAAAGAAGGAGCAGACCGCATGCGCGCACCTTCTACTATCCCGGGAGTTGCAGCGCCGCGGAGGCTCAATTCTATGGACACACGGTGGCAGCTGGCGCCCAGGGAGCCCCCACGGAGGATCCTGAGACAGCGGCGAGGCAGGGGAGCGGCGGAGAACGGCGCTGACCGGCGGTGAGTGTCTCTCAGCCACAGCTGCCCCGCGCCAGAGAGCGACAGGCCGGGCGCCATTGTGGGGGGTGTGGCGAAACTCAGAGCAGCTCGGAAACTGCTCTGGGAACTTGTGCTCCGGACAGGACAGCACGGGGCCTCTCAGGCCCACAAAAGTGTGCTGAGGTCAGCAGGCGAACGAGACTGGACTCTCAGCCACACCTGTCCCGTGCCAGAGAGCGACTGGCCCGGCGCCATTGTGGGGGGCGTGGTGAAAAACCAGAGCGGCGGGAACCAGTGCAGGGAACCCGCGCTCCGGACAGCGTGCTGAGCCTCTCAGGCCCAGGGATCGTGAAAGGGCGCTGAGAGCGGAGGCGAGCTAGACTGGTCTCTGCCTGAAAGTACGCGCATCTGCTCACCGCCCGCCAGAGGGCGCTCCTGGCTTACTGGGACGGACCTGCACAGAACAGGACTCTGTCACCACAGGGTAACTGCCTACAGCAGAGTCAACACCTGGAACTGATTCTTTTTATTTTTTTTATTTTTATTTTTATTTTTATTTTTTTTCTCACTGATTTGTTTTTTGTTCTGGCGAAGGGTTTTTTTGTTTTTGTTTTGTTTTGTTTTTTGGTGGGGTTTTATTTTTGCTCTGTCTGTTTTATTGTTTTTATCTTCGTTTTTGTTTCTGTATGTGTATTTGCTCTTTCCTTCATTATTCTCTCTGGTTTTTTATATGAGTGTAAACAGCGCCTCTAACTTCTTTGTGATTGTGGTTGTGATCTGTTCTTCCTTTTATCCCTTCCTTCTCTTTTTACCACCTGTCCTCTGCACTAGTGTCCCAATTTTAGTGGGATCCCTCTTGGTCCTCTAACCTTACATCTAATTCCTTCCTCTTCTCCCAATACTCTATTTCCTCCTTAACTCATTTTAAATTTAAACTCCTCAAGGAAACACTGACATACATAGGACTTGTATACTGCATATAATTTTTCTGGTGTGTTTTAGATTTTGTTATATAACCACAACTCTATACAGCTAAAAGTGGTAAATAACTGGTTAGCTCAGTCTGTCATTTTCTAGGCTGTGTTTGATACTTTAGTTAACATTATAGCCAAATGTGAAATAATTGTTCTAAACATCTTTCCTTCCTGATATTTCATGATTGAGATTGACTAAGGGACACAGAAAATACAGTGGCACACTACCAAAGAATCAAGGACTGGGCCAAACAGGTAGCAACTTCGCATACCCAACGAATTGAAGAGGTAGGATCTGGCAGAAAGCTCAAAACCTAAAAGCAAGCTCCACTTGGAAGATACTGCAGAGAAGTAGTCATCTTCTAAAGATCTTAAACACTAGCAATAAAGTAACCTACTATAGGTAATTTGCAAACATCACCCCAGGAATTAAAGAAAGAAAAAATGAGACGACACTTAAACAAGATGCAACCACACACATCCAATTCACCAAAGGCAAACCTAGGGAGCAACGAGGTGGGACAATCCGAAAGCCACCCACCTGGCCTATCTGAAGTGGTAACAACAAAGCAACTGAATGAGGTTCTGGAAAAAATTAAGACAGAAATAATCTCACAGATAACTGCAGAGATAATGTCTACAATGAAGACCATGCTTAAGGACACTGTAGCTGATACAGACAAAAAAATAGATGAACTTAAGAAAACTATAGAAACCATGAATGCTCAGCATAGGAAAGAAATGGAATCCATAAGGCAGATTCAAGCAGATATCCAAGAGATAAAAAATTCCATTGAAAGTATTTGTAGCAGAATAAGCCAATGCGAGGACAGGATCTCAGATATAGAAGACAGGCTTGCAATTAGTGATCATGAAATGGAAAAATTCTTAAAAATAGCAAGGGACCATGAAAAATCAATTCAGCAGCTGCTAGATGACTCAAAGATAAACAACTTAAGAATAATTGGAATAAATGAAAAAGCAGGAGATAGCATCAATGACATTAAAACCTTGTTCAAAGACATAATCAGGGAGAACTTTCCTGGAAGAGAAAAGGAATTTGACACCCCTATAAGTGAAGCTTTTAGAACACCAACTAGACATGATCAAAAAAAAACTTCATCCAGACATATTATAGTCAAGATCCCAGAAATTCAACAGAAGGGCAGAATCTTAAAAGCTGTTAGGGAGAAGAGACAAATCACCTATGAAGGAAAACCCATCAGAATCACAGCTGACTTTTCAGCACAAACCCTCAATTCAAGAAGAGCCTGGAATGATGTATTGCAAGCTCTAAAGGAAAATAATTTTCAGCCCAGATTGATGTACCCTGCAAAACTATCTTTCAAAATTGATGGAGAAATAAAATACTTTCATGACAAAGAACATCTGAGAAAATTTATGACCACCAAACCAGCACTCCAAAACGTTCTGAAGGACATTCTAGAAAGAGATAGGAACCCCAACAGAAGGAATCCACCAGGCAGGGCAAATAATTAAATAGCCGGAAAGCGGAAAAACAAAGAGTGGGAACCAACAACAGGAAAATATCATGACAAGTCAATACATATCAGTTTTAACCATCAATGTTAACGGTCTCAATTCACCAATCAAAAGGCACAGACTGGCAAAATGGATCAAGAAGCAAGATCCAACAATATGCTGTATACAAGAAACACATTTAATTCAGAAAGAAATTCATAGACTGAAAGTCAAAGGATGGAAAACAATACTCCATGCCACAGGAACCCAGAAAAAAGCAGGGGTAGCTATTCTTTTTGCAGACAAAGTGAACTTCAAGCCAAGAAGGATTCAGAGAGATAAAGACGGTCATTACATCCTTGTAAAGGGAACAATCCAAGAGGAAGAGATAATGATCATAAATATATATGCGTCAAATACCAATGCACCCAGCTATATAAAACAAGTACTAAAGGACATGAAAAATCAAATAAGCTCTAATACAATTATATTGGGAGATCTCAATACTCCACTGTCACAAAAAGATAGATCAACTGGACAGAAAATCAATAATGAAATAGTAGAACTGAACCAAACTTTTGAACAAATGGACTTAGTAGATGTCTACAGAGTGTTCCATCCCACAACATCAGAATACACATTTTTCTCAGCTGCCCATGGGACGTTCTCCAAAATAGACCACATACTAGCTCATAAAACCTGCTTAAGTAAATGCAAAGGAATTGAAATTATCCCATGCATATTATCAGACCATAGTGCAATGAAATTGGAAATCAATGGCAAAAGATCCCACAAAAACTCCCTAAACACATGGAAATTAAACAGCATCCTCCTGAACAACCAATGGGTCACAGATGAAATTAAAGAAGAAATTAGTCACTTTCTACAACTGAATGATAATGACAGTACAACATACCGGAACTTATGGGATACAATGAAAGCAGTCCTAAGAGGGAAATTTATAGCATTAAATACTTATATCAGGAAAATAGAGCAAGCGCAAATAAACAACTTAAGGGTGAACCTCGAGCTTCTAGAAAAAGAAGAACAGGTTAAGCCAAAAGCCCGTACAAGGGAGGAAATTATAAAGATCAGAGCAGAAATTAACGTATTGGAGAATAAAAAAACAATACAAAGAATCAATGAAGCAAAAAGTTGGTTCTTTGAAAGAATAAATAAGATTGACAAACCCTTATCCAACCTTATTAAAAAAAGAAAAGAAAAGACTCAAATCCATGCAATTGAAAATGAAAAGGGTGATATCACGACGGACCCTGCAGAAATCCAGAAGATCATCTATACCTATTTTGAAAATTTATATTCTACTAAGATGGAAAATGCAGAAGAAATGGTCAGATTCCTAGATTCGTATGAATTACCAAAGCTGAATCAAGAAGATTTAAAAATCCTAAATAAACCAATATCAGCCAATGAAATTGAAGATGTAATTAAAAACCTCCCAACAAAGAAAAGCCCAGGCCCTGATGGATTCACTGCCGAATTCTACAAGAAATTTAGAGAAGACCTAACGCCCCTACTTCTCAAACTTTTCAATGAAATTGAAAGGGAAGCAATACTCCCAAATTCATTCCTGGAAGCAAGCATTACCCTGATACCAAAACCAGAGAAGGACCCAACTAAGAAAGAGAACTACAGGCCAATCTCCCTAATGAACATAGATGCAAAAATCCTTAATAAGATACTGGCAAACAGAATCCAACAAATCATCAAGAAGATTATACACCATGACCAAGTTGGATTCATCCCAGGGATGCAGGGATGGTTCAACATACGTAAATCAATAAATGTAATACAGCATATTAACAGAACCAAAGACAAAAATCACATGATCATCTCAATAGATGCAGAAAAAGCTTTTGACAAAGTCCAGCACCTTTTCATGATAAAAACCCTACAGAAAATTGGAATAGAGGGTCTTTATCTCAATCTGGTAAAAGCTATCTATGACAAACCAACAGCCAATATTATACTAAATGGCCAAAAACTGAAAGCCTTCCCTCTAAAATCAGGAACAAGACAAGGATGTCCACTGTCCCCACTCTTATTCAACATAGTTCTGGAAACTTTAGCCAGAGCGATTAGACAAGAGAAAGAAATAAAAGGAATAATGATTGGAAAGGAAGAAGTTAAATTATCATTATTTGCAGATGACATGATACTCTACACAGAAGATCCCAAAAACTCCACTAAAAAACTGCTAGATTTAATAAGCAAATTCAGTAGTGTAGCTGGATACAAAGTCAATACTCAAAAGTCAATAGCCTTCCTGTACACAAATAACAAACTTACTGAAAGAGAAATTAGGGAAACAATACCTTTCACAATAACATCCAAAAAAATGAAATACCTAGGAATCAACCTCACGAAGGATGTAAAAGACCTCTATACTGAAAACTACAGTACTCTGAAAAAGGAGATTGAAGAGGATATCAGAAAATGGAAAGATATCCCTTGCTCCTGGATAGGAAGAACCAATATAGTGAAAATGGCCATACTTCCAAAATTGTTATACAGATTTAATGCAATTCCAATCAAAATTCCAACAGCATATCTCACAGAATTAGAGAAAACAATCCTAAAATTCATTTGGAATCAGAAGAGACCTAGAATAGCAAAGGCAATTCTGGGCAACAAAGGCAAGGCAGGGGGCATCACAATCCCCGACTTGAAATTATACTATAAAGCTACTGTGATAAAAACAGTGTGGTACTGGCAAAAAAACAGACCTGAAGATCAATGGAACAGATTAGAAGATGCTGAAACAACCCCAGACATACTAAGCCACCTTATCTTTGACAAAGGTGCCAAACACATTCGCTGGAAGAAAGATAGCCTCTTTAATAAATGGTGCTGGAAAAACTGGCTCTACACATGCCGAAGATTAAAACTAGATCCATATCTTTCACCATGCACTAAACTAAATTCAAAATGGATCAGAGATCTAAATATTAAAACAGAAACATTAAATCTGCTGGAAGGTAGGATAGGTAAAACCCTTGGAGACATTGGTGTAGGCAAAGACTTTATGAATAAAAACTCAACCGCACGGGAACTATCCCAAAGAATCAATAACTGGGATCTCATCTTATTAAAAAGCTTTTGCCCAGCAAGAGAAACCACCAACAGAGTGAAGAGACAACCCACAATGTGGGAAAAAATGTTTGCCAGCTGTTCCTCAGACAAAGGATTACTATCGAGAACATATAAAGAACTCAAAAAAATCAGACCTCCCAAATTTAAAGACCCACTCCAAAAATGGGCATCTGAGATGAATACACATTTCTCAGATGAAGAAATACTAATGGCAAACAAATATACAAAAAAATGTGCAACATCACTAGTCATTCGAGAGATGCAAATTAAAACAACACTGAGATACCATCTCACCCCAGAAAGAATGGCTACTATTAAGAAATCAACTAATAACAAATGCTGGAGGGGCTGTGGGGAAAAAGGAACACTTCTTCACTGTTGGTGGGAGTGTCGACTGGTACAGCCACTGTGGAAGTCAATGTGGAGATTCCTCAGAAAACTAGGGTTGGAGGTCCCATTTGACCCAGCTATTCCCCTTCTGGGCATCTTCCCAGAAGAATTAAAAACATCGTACCACAGCGATATATGTGCACCCATGTTTATAGCAGCACAATTTGTAATAGCCAGATCTTGGAAACAACCCAAATGCCCATCAACTGAGGAATGGATAAGAAAGATGTGGTATTTTTATACAATGGAGTACTATTCAGCCATAAAGAAGGATAAACTGGAGACTTTTATAGGTAAATGGATGCAACTCGAGAAAATACTCATAAGTGAAATAAACCAGAAGCACATGTGTAAGCATCGTATTATCTCTCTAGTATGAGAAACTGAAAGAGTAAATAAGATCCAAAATGTACAATAGACATGGTGAATCAAAAAGAAACTGGTCAAAAGGAAAGAGAGACTGGAATAGGGAAAAGAAAGAAGGGAAAGGGAAAAAAATTGTATATAAATATATATATATATATATATATATATATATATATATATATATATATATGATGGTTAAGATAGATACACTACCATTTTTACTTAGTTCATTGAAGAGTAAGGTTTGTGCCAATAATGTTTGGACAATTGAATGCTAATGTCTAGTGTCCTGAATAATTAACTTAAAGATAGTAATACATAATGTATTAACCATTGTTACCCTCCTATTATGTTGGTTTGAAAATTTGTTCTTCTTTTGATTTGTTTTGTTTTTTCTTCTCTTTAAAAAAAAAAAAAAAAAAAAAAAAAAAAAAAAAAAAGACCAGTAAGGTGTTCAGCAAGCTCAAAGATTATATAACTAAATAAATAATGGCTATGAAAAACAAAATGGTTAGTCAGTTTCAAGAAGACACAAATAAAAAGACAGCTGAGCTAACAAAAATGATATAGAACATGAATGACCAGTTTAGCAAACAATTACAGTCCATGAAAATATTCTAAACAGAAATCGAGAAGATAAAAAGCTATTGAAAGCGTGGTGGCACGCACCTGCAATGCCAGGACTTGGGAGGCTGCGGCAAGAGGGTAGCTGTGAGGTCAAAGCCAGCCTGGGCTACATAGTGAGACCCTGTCTCAAAAAAACACACAAACAAACAAAAAAACTATTGAAAGTATAGGCAGCAGAAGTGACCAGTATGAGGAAAGAACGTCAGAACCAGAAGATGGGGCTGACTAGGAGACCATACACTGAAATACCTTAAAAACAACAAGAGAAGAAGGGAAATGGACCCAACACCTGGTAGAAGACACAGAGAAGGTGAGCCTAAGACTAATTGGAGTTAGAGAAAAGTCAGAAGACAGTACAAATGGCATAAAAAAATCTGTTTACAGAAATCGTAACAGAAAACTTTCCAAGTATGGGGAAAGAATTCAACATACAGGTAAATGAAGCATATATAATGCCAAATAGCTATGACCAGAAAAGAACTGCTCCATGACAAAATCCCAGAAGTCCAACACAAGGACAGAATCTTAAAAGCATTAGAGAAATGCAACGAACCACTCATAAAGGTAAACACATTAGAATTACAGTAGACTTCTCAACAAAAACCTTAGAGGCCAGGAGAGCTTGGAGCGAAGTGTTTCATGCCCTAAAACAAAACAACTTTTAACCCAGACTAATATATCATGCAAAACTATCAAAATTGATGGAGAAGTAAGGAACTTCTATGCTAAAGAGCATTTTAAGAAATTCACGGGCCGGTGAGATGGCTCAGCGACATAAGCGCCTGCCTGGCAAGCGCAAGGTCCTGAGTTTGACCCCCCGGTACCCATGTGAAAAAAAAAAAAGAAATTCATCACCACCAAACCAGCACTCCAAAAAATTCTCAAGGGTGTCCTGGACAGAGATAACAAAGTCAACAACGCCAAAACGTCTAATGGAATCAAGAAGGGAGAACAGTTAACCAAAAGGGAAAAAATAAAGAAATCAGGAACAGAAAAACAATCCAATGACAGGAATGATTAAGACAATACTTTTCCATAGTAACTGTCAACATAAATGGTCTCAACTCCCCATCAAAAGACACGGAATGGAACACTGGGTCAAAAACCAACATTTGAGGGAGGGTGTATCATGTACAAGAGACACATTTAAACCAAAGAGACATTTGTAGACCAAAACTCAAAGGATGAAAAATACTTCATGCAATGGAAGTCCAAGCAAGCATGTGTAGCTGCTATCTTTCTCCACACAAAGTGGACTTCAAGTCAAAACTGGTCAGAAGAGGCAAAGAAGGCCGCTACTTGTTCGTAAAAGGAACAATTCCACAGGAAGGGAGAACAACTGTAAATATATGTACCAAATACCGCCACAGCCAACTTAATAAAACAAATACTACTGGACATAAAAGATCAAATAAACATCCACACATCATAGCGGGGGACTTCAATACCACACTTTCACAAACAGATCCTCTAGACAAAAAAATCAAAAACAAAATTTTTTTGCAGACTCTTGGGAGTTTTCTACCAGAACAGTCGTACCCACTGTCTACCTGGGATGGGATATGGGGCCAGGGCAGGAGGGCAGGATTTCCATGGGAATTTCTTATTAGCTTGTAGCTTTAGGGAGGCACTTCCTTGCCCCTGGCCCTTTTGAAAAGCGTGGCAATTCTGGGCAGCAGCAACACAGAGGAGGAGTGGAGTGAGGGTTTTGGGGGAGGGTAGGAATCAACCCCTCTGATAAGCAAGAACAGCCCAGGACAGTGGGGGAGGAGGCAAACAAAGGGACAGACGAGTGCCACCGACAAGGTATCCTGCTCCGCAGAGAGGCCAGACTTTTAGATAAAGCAGTGGTTTGCACTGGACGTGAAGCCAGGTCCCGTACAGGATTCAAGCCTGGCACAATGTGGGAAGCCCATGGAAGCTGTTTCGCAGGGCAGGGGTGGAACGCTGCTGGGATGTTTTCTGGACAGGAACCCATTAAAGGAAAAGACCTAAGAATAAAGCTAAGAACATTCTGAGCACAGTAAGAAAAAAAAGTTTCGAGTCTGCGGACTCCTGGGACCTCAGCATCTCTTCTCTGTTAAACGGTAACTTGGGGACAGAGGGTCCCATAGGCCAATAGATCACGGTCGGTGCCCAGCAGAGTGGCACGAGCTGGGGAGCCAATGTGTAGCACAGCACATGAAGTGCTCCCCTAAGGACCCCAGGAACACTCAACGCAGGCTCTACAGGGGCGAGAGGCCCTGCGAGATGGGGGTAGAAGAGCCCGTGACGTGGGGCGTTTTAGCTCATAAAATCCCTTTTCCACAGACCTGTGAGCTCAAGGAAAATTGAAAAGAGTAAAGGGAATGCCACTTCTGCCCCTCAGAACAGGGCTGCCCACCTCCTCCGTCAAACCTGTGCAATACGCTTCTGCCATCTTCATGGCACTGGAGGCTGTCGTGTCACCTGACCACCTACGAAGTCGCTGAAGATGGCAGAATGATATTGCACTCGCCATTAGGCTGCCTGTTCTCATCACGCCCCCTTGCTTCCTCTTCCTCCTCTCCCATCCCATAGAATGCTCCTAACAGCTGTCTCCAAGTTCTCCCAGGCTACAGAAATTGGTCTTGAAACTATCTAGCAAAACACTATTAATGCCCAATTCACACACTCCCTTCCCTCTCCCTTCCTCTCTGGACATCTCTCTTCTGCCTCTTCTTCCAGCGCTGACTAACCTTATATCCCTTCAATCTATTCTTCTCTTCCAAAGCTTCCCCTTAACCTACACCCATTCCTCCCCATCCTTTCTCTTCCTTCCTTCCCAATTCTCCCACCAACACTGAATACTTTTTAGAATCTCTAGTAGCCCTGGGCCCTCCACACCTCCTGCAACCTGATCCTTCCCAACTTCCTGTGCACGCCCAGCTCGCTGTGGCCCGAGGCCTTCCTCCTGACAGCTGGGCCCTTCCTGGTCCCTGCACATCAGCAAATAAGCCAATGTTCCAAAATAGTGTCCTGAATGATGATGACAACTGCATGGCTATTTTGGAAGGTGTGTGTGGCCAGAGGCCCGGAACAATACCGAAGTGACAATGGGTAGCAGCACTAGGCTGCCGGGCCGGCCCTGCCTGTGCACGTGAATTCATAAGCCTGGTATTTCTCCAAGAAGATGACCAGGAAATGGACGAGCTTCAGCACAGTACTGAAACTAGGTCACTCATGCCCTTTGTCCCTTTAAATACACAAGGACTTTACAGACATAAAAGTTGTTTCATCTATAACTGACTTTACCACTCTCACGAGGTTGACCAGGATCCAGAGTTTGTTTTGGAATAGGTTCGGGTGTGTTCCAAGCACCTGCTGCTTTCAAACGGCAGTTTCCAAAACAGACCAGAAAGGAGTCCAATGCATTCACAGCAATATCTTTCTTTGTTTTTCTGCAAGTTTTATAAAATGTGTGTACAGGGATGAACATAAGTTCACAGCTCAATGAACTTTCACAAAGTGAATATACCTGCAAAATCACCACCCAGATAAAGAAAGAGAATGCTACAAAAGCCCGAAGGCCTCTTCATACCCACTCCTGTCTCCACCAACCCCAGGGTAATAACTGTACTCCTGACATCCAAACCTGTACATGGTTTTGCCTGTTTTTCCAACTTTCAGTAATGGAATCATAGAATATATACATTTTGTGACCAGATATTTTCAGCGAACATTATGTTTGTGAGATTCATCCTTCTTGTATATAGTTCTAGTTAATTAATTAGTGTATTCTACTGGTACAACATTTAATTCACCCATTCTACTCCTGGGCATTTGGGTCATTTCCGGTTTGGGGGCATCACTAATAGAAGTGGTGTGAATATGCCAGAACATCTTTTTTAGGAAACACATTCTGTTGTATATATACACCTTGGAGTGGGATTATAGTTCTTAGAAATATATTTCGGAGAAAAAAAAATTGAAGTTTGACATGAACTTGACTATTGTAAGACACGGATGCTGTGATCCTGGTGAACCCAAGCTGGCCATAAGCACTGGAAGGAGCGAGCTCATTAGGACAACTGTGATGTTGGGGTCAGAGAATTGCCACACTGGTTTTACGTGATAGGGAAGAGCTCTGAATAAAGCTCATAGAATCATACGGACAAATAGGCTGTCTTCAGAAATAACTGTCTTCAGAGACTGTTTTAAGATCATATAGTTATTCTCCATTCATATGTGCAGAACTCTCTGACGGTGAGAGACAGGACTGGAGACTGAGACCATAGGAGGGAGGGAGAGTATGTTATATATATGTGGGCTCTAAAAAACCTGCTTTGGGAGTTTTATTAACAGACCTGGATGAAAGTAAGGGGGAAAGTGTGAGCCTATGATCTTAAAGAAAGAGGATTTACCAGGTATGGTGGCACATGCCTGTAATCCCAGCACTCAGGAGGCTGAGGCAGGAGGATCCCTGAGAGTTCAAGGCCAGCCTGGGCTACATAGTGAGTTCAAGGCCAGCCTGACCTACATAGCAAGACTTGTCTCAAAAAAAAAAAAAGGACTTCATGTCATTATTCTCTGTCCTGGGCCTTGATATCTTTTATTAACTAAATAAATTTATTTATATATGAATTATATATATATAAAATCTCAGGGCCTCTTACCAAGACTTCTAAAAATGAACAATTTCATTTAACTCCCACTATAATGAAAATTAATCTTCTCATTTTAGAAGTAGCAAAACAAATTCCCTATAGAATCTGCGTTTCCTGTCGTTAGTCAACCATCTTGGAAGTTCCTTCTACCTAGCAACCTGTGACCCATTCATTAACTGGGATGGATTGACGTACAGCGCCATCTTGTGTGCACAGTGGGGAACTGCTTTCTACTTCATACTCTGGTATTAGTTATTCAATATTGAGGACTGTACTATGCCTCATTCATTACGTTAGGTGCAGGGCATTCTGCAGGTAATAAGATCATTTAGAGTTCAAGTCTTTAAATTTTTTAAATTATATGTATTTTTAATTGGTGCATAACAACAAATATTGTAAATATTTATGGGGTAATGTGATGTTTTGGTACATGTAGATATTGTGTAATGTTTAAATCAGATTAAACATATCTCATCAAGCTTTTATTATTTATTTACGGTAGAATAAACTTTCAAACTCCTTCCTTTTTGCTTTTCTTGAGAAAGAATTAAATTTATTTTTTTACAAGTACGTGTTTGCAATACATAATAAATACATTCATCGTGGGGAATTAGTACATACACATACTGTATGCTAGTCCTTTTTACTTCTACACATGCTCCCCTTTCTCCTGTCTCCTCTAATCCCGACTGCCTTCCCAGCTCCACAGTCTACCTCTTTGTTTCTTATCTTTTTTTTCTTTTTCTTTTCTTTTCTTTTTTTTTTTTTTTTTTTTTGCTCCTTAAATTATTCATACTTTGGGCTTCTGATATAAGAGAAACCATGGGATATTTAACCTTCTGTGTCTAATTTATTTACTTTAGCATTATGGTTTCAAATGCATCCATTTTCTTACAGATGACTCAAATTTATCCTTTGTGGATGAGTAGTACTCCACTGTGTATATATACCAAGTTTTCTTTATCCATTCATTTGTTGATGACTTCTAGTTTTTTGAAATGTATGCTAATTATTTTTTTCTATAGTCATCCTACAGTGCAATAGCATACCAGAACTACTTGCTGTTACCTGAGTGTAACTTAGGACCCATAGATCAACCTCTCCCCAACTTTCCCTCTTCCTCCTACTCGCCCAGCCTCTGGTAACTGTCATTCTATTCCCAACTTCTGTGAGATAAACCCTTTTAGGTTCCACATATGAGTAAGATCATGTCAACTTGTCTCTCTGTGACTGGCCTATTCTACCTAACGTAATGACCTCCAATCCCATCCATATTGTTGCAAATGACAGGGCTTCATTCTTTGTATAGCTCAGGAGCATTCCACTGTGTATATGTATCACACTTTCTTTACCCATTGATCAGTCAGTGAATACTTACATTATTGGAGAAAATATTTGCAAATTATACATCTGACAGGGAGTTAATGTCCAGAATAAATATGGACTTCCAAAAACTCAACAGCCAAAAAATGGCGAAAGGATCTGAATAGACACTTCTCAAAAGAAGATATAAGTAACTCGTGGACAAGTACAAGAAAAATGCTCAATGTCATGAATAATCATAGAGATGTACAGCAAAACCACAATATGATAATCATCACACCCCAGTAAGAACGGTTATTACAGCAAGTGCTGCTGAGGATGTGGAGAAAAGAGAAGGCCTGCACACCTTTGTTGGGAATATAAGTTGGCACCACCATTATAGAAAACAATATATTGGTGTTCAAAAATTTTAAAATAGAACTACCAGGTGATCCAGCAATTCCACTCCTGGTATGTACCCACAGGAAGAGAAAGCCATATGTCAAAGAGACGCCTTCTTGCAGCATTCATTGCAGCCCTATTCACCATGGAGTTGAGTCTTTACGGGGAGAAGATGGGGTCACACTAGTTTTCCCAGGCTGCTCTTGAATCTGTAGGCTCAAGTGATTCTTCAACCTCAGACTACAGGTGAGCATCGCGCAGCCCAGCTTAGCCTTCAAGTCCCAGTGACCAGACGACTTTGGCAAATCTATTCGACTTTACTGTGCTTCAGCTTTCTAACTTGGAAATGAAGAGAAAAGAATGAAATTTGTACTTTCTAAGTATATATGAAAATTGAGATAAAACATGTCCATGTTTGTCACTTGGTAATCTATTCAACACATGGTAACTACAAAACATGATCCCTTAAAGAGTTGTTGGAGGAGGCAGACAATTACATGAAACCAGAAAATACCCCTTAAACACTAAAATAAAAACTAAAATATCCCTTGTCTATTTCATCCACACATAGATAAACATCAAAGCTACTATATTCTTACGTCTCACATTCAGGACTTATGCAGGAAAACTTCTTTAATCTCAGCCTAAAAAAATAAATAAAATGTCCAAGAAGACCATTTGTGTGTCCAAAGGACTTTCAAGAATGGGTAGTATGTTCTATAACATCAGTACATTCCTAAGTTATATTCCTCAAGCCTTAGTTGTTCCTTCTCACACTGTTAGTCACTTGCCCATCGCTGGGACAAAATCCAGTACCCACCATTTAAAGGAGGAGAAGTTTATTCTCCTTCTCGGTACTCAGAGGACGGGGTTCAAGGCTGGATGGCACCAAGGCAGGCACACCTGGGCGGAGGGCGGTGGAGGAAGACGTTCACCCGGAAGCCAGGAAGCAGAGACCCATCTCCAACAGGCCCCGCCTCCTAAGAGCAATTTCAGCCATGAACTGATCCAGGAGGAGCCACTCACCTTCCAAAGCCCCACCTTTGAATACTTGAGACTTCTAGGGGCTACTGTAGATATAAATTATACTTATTAAGATGCATGTTATAGTACAGTGTCTGGTTTAAGCCTACCCCAGAGAAACAGAGAAATCCCAGTTCCCCCCTAACGTTGCCTATTCTTATCACAGTTTCTGGGTGGCACAAGAATGATGCCTATAACCTCTAAACCCTACCAACCACCTTCTTTGCAAACAGCTCCAAGAGTTAGCTTTTCGACTGTTTCTTCTGTGTGCATGTGTGAATCACATTTATTATCCTTTATAAAACGCGGCTATACAGCAAATGTATTGAACTGGTTCCTCCTGTTTGCTAAAGCTGCTTTCCTGTCTGACACATTCCCCACCTCCAGGGAGCTCTACCGTGCTTTAGGGTGAGTCTCCCTTTCCCGTGTATCTCACCACAGCTGCTTCCGACCTGCGCCACAGACCCTCAGCTAAGCCTCAGTCCCGAGTGGGGCCTGGAGGTTGGGGCTCCGGAAGAACACTGCCAGTTGTCGTTCTTTCTTTGCTGCATCCACCAGAGGGAGCCTTACCTGAGCTTCTGCAGCCACCAAAACACTTCCTCCTCAGGTGAGCAACCAACACAGTAAAATTCACAGTATCTCCCATAGCTCGAAACTCGCGAGGCACACTAAAACATAGGAAAATATGACGCATAATAAAAGAAAAAAAACATGAAAAACCACCAGAAATGACACAGATTATAAAATAAGTGAAAAAGAACATTAAAACAGCTATTACAATTGTTTCCTATACGTTTAAGAAGTCAGAGGAAAGACTGCACATGTTGATAGAACATGGAAAATATTTTTTAAATACAATAAAAGGAAAAAAAGAAGAAGAAAAGTATAAAAATACTCAAATTGAACCAGGCAGAGTGGCACAAACCTGTAATCCTAGTTATTTGGGACAATGAGACAGGAGAATTATAAGTTTGAGCCAGTCTGGGCAACTTAGCACGAACTCATTTAAATAATTTAATAAAGTAAACAAACAAACAAGTAGAAATACTTAAGTTGAACTTCAGAGATTAAAACTACAATGTCTGACATGAAAATAGATTAGATAGGATTAATAGCAGATCAGACATTGAAAACAAAAAGATTAATGGACTTGCAGATATTGCAATGCAAGCCACCCAAATTGAAATACAGAGAAAAAATACTGCATTAGTGCACTGTGAGCCAACTTCAGTCTAATATATGAAGAACTAAGAATGTTTCCAATTTTTAAAAAAATCTAAATTGTCAGACAGCCCACCAGAATTTTTTAATAACTGTATCAGAGGAAAATAACTCATTTTTCTGTCTAAGGCCCCTGCAAGTAAAGCTTTGTGCCAGACCCCTTATGGTATCACCAATTCAGACAGGCTGCCCCTAGGGTGACACATGTTACTGGGATTCACTATCACATCATTCATTTGTTAATATTTTTAATAATATAAAACAATAGTTTACAAAAGAGGGTTTCCTTCCAGAAATGCAAGTTGTTCTACAATAAGAATACTATCTACATAAATCACTAGATCTATAAATTGAGAAGAAACCACATATTTTAGCACCATTCTAATGAAAAACATTAGCTAAAATAATAATAGGAAGAAACTATTTACACAAGATGGAAACTGTTTACCAAAACAAAATTTTGTTTTCAACCATGAAGGAAGAGACCGGATTTATTCTTCCTCCTTTCACCACTAAAAGCTGAACAAGATCCATGAAACAAAAGCTTCCTAGCATTGGACAACAGGCAGTGAGGACAGTGATGCCTGAGAGAAAGAACACAGTGACACTGAGCATGTCAGGTGCCCCCACCTCATTGCCTGGAGATGTTCCCGGGCTAACCACGAAAAGGAGAAACCAAAATAGAGCCACGTGGTCTCACTGGCTAAGAAGGCAAAGTTCAAAGTTTCAGCAGGGCAACGTGATAGCAAAGTATCAAGAAGCAGGAGCTGCAGAGTGAGAGCTCCAGTGATCTGCTAAGAGGTCCTGAACCTGGCTCAGAACATGTGTGTGTGAGGAAGCCAGTAAGGGTGGGGAAAGGACAACAGAGGAATAGGTAGAACATCTCAGGCATTCACAGTGGCAGAAGCAGTGTTCTCATCAGCAGCAGAGCAAGACCTCCTAGCACCCATTTTGTGGGTCTCTATCCAAGCTCCTCAGACAAGGACACCAGATATATTGGATTAGGACCCTATCCTTGTGCAGAATTACCTTGTCTTAAAGTAATTACTTTGCAATAAGCCTATTTCCAAATTAGCTGTCATTCTGAGGTACTACGAATTAGAATTTCCACATATGAATGGTGGGAGACAAAATCCAACCTATAATGTCCAGTGCAAAATACCTTCCAGGAAGATGGAGGAGTGGTGAGCAGCAGAGAAAGAGCCTGTTCAAGATTTGGTGTCCAGACACTGGAATATAGCAATGTGAGGAAGAGAAGAAGGAGGGAAGTGGATCCCCGGGACTCAGGAAGGATCTCAATCAAGAACTGAAGCCCATGGAGAGAGCAAAGAGAGAAACTTCAACAAAGTTGAAAAGGAAGTGGCAGATGGCACTTTCTTCCCGAGCCTAGACTCACTGTGTGGGAGGGGAGACTCGAACCTGCAGACACACAGTGACTACTGGCCATCCTAGAGGCCTCACAGAGAAATGCACCAGTGGAACGGAGCAGTGGATGCAGTGCGCTACGATGGCTGGTGAGTTACTTGGGTTCAGATATCCCGCAGGAGAGGGTGATTGGCCGGTAGCCATCTTGGAGAAGGGCCAACTGAGCTTGAAACTCAGAGCAACTGCTGGCTCCATCTAGTGACTCCCAGCCAATTTCAAGCCACAGGAGGTACACAGACTGTTGCAGGCCCAACAGGTATGGTTCCAACCTCACAACCAGAAACTAGCCTGAACTTCAGTGGAAACAAAGGTGCCGTGTCACTGGGATTATCCACTGCCCCACCATAAAGCTACTGCTGGATTGCTGGGATTAATCAACATGGATCGGGACTCTGTCTGCCCACATTGTCTACCAGTGAAAGCAGAGACACACATTGAAGTGGACATTTTCTTCTTTTCTTTTCTTTTTTCTTTTTTTCTCTCTCTTTTCTTGTTTTTTTTTTTTGTTTTCTCTTCATTGTCTGTTCTTGTTTTTATATGAGTGAGAACATGGTGTCTAGTTGGTGTTGGTGTTGGTGTTGTTCTGTTCTGTTCTTGTTTTTATTTCTTACTTCTCTCATTCCCTCCTGTCCTCTGCACCAGTTTCCCAAAGTTTGCGTAATCCCCCTTTGTCCTCCAGCCTTGCTTCTAATGTCTTCCTCTTCTTCTATTTCTCTATTTTTTCCCTAGCCCCTTTTAAATTTTCTCCCCTGAGGGTAAAACTGCCATATTGAGGGCTTATTTGCTGTATACAATTTTCTGGTTCATTTGTAGATTTTGTTATATAACCATGTCTTAGTTACTTTTCTCTCATTACTGAGACAAAATACCTGATGCCCAAAATTAAGGAAAGAAAGGTTTATTTAGCTCACAGTTTGTAGAGGTTTTAGTTCATAATTATCTGGCTCCAAGGCAGGGTGGCATGGCAGAGGGGCAACAGTTCATGGTGGCAGAAGACAGCAAAAGCAACAAGAGCAAAAAGGGGGAAGCAAGCCTCTTTTCCTCCCTTATACTGAATGCAGGCTACCCACCTTAGGGCAGGTGTATGCTCATACCCCCAATCCTAGCCCTAGACAATGAACCAATCACAAACTCTAGATTCAGCTGCCACCAAAAAGCCCACCCCCCAAGACCACATGAGGCTATGGGGACATCCAGACACAAACCATAACAAACCACAAAACTACTTCGTATGTTTAAAGGTGGCAAATTAATAAGTACCTCAGTTTGTGATTTTCTAGGCTGTATGTGATGCTATTGTTATTGCTATTTTTACCACTTTAGCCAAAGTGACATAACTGTTCTAACCAGTTGTTCTTCCTGGCATACCAAGAATGAGATTGTCTAAGACTCATAAAAAATACTATAGGTCAGTGCCAAAAAGCCAGAGCCAATTAGGCAACAACTTTTCATCCCCAATAAATAGAAGAGGTAGGATCTTGCAACAGACTCAAAACCCAAAAGTCAGCTACACCTGGAAGATACCTCTGAGAAGTAGTCATTTCCTAAGGGTCCTAAATACTAGCACTAAATCTACTTACCATAGGCAATTTACATGCATCAATCCAGAAATTAAGCTAAAAAAAAAAATAGAAAATGAGAAGACACTTAAACAAGATGCAACCCCAGACATCCAGCTCGCCAAAGGTAAATCCAGGGCAACGAGGTGGAACAACCCAAAAGACAGCCACCTGGACTCTCTGAAGTGGTAACAGCAGAAGTAACAAAGCAAATGAATGAGGCTCTAGAAAAAATCAAATCAGAAATAATTTCTCAGATAACTACAGAGATGGTGACCATAATGAAAGACATGCTTAGAGATTCTAGAGCAGATAAAGATGAAAAAAATAGAGGAGCTTAGGAAAATGGTGGAAACCATGAATGCCCAAAATATGGGGGGAAAAAATGGAATCCATAAAACAGATTCACACAGATATCCAGGAGATTAAAAATTCCATTGAAAGTATACACAGTAGAATGAGCCAATGTGAGAACAAAATCCAAGATATAGAAGACAGGATTGTGCTTAGTGATCATGAAAAGAAAGATTTCTTAAAAATAGTAAGGGACCATGAGATATCAACCCAGCAGCTGCTAGATTATACAAAAAGAATAACATAAGATTGATGAGAGTCAATGAAAACACAGAAGATAGGGTAAATGACATAAAAAATCTGTTCACATATATCATGGCAGAAAACTTCCCTGGCAGGGAAAAAGAATTTGACATACAGATAAGTGAGGCATATAGAACTCCAATTAGCCATGATCAAAAAAAATCTACACCAAGGGATCTCATAGTCAAGATTCCAGAAATTCAACACAAGAATAAAATGTTAAATGCTGTTAGAGGGCGGGTGAGATAGCTCAGCGGCATAAGTGCCTGCCTGGCAAGCACGAGGTCCTGAGTTTGACTCCCGGTACCCACATATGAAGAAAGGGCCGGTGATATTGCTCAGCGGCACGGGCACCTGCTGGCACACAAGGTCCTGAGTTCAACTGCCGGTACCCACAAAATAAATAAATAAATAAAAATAAATGCTGTTAGAGAAAAGAAACAAATCATCTATAAAGGAAAGCCCATCAGAATCACAGCTGACTTGAATCAGCTCTCCACACTGAAATCAAGGAGAGCTTGGAGCAAAGTATTTCAAGCCCTAAAAGAAAAAACCTCCAACCCAGATTGATGTACCCTACAAAATTATCTTTCAAAATTGATGAAGAAATAAGATACTTCCATGACAAAGAACACCTGAAGAAATTCATGAACAACAAACCAGCACTTCAAAATGTTCTGAAGGATATTCTAGGAAGAGATAACAAGGACTACAACTGCATTAAGCCCAACAGAAGGAATCCCCTAAGCAAGGCAAACAATTAAACACAAGGGGGAACCAACAACAGGAAAATAACATGACAAGTATAAGTTGATACATATCAGTTATAACCATTAATGTTAATGTTATGGTAGATGCGAGGCATATACCCACGGGAGACCGAGATTCGAGAGACAAATGAATTCTTTCATTGAAGCCGGCCATGGACAGCAGATGCTGACCCTGTGCCTTTGTGTCACCCTCCTTAAATATACATTTGGGGGTCATACAAAAGTCCTTGGTTGCCATACAGACTGCATTCATTGTTACATCATTTCTTTGGAATTTCACAAGGTTTTTCTCAAACATCAGGTTAATTAACACAGGGAATGGGGGTAACGGGTACCATCCTGTGCCAAAACCATTTATCTCTCCTTTATGACTGCAGGACTGTGATAAAAAACCATTTGTTCGTGATAACACCATTTGTTTCTCCTTTTTATAGTTTTATGACTACAGAAAGGGCAGTGGCACTAAAGTTCATCTAAAGGTTTTACCTATTAGTTAAATTCAGAGGCTAAGAAACAAAATGGAGATACTCTTGCCCTAGTATTAAAGGTCTCAATTCACCATTCAAAAGAAACAGACAGGCAGAATGGATCAAGAAGCAAGATCCAACAATATGTTGCATACAAGAAACACATTTAATTTAAAAATAAATTCATAGACTGAAAATCAAAGGATAGAAAACAATACTCCATGTGACAGGAACCCAGAACAAAGCAGGGGTAGCTACTCTGTCTGCCAACAAAGTGGATTTCAAGCCAAGACTGATTAAGAAAAACAGAGGATCCCTATATCCTTATAAAGGGAACAATCAAGAGGAAGAAATAGCAATCATAAATATATACGCAACAAATACCAATGCACCCAACTATACAAAACAAATATTAATGGACATGAAAAATCAAATAAGCACTAAGAAAATTGTAATGGGGGACCTCAATACACTACTGTCTCAAATAGACAGATCAACTAGATAACACATCAACAATGAAATATTAGAACTGAACCAAACTTTTGAACTAATGGACTTAGTAGATGTCTACAGAGTGTTCCACCCCAAACATCAGAATACAGACTCTTCTCAGCTTCACATGCAACACTTTCCAAACATCCTCCAGCTCATAGAACATGCTTAAGTAAATGCAAAGGAATTGAAATTATCCCATGCATAATATCAGGCCATAGTGCAGTAAAATTGGAAGTCAATGGCAAAAGAAACTATAAGAAGTTCATAAACACATGGAAATTAAATAACACCTTCCTCAACAATCAATGGGTCACAAATGAAATTAAAGAAGAAATTAGAAAGTTTCTACAATTAAATGATAATGACATACAACATAGCAGAACTTATGGGACACAATGAAAGCAATCCTACCCATACCAGGAAAATTTATAGCAGTGAACACTGATATCAAGAGAACATAATGAGATCAAATAAACAACTTAATGTTTAACCTTAAGCTTCTAGAAAAAGAAGAGCAGGTAAAGCCAAGAGCTTGAATGAGGAAGGAAATTATAAAGATCAGAGCAGAAATTAATGCAATGGAGATTAAGAAAACAATGCAAAGAATCCATGAGTTGAAGAGTTGGTTCTTTGAAAGATTAAATAAAATTGACAAACCCTTACCCAACCTTATCAAAAAAGGAAAGAAAAGACTCAGATCCACACAATTAGGAATGAAAAGGCTGAAATCACAACAGATCCTGCAGAAATCCAGATCATCTATTCCTTCTTCAAGAACTTCTATTCTAATAAAATGGAAAATGCAGAAGAAATGGACAGATTCCTAGATACATATGAATTACCAAAGCTGAATCAAGAAGATATAAAAATCCTAAATACACCTATATTGAACATTGATATCCAAGATGAAATTAAAAACTTACCAACAAAGAAAAGCCAAGGACCTGATGGATTCACTGCTGAATTCTATAAGAAATTTAGAGAAAACCTGATACCACTACTTCTCAAACTCTGTGATGAAATTGAAAGGGAAGCAATACTCCCAAATTCATTCCACAAATCATGCATTACCCTGATACCAAAACCAGATATGGACCCAACTAAGAAAGTGAACTACAGGCCAATCTCCCTAATGAACATAGATGCAGAAATAAGATATTGGTGCACAGAATACAGCAAATCATCAAGAAAATTATACACCATGACAAGTAGGATTCATCTCAGGGATGCAGGGATGGTTCAGCATAAGTAAATCAAATGTAATACACCATATTAACAGTGCCAAGGACAAAAACCATATGATCATCTCAATAGATACAGAAAAAAAGCTTTGGACAAAGTCCAATATCCACTCATGATAAAAAAAAAACCCTACAGAAAATTGGAATAGATGGCCTTTATCTCAATATGATAAAAGCCATCTATGACAAACCAACAGCCAACATCATACTAAATGGACAAAAACTGAAAGCTTTCACTCTAAAATCAGGAACAAGGCAAGGATGTCCACGGTCACCACTCTTATTCAATATAGTTTTGGAAACTTTAGCTGGAGGAATTAGACAAGACAAAGAAATAAAAGCAATAATGATAGGAAAGGAAGAACTTAAATTATCATTATTCATGGATGACATGATACTCTACATAGAAGACCAAAAAAACTCCACCAAAAGACTTCTAGATTTAATAAGCCAATTCAGTATCATAGCTGTGTACAAAGCCAATACTCAAAAATCAATTGCCTTCTTGTACACAAATAACAAACTCACTGAGAGAGAAATTAGGGAAGCAACACCTTTCACAATAGCATCCCCCAAAAATGAAATACCTAGGAATCAATCTAACAAAGGAAGTAAAAGACCTCTACATTGAAAACTACAGTACTTGGAAAAAGGAGATTGAAGTGGATATCAGAAAAGGGAAAGAGGGGGCCAGTGAGATAGCTCAGTGGCATAAGTGCCTGCCTGGCAAGCACAAGGGCCAGAGTTTGACTCCCGGAACCCACATACAAAAAAAGGGCCGGTGATAATGCTCAGTGGCACAGGTGCCTGCTGGCACGTGAGGTCCTGAGGTCGACCCCCGGTACCCACAAAAAAAAAAAAAAGAAAGAAAAGAAAAGGGAAAGATATTCCTTGCTCTTGGGTAGGAAGAACCAATATAGTGAAAATGGCCATATTTCCAAAATTGTTATACAGATTTAATGCAATTCTGGTCAAAATTCCAATAGCATATCTCACAGAATTAGAGAAAGCAATCAAACTTCATTTGGAACCAGAAGAGACCTAGAATAGCAAATGCAATTCTGGTCAACAAGGGCAAGGCAGAGAGCATCCCAGTCCCTGATTTGAAATTATACTATGAAGCTACTGTGATTAAAAACAGCACAGTACTGGCAAAAAAAAAAAAAAAACAGGCCCAAGGATCAGTGGAACAGATTAGAAGATTCAGAAACAACTCCAGACATACTTAGCCACTTTATCTTTGACAAAGGGGCCAAACACATTCACTGGAAGAATGATAGTCTCTTTAATAAATGGTGCTGGAAAAAACTGACTTTTCACATGCCAAAGATTAAAACTAGGCCCATGTCTATCACCATGCACTAAAGTCAAAATGGATCAAAGATCTAAATACTAAAACAGAAACATTAAACCTCCTGGAAGAGAAAATAGGTAGAACTTTTGAAGACATTGGTGTAGGCAAAGACTTTATGGATGAAACCCCAATTGCACAGGAACTATCACAAAGAATCAACAACTGGGATCTCATCTTATTAAAAAGATTTGTACTGCAAGAGAAACCACCAAAAGAGTGAAGAGACAACCCACAGTGTGGGAAAAAATTTTTCCCAGCTGTTCCTCAGACAAAAGACTACTATCTAGAATACATAAAGAACTCAAAAAATCAGACTGCCCCCAAATTTAAAGACCCAATCCAAAGATGGACATCTGAAATAAAAAGATACTTCTCCAATGAAGAAGTGGAAGTGGCAAATAAATATATGAAAAAATGTTCAACATCACTGGTCATTCAAGAGATGCAAATTAAAACAACACTGAGATTCCATCTCACTCCAGAAAGAATAGCTATCATCAAAAAATCAACTGATAACAAATGCTGGCAGGGCTGTGGGGGAAAAGGAACCCTTCTCCACTGTTAGTGGGAGTGTAGACTGGTGCAACCACTGTGGAAATCAGTGTATGATTCCTCAAAAAACTAGGACTAGAGGCTCCATTTGACTCAGCTATTCCCCTTCTTGGTATCTTCCCAAAAGAATTAAAAGCATCATACCACAGCGATATATGCACACCCATGTTTATAGCAGCATAGTTTGTAATAGCTAAATGTTGGAAACAGCCCAGATGCCCATCAACTGATGAATGGATAAAGAACATGTAGTTTTTTTATACAATGGAGTACTACTCTGCCATAAAGAAGGGTAAGCTTGAGACACTTCTAGGTAAATGGATGTACCTTGAGACCATACTTTTAAGCGAAATAAATCAGACATACATGTTTAAATACTGCATTGTATACTCTTGTTCATATATGAGGCTGGCTGTAACTCAAGATTTTCATTGAGAGGATCAAATACTGCGTTGTTTCTCTGGTGTTTGGTCACCAGTTGTGGCCCTCATGGATGGAGCAAGGACCTCTCCAGGTCCTGATTGGAAGGCACGTCCTTGAGATTTCTCAAGTCCCCTCTGAGGTCTGAAGGAGGATTCCCGGGTCCCCACTGGAGCAGTTCACATTGGACCCCAAAGGGAGGAGGTTGCAATCTGTCTGTCTGTCTGCCTGCCTGCCTGCTTGCCTGATTCCGGTAAGACCCCCAGGGACACCCCAATTAGTCTGTCTGTCAGTCTTGCTCAGTTAGAGCAGAAGAGCTTGATCAACTCTTGTTAGTTAAGGCAACCCTCAAGGGAAGGGGGGGTTGGAATGTTTAACCTCTGAGTGCCTGCCAAAGGAATGTGTGAGTGAGTGGAATGGACAGTATAAGCAATAGACTGCTCCATCCGTGCACCAAGACTGGGAAGCACTGGTTGTGGTGGCTGATTGGGCCCTCACCTGTGGTTCCATGGCAATCAACATACGGCATAATGGAGGCCTTGCACCCTCCTTAGCTAAGTTGCACCTAAGTCCCCATGAGGGGCATGGCCAGGTGGGCATCGGAATGGTCTCTCTCTCTCTCTCTCTGAGGTGCACCCACCCTTTGTCTGTCGTGCCATTATTCAAGGGTATACAACATACCCATAGGAAGCCAGAAATGGGAATTAATTAGTCCAAACCCACAGTCCCTGACTGCAGGAAAGAGGGCTTTTACAGAGCTAAAAATGAAACCAAGCCACTCCCTGCATCTCAAAGAAAAACATAAAAAGGAAAAAGAGGCCTATTCTTCCTGAGAATTCTGCCTTGGCACCCTCATCAGCCACTGCCAGCCAGTTGAACTGGTTCCAGCTAGCCATTGCCTGCATTCAGCCACACAGCCCTCTCCCCCACCCCAAGATGCACCTATCCTATTCAGATGATGTCATCTAATGCCCACCCAAGATGACTGTCAACAATTCCTTCTGAGTTCCACATTTTGACTGAGGCAGAATTGGACTGTCAGCCCTGACAAATGAGTTACACCCTGTAAGGCCTGGAAAGGACAGACTGAGTTCTATTAAATTGGGCCCCTGAGAGTCTGCAGTCATTGCAAAACTCAGGGGCAAACCTGTGACTTTCCTGGTAGACAATGGAACAGAACTCTCTGGCTTCAAAAGTTCCTCTGTCAAGAAGTTACCATCACCGGGGCAACTGGGACTCTTGCCGCTCACCCCTTCTACCAGACACAAACTTGCAGCCCGGGAGGATATCTCTTTCCACCAAGCCAGTCAGCCTCCCTCTCGTTTAATCCTGCAATTCAACTTTGACTGTTCCTCAAGAGGAAAATGACGCCTGCATCAGCCTGAGACAGATAACAGGGATCCTGAAGTTCTAAAAACTCTCCTCACAGAGGTATGAACTAAAGATTCACCTTCAGGCCTGGCCATCAACCATGCCACCTCACCGCAACCCCCAGCCCTGTCAGATGACTCCTTCTGACTCTGTTTAATACTGAGGAGTGCCACTGCATTTTAGATGGGGCCCAAACTTGGTTAAAGTCAAAAGTCCGCACCACTGTGGTTAATCCTGATGCTTGGGTGAACAGAGTCCTGCTCCAAGTGTGTCCAAACTGGGACTGTAATGTGACAGAGGACCACAAAGCCTAAATCAGTACTGCACTGCTTTCCTGGCAGGCCTGAAAGAGGGAGGTAAGAAGCCAATGAACATGTCTAAAGTTGCTGAAGTCACCCACTGGAGCCCCCACTAAAAAGAAATTCTGCCAAAGCAGATCCTGTGAGATTGGTGGGCCTTTTATAAAACATGAATTCCTGTACATGCCTGAGTGCCCTATACCTCTCCTGTGACCAGCCTCCTTCACACTTGGGTCCACTGTCCTGGACTTGATATTGACTCTGACTGTACCCCAGGAGAAAGAATGGTGCCTACATCAGCCTGAAATGCCTGATAATCATAGCCCTGAAACTCTAAGAGACTCGTTTCCAGAAGTATGGGCAGAGGACTCACCCCCAGGTTTGCTATCAAACCCCTTTGTGATCAAGCTCTGTCCCAAGGCAACCCTCACCTGCATCAAACAGTATCCCATGAGGTTTCAAAACCAAAAAAATCTTTAAATACACCTCTCCTGCCTGTAAAGCCAGTTCAAGATCTCCAAGCTGCCAGTGCCACCATGATTGCCCTCCATATACCTTGCCTCAGTCTTCTGTCACCCACAGCCTGCTGGTGCACCTGCCTGGACCTACAGAATGCCTTATTCTGCCTTCAATTGGCTCCTGTCAGCCAGCCCCTCTTTATAAAGACCTCTGTTCTGGAATCATAGTCAACTGACCTGGACTCAACCTCCCAGAGGTTCAAAAACTTGTTTCCTCTTGGAAAAAACACTTCTGATTAATGATCCTGCTGGAAAGACACAAAAGCTCTGCTACAGTATCTGGCAGAAACTGGTTACAAGAAAGAAACTCCACAAACTTCTTAGAGCTGCTGGCTTCTATAAAATCCAGATCCTTGAGTTCACAAAAACAATGATGCTTACTCAGATTGTCAGTCCCTGGCAGCACCCAGTAGCCCACCTGTCTCTAATAGAACTGTCCTTCTGATCAAGAAAGCTGACAAGCTCACCTGTAGGCCAAGACCTAACAGTCCAGGTGCCACAAGCTGTGCTGGACCTCACCCAGTACAAAGGACTCTTATACAAAAATCCCTGCCTGACTCTTATGGCAATAAAACTACTCAATCCTGCCACATACCTGCCACAGAGGTGGGCCCAACAGACCATGACTGCCTGGCACTGCCTAATAAACTGATCTTAACCAATCAGACTTAAAAAATAAACCCCTGACAGATGCTGAGTACACCCTGTTTATGGATGGAAGTAGCTCTGTTAGGACAGGCTAGATATGCTGTTGTCACATTGAACAAAACTATTTTGGCCAAAACTCTCCTGCAGGGATGATCTGTACAGCAAACTGCTTCCTGCTACTGTTTAAAAACCTGCCACCAATGTAAAATAATCTGGACCAGAGGCCTAAGCCCCCTCTAGGGATTCAATTGATTGAAACATCAACCCCAGCCAGAAAAAATTTACCCAGTATTCCTGGAAGATCAGAGCCAGACCTGCCCCCACCATTTGTTTTGTAAGCTTAAGCCACAGTGCTGACACCCGTATCCCTGCAGGAGTTCAGGCTTCAGTGTCTGTGTCACTGGCCCTGACCTCATGCATTATAGTGGACTCTCCCCATTTAAAGACACATAGATAGATTACACAGAGATAAAACATAACCCTACAGAAACAACTTGTAACCAGTTAAAAGACCAGCTATACCTGTAGACATTCCTGCACACAAATATAACCCAGGTACATATTAACTACCTCTACAAGTTTCAGAAATCCAGCCTTAGATCTGCTAAAAAGTTTACCTGGACAGCTCCTCTGAGGTCACTCTGAAGAGACAATGCACTCAAAGCCCTGCTCTGGTCACTCTGGATGCTGAGCTATGCATGGCTGAAGCCTGAGGACACAGTTCACAGGATTGCTCCATACCTAGTCCTCTTGACTTTTGTGTCTTTTCAGGCTGCTTACCCCAGTCCTTTCTTCCCTGTCCCCCTGCTAGCTGTGGTTTTTAATTGACCTGGATTCTGCTTACCCCAGTCCTCACTTCCCTGCCCCCCCACTAGCTATGGTTTTTGCCTTAAACTCTAGATGGTTGCCCCAAGAAAATAGAACAATCAAACACTTGTCTGAGATTTGGTGAGCATTTGATCCTAGATCAGATTAACTCCCTCACTACCTTACCAGAGTAATGTTACAGAACAGACAGGCCTAACTTCTAGTTGGGCCTAATTTCAGAAGATCACCACATGTAACATGCCCAGCAAAGATTTGCCAGGGAAACTAGAAGAGGGGGGTAATGTAGCAGAAAATGACCCCTCCCCAACCTGTATACTTCAGTTTCTTAGTTGCCCACATAATAGTTCCTGTTCCAGATCTGGTTGCTCCCGTCTCTTAGAAATGGCTGGGCACTGTGATGCATAGCTGGTCACTATGATGCACACTGTATAAACCAATCCCCAATGGACAAGCCATTCTGCCTCTGTACTTCCTGCTTGCTTATCTCATATAAGCCCTAGACCACCAGAGATCAGGGCCTAATATTCTGGGAATGATCCTGGTCAGTGCCCATTGATGCAAATAAATCTGCCTCCAAATCCTGGGTGTCATTTCAGTATTTCTGCTTGCCATTGCACCATGCCACCCAGCTTTGGAGCCAGCCAACTATGGACTGAAACCTCTACAAACTACAGCCAAAATAAATTTTCCTCCTTTAACATATCTCGGTGACAAAAATGTAACTAAGACACTCACAGTTAATTTCACTTTGATTTTTATGGCTGCACAAAACAATATTTATTCCATTCCTTTACTTTTATTTGTTCCTGTTGTCTTATTTATGGAAAATAAGAAGGAACTTGGGACATCTTTTTCTAAACTTGGGACATTAAACCAAGCTGAAGGAAAAAGGGACTTTCCACAAAATCACTATGGGAGAGGGAAAGAGTCTGTTAACCATGCCTTATGGCAAATTATGAACAACTATGTACAATTACATATCCCTTTTAATAAATCGTGTGGAAGGTTTTAATTAAGCAGGGATTGCCTTCTGAGAGCAGTTGGGCCTGTGTAAGCTGCACACTGAATGACATGGCCCAGGACAAGCAGGCAGTTGGGATGACACCCATCCTCACAGGCAGTGCTGATTCCCAGAAATTCATTGTGGATAACACACTCTGCCCAGGCCACTTGGGTGCTCGGGGTCCAGAACAGCATCTCCAACAGCAGCCTAGGGAGCAGGTTCTGTGAAGTGGTCCTCAGTTTTTGATTTCCCAGCAAGCACTTTCTCAGCGAGCAAATCTTGCTTGTTGAAGAACAGAATCACAACCAACCACACTGCACAGCCGTCGGTAGTCCCAGAGTCTCCTGCAGTCTGTCGGTGCAGTTCCCCTTCCAGATGACCACCTGGAAGCTGCTGCTGACTACCACGAAGGTGATGACAGTCAGTCATGTCCCTAGAACGCAGGACCCACCAGCGGCAGTCATCATGCTGGCCGCACAGGTTGAACATGTGAACATTGGCTGTGTCCATCCTAAACTTGGTATCGAAAATCCCAGAAATCAGAACACAGCAGCAGAGCAGGTCCCTGCCACCTGACACACACTAAGCCTGCTTGCTGAGCTCAGTCCTGCCTGATACGGGGTGGGGTGTTCACAGCAGGCACGTACTCTGCATCCTCCTTCGAAGCCCAGAGCTGCACCGAGAACTCGGGCGGGCAAGGTGTGGTCAACCCACTCAGAATGCAGTCACTGGCAACCAGTTCTCCAACTTGACCAGCCCCACGACGGCACCTGCTTTCTCATAGCAGTCATGGTGACTTCAGTGCCTCTTTCCGGTTGTTTTGTTTGCCTTCTCACCATGTCTATTGTTCCTGGCAGCCTGCGGGTGCTCTCAATGAAACCCATTGATATGAAAGATCCTCATCTGTTTCACTGGGTGATTTTGCCAGATTCTCAAGCACCCAGCAGCTGTCAGGGCCACAGACCTTGTTGTATGTCCTCACCTTTTGGTTGGCCTTGCACTGTGCCTTCTGCCCGTGGCCTGCGTCCTCAGTCTTACCGTGCGTAAGGCAGCAGTTGGCCAGGTGATGGATCTGCTCCTCTGCCGAGAGTGCACCTAGAGTTTGGGGGAAGGGATGAGGAGGGGCCTCAAAGTGTGCACAGCAACAGGTTCCCTGGGCCAGGCCCAAGCAGACTGATGGCCACCACCAGCCCAGGCTGACAAGAGGAACACAGTGAGCCTCTCGAGAAACCCACTTAGAATAGAAAGGCACTGTCATATTAAAAGAACATGGTGTGGAAATTCTGCCCTGATAACCCTAATCAGAAGAAAACTGGATTAACATCAAATAAAGTGAGTTTCTTTTTTTTTTTTTTTTTTTTTTCATGTGGGTACCAGGAGTCGACCTCAGGACCTCACGCTTGCCAGCAAGCGCTTGTGCCACTGAGCGATATCACCGGCCCTTTTTTTCCTTTATGTGGGTACCAGGAGTCAAACTCAGGACCTCGCGCTTGCCAGGCAAGGCACTTATGCCACTGAGCCATCTCACCGGCCTGAAAGTAGGTTTCTTGACAAGGAATATTATAAGGATAAAACAGATCATCCCATGATGATAAAGACATTAATTAATAACAAGGACATAACAATCCTGAACATGTATCCTCCTGACAGCAAAGCTTCAAAATTAAATGTAACAAAAACTGATAGAACTGAAAGGACACAGATAAGTTCCTATTCATAATTGGAAATTCCAACACACCCCTTTCGGCAATTGAAAAAGAAGTAAACCAAAATTTTAAACATAGTATAAATTCTGAGCAACACTAAGAACCAAATTGATCTACCTAACTTTTACAAGACACTCTTTCCAACAACAGAATACACATTTCTTTTCATGTGCCAAAGGAACATTTATCAAAATAGACCATATTTGGAGCCATAAGACATGTCTCAAGAAAAGGATTCAGGTCAGAATATATTCTCTCACCACAGTGGAATTAGAAATCAGTAACAGTAAGGTACCTGAAAAACTCTGAGATATTTGAAAATTAAAACACATTTTTTCCCATACTGGAAACTGAAGTCAGGGCCTTGTACAAGGTAGGCGAGCATTCTACTACTGAGCAGTATCTCCCACCTGCTCCACTCTTTTTTTTTTTTTCCTTAAAATATCATCTTGCTACCATTGTCTAAGATGGCCTTGAAATTGCAGCCTTCCTGCCTCAGCCTCCAAAGTATCAGTGCACCACCATGCCCAGTTAAAACACATATTTCTTTAGAAGAAGGAGAAGGAGAAGCAGGAGGAGCAGAAGGAGCAGGAGCCAGGGGACAACATCATAAAAAATTGTAAAATGCTAACACCATTTCATTAAAAACCGGAGATATAAGAAAAGAAGGATGTCTGCTATCACTACTAGTATTTTATATTGTTTCATAGGGTCTAGCTAATGTAAAAAGGCAAGAAAATTAAATAACGTGTATATTTTTAATATTCATAAATAGTGGCAATATTGTTGATAAGTAATGTGATTGTATTATCAAGAATTCCCTTCTTTTCCATTAATAGTATCATAAAATTATGCATCTTTTCTTTTTCTTGCTATGTGGCCCAGGCTGGCCTCCAACTCCTAATTCTTCTGGCCCAGCCTCTAGAGTAGCTGGGACCACAAGTGTGTAGCACCATGCCCAGCAAAATTATGTCTCTTAAACTCACACCTTATTGCATAGATATGAACATACTAACTACATCTTCAGTAACAGCATTGATGCTACTACTTTTATCTCTGTGGCTAAAACATTTTCAGATGAAGTTGCTGCAGTAGCTGCTGGCTTAACATTCCCATGTTTATTACATCACCTCTCTCATCTAATTTTTCGTATTTGATTCCTTATAATCCATAGTCTAATAGCTTCCTGATTTGCTTTGATTGTAATTGGAGTTGGAAAGTTACCTCGTCTTTCTTGGGAGAGGTATCTTGAATGGTTTTAATTGCTTGTTGAATGTTTTCAACATAGATTTTCAGTATGAATAAACTTTGGGGAGTTGGTTATAAGGTTCGGTGAGTTTGCTGATGAGAGCTGAGATCTCCTATTCTATGCCTAGTACATCTCTCTTCCACCTCCACTCCAGCGGAACACAGAGAACACCCACTGTGTCTTACCCACAATTCCACATTCCTGCTTCATCAAAGCAGATGTTCACTCAAAACTTATGGAATCGGGAGATTTCATTTCCTCAAGTCTTGGTGCCAATAAACTTTTCTCAAAAAGTTTTTGAGAAAAAAGCCAGATTGACACATTATTTCCTCTAAAGCCTCTAATCTTCAAAATACCAAACCTGTTTTCATTCTTAACCTCTTTCCATTCTTTCTGCATTCTGTCATTTACTCCTTTCTTCTCTTTGGTAATTATCAATATATCCCTGTCTGTATTCCTGTATGAAATATTTCAAAGACAAAATTTTTTAAAAACTTACATGTACACCAATATATGCATATCCGCTATTAAAGAGATGTGACTCTGTTTGTCATTTTTTTTTTACTTTAGATCTCTCTAACAAGGAACCTTTGTAATCTGCTTGCTGCGTGTCGTGTAAGTGCCATGGGAATATATAAATATTCTCATATCAAATATATATATTTTGATTATCACACCAGTCCTATGTGGTAGATTTAACCATTATTTCCATGTCACAGGTGGAGAAATTTATGCACGCAAAAAGATAAGCTTGTAGGGCCGGTGAGATGGCTCAGCGGCGTAAGCGCCTGCCTTGCAAGCGCGAGGGCCCGAGTTTGACTCCCGGAACCCACATACGAAAAAGGGGCCGGTGATATCGCTCAGTGGCACGGGTGCCTGTTGGCGCGCGAGGTCCTGAGGTCGTCCCCCTGGTACCCACAAAAAAAAAAAAAAAAAAAAAAAAAAAAAAGATAAGCTTGTACTTTGACACAGTTGATAACTGGAAGATTTGAGATCTGAACCCAGATGAACTTCCCAGTCATGCCTGCAGAGACCTATCTCCTGCAACTAGCTTCACTTTCCAAATCACATTTAGCTATAAACCCACAGTGGACTAAGCCACTGATGGGTATCAGCCCCCATGATCCAGTCACCTCTCCAAAGCCCCACCTATGAGCACACGAGGCTTTGGTGGTATATCTAGATATAAACCACAACACCAAACGTAGGGCTGTAGGAAAAATAGAGACCCTCCTGAACTGCTGGGGAGTTTTATTTTGAAAGGTAGTAAGGTTACATTTATTAAAGGTAGGAAAAGAAACAGGCTCTGCAGAGTGAGTTTGGGGCAAGTAAAAGTAGGAAAATAAGTACACTCTACAGGATGAGAGAGGGCCACCATGAGAGAACACAGAAATGGTGAGCTCAGTGTCAGCTTTCCGCTTCGTATCACCCACTCCTCAGCCCTGATGTCGGGTCTGGGCTCTCCTGCCCAGAACTGTTCAAGTTCTCTCAGGAAGTCTACGTGAAGGACTTCGGGAACTGTTCTGTACATGTACCCTAGGATTTTGTAATTAACAGGTCATTTGTACTCCCCTAGCCAGTCTGTCACAAGCTGCTGTCCTGCCTCATTTCCCCCAGAGACACAGGTCCCCATAATCCTTCATGGGGTGCTGAGGGAGTGGAGGTCTCCTTCTTCGTACAGCTACTTCCTGCTGAAGGGGCTGCAGGCCCTGCCTGCTGTGGGTTATGTGCTGTCCAACTACCTCCTCCCTTGATTGCTCCCTGCTTCCAGACCGCCGCGTCATGAGCTGTTTCTCTTCTGGCATTTCCCTGTGCCATCCTGCCCGTCTTGAACTATGCAGCTATGTCCTGAAACATCTACAAACTGTGAACCAAAATAAACCTCTCTGCCCGGTGTGGTGGCCCACGCCTATAATCCCAGCAATTGGGAGGCTGAGGCAGGAGGGTTGCCATGATTTTGAGGCCAGCCTGAGCTACATAGTGAGTTCAAGGCCAGCCTGAACTACACAGGGAGACCTTGTCTCAAAAAAAAAAAACAATAAATAAATAAATATCTCCTTCCTTAAATTGTGGGTATCAGGTATTTTGTCCTAGCAATGAAGAAAGTAACTAAGACAGATTTTGGTACCAGAGAAATGGGGTTTTTACTGTGACTACCTAATCATGTGGTTCAGAAGCCTCTGAAACTGGAGTGCAGAAGGAGTTTGGAAAGGTTTGGAGATGCTGACTGGAGAAGTAGCCCTAGAATGCTGTAAGACCAGCTTGATGAGAGATTCTTATCAGAGCTCAGAAGACCACGATGTTAACAGAAATACAACAAGTAAAGACCAGTCTCAAGAGGCTTCAGGTGGGAATAAGGACTGTTTGGCATGTTTGGACGCCCAGCCATGTGTGTTATGCTCTGGCAGAAAATTCGTCTGCATTTTGCTCATTTCCTGAGACTTCATAGGAGACATTAAAGGCAGCAGATTTATTAATCTGGTGGAGGAAATTTCAAGGCAGCCAAACATTCAGGCTGTGAATTTCAGCTGGCGGCTTTTAGCCAGATCTACACTGTGAATCAAGAGCAAACATCCCAGCAGAATGATTTTAGAAGTTTTGAGATTGGCCTGAAAAGAAGCTCAGGTAAAGTTGGGGCCTGCAAAGATGGAGCAAAGGAGAACTTTGTTGGTAAAAAGATTAGCATTAAAAGGAAGCCAAGGATTTTATAACAGGGCAATAGGAAAAATGCCTTGAAGGAATATGAGGAAATAAGGCTCTGTGGTTGATTAACTAATGGGCAGCTTGTAACATCCAGCTGAACTGAATCAGCATGGGGCTGGGTGTGGAAGGCCTACCTGAAGATTGTTGCTGACAGCATAAAAGGAGAACTGGAGGAGAAGGTGTGCTGTTGAACCTCCTGGAGAAGCTTGTCACCCTTGTTTTCTTGATATGAACTCAGGTGTTCTCATCTTTGGAGGAGCTTGGGTCCTAGCTGTCACTGAGGATGGCTGCAGTTCTCTTCAGGGGAGCTCTGGTGATTTCTTTGAGCACCACTTCCTGCCTCCAGTGCAGATCCCTCTGTCTGCGGGCACTGATCCTTCATCCCACTGGCACAGGATTTCTAGCTTCCACCACTGACCTTTGGGCCTTCCCAGTGCAGATCCTTGATACAGACTTGCATGAGACATTGTCATGGGCTCTAGGCCTCCAGCTGGACTCATGGAGGACATTGCCATGGGCTCTAGGTCTTCAGTTGGATTCATGCAGGACATTGCCATGGGATCCAGGCCCTCAGATGGATTCTTTTGGTCTCTAGTGCATGGACAGATTTCCTGCACTCTTCTGCATTTGACTCTTTGGGTGAATATTTTATTTATTTTTTTTTTTTTTTTTTTTTTTTTGGTGGGTACCGGGGGGGACGACCTCAGGACCTCGCGCACCAACAGGCACCCGTGCCGCTGAGCGATATCACCGGCCCCTTTTTCGTATGTGGGTTCCGGGAGTCGAACTCGGGCCTTTGCGCTTGCAAGGCAGGCGCTTAAGCCGCTGAGCCGTCTCACCGGCCCTGGGTGAATATTTTAAAATAATCCTATCAATTATATGTCCTGTATTAAATCTATTCCCTTGTAAACCTTGACTACAACATGCTCCATCCTTTGCAGGTTCAAAATTGTAAAGGCAAAAGACTTTGGGAAGAGAGCCCTTTTGCTCCAGAATGGTGGCTGCCTAAAGAACGGAAATTGATTCCCCAGGATTCAGTTCACTGTGCTCAGCCATCCAGGCACTCAGAGGACTCTGCAACCACTGGCAAGATGCAAAAAGGCTCAGTTACTACTCCAAGTGGCAGCAGACTTTGACATCATCCACATGGTGCTGGTTTTACAGGCATGCAGAATGCAAGATTTGTGGGGTCAGGAAAGCTTCCACCCAAATTTCAGAAGAAAGCCTGGGAATCCAGGTAGTGTGTTCCTGAGAAGGCAGTGTGTGAAGCTGTGAGAGTAAAGCTAAAATTGCTGTGGAGACTCCAGGACATTGAAAAAGCCAGAAACATGGAAAGCTGCAAGGAATGAGCAAAGCCCACCCATGAGAGAAGCTGTGATGGCTACAGTCACCACCAGTAATGCTGAAGGGACAGTTACCCAAGCCCTTTGGAGTTTACATCTTGCCACAGATTGTCCTGGGTGCTGGATATGGAACAACAGGATTTAATGTTTGCCCTGCTGGATTTCAGTCTTGCTTTGGTCCCTTCTATCCCCTATTTCTATCTTTTGGGATGGAAATGTTATCCTGTGCCAGTGTATGTTGGAAGTGTTTAACTTTCTTCTCATTTTTACAGGGCTCACAGTTAAGGATTTGCCTTAAATCTCAGAGAAGACTTTGTAAGACTTGGACTTTTCAGCAATGCTGAAACTGTTAAGACTTTAGCAACTCTTAGAGATTGGATTAAATTTCTCCTAAAAACCTAATCATCTCTTGAAGGCACCACCTCACCAAATTGGGGATCAAACTTCAAAATAAGTTTTGGTGGGGACAAACCTCATTCAAATGATAGCAACTGTAACACTATTCTTTTTTGTCATGTAATCATTAGGCATTTTCTAGAGCAGTACCTAGAAACTAAATAGCTCATTCTTTATCAAACTTCCAATTTATCTATTCATTTAGATCAGTAGGAGCTCAGTCTTCTCATTTATTCAATGGGTTGTTATAACAAATTACTGTCATATGTTTTTTTATCCAAATGGTCCTCAATTTGGCCATAGGGAACCCTTTCAAACTGGTCATTTAATATGTGCCTTCATCATTTGATTGTTTTTTGTGACATAACAAGATAATTCCAGGTTCAGCTTGTACTTTTCCAGCACCAGCCCTGGAATAACCCATTTCTCCAAGAATCTCTTATTCCCTAGATGGAAAATGGTGCTTAGAATCCAAGATCCGGGATCTATGTGTGCTTGTTGCTATGAGAGCACAGTGCTTCCAGGCACACTCAGACAACCTCCTCAACCTGCTGGTTCCAACCCCCTCCAACACAGTGGCCTACTTCACCATGCCCAGGCTCTGACATTTCATACCAGGCTGCCATCCCTGCCACCTACATGGGCTCCAATACTATACATTGGGCATCTCCCACCTGGATATTCTTTTTATCCTAGTTGGACTCCAACACCCCACTCTGGGTCACTGTGGCTCTCCCAACCTTACCACAGAGGCCTACCTTCCTCAGCCCATCTAATGTCTTTTTTTTTTTTTTTTTTGTGGGTACCAGGGGTCGACCTCAGGACCTCATGCGCCAGCAGGCGCCCGTGCTATCACCAGCCCATTTTTCGTATATGGGTTCCGGGAGTCGAACTCGGACCTTCGTGCTTGCCAGGCAGGTGCTTACACCGCTGAGCCATCTCACCGGCCCCCCATCTAATGTCTTTGAAACTGAGTTGTTCAGAAAGGAACAGAAGGGAAGGAAATACTATAATGTGATCTTAAAGCTTTATTGTTTTGTCTTTTATATTTAGGCCTAGAATCTACTAGAAATTGTTTTTTATGTTTGGAGTTATGTAGAGGTCCAATTTTCTTCTTTTATGTGGATCACCAATTATAACAACATTATTTATTTAAAGTCCATAGTTTAGGGCCGGTGAGATGGCTCAGCGGCATAAGCGCCTGCCTTGCAAGCACGAGGGCCCGAGTTTGACTCCCGGATCCCACATATGAAAAAGGGGCCAGTGATATCGCTCAGCGGCACGGGTGCCTGTTGGCGTGCGAGGTCCTGAGGTCGACCCCCCGGTACCCACAAAAAAAAATGAAAATAAAAAAAAAAATAAAGTCCATAGTTTACAAGTGTGCTGCCATGGCACTTTTGCCATGAATTAAGTGTCCACGCATGTGTGAGTCTGTTTCTAGTTTTCTGCCCTATTCCCTTTGTCATTTTTTCCATCCTCTGTGAAAACCACACTGTCTTAGTTAATTACTATAGCATTCTAGTAAGCCTTGATCTCCAGTACATTATCCTACATTATTTATTGTCTTCTTCCACAAAACAATATATTACGATATAGATTGAAATTGTATTAGATCTAAAGATAAATTTGGGGAAGTTTTAAATATTGTAGGTAAAAATCTTTCATTTGTAAATATGATAAATCTCTATTTAATGAGGTCTTTCCTAATTTCTCATAAAATGAAATTTATAGTTTTTCCAAAGGCCCAACATAATTTTTATTAGGTTTATTATTATATAATTTATATTCTGGTGTTATGATAAGTGATATCTTGTATAATTTTTTATTTTCTAAATTTTGTTGTTATACAGTAAAGCAATTGATTTCATGTATTAATTTTATATCCAGCAACCTTAATAAATTCATTAATTCCAACAATATATTGTGATACTTTTGAATTTTCTGTATATCTAATAATATTGTCTGTGAGTAATGGCAATTATTCCTTCTTTCAAAATCCTTATAACTTTTTATCACTTTTCCTAGAAACTTCAGTGCAGTGTTGAATACAGGGGCTGAGAACTGGCAACTTTGCCGATGACATAAAAGAAAAAGGTTTTAATGTTTCACCATTAAGAATGTTTTTGACAATTTCTGTAGGGAACTTTCATGAGATTAAGGAAACTCCTTTCTATTCCATTTCTAGAACCTCTAAAAATCATTCACTGTTGTAGATTTTTCTAAAATGTCAATTTACACCTATTGTGACCATAATGGTTTTTCTCTTTTAATCTATTATTATAGAGATTGAGTTGTTAATGCTAAACCACGTTTATATTCCAGGTATAGGCTAATTTGGTTATAATGCATTCATTATCTTTATGTGTATTCATAAACATATTCAGTTTTACATATGAATTCACACAGATTAAAAGAAAATAGAATGTATTCCATGTTAACATCAATCAAGAGAAAGCAGGAATAAGTATATTAATGTCAGACAGAGAAACTTCAGACCTAGAAGTTATAATGGATAAACAGGGACATTACATAATAATAGAGAGGTCAATTTTCCTAGAAAACATAATAATTGTTAGTGTGTATGTGCAAACAACAGATCATCAACATACATGAGGCAAAACTGACAGAATTACAATGAGAAAGAGATGAATCCACTATTATTTGGAGCTCTCAACACTCCTCTATCAGAACTAGACAGACCCAGCGGACAGAAAATATCTAAGGACATAGTTGAACTCAACAACACCATCAATCAACTGGATAGAACGGAAATCTGTAACCTGCTTCATCTAACAATAGCAGAATATACATTTTGCTTAAGCTTTCATGGAACGTTTGTCAAGGTAGACCACATTCTGGGTCATAAAACACCTTTCACAAATTTAAAAGAATAGATATCAGGGCCGGTGAGATGGCTCAGTGGTGTAAGCGCCTGCCCGGCAAGCGCGAGGGCCCGAGTTCGACTCCCGGAACCCACATACGAAAAAGGGGCCGGTGATATCGCTCAGCGGCACGGGCGCCAGCAGGCGCGTGAGGTCCTGCGGTTGACCCCGGTACCCACAAAAAAAAAAAAAAAAAAAAAAAAAAAAAAAAGAATAGATATCATACATTGTCTATTCTCAGACCACAATGGAATTAAAATAGAAATCAATAACAGATATCTAGAAAACTCTGAAATGCATAGAGATAAAATACCACATTTGCAGATGATACATACGTAAAAGAAGGAATCTCACAAGAAATATAAAAACATTTTCACCTAGGGGCCGGTGAGATGGCTCAGCAGCTTAAGCGCCTGCCCGGCAAGCGCAAGGGCCCGAGTTCGACTCCCGGAACCCACATACGAAAAAGGGGCCGGTGATATCGCTGAGCAGCACGGGCGCCTGCTGGCGCACGAGGTCCTGAGATCGACCCCCCGGTACCCACCAAAAAAAAAAAAACATTTTCACCTAAATGAAAACACAATCTACCAAAATTTGTGGGATACAGTAAAATCAGTACTTAAGAGGAAATTTTGTAATATTGAATGCTTATATTAGAAAAGAAGAACTATCTAAAATTAAAAATCTAGGGCTGGGGATATAATTCAGTGGTATATCCATTGTCTACATTTTCCTGTAGTATGTACAATCTAAAGGGAAAAGAAGATGGCATGAGTGTAGAAGGGTGACTATTATTAGATAAGAGGAAGAGAATAAGGGTGGGGAAGGGGGTATAAAGGAAGTTAATAGGAGGATGGGTGTGACCAATATATGTTATAGGCATGTATGAAAATACCACATTAAAACTCAATATTTTATAAAATTAATAAGCACTAATAAAAAATATAATTTAAAAAAGACTATCCTTTCCCTATAGCACATTGCTACAAACCTTGTCAAAATCAAGGGACTGTATATTTGTCAGTTGGTCTCTGAGCTATTTTTTCTGTCCTTTGTATTTTATCCAGGCTACCTGCCCTTTGGGTGGGTAGCACTCACATCCAGGGCGGGGCACGCTTAATCCTAGCCAGAACTATGCCAAATCCATTAGTGGACTATTTAGTAATCACACACCCTTGATCCCAGCATCACACACTCCAGATCCAGCCACCTCTGAGAAGCCCCACCTGTGACCACCTGAGGCTTTGGGGAGACATCTAGATGTAAGCCATAACAGTTACTACAGGCTTCCAAAAACAAGAAAAACATGGTACTGAAATGAAGACAGATCCAATGGAACAGAGACAGGAAATAAGCTTTTACACATATGGTCAAATAATTTTAACGAGAGTGTTTCCAAGGCTGGGAAGTTTAGGATCAAGATGCCAGTAGGTTCTATACCTTGGGAGAATCCTCGTCTCCTTCCAAGATTGTGCTTTGTTGCTAGATCCACTCAATGGAGAAAGGATAGTCTTTCCAACAAATGGTGCTGGAGAAACTGGATTAGCCACATGCGAAAGAATGAAGTTGGATCCTTCCCATACACAAAATGAACTCAAAATGAATTAAAGACCTATACATAGGGCCAGGGATATAGCTCAGTGGCACAGCGCCTGCCTGGCAAGCATGAGGTCGTGAGTTCGATTCTTGGTAGCAAAAAGCAATCAAACAAAAAGACCTACACATAATAGCTACGCTATAAACCTCTTACAAAAAAAAGTAACAGAAAAGCTTCAGGTCACTCAATTTCACAATGATTTCTTTGATACATTACCAAAAGTATAGGCAACAAACACAGAAATAGCAAATTGGACTTTATCCAAAGTAAATATTATTTTGTGTCAAAGGATACTATCAACAGAGTAAAAAGGGATCCACAGAATGGAAGAAAATATTTGCAAATTACATATCTGGTAAGGGATTAATAATCTAAGATATGTAGAGAACTCCTAAACCTCAACAAAACCAAAATACCAACTCAAAACTTGAGAAAGGATTTGAAAAGATATTTCTCCATAAAAAATACACAAATGGCCAATAAGCACATGAAAAGATGTTCAATAGCACTATTAAGAAAATGCAGATCAAAACCACAATGAGATACCACTTTATACCAATAAGGATGGCTGTTACCTAGCAAATGTTGGTGGGTATGGAAACATTAAAACCCTGTGCACTGTTTGTAAGAATGGAAAATGGCGCAACTGCTGTGTTAAACAATGTAACATTTCCCAAAAACTTAAACATAGAATTACCATTTAATCTACCAATTCCACTTGTGCATATCCGAACAAAATAAATGAAAGCAGGGACTCAGATATCTGTATAACAATGTTCACAGTGACACTATTCATAGTACTCAAAATATAAAAACAATCCAAATGTTTATCAAGACATGAATGCATAAATGAAATGCTTATTGGTACATTTTAGGTATCCACAATGATCACATTCATCATAGGAAATTTGTACCTGTACATGACACAACTTGATTCTTTTTTTTTTCCCATTTCCCTCCCCTCCCTCCAACCCCCTTTCCCCTCCTTTGTTTCCTTTTTGTCCTTCTTTCCTCATCATTTTTTTCCCTTTACTTTCCTTCCTTCCCCCCTTCCTTTCCCCCTTCCCCATCCTTAGTTCCCCTTCCCATTTGAATATTTTCTTCCTATTAATGAAAGTACTTAATACCACTGAACTGTATACTTAAAAATAGTTAAAGTGGTAAGTTTTATGTTATATAGGTTCTACAACAATGAAAGAAAGAAAATCAAAACCCTCCACTATTCTGCAATCTTTCAACTTCAACTATTTTCATAGTCAACAATATAAATAAATCTATTTCATCCTATTTTTGATACACCATAGATGTATTATGTATATATTATACCATAGAAAGGGCATGCTATAATATGCTTACTCCCATACCAACAGGCATTTGCTATTATAAACAAGGTTGCAATAAGAACATTTAAGATGTTTATTATCTGTTAGTTCTACATACTGGAGTCCCCAAACTGTAACTACTGGGCCAAGTGAATAGAATATTTAGATTTTTCATTAACCCATCTTTAATTTTGTTTAGGGTGTGAAGCAGGAGGGAAGTTGTTCTGCATTTGATTTAGATGTAGATTTAGTTGCATGTAAAAAAAAACCTCAAATAGTTGTGACTTACACAAGATATTTTATTTTTCTTTCACATGCCAGTCAGGAGGTGGGCATGGCAGGACCAGTGTGGAGGCTACTATTTGAGATCACCCAAGAATCAATCCTCTTCTTGGCCACTTGCTTTGATGGCTCACCACACGGTCCAAAAGGGGCTCAGCCCCATGCCAGTCAGCAGGAGTGGCAGAGGGGAGAAAGTGGACACATCATGTTCTTTTCAGAACAGCCGCCTGAAGTTGCCTGTCTCACTTCTATTCTACTCTCAGCCCACTGGCCTGCACTTTACACATTACACAGGGAAAAAGTATTCTTGTTTGGCCATATGTGCAACTGGTAAAATGATGGCCAAGGGAAAAGCAGATAGTGAGCAATTCTATGAAAAGTTCTTCCAAAAGAATGGTCAATGATAACAGCAGCATTTATGATATAAACAAGTATTTCCCATGGAATTAAATGGCTATCCTTTTGTTTTCTAAGGTCCACATAAGGACCTATTTCTAGACACTAACTTGTTCTAGTTTTATATTAAAATATTTAATAATAATTTATTAATAATCATTTTATAGTTGATTCATTAGCAATTTATCTTTTGTTAACTATCTGATTGAAGCTGTTTGATTTAGATTATTATTACAGATCAAGTTAAAGATGGTCAAATTTACCTTTTTAAAACAAGTTTGTTCTAACACTTAGATATTTTAGGTTGAAGCAGAGATAATTTTCCTAATTATGATTTTTCAATATTAAGAAGCATCTCTGGGGGGAAAATGAACTTTTCTACATTGTAGATGGGACTGTAAACCAGTACAACCATTATGGAACTCAGTATGAAGATTCCTCAAAAAAATAAAAATAAAAATTCCACTTGACCCAGCTATTTCCCTTCTGGGTATCTTCCTGAAACAGATAAAGACATCATATTACAGTGACACATGCATATCCATGTTCATAGCAGCACAATTCACAGTAGCTAAATCTTGGAAGCAGCCTATATGTCCATCAACAGATAAATGGATAAAGAAAATGTGGTATTTATGCACAATGGAGTGCTACCTCTCCATAAACAAGGATAAACCTGAGCCATTTGTAGGAAAATGGATGCACCTTGAGACCATAATGTTAAGTGAAATAAATCACACACAAAGCTTAAATAGCACATGGTTTCTCTTATATGAGAGACCTAAATACGTAAATAAAGATCTAAATAAAAGATAGATAATAGGAAATAGATCTTTTGCAAATGGGAAAGAAACCAAGGGATGAAGGGAGGCAAACGAAGGGAAGGGAAAGGGGATGGAAAAAGAATTGAGATGTGTTATGTATCTTTTTCAACTCCCCATGAGGAATGTAATCATCATTATGTGCTGCAAACTTGGTCCAATAAAAATTATGAAAAGAAGCATCTCTACCCACACAATGAAGAGGCCCCACGTTTGTTTCCTGATGCTAGTCTATGAGAAAAGTAAATTGTTACTAAAGAGATGGCCACAGAAGGGATCTGGCAAGGAACAGAAGCCTCCCCCAGAGTGACAGGCATCTGGGACTCCACCCCATCACCCATTTCAAAATCCACGAGCTATGTTAGCAAGCGCCAGGAAGAGGCCTAGAGATTAAACAGCAGAGGCACAAGGCGTCAAGCTAGTACTTGCTCACACCCAAATATTTTGCAATGGGTGACTGGACGGAGCCCTGGATGCCTGCCACCTGGGAGAGGCTGCCGTTCCTCACAAGAGCCCTCTTAGGGGCGTTCCCTGCGGGAGCTTAAGTGGTTCTCTCCCGCTCCTGGCTGCTGCCCATCGTGTGCCCAAGGTGCATGGCTCCATTATGGTTTTAAATGATAGCACAGCCTCTTGGACTTTATCACCTCCAGCGTGTCCCGCTCACTCCATTTTACAGAGGAAAGAGCTACACAGCTTAATGCCCTAGGTTCCTAAGTGCCTTTCTTTGACTTTATAGAAAAGAAAAGGCAATTGATCAAAAGTAGCTGCACCTAGGACCCGTGCCCTTCTTTGTGGTTAGTGCATATCTGCTACCTTGCTTTACAGCCCAAACACAAACATCATTTCTGCGAAATCCTCAACAGTGAAATAAACTAAAAGGCATATTACAGAGCTAGATCCGTGTGTCTTAAGCCTGTCTGCCTCCCGCCCTCTGTGAAGCCTTCTCTAGGCTCTTCCACCAACTCTCCTCCCCATGTACTCATCAGTAGATTATTGTTTTAACGCCCGCAAGGGATGAGGACCAATCCAATGGTGCAGGAGGCCAACACCTTAGCTACAAAGCCATGTAGCATTCGATACTACAAAGAAAGTCCTGCGTTCCTAGGAAGGAAGTGAGACCCTCGGGGCACAGACTTTTGTCTCTGCATCCCTAGAACGGTGCCCATCTGTCAGATTTGTTGTCAGATAAGCACATGGCAGATTTTTTAAATGAATCAGTGAACGAATGAATGAGCAAATTATGCTACATTCGAAAGTTAGCCAACAACCTTTACCCAGAAAACGTGGATTCTGCTCCCGGATATGCCACAGGAGGCTCTCTCTGCCACAAACGATGCTCGATGCTCGTGCTCACGGTAACTGCTTGGCTGGGTTTCAGAGCCCTCCCCAGGTGCTGTAGTGTTTCGCATAGTGGGAAGTCACCGTGAGTCCACCTAGATGACCTAGGAACCAGCCTTTGCTAAAGCCTCACCTTAGGGATTGCCTAGGACGGTGACATCTCCAAGGACCCGTCCAGACAGTGCAGCTGGAGCTACTGGCAGGTCCGGGAGGCGGTCGGGGCAAGAGGACGTGGGCGGGGCGGGGCGGGGCGAGGAAGGCGCCTGCACCTGCCGGGCCACCGCTGCGCACTTGGCACCGGCGCTGGCGGCGGACTCTGAGGGCGCACAGGTCAGACACCCACTGCGTCCTAGGGCGCAGACGCGGAAGGGGGCGCGCGGGGGGGGGACTGGGGCTCGAGCTGGGCAAGAGGGCTGAGAGTGGGGGGACCCGCCAGGAAGAGGCCTAGGACAGAGGCGCGCTCAGATTTGGAAGGAGGCTCCGACTGGAAAGACGCACCGAGATGGGGAGGGGGTCGCGGAGGGAAGCGGGGGACGGGCGCCGGCGGCCCTGGGCCCTGGGATGAGCCTCCCTCGGGAGCCTCGGAGTGAAGACGCACCTCTGGAGGAAGGTGTGAAGCCCGGCCTCGGTCCCGCGGGGGTGGCTCCACCTGGCCCGAGACCCCGCGCTGTTTTCCGCCCGCGTAGCTGTGGGGGCCTGGACCCCTGCCGTCGCTCCTTGTTAGCGCTGATCCGCAAATACAGGCGCCAGAGACTGTCCTTGGAGCCAGAAAGGCTGGTATCTAATGATGCGAGGCGATGGATAAAGTCCCTCGAGCCATTATTTAGCTTCCGCGGATAGCACGAGGAGCGAAAGCGCTGTGGGACCCCAGGTAAAATCAACCGTGGGTTGAGGACCCTTGTCCGGGCACAGGGACGACCCTGGGGATGTGATCTAGCCCTAAACAGAAGAAAGTTTACGTTCCAGTCAGGGAAGCCTGATCTTTGTGAAATGAAAATCATTTTTTAAATTGTAGGGCAGGCCTCTCTCCTAAAAGTCACAGAAATGGCCATTTCCTCCACACTGTCTTCGCTGCCTGCCACTTGCCTCCTCTTCTCCACCACTTAGGGCTCTGTTTGGCTCCTGACTGGCATAGCCTCCCAACTGAAAGGCTACAGCATATACCTTGCGATTGACACACTCTTTAAAATAGGAAGTACAGTTTACTACCCATAAGAAGTGTGCCCCTTGGCTCGGACAAGGGTCCCCAACTCACAGCTGTGCTCTGTATTCAGTAGCACCTGGATTTTGTAGGCTGCAAGCCCTAAGGTGGAGAATCACAGCCCCTTGTAAGGCAGAGACCCAGCCCGCTTCAGACATAGCTCTTCACCACTGAGAGTTTCTTGCTTAATAACAACACGATCACTCTTTGTCTCCACGGTTTCTGGGAGATATATGGAAGTGATTTTAAGGCTTTATTGGGTACAGCGCCTTGATTTTACAAGGTGGGAGTGCTGGAGACAAGCAGAGGGTGAAGCATTATTTATGGTTGCACAGTATTTGTTCTGGTAATATAAGAGCCAGCCGTTCAATTTCCCACTTCCTAAAGAGCTTTGATTTCCTCTCATTTCTTCCTGGGTGGTTGAATCAGTACTATCATTTACTTATCCTCAAACCAGGCACCTTTCCCTATACCCGTGGGTTCCTCCCCGTTGGTCGTGATGACCAAGGTGAAGCTATTTAATCTCACAGGTGCCATCAGAAGTTTCACTTGCCATCTCCCCCTATACGTTCTTGGTTATAGCTCTAGCTTAATCTTAGCAAGCGGCACTTGCAGGTAGGATTACTTAAAAGAAAGCGGTAAAGAGAAAGACTTCTGTTTCTCTCCCCACACTTCAAAATAACATCAGCTGCCATGCTTGTTCAAAGTACAGATGTCGCCTATGGGTGTAACCAAAAGATTATCTCTTTTTTCAAATGTTTGCTTGTTCAGAATGGATAAGGGCGTTCTCCCACATGAAAAGCCACTCCCATAGACAAAGTCCCTGCAGTTGGGAAACTTTTTTACAAGAATTGAAGTCGTGGATATGTCATCAAAAAGCATTTGTCGGTATATTTACCATCTACATTTGTTTCTATGGACAGGACATAAGCCACATACTAGATGATTCAAGATACTACACATGCTCAATAGGAACAACCAGGGATCTCAGGCACTGCACCCCACACTTCATCTGAACTCAGCTCTTACCAGCCAGCCCTTTCTCCTGGAGCTAGAAACTAACAAAAAGAGATCATTGAAATTTTAATTTGTTTGCCTTTTTTACACTCTGTTCTCTCCTGTATATATTAAGTAGCGCCAAGATACACTATCGAAAGAGTCAAAAGAACTATCAGCCACCTGTATGTGATGCAAATTTACACTGAAGGTAACAAGGCATGCCATATTATTCCCCTTGCCAGAATTTAGATATTACAAGCCATTACCAATATCTTGCTAGTAATCAAATCATAATAGGGCTTCGCAGAGCACAAAGTGATTTTCGTATGCAGCCCTGTAAAAGTAGGGTCTCCATGTCATCGTTGAGGAAACTGAGACAGAAGAATTCTGTATCTGGTCCAGAGTTTTCTAGTTATTAAATGGCAGAGCCAGGACATCAACCAGAATTTCTTCCAGAATACCATCGCTCCCATTAGGATGTTGTTGTTGTCGTTGTTGTTGTTGTTGTTTAGTTTTGTGAGCGAGGACTAGTTTTGTTTCTCCTGAACAATTGACTTAATATAGTCTCTCACTTGAACTCTTAGAACCTAAGTTTAAGGACACGTTGGTCCACTTCATACCCACATCTTACTTCAATATAATCACAAAAATACTTTAAAGCTGGGTATAGCCTTAAGGACTTGTTTTTCCAAGAAAAAGAGATTTGGGAAAAATTAGGTACTTTGTGTTGCTTCCCCAAATCTTTTTTTTAGAGAATTACAACTAAAACCTAGGTCTCCTGGTGTTCAGCCTTGCTCTTTCTGGCATGTGATCTCTTACGAAGTCCCTAAACACACAAATTAAGTGACTTATTCTGATTTATTCTATGGGTTTGAGGTCTACAACAGCAAGCCATCACCTTTCTGAATCCTGGCCTCAAATATAGATGTTTTGTAACTTACAGTGGGGTTATATCCTGATAAACAAATCATAAATTGAAAATTCCACAAATCAAAAATGCATTTACTACATCTCGCCCCAAATATCCTAGCTCAGGCAAACGGAACACTGCAGAGCATGAGCCATTCCCCGGTGTGACCACAGGGCTGCTGCCGCCTGGCAGGGAAAGAGACTCCTGCATGCATACAGCTCGCCCAGGGGAAGATCAAAGTTCAAAACCTGAAGCACGGGCCAGGGACATAGCTCAGTGGCACAAGCGCCTGCCTGGCAAATGCAAGGTCCTGAGTTCAATTCCTGGTACCAAAAAAAAAAAAAAAAAAAAACCACCTGAAGCACCATTTCTACCAAATGCTTATGGCTTCATACCATCTGCTAAATTCAAAAACCCTAAGTCAAACCATTATAAATCAGGGACCTCTGTGCTTATAGATCCTTCCAGTCTAACTATATTCTGTGAGAGAAAACATCTTATTTGTCTGACATCCTAGGTGATTCCTAGCACAGTGCCCATAGGTAAAGAAGTCGATGCATCCAGCCTCTCTTACAACCAAGAAATAGGCACAGCAGCTGGTGGGCCTATCTGGATTTCAGACACGTCGGGTGCGTTACTCGGGCCCGCTGGCTGAGTGGCTCGGAAAGCTGCTCATTGTGACTGGGACCCAGAGCGAGAGAAGTCTCTACGACGGATCCAGACGGCTGTGCGGGCTGCCTTACCGCTTGAGCCGTGTGATCCAGTGTGTTCAGTATTAGTAGAGGCATTAAATACTTGTTAAATAAATGTTTGAACACATATGGGATGCCATTAGAATTTCATTCCGCTACAAGTAACAGAGAACCTTTCTAAGCGGCTTAAACAAGTAATTTGTTCATTTTTCTCAGATATCCAGAAGTCTGGAGGTGCGAAGTTTGAGGCTGGGAGAGGTGTTCTAGAACTTCACCTGAAACAGGTGGGCTGTCACAAGGCATCTCTAAGGTGCCTGTGCTTCAGCAGAAGGAAGCACAGAACGCTGACTACCAGGACAGTCTGTCCTTTTTGCTATTTAAAAATAGCTTTTGTGAATAGCTATCATTAAGAAATCAACCAATAACAAAAGCTGGAGGGGCTGTGGGGAAAAAGGAACCTTCTCCACTGTTGGTGGGAGTGTCGACTGGTGCAGCCACTGTGGAAATCAGTGTGGAGATTCCTCAAAAAGCTAGGACTGGAGGTCCCATTTGACCCAGCTATTCCCCTTCTGGGCATCTTCCCAGAAGAATTAAAAACATCGTACCACAGCGATATATGTGCACCCATGTTTATAGCAGCACAATTTGTAATAGCCAGATCTTGGAAACAACCCAGATATCCATCGACCAAGGAACACATAAAAAAGATGTGGTATTTTTATATAATGGAGTACTACTCAGCCATAAAGAAGAATAAACTCGAGGCTTTTATAGCTAAATGGATGCAACTTGAGATCATACTCATAAGTGAAATAAATTAGACTCTCATGTGTAAACATCGTATTGTCTCCCTAGTGTAAGAAACTGAAAGAGGGCCAGGGATATAGCTCAGCAGCACAGTGCCTGCCTGGCAAGTGCAAGGTCATGAGCTCAATTCCTGGTACCAAAAAAAAAAGAAACTGAAAGAGTAAATAAGATCCAAAATGTACAATAAATGTTATGAAAGGGGAAGAAACTGCTCAAAAGAAAAGAACAACTGGGATGGGGAAAAGGAGAAAAGAAGGAAGGGGAAATAAAAAAATATATATACATAAGATAGCTAAGATAATTATGCTTCTAATTTCTATTAGTTCATTGAAAAGAATGGTTTGTGCCTATGTTGTTTGATCAATTTTGCATGCCTATATCTTGTAATCTGAGCAATTACTTTGAAGATAACAATACGCAATATATTAACCATGTTAATCTCCTATTATCTTGTTTTGAAATTCTGTATCATTTTCATTGTTTTTTTCTCTCTAAAATAAAAAAAGAACAGATCACTATCTTAAGCTTTATTCTTTTAAACAGATTTTGATCGGTTCCCGGTACCCACATAAAGAAAAAGAAAAGGAAAAAAAAAAAAAAAAACAGATTTTGCAAATATTTTTGTGTATTACAATTTTAAAATTTTTTTAGAAAAAAATAGCTTTTCAGGAAGTTTCTTATGTCTCATTTCTAGAACTATGTTACATAACCACTCCACCAACGAGTGAACTGAAAAACCTAGTGTTTTATTGTACATGTTGCCCATATAACAAGATAGGAATTCTGTGAGTAAGGAATAAAGGAAAGTGGGTATTGGACAAGGAAATAGTAGAGTCAGCCATACTATGTTTTATGAGTCAGAGATTCTGTTTCTAAATGGATTGTTTTTGTTTGGTTGGTTTACAAAAGAGCAATAGACGCCGCACTGAGTCTAGCGGAACTTTTTTAAATGCTGGGTTCTGTGATGTACCCCCAAAACTGCTGTTATAATTGTTCCTCTGTATCTGGGTCTTCTGCATCTATAGATAAAAACCAACCACAGATCAAAAATGTTCGAAAATGTGAACATACTGACTATGTATGGGCTTTTTTCCCGGCATTATTCCTTATACAAAACAGTATAATTATTTACATAGCATTTACATTGTAGGAGGTTTTATTAAATCTAGAGACGATCTAAAGTACACAGGAAGATATGTGTAGATGATAGGTAAAAACTGTCCCATTTTATATAAGGGACTTGAGCATGCGCAGATTTTGGTATCGGGGGTCTGAGCTACCTATGCACGGGTATGGAGAGAAGACTGCATTCAGGGCTAGGATGGGTCCATAAATTTGAATTATAGGCTGGCTGTCCGGGTCATTTGAATGCAGGTGAATGCCAGATGACATTTTGAGAAATACTGAATTTGGAGTAGGTTCACAAACGTGCCTTGATTTTATTCCAAACAGATTTCTGCCTCACTCCTCCTGAGGCTGCTACTTTCTTTAGTAACTTTCTACTTGGCACAGTACGAATCAGTGTGTTACCTTAGAAGTCACCGGTTAGGTTTTTACTGAGTTGATGCTCCTTGAAATGCTTTTGTTGTGTTTGTTTTTTTTTTTCCTAATTGTTGTTAACATTGCAGTTTTTTTGTTTTTGTTTTTTGTTTTTTTGATACTGGGAATCGAACTTAGGACCTTGCACTTACCAGGCAGGTGCTGTGCCACTGATCTATAGCCCCAGCCCAACGTTGCAGTTTTTATTGTCACTGATAACAAACCACTGAAGTGTATCTTATTAGACAAGTCATTACAGTTACTGTGTCTTAGGTAATTTGGGCAGTATGCATTTTCACCGAATAGTGAAAAATAAAGTAGTCACCAAATCATGCAGTGATATTCATGTGTCATTTTTTTTTCATGATTTCACTACTGCTTTCCCCAAATTGGATCCTTTCAGCATTTCCATAGATGCAGCTGGCATGTTTTCAAATCTTTCCCTCATGTGTTCCTGGTCCTGTATTTTGCCCGGGGGAGTGGGCCTGTCCTTTATGTGTAGAGATGACCCACAGATAGCGATTCTCCCAAACATCTTCATCTGGGGTATAATGGTGCTTGAAAACTCTCCACCTACATTATCAAAATACTCTTCGTAACCATCAGGGAGGATTTTTTCAAACATTCTTCCAAAGACTTCACTGTCTTGTAGTGAAAGCATCAAATCCAAGCTTTTTTAAAAATTTGATTGGTACATTTTAGATATACATAATGATCACTTTCATCATAGGGAATTTTACCTGGACATGATATATCTTGCTTCTTTTTTTTTTTCCCCATTCCCGTCCTCTCTCTTCAACCCCTCTTCTCCTCCTTATTTACAAAAGCTTTGTTTCCATTTTTTCCTTCTATTCTTTTTTTCTTATCCCTTTCTTCTTTTCCCCTCCTCTCTCCCTTGTTCTCCTTCTCTTTTGAACATTTTCTTCCCATTTCCCAATATCTATTATACATTTTGGTCCTTATTTACACTTTTAGTTTCTCACACCAGAGAAACAATGCAGTATTTAAACAGGTCTGTTCGATTTATTTCACCTAAGAGTATGGTCTCCAGGTGCATTCATTTAGCTAGAAATGTCTCCTACTTGGTCATGGTGTATAATCTTCTTGATGATTCACTGCATTCTGTGTACCAGTATCTTACTGAGGATTTTTGCATCTATGTTCATTAGGGAGATTGGCCAGTAGTTCTCTTTTTTGGTTGGATCCTTCTCTGGTTTTGGTATCAGGCTAATGCTTGCTTCCAGGAATGAATCTGAGAGTATTGCTTCCCTTTCAATTTCATGAAAGAGTTTCAGAAGTAGCAGCATTACGTCTTCTCTAAATTTCTTGTAGAATTCAGCAGTGAATCCATCAGGGCCTGGGCTTTTCTTTATGCCAGAGTACTACTTCATTGTATAAAAAAACCACATCTTTTTTATCCATTCATCAGTTGATGGGCATTTGGGTTGCTTCCAAGATTTAGCTATTACAAATTGTGCTGCTATAAAAATGGGTGTGCATATATTGCTGTGGTGTGATGCTTTTAATTCTTGGGGAAGATACCAAGCAGAGGAATAGCTGGGTCAAATGGAACCTCTAGTTTTAGTTTTTTGAGGAGTCTCCACACTGATTTCCACAGTGGCTGCACCAGTCTACACTCCCACCCACAGTTGAAAAGAGTTCTTTTTTCCCACAGCCCTACCAGCATTTGTTATTGGTTGATTTCTTGATGATAGCCATTCTTTCTGGGGTGAGATGGAATCTCAGTGTTGTTTTAATTTGCATCTCTTGAATGAGCAGTGACGTTGAACATTTTTTCATATATGTATTTTCCATTTCTTCCTCTTCATCTGAGAAGTGTCTGTTTATTTCAGATGCTCATTTTTGGATTGGTTCTTTACATTGGGGGGTTCTGTGTTTCTTTTCTTTGTTTGTTTTTTAGTTCTTTATATGTTCTTGATAGTAATCTTTTGTCTGAGGAATGGCTGGCAAAAATTTTTTCCCACACTGTGGGTTGTCTCTTCACTCTGTTGGTGGTTTCATTTGCTATGCAAAAGCTTTTTAATATGATGAGATCCCAGTTGTTGATTCTTTGTGATATTTCCTGTGTAGTTGGAATTTTGTTCATAAAGTCTTTGCCTACACCTATGTCTACAAGAGTTCTACCTATTCTCTCTTCCAGCAGATTTGGTGTTTCTGTTTTAATTTTTTTTTTTTTTGTGGGTACCAGGGGTCGACCTCAGGACCTCACGTGCCAGCAGGTGCCCATGCCACTGAGTGATATCACCGGCCCTTTTTTCATATGTGGGTTCCGGGAGTGGAACTCAGGACCTCGCGCTTGCCAGGCAGGCGCTTATGCTGCTGAGCCATCTCACCGGCCCTGTTTTAATATTTAGATCTCTGATTTACTTTGATTTTGACTTAGTGCATGGTGAGAGTCATGGGTCTTATTTTAGTCTTTGGCACATGGAAAGCCAGTTTTCCCAGCACTATTTATTAAAGAGGCTTTCTTCCAGACCCAGAATGTCATATTGGCCTTATCACTTAATTGTAGAAATGTCTAATTTCTTCTTTAATTTCATCTGTGACCCACTGGTTGTTCAGGAGGGTGCTGTTTAATTCCATGTGTTTATGTAGTCTTTGTGGTTTCTTTTGCCATTGATTTCCAACTTCATTGCACTATGATCTGATAATATGCATAGGATAATTTTATTGCATGGGATAATTTGCATTTACCTAAGCATGTTCTATGAGCTAGTATGTGGTCTATTTTGGAGAAAATCCCGTGTGATGCTGAGAAGAATGTGTATTCTGTTGTTGTTAGGTGGAGTACTCCGTAGATATCTACTAAGTCCATTTGTTCAAAGGTTTGGTTCAGCTCTGATATTTCTTTGTTGATTTTTTTTGTCTAGTTGATCTGTCTATTTGTGACAGCAGGGTATTGAGGTCCCTCATTACAATGTATTAGTGCTTAGTTGATTTTCCATGTCTGTTAATATTTGTTTTATATAGTTGGGTGTGCTGGTATTTGGTGCACATGAATTTATGATTGTTGTCTCTTCCTCTTGGATTGCCCCCTTAATAAGTATGTAGTGACCTTCTTTGTCATCAATCTTGGTTAGAGGTTGTTTTCTTTTAGGGCTTGAAATATTTCACTCTAAGCCCTCCTTAACTTAAAGGTTTGTGTTGAGAAGTCAGCTGTGATTCTGATGGGTTTTGCTTTATAGGTGATTTGTTTCTTTTCTCTAACAGCTTTTAATATTTTGTTCTTGTGTTAATTTCTGTAATCTTGACTGTTACACACCTAGTATAGTTTTTTTTTTTTTTTCCTGATGATGACTATTTGGAGTTCTATATGCCTCACTTATCTTTATCTCAAGTTCTTTTTCCATGCTTGGAAGGTTTCCTGCTATTATTTCTGTGAACAGGTTGTTTTATGCCCTTTGGTCTATCTTCTGATTCTTCATTGATTCCAATTAATCTTATATAAATCTTCATTGCATCATCCAGCAGCTGTTGGATTTTTTGTGGTCTATTGCTATTTTTAAGAGGTCTTTCATTTGATGGTCACTAACAACAGCCCTGTTTTCTAGGTCTGATATTCTATCTTCACATTGATTGACTTTGCTGCATATACTTTCGGTAGAACTTTTAATCTTCTATATTTCTAGTTAGTCTGTTTTATGGAATCCAGTTCTTTTCTATGTTGGGCATTCATAGTTTCCATGTCTTTCCTAAGTTCCTCTATTTTTTATCTGTACTTACCCTAGATTTACTAATCATTTCTTTCTTCATGGTCATCATCTCTTTAATTGGTCATCATAATGGTCATCATCTCTGTTTTGTTTTTGTCAAGAAACATTGATCTGCTTTGTTACTTCCACTACCATCATTTCATAAAATTCAGCTGGGAGGTTTTTCATTTTTTCTACCTCAATAGCCCCTTGATTTGCTTTGGGCAAGCTGGAAGCCTGGGGCTGCACTTGCTTCCATGTTTTCTCATTTTCTTTTTGTTTTGTTTTAGTTTTTGTTTCTTGTTTATTTGTTTTCACACTCATGAAAAAAAACAAAAAATAAAAAAGACCCAAAATAGAAAAAAGAAGAAGAAAGAAAGAAAGCTCTTTGTGCTTTCAAGCCCTTGGTTATCTTCAGTTTTGTAATACTGTCCAATTCAGGGTGTGACTCTGCTGTTGGTGGTAGACAAATCAGTCAGAGCCCAGATCTGTGCTGGACAATCCCAGCAAGCTGCAGTAGGAGTGGGGCAGCGTGCTTTCAAATCCACAGAAACTCAGGCTGATCCTGGCCTCTGGCTGTGGGGTTGGGGCCTGAGTCATTCACCTTATGACACTCTGAGCCTCTCTTGTCAGCCTAACCCTGACTCCCTGATGGCAGACATCGCCCACGGTGGTTCCTCACCCAGTCACTGTGAGATTTCCCCACCAGGAGCTCTGAGATGAAGCCAATCCATGGCTGCTCCGAGTCCCAGGTTCAGTTGGCCCCTCCCTAAAATGGCATCTGGGCAGGCACCCTCTCCAAGGGACACAGCAGTCACTTGGACTGGAGTTACTCACCAGCTGTTGTAGCGCACAGCATCCACTGCTGTGATTCACTGGTGCGTTTCTCCTTGGAGGTCTCCACCCTCACTGTGTCTCAGTCAGTTTGACCCTCCTCTCTCACACCACAAGCCAGGAGCTGGGGAGAAAGTGCAGTCTGCCCCCTCTTTTTTTCTCTTGAGGTCTGTCTCTTCACTTTCTCTGTGGGCTCGAATTTTCCCTTCAGATCCTTCCTGGGTCCCAGGGATCCTCCTTCCTCCTTTCTTTCTTCCCCAAGATGTTATTTTCCAGTGTCTGGATTCCAAATCTTGGACAGGTTGATTTATTGCTGCTTAGCACTCCACCATCTTCCCTGAAGCTCCTCACTTCCTTTTTTGTAAACTCTCAATATAATTATATGTTAGTGTGTGACGCATCACTAGTTGGTGTTCACATCACAATGACTATTAAATGTTATTCACAACCAGGTATGTGACATACCCTAAGTTCTACCCTTCCTTTCTTCACCAACCTTTTTGTTTCTCCTGGAGTTCATGATTGCTACATTTTCTTCAGTTGTTTAGTGTTTTGAGTATTCATTATTAATTCTTACTTCCACTTTGAAAGAATGGCAAAGTTTCTTACAATAAAGTCAAATGTCAAGAAATTTATCAGTTTGATTTTTTTTCTTGGAAGCATCCCTGCTCAGTCATCCATATTCTCAGACTAGATATTCTTCTTGGGCCCCTAATGAGCACCCCTTACTGGCCCCCCAGGAATTGAGCTGGGTGCCCTTTTCCCGGAATCCTTGCCATCTCATTTCCTGGTTCTGCTGGAGCATAGCTTTCTGCAAAAAGGAACAGGTGTCAGAGGCAGACTTATCTTGGAGTCAAGGAAGCTCATGCTACATGCTGAGAAATCTTTCCAGTTGTCCAGTGGAGGAGAAAAGCCAGGTTGGCATTAAAAAGCAACTGGCGTAAAATTTCTATAGCAATCTTAAAAGAAAGAGCTCTGAACATCTATGGCCCCAGTTTGTTGTGAATTCTTTTCTCATTCTCTAAATGCATTCTCACTTTCATACCCAATTTTGTATTTGCAATTTTATGATTTTTTCATAAAAAGTTCTCAAAATTATACAAGACTTGGGCCCCGCAAGACCCAGTTGCTTTTTTTTTTTTTCTTTTCTCTTTTTCAGAACCGGGAATTGAACTCAGGACCTTGCGCTTGCCAGGCAGGTGCCGTGCCACTGAGCTATACCCCCGGCCCCCAGTTGCTATTTGAGACCTTACACATTTAATGCACTTAAGATGTCCACTTTTCTTCCTTCACTGGATTAATGGCTTTGGATATTATTTGGAAATTATTTCCTCTCTGAATTTTGAAAGCACTGCTCCATTTTCTTCTACTTTCTTACAGTGCTGTTAAGAAGTTGATGCTTCTGTGCTTTTTTTCCTTAGCTGAAAAGCCCAAATAAAGATCTCCAAGATTTCGGGGTAATAGAAGCTTTTTGAACACATGGAGAACTAATTCTTATGAAATAACTACTTGCAAGACACTCTGGGTCAAATAGAATTTCTAGTTTTAGATTTTTGAGGAATCTCTATACTGATTTCCATGGTGGTTTTACTAGTTCACATTCCCACCAACAGTTCCTCCCCACCCGACCCCCACCGCAGCTTCGCCAACATTTATTACTGTATTTGATTTCTTGATGATGGCCATTTGGGGGGGGGGGTAAGATGAAATATCAGTGTTGTTTTAATTTGTATTTCTCTAATGGCCAGCAATGTTGAGCTCTCTTCATGTACTTATTGGCTATTTGTATTTCTTCTGTGAAGTGTCTATTCATTTCATTTGCCCATTTTTGACTCGGTCTTTTGGGGGGGTCTAATTTTTTTTTTTTTTTTGAGTTCTTTCCCCTGCATTCTTTCACTAACAGAATGGAAGAGGTACTATGCTGAAACAAAAAGCTGAATCAGGGAGAGTTGGCTGTGTTCCAAAGTATACTCAGAAAGAAGCCATCTATCTGAGTGCTCCTGCTAGATAGGGCAGGCTCAGAAAGTATAAGAACCATGTGATCTTTTTATTTCATTGGTTTGTTTTGTTCTGTTCTGTTTTCTTTTGTTTTTCATTCTTTGAGACAGGATCTCACTATGTAATTCGGATTCCCCTTGAACTCACTGTAGCACAAGCTGGTCTTGAACTCATTCATCCTCCCGCCTCAGCCTCTCGAGTGCTGGGATTATAGGTGTGCACCACCATGTCTGGCAAAAAGAAAAAACCATGTTCTTCAGCACAATCATATGTTATGATCACCGCATAACCTACTTCTCTACTCACCAGGCATATCTCATTCCCATTAAAAATCCTGCCTCTTCAGGATTAGGTGATTCTAAACAGTAATTTTTTCCCCTCCTGGGGTCAGCTACTCAAGGCAAAGGACTGCAGTTTTTGTTCAATAAGTATACTTCAACAAGACACCTGAGAAGTCCGGATCTCACCCCCGTTAGTACTGGGAATATGTATTAGACCACTCTAGAAATCTCAGTTCTTTCTTGAATTACTCCCTCACCCCAAGCAACACCCTTATTGACATGTAATTCACATACCATAAAATCCACCCTTTAAAAGTGTACAATTCAGTGACTTCTGGTCTATTCACAGGTATGCAATCATTACTACTACATATCTAATTTTAGATAAATTACAACACAACTTTGGGACATTTAGAGGAAACACCTATCTGTAAGACACGAAGTCCAGTCAGCTATTCCATCTTTTCAGTTATTCCTTACAAGATGCCCTGAAGATAGCTATTAATGTCCCTGTTTTAGGAAGAGGATACTGGGATTCAAAGGGCTTAGGGAACCTGCCCAAGGATTTGCCAGCCAAAGTGGCAAAACTAGGATTGAACTGAGGTCTGATACTCCATGGCTCATGTTCTTTCTATTCTGTGACTCACTATCCCCAACCCCCAAAGGAAAGATTAGGAGAATCTAGGAAATAGAATGTGCCTGTAGTAATATAACACTTAAAGACTTTTCTAACTCATCCTTCCCATGTGTGGGTTTATATCCTCTGTCAGAGATTCTTGGGCACACAGGACCATGATACCTGCTTGATTTGATTTTTAAGTGTACTCTTCTGGTCAGTCCCAATCCAACACAGTTTCAAGGCTTAATGCATTTCAAGGTCTATGGAAAATAATGATGCCTGGTCCTTCTTAGTAAAGAGGTGAGCACAGTAGGGTAAAGAAAACAGGCAATGTTACCTAGCCCAACTCTACCATGTGAATTATTGGCTGCAGTAAACTTCACCCTCTGCCCTTCCTGGAACTCTGCCCACGGGCCTAATGCTTGTATTTCAAGGAAGCTATCCTGGCATTTCCCTCTCTAATCTTTCTGTTCTGCCCCATGGACCCAGCTGAACAAGATTCCTCCCTTTATTTTCATAACACTGTAGACTCTAACACAGCCTTTTTGTTGTGTGTCATCATATTTTAATTAATCACAGTTTGGAGCAGGTTAAAGTTCTTTCTTGATGATTCATGAAATTTACTTTTGAAAGTGTTGCCTAGGCACAAGCCAGTGGGGGAAAAACATAGAAGGGTAGATCAGGTGCTGAGACAATTCACTGGGGGAAAAGAAGAGTCTTTTCAACCAATGGCTGGGACATTGTATAATTCTACTTATATGAAATGTCTACAATAAGCAAGTCTACAGAGATTTGGTGATTGCCGAACCTGGAGGGTTGGAAGGAAATGGGAAATCACAGCTAACAGGTATAGGACTTCTTTTAAGGTTGACAAAAATGTCCTAAATTTGTGTTGTAATTTATCTAAAATTAGATATGTAGTAGTAATGATTGCATACCTGTGAATAGACCAGAAGTCACTGAATTGTACACTTTTAAAGGGTGGATTTTATGGTATGTGAATTATATGTCAATAAGTGTGTTGTTTGGGGTGAGGGAGTAATTGCAAGAAAGAACTGAGATTCCTACAGTCATCTTAGGTTGACTTTAAGAGTCACTGGAGAAAATTGCCCCTGGAATGAGAAAATGGTAATAGTAAGGTTGTTGAAACCTTCATAGTTTCTTTTTTTATACATCAAACAGTTGTCTTTCATTGTGAATTAATAAATAAATCAGTCAAAAAAATTGCAGCACTAGGGACCAAATCTCCTCAGCTTCAGCAGGCCAGGCTGCCTGAGCCCAAGAACAAGGGGTGGTGGGCACAAGGGCCAGGGCCACTGTCCCAGTGGATCTGGAGGACAGGGCCCCCCTATGAACCCAAACAACAGAGCATCAAGCTAAAGATAATTTTCAAGCCTTAAAACCTAATTCAAGGGCCGGTGAGATGGCTCAGCGGCATAAGCGCCTGCCTGGCAAGCGCGAGGGCCCGAGTTCGACTCCCGGATCCCACATACGAAAAAGGGGCCGGTGATATCGCTCAGCGGCACGGGCACCTGCAGGCGCGCGAGGTCCTGAGGTCGAGCCCCGGTACCCACCAAAAAAAAAAAAAAAAACCTAATTCAAATTTGCCCTGCTGACTTTTAAAGTTGCTTGGGGCCCATAGTCACTGTCTTCTTCCAGTCCCCACCACCCCTTGCTGGAAGGGAGTCTGTTCTATGCCTGTCCTGTTTTGGAAACAGGTAACTTCTTGTCTGGTTTTAAAGCCTCAGTGCTGGAGAAGACTTTTGCCTCAGGCTGAATTATACCTCAAGTCTTACTCATACCTGATTTAGATGATACTAGCAAATGGTTGTTTGCTCGTTTGTTAGTTTGTTTGTTTGAGACAGGGTCTCACTATGTAGTCCAGGCTGGCCTCAAACTCAGTGACGTTCCTACCTCAGCCTCCCAAGTGCTGGGACTACAGGCGGCGCCACCACACCCGGCAAGCAAATGGTTTTGGACTCAGAGTTGATGCTGGAATGGGTTAAGACTTCGGGCACTGTTGGGATATGCTGAATCTATTTTGCATTGTGAGAAGATTTTGGAGGATCAGAAAGCAACGGGCTATGGGCTGAATTTTGTCCTTCAAAACTCAAAGGTTGAACTCCTACCTCCTAGAACTATACAGTGTGATTGTATTTGGAGATAGGATCTGTAAAGAGACAATTAAATTAGAATGAGATCTTTAGGATTGGCCCTCATCCAATCTGACTAGTGTCCTTAGAGGTAGAGGAACTCCGGATACAGACACATACGGAGGGAAGACTGCATGAAGACACAAAAAGAAGATGGCTGTCTACGAGCCAAAGAGAGAAACCGTGTAAGGAACTAACCTTGCCAACACCTTCGTTTTGGACTTTTAGTCTCCAAAACAATGAAAAAATACATTTTTGTTGTTTAAGGCTCCCGGTCTAGGAGGGGAACTTTGTTCCAGCAGCCCTAGCAAAATAAAAAAGTGGTTTAATTCCATACAATGAAATACTATTCACCATAAAAAGGAATTATTAGTGATACATACTACAATGTGGGTGAACCTTGAAAACATGCAGACATAGAGATCCAGCCACAAAATACCATACACTGTAGGGTTCGGTTTATAAATAGGCAAGTCTATAGATACATAAAGATTAGCAATTGCATAGAGCTTGGGGGTGGGGCCTAGGGGAAATGGAGAGGGACTAATGAGTGGGGGGGGTCTTTGGGTGATGATGAAAATGTCTGAAGCTGTGCTGGTGGCTGCATAACAGTGAATATATTCAAAATCATTCACTTTTACACTTTAAATCAATAAATGATATGATATATGTGAATCACGTCTCAATTAAGAAGTTATTTTTTAAAGGCTACAGGCAGTAAGAAAAAAAATGCTGAGCAAATGGACTTTTACTCCATCAACAGACCCCTTGTTGCCTGAAAGAAGAAACTTCTCTAAGGAATAAACAATGGCAGAAATTGCGAAGAGAGGGAGGCAGCCCAATCTCTGGTTCTTTCAGGACAGGGAAGTATAAGAAGCCGGCCTAGAAGTAAGCAGGGTCTCCGAAACACAGCATTATTGATACTTCGGGCTGCAGATTTCTTTGTTTGGGGGACTATCCTGTACCTTATAGGATGTTTAGCAGCATCCAGGTTGTCTTCTTCCAGAACCACGAGCTAAGTAAACTCCTATTATTTATACATGGCCCAGTCGGTGCTATCCTGTGGTATCAACAGAAAGACAGGCACATCTTGGGCACAATTTCTGCCATTCGCACAACCTCATCTTCATATTTAATAAAGTTTTTCAGTATTTTTTAAAACTACATGAATCTGAGTATTCTTACTCTATAAAATGTTAGCCTAGTTCGTATCTCTATAATTCCGAATAGGTTAGGTTTTTCTGGTTCAAAAGAGTGCACAAAGCTTAGCAGTTCATTATAACTGTGTATTGCGTCCTCGTGCCATTGTTCGTCAAGGTTTCTTTGGGGTCCAGCTCCATGTGTCTTTATTCTGGGATGAAGTAGAATGAGGAGGTACCATTGTGAACACTAGCAGTCATTGTAGAGGGACACACGTGCTGGGAAGTCTTGAATTTGTCCTTCAGGTCAAAAATAACCTGATACTTCTACTCAAAGCTCTTTGGCCAGAACCAGGCCCAAGACCCTACCCAATCCCAAAGAAGCCAAAAAGTACAATTAGTATGTGCCTGGAAGACAGAAAGCCAGAAACGCCTAGTGACTACCATTAAATACCTCCCATAATCCTCCATACTGCTTTTTTGTTCATATGTCACATATACATCTATATAACCCCATAGATGAATATCAAATGGGCATATTATTAGTTCACAAAATGGAGTTGTAGTAGTCTGTTTATCTTGCTTGTCTCTGCCAACAATACCTCACAGGAAACCACCCAGTACAGCTGATGCAGGTCTAATTCATTCTTTGTAGTGGTTACATGGTATTAAATAGTAATGATAAGATATAATTTATTCAGTCAGTGGGATATCTGGTTCAGGCTCTCTGCGACAACTGGTGGTCTATATATTTTGTACTTTGTCACCACAAATTGGGAGAAATTGGCTGTTCCTCTTCCTTCTGCCATAAAAGCCAGCTCCCTAGTTCTTTTGATGCTTTGTGGTTTTTTCATTAGATTAGAAAGTTTTAGTGTGTAATGACTATACTGTATTTATTAGGGAGCAAATCACTTAAGTATTTACTTTTTTAATATTTACTTTAAATAAATAGTTTATTTCAATTATTTTTGAAGCTAGATTTCTGGGGTTCTTAGACTCTTTGGTTATCCAAATTATTATAAGTCTAAACTTTTGTTGTTCTATTGAAAGTAGGTTGTTTCCTGGTTTCTCCTTGTACTAAAACTGACCCATCCTGTATTTGTCTGTATCTACCAATCATGTGTTCCATAATGTAGCTAATCTAATGAACTAATCCATTAATTTGTGAGTGGAAAAAATCTATCTCCTCGCTTTCCTCCATCAAATCAAGGTACTCAGACTTCCATGTAGTACATTAGCATAGTAAATTTAAAAGACTTTTCTACAGACTTGCTGCAGGCCCTATTATCCACTGATGTAAATTTTAGACAAGGTGAAAGGGAAGGATGGAGCTTGACAAACTGGTATCAATTATACCGTGGCGTACAAGGACTCAGTCTTTACCTACAGCTTTTCAGAAAAATGAGGAAGAGCAAGGAAAAGGAGAAGCCAGTTGGTCCTTGCATAGCCTTGACAGGCACTTGCAAAGCTGGTTTTTCTGCACTTTTGGCTGGGAAAACAAAGGAATGCAACAGGCTTGACCGGTGTTAAACATTAAAAGTAGAGATATTTTTACGTTGATTAAAACTGGGTTTCAAAAGAATGAGAAGGGGCCCTTCCAATTATGGCAGTATTAACAGGTAGACAATTTCTTTCTCCAAAAAGAGAAAAAAATGTATAAAATTAGACAAAACTGTGAAAACCAACCATTTCATGGAATTAAAAATTGACTAAATGCAAATGAAAAATTGAGAAGCAGTTATTCTTGGAAAGCTAGATTTTGCTCTAGGAACAGCAAGGGATTGAGGCATTTTTGCCCTAGGGCTACTTTAATTGCTCCCTAGCTCAGTCTAAAACTTTTAAGTAAGACAGAGCTGGCTATGAAACCAGTAGCTTTACTGCCACAGGAAAGACTGGATTCAGAGTGACACCTGAAGTGTTGAAAATCCTCAGGTTTGCTGGTTAACATAGCAACGACTACAGTATTTGGAAATAAGCAGGGAAAATCAACAGCTTTGCTAGCCTAAGGTTGCAGCCCTACTTGGGGCAAGCATCAGACTAATGAGGAACTTAACAGGGAGATCCTGGAAATAAGAAAGTTATAGAAGAGTTGAAATAACTTCTCCAGACATCCTAGCTGTCTAAGAAGCTATATATATATATATAGTTTCTACACATATATAATTTATATATATATATATAGATTCTATATACATATTGTTTATATATATACTATATATATATATATAGTATATATATATACATATATATACCATTGTAAGGCTAGGAGCATTTTACATATATTCATTCTTTAAAATATAAAATTGTTTAGAGCAATAATTGCAACACTGTTGGTTTATAATCTACAGCAGTGTTGATGAACTACGGTATGCATGCCGCAGCGGGCATGCAGAGCCCTGTCTGTCATGCTGGTTTACATCTCAAGTGACCCTAATGACCCTGGTACTGAAGTCTTGGTTGTTTACCTGTGGTGCTATTGAGAGGTAGTGTGACTTCCTGGAAATGGGGGGCTTAGTGGGTGGAAGGTCACTGGGTGTGTACCCCTGAAGGGGATATTGGGACCTTCGCCTCCTGCTATCTTCTGCCTCCCAGCCACCAGCTTTGTTGAGCTAAGCAGCTTTGTTCTACCATGTGCTCCCTCCACGATAATAAACTTCAAAAAAATACATTCACCATATTTGTGTAAACTAGCAGCTGTGCAGACCACAAGTGCCTTATGTTCTTAGGGGTCTTTTCTAGATCACTGTTGTAGTCTGTCTTCTTTTCTGTAACAGAATACAACAGTCTGGGTAATTTATAAACATCAGAAATTTCTCACAGTTCTAGAAGTAGGAAGCCGAAGATCAGACTGAACCTGCACGCTCTGTGGTGTTCACCCCTAGCCAATTCCATCCGCCAGTTCTGCGGATGCCACGCCCTGCCGGCAGCCACCCCCAACTCCAAGCCCACTCTGTTTTGTTTCCCCTCAGCACAAGGCAGCAGAGGCACAGTCAACCAACGGACCTGACTGTGGACGAGGCCAACACCCCACAAGAGAAGGTAAGCCCCAGATAAGCTGCAGCTCAGGGAGAAATAACTGGCCTGGCCAGCAGCACCAGCCCCAAGAAAAGCCCACAACTACTGTAAACTACAAAATCAGCCTGAGGTTTTACTCCAAGTGACTCCATAGCAGGCTAGAGTTGGAGAAGAAACCCAGTGCAGCGCTCACTAAATTACCAGAAAGTGTTTAAACAGGCGCCATTTTGGGAAGGGTTATTAAGACTGAGAAGAACAACTGCAGAACAATCCCACTTCAGGGTTTCTCCCACTGTAACTGAGTAAGAAACACCCGGAGGACACAGCTGTGGACAGGGTGCGGATTAGACCCCCCGAGAAGTTTCAGCTCAGGCCTAGAAGGACATGGGGCCTGGCCTCCATGGTGAGAACTCAGGCCTGGCAAGTGTGGCTAGCAGAGCTGGCTGGATCTGAAAATAGTGGTACTGGGTCCAGCAGACTGCCTGAACCCCCAGCCCACTGCCTACAGTCAGCAGAGACCAGGGCTCTGTTTTCCCCATCTACCAACACGAGCAACAGTACGCTCAACTCGGCTGGAATGTATGGACGCAGGGCCTCTGGAGCACAGTACGGGGGTGTGTGAGGAGGGGTGCATCCCCCAAACCCACAGCCCACAAAGATAGGTGAAGAAAATTGTGACTTGCTGAATTCCAAGACTGCAGAACCTGGAAAGAAACGCATTTCAAGAGAGGAGTTTTTTTTAACTCAATTTTTTTTCTTTTTTCTTTCTTCTTCATTGGTTTTTTGGAGTTTAGGTTTTTTTTCTCTCGTTTTCTTTGTTTTTTCTTTTATTCACCTTTTAATTCTTCTTTTCCTTATTATTTTTTCTTTATTTTGCTCTTTTTTGTTTGTTCTTTCCTGCTTTTATCTAATACTATTAATTTTCTTTTTTTTTTTTTTATGTGGGTACCGGGGGGGGGCGACCTCAGCGCCCATGCCACTGAGCAATATCACCGGCCCTTTTTACCTTTATGTGGGTACCAGGAGTCGAACTCAGGACCTCACGCTTGCCAGGCAGGCACTTATGCCACTGAGCCATCTCACCAGCACGCTATTAATTTTCTTTTACTCCTCAGTAGGATCCGTTATCTTACTGTTCTCTCCTCCTTCTTATCTTCCATTGATTGAATTTTCAAATTCTACTATTTTCATTCTCCAGTTCTTCACCTCCTTTATCTTTACCTTTAATGTATATCCATTAAGCTTTCTGAATTTTTAGATAGTTAACGCTATGCTGTTACCATTGAATACTGTTCTATTGTGTTTTTTTGTTCGTTTGTTTGTTTGTTTGTTTGTTTATGTAGGTACCGGGAGTCAAACTCAGGACCTCGCACTTGCCAGGCAGGCACTTAAGCCGCTGAGCTATCTCACCAGCCCTGTTCTATTGTTAATGGAGGAATAGTTGCTGAATTTAGTAGATATTTACTCTATGTCAATGTTTGGTTTGTCTCAGTGTTTATGCTATAAATCTCTTTGCTATGGTTAAGGATGGTACAATACTGATTCTTAGGGTATGTCAATATCCAGTTTGTCATTGGTGCTATTACTCTTGCTGATTTTTATTGCTACTGCCAAGGTGGCACAGTTGCTCTCTGTATGGCAATCTCTGGATTGTTTTTGTGTCATTAACAGTACTATGGCCCATTCCCAGAGAACTGGGTACTAAGCTGAATACACTGCAGCCTTCTCTCCCAAGAGGATGTGGTTGGATCTTGGGACAGAAGCAAAGGTAGCCATGCAGATAGTAGCGTGTAGATAGTAACTGAAGAGGTCTCCCTACTGGCAACAAAGTCTTCCAATATAATCAACCCACAAACCACAGCACACACACACACACACACACACACACACAAAACATGAGAAGACAAGGCAACAAAATAGCTCCAAAAACTCTGAATTCCTACAAAGCTGATCCATGGGGAATCAAGGAGGAGGAAGCCACACAACTGAATTATTTGAAAGGATGACAGAAGAGACAGGGGGAAAAAGACCAATAGGTGCTCAGTAAACTCAAAGACGATGTCACTAAGCAGATAATGGACTTAATAAAATGACCAGCAAATTTACAGAAGACACTAATAAAGAGCCAGCCGAGATAAACAAAACAGTACAAAACACGAATGATAGTTTAACGAAGAATTAAAGTCCATGAAACAGTACCAAACGGGAACTCAGGAGATTAAAAATTCTATTGAAAGTATGGGCAGCAGAAGCAACTGACGTGCGGTGAGAGTGACAGAACTAGAAGATAGGGCTGCTGTCAGAGACCAATTGTTTAGATACCTTAAAAACAAGAGAATATGAAAAATGGATCCAGCAGCTGATAGACAAGCCAAAGACTAATCCAAGATTAGTAAGAATTAGTGAAAAATCAGAAGACAGCACAAATGGCATTAAAAAACGATTTATAGAAATAATAGCTGAAAACTTTCCAAATATGGGGAAGCAGATAAGTAAGGCATATAGAACTCCAAGTAGCAAAATCAGAAAAGCGCCTTTCCACAACATATCATAGTCAAAATCTCAGAAGTCCAACGTAAGGACCAAATCTTAAAAGCTGTTAAAGAAAAACAAAACATCGCTTAGAAAGGTAAGCCCATTAGTATTACAACAGACTTCTCAACACAGACTTTATAAGCCTGGAGATCATGGAGTAAAGTATTTCAAGCCCTAAAAGAAAACAACTTCCAGCTTGGCACAGTGGTACATGGCTGTAATCCCAGCATTTGGGAGGCTGAGGCAGGAGGATTGCCGAGAGTTTGAGGCCATCCTGTGCTCCATAGTGAGTTCAAGGTCAGCCTGGACTACATGGAGAGACCCAGTCTCAAAAAGAAAAAAAAAAAAGAAAGAAAACAACTTCCAACCCAGACTAATATATCCTGCAAAACTGTCTTTCAAAATTTATGGAGAAATAAGTTCTTTCCAAGACAAAGTACATCGTAAGAAATTCATGATCACCAAACCTGCACTCCAAAAAATTCTCAAAGATATCCTAGAAAGAGACAATGAAGCTAACAATGCCAAAAAGTCTAAAAGTATGTATAAATCAGGCCAGTGAGCTGTTAAACAAAAGAAAAAAAGACAATAGCAACAGAAAAATAATGCAGTGACAGGAATAAGTCAAAACATTTCAGTAGTAACTCTCAATGTGAATGGTCTTAATTTCCCAACTAAAACACAGATTGGCAGAATGGATCAGGAAACAATACCCAATGATATGCTGTATGCAAGAAACACATCTAATCCAAAAAGAAATTCATAGGTTAAAAATTGAAGGATGGAAAACAATATTCCATGCAACGGAAACCCAAAAACAAGCAGGAGTAGCTATCCTATATTCAGACAAAGTACACTTCAAGCCGGAATTGATCAGAAGAGACAAAGAAGGTCACTATATATTGGTTAGGGGAACAATTCAACATCAACAGATAACAATTATAAACATAGATGCATTAAACACCAGCACACCCAACTTTGTATCATAAACAGCACTGGACATAAAAGATCAAATAAACATCAACACAATTATAGTGGGGGACCTCAATATCCCATGGTCAAAAATAAATGAACTAGACAAAAAATCAACAAAGAAATATCAGAGTTGAACCAAATCTTTGAACAAATTGACTTAATAGATATCCACAGAGTGGTCCACCCAATAACAGAACACACATTCTTCTCAGCAGCACACGGAACTTTCTCCAAAATAAACCACATATTAGCCAATAAAGCAGGCTTGCGCAAATGCAAAAATCACTGAAATTATCCCATGCATATTATCATAGCACAATGAAACTAGAAATCAATGGTAAAAGAACCCACAGAAATTGTGCAAACACATGGAAATTAAACAATACACTCTCTTGAATAATCAGTAGGTCACAGAAGAAATCAGGGAACATAGTTCCTAGAATCAAATGGTAATGCCAGTACAACATAGCAGAACTTATGGGACACAATGAAAGCAGCCTAAGAAGAAAGTTTATATCTCTGAATGGTCACATCAGAAAAACAGACCAGGCCAAAATAAATAAAATAATGATGTACCTGAAGTCCTAGAAACACAAGAACAATCCAAATCCAAAGCTAGTACAAGGAAGGACATTGTAAAGATCAGAGCAGAATTTATGAAATTGAGACTAAAAAGACAATACAAAGAATCAAGAATTAAAGAATAAACAAAATAGACAAACCCTTAGCCATCTCACCACAAAAGAAGAAGAAGGAAGAGAGGGGGGACCTAAATAAATGCAATTAAAAAGGAAAAAGGTGAAATCACAATGGGCACTGCCAAAATCCAGATGATTACTAGCAACTACTTCCAAAACCTGCATGCCAATAAATTGGACAATTCAGAGGAAATTAATAGATCCTTAGATACATATGAATTACCAAAACTTAACAAAGAAGATTTTAAAACCCTGAATAACCCAATAACAGCCAATGTAATTTAAGCATAATAAAAATCTTACCAACTAAGAAAAGCCCAGGTCCTGATGGATACACTGCTGAATTCTATCAGAACTTTAGGGAAAATCTAACACCAATATTCTTTAAACTCTTTAATGAAATTAAAAAGAAAGGAGTATTCCCAGAGTCATTCCTGGAAGCTAGCAGTATCCTGATTCCAAAAAATACAAGATCCAACCAAAAAAGACAACTACAGGACAATCTCTTTAATGAACACAGATGCAAATATCAACAAAATACTGGTAAACACAATGCAACAAATCATCAATAAAATACATCATGACCAAGTAAGCATCAAGATACAAGGATAGCTCTAAATATGCAAAGCAATAAATGTAATACATCACATAAACAGAAGCAAAGACAAAAATCACATGATTGTCTCAATAGATGCAGGAAAAAACTTTGCCAAAATACAGCATCAATTCATAATAAAAACTGAAGAAAATAGATATAGAAGGACCTTATCTCAATCTGATAAAAGCCATTTATGACAAACATGCCAACATCATATTAAATGAGGAAAACTGAAAGCTTTTTCTCTAAAATCAAGAACAAGACAACTATGTCCACTATCACCACTCCTTTTCAATATAGTACTCCAACATTAGTCAGGGCAACCAAGCAAGAGAAAGAAATAAAAGGGATATATAGGAAACTATTCATATAGTGCAGCAGCAGCAAGCAAGCAACAAGTGACCAGCGACCTTCTTTCTGTCCCTTATACTCATCCAGCCTATCCACCAATAGGGGGGATAGCACTCACACCCAGGGTGGGGCACCCTTAATCCTACCCAGAACTATGCCAAACCAATTAGTGGACTAATTCAGTAATCATGCACCCCTGACCCCAGCATCATACACTCCAGATCCAGCTACTTCTGAAAAGCCCCACTTATGACTACATGAGGCTTTGGGGGAACATCTAGCCCCAAATCATAACACTTCTAGAACTAATAAACAAATTCAGCAAGGTTGCAGGCTACAAAATCAACACACAAAAATCAATAGCATCCCTGTATACAAATACTAAACCCACCAAGAAAGAAATTAGGAAAACAAAACCATTCACAATAGCTTCAAGAAAAATTAAATACTTAGGAATTACAATAACCAAGGAAGTGAGAGACCTCTACAGTGAAAACTACAGTACTCTGAAAAAGAAGATTAAAGAGGACATCAGAAAACATCACTTATTCCTAGAGAGCCAGAATGAGGATTGTCAACATGACCATTTTACCAAAACTGGTATGTAGATTTAATGCAATCCTAATCAAAGTATCAAAAGCATTCCTCACAGAACTAGAGAAAACAATCCTAAAACTTATATGGAACAAGATAAGATCCAAAAGAGCAAAAGCAATCCTGCGCAACAGGAGCAAAACAGGAGACATCACAATCCCATATTTCAAGTCATATTACAAAGCTATATTGATTTAAAAAAATAGCATGGTACTGGCACAAAAGCAGACACATGGATCAGTGAAACAGAATAAAAGATGCAGAAACAACTCCAGGCACATTCAGCTATCTGATCTTTGACAAATGGGCCTAATACATACATTGGAGGAAAGACAGCCTCTTTAATAAATGGTACTGGGAAAACTGGCTATCTACATAAATCTGTACCCGTATATCTCACCATGTAGTTAACTAAAATCAACATGGACCGAAGATCTAAATGTTAAAACTGAGACACTTAATTTGCTTGAAGGTAAAATACGTAAAATTCTTGAAGACATAGGCATAAGCGAAGACTTTCTGAACAGAACCCCATTTGCACAAGAAATAACAACAAAAATCAACAAATGTGATCATATCAATTTTTTTTATTTTAAACAGAAAAGAGTAAGAAATAACAATAAAACAGTTTCAAAACAGGCTAGTAGGACAGTAATAATAATCAACACATTGCATATTGTTATATTCATAGTAGTTGTTCAGAGTACAAGATATAGGCATGAAACATTGTCCAGAAAATGGACCAAGAGAAACCAGTTGTATAACTATCTTAACTGTCTGGTGTATATATATATTTTTTTCCTTTTCTCTTCCTTTGCCCTTTCTCCCTTCACAGTTTTTCTTTTCTTTTGAACAGTTTCTTCCCTAATCACAATATCTATTGTACATTTTGGATCTTATTTACTCTTTCAGAGTCTCACACTAGTGAGACAATACAATGTTTACACATGCGGGTATGGTTTATTTCACTTATGAATATGGTCTCAAGTTGCATCCATTTACCTATAAAAGTCTCTATTTTATCTTTCTTTATGGCTAAGTAGTATTCCATTATATTAAAAAAAAACCACATCTCTTTTATCCATTCATCGGTTGATGGGCATTTGGGTGGTTTCCACGATCTAGCTATTACAAATTGTGTTGCTATAAACATGGGTGCACATATACTGCTGTGGTACGATGTTTTTAATTCTTCTGGGAAGATGCCCAGAAGGGGAATAGCTGGGTCAAATGGGACCTCCAACCCTAGTTTTTTGAGGAATCTCCATACTGATTTCCACAGTGTTTTCACCAGTCTACAATCCCACCAACGGTGGAGAAGAGTTCCTTTTTCTCCCCAGCCCTTCCACCATGTGTTATCAGTTGATTTTTTGATGACAGCCATTCTTTCTGGGGTGAGATGGAATCTCAGTGTTGTTTTAATTTGCATCTCTTGAATGACCAATGATGTTAAACATTTTTTCATGTATTATTTGCCATTTGTATTTCTTCATTGCAGAAGTGTGTATTCATCTCAGATGCCCATTTTCAGATTGGGTCTTTGAATCTGGGGAATCTAATTTTTCTCAGTTCTTTAGATGGCCTAGATATAAGTCCTTTGTCTGAGGCACAACTGGCTATAATTTTTTCCCAATCTGTGAGCTGCCTTTTCACTCTGTTGATAATTTCTTTTGCTACGCAAAAGCTTTTTAATAGGCTGAGATCCCAGTTGTTGATTCTTTGCAGTATTTCCCATATGGTCTGGGTTTTGTTTATGAAGTCTCTGCCTACACCTGTCTTCAAGATTTCTACCTATTTTCTCTTCCAGTAGATTGAGTGTTTCTGTTTTAATATTTAGATCTTTGGTCCATTTTGATTTTAGTGTAGTGCATGGTGATAGGCATGGGTCTAGTTTTAGTCTTCGGCATGTGGAAAGCCAGTTTTTCCAGCACCATTTATTCAAGAGACTGTCTTTCTTCCAGTGAACATGTTTGGCTCCTTTGTCAAAGATAATGCGGTTTAGTGTGTTTGTATTTGGTGTCTGCATCTTCCATTCTGTTCCACTGATCCTTAAGTCTGTGTGTGTGTGTGTGTGTGTGTGTGTGTGTGTGTGTGTGTATTTTGTTTGTTTGGTTGGTTGGTTGGTTGTTTTTGTTTTGCCAATACCATGCTGATCTCATCACAGTAGCTTTGTAGTATCATTTCAGGTCCAGGATTGCAATGCCCCCTGTGGTGGATTGACAACTGGTAGTCAACTTGTAACACCCAGCTGAACTGAATCAGCGTGGTGCCTGGTGTGGAGGGCCCACCTGAGGACTGTTGCCAACAACATAAAAAGGAGAACTGGTTAGGAAGAGTTGGTGCTGTCGGTTCTCCTTGAGGAGCTTGTCACGCTGGATTTCCTGATAGGAACTTGGCTGTTCTCATCATCGGAGGAACTCAGGACCTCATTGTCACTGAGGATGGCTGTGGTGCCTTTCGGGGGAGCTCTGGTCCTTACTCTGAGCGTCGCTTCCTTGCTCCGGGGCAGATCCCTCAGCCTGCTGGCACAGGTCCTTCATCCCGCTGGCGCAGACTTTCTAGCTTCCACCACTGACCTTTGGGCCTTCCCAGTGCAGATTCGTGAAATATACTTGCATGAGACATTGTTGTGGGCCCCGGGCCTTCAGCTGGACTCGTGAGGGCATGGTCATGGGCTCTAGGTCTCCAGCTGGACTCATGCAGGACACTGCTGTAGGATCCAGGCCCTCAGCTGGATTCTTTGTGTCTTTAGTGTGTGGACAGATTTCCTGCACTTTTTGTATATGACTCTTTGGGTGACTATTACAAAATAATCCTAAAAATTATGTGTCCTGTATTGTATTGTTTCCCTTGCAAACCCTGACTACAACACCTCCTGACTTGTCTTTGTTGCCCAGGATTGCTTTTGCTCTTCTAGGTCTCTTCTGGTTCCAAATGAATTTTAGGAATGTTTTCTCTAGTTCTGTGAGGTATGCTAATGGTATTTTGATTGGGATTGCATTAAATCTGTATAACAATTTTGGGACTAGGGCCATTTTCACTATGTAGGTTCTTCCTATCCATGAGCAAGGGATATCTTTCCATTTTCTGATATCCTCTTCATCTCCTTTTTCAGAGTACTGTAGTTTTCAATGGATAGATCTTTTATGTCCTTTGTTAGATTGATTCCTAATTATTTCACTTTTTAGATACTATTGTGAAGGGTGTGGTTTCCCTAGTTTCTATCTCTGTGAGTTTGTTGCTTGTGTACAGGAAGGCTATTGATTTTTGAGTGTTGACTTTGTATCCCACTATACTACTGACTTTGGTTAATAAATCTATAAGTCTTTTGGTGGAGCTTCTGGGATCTTATATGTGGAGTATCATATCATCTGTAAATAATGGTAATTTAACTTCTTCCTTTCCTATCCTTATTCCTTCTATTTCTTTCTCTTGTCTAATTGCTCTGGCTAATGTTTCCAGAACTATATTGAATAGGAGAGGTGATAGTGGACATCCTTGTCTCATTCCTCTTTTTAGAATGAAAGCTTTCAGGGTTTTTTGTTTGTTTGTTTGTTTGTTGTGGGTACCAGGGGTCGACCTCAGGACCTCGTGTGCCAGCAGGCACCTGTGCCACTGAGCGATATCACCAGCCCTTTTTTTGTACGTGGGTACCAGGAGTCGAACTCGGGACCTCGCACTTGCCAGGCAGGCGCTTATGCCACTGAGCCATCTCACTGGCCCAAGCTTTCAGTTTTTGACCATTTAGTATGATATTAGCTGTTGGTTTGTCATAGATGGCTTTTATCAGACTAAGATAAAACCCTCTATTCCAATTTTCTGTAGGGTTTTTATCATGACTGGGTGTTGGACTTTGTCAAAAGCTTTTCCTGCATCTATTGAAATTATCATGTGATTTTTGTCTTTGGTTCTGTTAATATGGTGTATTATATTTATTGATTTGCATATGTTGAATCATCCCTGCATTCCTGGTATGAATCCAATTTGGTCATGGTGTGTAATTTTCTTGATGATTTGCTGCATTCTGTATGCCAGTATCTTATTGAGGATTTTCGTGTCTATGTTCATTAGGGAGATTGGCCTGTAGTTTTCTTTTTTGTTTGGGTTCTTCTCTGGCTTTGGAATCAGGGTAATACTTGCCTCCAGGAATGATTTTGGAAGTATTGCTTCCCTTTCAATTTCCTTAAAGAGTTTCAGCATTAGTGGCATTAGTTCTTCTCTAAATTTCTCATAGAATTCAACCATGAATCCATCAGGGTCTGGGCTTTCCTTTGTTCATAAATTTTTTATTACAGTTTCAATTTCATTGGCTGATACTGGGTTATTTAGAATTTTTATATCTTCTTGATTTAGTTTGGCAATTGGATTGTGTCTAGGAATCTGTCCATTTCTTCTGCGTTTTCTGTCTTATTAGAATATAGGTTCTCATAGTAGGTATTGATGATCTTATGAATTTATGTAGGATCTGTTGTGATTTCCCCCTTTTCATTTCTAATTGCTTGAATTTGTGCTTTTTCTTTCCTCTTTTGATGAGGTTGGCTAATGGTTTATCAATTTTATTAATTCTTTAAAAGAACCAACTTTTTGATTTGTTGATTCTTGGTATTGTTTTCTTAGTTTCTATTGCATTAATTTCTGCTCTTATCTTGATAATTTCCTCCCTTGTATGAGCTTTGGGTTTGATTTGTTCTTCTTTTTCTAGAAGTTTGAGGTTCAACATCAGCTTGTTTATTTGAGCTCATTCTGTTTTCCTGATGTGAGAGTTTATCACTATAAATTTCCCTCTTAGGACTGCTTTGTGTCCCATAAGTTTTGGTATATTGTATCGGCATTATCATTTAATTGTATGTACTGTGTAATTTCATGTTTAATTTCCTCTGTGACTCATTGGTTGTTCAGAAGTGTGTTGTTTTAATTTCCATGTGTTTGTGTAGTTTTTGTGATTTCTTTTGTCATTGATTTCCAGTTTCATTGTGCTATGGTAAGATAGTGTGCAAGGAATGATTTCAATTCCTCTGCATTTACTTAAACATGTTTTGTGGGCTAGTATGTGGTCTATTTTGGAGGATGTCCCATGTGCAGCTGAGAAGGATGTGTATTCTGATGTTTTGGGGTGGAAAACTCTGTAGACATCTACCAAGTCCATTTGTTCACAGACTTGGTTTAATTCTGATATTGCTTTGTTGATTTTTTTATCTAGTTGTTCTGTCTATTTGTGAGAGTAGGGTATTAAGGTCCCCCACTACAATTGTGTTAGTGCTTATTTGGTTATTCACGTCTGTAACTATTTGTTTTATGTAGTTGGGTGCAGCGGTGTTTGATGCATATATGTTTATGATTGTTATCTCTTCTTCTTGGAGTTTTCCTTTGACAAGTATGTAGTGACCTTCCTTGTCTCTTGTGATCAGTTTTGGCTTAAAGTTTACACTGTCTGCAAATAGAATAGCTACCCCTGCTTTTTTCTCGGTTCCTGTGGCATGGAGAATTGTTTTTCCATCCTTTGACTTTTAGGCTATGAATTTCTTTTTGGATCAAATGTGTTTCTTGAATGCAGCATATTGTTGGATATTGTTTCTTGATCCATTCTGCCACTCTGTGTCTTTTGATTGGTGAGTTGAGACCATTTACGTTGATAGTTATAACTGATATGTATTGGCTTATTTTTTCATGATATTTTCCTGTTGTTGGTTCCCTGTGTTCCTTCTCTGTTTAATTGCTTGCCCTGCTTGGTAGTTTCTTTCTATTGGTATTTGTGGTCTTTGTTATCTCTTTCTAATATATTCTTCAGAGCATTCTGTAGAACTGGTTTGGTGCTCATGAATTTCTTCAGTTGTTCTTTGTCACGGAAGTATCTTATTTCTCCACTGAATTTGAAAGTTTTGTGGGGTACATCAATCTGGGTTGAAGATTGTTTGCTTTCAGGGCTTGAAATACCTCACTCCAGGCTCTCCTTCATTTGAGGGTTTTTGTTGAGAAGTCTGCTGTGATTCTGATGGGCTTTCCTTTATAGGTGATTTGTTTCTTATCTCTAGCTCCTTTTAATATTTTGTTCTTGTGTTGAATTTCTGGAATCTTGATTATTATATGCCTTGGTGTAGATTTATTTTGATCATGGCTATTTGGAGTTCTATATGCTTCATTTATTTGTATGTCAAATTCTTTATCCACCTTTGGGAAGTTTTCTGCCATTATTTCTGTGAAGAAGTTTTTAATGGCATTTGCACTGTCTCCAGCTTTCTCACTGACTCCAATCAATCTTATGGTGTTCTTCTTTGCTTCATCTTATAACTGTTGGATTGATTTTTTTTGTGGTCCCTCAGTATTGTTTAGCTATCTTTATTTTCCTGATTGCTAGTCACATTCCTGTCTTCTAGGTCTGATATTCTATCCTCGCCTTCATTCAATCTGTTGCATATACTTTTTTTTTTTTTTTTTTTTTTTTTTTTGCACCGGGAATCAAACTCACGACCTCACACTTGCCAGGCAGGCACTGTGCTGCTTAGCTATATCCCTGGCTGCATATACTTTCAACGGAATTTTTAATTTCCTGGATTTCTGTTTCAATCTGTTTCACTGATTCCAGTTTTTGTTTACATTGGGCATTCATGGTTTCCGTCGTTTTCCTAAACTTCTCTATTTTTTTATCTGTGTCTGCTTTAATTTCTTTCAGTTTGACAATCATTTCTTTTTGTACCTTAGATATTTTTTCTGTGGCCTCTTCCATTTGTTTTTTCACTTCTGCTGCTATCATTTCAGAGAGTTCCAGTGATTGGGTTCTGATTTCCTCTATCTCTTTGTGCTCTGGACTTGTCCTGGGTGGGCTGGGCATTTGGGGTTGCATTTTGATTCTTTCGTCATTTTCTATTTTTTATTTTATTTTGTTTTCTGTCTTGATGCTTGTAGATTTCTTATGTAAGATAGCTTTATCCGTTTTGTCGAGGCTTTCCTAGGTGATGTCTGTTCCTCAAAGATGTCTTCTAGATATAGGTGGTTCTTGGTCTTTCTGTCCATCCCAAGAACCTACCTTCCCAATATATTAAGAATGTGGAGTTGCTATCTTTTTGACTCAAGGCCCATTCCTTTGGTGCTGGACTATGGTGATGATTATGACCCCTTGCAATCTCAGTGTTGTCATACAGGGGAGAAAAAAACTGATTATAACAGGTGTGGTATCCTGGTTAAAATGTACAGTTAGCAAAAACAATAGACTCAAGCACAGACTGGCTACTGATAAACTGTGATAACTATTAGCCTGATATCTTTAACCATAGGAGCAAGTTCTATAGTTATATAATATAAGCCAATTTATACCAGAAAATTGTATGCAATGTTTTTCCACTTAGTAGAGTGTTTTTACCCTGTTGTGTGTGGGGGGTAAGAGGGGTAAGGGGTACGATGGAGAGGTGGATGGGGTTAAATATAGTAGGAGCAAATTTGGTGGGCATAGGATGATCATCCAAGTTTTGGGTAATTGTAGGATATAAGAGGGAGGGATTGAAAGAGAAAGCCTAGGAGTATTGAAGTGAAGCAGAAAGGGAAGAGACCATGTTTACCCACATGAAAGTCTCATAAAATCAAGCGAGATAGCTGATGAAAGAGAGGAAGAGGATGAGTGGAATAAAACAAAGGGAAAATTTAGGGATCTAAATCATAAGCAAGAGGGAAAAGAAGGTAGAAGAGAGAAGGAAAAGAAAAAAGAGAAAAAAGAAAAAAGGAAACAAAAATTATCACACGTATAAAAAAAATGAATATACAGAAAGAAAAACAAAACAAGGCCAAACAGAACAGAGAGAAAAAGAGAAAAGAGGAAAAAAGCACAATCAAACAAAAAAATAAAATAAAATAAAAATAAACAACAAAACAAAACACACTAACCCAGAGGACCACCAAGAGGAAAACCCATCAGACAGAGAAAAATAAAAGTAGTGAGATTCCTCTCGTGTCTACAGCTCTGTGGCAGGTCCAAGTCTGATCCCGGAATGTGTACTCTAGCCAAGATTGCAGAAGGATTTGTGCTGGGTTTGGGTCTGATCTTTGTGTCTGGATTTGGGGGATGGGATTAGTTTCCTTTGGCTGGAGTTCTCCCCAGCCATTTAAAAAAAGAAAAAAGAAAAGAGAGAAGAAAAAAATAGGGGAAAGAAAGAAAAAAAGGTGGCACTACCCGCCCACTTCTATTCCACGAGTCTTTGTCCCCAAGCACAAAGCTGGTTCACCTAAGTTACCACTTGCTGGCTCTTATTGTTACTGTTGCTTCGGACTTTCTTGCACCACCAGTTCCGCCTGTCCATCACGTGCAGTCTAGCCAGGGTCCTACTGTGTCGCTGGCTTTCTCAGTCTCCAGTCCCTGAGACCCATCAATGGAGGGAGCAGGAGCCCATCTCGGACTCACTTCCTGCCAGTCGCCACAGCTCCATGGCAATGGCTGATGATAACAAATTTAAAAGCTTCTACACAGCAAAGGAAACAAGAAAGAGTAAAGAGACAACCTACAAAATGGGAAAAAAAATTGGCAGCTATACCTCAAAGGATTAATATCTAAAATATATGTAGATCTCAAAAAAATTATGCCCCCCCAACTAGACCCTGTCAAAAAATGTACAACTCGAATAGATGCATCTCAGAAGTACAAATGGCCAATGAATACATAACAAAATGTTCAACATCACTGGCCACTAGAGAAATGCAAATTAAAACAACACTGAGATTCTATCTTACCAGAAAGAATGGCCATCTTTGAGAAATAAAATAATAACAAATGCAGGCAAGGCTGTGAGGAAAAAGGAACCCCTCTACATTGTTGGTAGGAGTGTAAAGTAGTAAAAGCATTATGGAAATCAGTATGGAAATTCCTTAAAACACTAAAAATAGAAATTCCATTCAACCTAGCTATTCCCTATGTGTCTTCCTGAAACAGTTAAAAAGCCATCATATTACAGTGATACACATATAACCATATCTGTAACAGCACAATTCATAATAGCTAAATCTTGGAAGCAGCCTATATGTCCATCAACAGATGAAGATGTGGATTTATACACAGTGGAGTACTACTTTGCCATAAAGAAAGATAAACTTGAGTCATTTGTAGGAAAATGGATGCACCCTGAGGCCATAATGTTAAGTGAAATAAATCAGAGACACAAGTTTAAATATTGCATGGTTCCTCTTATATGAAAAACCCAAAATATAAAGGACAAAATTAAAAAATGGACAGTAGGAAATAGGGAGATAGAGCTTTTACAAAAGGAAAAGGGAAGCCGGTTGTGATGGCACATGCCTGTAATCCCAGCACTGGTAAAATAGGTACTGGGGAGGCTGAGGCAAGAGGATTGCCATGAGTTCGAGGCCAGCCTGGGCTACACAGTGAGTTCAAGGACAGCCTGAACTACACAGCGAGACCGTGTCTCAAAAAAAAAAAAAAAAAAAAAAAAAAAAGGAAAGGAGAAGCCAGGTGTGGCGGCATATGCCTGTAATCCCAGTGCTCAGGATGTTGAAGCAGGAGGATCGTCATGAGTTTGAGGCCAGCCTGGACTACACAGAAAGACCCTGGCTCCCAAAAATAAAAAAAATTAAAAAAATAAAAAGAAAGAAAGGGGACCAGAGATGGAAGGCAGGGCAGGGCAGGGGACAAAAAGAACTGATGTGTTTTGCACGTGCACCAACTCTCCTGAGGAATGTGGTCATTATGCACTGCAAACATGAACCAAGAAAACTTTTTTTTAAGAAAAGGAAGTCTAAGATCAAGGTGCCAGTATCTGGTGTCTGGTGAGGGCTGAATTCTCACATGGCCCAGGGCCAAAAAGGGGGACGACCTCCCTCCACCAAGCCTCCTTTTAAGGGCACCTAGTCTCACTCAGGAGGGAGGAGGCCTCACGTCTTAATCACCTCTTCCTAAAGCCTTATAAGCAGTGGTATTTCTCCATCATGTAACTCACTTGCAGGATTTCAATAATATATCAAAAAGCCTTATGAAAATAAGTTGGTCTTCCTTGATGCTTATGATTTGACATCCTCAGGGATGTGCTGTTTCCTGCCAAAATACTTATTTGTATGTCTTCTTCATTTAGCCACCTAACAGCTGTCCCTAACTCCTTATATGTCCTAGAGCGCTGATGGCAAACTTCAAGGGCCACGCTCTCCCGGGGAGTTTCTTCTTGATATTTGGTCTGTGGTGGTCAGTGAAGTACCCACTGAAGTACTTTCACCAAAGAGAGAAGAACAAGCTGAACCATCTTCAGCAGCGTCTTGAGCTCATTGAAGCCGCACTCAAGATTTTATTTTCAGTCATTGGTAAGCGCAGGGTCTTTTGATCCAGGGAACCTCCCCATCACACCCAGAAACTTTAATTCATTTTCTGGACCCCATGAAATAGATGAATTAAAGATTCTGGCTTCCCCCAGAACATTTTGGACACCCAGCATGAAGGCAAACCTTCTGCCTTCCCAAAGAGTTGATGCAAGAAGGGACAAGAACTGAGAGCTACCCCGAGGTGCAGCTCCTTGCAGCTGGCTTGACTCGCCTCTCCTTGTATACAGTATGGCCAGAAACACAGTATGAGCTTTCACCCAACTCATTCTGCCAGCCAGAGGAGTTCACAGTTCAGAGCTCGCTCTGTCCAAGGAAGGGCACTCGCTCAAGTCTGCCCTGACAGATTCCCCCGGGAGCTGCTCCCCTCCATTAGGCCTGTACAGGCCCCTCCCATCAGTTGTCTCTGTTTTCTGCGTTCAATCTAATTGTTTTTTCCTAGCATCTCCTTCATTGCTCGCTTGGCAGGGGAGCCCAAAGATGTATCAGCCACTCTCACTTGAGAAATAATACCTTGTTTTCATCTCTGATGCTGGAAGAACTTCCCAGGTATCTGTGTGTGGCTGTGTTTCTATAGCTTTTTTCCCATCTCCGACCCTCAAAGGACCAAAGTCAGCCAGGTGTCTACACAGATCCCTCGGCAAAAACCTTTTCTATATGGAAATAGCTGCACCTGAGGTAGCAAAGTCTGCCGACCTGTGGGCCACCATCACCCACATCTGGACTTTGTTCATGCCTTTCGTTTTGTCTTTTCTGCCTCCTATTCATCTTGAGGGTACTTAGTCTTCCTTCCTCACTTTCCACTCATTTCCCGGCAGGGATCCTGGCAGAGCAGTTTGTTCCTGATGGGCCCCATCTCCACCTCTACCATGAAAACCACTGGATAAAACTAATGAACTGGCAGCACTGTACCATGTACTTATTCTTTGGCGTCTCAGGAATCGTTGACGTGCTCACCATCCTGGTCACCCACGTCCCCGTGGGGGTGGACAGACTGGTTTTGGCTGTGGCAGTATTTACCGAAGGTAACTTAGTGGAACAGATGGAGAGATGGGGAGAGACAGACACAATTTATGAAGATCAGAGTACAAAAGTCCAGAAACAAAGCAAACACAATAACCTTCCCAGGAAACCCAACTCTCAGGACTGCCAAATCTTGACGAGGCTTGGTCCTATGCTCTGGATGGTCCGGATGACATATCCCGTGCGGCTGCTCACGGGAGGCTGAGGCACGCAGGCACTTCTCAAACCTCTGTCGACACTGCACAAGCACTCCACGGCTTCCTGACGCCCCATGCATGTTCGCATGTACACATGTCCGTGCACGGGTGTGCGTGCACACACACTTACACAACACCACAGAACTGGCTGAATGCTCCGGGGGGGGGGTCAGCCCTTTTGGTTTGGAAGAAAAACTCCGCAGCTCACACCCTGGGTGTTACTATCCAGCCTCCACCACAAATCTTAGGAGACCCACTGTACCGGCCAGCTTCCCGTCACTATAATGAAATATCTGCTGTGGACTTGAGGGCAAAATCCTGCCATGGATTCTGCAGATACTCAAAAGTTACATTCTTTGCTAGTCTTAACATATTTACAAAATTATATGCGTCCATTTGTTGCCCTGTGATGTTATATAAACTGACTTCCTAAATGCTAAAGAACCTGGCCTTGAGATAGAAATAGGAGGAAATTCCAGTAGTGGAAAAGCCCAGAGTGATACCCTCCAGTAGAAAAAAGCAAGTGTCTGATGAGTGTCCTTTGGTTCACTGCAGGTTTTCTCTTCTACTACCATGTTCATGACAGACCTCCACTGGACCACCACATCCACTCACTCCTGCTGTTTTGTTTGTTTGGAGGAAGTATAAGCATAGCCCTAGAGGTGATCTTTCGGGACAATATTGTGCTGGAACTTTTCCGAACCAGTCTCCTCATTTTCCAGGGAACCTGGTTCTGGCAGGTAATTACTCACACCAGTGTTCCACACTGGGCCTTCATGGATGGGCCCCTTTGAGTATGCCCAAGGGAAGTCCTCAGGGTGACACGATGCCTGAAAATGCAGGCATGGGAATGGGTTTAGATGGCCTTTTTCTCCTCCTGTCCACCCCTCTGTAATTTCCTCCATTATGTCCTGCTGATGCATTAACAAGCAAGAACTTGTGTACATCACATGGCAAGCACCACTGCCTGGTGTGGGACCAACTTACTAAACCGCCCACAGGAAACACAGGCCTGAGTTTCTGCCATGATTTCATTTAGAGCACCTTCCTGCGTGAGGGAGGAGGGAGTGTACAAGCCACTCCAGTGGCCATGGAAGAAGCCCGGGCTGCTTGTCAGCACAACTAACCACAAGACCACCACCCCCATCTAACCCACCAGATTGGATTTGTGCTCTTTCCACCTTTTGGGACACCTGAATGGGACCAGAATGACAAGGCCAACATCATGTTCATCACCATGTGCTACTGCTGGCACTACCTGGTCGCCCTCTGCGTTGTGGCCATCAACTACTCTCTTGTTTACTGGTATGGTTGAGTGAAGGTGACTTTTGCCAAGCTTTCCATCCTAACCAACCCCCCAAATTGTGATTAATGTCCACATTTAATATGTGCTAACTACATGTCCAATTTTGTGCAAGACACTCTACAGTTGCAAGGTAGTTACTGTAAGGTCTTATTCGCAAGTGCGGGTAATGAGGCTTGGTGCAGTTAAATGAGTTGCCTGGGTCCCAGTCAACTTTTAAACCTGCATTGAAACTGGAGAAAATCCGAGCTGGGAATCGGCACCAAGCTGTGGACCCTGTTCTGTCACTTCATCCTGGACCCATCACCGACTTCTGGACTTGCCTCACCTTCTCCTCAGAAACCTATCAAAACACAACCAGAGCAGAAGGGGCTCACGCACGCGCTTGTCAGCAGCGTGGAGACTGAGACAACTGTTACCTCCTCTGTACGCACCGTGCCGGGCGCTGCAGAAAGCACTTAGCCCGTATGACCCCATTCTGTCCTCACCATTTTACGATGTACTCATTTTTTACAGCAGGGGAAACCAAGATTTCAGAAGGCTGAGTAATTAACCCAGGTCACCCAACTAGTAAATGGCAGCACCTTGCAGTGCAAGGGTCACTTTTTTTTTTTTTTTTTTTTTTTTTGTGGGTACCAGGGGGACGACCTCAGGACCTCGCGCGCCAACAGGCACCCGTGCCACTGAGCGATATCACCGGCCCCTTTTTGTATGTGGGTTCCGGGAGTCGAACTCAGGCCCTCGCGCTTGCAAGGCAGGCGCTTACGCCGCTGAGCCATCTCACCGGCCCAAGGGTCACTTTTAACATGTGGAATCATGGCTCTACTGCCGTGGAGCTGCCTTTCCCTCAGGTCCTTATTTCCCCAGACTCAAAGCAGCCACACCTCACCTAGGAAGTCCTGCACAGAGCAAACAGAACGGACTGAGGCCAGGGTTTCCCTCAGTTCTACTCCCTGGTCAGTGAAATAGCAAACTGGATGGCAGCAGACCTAAATTTAGTCTCAACTACTAAATATCACCATGAGTCCCTTTATTACTTAAAAATAAAATACTGTCTGAAAAGTCAGGTGTGTAGACCTATAATCACCGTAGTTAATACAAATATGAAGAAAAGGCTTTAAGGACCAGTAGATGGTCCTTTGGTGAGGGAACGAGGAGACTTTTCTGGCTAATCTAATTGGTTCTTACGATTTATTACAGCATTGTGACTCGGGTGAATGGACACGGAGGAAGAGAGATAATTGGGATTCAGAAGCTGAAGTCCGATCACACTTACAAGACTGCCCTTTTGAGTGCCTCGGATGAGGAATGAGATTAGGCCATGGGGAGATGAGACCGCCCGTCCTGCTGAGCCCCACAGCTAGAGTGAATGCAGCTCCTGCCCACTGTCTCGAGGCTTACCTTGGACTGCTCCTAAAGCACTGTATATTTGCACCTCTTTACTTAATACAAAGGTGGAGGCTCTAATACATGGAACTGTGTATCTTGCTGCTTAGATTTTTCAATCATAATTTAAAGTCTGTGTTAGTATAATATCCTTCATAAAGAAAAATGAACTAATACCTGTAAGCAGCAAGCTTGTATGTCTCCATGACAGAAACCAGACTGAGAATCTAGAATGGGAAGTGGCTTTCTGGATGAAACAGGGTATGAATCCAACAGAACATCATGCTGCTTTTGATAATTTGCCTCTTTTTCTCCAAGGAAGCAGGTACTTTCTTCTATATCCTAATATCCTTCTATATCCTAATATCAAAAAGATATTAGGAGACATGTGAAAGTGCCTTTAGCTTAGAATTACAATTCTAAGTATTTTTTTAAAACAAAAGCTATTCACAAATTTTGGTATCATAAATGTTAAATATTATCTAACTGATCATACCAGAACACTGCAGTTCCACTGTTCATAAGATACAAAACTACGTCAAAAGTAATTTTTTTTTTAAATCAGGAAGCTAGTTAGTAGCTGAACTGAGAGTTGGAATCTGCTGCTCTGATTCTTCAAAGCTACCCTAATAAAGGAGGGACAGCAAATAAGAGGACAGACAGGAATCAGTATAATGAGGTAGAGAAAATAATGTCAGGTTACGGAAGGGCTTGAATTTTAACATACCTGAAAGCAAAGACTATGAATTCTGAATTAGTAATTTAAGTCTTGATTCTGGATCTATTTTATTCTTTTTAAACAGGTATTTATTAAACATTCACTTTTCACCTGCACTGAAATGGTTGTAAGAATTAATGTGTTCAGTAAGGAGCTGAGAGGCTAATATTAAGGAGAAATTTACAGGTGGTTATACTCAGTGATGGGCTCTGTGAATGGTAAGCACAAACCATGAGAGAGGAAGGAGGGGAGAAGGGAGGAGTCTGCCCTCCAGAAAGAAAAGGCACATTCCAGGAATACAGAAGAGTAATTACAAAAGCAAAGGAAGCATGGACCGATGTGGAGAATTAAATGTATTATATTCTGGCTATAAATGGACAAAAAAGGGCTGGCACCAAGTTGAAGGGTCTTAGAAACCAAAGAATACCTTCCATTTGTACAGCATTTTTCAATTCTGAGATGCACTCTATCTCATTTGGTTCTAATCACTGTCTACATGTTAAGCACACGCAGTCCTTCAGAAGCTGGTTAGTCTAAAGGCACACGGCTAGCACGTGACAAAGCCAGTCTCTAGTCTGACTTGACTGTCCAGTCTTTCTCACCATCGCACCCTACTTCACACAGTCCAGCAGGAAGAATTTACAAAGAGCTCTGCAGACCCTCTAGAAGGAAAACTGTACTTAAAGGAATGAGCAGCCGGACTTTCAGAGCTGAAGTCACAGCTCAGGAGTTAAGAATGAGCTGCCGAAAGCACTAACTTAGCTATTACAGAGCTCTAGAGTCCTCTTTTAGGGTCTAACTTGATTTGCCAGCTGAGCAGTTACTCAAACATCTGTGCAAATAGTACTGGAGGACCTATTATTAACAAGTGATGCAAACCCGCTTTTCCTTAGGGATGGAGGTGGGAAGATGAACCTATTCTCTGCCTTACTGTCACAGAAAAGATACACGAGAGATTTTTTAAGGGCAAAATACTTTAAGGAAATGTACTCTCCAGAGCAAAAGACTAAAGCATAAAATACTAAAATTTCTTTTGGTGCCCTTCACACAGCATGGTTTGGGTATACCTTCATGAAGTGACCAACCCTGGCATAAACACGCTTAAATGTGCTATTAGTCACCAAATCCTGCCTTGGGCACGTTGGGAACTGTTCCCTGCAGAACACCCGACCTAGCAGCCCCATCGCTGGGAGCCCTGAGGTCTGCATATGGGAAGCCTTCGTGTGCCAACACTGGTGCCATCTCTGGAGCAACCCAACTTCTCAGGGAGCAAACGGCCCGTATGTGACATCCCGCACTCCAGGATGCACATGTTGGCAACACCAGCAGACCGGCAGTCAGGTGACTTCAGTATGTGAAAGCAGGAGGTAGAGCTGAGGCTGGATGCCAGAGCTATTTTCTTGTGGGATCATTCGTTAAATAAATTCAGAAGGGGTCTGTTTTTAACTAGCAATAATATCTGACAGGATAGCTCAAATTTCTATTTTTTTCTTGTTTAGAAGTAGTCACATGGCTTTTTATGTGAAATATGACTCAGGAAGTAACAATGGTGCGCAAATCTTAATCCTATAAAACACATATGAACTCTTGCCTCAGGTAAAAGGCCCTTTCCCTCACTGCAGTCCCCGTCTCTCAACCTTCCCAGGCCTATTCCAGAGCCAGTCCTCTGTACCCATCAAGAGTTCACTCTTAGCCCATCACCCTTGTTCTATGGAATCCAGCTTTCCACCTCCCAACCCTGACTGCCCCCAAAGTTCACCGCAGCACATCCCAGCCACCTCCCCTCAGAAGGCAGCAAAAAGGAAACTTAGGATCAGAAAACTGGATTTTCATCTTGTTCTCTTCAACTCAGACTCACATCTTCACAGTTAAAAGGAGGACAAGGACATCTATTTAACAGAATTTGTGTGTATGTGTGTGTGTGTGGTGCTGGGGACTGAACCCAGAGTGCTGTGCATGCAAGGCAAGAGCTCTACCACTGAGCCACATCCCCAGCCCTATTTGACAGAATTTAAGAACTAAATGAAATGGTAAAACCACAGGTAACCAACAAGCCACGCTAACCCTCCTCTGCAACTTGCCCAGTCACCCAACTCCAGCCCAGCTACCATCTAAATGACCCATTTCCACTTACCTCCCCACCCAGACCCCACAAAAGATAATCATTACAGTTCCGTGGATTAAAGACCAAATTTTAATAATTTGGATACATTTGAGATAGGGAAGTCCTGGTACTGCAGAGAAGTTTGCCCACCCACCTCTGCCACACAACACTGCCAACCACCAGTGCCTTCTGAACTTGGGACTTTCTAAGACACTGTCCTGAGCTCTGCCTATAGCTGACACAGGCTGAGCAATGGGAAACAGCCAGGAACAAACGACTGCAAACCCAGCCTGACCTCTCCTGAAGTGGGACTGCCAGGTAACACCTGACCTTACACATCTGACCCCTCTCCTCCCGCCAGCGACCCTTTGGAGCAGAGGTCAACAAGCTTTATTTTCAAAGGGCTGCAGAAGAAACAGTTTGGGCATAAAGGCCATCCAGGCTCTATGGCATCCACTAATTTTGCCTTCTAATTTGAAGGCAGCCATAGATACTACTTAAATGGATGAGGACAGACTGTTTCAAAAAAATTTTGTTTACAAAAACTGGTGGCCTGCGCCGAAGACCCAGTTTGTGACTCCTGCTCTACAGAAAAAAAGTGCATGATGTCCGAACTCACATGAAGTCTGCACTGGGAAAGCAGCGCCTCGCTGTCACTCCCCTCCATCTGTCCATGGCTCTGGACTTCATGTGAATCGCTCTGCCACAGACAATGCTGGCACATGAAAGTAGGGACCACGATTAGTCCCAACACCATCTTCAAGAGGCAGTGCCAAACTAATCCTGTTTCAGGGAATCCACACTACCTTATCCCCTACATGTTTTCCCCATCTTACAGCCTTGCATTTTACATGCAGCTATCTAGTTAGCCACCAGCTTATCAAAATTCTTGCTATTTTCTCATTCTGGTCAAAAGAGTAAGTGATTAGTTCGGGGCGGGGAGGCTACAGCCCAGGTTTCTATTTGACGAAGATGTATGATAGGTTCTTTAAAAAAATAAGTTACACAAAATTTTCTGGACACAAATCTCGTAACAAGACCTTGAGTCATAAAGACCAGAAGCTAAAAAACACAACTTCGCATCAAACGAGGCTCACCCCACTGCCTGCCCACTGTGTAACTGGTGAGCCTGCCCTACTCTCAGGGGAGAACTTGGGCTCGTATGATGGAACTGTGACCTCCTGCACTACCAGAACCTTCCCCTGGACTGGTACAAGACGGAGTCGGCCGAGCTAGGACTCTGCTTGGAGCGTGGCAGCAGAATCTGGGCCGCTCTTGCCTTCATCCTCGCACTGGCCTGCCTCAGACAGACAAGCTCGGGGGAAAGGCGCAGTCCCCCGTTCCCTTCTTTTCGGCCGGAACAGCACAGGTGTGGTCCCTTACGGAAGCCACTCTTCACGGTCACTGCTGTTCCGGTGCCTGTTTAGGAGATGGAGCTGTGGTCACAACAACAGTGGAGACAGCTTTGGAGGAACCAGACGCTGTGCCCTGCTGGAGGTGGGAAGCGGGGACAGTCTGGATGCGCACCTGTTGAAAAGAGAGGTCTGGCTGGCAGATTGCAAGTGGGCTCGGCAGTTAAAAACAGGAAAGTATAGGAAACGCCTGACCAGGCAGAGCTCCTTGGCCTTACCTGTGTGGCCTGACCTTGTTGCTGAAGCTGCTGCAGCTGCTGGGCAGTGAGGAAGCTAACAGGTTTGTTGCCCGCAATGAGCTTGGTACCTGCCGGCATGGTCGTGAGAATGATATTGCGGCCTAAGCCACTGAGGCTGCGGAGGGAAAGCAGGTGTGAGGGATAACCTTATCGCAGGATGTTCTTCCAGCCCAGCTCCAGAACGTGCACTGAAGGTCAACAGGGAGGTCCAGTGCCCCATGAAAATTCCAGCATTATGGATTCAACTGGAACCAGCACCAAGACCACCATCCTTCCAGCTTCTAAGCCTCCCGCAGCAGGAGAACAAGCCCAGAAGCTGCCAGTGGCCCTAGGCTCTACACCCTTACCAAGCAACAGTAAAGCAGGACCCCAGAAAGATGTGCTCTTGGCAAGGCACCCTCCCCAGCTCACCACAGTATTGCGCGCCTGTGGCCCCAGTACTCAGGAGGCTGAAGCAGGGAGACTGCTTGAGCCTCGGAGTTCTGGGCCAGCCTAGGCAAGCACCATCTCTTCAAAAGAGAAAGAGCCCCTCCCCAGTGGTCTCTTCACACACGCTTCCTTGAGACTGCCAGACAGATTTCACTGTGCTCTTTATCCCTATTTAAGTCAGGGACACAGGAAACCGTCATCTGTCCAAGGCGAGGTTCCTCAATCCGACCTGAGGCCCACCACATCACCTCCAACCCAGCACCTCCCACCCCCTCCTTTGTTGCTTTTCTATCGCTTACTATATTATTTTTTTTATAATTCCTGTCCCCATTCTATGTCGGCTTGAGCAGTACTAGGGGTTCAATAAATATTACTCAGCTCAAAATGGAAGAGACCCTGGGTGGGGCAGAAACACCAGCTGAATTTCCGTTCTGTGACAACGACTTGTATTAAAAGCACCCCGAGGCCCTGCCAAGTTGGGCCCTTTGCTACAAATAGCACTCACTTGGCTCCGAGGTTGCCTTTGATGACGGGGGCCGTGACCACACTCTTGCCCTTCACTGGCTGGCTAATCACAGACAGCGGGACTGTGATCCGAGTAGGCAGCTTCCCCTACAAAGAAAGAGCGATCAGTTTCGACGGTATTGCAGGAGATGAGGAAAACCACCAAGTGTCACCTAGGGAGGACAAGAAGGGAGGAGCAAGCACTACAGATGTTTTTAGTCCCTGTTCCTACCAGGAATTTAGACTTAGGCAGCCCTAAGAAAACAGTTCCCATGCCACTTAGGTGTCAACTGACCTGGCAGCATCTTCTTTCATGCTACCTAAGGGGCAGCAACCTACCTGCTCTCATTAGCATAAAAGCTGTACCTAAAGCACAAAGGCAAGCGTGTGTTCACTTATGCACACTCCTAGATTCTGAGCCTGAGAGGCAGCATACACACCTTGGTGCTCCCTAACACACAGCAGCACAGAAACTCTGGTGAAACAAATGAGAAAGGACAGGGTGCTCAGGAGTTAACACGGCAGTGCAGAACCACCCCTCACTGGAATGCAGGCTCAACGGGGGGAAGCACAGACAACATACAGAGGAACAGCCACTTTCTCCAGGTGCTTTCTGTTTATCCCAGAGATAAGAGAGGTTAGTTTGAGGACACGAATAACAAACTCAATCAAGCGAAAAGTACAACCCCAAAGCTAGTAAGGCCGGAGAAGAACAACAAAGAGGACAACCACAGGAGAAAGACAGAAAGCTGAGTATCTTAGGGGTTTCAGGAGTAGTAAGATGAGTCACTGTCCCCACCACCTGTTCTTAGGCTGCCTCATTTCTAACACTTGATTGCTTGGTTGGTTTTTTGTTCATGGTGCTGGGAAACAAACCCAGGGCTTCAGACATGCTAGGCAAGGGCTCTACCACTGAAATTAGTCCAAACCTAGTATTGTATCACATTTACATACGTAGATTAAACCTGGAAAAGGCCTGGGCATCTCCCACAAAGAGACTAATTCTGAAGTGGCCAGGCACTCACTGCTGCAGGGCTCATGCCACCCCCGCCAAGTTTACTCACAATCTGCAGCCTGTTGCACATGGCAGCAGGCAGAGACACCTTGAGACGCGGCCTGCACAGGAATTCACTCATGACTATTTCCTTCTGAAGGGTGCTTATGACATCTCAGATCAACAGTACGGTAACTAGAACTAGTTTAACCGGGCGACTGCACAAGAAAAAGGCACTGCCTACTACTTCCTGCCCTGCCAAATACTCTCCAGTTGTGTCTGCCTAGACTGAGCGAAGCAAGGACACCCCCTGCAGACCTTCATGTTAGGAGGGTTTAAGAGGGGGGAGAGGGGCAGTAGGGAAGCAGTTTCCTTGCTTCCTTACCTCTTTGTGTGTGATACAGAAAGCTAAACAATGTCCTTTTAAACCACACTGTCAGGGTTACTGGTTTGCTTACTTAACATGTGTCCTCCTTCCTTTATCCCCAGCATTGCAGAAAAAAAAAAAAAAAAAGAGGACAGACTGGAAGAAAACACTTCCATGTATACACAATTACAAAGGGCCACCTTCGACAACATGCAAAAGCCAATACTGCAACTCTAGCCAAGATCTACACATCACTAGAGAGAACAGGCCGGTCTCCACATCAATGGACGCTCAACCTCACTGGTGATCAGAAAGCGAAATTGACAAAGAACTGCTTTCCACCACTAAGGCAGGAATACAGTGAACAAACCTTCCACTTGCACCAACCGGGCCTGACTACGGTCTGAGGAAGACAGCGGGCTTGCCGATGGGAATGTAAGCTGATGTGGCCGTGTGCTAGTGCAACTAGAGCGTGAAAGCGTTCAATACACACACCTTCCTAACTCATCCTAGCACTCAATCTCTGCTTCAGAAATACAGGTGTTCAAACACATGTGCAAGAGTGTTCACTATGGCCTTGGTAGCCTGCAATAAATCCCTTCTATGGACTACTGTATTAAAAAGAATACAGTATCTGTGTATGGCCTAAAACAATCCCCAAGACCGTTTTTTTTTAAAAATAAAGCAACTTTATATAGATGGGAGGAGCTCTCAGAAGTCTCATGGTTTTGTTTTGTTTTCTTTAAATTATGTGTATACAAATGAAAACAGGAAAAAGATCAGAAGGATAAATGCCACATTAGCAGCAATGATCAGCCCTTGAAGGGAGAACTGAAGGCGCAGTGAAAGAAATCTTATATTTCACTCTGTGCTTCCAGCACTGTTCTTTAATATTTTATAAGAATGTATGCATGTACTAAGGTTCTGTAAGTTTTATAAGTTTCAAAAGAAAACAATAAAGTCTACCAGTAAGTAAATCAATTTGGGTCAAATAAGCCAACAAGGACAGGGCTTCTATTCCCATTTCTATGGAGAAGTTCCCTGAGCAGAGGGCTGCTCTTTACCACCGACGCTACTCACAGCCTGGGACGTGGACACAACTGTGGTGCTGACAGGGACTTGCCGCACAGTGGGGGCTCCTGTCCCGATGCTGATGGGGGTGCTTGCGGCCCCAGAAGCCACAGCCACAGTCTTGGACATGGCAGCATTCATACTGGGCAAAGACACCGCTGAAGAATGGACAGTTCCAGACCCGCTGGCTACCGAGGCCCCTGGCTTGGCATGGGTTGCAACGGTGATGGTCTGGCCTGCTTTGGGAGGCATCACACCCAGGCCCTGCACGATGCGGATTGTGGCAGCTGGTTTTGCTTCTGAGGAGGCCACTGTGTTTTTTCCCTTCTGATCTGCCACGCTCACACCAAGGGCTGGCATCAAGCGAAAAGCTGAACTCGAGGCTTCTGTCGGCTTGAGGTCAGGTGTCACTTTGACCACTGTGGTACCTGCTGGGGCGGATGCAGGCGCACTGGCAGAGCTGGCCTTGGCAGGGCTCTCAGCAGCATGCACGGGGTTGGAGGTAACATGTAGGGTAGCAGAGATGCCTTTGCCTGCAGTGCCACTTCCTGTCCCGAAGAGGTCCTGGGTCAATTTGACAGTGGTAACCTGGGACTTGGCCAGCGTGGCCATCATGTCCGGAGTGATTCGCAGAACCGTCTGGCCCTTAGCATCTGTGGTGATAGAAGAGGGAGGCAGCCGCAGCACATCCTTACCCTGGATACGGAAGTTAGTGGCTGTGAGTGGAATGCTGTTGCCTGTCTGGGGCTTCACACCAAGCTGCCCAGTAATAGCCACCTGGATGGGGGAGACGTACACTGATAAAAGGATCCATAACGCTAACCTGGTTACACAGCAGAATCCGGCAAACCTCCATATAGCTTTAATTTTTATTTTGAAGAACAGTAAACATGCACAGAAACAGAGAAAAATGTAACAAACCTATATCCTTTACCCAGCATCAGAAGTAATCACTTTGTGGGTCTTGTTTTATATTCCCCCACTTCTGGGAGGAAGGAGCAGGAGGCTGGAATCTTGTGGGGGGCTTTTAGGGGGAACGGGTGCTGGGGATTAAACCTAAGACCTCACCACCAAGCTGCATCTACACTGGAATACATGGCTCCCTTTCCTCATCTATAAAATGGGTGTAACAAAAGCGCCTATCCGTAGTGTCGAGACAGACTAACGTCTATAAATGCACAATTCAATGAAGGCATACACAAAGCACTCCTTGGTACTGAATGCTAGTCTGCCTCAAAATTCTTTAATATGCAATAGTTACCCTTTCACATTCACAACCAGGAAAGTTCCAATGCATTTGACCTTTAGTAGTGATAAACTGAAAAGCCAATAGAATACGGCCAGAAATTCAACTACCAAATGCTGAATTATATGGAAACAGAAGAAATCTCTTGGGCATCCATAAAGGCACAGTGCCTTGGATGGGAACTCAATCCTAAGGGTCAAAAATGACAAACCTTGGGCCGGTGAGATGGCTCAGCGGCTTAAGCGCCTGCCCGGCAAGTGCGAGGGCCCGAGTTCGACTCCTGGAACCCACATACGAAAAAGGGGCCGGTGATATCGCTCAGCGGCACGGGCGCCTGCTGGCGCGCGAGGTCCTGAGGTCGACCCCCCGGTACCCACACAAAAAAAAAAAAAAAAAAGACAAACCTTTTCTCCACGGGCACGCGATCGCGTCAGGAAGCCGGCACCCAGAGGCGCTCTGCTTCAGGACACAAGCATCAGGCCTACCCACCTGCTTGATGATGTTCTGCCCTGTGACACTGTGGACGACAGCAGCTGGGGAGGCACTTGGAGCGGAGCTCCCAGGAGAACTTGTGGCTGGCTTGCTCACAGGGCTGGCTGCCGCGGGGAGACTTGTCACCGTGAGCCCCGTCTGCCCAGGGCCAGGCCGCTGCACAGTGGCTGCTGCAGTCTGCGCTTTGACTGGGACAGTGGCCATGACGGCCTAGTTCAGGGCATGAGATCAAATGCTTGATTAGAGTGAGATGGAGGCCAGTACTTCAACAGGGCCTCCCACGCGTCAGCCCCCAGGAAAGGCTCCTCACACCGCCTGAGGCTCGCCACACTGAAAAACCACACCACTGGCCAGGACAATGGAAGGAGGCTAAGACTGAGACTTGGGGTGGGGAAGGAGCTCAGAGGCACAGCGTCTGCCTGGCAAGCACAAGGTCCTGAGTTCGATTCCCAGTACTGCCCCCCCCATAAAACAAAGACGAGACTCACAGGTTCGGACTCACATTCCACCTCTACAAGGAGCCTTCTATCAGAATCCTGAGTTAATCACTAAACTGCTTAGAAGGTCTGATTCCAAGATGTCAAGAAGAGTAAGTGCTTAACCCACTCTGAACATCAGTGAGTTGTTCTAGTGAACTTCATCAGCAACAGCAACAACCCAGCTTCCCCACTCTTTCCCGATGCTGCCTCCTGACCCGTCGGCCGACCCTGGGGGCCGCTTCCCTGTTTACCTGGGGCACTACTTTGGTCTGTGTGGCAGTGGCTGGCACCCGGATCTGCGGTCCTGCTGGCATCTGTGGCAGTGTTGGTGCTGGCCCTGCTGGCTGCTGGGGGATGGCAGGAAGGCTAGGCTGGGCCACCACTCGTACCTGGGGCAGCCCAGCAGAGCCGGAGTGGCTCACCACCCGGGCAGTAGCCTGAGAACTGGGCGGAGTCTGGTTGGAAGCTGGGGAAAGCATTGTTCCTAACTGTGGCATTGTTGGTGAGGACACCAGAAGAACCCTATGAGGAAAATCAGGGAAAAACCAAGACCAAAGACTTAGGAGAGGAACACAAAAGGACTCTAGGAAAAAGCAAGAGAAGAAACAGAGGCCCTTACCCTGAGCTAGACTTCGCTGGTTCAGAGACAGTGGTAGGAGCACTTTTGTTCACTGACGACACAGGTGGAGGGGAGACGGGCGTAGCAGGCAACGCTGGCGTGGTAGGGGTTACAGGTGTGACAGGGGTGGGTGGCATGCTGGAGTCACTGAGGCTCATCTGGCTCTGCTCAGAAGTGCCACTGCTGAGGACCTTCACAGAGCTCTCCTTGTTACTGGACTTCTAGAAGGAAGACAAGGTGGAATTCACAGTAGGTATCTCAAGAACACGGGCCCTGCAGCCCCTGATGCACGGAGCTAAGTGAAAGCCAAGCATGTGTCCAGCTGCTCCACCCGAATCCCTCTGGCAGATGCTCACGTGAGGTCACTCACCACCTTGGAAGGGGGCCTGGGTTTTTGCTGAAGAGCTTTTCTGGCTTTAGCTGCAGCTGCTTGTGCTTGGTGAATCCGCTCTGTGAACAACAGTGTTAACTTCAGCAAGAGTTTGACCACGACGCGCTAAGGGGGCTTCATTAAAAACCGAGGCCTTGCTGCCAGTCTCACTGCTGGACTGGATTCTGCCTCCACAAATCTCCTGCCCAAATGCCAATGGAAAAAATAATGGAGCCAGGAAAGTCAGAAGCACCCCTAGTCTAGCTGGACACACTGCTCACAGGCCTCACGCACCAAACTCCTCCTCACTCCGGTCACGATGCAGGTAGATCCACAGCTTTCGTCCAATGTCGTATTTCACACAAGGGTCTTTTTCATAATGTAGGCGATCCAGTGCTCCACTCACTACCGTGTTCACCTAAGATCAGAGCAGAGGGAAGCAAGGGACAAGGCAGGACCAAGTAACAGAAGCTGTTTGGACTCTAGAGAAAAATCACTGGATCACTCTAAGCTATTGATCTATTTCAGGCCAGCTGTGTGCTCCCAGTGGCTCACCAAAGCACCCAGCCAGACAAAATATGCTGCGAGACTGCTGAGATACTGATCTGCTCCTACTGCAAGGATGATGTGAACTCAGTAACTGCAGCTGCCTTTCCTGTACTACAAGCTGAAGGAAAGCTTAGTCAAATTTGTGCTTCGCTGGCAGCAAGTTTTTGGTGATCACCATCCACATATTTCTTTTGTTTTGGGGGGTTTTTCTTGGTACCGGGAATCAAACTGAGGGCCTCATGCTTGCCAGGCAGGTGATGTACCGCTGAGCTACATTCCCAGGCCACTATCTGCATATTTCAAGAATTCCTTTTTTTCTTTTTCATTCTGTTATTTTTTATTTGTTTGAGGGGGTTCTCACTCTGTTCTCAGGCCAGCTGTGAGTTTGTGATCATCTTGCCCCAGCCTCTCAAGCCTGATTACACACATCTGCTACACATCTAGTTTTTTCAGTTATTTAAAAATTTATGTTGGGGGCCAGTGAGATAGCTCAGCGGCATAAGCGCCTGCCTGGCAAGCGTGAGGTCCTGAGTTCAACTCCCGGAACCCACATGCGAAAAAAGGGCCGGTGATATCGCTCAGCGGCACGGGCGCCTGCTGGTGCGCGAGGTGCTGAGGTCAACTCTCGGTACCCACAAAAAAAAAAAAAAAAAAAAAGGTATGTTGGGCACAAACACTTGTGACTTAAGGATGCAGGAGAATCGTGAGTTCAAGACCAGCCTGGGTTGCATATCAAGTCTGTCTCAAATCCCTCTCCCCACATTTAAAAAAAAAAAGAATTACATTAGCACCTGTGGTGGTGAGGAGCACGCAGCTCAGTGGTACAGTGCCTGCCAGGCATGTGTAAGGCCCTATATTTGAGTTTCAGCACAAAAGAAAAAAGTGATATATTTCCTGGTGAGTTTTCTTAAATCCATTCTGGAACAAACAATTCAAAGCTGTTTCTCCAGCTTACCTGAGTGCTGGTAACATCTGGAGCAAGAAACTGAGAGTCCTTGAGCAGCTCGCAGATCTCTGCCCGTGTGCCCTCTCCATTAGGCAGCCGAGCAGCAGCATCCCGAACTGACGGCATCAGAAAGCAAAGCCCAGGAGTCAGTCACAGCCGCCCGACCCGCGCGCTGGGTGCTGCTCCCTGCGGTCCCTGCTGCTCAGCCTCCCCTGACGGTGCCAGGCACACACGCCCTCTAGTGGCCAGCGGCTCTGACACTGGAGCTTCCTGCACTCTTCACGCAGGTAAGACTGAGGCCAACACACGCCCTGGCCCTCAGTGGGTCCATGAACTTGGGGAAGAAAAATGTGACATCTTTCACTGAAATTCAGCACTTCCTTCCGTTATGAACAAAGGTTGCAAACCACATAATGGCAGTGCTGCTGCGACTGTAACACAACTCATATTTTCTGATTTTACAGGTATTGAAGACCACTCAAAATATAATTTACATTCATCCCCATTTGGAAGTTACAGAAGTGGTAAGACCTGCTGTTCAATCTTGTCATTTAGTATCATAACAAAAACACCTATTTTTGCATATAATCTTTTTTTTAACATCTTGATAGATGTTTCAACATGAATGACTTCCTTTGTAGTTCTAGGCATTTTATTTTATGCCTTTAAAAGTGTAAGTCTGAAGAGAGATCCACAGGTTTTGCTGACTGCCAAAGGGATTCATGGCCCCTAAAAATCATTATGGAAGGAAATCCCTATCACTTACCCTAACTGTTTCGCTGGCTTGGGAGCAATTCCTGAATAAACACAAACATGAACCTAACTTCAGGAAGAAACACCAACTCCTGGCATCAATCTCTAGGGCCAGAATCCCCATTTCATCTCTCACACTCCAAAGCTTCCAAGTAGTAATAAGCCTGAGCTGGGTGAAGGAGGTGGGGAGGGGAGTGAGTCTGTGAGGAGAAGACAGTTGTCTTGAGAAAAGCCACAGGGTGAAAAAAATAAATCCCTGATAACAGATACACACACCACATACCAAGAGACAGGATGGTGACATAGGCAGGCCGGTCCGAGCGCAGCAGGGAGTGCTCGCGGGCCTTGTTGAGGGAGGTCTCCTTGTCAAACACGCCCTTCACCGGCCCCACCACAGACTCGAAGCCGTGCATGCGAAAGGTGAACGCCTTGTGGGGCTGGCTGTACCTGTAACGCTCCTACCAAGAGAGAGAGAAGGCTCCTGAGTCAGAACAAGTGGGCTTCTCTTTAGAGCCCCTGTACAGTAAGGGGATCCATAAGGAGAGATTAAAACAGGAAGGAAACAGACAATTCTAGTATGAGCCAGCCTCAGTAAGAAAAGGATGATTTTCCATGGCCACAGGCAAAGGACAAGGAAATAAAATGCATTTTTACTGCGAGGTGCAGTGGTACAAGTGTGTGATCCTGGGACTCCGAGGCGGAAGCAAGAGGAATGAAGCCTGGACAGTACAGTGAGACTCTACCTCAGAAAACAAAGCAAAAACAAAATCATGATAACCTAATACATTAAAGTGATGGTGTTGGGCCGGTGAGATGGCTCAGCGGCTTAAGCGCCTGCCCGGCAAGCGCGAGGGCCTGAGTTCGACTCCCGGAACCCACATACGAAAAAGGGGCCGGTGATATTGCTCAGCGGCACGGGCGCCTGCTGGCGCGCGAGGTCCTGAGGTCGTTCCCCCGGTACCCACCAAAAAAAAAAAAAAAAAAAAATAAAGTGATGGTGTTAACAAGCTTCTGTTTGTCCATGGGGCTGGAGCTGAAGATATGTCCTACTGTGATGGATCGTGTTTCTTTAAATGTAATATTCGCATATCCTAGAGGTCTGTACTACTATGCATAGCTTAGGAAATGAGTATGAATTCATGCATGTTTAGAGAAGATGTCAGAGCAAGACACATCCATCTACCATAAATGCTCCTAAAGTGTAAACTGCCGGAAGAAATCTGGATATGAGATCCCAGGAGTTTTTCAAGTTGTCACCGGCTATAATTCAGGTGGAGGTAAAAGAATTGTGGGCAGACGGGTGACTGGATTAAGCATCGGTTCTTTTAAAAAGGGCTATCTTGAAAACAAAGATCCTCATTAAAGTGACCCTGAAGCAATTATATGTGAAATTCTTTAAATAAAAATTCATTTAATTAAAAAAATGCATTTTGCCGCAAGAAAGATCACCAACATGGTTCTCATCCCTTTCTTCACATCACTTCCACCTGCACAGCACTTCTGCCTCCAACAAGAACCAGATACCTAACCAACGAGCAGCAGGATGTGTGAGGTGAGGCTGACTTCCTCCAGAGCGCACGCCTCCCTCTGCGCAGCCTCACAGACACCGAGCCTTACACTCCTAGGTGTTCCTTACCTGCTCCTGAAACACCCGCTTCTCCTCGCCTGTGCTGGGCCGCACCACATAGTCAGTTCTTCTGGAACACAGAAAGAGTTTCATATCAACTCTGAGAGCCGCCAGAGGGCCACAGACCTGCCACCCTGCCCCAGCACACAGAATCACTCTCCTTACAACTACGCAACTACTGCAAAGTCCATTGTGTAGCTCCTACCAAGCGATTCCTGTTGATATCTCCAATATTACTGGATTCTTAGAAATCCAGAAAAATACTGCATAGGTGGGAAAGACATCTTTACCTACCATTTTCAGTATTGCTGCTAAGTAAGCCCAATCTAAGGGCAAAAAATTCAACCCTAGGGGAACAAAGGACTTTGAGCATCACAGATGACAAGGGTTATTTTTCCTGCCTCCTAAGGCAACTACTCCTCCCTATTTTGTGAACGCACATATTTTGACATACTTGGTCTCCGTGCTGGAGTTCCAAAAATCTAACTGTAGGGGTAGGAGTGTAGCTCAGTGGTAAAGCACTTGCCTAGCATGCACAGGGCCCCGAATTTGATCCCTAGTACTGCAAAAAAAATTGCGAAAAAATAAACCTAACTCAGAACCACACCAGACAGGAAACATCAACATATGACATGATATAAATAACCCAAGACTAGACGTGAAAGGACATAGACTAGTGGAGGTCCTGTCAGTGACCTTCACCAACTCATATAACCTCATTACCCAATTTCTGCGTAGGAGCCAAACTAGATGAACCATTCTCAAATGGGACCCAGAGGCACACACACGGAAACAGCATGACTGCTGCAAGGCGGATCATGCACCCTCTGAGACCCTACTGCACAATCCCTCCATCAACCTGTTCCGCCAGGAGCCACACTGCCCTCCGAAGCTGTGCTGAGGCAGGTGAGAATGAACAGCCTCTTAGGAGCCCTAGGGTCCACTACGGCTCTAATGCACTAAGACACGTCAGCAGAACCATGGCAAGACTACACACCACAGCTTCACAGGAAACCACCCACCATTACGGTATTCTACTCACACCCGAGGGACAGGGGTCGTGGCATCTGAGCTGTCCTCATTTTCTTGCTGAAGAAAAGGAAAATGTTAACAAGTAAATGGACTAAAGAACTTCCAATGATCTGAGGGCTCTAGAAACCCAGTGAGCAAGAGCTGGTATTTCAAAAATCACACCTTACAGAAGGCCTGGTCTTTTGTCTCTAGCCACAGCTGGAACAGTGCAGCTAACTCCTTTTCATTATCCTGGGACTGACCTGGGGGGAAGGGGAGACAGAAAGATCTAAGTTGTTATTCAGAATCCCACTTCCTCCTTCTGTGCTCTACGCACGCTGGGGAGACGGTATCAGGCCCTGCAGCAGGACACTGCCCACCCACTCACTGTCCGGACCACCATTCCCGGACGCCGCCTAATTAAACCTCTCCTTGGGCGAGTACACTCACTGAGTGGCCACTGTGTGCTAGGGTCACCTGGGCGTCCTGTCTCTGCCCTCACGGAGCAGAGTCAAGTGAAGAAAAAGCCCATGTTAAAACCAATTCTAGAAGTGGTGGGAGCCACAGAGGACATCCTGACTGACTGCACCAGGAAGGTTAGCCACTCCCCTGGCCAGCGGGGGCACCAGGAACCCTGCACACCGGCACAGCAGCCAGAAGGCCCGAGCGGGAAAGAGCTCAGCTCCTGCACCTTGAGATAAACCCCCCACCCCGCGCCCTCCTCCCATGTCACTCTGTTGAGACCCCTACTGCAGCTCCTGGCACTCCTGCCCAAGCTAGAAAGCAGCTCAGGACACCACCACCTACACCTGCTTGCGTGAGAAGGCAGCTGCACTTCCCGAGAGGTACCGAAACCACATTCCGCAAGACGCTTCCCTTCACTCCACCCACCAACATGCACCAACATGCACCAGCAGCACCAGCAGCACCAACCGCATCCCAGAACCTCTACGTCTGTACCTCTTCCCTTGGGACTACCCTCCCCTGCTCCACTATGCCTTCTGGAAATGCCGCTCCACAACCAGTCAATTCCCCTGCAGCCTGATCTTCCCCCAACCCTCCTCTACTCTGTTTGGTAGGAAATCCGGTTCTCCCTGACCCAGAATCCTGAGGATGCCGACTGCTCATTTCCTCACAGCCACATCGTACCATCAGGAAGCAGAGGTAAGTTTCTCCTACACCCTAGAGGGGGCTTCAGATGCTGTATTTCTCCCCAGTTTGAGAAAACGAAATAAAACCGAAAGCCTGGTCCAAAACAGCCAAGAAATAAACAAGCACATACAGTCAATTCATTGCTTAGCAGGGGCTTTGTGGAAGTGACTAGATCATGGGGACATGATACTCACCAGTGGATTAGTCTGCTGATGAGTTCATAGCTGAACGTAATGTTGGGAGGTGAAGCCTGGTTGGAGGCGGCAGGTCACTGAGGTGTGGCCTGGAAGGGTCTATCTCCTTCCCTCCTCCTGCGGCCACGCCAAGACATGTTCCTCCTCGGCCGTGCTGCCCAGCCTCGGAGCCAGCCGACTATGGGCTGAAACCTCTACAAACTGTGAGCTAAATAAACCTGTCCTACTTTAACTTGTGAATGTTGGGTGTTTGTCCCACAAAAAAGTAATAAGGACACCAAGATGTAAAAAGGACCTAAATGTCCGTCAGTGAATGAATGGATAAAGACAGTAAGCCAGACTATTACTCACCCTAGAAAGGAGGAAATCCTACTATCTCCAACAATATGGGTGAGCCTGTGTTAAGGCTCCCAGGACAAATTCTGCACAATCTCACTTATACAAAGCATCTAAAGTACTCAGATTCCAAGACCATCATTCCAATAACGCACTTCCCCGTAGAGTAATACTTTACCTCTGCCCTTTGACCCTTGTATCATTCCTACCCAGCAAAACTCAAATTCATTCCCTATGCTTCCAATTGGGCAGCTGAGGGATCCCTGAGGAAAAAAAGCCCACGAAGAGGCAGAGTACCATGACAGGTCAATGCTGAGAAGCTGACACCGACAGCTGCCTGCTCACCCCAACACTGCCACTGGTCGCCCCGCTGTGCACGCTGCGTGGGAGGGTCTCCCTACCTTCTTCAAACCTCCCTTCTCACCCCTCTCACCTCCCACTTTACACTGGAAAATCAGCAGACCAGATCTCCCACAGGAGACTAACAAGCCCACTGCTGTGGATCCACTGTTTCTGTGCTGCCCTCTTCCACCCAGAGCCAACCCTGGATGTGTAGGATGCTGCAGCTTCAACTCCCCATTCTGAACACAGCCTTTCCAACAACACTTAAACGCACCCATTTTAAAAACTTCCTCTCTTGGCCACAAGTACTCTTACTATTCTTCCCTCCTCCAGTGAAACTTCTAGAAAGAGCTGTTTAGATTCACTGGCTCTTTAACCAATATTGTGCTGGACACATTCAACTGGCGCCAGGGAAAAGGAGCCTTGACCAACTGTAGCTGCAGACGCCCATGGTGCACATGAAGGGGCAGCAAACTCACCACCTGTCTTTGCAAAGTTTCATGGAACACAGCCCCACAAGTTCATTTGCCTGCTGCCTGGCCGCCCGCATTATAAGGCAGAGTTGAGCACCAGTAACAGAAAAAATCTAGTCGGTATGGGCTTCAAATACTTAGTATCCAATCCTAAAAGAACCAGTGTGCCAACCTGGTGCAAGTACTCTCACCGTGACTGGCTCCGGCCACCAGCTGGAGAGTCACCGTGCACAGCCAGTATGAGTGACCTTCAGTTCATACTGTCCTCAACCCTCATCATTCCAAAGAGTCGTCACACTTAACTAAAACTTCACAAAGAGCCAAGCATGGTGGCACACACCTACAATCCCAGCAACTCAAGGAGCTGAGGCAGGAAGATCACACATTCAAGGCCAGTCTGGGCAACCTAGTGAATCCACATCTCAAAATAAAATTTAAAAGCTGCTGGGGAGGGCCGGTGAGATGGCTCAGCGGCATAAGCGCCTGCCTGGCAAGCGTGAGGTCCTGAGTTCGACTCCCGGAACCCACATACGAAAAAAGGGCCGGTGATATTGCTCAGCAGCACACGAGGTCCTGAGTTCGACCCCCGGTACTCACAAAAAAAAAAAAAAAAAATTTAAAAAAAAAAAAAAAAGCAAAGTTGCTCAGGAAGCAGCTCAATGGTAACACACACACACACACACACACACACACACACACACCCACCCACCCCTCATTCCATGTCAACAGTTCTTATCTTTATCTTACTGAACCTTTCAGAATAATGAAAGCCAGTAACTGCTACCCAGTTCTTTGACTCTAAGAGCCAACCACCTCAGGGCTTTCCTCCTGTGTCTGCAGCATCCCTCCTCACACACGCACTGTATTCTGCTGCCTCTCCCATGGAGTTTCTCAAGGCTTGCCTCTCAGCCCTCTTTTCTCCTCACCTGACACTCTCTCTAGGTGACAGCCTCATCTGTGTCCTTTACTATATACAGTTGGCCCTCTGTAGCCACAGGTTCCATATCTGTTAATTTCAGTAGAAAACCAATACTGAATTTCTATCTTAATTTAGATGCAAATTGTAACAACTAACATTCTAAGCAAGGCTTTATAAATTTAAAACAAAAATAAGGACCCTGTTCTTTAAAAATAGCTTATTTGGGGCTGTTCAATACCCTCAATAGCAAGGCCCATTTTCAGTAACGAAAAATAACTGTTATTACAAATTAATCCAAAACCACTAGTATGATTAATACAAATTCTGACACTACTATAAAGTAGCCCTGCAGGCTGCAGCACAGCAGAAAGGTGATTCCACTTCAGCTTAGGGGGCTGTGTGGGCAGGGCATGGGATGAAGGCTGTACTGAAAAAGAGTACAAAATGTCTTGAAGAATTCCTTCATGGAGCAAACTGAGGTCTAGTATTTCCTTTTTTGCCAATCTCCTGGACAGTACTGACTAGAAGGCAAAAAGCAGCTTAGGGAAGGGGCAGGTAGTAATGCGAATACTTACCAAGCAATTTCCACTGTTGGCTTTTCTCTTTGAATTCAACGAATGGAGAGAAACTGGAAGGAACAGCTGCAAGAAAGAGATCACATGTACAAGCCGCACAGGTCAGAGAGTGCTAAGCTCAGAGTAGCCCACAGCCCTGAGCTCTGAGCCAGCTTTTCAGTATTTCATGGTGTATCCGGAGTGGCGAGATGAGACGTCAAGGGTATGGCAGAACACAAAGGTACAATGGACCAAATGAGCACAGCTGCCATTTACTGTTAAGAACTAGGCAAGGGCCAGGGATACAGTTCAGTGGCACAGCGCCTGCCTGGCAAGCGCGAGGTCACAAGTTCGATTCCCAGTACCAAAATTAAAAAAAACCCTAGGCAAAAGAGGAAAAACACAGTGACCTTCCAAAAAAAAAAAACTTACCTCGGCTTTCTCCAGCAAGATACTGTAAGGCAGGCAACACCAACTCAGCCCAGTTGGGGGCCGCAGAAAACCAGCTGTTGAGAGAACTGGCTGGAGATGACTGCCAGTCCAAAACGTGCTCCTCCAGCTGAGGAAGAGGAAAGGTGGGACCCAGTGAGCGTCAGCATCCCAGGATGTGCCGAGCAAGCTGGGTACATTGTCTGGTTCGCTCCAGTCCCAAAGCAAGTTAGCTGTGGAGCCCGGACTCCACAGAGCTGCTTCTAAAGCTAGAGACCATCAAAACTTCTGACAATTTCAAACCTTCGATGTACAACTGTCTTTTCCAAAGCTCTTACCATAGGAAGGCTAGCCTGATTCTCCAGCAGCAAGATCTCTAACAGGAGAGAAAAAAAGCTAGAAGATATCTCATTGATTCCAAGGCAAGGCTTGAGGTTTTCTAGGGGCCTGCGGAGGGAAGGAAACATTAACTAAGAAGAGCAAGAACACATTGTAGGTTAGTTCAGGTCCCCTGAGGCGCTGGCAGTCACAAGAAAGTACACAGCACATTTTCCCAGCTGGTCCCTGGTAGCACTGGCAGGTTCAACACACTCGCAGCCAGCTCACACAGCCCCAGTGGGCTGACAGCCTTGCGCGTACCCGCCCACCCATGATCTGTGCTGCTCACTCACTCTTCCTTTATAGCAGGTATGGCCAGCGGAGACGGGGCCTGCGAGAGAGGTGGAACCCCTTCAGTGCTGCTCAGGGGCTCAGCCAAATCCTCCACCTCAGATTTGATCAGCTTTATTTTCTTCTTCTTCCTTTCCTCTTTTTCCTTTGCTTTTTTTTTAAGGACAGCCAAGTCATATAAGGCTGGGAAGTAAAAGAAACACAAGTCACAAAACTACATCTTCTAGTCAGGAAGTAAGGGGTCTTACTTGCATACTATTTCCCAAGGCCCACCAAAGACAGAAAAGTCTCATAGTAAGATTTTTTTTTTTTTTTTTTTTGGAGACAGGGTCTTGCTATGTAGTTTAGGCTGGCTTTGAACTCTGGGCAATCATCCTGCCTCAGCCTCCTGACTGCTGGGATTAAAGGCATGCGCCACCACACCTGGCCAAAAATATAGATTTTTTTAACCTAACTCAATGAGTGATTTACAGTTCAATTTTAACATCTAATGATAGGCTGCACTCACTTTAAATTCATAAAGGCGGTAACAAAACAAAGGTGATCAGCATGAAGGAGACCATAGTTTCATTTCCTTTAGCCACATGAAGGCAGTCTCATAACATTTAACAGCAGAGTGAAGGATACTGAGAAGTGACCAACAGTCTTTTTTTTTTTTTTTTACCTGCTAGAGAACCCTTCTTGCCAGCATTTACTCGGGTCATGATGTCACTGAGGGTCAGGTCCCCTGTGAAAAGGTCCGGATGATCCTACATGTGATAGTCAGAGATTTGGTTATGGAGGCCAAGAGAGACTATTTACCTAACAGATATGCCTGCCAGGTACCCCTGAAGAAGCACACTGAATTACAAAAATTCAGAAATAAGCACTACTGCTCATAATGGTACATGGGAGAAGCCAGTTTGAGCCCCTGCTGTACGGCATTTACACTTCACACGACTCTCCTACATTCCTTATCTCACTTGCTCTTCAGGCTAATTCTGTTATATTTTACAAAGTCTAGGGATCAAAGAAGTTAAAGGAACTGCTCAATACTGTAGAGAGTGGAAAAGACGGAGAAAACGCAGCTCAGCCCCAGTGTGGGACTCTCCATCTCGCTGTCCCGCCTTGGGTGGGGTGTCCTTTCTCCACTCTACTCTCCAGCCTGGCGCCACCTCTCTTCAGTTGTGTGGAGTAACAGAACAAGTACAGAGAGGGAAAAGCACAGGGTCAACTCCTGTCCTGGCATTTACTAGTTACAGAACCAAGAGCAAGCGCCTTCCGCTCTCTGAGCACTGCTAACAAAGCAAGCACGATGCACTCATACACCAAGCAGCGGCACAGTGAAGACTGAACCAGACACTGCTGAGCAGGCCTTTGTTGCCTTCCACCCTTAATGCTAACTAGCCCGTGTCACTCCCGACCCTAACAATAACAAGGAAGCACAAGTGGCAGGGGACCAGTACCTCCCCAGCAGAGCCAAGCCACAGACATTCAAACCATGAGCAGCCACGCCCATCCCGATCTTACTGGTTGATGTTTCCGCTTCTCATGGTGCTTCTTTAACATTATCTTCAGGTCACTGTCCCCAAGTTCTATTTTATCTGAGAGAAAATGAACCAAACCACATGGACTAGGTCATTCACTACAGCAGTGCTTTACTTTAAATCTTCCTGGTCACTTGTGACATTCTTAGGCAAGATACTCCTGAGTTGCCCTTCCGAGTCCTGGGTACTAAAAGCACCAAAAATCTTTGGTCACAGGATCAGGACTTCCATTTTTCTATACACCAATAAATTACTTTAGTTACTCAGCTGGTCTGAATACACAGTGCAGTTTGCCGACACTGTCCTTTCATTCCTATTCCAAATACAAATTATTTTTCCAATTTCACAGGCATTCTAAGGAATTGCAATGGCTCTAGCTACCCCCTTTGTTCTATTACTGAATTCTCCCCTAGGTTGCTATTTTTTTGTTTGTTTTGTTTTGTATTCGGTACCGGGAATCAAACAGGTTGCTATTTTAATATTCTGCTCTTTAGCTCAAAATACCAGCTGATCAGCTCCTAAGGACAATTTTCTTTTTTTTTTTTTTTTTTTTTTGTGGGTACCGGGGTTTGACTTCAGGACCTCGCGCACCAGCAGGCGCCCGTGCCGCTGAGCGATATCACCGGCCCTTTTTTCGTATGTGGGTTGCAGGAGTCGAACTCAGGACTTCGTGCTTGCCAGGCAAGCGCTTATGCCGCAGAGCTATCTCACCGGCCCAGGACAATTTTCAAAACAAGAGACAACACAAAAAATTTCCTCTAGCTACTCATCAAAGGACTAATATCTACAATATATAAAGAACTCAAAAAAATTAGACCGTCTCAAACTTAAAGACCCAATCAAAAAATGGGCATCTGGCTGGGTGTGGTGGTGCATGCCTGTAATCCCAGCACTTGGGAGGCTGAGGCATCAGGATCACTGAGAATTGGAGGTCAGCCTGAGCTACATAGTAAGTTCACAGCCACCATGAACTATACAGTGAGGCCCTGTCTCAAAAAAAGAAAAAGGAGGGGAGCATCTGAAATGAATAGACACTTCTCAGATGAAGTATAAATGGCCAATAAATACATAAAAAATATTCAACATCGCTGGCAATTTGAGAAATACAAATTAAAACAACACTGAGATCCCAGAACTCCAGCAAGAATGGCTATCTTGAAGAAGTCAAATAACAAATGCTGTAGAGGCAATAAAGAAGGTACAGTAGGTATAAAGAGTCCATACTGCAGGTACAATCAGTATCTCAAAAAACTAAAAATAGAAATTCCACTGACCCAGCTACTATCCTTCTATGTATCTTCCTGAAAGAGTAAACATATCATATTACAGTGATACCTGCATACCCATATTCAGAGCGGCACAATTCACATTACCTAAATCCTGGAAGCAGCCTTTACGGCCATCAACAGATAAATGGATAAAGAAAATGTGGTATTTACACACAAAAGATTAGTACCCTGCCATAAAAAAGGATAAACTTGAATCGTGTACGGAAACAGATGTACCATGAGACCAAGTGAAGTGAGGTATATCAGACACACAAGCTTAAGTATCACATGGTTTCTCTTACATAAGAAACCCAATATACAAATAAAGTCCAAAATAAAAGATAGATAATAGGAAGCAAGGAGACATCGCTTTCTCAAATAGGTAGGGGATCAAGAGATGAGCGGAGAGGAGGGGAAGCAGATGAAAAAAAAATTAAAATGTGTCATGTCCATGTACCAGGCCCCATGAGAATATAATCATTATATACTGTAAACATGTACTAATACCAAACAACAAAAACAAAGGAAAGAAGGCAGGCCTATCTGTAGATGTAAAAATGTGAAATGCTACAAAAACTTCTCCGAATCACCTAATTCTAAGAATCCCACTTTGCTTCCGGGCAGGTGAAAATCTAGTCCCTACCTCCTTCTGAAGGAGCTCTCACTTCTGCACTGCAATCTCCCAGGGCGGCACAGCGCAAGCTCAGTTCTCACCTGCAGTTTTCATATCCACGGTGCAAAGTGTGGGCACCACCCTCAGGGGCACCGCGGGACTAGGAGAACGTGCTGGAGAGCTCGGAAGCCAAGAGCTGAGATCTTCAAAAGAAAATTTTTCTTGTAAATCCAACGTGGCTGTGGACTCCAATAGGGGAGATTGGGTAAGTGGCCATTTAGGTTCAACAGGGCTAAGCCAACAACATGGAGGCCAGGGTTCCACAATCCTTTCTGACCCTTCCCCAGACGAGCTGGAGCACACTTAGGTCACTTAAACGGCTCTTCCAGGAAGAGAGACTTCAACAGAGTGATGGGGTCACACTGCAGCAGGCCAACAGTCACTACTACTCTCCTCTAAGGGGGAAAAGCAGTTCTCTCAAGTGGTACAATGGGACCAGAGGCCTACTGTGGAGAGACCCTGCCCTGCAGGGATTTGTCCAAGAGCTGCTCGTCTAACTCAAGTGCCACACGAGCACCGGGATGACTAGGACACGGAGTCAGTCCCACCTAATGGCAATGTCTCAGGAACTCAGAGACCCAAGGCTAACAAGTCCCACTCTCCACCCCCAGACAACTCAGATGCTACTTGGGGGCAAGTGGCTACCTCTGGCTCCAATAACCCAGCTGCCCCAAGGGCCCGAGGACACTCACCCTCTTCATCAGATGACAGAGCTGTGTCACCACACTCCTCCTTCACTTCCCTCAAGACCTTCAAGTAGCGCTGCTGGGTCCGCCACTCCCGCTCCTCAGGGCTGCGGGACGGTGAAGGGCGCTTCTGTCGGAAGGGAAGGGCTGGGCCACTCCTGCGGGCCATCTCCAGCAGATCCTAGGAAGGGCAGAGGAGGGTACGCATCATCACCGAAGCTTGCTCTGGAAAGATGCACACGCTGCAGGTCTACAGTTCATCCTCTTCAGTATTAAACTCAACTCCCTTCCCTCCAGATCACAAAGAAAGCAGCAGATACATGACTATGTGCAAATAAAGAGGGCCTCTACTGATGACAGATTAAGCATATTTTATCCAAAAATCTAGGGGCCGGTGAGATGGCTCAATGGCATAAGCACCTGCCTGGCAAGCGCAAGGTCCTGAGTTCGACTCCCGGTACACACATATGAAAAATGGGCCAGTGATATCGCTCAGCGGCACGGGCGCCTGCTGGCGCGCGAGGTCCTGAGGTTGACCCCCGGTACCCACCAAAAAAAAAAAAATCTGAAATCTGAAATGCTCTAAAATTCAGAACTTTATATGAGTCCCAAACTTACAAACAAGTTCCACTCTGGGAGAACATTCATAAGTTGGATTTGCACGTAAGTCTGACAAAGTGAGTCTTATGTACTTTTGACACAAATATACAATGTAAAGCATAAAAGACCAAACAGACACAAAAATACTGTAAATAAACTATTTTTACTTTTACAGTTACCTCAAAGTGGTGGTATAGTACAACTGTAAATAAACTACAATCTCTCAATTACTTTCACTTTTGTTTCCATGGTTACTGCTTTGCACTTCCTAGCAGTCCCCTCCACGTCACCACTGCTTTTCCTCTTGCTTCCGGACACCTTGGGCTGATTGAGCACTGTACCACTGTACACTGCACATGTGCAGTAAGCACACAGCAGCACAACTGTGATGATGTCTGGCAGACACGTGAGCTACTTCTGTGATTTCTTGCATTTATTCATGTTTGTGATGTGAGGTCCATTCATATTTGTGAAAGTTCACAACTCAAATGTTCTAAGTCGGGGGACTTACCAACGTAACACCACAGTGGAAAATTCCATACTTGACCTAAGGTTAGCAAGTAGAAGTCAAAATATAACCATACTAAAAAAAGTGTAAAACTGCCTTTAGGCTACGTATATAAGATGCAAGTGAAATATAAATAAATTTTGTGCTTACAACTTGGATCCCATCCCCAAGATATCTTACCATGTATACACAATATTTCAAACTCTGAAAAAAATACCAAATCTGAAACACTTCTGGCTCCAAGCATTTCAGATAAGGAATGCTCAATTTGTATTACGCAGTGAAAATCCAGTATCTGAATGATGAAGTGCTCTAAAGAAAATAAATACTACACTAGACAATCAAGTACTGTATTTCTCTACTGAAGCTTTAAGACCTCAGAACACTCTGCCTCTAAGAATTATCAGGCTGGGAGAAACCCAGAGGCCACTTAGCTTTATGTTCTCCATATCCACCACAGCGTTCAGGGGCCTGTGCACACCTGCACATCAATTTCAGAGCATCCTGGTTTTCCTCAATAACCTGTAATAGACTTCCAATCCATCTGTTTATCTTGGTAAGTTTTGGGGGATAAGTTTTTTGTTGTTTTGCTTGCTTATTGTGGTGTTGGGGATAGAACTTGGGGCCTTGAACATGCTAGACTTTTAGGAAGCACTTTCATGTTTTAACACCTCTGAAATGAGTGCATTTTAAAATTGATCATAAAACAAAAACACATACTTTAATTAGCAGCATGTTTATCTTAGTAGTATCTTTTGTGTTTTGCATCTATTTGTTGAAGTCGTGACACCCGTCAGTTCACTGGCCACATCTTATACCCAGTACCCAGCATTACTTACGCTGCGGGAAGCAAGAATATGCTTCAGCAGCCGATGGAAATACTGCTGCTGCGAGCTGAGGTATCTCTTGTACTGTGACTTGAAGCATAGCTGGCGGTATTTCACCACCTCAGGGTTGAAGTATCCATCTTCAAAAAGAAAAAAAAGGAGGTATAGCTAGATATGTGTCTGTCAACATATATTTAATATTTAAGGTGTAGTTGTAGCACAGAACTAAATAGAAAAGTGAATATAAGAATCAGAAAAAAGAACCAAAGGTAAAAGAAAGCTTAAAACAATGATAGTTCAATTAACACAGATAACTGTAATAACCATGTTAAAACTAGAACTGAAATACAGCACTGATCAAAGTGTAACATACAGAAATTTGTGCCTCATTCCTTGTCCATGTCCTCACCAGGCTACCATACTTTTCGGGGGAAACATGCTACCCTTACACAACCCTTCTAAATCCAATGAGGTTTCCCTTGGTCTGCTCCACAGGCGAGGAGACAGGGTACTCCCAGCTGAGGCCCCAGCCTGGGGAAAACAGATCTTTGCCAACCATAAAGGAGAATTCCTCTTTAATAATCCATTAAAAGAGAAAATTCATGCCCATAGTCCCAGCTACTTGTGAGGCTGAGGCAAGAGGATGACCTGGGCCCAGGAGTTCAGGACCTGCCTGGGTAACACAGCGAGACCCTGTTTCTTAAAATTTCTCTTTAAGAACAAAAACAAGTGGGGTTGGGGTATGGCTCAATGGTACAGCACTTGCCTAGCATGCAAGAGGCCCTGGATTCAATCCCAGCACCACAAAGGAGGGGATTGTGATTTTAAATCCTTACAATGAGAAATTTGAAAAGATAATCTTGCTTGCTGCAGTCTCAAGCAACTGTCAAGTTGTCCAGTTTAACACAACTCCAGATGTTCTAGCTTTTCCAGGCATCATGCCAGAACATCACCCAGAAACGGGCAGGTACAGGCTTCTTCTGCTCCTCTCCACAGGCAAGAGGGCAGGTTGTGACTTAAGAACAGTCCCAAATGGCGCCAGACTCAGGCTCCACTTCCTGCACTGCCTGAAGTAATAGTTCGTTCAAGCAAGAATCACCAGTGGAAGCAAAACTACTGGGTAAGATAGGGCTTTAAAGAAATAAGATTAGTACATGATCCCAAAGTATCTCCCCACAGATTCTTCTTAATAATAAAGGAATACAGGCACCTTTACAATCAGAGGTGTGGCAAACATCACTTAATGGAAAACTGGCACCATGTGCCCCCTGAGGTGACACAGCCAGAAGGATACTTCCCACACAGCATCCTTGCCAAAAGCACTGGATACAAATCTAATCACGAGCAACAAGTAGACAAATTCCCAGAAAGCAGGACGTTTTAAAGTTCAAGTGTCTTGGGCTCTACAAAAGTGCCAGTGTCTAGAAATAAAAAGGCCAGGGATCCTCAATTCCCAGAGCTAAAGAGACTTACGACCTGAACAACGCATAAAACCTTAACAGACCCTGGATTTAAAAAGCAACTTACAGGCCGGTGAGATGGCTCAGCAGCATAATCGCCTGCCTGGCAAGCACGAGGTCCTGAGTTCGACTCCCAGGACCCACATAAGAAAAAAGAGCCGGTGACATTGCTCAGCGGCACGGGCACCTACAGGCACGCGAGGTCCTGAGTTCGACCCCGGTACCCACACAAAAAAAAAAGTAACTTACAAAGGACATTTCAGGAACAATTAAGAAAATTTCAACACAGAATACTCTGTGACATTATTTGTTCAGTGTTAAATTTCTTAGCCCAGATAACAGAAGTATATTTATGAGGGAGAATTCTTTGGTAAAAGATATACATGCTCAAAGGCGTGGTGTGCTGAAAGATCATCTTTTCTATAGGGAAAAAAACGTAAATGGCAAGCTGGTTTTCTTTAATTTTAGACCTCATTAAGAGCACTTCTGGGATGCTGAGACTGTTTTATTTCTTGTTCTGGGTGATGTTTACACAGATGAGTTTATATAGGTATTTTCTAATTACGTCAATAAAATTTTATTTAAAAAGTAATAGTGTAGGCAGCAAAGAATTACCCAACAGCATTCTGGGTTGGCTTAGCTTTCTGTACATGAGAATGAATAAAATAAAATAAGAGAGGCACATCCACGTCAAAGAATGTGTCCCCGCCCTCCACCCTATCAAAACAGAAGGCTGAGCTACGGACCTCGGAAAAGCTTCTGGGCGATGTGCAGCGGGTTTCCGAAGCGGAAGTTCTCCCCGCTGAACAGTGCTAGGATGAGCTCGCTCTGCTGCTCCGCGCTGTCTGAGGGAAAGTGAGGCAGAAACTGCTGGAGGTGCTTACGCTGAGAGTCGCTCAGTACTTCCTGCCACGTTGAGAGGCTGACAACATCGAAGAATATCTCAGGCTAGGAAAATTTAGGGAGAAAGCAAACAACAGAAAAATAAGTGTTTAAGTTTGTGTGTGTGTGTGTGCAGGAAGATATACATAACAGAAAGTCTACCTCTTAGCATTTCTAAGTGTACCGTACAATGGTTTTCAGGACATTCACATTTGCTGTGCGACCTTCGTTCCATCCAAGATTTTTAAAAACTAAAATTTGCAATGATCTTTACTCAATTCTCAAACTTAGAGATTATAAAGATGACATGTAAACCAAATCTTGCATCTGAAGTAAATAATACTCCAGAGGAAAATTAACTCCGTAGAAAAAATCCCATTTGGAAAACATCTGTCACACGAGTACGACGGTAAACACCTTAAGTCACCTCAAACTGAGAAGTAAGAAAAGATGAACACAGGGAAAGAACCTGAGCTGAGCTCACTGCTAAGAGTGAGAGCAGCAGGATGGAGTTCGCGGTTAACTCACTGCTACACGCTGGCTGCATATGTGCAAGAGCCCCAGCGAGGATGCCACACACACTGAGAGGGGCGAAGGGAACACACACGCCATTTTCACAAGTGTAAGAAGTGAGAACATGTACAGAAGCACACAGAGCCAGGGAAGGCCCATCAGAGGTGGACATTTAAGGTTAAGTCAAAAAGATGAGGAAAGGAAAAAGATGATGGGGAAAGGAGTTAAGAAATTCACAGACAAAAACCGTAAAAACAAAGGAAAGGATAGCAGGGACCTGTGGAGGAACGGAGAGAAGATGGAGAAAGGAGACATAGGGGCTTAAATGGTACTGGTGTTATTACCTTAGGTGGGGGATACAAGCATGTTTTCTCCCTTGTTTTTGTTTTGTCTGTATCTCTGTTGCTGAGTTTGTTTTTTGGGTTTGGGGGGGGGTTGAGATGAGTATCTCGCTATATTGCCCAGGCTGGTTTTGAACTTATGAGCTCCCACCTCAGCCTACTGAGTAGCTGAAAATACAGGCAGGGACTACAATGTCTGGTCGCATGCATGTTTTATTGTTGCTTGAAGTGTATACACAGTCTGTCCCAAAAACGTATACACACTTCAGCAGTTCACAGTACTAATATCTGGAGGCTAATGGCCACCGCTGTGAGCATCTCTTATAATTGTAGAGGCCAAAGGTAACTTGTATTAATCTCATGGTGTCACAATTAATTTAGTATTAAAATATTTATACAAGTTTTTCTTTTGCTGATGTATAGATTTTTTTGGCAGACTCTGTATATGCATTTCATATCCTCTTTTTACATGTACTATGTTTCACTGAAAAAAAGTTCAGGCAATGTCTGGCTAGAGAAACAACAAGCGAGGGTGTGGGAGGTAGTAGACAGGGAGAAGCACTGGACTTGTAAACTGTTGAACAACTGTTAACTCAATCCTAAGGACAGAGGAAAGCCACATGAAGGGTTTGAGCAGGAAATAACGGGAAATGCAACTAGCATCTGTGTACAAATGTAGCGAAAGCAACTCAGACTCAATGTCCAAGGGCCTCCCCTGCAAACCTATTATTGCACTCCATTTTATTTCCAGCATCTAATTCAGTTTCTGGCATAGAGTAGATACTTAATTTTTTTTTGTAAGTGTCGACTAAATGAACTACATACAGAGATTTTCTTGTAAGAGTATTCAAAGAAAATATGGATAGGACTGGGCAACATGGCTAGACCTCATCTCAAAAAAACAAAACAAACAAAAAATGGTAAATGTAAACAACAATACAACTGCTAGTGCAGGTGGGAGGATCAGAGAAGCACACAATGGTGGCTTCCATTTTACCTATAAATGTATTGTTAAAGAAGAATTGAAACAAATATGACTAAATGAAATTATATCCTAAAGCAGGTTGATGCACAAGTAACTGCTTATTACAGTATACATCTGCCTGTATGTTCCAAATACAGCAAATCAATGAAAATGTATGCTTAAATCAATGTTTTCACATACACAGTGCCTTGCACATAAGCACTTAATAAATGGCAGCCACCTTAATAACAGTGATTATACTTCTTGCTTCTGAACAGGGTCAAAGGCATCCTGAAATCCTGTCTCAGGACATATACTAATATTTGACCAGAGGGTTGCCTTGTAGATAAAGGTAATGTGTCGGGGTTATGTTTAATGATTCACAACAGGGTAACCATTTTAAAATAAACGCACATATAATTCTACTCTTAAAATATACAATTTTTTAAATTAATGAATTATCTTGTTAAAAATAGAGCTTATATCACACTATCAAGTTTTTCTGCCATGTTATTAAACAAGCAGACTGTAGCTTGTATTTTCTTTTTTGTGGGTACCGGGGGTCAACCTCAGGACCTCACGCGCCATCAGGTGCCTGTGCCGCTGAGTGATATCACCGGCCCTTTTTTGGTATGTGGGTTCCGGGAGTCGAACTCGGGCCCTCACACTTGCCAGGCAGGCGCTTACACCGCTGAGCCATCTCACCAGCCCTGTTATTTTTTTTAAGCATAATGTCTTTTTAGTATTCTGGTTAAAGAAGAAAATACAAGGGCCAGTGAGATGGCTCAGCGGCGTAAGCACCTGCCTGGCAAACGCGAGGGCCCGAGTTCGATTCCCGGAACCCACATACAAAAAAAGGGCCGGTGATATTGCTCAGTGGCATGGGCGCCTGCTGGTACGCGAGGTCCTGAGTTCGACCCCTGGTACCCACAAAAAAACAAATAAATAAATAAAAAGGACAAGAATCACAAAAGACTGAAAGCTTACAGACTGGGAAAGGTTCTTCCCTGAGGAAGCTGGCAAAGTGGCAATGTTTATAACATTACTACTTACATCCTCCAGAAGGTCTTCGGGCAGGCTAACCCTGGTGCCTCCCAGCAGGCAGTCCTCCATAATCCTGGTGCCATGGCCATCTCCACACGGACCGAGTTCCAGAGGATCCGTCAACATATGGTCCAAGGAATCCATTGCTGCTTCTCCACTGTACTCTAGACAAATATATGCATTTTGAGGCAGAAAGGAGAAATCTCAGGAATGTGGTTGATACTAATACTCTTCCAGAAAACATTCAACCTCAAATCTCTTCTTATATCTTATCCTTCTACCTTAAGGTAAGCCATTCCCCCTCGTTTCCACACTGCATGCCCAGTGGAATTTTCAAGTCTTTCCTAGTAGGGTTCTTTTCTCAAAATGCTTCTATAGTAACTCCTAAATCCATAAATTTCTTATACTTTCGTTTTACAGAAGCATAAAATGAAACTCAGAAACTAAATGACAAGCAGATCAGCTCATAATTTAGAGTTCCCAGGTCAATAATCTCTCCAGTACCTAGTTATTTAATAGTTGTTTTAGCAATTCTTGTTAGAAAATTAGCCAGAAAGCCACATACATATCAGTAAAGCTTAGCTATAACAGTAACAGTTACTCAGTTACTTCATGAAGACCCATTAAGTCCCAGACCTTTCATATACCTTATCTAATTCTCACGAATGTACTTACTATATTGGTTCTACAGATAATAAAATTGAGGATCAAAGTAGGTAAGTAGCTGAGGCGCACACCTGTGATCCCAGCACTCAGAGGCTAGCTTGGGCTACATGGTGAGTTCAAGGCCAGCCTGCACTATAAAGCAAGACCCTGTCTCAAAAAACCAAACCCCCCTCCCTCCAAAAAAGCAAAGTAAGTAACTTGCCCAATCCTGGAGGCAGTATTGAAACTCAGATCTGCTTTGCCTGCAAACCCATGTTCTTAACATTACATACACAATACCTCTTCCATAAACTCTCAATTTAAACTATAAAAAGAAATATTCTTAATATGGCTTCACTGATCTGCATAATTATGCTCCTGAGGCTCCAAGCGCCTGGCCACACCACTGGTAAAGTCAGTGGCCAAGAGTTAGTTGATCCATCTGATCTTTTTTTTTTTTTTGTGGGTACCGGGGGGTCGACCTCGGGACCTCGCGCGCCAGCAGGCGCCCCTGCCGCTGAGCGATATCACCGGCCCTTTTTCCGTGTGTGGGTTCCGGGAGTCAAACTCAGGTCCTCGGGCTTGCCAGGCAGGCGCTTATGCCGCTGAGCCATCTCACCGGCCCCATCTGATCTTTATAACCACATAAATTGCTATTTTTCTCCATCCTATAAAAATCCAACGCTGCTGACCACCATTAGAAAAGTACATCCTGAAACATCCTCAGAGTGCATCTCACAAAGCTGATGGCTGGAAGCAGGTGTACAGTGGAGATGCAGAGACTGCGCAATGGCAACACGACCACAGGCAGCCTGAACTCAACCCTCTACAAACACTTACGAAATCCTTTCCCTTAGCTCCTACTCCTACTAAATGGGCTAAGGAGCACACTAAAACAGAAAAGAATGGACTCAGTCAAAACACAGATCTTATCTCACCGCATGTCAATTTCCTTATTTGTAACATAAAGAGGCATTGGACCAAGTCCTCCCTATTTTTAATTCCAATCTTGAAATCCTGCAATGAATAATCTCCAGTTTATTTCATTTAATACAGGAACTTCTCACTTCCAAAACTTTTAAATCATAAAAAGCATACCTGTAATACAACAACTAAAATGAACACCTTTCCACAAAACTATGTCAAGTTCTCTTGAAGAGGTTTCAGATGTATGTAAAGATACCGCAGTAAGATCAGAGTCAGATCAAGGCAGCTGGGTGGTCCCCAAGCAGCGGTGCCCACACCTTTCAGCACACGGTATAAAGAGGATGTCCTGAACATGCCCGGTGCCTAAATAACTTTAGCAGGTGAGGAGGAATGGTGTGAGAAGAATTATACCTTTAAAAGAGGTGGGAAAAAAAACACAGAAGCAACCTGATGCTTAGAAGAAAGCCTCTTAGCAGAACTGGCACAGAACAGACTCACAACTGCAAAGTGAGTGTCCTTTCTGACACTTATGTACACAATGTGCACAACCTGTTCACAAGTTTCTTCAGCCACCGCCGGAATGTAGCTAAATTTAATTTATTCCAGTGACACTCTCGACGCCGCTACTAGTCTGACTAGGATCTCCAAACGCAAAAAGCAAGCAGCCAGCACGGAGCTGGACTCCGGGAGCTCTGGGTTTCCAAGCCTTGGAGAGTCCTGGACTTCCTCACTAGACCACAGAGCCCTTTGCCAAAGGCCTCTCCTCTGCAATGGGCTAACCCTCCCTCCGGGACGCTCCTCAAGCGCAAACGCAGCCCCGAGGCCCTCCACGCCCGCGGCCCTGCCCACCCCACGCGTCGGCCCGCGCAGCCCACGCCCGCCCCTCCTCCAGGCGCGCCTAACCCTAACCTTCACCCACCCGGGCCGCCCGCTCCCACGCCCGGCGCCCTCCCCCACGCCCACGGGGGCGACGAGCGCCGGGATCCACTTCCTCCCTCCACCCCACCGCTCGTTATCCCTCTCACCGGCCCCTGCCCACCCTCACCTGGGCCGCGGGAGCGGCTCTCCCGGCCCACTGCGCCTCCCGGCCCGGTCGCCCCGACGCGCTCGCTCCCGAAGGCGTCTGGGTGCGTGCACGCTCGGAGCTCCGGAGGCGGAAGGGGCGGGGCCGGGCGAGGGGCCTGAGGGGCGGGGCCGGGAGAGGGCGGGGCGGGGCCGGGAGAGGGCGGGGCGGGGCCGGGAGAGGGCGGGGCGGGGCCGGGAGAGGGCGGGGCGGGGCCGGGAGAGGGCGGGGCGGGGTTGACCAGGCTGGGTTGCGTGCGGGTTTGTGGCTGCTGACTGATTGCAGTGATTGCGTGTTTCGCCTGGTTTAGGAGCGTCCGGAGGGCAGAATGGTTCGGTTTTGTTTCCAGGCCACAAATCATGGCTCTGGAAGCGAACGTCTGCCGAGAGCATCTCCTACCCCAGGCACTTCGCTAACCACTTTCGGTCTACTCTCTTGGTCCTGCAGCCGCAGGCACTATGCACGAATAGTGCCCATTTTACAGCCGAGGAAATCGCGGTTTCTCGAGGTTCAGGGGTCCCTGTGCCACCGAGTGGTACCTGGGAGTGATGTTTCTCGCCTGTAATCCCAGCTCTCTGGGAGGCTGAGACAGGAGGATCTCAAGTTCAAATCCAGCCTGGGCAATCCAGTAATTTAGCAAGACCCTGTCTCAAAGTGAAAATAGAAAAAAAAAGTTGGGAGTGCAGCTTAGTGAAAAGTTTCTGGGTTCAATCCTCAGTACTGAGAAAAAAATTATTTAGAGCAGTTTTTGCTTCATAGCAAAATTTAGCATAGAGATTAGAGACTTCTTGCCAGGTGTGGTGGCACATGGTTATAATCCGCAGCACTGGGGAGGCTGAGGCAGGAGGATCACCATCAGTTCAAGGCCACCTTGAACTACATAGCAAGATCTGTCTCAAAAAAATTTTTTAAATCCAATTTACCATATCCCACTTTACTCCCCACATACAAAGCCTCCCCGCATTATCAAAATCCCACACCAGAGTGGTACAATTCATAAAACCGATGAATCTGCACTTTTCATCATTATTATCCACCATTACGAATTACATAGTTTCACTGCCCTACAAACATCCATGCTCCACCTATTCAACCCGTCTCCCCACTACCCCAGGAGACCTCTGTTTTGTTGTCTTGTTTTGTCTTGGTACTGGAGATTGAACCTAGGGCCTTCACGCTGAACTACAATCCCATCCCTTTTTTAATTTTTATTTTGAGGTAGGATCTCAGTAAGTTGCTAAGTTGCCCAGGCTGAGCTTGAACTTGCCGTGCTCCTGTTTCAGCCTCTCAGAGTGCTGGGATTACAAGCGTGCACCCCAAAACCCTGCTACTTCTGACTTCTTACTGTCTTCATAGTTTTGCCTTTTGGGGGGCTGGGTTTTGAAACGGGGTCTCACTATGTAGTTCAGGCTGGCTTTGAACTCACTATGTAGCCCAGGCTGGCCTTGAACTCACAGTGATCCTCCTGCCTCAGCCTCCCGAGTGCTGGGATTTACAGGCATGTGCTACCACGCCTGTGCAGTTTTGCCTTTCTCAGAAGGAAATAGTTGGAACCATTCCATATGCAGTTTTCCTTTTTCTTTCCTTTTTTTAGGATGGGAAAAATCTCTTGGAAATTTTCCGAGAGCGTCTCTAAAGTCCAAAACTCCATCATTGGTAAGTTCACCCACCTCTGCATCGACGTCGTCCATAAAGTTACTCAGTCCCACCCCCAAAGCATAGTTTCCTCACTCCCAGAGACTAGGAAACCAACAGAACAGCCACTGCAGCCCATCAATTCATAGAAGCATAGAATTAGAGATAAAAGAACCTTAGCAGTCCTTCGTCCCAAATCTTACCCTACACCAGCGGTTCAAAGAAGTTGAGGTGAGGTGACCGAGTGATGGAGCAAAGCTCTGGTCTCTGCGCCATCTCTCCTCCATGCCCCTCTCCTTCTCACCCACCTTCTGTGCACCTACCTGTCAGCCGATTTTCTTTAGAACCTGTTTCCTCCGGTTCCATCTGTTCTGAATTAATGTCTGGCCTTTTGGAAACCCAAGCACCTTTCTCTGGCAAGGACATATCCTTGCTTCATTCAGATTTTTCACTAGGAGGTTTGCATTTACCATGGATGTATTTACCCCCATTTTCTATTGTAGTATCTGGGGCAGGGCAAAGGGAGTGTGCCAACTTTTCTGCATATATAATATTATGCATTTATTCCCAGCTGCTTTCTAAACTGATATGTAGGGTTTTTTAATTGGCTTCTTTCACTTAGTAGTATGCATTTAAGTTCTCTCCATGCCTTTTCATGGATAGATCATTTCTCTGTAGCACTGAATAATACACCATTGTCTGGATGCACCACAGTTCATTCAGCTCCTGAAGAGTTATAGTTGAATGGGCAAAAAACAGTCCAGGTTCTTGCGCACGACAAGGAAAGAATTGCCAAGCGTGCACCTCGTAGTACGCAAGTAGTTTACTGAAGTTTATTGAAGATCATGGAATGGTAGTGATATGGCTAAAGTGACTCCATTTTCTTTTTAGACTCCTGTTTGTCTTCACTTAACCCCTAGATGCACTCACTCCCCAACCTTGTTAGATATTAAGGCACTAACCCATAGATAAACTCACTCCTCAGACCCCTTCCCAGTTAGCCATAAAGCCCATAAAAGGAGGAACAAACAGCTACAGCAAACAGACCAGATGTTTGGAGAAGGCCTGTGATAAGCCTAATGATATTCCTGTGAAATTCTAGAAAGACGATGTAGTGTAATGTGGTTACTAAGGTTACGGGGGGTGGATTTATGGGGAACTTGTAATGTCTGAAAACAAAGACTGGGCGATGATGCCATAGCTGAAAGCTGGGACATCATCTGCTGGCCGATAAATCTCCTTGTGTCTGCACTCGGCCTCTGTGAGTGAATCTTGTGATTTCGCCGTAACAATAGCAGTAGGAACAGGCAGAAGGGTGAAAGGACAGAGGAGGAAGAGGAACTCGCGGTGGCAGGCGAAGCTGCTGCTGGTGAAGTTCTCGGTGAAGGAGCTGGTGGTAGTTTGGCAGTGTTGACATTGTGCAAAGGGCGTTCTCACGGCTGGTGCGTGGCTCATGGGCTCCCAGCTGTGCTGGGCCCGGGAGGAGGATGAGGAACCCTCGATCACTCAGCTTCCAGTATTCAAAGGGTTAAATGCCTCTAACCTACTGTGGCAGACACCTGTGACTCCAGGTGCCTCCCATTCCTTCTCTCACTGGTGTCCCTGATCTGCCGCCTCAGGCGTTGCGACCTCCTACGCTTAAACATGGATGATTTTTAGGGTGGTGTTGTGTTTACAGTTAAATGAAGGGAAGGGAGTGGTTCCCTTGACTTTCCTGGAAAGGTCTTCTAACCATACTAGAAAGACAGTTTGCTTCCAATGTTTTGGCAATTATGGGTAGAGATGCTATAAATGCCCATGTGCAGGTTTCTGTGTGGACATGGTAAGTTTTCAATTCCTTTGTGTAAATACCAAAGAGGGTTATTCCTGGGACATATGGAAAGAGTATGTTTAGTTATATAAGAAACTGCCAGACTGCTTTCCACAGTGGCTGTACCATTTTGCACTCCCACCAGTAAGTAGCAAATGAGAGTTCCCGTTTCTCCACATTCTTGCCAGCAGGACGTGTGTAGCATTCTTGCCACAGATTTTGTGTGGTCACTGTTCTAGATAGTGGACATTCTAATAGCTCTGTAGTGATCTAATATTGTTTTAATTTGCACATGATGACATAAAATGTAGAACATCTTTTTATATGCTTCATGTCATATATATTTTTTGCTGAGGTGTCTGGTCCATTTTCTAGAAGAATTGATTGCTTTATAATTGAGTTTGTGTCCTTTATATATTTCAGATAATGTATACTCACATATTTCATTGTCAGAGTGCTAAAGTAAATGAAATTGTTTTTAATTTCAGTTTCCTCTTATTCATTACTGGTATTTAAGAATGATTGACTAGGGCCGGGGATGTAGCTCAGCAGCAGTGTCTGCCTGGTAAACATGAGGCCCTGAGTTTGATTCCCAGTACCGAAAAAAAAAAAAAAAAAAAAAAAGAATGATTGACTTTTATATGTTAACCTTTCACCTTGCAACATTGCTATAACTATTTCTTTGTTCCATGAGTTTTTCGTTGATTCTTTCAGGTTTTCATTATAACAATGATGTCCCCAAGAACCAGTCTTTTTAAGAAGTCTAGTGCTCTGGCATATTCCAAAATGGTTCCCTTTACCCTCTCCCTGCCAGGCAAGGAGGGGATTTTTTTTTTTTTTTTTCTGTGGGTACCAGGAGTGGACCTCAGGACCTCGCGCTTGCCAGGCAGGCGCTTATGCCGCTGAGCTATCTCACCAGCCCAAGGAGGGGATTTTTCTTCAATATTCACTGTGAAAACTTGGTTAAACTCATGGATGTAAAACTCAGAAAAATGTGAGTGCCTCTCCTCAATGACTTGGCCCCTGCTGGAGGTTTTTATTACTCAGACCTCTTCATACCGAGCCTTCCGCACTTCCTCACATGCAGTTGAGGTTTTTCTACCCTGCCACTGGTTCCTTCTGAGGTTTCTGCTCCTGACGTTGTGTTTCCCTGCACTCACCACTCAGTCTCTCCAATTCTGAGGGCAGCAGTTTGCTTGTGACTTCATTTCTCTAATGGATTTAAGACTTTCTGATTTTTTAGTTTGTTTGTTTTTTACTTGTAGGATGGAGTGGCAACTTCCGAACTTCTTAAATGCCAAACTGGAAACAAAAATTAAACTGTAATCTTTAGCCAGGGATGGTAGTATACTTTGGGAGGCTGAGGCAGAAGGATCAAAAGTTTGAGACCAGTCAGGGCTATAGGAGCCCGTCCAGACCTCGTCGCGGTCCGGAGTTTATAAATTGTAATCCCAGGGGAAAGTTATTGGAATTCTCGCGAGTAAATTCCAATCTACCACTTCCAATGTAACCCACAGCGAGAATAAAGACACAGAAACATATCTGCAGTTATGGGAGCCAAGGGGGTCCTAAGTCAGAACAAAGGCTAACCGGAAGAAAGGCCCCAACCCAGGGCCAAACCAGGGTTTTATTAATTCGTGAGGAGGGGACTGGCTTGGGGTTGAGTGACTGTGAGAATGGTGGGAAGTGAGTACTGTGAGCTAAGTAAGAGGCACAATGGCACCTCTGCAACATGCATAGAGGAGTATGCAGAAAGAGTACCGGGTTCCGGTAACAGGTAGCCTCCAAGTTTGGGGGAATCTACATAACACAGCTTGAGGAAGTATCTCGCATTTTGGGTCGGCTGCTTCAGCTCTGACGTCTAGCCTTTACTGCCCTGGGACCTCACTGCCTCTTTCTCAAAGCTCCATGCCAGCTGACAGCGCAGTCTCTCAGCCCAGCTCATGCTTAGTAGGAGGCAGCTACAGGCAGGGCATCCCAGGCCCGTCACGTGCTTCAAAGGCTACACATCGGGCACCTCGGCTGGACCCATTTTCATTCCATAAAGCCAGTCAAGGGGGTAGAGCATTTCCCCAGCCAGCTCTGTACATATCAATACATGGAAGCGGGGCAAAGGTGAATCAAAGTGGAGGCAAACTGTCTTCTTTCAGGGGGAGCCTTCTCGGTGGTCCTCCACAAGGGCAATTTAGCAAGACCCTGTCTCAAAATAAAAAAGGGCTGGGGATGTAGCTTAGTGCCAAGGCCCTGGGTTCAATCTCCAGTACTGTGGGGGGTGGGGAGTTGTAATCTTTAAAAGAAAAACATTTAACCATTTCAGTAGCTCTTGTAGCTTCATGCACACAAACAAGAAACATATTTATTAAAAAAAATATTTATTAATTTTTACACCTGCTGGGTAGCACAAGACTATTAACACTATAACTCACTGAATGTACAATAAATGTTCACATTTAAATAACAGGATAGGGTCAACATTTTCAACCAATGGGCCAGCTTTAGCATCTCATGAAGTGCTTTTTTTTTTTTTTTTTTTTAGTCTTAGATATCTTAAGAGTTTTTTGAAAGGATAATTTCAGGTCAGAAAATAATTCAAGAACATCAAAAGAAAAAGTTTTTCCAGAAGAACAGGAATTTTACATGATGAAATGTCTGTTTCTCTGGGCACAAATCAAACAATAAAAATGGGAAGTCTATATCCAACCCACTCCAAAATATTCACATGGCACTGAGTGAGGTCTACAGTGTCAGTGTGTCCGGGGAGAGGCCACAGTACAAACATTGGCCACACGTGTTTCCAAAACTGGGTCTTCAGAGGGACAATAATCTGCCATCTATGCAAATCCAAGTCCTTTTGAAAATCCTTTGCCTTGGAACAAACGTGCACGGTCCCTGATCCTAACGTGATGTTACTGGGCTGGACTACCACCGCGTCTCTCGTGGGAGATATGTAAGTTAGCTTTAGAGTCTTCATTGATTCCCCGTGAGGACCAAAGAAGAAGAAGCAAAACTTAGAAGGGAACAAGACACTCTCCTCGATATTTTCCTCTGTGTATTCTAAAACTTGAAGTAACTGGCATAAAACGAACATTCCACTCAGAGACAGATTTTTATTTTAATCAATAACTTATTCCTGAGAAGAGGGGAAGAATCCTTGCCGGTTCAAATTAAAAAGAACCCAACAGGGTCAAATTTAAGTTACGAAAACTAAAACTGGACCTTTGGGAAAGTCTAGCGTCCTTCACCCTAACAAGTCTTTCTCAACTGGACACTAGGTCATTTACAATCAGTACTTTGTGGGACCTTCAGAACCACCATCTGCGTTCTGTGACTCAGGGCCAATATTTTCTGTTGAAAATACTGATGTTACCTCTCTGTTACCAAAGATAGGATCTGTTTTCAGTTTCTGCATTCCTGAGGTAACTTTTTCAAGTTCTCTTAGTGCCCAAATTTCCAGAGATAACTATACAAATGAGGTCTCAAAAATAAAGTGCAAGATCTACATATTAGTAAAGTTATTCCAAAAGAATTGTTTCCTTTTCAGAACGGTATCTTCATCATAAAGAAGCTAGTACACTTCTTAATTCATAGAACCAGTTTTTAACTCAGAAAGGTAAACAAAATAAATGAGTTGCCTTCATTTGAATTTAAGTCTTTCTGATACAGTGATAAATTCACTATACATTCACTATACATTATTCTAAAAATGCAAGTCACAAAAAGCTTTTAAATATGTACTGACTTTTGAAATGTTTCCTGTGTGTACAATTTGTACAATTGGAATGTACAGTAAAAAGAAGGGAAGTATTTTCCCCACTGGATTCCTAGCAAACAAGACTCCCAAACAGGAACACATATAGGACAAACTATGGTCACAGCAGATGTTCTCTTCTCCCAGCTTACACTGCAATACTTATAAAGACTAGATAGATTCCAGACCCTTTGATGGACTATAAATGGTCTCCACATTTTCCCCCCCTAAGTGTGAAGTTGGTCATCTTACAAAAAGGTCCAGATGAATTACAATATGTTTAAAGTTGAAAGTGGTTAGAAATAAGGAAGGCCGCCTTTCCAGCCAACTTTAAGAATGTTCATTTTAAGACAGCATTAAAAGTACTAAAATACACTGAATGCTGTGAGCAAGAATTAATGTAGGGGCTGGAATTCTAGCTCGGTGGCGGAGCATGTGTGAGGTTTGGTTTTGATTCCCATCATCTCGTATCCATACACGTGTGGGAACACACACACACACAGACACACACACAGACACACACACACACACACACACAAAGGGGGAGGAGGAAGAAGAAAAGGTAAAGGTACAGTTGGTAAGCACAAATAGCACATGGTTTCAGTACTTTCTATCGGTGTGTGTGTGTGTGTGTGTGTGTGTGTGTGTACACTAATATTTCCTTCTGAACACAACTACAATCAGAGAGTGGGATGAAAAGCTTTCATGTGGAGGTTTAAATTCTGCTGACATCACCTTTTCTCTTTTGGGGGAGTCCACCCTTGTGAAGTAATAAAGCGAGAACTGTCAGAACATGAGGATCTGCCCCAATCTGCTGAAGGCTGGCACCTGTGCAAAGCACTGCTGACTGCCCAGCAACAGTTTTCCAAAACAGAAAAGAATTTTAAAAATCATGGTGGTGCCTTTATAGTCCCAGCTGCTTGGGAGGCTGAGGCAGAAGGATCCCTTGAGCCCAAAAGTTCTGGGCCAGCCTGGGCAACATAGCAAAATCTCTATCTCAAAAAAACAAAACAAAACAAAAAAAAAAAACAACAATCTGAAATTTTTAAATGCCAATTTTTCCTTCAGAACACCACTGTCAAACACTTGTCCTCATCATTTTTATTTTCTTATCCAGTAAACTCCTCAAACTCACAAGATAAAGCAGTGCTGACCTAATTCATGCCCCTGCAACGCCCCTTCTACTTTGGTACCAGGGCTAGAATTCTGAAGTCTGATGACCACGGACTCGGCACGTCCCATCTCCACCTTTGGTATGAACACAATATACCACTTAGTATTTCCACAAAGGGAAAGTAAGGCTTATTAGTGAGTTAAAAAACCAACTCAAGAGCAAAGCAAAATTTCTCCATTCTGACATCTACCTTTCCCTGAACGATTTCCATCCTGTGGCAGAAACCCTGGGGTCTGACGAGTCAATTTGGTAAAGATGACCTCGGCAAAACCAACCTCACTGGGTGTATGGGTGGCAAAACTGTAGTTTCCAAACTCTTGAGTGAATAACAAATTTTAAAAAAGAGGTCTAAGTGTTAGAAGCTTCCGACTTGTAAATGAAAAAAGACAGGACACGAGTGCTGACTGTGGCTCCGGGAGGACAGCTACGGCTTACTGATGTGGACTTCACCACTCCCATTTCCGTTGGTGGCAGCCGTGATGATGTACTGCGTGGGCTGCTGCTGGCTGCGGGGCTGGGGCTCCAGGGGGTCACTGTGTGCAGGAGGCTGAACCTGGACTCCACTGGGGAGAGCAGAAGTTTGCTTTTCTTCCAATTCTGGTTGACTTTCTGACAACACATAGTGACCCTACAGCAGGAAAAGAAGGGTCTGTAATATCTAGGGCTTGAAAGGGATGGGCAGCTCCAGGAGGAGGGGATGTCAAAGAAATATTACGCTGGGACCGGAAACAGAGATGCGTACCTACGAGAGATGCTTTACCTCCGTCCTGTACAGAGCATGGGTCCGCTGCAGTAACTGGCTACAAAGGTTAGTTCAAGGGATCACATTAGCTATGTTACCAAATCACACAATGAAGAACTTTAGGTGCAGAAATTTGCATCATGTAACCTACCACCCAAAAATACAGTATGTATTTTTATAACGTTCTTAAGAATTTAGAAGCTGGGCATGGTGGAGCACCCCTGTAATCCCAGCACTCAGGAGGCTGAGGCAGGAGGGTCGCCAAGAGTTCAAGGCCAGCCTGGACTACATAGGGAGTTCAAGACCAGCCTGAACTATATATAATGACACCCTGTCTCTACCTCCCCGCTGAAGAAAAAGGATTCAGAAATTCTACCTGAATTTAGAAATGCTATCTATCAATCAAATGTTTAGATTAATATAAAATGGATCAAAAAGATAAAGCTTCTTTAAAGAGGCAGCCTGGCCCCTAAGACAGGTAATCAAGATCAATGATTCCCAGATTTAGAACTTGGAAGACCAGAAAAATTAAAAATAATACTAAATGGGTCCAAAAGTTTTATTTTGCCAAGTAAGGATATTTAAACTATGCTACCATCAAATATGCATTTTAACACTCAAGAGCGCAGGAAGGGAAATGAAGCGTCACTCGGCGGTGGACTACTTGTCTGGCCCTGTATTTGATGCCAACACCATGCAAAAGGAGGGACAAAAAGCACAAGAAGACCACAGTCTCAAAATGAAGTCCCTGGCTGAGTAAGGGAATTCTCATGTTGTCTTTGTTTTCCTCATTTTTCTTCTGAGCATAAAAACTTCTTCGCAGACCTATAAGCTGGCCATTTCATTATGTTAGCGTTTTAAAAGAAAGGATGTGTCTGTCAGAAGGGGACTGGTCATCTGCAGAAGCAGAATGCCATGGTTTGTTCCCCAAGGCCCTGGGCTGAAGGCTTGGTCCCCACGGTGGTCCTGTCAAGGGGTGGTAATGTTGAAGTGGGGCCCTTCCTCTTCCCCTCTGTGCCTCCTGGCTGACGAGGTGAGCAGACCACTCTGCCATGTGCTCCACCGTGCTGTGCACCTTGTCTGAGGCCCAGAGCAACAGGGCCACTGTTGCTACACATAGTTAACGGGTCTTCCAACAGAGAAGGCAATGACCATGAACCGGAACCAGCAAAACTGTCAGCTGGGTAGACCTTTTTTTATAAGTTAATTACTTCAGGTATTTTGTTATAGTAACACAAAACTGCCTAATACACAGGGAGAAAAGCAGTCACCGAGGGAAACTCAGATAGGGGCCTTTCTAAGCACTCTCCAGAAAAAAAGGCCACAGCCAAACACTCATTTGATTCATCTGGGGCCACGTGTTCTGAATCATTGTCTACTAAGCAGTTTTCTGATTATGATTTAGTTCCTATGTAGATCTTCCTGTAGTAGGGAGGGGGTTCTCAATCTAGGATCCACAGACCCCAAGGGGGTCCTCAGGTGGGCTGCAGAAAATCCATGAGCTCCCCAAAATATACATGAAATCTGTGCTTATGTATATCGTGCAGGGGACAGGAAATATCCTGGGCCATAATCAGGTTCTCAAATGAGTTCCTGGCCAAACAAAAAAAACAAACAAACACATAGTTAATAGGTCTTCCAGCAGAGAAGGCACTGACCATGCCAATGGGACTATTCCATTTTATATGAGTTACTGTTTTCATCGACAACAATGTCACTGTGGCTTTGCACATCTTACTTCTAGTTCATGTGACCTGGTGTGATGAGAAATGTGTGACCCCTTAGTATGCTTTTTTTGAAAATCAGATTTTTGAAGCCACTAGGCTACTCTGCTTCCCTCTAAGGCCTCCTGGGAAATAATCTTCCCCTGGGAACATCTCAACATCCTTAGCCACCGAAGAGTATGGTTCTGTTTTCCTCCCTGCGTTACTAAGGTACAATTGACAGAAAGTATCTGTGTTTATGGTGTACAACATGATGATGTGATATGTGATGCATTGTGAAGTGATTAAATCAAAATAATAAATCCATCACCTCACATACTTACTTTTTGTGGTAAGAATACTTAAGATCTATTCTCTTAGCAATTTTCATGTACACCAAACATTATTAGCTACAGTCGCAATGCTGTACACGAGATCTCAGCGCTCATTCATCCAAGACGATTTTTATTTTCTTTTTTTGCTACTGGGGATGGAACCCAGAGCCACACGCATGCTAAGCACATGCTCCCCACCTCAAGAGTATTTTTCTTTTCTTTTTTTTTTTAAGACTATTTTTTTAAATTGAAATATATATACTCTGTCTTCTAAAAACTTAAGAGGCAGGTCACAATAAACCTGTGAAGATAAAAACATAAGCAGTAGACAGAGTCAACATTGTATCTTCCCAAGTTAAATACGACAAGATAATTTACAGCAGTGTTTTACATATTGGAGAGAGTGAATTTTTAAAAATAGCTCTGTAGGTTAAAATAGCTCTGTAATCACTGTAGTATTCTTTCCCAGACCAGTTGAGGACCAGTAATGTTGAGGACTCTAACATTTCCAAGAAGCATATAGAAAGGTGATCGTGTACAGATGGATCTAGCACTGGTTGTAGGTACTAGTTGAACAGGTATGTACTGAGCATTTGCCAGAGCCCAGTCTCCCAAAAAAGGACAAAGACCCAGCTTTCAAGGAATCTTCTATGTGAGAAACCAGAAAATAGACCAATCACTAAAACCAAATTGTGACAAGGGTTCCAACACGGCACCACCACCTGGGCCGGGCAGCTTACCGGAGCGACGGTCTTCACCTGGCCCGAGGTGACAGGAGCTGCCACACCACTGTCAGTAATCACAAACTGACCTGGGGGAAGGGTCATCATTTGAATCTCAGATGCTGAAGAAAAAGAAATACATGAAGTTCAGTGATCTAAGACTTATTGTAAGTTCTAGAAACAAATACAAATGCTCTTCTACTCATATAATGGTGTTATAGCCCAATAAATTCATTGTTAAGTTGAAAATATAAGTGCAAAGTGCATTTAATATGCTTAACCTACCAAACATCATAGCTTAACCTAGTCTACCTTGAATGTGTTCAAAACACTTGCATTAGCCTATAGTTGGGAAAAATAATCTAAAACAAAGTCTATTTTGTAATAAAGTATTCAATAGCTCATGTTAATTTACAGTGTATTGAAAGCAAAAACCAGAAAACTGGGCCAGGGATATAGCTCAGCAGCACAGCATCTGCCTGGCAAGCCTAAGGTCCTGAGTTCAATTCCCAGTACCAAAAACAAAAAACCCCAGAAAGCAGCCAAGTATGGTGGAGAACACCTGTAGTCCCAGCTACTCAAGAGGCTGAGGCAGGGGAATCCCTTGAGGCCAGGAGTTCAAGACCAGGCTGGGCAACATAGATAGGCCTTGTCTCAAAACAATGACAACAAAAAACAAATCCCAAATGGCTGTACGCGAATGTTTTTGTACCAATGTTAGGTAAAAAAGAAAATCCTAAGTCAAACCAATGGAGGCTGAGGACTGTGTACCTAACCAGTGGCCCTCTTCCCCAGGGACATTTCCAATGGGTTTACTTGCTGAGTCTTATGGCGATGTGACTTCCTGACAGGGTGAAAGGGACTCTCTTAAGAACCAATCAGCTGAGCGAAGAGGCTGCCGAGTATCAGAAACAATGCATCGCCACTCAGATGTGGCTTCTGCATATCCACAAACATAAACATGTAACACTTTAAAACTTTGAGATAAGTCGTAAAGATTTTCCTTTCTGGCTCAGTATTTTTATCTTTGGTACTCGGACGTGACTTCATGGCACAGACGTATCCACAGGTTCTCAGCAATCACAACCGGATCCAACTTGAACGTTATTCCAGCGCCAGTTTATTAAACCAAATTAAAAACAAAGTTCACCCTAATATCCTCTTCACAGTCTCTAAACGCCCCTTTGGATTAAAAGGATTGAGAGATTCTTGGGGAAACTGCCAATTCCAAGCGACCACAGCAAAACACTCATTGGCTGGGCAGAAGCTGTACAAGATCAGCCTGGAACATCATGCCTGCAGAGAGGTTTTACATTGTATATTTTTTTGGAGAAATGTATATACCTTCTTGGAGGTCATTGTGAAAAGACCCAGAAATCAGAACAGCCATTTCTTTACTATCCATTTAAAATCTATTCATTTCGTGTTAGTGGGACCATTAACTTATCACCAAGCAAGACTATTTATTTTTTTTTTATTTTTTTTTTTTTTGTGGATACCGGGGGTCGAACTCAGGACTTCACACGCCAATAGGCGCCCGTGCCGCTGAACAATATCACTGGCCCTTGTTTCGTATGTGGGTTCCGGGAGTCGAACTCAGGCCCTCGTGCTTGCCAGGCAGGCGCTTTCACCACTGAGCCATCTCACTGGCCCCTAAGCAAGACTATTTAAACCAAAATTTAAAACTACTTGTGGCCTATACATATTCATTCTGGTGAAACATGAAGCTTCATAATACTGTTTTTATTCAACACATTAACCAGCTGTAAAACACAGACCTTTATCAATAGCAGGCAAAGAATTTCAGGATAGACTAGAAAGTTATGTAATTTGAAAAGCAGTGTTTCCTTATGAAAGAGGTCTCAAGTTGCTTGTAAAGCTAATCTAATTAAAAAGATGTATAAATGTTCTTAAAAAGAAAAAAGAATATATCCTGCCTTTCCTATACAAAGTGTATCTCAAAGCCATCTTGTTGTGAAGGGAAATTTTTCTTTTTTTTTTTTTTTTTTTTTGTGGGTACCAGGGGTCGACCTGGGAAAATTTTCTTCAATAAAGTTTTTCTAGTTAATTAATGAATAACAATGATAGAATCAGAATATCACAACTTTGCACCTTGTAAGCTCTAATAAAATAACTGAGCTTAGGACAGACAACCACACAGTATGCGCCTCCTGACAGAAGTACACACAACAGCTCTGAAGTAGCTCGTGGGAAAAACTGAAACTGATCCCGACCAAACCTGCAGACCTAACTGCCAGTCTACAGGAAATAAAATGTACATTACGTGACAACATGAAGATGCCCCAGCAAAATCCAGGAAGTGGAAACTATAGGACAAATGACTCATTTTCTTCAAGACAGAAATGGCAATGTAAAATAAGAGAAAGGAAACACATATTAAAAAGAACTTAGAAGACATAATCAATTGCAGTATGATCCTTACTTGAAGCCCAATTTGAACAAACCAACTATTTTTAAAACTCTGAGACAGTCACAGAAATACGAATATTCACTAATTTTTGAAGTGTATTTGTGGGTAAAGAATTGTCATTTATTTCTAGGTGTGATAATGTGTTGTGATAATGGCGTATTTTAAAAAAATAGTCTTTGGGCTGGAGATGTAGCTCAACAGCAGAGTACATGCTCAGCATGCGCAAGGCCCCAGGCTGGATCCCTAGCACCCCAAAAAAGTATCCTTAAAGACACATACGAAAATATTTATGGGCGAAAATGATACAATGGATTATGATCCAGTTGGAGGTTGGGAGAGGATGGCAGGGTAGAGTTGAGACAAGGCTGGATGTGAGTAACTACTGAGAAACTGGATGATGAGAATAGAGGATTCATTATACTATGCTTCATTCTTTCTACTTTTGCATAATTTTGGCATTTTTTCCTAAGAGAAAAACTTCAGTTTCGGAATCTTCATTTTGGAATGCTAACTCATACTATTACTACTCTTCATAACTCCACTTTTTTTCATAGGGATTAAACTATGAGTATAAATTCTACTGGTATTTATTATGAGCAAGAGAGTCTTTCCCTGGCTGGAAACTAGACTCAGCCCTCACTGAAGCCACCAGGTGAGCGGATCACACGAATAACTAAATGGTAGAACCTGAGTCTGAATCTACGCAGCACAGCCAAGGGTCCATCAGAACAGAGACGGATCCTCCCCCGAACAAGTCAATACCAGAAGGAAAATCAACACCGCTTCTCCCTCTCTGAGGGCCTAGTCCTCCTACTTGCCACCGTGGAAGTCGGTCACTTCTGTCCCTGTCCTCCCACACATGCCGTGATAAAGGCCTCATGTTTTCCAGTCCATACCCCAGGCTGTTGTCCCAGCCAAGATTTCCACTTGCTTGACTTCCAGCAGCCAGGTGGGTCCTGAATCGTAGCAGTGACCTAGGGTTCTGGAATCGACTACTCATTCATGCACCTCCTCAGCTAGATGATGACCCGTTTCAGCCAAAGACCGTCTCATCAGAGAGGCGCCACAGTGAGGTGGTTTACGGAGTGTAAGGCCCGAAGCCAGATTCCCTAGGTTCCAGTTCCCCACTGACTAGCTGTGTCCCTCAGACAAGCTGTAACACCTGAATGGTCTTATCTATAATTGCAAACAATAATTGTGTTTATCTTGTAGGATTTTGTAAATGCTGAATGTGATACATGTGGTTTAGAATCATTCCTGGCATATAGTAAGAGCATAATGAAAGTTGGCCGACGTTACTATTTTGTGCTATCATGGATATTAATGTCAATATTAATCTTTGTATACTCTGGGTCAAGCATTCATAGTGATGAATACGGAAGCATTCAATAAATTTCATGGAAGAAATGAGTCATTAGCATCAACATATCCTCTATTCATCTATTCTATTTAAGGCACCTACCTGTACTTCCTCTAGAAAACTACCTAATGTCTCTGAAAATATTGGCTCTCTGAGATCAAAACAAGGCATTGAGTTTTGTCATGAAACTCATTCAAATACAAGCAGCCACAGTGTGCAGAAAATGGCGAGTTGCCAGGCGTGGTGTGCACGCCTGTAATCCCAGCACTTGGGATACTGAGACAGGAGGATCACTGTGAGCTCAGGCCAGCCTGGGCTACAAAGTGAGTTCAAGGCCAGTCTGAACTACATATTGGGACCTTGTCTCAAAGACAAAACAAAACAACAACAAAAAAAATGGCTAGTTGATATTTTAATCCAAAAAAACCTATGATAAAGCTGATTAAATTAAGACACAGGGCTGGAGATTCCACACGCACAAACTGCACAGCGCTGCCCCTTTTCCTTACTCACAGTAGCCACGGAAGGAGCTCCAAGCATTGGGGAGGTACGTGTGTTGTACCGAGGAGCTCTGCTGCTGCCGCTGCTGCTGCAGGGCCTGCCCTTGTGACGAAGAGCTGCCTGGAATATGCGAGGGGCTGAGCCCCTGCTGCACCTGCTGGGCAGAGGGACTCAAGGGCTGCCCGGTTACCTGGGGGAAGGAGGACACAAGGGCAGGAAACTGAGAAATTCCAATAGATTTAGGATCACAAATAACAGAAGGAATAAAGCAGACTGATATGAATTACAAGACTGACAGTATTGGTGCTAGGGTAGTAATATTTAAATAAGGATCAAATTAATGAAACACAATCATAAATCTGAAATTCTCATTTACTTCTAAGGATTACCTACAAGAGTACTCAAAAAATTAACTTTCATGAACTTGTTTGAAACATAATGAAAGTATAATTGCTTACGTTATTAAAGATTTTTAAAAATGAGAGGTCAGCTAATTGGCCAATGTCACAGGGCTAATCTGCAACACAAATGGAAATCATCCCAGTGTCACACTTTCCACTGAACTGCACTGGATACTCCCACCCGAGTCATGGGTTAAGCAGGGCACACAGGCAGACGTCCTGCGGAAGGCTTCCTCCTCACTGCGGGACAAGCCCATGCTCCACTGTCTGTCATTCAGAGCTCTCCACAATCCTACTCCAAACTACCTTTCCAACTTTCTTTCTAAGCATCACTTCCGTTCCCAACAGAATCAACTCACAATTTCCTATAAATAGTCCACAGTTTCCAATCTCCCTCTTTTATCACACCAAGAGCTTATTTAGGCCATAATGCCTCCCCCAAATACCAGGTCAACACCCTGCTGTTGCTTGAAGACCTAACTCAAAGATCACATCTTCAAAGATGTTTCTTGATTCCCTAACTACACATATTCTCTCCTTCTTCTGAATTCCCTATGTATTTCAGAAACAGACTCAATCATACAAACACAATACACGGTAATATTCCATAAAGTCAGTGTTCCAGTGTAGCAATTGCAATAGGAAGGAAGGCTAATGCTGTTTCTAGGATATCGTATCACAGGGTTCCACTGGGACAGGGATTCTAATGACAATGCAGGCGTGTCCACAATGAACGACATCACCTCAGTGGTCAGGGATGATGTCTTCACTCTGTGGTCCCTGCCGCCACATGCACTTCTCTGCAGTGTACCTGGGATGACGCCGGGGCAGAGGCAGTGGACTCAGTAACCTGGATGTGCTGCACCTGGATGGCGTGCTGTGTGTAGGTCTGAGGGTCGTGGAGCTGGCCCACATCCACAGTGGACTGCTGAGACTGGTGAGGGGACGTGGCCTGGAGGGAGAAAAACAGGCCCAGAAACCAAGTAGGTACTGACCGAGGTTAAGGGAAATCCTTCCAGAGAGAAAATCGATATCCCTAAAACAGCTGTGGTGGCACGAGGCTGTAATCCCAGCACTCTGGGAGACTGAGGCAGGAGAACTGAAAGTTCAAACCCAACCTGGGCAATTTAGCAACTTAGTGAGACCCTGTCTCAAAATAAAACATTAATAAGGGCTGCAGACGCAGCTCAGTGTGAAGGCCTTGCCTTAAATCCCGCCGACCTCCCCGCCAAAAATCCATGGCCAGCAAAAAGCAATTCCACAAGACCAATGAGCCTCAGGTGCTCCCTCGCTGCTCTCCTGCCTCCTCCACAGCTTCCCAGGCAAGAAAAACTGGAGACCTGCAGGCCACAGCAATGTTGGTCACTCCCCTCTCCCTGCTGCCTCCCCTCCCAAGCCATGCCTCTGTCCCTCGGGGAAGAATCAAGTTGCTGCCACAGACACAAAACAGCAAAGTCCAAGTGATTTACTCTCTGACCTATTTATAGAAAGTGTGTCAACCCTCCTCCAGAAAAGTAGGATCATTTTAATACTTTAAAAAATTCAATATCCTGACAGCAAGAGAAGCACGGAGGGAAATTCAGACCCTGTGCTGCACTCCCAGAGGGCCCTCACCAAGGCCAAAGTGGCCGAGAGTACAGAGAAAGACTGTCTGGAGAAGTGTGCTTCTCAAGCACAAGCTTCGCTCTGGAAGAGGAGAAAGGAGGAAAATGGTTCCTAGTATATATAAGCGGCACCAGAAGCCCTCAGGAATCAACCATCATTTCCCCAAATTTCAATTAGACTAAGTGGCGTTCCACCTTATCAGTTAAGAGATCAAAGCAGAGAAGCTGCTTTTACTTTGTCACTAGTGACCCACTAGGACAGTGGTCCCTGATCTTGTCCATGTCACAGACATCTACATCTCTGAAAATCTGGCCGACTATGGCCCCTTTCTCCAGAGCAAGGTGCAAGTCATCGTGTCTCTAGGCACTAGCAGGGCCTCTGCGCTCCTCCCAAAGCCTAATGCTAAGAACCCTCCCATAAGAAAATAAGACAAGAGTGACAACTGTCAATGACAGTGACAATCCCCAATTTCTGTAAGTTTAAAATCACGTTAGTTTTAATTTTTTTTAGGCAAAATTATTTCAAAGCAACTGGTTTGCTCATTTGTGTCTCGAGTATACTTCTTCACAGCATAATTAAATGAAAAACAGTCCTGGGCGCATGCCTTTTTTAGATCCCTAATCAGTAAGAATGAGCGATTCATAATCTGGAAAAAGAACAGTTACTGTACCTCTGTACTAAAAAGTTACTAATACTCAGGAAATACATCAAAATTCTTCTTTATAAGTTCTCACAGATATAAGTCATTCGATGCCCAGCTAGGGATTTATCAGGTTGGCTCATCATCAAGTAGTCAAGCTACTAAAGGGCAAGGAGTCAGGCAAGGCTCAGAAAGAGGTGTTGTTAGTACTTGTGCAACAGCGCAAGTATGCTGTACGCGCCGGAGCCCAGGCAGAAACGCCTTTACAGCGCCAAGTCCAGGGACCGCGTCAGCCTGGGGAGGGAGGCGGAGGTCGTATTCCAGAGATGCCGGGCCCTCGGAACCTCCACGCAGAAGCACGTCACGTGCAGCCCCGCTCCAGCTCTGAGAGCTGGGTGCTCTCCCGGAGGCCCATCTCGGCTAGTGGCATTCACAAAGGTAAAAAGGAAGAAACGTCACACCGTACCGGGGCCACCTGCACCACTTGAAGTTGTATATGCTGAGGCTGCTGGAGACCGGACGTGGACTGAGACACGGGGATGTACTGAATCCTCTGGTAGTCCCCTTGCGGTGTTCGGTAATCTGTTGTTAAGGTCTGAGAGAGCTCTGTCATTGCTTGGGTTAGCAGGTCTGTTGTCTAGAAAAATCATACAGGATACATTATTAGCTGGTAACACTACTGTATGTAGCTGGGTGGCTACTAAAATTTAATTTATCATGCCAGTGGATCACGGAACTGCAAATTAGCACTCAGTGGCTGCCCCTGACTCCGTGGAGCTTCCCTAGAAGTTCTGACAATATCGCAGTACACAGGCAACACCGAAAATGTCTTGCTATGACTTTGACAGAGAATTTGGAAAGCACTGACCAGGAGACCGGTCACAACCATAACACGTGTGTGGCAAACTGAAGGAAAGTGGGCTCCATCGGCAGCCAGTTAAATCCCCAGGCTGACAGGGCTTCGGTGTTTACAGATCTGGTGGGCACTGACGGCAACGGGGACGGGAATGGGAACGGAACACTCTTCCCGCCATGCACTCACCACCACGGTCTCTCCGGTGGCGCTATCTGTCGTTAACACAGCCGGGGTAGCGCTGATCACAGCGGTGGTCAGCGGGGTGTGGATGGTGTTGGGAAGCTGGGCGTACTCGGGGTGCTTCTTTCGAATGTGTTGGACCATCTTGGTCTGAAAAGTTAAGGCAAGACCAGGAATACTTACTGAAATTAATTATTTTCAATCTTCCAAAGATTAGAAAGTTTTTTATTTTGTATCTTAAAAAAATAAAAGGGGGGGCCGGTGAGATGGCTCAGTAGCACAGCGTCTGCCTGGCAAGTGCAAGGTCCTGAGTTTGATTCCCAGTACCAAATAAATAAATAAATAAATAAATAAATAAAAATATCAGGGCTCAGTATGTAGCTCAGTGGTTAAGTGTTTGCCTGGCATGCGCAAAACCCTGAGTTAGATCTCCAGCACTACTAAATAAATACATAGGTAGATCCGCTGGATAGGGTGGTGCACACCTGTACTCTCAGTTACTTGGGAGGCAGAGGCAGGAGAACTATTTGAGCCCAACTGTTTGCTCAGGGCCAAATTGGGCAACACAGCAAAACTCCATCTCTTAAGTTAATTAATTAAAATTAAAGTAAAAATCAGAACAATCCTGACCATATCCCTGCATTTCCAAAAGCAACACAAGGGTATAATAGGTGGGGGGAGTAAAGTCTCACCTAGTCCTACACCATCAGGTCAGGTCCAAAAACCTTACAGCACCCTCCACCCCAGCAGTACCTGTAATAAGCAGTCACAATCTCCCACAGCAAAACCATCCCTTTTCAGGAATGACTATTTCAGTTCCTACCCTCACCAAGCCAAGGGCAAAGGAGAAGAGTTACGTGCTTAGACTACTAGATGGCGCTCATTCTGAGGAGTCCACAATATTCTCTCCACATTCTTTGCCATAGTCCCTACTTAGAGGGGCTGGGATAAGGTCTCTTTTAGCCCCCCATCAATTCAGAGAAGCCACCCAGTCATTCGGACGAGAGGCCGTCTGCAATCAAGACACCCCCGCACGGAGGTTCTGCTGCTGGCTGTGGTCAGGAGCACGTGCCTTACCTTGCTGCTGTACTGCTTGGAGCAGTGCGGGCAGCAGACTGGTGGGGTGGCAATGGTGCCCGTCAGCTGGGTGTGGGTGCTGAGCATGGGGTCTGGCTCCCCAGGGCCAGCAGGGCGAAGTTTCCGAATGCTTGGCGGGAGCTCAGCTCCTGGATGGTTCTTCAGAATATGGGCTTTACGCTTGCTGGCACTTTTATAAACCTGCAAGTTCAAATACTGGGCCATGAAAACAGTATACGTACAGTTCCACTTTCTTAAGGCAAACTAACAATTTCATTTTAAGGAAATGAGAAAAAATATTGCTGTAGCCAAAAATAAAAGACATTAACCAATTTATTGAAGGATAATATGGATTATCTATAAATTAGAATAAAGTCAGAACATAATAAAGATAATGCTAAGTATCTCCTTTCAATTTTGTGTATATATCTAAGAGAGTAACTGTAAACACACCCTTTCCCTGAAAGCTTAAAAGGGAAACATACATAGAAAAAGAATTGTTGTAAGGCCAGTTTATCCTTTCATCTGTCTTTAAAAGCTCTTATATGATATACCTAAGTCAGTACTAGGAACCAAAAATCTCCCAGATGGTACGTTGAATAGCCACTAGTGGCTTTAGTGAGGAATCTGTGTTAAAAATATTCTTCTTACTTTTTTTTTTTTTTTTTTGGGGGGTACCGGAGGTCGACCTCAGGACCTCGCGCGCCAGCAGGCACCCGTGCTGCTGAGCGATATCACCGGCCCCTTTTTCGTATGTGGGTTCCGGGAGTCGAACTTGGGCCCTCGCGCTTGCCAGGCAGGCGCTTACACCACTGAGCCATCTCACCAGCCCCTATCCTTCTTTCTTTTAAGCTGACATTGATCTATTACATAAGGAGGCATTCCTACATGGAAACAATACAGTATTTTCTGTTTTTGTAACTGCACACAAAAAAAGAATGGAATAACAGAGTACTCCACCACCATACAACTTTTTTACATTCTGCCCCATCTTCTAGAAACTCCAAATCTACCACATACTTTACAAGTAAAATGGTAAACACTCATTTTACAGCTTAGTAATTTAAAATAAATTCATATACTAGGCTCTTGGTAAAAAAAAAAGTCACACGGAGAAGGGATAATAAGAAAAACAAAGCCAACAAATTAAAAAGAAAAAACATTACTTAAAGTGGGCTGCATTTCTACCCCTTTCTTGCCTGCATGGGAGCCATCTGCTCGGAGTAAGTGCAGGATCTGGGGCTCATTTACCGGTGCAAACCGGCTCAACCCAGGGCTCCCACGGGGCAGCCAGCACAGATGCGCCGCTTTTACCTTATCGCAATACTGACAGAAGTAGTCTCGGTTGGGCTTTATGATGGGCAGAGTTAACTCCGGCACCTCTTCTATCTTCATGTCTGGATGCCTCTTTGATAAGTGATTTACCTAAGGTGGGAAAAAAAACAAATGAGAAGAGACCTCGTTAAAACAAAGTCTCTGACAATGTGCGCTGGAGGTTGAAACTCCTGATGCAACGCCCCGAAAGAATGAGGCTTTGCCTGGAGACGGGAGTTAAAAGGAATTCAGCAAATAAGCAAAGGTGAGCTGGGTCTTGGTAGATTCCATCAACAGTCTTTGCCTGGAAGAACTACTGTTGGAAAAAGGAAAATTACACTAAGGGAATTTCTTGGGTGAATTCTCCTGGCTTAAACTGTCCTTCATTATTTAGAGCCCGAGCCTGACTGAGAACACTGAATGAGATACAAAGTAAGGTTCTGAATTTTAAATATTGTTCAATGACTTTCTAGCTCTTAGAGGAAATATACTTTGCAACTGTAACAAGGTCAAAATAAGTTCAGAGCAGTGAACTGGGTGTCCTGATGTTTCCATTGACCTGGAACCACACACCCAGTTCTGAGGGAAAGTTTCCTTCTAGGGCTGTTCCCTAACTGAAAAAAAGAATCATTAACAGAGAGAAGGGAAAGACCCCACCAGAAAGTATATTCAGGAATACAAAAGAGATGAGGGAAGTAAAATAGGACAGGAGCAGAAAGACTTAGAAGAGTAAAGAAAAACAAAAGTAATAATGAAAAGTGGCAGAGGGCTGGGGTTGTAGCTTAAGAGAACATGCTTAGGATATGCAGGGCTCTGGATTTAATCTCTAGCACCAAAAGCAAACAAATAAAACAGTGGTAGGAAATTATCTCTTTCAAGAGGTCACCTGAAAAGTGGTACAGGAGGGCAAAGGTAGATTGGAAAAGACAGACTCCAAATTGGGGACTGTTTGCTTGTTTCTTCCTCCAGACACTGAGAAAACCTACTGACATATGTAGCTTAGGACAGAGCCCCATCTCTGACAGAAACGAGGGGTGCTTGGGGACGAGAAGCTGCCGTGTGGCACTGACCAGCATGCCCCGTCGCCGGAAGCCCATCATACACAGGCGGCACTTGAACGTGAAGCTGTCGTAGTCCGTGGACGTGATTCGGGGTTTGAAGGTCTTGGAGCGGCTGATGCGGTCGGCTTTCTTGGCTTCCCTCTCAGGGTTATGCATCCTTTGCATGTGTTCCCGCAGTTTGTCTTTTCGCTATTTGGGAGAATTTTTGAAAAGGGGATAGGAGTGGGGGTAGAAAATTTTAACAGAAGAGATAATTTTTTAAAATTAATACAAATTAGCAGTCGCCATAGCCCCGTGAGAGGCATCTGAGTTGCCGGAGTACTGAGAGATTCAGGACATGTCCAGAGGAGCTGGAAACCACTAGTCAGCAGCACACAGGGGCTTCCAGTGAGCTGGGTTTCAATATGAATGGCACCGATCTCTTTTTTTAGAAGAAAGACTTTGCATTTAAGTGGACATGATCCAAGGGTACACAGAATAAATTTGGTATAAAACAAATTGATAATGAGTGACAGGTAATACTGGATTTACAAAGCCATGTGTACTCGATTCCCACCCCTTACAACAAACATAAAGATATTCTTCAAAATCTCAAGTGACCTCAATTAGGAATCTCAAGTCTCCCACGTCATGGATTTAGACATTTAAGTAACTGCACTGTCCACTATAGATGGAGCATGTGAGCATGCGCCACTATGTGCAGCTCTGTTCCTACTTTGATAATACAATAATCCATGCTGATGTGGACCCTTAGAACATTTGGCAGAACCCATCCTGAATAAAAACAAATTCAAAAGGGGTGTAGCTCAGTGGCACAGTGCCTGCCTGGTATGCACAAGGCCCTGGGTTCCATTCCCAAGACCACCAGTGGTGGGTGGAACCCAGGGGAGCTCAGTGCTCTTAGAAATATCATTAAACTGTTATTAACTTTGTAAAGATTTGCAATCTTTCTACAAGACTAGTTCTTCCCCACCTTTTGGTACAGAGGCTTTGTTTAAGCATTTCATTTTTTAGTTAATTTATTTAATAAATATTCCTGGAGTGCCTACCAAGTACTGGGAACCATGCCATGCCAGGTGCAGAGTTCTAGTGGGAGGGGCCTCTCACCCACTGCTTCTTCTACAATGAATACTGCTACTCTTTCTTCCTATCCCACTGGCCCTGGTTCCTGGGATGCCCAGGAGAGAATATTCAGTTTCTTAGTTTGCAATAAAAATCTGGTTTAATAACCAAACAACAGTAGAGATAATACCTGCAGAGACAATGATAAAAAACTGTCGCTTCTCTACTTTTTCCTGATCATCCTAACTCACTAATTTTCCCCTTCAAACAGACCAAGTCACCTTAATTGAATCATTTCCTCAGTCTCAAAGCTTAGGACTAATACTGAATCATGCCCTCATACAGTGATGTGTATCTTTGTTGGGATGCCCAATCTCCATAGGTCTTTCTACCCTAGCACCCCAAAACCGGATTCACCATCTACCCACTCTCTCTTCTGTTTGGTATCGGTAGTGTTCCCAAACACCTCGCCTCCCAAGCTACAGATCTCAATTCCTCAGCCTCCGCCCTTCATTCTTTCACACAGACTTGAGGTCCTAGGAATTATCCCTCAGATGTCTGTCTTCACAATGAACCCCTTTCTCCTGCCTATGGCTCTTCCTGAGTTTAGGCCCAGCTCCAAAAGGCCTCTGGCTCCCTTCACCATAAATCTAATTATTTAGCATAGCAAGCTGACTTAAGCTTACCTCTCTGGCTTCATCTGACTACTGGCCCTTCCCATGCCCCACTCACTCTCCCTCTCACTATTTCATCTCCTGTACCAGGCATCACTGCAGTCCCTGCTGCCCCCTCTGCTCAGGATATCCCCATCCCTCTCTCTAGCTGGCAAACTCTTCCCTAGCCTTCAGTGAATTCAAGAGTGTTGCCTTGGGTGGGGGATAGTTCAGCAGTACAGTGCTTGCCTAGCACAGGCAAGGCCCTGGGTTCAAACCCCAGCAGTAAAAAAAAAAAAAAGTGTCATCTTATCAATGAAGTCACCCCTATACCCCAAATCAGAGTTAACTGCTCTTTTAGCAAATCATCCTTTCCTCTATTATAATATCAATAATATAGTTGATGTCTGATTTACCAATTAAAGTGTGCGTTCCCTAAAGCTAGAAGGTCCTGCCTTGTCTTCTATATATACTATAGAACTTAGCAGGACAGACAATTACAATTCTAAGTGCTACCATATGATGGCGTCACCAACAAAAGGTCCTATGGGAATTCACAGGAAAAGCACTTAACCCAGGGACTGAGACATGCCCCAGGTAAAATGACATTAGACAGGTGAAATGACACAAGAGTCTGGAGGTTCATTTCAAACCAGGATGGGAAGGACTGAAATCCAACAGAAGGGCCCAAGGAGAGACAGCACACCACAGCCGAGTGGACCCCAGTGATTCTGTATAGCCAGAGTGCGAAGTGGTGGTGAGAACTGCAGCGGTGATCAGCAGCCAGACCCTACAGCAGTGGCAGTGAATCTATGGCACCCGTGCTGCAGCAGGCTGTTTGTATCACTGAAAGCTCTAAAAGGTTTGCCACCACTGTCCTATAGTGTCTTCTATGTGATAAGAACTGGGGCCTACACAAGTGGAGAGCTACAAAAAGGTTTTTAGGAAGGGCCATGATGTCAGACTTGTTCTCTAGAAAAATCACCCTGGCTGCCATGCACATGCACTGATGGTATGTCAACTCGGCTAACTCAAACTATGCTTAAATGGAAGCCCCTTCCTGTATGGTTCCAAAAGAGAAACACACCAGATTGGAAGGTAGGAACAAGCAGGCACCATGCTGAGCAGCTCTGCGTGTCACTGTGCCTGGCGGTAGCATCGGGTATGGAGGTGCCAGGGCCTCCCCACTAACCCTCACTCCCTCCCACTCAGTCATAGCCTCCTCCCTGATGCCAGCCCCGCTGGCCAACTCCAGGCCCACTGCTAACTGCAGCTCCATGGACGTCCACGGACTGGAGGTGCTGGGTTCCCAGGTTCCTAATTAAGCTTTTGTTTGTCCACCTGACCAGTGCTTCAGAGAGGGCTCTGGTGACCTCTTTGATCTCCCAAGTTCTCCCTTTGGACTCTCACTTTTCCATACCCTTCTATACTTATGCTCTTCATCCTATAAGAAAATTCCTCATCCTATAATATTCATAGAAGTTTTGCTTCTCTGACTGAGCTGTGTCTAATATATTAGGTGAAAATAAAGTGGAAAATGGAAACAGAAAGTTTGTTATTTTGGCTTTTAAAAAAAACATTCCTAGGGCTGGTGAGATGGCTCAGCAGCATAAGCGCCTGCCTGGCAAGCAAGAAGGCCCAAGTTCGACTCCTGGAACCCACATACGAAAAAAGGGCCAGTGATATCGCTCAGTGGCATGGGCGCCTGCTAGCGCGCGAGGTCCTGAGGTCGACCCCCAGTACCCACAAAAAAAAAAAAAAAAAAAAAATTCTTAGGTGATAAAATGGTATCTGACATAAAATAATCAAAAAATGCTGAATGGATAGGCTGGATGTTCAATAGTGAACATTGTAAGAGGGATCTTTTAATATAAATCCATTTATGGGGCTTCAGGTATAGGTCGCATGAAGGGCTATAGCCCATACTTGGCATGCACAGAGCCCTGGGTTCAATGCCACCCAAAATAAAGAACAGGAAAAAACCCATTAACATTTATCCATCCTAGAGTCCTCTGTACAGTTCTAAATCATCCTGCTATGTACTGAAAGCCATTGCAATCATATTCTACAATACATATACCACAAAACTTAAGCTTTGAAAATTACTTTCTCTTTTTCTTCAGTGTCTTCATGTTCTACACAAGTTTTCCCCTCATGAGAATCTGCTTCTGATTCTTTTCCAGTTTCTATGACAGTGTGACCTACAATCTTGCTCAGTACAGTGTCCCTCAATGACACTTTTATAGAATCACATGATTTCCCAATGATGCATATATAATTATTCTCACATCTTTTTTTTGAGACAGGGTGGAGGCTGGCCTTGAACGCATAGCGATCCTCCTGCCTCAGCCTCCCCAGTGCTGAGATTATAGGGGTGCACCGCCACACGTGGCCTCTCACATCTATTTACACAATTCTTATCTCTAAGTCTCCTGCAGGCTTTTCCTTGGCTTCTTCTAAATTCCAGGCAGGTTACTGACACACATTATTTTTTATTTTAACCCTGACATCATTAACAATCTGCAAAGTGATCTAAGCCCTCTCATGCTCCTCAGGCTTCCTGCCTCTCTCAGGTGGGAGCCGTGCTGCCGGTGGGACTCAATTACAGGCTCTTACACTTAAGAGCCTCAGAAAAATTGCTTGGCTTGAATGGCAAGAAAATGTATTGGTCTCTCAGGAATTCCTCAGTGCAGTTAGTTCCACTAGTCATTACACATTTGGATTCTTTCAGGACATGCATTATTGGTCTATTTGGGGCTTTGAATTATTTTCAGAAATTAAGTTTTTACCCTTAATTTTATAACTAAGCCAAACAGGAGAGCCAAAGTATACCCCAATCACAGTTCTTCGTAAGTGGTGATAAGCTGAAGAAATGGACAGACATTATCCTCAGCTGGGCAGAATTCTGACGGCTCTGAGCACCGCGCGTCAGGCTCTGCATTGGCTTCATACCTTGAATTGCTTCCCGCAGGTAGAACACAGGAAGTCCTTTCGGTCCGAGTGCCGGAGCATGTGGAGCCGCAGCTTGTCGGGGCGACAGAAGGCCTTGTCACACTCTGTGCACTGGTAAATCTTCTCTGAGTGGAAGCTGCGCACATGCTTTTTTACCTGGCAGGAAAGACCAGGGGAAAACTCAGGCACCGGGGCACCGAAGGAAATGACCGAAAAAGGGCAGCTGACAACGCTAGAGGGAGCCAATGCATTATCATGGATTTTCAAAAACCTGGGCAAGCCATCCAATCAGGTGTGATAATTGGCCTCAATAATAAGCTACCCCTGTCACGAAGAAATAACATGAGCTGCCAGAAAGCTTTACAAATCTTAACCTCCCAGGCGACAAAGGGGTGGAGGAATATCTGCTTGATCAAAGCCCAGATGACTTGCTACCCATTTACCTTTTTCCCTTTTTTTAAGATTTAAAAAAAGGATTCCTATGAGTTTCAATGAATCTTGCTAAATATTATCTATGGGAAGACAAAAAATAATTCTTCCTCACTTTTTTTCTGCCTTCAACATGTATAGAAGCAATTCAGGCCCTTGTAATAACTGGTCCCTTTATATCCTCCAATAAAGTGGGTGGCAGCCCAAGGGCGTAGCCCACATAGCAGAGAACTTGCCTATCATCCGTGAGGTCCTGGGTTTGATCCCCAGCACCAAAACCAAAACAAAAGAAAACAAAACAAAAAGCAGGTTTTGAAGGATCAAAGACATGAGTCAAACAATATATAAAACATTATCCAATTATGATGATGAGACAATACCGTGATCTCATTTCTCCTTAACTGGGACTATTTCCTTTATGTTTAGGTAAGTTGAATAAAAAAAATATACCTGAGTTCAATTCCTAGCCAACCCTCACCCCAAATAAAAAAAATATTGCTCCGAACTCTTTTAGCCATAAAAATCCAAAAAGAACTGTGAAAAAGAACTGTGGATGGAAGCGAAACAGGGAGTGATATCAAATTACTCCTTTAAGACATTTTGCTTCAATATTTTTGGAGTTTCTTTTACCATTAAATTCTGCCTTAGCAACCTTTGTGTGTGTGTGTGTGGGTACTGGGGGTCAAACTTAGGACCTCACGTGCCAACAGGCGCTCGTGCCACTGAGTGATATCACCGGCCCTTTTTTTGTATGCGGGTACCGGGAGTCGAACTCAGGACCTCACACTTGCCAGGCAGGCGCTTATGCCGCTGAGCTATCTCACTGGCCCCAACCTTTCTTATTGTCTGTGTGAAGTGAGAAAATTTACAGGACTCACAACACTATCAAAATTATTATTAAATCCTAGCTCCTTTTCATTTGATAATTTTTTAAAGCCAGGCATGGTGGCACACGCCTATAATCCCAGCACTTGGGAGGATGAGGCAGGAGTATCACTGTGAGTTCAAAGCCAGCCTGGGCTACAAAGTGAGTTCAAGGCCAACCTGAACCGCATAGCAAAACCCTGTCTAAAGACAAAAAAAAAAAATTTTTTTTTAAGTATCTTTACAAGATATTTAATTATTCCCTGACTAGCATATAAAATTGTTAACACTTAAAAGTCCAATGAAATCATGAATATTTTGGAATTTAACTCCACCTATTTTGCTCCAACTGACAGCATACAATCAGGGAGGCAGTCAGTGCTCGATTCAAAGTGTATTATATACCAACTTTCTTATGTTTCCTTCCAAAATGCATGACCTTAGTAAAGCAAGACAGAAAACCACAGAGATAAGGAGATGTTTTCAGCCGCAGAAATAGAAGTATGTCTTCTACAGACTTGAAATTTTAGGATTAATGGATATTGACTTTTTTTTGATAGACTTTTAAAAATTATAACCAGATCTGGGTGTAAATTACTGGTAATGTAATTTATTTTTTTTTATTTTTTATTTTTTTGTGGATACCGGAGGTCAAACTCAGGACGTCGCGTGCCAGCAGGCGCCCGTGCCGCTGAGCGATATCACTGGACCTTTTTTTGTATGTGGGTACTGGGAGTCAAACTCAGGACCTCGTGCTTGCCAGGCAGGCGCTTATGCCACTGAGCTATCTCACCGGCCCCCGGTAATGTAATTTAAATGTTTAAACATCAATATCTGATCTGGACAATTAAAGGTCATAATACTCTTATCTTTCAATAGTAATTTAATTAAGAAAAAATTTTGTTTCTCAATCATATAGTCATCTCAAAGAAGAGTTGAAAATGTAGGTGCTAGGCAGTTGCAAAAACCTTAGTTTCCAAAAACCTAAGTTTCTTTTACCAAAAGAAGGAAACAGGAGTCGCAGTAGCAGACACTCACCTGAATAAAATCTGGGAACCGTTTCTTACAAGTTGGGCAGGTGAAGTAGCCATCATTGATATGAATGGCCACGTGATCTTTCAACAAATCAAGGCGGTCAAAGGACTCCGGGCAAAAAATGCAAGAGTAAGTCTTTTGGTCCGAATGGAGCTTCATGTGGCTCTCCAAGGAGGCGCTGCTGATGAAGCCCTTGTTACAGAGATCACAGGTCAACGGGCAGTTGCCTTCCCGCCCATGGAAGCGCAAGTGTTGGTCCAGTTTGTCCTTTTCCCGGAAGGCCTTCCCACACTGCAAACATTTAAAAGGCCGGAAGGACTTCCGAATAAACAGATGCTGAAGAGCTGCGTTCTGAAAGACACACACAAATACAGTGCTGTAGTGAGGACGCTGAAAGAGCAAGCGGCTCGCACTTCCACAGGGAGAGAGAGGGTGGTCCCTGCAATCACAGACGCCCCAGCGAAGTCACACTGTGGGACACACAGGGGTGAGAAGACTCTGCTAGTGAAAAGGCGGAAAATGCAGTCATCTCCAAAGATTATCTTTTTTTTTTTTTTTTTTGTGGGTACCGGGGGTCGACCTCAGGACCTCGCGCGCCAGCAGGCGCCCGTGCCACTGAGCGATATCACCGGCCCCTTTTTCGTATGTGGGATCCGGGAGTTGAACTCGGGCCCTCGCGCTTGCAAGGCAGGCGCTTATGCCGCTGAGCCATCTCACCGGCCCTCCAAAGATTATCTTGAAACAACAAATTGTTTCATTTTCTGTTTATGTATGTGTGTTTTCTTTTGAAAGAATCTAACACTCAAAAAAGTGTTCTTGGGCCAGTGAGATAGCTCAGTGGCATAAGCGCCTGCCTGGCAAGCACGAGGTCCTGAGTTCAACTCCCGGTACATACAAAGAAAGGGCTGGTGATATCGCTCAGTGGCACAGGCGCCTGCTGGCACGCGAGGTCCTGAGGTCGACCCCTGGTACCCACACACACACACACACACACACACACAAAAAGTGCTCTCAATAGAAGACTGGGATGAAAAAACAAATCCCAGAGTGAAGTAATATTAAAATTGGAGATTGGGAAGAAAAGATGGTTAAGTCACATGTGCATGAATGAAGTTGACACACATTAGCCAAATATTACCCCCTGAAGTCCTTGATTAAAATAAAAAAAGAATTTGAAGCTTAATTAAAACATTTAGCAAAAAAAGAATAATAAAGAGAAGTGAAGTATAGTTAGTCCTTTCCAGGAGTGGGGTTGGAGAAGAAAATGGAAATGGGGTTTCTCTGAGAGGTAATGAAAATATTCTGGAATTATGATATACATGTATACATATACATATATACATATTAATGTATTTATAGTGATGACAGCAGCACAACTTTAGGAGAATTATGAAAGCAATTTTTAAAAAGCTTGGGGGTGTGCTTTAGTGGCAGAGGGCTTGTCTATCATATACAAGGCCCCAGGTCCAATTCCCAGTAACTCCTCCCCCAAAAAAACAGTGAATTTTTCGCTGTGTGAATGAAAGATCTCAATTTAAGAAATGAAAACAATTCAGACTATGTGATTGTGTTTGTTCATGAGACATGACACATGAGTACATATCATAAACAAAATATACGCATTATAGCACTTCCTATTTAGAAATCCAGAGGACAAGTTCCCAAGGTAGCCAGTTAGTTCTGCTGGTTAGAATGCCATGCTAACAAAGTTAAGCTTATTGCTCTTTCCGATCTAGACCACACGATTTTGCTTTTTTTGTTGTTTTTTTTAAGTTAGATTGCACATCTAATGTTGACTAGCTCTCTTGCAAATTCATGCAAGTGTTAGAGGGAATCCAAGTGAGAAAAGATGGATATCAATACAAATCAATCATGACCACGAGAAAAACAACCCATGCTCCACGGAGAGCAGATCTACAGAATCATCTTTCACACAGAGAATACAGAAATCAATATTTAGTTATGCTATAATGAAGACTCATTCATCAGTTGCTCAAACACCAAAGGAAGGCTCTGGTTAGCTCTGAGGGGGAAAAAACTCTCCAAAAAATGTACCTGGGTATCCTTGTATAACTAGAAAATAACCACAATTGAAGGATTAATGGTATCTTAATGCATTACACTTGCAATGAAGAAAGTCCAGTAACAACTCTTTAACTCTTAACTACTTAGCAGCAACTTCTAACTTAAATTTAATGTGAAATAATCACTCTGGGGGAAACGAAAATATTTATTTTTGATTTACTATAAATAATTCATTTGATGTAACAGAAAACTGCTTTCTCAGGCAACAGGGCTAGGAGATGTATTTTATGATGCTACCTATTCGCGTATCTTGAGTAAGGTAAGAGCAATTCGGATGTCCTCCCAAGTTGACCAGGGGTCATTTGGGGGTATGGGATGTGGGTATCATATTTTATTCTTTTGTATCTATACCCCTTAAAATTGCTTAAAGTGTCCAATAAAAGTTTGAAAATTAACAAAATATATTTTTAAAACATCTAGGTTCTTTCCTATGGCATCTGCAAACATTTTAAAGAATAGATCTTTTACAAATCACGCACGGAGGGCCGGTGAGATGGCTCAGCGGCTTAAGCGCCTGCCCGGCAAGCGCGAGGGCCCGAGTTCGACTCCCGGATCCCACATACAAAAAAGGGGCCGGTGATATCGCTCAGCGGCACGGGCGCCTGCTGGCGCGCGAGGTCCTGAGGTCGACCCCCCGGTACCCACAAAAAAAAAAAAATAATAACAAATCACGCACGGAGCTTAATTTCCCCTCCTCGCACTCCCTAGTGGTCACCTAATCTTTTCACTCTAAGTGCACACATACTTATTTTACATAAGAGCTCTTACTGTTCTGCCTCCTTGCAAACTTTATGGGAAGACGCCAGATAAACAGATGTTATTCTGAGGTTCTGAGATGACTCAAGATTTAGAGTATGTCTGCCACATCAGGCTCACTTCCTTTGTTTGACTTCGGTCGTATTTCCAAGGACAGACACAACGCACAGCAGTTGATGACGACCCCAGTGAGGATTGCACTTCTCTCTGGGTGCCAAATCCAGGCTTCAGCTTTGCTTTGGTTCATTATGCAAATCAGTCTTCTGTCGTTTCTGATTAGCATGAGTACTTTCAGACACTTGATTTAAACCAAGCAGCCACCTGGCTCCGCTTCTTAGTTCTATTGACAATTCTTATCTCTTTAATTTCCATGGAGCCCTGAACATTGTCTAAGTGCTCAAGAACTTGCCCATATTTCTCAGAGCTAATGATACTCAAGTGATCCTCATGTTACAAGGCACTAAAAGTGCTGGATCTGATCCCACCCCTTGGCCCACTTGCAGGCTAGTGGTGGAGTCATATCCGGTCCACTCTCTAAGGGGAGTCATAACAAATGGGGTGCATGACAGAGAGGTATCACAGCTCTTCTGATCTCTGAGTGCCAGTCAGTCAGCCAACTACCCATACTACATGGTACATCAGCTGCTCTAAGTACGACAAAGTGATACGATTGCTAGATTCTGTGACTCACACTGCAACGATTTGTTTCTGAAATGTTTCTAAAGCTTGATATTAATAGCTAAAGGTACCTACATAATCAATTTTCATGCTATTTTGATTTTGAGACTAAAAGGAAATAAAACAATCATGCTTGTTTGTTGGTTTTGGGTTGTTGTTAATTTTTAAAAAGCAACTTTTCTTTGTGCTACTTGCTGCCCAGCTTTCAAAGCCTTACGTAGCTTAGCCCTGACTAACACATCACATTCTCCACTCACTTTGCCTGCCACCCGCAGTTGGGGTAAGCTAGTGTGCGCACTGTTCCATCACCGCCGAGACATTCCCGCGTGTCTGGGCCTCTGACCCTCTGTCACACTCCCCTGGAACGGTCCACCTTCAAGAGACGGTCTTTCTTTCAAGACAGTCTAGACCTCCCCTCGCCTATGAATTACTCCCTGCCTCCTCCACCTTTCTTTGGTCTTTCTTCCAACTGCCTAGAGCAGTGGTGGCGAACCTATGGTACCTACACCGCGGCAGGCACGCTGAGGCCTCTCTGTCGCCACACAAGCCAAGCTGCGCCAGCAGCCAAGCATGGGTAACAATTGTTTTTTCTAAACTAAAACCTCCATATTCCGATTTAATTGCAGTGTTGGCACTTTGCGACAAGTAAGTAGGTTTTGGGTTGAAGTTTGGGCACCTGGTCTCTAAAAGGTTCGCCATCATTGTCCTAGAGCAATTTATCACATAACTGTACATCACCTTATGTTAGTACGGACTCTGCACTCGGACTGTAAGCTCCTAGAGACAGAGCCCAATGGAAAGTTCCCTTGGGTAACTAGATGGTACTTAAAACACAGTTAGAACTCAGTACCTTTCCATAAGTCATTCAAATTCTTTTATAGCTGGAAGGGACCTTGGAGATCACTTAGTCCTACCCTTCATTTTGTATAGAGGAATCCTGCACCCACAATTTACTCACTGACTTATTTGCAAGTAAATTACCACTATTCATTAATTTGTATCTACTGTAGCAACCAAATTGTGGTTTCCACCAGGATTTAGTAAATACAGGTTGCAAAGAATAGCAGATCAGGCAAACACTTTAATTAACATTCTGTTACGTGAAACACAAGAAACAAACCTACCTGCAGCTCCAACTGAGCAGGCAGCATTAGAGGAGAGAAAAATAGTTACATTACCAATTGGATTGGAAGACTTCCCTTCAGTTGGTCATTACCCATCTGGATAAAAAAAAGATGAAAAAATACATAGCCCTACATTTTAGAATGTGTGAATGGAAAAAAGAAGACAGCTCAACTAAAATGGACCTCTGAAAGCCACATACATGTGGCTTTGCTTTGACAAGGGATCTTATACAGAAACCGGTACCCCAATTCCTTCAAGAGTCCAAGTACACTTACAGCTAGACTATGCCTGTATATCCACAGCTTCACTACATGTGTGAGTTTTAGTTTTTTTCCTTCAAAAAAAGTTTAAATCTAGCAAGCATTTGTCTGGACCTAGTAAAATATCAGAATGGCCAAAGCAGAAAAGATAATTGTGCAAAAGTACAGACTGGGAAATAAAGTAGAATGATATATGCAAAAATATTAATTTGTAGATTTAAAATTTCTGGCCTATATTTAGGATGTTTATATATCCTCTTGCAATAGTAACAATTGAGCTGAAAGTTCCATGTGTTTAAATTACAGAACCCTCATAAAAGCTGTTTAGAGTTCTCAGAGTCCTTCAGAGCAGTCATGTAGCTATGAATGTTTAAATGTATTTTTACACGAAGGCATGAACTAGACTATTTTTCAAGGTCCCTTTCAGGCAAATAAGAAGAGCAAAAGTGAGAGGTGAGCCCAAGATCTCTCACCCACAGCAAGCAAGATCCCTGTGCAGGACCCCTGTACCTATCATCCGTCCCCCTCCCTGAATACTGTCTCACTTATCATCTTTACATATTGAAAAAAAAAAAAAAGACCAAAAGAAACATTAAGCTAAAGCAATCATCCATCTAGAAACTGTAAAGCCTTGGAAGTTATAAAAACTCTCTTCCATCTACAGGTAAGTCTTTTTACACCCAGCTGCCACAAACATGGGTTTTATGTCCTCGTTTTTTGTCAGCACGAGCACTGCATAAAACCCTATCATTGCCCATGCGCATCCCCTGCAGCTCCTAACTCGGACTCTAGCTGCCTGTGAAATAACGCACAAACACACATGTGGAATGGAAGTCATGGGAGCCCTCCAGCTATATGCTTGAAACCCAAGACACTGGTCACACACGTGAGGCCTAGACTAGCTCCCCAACTCACAGCTTCACTTCAAGCTCTCCCCGGGTGTGCAGACTACACCTGCCAACCAACCTGGGCACAGGTCCCTTTATACTGGGGTACTGACACTTGCCAGTCTCCCCTTAGACACTGTACACAACCAAATTTAGTTGCCCACAATTACCTTGAGAGCTACAATTAGGCCCAGATAAGCCTGGCTTAAATAATTACAGCTGGAGATGTAGCTCAGTGGCAAAGTGCCTCCTAAGTGTGCACTAGGCCCTGGGTTCAATCCATGGCATAAATAAGTAAGTATTATTATAATTAAGTGTATTTATTTCTCCATTTCCAATCTTGGAGTTCAGGGATGTGGAGAGCTATCCTATTTCAATGACAACAGTCCAGGAGCTGCCAAAATCCAGGCTTCTGGGTGTTATTGCTAAATTGATCAAATCTAAGACCAGCCATGCCAGCCTGCCATAGGACATAAAGACATCGAGAAATCAAGAAATCGTTAATATTTCTTGCAAAACAAGAAGACTTGAGCATGGATAGGCCAGATGCAAGATTTTCAAGTGAACAGGAACAGCCTGGAACACAAAGCGCCGTGAAAGCTAGTGAAGGGCAGGATGGTGGCCGCTGATGGCAGGGGCATGCTCTCCCACTTACTCGGATGCGTTTGGCCCTGCGCATGTCATCGGCGGTCAAGGTGCTCTGGGTGGGCACCACGCTCTCTTCGTGCTGCGGCTGCAGATGCAGGGTGTGAGTTTCTGGTTCATGCTCCGGAGAAGCCTGGGCCTCCTGTGGGAGCTGAGGGACTGGGATGGTGGTCTGCTCCGGTTGGTCCAGCCCGTTCAGAGGAGTCGGTTCAGCCTCATCGAACTGCTCCTTTGTTGGAAAATGCAGCAAGTCCTGGAATTTGTAACAACCAGGAATTATTTCCCTACATGTGGATCAAAGTTGCAGTGACTATTAGCTCAGATTTAGAATTGTTGCTTTTTAAAAATATATATATTCTATGGGCCGGTGAGATGGCTCAGTGGCGTAAGCACTTGCCTGGCAAGCACGAGGTCCTGAGTTCGACTGCCGGAACCCACATACGAAAAAGGGGCCGGTGATATCGCTCAGCGGCACGGGCGCCTGCTGGCACATGAGGTCCTGAGGTCAACCCCCAGTACCCACAAAAAAAAAAAAAAAAAAAAAAAAAAAAAATATATATATATATATATATATATATATATATATTCTAAAGAGATGGGATCTCATGATATTACAGGCTGATCCTGAACTCCCTGACTCAAGCAATTCTCCCACCCCAATTTCAGAACAGCTGGGACTACACGTCTGTGCCATCATAACTGCTTATATTTAAGTGGCTGGATACATAGTGCTCAGAGAAAAAAAATTCTCCCTTTGGCAATGTTAGCTAAGTAAATATACACAGAATGCAAAATCCATGAGATATTCTAGATCACTGAACAAGGAGAGGACGGTGTACAACACTTCTGGAATATTAGTAATTTTAATGGTTTAAATGCATTAAGCAAAATCCCCCTCTAATATCTCTGGTCAATTTCAAATCTTTAGGACAGCAAAGTTCAGTTTTTGTAGAAAGTAACACCTGAAAATACATTCTTTTTGCCTTTCTCCAATCACACTTTGATTAACAGCCAGCCAAGCTGTGATGTCAAGGACTGTACGCATGTGTTCATATTTAACCTAATACGGGCTCTGGAAAGTCCTCTAAATGAGCGTCTTGAAGGAGCTCTTTCCTGTTCCCCCAGTACCTGTGTCCCATCATCACTCTTTTCCCCGTTTTCACTGGTTATTTCCAAGCGGATAAACTTCGGCGGACGCCCTGGCCGTCGACCTGGGCCAAATCGCCTCTTGCCTCGTCCTCTTCCTCTGCCTCTTGTTCTGGGGTAAAAGATTGTGTTATGAATAGTCACAATGACATCACTGCTATCACTGCGTTTCCCTACATGGTCCTTATTAACTCCAATTTTTGGGTTCCTTTCATTTTATGACTTTCCCTGATTTTTTTGTTTCTAATGGGAACAACTACTTACTGAATTTCTCATGTTTGCCCTCTCTAAAGCCCAAAGAGATGCCTTAAAATTATTGAGAGAAAAAAAAAAAAAGAGCTATAAAATGCACAGACAATATTTTGCTTCTGAAAGGAGGTAAGAAATGGAGACAGGACAGAATATGCTAGGCCTACAGGAGGTGTGAGGTGGTATCACCTCAGACGAGACTCCATTCTTCCTCTCTTTCCCCCTTGCCCAGGCTCATATTCCTTCCAAGAAATGTGACTAAATTCAAAGAACTTTCTCATTTTATCACTACCTTCTAGAAAGTCAGAAAAAATTTCTAACTCAATTGTTCCATATAATATGCCTAGAAAATAAATCTTATCCCATTTAATGGACTTCTAAAATGTGAAATGTCCTTATTAAAAGAGACTTTGAAGCTTACACTTGTAATCCCAGCTGCTGGGGAGGCAAGGAAGGAGGAGAGCAGGTTCAAAGCCAGCCGAGACCACTTAGCGAGATCTGGCCTCAAAATAAAATTTTTAAAAACAGAGAGGGACATCATGAAAACGTCTTTTAGAAGATGTGAAGTGTATAATATTAGCCAGATCATGTTTTACTTTTCCACGCATCTATTCAACAAATATGTTTTCTCAGGAACTTTTTTTGTGTTTGTTTCTGAGATGGGGCTTGCTATGTTACCCAAGCTGGTCTTCAACTCCTGAGCTCAAAGAATTTTTCTGTCTCAGCCTCCTAAGTAGCCAAATTACAGGCACATGCCACTGCACCTGGCTTCTGGGAACTTTTTAAACATTCTTTACTATGAAAAACTCTGAACATAGGCAAATATAGAGAACAAGGTCCCCACAACCCTTAACACTTACCTCATGGTCATATACGATATATATTCCATCTGTACCCATGCCACTTCCCCACACATATCTGTCCCAGACATCCTTCCATCTACAAACATCTCAGTGTGTATCTCTAAATCATAAAGTATGTATCTCTATACATAAAGATCTCTAATTCTTTATGTGTATGCAACACCACAATACTATGGCCACACCCAAAAATACCCCTGATAGATCCTCAGTATTATTACACTATTTAGTCAAACTTGCCTACTTGTCTCAAATTTCTTTTAACAGGTGTCTAAAAAACATGTTATCTACTATGCGTCATACACTGTGCTAGACGCTAAAAATATAAAATGTAGTACAGGCAGGAGACATATAAACCCAAAGTCATAATATAAGAAAACATCAGGGATACTCAGCAGCGAGTGACTTAAATCTCATCATGTCCACCCCGCCCCCAGACACTTAACCTGGTGGTCACATCATAGACCTGCTGTCCTAAATAAACCCTGTGGCCCGATTCTATGCACTGCCCACTCTGACACTACTTCCTTGCTCTCCAGTTCATGCCCTTTAGTACCTAGACCCAACATCCCTCACCGTACGCAGCATCTGCATGTCAGTCCTTCCTCACTCCACAGCGTGTACTCCAGGCTCATTCCCTGTAATCACGCCCTTGTACTTGCTCTCAACTCCCACCCCCGCTGCTGCTGCTGCATCTCACTGTGTTGAACACACTTGGCAAAACCACAACCCTGTGTAATCCAGCTCCCTGCCTGCTCCTCCCATTCTCCTTGCCCTCACTCACTTTCATTTCACGAGCAGGAACCTCAAGTGGGCACTCAGCATTGTGGGCAACTGTATGGTATTTCCCTAGAACATTCTCTTTCCTGCTTTTCTATATGTAACACTTTGGTTTTTGTTGTTGTTGTTGTTGTTGTTGTTTTGAGACAGAGTCTCACTCAGTAACTAAAGCTACACCTGAATTTATGTTCCTTCTGCCGCCGCCCCTCAGAGTGCTGGGACTGCAGGCAAGCGCCTCAACACCCAGTCCAGTTTGGTTCTTAAATGTCCCCCAAAGGCTCATATGCTGGAGGCCAGGGCCCCAGCTAGTGGCGCTACTGGGATATGGTGGAAACTTCAGGAGGTGGGCTCTAGTCGGGAGAAGTAGGTCACTGAGGGCAGGGTTTCAAAGGTCTGCACGGACCCTGTCCTCTCTCGCTCCTTCCAGTGAGCAGCCTCCTCTGCCATATTCTCCCGCTGCCATCACGTTCTGCCTCATCACAGGTTTAAAAGTAACGTAATCAGCTTACCATGGACTGAAACCATAAGCCCTAACAAACGTTTTCTCCTTTTAAATTTTTTTCCTCAGGTATTTTGTCAGTGCCAGACAGCTGACTAACATACCTGTCTTTCCACTTCCTGTAAGTGGACAACCCTACATTCGTCCAAACAACCCTCCTTCCTCATCTGAACTGTTGCAATAGCTTTAACTGGATCCCATGTTTTAGTTTACACCAATATAAATAAACATGTTGTTTTCATTTTTATCCAGAGCAATCCTTTAAAAATGCAATTGATATCACTAGTCAAAATCCTGTAAACACTTCCTATCACGCTTAGAATAAAATCCAAATTTCTTACCATCATCCTTAAGACCCTACCTGGCCTAGCCCCAGCTACCCCATCCTATACAATTCTGCCCTCACCTGTCTTTTGTATATCATGGGTCATATGATTCAGTTTGACAAAGGAATTGTACTGCTGGGAGAAGTCTGTAAATCAGAGCTCAGGATTTCAAGGGTATATGCTATCTCAAAGATTCTTACTTCAGAATCTGTAGTTAAGGGAGACTTAAACAAGGTAAAAGTCATCTCTCTCATCAGCCTACCTGATTTCCTACCAGTCTAAACACACACATGAAATAGTTGTTTACATACAGCAATAATTATGAACCCTTAACCGGGGTTCATAACTTGTTTATGAGTCCTTCTCCCTAATACATACCTGCTAAACACATCCAGTTTTTCATCATGAGAATTGAGATGCTGTTGCAACTGTTCCGAGCTTATAAACCGGCGGTTGCATTCATAGCAGGGCCAATTCTTCTCTTGCTCACGAAGAACTACGTCACAAGTGAGAAATCATCATAAAGGCTGATGATCAACAGACACCACTAAAATTCAGATGCTCACTATCGATACCATTATCTCACTGCGGACAGTATCTGCTATTTGTATTACTTTTTTGTTATAAATCAAAGGCTAAAATTTGACAGAGAAGTGCTTTTAGGATCGTATTGCAAAAACATTCATGTAAGACATCAAAGGAACACCACTCTCACGCCACTCTCTCTCGTCCTGAAATATACACGCACAAACCTTACCACCACACTGGAAAGACAGAAGGATGCACCAGCATTCATTAAAAGACATGTGTAAGAATGGTCATGGTGGCACTCTTCAAAATGGCCAAAAGCCACAAATGATCCTGTTACAATAAGAATCTGGCTGGCCTTTGTCGCTGGTTCATAGGAGGTGACCTCTGTATCAGAGGAATTTCCTGAGAGACAGGAGTGTCCGTTACTCATGGGCCTCTCATCCTACCAACCTTTATGCTGAAGTGATGACTCAGCATGGGGAATGGCCACACCAGAAAGCCCAGCTCTGTGATTAGAAGGCTGATGTTTTAGCCGGGTGATGTCCCTCCAAGACAGGAGATACTGAGTTTAATCCTAGGGCCAGTGATTCAATCCATCGTGCCAATGTGGTGATACCGCAATAAGAACTCTGAACAGTGACGCTCAGGTGAGCATCTATGGTAGGTAGGTAGGTAATGATACATCAATGTGCCAGGAAGGGGATACATTGGAAAGACACGGAAGCTTTATCTTGGGGCCCTGCCAGACCTCACCTTATGTATTTCTTCATCTGGCTGATCCTGATCTGTATCCTCTGTAATAAAACTGTAAGCATTATGTAAAGTGCTTTCCTCATTATGTGAGTCATTCTAGAGAGTTATCAACCCTGAGAAAGTGCTAGGAGCCCTCCGAATTGTAGCGAGTTGGTCAGGAGTGCAGGGGACTTGGGAATCATAGATCTTGCCCCTGGTGTCTGAAGAGTCTGTGAAATCTGATCAGACTTGGGGTAGATACTCATATAACTGCACTGCACAACCAAATCTACATAAGGTAGACAAATGAGCTGTTCTCCATTCAGACAACAGAACAGTGAACAGCAATGAGCATGAACAAATTAAAATTATATATAATGACACAGTATTGAGCAAAAGATGCCCAGACACAGAAAGTATACATGCCATATCATTCTATTTAGGTACAATTCAGTAACAAACAAATCTATGTGTGCTGCTGGGTGTCAGGAGAGTAATCACGCTTGGGAATTTACACAGGTGTGACACCGTATACTTAATGACCTGTGCACCTTCCCATATGTAGATCGTACTTCAGAAACATTTACATTAAATCAAAGTCAGTCTCTGCCTTGCTGTGTCCTCAGAGATGACTAAGGCCAGATAGGAATCATCCTCTGCTCTAGGTTCTAATTTGGTATTTGGAGGTTTTCATTATATTAAATACTATTTTCTAGTGCCCATGAAAGAAATGTAAATATATCACTGTAATTTGATCTTAGAATTGGGTGCAGATGGGTAGCTCTAAGAAACCTACTGGAGTATCTTCTAAAATATATTAAGATGGAAAAATTAGAGGTTGCCTAATGATGTAATATACACAACTCAGATGTAATATAAACAATTTAGAAAATGTACAGTGTGAAAGTCCAACCACCTTTCCTTTCTTCCTCCGAAATGTCATGAATTTTCTGGTTCACAAACTCAGCATAGGATGCAGCATACCACACCTGCAAGAACCAAGGACATCATCAAGAACTAAGGGATATTGCCAGATGTGCTCTGCAAGCTTAAATTATTTCCCCTGCTTACATAAAACAATTCAGGCTTTCCCATAGCCCATTAAGAAAAAGAAGGAGAAAATCCACACTGTGAGCCTCCCTTTGTAATATGTATCTGGCAGGTTTTCTGTCAGGAAGTACTTTTGTCACAACACACTGATTGTTTTCTTTTTCCTTTTTTAAAAAAATGTTTTGGCCAGGCATGTGGTGCATGCCTAAAATTCCAGCATTTGGGAGGCTGAGGCAGGAGTATCGCCACAAGTTTCAGGCCAACCTGGGCTATATAATGAGTTCAAGGCCAGCCTGAACTACATAGTGAGACCCAGTCTCAAAAAAACAACTCCACAAGAATTATATTCACACCCCACAACATCAGAATACATATTCTTCTCAGCTGCACATGGGATGTTCTCCAAAATAGACTGCATACTAACTCATAGAACCTGCTTAAGTAAATGCAAAGGAATTGAAATTATCCCATGTATATTATCAGACCATAGTGCAATGAAATTGGAAATCAAAGGCGAAAGAAACCACAAGAACTTCCTAAACACATGGAAATTAAATAGCACCCTCCTGAACAACCAATGGGTCACAGAAGAAATTAAAGAAGAGATTAGACAGTTTCTACAACTTAATGATAACGACGGTACAACATACCGGAACTTATGGGATACAATGAAAGCAGTCCTAAGAGGGAAATTTATAGCATTAAATACCTATATCAGGAAAACAGAGCAAGCACAAATAAAACAACCTAATGGTGAACCTCAAACTTCTAGAAAAAGAAGAGCAGGCTAAGCCAAAAGCTCATACAAGGGAGGAAATTATAAAGATCAGAGCAGAAATTAACATATTGGAGAATAAAAAAAACAATACAAAGAATCAATGAATCAAAGGGTTGGTTTTTTTGAAAGATTAAATAAAATCAACAAACCCTTATCCAACCTTATTAAAAAAGGGAAAGAGGGGCCAGTGAGATGGCTCAGCAGCGTACGTGCCTGCCTGGCAAGCGCGAGGGCCCGAGTTCAACTCCCAGAACCCACATACGAAAAAAGGGCTGGTGATATTGTTCAGCAGCACGGGCACCTGCTGGCGCACAAAGTCCTGAGGTCGACCCACAGTACCCACAAAAAAAAAAAAAAAGAATGAAAAGGGGGATATTACAACAGACCCTGCAGAAATCCAGAGGATCATCTATACCTATTTTGAAAATTTGTACTCTAATAAGATGGAAAATGCAGAAGAAATGGATAGATTCCTAGATACATATGAATTACCAAAGCTCAATCAAGAAGATATAAAAATCCTAAATAAACCAATAACAATCAATGAAATCGAAGATGTAATTAAAAACCTCCCAACAAAGAAAAGCCCAGGCCCTGATGGATTCACTGCTGAATTCTACAAGAAATTTAGAGAAGACCTAACACCACTACTTCTCAAACTCTTTAATGAAATTGAAAGGGAAGCAATACTCCCAAATTCATTCCTGGAAGCAAGCATTACCCTGATACCAAAACCAGAGAAGGACCCAACTAAAAAAGAGAACTACAGACCAATCTCCCTAATGAACATAGATGCAAAAATCCTCAATAAGATACTGGCACACAGAATGCAGCAAATCATCAAGAAGATTATACACCATGACCAAGTTGGATTCATTCCAGGGATGCAGGGATGGTTCAACATACGTAAGTCAATAAATGTAATACACCATATTAACAGAACCAAGGACAAAAATCATATGATCATCTCAATAGATGCAGAAAAAGCTTTTGACAAAGTCCAGCACCTATTCATGATAAAAACCCTACAGAAAATTGGAATAGATGGTCTTTATCTCAATCTGATAAAAGCTATCTATGACAAACCAACAGCCAATATCATACTAAATGGACAAAAACTGAAAGCCTTCTCTCTAAAATCAGGAACAAGACAAGGATGTCCACTGTCCCCACTCTTATTCAACAAAGGCCTGGAAACTTTAGCCAGAGCAATTAGACAAGAGCAAGAAATAAAAGGAATAATGATTGGAAAGGAAGAAGTTAAATTATCATTATTTGCAGACAACATGATACTCTACGGAGAAGACCCCAAAAACTCCACTAAAAAATTACTAGATTTAATAAGCAAATTCAGTAGTACAGCTGGATACAAAGTCAACACTCAAAAATCAACAGCCTTCCTGTACACGAATAACAAACTCACTGAAAGAGAAATTAGGGAAACAACACCTTTCACAATAACATCCAAAAAAATGAAATAGCTAGGAATCAATCTCACAAAGGAGGTAAAAGACCTCCATCCTGAAAACTACAGTACTCTGAAAAAGGAGATTGAAGAGGATATCAGAAAATGGAAAGATATCCCTTGCTCTTGGGTCGGAAGAACCAACATAGTGAAAATGGCCATACTTCCAAAATTGTTATACACTTAATGCAATTCCAATCAAAATTCCAACAACATATCTCACAGAATTAGAGAAAACAATCCTAAAATTCATCTGGAACCAGGAGACCTAAAATAGCAAAGGCAATTCTGGGCAACAAAAGCAAGGCAGGGGGCATCACAATCCCTGATTTGAAATTATACTATAAAGCTACTGTGATAAAAAACAGTGTGGTACTGGCAAAAAAACAGACCCGAAGATCAATGGAACAGATTAGAAGATGCGGAAACAACTCCAGACATACTAAGCCACCTTATCTTTGACAAAGGAACCAAAGACATTCACTGGAAGAAAGATAGCCTCTTTAATAAATGGTGCTGGAAAAACTGGCTCTACACATGCCGAAGATTAAAATTAGACCCATATCTTTCACCATGCACTAAACTAAATTCAAAATGGATCAGAGATCTAAATATTAAAACAGAAACATTAAATCTTCTGGAAAATAGAATAGGTAAAACTCTTAAAGACAGTGGTGTAGGCAAAGACTTTATGAATAAAACCCCAGTGGCACAGGAACTATCACAAAGAATCAACAACTGGGATCGCATCTTATTAAAAAGCTTTTGCACAGCAAGAGAAACCACCAACAGAGTGAAGAGACAATTCACAACATGGGAAAAAAATGTTTGCCAGCTGTTCCTCAGACAAAGGATTACTATCGAGAACATACAAAGAACTCAAAAAAATCAAATTTAAAGACCCAATCCAAAAATGGGCATCTGAGATGAATAAACACTTCTCAGATGAAGAAACACAAATGGCAAATAAATATATGAAAAAATGTGCAACATCACTAGTCATTCGAGAGATGCAAATGAAAACAACACTGAGATTCCATCTCACCCCAGAAAGAATGGCTATTATCAAGAAATCAACTAATAACAAATACTGGAGGGGCTGTGGGGAAAAAGGAACCCTTCTCCACTGTTGGTGGGAGTGTCGACTGTGCAGCCACTGTGGAAATCACTATGGAGATTCCTCAAAAAACTAGGACTGGAGGTCCCATTTGACCCAGCTATTCCCCTTCTGGGCATCTTCCCACAAGAATTAAAAACATCGTACCACAGCGATATATGTGCACCCATGTTTATAGCAACACAATTTGTAATAGCTAGATCGTGGAAACAACCCAAATGCCCATCAACCGAGGAATGGATAAAAAAGATGTGGTCTTTTTATACAATGGAGTACTACTCAGCCATAAAGAAAGATACACTGGAGACTTTTATAGGTAAATGGATGCAACTCAAGAAAATACTCATAAGTGAAATAAACCGGACACACATTTGTAAACATCATATTGTCTCCCTAGTGCGAAAATGCAATTTCACTGTGACTATTCCATTCCTTAGTCTTTTATTTTTACTTAGCTTTTACATGGCTTAATCTTATACTGAGTAATGTTTTTCTCCAAAAGGTATTTGTACATTCTGTAATTCTTGAGTTTGTTAATACATGAAAATGTTTACTTCTTGTCTTTAAAAAGAAAAAAGAATTATATTCAGTCATTTCACAACTTTTAATACCTTTGTAATCACAGTGGCTGCACTGAACAGCTCCCTCTGGGATCACCAGGAGTACTCTGTCAAATGCTCCCATGTCTCCTGGAGCTCTTCCGCCCTCCCTCCTCTCCCACTGGCTGCTGCTCTTCACTCTTCCTCAACCTAACTTCTGAATACTGGTATTCCTCAAAGCTTAGTCCAGTTCCAGGGCCTCTGGTGATCATACCCATTTCCAACCAACTCTTTGCTAATGACTCCCACATGAGTAGCTCAGTCCCTGCTGACCCACTACCTGGGGGTCTCAACAGCTGGAAGTCCTGATGCTTCCCAACTCATGCCCCTCACCTCTGCTTGTCTCCTCCTCAGTCACTGCCTCACCTTCACCCAGGTGCTCAGACTTAAAACCTAAAAGGTGTCTCCATTTGTTCCTATAATCCTTTCGCAAGGACTGTGACTTCCTTGGACATTCTCCGTCTTGGCTTCAGCCGCCTGGGTGTATGCCAACACCATCTCTTCCCCACTACACCTGCGGCCTGAACCCAGGCCCTTCACATTGAGCTACGTCCCTAGCCCTTTTTCATTTTTCATTTTGAGACAGTCTTGCTAGGTCACCAAGTTGCCAGACTGGGCTTGAACTCACAATCCCCCTGCCACAGCCTCCCACAGTGCTGGGGTTACAGCAGGTGCTACCATGCGCAGCTCCACCAGGCCTTCTAACTGGCCTCCCCTTTACCCTACAATCCACACAGGAGCCGGGGTGGGATTCTCAGAGCACAATCCGGTTTTGCTGTGCCAGCAATGTCTTCTCATGTCACACGGAACCTGAAATGCTCAGTGATGGTCCCCAAAGGGCTCCAAGAGTTCCCATCCAGTGCGAAGCGTGCTCGGCCTTTACCACTTCCCCCACTGTGCGCTCTCTCACCTTCTCAAGTGTGCCAGTGCTTCCCCAGCCCAAGCCTTCGCCCTTGCCCTTGCCCTCGCCCTCGCCCAAGGCCCGCAGGCTTCTCCCCTCTGCCTGTCCCCTAAACCTTGGCAGGGCAGGCTGCTTCTCACTCCCGCCCTCAGCCTGTCACTCTCAGCAAGCGTCCCAGCCAGCACTTCTGAGTCAGTCTCTTCCTACAATTTACTCCTTTTGTACACTCACACTCACTCCTGTTTTGATATATGTGCTGCCGAAGCACGCACACATACTCCTAGTTGATATTATTTGATCAATGACTTCTTTCTCTTCCCTTGCTCTCTAGAATACAAGTACCCTGAACACACAAAACAGTGCTTTCCCTAGTGCCAGGATGGCAAACCTTTTAGAGACCGAGTACCCAAACTGCAACCCAGAACCCACTTATTTATCGCAAAGTGCCAACACTGCAGTTAAACCTGAATACTGAGGTTTTAGCTGAGAAAAAAACAACTGTTACCCGATGCTGGGCTGCTGGGGCGATTTGGCATCAAAACGGTCAGAATTCTTACCGACTAGATCAAAAAGCACGTAAGGGGGCCGAGGTTATGGCTCAGTGGTAGAGTACTTGCCTAGCGTATGTGAGAACCAGATTTCGATCCCCAGAACCAAAATCAAAACAAAAAAACCACACATTTAACTTTCAAAGATACATGATCCAATGAGGAAAATGACACATTTGAATTCAAGCAAATGGGAAAACACCGTATTCAAACTTGCCAAAGGGGCTATCAGGAGTTGCGGGTATAGTTCAGTGGCAGAGTGCTTGCCTAGGTACGTGAGAACCAGGGGTTTGGTCCCCAGAACCATTACCACCAAAATAAAAATTAAGTAATTAAATTATAAAGGGTTAGGAACTGTGTAGCTCCATGGCAGATGCTTGCCTAGCTTGCATGATGCCCTGGGTTCAATTTCTGTACTGCAAAATAAAAATAAAAAATATCCTCAGAACCACATACACACGCAAAAAGATTATCAATGGCTTGGGACAACATCCCAGAAGCAATAGCAGAATACTCATGAGAAAAATGCTATGGGCACTGGGGTGTGGCTCGGTGGCAGAGCACAGGCCCAGCACGTACCCAGCACAGGGCCCAATCCCCAGCACGGCGGGGAAGGACGGCACAGAGGACAGCAGCCGCGAAGCACAGACGTCCAGGATGGCAGTGAGTGGTGAGTGGGGGAGAAGTCACATGCATACAAAGCAGCCAGAGCTTCACAGATGCATTTTGCCTAAGTGTACTTCTCCATGTGTACACGACGGTGGCATGATTTTTTTAAATTATTTCTATATCTAGAATAGCTCCCTCAATAAGTATAAAATAACCATTTTTGTTGGTTTTTCTAAAGTATTTTTTTCTTAATGGTGCAGGAAATAATGGTGTATTTTAAAGTTTTTAGTGTCATAGAGTCAGCAAAATTGGGTATTACCGGGCCGGTGAGATGGCTCAGCGGCTTAAAGCGCCTGCCCGGCAAGCGCAAGGGCCCGAGTTCGACTCCCGGATCCCACATACGAAAAAAGGGGCCGGTGATATCGCTCAGCGGCACGGGCGCCTGCTGGCGCGCGAGGTCCTGAGGTCGACCCCCCGGTACCCACAAAAAAAAAAAAAAAAAAAAATTGGGTATTACCAAGTTCTAATACATCTGCTTCTGTCTTTGTCTATAAATATTTCCTCAGACTAACATTCAAGGGTTTGATTTACGAGGCCAAGAACATTTCTGCTGTACACTTGGAGATATTTGACAAAATAATCCAATTCTGTAATCAATGTCCCTATCTCATAAAACCCTCACATTTCGTCATACCATATCCATTTATTTTTCCTAATTTAAATTAACAAATATAATAACTCATAATTTTTTAAATGCTTTTGGTTTTTTGTTTGCAGTGTGGGGATCAAACCCAGAGCCTCACTCATGCTAGGCAGGTACTTTATCACTGAGTTACACTCCCAGCTCTTACAAATATTGAGCTATTTTAAAAAACATTTCCTTACTATTTGTTTTCTCCTCCAAATAAAATCTATTCCTCATATTTATTCATTTATGCTTTTGGGTGTAGGTAGGTTGGATGTATATAACTTACTCTGTTGCATTACAAATATTTTCTCCATCCCTTGGTTGTCTGTTACACTGAACTATTATATTTTTATTTAATTCTTTCTGTCTAACATTACCACTACAGTTCTATTTACTAGTTTAAAAGAGAATGGGCTGGTGAGATGGCTCAGCGGTGTAAGCGCCTGCCTTGCAAGCGTGAGGGCCCGAGTTCGACTCCCGGAACCCACATACGAAAAAGGGGCCAGTGATATCGCTCAGCGGCACGGGTGCCTGTTGGCGCGCGAGGTCCTGAGGTCGACCCCCCGGTACCCACAAAAAAAAAAAAAAAGAGAGAAAATAGGGCTGGGGGTTTTGTTCAAGGAAGAGCATGTGCTTAACATGCCTGAGGCCCTCGGTTCAACACCCAGCACAACAAAAAAAGAGAAAATAATTTAGAGTTAAGAAATATTCACGGGCCAGTGAGATAGCTCAGCGGCATAAGCACCTGCCTGGCAAGCACGAGGTCCTGAGTTCGACTCCCGGAACCCACATACGAAAAAGGGGCCGGTGATATCGCTCAGCGGCACAGGTGCCTGTTGGCGCGTGAGGTCCTGAGGTCGACCACCGGTACCCACAAAAAAAAAAAAAAAGAAAAGAAATATTCACTTCAAGGGACTATTTGGGTTTATTCTTCTTATGGCAAAGTAGCACTCCATTGTGTATAAATACCACATTTTCTTTATCCATTTATCTGTTGATGGACTTATAGGCTGCTTCCAAGATTTAGCTACTGTGAATTATGTTGCTATATAAATAAAGAGCAAAATAAAAGACAGATGATAGGAAATAAGGAGACAGCTCTTTTGCAAATGGGAATGGGACCGAGAGCAGTAAGAAGAGGAGAGGGAGGGAGAAGGGGATAAAAAAGAATTAAGATATATTATATACACGCACCAATTCCCCACGAGGAATGTAATCATGATATACTGCAAACACGGACTAATACAAAATACAAATTGGGAAGAAAAGAAGGGACTATTTGGGAAGGGAAGGGGCCCAAGGGGAAGGGGAGAGAGGAAGGGTGAGAAGGGAAGGCAGACACAATCAAATCACAAATTCCCTGTGTCACAATAAACATATGGAAATATCAGTGAATCCCACTGATTTATAAAAAGTTTTTCTTGTACTTGGGAGGCTGAGGCAAGAGGATCAGTGTGAGTACAAGGCCAGCCTGAACTACACAGCAAGACCCTATCTCCAAAAACAACAAAAAACAAAAACAAAAGTGTTCTTATCAAAAATGTGTTGTGGAGATGGGGTGTAGCTCAGTGGTACAGCACATGTTCAGCATGCACAAGGCCCTAGGGTTAATCTCTGATACTGCAAAAGAAAAAAAGTGCTGGGATAGATGGCGTAAGATGTGAATCTCTTTTTGCACACCTCCTTCAGTGTTTATACAGTGTCCAACTAATAGTTTCAAAGACAGAGGTTTTGTAGCTTTTGAACAAAATTCAGGACTTAGGCCTCACCCTAAAAATGAAGTGTTAATTTGTAATTTATCATACCAAGGAAGCATACAATGCTGCACTTGTGTACTAATACAATTATTTCTTGCCTATATTTTATTTATATCAGGAAGCTAAAGAGTATTTTGACCCCTTCTTTTGACCATGTTTCTAATAAATATAAGCTTTTTCAAAAGGAGGGGGGATCTCGGGCTGGGGCTATAGCTCAGTGATACAGCACTCGGCTAACAAGTACAAGACCCTGAGTTCAACACCCAACATTGCAAAAAGGGTGGGGGGGCTTCACTTAGAATAATAGCAGATTTTTTAATGTCATCAGGAGTTCATACCTAGAGAAATTCTAACAGTTACCCCAAAAATATATTTCTGCAATCTAAAGTCAGCATGTAAAATGAATCTAATAAAATGAAGTATTCAAATAAAGGAAAGGAATCTTGCCCATATATGTGAATTCCATTTTTCAAAATCAGTTCGCAACTAAATTCTGCTTCAGTATATATATTATATTAAGGGACACCATCCATATCCACCCTATCATAAATACCTGTCTGCTCCCCAAAACAATTACTTCCTTATAGCTGGACTTAATGCCCTCCTGTAGGCCCACAGTTTTTCTGTTTGGTTTGGTGGTTTTCTGGATTCTTTGTTTTTATTTTCTTTTGTAGGACTGGGGAATGAACCCAAGAAATGCTACACAACATCCCCAGTCCTTTTTATGTTTTAATTTTGAGACAGCATCTCGAAGGGTCAGTTTTGTTTTGTTTTGTTTTGTTTTGTTTTGTTTTGTTTTGTTGAGACAGAGTCTCACTATGTAGTTCAGGCTGGCCTTGTAACCCAGGCTGGTCTTGCACTCGTAACAATCCTCCTCCCTCAGCCTCCTGAGCACTGAGATTATAAGCATGCGCCACCACGCCTGGCTTCGAAGGTCAGGTTTGAGGCTGGCCTCAAACTTGCAATTCTCCTGCGTTAGCATCCCAAGTAACTCAAGTGACAGGCACACTGTACTCAAGTATAGGCCCTTAATATGCATAAAAGCCATCTCTTCTTCATTCTGTTTTATTTATTTATTTATTTTTTTTGTGGGTACCGGGGGTCAACCTCAGGACCTCGTGCGCCAGCAGGCGCCCGTGCCGCTGAGCAATATCACCGGCCCTTTTTTTGTATGTGGGTTCCGGGAGTCGAACTCGGGACCTCGCACTTGCCAGGCAGGCGCTTATGCCACTGAGCCATCTCACCAGCCCTCATTCTGTTTTATTTACAGGATTTTTTTTTTCTGATATTGAGGATTGAACTAGGGCCTTTCCACTATACTCCACCCCCAGCCCTTTTTTATTTTTCATTTTGAGACAGAGCTTTACCATGCCACTAAGTTGTCCAGGCTGGGTTTAGACTTGCGATCCTCCTGTTTCAGCTTCCCAGGTAGTCGGGATTACAGGTGTGCACCATCACACCTGTCTTTATGCATAGGCCCTTGATTCCATTTTATTTATGGATTCCATTTATTATTTATGTGTAAAATAATAATACCACAGGTTCCACCAACCAGAGATCAAAAATATTTGAGGGAAAAAATTATGTCAGTACAGAATATGTTTTCCTTGTCATTATTCCCTCAACAATCCAGTAACAATTATTCTCATCATTTATGTCATATTAGACATTATAAATCATCTGGAGATGATTCCAACCGTATGGGAGGAATGCATAGGCCCTAAGTCATTACTATGCCATTTTAAATATGGGACTTGCGCTGCAGGGATCTTGTTATTTGCGGAGCATCTTCGAACTAATTCCTCAAGGAAAGGCTACAGCTACTCAAAAAGGCAGTGAATTATCGAGAAAAGACCATTTCTGTAAGACTGCGACTTGAGGAAAAGCCCTAAACAGGATGGCGCCCAGGACGTGGCACTGTACCTTCAGCTCCTGCTTGGGCTCCACGTTCTTTATGGTCGTGTAATACACGTGGTGGCCGTACTGATAAGCCACCAGGTTCTGCTCCAGGTGGTTCTGGGCTGGACGCACGAACATCATCCAGTTACAGAGGCTCTCATCGGACAGCTCAAACCATAGGTCCTCGTGCAAATCCCTGTCTTTTCTGTCCCCTTTATCAAGAGACACCTGCAAACAGAGAGAAGGTAAAGAACCATACCAAAGCACAAAAACAAAACAACCCCAAACCCTTCACTAGAATATGCATTCATATAGGAAATAGTGCTCCTAAATCAACCGTATATCCCAAATCTTCCCTTTGTATCTAGAAAGATACTAGAATTGGGATTTGTCAAACCTAAAGGGGAAGTTTACTTCCTAAAGACTCACCTAGAGGAGAATTACCTGGCAAAACCTACAAGTTCATAATCTACTACATGGCTTTAGTTAACATTTCACAAAAGCAATACAACAAAAAAATGCTATAAATAAGCCAGAAAATGCAAGCACAATGCTCTCCAGTTCATTACAACTTGCCTCCTTTGGAGATTCAACTGTATTCATTTACAATATGCAGCACAAGGATATGTATTTCTCTTTACAGAGTAATGTTCTTGCTTGGAGATCTTATATACTCACCAAAGAAAACCTCCCCATGACAGCTGCTAATTTCTCAAAAAATATGTCCTACCTATTCATCCTCTCCTAGTGCCCATTCTTAGCTCTCAAAGGTGGCTACTCAGACAACAGACAGCAAAGAGAGTTGGACATAAGTAAAAGCACCAAATGTGAAGTATGGAGATCAAAATAAAGGCACTTCAGTGAACTATTCTTTAATTTAAAAAGAAAAAAAAAATCAGCAGTAAAAAGCTGTTCCAAAATTGAAAAGTGGTTTTCTTGCAAAGATTACTGGCACATATCCATGTAATTCTCTTTATATTCCAAATTAATTTTAAACAGAGAAAAAGAAGATAGAGACTGCCAATGCCTCTGCTATGTGCTGAATTTTGTGTTCTCCTTGCCCCTAAATTCATGTGGGAGTCCTATAACCCCAGCACCTCGAGATGTGATTATGTGTGGAAACAGGGCCTTTAGTGCGGTCATTAAGTTAACATCACGTCATTAGGGTGGGCCCTGACCCAGTGAGTGGTCCAAATAAGGAGAGGAGATCAGAACAGACATGGGAATGCACAGAGGAAAGACCCTGTCGGAACACAGCCCTCTGCAAGCCCAGGAGAGAGGCCGCAGGAGAAACCAGCAGTGCCTATACCTTGATCTTGGGCCTCAGCCTACAAATTTCAGTTTAAGCCTCCTGGTCTGGCATTTGATTATGGCAGCTCGAGTAAACTGCTTACCCCTAAAAACTATACCTATTAGAATTATTCACATAATGCCTTCAGGGGCTGAGATTACACTCTCCATTTTATTAGGAAGAGAGAAAAAGTTTCTTTGAAATAAATCAACCATAAAAAGACAAACACTAGCCAACAACTGTAATGAAGTGGAAATAAGAGGCTAAGTAGAAAAATGAGAGCACCTGAAAAAAAACTGTTAAAGGACAAGAGTGGAGAAGGAGAAAGCGGAAATTACCTTTAGATGAATGTAACAGTCTTTCAGCTCAGACCCCCTGACGAGCGGCCCCTCCACAGGGCCAAACTGGGTGCGCTTGGGAATGCGCCTCTTGGAGAACACCCCGCCAAGGAACCTGTCTATGTAGAGGACCAGGGGCAGACTGGCTCGGGCCCGCGTGAGCACAGGCCGGTTGGGGATGGGATGCAAGGGGCCGTGCTTTGGGCACACTGAAGAATGCGCGTTATTACACTCCTCGCACCCTGCAAAAGGAAGAAAACCTTAAAAAAAAGTCCAATTCCTTGACAGGATTTGCTCTCAGGTAAGAAGTTCTGACCTGAGAAATCCCCAAAACTAAGTTTCCAGGCCAGAATTCAATTACATTTCACAAGAGCATTACCCATTCCATTGTAACACATTAGCTTTCATAGACCAGTCATAAAAGTGCTGTCATTTTCCTCCAAAAGCAGGCAGAAATTGCTTATGCCTACCAAAAATAATGTGCAGGCTGTGACTTATCTCTCTGATGGACAGTAATTCAAATAGTGGCTGCTAAACTTACAAATCAATTACAACACTTGGGGAAAGAAAAAAAGAGATCTAATGAGACAAAATTATTTCAATAAAGCTGCTAGGGAGAAAAAGAAAACCTTGACAACACCAATCAGTTTCCTCAAAGGGAGTTAGCGAAGTCTCATTAGAGGGCACATCTAACTCAAGCAGGGAAATTACTATACAGTTTGAAATTTCGACGCAGACCATCTGATCATGCTAAAATGAGCAAATTCAGCATCCCTTCCATTCACTTGGACCACACAGTCGGCCCCGCCTTGCCAGGACATGCATTTTTAGCTCACTCTGGGAGAACTCAACTTGCACCAAGCCTGCCACATTTGCTTCCTTTTCCAGTAGCACCCAACTGTTAGTTGCCAGAAAGAGAAATGCAAATCCACAAAACAGGGAAAGGGATGGACCAGAGACTTCACACTCACCCCATTTTACCCGCTCTGGCTATATGGTGACATGGTTCAGGTACAGTGTTTTCAATTTCTACAGCTCTCAAACGGAGCGCGACTCTGTACTAATATTTATCAAACCAAGTGACTTTCTGTGCATTTGACTTAGGAGTTCACTTGAAAACTTCTGACTTCCAGGAAAAACTGCAAGAGGAAGTTCTCCGCTGGACAAGGATTAGATCTGAGGCAGAACACTGGCCCCATGCAGGGAGGTTTTAGAAGCACCACTCGGAAGGCCCAGGAGAAAGTGTGAAGCTGCAAAGCTCTGACCGACCCCCGTCACTCAAAGGAATGAAGCAAGCACTTTGCCACAGGAGCATGAGGATCCGCGGAAAGAATAATGATCTGGTAGGCGGAAGCTGAACTTTGAGCAGGCAGGACCAAAAGGCAGTGGGTGCTGTGGCTGACCAAGGCCACTGCTGTGCAGCCACACACCCTGAGCTGGAAGTCAGGCTCTCAGCACACTTGTATGACCTTGGGAAAGTGTCCCATCTGCTAGGACTGTAGAAGGCATCAAACACATTAGTAAGTGTGGTGCGCTAAGCCAGGGACATGACAAGCATTTTTAAAAGGTTTTATGAAACAAAGAAGGCAGCAAAGCAAACTTGCTAGAGCTGAACAGTCCATGCCTGGGCCAACACACTGTAGCAGTCTGGTGAAAGAAAGACCCAGGATCAGACACCTGAAACCCCAATCATCCCTACATGGCCCCGAGCAGACAGCCTCACCACCTTCTGGGCTTCATTTTTCTCATTAGTAAAACTAGAAAACAAACACCAGTGTCAGGGTCTCCCTCCCAGGGCAGTGGGGACGACAGATGCACAGTGTGTGGCAGTGTGTGGGACGTGGGAGGGACTCAGTGCATGCAACACACGTCCACAAGAAAGAGCCCAGTGCCTGCACTTACACAAGTCATGGGGATCAAAGGGCCGGGGCGGGTCTGGCTCCCAGTCGTCTAGATCTGTGTCTTCGCCATCTTCTTCCTCCTCTTCCTCACTGTCCTCCTCCTCCTCCTCCTCCTCCTCTTCTTCTTTTGCCTCCAGTCTGGCTATGGGGTTCTGCAGAGTTGCCAGAGGGTCGGAACCATCCACGCCCTCGATGGAAGGCAGCACCTGGTTATACACAGGTAATGAGGCCTGGGCAGACGTTTAGGCATAAAGTGAGCCGCAGCTGCTTTCAGTCAGCTGGGACACAAGTATACGCAGCGAGGACAAGGCTGTGTGGACTGTACTCTTCACGACACCTCCCTGCAAGGCCCTGGAGAAACGGTTTCCACGTAGGCTATGAAGAAGAGACTGCTTCATTTTGGATGTCTGATGCGCACAGCTTTTAAGCTCCTCCCTCCCTCCTCCACTGTTCTCCTTATCTGAGCAGGCTAAGAGAAAGCCTAGGTCTCTCTCCTTTGACGCTGCAGGAGGTTCAAACCCCACAAGGCCCTGATGTCGAGTGTCTGACCCCACCCTTTCACCCCATGAAGCCAGGCCCCTGTCCTTGCTCCCACAAACCACTTACACCTCCTGGAGAGGCCTGCCCCGCTTCCCTGGAGATTTAGCGCACACAGTCAGTAACCTATTCTCTGCCTCCTGGGGTAGGTATGGGATACTGAGCCTCCAGATCTGAACTAAACCTGGGGAAGCGGTCCCTCGAGCCCTTTTAGGATGGGCTCCACACAGCGGAGGGAAAATCTGGCCTCTTTTCAATAACTTTATTATTTTTTTTTAATTTTAAGAGATAGGGACTCACTACATTGCACAGGCTAGCGCCAAACTCCTGGATTGAAGCAATCCTCATGCCTCAGCCTCCTAGGTAGATGGCACATGCCATCACACCCAGCCCACTTCGCCTTCTTTCTGTGCGAATGTGGTGTTGGGGATTGAAACCAGGGCCTCACACATGCCAGAGAAGTGCTTTACCACTGAGCCACAATCCCAGCTCCTATTTCACTTTTAAAACTGAACACATGGTACCACGTGTAGCTGACACAATTCCATAGATAACAGCTCTCCTTTCAAACACTTCAGAGAAGCTGAAGTTTTTAGGAAAGAAAAAAGTGCCTATTGATTTCCTTATGCTGAAGTCAGTCTCTTGTAAATAAGACAAGATTTGGGTGACACTCTGGTTAATGTTATCTTACAAATACATGGGCAGAAAATAAATGGTACCTTACAAAAGTTCTCCTGCCTCTAATGTGAGTGTTATGTGTTCTATACTACTCTAGATTCCTCCTGTCTCTCCTGCCCAATTACCCATAGGTCATACTCAAGCCATGCATCCCTCTATTTAATAAATCAAGCATTTAAACACGCCCACTCCCCTTATCTTCCCACAGGCTGCTTTCCTCTCCTAGGATGCTGTTCTCTCACCAATCTCCTAAATCCAATCAGGATCTCATTTCCCAATGAGCCGAGTCTGACACCGCTGGGCCTCCCTGCCCTCCTATGCTGTAAGCTCCCGCAGCATTTGGAATCACAGAATGTGGTTTTCAACAGCCCGTAGCCTCTTTTCCTCACCAGGCAGCCCAAACCATTCTGGAACAGTCTCACCCCAGCTTCTGTGGAGCCCACATCCACTGCGCATGTCTTCATGCATTGGTCGAGGCTTATGACTTTCCTCTGGACTTAAGATAGCAAAGTCTAAACCTCCTGCCACATGAATCAAATACTTGAGGGCCAAAAACCCTGAATTCATTCGATCGTTATCATATGGACAAACTTCCAATCTTCCTGATCCTTTTATCTTCATTTATTCCTCAATGATTCCAGATTTTACGAATACAGCACCAGAGCACGTTAGCATCTGTAACGGCCACCTCTCTACTGCAACCCTGACTTGGATTCGCAGATAAGCAAAATCACCAAGACCTTTCTTCCCTCGCAGAGCACTAGTAAACTATCTTCCCCTTCCTTGGGACTTAAATAACTTATTTTTACTTAAATGAGGGATTCTGCATCCATCTCCAGTAAACGTCACTGGATCACTTCTACCTGCTCTATCGGTCTGCTAAGATCATTTAGAATCTCGACTCTGATCTTGCACGTTAGCCTCCACCCCCACAGCTCTGCATCCATCACCAAACACCATCTGCTTTGTTCATGAGGATGTTTCCACCTTGTCTCTCCATCTGCACCTAGTGAGCAGGCCGTGGGCACTAGACTCAGACTTAGGATAAACACCTGCTCACCAACATCTGTGAACTTCAGTTTCTTTATCTGTAAGATGGATTCATGAGTACATACTGCACTGGCTGTTGTGAGGATTAAACAAAACAAGATGTGCATGAGGACAGGGGTAGAATTGCGGCATTTAGTAAGTGTTCAGTATTAATAATAGACTATTATTACTCTCATAAATCCTTTAAGGACCAAGATGACATTATACACTTCCTCTGCAGCATCAAAAGATGAGACCGCTGTACATGTAGTAGGTGTTCATCAAAGAAGTGTTTGTGGAAATATACTTGGCCCTTCGGGAAATAACATCAATCCCTTCAGGCATCTAGAGGTATCCTACATCTAAAGGGATTCCTTGCTGTTGTTCCCAGAAACATCTGTATTCTGTTATGCATCGAAATCTAAGAACTTCTCAACCTCTAAAAGGAAATAATCTTGAGTGTGCCCATAGAGCCTGACCTGTTGCAGCAGTTTAAGACCACTGCCCAACATTTAAAAAGCTCAGGCTGAAAAGGCACATAAAATCAGCTACCTCAAATAGCAGGCACATGTGTTATTTTTATTATTTTTAATTTTTTAAGTTAAGAGATAGGGCCTCATCACATCACCCAGGCTGGCCTTGAACTCCTAGCTCACTACACTCAGCTTGCATGTACACGTTCTAACGCACAGTCATTTAAGCCAGACGCACAGACTTCTGCATGACATTTTACCTCTCTAACTCAGAGCCTTTGGGAAATTTTGCATGGGAGGATAAAATTCTGGGAGATGCTCTGTGTTAGCTTCAACAAAAACAGAATAAAATGCCTAGCGAAGGTAAGGACCCCACATGGAGAGGATCAGAGGACTTCTGGCAACACAATGGCTCTGACCCCCTCACCATGTCCTGAGAGGAAATGACTTCATTCCCACTCAGCACCTCAGTACAGGTTACTATACTGTCCTTTATTGAGAGCCACTTAAATTTTATGCCAACATTAGTGATGAATGTTATCACACCGAACAAACCAGAGCATACATGCACCTCTGCTCCTCATAAATTCTTTATCTCTCTGTAGACTCAACCTGAAAGAATGAATTCAGCAACTCAGAGTTATTCTAGTGAAGCTGCAATGATGTATTTTTCCCCAACAGATGCTGTCAGAAGGACTCTGGTTCAGCAATGTTGCTGCTGGCTTCTTGCCACTGCTGAGAAAGCTGACATCAAAACAGTACCAATAACCTTCGCCTGCTCCCGCGGGCCGGAACACTCCTAAAACACTGTCAGAGAAAAGACTGGAAGGCTTCCACGCTATCTTTAAGGACTAACCCTGAAGCAGAGTTGAATGTATATTAGAATCATGAAAATTGTTAAAAAGGAAGAAAAAGGGGGCGGTAATGGTCACTTCTAGGTAAGAACTATGTATTTTTATATCGCATAGACCTGACCACACACACAGTAGGCTGCTTTGAACTCCGTTACCTAATTCACATTCAGCTGACATTTACTGAGTGCTATTTGAAGTCTTTTGAGACCAGGTGTTACCAACAGCTTCTAAGTGGAGAGATGAAAGTAAAAATTTGACTCTGCCCTGTTTTTTCCACTACAGCACCATGACCCCTACAGAATGTGATCTATTCAAGAAGGACAGCCAGAGAAGTAAACATCCCCCATCCTTGAGCACCAAGCCAAACAAGCTAACGCACACAAGCTCCTCAGGTGCAGCCAGGCAGGGCGTGATAAGTAATGCGCGACTATTTTACTCAGAGCCAAAGAATAAGAAACGAAATGATTTCAGCCCATACATTTTGTCATATATGATTAACATAGCAAAAGGAAAAAGAACTTGTTAAACTTAGGTCTACTCCTCCTTCCCACTTAATGTCACCTTGTAATTGTTTCTGAACTATACAACGCATTTCGGGACACAATTGATCTGAGAAGAAAGATACGCAGAACCACTGGACAGCGGCACACACGACAGCACACTCCTTGGCTCCTACTGAGACCCATTCTCAGCGCGGCTCGTTCTCTTCCCAGTGTGTGGGGAGCCGCGCACGCTCATTTTCAGAAACACAGAGGAGTCTCTGCGTCTGCGTCGGGAGCCTTTCTTAAGGACGAGGGAACGCATCTATAAAAAAAGGCTTCAAACAGACCATGTCATCACTAAAAACAACTGAAAACAGAAACCACTAAGGCAGAAAGAAAAAGTAAATACAACCATCATCTATGTTAAACCCTCATCCGACTTTCTACCCAGAATTTATCCAGGTCACTGAATTAACTGACAACCGCTGAGGTGTGACAGCCAGAAATAAAAGCTGTGCCGGTTGAGAGGAAATTGCAATAAAGAAAAATGCTGGGGCTCGAGGTATTACTCACTGGTAGAGCATGCGTTCAGTACACTTGAGGCCCTGGGTTCCACCCTCAGCACCAAAAGAAGGAAAAAATGAAAATAACATAAAGATACTAAGCTACTGGTTATATTATCTTATAATGCTAGGGTTCACAGAGCCACATGAGCACAACTTTCCTGATGTACAAAACATGAACCAAGCAGATTATTTCTGGAGATTGGAGAAGATGAAGAGCCCTGTGAGGTGTAAATGGCAATGAGACCTTTAATTAAAACTATGCCTTAATTATTAAAACAACAAAATACCACTTCACCTATCAGATTGGCAGAATTTGAAAAGAATGCAAATAACCAATGTGGCAAGTGTGTGTGGAAATGAGCATTCTCATATATTGTTGGTGGAAATATAAATTTTTTCAGTATCCAAAAACACAATTTAGAAAGTCTTATCAAAATAGCTTCCTAGTTTATAAGGACAAATCAAACACATATAGAGAAAGTAGTGTAATAAACCTCATGTACTTGCCACTCAGCTTCAACAATTATCAACTAGTCTTACTTCAAGTAATCTCCCACCCTTTTTCTCCCTCACTAGATTACTTTAAAGCAATACCTAGATGTTACGCATTTTCACCTATAAACAGTACAATATATACCCTAAAATGACTTTCATGTTTTATATATTATTACACTTAAAAGTAATCCATTCCTTATTGTTATCAAATATCCAGATAGTGCTACATTTTCCCCAATTGTTTCATACTATTTTTTACATTTGGTTTGTTTTAATTAGCATCCAAACACAGGTCGCATATTGCCTCTGACTGGTATGTGGAGAATCGTGGTTATTTTACCATTGTTTCTTTAAGGCCATGTTGCAGCTGAGTGATGAGTCTGTAGTAGAACATTAAATTTCCACCTTGCAAACCGCAGCACAGGAGCTATGCATGCATCACTAGGTGATCTAAACGCTTGTCCCATCTTAACACCATTTCCTCCCCATCACAATATAATGTCAAAAGTCCCTTTCAAGTACAAACATATATTTTATTCTGATCCCCTTGATCACTAACCACAGTTTACCTACACTTGCTTGTTAATTAATTTTACTTGGAAGGACTGTCTAGCAAGGCCAAGGGCACTGGATACCATCAGACAAAACACTGCCGAGTCTCCAGACAACAGCCAGCTCTCCTCGGAAGTGAGATGGACAGACAGTGGAACCACCACGACCTGCTGAAAGTGCTCCTGGAATGACGTTTTCATGGCCCTTCTTACGTTAATATCAAATATAAAAAGCTCAGCCTTTCACTGCATGGGACAGTCCTCTCGGACTCACCTGCCGCTCTCCCGCCACGTCTCAATACACTCTCAGCTATGTCACAGTCCCTTGACTATCAGTAAACTCGTGTCACCACCTGTGGCAACGCCTCTCACACACCACACCTCACACAGCATGACATATGCCTGAAGTCTGCTTTAATCTGTTTGCTCTCCTTCTTTCCCTTTACAACTTATTTACGGGAAAAGATGAGGACCTGAAGGTATATAGTTCAGCGGTACAGTGCTTGTTCAGCATGCATGAAGCCCTTGGGTTGGGTCTCCAGGACCAACACACACACACACACACACACACACACACACATGTATGCACACACAAAACCAAAAAAGGAAAAAGAAAAAGAAAAAAACTCAATTTGTCCTAGAGCTTCCCATAGGGTAGATTTTACAGATTGTGCTCTTGTGTATCTTTTAATTTGTTCAATTTGTCTACGATGCTTCCTAGAAGCTGACAGTTGAATCCAGAGATGCGATCAAATCCCAATCTGATTTAGGGGGAAGAATACTTTACATATGGTATAATTCAAGGAAGTATACAATACCAGGAAGCATGTATGGATGCTTGTCTCTCTTTTAGTGATAATAAGAATGGTCAGTTGATTAAGTTGCCATCATTCTACTCTGTCCATCATAAAGTCTTCATCAGCCTTTTCCTGGTGGTTTCACACTGCTGTTGCTAATCACTGCCTAGATCCATATTTCATTAGGAGAGGCAAATGGTGTTATATTTGCAGCTGGAATGCTTCGGTAAACAAATGTTCTTCCTGCAGCAATTGCTTACTGGGTACTTCCAGGGAGAAAGAATGGACTCTCCCTTCATTTACTAGCTTTCAGAATAATGTAGTACTCCCTAGCATTCTCAAAAAAGTGACCTTTGAGCTACTGTTTTCAATATCAGTATGAACTTATTGACCTGAAATATACTTATAATTATATAAATCTACTATAAATATTATCCTTTTTGATGGGTCAAGTTGTCCCATTTTGGCCCCTTCAAGTTACATCTTGAGTTCCTTCCACAGGACACCTGAAGTTTTCAACAGCTCCTTGCATTCTGAGAAGAAAAGGTGCTCTGTGTTCATGTTGGACATTCCCTCCCCCAGGGCTGGAATCACCACTCCTCCAAGGAGCCCTGACACCTTAGGGTGGAGAAGTCTATAGTCATCACCCCGCTGACCTTGTCTACACCTCCTCAGTGGACAGAGCTAGAAACCTGTTATGTTGTTGTTGTTGTCACCTTTGCAGTGCTGAGGATGGAACCCAGGGCCTCACATATCCTAGGCAAGTGCTCTACTACTGAGCCACATCCCAGCCCTGAAAACATGTTTTTTAAGAGAAAATGTACCGTGAATTCATACTGACATTCCAACTCAAATTTAGAGTTCAGGGGTTTCATCTAATTTGTTTCATTTTTATCCCTGCATCTTTTTTCCATTTTCACACAAAAACTTGGTTCTTAACTTAAAATGTCAGTAACTTTTGCTTCCAGCATTTCTCTTCAGGGAATTTATCCTAAGGAAATAATATGGTATGATATCCATGGCACTGTTCTTTATAGTAATAAACAGAAAGAAAGAACCTACATGTAAAACAATAGATGGAGAATATAAATAATAGCATGTCTACAATAAATATACATGTATAATAATAATAATCAATTGCTTACTTGATAGAATCAATAAATGTTCACAGAAATGGGCATTCATGGTCACAGACCCCACAATACTGTAGTTCACTACTGGTCAGGAATAAATTCAACCCCAGTTTATTTTTTTTCTTTCTTTTTTCTTTTTTTCTTTATGTGAGTACCGGGAACTGAACTCAGGACCTCACGCTTGCCAGGCAGGTGCTTATGCCACTGAGCTATATCACCGGCCCTCAACCCCAATTTAAAACAAAGCCTCCTTAGAATCCACTCTATTATTACATATGTGTCCAAATAAAAAATAAAATGCAGATAGTGCTTCCCAACAATAATTTAATTATTAATTATCCATAGCACTCAACTGTGCACATTAATAAAAGTCATACTCGTGGACATGAAAATAAGCCTATTTGAATTCACATTCCCTTTAGGTAAGACAGATAATGTCAAGTTCTTCACCTTCTTTATCCCTTTCGTACCCTTGTGGAAAACAAGAAGTCCCACAAAGTCAAATAGTATATATTAGAAATATGGGTAGGGTCGGGGATATAGCTCAGTGGCATGGCGCCTGCCTGGCAAGCTCAAGGTCTTGAGTTCCATTCTCGGTTCCCAAAAAAAAAACAAGAAATACGGGTAAAAGAAAGACACGTTGTAAAGGAAAAGTCTCAGCTTTTCAGAAGACAGAATGAGGAAGGTTGCCACCACATTTATATATAATTTAAGCCGTATTTTTTCAACATATAAAAATAGAACCAGCATAAAAAATTTCCAAATATTAAAAAAAGGCAAAAACTCATCATCATTCTTTAGACTCTAAATCAATATTCTACTAATATGCATTGTTTAGTTAGTTAGTTTATTTGTTTTTGTTTTTAAGACAGGCCCTACGTTCCCCAAGCTAGTCTCAAGTAGGTGGACTGCTCAAGCAATCCTCCTCCCCAGTAGTATATGCTTATTTTTCAAATTTCCCTGAAAAATCACTTTTTACCAGGCTATTCTAATATATACTGTGTGGAATGAATTAGTATTTATGTTATGTTTTGGTTTGGTTTTTTTCTACTAAAAGACCTAGAGAATGCTTTTAGTATAAACATCCAGAGATGGCACAGGGTAGAGGGTACAGGGACATTTCAGGGAACTGAGACAATCACAGTACTATTCCCAAACAACAAAATGGCAAAAAGGGAACTCATTACCTGTTGAGCTGTGGTATCTTGTTGGACATAAGCTACCTGGCCTGGGTCTGTAAACAGAGTCTAGACAAAAAAAAAAAAAAAAAATTATCAATAGATCTTTAGACAGCTTGCCTACACAGGAAAAATTATTCTACTACTAAGCACCAACTCCCAACTCTTGGGAGAGTTATCTCTCCTTATGGCTAGTAATCCTTCATTAATAAGGAAGATAAAGATTGTAATCTTTGTCTAAAGCTTTTCATTCAGATGGCTCCAGTGAGACTATATAAGTGAACCATCCCAAACAGCTAACATTATTTCACTATTTTACCCTTAAGCAAAGCTTTTCTTTCTTTTTTTTTTTTTTTTTTTAATGTGGGTACCGGGAGTCGAACTGAGGATCTTGTGCTTGCCAGGCAGGCGCTTATGCCGCTGAGCTATCTCACCGGCCCAAGCAAAGCTTTTCTTGAGGTTGACTGTCACAGCTAATTAAAAAGGCATGTTGTAAAAACATAAAAGACACAATATAAACAAGGGTATGTACTTGTAAGGCCACTCACAGGAACAGATCTGTGATTTAATGAAAATGAATGGAGATATATAGACATACAGAAAAGTACTATAAATGCAAAGTTTAAAACTCTTTCAAATATATACACACATTTATTATTAGAGAGAGAAGGAACATAAATTGAACTTAATAGCCTGTAGGTTGCTTTTTGGATAAATTCAGTAAAGTTATCATTATCATCATTAATTCATTGTTACAAATATACAAGTGGGATCATAATGAGGCAAAACTAATTAAAGAAAATCTTCCAAACTATCACAGCCAAGATACTACGGTTAACATATCCTACCCAGAAACATATTCTTTCTTCTGAAGCTTCTAAAGGACTTTAATTTGCTGCAGACCTTAGCAAGTCCTTAGTAAGAACTACAGTTGTGTTTTAGCTTCTAGAGGAATGTAAAGGAAAGTTTCAGGCAATAATAGATATTTTACATTAAAAAGAATCAAAATTCAAACATTAACATCATAATTAACTAAAGTTGGGCATAGAAGATTTTTTGCAGGAGCTATGTAATCTTATCTTAATATAGAGAACTAAAACTAAGCAGAGGCACTCCAAAAAATGTATTTGTCAATTTCATCTTTACATAGATTAGAAAAGTATCGATCAGGTGAACCACATTTCTTCTTAGAAGTGATCGGAGCCTCTTCATTAAATATTGTATCAAGGCAAATTTTTATTACCAGGACCCTACTATAAAGTATGGAATGTGATTTTTAAAAACACGTTTGGGGGCTGGAGGTGTGGCTTAGTGGTAAAACATATGCTTAACATGCATGAGGCCCTGGGTTCAATCTCCAGCACCCAAAAATAAATAAATTTAAAACATATGTTTTAAATAAGAACATAAAATCGTATTTGCATATTGGGGAATATTTGTGTTGCATGTTTGGAAAATCCAAGTCACTGGCAAAAAATAAAAGTAGCTAAAATTATACACAGTACATACCTTGGCTTGTATTACAGTCGTATAAATCAGTAGTCAGTAAGCTAGTAGGATCCTTTGCTTACACATTAACTAAAATAATCTGAATATTTTCTTTCACTGAGCCACATTTGTTTAAGCTATGCAGAATTAAATGCATGGTTCCTTTTTTTTTTTGTAGGTACCGGGGGTCGACCTCAGGACCTCGTGCACCAGCAGGGGCCCGTGCCGCTGAGTGACATCACCGGCCCTTTTTTTGTATGTGGGTACCGGGAGTCAAACTCAGGACCTCACACTTGCTAGGCAGGCGCTTATGCCACTGAGCCATCTCACTGGCCCCAAATGCACGGTTCTTGATACTCAACAAAACTAACAAATTGATAATCTAGTAATGGTCACTGTAGAGAAGAGCTGATACAAAGCCAGTGCTCTTAACTCCTCACTGCACTTAAGTTAAATACATGAAACATCCTGTGCTAGGCCAAGCTGGTTATAAGCTCCACGAGGGCACAAATCTTATCTGCACCACTAGTACCTTTCACAGTGACTGAGAGAGAGTAAACACAAGCAATTGGTGAATTAATTAGCAAATTAAAAACAATCCTTCACATGCCTGTGCAGCTTCCACAGGATGGATGTATACCAGCGTGTGCTCCGGACCATCCACTGACGTATAGGAGGCTCCATCTGCTGTGTACACCACCTGCTGGGGTGGGCGGACCTGGTCATCAGTGTAGACGATCTGAGCCACGGTTCCAGCATCTGGAACGAAGTGCACCTGGGGCGAAAAGCAGACAAGTGTGCAGTATGAACAAACTCGATCTCACAAAGGTACTTGGCCAACTGAGCACACTTGTGCTTCTCAAACATCCCCATGAAAGAAGAATGGAGGCTGATGCACCTTCATCCACACTGAGCTAGAGACCAGGAGACAGGATGCACGGACCTTGTCACTGCTTTGCTGCTTTATGTCAGGCAACCGACTTAAATTCTTTTGCCTCAAATGATCAAGGCAGATTCTTTTGGGGAGTTGTGATCAAATGTTAATTGATCATGGAAAAATGATTACAAATTCCTGCTTGACAATGCCATCAAAATAGAAATTATTCTGCAATGTGAAAAAAAAAGTCAAGATTCAAAAACCAATTGCTCTCAGCATATCATAAAAATTCTATTTTATAACAAACTGTGCTTTTCAGCAGACATTAAAATAACGTCATCTTCTTTCCTGTCAGTCCTTTCCTACTCTAAGGACACAGTGGAAGCACAGCAGGAAACATACGCTGAGCCAGTAACTGTGACACAACTCTTCTCTGCCGGAGAGGCTGAAACAGAAAATCCTAAAAAAGTACTTGTACGGGGATTTGCACAACTATGTCAGCTGTCACAAGGGTAAATAATTTTCTATCTCCCAGGCCTTGAAGAACTAAAAGCAGAAACTGAGCTTTGTAAAATACTTTCTGAGTGGCCAGCTTTGGAGGCACGGCCTGATGCCTGCTGAAGGTCTGGAGCAGTCAACTGACTAATGCACACATTTGAGGGAGAGACGATCCGTGTGCTGATGTCCAAGTTAGGAACTCCCAGCTTGGAATCTTTATTCTCCTACTGACTTGGCACTAGATCTAACTTTTTTATGTAAATTTTTTCCAGTGGGGAATAACAGACTCCAAAGATAATATAAAGTAATGATCCCCAGGAAGACAGCCCAAATCACAGCTGGTCTGTACACAGCTGATTCATCCATGAAGGTAAAGTTTATACACAGGAAAGGTTGGGCTCCTAACATATTTGCACAGTTTTCACTACTGTAAGGTAACTTTGTAACTTTAGATTTGTAATGCTTTGACTTTAGATTTATTCACTAACATTAAAGACTAGTTACAGGGCTAGTTCCGTCTCTAAGGATGGAAAAACCATTTCTTCTAAAGATGAGCCGTCCAAACCTTTCCACTTGTTTTCCTCACTCCCCAGATTTCCTGGTCAGGAACAGTGACGACTGGGAAAAGGGGTGCAGCAAGGGCTCCTGAGCTCCACTATTTGCTGTCTGGCTACCACAGATGGGGACCCTGGGCACAGCATCACAACCAGATTTTCTTGTGTTCTGCTTTTTGATTAGTAAAATATACCAAAATACATAAATGCCTTAGCCTTCAAAATGGTTGCCATGAGAAACAGAGCACAGTTCTCAATTATTCTCATGAAAACATCTCTGGAACTGCTTTTTAAAGAAGTTTATGGACTGAGACTTTTAAATTATACCAGAGGATCAATTTTGCTTCTTGTAATATTTATTATATTGTTTAAATTAAATAAGATTTGCTCATTAAGTATTTTAATATCCCTAATTTTTTTTTCCCCCCCGGAGACAGGGTCTCGCAATGTAATTCAGACTGGCCTGGACTCACTATGTAGCCCAGGCTGGCCTCAAACTCGTGGCTATCCTCCTGTCTCAGCCTCCCAAGTGCTGGGATTATAGGCATTTGTCACCACACCTGGTTAATGTTCCTAATTCTGAAGACAGGACTTTGGTTATGTAATTTAATTAAAAATTGAATAAAAACCTCACATTTATCCTAATGTATAAAATTTTTTTTTTTTTTTTTTTTTTTTTTTTTTGGTACCAGGAATCAAACTCACAACCTCACGCTTGCCAGGCAGGCGCTGTGCTGCTGAGCTATATCCCCAGCCCCAAAATTAAATTTAATACTTTGGCCACATGGATCCATGTGACTGCTGACCCATCTCCAAATTCAAATCTGTACCAAAAATGCAGAGATTTGCCTTTGATAAGAAGAGTCAAAAGAACACCCGGTCAGGTGGGCATAGTGGTGCACCCATGTAATGCCACTACTGTGGGAGGCTGAGGCAGGAGGATTACAAGTTCAAGCCCAGACTGGGCAAACTAGTGACTTAGCAAGACCACGTCTCAAAATAAAAAATAAAAAAGGGCTGTCGATGTCACTCACTACAAAGGTTGTGGGTTCAATCCTCACCCCCCCAAAAAATGCTAAAAACAAATGAAACACACACAGTTGGTTCTGATAGTGATTCAAAAGGCAGAGATCAATGACAGCAGCATCCGAATAAGTGACCAACCACCCAAGGTGGTGACTCACAGTGGGATAACTTGCACTTAGCGGTTATATTCTAAACCGAAAAAGTAAAGGCCACTCACTTTATAAACATAGCTTACACTTCATTATAAAGAATCAAAGCCCTGTACTGGATAACAAAAGACAGTTTGAGGGTTTTGACACCAACATCATGAAGTAAGTCGGGGTAGTGAAGCGGACTCTGACAGTGAGCTGCAGAGAAGGCAGCAAAGCCTCGAGGTGGTGGACAGCTCCTCTAACTCCCAGGGAGTCTCGGTGGGAGGAGTATCGAGCGGGACGCTCCCCACTCCTTCCTACAGGGCCTTCGCCTTGGCTCCCTCCCAATGACCCCTTACCACAGCTGTTCTACCTTCCTGTCAGCAAACTGTGCCCAGCCACACCCTGCGACGACCGCGAGCTGGGAAGGAGCACGCTTCACCTGCGTGGTGCTCTGCTCGTGCTCCGCGGACGGCGGCCAGACGTGTGAGCTTTCGTCTTTGGAGTCCATCTCTTCCTGCGGGACAGCTCCGCGTCTGGGCCACTTACAGCAGCACAGGGCGGAGGACAGTCACCTGTCCAGCACGCGCGTGTTCATGAAGGACAGAAGGGTCTGTCTGCAACATGCCTGAGGAGACAGGAAAGGAGCCAAGATTTCAAGTAGGTAAATACATTTCAATAAATTACCATTTCAGCCACAAAGAAGGGGAAAAAAAGCTTTGTTAAAAAGCAACATACCTGGGCAGAAAGGTAAAAATGAAGAAATCACTTGTAATAACGATACAATGTATTGCTGTGTTCCAGGCACTCCGTGTGGGTGTATAAGCATACGTATACACACTGACTACACACACACACACACACACACACACTCTACATAAAGGTAATCTTAGTCCACTTAAGAGGAACCAGTTCCTTAGATGCTAAATGTAGGCAAGCGACAGGGTCACACCCAAGTCTGACTGCTGCATAGCCAAGCTCTGTCTTGGTAGATGCTGACAATCTACACCACTGCTACTCCAAACGAACAACGGAATAATGAAAATCACAAAATAACGGGGAAAGTGGAAGGTGGAGGGACAGAGATTGCTTGGGCCACAATTTGGTGAATACAAATATAAGCTGCTCTCCGTTTGGTCAATACAGGACTGATGAGTGACCAAATCAAAAGCTTTACTGAACATCAACATGTAGAAAATCTCTATCTCAAAACCTCGTTCCTTTTCAAAACAGACTTTTTTAAGGTAAAATCTTCCCTTTCGACGATGACAATACTACACTGACATTTTAAACATCATGGGAGATTTGCTACATTCCAAGGGCAACAGCCATGCCTGATGTACTTCCTCCTAACCTCCCGTCAAAGTAACACACAAACAGGAAAAGGTAAGATGGTCAGGACACCTGTAAAGTCAGACAGGAAAGACCGCTGCCAACACCGGGGCAGAATTTCCTCCGTTATTCACGGGAATATGCTCAGAAGCACATGCTTAGTCTACACAGGCTCTAACCTTTGAGCTAGGATAAAGCCCAGAGAAGACAGACAGACACCGGGACAGCCCCTGCCTTTGCTGACTCCGGAACACAGGCACTGCCATGCTCACACAATGGGAGCCCCTCGGAGCCATGCGGGCCTGCCATTCTCATCTGCCATCCTCACCCCACTCCACAGCACCCAACTCCATGCTCACTCACCTGGCGTCCGCCCTAGTCTTCCTGCCCTCATTCGAGAGCCCTTACAACACTGCCATGTTCACCAGCAGCTAAATGTATAAACAAATACTCTGGAAAAATGGGAATATTCTATCTTGAATCTGGCTTGGAATGCTGGTTATAAGAATAATACATGCGTCAAAAGTCATCAATCTCAAAATATGTGACTATCAGTCATCAATCAAAATATGTGAATTTTATCATTTGTAAATTATAACTTAATAAAGGTGATTTTTAGAAAAATTCCTCCCTTGGTATTTTAAAAATGTATAAAAAATATTCAGGGTGAATTATCTATAGTATATAGATTATACCACGACAAAGTTATTTAGAAAAACAAAAAATATTTTAAAATTTAGGAATAGCTGGGCATGGTGGCGCATGCCTGTAATCCCAGCACTCGGGAGGCTGAGGCAGGAGGACTGCTGAGAGTTCGAGGCCAGCCTGGGCTACATAGGGAGTTCAAGGCAGCCTGAACTATATAACAAGACCCTGTCTCAAAAAACAAACAAACAAATAAATAAATACAAACCTAGGAATAAATGTCATCAATAATATAAAGATGTATATGAAGAAAATTTTTAGATTATGCAAAAGGATCAGTTATTACAAAATCAGAACATGTTCCATGTAGGAAACTTTTCCTTAAAACATTTTTTTGTAATTTTGAAATAATTTCAGGCAAAAATACTACAATGAATTCCTGTATTTATTTCCTCAGATTCTTCAAATGTGCCCCCACCCCCACCCTGGGCCTTGCAACACAGCCCAACTGGACTTCAACTCAGCCTCCCCAGTGCTGGGACTACAGGTGTGCACCACCAGGCCCAGCTTCATTTTTTCCACCCTGAAATATTTAAGTGTAAATTGCAGACATAATGCCACTTACCCCTAAATTTTTAAGTGCCTAATTCCTAAAAACAAGACCATTTTCTTACAGCCACAGTAATATTACCAAAGTCAGAAAAACAACACTGAAACAGCAATATTTCCTAATTTACAGACCTTATTCAATTTGCCTAATTAAAGTCCTTTATAAGCCAAAGAAACATTTTTTCTTCCAGTCCCAGATCAATCAGCACTGCACACAGCGTGTTCCACGGCAGTGTGCCTTCAATCCCCTTCAATCCAACAGTCGGTCTCCTGCTCTTTTTCAGTCTCCTGTGACCTTGACATTTTTAAAATATACAGGTCATTTATGGTCCAGAATGTTCCTCAATTTTAGTTTGTCTGATGTCTTCATAGTTAGATTCAGGATATGTATTTTTAGCAGGAATACCACCAAAGAGATTCAGTGTCCTCTGACAAAGGAATTTGGGATTGTTTCTCCCCAGCTTGGTTCTGATTGCCTGATACTTGGCTGCTGCGGAGGCCAGGCCAGCCAGCCCAGCCCCTCACAAAACCTGCAGGGCCGGAAGAGCCTGGCTGTCATTGTTTTCGTTCTAGAGTGGGAATCTGCCTTGGAAACTGAGGATAAACCTGTGGGATCTGAGCTGTCTCCAGGCTGATAACGCCAAAGCCAAAGGGATTGGAGGCTGCCCTGCTGTCAAGAGCTGCAGAACTAACTGGGAGCGGGGCGGGTGAGGGGCAACTCCCACACATTTGAGCACAGAAGTTTTCGGTGTTGATTACTGAGCCAGAGTATAGGAGTAAAGTGGTTTTTTTCCCCTACTCACTCAAGATGATGAAAACACATTACAGTAATTCAAAAAGTGTCTGCGCTGGGCGGTAGCTCAATGGAGAATACTAACCTCAGCATGAACGAGGCCCTGAGCACCACCCTCAGCACCACCACCACCAAAAAAGGAGGGTCTGGAGGCCAAAACTGTGACACAGGATACCCAGTTAGTTTCACTTTGTGTTTTTTAGTTTGTTTTTGGTGTGTGTGGTACTAGGGATTGAACCCGGGGTCTTCGCGCTGAGCTATATCCCCAGCCCTTTTGTTTTGTTTTGTTTTTTATTTTGAGACAGGGTCTCACTAAGTTGCTGAGCTATGCAGGCTGGGCTTGAACTTGTGATATTCCTGCCTCAGCCTCCCAGGTTGCTGGGATTACAGGTGTACGCGACCACACAAACCTAGTTCTTGTTCTTTAATATATGGCTACAAGACTTTAAGATACGGTCTATATTAACTAAATTATTTGAAACACCAGTGTAACATTATGTAAATATTTGTTGCTTAATAAATTCTTCAGGAAAAGTAAATTCTAAGTATGACCCTACTACTAACTAAGCAAGTCCCCTTAAATCCTTTGGGCACCAGGATCTTCTGCAAAATGTGTTTATAGAATGGTTTCTAAAGTCTATTTCAAAGACTAGGGATGTCTATCGCTGGTACAGTGCTTGCCTAGCATACACACAGCCTTGGATTAGATCCCCAGTACTGCAGGCAGAAATAAAGGTTGCAGGGGTAGAAAAGAAGCATATTCTAGCCTTCAGCTGAGACGGGAAGCAGAAGAGTAGAGTAGAAAACCAGCAGGGTCTGAAGAGAACATTCTGGTTTCTGGATGGGCTCAACCACTTATTCATTTATCATGGTGGCCAAATCACTTATGTGCTCTGAGACAGGTCATCATCGTATGCAAAATGGGAGGTGATAATGACCTCCTAGAGTTACTGGCTTCAATATCTGCACTGAAAAAATGAAAATATATCAGTGTACAAAAAACAGAAAGAGGGAGCCAGGGATATAGCTCAGCGGCACAGAGACTGCCTGGCAAGAGCAAGGTCCTGAGTTCGATTCCCAGTACCAGGGGGAGGAGGGGACCAGAAAGAAAGTGGGGAATGGTGGCACTCACCTGGAGTCCCAGGTACTCCAGAGGCTGAGGTAGGAAGATCACTTGAGCCCAGAAGTTTGAGGCCAGTCTAAGCAACACAGCAAGACCATTTCAAAAAACAAACAAGAACCTTGCCTTCTTAAGGCTTCCATCTATGATGAATGTGATCACTATGTATATCTAAAATGTATCAATAAAATCTGAAAAAAAAAAAAAAAAGCCTTCCAATCTAGTTACTTTTTTCTTGAACAGTGTTGTAGAGTGGAAAAGTGGGAGCTTTAGAACCTGACAGATCTGGGTTCTAAGCCTCCTAGTACTTGTGATGTTAGTAATCACACACTCTGATCCTCAGTAGCCTCACTGGAAAATCCAAATTATCTGTGCTGGTGGTAAATTTAGTAATCTGTATGTACTTCACCGAGTCCTGCATTTTAACACTGCCCACCAGGCAGCTATATGACACTGAGGAGGCTCTTACAGTCCCCATCATCCAGCTGCCTCAAGGACATTGCATGTGACCCTGCTCACTGGTATTCATTGCTGTGTCTGGCCTCACATCAACGAGGTCAGGTGCATGGTCCACACCGGACACACTGACTGCCATTCTAAATGTCCTCAGAAAGATCTCACTAGAACTGGGTGCTGAAACTGAAAGGCATGGAAACAGCAGAAGGGCACCAATTTGGTTAAGGAGACAAATATCCATCATCGGAGTAATAACCTTAACACCTAGGCCTCCATGGGAACCGGGTATAAAAGACAGCCACGTGGATAAAGCTGCATGCTGAGTTATTATCACCGAGATTTGTGAAAAACAATGGCCTGCGCCACAGGCCAGAGAGAAAGCCCCAGCATCCAGATCAGCACAGGCAGGCGTCAGACGCTCACTGCAGACTCCTGAAGACAGTGTTTGCCTTCTTTTAAGAATGCCATCCCGGGGCTGGTGAGATGGCTCAGCGGCGTAAGCGCCTGCCTGGCAAGCGCGAGGGCCCGAGTTTGAGGGCCCGAGTTCGACTCCCGGAACCCACATACGAAAAAAGGGCTGGTGATATCGCTCAGCGGCATGGGCGCCTGCTGGCGCGCAAGGTCCTGAGGTCGACCACCCCCCCCGTACCCACAAAAAAAAAAAAAAATGCCATCCTGAGGCTGGGGGTGTGGCTTGGGATCGAGGACCCACCTAGCCATGTGAGGCCCTGGGCTCAATCCCAGCACCGCCCCCCAAAAAACAGCCACAGCCACTCCTGATAGCACAAAGAATGGCACCGGAGGGACACCACTAACAACCCCGACTCTGGGTCAGAAGAGATGCTAAAGAAGTCAGACTCTTATAGTGACGAAATTTTAGTCATTCCTCAACTCATTTCACTTACATTTCTCCTTTCATGCATAGATAATGATAAAATAAGCCAGGTGTGGTGGCACATGCCTATAATCCCTGCACTCCAGAGGCTGAGGCAAGAGGATTGCCATGAGAAAAAAATAAGAATAAATAAATAAATAAATAAATAGATAAATAAATAAATAAAAGTATGTAATAAAAATTCTAAGGGACAAAAAGCACTGGTGCCTGAGTTTAATTAGGGCTTTTTCCTTTCTTTCTTTTTTTTGCAGGGGGGGGGGGTGTTTGTTTTTAGAGACAGGGTCTTGCTATGTAGGTTAGGTTGCCCTTTAAGTCACTAGTAGCCCAGGCTGGCCTCAAACTCAGAGCAGTTCTCCTGCCTCAGCCTCCGAAGTGCTGGGATTACAGGCATGCACCACCATGCCTGGCTCTTTTTTTTTAAGTTATACATAAAATAATTGTGTATCTTACCATTAGCATCTTAGATTCAATAAAACATGGCAACATTTGAGATCACATAACATAATGATAAACACTGAAGGAAAGCCAGCAAGGTTTTCCATGCCTGGTGGACATCAAACACACTCCTTAGTACCCGGACGGTACTGGGGATAAAAAAGGTGAGCAAACCTTGTTCCTACGGAGCTCACCGGCCAAGGGAGGAGATGGCTTCCCAGCTCACCCCAGAAGACATCCCGAGGGTGACTGTGAGTAGCTGGACACGAGAAGGAAAGAAAAACTCCCACTTCTTCAACAGGCTCAGAGGCAGGGCCAGGTGCCGCTGTCTTACCTGATGTGCCCAGCCCGCACAAGCACCCCTTTCCTGGGCGGCCGAGTTCCCATGCTGCCCCATCCTTCCATCACCCACTACACCTCACCCCACCATCCCTGGGCCCTTCCTAGCCACAGCCACAACCACAGAAACCCCAGGACTCGGCGTTCTGAAGCTCCTTGTCTTACTGCTCACATGTAGAGAAGGAAAGAGGCCCAACTCTGGCCTCAGAGGTAGATATGAACCAGGCATGATGGCACTTGCCTGTAATCCCGGAATCCTGGGGGACTGAGGCAGGAGATTCACAAATTCAAGTCCCACCTGGGCAACTCAGCAACTTACGGAGACCCTATCTCAAAATAAAAAATTGTTTAAAAGAGCAGGGATGTAGTTCAATGTGAAGGCCCTGTCCCCCCACCCCGTTACCATAAAATAAAAATAATAAAAAATAATCAACAGAGGTTTCTACCCTGGGCTGGTATCTTACATGCCAGATGCATCATTACTGCTGAGGGAAGAAGCATGTCATGTTCCAGAAAATGCACTTACATATTATAAACTAACTAGGAAAACTTTTGGCTCCTTTCCTGCCAGGCAACACTAGACATGACATGCCAAAGAGAAACATTACAGTAAGATGGATAGACCTGCAAAATGATCATAAAAATTATGAGAAAGGCTGGGCATGGTGGCACATCCCTGTAATCCCAGCACTCAGAAGGCTGAGGCAGGAGGATCACTGAGTTCAAGGCCAGCCTGGGCTACAAAGTGAGTTCAAGGGAAGCCTGAACTGCATGGTGAAATCCTGTCTCAAAAAGACAAAAAAAAAAAAAAAAAAAAAAAAAGTATATATATGTATCTATATATATAAATATATATATGTATCTATATATATATAAAATGGAAGAGGCTGAGTCCTGATCTGAAGAGGGAGCTACGGATGGACCAGGTGGAAGCCCAGGATGGAAGCAGATGGGCACCATCTCCACCCACCATGACGGTGGGTAGGGGGCGAAATGTTCTCTTGTTCTCTCCCTGATATTACCCGAGCGCCACCTCTCATACCCACACCCACCCACAGCGCGGGGTGTGCAGAAGCACAGCCAGCCTGAGCTACACAGCCATGGGGAGATGGAAGGCTGCCCAGAGCCGGCCGGGGAGCAGATCCCATGCCAGGAGGCCGGCCAGCCACTGGCCGCTCTCCTGCCACACACTCCCCTGCCACGCACTGGCAAAGCCTCTTCCAGGACAACAGGGAGACGTGCGGGCCTGATGCACCAGCAACTATTTCCTTCGTGAACCTTTCATCCTTCTCTCCATGAATATGTATCAGCTTCACCATAACTCTTGCTGACCCACGCACAAAAAGATCATTCTTCTGGAATACTTTATAGAAATTAGTCTCCATTTAAAGGGGTGACGCTTGAGCTCGATTTAAATGAATTAGCATAAATACTACAGCCACTGGACTACAAATTTGGTTTTGCACAGACTGATAGTAGAGCATGGCTTAGAGTCAGACAGGCTGGCTTAAAACCTTGTATCTGTTACTGGCAGCTTTTAGCAATTCGCTTAATAGCTCTGAGCTCCAGTTTCTTCATCTATACGGATAAAGAACCTAGGGATACAGATGTATAGCCGTTGTAACTAATGTACCTGACACAAAACACTTTCATGCCAAGAAGCACAAAGGAAGCCCTTTTGAACTCACATTTGAGTAGATTCTACCTGGTGACTGAAAAAAGTGATTTTTCCTCTATACAGAGAAAACACCGCCTTATCGAGGCATTCAGTGGTAAAAAGGGGAAAGGAAGACTATGGGCAATCCAATGCTATGACACTGGATAACAAAACTGGTGCTAGCACTAGAAGAGAAATTCCAGGCCCAGGGTCCTCAGGCCTATTCAGACAACGGCGCCCCTGAAGTCACAGCACCATGAAATATTAATATATTTGTTTACATCACAAGATAAGAAGAGCTCACCTTTGTCTAGCACTTACTAGCACCAGGCATGTTCTAGGTACTTCACGGGCGTCGACTATTTCATCCTCACAGTAATCTATGAAGTAGTCTCTTACACCTCACCGGAACGCCCAGTTTGGGTCTTTGTTTGACAGTGTTTTTCTCCATCACTCTACATCAAACTTGTCTTGGATGTAAGATGAGCACCTGAGAGAAAGGTGAAGCGACTCGCCCAGGGCCTCAGGGCTGGGTGAGCAGGCAGCGGTGCTGTGCATGTGCCTGGGCTTGTGGCTGCAGCCCCCCTTGCACCAGACTCTACCACGTCTCTTCCCACAGGTGAGAGCCCGTGGCCCTCTGTTATAATTCCAATAGAAATGACTCCACTAATGAGCCATATAAAAATCACAGCCAACCGCACTTCACTATTTTTAAAAAATGTGAAATTAAGCAACATAAAAGTATTCCCAAGTTTCCCACCAACTTTTTTGCTATTTGTTCATTTATCACATCCTAGAACTAGCTAAGATGATCAACAATAACAACAAAAATTAAGGAAATTTTGTGGGATTGAAAGCCCAAAATTTAACCAACTCTTCTATTTTTCTTTAAATGAAAGGATATCTGAGGATGCAGCTCAGTACCAGAGTACTTGCCTAGCATGCACGAGTTCCTGGGTTTGATCCCTGGCACAAAAAAAAGAAGAAAAAGGTAGGAAGGAAGGAAGCAAGGAAGGAAAGGAGGAGAAAGGAGGGAAAGAGAAAGGAAGGGAAGGGAAGGGAAGGGAAGAGAAGGGAAGAGAAGGGGGGAGGGAGGGAGGAAGGAAGGAGAAAAAGGAAAAGAAGAGAAGGCAAGCAAGCCAGAGGGGGAGAGAGAATGCACTTTTTGCACCTTTAGAACACTAGTGTTTTAGGGGGACGGTTGAGAACCAATCATGCAGAGTAACTTCTGTTTCATACACGACAAGCCCAAGAACCAGAGAGCCTGTTTGAATGAATCACTTCAACCAAGGGAAACACAAAAATCAGAGCCCTACACTTCCAGCTCTCTTACTCTGGCCGCTGGATGCACCATGGAAAGAATTTAGAGATGTCCTTACAAGAGAGTCCTGCTATTACATGTTGGTCCTAGCTTTGTTTTTATTTCTTCAAGCTTACTGTCCTGCAGAGAAACAGTCTTGCACTCTGCAGCTCACCAAGCTTTGCCAGCATTCATGACAGCCTACAAATGCAGAGAAAGGCAGAGCAAGAAAAGCAGTGACCCCGATTTAAGAGCGAATGAGATCTGAAGGGCAGTGAGCTGGACGTAAGCTCTGTGCAAAGCCGCAGGAGGGTGGTCGCTCCAGAAGTGGAAGCAACAAGCCCCTCCATTAGGGAAATGTCTTTCACTTTCCAAGGCCTCTCCCCGCAGATACACACCCCATCTCTCCCTCTCCCTCCGACCTACCCTCTTCCTTCCTTCTGTCTTCTTCCTTCTTGTCTCAGACAAAAGTTCTAGATAGAAATTACCTCATTAACAAATACCCACTTTGAAAATTCTAGAGCTAATCATAGGAGGTTACAAAGCCTCAGAATGAAAGCTACACATCAAAGAAAAGTTTGATGCAGAGAATGAAGGAGAAAATCAGTCTCAAAGACCCAAATTAGGCAGCTGAAGCGAAGCGTGGCGAAGATCAAGCACTGTATATTAAGCTCTAAGCAAATAAATGTCCAAGATCTGAACCAACACGGATGAAATCAAGGTCCTTGACAATGAATGAAGGCTCGTGTCACTGAATTAAACAAACCGCTGAGGTAGGAGCCCCCAAGCTAGAACATTCCTAGCGAGGAGGGTATAAGACAACAAGTGCAGAAGTCGAATGCTAATTTTAAGTAATTCCATAACATTTGTACCTATATTCCCTTTAAAATTATGTCACACACTATGTTCTGATTCCCAAAATAAAAAAGCACGTTCTTCATAATTTAATCAAAATAAAATAAAGTTGAAATAAAAAATTTAAGAAACTGTGTGAGGCCCTGGGTTCAATACCCAGTACTGCAAAAAAAAAAAAAAAAAGCAAGTATATGTTGCGGTGACTAAACAAAGCCAGACAGCAAAACTAAACTTATTTAGGGAAATAAGTTCCTTCTTCATAAAATTCATCAAAGTATTTTTCAGCTCTGTAAAATGAAATTAAATGGGGGTTTTTTTGTTTCTTATTTTGCGGGGCTGGGGACTGAACCCAGGATCTTTGCTCTGAGCTACCTCCCCCCACCCCAGCCCTTTTTATGTTTTATTTTGAGACGGGTCTCACTAAGTTGCCCAGTGTGGGCTCAAACCTGCGATTTGCCTGGCTTAGCCTCTCAGAGTAAGTAATGTTTTTGAGTTGTGGAACTCGAAGAAACACAGGCTTAAAAAGGAAGATGAAGTCTCTTGTGAAGATAGAGGAAACTTCTAGATACAGTTCTAAACATTCTGGAGCTGTGTTTAATTGGACACTGAGTGACAAGGGCCCTCTGCCCCCGAGCTGGGTGCGGGACACTCCCGCAGCCCCTCATCTCCCTCATTCAGCAGCACAGAGTAGAGCAGCCAGGGGCAGCCCGGAGCCACCACAGGGAGGCCCAGGCCTGGCCGCCCCTCCCCAGCGACTGGCTCCAGGCACACGACCTAGCATCGCGCGACTCAGCTTACCATCTGTGTTGCTGAGGGAAGAACGGCGCCTGCTTCGCAGCTGTAAACAGGGTTGAATGAGCCGTTATTTGCAAAGTGGTCAGAGCAGAGTCTAGAATACTGCACCCTTCCTGCAGTTGTTCTCTAGTTTGGGGATGCCCTCAGACCTGGTTCCTGCTAAGCACGCGCGCTGTCCCTGACCGAGCCACACTGCCAGTGCAGCCCTAAATGGTACACGAAAGAAACAAAGATCAGGGTCATTTTTGAGACACAAATTTAAAACAGTACAGCAAGAAGAACTAATGGAAAAAGAGAAGGTATTTATGGTTTAGGTCTAAAATGTCCCCCAGGGGCCAGGGATATAGCTCAGCCGCCCAGCGCCTGCCCGGCAAGTGCAAGGTCCTGAGTTCAATTCCCGGTACCAAAAAAAAAAAAAAAGCCTCCCAAAAATCTTATGTGTGGAAGGTGACAAGATGATGGCAACGCTGTACTCATCACTGGCTTCACCCTCTAATGAGTTGGATAGGTCACGTGCCATAAGGAGGCGGGGCCTCTTGGGGGGTGGCTGTCACTGGGGTGGAACACGCGCTGTCACCGGTTGGCTCCCTTAGGTTGAACAGTTCTCCGCTGCTTCCCCCTTCTGCCCTGTGGCTTTTGTCTTGAAGCCAACCAACCATGGACTGAATTCTCTGAAAAGCATGAGCCAAAATAAATCTCCCGCTTTTTAAAATTGTATCAGGTATTTCATCCCGGCGACAGGAAAACTAATACATAAGGAAATACAAAAGGAAAGAAGCGGGGGGCAATAGAGAAGCAGGAGGAAAAGAGCTGAAGTATTCTAGAAGAGAAAAATAACACTGGGAAGAAATGAGATGAGCGGACAAGAGAAACAACGGCAAAGTCCAAGAAAAAAAAAAAACTAGGTGAGGAGGGGGGGTACTAAAGAAAAGTAAAAATGAAGCAGACTGCTGTGAGTTACATGGGTAAGAAAGATATTGTATAACTAGAAGAAAATTGAACTAATTTTTAAAAACAAAACAAAACTAGATTTCAAAATAGGACAAAGGGGCCAGTGAGATGGCTCAGCAGCACAAGCGCCTGCCTGGCAAGCGCGAGGTCCCGAGTTCGACTCCCGGTACCCACATAAAAAGGAAAAAAGGGCCGGTGATATCACTCAGCGGCACAAGCGCTTGCTGGTGCTCGAGGTCCTGAGTTCGACTCCCGGTACCCACATTTAAAAAAAAAACAGGACAAAGGAGGAACCTTGGCCGGCTTCTCCTGCTCCGAGATTTGTGGTCCTTCTGCTCTTCGCGCCAGGCAATCATTTTCCTACTTTTCTTGTGTGAAAAGGGCTTCAGGGACTTTCAACTAAGGATTTTCTTCTATGAAAGAAGGTTCTTTTCTCCATTCTGAGTTGCAACACCCCTTTCTTCATGCCTCAAAAGGGGCACGCAAGCCAATCTTTCTTCGTATGACCCAAGAAATGCGCACTTTATTTTTTAGTTCAGGTAAGAACTTTTCATGTACCAAAAACAAAGCCAGATCCTCCCAGCCCATTCAGCAGTCTGCTCGTAAATGTATTAGGACCCCACCAGGTCCTTCAAAAGAGCCTTTGCCATTTACTCAAAGAAAAGAAAAACCCAGGTTAAGAGACTTGTCGGGAGTCTGAGTCTGACAATCCTACATGAAAATCCCCAAGAGTTCAAAAGGAACCAGCGCTCAGTGAGAGTTCTAAGGAATGACAAACCTTGATGTCTGCCTTTTCCTTTGTGTAAAGGATAGCTGATTGGCTGGCGAAATGGGAAGGCATTTTCTGAGAGGAATCTGTCTGGGGTCCTCTCTTCTACCCTCACAAGACAGTAGGCAGAAACTGAAAAGCAGCAGAGTGTATCCCTCCCTCAATAAGTGCACAAATCACCATCATCCTCTGACTTGAGACACAGAAAGTAAATGTGCGTGGCTCTTGGAACAGAGTATTACCAATCCGAGAAGCCGCCCAGTGCTCTCCCCCAAGGGTGTCCCACCTTCCGGGTGCAGCGCTGCAGTGGGAGAGCGGACTCCAGGGTGGTCCACAGCGGGCAGGATCATGCAAGACTGCTAAGACCACCCTGCCCCAGGGTCTCACCTTCCAAGGCCTGAAGGAAAATGTTACTGTGCGTCTTAGAGCTGCTCCTCCTTGGGGGCCCTGGATTCCAGCTTCAGTCTCTCCACCAACATGAAACCACCGAACACCCCGCCCTTCTATTCCTCTGTATTTCATTTGACTTCTCGATTTTTGACTAGCACAGCTTGGTCAGCAAATCCCTCCAGGGGAAATCAGAGCTGGACTTCCATCTCACTTCCCTGGACCTTGCCTGTTTCTGGGGTGCAGCCCCCAGCTCTAATTTCTTATCTCCTCAGTCCCATGAGACTGCCTAAAACTTCTCAGGCTTCTCTGTCTCTTAGCAGCTCCTTCCTCTGACCTGCTTCCAGCCTCTTGTCCTACTCCAAGGTTCGGAAAACACTCCGAGTGAAAAAGCACTACAGGAAGTTAGGCTTGCTCCCCAGGATCTGAGCAAGACGAGGCCACCTCGGCATGAAAGTGGGGGCAAGCCCAAAGGGGTGTGACTGTGAAAGACACTTCTCCTTTTACCTTATAATTGTACGGTGAGAACCTGGTAAGAAAAACACTGTCACATGGCATATCTGACAAGACAAAGCAGTCTTGTAACCAAGAACTTTGAAATTAAATGATTTGAATGACATATTCTTCCCACATGTGTTGTTTTCCACATAACCTCTTAAAAACTATTCACAGAGGGCTGAAGATATAGCTGAGTGGCACAGCACCGGCCTGGCAAGCGTGAGGTCCTGAGTTTGATTCCCAGTACACCCCCCAAAAAAAAAACAATTCACAGAATACAAATGAAATCCATTTCTTTAAGTCATTATGAAATATATGTCCACAAAATGCCAATCATGGTCTAGATGTGACCAAGCTCTTTAGCTCCAGAAACCAGAAGAACCAGCCTTTTTCTCACATTGTTTTGCACTACTGTCCTGACAAGACTGATTGTGTTTACCAGAGAGTATGGACTACTTCTCAAATAAACTTTCAAAATTCTGACAATAGTATTACAAGGCTGGTTCAACACTTGAAAATCAGTATAACATATCACATATCAACAGAATAAAAAACAAAAATGATCATCTAAGGACAGAAAAAATTTTTGACAAAATCCAATACTCTTTCATAAAAAAAAGTGCTAAACAAGCTATGAAGAGAAAGGACATTCCCAGTTTAATAAAAGCCACCCACAAACCCCACAATTAACAGGATACTTAATAGTGAGAGACTGGCTGCATTGTCCCTAGGAATAAGGAATAAAATAAGAATGTCTATTCTTCCCACTTCTTTTTTAACTGATACGTAAAAACTGCACTATTTATAAGGTACCATGTGCCATATACATATTACAGTGTCCAAATCAGAGTAAATATATCTTCTTCTTTTTAGTGAATGTCCTACTAAGGCAATTAGGCAAGAGGAAGAAATAAGAGACATCTAGATTATAAAAGAAAAGGTAAAACTATCTCACAGATGACATACTCATAATAAAAATCTTAAGAAATCCACTAAGAAACAGTTAGAACTAAAAAATTCAATAAGGTTACAGAATATAAGATTAATATACAAAAATCAGTAAAATAATATTACAAGAAGCAACACAAAAATTAAATTAAGAGGGGGCTGGTGAGATGGCTTAGCGGCGTAAGCACCTGCCTGGCAAGCGCAAGGGCCCGAGTTCGACTCCCGGAACCCACATAAAGAAAAAAGGGCCGGTGGTATCACTCAGCGGCACGGGTGACTCCTGGCGCACGAGGTCCTGAGGTCGACCCCCATACCCACACACACACAAAAAAATTAAATTAAGATAACAATTGCAGTCACAGTAGCATCAAAAGAATAAAACATTTAGTAATAAATTTAGCAAGTGAAATGCAAAACTTGAAAATTACAAACATTATTGAAAAATATAGAAGATCTAAACAAATGGGAAAACATTCCGTGTTTATGGATCAGACTTCAAATTGTTATATGATAATACTACCAAACTGATCTACAGATTCAGTGCAATCCCTATCAAAATTTCCACTGATACCTTTGTAGAAATTGACTCTAATATTTGCACAGAACTGCAAGGGACCCAGAACAGTAAAATCAACCCTGAAAAAGAAGAAACTAAGACTCATTTCCCATTTTCAAAACTTCCTATAAAACAGTGGTAATAAAGGGATATAGCTCAGTTGTGCAGCACCTGCCTGGCAAGTGCGAGGTCCCAAGTTCAATTCCCAGTACCAAAAAAAAAAAAGTATCCCACTGACACAAAGACAGACATATGGATCAACAGAATAAATTCAGAGTCCAGAAATAAACACATAAAATATCTATGCTTAATTTCTTTTAAACAAGGGTAGGAAAAAATAGTCTTTTCAACAAATGGTGCTGGGACAATTGGATTTTCATGAACAAAAGAATTAACATTCCCCAATTACCCCAGAAATAACACCAAGAATCAGCAAATGGGATTATATAAAATTAAAAGGCTTCTGCATAGCAAAGGAAACAACCAACAGAGTAAGAGACAACTTACAGAATGGAAAAAAAATTTTTGCCAGCTATTTCTTCGATAGAGGACTAATATCTAGAACATATAAAGAACTCAAGCCGGGCGTGGTGGCTCATGCCTGTAATCCCAGCACTTGGGAGGCTGAGGCAGGAGGACTGCTGCGAGTTCAAGGCCAGTCTGGACTAATAGTGAGATCCTGTCTAGGAAAAAAAAAAAAAAAAAACTCAAAAAATATTAGACCCCCCCCCAAATAAAAAGACCCAATCAAAAAAGAAAAATAGGCAACGAAAATGAATGGACACTTCTCAGAAGAAATACAAATGGTCAACAAGTACCTGAAAAAATGTTCAGCACCTTAGATCATTAAATAAATGCAAATCAAAACAACACTGAGATTCCATCTTACTCCAGAAAGAATTACTATCATTATGAACTCCAAAAATAAGAAATGCTGGTAGGGTTGTATGGAAAAAAGAACTCTTCTCCACTGTTGGTGGGAATGTAAACTAGTACAACCACTATGGAAATCAGTATGGAGATTCCTCAGAAAAACTAAAACGAGAAATTTCATTTGACCCAAAATCTCTTTGGGGTATCTTCCCAAGAGTTAAAGGTATCATATTTCAGTGATACATACACCATGTTTATAGCAGCACAACTCACAACAGCTAAATCTTGAAAACAGCCTACCCATCAACAGATAAATGGACAAAGAAAATGTGGTATTCAGACACTGTGGAGTACTACTCAGTCATAAAGAATATGTAAGAAAATGAATGTACCCAGACACCATAATGCTAAGTAAAATAAATCAGACACAGAAGGTAAATATAACATGGTTTCTCTCATATGAGAAACCCAAAGTATAAACAGTTTAAAGAACAAAATAAAAGATAGATGATAGGAAATAGGGAGGTAGACCTTTTGCAGATGGGAAAGGGTTGAGGGATGGAGGGAGAAGGGAAGGAGAGAAGTGGAAGTAAAAAGCACTAAGGTGTGATATGTGTATGTACCAAATCCCCACAATGTCTGTTTTCATTATGTATCACAAACATGTAATAATTTTAAAAAGATTTTTAGGGCCGGTGATATGGCTCAGTGGCATAAGCACCTACCTGGCAAGTGTGAGGTCCTGAGTTCGACTCCCGGTACACACATATGAAAAAAGGACCGGTGGTATTGCTCAGTAGCACAAGTGCCTGCTGGCAAGCGTGAGGTCCTGAGTTCGACTCCTGGTACCCACATAAAAAAATAAAAATTAAAAAAGATTTTTTTTTTTTTTTTTGGTGGGTACCGGGGGTCGACCTCAGGACCTCGCGCGCCAGCAGGGGTCCGTGCCGCTGAGCAATATCACCGGCCCATTTTTCGTATGTGGGATCCGGGAGTCGAACTCGGGCCCTTGCGCTTGCCAGGCAGGCGCTTACGCCGCTGAGCCATCTCACCGGCCCGAAGATTTTTAAAAATAATTAAGTTGAACCTTATATACAAAATTTAACTTAAAATGGATTGAAGATCTATAGAAGCGCAAGACTAAAAAACAAAAGAAAACAAACCCACTTTCCCACTCCACTGCTCAGCTGCCCTCAGCGCCTGCGCTCCACTCTGCAGGCCGACAGAGCTGCCCTCCTAGTGCTTCCATCCCGAGATGACCGCTGCCACCCCCAGGTTCACTCTGCAGTCGTCCTCTGACCTAGCCTCTCCCTGACATTCAGACCCTCCTTAAAACCCTTTCCTGGGTTCCCCAGCACTGAACTTCTCTGGTTTTCCTCCCATCTCACTGCGTCTCCTCCATAACCTCACCTGCTGTCATAATCTCCAGAGGCTGCAGGCCCGGCTTCTTCCGCATCTTCCTTCCCTCGTGCAGCTTTATCCCTCCCCGGCCCCATCCACCCGCAGGACTTTGGCAGTAGCTGTCTCCTTGTGGATGCCTGTGGCCAACACGGTCAAACATCTCCCTCCTCCACCCCATTCACATCTGACAGTCAGTGTGATCTCAGAGGCCTTTCTAATCGTCCTCTCTCACATGACTCTCCTTTAACACTGCACAGATTAACCATCTATTAAGAGGGCTGGGGGCTGAGTATAAATGTAGCTCAGTAGTAGAACCTTAGCTTAGTAGTAGAGCTTAGTAGTAGTAGTAGTAGAGCTTAGCTTGAGAGTGGCCTTGAGTTCAATCTCCAGCTCCAAAGAAAGAAAAGAAAAGGAGAGAAAGAAAGAAAGGGAGGGAGGGAGAGGACGTAGCTCAGTGGTAAGTTATGTACTTAGCATACCCCAGGCCCTGGGTTGGGTCTCCAGCACCAAGGCGGGGGCTCCATCTGTATGCATTGTCTCTTTCCCATGGGACCAATGACAGGAGGGCACCGCCTGACACAGAAGTATCCTCAGCACCTAGAACCACGCCCGGTGCCTCAGGCTGTCCATAAACGCTCCCAAGTGAACTCAGTGCAGTCTTCTCCTGTCTTAGGAGGGTAATTTGATACTTAACAAAAACACTCTCAGGATGAATTCTCATAAATTAAAATTGTATTGCTATTAAACGTGATGGCATACAACTGCTATCACACTGAAGAGACTGTGTGTACATATATTCTATCGATGTTTATGAGTGAACTTTAATGAGCTGGAAAGAAAAACAACTACTGGAGGGGAAAAAGAAAATTACAGATGACCTTATCTAGCACCGTAACCCAGCAAATGAGAACATTCTGAGGGAGCCTGAACTCATGGCGACAGCAGCTGCACAGGTACAAGGAGCACAGTGGCTCCTAGATACACAAAATCAAAACTAGTCCTTGTAAATGCAGAGAATAACTGAAAGCTAAATATAGTACTAAAATGAAGTTTTTGAGAAACATAATAATACATAATAAGGTACATATCTTTTTTTTTTTTTCTTCAGTACTGGAAACTGAACCCAGGGCCTTCGCACTGAGCTACACCCCCAGACCTTTTCTTTCATTTTTAGTTTTGAGACAGGCTCTTGCTAAATTGCCCAGGTTGGGCTTGAACTTGCAATCCTCCTGCCTCGGCCTCCCAGATAAAGTGCTGGGATTACAGGTGTGCATCACCACACTGAGACGAAGTGCATATCCTGATGTATAATGATATAGTTTCTGAATATTTCCATACCTACAAATTGTGATATGTCCATAACAATGCTGCAAGATTTGTTCTAGTATTTCCGTCCCCTCTGCACATGGATGCTGACTCACAATGTGGACGGCAGGCTAAGGTTGGCCTGGGAAAGTCTACAGTAGGGTAGTTCTGAGACTGGAATGTGGATCCCCTGCCTGCTCATCCAGTGCCTCCAACCTGCATCAGCTAACAGGAGGGGGCAGAGGTGAGGACGCTATGAGAACTGCTGGAATTCACATGCTGCTTCAGTGTAGCTGCCCAAGGTAAGTCCCTACATCATACCTGGTACCGCAGCACCGCCCCCCACGAGCTCGCTGTTGACCAACTTCCTCCTTCATCCGCTGGGAGTGGGAAGCACAGGGATCAGCGGCAGGGGCCTGGCAGTTACTTCACTTCTTACAACTCAACCTCCTCCTCTATAAAGTAAATTAGGAAATAAGGCAGAGCTGGGAAATAAATGAAACAAGGGCTGAGTGTGTAGCTCACTGGTAGCGCACAGGCTTAGCATGTATGAAGCGCTCGGTTCAATCCCCGGCAATAAATAAAACAAACTCATTAATTTAAGTAAGTTAACTATGCAAATGGCAAACTATGGGTGCTTAATGCCACATCTGACACACAGGAAACACCGATGTTCACTGTTGTGATTATCGTGGTCATTAACATAATTAGTAATACACCCCAACAATTCATGTTCATTAGGGGGTTAAAAGGAATGAAGACCGCCATAAGAAAATAAGTACTACCTAACTTTGTCTGTCTTGGATAGACAGAATATACTGGAAATTCAAATCATACAAGTTACCGATTGTAAACCCTCCACCAACAGTAAAGGTTTGTCTAGCTAAGAAAATTACAGCATATTGTAGCTTCAGAAAAATAGTTGAACATACGGCCAGGGGCGTAGCTCAATGGGAGATTGCTTGTCTAGCCTGCGTGAGGATGTGGTCTTGATGCCCAGCACCGCAGGTGCGGGACACTTGGGCCTGGGGCGCGGGGGTTGAGGCGAAACCTTGCCCCGCCCCCGCCCGCACCCACACGGAGCCTGGTGCCTCCTGTGAGAGGGCTGAGAAACCTGGCCAACCCCACACAGAGCCTAGGGCGCTCCGGGAGAGCAGCGAGACCAGCGCCGCTGACCATAGAGCACAGGGCGCCCCGCCCGTGGGCCAGGAGCGAGGTCCCCCCAGGCCCCCCTGCTGCCCTCCCACCCTCCAGTGCCCAATGGGAGAGGAGCGGCCGGGCCGTGCCCCGCCCCGCCCCGCCAGGCCCTGATCCCCGGCTGATGGAACTCGGGACCCACGTCCAGGGGAGTTCTGCTGCGGGACTGAAGCGCTCCCCTGCTGCAGAGACAGGGTGAGAGACAGCCGTGGAGAGAGCCAGACAGCTCTCCTGCGATCCCCTGCGGGGCTCGAGCTCAGGCAGGTAGACTGCAGGGCCTGCAGTCAAATTTGGTGGGGGTAACCTTCAGAGGGGTGGGTGAGCAATGGAACGTAGTCCAGTGGTCTGCTTGAGCTTTTGCACTGCTGCCTACCTCCAGCAGAAATGAGTGGGTGGTTTTACGATAGGTCACTGAGTTGCCTAAGCATCTATACTAAAATCAAAAACCTCTTTGCTCTCGATAACGATGGCTCACCAGTGGTTCCTAGGGTTTGCTAGGATCCAGTTCATATTTGACACCACTGTTGTCACTGACTTTGCTACTGTATCTAAGGTGACATAGTTGGCGCTATCAGTTGGTTTTCTCCGTATGGCAATATCTGGATTATCTCGGGGTCACAAAAAATAATGAAGCTCATTCCGGAAGAACCAGAAAAACTGGACCAGAAAAACTGCAAACCCTAGCACAGAAAGCAAACAAACAAAAAAATAAACATGAGAAAACAAGGCAACAAAATGTCTCCAAAAATTCCCAACTCCACCAAAGCGAATCCAGGGGGTATCAAGGGGGAGGAAATCGTAAGTAACACAGCAGAATAGTCTGAAAGGTTATCAATGGAGAGAACAAAACAGTTCAATAAGGGCGTGCCAATCAGTGTGGAGATTCCTTAAACACCAACCGCTTAACAGTTTACTCCAGCATCATTCCGGCAGTGCATCTGTCCACATACTGACATCCCCAGCGTCACTCGGGCAGGTGTCATTTCAACCAGTAGATTCCTGTATTGAATAAACTTGATAAAATTGTCTTTTTTGTGTGTGTGTGTGGGTACCGGGGTTCTACCTCAGGACCTCGCGCGGCAGCAGGCGCCCGTGCCGCTGAGCGATATCACCGGCCCTTTTTTCGTATGTGGGTTCCGGGAGTTGAACTCGGGCCCTCGCGCTCGCCGGGCAGGCGCTTACACCGCTGAGCCATCTCACCGGCCCCAAAATTGTAATTTTTTTATTTCCTATTATATTATCTTTTTTTTTTTTTTTTTTTTGTGGGTACCGGAGGGTCGACCTCAGGACCTCGCGCGCCAGCAGGCGCCCGTGCCGCTGAGCGATATCACCGGCCCCTTTTTCGTATGTGGGATCCGGGAGTCGAACTCGGGCCCTCGCGCTTGCAGGGCAGGCGCTTAAGCCGCTGAGCCGTCTCACCGGCCCCATATTATCTTAAAAAATTAATGGAGGGGCCGGTGATATAGCTCAGCGGCATAAGAGCCTGCCTGGCAAGCGCGAGGTCCTGAGTTCAGTTCCTGATACCCACATTAAAAAAAATAATAATAATAATAATGGAAAATACACAATTTTTGGTCAGCCGTTACTTAAATAATTGGACTGGTGGGCCGGTGAGATGGCTCAGCGGCATAAGCGCCTGCCTGGCAAGCGCGAGGGCCCGAGTTCGACTCCCGGAACCCACATACGAAAAAGGGGCCGGTAATGTCGCTCAGCGGCACGGGCGCCTGCTGGCGCGCAAGGTCCTGAGGTCGACCCCCCGGTACCCACAAAAAAAATAAATAAATAAAAATAATAATAATAATTGGACTGGTAAGTGGTTAAAAATGGAAATTCCACTTGACCCAGCTAATCCTTTTCTAGTTATTTTCCCAAAAGAGTGAGAGTCATCATATCAGGGATACATGCTATCTATGTTTATAGCAGCACAATTTATAATAGCTAGATCTTGGAAACAGCATACATGTTCATCAACAGACAAATGGATAAAGAAAATGTGGTATTTATATACAATAGAGTACTACTCTGCCATAAAGATAAACTTCAGGCATTCATAAGCAAATGGAAGCAACTTGAGAAACAATGTTAAGTGAAATAAGTCACACATGCGAGCTTATAGCGTGGTTTCTCTTATATGAGAAACCGAAAATATATATATGTATATAGAGAGCAAAATATAAGATAGATAAATAGGAAGTATGGAGAAGTTTAACTCTCCAAATTATTCTGTTGTTTCAAAAATATTTTAAAATAAATGCTAATTTAATTTATACTACTAATTTCTTCTGTTAATCAAAATAGAAGTTTTATCCTTTAATTTGTGTGTTTCTCCTTTGTAAGAATCTTTTTTTGGGGGACCGGGGATATAGCTCAGCAGCACAGCACCTGCCTGGCAAGCAGGAGGTCGTGAGTTCGATTCCCAGTACCAAAAAAAAAGTATAAGTCTATGACTTATACTCTGAGTAACATTATGGCCATTCTTTTTAAGATCATGATATACAGTATATTAACCATTGCTATTCTCTCATTATTTTGATATGAAATTTTGTTTTATTTTTCCATATTAGTAAGAAGTGTTTTTTGTATTTTATTTTTAAATATCTACTTGAATTATATTAAAATAAAATTTTAAATAGTTGAATGTAGGTTTTGTGGCCTGAATTTCGCATCTATTTATCTTTATCTTTTATCATTTAGAAAGCTCCAAACATAACACTCCAAAACATATACCTTTTATGCCGTGTCCGTGAGATACACAAAATTACCTCTACTAACATCTCTGTGGGTTTGTCTCGTTCAGTACTGTGTGTTGAACCTGAGGCCTTCACACTGAACTAGTTTCCAGCTCTTTTTTTAAATTTTGAAACAAGTTCTTGCTAAATCACTATATTGCCCATGCTGGGCTCAAATTTGTAATCCTGCTGCCTCAGCCACAAGTGCTGGGATTACAGGCATAATCTCGAGCTTCTATTATGCCCATTTTTGTAGTATATTTTCATTGTCTCAATTTCATTCAAAATTCTATTGCTATCACAACAAATAATAACTGGTGGTGAGGATATGGAGAAACTAAAATCCTCATATACTTCTGGTGAGATATAAAATGCTACAGTCATTTTGGAAACAATCTGGCAATTCCTCAAAAAGCTACAGAGTTATCAAATGATGCAGTGATTCCTCATCAAGGTATAGTGAACCCAAGAGGAAGGACATATGCCTCCAAAATACTTGGACGTGAATATTCATAGTAGTATTATGAGAGCTAAAATCTGGAAGTAATCCAAATATTCATCAACTAATGATGGATACATAAAATGTGGTCTATCTGTATGCTGTAATAGTATTTGGCCATATAAAGGAATAAAGCACTAGGCTTGCTACAACAGGGAGGGACCCTGAAAGCGTTATGTTAAGTGAAAGAAGCTGGCTACAAAAGATTGCACACTGAACGATTCCATTTATAGAAAATATACAAAATAAGGAAGCCAATAGAGACAGAACATACAGTAGGGTGGCCTAGGATTTGGGAGGAGATGGGAGAATTAACACTGACAACTAAGGGTGTAAGATTTTTTTGGAGGTTATGAAAATGTTCTAAAATTGATTGTGGTAATGACAGTTGTGCAACTGAATAAAGTCATTGAATTGTAAACTTTAAGTGAATTGTATAATATATGAACTACATCTCAATAAAGCTATATTTTTCTTGCAGTGCTAGGACTGAAATCAGGGTGTGTGCATGCTAAGCAAGTGCTCTACCACTGAGCTACACCCTCAACCCAAATTTTCTGTTAAAAATGATTAAGCCGAGCACTTGTTTTTTTTTGTTTTTGTTTTTTTTTTTTTGAGTCAGGGTCTCGCTATGTAGTTGGCCTTGAACTCACTGCCCAGGCAGGCTTTGAACCTACAGTGATCCTCCTGCATCAGCCTTCCAAGCACTGGGATTACAGACATGCAGCACCACACCTGACTTTCTGGCATTAAATCTGTGTGAATTTTTTTTTTTTTTTGGTACCAGGAATCGAACTCAGAACCTTGCACTTGCCAGGCAGGTGCTTGTATATGTGAATTTTCTTTTCTTTTCTTTTTTTTTTTTTTGAGACAGTGTCTTGCTATGTAGTGCAGACTGGCCTTGACCTCACTTATATAGCCCAGGATGGCCTCAAACTCACAGCAGTCCTCTTGCCTCAGCCTCCCAAATTCTGGGATTACAGGCATGCACCACCACACCCAGCAAATTTTCTAGGAAACAACTTGGCTACAAACATCAAGAACCGTTATATAGGGCCGGTGAGACGGCTCAGCGGCTTAAGCGCCTGCCTTGCAAGCATGAAGGCCCGAGTTCGACTCCCGGATCCCACATACGAAAAAGGGGCCGGTGATATCGCTCAGCGGCACGGGTGCCTGTTGGCGCGCGAGGTCCTGAGGTCGCCCCCCCGGTACCCACAAAAAAAAAAAAAAAAAAAAAAAAAAAAGAACCGTTATATACATACACACACACATACACAGAGTGTGTGTAATATTTGCATTTGAGTAAACATGAGGATATTTCTAATGAAAGCTTTTTTTTTTTTTTTTTAACCTGGGCACTGGGAGTCGACCTCAGGACCTCGCGCTTGACAGCAAGCACTTGTGCCACTGAGCGATATCACTGGCCCCTTTTTTCCTTTATGTGGGTTCCGGGAGTTGAACTCAGGACCTCGCACTTGCCAGGCAGGTGCTTATGCCGCTGAACTATCTCACTGGCCCGAAAGTTTCTTGAGAAAGTTACAGAGCAAAAGAAATCAGGGGCATGCTTAGGAACTAGTAACTTTGAGAGAGAAAAACCTCAAAGAGGAGTTAAATCGAGCCTATAGAAGGTCAAAAGTGAAAAATGAAGAATTTAAACTTCACTCAGTTTGTCTTCAGTTTCCAAAGTTCATGAACTAGTTTTACCAGAATCAAGTAGGGTGTTAGGCGAAAGACAAATTCCAGCATCTCACTCCTGAACATTTTGAAGCAATCAATTGCAGAGGTAGGAAGAAGCACAAAAATCTCTGTTCATTAAGCCTCCCCGGGTAATCCTGGTGCCAGCCAGATCTAACTCCTACGCAGCAAAGAAAGAAAAATATCTATCACGGCAATGACACGTTTTGAAAAATTGTTTTTGAAGCAGTATGAGGGACTGAGGCCATGACCTGCCTTTGGTAACCAAGGGGCAAAGATTACAGCTAGTTGGGCGTGGTGGTGCACGCCTGTAATCCCAGCACTCTGGGAGGCTGAGGCAGCAGGATCAAAAGTTCAAGCCCAGCCTGGGCAATTCAGGCAGAGCCGGTCTCAAAAAAAAAAAAAGTTCAGGATGTAGTTCAGTGTGAAGGCCCTAGGTTCAATCCCCAGTAATAAAATAAACAAACGAAAATAAGATTACCGCTCTGAATTCTTACTCCAATTTAGTGGCATTAGTAAGTATTCTTAGTCAAACTTTCAAGGGCCAAAGCTACCATTGTTAAAATAAAAAAAAGAAAAAAACTTTTTTTATTGCTAGACACAGTCTTCGCAAGAACCCCTACACCTTTCTTCCAAACATGCAACTCACCAGTTTCCCTAATATATTTGTGTGGTCTGTGCATCTTAGGATTCTGAACAGGCTGGAGTAAATACGCTCTTCCCCGCCTTGTGCTCTCAGCTTCCTTTACCACATGCACTGTAGACCTGTCGATACACCTGAGAGGAGCTTTACATGCGAATATGGACTTATGCAGGACACCCGAAGACTGAAAGACTGCTGCACAGGACTCGAGTGAGACCAGGCACCTGTGTTTTCACTGTGGATACTGGATTTACAAAGTTCCACACGCATTCTCCCTCCAGTTCCCTTTTGAACAACAGCATTCATTCACGAGATGGGGGGTAAGATACCACCCATCCGCACCCTGGCCCTGTGCACAGAAAGCTATCTGGCCCACATATTTCGAGGTATTTTGCTGAAGCAGCTCCGCAGTGACTAAGCAGGAGCCTTTAGGGCTTTTCCGTGACCTGAAAAGCCTTCCTTGCAGGTGGTTCTGTGACTATGACTCAACAAATCACAGCCCAGTCTCTGGATAAAACCCTGCATAATGTAAAAAGAGGCATCATCTTAAGTAATAAGCTGTTTCCTCAATAAATTCAAGTGTTTTGAAATGTTTTGACTGAAGAAAAATAATTTAACTATTACTACGATTGCTTCGAGGAAAATTGTTCTGGAGCACAATTTTCATAATTTAACACTGTATTTGTAATATAAGAGAAAATAGTGTAATTACTTGCTCACTCTACCTCAGTGCCTGAAAAATAGTCTTTTATTCAGAGAAACTGGACCATAACTCTCAGCAAGAATAAGCAAATTGATACTGGTTTGCAGCCATTCCCTTTACTGCCAACTCACACCCCAATAAACAGGTTAATGTGGCTGCACCTGTTTTTCATTTTCAAATTTTCATTCCTCAGCCTCAGTCCCTTAACAAAGATAAATGTGAAACATGAAATAGTTAAATATATATATATATATATATATATTTTTTTTTTTTTTTTTTTTAATTAACAAGATGGTGAACCCAGAGAGATCCCAGGTAGATGACACGTTAAGGCTGTTATAGCCTTCATGAAAATTCTTTAAGGCCCTGGGTTCAATCCCCAGTACAACACACACACACACACACACACACACACACACCCTTACTGCCATATAATTAAGACTTAAAACCTAAACCAGATGCAGAGGCACATGCCTGTAATCCCATATAGTACTAAATGGAGGCTGAGGCAGGAGGGTAACAACTTTGAGTTCTACCTGGGCAATTTAGCCAGACCTGTTTCAAAATAAAAAGGACTGGGGATCTAGCTCAGTGGTAGAGTGCCCCAAGTTCAAACCCCAGTACTAGAATTTAAAAACTAAAAAAATAAAATAAAATAAAATAAGCCACCTATAATCTACCAAATTTTAACCTTCTCCATCATAATAAAACTACTGTAGTAGATAGGCCAGCAATCTCTGGTCTAGTATTCAGACTTCTACCAGCCAGGACATTTCTTAAAGTGCTTTTCAGGGGGCCAGTGAGATAGCTCAGCGGCATAAGCGCCTGCTGGTAAGCATGAGGTCCTGAGTTCAACCCCCGGTACCCACAAAAAAGAAAAAAAAAAAAAAAAAAGTGCTTTTCAGTAAGGAGCAGTGGAAAAATAATGGATCTGAAAGCAAGTAGGATTCCATCATCTTGACAACTGAAATAATAGCACTTGTCTTACCTAACTCACAGGCCATAGTTAACATAAAGTAGGATATTTGTTACAGTGTAATTGTACTTCAAATGTTAATTAATGTTAAATTTAAACCAGGACTACCATAGGCTAAGTATTAGATCATAAAGATAAATCATCCAGAAAAGTCTTATTTTCATTATTAAACAACTGATCTGAGAATAAATACCTCTTGACTACAGGCATGGCTGCTCTTTCACCCAATGTATTTCACCAGAAAATATATTTCAACTTCAAGGTGAACTTTAAAACTATGTGATTGGTATTTTTTTCCCACATAGAGAGACAGACTAGAAGCATTCAGATTAAGAAATCTGAGCCATAACTATTCACAAGCAACCCATTGGATCGGTTCTTTCAGGTGTATCCTACACTATGTTGGATTTGCAAATGAACTGAAGGAGTTAAATGAGATCACAAAAATAGAATCCTCTGACAGATGCAGTTCTTTATTTAAAAAATCAGCACAATCACAGTCCATCTGATTCCAAATGCATGCAGTGTAATTCAAACTTACATAAATAAACAGCTAGTGAAATAATAATAGTTATAGCTACTGCCACTTACAGAGCACCTATTGGGTAGCAGGCATTGTGGGATGTCCTTTAAATGCTGGCTTTCAAAGATACCTTACCACAACCGAGAACAGTTACTTGTACAAGGGCATGGCACTAAGCGACATTTAATCCCGGATCCCGTTACTACAAGCTTGGAACTCTCTTCCCCCTGTGGTAACAGTCTGCATCCTCCCCCGAGGTGCCAGGTCCCGGCAGTGCTTGGACCTGCTGCTGTCTCCTTGCTCTCCCCCGGGTGATGCAATAGGGAGGCTAGACCTCACCTCAGGGAGACCAGAGGAGGCTGTAATTCACTAAACCGCGAGTGGATTTAACTGAGTAAACCACTCAATGGCCAGAGAGTGAGCTAACTACAAAGCCATGGGGAGTTCCCATTGTAAAAATTCAAATAACAATTTTTTAAAAAGCAGTATTTCTTACATGTCTATTCTGTATAGAACAATAATTTAGCAACTGAAGAACATATTAGATGAAATTTTAGTAAAACATTCAGCAGAAGGAAAATATATCAGTTATTCACCACTGTTCTAAAGAGCTACCTGTATGTATAGCATATAGCAACCCTCAAATATTAATTGAATTAATTTATATCATGACAATAAACTCCAAATGTTTTTTCTAGTTCTCTCATGTGTATGCATGTCTCTAATGGTGCAAATGCTGGGCATCAGAGTAGGGATAGTCTTTACTTTCTTGATAATGCTGAACTGTTCCCCAAAGTAGTGAACACGCTTATCAACCATGTAGGACAGTCTCTATTGCCAGGCACAGTGGTACACACCTGTAATTGATACTCAGGAAGCTGAGGCAGGAGGATTACAGGTTTAAGGCCAGCCTGGAGAATTTAGGGAGTCTCTGTCTCAAAGAATAGAGGCCTGGAGATGTAGCTCAGTGGCAAAACATCCCTGGGTTCAATCCTAGTTCTACAAAAACAGTTGTGGTGAGAACTGGAAGAGGTAGGGCCTGATGGGAGGTCTTTGGTCCCTGGGGAAGGGGATCCCTTGGAGAGGGACTGTGGGATCCTAGTCGCCTTCTCGTTCTCACTTCTCAGCCATGAGCTGAGTGGTTTTGCTCCAAAACTTGCTGCCTCATCACAGGCCCAAAAACCAATCAAGTATGGACTGCAGTCTCCAAAACTGTGAGCCAAAACAAACCTTTCCTTTTTATAAGTTATCTCAGGTATTTGTAAAGGAAAGCTGACTAACACACCTAGAATTTGGGTTAAGTATATCTAAACATGAATATAAACTTTCTTTTTAAAAAAGGTTGGTTTTTTTGTTCGTTTTTTTTGGAGGCTGGGTCTCGCTAAGTTATCCAGGCTGGGCTTAACCTTGAAATCCTCCTACTTCAGCCTCCTAGAGTGCTGAAATTATAGCTGTGTGCCACCACACCCAACCAAATTTCTTAAATTTTTTGAATGAATGGTGGTGCATGCCTGTAATCCTAGTATTCAGGAGGCTGAGGCAGGAGGCCCATAAATACAAGGCCAGCCTGGGATACCCAGAAAATTCCAGGCAAGCTGACACTATATACCAAGACCCTTTCTTTGTTCTTTTTTTGGTACCGGGAATCAAACTCAGGACCTTGCCCTTGCCAGGCAGGCGCTGTGCCACTGAGCTACATCCCCGGCCCAAGACCCTTTCTTAAAAAAAAAAGTTTTCAAATGAGCCAAACACAATTTATAATCCTAACTACAGGGGAGGCTGAAGCAGGAGGATGGTGAGTTGGAGGGAAGTCTGGGGAATTTAGCAAAAATTTTAAATGAAACAAAGTTCATCAAAGGGCAATGACTGCTATATAATTTTATTTTAGTTCTAGAGTAATTGTTTTGTAGTTCAACACTTTAAGGTATTTGAGAGAACTTTCACGTCATACAAACAGGTATCCTAAACACTTTGTTCACAGGCCCTTATAGTTATTAAGTATCACTTAAAGTCCAGAGGCCGCAGGACCAGGGCTATAGCACTTGCAAAGCATTCTTGAGGCCCTGGGCTCAATCCCTAGTGCCACAAAAAAGAAAGAAAAAAGTCTGTTTTCAAAATTCACAGGCTGAGCATGTAGCTCCGTGGTGAAACACGCTAGCATGCATGTGGTCCTGGGTTCAATGGCCAGCACTACATACACACACAACAAAAAATCCAGGGTAATTTTCAGTTCATCAATTTCAAGAGAATAAAGGAAGAGATGAATAAATGATGACAAGGAGACTGACACGTCATTAATACACGCACCACTGCCTGGGACTGCCAGCCCCCTTGTTCCCATTGGTCACCTCCCCACTCTTGTCCAATTCACTAAACCTCTGTCTCCTTCTCATGCTGAAAACTGAACACTGTCCTGTCAATGTCACACACTAAGAACTAAATGCAAACATTTAGGTGCCTTGGAAAAGACACTTAAAAAGTTAAGCAATAATTAGTCAAAGGAATTTTAGATGCTCTCCTATCAGAAAGACATTTGTATTACGGTTGCCTGTAATCATGGTTTGGGCAAGACTGAAAATACCTTCTAATAAATTGCCTTCAAAATCTTCAAGGAATGTTAAAAACATGAAGAATTTCCTTTTAAAAATACAAGTTTTTGGAGGCCGGTGAGATGGCTCAGCGGCGTAAGCGCCTGCCTTGCAAGCACGAGGGCCCGAGTTCGACTCCCGGAACCCACATACGAAAAAGGGGCCGGTGATATCGCTCAGCGGCACGGGTGCCTGTTGGCGCGCAAGGTCCTAAGGTCAGCCCCCCGGTACCCACACACACAAAAAAAAAATACAAGTTTTTGTCTGTGTCATGTGATGGCCTCCTCCATGTTAGGATGCAGAGAATAACCTTGCCAGAGCCAGCACCTTGCTCTTGCACATTTTTTTGGCGGGGGGAGAGTCTGGCTATGTGACCCAGTGTGGCCTTGCACTTGCGGCCATCCTCCTGTCTTGCACTTCTTGGCCTTTGAACCATGAGCTAAATAAATTTCTATTCTTTTTTTTTTTTTTTTTTTTTCCCCAGTACTGGGGATTCAACTTGCAGCTCTTTTTATTTCGAGACAGGGTCTCACTGAATTGCCCAGTCTGGCCTCAAACATGCCTAAATGTCCCAAGTAGGTGGGATTAGAGGCATGCACCAAAATGCCCAACTACTTCTATTCTTTATAGATTAAAAAAATAAGAATTTTGAAAAAAAAAAAGAAGTAAAACTTTAGAAACCATTTTGCATGTCTTCTTAGTTACGTTTACTTCTTCTTTATTCCTCAGAACATTTTAGAATCCAGTAAGTAAAAGGCATACTTTTGTACTGCATTCTATGGGTACATAAGGGGGCTAAACAATGTGCAATTCATGAGACTTTATAATCGGTTTGGGAAGCAAGAGAAAAAGCATAAATAACTGCAGTGCAGCACAGTTCAAAGTAAAGCACTGGATAACTACAAGCAGTACAACAATCCCACAGGGCCTTCAGAGACGAAGAATAGCTCTCCAATGAGACGGTCAACATTCAATGAGAAACACGTGGTTTCAGCTTGTTCCAGCAACAGGGGTTGGCAGCCCACGGGCAGTCCCGCACTTGTCTTTGTACAACCTGTGAGTTAAGAATGGTTTTGCCATTGTGCCGGATGCAGTGGGTCACACTTGTAATGCAGGCACTTGGGGAGGCTGTGGCAGAAGGATTTTAAATTCAAGGCAACTTGGTAACTTACCAAGCGAGACCCTGTCTTCAAAAAAAATTTTGAGGGCCGGTGAGATGGCTCAGCGGCGTAAGCGCCTGCCTTGCAAGCGCGAGGGCCCGAGTTCGACTCCCGGAACCCACATACGAAAAAGGGGCCGGTGATATCGCTCAGCGGCACGGGTGCCTGTTGGCGCGTGAGGTCCTGAGGTCATCCCCCTGGTACCCACAAAAAAAAAAAAAAAAAAAAAAAATTTTGAAAAGGGGGGACTGAGTGCTAAGGTCTTGGATTTAATCTCCAGTAGCACACACACACACACACACACACACACACACACACACACACACACACACTTTTGACATTGTAAAATGGTCGAAAGGCTCAAAAGAATATTTCACGACACACAAAAGGTATATGAATTCAAACTTCAAAATAAAGTTTTATTGGTACGTGAAAATGTTTTCTAGAAAAAAAGGGAATTATTTTGAACAAAAACTGTGTCACCCACACAAGGCTAGAAAAAAAAAAATTTACTATAGGGTCCTTTACAAAAACACCAGATAGCCAGGCATGGTGGTGCATGCCTGTAACGCCAGCACTTGGGAGGCTGAGGCAGGAGGATCACTGTGAGTTTGGGTCCAGCCTGGGGTATGTAGTGAGTTCAAGGCCAGCCTGAACAATATAATGAGACCCTGTCTCAAAAAAAAAAAAAAAAAAAAGAAATAGTTCTTAAACCTCTGAAAAATGGGAGATTCTAAAAAGCAAGGGGAGCTGGAGACACAGCTTAGGATAAGAGTGCATGCTTTGCATCCTCCAGATCCTCGGTCCAATCCACACTCACAAAAAAGTTTCAGTGAATATAAATACTGCGTTGTTTCTCTGGCGTGAGAAACTGAAAGTGTAAATGAGAACCAAAATGTATAACAGATACTGTGAAATAGGAAGAAAACGTTCAAAGGGCGCGGGGAACAAGGGAGGGCAGAGGGAGAAAGGAAAGAGGGAAAAGTAAAAAAAAAAAAATGAGAAAAAAAGGAAAAATGGAAACAAAGCTTGTATAAATAAGGAGGGGAAGAGAGGCTGAAGGGCAGGTAGGATAGTAAATACATTGTGTCTAATGCTACCTGGGAATACCCTGCCCATATAAGACTAAGGCTGAGCTGCTCAATAGCAATATGAAAGCCACACAATTTTAAATGTCCTAGTAGCCACATTGTTAAAAATTAGAAACACCTGAAATTCTAATTTTTTGGGGGGTGGAGGTACTGGGCATCGAACTCAGGACCTTGCTCTTGCAAGGCAGGCACTGTGCCGCTGAGCTGTATCCCCTGGCCCTCTAATATTTTATTTAACCCAGTCTACTCAACATATTATTTCAGCACATAATCAATATTTAGAAATTGAAATATGCTACATTTATTTCATACAAAATCTCAAAATCTGATCCATCAATTTCACATTACAGCATTAGCCACATTTCAGGTGCTCAACACACACATGTGGCTGCTGGCCACTGCCACATACACCTCAGGGGCAGTGCCGCAGGTTACAGCAGGAGAGGAGGACCGTGAAAACGAAGGCCCCAGGTTAGAAAAGGAACTTACTCAGCTTCTGAATTCTAATGTTTGAAATAAATGAGTTCAATTAAAAATGAAAAATAAGAACCCAATGTGGCATGAGTCTTTACCTGGGTTATACTTGGGGTTCTTTTTCCTAGGGAGAGGAGGGTGAGACAGGGTCTTGCTGTGTAGTCCAGGCTGGCCTCTAACTTGTGGTCCTCCTGCCTCACCCTATTCAGTGCTGGGGTTTCGCCATATAGTCCAGGCTGGCCTCAAACTCGTGGCAATCCTCCTGCCTCGGCCTCCCAAGTGCTGGGATTACAGGTGTGTGCCAGCACGCCCGGTGTTGGGGTTCTTAAAGTATCATGCAGTAATGATTCATAACATTTTTACTATTCTTGCTGTAACTGTAATTTGGGATTATCCACATCCTCCCTCTACGCTCTCCACTCATATACACCACTTCATTTCCACACAAGCCTCAATTCCCTAAACTATTTCAAAATTATCCAAGAGGAATCTACTTTCAGGTACTTTCTACAATCTGAACAAATTTAAAGATCTACACAGGCATAGGAATGGAGAGGCACTTAAAGATTTTGGAAACGGAAAGAAAATACTGTTGTAAAACAAATAGAGAGGTAACAGTGTCACGGGATTTGTAGGAAGAAAACTACAGAATGATCCACACAAGTTTTGAACTCGTGTAATAACACTGAGAATTTTAAAATACAGAGACCAGATCCCCTTCAGTCACTTAAGTAGTGAGTCAACCAAACCATGTAAACAGTTTAATACCAGAGTGGGGAAAAACATGTTTTTAGTGTAGAACAAAATAATGAAAAGCTCCCACTGACCCTCCTGTGCCTACCTGGTCTGCCAGGAGAAGAAAATCATAGAAGGACCAATTCGCAGGGTTTGGTGACTACAAATTTTCCTTTTTTTTTTTTTTTTTTTTTTGGCTGAGGATTGGGTCACATGCTAAGCAAGTGCTCCCCTACTGAGCTACACGCCAGCCCCAACATTCCCTTTCTCTCAACTCACTAACCAGTTCTCTTTGCTAATCTGTTTAAGCTCCTATTTAAAAATTTGGGATTTTGCTCATTTGAGTTCGTTTTGTTTTGTTTGTGAGATGGCATCTCACTGTGTTGCTCTGCGTAGTCTCGAACTGATGGGCTCCAGTGATCCTCCCACCTCAGCTTCCCAAGTAGCTGAGACCACACCTGGCTCAGCACCCATGATAAATTTAAACAATAAATTGTGCTTGTGAAACACAAATGGCTGGACTGAGTGTGTCTATACTCTTTGGGGTGGAGCTGGAAGAAGACTATTTTAGTGCAATAGGTCAAAGTACATTAGTTTAAAAACAAACTCTAGCTAAACAAACTCTGCAAGGACAGGACATTTAATAGGTCGTTTTTATCAAACCATTTTTACCAGATGAAATCATGCAGTTACCATACGTTTACCAGTGCTCAAAATATAAACTTATTGAGAAAACCAAAATATAGCTCAATTGTTTTTGTTTGTTTGTTTGTTTGTTTCTGAGACAGGGTCTCACTATGTAGTCCAGGCTGGCCCCAAACTCACTGCTATCCTCCTGCCCCAGCCTCCTGAATGCTGGGGTTAGTGGTGTGCACCACCACGCCCAGCTCAGCCTAGTAATTCTTAGCCCTTTGATCAATTCTGCTTGTTATCCAGAAACCGATCCTTGTCAATTAGCGTATGCTTTTAAGAAATAAAATGAATCAAAATATTATACTTTAGTTCAACAAATTTCATGATGCACTCTTTAAATTAAGGGAGAAACTACCAAAAAAACAGCAAATCATCAGCTAAGTCTTTACACAGCTCTCCACATCAAAACAAAACATATTAAACTACACGATGCCAATTCTGTACAAATACTTTATGCACTCACACAAATATTTGAAACACCAAAATATCAGCAAGGATTACCTCTAGTAAATTACACATTAGGGCTTTTTACTTTTTACACTGCCTATATTTTCTACACATATCACAAATTATTGTTAAAACTAAAAGGAAAAAAAAAAACCTTAGGCAAGTGGAAACTAAGGTAGTGCCAAATTGGAGATTATATTGGATTAACATGCTATAATCCTTAAGTAAAAAGCATTCAAGGCCCTTGAAGAGGACTTATTATCACACACCCACACTTCAGATGTCTGATATACAATACACACAGTACTATGTGGGGAAGAACACCACAAAACATTAGAAAAAGCAAACGTGGCTTCTTTGGCAAAACAGCAATTTAGTACCCCTGGAAAATAACACCAAAGAGGGTCCGCACGGAATAAATAAGAGGAATCACAAAATAAAAAAATTATTGACCCAAAATACAAAATGTAAACCCATTAAATGCCGCTGAGTTATTCACTTTAGAATGGTCATAGGGGACGCAGCTCAGCGCCAGACCCCTTGCCTAGCACGCACAAGGTCGGCTCACCCCCGGCTCTGGAGAGAGAAATACAGACAAAATGGTTCGTTTTATCAGTTTCACCTCAATTTATTTGTAAAACCTAGTAAAGTCACTAAATCACTAGACTGAATTAACCGTTTATATATGGCTTTGTCCCTAAACAATTCTGATTTTCTTTCAGCTTTTTTCACATCGAGGGCAATAAATGAGTATTCGTCTCCAGTGCAGACGCTACTGTGGCGGCGGAGTTGCACACAATGTAGCCACGCACACGCTCCTGCCTTCAAAGCGCTTACTGCCTCGGTGGACTGGCCGCACGGAGGGGAACGGGTCAGGACAGGAGGCCACCAGTCTGCAGTCATGCTTTCGATGATACTACCGAGCTTAGAGGGGGCAAGACTTGAGCAGGTGGGGGAACCTAGCAGGGCACAGGACTCCGCTGGGTGGGTCTCACCACCCCCGTGATCCTCCATGAGAGCACAAACCGCCTCCCAAGTGCACACAAATATTGACTGAAAATGGATCGAATGCCAATAATCGACACAGCGAGGCTAAAGGAACAGACACCCAAAATTCAACAGCGCTGCGCTCGTGTGCCTGCAGGGCAGACGTGACTATTCCATTTTACTTACTACAGTGCCTAGCACCTGGTTACTGACTTTTAAAAAGGATCAATAAAAACAGACAGCCGGCTGGAGTACTACGACCACCAACCAGCTCCCAACGGCCGGCCTCTCGGCCTCCGCTCTGCAGCCCGGGCCCGGCGGACCGGAGCCCGAGCTCGGCCTGCGCCCTGCCCGCCCCGGCCGACACCGCACAGACCCACGCGGGCCGCCCCGCTCCCTGCAGGCGCGGCCTCCCCGGACCCCGCGCCGCCGACTCGCGACTAAAGGCCGGGGCGGCCGTCGGCGCGGGTGGGCGGCGCGGCCCCGTCAGACAAAGCCGCGCCCCACGCGAGAGCCCTGCGCGCCGCGCGCCCGCCGCCCCCCCGCGCCGGCCCGCGGATCCCGGCCACCGCGCCCGCCGCCCGCCCAGCCGCCGCCAACCGCCGTCCCGGCCCAACCAACGCGGGCAGGGGAGGAGAGGCGCGCGCCGCCGCGCAGGGGGCGAGCCGCTCGGGGGTCGCGGGGAGGCGTGCGCGGGGAGCGCAGGGGCGAGGAGGTGCCGGCGCCGCGGCGGAGCGCAGCGCCCGCAGGGCCGCCCGGAGGGGCTTGTTCCCCTTTCCCCTAGGACGGTGCCGATGGTTTGACCCCCCACCCGAGGAAGGTGCCTCGTCCCAGCCCCGGCTGGACTGTACCATCGGGCGGTGCCGCCGGGATTTCTCCCCCCCACCACCACCACCAATTCCACCCCCCCAGCCGGGTCCGCGGTCGGTTGGCCCCGGCCGGGCTCTGAGACGCGGAAAGAGCTGGGCGCCATTTTGGGTGGGACTAAGCAAAGACGAAACACCCTCCCAGTCGATAGGGTACTCTGGACCCTGACTTATCCGGTTCCCTTAATCCTTTAGGTACTTACACGACGTTGGGTGAGGGGAGCTGGAAGATCAGCGGGTCCCCGATCCTCTCTCCCTAGGGGTGATGGAAATCAAACCCCCCCGCCACCTCCAGGTGGTTCTTCCCGCCGCAGAGTGGGAGCGGTATAAAAGGCGGGGCCTTATTAGCATAATCTGCCTGGCAACCTGAGCTCGATGTTATATGATTGGTTAAACTCCATAAATCCCATGCCGCGCCTAGAGATGAGAAACGCTGGGCCGAATTGACAGGCCCAGGTTTAAGAGTCATGACGAAGATCCTGAGACGCTTATTCAGTCGGCCGAGAAGCCAAAAGGAGATTCGCACAATGGCCCAATGACTGAAGGCCTCTTTATTTCGTGCTCTGCTGTTCATGTAAAATCCAATCGAAGAGCGGGTCTCTGGCTGCCCTCGCCTGCGTTTGTACTCTGGGCCAATCAGAAGGCCCGACTCTTCGCATTCAGGGTCAAGCCCCTCGCAGGCCCAGCGCGGCGGTGAGGAACGTCCGCTGCTGTCCGGGTGTCCCGGGCGCCCGGCCCGCGTCCCCACGCCGGGACCCAGGGTCCTGCGGGGCGCACCGGCGCGTTCCCGGGGCTCCCCCACCCCAGCGAGGGTTCTCGTCTCCTGCGGGGCGCGCGCGACCGGGGCCACGGTCTCCTGTCTTCCTGGGTGCAGTGCCGTGCACCTTGCTGACCCCTGGACCCTGTGATCGGTCGCTGCCTAACCTTAGAGCCCCTTCACTGTATCGCTTCCTTCCCCTTCGCCATTCTGGAAATGATTTTCCAGAAATATCAAGAAGTATTATAATCGAATGACTTAACTCACTCATTTCTTAACCTCCACGCTCCCTTAACACTGCGAAGGACAGCCCCGCGCGCAGGATGAACTTGGGCTTTGTAATGCGACGCCCAGCTCCAACGACCCGCTATCAACGGAAGGGCAGCGAGATCTGAGACCTTGGACTTTTGTACCTTCAGAGAACAGCTTTCCCATGCGTGGTATCTACCTTACTATGTTGTTTTGAAGATTAAATGAGGTCTTTAAGATACTGAATAAAGTGCTTTTCTTAGAACTCCAACAGAAGTGTTAACAATGATAAAAACCTACAAAATGGCTAAATTATTGCCTAACCAAGAAAAGGGGAGAAAGGACCACCAAGCAGAACACCTGAGAATAGAAAGCCCCTGGAAGAAAGGGGCTACAAAATTCATTTAACAGTAGAAGAAGGCGTTCTGTTTTTTAAAATTCAAAAAAAGATGACTGCCTCATAAGCAACTTGAATAGGCCGTGTCTTGTTCTTCCGTACCGTCCTGTGCAGGCAGCACTGGACTTAAGAGTTAACCCTCTCACAGTACTAAGCCTTGCTGCATGCAATTGAAAAGAAGATGCAAAGGGTGCCTAGTGAGGCAGACCTTAACATTTATACCGCAGTGCTCTTCACTCTTCTTTCTTTGCCCAGGAGAGATTATATTGGTTTAGAGAGTCCCTGGAATGATCACCCTTCCAGGGCTTTGGAAGAGCTGCCATACCTTGTATCCCTGGGCATCTATCTAGAACACCTCCTTTGGAGATTTAACCTTATTACATCCTCTCTGATGGATTGGGAGTCTCCCAGGCTGGCTGACCAGAAGAGACACAGGAAACCAAAGGGAGACTCGCTGTGAGATATGGACTGAGCGGGAAGGAGGGAAGAGAACGCAGCAGCCCAAGCAGGTTTGTTGCTAAACCTGAGAGGAGCCTCTCTATGGGAGCGGAACGGAGGAGGTGTCTCTTCCAGGCTGAGGCTTTTTTATAGCATTTTTTGGCGGGCTTTTAAAGGGCTGGGTCAGAGAAATGGTGGGCTTGTGGCTGGCTGTTGTGTCCTCTGAAATCTCCTGACATGTCCTTTGTGACCTACTGACATGTCCCTGGGGGACTGCTTGTGGCCCGCTGACATGTCCTTTGTGACCTACTGTCACATCCTCTGTGACCTAAAAAAAATGAAACCTACGTTTCCCTAAGATGTCGGCTGGGCTCATTCAAACTGGTGGTGTCCCTGTCCTGGCTCTGTCACGGACTATTTGGACTGGAGAGCCAGATACCCTCTGGACTTAGAGAAATGTTCTGAAACTGTTGAGGTACACAAATATTACAAGAAGACATCATCCCACACAATTTTTTTATTCAGGTGGTCTGATGTGAATCTACGGAATCTACTTTTTGTGTGGCTTAAATATTTTTAAATTTACATGCAGTAAAATGCATTCATTGTGGTTAGGAAGTACTTAATGGATATGTACTGTGTACAACATTGTTCTAAACAATGAAATGAGGGCCGGTGAGATGGCTCAGCGGCTTAAGCGCCTGCCCGGCAAGCGCGAGGGCCCGAGTTCGACTCCCGGAACCCACATACGAAAAAGGGGCCGGTGATATCGCTCAGCGGCACAGGTGCCTGTTGGCGCACAAGGTCCTGAGGTCGACCCCCCGGTACCCACAAAAAAAAAAAAAAAAAAAAAAAACTAAATAATGAGAAGTTCCTCCTGTCATGGAGCTTCCATTCCAGTGAAGTGACAGAAGAAAATTCATAAATTCCAGATGCCAATGAGTATTGTGATGAAAGCAGAGTGGGAAAATGAAAAGTGGGAATGCTGACCTTTCAAATAGTGTGTCAGAAAAGTCCTCTCTAAGGTACTAACATTCAGGGACCACAAATTATAAATTAAAGGTAGAATCTGTCCGAGGACCATGCTTGCCCTTCCTTGTGGGCCGGTTTTGGAATGCGGAAACCTCTTTTTCTCCAGGTCACCACTGAGATCTTGAGTCAGTGAGGGGGTGGAGACCTCACAGAGCAGGATGAGGTCTGCTGAGGACAATACAGGGAGGGCAGTAGTACCCTGGTGTGGGACAAGATTTTAACTTGTTTCTTTTGTGATGTTAAACTTGCCCCTTCCACCGCTACTTCCACACTGTTCCAGGAAAAGCACCCTCCCCCCCCCTGCACTTCTCACTAGAAAAAATAAAAGTGGGCCAGCCGAAGAGGTCTTTGTCTTTGCCCATCCTGAGGCACTGACCTTGCTGCCCCCCTTTTGTGCATTACTAAGTTTGTTTCTGTTTTTTCTTCATCCTTTGCGTACCCCTCATACAGGCATTTGGGGATCTTGGCCAGATCCCCAGCACTAACATGTGAGCTGAGACTTGAATGATTGGGAGAATGGGGTAGGGGGAACATATCCAGCCATGTTTTGCTATATTAAGATCTTGGAGAACATTCCAGAATAGCAAGTGGGGGGCCAGAGCTATAGCTCAGCGGCATGGTGCTTGCCTGGCAAGCACAAGGTCCTGAGTTCGATTCCCAGTTCAAAAAAAAAGCTATCAGAATAGCAAGTGTAAAGTCCATAACATTAAATTTTTTGAAAAACCATGGTATGCATATATTCATTCTTCTATTGAAAAAGTGTTCATTGAGTGTTTACTATATGCCAGGTACTGTACTAAGTGCATTGGGATTCATCAATTGATACTACTGACAAAAGGAAAAAAACAAAAACCCATGGCTCTATGGAGGATTCAGTCTAACACCCTGAAAGAGTACAGAGGCAAGAGTTGCTGGCCCACAGGGCAAAGAGTATAGTGATTAAAGACAACTTGGGGACACAGGACAAATCATATACAGCTTTGAAGGCTATGGTATTGAAGTTTTAAGTGCAAGCAAGGGAGTGAAATGATGGCATTGCAGTTGTTTTAAGAGTGTTTTAAGCAAGAAAGTGAAACAATTACTTTCTTTTAAGATAACCGGCTGTTCTGGGTGCTTATTTTGTTGGTGGAGAAACAAGAGACAAGGAGTGTGTCCCAATATCCACTGAGCATCGTGGCCAAAGCAGGAGTGTGAACTGGGGGACTTGTAGGACTCCAGCTACCTTTTGGAGGTGAAGCCATACGACACTTGCGAATGGATAAGATACAGGACGGGTGGTGCTTGCTGGTAGTCATAAGAGAGTGATCAGGAATAGCCTACAAAGTTGAGATTTGAGTGACCAGGTAAATGCTGATGCCTTAACTGAGACCTGGAAGTCTGGGAGATAAAAGATTAGAAAATTCAGACTTCTATTGTAGTCATGTTACGTTTCTGAAGTTATCTCTTAGAATGCAAAGAGACCTATCGTAAAAGCAGCAGGAATTCAGGGGAGAGGTATGGGATAGAAATGCAATGTCAGGATTCACCAGATTTTAAATTGTATTTCAATATATTGGATGTAGTTCAATGGGAAGCGTTTGCCTGAACACATAGGATTGGATAAGGTGTAATTGGACACAACCATCTGATGACAATGAAAAGAGAAAGTGTATTTAGGAAGAAACAAGCATGTCTCAAACCAAGCTCATAAGAGCTGCTGAATTTAGAGGTGAGCAACAGGTGGGTCCCTATCAAAAGAAGCTGAGCGGTCACCAGGTGTGATGTTATCACACACACACACACACACACACACTGCAGTCCCAGCTACTCAGGTGGCTAAGGCAAGAGGATTGCTCGGGCCCAGGGTTCAAGGCCCACCCGTCAACATTACAAAACACTATCTCAAAAAAATAAAATAAGGGGCCGGTGAGATGGCTCAGCGGCATAAGTGCCTGCCTGGCAAGCGCGAGGGCCCGAGTTCGACTCCTGGTACCCACATACAAAAAAAGGGCCAGTGATATTGCTCAGCAGCACAGGCGCCTGCTGGCGCACAAGGTCCTGAGGTCGACCCCCGGTACCCACAAAATAAAATAAAATAATAAAATAGGAGAACCAAGAGAGGATGGTGCCAGAGAAGTGAAAGGGCAGAAGTGTTGCACGGAAGACACAGCTGTGAGCTGCAGTAAAGAGAAAGAGGACACCTGCAGATCCAGAGACGGCTGCTCACTCTGATACCGGCAGCCTCCAGGGAGGGCTGGGAAACCAAGTAGGAGCTGCCTGGTAAATGCTCGGGAAGGGATACAGCTTGTGCTTACAGAGTAGAGCAAAAGGAAGGCTGACAGCACTTGACAGCAACCATAATCATTAAATTTTTTCAAGCAAGAACCGCCAATGGGTGTTAATATTAATGGGGGAAAACTTGATACTTAAATATCAATGTAGTTTTGAAATAACTTCAGGAAAGATACTTTTTTTTTCATGCTGGGGACACCAAATCCATAGCCTTTGCATGTTAGACAAGTACTCTACCCCTGAGCTACACCTCCAGCCCCATAAAAGATACTTATTAATTATAAAGGGAAAAATAGTAGCTGTGGAGAGGAGAAATTTGGCAGATAGGATCTTAACCTAGTGATCAAAGCTAATATGCTCAGTGCTGGACATAGTGGCACCTGTACTCCCAGCTACTCAACAGGCTGAGGCAGGAGAATAGATTGAGCCTGGCCAGGACAACATTGAGAACCCTAAGTTAATATGCTCAGGATACCACGTGCTTTCACACATGATCCTGTGAAAACAGTACAGCTCTGCTTCTGTGATGTGGCTACCAAAAATTAATAATTTAATTATAAGGGAACAACAGGTGAACCCAAAATTGAAGGATATTCTAAAAATTAACTGGCTTGTGCTCTTCTTAAAAATATTAAGGAATCCTAGTGTGGTTCTTAAGCTTAATGATTGGGTTTTTATGCCATTGTGTGAGATGTCCCTCCATCGAGCCTTGTCATGATGTGGGCACATTGTCTGTCTGATGTGAAAAAAAATTAATATTAATGTGTCTAGGCCGGGCGTGGTGGCGCATGCCTGCAATCCCAGCCCTCAGGAGGCTGAGGCAGGAGGATCGTTGTGAATTCTAGGCCAGCCTGGGCTACAAAGTGAGTTCAAACCATCCTGAACTGATTTGCATTTTTTTCCCTTTTCCCTATTGTCCTTTCCTCTTTCACTATCCTAGTTCCTTTTTCCTTTTGAGCAATTTCTTCCCATTTCACAATATCTATTGTACATTTAAGACCTTATTTACCCTTTCAGTTTCTCACACCAGGGAGACAATATGATGTTTACACATTTGAGTCAAGTTCATTTCACTTTTGAGTATGGTCTCAAGTTGCATCCATTTACCTATAAAAGCCTCAAGTTTATCCTTCTTTATAGCTGAGCAGTACTCCATTGTATAAAAAGACCACATCTTTTTTATCCATTCCTCGCTTGATGGGCATTTCGGTTATTTCCAAGATTTAGCTATTGTACTGCTATAAACATGGGTACACATATATCGCTGTGGTATGATGTTTTTAATTCTTCTGGGAAAATACCCAGAAGGGGAATAGCTGGGTCAAATGGGACCTCTAATCCTAGTTTTTTCAGGAATCTCCACACTGATTTCCATAGTGGTTGCACCAGTCTACACTCCCACCAACAGTGGAGAAGTGTTTCTTTTTCCCCACAGCCCTGCCAGCATTTGTTATTGGTTGATTTCTTGATGATAGCCATTCTTTCTGGGGTGAGATGGAATCTCAGTGTTGTTTTATTTTGCATCTCTTGAATGACCAGTGATGTTCAACATTTTTTCATATATTTATTTGCCATTTGTGTTTCTTCATCTGAGAAGTGTGTGTTTATCTCAGATGCCCATTTTTGGATTGGGTCTTTGAATTTGGGGCGGTGTAATTTTTTTCAATTCCTTATGTGTTCTAGCAATTCTTTATATGTTCTAGATATAAGTCCTTCGTCTGAGGCACAGTTGGCTAAAATTGTTTCCCACTCTGTGGGTTGTCTTTTCACTCTGTTGGTGATTTCTTTTGATGTACAAAAGCTTTTTAATAAGATGAGATCCCAGTTATTGATTCTTTGAAGTGTTTCCCATGCAGTTTGGGTTTTGTTCATAAACTTTCTGCCAGCCCCATGTCTTCAAGATTTCCACCTACTTTCTCTTCCAGTAGATTTAGTGTTTCTGTTTTAATATTTAGATCTTTGATCCATTTTGACTTTACTTTAGTGCATGTTGATAGGGATGGGTCTAGTTTTAGTCTTCGGCATGTAGACAGCCAGTTTTTCCAGCACAATTTATTAAAGAGGTTATCTTTCTTCCAGTGAACATGTTTGGCCCCTTTGTCAAAGATAAGGTGGCTGAGTGTGTTTTTAGTTGTGTCTGTATCTTCTAATCTGTTCCACTGATCCTCAGGTCTGTTTTTTTTTCCAGTACCATGCTGATTTTATCACAGTAACTTTGTAGTATAATTTCAAGTCAGGGATTGTGATGCCTCCTGCCTTGCCTTTGTTGCCCAGGATTGCCTTTGCTATTCTAGGTCTCTTCTGGTTTCAGATGAATTTTAGGAATATTTTCTCTAGTTCTGTGAGGTATGTTAATAGTATTTTGATCAGGATTGCATTGAATCTGTATAACAATTTTGGGAGTGTGGCCATTTTCACTATGTTGGTTCTTCCTATCCATGAGCAATGCGTATCTTTCCATTTTCTGATATCCTCTTTGATCTCCTTTTTCAGAGTACTGTAATTTTCAATATAGAGATCCTTTACTTCCTTTGTTAGATTGATTCCTAAGTATTTCATTTTTTGGGGTGCTATTGTGAAGGGTGTGGTTTCCCTAATTTCTCTCTCAGTGAGTTTGTTGTTTGTGTAAAGGAAGGCTATTGATTTTCGAGTGCCGACTTTGTATCCAGCTACACTACTGAATTTAGTTATTAACTCTAGGAGTCTTTTGGTGGAGTTTTTGGGGTCTTCTATGTAGAGTATCATGTTATCTGCAAATAATGATAGTTTAACTTTTGCCTTTCCAATCATTATTCCTTTTATTTTTTTCTCTTGTCTAATTGCTCTGGCTAATGTTTCCAGAACTATATTGAATAGGAGTAGTGATAGTGGACATCCATGTCTTGTTCCTGATTTTAGAGTGAAAGCTTTCAGTTTTTGTCCATTTAGTATGATGTTGGCTGTTGGTTTGTCATAGATGGCTTTTATCAGATTGAGGTAAAGACCATCTATTCCGATTTTCTGTAGGGTTTTTATCATCAGTGCTGGACTTTATCAAAAGCTTTTTCTGCATCTATTGAGATGATCATGTGATTTTTGTCCTTGGCTCTGTTCATATGGTATATTACATTTCCTGATTTGTGTATGTTGAAACATCGCTGCATCTCTGGGATGAATCCCACTTGGTCATGGTGTATAATCTTCTTGATGATTTGCTGCATTCTGTTTGCCAGTATCTTATTGAGGATTTATGCATCTATGTTCATTAGGGAGATTGGCCTGTAGTTCTCTTTTTCAACTGGGTCTTTCTCTGGTTTTGGTATCAGCGTAATACTTGCCTCCAGGAATGAGTTAGGGAGTATTGCTAACTTTCACTTTCAGTTTCATTAAAGAGTTTGAGTATTGCCATTAAATCTTCTCTAAATTTCTTGTAGAATTCAGCTGTGAATCCGTCAGGGCCTGGGCTTTTCTTTGTTGGTAAGCTTTTTTTTTTTTTTTTTGTGGGTACCAGGGGTCGACTTCAGGACCTCGCGTGCCAGCAGGCACCTGTGCCGCTGAGCGATATCACCCGGCCCTTTATTCATATGTGGGTTCCGGGAGTCGAACTCGGGCCCTCACGCTTGCCAGGCAGGCGCTTACACCGCTGAGCCATCTCACCGGCCCCCTGGTAAGCTTTTAATTACATTTTGAATCTCGCTTACTGATATTGAGTTATTCAGAATTTTTATATCTTCTTGATTCAGCTTTGGTAGTTCATACATATCTAGGAATCTGTCCATTTCTTCTGTGTTTTCCATCCTATAGAGAGTAAAGATATTTGAAGTAGGTATTGATGATCTGAATTTTCACAGAATGTATAGTGAGTTCACCCTTTTCATCCCTTAATGCATGAAGCTGAGTCCTTTCTTTTTTTGATAAGGTTGGCTAAGGGTTTATCAATTTTATTTATTCTTTCCAAGAACTAAATCTTCAAGTCTTTAATTCTTTGTATTGTTTTCTTGGTCTCCATTGCGTTAATTTCTGCTCCAATCCTTATAATTTCTTCCCTTGTATGGGCTTTGGGTTTTTCTTGCTCTTCTTTTTCATTAGGTCCAACCCTTTTCTTATCCTATTTTTCCATGGGGTCTCACAGAGTTCTCCAGGCTGGGTCTGAACTTGCAATTCTCCTGTCACAGCCTGCTTAGTAGCTGAGAAGACAAGTGTGTGCCAGCACACCTGACCAGATAAAAATTTTTAAATGTGATTTTTGTATAAAATCAGATGTCTTTTATGGAGTAGAAAATAAAATCACCTTTTTTTTTTTTTGGTAATAGAAGACTGCAAATGAAGCTACTGTTGTTATGGGATATCTGCTTCTGTTTGTGGCCCAGATTACTGGAGATTTTTAGTCACTATAAGAGAAAAGAATAGCCATAACATTTTTTTTTTTTTTTTTTGTGGGTACCGGGGGGTCGACCTCAGGACCTCGCGCACCAGCAGGCGCCCGTGCCACTGAGCGATATCACCGGCCCCTTTTTCGTATGTGGGTTCCGGGAGTCGAACTCGGGCCCTCGCGCTTGCCGGGCAGGCGCCTAAGCCGCTGAGCCATCTCACCGGCCCAGCCATAACATTTTTCCTGCGCTCACATGCTCAATACAGCAGAGGTTTCTGTGTCCAGATTTTGAGGACGGGGGTTCCCCACACACCCACCAGTTCTCTAGCAGCCACTGGCTGGGTGTCTTTTTTTTTTTTTTTTTTGTGGGTACCGGGGGGTCGACCTCAGGACCTCGCACGCCAACAGGCACCCGTGCCGCTGAGCGATATCACCGGCCCCTTTTTCGTATGTGGGATCCGGGAGTCGAACTCGGGCCCTCGCGCTTGCCGGGCAGGCGCTTAAGCCGCTGAGCCATCTCACCGGCCCTGGCTGGGTGTCTTGTAATTGCATTCAGTGCCAGAACCACCCACCTGGACAGGGTCAGATCCACAGGTCGATGGCCCAGCGCACAAGACTGCCCTCCGCTTTGGATGCCAGTCAAGTCACATTCGGACTTACGTGCTACAAATCAAGGTCCCTCTTGCCACACACCCCTTGGGTTGACTAATTTGTTAGGATGACTCAGAGAACACAAATACTAGTTTATTGTAAAGAAGATTACAAAGTAGTCAGGTGAGTGGCCAGGTGAAAGAAGTGCATAGGAAAAGGGCTCGGAACTTCATGGCCCTCTGGAACACAGACCCCTGGGAACTCCCGTGTATTCGGCAAGCCAGGCCTGTGAGCCTCCAGCCCTTTGGGATTTTTATGGGGACCTCATTATGAGGGCAGAATTGATGATCTCACTGGCCACGGAGTTTACCTTAACCTTCCATCCCTCAGCCCATCGCAGAGCCTGGGAAGTAGAGTGGAAAGTCCCGACTCTCTAATCAAGTCTTGATCTTTCTGGGGAACATCCCCCATCTAGGGGCCCCCCTCATATGAAAAATACTCACCACTCCCCACAGACTCCAAGGGTTTTAGGGAGTTGTTGGTACTGAGGATCAAATCCAGGACCTTGTTCACGCTGGGCAAGTGCTCTACAGCAGAGCTACTATATCTCCAGGCCCAAATATACATTTCTTATTATGTCATAAGGTCACAGTTATAAAACTGCTATCATTTTCAGTTAAAATAGATAAGTCATAGATTTTACTGTTGAAAGAATCATAAATGAGGCCAAATCCAGAAGAGTGGGAAGTTAGCAAGCAGAGAGTAAAGCGGCATAAAAGACCAAGGCAAGTTCCATCTTTCCTCATGAAACACGGTCAAGGACAAAGACAATGTGTGAAATGGAAAAGTACTTCCCATCAAATAGTGTTACTTCCGGAGAAGTATGGAATGAAGCATTGTTGGCTGATTCTAGAATGGAAAGCAAAGGTCATTTAACAAGAAAAGATCTCTTTGGAGATGATTCAGTATGAAAGATCTGGACCTCGATTTAGGTTTCGATATTAAGGAAACTGTCTTTTTGTACACTAATGAGGTTTCTGGGCAGCTCGTACAGATTGGGATTGACTACCTTAATGACCACATCAGGCTCAGAAGATTGGGCCTTTCAGCTCAATCCTTCCCCAGCCCCTCCCCAAGATTAAGTCAGTCGCCAGTGGCCAGCCTGTGATTGATCCTGCCTATGTAATCAGACCTTCGTGAAAACACAAAAGGACAGAGTTTGGAGGACTTCAGGACAACTGAGCATGTGGAGCTTCCTTGAGGTTGGTGCACGAGGAGAGCACATGGACGCTCCACGCCCCTTCTCCCCCTCCTCGCCCCGTGCACCTCTTCATCTGGTGTTCATCATTGTCCTTTGTAAGATCCTTTATGATAAACCAGTAAATGTTAAGTGTTCGCATGAGTTCTGTGAGCTACTCTAGCAAATGTGTGGAACTCAAGGAGGGAGTGTGGGAATGCTAATTGCTAGCAGGCTGATCAGAAGCACAGATAAAACAATTTGGGGCTTGCAATTGGCATCTGACATGGGGGTGGCAATCTTGGGGACTGAGCTGTCAACATGTGGGATCTGATTCTATTTCCAGGTAGACTGTGCCACAACTAACTTGGATAAGGGGACACCCAGCTAGTGTCTGATGCTGCAGAATCGATTGTTTGCTTGGTGTGGGGGTGGGGTTCCCACACATTTGATTACAAAAGCCTTATGTGTTGATCATCCTGTGACTGTACGGGAGACAAACTGAGTTTGGTTTTTCCCTAAGTATATTTTCAGAGTTGTGTTCATCGTATTTGTAGTGATTTCATTTTAGAGTAATTATTGTGAGAAGAATCTTCGCTCAGAAATATGTCAACAGGTACCTGAGAATCAAAACAAAAGAGAAACCACAGCATGCAAAAAATGTTGGGAAATATCTACTGAAAATAAAATATTCAGCATCTTAAAATTATGCTGAAAAGAAACTTATAAATGTAATGAATGTGGAAAAAATTTTAGCCCAAAGCAATAACTCATAGGTAAGTACGCTACCACTGAGTTACCTCTCTAGTGTTCCAAGTGTTCTCTTGAATCCCATTCCTCATTCTACATTTAAGAAATCATATTGGGCAGGTGAGATGGCTCAGCGGCATAAGCGCCTGCCTGGCAAGCGTGAGGGCCCGAGTTCGACTCCCGGATCCCACATATGAAAAAAGGGGCCGGTGATATCGCTCAGCGGCATGGGCGCCTGCTGGCGCCTGAGGTCCTGAGGTCGACCCCCCGGTACCCACAAAAAAAAAAAAGAAATCATATAAAAGCAATAAATTTTTGGATGGGATGTAGCTCAGAAGTTGAGCGTTTACCTTGCAAGGGATTGGATTTGATCTCCAGCACAGAAAACAAATAAATAAATAAATAAAATGTGCTGGGTTTCAATTTGTGATCCTCCCACCTCAGCCTCCCAGAATGCTGGGACTACAAGCATGTGCCACCATGTCCAGCTGAGAAAGCTTTTATAAAGAAGCCAGGCCTCATTAGATACAAAAGTAGTCATACTAGAGATAAACCTTATGCGTGTAAGAAAGGCAAGAAAGCACTCAGTAGCAAATTGGATTTCACTGGGCATGAGAAAATTTGTATTTGCGGGGTGCCCTGTAAAGATGATGAATATGCCACTCTCTTCAGGCAGAAGTGATACTTCATCATCCATAAAGGAAGGACACCCCATAAATGTACAGGAGTGGAGAAGACCTCTCTCCAACCATACTGCTTATTGTACCTTTAATATGAATTGTGAATGCAAAATGTGTTAAAGCCTTCTCTCAATTTCCGGCCAGGACTTTACACATGAATACTGATACCAAAGGAAAAAAATTTTATAACGAAAATAGAAAAACTCTCAAAGAGGAGTCGTGCCATGTTAGACACCAGTGAATTCATACTCATTAAAACCTTTGGATTTAGGAAAAGCCTCAGCAGGTGTAGGGACCGACAACTGGTAGTCAACCCGTAACACCCAGCTGAACTGAATCAGCGTGGTGCCTGGTGTGGAGGGCCCGCCTGAGGACTGCTGCCAACAACATAAAAAGGAGAACTGGAGAGGAAGAGGGGGTGCTGTTGATTCTCCTCGAGGGACTTTTCGCGTAGTTTTCCTGATATGAACTCGGCGGTTCTCATTGTTGGAGGAGCTCGGGAGGTCGCTGTCACTGAGGATGGTTGTGGTAATTTTCAGGGGAGCTCTGGTCCTTACCTTGAGCGTCGCTTCCTGGCTCCAGTGCTGATCCCTCAGCCTGCTGGCACTGATCCTTCAGCCCGCTGGCGCAGACTTTCTAGGTCCACCACTGACCTTTGCGCCTTCCCAGCGCAGATCCATGAAACAGACTTGCATGAGACATTGTCGTGGGCTCTGGGCCTCCAGCTGGACTTGTGGAGGACATTGCCGTGGCATCCAGGCCCTCAGCTGGATTCTTTGGGTCTTGCTGTGTGGACAGATTTCCTGCATTCTTTTGTATTTGACTCTTTGGGTGACTACTATAAAATCCTGTAAATTATGTGTCCTGTATTAAATCGTTTCCCTTGCAAACCCTGACTACAACAGCAGGAATTCATAATTCATAGCACTTCAGATAATTCAAACAAAATTGTGGAACAAAATTGAGTTAATAGCAGAAAGCAACTCAATTTTATAAGATACTAGATATTTTTAACAAGGAGAAATTTCATCAGATAATAGAAACTACCCAAAAAGGTATCACAACAAACATCAGTAATGCTAAATTTTAAAAATCATTCTATTTGAATGTCTAATTAACTTGGTGCTGGAGAGATAAATAGTGCAAATAAGACAAAAGCAACATTAGATTAGAAAAGAAGAAACAAAGTTGTGGGTTTTCTATGATACAATCTAATCCACCTGTTCTAAAGCTATGACTATTCAAAAATTTACAGCGAAAGTGGAGATGGGAGAAAAGTATGTAGTAAAGTCAGCCCCACCGAGGAATTCTGCCAGATACTAAGACACTGCGCTTCTGTTTAAAGATGTACAAGGTATGGGGGACAGCTGGGTGTTCTGGTGTGTTCCTGCAGTCCCAGCACTGGGGGAAGCTGAGGCAAGAAGGTCATAAATTTGAGCCAGCCTAGGCAACTTAGCAACTTAGAAAGACCCTGTTTTTTTTTTTTTTTTTTTTTTTTTTTTGTGGGTACCGGGGGGTCGACCTCAGGACCTCGCGCGCCAACAGGCACCCGTGCCGCTGAGCGATATCACTGGCCCCTTTTTCGTATGTGGGATCCGGGAGTCGAACTCGGGCCCTCGCGCTTGCAAGGCAGGCGCTTATGCCGCTGAGCCATCTCACTGGCCCGAAAGACCCTGTTTTAAAAAAATATATATAAAAAGGGATGGCTAAGGCTTGACCTAAGGGAAAAGACCCTGGATTCAACCCCTCAGTGATGGAGTCATGGGTCCACCAAAACGGAAGCCTAAAAGAAGACACTGTCATGAGCTTAAATTACTTAAAGGTGAATATACTTACACTAATTGTGTAATTCAACTGTATATAAGGTGGTACAAACAATCTGGAAAAACTACAGGCGTGGGCCACTATGCCTGGCATAAAACTTTAAATATGTACGTTTCACCTGCCTCAGGCCTTCTACTGCTAGGTATTTACCAAAGGAAAATGAAAGCATATGTCCATGTAAAGATTTGGATGTTTATAAGAGTTTTTTGGGGTTTTGGGGGGTTTTGTTTTGTTGGTCTTTTGAGACAGGGTCTTGCTATGTAGTCCAGGCTGGCCTCAAAATCACAGCAATCCTCCTGCTTCAGCCTCCTGAGTGCTGGGATTATAGACATGCACCACCACACCTGGCTTGAGTTTTATTTCTAGTATCCAAAAATTGGAATGGCCATTGACAGGTCAATGAGATGAAAGGAAGTTTCTCTTGACCAAGAGCAAAATAAAAACATTTTCAGGGTGGGGACATAGGTCAATGGTTGATTGCTTGCCTCGCCTGAAAGAGGCTGTGGGATCCCTCCCCACTGTGGGGGGAGAGGGAGAGGAAGAAAATACTAACTGAAGGAAAACTAAAGTTGATGTCAGACAAAACAGATCTCAAGGCAGAAAGCAGTGGCAGAGATAGAGTCACTGTACGAGATAAAAGTTTTAGGTGGACGGAACCCACCCCTGTGCCCACACAGACAGAACCTGCTCCCACGCAGTGTTTGCCCCTGGCCAACTCTGTGACTACAGCTTCTATGCCCCGGCCACAGCCTCCCACCAACTCCCAGCCACCCTGTGTTCTGTTTCCCCTCAGTTCTGGGCATCAGAGGTGCTGACCAACCCACCTCCCTGACCATGGATGAGGCCAGTGCCCAGGGGGAGTCAACAGCTCCAAGGAGAAATAACAGACTTGGCCAGGAGCTCTACCCCAAGCCCAGTCCACAGCTTTTGTAAACTAGAAAAACAGTGTGGGGTTTTACTCCAAAAGTGACCCCTTCACATCAGACTAGAGTTGGAAAAGAAACCCAGGGCAGTGCCTGCCATATGGCCACAGTGTTTAATCAGGATCTGCTGGGGAAGGGGTTGAGACTCAGCCACAGAAGAACTGCAGACCAGTCCCACTTCGGGCTTTCCGGCGTTACCCTCCCACAGTGACTGGGCGAGAGACAGCCACTGGAGACAGCTGCGGAGAGGATGTGGGCTACACGTAGACCCCCTGAGAAGTTTCAGCTCAGGCCAGGGAGGACGTGGGCCCCACCCTCCGCCGTGAGAAGCCAGGCACAGGGAGTGGGGCTTTCAGAGGTGGCTGGATTCGAAAGTACTGGCGTCAAGTCCAGCAGTCTGCTTGAGCCTGCGGCCCACTCCTACATCCAGCAGAGTCTACTAGTTTGATTGCTTTCCCCATCTGCCGGTGTGAGTAAGGACACACCATGGCTCAGATGGCTGCCACAGTCCAGGATGTGTGAACAGAGGGGCCTCTGGAGCAGAGGGGTGCATCACAAACCACAGGCCATGAAAGTAGGTAGAAAAAATTATGACTCCCTGGATTCCAAGAGAGCATATCCTGGAAGAAACCACTCATTCAAAAAGACAGGGATCTTTTTATTCAGTTTTTTTGTTTTGTTTTGTTTTGTTCTTTTTCTCCCATCATTGGTTTTTGGAACTGTGAGGGGTTTTTTTCTCCTTTTTTTTCTTTAATTTTTTTCTGCTTTTAATTCTTTCTTTCCCTTACTTTGCTCTCTGTTTTTTCCTTTGTTCTGTTCTGTTACTTTTGTCTAATACTATTAATTTTCTTTTTCTCCTCAGTAGGATCCTTTATCTCATTTTTTCTCTTCCTCTCCTCCTATTAATTAATTTTTCAAATCCTGCTTTTTTTTTAATTCTCAAGTTCTCTTCCCCCTTTATCCTTACTAGTATAGCCATTAGCTTTCTGAATCTTTAGATAGTTAACTCTGTGTTATTACTGTTGAATACTGTTCTATTTTTAGTGGAGGTATAGTTGCTACAATTAGTAGATATTTACTCTATGTCCATATTTGGTTTGTCTTAGTGTTTATACTATAATTATACATCTCTTTTCTATGGTTAAGGGTGGCACATTACTGATTATTAGGGTATGTCAATATCCAGTTTGTCTTTGACTCTAACACTGTTGATTTTATTGCTATTGCTAAGATGCATACACAGTTGTTGCTATTAACTGATTTCCTCTGTGTGCCAACATCAGGATTGTCTTTGTGTCATTGACAATACTGTGTTCCATTCATAGAGAATTAGGTGCTGGGCCAAATACATTGCAGCCTCCCCTTTCAAATAAATGAAGGTGCTTGGATCTTGGGACAAAGGCAAAGACCTAGAGTTAGCCACACCCAGACTACACCACTGAAAAGCGGACAGTAACTAAAGAGGTCTCCATACTAGCAACAAAATCTTCCACTATAATCAGCTCCCAAACCTCAGCACAAAACAAACAAGAAAAACATAAGAAGACAATGAAACAAAATGCCTCTCAAAACCCCAACTCTCCCAAAGCTGATCCATGGGTCAGCAAAGGGAAGGAAATCAAAAGCCACACAACTGGATTACTTGAAAGGATAACAGAAGAGATTAAAAAAAAATAATAATAAGGTGCTCGGCAAGTTCAAAGAAGGCATAACTAGACAGATAATGGATATATTAAACAAAATGATCAGTGAGTTTAAAGAAGATATTAATAAAAAGCTAGCTGAGTTAAATAAAATATAGAAAATATGAATGACAACTTTAGCAAGAATTGTTGGACCGGTGAGATGGCTCAGCGGCGTAAGCGCCTGCCTTGCAAGCGCGAGGGCCCGAGTTCGACTCCCAGAACCCACATACGAAAAAGGGGCCGGTGATATCGCTCAGCGGCACGGGCGCCTGCTGGCGCGCGAGGTCCTGAGGTCGATCCCCCGGTACCCACAAAAAAAAAAAAAGAATTGTAGTCATTGAAAAGGTACTAAACAGAAATTCAGGACATTAAAAATTCTATTGAAAGTATGGTTAGCAAAAGAGACCAATGTGAGGATAGAGTGTCAGAACTAAAAGACAGGGCAGCAGTCACAGACCAAATATTCAAATATATCTTGTAAAAAATAAAAAGTACATGAAAAATAGATGCCTGATGACACAAAGAAGACTAAGATTAATTGGTGTTCATGAAAAATCAGAAGACAGCACAAATTGTGTAAAAACCTGTTTACAAAAATAATAGAAGAGGGGCCGGTGAGATGGCTCAGCGGCGTAAGCGCCTGCCTTGCAAGCGCGAGGGCCCGAGTTCGACTCCCGGAACCCACATACGAAAAAAGGGGCCGGTGATATCGCTCAGTGGCACGGTGCCTGTTGGCGCGCGAGGTCCTGAGGTCGTCCCCCTGGTACCCACAAAAAAAAAAAAAAAAAAAAAAAAGAAGAGGGCCAGTGAGATGGCTCAGTGGCGTAAGCGCCTGCCTGGCTAGCGCGAGGGCCCGAGTTTGACTCCCGGAACCCACATAGAAAAAAGGGGCCGGTGATATCGCTCAGCAGCACGGGCGCCTGCTGGTGCGCGAGGTCCTGAGGTCGACCCCAGTACCCACACACACACACAAATAATAACAATAATAATAATAATAATAATAGCAGAAAAGTTTCCAAATATAGAGAAGGGATTTAACATATGTGAGGCACATAGAACCCTAAATAGCCAATAGCAAAAAAGATTCTCACCATGACACATCATAGTCAAAATCCCCAGAAGTGTCACACAAGGACTGAATCTTAAAAGCTATTAGAAAAAAATCAATGAATCACTTATAAAGGCAAATCCATTAGAATTATAGCAGACTTCTCAACAAAACCTGTAAAGACAAAAAGAGCTTTGAAGAATTTCAAGCCCTAAAACAACTTCCATCCCAGAGTGCTTTATTCTGCAAAACTTTTTAAATTGATGGAGAAGGGGCCGGGGATATAGCTCAGTGCAAGGTCCTGAATTCGATTCTCTGCATACACACACACACACACACACACACACACACACACACACACACACACACAAAATTTCAATGGAGAAATAAGTTATTTCCTCCACAAAGAGGACTTTGAGAAATTCATGACCACCAAACCAGCACTCCAAAAAATTCTCAAGGATATCCTAGAAAGAGACAATGAAGCCAAAAATGCCAAAAAGTTTAATAGAACAAATGCACCAGGCAGGGTGGGCAGTTAAGTAGAAGGGCGGAGCGGGGGAGATCAGCAACAGGAAAACAACGCAATGACAGGAAAAAGCCAGTACCTCTCAGTAATAAGTCTCACTGTGAATGGCATCAGTTCCCCAATTAAAATACTCAGATTGGGAGAATGGATCAAGAACCAAAATCCAGGCCGGTGAGATGGCTCAGTGGCGTAAGCGCCTGCCTGGCAAGCACGAGGGCCTGAGTTCGACTCCCAGATCCCACATACGAAAAAAAAAAAGGGGCTGGTGATATCGCTCAGTGGCACGGGCACCTGCTGGTGTGCGAGGTCCTGAGGTCGACCCCCAGTACCCACAAAAAAAAAAAAAAAAAAACAAAATCCAACAGGATGCTGTGCACAAGAAACACATTAACCCAAAAAAAAAAAAAAAAAAAAGAAAAGAAACACATTAACCCAAAGAGAAAATGATAGACTAAAAAATCAAAGGATGAAAAACAATACATTTTCATGCAATGGTGTAGGGAGCCACGGAGACTGCTTCAAAGCTCGAGGGCATCTAAAGACACCTGAGGATATGACCCCACTTGTCTAGCGCAGGCTCACAGTGGGATGCAGTTATGTAACCATGACTTAGCACAGGTAAACATGCATGTGCTGGTTACAGCACTATACAAGAATGTAAATAGGGGCCGGTGAGATAGCTCAGTGGCACAGTGCCCGCCTGGCAAGTGCAAGGTCCTGAGTTCGATTCCTGGTACAAAAAAAAAAAAAAAAGAATGTAAATATGAGATAACAGGGCCGGTGAGATGGCTCAGTGGCGTAAGCGCCTGCCTTGCAAGCGCGAAGGCCGGAGTTCGACTCCCGGAACCCACATACGAAAAAGGGGCCGGTGATATCGCTCAGTGGCACGGGTGCCTGTTGGCGCGCGAGGTCCTGAGGTCGTCCCCCCGGTACCCACAAAAAAAAAAAAAAAAAAAAAAAATATGAGATAACAACCTGTATAAAAATTATACAATAAAGACACAGGTGGCTCTCTCTCTGGCTCTCTGCTCTGCTCCATGCTGCCTGCTGTTGTAGCTGATGTCTTGCACACATGCGTTCTTTAACCTTGGGACCTGCGAAAATCTCCCTTGGGCCCTCCCGAGCAGGCCGACAAATGGAAACCTGAAAACAAACAGGATTAGCCATCCTATTTTCAGATAAAGTGGATTTTAAGTCAAAACTGATCAGAAGAATCAAAAAGGTCACTATATATTGGTTAAGCAGACAATTCAACAGGAATAGATAACTATAAACATTTATACACCAAACAATGGCACACCCAACTCATAAAACAAACACTACTGGACATAAAAGATCAGGTAAATATCAATACGATTATATTGGGGGACCTTAATATACCACTGTCACAAATAGATCAACTAGACAAAAAGTCAACAAAAAAATATCAAAGTTGAACCAAACCATCGAAGAAATGGACTAATAGATATCTAGAGTGTCCCATCCAAAAATAGCAGAATACACCTTCTTCTCAGCGGCACGTGGAACTTTCTCCAAAATAGGGCACACAATGGTCAATACAGGATGTTTACATAAATGCAAAAGAATTGAAAGTATCCCATGCACATTATTAGATCATAGCACGATGACTAGAAATCAATACCAAAAGAAACCACAAAACTGGGCATGGTGGTGCACACCTGTAATCCCGGCACCCCAGAGGCTGAGGCAGGGGGATTGCCATGAGTTTGAAGCCAGCCTGACTACATAGTGAGTTTAAGTCCAGCCTGAACTACGTAGTGAGACCCTGTCTCGAATAACAAACAAAACAGAAAGAAAGAAAAAAGAAAGAAAGAAAGACAGAAAGAAAGAAAAGAAAACAAACCAGAGAAATTATCCAAATGCATGGAAATTAAGCTATATATCCTTGAATAATCAGTGGGTCGCAGAAGAAATCAGTGTCTGGAATCAACTGATAATGCCAGTACAACACAGCAGAACTTATGGGACACAGTGAAAGCAGTCCTAAGAGGAAAGTTTATAGTTCTGGATGGCCACATCAGAAAAGCAGACGGAGCCCAGGTAAATAATCTAATGATGCACCACAAGGTCCTACGGAAACAAGAACAATCCAAACCCAAAGCTAGTACAAGGAAGGAAATTATAAAGATCAGAGCAGACACTAATGAAATTGAGACTAAAGATACAAAGAATTAATCAAAGAGCTGGTTATTTGAAAGAATAAAATAGACAAACTCTTAGCCAATCTCATGAAATAAAGGAAAGTAAAGACACAAATTAATTCAATTAGAAATGAAATGCACCTCACTAAAATCCAGAAGATTATTGGCAAATACTTTGAAAACTTATACTCCAATAAATTGGAGAAATTAGAAGAAATGGATAGATTCCTAGATACATATGAATTACCAAAACTAAACCAGGAAAATTTAAAAACCCCAAATAATTGAACAATAGGGAAGGAAATTAAAACAGTAATAATCCTACCAACTAAGACAAGCTCAAGTCTCAGTGGATTCAATGCTGAATTTTACAAGAACTTCAGGAAAGATCTAACTATCCCCTCAAAGTATGGCACCCAGTGTGCTGACTGCTTTAAATTAAAGACCCTTGGAAAGCAGCAGATTCTGGAAGAAGCTTTATTATACCATCCCCTTATCTACCTAAAAACCAGACCTTCAAATGAATTAAATAGCTACCTTTGTTCCCTTTCCAGAGTTTTGCATTAACCAAACTCATATCTGAGGGAAGGAGATTAAAGAGTGTAACTGCCCTGGGACAGATTTCATCACAAGTCAGTCAGGCATCTCTTAGGCACATTCAGTTCCCAAAGAGCATCATTTACCAGCCATTGTCTGAGTGTTGGGTCCATTCATTCTCCTAACATCATTACTACCCTCAAACTTGTCACCTTAGCATTTCTTCCATGTATGAAGAAAGCTTCATGGGCATTTAGACTTCACTGAGTCACTGGGTGACCACACTCCTAATAAATATGTACTCCTTTTTCTCCTATGAATATGTCCATGGGCAGTTCATTCCAGCAAATCTCTGGAAGAGGCTAGGGGAGTTCTCCCGTTCCGCTATGTCTGTATAATCACTGAACTCAGCAGTTCCCTTTTTGGAATTCTATCTGGAAAAGAGAGATGCACCAATATAAGGATTTATTTTCCACAATAACATGCAATTAGAAACAGTCAATAATGGTATGTACACATCATAAAGTAGTACACATGTACAGTGGCTGAAGATAATGAACTATAGCTATAACAATGGGCTTGGAGGGACTTCCAAGAGATGCTGTTCAATGAAAAAGACAAAATTTAGCTGGGTGTGGTGGCTCACGCCTGTAATCCCAGCACTCAGGAGGCTGAGGCAGGAGGATCGCCATGAGTTTGAGGCCAGCCTGAACTGCATAGTAAGACTCTGTCTCAAAAATAAATAAATAAGGAAAAAAAGGGCCGATGATATCACTCAGCGGCACAAGAGCCTGCTTATAAGCACAAGGTCCTGAGTTCGACTCCCAGTACCCACATAAAAATAAATAAATAAAAAATAAATAATAAATAACATAAAATCTCTTAATGAAAAAGACAAAATTTAATAAGTGTACTGTATTAGTCAGGGTTCACCTATAAAAATAGAACTAGTAGGAGTTTTTTGTTTTTTGTTTTTTGTTTTTGGTGATGCTAATACCAAACCCAGGGCTTCACAGTTGCAGCCTCTGCTAAGGTCTTTCAATTGACTGAATGAGGCCCACCCATATTTTCTGGAATCATTCCTTTACTTAAAGTCAATTGATTAGGGACTTTAATCACATACACAAAATACCTTCACGGAAACACCTAGGTTAGTAGTCGATGGAATAACCAACCGACACATAAAGCTGAGCGTCGCATGTGTAATATTTCAATTTTTAAACACTTGATCTTAGTCAAAGGTTAAGAAACAATTAAGTGATTTATTTCTTAAAATAAATAATTGAGGAAAAAAAAAAAAACCCTGCACCAAGTTAACCATGCTCAACTGGATAGAATAGCATGGATTTCTTCTGCCTTCTTCACAGTTTCAGGTTTGTTTTACTGTAGGTCTTACCACACTCGGCATATGGTTTTTTTCTTATTAAACTGAGAACTTTCACCCTTCACTTAAAGGAAGCACTTCATGGCTTCTCTTTGGCATACTCAAACACTCGGCATCAATACTGTGTGCTTTGGCGCCATTACTAAATAAGTCACTGAACACAAGGACTTCAGTCCTTCAAAACTTGATCCAATAGATGCTAACGTCACTTAATTAAGGAGTCCCCGGGTCTTCCCTTCTCCCTTCCAGGAAGCGAGAGTGTCTTGAGCGCTCTCGCGAGATCTTTGTAGATGTTTGGCGTGTTAGTTCTCGCGAGATCTTTGTAGATGTTTGGCGTGTTAGTTCTCGCGAGATCTTTGTAGATGTTTGGGGTGTTAGCAGAAGTGGAGGGTACATGTGATAGTTTTCATAGCGCCGTTAAGTAAAGAACTGCTTACAATTATACATGCAAAAAATACGAAATTAAAGATATAAAGTATGAAAGCTTATGGCGGGAAAAAAACTTTAGAAGATACCATATTGTCAGTTTCTTATCATTCTAGAAATAATCCATAAATATCCAGGGGCACAATTCCTTTTTGAGGTTCATTCAAAATAAATCGTTGGAGTGCTAGGACAGGATAAGAGACTTTGGGCTTAATTTATGATATCTCTTTTGCCAAATTAGCGTCCCCTCTAGTGATCTGCCCTTTTTTGGGGAAGGCACATGAAGATACCTGACTTTATGGGGCTTCCGTCATCTCTGAAGCTTAGAGATGTCACAGGCATTGCCGGGGGAAAAGGTTAAAAACGCTGGGGAAAAGTGGATGTAAGGTTATAAACCTCAAAAAAGAAAGAGCCCCATAATGAGCCTAAGCATTCTTAAGTCAGATCCTTTGTATTAAAATCAGTTGCTGGGGCCGGTGATACAGCTCAGCGGCATAAGCGCCTGCCTGGCAAGCGCGACGTCCTGAGTTCGACTCCCGGTAACCGCATTAAAAAAAAAAAAAAAAAAAAAAAAAAAGATCAGTTGCTGCTCATAACATCTGTGCATTAGTAGAGAAAAAAAAAAATTCCTCCATTGAAGAATAGCAGATTTGTGGTGGGGTTCATTGTGAAACAAATAAACCATTTAGGGCACTAAAAGAAAAAAAATTAAGGAGTCCCCATTTCTTTGTTATTTCTTAAAAATATCATCATCAGAGAAATGGAAATGTTTTTCTTAAATATTTATTTTAAAGCACAAACAATATCTAATTAGTTTACTAGGAACTAATTACCATAAACTGAAGAGCATTAACAACAGACACTTGTTGTCTCACAGTGCTGGAATCCAGACATCCCAAATGAAGGTACTGGGGAGGCTCGATTCCCTCCGAAGCCCCGGCAAAGATCCTTTCCAGCCTCTTCCTAGCTGCCAGCAGCTGTTGGCATTCCTGGACTTCATCGCTCCAGTTTCTGCCTCTATCTTCACGACTCTCTTGCCTCTCTGCATGTCTCCAAATCTCCCTCTCTTTGTGAGGACAAGAATCATTGAATGTCGGACTCACCCTTATGCGGTATAACCTCATCTTAACCTGAAAACACTAAAGTCACGTTCATAGGTGGCGGTGGATTTAGGACGTGAATATACCTTTTGGAGGGATATAGCTCCATCCACTACAGTTTCCCATTTAATAATAATCAGCTAAAGCATTCTTCTGAAAGGAGATTATGGGCCGGGGATGTAGAGCAAATGCTTAGCACGCTCACGGCCCTAGGCTTAACACGCCCCCTCCCCCCGCACTAAAAGAGAAAGAACAATGATGCCACATTTATACAGTTATTTAACACTGCCCTAGTTCAAACCAAAGCAATAAAACATAAAACAAAACAAAATCATCTGCACTACATGCAGAGATACAAAGGAGATGTGTTGGTATACGGTGTATAAGCACAAAACAAATACAAATTAATGGTTTTTCCCAAAACCATTAATAATCATAGGAAATCATAGAAAAGCATGTGCTTATGGAGAATCTACTATGCACTAAGCTTGGTTCTTCAAGAAATGGGATGCGTGAGATGACTCCGTTACCAAGCGTGATTTCCGCTGGGGCAGGAGTTGACGTTTCTGCCCCAGGCACACTCCACGGGCCCCACTTCTTCCCGGAGCTGTGTCCACTCGCCAGGGTTCATAGAGATCCTCTCTGCAAACCTCACAGGTAGCTGTAAACGCAACTGAGCAATCTGTGATTCTCTTTTTCTCTGATTGCACCTGTGGTCCTGAATTAGTCCGTAGATAGCAGCCGAGTGGTGTGTCATTGTGCTGCAGATCGTGGCTAACAGGAGGGCTGGATCGCTAGCTGTTTGTTGGAGAAGGTTACTCGCTAGCCAGAAGTCGAGAGTTGTATTAAATGCGGACTGTTTAAACTGTGGCCTTTTGCCAACGTTCCTTGCCCCTCTGCTTATATGTTGGCTTCACCCCCTAGCTGAACAAGATTGGGGAACTGACAGAAGGAAATGAGAAGGGTGGAAGAGAAAGACAACTATAAATTTTGAGCCAGTGGTTTACTTGTTTTCCTTACAGACAAGAACAGAAAGGTAGAACTGGGGAAGCAAGATGGAAAACAAAACAGCTTTAGTAGAGTAACCAAAGAAGATATGAATGACTGCTTTTCAAAACGACAACTGCCACAGAACACGAAACTAAACCCTTTCTAAGAATTTTCACCAATGAAGCATACCGCCATCTTTTTTTGTTTTATTTGTTTTCTCGAATTTTAATTTTTTTTATTTTAAAGAGAAGAAAAAAAAAAACAAATAAAAAAAGAACAAAATTTCAAAACAACATAATAGGAGGGTAACAATGGTTAATACATTACGTATTGTTATCTTTAAGTTAGTTATTCAGGGTACAAGATATCAGCATTCAATTGTCCAAACATTACTGGCACAAACCTTACTCTTCAGTGAACTAAGTAAAATTAGTAGTGTATCTATCTTAACCATCTTATATATTTATACAATTTTTTTCTTTTCCCTTCTTTCTTTTCTCTGTTCCCCCATCCCAGTCTCTCTTTCCTTTAGACCAGTTTCTTTTTGATTCACCATATCTATTGTACATTTTGGATCTTATTTACTCTTTCAGTTTCTCATACTAGGGAGACAATACGATGCTTACACATGTGTGTCCGGTTTATTTCACTTATGAGTATTTTCTCAAGTTGCATCCATTTACCTATAAAAGTCTCCAGTGTATCCTTCTTTATGGCTGAATAGTACTCCATTGTATAAAAATACCACATCTTTCCTATCCATTCCTCAGCTGATGGGCATTTGGGTTGTTTCCAAGATCTGGCTATTACAAATTGTGCTGCTATAAACATGGGTGCACATATATCGCTGTGGTACGATGTTTTTAATTCTTCTGGGAAGATGCCCAGAAGGGGAATAGCTGGGTCAAATGGGACCTCCAATCCTAGTTTTTTGAGGAGTTTCCACACGGATTTCCACAGTGGCTGTACCAGTCGACGCTCCCACCAACAGTGGAGAAGGGTTCCTTTTTCCTCACAGCCCCTCCAGCATTTGTTATTAGTTGATTTCTTGATAATAGTCAAATTCTAATTTTTTAAAAGTCAATGCAGGGCAAGATATTTCTATTTCGAGGAAGCCCCCTGTCTTTGTGTAATGCTCTACAGCTTGCCCATTCTGTAACCTCATTTGATCCAAGTGAGATTGCAAATATAGTGGCTGACCAAATGTTAAACTAGGGTAAATGGGAGCAAAGAAGTGGAAAATTTTTTAGAAAACAAAGCTCTAAGCCAAATATAGCAAAGATTAAGATCCATGGGACATGGTTCTGAATATTTATGGGTAATCCACACATAATCCTTAGAAATGGATATTGCTCATGCAAATAAGATGAAAACATTTGGATGGATTTTTCTATCACATATGGCAACAAAGCCTGTGAGAAGATTTGTGATGCTGTTACGAGGGCCATGGGCACATCGTTTAAGACCGAGAGGAAACAAAGTGCATTGGTTAGAGAAATAATCCTCCTCTGCTACTAAAAATCACATTTTTCTGATTTTTCTTTGCAGTGGTAGGGATGGTGCTAGGCAAGCAGTCTTCCACTGTACTAAGCCCCTGTTTAAAATTCAAACTGTAATTCAGAAGACCTGAGATGGGTTCTAGAATTGTGTGTTTCTACCAAACTTCAAGGTGGTAATCCTGTTCATGCTCTATGGACACCCAAAGAGAACGTGCAGAGTTCAATTTCACCCATTAAGAAAATCCTAACACTGGCCCGGTGTGGTGGCACACACCTGTAATCCCAGCATTCAGGAGGCTGAGACAGGAGGATCACTGTGAGTTCAAGGCAGCCTGGGCTACATAGTGAACTCAAGATCAGCCTAAACTACATAGAGAGACCCTGTCTAAAAAAAAAAAAAAAAAAAAAAAAAATCCTAACACTGTATTTATCGGTGTGGGCTTTGTCCCACAAAGCCTGGCCAGTTAACGCTGCATTGACTTTTGCCATACTCGGAGTGAATAAACTTGGAATATATTCATGAGATGCAAAGTTATACCACTTGCAAGCTGAGACCTGAAGCTGAATTTTGCAGATGTCACGCAGCTTGGAAGACTTCTGAATTTCCTACTTTTTGGGTTTCCTCCAACCTCTCACTCCTTCCACCCAGATCCTGTAGATTTGATACTGTAGGGGTTTCATAGATGTTGTCTGTCCCTCGAATTTAGACATAAGTAGAAATGAATGATGCTCTTGGTCATTTTGTAAGCATGCTGTATCATCCTCAGCACTGTGAAATGCTGCCTTCCCCTTTTTAGCCTCAGGCATACAAAGCCCTGATATAAACTGGTTTTAAAAACATAAAATAGCTGGGGGATAGTTCGGAGTGGGTACTTAGTCTGCACAAAGCCCTATGTTCAATACCCAACACCAGAAAAAAAAAAAAAGTAAAATAAATGTTTTATTATTCCAATAGGAATAATACATTTCTGATACATTCGTCTTATTTTTCTTCTCATCTATTCATTATGATCAGTTTACCCAAGATCATCAACAGCTTCCAACAGTTGGAAGTTTTGCCAACATCTGAAAATTTTTTTTTTTTTTTTGGTGGGTACCGGGGGTTGAACTCAGGACCTCATGCACCAGCAGGCGTCTGTGCTGCTGAGCGATATCACCGGCCCCTTTTTTGTATGTGGGTACCGGGAGTCAAACTCAGGACCTCACATTTGCCAGGCAGGTGCTTATGCCGCTGAGCTATCTCACCGGCCCAACATCTGAAATTTAATAGAAAAATTAAACTCATAATTCTCTCTCTCCCTCTCCTAGGGATTGAATCCAGGGATCACTGAGCTACATCCCTAGCCCTTATTTATTTACTTATTTTTGAGACCGGGTGTCCCTATGTAGCCCCAGGCTGGCCTCAAACTTGTCATCCTCCTGCCTCAGCTTCCTGTGTAACTAGGATTACAGGTATGCGCCACTGTGCCTAACTTTCATTTCTTACTAATCCGTGGCCCCAGCAACAACTTTGTGACCAAAACTTTACAATTTTGTTTGACTCTATGGCAAACTCCACACTTAATCATTTACCAAATCTTATTAAACTATCCTCTATCGTTTCCTACATTTATCTAGGATTTTGAATGGGAAAGAAAATAAAGAACTACACCAGTTTTCTCTAATCCAGCTCTAACCAAAAGCCACAGTCTTCCCTCTGAGATCTGAGGGGAAAGGACAGCAGCAAAGGGGAAGAGAAGCTACAAAAAGAAGTAAAATGGGGCTGAGGGTGTAGCTCAGTAATAGAGCACTTGCTTAGCATGAATAAGGCCCTGGATTCAATCCTCAGTACCACAAAACAAACAAACAAACAAAACAAAAATAGAAGGGAGAGGGTGATCCAAAATGTGTCCTGGAATTGTTGATACCCCATCTTCAGTGGAAAGCAGGACAAAAACCTTTTTCCCAGCATGTCTTATGACTCAGCCTGTTCAGCTGGGCTCTGCCGTCAGACATGCCCGCTGTTTCTGATCATTCTTATGCCTCAGTTTCTGCGTCTACAAAATGAGACTCTACTGAGGGTATCTGCCAATCGCTCCTTGTTTATTAAAAGAAAATTCACCTGCAGCTAGAGGTGACCAAGTACACAGCTCTGACCTCAGCGAGGCCCGCTGTCCTTCCCCGCTGCGCGGAGACGCGGGGCCTGAAGTTACACGATGACCGTGAACCTCAAAGACATGAGCGAAGAAAACGAGAGAAGAGAGAGCAAGCTCGGTGGCCTCGCTGGCGGTTAGTCATACACTAAAACCAGACTGGCCTCCTGCGTGAACAGAAGAAACACAACCTGCCCCCTTTAAACTCTGGTCTTAGGCTTTTCTATTACATGTGTCACAATCCTGACTGATCCCTCGATTCAGTTTTTGAGAATATGAAGAAGTGTAATCACGAATGTTAAATGATTAACACTGGGCTTAGCATATAAGAAGCATGCAGTAAATGTTAGTAGTTATTATTATTACCCCCTGGCCCTCAGTCTAGGAAATGAAGGCAGGGCCTCATGCATGCTAGGTACATACCACTGAGCTATTCCTTCAGTCCCTCTTCCCTTTTATTTTTTGTAATGGGGATTGAACTTGGGGCCTTTTCACTGAGTTATATCCCCAGCCCTTTATTTGGAGACAGACTGTCGCTAAATTACTAAATTGCCCAGGCTAAACATGAACTTGTGATCCTCCTGCCTCAGCCTCACAGAGTGCAAGGTTATAAGTGTTTACCACCATTCCTGGTTCTCCCCTATCTTAAACACAAATCTTTTTCCATTCCACTTCATTTCCACACCTTTTAGCCAAATTGAAGCACTCATCGTATGACTTTTGGATTATAATCAACCCACAAAGTATTTTAGTTATTCCTTGAAAGGTGAATTATTTTGGGTAGGCAGACAGAGGTGGAAAATAATATCAATACAGATGGAGAGGTAAGAAAGCGGAGTATAGCAGGAGTCCCATGCTTTTGTGGTGCATTAGCGGGAGATCAGTAGAAAGATAGATTGGGACCAGATTGTTGTGGTTTTTTTTGTTTTGTTTTGTTTTGTTTTGTTTTCTGACTGGCAAAGGGAGGACCAATGAATTTGTTGTGTATATGACTTTGAAAAATAAAGTTTTTAGTCAGACGTGGTTGTGCATGCCTGTAATCCCAGCGCTCAGAAAGCTAAGGCAGGAGGATCACTGTGAGTTCAAGGCCAGCCTGGGCTACATTGTCAGTTCAAGGCCAGCCTGATGCCGAGCGTGGTGGCGTATGCCTGTAATCCCAGCACCTGGGAGGCTGAGGCAGGAGGATTGCTGTGAGTTCGAGGCCAGCGTGGGCTACAAAGTGAGTTCAAGGCCAGCCTGAAGTGCATAGTGAAACCCTGTCTCAAAAAAGACCAGCCTGAATTACATAGTGAGGCCCTGTCTCACTATTACACTTTTATTTACTTTTTTTGTTATTCTTTTATTTGCTTGGTGGTGTTATTCGACTTTTTGGAACTTAGTTTGCTCCACTGTAATATGAAGAGGTCAAAGAAGCAGATGCTCTCAAATATTGGTCCATAAATTTCCCAGACAGACATAAAGGAAACATCCGCCTCCAACCAAGAGGGTGCTGACCGTCCATAGAATGACGCAGACGGGTCCAGCTTGGCAAGTTGGTGAGAGCCTCACAGAGCAGGGGACAACTTGTGGGCTGCATCGCTACCAAAGTTGCAAAGCCCCTTTGCTAAGCTACTGGTTTCATAGGTCCCTAAGGTAAACAGCAAAAAATGGAAGCAAGAGACAAGAGTCCCTGGGAAAAGTTGCATGTATCCGATTCCCTCCCTTTCTCTCTGGGAGCCCGGTCCAGCTGCAGTGAGGGCCGACCCCGGGAGGTGAAGTCTGCACACAGCTCAGCGTCTGGGGAGGTGGACGGCGAAACTGTGGCCCACTTCCAAGGTGGAGCTCCTCTGGCTTTGGTTTGCAGTACTGTTCCCCCTACAAACATCCATGCGGCTTCTAAAATTACTAGGTCCAATGGAAAGTATTAAAATATTCTAACAATCTAAACTTCAGTTAAGGGCCTCACATTTAATATGAACTCTGGCTGATTCTTCTATCCATTTATTCTTTCTTTCAACAAAGTGAATTTATTTTATGCTACATCCTTTGCATATGAGGAACCCTGCTGTTCTACCAACTCTCATCAGAAGCCAAACCAGGCTACCATAGTCACCCAAAGCATCTTCCTCAGGTAGCTCAGGACCTATAGCAGCAACACGGGGCTGTCTGCTTTCAGCCCCCTTCCTAACCCAACTCAGGTACCTGTCAACCTCATTTCTCTCTCTCTCTCTCTCTTTTTCTTTCTTTCTTTTTTCTTTTCTTTTCTTTTTTTTTTTTTTTTTGTCTTTTTGAGACAGGGTTTCACTATGCAGTTCAGGCTGGCCTTGAACTCACTTTGGAGCCCAGGCTGGCCTCGAACTCGCAGTCCTGCCTCAGCTTCCAAGTGCTGGGATAATAGACATGCACCACCGTGCCTGGCTCTCAATCTCATTTCTGTCTAGCTTCTTTTTCCAACCTTCCACCTCTCACACATGATGCTGGATTTCAAGCTATGCAGAACATTAATTTACAAATAAAATGCGAGAGAACAGTGAAAAGCATTTGGTAGCTAGTAGATCTATCATGCTTATTTTTAGAAATAGGTTTATTCATTTTCAATTATAATAGTAATGCCAGGCCAGATGTGGTGGCACACACCTGTAATCCCAAGCACTTGGGAGGTGGAGGCAGGAAGATTGCCATATGTTTGAGGCCAGCCTAGGCTACATAGTGAGTTCAAGTCCAGCCTGAACTGCACAGTGAGACCCTGTCTCAAAAAAAAAAACCAAAAATAAATAAGTAGCAAAGAAAAATAGTGATGCCAATCATAACAGAAAATAGAAGAAATATTTTTAAAGAATGAGCATGAGGGTGGGAATGTAGCTCAGTGGTGTAGGGTTTGCCTAGCATGCACAAGGCCCTGGGTTCAATCTCTAGCACCAGGGGAGAAAAAAAAAAAAAATGAATGAATGAATGAATGAATGAATGGGTAATGACACCACCATCCAAAGGGGAAGATGCTAACTTCCAGGGATATTTCTTTGCAAGGTTTTGAGTGGCTTTCACATAGCTGTAATCATTTCGAATGCAATTTGTGTAACTGAACATTATGGTACAAACATTTTCCATGTTATTATATTGACTTTTATGGAGCAATTTGATAGATACATAATTTTTTAATTAAAAAATTTGACAGTACTGGAGATCAAACCCTAGGCCTCATACATGATGTGTAAGTGCTCTCCAACTAAGCTACAGCACAGCCCAATTTTTGTTGTTGTTATTGTTATTTATTTCTTGAGACAGGGTCTCACTATGTAGTTCAGGCAGGCCTTAAATTCACTATGTAGCCCAGGCTGGCCTTGAACTCTTGGCGATACTCCTGCCTCAGCCTCCCTTATGCTGGGATTACAGGCTTATGCCATCACACCCTGACTAAATTTGTTTTTTATTTGATACCTAAAAACATGAAAATTGTACATATTTATGGAGTACCATGTGAAGTTTCAATACACGTATACACATGTGGATATTTAAGTCAAGAAACCTATCTATTTCCTCAGACATTTATCATTTCTTTCTGGTAAAAACATTCAAAAATCCTTTCTTCTAACTGCATAATAAATTTGTCACAGAATATTTAAGACATACAAAAAGAGGTTAAACACTAATAGAATTAATATCCACTATCCTCACTGAGTGTAAGAAGTAAAATGTAGCCAGGTATGCTGGTGCATACCTGTAATCCCAGCACACCTGGAGGCTGAGGCAAGAGGATCACAAACAAGTTCAAGCCCAGCCTTGGTAACTTAGCAAGACCCTGTCTCAAAATAAAAGTATTATTTAAAATAATGGCTGGGAATGTAGCTCAGTGCAAAGGTCCTGGGTTCAGTCCCCAGTCCAGAAAAACAAAACAAGATAAATTACTGGGACTGCAGCAGTGGGGGGTTAGCCTCAGTAGAGGATATAGCCCTGGATTTGATCCCTAACACGAAAAGAAGAGAAAAGAAAAGAAAAGCAGGGAAAAAGAACACATTAACAATACAGCTCATGTCCTCTGTATTATCCCCCCCTTTGAAGCTGCCTCCTTCCCTAACACATGTAAACCACTCCTGAAGGTTGGTGATTACTCAACCCTTAATTTTCTTTACACTTTTGCTCATTTACATGTACCCCTAGATAATATGTAATATTATTTGCATGTTTTAAACTTTATATAATTAGTATCATACGGTGTATAGGTCTATAATTTCTTTCATTTTCTTCCCAACATTATGTTCATGGGGGTTGTTCATGTCCATTCATATTTGCTGTTTCATATTTCATCAAATAAATATGCAGTAATTTATTTTGTGTTCTCACATGGTTTAATATTTATGACATTTCACTCAAAGTTGTTTTTTTTTTTTTTGGTAGTGGGAATCAAACTCACGACCTCACGCTTGCCAGGCAGGGGCTGTGCCGCTGAGCTATACTGCAGGCTCACTCAAAGTTTTGATGAGTATCTTTCTGCATACCATATTTATTTTTTCCTCATTTAGAATTATTTCTTAAGTATAGATCCCAAAACTGGGCTGGGAGTTTAGTTCAGTGGTGCAGTGCCTGCCTAGCAAGTATGAGGTCCTGGGTTCGATTCCTGGTACCAAAAATCATACTGTTTTCTCATTGTTGAGACAAAATACCTGATACCCTAAGTTAAAAGAGGAAATGTTTATTTGGCTCATAGTTTGCAAAGGTTTCAGTCCATCGCTGGCTGGCTCCAAGGCAGGGTGGCACACAGCAGAGGGGCGTTGCAGGGGACAAATACTCCAGGGCAAGCAGGCAGATGACAGTACATTATTCCTCTTTCTGTCTCTAATATTTTATGCAGGTGACCCACCCTAGGCTGAGTGTGGCACTCACACCCTTAAACCTAGCCAGAATGATGCCACCAGTTAGTGGACTGATTTAGTAATCACACGCCCTTGATCCCAACATCACACGCTCTAGAGCCAGCTACCTCTGAAAAGCGCCCCCAATGACTTCGTGAGGCTTTGGGGGGACATCTAGACACAAGCCATAACATTCCATCCCCTGGACCCCCAAAGACTCACGCACATCCCTTTGTGCAGAAGACATTTAGTCCGTCGCTAAGAGTTGCCAAAGTCCTAACAGTTTCAGCATTGCTGAAAGGTCCAGCTCCAAAGTCTCCTGAGATTTAAGGCAAACTCTTAGCTGCAAGCCCTTGTACATGTTACGGCCAAAGTGTGTGGTGCCAGCATCAAGGGCACGTGATTACTAAACCAGTCTACTCTCTGGTTTGGCATAGTTCTGGCGAGGACTAAGGGTGTGAGTGCCACACTCGCCCTAGGGCAGTTAGCTTGCATAAAATATAAGAGACAGCAAGAGGGCTAATGTGCTCCTGCCTGCCTGCCTGCCCTGGACTGTTTCTCCTCCTCTGCGATGCCCCTCTGCCATGCCACCCTGCCTTGGAGCCAGCCAGCTATGAACTGAAACCTTTACAAACTGTGAGCTAAATAAACCTTTCCTCCTTTAACTTTGAGTGTTGAGTATTTTGTCTCAGCAATGAGAAAAATAACTAAGACAAGTGTTGATTCCAGATGTGAACTTACCAAAGAGCATAAATATTTGGGGGGGGGCAATATTGGGGATTGAACCAGAGAGTGCTGAGCTACATCCCTAGCTATTCAAAAGGCTGAGGCAGAAGAATCACATGTTACGGGCCAGCCTGGCAACTTAGCATGACCCGCTCTCAAGTAAATACAAAGGGCTAGGGATGTAGCTCATCGGAAGAGTGCCCCTGGGTCCAATCCCAGTACCGAAACAAAACAAAATTCACTCATTTCCCAGAAAGTCACTGATGGAAATGTTAAGTGTTTACTTTCTCTAATTTTTTTTTTTTTTTTTTTTTTTTTGTGGGGACCGGGGGTCGACCTCAGGACCTCGCGCGCCAGCAGGCACCCATGCCGCTGAGCGATATCACTGGCCCCTTTTTTTGTATGTGGGTTCCGGGAGTCAAACTTGGGCCCTTGCACTTGCCAAGCAGGCGCTTATGCCACTGAGCCATCTCACCGGCCCCTTTCTCTAATTTATAAACTATATGCAACCTATAATATCCTATGGAGACCTTTCAATTCTATTTTCTATTTTCTGTCTGTGTTGCTGTAACAAAATACTTGAGACTAGGACTTTATAAGGAAAGGTTTGTTTTGCCTCTCCTATTCAAAAGCTACAAAGTGCAAGCTTGGGGGTCCTCATCATGGTGCACAATAACACGGCAGATGGTATCCTGGGTGGAGGTGTGTGTGAGAGCTGTGAGTGGCATGTATAGAAGGGACCAAAGTAGGGTGGCATCTATTCCAGTCCATCAAGAACCAACCCGCTCTCCAGAGACGGACATTAATCCCTTCTGAGCGCAGCGATCCCAAAGACCTAATCACTGGCCACCACCTCCTAAAGACTCCACCCTTTCTCAGTACCATTACACTGGGAGCAGGGTGTGGTGGTGAATATACCTGAAATTCTAGCACTTGGGAAGCTGAGGCAGCAAGATTGTGAATTCAAGGCCAGCCTAGGTTCCATAGCAAGACCCTGTCTCAATAAATAAAACCAAAAACCATTATGTTTGGAACAAAACCTCCAGCACACGAAACTTTTGAAGACTCGCCTTATCAAAACCACGGTACTTTCTATTTTTTTATTTCTATTTTTATTTCTATTATTTTTCTATTTTTCTATTATTTCTATTTTTTATTTCTATTTGTATTTGTATTTCTATTTTCTATTTTTATTTTATTTCTATTTTTTTTATATTTTCTTAAGAAAATAACTACCAGTTCAAGGTTAATGAGCACTAAGCCTTTCAAGTTATACTTCACTAAATTTCCTATGTTAGGAAAATTGGTGCTCGATTGCTATTACTTTATTAATTTCTTCTACTTTGAAGTGGACACAGTTTACAATTTTAAATATTTCACCTTTAAAAAATTGAGGCATAACTAATACAATTATATTGGGGGATCTCAATACTCCACTGTCACAAAAAGACAGATCAACTAGACAAAAAAATCAATAATGAAATAGTAGAACTGAACCCAACTTTTGAACAAATGGACTTAGTGTTCCACCCCACAACATCAGAATACACATTCTTCTCAGCTGCACACAGGATGTTCTCCAAAATAGACCACATACTAGCTCATAAAACCTGCTTAAGTAAATGCAAAGGAATTGAAATTATCCCATGCATATTATCAGACCATAGTGCAATGAAATTGGAAATCAATGGCAAAAGAAATCACAAAAATTCCCTAAACACATGGAAATTAAACAGCACCCTCCTGAACAACCAATGGGTCACAGACGAAATTAAAGAAGAAATTAGACACTTTCTACAACTGAATGATAATGACAGTACAACATACCAGAACTTATGGGATACAATGAAAGCAGTCCTAAGAGGGAAATTTATAGCATTAAATACCTATATCAGGAAAATAGAGCAAGCGCAAATAAACCACTTAAGGGTGAACCTCGAGCTTCTAGAAAAAGAAGAGCAGGCTAAGCCAGAAGCCCATACAAGGGAGGCAATTATAAAGATCAGAGCAGAAATTAATGTATTGGAGACTAAAAAAACAATACAAAGAATCAATGAAGCAAAGAGTTGGTTCTTTGAAAGAATAAATAAGATTGACAAACCCTTATCCAACCATATTAAAAAAAGAAAAGGCTCAAATCCTTGCAATTGAAAATGAAAAGGGTGATATCACAACGGACCCTGCAGAAATCCAGAATATCATCTATACCTACTTTGAAAACTTGTATTCTACTAAGATGGAAAATGCAGAAGAAATGGACAGATTCCTAGATATGTATGAATTACCAAAGCTGAATCAAGAAGATTTAAAAGTCCTAAATAAACCAATATCAACCAATGAAGTCGAAGATGTAATTAAAAACCTCCCAACAAAGAAAAGCCCAGGCCCTGAGGGATTCACTGCTGAATTCTACAAGCAGTTTAGAGAAGACCTAACACAACTACTTCTCAAACTTTTTAATGAAATTGAAAGGGAAGCAATACTCCCAAATTCATTCCTGGAAGCAAGCATTACCCTGATACCAAAACCAGAGAAGGACCCAACTAAGAAAGAGAACTACAGGCCAATCTCCCTAATGGAACATAGATGCAAAAATCCTCAATAAGATACTGGCACACAGAATGCAGCAAATCATCAAGAAGATTTTTTTTTTTTTTTTTTTGGTGGGTACCGGGGGGTCGACCTCAGGACCTTGCGCGCCAGCAGGCACCCGTGCCGCTGAGCGATATCACCGGCCCCTTTTTTCATATCTGGGTTCTGGGAGTTGAACTCGGGCCCTCGCGCTTGCAAGGCAGGTGCTTATGCCGCTGAGCCATCTCACTGGCCCCATCAAGAAGATTATACACCATGACCAAGTTGGATTCATCCCAGGGATGCAGGGATGGTTCAACATACGTAAGTCAATAAATGTAATACACCATATTAACAGAACCAAAGACAAAAATCACATGATCATCTCAATAGATGCAGAAAAAGCTTTTGACAAAGTTCAGCACCTTTTCATGATAAAAACCCTACAGAATAGATGGTCTTTATCTCAATCTGGTAAAAGCTATCTATGACAAACCAACAGCCAATATTATACTAAATGTACAAAAACTGAAAGCCTTCTCTCTAAAATCAGGAACAAGACAAGGATGTCCACTGTCCGCACTCTTATTCAACATAGTTCTGGAAACTTTACCCAGAGCAATTAGACAAGAGAAAGAAATAAAAGGAATAATGATTGGAAAGGAAGAAGTTAAATTATCATTATTTGCAGATGACATAATACTCTACACAGAAGACCCCAAAAACTCCACTAAAAAACTGCTAGATTTAATAAGCAAATTCAGTAGTGTAGCTGGATACAAAGTCAATACTCAAAAATCAATAGCCTTCCTGTACACAAATAACAAACTTACTGAAAGAGAAATTAGGGAAACAATACCTTTCACGATAACATCCAAAAAAATGAAATACCTAGGAATCAACCTCACAAAGGATGTAAAAGAACTCCACACTGAAAACTACAGTACTCTGAAAAAGGAGATTGAAGAGGATATCAGAAAATGGAAAGATATCCCTTGCTCCTGGATAGGAAGAACCAATATAGTGAAAATGGCCATACTTCCAAAATTGTTATACAGATTTAATGCAATTCCAATCAAAATTCCAACAGCATATCTCACAGAATTAGGGAAAATAATCCTAAAATTCAATTGGAATTAGAAGAGACCTGAAATAGCAAAGGCAATTCTGGGCAACAAAGGCAAGGCAGGAGGCATCACAATCCCTGACTTGAAATTATACTATAGAGCTACTGTGATAAAAACAGTGTGGTACTGGCAAAAAAACAGACCTGAAGATCAATGGAACAGATTAGAAGATGCTGAAACAACCCCAGACATACTAAGCCACCTTATCTTTGACAAAGGTGCCAAACACATTCACTGGAAGAAAGATAGCCTCTTTAATAAATGGTGCTGGAAAAACTGGCTCTACACATGCCAAAGATTAAAACTAGACCCATATCTTTCACCATGCATTAAACTAAATTCAAAATGGATCAGAGATCTAAATATTAAAACAGAAACATTAAATCTGCTGGAAGGTAGGATAGGTAAAACCCTTGAAGACATTGGTGTAGGCAAAGACTTTATGACTAAAACCTCAACCACACAGGAACTATCACAAAGAACCAACAACTGGGATCTCATCTTATTAAAAAGCTTTTGCACAGCAAGAAAAACCACCAACAAAGTGAAGAGACAACCCACAACCTGGGTTCCTCAGACAAAGGATTACTATCGAGAACATACATAGAACTCAAAAAAATCAGACCTCCCAAATTTAAAGACCCAATCCACAAATGGGCATCTGAGATGAATACACATTTCTCAGATGAAGAAATACAAATGGCAAATAAATATACAAAAAAATGTGCAACATCACTAGTCATTCGAGAGATGCAAATTAAAACAACACTGAGATACCATCTCACCCCAGAAAGAAATGGCTATTATTAAGAAATCAACTAATAACAAATGCTGGAGGGGCTGTGGGGAAAAAGGAACCCTTCTCCACTGTTGGTGGGAGTGTCGACTGGTACAGCCACTGTGGAAATCAGTGTGGAGATTCCTCAAAAAACTAGGCTTGGAGGTCCCATTTGACCCAGCTATTCCCCCTCTGAGTATCTTCCCAGAAGAGTTAAAAACATCGTACCACAGCGATATATGTGCACCCATGTTTATAGCAGCACAATTGGTAATAGCCAGATCTTGGAAACGACCCAAATGCCCATCAACTGAGGAATGGATAAAAAAGATGTGGTCTTTTTATACAATGGAGTACTATTCAGCCATAAAGAAGGATACACTGGAGACTTTTATAGGTAAATGGATGCAACTCGAGAAAATACTCATAAGTGAAATAAACCAGAAGCACATGTGTAAGCATCGTATTGTCTCTCTAGTATGAGAAACTGAAAGAGTAAATAAGATCCAAAATGTACAATAGACATGGTGAATCAAAAAGAAACTGGTCAAAAGGAAAGAGAGACTGGAATAGGGGAATACAGAAAAGAAAGAAGGGAAAGGGAAAAAAAATTGTATAAATATATAAGATGGTTAAGATAGATACACTACTAATTTTACTTAGTTCATTGAAGAGTAAGGCTTGTGCCAATAATGTTTGGACAATCGAATGCTAATATCTGGTATCCTGAATAACTAACTTAAAGATAACAATACGTAATGCATTAACCATTGTTACCCTCCTATTATGTTGTTTTGAAAATTTGTTCTTTTTTGATTTATATTGTTTTGTTTTTTCTTCTCTTTAAAATAAAAATTTAAAAAAATTCAGGCATAGGTTGAATGAATCAGTGATTGCATTTGAAGAGAAGCGTAAAAATAGATAGTAATTTATTTCCCATTCTTATATCTCCTTATGAAGAAAGTCCAGAAATTAGCATGAGGCCCCTTTGAAGCCTTACAGAATAAGTACAGCTCTTGACAGGTCAAAGCAACTATCGATTTAACAAGTAGTATTTATTTGAATATTGCTTTATGTTCAGGCTGGAGGCAGATACTAGAAAAATGCAAAGAGAGTAAATAAATGGCTTTTTCATATAGGGAAGAGGGGAACAGGATAGTGAGAAATAAAGCTGCAGGCTGCTGAACCAGTTTATAAAAGGCCTTTTAGCTCGCAAGCGCAAGGTCCTGAGTTTGACCCCCGGTACCCACAAAAAATAAAAATAAAAATAAATAAATAAATAAAAGGCCTTTTATGATCCATTTAAAGGATACGGGGGCCAGTGAGATAGCTCAGCGGCATAAGCGCCTGCCCGGCAAGCGCGAGGTCCTGAGTTCGACTCCCGGTACCCACATACGAAAAAAAGGGCTGGTGACATCGCTCAGCGGCACAGGCGCCTGCTGGCACGCGAGGTCCTGAGTTCGACCCCCAGTACCCACAAAATAAATAAATAAAATAAAGGATATGGACTTCATTCCACAGTAATAGAGAGCTTTCTCTCTCTCTCTCTCTCTCTGTTTACTTTTGACATACCAAGAATCAGGAGGCATCTTTAAAATATTTAAACATAAGGCAGGCATGGTGGCGCACATCTGTAATCCCAGCACTCGGGAAGCTGAGGCAGGAGGATCACCTCAAGTTCGAGGCCAGCCTGGGCTACATAGTGAGTTCAAGCCCAGCCTGAACTACATAGTGAGACCCTGTCTCAAAAAAAAAAAAAAAAAAAAAAAGAAACTTAGACATGTTTGGTACTACCTTTGTCCTATTTGCAACTCTATGAACTACTTAAATAATAAAATATCATTTTCCTTGAATTTTAAAAAAGTGTGTATTAGAAAGATAATTGAGGAGTCAGTGTAGGAAATGGTCTGTGTAGCGAGATGATGGAGAGTGGCTTCGGGAGCCTGAGTGATCACGGCAGTCCAGGCGAGATATGACGGAGGCCTGGGAGGTCTGATGTGACAAGGCGCCGGCCACGCACCGCAGGGAAGACAAAGCTGAACACGACAGTGCCCCTGCCATCAAGGATGAGAGAATGGAAATGCCAAACCCCACGCTTGTTTACCCTAACATAACGCCCGTGGAGACAGTGATATAGAAAGTATGAATAAGGGAAGATAGGATTTTATTAAAATGTTGCTGAAGGCACAGATTATAGAAAGCACTCATTTTAAGCAAACTGTGTGGTTTCCTGTGTCATTAATCAATTTATACAGCTTGCTCTTGCTGTTTTGACCAACCATGCAAAACAAGGGAATGGGGAAAAGGCAGAGCAATTGCCTGGACTTGTTAGCTGATGCGTTTTCAGTAACTAACTACTTGCTGGCTCGGAGACAAAAGGAAAGCGAAGTCTCCTCTCCCAGGCCTGCGGCCGGCCAGGCGGTCACAAGACTCCGAGTCTGCGGCGCTGGGAACCTCTGTCTCGGGTCGGCTTGCTCACGCGTGGTGTCGCCCCTCGGCCTGGACCGAAGTTGCGTTCTAAACTTCAAGCAACAGATGCATCATGCAAATCATTTCCAGGGCTTGGTGTCCTGGAAGGTGACGGAAAGATGAGACGCTCCTTTCTCCTTCCCTGGCCCGAGGCTCCATTATTCACCTGCTCTCTCTTGTGGATTCACAGGCCGAGCTGAAAGTAAAGCCGCCGAAGCGTCCTCCCCACCCGTTAAAGGAAACGGACGCGCAGCCGGGGCTCACTCCGCAGCGGAGAAAGGATGGGTTTGGAATCAGATGCGGGTGAATAGGGCTCTCTTGAGCCCGGAATGGCTTCCTGCGGGTTGGTTAACCCCTTGCAGCCGCAGGGTCCTCCCATCCCAACTACACACGTGTTCAGCATAATAGATAGATTGTCGCCGGAAGTCCATAAAGCAGAGGGTGGAGACGGCAGCTGGGGAGAGGGCTTATCAGGCTCGGCCAGGTGTGAGGTAGTGTCACTCCGTGGTGCAGCGCCAGACCAGGGACAGCAAGACAGACGCTGCTCTCCCTGTGAGTAGTAGTGTGGGGACAGAGCGCCTCGAGGAGCAGGATGGGTGCCCTACAAGATGGTACATGATCCCAATGGTGACCTTTGGGAGTGGGAGCTGAGATGCAGTTAAGCAGGGGTGACCTTCCACATCCAGGAACTGCACAGGGTGCCCTGAGGTACTCAGGCTCATGCAGGCGTGAGAATCAGGACTGGGAAGCCCAGAACTAGAGCCATCAATAGCCCGTGAGGGGCAGTGCAGCCGGGGAGGCCATGCAGCCCCTCTCTTGGAAGAGGGGGGCATTCGGGAGGCGACATATGTGCCCTTTCCTTGGAGGAGGAAGGGGCCTAGAGGGACAGGGGAGGCATGAGACAAGCTTAATTTGAATACAAGATTAAAATTTTAATCCAAGTGCTTGGTGTATCTCAGTGGCAGGGGAATTGTCTAATATGTGCAAGGCCCTGGGTTCAATGCCCAGTACCAGGAAAAACAAAACTAAACAGACTGGCTTTTTCTTATAAGAAAAAGTAATGAGGTGTTTATGGACTCTGCCCAAGAGGTGGTTGAGGAAAACTTGCTTTTCTTCAAGTTAATGGCTTCCCAAGAACACAGGAAATGTTGGGAAAGAGAGAATAACCCTTCCTTCCCAGGATAAGGGAGAAATTGTGGTAATCAGAGGAAAAAATATTTCACTTTGATCCTCGACTTCATTCAGACTGTTCAATAAACTAAGGATTAAAACTTTTGAGGGCCAGTGAGATGGCTCAGCGGCATAAGCACCTGCCTTGCAAGCATGAGGGCCCGAGTTCGACTCCCGGATCCCACATACGAAAAAGGGGCCGGTGATATCGCTCAGCGGCTCCGGTGCCTGTTGGCGCGCGAGGACCTGAGGTCGACCCCCCGGTACCCACAAAAAAAAAAAAAACTTTCGAAAGATCTCACTTTTGAACTGTCATTCAATGAACACTTATCGCTGTAACACTGTAATGTCTCAAGTTATCTTTGGTTCCTGCTGTATTTTGGGAAAGTCTGCTCTAGGGGATGTGAAGATCTGCTCTCAGCCCCACCCTCCAGCCCCAGGGCTGCCAGAAGTGGCCCTGAAGGTGCATGGTAGATGATGTCCAAGCTGTCTCACCTCTCCATCTTTATACGCATTTGCTTTTCCAAGTTGTGGACGTCCAGGGCAAAATTTAGTAACTCTTGACCAAAATGACTACGGTCTTTTCATTTAGTTTTTCCTCTTTTTCCATTTTCCTTACTTGTCTATTTTTCTTCCCCCTTATTCATTTCTTTTTTGAGACAGGGTCTCAATATGTTATGCAGGTTGGGCTCAAGTAATCCTCCTGCTTCAGCCTCCCAGGTAGCCGAGACCACAGGACAGAGCCAATGTGCACGATCTCCTTACTAATTTCTTGATGTCTCACCCTTCTTTAGTCAGCAACAGAGAATTCTGGCCAGAAGTTTTTACTGTCTACTGGAAGCTCTTAGAACAAAATGTAGACCCAAGACTTGAGCCATGCTAGGCACTGTAGGAGGTGATATGTTAGGTACAAAACTGCTCTATAGGGCCGGTGAGATGGTCCAGCGGCCTACGCGCCTGCCGGGCAAGCGCGAGGGCCCGAGTTCGACTCCTGGATCCCATATACGAAAAAAGGGGCCGGTGATATCACTCAGTGGCACAGGTGCCTGCTGGTGCGCGAGGTCCTGAGGTCGACCCTGGTACCCACAAAAAAAACAAAACAAAACAAAAAACTGCTCTATAATGGCTGGGATTTGGCTTTACATTCTGACTCTTGTCACCTATTGAGACTTGAGCAAGTCCCTGAATTTTTTTCTTTCCTTTTTTTTTTCTTTTTGTGGTACTAGAGGTCAAATATGGGGCTTCATAGATCTTAGGCAAGTACTCTACAGGCCCCCCACCAATTTTTTTTTATTGAGACAGGGTCTTGCTAAATTGTCCAAGCTAACTTGGAACCGCAATGCTCCTGCCTCAGCCTCCTGAGTGGCTGGGATTATAGGTGTGAGCACTGTGCCCAGCTACCCAGCCACAACCACTTTTTTTTTTAAACAAGGTCTCAGCAGTTGCCTAAACTGGCCTTGCCATTGCCCCCATCTAAATCCCCAAATTTCTTGAATAGGTTTTCTTATCTAAGTGAGAGTTATAATACCCCTTTCTCAGGCTGCTGCCACGTTCCAAGGAAAATTCACACCATAAACTCTCCCCTCCCCCAGAGCCTGAGATTGGACCCAGGGCCTTGCAGTATGCGCCAGGCAAGTTTTCTACCGCTGAGCTACACCTGCAGCCTCACTGCCAAGTTCTATGAAAATACTGACGGTTGTTATTGTGTTGGTGGTTTTTGGCAGAGCACCCTTTAAAAAATAATTTTTCTTTTTGTGATATGTACCTGTGTTTCAGCATCTTCAGCAACATAAAATTAAATGAAAAGAGTAATTTGCAAAAACGCATGCAACATAAGCTGGCTTGGTGATGCATGCCCGGCCTCCCACCTCCTAGGGGTGCTGAGGCAGGGGAATGTGCCAGTCTGGCCAGTCATGAGACGTCATCTCAAAAAAATTACCTGCCATGTCGTTCAGTGTGAATTTTACACATTATTCATTAGTATATGCCTAAATAGAAGTATACATAAAATGGGTGGGAAAACACTAAATTTATGCCAGTGGTTGTTTCTGGGGAGGAAGGGCCTTGAGGCTGGGAGGATTAAACAGAGCAGTTCAGCTGTGCTGAAGGGGTTTATTTCAGGGAAGGAAGCTTGATTTAAAGCAAATTTAACAAATCTTGAGCAACTTGGGTATAGGAACATTTATTGTTCTCTGCGCTTTTCTTTACTGAGAAAAAATGGTTCTTAAAAAATGTTCCAGCTCAGTGCTGAAAATCTGGAGACAACAGAAAAGGATAAAGACAGTAAATAACAACAATAACCTAACTAGGAGCAGTGGTGCAAGTCTGTAACCCTAGCACTCTGGGAGGCTGAAGCAGGAGCATCCCAAGTTCAAGTCCTACCTGGGGAACTTAGCAACTTATTGAGACACTATCTCAAGATTAAAAAAAAATTTTTTTTAATTAAATTTTAAAAAGGGCTATGAATGTTTCTCAGTGTGAAAGGCTTGGGGCCAATCCTTGGCACCGAAACCAAACCAAACCAAAAAACAGCAGAAATACACCACTATTAACATTTTTTGGTGTATATACCTTGCTTCTTTTTTAGCCATTTATACACACAAACGCAGTTTAAAAACAATGGATTTATTTTGAGATACTCAGGTTGCCTGCAGGCAGCTGAGTTGGATTTCCTTTGGCCTAGGTGTCAAACAGCAGGTCTTACACAAACAAAACCAGTCCCACCTCCTTTTATTACTGGAACATTTGGTTTATAAACTTGCCCTTTACAAAAGATCTGCTGTGTAGCATGTAAATATTTAATTTAATTCACACCCACTTAGGCCTGCCTGGTGTTTGTTTTTCATTTATATTTCACCATGTTGCATAGTGCCAAATTCCTTTCCATTCCATTTATTTAAAAAATTTAAAAATCAGAACAGTTTGTTGGTATTGGGTAATAGCAAATGCTCAGGTGATCAACTACATTTCCTTTTTGATCTACCTGTGTAGAACTGTGTATGTGTCCTCCTTCTACCTTAATAATAGATAAAGATTCTCCTCTCTTTTTTTTTTTTTTTTTTTGTGGGTACCGGGGGTCAACCTCAGGACCTCGTGTGCCAGCAGGCGCCCGTGCCGCTGAGCGATATCACCGGCCCTTTTCTCGTATGTGGGTACTGGGAGTCGAACTCAGGACCTCACGCTTGCCAGGCAGGCGCTTACGCCGCTGAGCCATCTCACCGGCTCTGTCCTCTCTTATTCTTTGCTTTTTAATCATCGACTTCCTTTGTGTACAGTGCTAACTCCAGAACTGGTTAAGTTTTCAATACTCAGTCCATCAGGAAATCTGGATTTGGTATCTAATATCTGGAAACACCACAGTACAGAACTGCGCTGACCAACACGGCAGCCATGAGCTACATGTGGCTATTTCAATTTAGATTTATTAAGTCCGGAGTTGGGAACGTAGATCGCTGGTCACTTGCTTGCCTACCATGCCCAAGGCTTTGGGCTTGATCCCTAGCCATGAGAAAAACAAAAACAACCATAACAAAAAATTAAACTCTTTAAAATTTAGTTCCTCAGTCACACTAAGTACATTTTTCTTTTAAATTTTTTTTCTTTTAAAAAAAATTTTTTGGGCCGGTGAGATGGCTCAGCGGCATAAGCGCCTGCCTTGCAAGCGCAAGGGCCCGAGTTCGACTCCCGGATCCCACATACGAAAAAAGGGGCCGGTGATATCGCTCAGCGGCACGGGTGCCTGTTGGTGCACGAGGTCCTGAGGTCGACCCCCCGGTACCCAGAAAAAAAAAAAAATTTTTTTTGGGCCGGTGAGATGGCTCAGCAGCGTAAGCACCTGCCCGGCAAGCGCGAGGGCCCGAGTTCGACTCCCGGATCCCACATACGAAAAAGGGGCCGGTGATATCGCTCAGCGGCACGGGCGCCTGCTGGCGCGCGAGGTCCTGAGGTCGACCCTCGGTACCCACAAAAAAAAATAAAAAAAAAAATAAAAAAATTTTTTTTTTTAAATTTGATGCTGGCGATTGAACCCAAGGCCTCTTGCATGCTAAGCACATATCTAGCCCTGACCTCTACCCCCAGCCCATACTAAGTACATTCAAGTGCTCGGTAGTCACATGTAGCTAGTGGCCATGGTGCTGGTACCACAGATATAGGACATTCTTGTCTCTGTTGGATAGTCTGGTCTGGAACTAGGCTGCAAAAGCTATGGTCATTTCTGCACTTTGCAAATTTCCCACTTTGATCTTTCTGGCTTTGAGAATCTCTGCAGGCACAACTGTAGATGGGATGTTATGGTTCAGATCTACAATGCTCCCCCGGAGTCTCATGTGTTTGGAAGGTGACTGAATCATGGAGATGCTACACCCATCCATGGACTCATCCACTGATGAGGAGGTTGGAGGGTCAATGAGAGCATGACCCGGAAAGGTGTATTCTTTTTCATTTATTTGTTTTTTGTTTGTTTGTTTTTTGAGACAGGGTCTCACAATGTAGTTCAGTCTGGCCTTGAATTCACTGTGTCACCCAGGCTGACCTTGAACTCAGTAATCCTCCTGGCTCAGGCTCCTGAGTGCTGGGATTACAGGTGTGTGCCACCACGCCCAGCTTGGAGGGGGGTATTCTTGTCCCTTGCTCCTCCCGTCACCCTTTGCTTCTCAGCTGCCATGGGTTGAGTAGCTTTCCTCCCACATGTACTTTCACCATACTGTTTCTCCCTTGGAGCCTCCTGACCATGGACTGAACCTATGAAAAATGTGAGTCAAAATAAATCTTTTCTCCTTTAAGTTGTGGGTGTCAGGTCTTTTGTTTTAGTGATGGGAAACCTGACTAATACAAGGGAATTGGGAGAGGGGGTAATACGTGAATGATGACAGAAGCCCCTACCAACTGCTATTCTTTTTTGTTCTTATTTTTTGTTGTTGCTGGAGACTGAACCAAGTGCCTAAGGCCTAGCACATGCTAGACAATTGGTCTACCACTGAGTTATATCCCTTGCCCCCTACTTTGAATGTTGATCTTTTTCCAGATTAGCAATACATAGTATGATCCTCCTTTGTGATTCTGGGCAGCGGCAGCAGCATAGCCCCCAGTCAGCCTTGAAATCAGAAAGGGCAAGAGCTACCACCCAAAAGTTTACTAGTTGCTAAACTAGGATGTTTCATAGGTTAGACGTATAAAATGCATTTTTTTTCCTGTGCTGGTGAATTAATCCAGGGCCTTACACATGCTAGGCAAGTATTCTATCACTAAGCCACATTCCTAGTCCTGACTTAACAATATTTTCCTTTTTTTTTTTTTACATACAATTTTGACTTGTAACAATATTTTCAAATTACAATGGACTTACGTGGACGTGTACCTGTCCTAAGTCAAGGAACAATTATAGTTCCTCTTGGACAGAAGACTAGTAATAATTAATAATTAATAATTAATAAGTGTAGATTATGGAAGCAGGAAATTGGCCAATGGGTAGCTATTAAACAACTCCATAAGACCAACAAGAGGTCACAACTCAGAATGACTCTTACTTTTGTGAAGGACAGGCTCTAATGAAAGATAGGACACGGAGATAAGTTAACATCTGCTAATCTTTGCATCAAGAGAAAATGATTAGCAAGTGTAACCTCTGGCTAAAATATCTTTCCAATCCTCAGGGGCTTTTTAGCATGTACAAGGCTCTGGGATCAACACTTAGCACCAGAAAACAAAAGAAAACAAAGCTCATGACATTTCTCTTACAACTCTTTTCACTGATTCTGTGATCTCACCTAGTGTAATATTACTTAATTTTCTATTAGTTTCATTCTCCCTCTGGATTTTTCCATTTGGCTTTTACAGCGATGGATTCTGTTGCTATCCGAGAATGACTCAATATGCCATTTAAACCTTAAATCACATTTTATTAGAACACCTATAACGTATTTATTATTTCAATTAATGAAAGTATGCCCTTTGTAATAATGCCTTGGGCCATAAGTACAAAGTTAAAAACATACGATAAGTTATGTAAAGCTATAAAAGCCTTCAGCAGATGACAAATATGTGCTTTAGGCATTAAGCCATTTCAAATCATTTTAAAGCCACTTGCACAAAATATTCTCATATAGAGAGGCTGGCTGAGAAAAGAGAAATATTGACCCAAACTCCAAAGGAAGCCAGGGAAGGGGCTTCTCCAGGATTGGAGGGGGCAACAAGTCATGTAAACAGGGGTGTCAGGGTGAGGCCTCTGCACTGTGTTCCCTCTTCTGCAGACAGAGCTCGGGGACCGTAAGTTGATGTGCCCTGCAGGTCTCAGGTGGCTACAGTGCTACTAAGGGAGAAGGTGGTCACCAGGTAACCAAATCCCTAACCACTGAAGTCTCTAATAGACTCGCTCAACACTGCACCATTCTCCTTAGAGGCAAATAAGCAGCTGGTCCAGGCCCCCCAAGACATGTTTGGTCTCATACTGTCAGAGTTTCAAAAGTAAAGGAAATAAATCTGATTCATTTTTATTTAATCTCATGTCTTCCTCTGAATGCCAGGCAAATATTAGCTCTGTGCGCTGTCACCGTTGGTTTCTCCTCAACTCACCAGGGGCTAATCACCGCACCAGGTCCTCATGTTGCTCTTCATGTTAGCAATAATGAGCTTGGAAGGAGGATCTTAGAAACCTCTTTGATTTTAATCAGCCATACAGAGTTACTAGTTACAAATAATCTCGCTTGTTGTTGAATGTTATTTTGAGCAATGCTCAGATGCCTGAAGAACTGTCAGATGTTTATGAAAAAGCCTGTGAGCTCCACCTAAGACTCAGAGAATGCAAATCCATGGAGAGCAATGGCAGGAATCTGTATTGTAATAAGTTTTCTCTGTCGTTCTTAGGCACATTAAAATTTAAGTTTCAAAACATGGAAGATAAAAGAAGGTTTTACGTGTATTTTACTATGAAGAATCAAGATAAGTCAGAAATTCAGGTAAATCTCTGGACCAGAATAAAGAGAAATTAGTAATTCTGTAATAATTCAGGGCCAAAGGCAGAAGCAGAGGAATCTGAAAAGCGTAAGTACTTCTAAGGAGTACAATGACTTGGCAAGCCCTTAGTGATGATATGCCTCTCATTTCTCAAGCTAGTTCCAATTTCAAATATTGTATTCTAGGGGTTAGTGGTAGAGCACTTGCCCCTCGAGATCTCAGGATCCACTCCCAGCTTGGGGAAACTTCCATTTCTCATTTGTAAAATGTAATTATAAATTTCTGTCCTATATACTACATTATGTTTTTATAAAGATGGATCAAATGAAACATGTGAAAGCAGTTTACAAATGCTAAAGTGCTTTACAATCATTTAGTCCAGAGAGTACTAAATTGGATTATTCTTTCATTGACTAATTCTTTTATCATTTTGAAAAAATCAGCTACGAATTCAATGTTCTCCTTTGTGAATGAGGGCCGTGTCTTTGAATCATGAGTGAACTATACTGTTGCACAATCCATTCATTGTCTTTGCAATTGAGTTTGTGGTAATTTACACTGATTGTAGAGATACTCGGATGAGTTACTTAGGGCTCTTTATAAGTCTAGACACAATTTAAATCGGCTTCACTTTCACTACTCTTTTTCATATTATGCCTTTCTATTTTGTTCATTTAAAATAATCTGTTTGGTTTTTAAAACAAATAATATATTTCAAAGAATCAGAAAGCATACAAAGCCGTAAAATAAAACATCTCTTTCTCCCTCTGTTATTCATCCATCTAGTTCCTACATGGCTTTTACAGGGAATCACCTTTATTGATTTCATGTATATACCTTCAAACTTATTTTTATTTATATGCAAGTAGATATAAATATCTCTTCTTTTTGCTTTTTTTTTTTTTCCTTACAGTTCTGGGGATTGAATCTAGGGCCTCATACATGCTAGACAAGTACTCTACCACTAAGCTACACTCCCAACCCCTTCTCTTTTTTTGTCTTTTGAGACAGGGTTTCACTATGCAGTTTAGGTTGGCCTTCAACTCACTTTGGAGCCCAGGCTGGCCTCGAACTCAGCTATCCTCCTGCCTCAGCCTCCCAAGTGCTGGGATTACAGGCGTGCGCCACCACACCCGGCCCCCTTCTCATTTTTTAACACATTGCCAGCATATTATATCCACAGTTCTGTACCTTGTTTATTTCACTTAACAATGAATCCTGGGGCTGGGGATGTAGCTCAGTGGCATGGCACCTGCCTGGCAAGCACGAGGTCCTGAGTTCGATTCCCAGTACCAAAAAAAAAAAAAAAAAAAAATGAATCTCGGAGATCTTGCCATAATAGAACATAATGTTTCCTTAATCTTTTTTATAGCTCTAGTGAATTCCATTGTATAGATGTTCCATCAGTCATTTACCCTGTCTTGTAGTGAATTTTTAGATACATTTCGATCTTTTGCTATCATGAACGTTATGAAGAATAAATTTGAACATTCATTATTTCCCATTCGTGGGGATATATCTGTAGGATAAATTCCAAATGGCTTATTTTCTAGCTTCTGAATATTTTGATGGATTTCTGGGATGATTCCCAAGTTGTGCACATCTTTCTTCAATTAGGAAAACCAAAATTGTACACAATACTCTAAGAATAATCTTCCTTATACTGAGTATAGCAGGATTACATTTCCCTCTTTTTGTTCTTGCAAATCAGATCTGCCAGAGCTGTAAACTTTTTTTGTTTGTTTGTTTTTGTCTTTTTGAGACAGGGTTTTGCTATGCAGTTCAGGCCGGCCTTGAACTCACTTTGTAGCCTAGGCTGGCCTCGAATTTGCAGTGATCCTCCTGCCTCAGCCTCCTGAGTGCTGAGATTATAGGTGTGCGCCACCATGCCCGGTTTGTAAACCATTTTGTAAAATGGCCTAACAACTATTCCCAAGAAAAGGTTTATTAAAAATAATGACCTGATCAGGTATGGTGGCGCATGCCTGTAATCCCAGCACTCAGGAGGCTGAGGCAGGAGGATCGCTGCAAGTTCGAGACCAGCCTGTGCTACATAGTGAATTCAAGGCCAACCTGTACTACATAGCAAGATCCTGTCTCAAAATAATAATAATAATAATAATAATAACCTAACATTGTTGGGAATAGTAAATAATTGAGGACCATGTTTTCCAGTTATTTTAGTGTCGCTTAGTTTTAGACTTCATCTTGTCTTTAACGTGTATTCTTTGCTCTGGTTCCCATCTTAGTGGAAGTATTTGATTAAGGCCAATGCTGCCCTATACAAAAGCAATTACGAGCAGGGAGCAGAATGGGAAAATATGAACTGTCAAGAATGTATAGCAGCTAAACATTGTGATTTAAAACACTTTTTCATTATCAGATTGTATTTCAATTTTAGCTTTAGAATATGTAACCACCATACAAATATAGTATTTTTGGCCCCAAATTTGGTATCTATAACTGGTCACTGTTTAAGATGTCAGCATTAGCTTGCAAAATTTCCTGTGTTCTTTTTTTTTTTTTTTTTGGCAGCGGGAATAGAACTCAGGGCCTTCCACTTGCCCGGCAGGCACTTGTGCCGCTGAGCTATACCCCTGGCCCATCACTGCATTCTTTTTTTTGTGTGTGTGTGGGTACCGGGGGGTCGACCTCAGGACCTCGCGCGCCAGCAGGTGCCCGTGCCGCTGAGTGATATCACCGGCCCCTTTTTCGTATGTGGGTTCTGGGAGTCGAACTCGGGCCCTCGCGCTTGCCGGGCAGGCGCTTAAGCCGCTGAGCCATCTCACCAGCTATCACTGCATTCTTTAAGGTTGATTAACACCAAATGATTCAAAGTGGCTTTGTGGCAGGCAGAAATAACTACTAACGCTAAAGTAATTTCAAAGTACTTAAGGAGCATAAACTGAAACATGGCACCGGATTTGTTTTGATAAGAGGTGGGATTTACATAATGTAAAACCACATATACCCCCCGAGTTTCACGTCTTGCTATGATTTTCTCTATGTCTTAACTGTCCTTTCCTTTCTTTTTCTCACTGCCAAGTGCCCTTTTGACAGAATTGCTCAAGCAGGGGTAAAACAAACTTAAAAAAGCAAAACAAAATGTTCCTTGCATTTCCTCAAGGGAGTGGCTAAAAAAGAGGGTTAGCTGTTTGAGAAACTAAGACAGAGGTCTTGCAAAACATAAACTAGATGGATGGTTGAGAGCTGACTTTGGTTTTCATCAGACAATTCTGCACTTAAATTGGAATTGACACATAACATATCTGAGTGGGACAGAAGACAACGTAACTCAGGATTGAACACCTGGGATTTTTATGAAGAACTAAGCGAATTGGCATACAGGTGAAGAAGTGGATGGAAACCCATTCTCCACCTGTCGCTGAAGGCAGAAATCCTTCGATCTGCTGGTGCTGCAGCCTTTGTCACTATAAATTCAACCTCATAGATCCTGAAAGCTTCCAGCTTAATCTATCTAGGGCAACAGCCAGGAGCAAAAGATTAGAAACAAGCACTACAAAAATAACTTCTTTTTGCAAGGACGGGCAAGTGCTCTATACATCGGTCTTTATGACTTGAGACTGTTACAATCTTTTTTATTTGGTGACATTACCTTGATCTTGTGATAGTTAAGTGTCACTTATTCTCATGGAATATGTCTACTCTTGATACATGTGCCTTAGAGTTTTTCTTTCCTATATTTCCATGTAAATCATTTCTTTTTTTTTTTTTTTTTTTGTGGGTACCGGGGGGTCGACCTCAGGACCTCGTACGCCAACAGGCACCCGTGCCACTGAGCGATATCACCGGCCCCTTTTTCATATGTGGGATCCGGGAGTCGAACTCGGGCCCTGGCGCTTGCAAGGCAGGCGCTTACGCCGCTGAGCCATCTCACCGGCCCCCCCCATGTAAATCATTTCTATCAGATCTGAAGTGTCGCACATAGCAGCAGAATGAGTTAAGAAATAGATACACATTTTTAATTACTCATATTAAATATTCTAATCTGTTTTCCTCTTTTTTTTTTTATGTGGGTACCAGGAGTCAAACTCAGGGCCTCGTGCTTGCCAGCAGTCACTTGTGCCGCTGAGCGATATCACCGGCCCTTTTTTTCCTTTATGTGGGTACGGGGAGTCGAACTCAGGACCTTGCTCTTGCCAGGCAGGTGCTTATACCACTGAGCCATCTCATGACCCAATCTATTTTCCTCTTGCAGTCTCCTCATTTAGAGGCAACCTCTTGCTCTTCAGTTTCTTTCTTAAGTACTTTTTGGTATGTAGTTCAAAGAAAAAAGAATATTTTACCACATAACTATAAAGTATCATCAGAACAAATTCAACAAAAATTTTAAAGATGAGTCTTAGTTCCGTAATCTATTACTACGGCTACATGATTTAGTGTGTGCGTATCAGCAAAACACCTTGGTTTTCTGAAAGGATCTGTTACAAATCCAGACATTCTGAGATTAGTAATCCCTGACAGTGAGATGGCACTGTTAGTCACCACTGGGTGATGATGAGCGCCTTGTCCGACCCGCAGCTCAGCCCAAAGAGAGTGAAACACGGCTTACTGTAGTAGGCCTGGAGGCAGCTAGTCGTCCACAGCCTTCATCATGTAAAATGTAACAAGGGATTTAAAAGCCAACGTTAGAATATGTTTCTGGACTGCTGGATGCGGAACACTTTTATCTCAGAATAGTACAGACATGATCAAAAGTCCCTCCAGGGCAGGCATCCAGCGGCTACTTTGAATGCTGCTGACCGGGCTTTTAAGGACGGCCAGAGAATGGGATCCCAAGCCAGTCCTCTCAAGAGTCAGGAGAGAGACCAATAGGAAGGACCTCTAGAGTGCGGAGGCCAGAGTAAAATTCATATCAAGAAAGCACTCAGTTGTAGCAAATGGACAGTGAAATATTTAGTGGTGCTTAAATAGCGTATGTCTACTCTAGTGCTCACAAGGGACAGTTCTGGAAAGAGGCAGACCTGGATTCAAATCCTGCTGTTTCCACTAATTTTCTATGTAATGTGGAACAAATTATTATTATTATTATTATTATTATTATTATTATTATTATTAGGTACTGGTGATCAAACCTAGGGCCTTTGCAGTAACCTATTAAGCTACATTCCCAGACCTCCGAAAATGTTAAGACAGGATCTCACCAAGTCGCTAGGTTTGGCTACTTCATGGTAATACTTTTATTTGTTTATTTATTTATGCAGTTCTGGGAATGGAACCCAGAACCTCACACTTGGCAACCGATACTACTGAGCTACACCCCTAGCTCTTACATTACCTTATTTTATTTTATTCTTTTTGTGTGTGTGTGGTGCTGGTGATGGACTCAGGATCTTGTCAGGCAAGGCAAGTACTCTACCACTGAGCTACACCCCCAGTTCCAGAGCATTATTCTAACAACTAAACAGTGGAAACAACCCAAATGTTCATCAACTGCTAAGGAGATAAAGTAAATGTAGTGTATCCACCTAATGCAATGTTATTTAGCAGTAAAAAGCGTGAAACCCACCGAGGGTATAGCTTAGTGGTAGATCACTTGCCTAGCAAAAAGAAAGAAAGAAGTAAAACTAAGAGGAAGGAAGATTGAAGTTTTATGCTAAATGAAAGGAGCCAATCACAGATCACATGTTTTATGATTGCAGTTATACGAATGTCTAAAAAAGCCAAATCTATAGATATAGAGAGTAAGTAAGTGGTTGTGTAAGGTTGAGCGAGAGGTCGAAGGGAAGCGGGGAGTGGCCACTGAGGGGCACAGCATTTCTTGTGGGAGGTGGGATGAAAATTGTGGCAATGGCTGCACCACTGGTGAACATATTAAAACCCAGTGAACTGTGTATTTTAAGTGGGTGAAGTTGACTGATATGTGAACTACACCTCAACAGAACTGTTACCTAAAAGCAAAACATAAACTAAAGGATAAGCTAGGAATAGGTCTTGGGATCCCCCAACCCTCTCTTACCCGGTGAGGCTCTGCCTTAGGAGTTAGCAGGGCTTCCATTTCACAATCAAATCAACAAACCAACACACACTGTCAGCAGAAGCTAATAAGGCACGTTAGCCTGTTCTATAGCTTGTCTTCAACTTGAAGACTTTCTGATGTCACTTAAAATTTCAAAGTAATTTAAAGCTGAGGGGTTTCAGAAACGTTACTTGGGCCAGTGAGATGGCTCAGCGGCATAAGCGCCTGCCTGGCAAGCACGAGGGCCTGAGTTCGATTCCCGGAACCCACATACGAAAAAAGGGCCGGTGATATCGCTCAGCGGCAGGAGGTCCTGAGTTCAAGCCCCGGTACACACAAAAAAAGAAAAACAAAAAAGAAATGTTACTTAATCAGCATATATTCAATGACACAAAAAACAACAGAGAACCAAGATAAGGATACCGGAAAGAACATTTGGAAAAGAGGAAGAGTCGAAATTTGTGCCTAACCGGGCAGTGAGAAGCAAACCGGACTGAATGTTTAGAGAAACAGCAGTGCGGGGCGGTCCTCGCCTCCGTGCCACCTTCCTCGTTGTCTGCCCTCCCCCACCGCCTCCAGTTCCTCCAGCGGCCCTGGACGGCTTAGGGTACGCAGCAGGTTCACTTCCTCCTCGCCTCGCGCCCACGCCTGCTCAGCCACTGAGGGTGGGCGTGTGACCCAAGCCTGCAGCCAGAGGCTGTCAGGGCTCTCGTGAGGAAGCGGGCGAAGCTGTCCTCTGCCCTGGACCTTTCCACGGTGGACCAGAGCGGGCCTGGAGCTACAGCGAACGCTGGCGAAGCTGCCGCCTGCAGAGGCCCCGAGGGCCGCAGAGCGTTCGCGGAAGTGCGGCCGGCGTGCCTGCCCTCCACGCCTCCGCCTCTGCACGTTTGCCGCCTCGCTTAAACCAGTTTCAATAGATCGTCTGTCGTTACAGCCAAGACATTCTAATGAGACAAAGAGGTCTATGATTGGTGTGTGCGTGTGCGTGTGCGTGTGTGTGTGAGATGTTAGACATAAAACCCGAGGCTTCATGCAGGCCGGGCAAGCGCTGTACCGCTGAACTACATCCTCAGCCCCTGAATTAATTCTAAATGAATTAATATCTACTAAGAAGCTGAAGACAGTGCTGGGAATGTACTAAGTACTAATAAGAGAAATTATAGTTATTATTGATAGAAATGTTAGTATTATAAAATGGAGATCATAATGACTGTTCTGTCTACTTAACAAGGTATTGTTAATAAAAGAGAAAAAACAAAAGAGAACTGAAGCCTGTGTGGTGGCACATGCTTGCAATCCCAGCACTCAGGAGGCTGAGGCAGGAGGATCACCGTGAGTTCAAGGCCAGCCTGTGGTACACGGTGAGTTCAAGGACATCCTGGACTATGTAGTAATACCCTGTCTCAAAAGAAAAAAAAAAAGCAAACAGTTACTCACACCATAATAGAGATAATACATATCCATTATAGAAAATTTGGAAAACATGGAAATATATTAAGAATAAGAATAATCACAACCCCACTATCCAGAAAAATTACTATGCTGGTTTATTTTCCTCCAGTTTACTTTAAATCCATAACTGAAATCATTCTATATACGCAATTTACATTATGCTTTTAAAAATTTATCATATGTCAAATGCATTTTACATCGTTTATTCTCATTTGGATTTTTTCTGAAGATGAAGTCCTGGAGATGAAAAAAGACTTACAGGTTTCTTTTAGATATGAGATAATGGATAAAAAAATTTCAATACTGAGAAGTACTATACACATATGAGTTATTGTTATAATATTATTTATTCTCCCAAACCAACTTCTTGTTCTACCACCCCAAACCAACTTCAACTACCTACTGTCCCGTACGCAGCACTTTCTACAGTGTGTCTCCGTGCTGAACTAAGCAGGTAAGCATTTTATCCATTATTCAATTTAGTCTTTATAAGGTCCCTGCTAACAAAAAGTGACACTATCCTTTTTACAGACGGTGTATGCCTATAATCCCAGCACTCAGGAAGCTGAGGCAGGACTATTAACATGAGTTTGAGGCCAGCCTGGGCTACATAGTAAGTTCAAGGCTACCCCAGACTGTATAGCAAGACTGTCTCAAAAAACAAAACAAAACAAAGTGATATTATCTTATTTTTCAAAGAGAACCCTGAGTTTTGATGAAGTTAGAAAACCGAAGGGCCCACAGACAGACATGGTAGAGCAGGGATCTAAAGCCTGAACCTGCCGAAATCTCAAATTCACAGTGTTATCTGCTGTACCACCCTGTCTTCTGCATGGACTCCACCGCTGAGCTATACCCCTGGGTCACAGATTTATTCTGCATCCTTCAAGACAGGAAGTGGGGCAATTTTTTTTTAATTTTAAAGAGGAAAAAAATAGAACAAAATTGCAAAACAACATAATAGGAGGGTAACAATGATTAATAAATTACATATTGTTATCTTTAAATTAGTTACTCAGGGTACAAGATATCAGCATTCAATTGTCCAAGCAATATTAGCACAAACCTTTCTTTTCAATGAACTAAGTGAAATTAGTAGTGTATCTATCTTAACTATCTTAGATATATATATATATATATATATATATATATATATATATATATATATAATTTTTTTCTTTTCCCTTCTTTCTTTTCTCCATTCCCCCATCCCAGTCTCTCTTTCCTTTTGACCAGTTTCTTCCTGTTTTACCATATCTATTGTACATTTTGGATCTTATTTACTCTTTCAGTTTCTCATACTAGGGAGACAATATGATGTTTACAAATGTGCGTCCGGTTTATTTCACTTATGAGTATTTTCTCGAGTTGCATCCATTTACCTATAAAAGTCTCCAGTTTATCCTTCTTTATGGCTGAATAGTACTCCATTGTATAAAAAGACCACATCTTTCTTATCCATTCCTCAGTTGATGGGCATTTGGGTTGTTTCCAAGATCTGGCTATTACAAATTGTGCTGCTATAAACATGGGTGCACATATATCGCTGTGGTACGATGTTTTTAATTCTTCTGGGAAGATGCCCAGAAGGGGAATAGCTGGGTCAAATGGGACCTCTAATCCTAGTTTTTTGTTTGTTTTTTTTGTGGGTACCGGGGGTCAAACTCAGGACCTCGCGCGCCAGCAGGCACCCGTGCTGCTGAGCGACATCACCGGCCCTTTTCTCGTATGTGGGTTCCAGGAGTCGAACTCGGGCCCTCGCGCTTGCCAGGCAGGCGCTTATGCCGCTGAGCTATCTCACCGGCCCCAACCCTAGTTTTCTGAGGAATCTCCACACTGATTTCCACAGTGGCTGCACCAGCCGACACTCCCACCAACAGTGGAGAAGGGTTCCTTTTTCCCCACAGCCCCTCCAGCACTTTTATTAGTTGATTTCTTGATAATAGCCATTCTTTCTGGGGTGAGATTGAATCCCAGTGTTGTTTTAATTTGCATCTCTCGAATGACTAGTGATGTTGCACATTTTTTTGTATATTTATTTGCCGTTTGTATTTCTTCATCTGAGAAATGTGTATTCATCTCAGATGCCCATTTGTGGATTGGGTCTTTGAATTTGGGAGGTCTGATTTTTTCGAGTTCTTTGTATGTTCTCGATAGTAATCCTTTGTCTGAGGAACAGCTGGCAAACGTTTTTTCAGTGGGGCAATTTCTAACCCCATTATCCCGTTCCTATTTCCTCTGCCCTGGTTCAGGATCTTACTGGGTTGTCCCTCAGTTATTGCAATTGTTCCGCAGCCAAGAGATCGGTCTTTTCTAAAATGTAGGTCTGACCATCGATTAGTGCAAATCTGACCATCATTTAGTGGTTTCCCATAGCTGTGAAAATAAAGGACCAGCTTGGGCAGTAGCTCGGTGGCAGAGTGCTAGACCAGCAGGTGTAAGCTCCAGCATCTCACACACACACACCCCACGCACAAATAAATAGAAAGTCAGGCGTGGCTGGCGGTCATCCCAGCCCCCAGGAGGCTGAGGCAGGAGGACTGGAACTTCGAGCTCAGCCTAGGCAACTCAGTGAGACCCCATCTCAAAATAAAAAATAAAAAATGGGCCATGGAAGTATCTCAGTGAAAAGGCCGTGGTTCAGTCTCCAGTACTACAAAAACTAATGAACAAAAATAAAATAAAAATAAATAAAGGACAAAATCTCTATCTCTCAGGGTTCCTCTTCTCTCTCATTCCCATATGGTAGCATGCTGCTTTATGCTTCCATGCCAATACCCAGAGAGATCCCTCCTCTGGACAATGTGTATTTAGCATGGGAAATACTGGTTTTGGTTTTGGATTCCACATTTTAGAGACTGATTCGTGAGTTTGGAAAATATGTAGAGATAGGATAATCAGAATGCCTGGAAACAACATGACAAGTAAAATGGTTAAAGAAATGGGTGTATTTACAGCAAAGCCTTTGAGAGTGAGGGAACCAATGGAAGATGACAGCTGTCTTCAAAGATGTAGCAGAGGGCTGGGGATATAGCATAGCAGCACAGCGCCTGCCTGGCAAGCATAAGGTTCTGAGTTCGATTCCTGGTACAAAAAAAAAAGATGTAGCAGAGAGCTGGGCATGGTGGTACACTCTTGTAGTTCCATCTACTGGGGAGGGTGAAGTGGGAGGATCACTTAAACTCATGAATTTGAGACCAGACTGGCAACATAGTAAGGCCCCAGATCAAAATAACAATTATTTTCTTAGAACCCGAATATGTGATGCAGATTAGTTTAACAGATTTCTAGCCAATGTATTACAGCTGAACTGGCAAAAATAGTCCAGGTTCCAAGCGCAAGGTCCTGAGTTCAAGTCCCGGTACCCACATAAAGGAAAAAAAGGGCCGGTGATATTACTCAGTGGCACAAGCGCCTGCTGGCAAGCGCGAGGTCCTGTTTTCGACTCCCAGTACCCACGTTAAAAAAAAAAAAATAGTCCAGGTTCATGTGTACAGCAAGGAAGGAATTGCCAAGCATACACCTCGTAGTAAGTAGCTACGCTTACTGAAGATCACAGCAGCAGGAATAGGCAGAAGGGCAGAAGGAAAAGGAAAAGGAAGAGGAAGTCTTGATGAGCCCTAACACAGGGTTCCAATATTTAAACGGTCAGACACCTCTAGCTCCAGGTAGGAACTAAAGATCTGCAGCCTTGGGCATCCCGACCTCCTCAGCTTAAATATGGATAATTACCAGGGTGGAGCTGGGCCCACAGCTGAACAAAGGGAAGGGAGTGGCTCACTCAGCTCCTCCCTTTCTGTTTCAAATGGAGCTGTGAGTTCCTTCATAGATACTGTAGCCGCAGCATTCTCTACTTCCTCCTCCTCTGCCTCTTCTTCTTCCTCTTCTTCCTCTTTCTCCCTCTTTCTCCTCCTCTTCCTTCTAAACAAGATCTCCTTATATTGCCCAATCTGGTCTCAAACTTGTGGGCTCAAGTGATCCTCCCACCTGAGCCGCCTAAGTGAGCTGGTATGACAAGGGTATGCCACTGCGCCCAGCTCCATCACAGACACTGTAGAAAGGACTTCTGTACCGCGAAGTAAGATGATGATATCCCTTCGGAGTTTTTGATTTGAGGCATCTCAAAACAAGTAATTTCATATCAGCTTTTCTGAAAAGCAAGTACCTTGTAGAAATCAATAAGAACTTTTAGAGTACACAGGCCCTGGCACTCAGGTTTTTATCGTAATCTTATATTTTCTGCACTGAAGGCAGAAGAAACCATTCCAAGAAGGAGCAGTAACAAATGTTGTATTACCATGGCCAGCTGAGAAAATAATCACAGCAACAGAGGTCTTCTTTCAAATAAGACTTAGCAACAACAGTGATAACAACTCCTTCTAACACGATTTGCAGCCAGAGGCAGTTTTCCTGCAGAGCTAATTAACATTAAGCTTCAGGGCTACTCTTTTGCCCCGGTCTATTTCGGGCTCTGGTAGAAATGCCAGCAATCCTGCATTGGTGGCTGTAGGAGAGCACCTACGACCATCCTTATAAAATCTGTTCCTTTCAAGCCTGTAAACCAGCTTACCAGCAAAACAAAACTTATTATACACAGTGTGTTTCAAAGAATGTTTTCAAGTATTTGCTTTCAGATGTGCCTGTATAACTGGATTATACTACGTTATAATCGGCCCGAGGAGTACAATCTTTGGAAACGGACAAACTGTGCATGCTCTCTATACCGCTCTATACCAGTGATGGCAAAATTTCAGAGCTTTCGATGATACAAACAGCCCGCTGTGGCATGCATGCCATAGGTTTGCCATCAATGAGTCTATACCCTCCAATGCAGAGGTTTTGCACTGATTTTGTCACCTTGATTTTGATACATTTTGTTTTAGTTTCGACCAGCAGAAAGCAGAAGAAAGGGTTTGTGAATTAAGATCTTTAAATCTCCATTGTCTATTCACGTGGGAAAGGTGTGACTCAGGAAGGTGAAACCTGTCTGGCTTCAAGCAACTGTGCTACTTCCCTTTGGGAAGTGATTCCACCCGTAGGCATCCGCGGCCCACAGAGTGCAGAGCACTGTGCAAGCAGAGAAAGATGGGACAACCAGATAACTTTCCAACTCCTCTTGAGTCACATTTTTAATTAGCAGTCACACCTCAGAGAAACATGATTGGCTATGATACTGCCATTGTGCAAAGCTGAGTCACATTTTTACAGTGACTTCTCTGTTTATTATTAGAAGTGTGATTGTACGGAATATCACAAAGTCATATTAAAATGCAAGCCAAAACAACGGACACCCTTTGAGACATTTTTCATGTGTCCACTGAGGGACTTATTAGACTAGTGTTTTTTGATATCTGGTGGGGAGATGGTTAGTAGGACGTCATCAGAAGACCATATGTTTCTTTCCTTTTTTTCCTTTTTGGTGGCACTGGCAACTGAACTTAGGGCCTTTGCACTGAATTATGCCTGCCAACCCTTCATCTTAATTTTTTTTTTTTTTTTTTTTGAAATAAGTTCTTGCTAAGTTGCTCAGGCTGGGTTCAAACTTATGATCCTCCTGCCTCATCCTCAAGAGTGCTGGGATGACAGGCATGTGCCACCACACCTGGCAGAAGACTATGTTTTTGAGTCAGATAAAGCAAGATTCAATTTCCTTCTCTGGTAGAACCAGTTTTGTTTTTTGATAAATTTGGCCTCTCTGAGCCTCAGTTTCCTCACCTATAAAATGGCGATAACATTCAACTAGCAAATCTCAACTTTCTCTCTTGTACTTTCAGTTTTTCCCTTTTACCAGTGTCTTCTCCCCCCCCCCCTCAGTACTGGAGATGGAACTCAGGGAGTGCTTAGCAGCATCCCCAGCTCTTTTTATTTTTATTTTGAGACAGGGTATCACTAAATGCCCAGGCTGGCCATGAACTTGTGATCCTCCTGCCATGGCCTCCTGAGGAGCTAGGATTATAGGCATGCACCACCACACCTGACTTTCCAGTGCCTTATTATCAACAGAAAACAACAACGACAACATAAAAAACCCCATTCTCTGCAAGAGCTGCTGTTTTAGTTTGTTCCATCTTCCAACAGGGACTATTTGGAAGAGATAACTGTGCTTGCTATCTCTCTTCACTATAAAGCCACTGAATCCTTTGTTTTCTTCAAGTAGCTTTTATTCTGAAAAAGAAATGACTAATGACTAAATTCAGTAGTTTCCAAATTCAGTGGTCCTTTTTTAGTCCCCTGACTGCTTGGCCTTTTCTAATTTTTCACCCTATGCTGTGATAGTAAATATTGATCAAATAGAAAAATTTTACATCCTTTGGATTTCTTTCTTTCTTGTTGCAGTCTCCGGGGGGGGGGCTGTCTTATGGATTTAATTAATAACCTTTGCGTAGGTAATTCCCCAAACTCTAATTCTGATTCTGTCCTCTCTCGGAGCTTTCCTCATACATTAGTCAGTGTTCCCATTTCTGGTATACAATACCCAGCATCCACAACTTAAAGGAGGGGAGGTTTAATGTGGCTCAGTATTTCAGGGAATGCAGTTCACGGTCAGCTGACTGCAAGGCAGAAACATCATGGTGGAAGAGCAGGTGGAAAAAAGCTGCTTACTTCATAGGGACTGGAAAGCAGAGCAGAAGGACAGTACCAGAGAGGGAAGGCATGGGGTACCAGATACAGGACGCAAAGTCACACCTCTGCGACCTACAAAGACACACCCAGAAGTGTACTCCGTCAGTTCACTGGGTGGCTCCCAAGCTAATCAAGTTGACACAACCAAGCTTAACCCTCACCCCCCGTAACTCCTAAGTATCTCATGCTGGAGATATTGCTGGACTTTCCCTTCTCCACCTACCTCCCATCCCTATAATCTCATTTCCCTGTTCCTACCAATGGCATCATTTTTTTTTATAATGTTTATAATTTTCTATGGTAGTTTTTTTTTTTTTTTAATATGTGAGTACCGGGAGTTGAACTCAGGACATCGCGCTTGCCAAGCAGGCGCTTATGCCGCTGAGCCATCTCACCAGCCCAATGGCATCATCTTGATGCTTTCCTAGGAACCATGTTTGGACACTTGAGATCCCCCCTGCCTTTTTCTGTTTGTTTGTTTTGTTTTTTGTTCTTACAGTGCTGGGGATCAAACCCAAGACCCATGCCTGCTAGGCAAACACTACTGAGCTCCATTCCCAGACCTTTTCATTTTAAGACAGTGTCTTGCTAAGTTTCCCAGGCTGGCTTTGAACTTGTGCTCCCCTGCCTCAGCCCCCAGGTAGCTGGCATTACCGTCATGAACCACACTTTTGAGTTCTTTTTCTTCCTCCCCCTTCTCTCGACTCCACTCCACTGATTCCCCGGCCAGGGACTCACCAAGACCGTCAACTTTACCTTTGCATGCACCCCTTTCCCAACCGCTCAGCCCCTCTTGGATTTGTCCATATTTACTCTTTCCCCCAGATCACAGCAGATACCTGGCTGCCTCCTCACTGCCACACTCTTGTTCTTTCCATATGTAGCTATAACATTAATTTCTGCCTAAAAACAACTCTAATTATGTTATTATCGGTAAATCCACAAACCGTCCTACCTTAACTGTGTATTCCAAACTGTGCTCTAAGTGAAATGCTCACATATCCCCTCAGGTGCTTCGTAATTTTGCAGTGTTGTTTTTTTTCATGTCATGTCTTCCATACTTCTTGTTCTACCCTGACAATGCTTATTCACATCCTGTAAGTGTTCCCAGGAAATCTGAGGTGCATTTCTTTATGATCTTTGCCTGAGTCCTCACGCAGATGTAACCAACTTTCTCCTCTTGCTAACAACTTTTGGGAAGCACCGAAAGCAGGTATGACTTTGCACCCAGCAGTGTACCCATGCATGCACATGTTTTCTCCTCTCTGCTAGACTGAAAAGCTCACTTAATTGTGTGTCTAGTAATCGGGGCAGAGGGGTACTGGGGATTGAACTGAGGCCTTGCACAGGCTAAGTTGCACTCTATCACTGAGCTGTACCCTTGGCCCAGTGAATGCTTTTTGACTTTTTTTGTTTTTTGTTTTTTTTGAGACAAGGTCTTGCCATGTAGTCCAGGCTGGTCACAAACTCACAGCCATCTTCCTGCCTCAGCCTCCCGATTGCTGCGATTACTGGCATGTGCCACCATGTCTGGCAGTAAATGCTTTGTGAATGCCCATAAGTACTAGTATAGTACTGTGCTAGATCAGGAGGTACAGAAATGAACAAAACATGATTCTTCCCTCCCAGGGAGTAGTGATATAAATAAATGACTTAATACATACTTAGTTTAAAAATAGTGTGATACAATCCCCGACTTAAAATTATACTATAAAGCCAGTGTGATAAAAACAGTGTGGTACTGGCAAAAAAACAGACCTGAAGATCAGTGGAACAGATTAGAAGATGCTGAAACAACCCCAGACATACTAAGCCACCTTATCTTTGACAAAGGTGCCAAACACATTCGCTGGAAGAAAGATAGCCTCTTTAATAAATGGTGCTGGAAAAACTGGCTCTACACATGCCGAAGATTAAAACTAGACCCATATCTTTCACCATGCACTAAACTAAATTCAAAATGGATCAGAGATCTACATATTAAAACAGAAACATTAAATCTGCTGGAAGGTAGGATAGGTAAAACCCTTGAAGACATTGGTGTAGGCAAAGACTTTATGACTAAAACCTCAACTGTGTGAAGTTTGATGTGATTTGGCATAAAGTTAAGTTTGCTGTAAAATTCATATAAAGGTTATACAACTGTGATTCTGATGTGTTAGGCTGAGTCACAAAAATGGCTACTATCACCACAACATGTTTGCTTAAGTTTCTAAGTCTCTGCTTTTAGTGGATAAGTTTCTGTTTCCCCACATCAGGGTAAATTCCTGAAAATCATGTGGTTTGGACTGTTACCCAAGCCCGCGCGCGGGCTGCATTCCCGCGCCCGGGCTCCTTTGTTAGCTTTTCTTTAAACTGATTGGTTGCCCGTTTGCTGAACTTCCCTGCCCATAGGTTCCCCTAAGTAACCAATAAATGTACTAGATACCCTTTAACTCCCTGCGATTGGCTTCTGTAAACTTTGCTTGCCTATCCCTCATTACCATACCCGACCCTATAACAACCCCTCGCTTCTGCCCTTCAGGGTCACCTCGGCACATTCGCTGGGTGACCCTATGCCAGTGTAGCCTTTCAATAAACCCCGTGCCTTTTACATAAGAGCCTGTGTGGTTCTTGGAGCGTCTCCCTTCTTAGACCCCTCTTCTACGGACTTTACAAACTGCACAGGAACTATCCCAAAGAATCAACAACTGGGATCTCATCTTATTAAAAAGCTTTTGCACAGCAAGAGAAACCACCAACAGAGTGAAGAGACAACCCACAACGTGGGAAAAAATGTTTGCCAGCTGTTCCTCAGACAAAGGATTACTATCGAGAACATATAAAGAACTCAAAAAAATCAGACCTCCCAAATTTAAAGACCCACTCCAAAAATGGGCATCTGAGATGAATACACATTTCTCAGATGAAGAAATACAAATGGCAAATAAATATACAAAAAATGTGCAACATCACTAGTCATTCGAGAGATGCAAATTAAAACAACACTGAGATACCATCTCACCCCAGAAAGAATGGCTATTATCAAGAAATCAACTAATAACAAATGCTGGAGGGGCTGTGGGGAAAAAGGAACTCTTCTTCACTGTTGATGGGAGTGTCGACTGGTACAGCCACTGTGGAAATCAGTGTGGAGATTCCTCAAAAAGCTAGGGTTGGAGGTCCCATTTGACCCAGCTATTCCCCTTCTGGGTATCTTCCCAGAAGCGTTAAAAACATCATACCACAGCGATATATGTGCACCCATGTTTATAGCAGCACAATTTGTAATAGCCAGATCTTGGAAACGACCCAAATGCCCATCAACTGAGGAATGGATGAGAAAGATGTGGTCTTTTTATACAATGGAGTACTATTCAGCCATAAAGAAGGATACACTGGAGACTTTTATAGGTAAATGGATGCAACTCGAGAAAATACTCATAAGTGAAATAAACCGGACGCACATGTGTAGGCATCGGCTTATCTCTCTAGTATGAGAAACTGAAAGAGTAAATAAGATCCAAAATGTACAATAGACTTGGTGAATCAGAAAGAAACTGGTCAAAAGGAAAGAGAGACTGGGATGGGGGAATAGGGAAAAGAAAGAAGGGAAAGGAAAAAAAATTGTATATATATATATATAAGATGGTTAAGATAGATACACTACTAATTTTACTTAGTTCATTGAAGAGTAAGGTTTGTGCCAATAATGTTTGGACAATTGAATGCTAATATCTTATACCCTGAATAACTAATTTAAAGATAACAATACGTAATGCATTAACCATTGTTACCCTCCTATTATGTTGTTTGAAAATTTGTTCTTTTTTTGATTTGTTTTGTTTTGTTTTTTCTTCTCTTTAAAATAAAGAAAAAAGAGTAAATAAGATCCAAAATGTACAATAGACATGGTGAATCAAAAAGAAACTGGTCAAAAGGAAAGAGAGACTGGAATAGGGAAAAGAAAGAAGGGAAAGGGAAAAAAATTGTATATATATATATATAAGATGGTTAAGATAGATACACTACCATTTTTACTTAGTTCATTGAAGAGTAAGGTTTGTGGCCAATAATGTTTGGACAATTGAATGCTAATGTCTGGTGTCCTGAATAACTAACTTAAAGATAGTAATACGTAATGTATTAACCATTGTTACCCTCCTATTATGTTTGTTTGAAAATTTGTTCTTCTTTTGATTTGTTTTGTTTTTTCTTCTCTTTAAAATAAAAAAAAATGCAAAAAAAAAAAAAAATAAATAAAGAAAAAAAATAGTGTGATAGAGGTGTGTACAGAATGTTTTGGGAACCACAAAACAGGTGCTCCAAACTCAGCCTGCAAGAAGAAGGGGAAGAAGAGAAGATTCCCATGAGTGTGTGACCCCTTAACCACGTCTTAAACACTGAGTCAGACAAGGATGAATGGGAAAGAAACTCTGGTAGAAGGAAGCAGGTATTTAAAGGCCACAGGTGATTGGCCCAGGCATAGCACTGATTCACATTTACTTCCTACACTGCAGTGGTCCCAACACCTGTGCCAAACCAGGACCATTCAGTATGAAGTACAGTATTCAGCAACCTGATTTGCAATGAAAATAATAAGGCCCATATACAGAGTATTACGAAGTCACATTTTATGTAATTTTTAAATTTTGAAATCATAACTTCTTTTTGTTGGTAAGGGTTCTTTCTTTATTGAAATTGTGGTAATAATACAGCCACGTCTTAATTTTAAGTGGTTTTTTTTTTTTTTAAGAGATGGGGTCTTATCGATGGCCGTGGTGGCACACGCCTGTAATCCCAGCAGTCAGGAGGCTGAGGCAGGAGGATCAGCATGAGTTTGAGGCCAGCCTGAAAACCTGGTAATTTTAAATTAGCTGTATAATTTAAATTGTTTTTTCTTGTCCACAATATGCAAGAACTGAGCAACTACTGCTTAACTGCAGTAGGCATCAAAAGCATGAGCAAGCTGGGGATGTAGCTCAGTGCTTAACTAGTCTGCTTAAGGGCCTGGCTCCACACCCAGCTACCTGAAAATGCAAATAAACTTCCTCCAGGACTTCCCTAATTTTAAACTGAAGACACTCTAAGTCATTTTCCTGTATTTCCTTGTTCCCTCCCATGAATTAGATGTCATCTAAAATATACATTCCCCAAAGCCATTGCTCTGAATTCAAATACTTTCACTAGGTCTTCTCTGGTAAGTTTATAGACATTTAGAGATCCCTGAGTTCAAGTCCTGACTTTGAACTCACCCAACTCACCCAAGGCTACAGAACAGAACTGGAATTTACTAGTCACTTGGCATTGTTTCCATGTGCACTTCCATATAAATTGTACTTGGTAATACTGTACACTACTTTACCCTGTCCTGCCCCTTATATTGAAGGCTCCTTGTGCTTTTCACTTTTGTACTTTTTTTTTTTTTTTTTTTGTGGGTACCAGGGGTCGACCTCAGGACCTCGCGTGCCAGCAGGTGCCTGTGCCCCTGAGCGATATCACCGGCCCTTTTCTTCGTATGTGGGTTCCGGGAGTCAAACTCAGGCCCTCGCGCTTGCCAGGCATGCGCTTACGCCGCTGAGCTATCTCACCGGCCCCTGTACATTCATTTTTATTTGATTTGATTTTTGTTTATTATGGTATCAGGGATTGAACCCAGGTCCTTCACACTGAGCTACATTCCCAACCCTTTTTTGCTGTTGTTGTTCATTGTTCATTCTGAGACAAGATCTCACTAAGTTGATAAAAGGCTGGGCTTGAACTTGCAATTCTCCTGCCTCAGCCTCCAGGGGGCTGGGCCTGCAGGCATAGCCACCATGCTTGACTTGTACATTCGTTGTTCATCGAGTACAAATTGGTGAAATGAGACAGGCCTTGATTTTCACACTTGATGAAGAGAGTCCCAAGCGATGGAGGAACTTACCCATTATTACATAGCTGCATGAGACAGCTCCAGGTGCTAGAAACAAAATACCTTACACAGGGTGCCTTAGATGACAGGAATTCATTTCTCACAGTTCTCAAGGCTGTGAAGTCCAGGATCAAGGTGCCAATTTGGTTCTTCAGTGACAGCCCTCTTCCTGGCTTGCAGCAAAGAGAAAAGAAAGGAAAAGACAGCAGGGAGGGCCAGCTCTTGGAGTCCTTGTCTCTTTGTACTTGTTAGTGCACTAATCCTGTTTGGAGAGCAGGCATCCTCATTACTTTATCTAAACCTAATTACCTCCCACAGGCCCTCTTCACAAATAAAATCATCTTGGGGGTTAGGCCTTCAAGGTACAAATTTGGGGGAGGGGCCAAACTCAGAGCTAAAATCAAGGCAGTTGCAGAACCAGAACTGGCACCCAGGATAACCGGCTTCAATAACACTGAACAAACATTTGTTGAGGTCTCCACTGCGACCGGCAATGCAGCAGGACACACTCAGTCAGTGACATAAGAGAGTTATGGAAATAACTAGGAAAGCAGGTGCCAGAGTGGGAAACTGCTCAAGATTCAGAAGTGGATGACATGGGCTGGTGAGATAGCTCAGCGGCATAAGCGCCTGCCTGGCAAGCACGAGGTCCTGAGTTTGACCCCCAGTACCCACGTACGATAAAAGGGCCAGTGATATTGCTCAGCAGCGCTGGAGCGCGAGGTCCTGAGGTTGACCCCCGGTTCCCACACACACACACATACAAAAGTGGATGACATGACATGTACAAGGGCTGATCAAAAACTACGGTGTGTTTAAATTTAAAAATTGAGTAAAAGACACATTGCCATTAATCCCTCAAAACACTTTCCCTGGATTTGAACACACTTATCCCAGCGTTCTTGCCACTTTCTGAAGCACTTCTAGAATCTTTCGGTAGTATCTTTACAAGGTGTGAGAAGGCGAACACTGCTGCCAATGAGGTAAGTGCCATCTGACAGGAAAGGCAGGCTTGTAAAATACCACGATGTGTCCCTGCCTACCTTATTCACCAGATTTGCCATGGAGCAACTTCTGGTTCTCCCCCAAAGTAAAAATGACCACGAAAGGTAAGCGATTTGAATCGATTCAGGACACCAAGGCTGCCAAGACAGAGCCACTGAAGACACTCATGAAAGAGGACTTCCAGAACTGCTTCAGAAAGTGGCTGTGCTCGAAGCGAGGGGGAGTTTCCAAGGGGGATTCATGGCAACGTGCCTTTTGCTAAATATTTTTTTGCTTAAATATGCACCGTATTTTTTTATCACACCGCGGACTTGTGGAGAGAGAATGAAAACGTTCCCAACAGACAGGCAGGTGTCAGAGAAGGGCACGGGAGGCCCAGGGACAGCGCAGGAAGGGCCGTGCCATGGAGAGGTGCCCGCAGTCTGTGGAATGAGGCAGAGCCAGTTTAACCACAGAGAGCTGCTCACGTGGATCTCCTCGCCCCACTCTGTTCTTTCTGTCACTTTCCTGAGGGCAGGGACCCTGCTCTGTTTCACTGACACTAAGCCCCTAGTCCAGATCTCTGCAGAAGTGGGTACAGAAATCACAGGCTACCGAAAGAGAACAAAGCCCGAGGGGACTCGCGAGGCGAGGCCGGTGCCGGGGCGAATGGGGCAGCAGATCGCTTTCCCAGCGCGAGGAACGCAGCCGAGCGAGCAAGCGGAGAAGGCAGGTGTCGGGCTGGCGATGCGAGGCTGAAGAAGAAGAGAGGATCTTCCTAAACCCGCGAGGCGCCGGGGGCCTGGCCTCGGCCGGCCGGCACGCCGCGTCCAGAGCAGGCGGGGAGGACGAGGCCCAGGACGGGGCGGCGGCGCGAAGACCCCGCGGCCGGGGCAGGGCGGGCGCGGGAGGCGCTGCGCGGGGTCGGGCCGGCGCCTGCCCGGGCGAACGGCTTGGGTCGGCCTCCCGGGCTCCCCACAGTTCATCCCGTTTGTCAGAAAACCGTTTCCAGAACCAAAACAGAGGGCGGTCCCCAGAGGAATCTGAAAAATACCCCGCAGGGGCGGGGAAGCGGGAGCGCCCAGACGCAGGACGGCAGACGGACAGAGCCGCGCGGCGCAGACCGACACCCGCGCCCGAGCGCGAGGCCGGAGCGCGCCCCCGCGCCCGTCGAGCGCGGCCACCGCCCGCCCCGCGCGCTGCCTTGCGCTTCGCCGCCGCAGGGTCCGAACCGGCGGCGGAGCCGTCCGCGGCTAGGGGCGGGGCCGGGCGGGTGCGCGCGGCTGGGCAGGCGGGAGGAGCTGGCTCTTCTGTGTTCTGATTGGCTTTAGCTGAATAAGGGGCGTTGTCTTGAGGGCAGCTCTGCGGGCCAGCATTGGGCGTTGCGGAGGGAGGGCGTGGTTTTGTGAAGTCAGTTCCGGTCGGTGTAAAACCCCCGGGGCGGCGGCGAACGGGCTTCAGATGCTTCTGGGTCGCGGAGGGGAGAGTTTTGGGGTGTACGTGCGAGAGCCTGAGAGCCCTGTGCTAGAGCGAAGCGGTGAGGGATGGCGGCCACTGGGACCGCGGTCGTCGCGGCCACGGGCAGGCTCCTGATCCTGCTACTGCTCGGGCTCACGGCGCCCGCCGCGGCACTGGCCGGCTACGTCGAGGTGAGGACCGGGGAGCCCTCGAACGCCGTCCCCTCCGCCCTCTGGGGGAACGCGGCCTGAAAGCGGGCGGCGGGGTCGCGGCTGGCCGGGCCGGGGGCGCTGCGGCGGGTCCGGCGCGCCCTCCCCCGCCCGCCCCGCTTGGCGCAGTGCTTAGCGCTGGAGGTCGTGGGGCTGCCCGCGCCGCAGAGGCCACATGAAAGGCGTCGGGGCTTCGGGGCGCGGGGGGCCGCGTCGGCGGCGCAGCTCCAGGCCGCCCGCGCCTCCTCGGGGACCCGGCCGCTCGCCCGCCCTCCCCCGGGACAGTGTGCGCCGCTGCCGTGAGCCGCGCAGCCCGCCCCGCGTCCGACCTCGGCGGGGCCTCGGCTCCCGGCCCCGGCGGGCGGGCAGCTTTTGTGAGCCGGGTGGGCATGCGGCTCCGGCCCGCGGCGGGAAGCGGGGCGGTGCCGCGGCGCGGGCGAGGTGGGGCCGCTGCCCGGTCGCGGGTCTGGGGTTTGTGTTGGCCCCTTTCGGGGTTCATCCCGGCGGGAAGGGACCCGGGACTGCGTGGTAGCAGCTCCTGAAATGGTACTTTCCCGGGGTCCGAGTCTCGGGGTGCCCGGCGATCTCCCCGCGCCGCGGGGTGGCGGGGCCGGCGGGGTCGGGCTCTGCGGCGCGGTCTGCAGCCCCGGGCGCCGAGGGAGTCGCGGGACTTTATTTTTCCCTGCCCTCTCGGAACAGTGCCGGAACTGCCGGGCTGGAATGTGTGTTTCTGGTGTAGTTTAGATCTTGTGTCTGATGCTCTATATTTAAAATTACTGTTGGTTTCGTGTTGAGCTGATTTTACAGAGACTTGAGTCTGGGTTTGATAGTCATGGCCTGAGAACTTTTTAATAAAAACTCCAACTTACAGTGTGTTCATTTCTACAGATGGTGTAAATATTTCCACGGGTAAAAGAAATCTAATAAAACACCTCTGATGGAATGCTTTAAAACCTTCGTATTGATCCTGCTTAAACCTTTCTGACTCGGGAACAGGAGCCCCGTTCTAGGTAGAAATAGTTAATGTTTATATAAACGACTTTTTAGATTATTTTAGTTTCCACGCTATGGTTAGGGCTATATTTGTGACGCTAGATAAGATGCTGCAAGAAAAGCAGCTACATATATACGCAGGGTGGGAAGGGAACGAGGAAAAAGGATTTTGTTTGTAAGATGCAACTAACTAGTGAGTACGGATGTCAGAAAGCGTTGTTTCCCAGGAGTATGAGAAACTTCAGGCACAGGCGAACTCACAATGAAGGATTCATCAGTTTTAAAGAACATATTAACTCCTACCTACAGAAGAGGAAAAATAACTATCAGAATTAGTTGTGGATTAAATTTTTATTGTTAGCCACATACTGGCCATTTGAAAAGTCTGGCTAAACAAGGTAGTAATTTAACTGTTTCGCAAAATGCTTTTTAAATCTTGTTTTATGATAACTTCTATTTTTTGAAAATTATTTTTGCTCACGCTAAGTTAATCTTTCAGGTGGTCCTTCCTTTTGTCAGGCTGGCAGAATTTTGTTCACATGAACTGTATATAATTTGATTTTGTTTATTTGCTGCTAGGCAAGAGATTGCTTAAACCTTAATTTAGATGAGAATGGCCTAAATCAGGATGTCTTTGGGAAGGCCCTTATTCCCTGATCAAGTTGCTTGGCACAAAATTATTGATTGGCGAATCTTTAGTGTTGCTTGGTGTTGACTAAATTAATCTCTTACACCTGTTTAAAAAGAAAAAGGACCCACCTCTGTTCTCAAGAGTCACTTCCTCTCTTAAATCCAAGACAAGTTCTAGTGTGTTGGTGCCCATATGTGGGAATCAGAAGACAGTATTTGTGCTGAAATCCTGGACTCACTGTACAGTGGAAGATTAGGCTTCTCAGAGCCAGAACTTGAGTTTGTTTTCCACATCTGAAGGGAAGGCCAGACTGCCCATTTTAAGGAAGCACAACCCCAAATTGAAGTATAACTGAGGAAGAGAAGAGGAGGCGGCTCACTTTTTTTTTTTTTTTTTTTTTTTTTTTTTTTTTTGAGACAGGGTCTCACTATGTAGTTCAGGCTGGCCTTGACCCTGCAGCAATCCTTCTGCCTCAGCTTCACAGTGCTGGGATTACAGGTGTGCACCACCACACCTGGACCTTTCGTTGGTATTTCTGAAAGGTGGCATGGGGGATTGGGAGAAATACTTTGGTATGCTGTGTCATAACTGTTTAAAATCAATCAGGTCCTCCTTTTGTAGAGGGAATTTATTACCACTCCAAGCAGAGCTGTCCTCCTAGCGTAGGCACATGTGGCTGTTGAGTTGGGATATGGCTAGTGTGGCTGAGGAGTGAATTATTTGTTTAACTTTAATTAATACAAGTTTACATTTTGAAACTGAGCGATTAGAAAGCTTTTATCTACGAAGCAACTTGTTTTGTGAATTTTTGTTTTTAGTACTGTGGATTGAAGCAGGAGCACTGACCTACCTCCCCCCCTCCTTTTTCTAAATTGTATTCTGAAAGAATCTTGTTAGGTTGCCAGGACAGCCTTGAATTTTGGATCCTCCCTCAGCCTCCTGAATAGGTGGGATTATAGGACTCCACCATTCTGCCTGACTGTGAACCAACGTTTTTAACTGTTCATTTTATGAAATCTAAATGCAAACCATGTATTTCCCATTATAATTTAGCTTCTAAATTGAGATATAATTGGGCATGGTGGTACACACCTGTAATCCCAGCACTCAGGAAGCTGAAGCAGGATGATCACCTCGAGGTCCTGGCCACCAGGCTGAACTACATACTGA